>HG992294.1:2668333-5336666 GCA_905220595.1 Spilosoma lubricipeda
ATGGGTTGTATTAAAATGTACCTATCCGTAATTGCTAAATTTATTATTCTTAGATTCATTCACATGTAACCTAATGGGAACTATCTATGTCCTTCTAAATACAAAAAATCAAAGGACGGAGTTTACTTATTTAAGGCGAAAAACAGCATTAAGTATGTGTTTCTACCATTAAGTACTTAGCATTAGAGCATTTTTAGATTTTATCTCTTTAGTTACATCTTACTAAAATAAAATCGATCGGGGAGCAACACAACTGCTTCCATTTAATGGCGGGAGCTCCCCTTGTGAAGCCCTATCCCCTGTATGAATGGTGTACAATACTACGACCCTACAGACAAATTCTCTAAGGATTACTTTTGGCGGTAAAAGTCCTCTATATTCTATGGTTGTTCCAGGAATTCTGACTTACTCGTCTCAATGTATCTAAATGCTTACTGCATTTTATTGTATTGCAATGTTTTAATTTTTTTTTGAGAGAAATGTACCCTTATAGAATATTGTCTTGTGCTCGAGGTATTAAATGCGTATATATACACAGCAGATCAGACAGAATCATCATCATCGTAGTAGACAGCTGTACATAGGCCTCTCAGATTGCTAGCCACTAAAGATCGTATGGTGATGGCTTTTGAGAACTAACATGACTTATAATTTGTGGCGTGTAACGCCATGTTCACATGATGAGCGCTTAACGCGCGTTTACAACTACGTATAATTTCATTCTAAGAGTACCTGCACATGCTAACGCGCGTTTCTAGAATGAAATTACATGTACATAGTTGTAAACTAGCAAAGCGCGCGTTGAGCGCTCATTAACTGAACATGGCCTAAGTCTGAGCCATCGTCCTAAGTCTGTGATAATGGTTCCTTGTATCTGTAAACAGTAAGAATTATATTATTTCAGCGTTTACCGAAACAAAATGGCGTCTTTCCGCATTGTATGTCACGTAATATGTAAATTACAGTCGCCTTCTGTAATTGAACTTATACGTGCACAATGTTGCTTTATTTACAAATGGTAAACAAAAATAATAACAAACATATGCTTATACTCATTAAAGATTAATTTATTAATTAGAAGCACACAAATATTATTAACACTTTATTATTCATTTATTTACAAATGCATAATATAAGTAAACATTACAATATTATGTTACGACGATAAACTATTATAAAACTAGCTTTTGCCTGCGGCTCCGTCCGCGTGTATATACTTTATCGCGGTAAATAGTAACCTTCTATAGTCCTTCCTCAAGAATGAAATAATTTTTTAATGATAAATTTATTTGAAATCGGTGCATTACTTTAGCTGTGAAAACTTAATATAAAGACATTTCACAAGTTTAAAAATTATATGTTAAAATATTCATTTTAATAATTCTACTAATACTTTAAAGGATATAAACGGATGTTTGTTACTCTTTCACGCAAAAACTATTGAACGGATTTGGATCAAACTTGACAGTAATATAGCTTAAACATCAGAAGACTGACATACACGCGGACGGAGCCGCAGGCAACAGCTAGTATAATAATAATACTCTATTTCTGCTCACAATGGTCTACTTAAAACTAGTTATTTTACACAGTTTAGTTAAGAAATGCGAGGAGCTGGTGTCTGTGATAGGCATAAAATGCCTGCGTTACAAATCACTATAATTTAACAATTATTATTCATCACACCTGTGACAATATACAGAATCATTACGAGTGATAATGATGATTATGCTAGACTCGCCCAAGGTGAAGTTCAAACGCCAACTAAATAATACTTGACGCTGGCAAATGCACAGAAGTGCGAGCCAAGTTCTCTACTTAAGGGGAAAAAAAGTTCAAACGAAAAGAAAAGGTCTCTCACTATGACGTCTGGTATATTTGTCTATGACTTGTAACAGTCGCCATTATAATCATTCACAGATAACGAATCACTGGTGAAATAATTGTGTCTAATTGAAATCACGTGATTAAAATTTAACAGTACATATATCTTTTCATTCACTCCTGTTGACTAAACGTAACCTTCAACACTCCATTCGATTCAATAGTATCAATATATATGGTGCTTCGGTCTCTGGCAAAGTATAGAACACCTACCCTGTCTCAAATAGCAATAATCCCTCCATTCATACCCCGTACCAATCCCTCACACGCGTTACAATTTCAAGGTGTTTTTCGTAAGGGTATATTCCCCCGCTTTATTGTGCGATTCGGGGTGTCGTCGGGCTAAGGGTTGCTTTGTAATATGTCTTTCTGTTAAAGGGAGGCATGTTAATTATTAAACGTTTATCGGTTAAAATTATTGTGTCTATAACTAGCTGTCCCAAGCAACTTTCTTTACGTCAAAAGAAATAATTTATCCCCTTTCCTATAAACACTATAATAAAACAATTCAAATCGGACTAGTCGGACTTCCTGAGCTTAGTGCGTTCAATCAAACAAACTCTCCAGCGTAATGTTATGATTCATAATATTAACTAGCTGAACCCCGCGGTGTTACCCGCGGTTATTGTAGGACTGCGAGTAACGCCGCGCGACAAAGTTAGTCTAAAAAAAGTAACATAAGTTGCTCCCTGAATCATCAGCTACCTGCCAGTGAAAGTCCCGTCAAAATCCGTCCAGCCGTTCCAGAGATTACCCGGAACAAACAGACAGACAGACAGACAGACAGACCGACAGACAGACAAAATTTTTTTCAACTACATTTTCGGTATATGTACTGTGTCGGACAATCCAAAATTAAGGTAGATATGTATAAAAAACCCATCATACTTAAGTTAATTCTCATATAGGTATATCCAAAACTGAATAATAAAGCTTTTTAATTTACAACGATACTTAAATTTGTATCGCAATCCATCGATATTAGTAATACACTTAACGTAGACATTAAAGTATTAATCGAGTTAAAGTTATTCAGAATTTCTAATCGATGAATAGTGTTTCAACTCCGATTAGATACAAATTTGATTTGATTAATTACGGGTCCATGATATTTTGATTTCCCTTGGGTTACTTCACCTTACATTGTTAGATCACTTTGGGATTGATTCAATTAATGGCAAGTTCCGACACGCTGTAACTAAATTTGACATTTAGAGGTTGAGAACTATTGCTCTTTTGAAACTAAAATTACCTACTACAAATATATCTTTAACTTTTCAGAGAAAATTATTAAGATTAACGTGTCTGCATCGTAATTTTTAGATGTGGAATTTGTTCTTCATCTATACTCTATACAAATAAATAAAATTGGAGTGTCTGTTTCTAATATTAAAATAACAGCTTTTTAATCAATGCATGTGTATGTATACAGGATACATATACCAAAAATGTAGTTAAAATTTTTTTTGTCTGTCTGTCTGTTTGTTCCGGGTAATCTCTGGAACGGCTGGACGGATTTTGACGGGACTTTCACTAGCAGGTAGCTGATGATCCGGGGAGTAACTTAGGCCACTTTTTTTTTAGACTAACTTTGTCCCGCGGCGTTACTCGCGGTACAACAATAACCGCGGGTAACACCGCGGGGTTCAGCTAGTATTAGAATAATACTATAGAAAAATAATAAATCTTACAAATAAAAAATGTTTTAAAAACTTTACGAAATGTTGAGCAAATTTAAAAACAAATAATAATAACCAGGTACATAATTAAAGAGAATTGAAAACCTTTTCTTTTTTGGAAGTTGGTTATAATAAAAAATATACGCTAAACCTATTAGCAGGTCGACATTAATTATTTGAAATTTTGTCAAATAACACTTGGTTTAATACCTCTCTAATTGCGCCAGCCACTCATTTACAGCTCGAATTGTCAAATACATTGTTTATAAACTACATGAGGTACTTATAGTTTATTCGTTTAGATAGTGTCACTTTGATTGTGCCCCGACCCATGCGGCTTCTTGTCAAAGCGATGCCGACAAGAATCAAAGGAGCCACGCAAATGTTTGAAAGGACTCCAGTGTGTTGGTTATCACAGCACAAAGTTACCTAATTTCTAACAGTTATTTTTAATTATACAAATAATTAAGAACATTTGCTCTTGACTGAAGCTCGTTACTCCCTAGGTAGGTACTTCATAAACGGTAATAGCTTCAACCAGCGCTTTTACTAAAGACACGTCAGACAAATAGCGCACCGCAATTATTAGGTATTTCTTTCGGGAATTTTCGTTTGTTTTCGGTATTCTTCGGGTTTCGCTGCTCTGTTCAGGAATAAATGGCTGTCAGAGCATTCAGTGGATGTTGTTGTGTATACTATTGCCATGGTATTAGAGATGGTATTAAGTAGGCATTACGTAATATCTCGATGGCAGTAAAAAAACGCGCAAGTTTTGTTCTTACTGTATACTACATCGTGTATATCTATCGCGATAAAGAGTAGCCTATGTAGTTCTACGAGAATCAAAGTACCTCAATGCCAAATTACATTAAAACCGGTGCAGCGGTCAGAGGAGATGGAATAGGGGCAAACGAGCAGACGTATCACCTGATGGTAAGCGATTACCACCGCCCATGAACACCCGCAACAACAGAGGCGTCACAAGCGCGTGGCCGGCTTTTGTGGGATGCGAAGGGGGATGGGGGAAGGCTTGGTTTGATTTGTTAATTAATATTAGTATGGATTATATATAGTAAGTATATAAGCACACATCTTTATAATAAATAATGGCGAATTTCCGTTTTTCCCTTTGTCTAACGGGTGAATCGTTCCATATTATACAGAGCAGACTTCTCAGTAGAATACCATACAAAAGAATGGAATGGAATATTGGCTTTAAATTTATTGTACGACATAACCCTTTTCATGATCATCTGTTTAGAAAAGTTATTTTATTACTTTTTAATTAATTTCTCGCACAAGTAACCGGTGATATAATCGATATTTCACATGAGTGATTTTGGTGACCTCGTCTGTCCGAACTTTTTGCTAACTAGTAATGAAAATTCCTTTGAAATTGGTTACAAAACTGAGATCATAGGCTAAAAGCTACTGTAGATCTGTTTTGAATGTATTGTTTATCATCTTAATATTCAAACCCATATAATATAAAAAAAATCGTAAGTAACTCTGTCTGTCTGTTGCATAGATTGCAAAAAAATTTGTCATGGAGATACTTTGATTCTTGAGGACAGACATAACTGTCATAAGCTACTCATATACACACCGCGATAAATGACATATACACGAGCGGAGTCGTGGGCAAAAGCTGGTACAAACAAAAACACTGTTTTAGTTTGTACTAGCTGAACCCCGCGGTTTTACCCGAGGTTATTGTTGTACCGCGAGTAACGCCGCGGGACAACGTTAGTCTAAAAAAATAAACCTAAGTTCCTCCCTGGATCACCAGCTGACAGTGAAAGTCCCGTCAAAATCTGTCCAGCCGTTCCAGAGATTACCCGGAACAAACAGACAGATAGACAGATAAAAAAAAATTACTACATTTTTGGTATATGTAACGTGTATACAAACATATGCATTTAGTAAAAACCGGTTATTTTAATATTACAAACAGACTCTCCAATTTTATTTATTTGTATAGATAAGCAGTCACCCGACTGCGAAAGAAGGAGGGTTATGGTACTATAGACAACAACTGATAGCCAATTCACGAACTTTCAAATACATAATATACAACAGAGTAGTTGACACCTTAGTTGAAGTTAGTCTATACAAATAAATAAAATTAGAGTGTCTGTTTGTAATATTAAATAAAATAAGAGCTTTTTAATAAATGAGTGTGTAAAACCCTGCGGTGTTACCTGCGTTTGTTGTTGGAACCGCGAGAGACGCTGCGGGCTAAGCTATTCTAAAAAAAGTAGCCTAAGTTATTTTTTGTATCTTCAGATATCTGCCAGTGAAAGTCCCGCCAAAATCAGAGCAGCCATTCCAAAGATTACTCTGAACAAACAGACAGACAAAAATTTTAAAAAATGTTATTTTGGTACGTGTACCGTGTATACATACATATGCATTTTGTAAAAACCGGTTATTTTAATATTACAAACAGACACTCCAATTTTATTTATTTGTATTGATTAGCTTTTATAGAATTATTGGCACTTTTTATCCCTGAATGTTTTGATCACAATGCTCGTGACCGACTTTCGTTGTTCTAAAGTACGATAAATTGTGATCACCTAATGGTACTGTAAGATGAAGTTTGTCTGCTAATGGCTTTATTCTTGGACTGACCCACCGGCGTGTTTTGCTCCAACAAAAGTGATAAGTTCTGATGAATTTGTGTCCAAGGTTTGATAAAAAAAGTATAAAGTAAAGGTTATTGCAAAAAGTGTTTTGTTGGAGTTGTAATATGAATTACTTTTGTCTAGCTAGGGTGTGTAATACAATATGTTATTATTTTATTAACTTTGATGAAAGGAATCTAAAAATCGTATTTTAA
Source organism: Spilosoma lubricipeda (assembly GCA_905220595.1). NCBI lineage: Eukaryota > Metazoa > Arthropoda > Insecta > Lepidoptera > Erebidae > Spilosoma > Spilosoma lubricipeda. Next base: position 2,674,739 of record HG992294.1, read on the forward strand.
AAAAACACCTTAAAAAAATTAAACTTTTTATGAACTTAGATTTTTGATGAGATTCATCTATACTAATATATATAAAGCTGAAGAGTTTGTTTGTTTGTTTGAACACGCTAATCTCAGAACCCGCTAGTCCGATTTGAAAAATTAAATTCTTTCAGTGATAGATAGCCCATTTATCGAGGAAGGCTATAGGCTACATATCATCACGCTAAGACCTATAGGAGCGGAACTCAAATGAAGAATATTACAAAAACGGGGGAAAATGGTCACGCTACGGGCAATAGGAGACGAACACGAGGTTGCGAGGGTCGGCTAGTGTTTGATAAAGTTAAATGAAATTTCTTTGAAATAGTACACACGTAGTTGCTGTTCACATAATAACTATAAAATACTAGCTGCCCCGGCAAACGTCGTTTTGCCATAAATTTTTTTAAGGATGGGTGGCCCTTACCATTTAGGGGGATGAAAAATAGATGTTGGCCGATTCTCAGACCTACTCAATATGCTCACAAAGTTTTATGAGAATCGGTCAAGCCGTTTCGGAGGAGTATGGCAACGAAAACTGTGACACGAGAATTTTATATATTAGATTAGGTATATCAGGCTTTCCCCAGAGCTATCTTCCCTCATAATTACTAATTCAAGACAACGACGTCGCTAAGAGTAATAGTCGCTTATTTCATGAGCCGAACCATTCTTCAAGTGCGCGGAAAATTGTTGAAATGAGGAAAAATAACCACAAGTACGTACTTAGGAAAATGGCCGACCCCTCATCATCCACTTAGCTAACACCTGATGACCCTGGGGCCTACTGATAGCAGTGTATCCTATAGTTAGTTAGTTAGTTTCCTTACTGGAAGAAAAAACATAACATTTTTCTAAAAATATAAAAATGTTATGTTGGTTTGTGTGCCTCGAAGACCACCTTAAGCCGTTGGTCTCGGTTGTCAAAAACGCATGTAGCAATTGTAGCAGAAACACAAAAAAAACCAACAAACCCATCTATACTTAATATTATAAAGCTGAAGAGTTTGTTTGTTTGTTTGAACGCGCTAATCTCAGGAACTACTGGTCCGATTTGAAAAAATCATTCAGTGTTAGGTAGCCCATTTATCGAGGAAAGCTATAGGCTATATATCATCACGTAAAGACCTACAGGAGCAGAGCACCAATGAAGAATGGTTACAAAAACGGATAATAGGAGACACAAACGAGGTTGCGTGGATCAGCTAGTATTCTCAATCGTCGCAGTAACGGGGGCTCTACGACAGACGGAGGTCCAAAATATAGACATTTGTTGTTGGAGAAGAATGCTCGGCGTCTTTTGTGTCCATTCTCAAGGAATTGCTTGTTTGTCTCGTACAACATAAGTTAACAATAATTATTACCAGAACAGATTGTATACAAAAAAAAAAAACTTTTTCACCACTTACACTTAGGTTTGACATTGACCACTTATGTCAATTCTTGACGGACATCACTACTCAGGTAGGGTAATAAAGTTGACACTTATTATTATTTAACACGGACTTTGTTACTTTAGTGACTTTCCATAATAGTGTATACGTAACGAAAATCAATAGGGTACTTTCTTTTGACGTCAATAGTAGCTAAATACGAAACTAATAGCAAGATCTTTTGTTAACGACCTATTGAGTTGAAACCATTGTTATTTATGTATTATACTAAGGGATAACGATAAATTTCAATTCACTGCGAAGCTTACGTACGCTAAAACAGGAATAGACCCAAGTTATAATACTACACAAGCGACAAGTTTGTCCTGTTCAACTATATAAGTATTTGCTGCCGAGAATAGACCACCCTAACTAGACATGTATTAACTAAGGCGCACCGTAGTACTATTTATCTCATAATCTATCAACATTAACTATTTTTGGAACATCCCCTTAAGTGTTAGAAATGCTTAACGTAAGGCGTTTTTTGTCTCTTCTTTGGCACTGCACGTGGGAATTTCTTTCTAGTAAGTGGAGAATTTGAAATTAGAAGCTCTTTTTTGAAGTATAAATCTGTATTTTGAAAGTTACGATACGGTTCTAAGGGCATAAGTGTAAAATTTGAAATAAGAAGCTCTAAAATTTTTATGAAGAATACTGTATTACTGGCACAAAAAAGGTTACGATATTCTTTAAATTAAGAATACACTGTCACCACACCACTGGGGCGAACTACGTAGGACAATATCACTGTAAAAAGAAGGAAACCTTCTATACAACCTGTTATACCTAGAGTCCTAGACCATTCTTAAGGAGATGCCTACACCCAGCAGTCAACTGTTAAAGGCTTTTAATGTGTATGTTCCTTAAATAAACATGATGGCAATAAACATACTAAGTAGCGAAAATAAAAAAATGAAAGTTGGATATTAAAAACTAATTTTTCTTTCAGTCTTTGTTCTTTCTGAATAAAACTTCATCACAATTACAAAAGCGTCGTTGACTAATGAATCTGAAAAAGAAAGTCAACAGGAATAGCTCTGTAATGACACTTTGTCACCGATAGGAAGGTAGCAAGCACATTGAAATTTAAACCTTTTGAGAACCGTTTTAAGTGCTATTCTTGTCTGTTTGTAGATCATTGCGATGTTTGTTTCGTACACAAGCACGTGTTAATTGTTTGCTACCGTGTTGGTTAAAGTAGCGTGTTTTGTTTAGCAAATTCTCCTTTACTAAATACACTGCGACGATAGGTATAATTTTTTTTTTCTGTGACCACTAATTAAAATTACATAACGGAATTAACAACCCCTGTAGTAATTATTCTAAAATAAACCTTATAAAAATAAATTTATGTTACAATATTAATTACATGCCATTCAAGGTTCTTGTGTTAGAGAATATTTTGCTTATGTATATCGCGTGTCTGTCTGTACATTATACATACATAAAGTATTTTACACTAACACTTTTTGATACTATCTTACTACTTAATCTTAGTATATCAAAAAAAAACTCTGTTCAAAATAATCTGTCCTAATTTCTAAATTTAAATGTTATTTTTTTTTAACTTCTTAACTCCTGGTTTGTTGGTCCAGTATTCAGGCACTCTGACTGTGAAGTCGTTTACGTCTCCTATTGCCCGTAGCGTAATAATTTTCCCCCGTTTTCGTAACATTCTTCATTGATGCTCTGCTTCTTTTGGTCTTAGCCTGATGGTATATAGCCTATAGCCTTCTTCGATAAATGGGCTATCTAACACAGAAATAATTTTTCAAATCGGATCAGTAATTCCTGAGATTAGCGCATTCAAACAAAAAACAAACAAACTCTTCAGCTTTATATATTAGTATAGATGTACCTAGTATAGGTTTAATATCAGACCATGGAATTCATCACCCGTAATGTTCCACCATCTCTCAGTAGTTTTCACTACGCCCTGGGGATATCAATATTGCTAAACAATACATTGCCGTGTTGAGGTATAATCAAACGAGAGGTTCAGAATTGGTCTGGGCTTCATTGACTGAATAGATCATATCTAGAAAATATGAAATACTGGATGTTTTGTTTGGAAATGTTGAGCGTGAAATAATCGCTTTTGTATTTGTTCAGTTACCCGACTACAGTAAAGCCGAAAGGAGGGATGATAGTTTTGGTAGTATATACGTATAATAACTAACTGCCTCGGTGGCGCAGTGGTAGCGTACGCGACTGCTGTTCTTGAGGTCTCGGGTTCGATTCCCGGGTCGGATCAAATGTTTGTATGATCTGCAAATATTTGTTTCGAAGTTTGGATGTTTTCTATCTATAATATGTATGTATTTACAAAAAAAAAAGTATATAAGTATTTATATCAGTTGTCTAGTACCCATAATACAAGCTCTGCTTAGTTTGGGACTACCTGGCGTTGTGTGTTAGATGTCCGAAAAATATAAAAATAATATGCTGGATGTTCCACCGTAACATCTAAACTTCTGAACTGAATTTTAATGAATGAGGTGTCAATAGAGTAGTAATCATGGCTAGGATGTCATAGACTAGATGAAATTTTATCAAAACTTTTCACGTAGTCCCGTTAGAGTTTACAAAATGGGACCCTATTACTCGTCACTGTCCGTCTGTCTGTCTATCATCAGACTGTATCTCATGTACCTTGATAGAGATGATATATTTCTGATGCCGCTATAACAACAAATACTAAAATCAGAATAAGCTCCCATAGAACATACGTGATTTTTTGCTGGTTTTTGCCCGATATTAATATCGGCAATACGTTGACGCTTTAAATGTTATTGACCATGGTACTGAATCCTTCTTGCGCGAGTCCGACTCGCACTTGTCCGATTTTTTAAACTAACAACAGTATATTAATATTGACAGCCGTTCTAGTCTGAACTGTGTGACGACTGAATTTAATAACATACATCCTGAATAAGTAACACAATAAATTCCCACTGTCTTGAAGTAAATCATGACCCTATTATTTTCCCAAGAGTGTTGTTTCCGATATAACCCAATCTGGAGTGGCTTTTTCTGGTCCTAACAGCAGTCATAAATGTCATGCGAAGGCCTAACATCGTCTCTAAGGTACTGAGGGATCTTCGTCTATGAGAAATAGACTGCTTTATTTGAGAGAATTTTCTGTTCTGGCCTTTTTAGATTCACCGTTTTGTATAAATAATATGATATCGTATTATTTGGTTTCATTACCATCGATTAATCTACACTAATATTATAAGGAGGTATAGTGTGCTAGGTTGTAGAGGGTAAACCATTGGATCTACTGAACCGATTTTGAAAATTCTTTTACCAGTTAAACTCTATTTCGTTATTATTTGCTTGAAAATGTTTTACGCACACCAAAAAGGGCAAGAGACAGCCAATATCTACATCATCAGAGACAAGGTGATGGACGTTGACGATAAAATGACGATACTGGAGGACCAGGAATCAAAGGGATCCCCTCCCCTTCCTTTGATTTCTGAGAGAAGGTTCAAATCGCGGTTTCACTATCTGAGATTCCTGAGTGACAGGTATCTGTGGGCGGCGGTGTTCACTTACCATCAGATGGTTCGTATGCTTCTTCTGTCATCCTAGATATTAAAAAAGAAACAAATTTAGGTTGACATACAAACAATTATAACTGGAAAATAAAATTGCGCCTTTATTGTTTAGTTCCTGTATTTGTCATAATGTGAACGAGATGATACGATGAGCATTAAACAATATTGAGTAATAACACATACTGTACGTTAGTAGGTAATTCATTCATTAAACGTACACGTTAACAACGGATTTATCTGCTTCGGAATTTTTGACCTAATACGGATTAAGGTCCTTATTGCTATACTTTTCATTTAAAATGACGCATCATCGTATACAGTCATCGTAACATATGGTATACTGGCCTCATGAAAAACCATTGTTAATCTATGTTCTCGCTTGCTTTTCAACGAAGAGCCTCTGGTATTCTCGCTCACTAGTTGAAACACAGCGCGTGCGCTGTTTCACACCGGTTTTCTGTGAGGCCGTGGTATCACTCCTTTTGAGCCGGCCCATTCATGCCGAAGCGTGGCTCTCCCACGGTATAATATAGAAAAAATCTTATTTAATTAGTAGAACTCAAAACAACAGTTTTAAGAATTTTTGTCTGTGTGTTTGTGGGCGCTAATCTCAGGAGTAGCTTAACCGATTTGAATGCGGTTTTCTCTTATGTTTTGTGGTAAATTTAACATTTACTATTTGTTTTTTATTTCAATCGATTGACAAATAAACGATATACATAGCAGATATATACATTTACACGTATAAACGATATACCTATACATATAAATATATATACATGTACGCAGGCGGAACTACAGGCAGAATCTAGTACATAATAAGGCTAATAGGTATGTCCAGTGCATTTCCAGTAGATACCATGATTTCTGGGTAAGTCTGCTATACTGCATTGCATTACGAAATAAACCACGTGCACTGTTTACTGCGGTATTCGTGTTACAGCTGACGTTACAAGTTTTTTTTTCTAAGTAAACACTGTTGCAATGGAGTTTTACTGTGAGAATTATTATTGCAGTAATTTTTAGTGTAGCCAACACACTCCCGTGTTCACATAATATTTAACCGACTTTAAAAAGGAGGAGGTTCTCATTCGAATATTTTTTTGACTTTTTTACCTTAAAACTTTCGACTGGGTGAACCAATTTTAAGGATCGTTTTTTAATTTGAAGTTCTTCCCGTGTGATCTTAATTCAGTTCTTGAAGCGCATAAACATTCATGAAACGGGCACATACAACACCCAGACGCAGAACAACAAATAAGCCTATTTATATATATATATATATATATATATATATATACTATAAATATACATTCTTTTATACCTATCGAAACCATAATGCATTGTGCGCATTCACAATGAGTATGGTCACCACCACTCTTGGGATAAACTCGCGCTTTCCATCAAGTTAAGTAGTTATTTTGGCAGCAAGCTGGACGTGGAACTAAAGACCTTAATTACCAACCGCCGACCGGGTTACTGCACTGTAATGTCTGCTGAAGTAGATAACGGACACAAGTGTTTTTTAATTATTTTACTCAGGCGATAACAAAATCGTTAGTGTGTCAATTATGATATGAGGTCGCGTTTTAAACTCGACCTGGTCATCGATATATCTTCGATATAATATTAACCCTAAAACTGTTATCTTAATTAGTCGTGGAATTGTTAAAAATATTGCTAATTTTTTCGTAGGTTGTAGCACCTTTATTATGACATACATTTACTTATTTATATTATTTAAACACTTACACCCGTATCTAAAGGCGTGAGGTGTGAAGTGCAGGTATTCGATGATTGGTAGAAAATACGTGTGGACAGCGAATTCGCGGTCCACACGTATTTCTACCAATGATTGATCACCTGCACTATGCACTTGCACTCGCACTAATCAAAGTGAATACGTGCCTTTAGGCCCACCAAGCAAAGTAGATATCGGGCTTCCTAGTAATAGCCAATTCCAGCTAAAATTTACCAGCCTGCCTCTTAGCCAAATGTTCCGCGTTGATTCTCTTTCTCAATCATTAACAATTCTTCTCTATTCTTGACCACTTCATTAGCGTTGAGATGACGTCATTCTCAAACATTTGTTAGTTTTCTAATAAGGGTGCCCACACAAAACTGCAAATTCGCAACACATCTTAAATATCTGCGAGCTCGCACCGCAATAACTTCCGATCTAATTCCCATCGTGCATATTCATGCGATGTTACGTCACACTTATTGACAACATTTTTGGTCAACTTTACTAGATTGCACTACATTCATTTTTTTCTTTACTCTACTTTTACTAAATAGCGCTGCGTGTTAGATGTCCTAAATATGTATTATTACTTTATACACATGTTGTGTAAAGTTACCTAACTAGGCTACACATAATTTGCAGGATCTGAGATATTATTTTATTTTGGTTCAAAAACTGAACAATGTAAACAAAATATTTGTCACTTTTTTTTCCTTTTAAGCAAAACATTTGTAAAACTAATATCTTATTTATTTCATTTAAGTATATTATTTTAATTTATTATTTTTATTCTAATTTTTATCATCCATTTCATACAAAAAATTTATAAGGTCGTCTCTTTGTGGTCGAAAGTATGGTTACATGAACAAACGCGGCAACGCTTTGCCGCATGTTAGGATGTAGCATCTAGCATCGCATCGCATCGTAGTTATGTGTGGGATCCCTAACGTTTATGTTTGTCGAATGTCAACATTGCTAGGGGATCTGTTCTGTTTATACTTCCCAATTCATGCGTAGTATCTTTAATGTCCCTTGCACTGGGACCGGTTGACTGGCAGAAAATGCCTTAGGCATTAAGTCCGCCGATGCATGCATTTGTGCATAAAGTTGTAAATAAAATAAATAAATAAATAGAGTTGGTCTTTAAAATTAACCCGCAGCTATTATTACTACTAATTTAGCCTTATAAGGTGACTTTCCATTGGTAAAAGAATTTTCAAAATCGGTTCAGAAGATCAGATGTTACCCTCTACAACCTCACATACTTTACCTCTGTATGTTATTAGTACCTATTTATTTATTTAGGTTCACCAACATTTGTTTACACCAAAACTGATATAAAGTACATTCACAAAGATCACAATAATGTGTAACAAACACTTATAGGTAAACACATCATGCTAATATCGCGTTAATTACCTTATATTTATTAATTTATATATATATACATACATTGGAATGTACAAGTAAAAGAAGAAAACAAAAAAAAAATTATAAATTACTAGCTTTTGCACGCGGCTTCGCTAATGTAGACTTTCATCCCCTGATTTACCCCCTTAGAGGTAGAATTAAAAAAAATCCTTTCTTAGTGCTCACTTACGTTATACAAAGAACCTACATGCAAAATTTCAGAATTCTAGGTTCAGGGGTTTGGGCTGTGCGTTGATCTCTGGGTATGTCAGTCAGTCACCTTCCTCTTCTATATATATATAGATATGTAAATGTTAGTATAGATATAATCCGTATATTTCTATTCGGCACCTCTGCTGAACCTTTTAAAGAATTCACTCATAAGTAAATGTATATTAGTAGGCATAACACACGCAATGAATAGCAAATAAACAATACATTTAAAGTTATTCTAACATACTTTACGAAGCGCGGCGCCGTTCTAGATCTGGACCGATAACCCGGGTCTCTAGATACTACGTACGTACCATGCCAATTTGGCATTCTTTGTACCATTGGTACAATTTACATTGTATGAAACTTAGAGATGAATTATTTTTATTAGGCGTGAAATAGGCGACTAGATCTAACTCAATAAAATCAAATAAGGTCTCTTAACTAGAAACTTTCTAATCCAACGTGGGCTTTCGACCTAAATAAAGTCCAACTAATTGGTTGGTCCGTCAGTTTTCCTTCAAAATCTGTTGGAAAAAACAAATATAGTTTTAAGGAAATTGGTTTTATGGCATGGCTCACACCGTGGCCTAGTGATGCTTCTACATCATTGGACCTATCGATTTTTTCTCTGTATTGATGAATCAGTCAGTCACAACAAGTCATGTTACATATATAGATTTTAATTAAGTGTTACAAATTCTATAGGTAAAATATTGTGAGGTTATTGCAATAGGTATTATAAAGTCAAGCAATGTTTTCGACAAGATTTGTTACAACAACCATATGTAGTATTGCCAGCTCTTAGTCATTACGAAGTACCTAGTCGCTAGCTACCTACCTGGTTTTCTCACGATCATTTAAATATTGTATTGTTTCATTTTAAATTCTAACAACACAAGGTAAATTACAAATTGTAGTGTCGAACAATGTAATAAATAAATAAAAACGAAATAGATTCCTGATTTTCTTATTTAAACAAATTATTGTTCTTCAAGTTGCATATCTAAACAATTAAATGAAAAGTAAAATTAATTGTAATTGTAACTATTAATTATTAAAATTAACAACACAACAAATTAACAACTTTTCACTAAATGTATCTATATGAAAGTATAATCAATTTTGTCTGTCTGTCTGCCTGTTTGTTCCAAGTATGTAATTTGGAAACGGCAGATCTATACTAATATATAAAGCTGAAGAGTTTGTTTGTTTGAACGCGCTAATCTGACTTGAAAAAATCTTTCAGTCTTAGATAGCTCATTTATCGAGGAAGGCTATGGGGTATATATCATCACGCTAAGGCCAATAGGAGCGGAGAACCAATGAATAATGTTTCAAAAAACGGGGGAAAATTTTAATCCTACTTTGTCACATCTGTTTTCAAAGGAATTAGCTTAGTCCATAAAGTTCATCAAAAAATAAACCTTATGAATTATAAATGTAACATCAACACTGAGCGCAAGAGACTTGATTAAAAATGAACATGAATTATGTATGAATTAAATTTCGCACGAATTTAATATGTAATGCAATACGGCAATACTCAGCAATTCTGCAGTGACGCACGAATAATGAGCCGGTAATTACGGCTAAGATATCAGGCTATTTCATGCCATAATTCATGCCATAAATACTCCGTGTGGTGATAGACAAATACAGAGCGTCACTACTCATCTGATAGGTGTTGTAAGGAGCAAACTATATGCATGGCAACTTCACTACAAAGAAAAGAAACACTTGAAACAAGTGATATACGAGTAGTAGACCAAAGACTCCGATGGAGACACTTTTTCATCATCATCATCATAATGAAGAATTCCACAAGTAGAATACCAAATTTCGTTGCATTGAATGCATCACTTTTTAGTTACTTATGTATGTTGGAAACAAATTATTAAAACTATTTCGCACTTTTATCATCGTAATTGGCGATAGTTTACATTCACCGGTGAACTTCAACATTCTCCAAATGTTTTTTTGCTGAATTTAACTGATGATATGCGACGTCACCCTGTTTACAAACTTACAAGAGAAACTATCAGATTCGACTACGAATGGTTTTTATTTACTTAGAATGGTTAACATAGAAATCAACGCAGGACCGCTCATTGGAGGAGAAAGTCCCAAATGAAAAGTACAAATTATGATGTTACATGCTACCTTCCAATTATTTTATGAAATTAGAATTCTTTGCCAAAAATAAATGTTTCACTGCCAGCTACTATAACTATTTTACTTTAATCTATAAAAATATCCTTTAAACATCTATTTCATTCTTCTTATTGAATACAGAGCAGTCGCAAAACCAGTTTATCCGTCAGGTGGCCGCTATCTTTGCATTGCATTTTAATCCATAGACACTAAAGCGGATCTTCAATGCACAAAGAAGCTGTATAGAATTGGCCTACGTGTGGTTGCATACATTTACGAATTACTCTCTAAGCATATATAGAGGTACTAGCTGACCCACGCAACTTCGTTTGCGCCTTATATTGCCCGTAGCGTGAAAATTTCCACCGTTTTTGAAACATATTTCATTGTTGCTCAGCTCCTATTAGTAGTAGCGTGATGATATATACACTATAGCCTTCCTCGATAAATGGATTATTCAACACCGAAAGAAGTTTTCAAATCGGACCAGTGGTTCCTGAGATTAGCGTGTTCAAACAAACAAACAAACTCTTCAGCTTTATATATTTATAGAGGTATTGAGATGTTGGGTATCTTTGAGTTGCTCTTTTAATACGTCCTATTAGTGAAATATCGCTAAAAGAATTTGACTATTCAATGTTGGAAGTTTGATATAAAAATTTGTTCGAGTAATGTATTAGTTGTGTTACTTTGTAAGTTTATCAATTTGTAAAAATAGTTGACACTGGTTGACTGTCTAAAGAGTAGAATAATCTAGTCATTGATACGGTTAAAGTTCAACGGAGTGATCTGTGTTAGGGGAATATTGTTATTTTCTTTGGTAGCTTTTGATACTTTTGTTCAAATTTTAGTGGATGAAGTTGTGATTTACAATATTTTCTAAGTTTATAGTAGACAATAACGTTAGTTTAGAAAATATGCAATAGAAACATGTGACAGTTTAATTATTCAGACGTATTTTCACACACAACTTAGTAGCCTTTTCCGAATTTGAGAGAATCTTTATACCTATATAAAAATGAATCGCCAAAATGTATGTACGCGCATAACTTCCTATTGGCTGCACTAAATTAAAAAATTCTTTGTGTTTGTTTTTGTTAGGACAAGGTTGGTGTACAAGAAAAATTTAAAGATACCGGGAAAAGTCTTTTTTTTTGGTCCGCGACTGTACACTGACTGTGGGAAGTAGAAGCAGATATGTAAATATGGCGTTACGAAGTTCGCTGGGTCAGCTAGTATATTATAAAATACATAAACTTTTAATTACGTTTCTTTAGAAACAAAAGACAATCGTTTTAAGTCACACGATTTAGTAAAGTCCATATCCACTTTAGTGTAGTATTTATTTACACAGATCTACAGACAGCATAGGGAGGCTAGAGAATATAACACCAAGATCCTACGAACACAAAGCTATCTGGGTCGCCTGTCAAAGATAGTGAGGCTCAGATTTGGAGCAGGAATAGTTAACGTTCTTCATCTTAAGCTGCCGTCAAGTTGTGATATCTACAACTGAAGGAATCTAGGTAGTTACCGCGTTGTCAACAGGTACATGTTTCGTGATAACAGGGTTTAGGAGGAGACTGAATTTGCACTCTAAAAGGTTGGAAGACACACAACTGGCGAGATTTGTTTACTCAGCTTGTTTGTTGTTGCTAGTTAGTTGGTAAGAGATTAGTTAGTTAAAAGTGATGTTACCAGAACCGTTTAAACAAATCGGTATAGGTGCCGGCAGCTTACTTGGCCATGCCCAGAAAGTCCTTTTTTAAGGTCCCTTTGGTGATAGAGGGACGCGGGGATTGTAGTAGCACCGTTCCGAGCAAGTTATTGGTCGTTCCGAGCAAGCGATTGGTGCGTAAGTCGACTACACTTAGATTTCCTTTGTTTTGGTTTGTTGCATTAGTGAGCTATGCACGAACTTACCCTCACTACCGCCGCCGGTAGCCGTCATCTAACTTGGCCAAACTTAGCCGAAGTTTGGCCACTTTAGATACCGGCACCTATAACACTGTGTAAGGATAAGTTTACCTACCTTACACAGATTTGCCTATTTTTTATATCTCACTGAAAAACTAGTCACCCCTCTACAATGTTACCTACGTTTAGTCTATACAAATAAATAAAATTTAATTGTCTGTTTGTAATATTAAAATAACCGTTTTTTACTAAATGCATATGTATTTACACGGTACATATACCAAAAATGTAGTTAAATTGTTTTTTGTCTGTCTGTCTGTCTGTCTGTTTGTTCCGGATAATCTCTGGAACGGCTGGACGGATTTTGAGCGGCGTTACTCGCGGTACAACAATAACCGCGGATAACACCGCGAGGTTCAGCTAGTATTATATAAGAATTATAATTAGACAAATCTCGAGAATGTGTAACGTGCAGTAAATGTACAGCAAACCTCAGAGGAAAGAACAATCAGAGTTTACCTGTATAACTAAATACATTAATGCTATAATTGACTGACAAATCTCTTACTCTATGCACTCCATAACATCTGCAAACGTACAATCATAATGATCTTCCTCAATGAACTATTTTTAAAATAAGTAAAACATTGACAATCACAATTAACATCATACCTAAGTGTCATTTACAGTCATTTAAAAAAAAGTCGACTCAATCTTAAGTTCCGTAAAGAACGTCCCCTACAGCGTGTCATGTCGGATGTGCGTTGAGTTGGCTTATAATTAACATCCGATTCTTTCTCACTGATGTACTCATTTGTCTTCAGTCTGACGGCCAAAGGACTGACGGCCACAGCTTCTCTGTTATGTCGCGAGTTTTCTTTTTAAGTTGTCTATAATTAAATCTACGAAAAAACGATGAATACTTGTAAAATGCCATGCATGCCGCTCAGTAATGGTATATTAACCTAACGAGGCGTTAAAATACTACTATTAATTTATTAAAGACTAGCTGAACCCCGCGGTGTTACCCGCGGCTATTATTGTACCGCGAGTAACGCCACGGGACAAAGTTAGTCTAAAAAAAGTAGCCTAAGTTACTCCCCGGATCATCAGCTACCTGCCAGTGAAAGTCCCGTCAAAATCCGTCCAGCCGTTCCAGAGATTACCCGGAACAAACAGACAGACAGACAGACAGACAGACAGACAGACAGACAGACAAAAAATTTTTTAACTACATTTTTGGTATATGTATCGTGTATACATACACATGCATTGATTAAAAAGCTGTTATTTTAATATTACAAACAGACACTCCAATTTTATTTATTTGTATAGATTACCTGAGCCCTGCAGTTATAACCGCGATACGATCAACCGTGGCCAACAAAAAAGTAGCCGTGTTACTCCTTATATCGTCAGCTACCTATCAGTGAAAGTCCCATCAAAATCGGTCTACCCCCTTCAGAGATTACCCGGAACAAACAGACAGATAAAGAGACAGATAAATTAAAAATTGATTTATTGATATACCTAAATATCGTGTATACTTTCATTTGCATTTAGTAAAAAACTGTTAATTTGAAATTACAAAAAGACATTTGAATTATTTTTTTTGTATAGATGGAAACAGCCTATAACAAGTACAAAACAATTGATAAAAACCAACCATTCATTTATTAGGTAACCTAACCTACCTACAAATGTTGCAAAGAATTATATGAAAACGAACAGTAAACTAATTCAATGTGCCGACACAAAACCCTTAGTCTGCTAGTCGCCCTTATTCCAACATCTATTATAATAAATTACTCCGAAAACATCTACTCTTAGGAGATAATCTACTAAATATCGATTATAATATACAAACATCGACAAAATTGACACCTACGCGAACGCTGCCTTGGGGTCCCTTACTACGCATATTATGTAATGAATTGTAACTCTAAATAATGGTATTTATTACTCGATTATCGTATACACTAGGGATGTTACGTATGACCGACTTCGATTCTGAAACGCCCGTACTTCTATTGTGTATATTATTTATAGACTATACAACGCTTACCCGGAGTCAGTGTTCTAACTCCGATTAAATGATAATAAAACGTAAAATTCGTAACTTTTGATTTCTATTAAAATTTTATAGCCGTGGTAAAAGAAGGCGATACTGATAACAATACTCGATTATCGGTACTTGGTAACTAATAATATTCAACATTTAAGCCTGGTTGATATTAGGTGTAAATGTGAAGTGTGAGGGTTACGATAAGTATCGATACCATTCATCACCTTGAACGAACCCCGAGAACATACTTAGCTTAATCTCAACTAAAGTTCAATTATAACGGTATATTAACGTCGATTAGTTTCAAGGTTCATTAGTTAGTTAACAAAAGACTTGCCTACAGCTTAGAGGTCACACCACTGCTCCATCCGAAGCTGCGTCGTAAAGAAAGTGAATAATACATGTGTTGCATTGTGTCAGTGTGATCATATTGACTTGAAATAATACTTCTCGAACACCTAACACCTAACAGATAACGTTTACAGTTCGAACAAATCGCATAAGACCTTTTCTAATGATGCAGATATGAAGCTGATATGTTTCAAGTGCTTCCCAAATATCGTGTCAAGTAAGCCGACTAGGCTTATCAAGTTTCGCTCCCTCAAAAAGCTCAAGTGGTCTCAGCATGACGTGCTCAAGCACCAATATAGTGTCACCGCTCTCTCAAACGTTCTCAAGTCGGTTCCTGTGTCTAAAAAACTTGACTTAATTTAAGATTCAGAGCACATCCAAAATTCACACCATAAAAGCTCAACTCATCTCGTTTTGAATCTTTCTAAACGATTTTCAACTCGGATTCAAATGAACTTAATGATCGCTTCTGTAACCATGGGTCTGGAAATTCACTTTTGTTATTTAGTAGCTAAAGCGGCATCCAATAAGATTGGAATTAAATGAAGTGTGAAAAATCCAAGGACGAAATTATTTTTTTGTCAAACCCAATCTATTTGTGATGGTGTTACTCAAGCGAGATTTTTCAAACTGAAGTTTAATCAGACTGAAATAAACGTTGTTCTCGATACTAATTTTATTTTATTTAAGTTATCATTGCATCGCTTTTCTTTTGTAATCTAAGATGGATCTGAAACCTGGAACTCACTACCAGTGCACGAATTTCCCTCCCACTATGACCCCGGGTCCTATAACCAGGGCGGTTCACTAGGCTGCTATAGTGTGAGTCACCATGTTGCATTGTGTATATTCGCAATGAGGTGTGTGACTACTATTTCTAGTGTGATTCTATCATGGTTTCTATTAGGTAGAATAAAGTCTTTGTGACTGCTATTATATAAAAAAGTATACATTTTATAGAGTTACACCGCGACATCATTAAAAACGGAATTCAGTAATTTATCCTATGCTTTTCTTAAAATGAGCAGGTTTTGATTCGGTGCAAAAAAAAACGACAAGAATTTTAATCTTTTGAGTTGTGCTAGCAAGACATCTAACATTTGCGAGAAATTTATATAGAAGTCTAGACAAATAACGTCGCTTCTACATCATAGTTAGAGTCCAACAAGGCTATAAAAGTGAGTACCTAACATTTCTTTCTGAATGATGACCCTATTTTCTGTAGCTTCGGAGAAGGATCGGGTTATTCAATTTGACGACTACTGAAGGACACTTTTGCAAATATTCCTTTTTAATATTGGAGAGGGTATATACCTATTGTTTTTACTTAAAAATATGTTTATATCTGTCTAGGCAAAAGGAAGTTTATGTTTTTTCTGATTCTGATTGGCACGTTATGTAGCTTAAGCAACTTGGTATATTTGACGTTTTAGGTATTTTTAGATTTGTTTTGGCCGGTTTGCAAATATAAGGTAGGCGTACATATTCACACGGTCAAGTTTTTACCCAACTACGGCTAAACCTAAAGATGGTAATGTTTCTATGTACATAATGTTTGTATATTCAACCGTAGGGTCTCAAATACTAAATTATAATGGGGTAGTTGACACCTTATTTATCATCTGTCAAAAGGATAACTTTGTAAGAAAAATGTACTAAGAACTGGCTTGTGACGTCACTACTTTACACTACTCAATTGAGCAATATATGTATTACAATGTTTATTTGACTAAAATTTGTAATGGAAATTAAAAACTGTATTAAATATATTATTCGAGACGTTTAGTAATATTCGTTTTAATAAAGGTGATATCAGTATTTTTTTACGACTAGCTGACCCACGCAACCCCTTTATATTTATGTAGCGTGATAATTTTTCCCCGTTTTTGAATTAGCGTGATGATATATAGTCTTCCTCGATAGATGGACTATGTAACATTGAAATAATTTTTCAAATCGGACCAGCGGTTCCTGAGATTAGCGCGTTCAAACAAACAAACAAACAAACTCTTCAGCTTTATAATATTAGTATAGATACAGTCAACTACCCTATTGGTGTCAATAGATTTATAATAACGACCCGGGTGGCCATAGGGTACATACATTTTGTCAAAAGTTTTTACGTAGTCGGTTTACAGTAAAAAAAGTTTAATAAGTTAACTTTTTTGGTCGTATTTTTTTAATGATTTAGTTAGTTAGGTTCTACTTCGTGCTAACACAACAGTAGTGCTAACGAAACAGCTAGTCGGAAAAGAATTTTGACCTACAAATGACTATAGTTAGTAATCATACACTACCTGAGCGTTTTCTCTTCTGTTTTTTGAACTTAGTAGTTTAGAAGGTTCATTATCAACAGTTTCCAATAGTCCTTAAAAAGGAGGTATTAAGCGCCAGACCCACGTCTAATTCGGACACCAGTCCTCTTACAATTGCTGTATTGTTGTACAGTTTTGTATTGTGAAAAAACAATAATCATATTGCATGTATTGGTGATTGTGAGAAGAGAAATATAGAAATTATTATTATTATTATTGGTCTGCTATACCACGCTGGCAAAACGGGTTATAAGTTTTCCTTCGTTTTGTTTCGTCCTTGTTCCAAGTTCAGGAGTAGTTTGCAAGGATTGAGATAGTAAAACCAAAGTGTTGGCTGAGAACAGATAGAAGGCGTGGCTACAACCGGTTACATCCAGACGGAATGTAAACTTGTTTGTGAATTTAGTTGTAAAAAATACGTCTAAGTTTTATGTGCGGTAGTTCTTACCTAGAATGTTGTATAGTCGTTTTGACTTAAGAACATCTTTACAGGGCCAATGTTGTAATTTTACCTTCGCTAGTTCTAGTTAAACTATGTTATTTACTGTGTAGGTGTATAATATACACTTAAACAGGTATTTAAGTTCAACTTATGTTATGTGAAACGCGATGTTAAGCGAGCTTTTCATTATATTGTAAACATTGTTGTAAACAGTCCCGAAGCCACCGAGTCCCTTGAGCCCCTGCAGTTGCGTAGAGATGTCGCCTCTATGGCAGTACTCTATCGCCTGTATCACGGAGAGTGTTCTGAAGAGCTCTTCCAACTAGTCCCCCCCGCCCCCTTCCTCTACAGAACAACACGTAACGGCCTTGGAAGTCACCGCTTCAGAGTGGTAGACATTCGATCTCGTACTCATCGCTTCGGTTCCTCCTTTCTGTGCCGAGCGGTCAAAACCTGGAACTCACTTCCAGCGCACGTGTTTCCCTCCCACTATGATCCCGGGTCCTTTAAGCGGGGCGTAAAAAAGCATCTCACTAGGCGGCCATAGTGTGGGTCACCATGCTGCAATGTCTTTATTCGCATTGAGGATGGTGACCACCACTCTTGGAATCTGCTCATGCTTTCCATCAGGCAGAGCAGAGTCATTTTGGCGCAGCTAAAACATAAAAAAAAAAAAAATATATTAATGGAGCTTCCGAGGCCTCAACCCTCCCTTATCTCGATTCTGTATATGGGGGGAGGAAACTGTAACTCACAACAACGCTCTTGTAGACTTTTAAGCGACATGACTCCATAGACGACGGTAGTCGCTGATCATCACGTAAAACGGTACCAAAGGTAGTTATGTCACGTGCTTTCAGAACGAACGGGCCTGACCAGGGCTGTTCTACCCTCGTACAGAAGATCAATCTAAAATGACAGGTTTCGTGCTGTCGTGTTTCGTTGGTGAGTGCGAGACTGGAGGTCTAATAATGCCGTAGCATCACTAGGGCGCTATGATGTGGGTCACCATGCTGCATTGTCTGCATTCGCAATGGACTTGGACCAATTGGATTCTGCTTATGCTTTTCAATAGGCAGAGTAGAGTCACTAGTATACATAAAAAAACATCTTCTCAGTTGCTTCCAATCCCGTAACATAGTAAAATAGTTTTATATTAGTATAAAACGTTATTTTTCTATTTCTTTCTTATTTAATCTAACTTACATCATAAATGTATAAGATATTTCGTAACAACATGCCGATGTAGCAGTTGTTTGTACTTTTTACGAGTTTACAATATTTTAGAAGCAAACATCTGTTTTGCCCTTTTATTGTGAATTCGGCTAAAAGACAAACAAAAAATTGCGTGCCTTGAGAGGCACCCAATTTTTTGTTTGTCTTTTCACGAGCGGGGTTCAATATCCGAGCAAAACAAACTTATTTAACTTTATCAATATATTCGCGTAACCCAACATACCTACATAATAATTATATTTGTTATATATTTCATGTTAGTTTTTTTTTATTATTATATGGCCTGCTAAAATGGCTCTACTCTGCCTGATGGAAAGAATAAGCAGAATCCAAGAGTGGTGGTCACCATACTCATTGTGAATGCAAACAATTCAACAATGCAGCATGACGACCGATACTATGACGGCCTAGTGATGCTTCTGCATTATTGGGCCTCCGGTCTCGCACTCACCCCAACGCTGTCATTTTACGTTGATTTTCTATGCGAGGGTAAAACCGCCCCGGTCGAGCCGGCCCGTTCGTGATGAAATCAGCGTGGCTCTACTACCTTTGTACTAGGACAGCTCCGCGCGCGAACGTCATTGTATGGTCCGCGCAGCACTAACGACAATTCATCCGCGACGGACGCTCCGCGCGCAGATTTTCCGCGTCGCATTGAATAGCGCCTTAGATAATTTATAATTACTAGTACAAATGTAGTAGACCCACGCTGATTTCAGCACGAACGCGCTGTATAGGCTTCGTGCATTGTACCATCAAGTATTGCAGTGTCTAAACATGTACAACCGTTAACATGTAATTAAGTTTTACAGAATTTAAAACAATCACTCGTCTCTTTATACTGCATTCATGATAATATCTTGATCTATGACAGTCCAATCTTGGACATCCTGGCTTTTCAAAATCTGCAGCGAGGCAATCAGATCTGTATATAACGCAGTCACTCGGTCAAAGCTAAAAACGATTACTAACTATTTTACATTAGAAGTTAGATGCGATGTGTAACATTACCAGGCGCAATCATTGGTCAAATCAAATAAAAATTAGTCTTATAAATTACAGAAAAGCAGGAAAAGGAAAGGTATTATATTGAAATTTACCTCTTACTCGTAGAAACATGAACATCAACCAGATGCGACCAGAGCGAAGGAAAAATAGCAAAATTCATTCAACTGCTGAAAACTCATAAAAATGATGTCAAAGCAATGAGTGTTGCACGTTTCCGTTTTCAACCGCAATTTTCCTGCAGCGACCATCTTGTAAACTTCTGAAGTAAACGTTTGTGACAAGTTGTCGCAACGGGTTAACTCTTATTGACACAAATACGTATAGCACATTATACGTAGCAATAGTATAAGATTGTGGTATTAATAGCAAAATAATGACGATTAATCCTTCGTCGTACTTTTGGTATTTGAGACAAGGTAACTTTTTAAATATAAACCATTGTTTCATTAACTTATAAAACAGTTGTAGCTCTTCGGGGTTAAAACATTGCTAATATAATCAGTCGACCTCTAAGTTATAATGAAGCAAGGAAAGCTACGTTTAGTTTCTTAGAAACGATTGTATAAACAATTCTCTTAACCGTACGTGACTCAGCAATCAACATTGGTAACTGGATGATAAATATTTTTTCAGACGCAATTGGCGAACTTTTCTAGAGAATTCTTACTCAAGACAGTAGACGCCTCCATCAGTTTGAGGTTACTTATTTACTTCTAAAGTCCGTAGCATACCTACATATATTTTAACCTTTCTCAATAAATAATCTATCAAAAAAAATATTAAATTGAAACATCAAACAAAAACTTCAATTTACTCGTAATAATCGTAGTTCTGAACATTCCACAATCGTACAACTTGATCGAAAAAAGATTTGTTCAGATTATTTGTGGAATGTGCCAACGTCTTTAATATGAATTTATTTGATTATCTCAACGATTATGAACTGAAGATTTTAGCTATTCGAAAGAATAAGAAATATTTCAAATAAAATGGCTTTCTTACTCGTTTCCATTTTTACCAAAATTCACACCAAATCGATTTTTATGGTGCGAACAACATTTAAATACCTTGGTAAAAAAATATAGCACGTATATTCTATTTTCTTTTATAAATTGTTTTTGCATATGAGAAGAAATATATTAATAAAATAAACGTCATTTATTTTCAATTTTAGTCTTCTTACCGAATCCTAACAGTAATCTTGCCATTAATAAAACCTACCCTTAGCAGAAATATATGCATTACGTGACGAAAAACTTCATGTGCAGGCGACGTGCAGTCTTTAAGTCTAACAGACTAAAGAAAGTTCTGGCAAGTTCGTGACTTCTGCGAGATTTGTGGAGCTCTCAACTTTCCACACAGTTATCTGTACTTCTAATTGAAGTTGAGTTTGTGCCATTTGCCAGTTTCAGACAGACATTAATCTTTTCATTTTATAGGTCGTCGAATTCCATATTTAACCATAATATCTCATAATATCATAAAATAATTTTATCTCAAGGTAGTAGAGCCACGCTGATTTCAGCACGAACGGGCCGGCTCGACCGGGGCGGTAGTACCCTCGCACAGAAAATCAACGTGAAATGACAGCGATCATGCTGTCTTGTTTCGTTGGTGAGTGCGAGACCGGAAGCCCAATGATGCAGGTGTGGGTCACCATGCTGCATTGTTGCATTGTCTGCATTCGCAGTATGGTGACCACCACTCTTGGATTCTACTTATGCTTTCCATCAGGCAGAGTAGAGTCATTGTCATAAAAAAAAATGTATGAGCAGACGGTAAGCGATTACCGCCGCCCATTGACAACCGAGGCGTCACAAATGCGTTGCCGGCCTTTTAAAAAGGAGTACGCTCCCTTAAAAGTTGAAAAGTCGAATGATGATAAAAGATGTTCAAATTTATATTTAATATTTTTAAGTTTTCCTCCTTCCTTACTTAAGGAACCATTTGAGTATTTCATTTTATTTTGGAAGAGTTAACTCAATGTTTGGTCCTTTTTAAATTTAATGGAAAAATACTACCTCTAAGGGTTTATCATTGTGAGGCGAGGACTTGCTAACTCTCATCTTTGAATTGAGAATTTCATCAGGTTGCACTAGCTGAAGCTGAATTTGGTTGTTTGTTTTAACACGCTAATCTCAGGAACCGTTAGTCCGATTAGAAAAATTCTTTCAGTGTTAGATAGTCCATTTATCGAGGAAGGTTATAGGCTATATATCAAAAATGCTAAGACCTACAGGAGCGAAGCAACAATGAAGAATGTCACAAAAACGGGGAAAAATTATTACGCTACGAGCAATAGGAGACGCAAACGAGGTTGCGTGGGTCGGGTAGTTTATTATATAAAACATGCAGTGAGTAAAAAGAACTAGGTAAGCGTCATTTGCGTCTCCTATTGCCCGTAGCCTTATAATTTTCTCCCATTTTTGTAACATTCATCGTTGGTGCTCCCTATGGCCTTCCTCGATAAATGGGCTTTCTAACACTGAGAGAATTTTTCAAATCGGACCAACAAACAAACAAACTATTCAGCTTTATATATTAGTATAGATATAATCATTTAAGTAACTCAATGTGAAAAACGAAAATCGTGAAAAATTCATGTCCGTCGTTATTCTACGAATTCGACGAAATGTTATGTACATGAGCAATTCTTTTTATTTTGTCTGGTCGCAGCAAAGAGAAAGTTTAAAGCTTTATAATAACAGTTCTCATAATTAACGTTATATTCTCGACTGAAATGTAAATCATTTTTGGGACGTAACTTACGTAACAATAATATAATTAACGTAATGGAAAGAATTATTTCGCTCATACTTTACGAGGACACAATATAAATGGCACCCAACTGAAAAGGATGTTATTAAAACTGTGGGTAGTTTTGTCATGCCAATTAGTATTTAGGATATTAAAACAAACAAGAAGAGATGTGATTCATAAATGTTGAAATTTTAATGGCGTAAAGTTTTTGGTTAGAGGACCTTTGTAGCAAAGGCGTTGTAATACTAATAATTGTGATGATAAAACTAAACTAATTAGAGTTTGAATAAAAATGGATCAGGTGAATAACGTGTTTTAAATATTTATTCACACAAATAGTCCGGGATTTTCGGAACAAATTTTGCAAGTTGATAACTTGTGGCTTCATTGTGATGAGGGGCTCACCTTTCACCTTATAAAAATGTTCGATTGTGGTAGCTAATAGGGGTAATTGGAACAAAAAACATTTGAGCGTTGGGCCGGGATAACGTACCACGCAATTTGTAGGACAATGTGGCTGTTAAATTATATTAATATTTAATAATAATAGTATACTATTCCTACTTTCTACTTACTACTAAAATAGGATAGGTATTCTATGTCTTAGGAGTTGTAAACAATTCCGGTAAGACAGATTCTGGAATACTTCACTTAGATCAAAGACGACTGCCTAGAGACATTAATTCTGTAGCTGGACCTTACCGAATATTTGATACGCTTTGTTGAATTGTTGCTACAGTATTGAACGAAACCATTGCAAGCTGAACTCGATCCAATGAGAAATAGATAGAACTGGGTATGTAGTACTAAACATTTATTTGTTTACGCTTGTTTAAAATACTTTGAGATTTTATATTGCTACCGCTTTCTGTCATTCAACTCATTCAACAAATTCGTTTTGGGCTAGTACAGGGACTAAAAGGTCTCTAATTTACTTCTGGACATGGGGTTCTCCTTAGAAATTATATTTTGTCGCTAAACAGACGGGGACAATACAAACATTTTGTCTGTTGTTTTACTGACTTTTAAAACTTAACAGTATATTTAGACCCATGAATACCTAGGTATAACGACTAAATAGAATTCAATATGTGGTTTTAGTTTGCACAGCCTTTACAAACAGCTTCAGCGTTGTTGACAAAATGCTAGCAATTTGTTACGTTCACAAATAAATAGAGAAGCGAATTAAATTTTCATGAGTTTTATATACCTACCATGTGTTAGTCTAATCCACATGTCATAGTTATATAATTTAGCAGCTAGATTGTCCTACAAATTGAGTGGTCCGTTATCCCGGTCCTACGCTCAAAAGTTCCTTCTTCTTGCTACCAAAATCTAAAGTTTTTCTAAAGGCCCACTACGCACTTGCACTCGCACTAATCAAAGTGAATACAGGCCCTAAGGTGCAAGGTGGGGCCTTTCATCAAAATGAAGCCACCCACGAAAAATTTGCTTAACAGTAATAACTTGTAAAACTGGTTCCTGGGATCCCGGACTAATATAGTATACCTTTTCTTTCTTATAGTACCTTATAGTATTCCTTACGGCAAAATCGGGTTAAAACAACCAAAACCTTTTTTAAATTAAATTAATTGAACAGCAGGTGAATGATGATTTACACTACCCTTAAACGATATTATTTACCTTACTTTAAGTGGAATATGCTCTTAAGAAAATCCATTAAGAAGATGGAGTTTCCTTATACCCCTAATGATCCCCGTACAACGGACAAGTTCTATAAGTTTGTGTGTAAAGTGATGTAGGGAGGGGTTGGGGTATTGGCCTCCGGTATCCTCACTCACTCGATGAAACACAGCATAAGCGCTATTTTACACCGGTTTTCTGTGAGGCCGTGGTATCACTTCGGTCGAACCGCCCCATTCATGCTATGAAGCGTGGCTCTCCCACGGTAAGCAGTAATCTTTGTTAGGGCTACGTACATCCTATCAAAAAGGGAACACCTACAGGATTACTTCGTTGTCCGTCTCTGTCCTTTTGTTAAAATCCTTTTTCTCAAGAACGCGTGGAGGTATCAAGTTAAATTCAATATCAAATATTGCCATAGATGGTCTTGACTTTAAAAGAATAGTTTGTTTTTAATATAATAATTATTCGGTGACTGTGGCAGCGTTGGCGACTGCTGTACTTGAGGTATCAGGTTCGATTTCCGGGCCGGACCAAATGTTTGTATGATTTGCAAATATTTTTTCGAAGTTTGGTTTTTTTCTATCTACAATATGTAGCAGTTGTCTAGTACCCTTACTATAAGCTCTGCTTACTTTGGTACTTGATGGCGTTGTGTGTTAGATGTGCAAAATAATAATTTTATTTATGCCCTCGTAAGTTGGCCGAAATATTTTGTGAATCCAGCTTGTCGACTATTAGGTATATATAATAAATTATTACTTGCTTAACTCCGAACGCAAATATCTGAGACTTCTCGTTAATATTCTCTAAGATTTATGACATTTCCCAATTCCCATTAGATTCGCTTTAAGTTTATTCGTGAGACACGAACCCTTTTACTAGTTAGGTAGTTTAAAGATTTTTAAGGTACCTACATAATGAATAGGAGATAATTCTGTGTTATAAAGCGAAAACAAAAAATATTTTCATAAAATAATAGTATTTTTTTGTACAATAGGCATGTATATTTAATAATAATAAAGATTAGTGATTGCGAATGCAAACAATGCAATATGGTAAGTTATGGCAGCCTATTGAGATGCTTCTGCATTTTAGGTTGGTTTTCTGTGAGAGGGTAGTTCCGAAAGGTAGAGCCGGCCGTTCTTAAGGTTGAGTGACGTCATTCCTTAAAATTGGTTAGTTTTCCATGAACGTTCACGTTTGTAGAGTATTGTAGGCTTTGGGGCTGATGCTACAAATTCAAGCAACAATATACTGAAGTTTTAAAGTAGTGTAAATATGTTACATTTATAAAACGTTGAAAGGTTATTTACAAAATATGTTGTTATTGTTATTTATTTAATAATTTCCTTTCGGTATCTCCTGGAAACTTGCTTTATCTGATCAATCTTGTATGTTTTTGTCGTACATTTTGATAAAGAATAATGTATTAAAACTCGACATTGAACAATACGTTGGAGGAGTCGTCTTATCATGTCGTGATTTAAGAATGTGGTATGGATTATTTATGTTATGACATCAACGCTTTGTATAAATTAAAAAAGAGATACCTGGATATTATCTTTATATATATATTTATACTAGCTGTACCGGCAAACGTCGTTTTGCCATAACTACAAATAAATTAAAAATTAATTAAAAAAACATTATCCAGCGGACAAAATTGTGAATCTAAACCATTCCCAGATCCCCTTGAACACACACAAAAAATTTCATCAAAATCGGTCCAGTCGTTTGAGAGTAGTTCAGTGACATACACACTCACAGAAGAATTATATATATAAAGATAAAAAAGCGGCCAAATGCAAGTCGGACTCGCCCTTGAAGGGTTCCGTAGCAGCAAGTAACATAATATAATTAACTTTTTATATTTGTGTTGATTGAATAAAAGATAAATTGCGGTTTACGATTTATGACGTATTTAAAAAACAACTTACTAGATCACGTTCAAACCAAAGCCGGTCAAAGAGCCGGTATTGGCTAGGAGAACATTATTATTATTATTATATACGGTTATCAGACATCTCAATCGGTGTCACTAATTCTGCGTAGGAAAGGACAACTCAAAAACCATAACCCACTTCTGAGACTTAGAGTTGCAGAGAATGTGGCTATGGGAGACGGTATTCACCTGTCTGTTTGTTTGCTCCCCGAGCCATAAAAAATGATAAAATGTTCTACAATAAATAATGTCTAAAATCTATGATAACAATAGATATATTTTATTTGTGTATGTTTTCTTTTTGAATATTTATGTGTACCAATATCTCAAAGTCTAAAATGTTCGAACCCTGCTCCATAAGCAATTAAAGATTCATGGTACGATATATACCTGTGAATATTATTTGATGCCTGTTTAAATAAATGTTACACCAATACGTATCAATCTACATAAATAAAAAAAAAAAGTAAAAACTAAAACCCAACTACGACAAAAAACGACGTTGAAAAAGCATGAAACAAGTTTCAAAAGCCGTAGTCACGCGTTGTTAAAGTGTCATGGACTATGGTTCATTACTAAGTTTCAAAAACCGTCGTCCATGTAGTATAATGTACCATAGTTCATAACACTTTAACAACGCGTGACTACGGCTTTTGAAACTTGTTTCATGCTTTTTCAACGTCGTTTTTTGTCGTAGTTGGGTTTTAGTTTTTACTTTTTTTTTATTTAAAATGTTTTGGTGCCTCTATGATATTAATTTCTTTGCATAGTATATTTTAAATAGGTACTATAAAAATTTTACAATTATCGAATAAATACAGACAAACTCACGAGAAAATGCTTATAATATATATATTTTTGAAATGTACAAGTAACGCCCTTTCGTATGATACTAAACACGGCATATTTCTCTCAAATTAATTTTTTGAAACAGTACTTTACGTCGGCTAGAGGGCGCCACATTAGATTAAATGACACGTCGTATAACCTATAACCAGCGGACAATCAAGACGCTTCTAACGATATCTCATTTGTCTTATTCTGACTAGTAGTTTAGAAAGGAGGGAACAAACGAGCATACCATAGAAATTCCACACTTATCGAATAAATACGGACAAAGTCACGAGCAAATGCTAATAATATATATATTTTTGAAATGTGCAAGTAACGCCCTTTCCAATGATACCAAACACGACATATTTATCTAAAATTATTTTTTTAATGCAGTACTTTATGTTGGCTAGAGGGCGCCACATTAGATTCAGTGACATTTCATATAGCCTATAACCAGAAGACGATCATGACGCTTCTAACGACACCTCAATTGTCCAGTTCTAATGAGTAGTTAAGGAGCTATGAGGGAACAAATGAACATACATACATACATACATACATACATACATACATACATAGCCTGTCAAAATCATAACCCTCCTTTGGCTTTGCCGTAGTCGGGTAAAAATGTATCGGCTAATGTTGCTAAGCTAAACACGAGAAACGCTCTACCAATTTGCTAGTGTTCTTTTAAAATAAATAAATAAATATTTTCGGACATCTATCACACAGAGCCATCTAGTCCCAAGCTAAGCAGAGCTTGTGTTATGGGTACTAGACCACTAATACAAATACATATATACTTTTTTTTTGTAAATACATACATATTATACATAGAAAACACCCAAACTCCGAAACAAATATTTGTAGATCATATAAACATTTGGTCCGACCCGGGAATCGAACCCGAGACCTCACGATCAGCAGTCGCACATGCCAACCGCGAGACCAACGAGGCAGTCAATAAAAATAT
This sequence comes from Spilosoma lubricipeda, assembly GCA_905220595.1. Lineage (NCBI taxonomy): Eukaryota > Metazoa > Arthropoda > Insecta > Lepidoptera > Erebidae > Spilosoma > Spilosoma lubricipeda. Next base: position 2,702,770 of record HG992294.1, read on the forward strand.
TCTTGGTAAAGGCCAAAGAAGATTCTTATGGAGAGAAAAATAATAAAAACAACATTTATTTATTTTTATTTTTTCTATTGCACTGCTACAGGCCAATAACTTTTGACAGAACAAAGTCTGTCGGGGCAGCTAGTTATACATAAATATGTATATTATATATATGTATATTATATATATGTATATATTGTAGAAGAATTTGTTCTTACTGTTATTAATATAAAATGGAAAAGAGATATAGACATTATCCGTATGATACATTTTTAGTTGTAGGTATTTCTATTGCTTTTCATGACTTTTAATTGTGTAATATTTATTAAATCATTTCGATGAAATTAATATCGAAATTCAAGGAAGTTGACAAGAACCTTTGTCCAGTAAGAAAAGATTTGAAGGCGTTCAATCTTGATGGTTGATCTTTTTAATATAGGTTTTATATTACTGACATCAGCTATTTAAAACCAAAGTGACCCATTCGTTAGGAAACTAAATGGCCATAGTGAGAAAAACACGTATAACTTCTAACACCTTTTTTGCATCGTTGGATAACAAGGTTAAGTCAAAACCGTACTCAGAATTCATTGAACGTTATTGTCAAGCTTAGTTTGTTTTGATAACCTTCTTCACAGCTTAAGTTAAGCTGTTTTGTGACCAACCCTCTGTGAACAAGGTAGTACGATAATCCCCTTAAAATAACTTCTAAGACGAATAAATAATTACATTTTAAAGTTGGGAATTTGTGCGTCAAGACTGTTTAATATTCACCAGGCTGTGGTAATGAATTTATGTTAATATGGTGTTGAATTGATTGTACAGAAGTGTTTCTCGTACATCAGAGTGCATGTTTCTTAGAGAGGCCTGGTAGAATAGTTTGGGTAGGAAAACTAATTACGAAAACATGGATAATAATTAACAGGTAGTAGAGCCACGCTGATTTCAGCACGAACGGGCAGGGTCGACCGGGGCGGTACTACCCTCGCGCAGAAGATCAACTTAAAATGACAGATTTCGTGCTGTCGTGTTTTGTTGGTGAGTGCGAGACCGGAAGACCAATGATGCAGAAGCATCTCTAGGTGTGAGTCACCATGCTGCATTGTTGCTTTGTTTATATTCGCAATGAGTATGGTGACCACAAGTCCAAAAGTCGGTCAATTTAATCTCGTTTCTACGTAACGGGACACGTGTAGAAAAAATCCAAATGGACCTTATACTGCCCGTTTTTTTGGCATATTTGTAGGTATATCTCTAGGTACTATTTGGAAAGTTCACACAAGACTGTCCTTAGCAAATTTTATTAAATGAAGTGAATATCAACAATTAAACCAAATACTTATTATAGTGTTCTTATTACCTGTTAGTTATTTTTACTTGACTACGGCGAAGCCAAAATGAAAGTTAATAGGGCAGTCTATGTTTGTTTTTTATTTCACTTTTTCGCTTAAACTACTGAACCTTTCACGAATGAGGTGTCAGAAGATTCGTAATAATGGCCCTTGTGTCATAGCCCATTTTTGTGTCATAGGCTATATATATACATTTAATCACAAGTTTTTACGTAGTTGGATTATTTTTTTACGTTTGTTATTGTTATACGTATATTATACTAGTACTAAATATAGACATACTAGTTGTTGCCAGCAGCTCCGCCCGCGTATGTGTCGGTTATCGCGGCAAATAGTAGCCTTTGTGTTTTTCTGATGTATAAGCTATATTACTGTAAAGTTTCATCCAAATCCGTTCAGTATTTTTGCGTGAAAGAATAACAAACATCCATCCATCTATACTTATAAACTATCGCGTTTATAATATTAGTAGGATGTTTACATGTGTGAGAATCGAACTCGTTTCTTCACTTATACAGCAAATGATTAGTGTTTCAAAACCATTCTGCGATAAGTTTCAAGTTCAATTGGAATTTTCCCCTTAAATTGGAGGTACATTATACCACTGACTAGATACATAATTTTGTATGTCGTATGTGCTATAAAAATAATAAGCTGATCAAAATCGTATACTATTAATTTTCTCTTACAACGAGTGTGTATGTCATTCATAATTCCGGGGCCACATCGGAATTTTCACGCTTGTTTGCATTTCGGTGGAATCATTCAATCGAATTGAATTAACGTAGGGGAAGGTTATGAGAAAATATAAGAGATCCAATAATTGTTTTGAACGAGGACATAGTCGTTTGATCTGTATTCTTATTAAAATCCGGTACGTATTTAATGTCTTTTTTAGTACGTTATTTGGGTTAAATAAGAGTAAAAAAGAGAAGGAATACTTGACAGTACCCTATACTAACTTCTCTGGCCAGCTTGGTATAGATCCAGAAGTGGAATGTTAAAGGCTCTTCATGTAATGATATATTATATACTAGCTGACCCGGCGAACTTCGTACCGTCATATCTGTCTCAGCTTCCCACAGGCAGTGTACAGTCGCGTACAAAAAATACTTTCCCCTTTATCTTTTAATTTTTCTTGTACCTTGTCCTAACAATAAGGAACATTTAATTTGCTGCAGCCGTTCTAGGGTACACACAAACATTTCGGCGAGTCATTTTTTATATGTATGTATTTATTATATAATATGATATTAAACTCTGTGTTTCTGGAGATACTACTGTTTTTCTAACTCATATTGTACCTACTGAAAGTACCAGTGGAATATTTTAACAGCTGACGTTAAAAATTCCACGCTATATTCACAATATATTTTATTCTGTAGTTGTTTATATACTATTCATATGTCTAAAAATATATGACTTTCTAGTTGGATTCACCACTTAAGTATTTTTTTGGGTACATATTTATTTTCAAATATTATCTGTCGCGTTACACAAATCTATTATCACTACATATTATGAAACAAAGTTCACTGCCGCGTCTATTTGTCTGTTCGCGATAAACTCAACAGCTACTGCACGGATTTTGATGCGGTTTTTGTCAAAAGATAGAGTGCTTCTTGAGTATATTAGCTAAAATATAACAATATTTGATGAAGACATCGAAAAAAATTAAGCCGCACATTTTCTCGGGGTAATATAGATTATATAAATTTTCCGTAAAGAGCCCGTACGAAGCCGGGGCAAGTTGCTATTGTTATATATAATTTTCTTGTCACGTTGTTGCTCAAGATGAACTCCGAAACTATTCAACCGATTTTCATTTTTTTTATTTTTATTTATTAGACTTACAGAAGCAGAGCATGATTGAAAAGAGACGCAGAAGAAGTTGCGTGGGTCAGCTAGTATTTGTATTTAATTATTATTGTCAGCCTGTCGCAGTTCATTGCTGGAGATAGACCTCTCCTCCTCTTCCTCTCGATTTTGGGCATTCAACTCCTAAACTATACTTGGAAGATCTCAATTAAATGTCTTCCTTATTTTAATTTGTTTAATTAATTATTTAGGATGTTAAAACGTAGCTGTTTCTCAGGGTTCCTCTCCGGAAGGATATCGTTAATCTTCACTAAACTTATTATTTGATTTAACTAATTTAAGTATTGTACTAAGTTTTTGATAATTATGCAAAGTTCTAACATGTAACATTTGAAAGTGCATTCGTAGATTTCCTACATCATTTAATAGTGAAAGCCTGGACTAAACTTCTATCTTAGTCTGTTTTTATAGGGATGATGTTACTCGTTATTCCTAACACGTCACTACTCAGATAACACACAAACTATAAACTACCTACCTTTGGTCGACTGGTAGAGAATCCCATCGCCATTAAGTCCGCCAATGCACCATAAGTACATACTGTATTAAATCAATAAATGAACCTTATAAAAGCACATTTAAAGCAACAAAAGATACAAGCAAGTATAATAAATGGAAGACCAATATCCCGTTAATTCGACATAAACTAGAGTACAGTCGGCCTGTCTTATCTGCGAGGCACACAACCGCCCTAATTAACGAAACGACAATGCCTATTATTGGTAATAAATCATGTTCTCTAAGGCTGCGGTCGCATTGAGCTAATTATACGTTACAATTATATAACAATCGAATAGAGGTACAAAAATCGATTTTAAATACTTTTCGGTTCTGAGTTTTGTGTCTAGGTGTTATTTAACTATAGGGTACATATATGTAGTTAGAAATATATGCGTAGATAAATATAAGCATGTTTAATACTAGTCTAGTTACTAAAAGGCAGGCTCTAATTTGTAATCACGCGAGACATGACATCAGACATGTGACAAGTTATTTATACTTTTAGAGAATTATTAAAAAATCTATATCTATACTAATATATAAAGCTGAAGACTTTGTTTTTTGTTTGAACGCGCTAATTTCAGGAACCGCTGGTCCAATTTGAAAAATTATTACAGTGTTGGATAGGAAATTTATCGAGGAAGGCTATAGGCTGTATATCAAAGACCAATAGAAGCAAAGACCAATAGAAGCGGAGCACCAATAGAGAATGTTTTAAAAACAGGGTAAAATTATCACGCTACGGGCAATAGGAGACGCAAACGAGGTTGCGTGGGTCAGATAGTAAAATATGTTCGGCTAACACACAACGCCATCTAGTCCCATACCAAGCAGAGCTTGTTAGAATTCTAATTAATTACGTTAGAGATTTACAAGTAGGTAAAGTCATGTCAAAAGGTTTTTGATAATCGTTTATTTGTCTTGAATGTTATTCAATAATTACAAAGGCGCAGGGCGTGCAAGTCAAAAAATGAAAAAAAAAAACTCATAACTAATAGTTGTATTTTCTCTTTTCCAGGTAATTTTGGTTCCTGAATAGTTTCTTCATCGAGGTACAGTAATATAAATGCAAACAGGCTCTTGTTTGCTTCGTGTGAGTCGGACCTAAAGTCGAGCTCTCGTATTATGGTGCTATTACAAAGGATGTGGACGGTCACGTTTGAATGACCTTGGGATCACAAACTGACACTTAACCATTTTATTTCTAAACATGTGTTTAATTAATCTTCACTATAAGATAGTTCTACAGGCCAGTAACTAATTTACTAATGAACCGTTAAGTACAACACTAGTAAAATAAAAATAAAATAAAATATTTACAACATTTATATACAAGCTTCAACGTGGGAGAGCCACGCTTCGATATGAATGGGCCGGCTCGACCGGAGTGATACCACGGCCTCATAGAAAACCGGTGTGAAATAGCACTTGCGCTTTGTTTCACCGAGTGAGTTAGGATACCCAAAATCGATACTACTTAGTTTTTATTTAATCAATGTCAATCAAATGACACTTCTGGTTTGTTTCGCCATTTCTTCCCTTATTTAGATCATTTAGAACCCTTCTTCATATTAATTTATATTTTTTCTGCTATACTTTTTTTCGTTTCATTTTAAATTCTTCATTAATTACTCTTAATCGTGCTAAACTACTAAAGTTATAGTTTTACGTAGATCTAGTGACATAAATATTATTGTAGCTCAATATATAATTGGCTTTTCTCACATAATTATGAGCTTTAAATGAGACGGCACTTTCATTTTCATTTCACCGACCGAGTGCTAAAATTTCATTAAAATTCTCAAGTTCTGTACTTCACTCCTTTTGTCGTAGTTTTTATTAAGGCGAGACAGAGGGCCAAACCCATGTCCATCTTCGAAGAACTGCCTCCGACGTACCCTTTCAAAGAACAAAGGAGTGACATTTATTTAATGTAATGGGATATTTACAACTTCCTCGTAAATACTTATTATATTTTTAAACTAGCTTTTGCACGCGGCTTCGCTCACGCAGATTTTCATCGCCTGATTCATCCCTTAAGGGATGGAATTTTCGAAATTACTTTCTTAGTGCTCACTAACGTTATATAAAGAACCTACATGCAAAATTTCAGGATTCTAGGTTCAGCGGTTTGGGCTGCGCGTTAGGGGCTGCGGGCTAGGTATCTTGGTCAGTCACCTTCCTTTTTCCGAGGCTCTGACCCCGGCTTATTAATATTGCGATAAAGAGTATCCTATGTCCTGCATCTAGAATCAAAGTATATCCATAGAAATTTGCATTAAAAAAAAGTGCAGCGATTTATGCGTGAAACCGCAACAGATAGACAGAGTTATTTTCGAACTTATTAGTATGGATAGTATGTATTCAGCGTTTTGAAAACCTTATGTCATCTATAATGTTTTTACCCCACTACTTTTAAGACTAAAGAAAGTGTTATACTTTTGGCGGTCCATGTATGTTCCACCGCAGCGCAAAATTGATTTTAATGAATACCTCGCTTTTTATATTAAAATTATTTTCTACTTTTTAGTTCGATTGCTCTTAAACCGTGTTTTTTTTTTAGTTTTTCAAACTATAATTTATTTTTATTTAAAGTTTATGTAACGACAATGACTGGTCTATTTCTCTAGCGGTTAGGATCATTTCTGCAATGCCATATTCTTAAGGTAAATGGAAAACAAAACCTTTACAATCTGTCTATTGAATTGTTTTTTGCATATCTGGGTATAATTTAGTTATATTATGAGTGTATGTATGTATGTATGTATGTAACAGAGATATGGTAGCGATGGGATCACCTCTGCGTAATTTAGACGGCCTTGTGTATCGTGTAGATAGAGATAGAAAAGTCTTTATTTACACATCATATTACAGAGTTACAATAGTGTACAAAAGGCGGCATTATTGCCAAAATCACCTTACACGTAAAACGTAATATACATTATCTAAGTTCTTAAAAGCTAATCTTTGAATGATATTTAGTTTAACTTCGATTAAACCTTTTTCTCTACCTCTTCTAGCAGGTGTTAGGATTGATGAGTACTAGACAGTAAGAAGGAAAGTACAAACTAAAAAATAATAAAGGCATTTCGTGACATACTTAACTATCTACAGCACGAACTCTCTTATCTATAAATTCTGCGAACGTATCGCTGTTCACGTTTATCTTCATATATGTATACAAAGATTAACTGCATAAAAGCAATTTCGTTCTAGATATCATTTTGTCTGATTATTCAATGTCTATAAATTATTGTGGGCGGAACGAGAAACTACGCATGCACAGATGGCGTAGTGGTTTAAGAGATTTCACAGCGCTTTTAGTTTTGTGAGTTTGAACTCCACATTAGACATCACTTAATGTAGTCCACTAACTATTGTTCTTAGTCTCAGTATTTCTTGTGTCCGTTTGAATGTTTGTGTGACAGTCTAAAATCCATGACACAAGGCAATGCCACAAGGTTTGTATGTATCCTAGTGCGGGAGTTATCTTTAAAAAAATGCATATAGTAAAGACAGATTTTAAATGTTCCTAGCGTTTCAGGGCCAACCCTGCACCTCGATTTCATTGATTAAAACAAAAAATACAATTACTCGGTTCAACTCAGTTTCTTGTAATACACTTCCACCCCTTCCGAAATCATTCACACATCATTATTAACAGGTTTTAATTGTCCAATGTTGGACATAGGACCACGCGGCCCAAACGGGTAGGTACGGGGTTTATTCTAAGTTGCCTTCTTCTTACAGTGACATTGTCCTGCGTAGTTTCTCCCTTATTCGCTTCTTATGACACCCAAGGGATGATTATGAGTGTACAGAGTACATTCCATCACATCTCGTCATATATAATGCAAAATAAATAAATATGTAACATGAGAAGAAGTACGTTACACGTCAAAAGTTTTATAATCGGTTTTAAACACAAGATCACATGTTATTAGATATTTTGTAACTTCAAAAGCACTTGCGTATGACAAGCTTGAAAGAGTTATAATTAATATTTTGATATATTGAACTACAAAGGAGTTTTGTGTTTCTTTACATCTCGTGTTTTAAGAAAATAATTTACCAACACTCTAAATTGAAGTGGGAACTGTATGTATCTACAAAGATAAATTAAAATGTTTCTCACAAATCTTCACCGCAGTAAAAAAGGTAAAGAATTGTATTTATTCTCTATATATATATCTCTCTCTATATATATATATATCTTTATATATATAATTCTTCTGTGAGTGTGTATGTCACTGAACTACTCTCAAACGACTGGACCGATTTTGATGAAATTTTTTGTGTGTGTTCAAGGGGATCTGGGAATGGTTTAGATTCACAATTTTGTCCGCTGGACAATGTTTTTTTAATTATTTATTTATTTATTAGTAGTTATGGCAAAACGACGTTTGCCGGGACAGCTAGTCTCTATATAAATACGTACGCAGAAAACACCCAAACTCCGAAACAAATATTTGCAGGTCATACAAATATTCGATCCGACTCGGGAATCGAACCCGAATCGAACTCAAGCACAGCAGTCATATACGCTACCACTGGGTCACCGTGGCATTAGAGCAATTACTTACATTTAGGTTACAAATCTCTTACATTATTAAGTACCTAGATACTGTTGAGGTAATAAAATCTATTTTCTATTTTTAACCGACTTCAAGAAAAGGAGGTGATCAATTTGACTGTTATTTTTATGTTTATTACCTCATAACTTTCGACTGGGTGAACCAAATCTGATGATTTTTTGGAAACTGGTGCTTCCCGTGTGGTCCCATTTCAATTTGGTTTAGTTCTTGAAGTCGGTTTTTTATTTCTTAAATTTTGTTTAACTGGGCATACCTGGTTTAATTAGAATGGTTCAATAGGTCGTATTTAATGGAGTTGCTTGAAAAGGTTGTACTCTCTCAAACCAGGCCCTCGAATCCGTAAAGTTTTTGACCTTCCCTCGTAAATCTTACTACGATAATCCCTTAGACAAATTGGTTTTAAGGCACTTAAGTGCGTTTAGATAATTTGGTGCCGGTATAAAGTTCTAAAGTTACCTTATTGTGGATGTTACAACTGAAATGTTAATTTAAATTAAACCAATCAAAGATTACTTACTTAGAGAAAAACAAATACTTCGATTTCATTTATTGGCAAAATTCATGTTTTCGTTTGAAACTTTTTGATTATTTTTCCAAGTAGATCACGTAAAATAACTAATTTATTAGTTGGTCAAGTTATTACTTTTGCGACTTTTACTACAAGAAATGTTTTATAAACACCTTCAAGCCGGTGAAGTTAATTTGAAAAGTTATATTTATTGAGAGGCTAAGTTAGATGGCGGACACTAATATTTTTTTATAATATAGAAACGAGAAGAAAGACACGCAGACGCAAAAAAGGCACACAGGCTCTTTGAAGAAGTATGTTTGAGTTTCAGTTTGATTACTGTTTCCAACAAAATTCCAACAAACTGCCTCGGTGGCGCAGTGGTAGAGAGAGAGCACGTAAAGCTGTCGGTCCTGCGCCTGATCTCTCCCCGATCGTGTCGGTTAACCGTCCCATCGGAACATGAGAGTGAGGGAACAGAGAGTGCACCTGTGTTTGCGCACACACTTGTGCCCTATAATATCTCTTGCGTAGTTGGTTGGTCTCTGTTGAGACTGGCCGCCGTGACCGTAATCGGCTAGGAGAACATCATCATTTACAAAAAAAAAGTATATAAGTATTCATATCAGTTGTCTAGTACCCATAATACAAGCTCTGCTTAGTTTGGGACTAGATGGCGTTGTGTGTTAGATGTCCGAAATATTTATTATTTATATTATTATAAAATTTTATGTTAGGAAATATGAACAGTAAGAATCCACGCCAACTGCAGACTTTCGATCCGCTGATAGTTTGGCTGTTTCTTAATCAGTATGAAGATGTATAAGAGTGTCACCACAGAACGGAGAATATAGGGTGCGCACATTATAACGATTCGATATCGACCGACAAAGAAGCCAAAAGTCAACTCGATCAAACTATCGGTCGATTAAAAAGTTTTTAGTCTGCGGGAGCTCTTAATGTCCTCGTCGCCTCTCAAACTTCAAGACACTTCCTCAGTATTCGTTCTTTTCTTGGTGTTTCTCTTGTTCTTTTTTACTTTTTCCTTTGTTCCGTTTGTAGAGGATTACATTCCTACTGCGCAGACGATGGAGCAAGGTTGGTTAAAATATCCTCCTGTCTTGTCTTCCACGCGGCGCCTTAGCTTCACATAGAAACTTCTTTAAACCTTTTGTTGTATGTAGTAAAATTGAGAACAAGTTATGAAAATAATGATGATGCTATCATTATCATTACAATTATTAATGATGAAAAAAATCTCACTACTAGCGTTAGAGTTCAAAACACCTGGTAATATGCTGGTAATATATTTATATACAACCCAAGAACAAAGTGAACACCGAGGCACAGAAATATTTATTTAATCTGACTTTCATCCATAAACCTATCCTTTGTAATGTAACTTAAATACAAACAAAACTCCGGTTACTGATTGTATACATTGAGATGTTAGTTTTTGATGATCACAAAGCCGTAAATACATAATACCCTCAACATACTCTCACCAATTTTATTTACATAAAGTGGGGACCACCTACTGCAGTATTGTTTTATTGCATAACAGAGAATACGAGTAGACGATTCACTTTGTCTTATGTAGGTACATACCAAAGTATGAACATAATCTAAGAGTAGTGGTACAATGCTCATTGTGAATGCAGAAAATGTAACAATGCAGCGTGGTGACCCACACACTATTTGGGTTGCCGTTATTTTAAGATAATCTCTGTCTTCTGTAGTTTTGATAGTATATTACACATTATTAAAACTACGCAGAAGGGTCTGCAATATTTATTGAATTCAGTCTAAATATAACACTGATAAACAGCAAACATGAGATAAAAAAAAAATCTTTACAGTGGATAAAATATCGATCTATCCTCAGGCCTGTATCGTCGTCGATAGATAACGATTGATAACTATGTGTACATTGTAGGAAGGGTTTTATCATTGTTGCAAAATGCGGGGACGGACCGTTGCTTCATATGAGGTAAATACATAGGTATAAAACATATATGGGCAGGGCGTTGATATCTATGTACAAAGACACCGTTTACAGCCGTTGCACTGATAACAATGTTGATATTGAGAGAATACTGTGACTGGTGTGAGTAATATGTTGAAATGATATTATAAATGTGAATAGTCAACCCATCATCGAATGTTTGCAATAGCACGTGCAATATTGCACATAGACTTTACTATTGAACTTTTAAAGCATATCTGTCCGCATAGTTGCACGTACTATTAAATATCTCGTTTGTGATGCAAATTGTCAGGGGTGAGGAAAACCAGTATTTCCTTTCTGAGTTAGACTTATTTCTTCAGCTACTGGTACAATGGAGTTGTATTGATTGTGAGGATATACGAGGGAATGACCACATGGAAAAATGGGCTCAGCAAAAGATAAGGAATTTATTCTAAGGAAAAAGACGTATCGATTTGAATTCTTTTTGGTAAAGAGATAGGACCCTGGAGAAAGATATAGGCTCGTTTTGGTCGCCAGATGCATTGATGCCGTGGCTTAAATCTAGTTATCTTTAAAACAAACAATAGGACAAAATGCAAACTAACAGCAAGCGAATTATCCGTACCGTAAGTACCGTGTTGACTGTTTGTTCATTGAACGGTCAATCATCTTAAATGTTTATAAATAAACATTAATGCGAGGCCACTTGTTACTGGGAAGTGGAGCTGAAGTGACAGAGATTCAACCTTTAAAGAAAACCTTATAACTGATCACTGCAGCATAATGATTTGAAAAAAAATATCCTTAAGTTTGAATTGAAAATACTACTACCACACTCGATCCTTTTTTTTGTGACGGGACGTAAAAGCCTTTTAGATCTCCACTTTATTGCTGATGTAGGAGATATGACTGTTACATTTCTATTGAAAACACCCAGAGACCGATGGCCAACTTCAGGCGGCGTACTCTGGGGACCCGGACCAACTACACTCAGATTACTTAAGAAGACTGTGTCTGTGAAATTCCGAACTTCAGATTAGGCATATAATTTTTAAAAGGTACCTACCCAATCATGAAATATTTAATTCTTGACTAATATTAAATAAATACAATATGTATCTTTATTATGAGTAACGATTGAACTTCCAGTCACGCGCTCGCGTGCCCTATCTATATCATTAAAACCCTATGGTTTACAACGGTAATCTTTCCTTTGTTTATTATTGTTAATATCGCCTTTATATAATTACTAACTGATCCGGCGAACTTCGTATCGCCATATTTACATATCTGTCTCATCTTCCAGACGCGGACAAAAAAAAAGATTTTTCCCGTTATATTTAAATACTAGCCGACCCACGCAACCTCGTTTGCGTCTCCTATTGCCCGTAGCGTGATAATTTTACCCCGTTTTTGTAACTCTCTTCATTGTTGCTCCGCTTCTGTAGGTCTTAGCGTGATGATATATAGCCTATAGCCTTCCTCGATAAATGGGCTTTCTAATAGTGAAAGGATTTTCAAATCGGACCAGCGGTTCCTGAGATTAGCGTTTTCAAACAAACGGACAAACAAACAAACAAACTCTTCAGCTTCATATATTAGAATAGATTTCTTGTACACAAACCTTTTCATAACAATAAGGAACACATAAAAAAAAGAAGTTATACGCATACATACATACATTTCGGAGAATTATTTATATGTATATAGATAATATTATAAACGTAGCTGAAAATACTCTCCCCTTTATCCTTAAAGGATAGGCTGAAATATAACACGCCAAAATTACACGGTCATTGAATTACACGAATTAAATAAAATTTTGACGTATTGTTGAGGTAATAAAGTTATCCAGACTGCAAAGCCAGGGAGCGTGTTCGATTCCCAGGACTAACAATAGTGTGATGAGATTCGAGCATCAACTAAACAAACGAAGGAACTCTTCAGATCTATTGTATTAGTTCAATTGGAAGATTTATTCCGACTTATTTCTCTTTGTTTATATATATCTGGTCATCATAAAAGTTACCTAAGTGTGGGAACTTCATCCTAACTTTGCTTCCAGAGTTAAGTAGTTACGTTGCTGGTTTAAGCAATCAGTAATCCCACATATTCGTATATTATATTTGTTGTCTACACAAAGTTATGGCAGTAAGTTAAAAGTAGTAACTTACAAACTTACTTACGCGGCTAATAACTAAGACCCTCCTATATAAATGCACGAAGCTTATCTAACTTACACTAGACAGTCCAGAATTGAAACCAGACTTTGAATTTTGTAGAAAAATATGTTTTATTGTGAGTTTTTGTTTATGAATAATACGAGTATAATATTGTAATTTAATTATAAATAATCTATACAAATAAATGACATTGACGTGTCTGTTTGCAATATTAAAATAACCACTTTTTGATAAATGTATGTGTGTATGCACGATACATGTACCAAAATAACATTTTTTACAATTTTTGTCTGTCTGTCTGTCTGTTTGTTCCGGATAATCTCTAGAACTGCTGGACCCATTTCGACGGGACTTTCACTAGCAGATAGCTGATGATCTAAGGAGTAACTTATGCTACTTTTTTTAGACTAGCTTTGTACGATTACGGTACGACAATAACCGCGAGTAACATTGCTGGGTTCAGCAGTGTAATTATAAATTTTGCATTTTTTACTATTATAAAAAAAGTGTGAAGTAATTTTTTACTATAACATAAAATTACAATTATATTCCTATGTACATATTCTTTATTAATTATATATTTTTTAAATTAAATAAAATACTTTAAAACATGATTCTTGGCTGGTAGATGTGAATATCTAATTACTACCCAGTTCCGTGTTAGTTAATCTTAAGCCAACTCCTTACAACCCTACTTAGTTGAACAAGACAAGAGTTGAATTAGCCGTGTAAGTGCATTTTAAGTGCGAAACTTTGCAAACCTTCCATTTGACCTGACCAGTTACATCTGAGCCTCACGTCGTTTTGCTGTAACATTAATGAAAACTTGAGAGAGAATATAGAAGATTGAAAACGTTAATCTATACTAATATATAAAGCTGAAGAGTTTGTTTGTTTGTTTGAACACGCTAATCTCAGGAACCGCTGGTCCGATTTGAAAAATTCTTTCGGTGTTGGATAGTCCATTTATCGAGGAAGGCTATAGGGTATATATCATCACGCTACTACTAATAGGAGCGGAGCAACAATGAAGAATGTTTCAAAAACGGGGGAAATTTTCACGCTACGGGCATTATAAGGCGCAAACGAGGTTGCGTGGGTCAGTTAGTCCATAATAAATTCGAATATTTACTCTAAAATTCATATTAAATTCGAAAGTAACTTTGTGTGTCTGTCTGTAATGCTTTCACGGCCAAACCGAAGAACTGATTTAGATGACATTTACAGTGAACATTATTTGATTCTTTAGGAAGGACATAGGCTATACTATTTACCGCGATAACCAGCATACGTTTTATTTATTTATTTATTTATGTATAGTCCTGCCAAAATGAATCTACTTTGCCTGAATCCAAGAGTGATGGACATTATACTCATGCATCAATGCATCATTGGGCCTTCGGTCTCGCACTCACCAACGAAAAACGACAGCACGAACGCTCTCATTTTACGTTGATCTTCTATGCGAGGGTAGTACCGCCCGGTCGTGCCGGCCCGTTCATGCTGACATCAGCGTGGATCTATTACCTTTAGACTACTACGTGCCGGCAGAACCGCGGGCAGAAGCTGCTAGGAAGACAATATTACATGTAGTTACTATTTCAACGACCTTCGCGTGAGAGACGTTTTTTAACATAAAGTGACGTCACGGCTTCACAGAAAATTGGATTAAAATTTCTCTAGATGCGTTTGTGAGAATCTCAGCTTATCATTGACTGCCTCGGCGGCGCAATGGCAGCGTAAGCGACAGCTGTGGTCTCGGGTTCATTTCCCGGTCGACCAAATGTTTGTATGATCTGCGTCTGTATGTATAATATGTATGTATTTACAAAAGAAAGTATAAATATATTTATATCAGTTGTCTAGTACCCATAACACAAGCTCTGCTTAGCTTGGGTCTAGAATTCTAGATAGTATTGTGTGTTCGATGTCCGAAATATTCATTATTGTTCTATGTATAATATGTATGTACTTACAAGAAAAAAGAATATAAGTATTTTACAGTCTCGATATTTCAAATGACTTAAAAAGATAGTTTAGTTTTATTTTTATCGCAAATAATACAAATATTCCACATCCTGAGTTTCTAACTACCTAACGGGTATAAAAAATTCCATTCCAAGAGTTTTACGTACTCTATAATGCGTTATAACTGCTATTATTGTACATATATATCGAAACAGTATTCTTGAGAACAACCGCGCCAGACATATAAAAAACGTTGTAACCGCCACTTCACCGCTGATAACATCCTATACAATGGCCTCATCTGAAAATCACTGAACCATTACAGACCCTTAGAATACCGTTATCGTATTAAGGCTCTTGAGGAAGATATCGAACCCATTACAAGAAATACGCAATACGCGTCAAACGGTACCAATTTACACCAGAATTATTTGCGCAAATGAGTCAATTAAAATAGGTGTAGATTGTACTCGACTACGGCGATGCCAATAATATGTATTTATTTGATGTTTTGTATGTATTTATATACATTTATTTGACTTGTTAAGCTGGATTCCTCAACTGCTTTAGCCCATGTGATATTTCCATGTACCCAAGTACCTGCCTAAGGTAATCTATTTAGTTTTACAACCTGTCATTTTTGATACAAATATGTCAAGTGGAAAATTATACGAATATGTTGAAAAAATATTGATTAACGGTAATCATCACTTTTTTATGTTTTTGGGGTTCCGTACCCGTAAAGGATAAAACGGGACCCCAGTACTAAGACTGACCAGGCTGTATCTCATGAACCATGAAAGTTAGATAGTTGAAATTTTCAGAGATGATTTATTTCTGTTGCCGATATAACAACAAATACAATAAAATATATGTTTAAGGGGGCTCCGATACAACAAACGTTTTTATTTCTCTCTTTATCGCTCGATATTGATAAAGGCAACAAGTAGACGCTTGAAATCTATAGATAACGCGACCTGCGCGAGTCCGACTCGCACTTAGCCGATTTTTTTATCAAATCTTGGTCTAGTCTAAACCAGAAGTCGTGGGTTCCATTCCTACCCAGAACAAATTATCTACTATTACGGTCATTTATTTTGTCTGTGTGAAATATATATATATGATACATATGTATTTAGAAACATATAAATAGTACATTATGTAATCAACAGTCTGGTAACCATATTATTACTATTTACTAGTTTGACAATCAGACAATGTATAAAATGAACTAGTGATTAATTTAAAAAGTTTTTTTTTAAAGCTTTTATTACTTGATAGTAAAATAATTACTTCAAGCCCTTTGATTTGATACCCATATTGTGTGGGTTATTCAGAAATATGTACAACGCCATTTTGCTACGGCGCCCATTTCGGATTAATAATAATACTGATTATATATAGTTGCATTGTCATCAGAACTACAGGCATATTTCAAATTTCAGCTCAATCGGAAATCGGGAAGTGGATCAAATTTAACTTACAAGATTTGATTACAGTCAAACATCGGGACAGGTAAAACTAAATAAAAGCTTGTAAAAATGTCAGCACTTTAGTATAATATCGTAACTGTGCTGTTCTTTTTGCAATGATTGTACTAGATCGAGACTTAGTAAAATATTTAACAATGGATGTGGTAAATAGGCCACTGCAATCGGTCCAGCTCAGTGTTGTTTCCTCGAATGGGCATTGTGTGCATTTGAAAATGTGTGTCAGCTGTGGGTCTAGCTGCCGTTATGTAAATGTATTTGTACCCGAAATTCTCGTGGTATAGCAGCTGACAATATACATTATTACAGTTACTGGTGCAAATTGCTTGTTTACAGTTTGATTAATTTTTACATTAAAAAAAAATGTTGACCACCCCTGCAAAAAATATTTAAACGAGTGATTTATTGCTTACGAATATTTTGTATTATCTATGTATTTTAGATTATAAATAATTATAAATAATGCATTTTTTTTGATAAAGGCGGAGTAACTAAATTTTTATTTTGTTTAGTGGTTTTATTTGTTCATGTTTTTATGCATACAATTTCACAATGGGATTTTTTTGGTTTATTTTATTTACGTCCATGTTTACAACAACGTTTTTTCTCAGGAGACACCTCAAACCACCCTCTCGCAGAAGATTAATAAAATGACGTGAATGCGAGACCGGAGACCCAATGATGTACAAGCATCTCAATAGGCCGCCTTAGTGTGGATCACCATGCTGCATTGATGTGATGTATTGAGTGCATTCGCAATGGATATGGTGACCAATAAGTACTCATGCTTTCTCAGGCAGAGTAAAGTAACTTCGGCAGGGTCACACATAAAAAAACATGCTGAGTCGATATATGCAGAGATAAATAACATTTTTCGTTAAATCTTATGCCTCATTTTTTTTATTACCAGAGTATCTCATTTCGAAGTCGACAAAATCTTTTTATTGTTTCATCGACATCTTGTAATAACAAGCTAAAAAAATATAAGAGATAGCATTGGTTGTATTCACTGTTTTCACTGTGAACGAGTAATGTATTCTCATTCAGCCCTAAACAAACAAAACAATTTTCTCCGTTTATAAAATTATGTTATACCACACACGCGTACATCTATACGTAAATCCGCAATTTTCGTTCGTAAACCGTAGATATTATAAAGTACATAGGTTAAACATGTATGTTACAGTTAAAACTAGTTTTTAGATATAACACGTTTTTCCTAGTTAGAACTAGATTTTAATGTATGCCTTTGTTAATACTAGAATTAACTAATGCTGAAATCGAATATCAGTTAGAACTAGCTCTTACCAGACAAAACGCGTTAGAAAGTAACAGCTAGTATGCCGAAAAGGCCAACCATAATTGTTCCACTTATTCTAACATTAAAAAAAATGAGTAGACATACACAAAGTATGCAGTATGTATGTATGTCTACTCATTTTTTTATAATTTTTGGCCCTGCCAAAATGACTCTACTCTGCCTGTTAGAAAGCATAAGCAGAATCCAAGAATGGCGGTCACCATACTGCGAATGCAGACAATACAACAATGCAGCATGGTGACCCATACCATGGCGGGCTAGTGATTTTTCTGCGTCATTGGCCTCCGGTCTCGCACTCACCAACACCACACTCGAAACACGACAGCATGATCGCTGTCATTTTACTTTGATTTTCTGTGCGAGGATAGTGCCGCCTCGGTCGAGCCGGCCCGTTTGTGCTGAAATCAGCGTGGCTCTTGTGAATTACCAAAATCTTGGAGGGAATACACAGTCCTAAGACTGAGTAATAAATTGAAAAGTCTATTATTAGAGAAAGTAACTAAAATTTTTAACAGATAAATCCTTTTTGATAAATTTCTAAAAAAATAAACTTTAGCTAGATCGATTGCTCAAAATAGACTCGATATAGTACGACCGTATTAAATATAGTTTATATACATGTACTTGTGAATATTAAGTAACTAACTTGTCTAAACATGTAGGATACTAGTTTCCTTTATGAAGAGGAGTATATACAAGACACACACGCTTATTTACATGTTGCTTTGATAATATTCACTGTAATTTATCTGATGTAGAGACGATATATGCTGATAGTGCGGTTGTTTTAGTTAGTATCTCCTGTTTTATTTACTGCTCATTAATTATGTATTCTAAAATGATGTTTGAAATATATTTCACCTACACGTAACTTCGTGATTTCTATTTTTCATCCACTGCTGGACACATTTATCAGGTCACTGTAAAGATTAAATTTTTATGGAATAGTAGGCAAACGAGCTGGGAAGCAATTACCGCCGCCCATGGACACCCGCAACACCAGAGGCGTCACAAGTGCGTTGCTGGCCTTTGGGGGATGGGGAAGGGGATGGGCCTCCGGTATCCTCACTCACTTGGTGTGTAGCGCAAGCACTCTTTCACACCGGTTTTCTGTGAGGTCGTGGTATCACTCTGGTCGAGCAGGCCCATGTATGTCAAAGCGTGGCTCTCCGACGATTAATGTAAAAAGAGGGTCGTTTTTCTCTTTGCCTACGTACTTCTGTTGTCCTACGTAGTAGTAGGGGTGGTGGTGGTGACTCCTTATTCTTAAACCACCACGGATAATCTTGCATCACACATATTCAAAATTCTTATGATCACATGTTTATACACCCACAAATGTGGTATTTTTTCCTTAGAGTTGAATGCAGTCAAACAGACATCACAAATTGTGACGCTTTTGGTGTTACGCTGGTATCCATGGGCGACGGTAATCCCTTACTAGGTGATCCGTTAGCTCGTCCTCACTTATCCCATTAAAAAAAAGTATATATTCACTTTATCATCTATTAAAAAAGGTATTTGCATTAGGATCTAGGGCTTTAATCCAATTATCTCTGAGAAAATTCACGACCAATTCTCACTGAAATCAAATTATTACCAAACCATAACTGTGTCAATTCAAGACATTTCTCCAGATCAATTCAAATACTCCCACTAACTTAGTCTATTGACTTATTCAAACGTTTGTAACAACTATATATTCAGGAATGACCGCATTTTGGTTACAGAACCCCTAACATTATACCATCAACTATAGCAATTACACCAGTACTTTAAACTTGGAACTATAAAACCTTGAAGTTTATTAGAAACACTTTGGCTAAATGTGATGTGAGGCAAAACTTTAGCATGAAACGGAATACGTTTATTCAATTCCAAATACAGTCTTAGTAGACGAATTAAGAATACGAATTGTTACTATCTATGTTCATCCCGTAGGTGTCTAAGAAATTAAACTACATGAGAACAAAGCTGCAATGAGAAGGAACACTTTAAACAAACCATATATCAATCCTTGTGGACAGTATTGTATCATCAACAACCCATAACGTCCCACAACTGGGCTCGGATCTCCTCTCAGGGGAGGGTCAAGGCCATAGGTCCCCACGCTGGCCGAGTGCGGGTTGGAGACTGGCAAGACAACGTTGTAGCTACGTAATCTTGCCGTTGGATGTTTTTAAACCGTCTAAAGTCCTCCAACTAAGCTCCATGACTGCTATCCTATGATAACAACCGGCTCTGACTGCTTCACGTGACCTCCGAATCAAGGAGATGGTAACATGCCACGAGCGGTCACCCATCCAGGTACTGACCGCGCCGTAATATTTTACCCTCATTAATTGTTTCTAAGCACTGGGCTATGAGCGCCAGTGTTGTATAGTGGATTAAAATCTCCTTTCTACATATAATAGTGTTGCAATTACAAAAGCAACAGTTTTTAGAAATTTTATTTTGTCTATGTGTTTGTGCGCGCTTATCTCAGAAGTGGCTCAACCGGTTTAGATGCAGTTTCCTTTAATGTATTAAACTTCACTTCAAGGTAAACTGCACTTGTCATTTAATGTTTGTTGTATTTTAATCGGCTGACAAATAAAAAAGTTATAGCAATTTTCATATTAAGAGTACATAGTGGGTAATGCAGCATTCTATTTAATTTCTGCTTATTCTATTTAATAATCAAATCAATCAATGATGTGTGAAATATCTAACCTAATTAAGTATTATAGGAAGACACGTGGAATATGTACAAAATGCGAATTGAAAAGACAACTTATCGCAGAAGAGTCTATAATCGAACAAAATACTCCGACGAGGATACTGTAATTTTCCACGATAAAAATGCTATAAAAATAAATGCGATAACACAGTGAATTCAGAATCGGACCTACTGATATTATAATAATAAATAAGGTTTTCCGTTACATATGAGCCTTCTTAAAGAGACTTGGGTGTCAAAATGGTACATTAAACTATTAATCTAATTAAAATAATATCTATTAGAACCTTCATCATTAAGGATAAATAATCCTTTTATATTACTCGGCCTGATGGAAAGCATTAGCAGAATAATATTAGGTAGTAGAGCCACGCTGATTTCAGCACGGTTGGGTCGGCTCGACCGGGGCGGTACTACCTGAGCACAGAAAATCAACGTAAAATAACAGCAGGAGTGTTGTCGTGTTTCGTTGGTGAGTGCGAGACCGGAGGCCCAATGATGCAGAAGCTTCACTAGCCCGCAATGGTGTGGGTCACCATGCTGCATTGTTGCATTATCTGCATTCGCAGTATGGTGACCACCACTCTTGGATTCTGCTTATGCTTTCCATCAGACAGAGTAAGAGTCATTTTGGAAGGGCAAAAATAAAAAAAAAATCTAAGTGTGCTGGTGACCAAACTCCTTGCCTTATTTATATATACACGTGACAGTACTGAACTCTGAGATTATATTTTATGCAAGCGTTAATTGTGAAATGTTCAAAATAAATTTAACGCCATCATGCCTATTAATTAGTGCTCATCATTTACCCTTTGACCACTATAAGTAGTTCAGAGGTAGGTAGGAGGACTCCAGAAACCGCAGATACCTTCATGGAGATCCCGACTGCCGAGGTAGGACCTCACACACTCTTTAATCTCCCCACGGAGGGTATGGGTAAAAATGCCTTCCCCGTGGTAAGAAAAATAGGTAATTTTAGGAAAAGAGGTAATTTAAAGGGTATGGAATACTATTGATCCAGTAAATTCTGAAGTAACAATAATATATCGTGAAAGTTTGTAAGTTATTACAATGAAAGTTTCTACGTTGATTTATATTCATCCATATATTACAGGGCAAGCATAATCATCTACCAGTCAGAATGAAATAACACCAATAATGTTATTATTATTATTCGCACAAATCTCTATGAATACATTTTTGTATTCCATAATTCCATATCCTATTAACAGCCTTTGAGAGTCCACTGCTGGTCATAGGCATCTCCTTAGAAAAATGATTTTGGCCTATTATAAAACACTGTTCAGAGTGATTTGATGTGTTCAAATCTTATTTGTATCAAGTTCTCGATTTTCTTGCAGTGATGTTGTTCCGCATAATTTGCTTTCTAAGTTGCCTCTTACCCCATGGGATGAATATTTATTATATAACTAATTTAGTATATAATTTAGTACATGTATCGTGTATACATATATATGCATTTATTAAAAAGTGGTTATTTTAATATTAAAAACAGACACTACAATTTTATTTATTTGTATAGATTACATAAAATTGTTTATAATTAGGAATAAAATAGCAGCTTGATAAATTTTGGTTTTAAGGAGTCGTTAGATTCGTCTTCTTTGTAAATTTTAAGTTTTGTATATTTACCTTCAGTCAGGATTTTATTTTAAAAGTTAAATAGTTTATTTTTGTAAATGTACATAATTCTTCAAGCAAAGTTAAACCTGTGAGGTTCAACTGGTGAAAAACAAATGGACTGTCAGTAAACACTAATACTCAAACTACAAAACTCAAAACAAAAGCAAAAAAACAAAACAAATCGAGTAGCCCCCGTGACTAGTTTAGTGTAGAAAATCGATATTGTTTTTCAAACAAAGCGGCGATCACTTGTTTTGCATCTCAATGGGTCGAGGTCGGCTATTGGATGCTGTTGAAATGCACATAATTAACATTTGCGATCTCCGGAAAACCGACAAGTACTCCTCCTCTTGCTCAGGGAGGGTGAAAATATTCGAAAGTCGAATATAAGCTGCGCCACTGAAACTATCAAAACACTTTCACTGTACTGACTGCGGTAGACTATAGGTCCCAATTTGTGAACTGACTCCCAAAATACAGGCTCAAGCCTAGTTTGGGAACCAGTGCTAGTACCCTGTTGTAAAGCTCAGTGCATAATTTAGCTTAAGAACATTGCTTGTTAATTACTTTCTGAGACTAATAAACGTTATTGTGTGTATATATTATTGTATATATATAACAGTATTAGTCTATGATTATGAGGATTATTTTGTACGGCACTTGATGGAACTTGTTGAAGTACATTCTAAACTTACTTGTACTTATTCTACTTTAATAGGGATGATGACATCTTAGTCAAATTAGTTACTTTTTATCATCTGTCAAAACGATAACTTTGCATGGAAAATGCATTAAATGCACACTTCTGACGTCACTGTTTTAGATTACTCAGTCTCATATATAAAAATCAATTGCTGTTCGTTTGTCTCGCTAAAACTCAAGAACGGCTGTGTAGATTTAACTCATTTTGGTTTGAAATGTTTGTCGTAGTCCAGGGAAGGTTTAAACGGTGAAAAATTCAATACTACTTGAAAATCCAAATATTACTTGTACGAAGTAGCGGGCACAGCAAGATGAGCAATATATTTCAACTAGCTGAACCCCGCGGTGTTATCCGCGCCTATTGTCGTACCGTGAGTAAAGCCGCGAGGCGAAGCAAGTCTAAAAAAAGTAGCCTAAGTTACTCCCTATATCATCAGCTACCTATGAGTGAAAGTTGCTTCGAAATCGGTGCAACCGTTCCCGAGATTACCCGGAACAGACAGACAGAAGAAAAACTACATTTTTGGTATGGGTATCGTGTATACATACATATGCCTTTAGTAAAAAGCGGTTATTTTAATATTACAAACAGACACTCCAACTTTATTTATTTGTTTAGATACAGTTATTTACCCTGTTCTGACTGGTTTCGCCATATGGCGAAATTCAAGTCAAAGGTTCTCTCTCGTTATATTGTTTTTATTTTCCAGAATATTATTTCACAAATGTCAGAAGAAACTTATATAAGCAACTTATGACTATACATATACAGGATGTCTCAGAACTCAACGTCAAGCCGAAACGGGGTGACAGGATTGATTGTAACCATCATAAGAAAAATCAAAAAGAAATCTATCTCATGTAGTTTGAAAATTATGGGCATTTAAAAAAATCCTAGAAATTTGGTCAAACTGTAACCATTTTTCGGTTATTGTGGTTAATTTTTTTTATTTTTGTTTATTTAAACTTTGGAACCGTAAGCCTAAATAACATTTCAAGAATCACAGTCAAAAATAATTACACAATTTCCCTAAGTTTCCTAGAATTAAGACTATTTATTAAACTATGAATTTAAATTTTTTTAAATTTGACGACTTTGAAAGGCCCTCCTTTAAAAAAAAGTACTAGAGTGCCTTGACAAGTACCATTAAAAGTTGGCGCATTTAATCAGGATTAAACAGGATCAATACTTGTTAGTTTCATAATATAAAAACGAGTAAAAAAATAAAAACCTCAAGTAACCCGATAACCCATATTACTCAGTTGAAATGTTTTTTATTCGCACTTGTTAGGTTCTTAATTTTACAAAAAATTATAAAAGAGATGGATAGTGGACTTTGCCATGAGTGAGCGAGACAGATAGTCCATCTGTCTGTCTGTTTGTAAGGCCAATCCCTCGAACAACTACACACATATTGACAAGTCTCACTGCTAGATAGATAGCTGATACTGTAAGGAGTAACTAGGCAATTTTTATTTAAAGAAAAAATTTAGAACGAAACCAAACCAATGAAATAGTGAACAATATCCGAATTAAAAGTAACAAAACCCACGACACGCAGCTAGTACAAATTATAATAAGTGGCAAAAAAATTTAATTGTGTCAAAACACGGTTCATTTAAACACTTTTGGGATGATTATAATTTTTTCGTTTCATTGAAAAGAGAATTGAAGAAAAACATCAGTTCGCCACACTGGAGATCATAAAATTACCTAAACAAACTTTGTTCTTCTAATTTTGTTCCCACAGCATAATTACTTGAGTAAAGTTTAACATTTGAAAATTGTCAGCAGTTTAACTCGAAACTGTATTTCCCGAAATTCGTACAATTTTGAAGCTCATCAAGTCTCGATTTCTGTTTATATTTAAAGAGCTGGATCAACATCTGATTTGAAACTTTTTACTGTTTTATCAAACCCATTTTAATACTATAAATATGAAAGTATCTCTATCTGTTCGTTGCGCTTTTACAGCTACACCGCTGCACTGATTTCAATAAAATTTGGCTTTGATTTTTGAGGAAGCACATATACTACTCTATAAATATATTTAGTTGATTGGTAATACTCCGTATCCTTAATCCGTCACACCAGATATCGTGATTATCAATATGACCTGTCTTCTCCTTTGCCTCTTATACCAAAGAAAAACTTTGGCTGAACTGAATCTGTACATAAGCTGGTGTGTGGAGCTTCACCAAACTAATCGATGAATGTTGCAACGTAAATATTCCTATTAATAATAATTAATTCTTAGAAAATTAATATTTAAATGGATTACAGGAATCCATTTACTATTCATCATTACCGAATTGAAAGCCGTAAGGGCTATAAAATTAGACGCACGATTAACTCTCGTTCAATTACCAGTTGGCACATTACGACCAACCACAACTTCAAATGGATAAAGCCACTCTTCAATTGATGGACAGTAAAGACAAGATACCGGCTCGAAGGACCAATGTTTATGTCAGTGAATTTTCGATGGAGAATTCTTCACAAACATACAATTGATCATCATCAGCCTTTAATAGTCCACTGCTGGACCTATCCTGAGAAAGAAAAGATTTGGCCTATTGTATCACACTAGTCAGTTGAATTTTTGTCCAGCTTTGCTTCTTTTTGTAACGCTGTTGTCCTATGTAGCCGGCTCTTACGATACCCACAGAACTAAAAGACCCCATCACCCCCATCTTATCCTTCTTTAGGTATTAATATTATAAACTGACTGCACGGTTGGCATAGTTTTTTAAGGAGTCGCCACTCCAGGGTTCTACTGCGCCAAGTGTCGTAAGTTCTTATCATACTGCGGCAACCGTACTCTTGCAAGTACGACGCCTCGGGGTTTGCGTGCTCAGGAGGGAATTGTGTACCTGAATTTTAGGAAATAACAAGACTAAACGTATCTATACGCTTTTACTATGATATCAGAACGTTACAATATATATATATATAAATCAAATTAATTGTTTCAAACAGGAGATTTCACCTGCCAGTCATACATTTATAACAGGAGGTTGTATGCCTCCTCACCATGAAGGCCTCGGTCGCCACAATACATGGGGGCACACTTCGTGTGATCCACGTAGTGTTGTTCTGACTCTGGGTGTTCTTTGTGTCCGTATGTTTGTAAAGTCCCCCGCGAAACAGGATGTATTATTCCTAATGCGGGATTTATCTTTTTGAAGGAAAAAAAACAGTTTCTTGAAGAAGTATTTATTTCAGTAATCTTGCGCTTGTTTAAAAGAAGGATAATTCCCTTCCACGAAAAAAACGTAAATAAACAAACTTAACAACTTAACCGCACCAAAGTTTAATAAGTACAGGTGTTTAGGAGTTTCTCAGATTCGATTCCCGGTGGGAGCCATTGTTATTTGTAATCTTATTAGTGTATCTCTCTTGAGGGCAAACAGGTAGCTGTTTTATGTTTGTCTAAGGCAATTTGTTCTTGAGTTGTGATGAGCGTCCAGGGATCTTATTACCGGCATGTTGGTTTGTGCGGTATCCAAGATTTTTTTTTAATAAATAATACGAATTTCGTCAAATACAAAATCTGTACCTATTCATCTGTCAAAATATAATACTTAGAAAGCTAATTTTAGATCAATTAAATTTAGAAAGTAATAAAATACGTTACAAAAGGAATGTTATTATTGAAAATTCTTCGGATAATCTAAGGAATATTTAATAAAGAATAGATTAATATTGAAATAGTAAGTTTCATAGTATTTGTACAAAAATAAATTTGCACATGTCATACTGCTTTGCGATCTCTAATTAGTCAGAGACTCATCAGCAACGTGTATGCTGCATATCATGAAAATCGGTTGTGCGATAACGGGATAACAAACGAAGAAATATTTAAACTCGCTTTCGCACGTATAATATAAAAAAAATTAAAACTTTTATATTTTTTAACTGACTGCAAAAAAAGGAGGTTTCTCAATTTGATATGTGTGTTCAATAGGTGTGTTCGCGGATAACTTCTCCGTTTATGAACCGATTTTGATGATACTTTTTTTAATGGAAAGGAGATATCCCAGCGGTGGTAAGATCTGTTGATAGCATCCAAGAGAAATCGAGTCGAACCTTGAAGTTGGTTTTATTTTCGTTAATTTTTTTAAAGTAAACAGAAATAAAACCGAAAAGCCCATACCATAATAAAACCATAAAAAATATATACGGTCGAATTGAGAACCTCCTCCTTTTTTTGAAGTCGGTTAATAAAATAAATAATGACAAGTGAAAAAAATACATACATGTTATACATGGAAAACACCCAAACTCCGAAACAAATATATGCAGTTCATACAATCATTTCGAATCGAACCCGAGACTTCAAACAGAACAGTTGCATACGTTAGCACTGCGCCACCGAGGCAGTCAAAATGAATAAATAAGATTTCGGACATCTAACACCACTTCATCTAGTCCCAAACTAAGCATAACTTGTACTATGGGTAATAGACAAGTGATATAAATACATATATATACTTTATTTATACTATATGTAGGTACTTTAATGAAGCTATTTCAAGCCTATAATCAATATGTGTGCCTAAGCGATTGGGTTCCCGTCACAGCAATTTGTATGAAGGTATTGGCACTTCAGCCCATCGGCTTTTCTATTGATAGACTCGAGGCTCGGCGGTACTTTATACGAACACATTCAGCGACACAGTAATAGCTACCCTGGATGTATAGCCCCATGTGGAACTTTATTTATAAACGGGGTAGTAAACAGAGGCTCGTTTTAGTGACGATAAAAAGTATCCTGCCGGCTACCAATCTGGGATCCTTCAGAATATCGGCCACTGCGGGGAATAAATAGGGCATTGTTTCTGACTAAAGAAAATATACAGAGACGTGATTATATCCTCTCTTGGGAATTCAGGGGAAATATATAGTCTCATACAGAAAATTTTACGAGGCTTTGGGGAACGTTCACTGAATTTTGTAGATTCATTGACGTTCTAGAATTAAAAAAGACAATAATTGCCTTTATATAATTTTATTATTATGGAACTTGACTTAAATATTATGCTTTTAGAAGAAATATTTTACAGAAAACAAATTAAGTCTTGACCAAAAACTATTTTCAACTTTTACTACTTTTACTACTTTTACTTAGTAATGACAAAAATGAATGGAACTAGTGTCATAATAGAGATCCACAACTCAAATTCTGAACCTAACTATAGCAAAATGGCGCATTCCATAAATGTACAGTTAAAGGGTAAAAACCGGAATAGAGTCTGCCTTCTCCGTAATTAATTTCAGTACATTACCTTCGTAAACTGGCTTAGTTACGGGCCATATTATACATATATATAAATACAGTTTTGTTCGGTCGTTAACTAAAAGAAATCTCTTAGCGATATTTCAAAAGTTCCACACTCACTTGTTCATAACTGACCTTTTATACGAATTTGCCTTGCGGGGAATTCTCACCACCTTTTAAACCATGTCGAAAGCATATAACCATGTGTGCAAACTCCTAAATGTTACGTCACAGATCCGTGTTAGTATACAATAGCATTTCGTTGATCTCTTTATAGTTTTGGGTTTGGTGTAATACGGTTCTGACGTCATTTATCGGGATTTTTGCGAATTGAATAATCCCGGTTACGACCGTCCCTCCTACACGATCGTGTACTTTCGTTCCAAGAAGGCAAATCAGTCGTAATTGGCTGGTATTATTTGATGGAATAGAATATATTTTTTGTTAAGGTTAGTACATTAATATCGGAACATTTTTTTGGATTAAAGGGCCCGCAGCGTAATCCAAAGATTTCATTTGCTTATCTTAATTCCGTAAACTCACACCCTTAAGATCCGCGATAGACAGACTAACAGCCTCGGCATAGCAGCGGTAGCGTATGCGACTACTGTGCTTGAGGTCACTGCTTCGATTCCCGGGTCGGACTAAATGTTTGCATATTCTGCCTATATATATTTGTTTCAGCATTTGAGTATTATCTTTTAAAAATATGTATGTATTTACAAAAATATACATAGCTGTCATAGTATAAGCTCTGCTTAATTTGAACCTAGATGGCGTTGTGTGTTAGATCTCAGAAATATTTATCATTATTATAAAACGTCGTTTTTAACGATTCAGTCAATACAGCTTGCGTTCCATTCTACGTTTATCGTTTGCGAGAAGCATAATAGAATATAATTAATCCTAAGATTATAACAAGGGATAAGCAGGGATTGGTAGTGACAATAAAACAACAATAACAAAAGGAATAAATCAAAAATTATATACCATATGTAACCAAACAAACATTTGGAGTGTCGCATGTTTTTATGAGAGCAACCAGACAAAGGATATTAGAGGCTGGCAACTGAGTTATTGGTCCAATATCAGTACAACAAAAGGCGAGTACAATGACCATGTACTACAATGGATAATAAATAGATGAAGGGAAAAATACTGAGTCCTCCCAAATTGTCCCGGTTTGTATCCCGTTGTTGTGGCTTATGGGCCCAGTTATTTTTGGGAACCCATAGTGTTAGGAAAAGCGAAAGTTGTTTATGAGTTTGGTTTAAATGGTGGTACCGATTGGTATGAGTATCTTTAGGACGAAGTTTTCCGTGAGTTAGACCTAGTTTTAAAGCATGTGAAAGTGTTATGGTGTTGTAAATGACACACGAAGGAAATATTAAAACATTTACTATGTAGCTTAAAATTGTTCTATTTAGTTCGTGCTTAAGTAATAACAGTCCGAGTTCGATAACAGTCTTTCTACGGCACTTCTATGTCGCCTAGTACCTACTTGGGTTGCGAAGGTCTGGTGGCTGTCGCTCGATGTGAAAAATCAAAGTTCAGCCGAAACATAATCGACTTGAAGCCAATCCTAAGTATCTAGCTGCGGAATCATTTCTTTAAAAATGGTGTTCCATACCTGCTTTAAATCCAAAACAAGATACACAATAATGTATATTAACAATTATTATATTATTATATTATAATTTACGGGATTTAACGCTATTACATACCTCTGATTTGCCTGACGTTTCGGCCAGGTTGCACTGGCCGTGGTCACAGGCTGACTCCTTCGCGTTAATTCGCTTAAATATAATTGTCAATATATCATGGAACGCGAAAGTTTAAAGTTAAAAGTCAATTTCGGTACTGCAATAAGTGTTTCCGATGAGATTTCTACTTCATAAATGAATGAATTAATTAAGACGAATTCATTTGTTCTATTCAATAGAAAACGGTTCTCATACGAAAAGACGTAATAGAATCGAGAAAATGGCATGGAATATCATGTTATCATAAACGCTCATTGTTTCTTCTCATTACGTAACTAGTTATATGATCAGCTTAAAGGCTATAGGGAGAGGGAGGATAATGTTTAATGTACCGAGAAGTGTAGTTACATTTGTATATTATTTATTTAAGTGTAATATCTGTTATAGTCTGCAAAAATGGACATTGATGTCAAGTAATTACCTCTCTGAACGCCTAAAACTTAAAAGTAATAAGTGTGTTGCCACTCCTTGTTCTTTAGAATCAGAGGCAGTGTGTTGTGAGTCCTAGTAACACTTAGGGTTAGAGTGTGGGCGAAGAGTATTTCATTGGAAAAAATAATAATGTTATGTTTTTTTTTTCAGGTAAGCAACATGTGTCATTCAAGTTAATCCAATCTCCAAAGATATGTAAGTTTTCATCATTACCTTTTGTCGTCTCATACTGTGTTAGGATTTTTTTTTAAAATAATTTGTGATGTGTTCTGGAATCATTAATTAAGCGACGGACGAACGATGAGGCACAGATATACTCTTATAACTTTGAAATATAAGGAAACTAAGGACCTGACCCGACTTTGCACGGAATTCTTTGAAATTCTCGGATTTCTTGCACGTTTTAATTATATAAACCTTTATCTTGAATCAATCTGCAATGTAAAAAATGTGTAGTTTAAGAGATTTAAGCGAACAGACATCGGAAGCAACTTTATTTTATACTATGTAAAGATACTAATAACCTATGTACAAGCCTTAGGCCCTGTTTCACCTGTTACAGATAAGTGCCGGATAGCTTATCAGATGGTTTGACACAATTTATATTGAGGATACGTCAAATTATCAGATAAGATATTCAAAAATTATCTGTAAACGGTGAGAGAGCTTTACTATTGTACCAATATGTATTTTAGTTTTGATATGACCCAGGTACGCTTCGATGAACCCGTAGGCCGTTTTGATTAATTTACCACATTTCTGGGAGTTTCCAAAGAAAAGGGGTTAGACAGACATTAAATTAATAACGTTATTTAAACTATTGATATCGCAAACAAGAGGTATTTGCATGAACAACTTATTTGACTTATAATTTAACTCTAAGTTACCCGAGACCCATACCCAACCCCTCGCTCACTCCCCATCCCCCAAAGGCCGGCAACGCAATTGTGACGCTTCTGGTGTTGCGGGTGTCCATTGGTGATAGTAATCGCTTACCATCAGGCGATACGTCTGTTCGTTTGCCCCCTATTCCATAAAAAAAATTAGACATATTGTTATTATTTACTAGCTAACACGCGATGTTTCTTCTGCTTTTTTCTTCATTGTTGATCTAGTGCAATTGGTCTAAACGTAGTGTTATATAGCCTACATAACTGGCGTTAAGTGTTACGGTTCGTTTCTACGTAACGTGTTACTAGGGCTTTTTCAACTTGTTTCATACTTTTTCAGCGTTATTTGTCGTAGTTGGGTTTTAGTTATTACTTTTTTATTTAAACTGTTTTGGTGCCGTTATAATTTAAATATCACAATTAATCTGACTAGTAGTTTAGAAAAAGTGAGGGAACAAACAAATATACCATAGAATTATCACACTTATCGAATAAATACGGACAAAGTAACGAGCGAATGCTAATAATGTATATATTTTTGCAATGTTAAATTAACGCCCTTCCGATGATACCAAACACGGCAGATTTTGTTGCGGTTTTTACCAATAGATAGATTAATTCTTGAGGAAGGTCTTCGTATAGAATTTGTAAAATTTTTAAACGAATTGGATAAGATATAACGATACTTGTTTAAAACGTCGGAAAAAATTAAGCCGCACACCTTCTTAGAATAGCATAGGTTATATATTATATATATATTTTTTCTGTAAAGTACCCGTGCAAAGCCGGGTGGGTTGTTGGTTATATCACCCATACAAATTGTTGATAACACAAAGTGTTGTTCCATGTGAGGGTCCGACCCTACACCGCAGCATAAAGCGGAGAAGGCGACCGCTTAACCACTGCACCATTCGCGCAGTAACTGTACCGTAGTTGCAGAGATATACATCATAATGAACATTAATTTGTCTATGCAAGAATTATCTTTTATATGATTTTAACCGACAACTTACGGCTGTGATTGAAAAAAAATACATTTATTATTTGTATAAGCATATTATAAAGTATATCTCGTGAGCTTAAAAAAGTTTTACTTGAAAGGGCATATTACAGTGTTGATGAATACCTAGGTGGCACGTTGAAAGTATCTGTTACAATTATTTAATGTTAATTACAATTAATCCTCTCTTTGACAGGAAAAATAATATTTTTAAAACTAAAACTTTAATTTCTCAAAACTGTAATGATATCTATTTATTTTTTGTATTAATGTAATAATTAGCACGAATTTAACAGTTTAATTGAGTAATGGTGAAAATTTGGTAATAATGAAAGAAATTAATAACTGTAATAAGTTAAATTTGAGGAAATTATTGTTGCATGCTGGAAAGCAGAATGTGATGTTCTAAACTTATAATGTAACTACAATGTATCCCATTACCCATATTCGCAATAAATAAAGTTTGAACTTGAAGTCTGTGTAGAAAGTGTCTGCACAGGAAAACCACCCTTTAGTCACGAAACGCCTTATAAAAGACGTTTTCAACACACTTGCTCATAAAGTGGCTCTAATTTCAACGCAATTAGGCACATAATGATACCTATAATCAAACTGTGAGTTTTCCATTGCTATTATCCACAAGTGAGTATACAGTTTTTTTTATTTTATTGGTTAAGTTTCGATAGAAAAAATATCGTTTTCAATAACACAAATAAATTAAGACAGAAAGAAAGATTTATTTATTAGAATATAGTACAAAAGATGTTATCACATAATACGTTCCTTACATTATAATTATACCACTAGCCGACTCACGCAACCCCGTTTGCGTCTAATATTGCCCGTAGCGTGATAATTTTCCTCCGTTTTCGAAACGTTTTTCATTGCTGCTCCGCTCCTATTGGTCCGAGCGTGATGATATATAGCCTATAGCCTTCCTCGATAAATGTACTATCCAACACTGAAAGAATTTTTCAAATCGGACCAGCGGTTCCTGAGATTAGTGTGTTCAAACAAACAAACAAACTCTTCAGCTTTATATATTAGTATAGATTTCTGGTGTACAAATTTTAAATCTTATGAACTAATCTTAGGTCTAGTCAATAGCATTATAATTATATTTATTTTACGTCTAGACAGTAGCCTTTACTAATAGCACTTAAAAATTCATTGCTTGCTCATTTCATGCAATTTCGAATTTAAATAGATAATTTCAATTTGTACGTGTTTAATAAATAAAACTTTCACTCAAATAACGATAACTTTAAAATTATTTTCTGATATTATTTTTTCTTCACAAGTGTGTTGAAAAACTTCGTATGATACACGTATATATTGATGACTAGCTGAACCCCGCGGTGTTACCCGCGGTTATTGTTGTACCGCGAGTGACGCCGCGGGACAAAGTTAGTCTAAAAAAAGTAGCCTAAGTTACTCCCCGGATCATCAGCTACCTGTCAGTGAAAGTCCCGTCAAAATCCGTCCAGCCGTTCCAGAGATTACCCGGAACAAACAAACAGACAGACAGACAGACAGACAAAATTTTTTTTAACTGCATTTTTGGTATATGTGTCGTGTATACATACATATGCATTAAGTAAAAAGTGGTTATTTTAATATTACAAACAGACACTCCAATTTTATTTATTTGTATAGATGACTATCTTAAGACCCTCAGCTAACAGCTCGGGTCTCAATGGCGCCTCAGCGTTAATCAGCAACATTATGTACTTGTACCATGATGTACCTAATATTAAAAGTGTGTGATATAAAACTGTAATAATAACACATTACATTAAAAACAACATAAACCCTTATAACTTTCTAATTCTTCCCAATGTAATAAAGAAGAAATAAACACATTATAAACATAAAAAAGCTTAGAACGATTAAACAGCTAACAACAAAATACCTTGTACCTAATATCAAAAGGTATAATCTCATTATAAAAGGTAGGCAAAGAATGTAAAACAACTTACAAGCTTAGTTT
Source organism: Spilosoma lubricipeda (assembly GCA_905220595.1). Taxonomy (NCBI): domain Eukaryota; kingdom Metazoa; phylum Arthropoda; class Insecta; order Lepidoptera; family Erebidae; genus Spilosoma; species Spilosoma lubricipeda. Next base: position 2,736,945 of record HG992294.1, read on the forward strand.
ACTTCAGATGTAATCGAGAAAAATGTTCACAACAGAATGGTCCTTTGTTTCAGAGGTTTATCAGATAATATTTTGCGAAGCTTTGTCTTGGGTTTTAACGTTTAATATTGTTTAATTACTTGCTTTCGTTGTGATATGTGACGCTGACGCTTACGGTACATTTAGTCGAAGGACATCCACTACTAGACATAAACTAAACACTTTTATGAAATCTTATATTTGTTCGACGTGGATAATAGCTGGTAAATCTGTTAAATTCATCAATTTCTAGACATAAAACTTTCTTCGCTATATTTTGCTAATCTCCACGCATCAAGTTTTACCATTACTATTTTTAGGCATTCGTAACGTAATAGATGTAAAATTTGACAACGAAATCTAGTTCAAGACACATTTTAACAAAACACAAACGTTTAAAAACGTGCCAACTAAGAGATATGATAACACAACTTACAACATAGTGCTTGAATTTTTTTTCCGAGCGCTTGCGAAACTACGATAAGGCACGTTTCCCTGCCAAGATTCCCCGAGATATTCCATAGGATTATTATACGAAAACCCTATCACGTTAATGTATTTTCTTAAATGTTTGTTCCAGTTAAAATGAAGAAAATAATGTCGTTTCGAAGTGGTGTAAACGAGTTACGTAATAAACTTTGATTTTCTACCTTTATCCGAATTCGCAGGGGGCAATTAGAAAGGGTTTTTGACTGTTCTTTCGCTTGTTGAATAGGAGAAGCTTCTTTGCGGATATTATAAGTGAGAAATTGAGGATGATACTGAACTTACGCCTGGGTCAGTACGCGTGAGTTCTGTCAATAAGAATTCTTTGTGGTAGTTAAGAGGGTTGATGCAATCAATATAAGAAGAAAAGATAAGCAGAAAAGATGAATCTACTGTGTAAAAGAAGATACGGCTATTGGCTACGTTGCGTCGACCTTATATAAACTTGTGAAAGGGACAAGACGATGATGCTGATGCAATCAATTCTATATTCTAAACTTCTATATTATATGCTAATAAATAAAATTGGAATGTCTGATTGTTTTTTTTTTTTTCTCTTTTTTTTTTAAGGGACTTTTTACCCGATTAGGGTATGCCAGTCCCAATTCTGTCTCTGGGCCTGTTTGTAATTTTAACAACAATTAACCGCTTTTAATAAATGCATATGTATACACGATATACCAAAATAACATTTTTTCCAACTTTTGTCTGTCCCGGGTCTTTTAAGCGGGCGTGTAATATTATGCCGCCATAGTGTGGGTCACCAGGTTACATTGTCTGCATTCGCAATAAGGTAGGTGACCTCCAATCTTGAAGTCTACTTATTCTAACTATCAAGCAGCTATTCTGCCTAATGGAAAGCATAAATAAAAAGCTATCTCTTACATTACAAAAGGTTACAATTTCAATACTTAAAATACAAAAAAGAGATTAATCTTAGCCTCCAGCAAAGAAACTAAATTGGTGTTTTTTTTTGGGCTTCTGAATATTAATATTATCTGTGTTAATTATCAAGTTACCGGCGCCAAGAAAGGTAGTACAACGAAAACAAGAGCCACGTAAAGCTCTCAATAAATTAAATTGAAAAGAAATCCAAAAATAAAATACTTAAGAAATTTTATGTGAACTTGGGTCCTTTTCATCTGAATACATTCTAAATTATGTAAACTATTTACTTTAAATTATATGGCTGAAGATCTTGTTCGGTCAAACTAATTTATCTTAGTCTTTTCTATTTATTGAGAGGTTATATGCTACATATCTATATGGACCAATGTCTTGAAGAAAATGGCTGGTGGTGGTTGGATGTAGAATACCCATGATCGAGATGTTCAGCGTTATTCACGAGAGATTTTCTTTAAGCAATGAACGGCAATAGGCCGAAGTAATAAAAACTTATTTCCGGAGCTTTCCTACTTTAGGAAATTTTTGTCGGTTCGACTCCTGTCTAGATAGCAGTAACAAAACTTTCTAAATACAAACTAAGTAAAGGTTTCTATGTTACTCATAATGAGTTCCAGAATATTGCTATTTATCTCCATTTGCCTTCTCATAACTCAAAATATATAAAGCTGAAGAGTTTGTTAGTTTGTTAGAACGCGCTAATCTCAGGAACCGCTGGTCCGATTTGAAAAATTATTGCAGTGTTGAATAGTACATTTATCGAGGAAGGCTATAGGCTATATATCATCACGTTAAGACCAATAGGCGCGGAGCACCAATGAAAAATGTTTCAAAAACGGGGAAAAATTATCACGCTACGGGCAATAGGAGACGCAAACGAGGTTGCGTGGGTCGGCTACTTTTACTATATATATTAAAATACATCAGACTTTTTCCAAGCCAATAAACTAACTTCACATCAAACATTTCTCGAGTGGGCTTTATAGGTCAATAGCAAGTACCCAAAAGTGGTATTTATGTACGTATAAGAACGCGTGACATGAACGGTCAAGGCTAATGGTACTAGGTATTCGGCACGCTTCTTTCGTGAACTTCACGTCTACGCAGCTCGGTTGTAAAAGAAAACCTAAATATACGAGGGTTGTAAATGTCGATTGAACGAAGAAACGACGTGGCTTGACGTGTATGTAGAAAGTAATTTGTTTAAAGAGAGGATAAGTGTAATTGTTTGTGATGTAGGGACTAAATAAAGTAGGGGATGAATGGGCCGCCTCGACCGGTGTGATACCACGGCCTCACAGAAAACCGGTGTAAAATAGCGCTTGCGCTATGTTTCACCGAGTGAGTGAGGATACCGGAGGCCTATGTGGGGTATGAACAACAAATATTCAGCGCAGTAAGGGCGATGTGTTACGTTACTCTTCACGACAGTTCGTGCAGTCAATTGTGATACTTAACTCCAAAAACATGATAACAATATAAAGTACTGTTTTTCGAATATTAACCAAATTATTCCATTCCTTCCATCTTGTTTCAGCACTGCATGTATCTATTGATTAATGAATATTCAATATATTTTGCTACTGTTTAGTAGTTACATACATAATAATATGTAAAATAACCCAAATACATGTATAACGTCTTAATATATTGATATATTAGTCCACTTTCACTTGTTACGTTCTCACGGGAGTATTTCTGCTAAGGCTTTTCAGAGGTAGCATGCATTCCAAACCAAACCTAATTTGGCTTCCACATAAAAACAAAAGGGCGAACCTATTGCTTTCTACCGAAAACGTGACCTGGTTCCGTGCTGGTAACAAGAATAATCTTATAGAAGAGAACACCAATAAAAATGGCCGTTATAAGAATCGCTGTTATAAGTACGGTTGGTAAACGAAAAACCTCTTTAGAATATTATCTCAGCCATAAGACCTAAGGCTTTCCCAAGACTTTTCTTTTAGCTCTCGCACTAGAAAGAAATTATGTGTAGCGCGGCATTACAAACGTGCATGAACCGCATACAAAGAACACCTAGACTCAGAACAACAATTTAACATTTTTTTTAATTTTTTGTCTGTCCCCGGTCTTTTAAGCGGGGCGTGTAATATTATGTGTGGGTCACCAGGTTACATTGTCTGCATTCACGATAAGGGAGGTGACCTCCATCTTGAAGTCTACTTATTCTAACTATCAAGCAGCTTTTCTGCCTAATGGAAAGCATAAATAAAAAGCTATCTCTTACAAAAGGCATTTTAAACTTTTTTGGTACCTGTTCCCACTTATAAAAGCCTACAATTTCTATACTTAAAATACAAAAACGAGATTGATCTTAGGCCCCCAGCAAAGAAACTAAATAGGTGTACACTAGAAAGAAATTATGTGTAGCGCGGCATTACAAACGTGCATGAAACGAATACAAAGAACACCCAGAGTCAGAACAACCATTTGTGGATTACACAAAGTGTTGTCCTATGTGGGGCTCACCCACAATACTTGGCGCAGTAGAAAGCGGCGTGACAACTGCTAAACCACTAGGCCACTTGTGCTGTACAGTATGTTAAAAAGATTGTCATCCATCCGTAAAGTGACCTGAATAGAAATCCTTATCTATACTAATATATAAAGCTGAAGAGTTTGTTTGTTTGTTTGAACACGCTAATCTCAGGAACCGCTGGTCCGATAGTCCGCAGTGTTAGATAGCCTATTTATCGAGGAAGGCTATAGGCTATATATCATCACGCTAAGACCAATAGGAGCAGAGCACTAATGAAGAATGTTACAAAAACGGGGGAAAATTATCACGCTACGGGCAATAGGAGACGCAAACGAGGTTGCGTGGGTCGGCTAGTCTTTGCTAAATATTAACTTACGCGGTAACCATTAATACCCATTGAGCCACGAGCCCTTCATTATATCCTATTAATGTAATCAATAAGTTCTTACAATATCGTTAAAAGGAGATAATAAATGTTCTTTCATATCTCGGGGCGATTAAGTAGATCCAAAAAATTGGTTTGAGAGCTTATAAATTGTTTGTTTAGGAGCTAGGGGCTTTATCGATTTTAATCAACACTTCATGAATAGGAATTAAGGTTTTATGTAATCGGGTACAAAGTGGAGACGGAGGTTTTAGTACAGTTTTTGTTCTCTGAATATATTATATGAGAATACTGTTGGAAAATTTTGAAGGAATAATACTCAGGTAATAGTATTTTTATGGACGTTTATATTATTGTATTGTATACGTTCCATAGAGGAAAAAAGGTTCTAAAAATTAGGTAAAATGCCTCAAAATACGGTTAACGTTTAAATAGCAAATACAAGTATGATAATATGAAGATGTATTAAGAATATGGGGGTCACACCATCCCTATTCCTCTAGTCTAGTAGGTGTCATAAAAGTCGAGGTGGGAACAAACCACGCAGGAGAACATCACTGCAAAGAGAAAGAAACTCTTGAAACAAACCATATACCAAACGGTCTAGCCGGTGAGGTACAGTGGACCCAACCTCTTACCAAGTCTATGGATGTAAATATAGCAGTATTAGCTGAGCTGTGGCCTTTTAGTCATTACTCACACGGCCAGATTATTTCACTTTCCTTTTTTTTTGTTATGTTTTTTGTTTTGTTATGTTTGTTTGTTGTTTATACATAATGAAAGAAAAGAGGTTTTCCTTATGAAGAGGACGCGCGGGGAGGCCAAAACCCCGACTATCTTTGATATTTTAGGGTTAGTTATCAAGCCTTAAAAAGGCATGCAAGACAAAATCGTGGAACGTTACCTGTCACCATCTCTCGGTCTATTAATATTGTTAAAATGTTCCTTATTATATTCGGGTCCTTTGTGTATGTGGCTGAAAATGTATTCTTCCTTTCCTTTCTTTCTAAATGATTATGATAAATGCAGTTAAACTTCATTTAAAAATGCCATCTTCCTAAATACGATCTTCGTCAGTCACTATCCATAAATAGTCCCAATCATTCACAATTCACACGTACGACATATAAACCTCGATCCGACATGTCTTCGATTCCAACTTACACACTCAGCGGTAGAGCCAAGGTCTTAAATTTTACTCCGCCATCAAACAGTTTACGGCGAACCAACCCAGATCATCGGAATTACTCGGATGTTTTTTTTATTGGACCGACCCGGGAACCGGTGTTGTTCAGTAATGAATGTGACACCTGTTTTAAGTGACGATTTCTTTGTGTTAACCTAAATAGAATGAACAGATTTGTTCGTAAATCTTATTTCTTTTTACTCTTAACATTAAGTTGAAATGCCGGCGATCAAAACAATTAATTTACTTTACAGTTGTTTTAAAAAGGAACAGACTTTGAATATAAAACAATTTATTTAGCTACTACTCGAATTTTACGATTCAATATTTGTTAAGTGTAAAATATAGGACCCAATGGATATTGCCTACTAATTTTGAGAGCTGTCATAATAATCTTTTGTTAAACCATATTGTATTAAATTCCTTAGTAATATGTTTTCAAATTTAGAAAAAAAAACATGCGTAATGCAGCTTTGACACCTATGGGCGCCGGTAGTCGCTTACCGTGAGGTCTTATGCCTTAAGAAGTAAAGACTTCATAGTTTAAAAGTGGATTTTTTTACTCCATTTCATGCAAACACGCTTTTCAAGTTACACAGGACTATACTTTTATCTATACTTAATATTGTAAAGCTGAAGAGTGTTCTGGTTTGATTTGATAAATTCTTTCAGTGTTAAATAGCCCATTTATTGAGGAAGGCTAAAGGATATATATATATATATATATATCATCACGCTTAGACCAATAGGAGTGGATCAGCAATGAAGCATGTTGCGGAAACGGGGAAAATTATTACGCTACAGGCAATAGGGGACATAAACGAAGTTGCATGGGCCAGCTAGTATAATATATTGTTCAGCTATCTAAGTACTAAAAGTGTTCTCTATGGTAAGTCTTGCACTCACTAATAATGCGTCCACACTTAAAACATAGTCGAACCATACTCTTCAATAACTTGAATAAATAACCTCAAATCCATACCAATCTAATACTTACTAAACTAAATTAAAAGTACGGCCTCACAAGGCATTAATATTTTGCGTAAGACTAACCCACTATGTATTTTGATTATTTACAAAGATATTGTTATAAATAAGAGCTGTACCACTATTTTTATTAGTATTAGTATCCTATTTATTAGTTATACTTTCACTATTTGTATTAGTATTCTAATATAAATACGAAATATTTACTTAAAGGGGATTTTCCACGACAAACTGTAAAACAAGAACGTTAACGTCATGAAAATATATGTGTTATCTATACATCTATACAAATAAATAAAATTGGAGTGTCTGTTTGTAATATTAAAATAACCACTATTTACTAAATGCACATGTATGTACGGTACATATGCCAAAAACGTAGTTAAAACAATTTTTGTCTGTCTGTCTGTCTGTTTGTTCCGGGTAATCTCTGGAACGGCTGGACGGATTTTGACGGGACTTTCACTGGAAGGTAGCTGATGATCCAGGGAGTAACTTAGGCTACTTTTTTTAGACTAACTTTGTCCCGCGGCGTTACTCGGATACACCAATAACCGCGGGTAACACCGCGGGGTTCAGCTAGTAGAATCGTATATTTGGACAAAATAATTTAGTATTTTAATATGGTGCCTACTTATGTATGCTAGTCGTCAGTGATTGAAATTCAACCATAATCATTTTAATTGGTTTTAGCTTTCTCCACTCCTGCCCATTTAAATTTTAATTGTGGCAAATTTTATACTCCTCCGTTCGCATAATTTTCGTAAAAAGGTATACAAAGTTCTTGCTTCTATTTAATACGCTTTTTTTAGCTTCACCTGTATGTTTGTTTGTAACCAACTTCTTTGGACTTGATTTTGTCCTACTTCAAAGGGTCACATTTCATTTAAACGTAGTAGACTTATCGAGTACCCATGACAATAAAATATAAAAAATAAAAACAATAATAGTAAAAAAAAAAAATAACACGCTTTTATAAATAAACCAAACTAAAGAGTAGAAAATAATCTTATTGTAAAATAGCGTGGGATGTTTTCTGAAAATATTTCAATAATGTCGCCGCTCTTTTTTTATATAAAAAAATATTTTTTTAGTTTGATTTATTTATATGAGCGTGTTTTTTTAACTATTATTTTTCCACAAGACTTTCTGACAGTGATATTCTTAATAACTTAATGGTTCAATATTCCGAAATTGTTGTGATTTCTCACAGCTTTTTTTTATGGAATATCCGGATAAGCGAACAGACGTATCGCTTGATGGACACGCCCATGGACACCTGCAAACACCAGAGGCGTCACAAGAGCGTTACCGGCCTTTGGGGGATAGGGAGGGGAGATAGGGAGAGGGGGTTTAGGTTATGGGCCTCCGGTATCCTCACTCACTGGGTGAAACACAGCGCAAGCGCTCTTTCACATCAGTTTTCTGTGAGGCCATGGTATCACTTCGGTCGAGCCGGCCCATTCATGCCCAAGCGTGGCTCTCCCACGGTATCGGTTAAAAAATTCTAATCCGTAGAATCAGACTCTACACAAGACTATCTTTTATCTAAACTCAACAGAAATTCAAATGCTAATTATAATTTAGCCTTTAATAATTCAAAAGGATCTCACATTTGTAAATTATAACCCTTAGACTAGGGAATTTAATTAACTAGAATATGCCAATAATATCTTTACACCCACCTACTTACAGAATGTTATTCCTAATAGTTTACTGAAATTTTAATGTGAAAGGGACTCTTTATAAGTAAATAGTTCCCTTTGTGTGCTGTGAAATGTATCTTATCTTCTATGTCTTAATAAAATTGCTTCATAGCTATTCACTTTTAATACGCTCGCTGCCAGAAAGCGAAGGCGTGAAAAAGCATCTCACTAGGCCCCCATAGTGCGGGTCACCATGCTGCAATGTCGGTCGGAAGGTGGTGACCACATGATAGCGGCAAAGAATTGCCTATGTCCTTCCATAAGATAGATTTATAACATAAGTATATAAAATACTAGCTGACCCACGCAACCTCGTTTGCGCCTTATATTGCCCGTAGCGTGAAAATTTCCCCCGTTTTTTGAAACATTTTTCATTGTTGCTCCGCTCCTATTAGTAATAGCGTGATCATATATACCCTATAGCCTTCCTCGATAAATGGACTATCCAACACCGAAAGAATTTTTCAAATCGGACCAGCGGTTCCTGAGACTAGCGTGTTCAAACAAACAAACAAACTCTTCAGCTTTATATATTAGTATAGATAAAAGATATGATAATATAACTGAAACTTCAAAACTGTTGATAATGTAATATTTTTATTACTAAAAATAGTACCTACTATTTCTGATTTAATTTGTGTTTACTACGTGAAAATAAATAAATATTTCGGACATCTGACACGCAACGCCATCTAATCCCAAGCTAAGCAGAGCTTGTGTTATGGGTACTAGACAACTGTTATAAATACATATTATACTTTCTTTTTGTAAATGCATACATATTATACACAGAAAACACCCAAACTCCGAAACAAATTTTTGTAGATCATACAAACATTTGGTCTGACCCGGGAATCGAACCCGAGACCTCATGATCAGCAATCGCACACGCCAACCGCGAGACCAACGAGGCAGTCAAAATAGATTTTCTTCAATAAGATTTTTTTTTGAAAATATTCCGTCATGAACTTAACATTTTTATTTACTTTGTTTCAGGTATGCAAAAGATTTAATGCTACAACAAACCTGTTATAGGAAGAAATATAAAGTACCGTAAGTAAACTTAATAAAATGTATTCAATTAAATCAACCTATCGCAGTCCTCTGCTGAACGAAGGTCTCAAAGAGCGCCAACTATCCCGGTCTTGGGCAGTCCGCATCTACGCACTGCCGGCCACTATCTTCACATTGCCAGTCCATTGTGCCGCAGGGCGTCTTACGTTTGCCTAATTGGGGTCACCAAACGAGCATTTTGATGGAAAGCATAAGCTTCTGCTCCAAGAATCAAAGAGTGGTGGACACCATACTTATTAAAAATCCAACAATGCAGCATGGTCACCCACGCCATGGCAGCCTAATGATGCTTCTGTATCATTGGGCTTCTGGTTTCGCACTCACCAACGTAACACGACAGCACGAACTAAGTCATTTTACGTTGATTTTCTGTGCGAGGGTAGTACCGCCCCGAATTTAGCTCCTGCGGCCATCGATATACTTAATTGTGATAAATAAATTCGTCTCAAGTAACTTCATTACTTGGAACCAATTCTAGATCAATATTTGCACGTACAGGGTCATACGAAATTAGTTCTAAAGCGGACAAAAGGTTACATTGACCAATAAATTGTAATTAGAGGAGATTTCTCTCTTGTTTTATTTAATACTAGTTGCGCCCTGCGGTGTTAATCGCAGCCGTTGTTGTACCTTTACAATTAAAACGGCAGATAACCCCACGGGGCGAAAGTAGCCTAAATAATTACTTATTTGATCAGCTATTTGTCAATCACAGTCAGGTCAAAACATTTCAAGCTGTTCCAGGGAGAGCTCGTACAAACAGAGAGACCAATACGACCAACATAGGAGTCGAGCATGATTGAAAAAAGAACCAGACGAAGTTGCGTGGTTTAGCTAGTAAATATATAAAAGTAACATAAACTTGCATGTATAATACACACATGTACATCTAAATACATATGCTTTTATATGTGCACTGCGAATAGAATATAAAGGGCCGTTGACACAGACCGGCTCGGAGAGGAGAGCAGAGTTTTGAGTAATTGGAATAAGGTTTATTTTTGCATGTACACTTCTTTTGTTATTCAGAATGCTTAAACGCGCTTCGTGTGACATAATAAGAGGAGCCGAACGGCTCTGATTGCGTGCTTTTGCTCACTCGCGCTGGCACAGATCTCTTCCAGCCAGTCTATGTGATATAGTTAGCGGCTCCGCTCCGGCCAATTCCAAGCGCCTTCTATCCGGTTTGTGTGAAAAGTAAAGTGGGCCGATACTCTCCGAGCCGGTCTGTGTGTACTGACCCTAAGAACTAAGGAGGATAGGTTCTATATATATAAGGAACTTAATTGCTTCACACGGCCAACTTTCTTGGCGTTACTTCAAAACCAAGTTATTCGCAAACTTCACCATGCCTTTACATATCACCTAAATTTGTTCTCGAAGATTCTATCGTGAACATCATTGTTCGGGAAACAAAGACCTTTGAAAATATGGTGTCTTATATTTTATGGGCGTTGAAAGTTGTGGAAGTAAGAAATTATGTATGAATGATATATTAATTTCCAATAAACGATATTGCTGTTATTCATTCTATTTCTTTGTTATGAAGACGAAGTACCAGTTGATTGTTTTAGAATTACTTTGCTTATTTTAGAGTAACTTTTCCTTGAGATAGAATTTTATTGTTTTTTACTGTCGGAGAATGAAATTTTACTTATCTGATGAAAAAACAAGTACTTTTTGACAGGCTAATAGCTAGCTTAATTTTTGGGTTGATGAAAAAATTTTAAGATTCCGGAGTAAAAAAGGAGCTAATGTCAGTATTTGTGTTGTTTTTAAACGACAACCGCAAAAGGAAGAGTTGTTGTTTTGGCATCAATCAATGTATATCTGTTCTGTATGTTCCACCGTAACTAAATTACTGAACGAATTTAACAAATTAGGTGTCAATAGACCTGTAATAATGGCTACGGTGACATAGATGATATAAATTTTAATAAAAGTTTTTACATAGTCGGGTGATACTTTTTTTACTTTTTCTTGCTTATATCTTTATTTATTTATTTATTTATTTATTTACGACTATACCATACACTATCATTACAGATTACATCTAATACAATAGTGTAGGACTAAAATTAACAATACAGACAAAAAAAAACATAGTAAACAGTGCCAAAAATACAAATAGAAATTAAAAATATTTACACAGCGCACACCATAATATTAAAACGCAATAATAATACAAAAAAAAATACGAAAAAGACAACTTAACTCTATACATACAACACAACTCAACTAATACAGACAACCCAGAATTAGAAATAAAAAGAAGTCCATTCAGTTAATCATCTTTCTATATTATTACTAACAGCGCAGTAAGCGATCTGTGAGAATTCATTCAGGGAACATGATAACAAATCAATACTGTCTGAGACCATATTAAGCACAAGATCTTATTATTTATACGAGCAATTCTTGTATTTTTATGAAATTTAGTAAACAGGGAGTTTCGGGAGTGATAAATCGATCTATCTAGAGTTAATTCTTAGAAAATTTACCACAAATAATACCGAATGAAGCTGGGTTATCCAGTTACTGTATATAATATGTAACAACAATTGGTCTTTCATTTCAATTCTCTCTAATTGGTAAGGTTAACATTGTAATAGCAGTAGTCTGGCCTCCCTCATGTTTATTAGAAAATTTTTCTTTCATAACGTAGTTAATACATATTACATATCATAAGAGGGAGTCCTTTCTAGAATAGATCTTTTGTATAAAATATTCAATACGAACAGGATTACTTTAATAATGCAATCGATTGTTACTATCACATTATAATATAGTTAAATAAATAGGAGTAGTAAAGTGAAGATTAAAGCGAACAAGTGGAGCCAACAGGTTACATTGAGTCCAGGAGATAGAACTAGAGAACGAAAACATCCACTAAGAAGATGGGAAGATGATCTTTGCCTGGCCCTGGACGGTACTGGACAAGAGTCCCGGCAGATAGAGAGCAGTGGAGGCAGTTGGAGGAGGCCTATGTCAAGCGACACACCGAGCTAAGGGACATTTTATAGAATACAAACGAAAGGGAACTAGCCAGGAATGAAAAAAGGCTACATCATCATCAAAGTAAAGATGTATACTCATCTTCTGAAGAAATAACCAGTATTGTTGGAAAAATAAGAGCTTCGGTAAAGAGGGTCTTCGTACCCTAAGCTATCGCTCAAGAATCTTGGTCAGGTACAGACATTTATGAATGACGAAATGTACTTATCATTAGCTGATCCTTTGCTTACTCCATTTTTTTTAATATATGATCCTGCCGAAGTGACTTGACTTTGCCTGATGGAAAGCATAAGCAAAATTCAAGTGTTGTTGTACTCATTGCGAATGGAGACAACGCAATAATGCAGCATGGTGACCCACACGTGGTCAGCATCATAATTAATCATAATCAAATCTATACAAATAAATAAAATTAGAGTGTCTGTTTGTAATATTAAAATAACCGCTTTTTACTAAATGCATATGTATGTATACACGGTACATTACCAAAAATGTAGTTAAAAAAAAATCTGTCTGTCTGTCCGTCTGTTTGTTCTGGGTAATCTCTGAAAGGGCTGTACCGATTTTGACGGGACTTTCACTAGCAAGTAGCTGATGATCCAGGGATTAACTTAGGCTACTTCTTTTAGACTAATTTCGTCCCGCGACGTTACTCGCGGTACGACAATAACCGCGGGTAACACCGCGGGGTTCTGCTAGTCAATCATAAAAACAGAATCATAAAATAGTAATTTTATAAGTAAAATAGACACAAAATTACTTAATTTAGTTTTCTTCAACGTATTGGAGAGTCAAATACTGGAGAACAAATAACGCTTTGTTAGAAGACTAAGCCTTGGTAGGTATATTATGAAGAAAAGCATCATTTTACATTTTCTCGAAACTCATCAATGTTAATCGTAAAGTTGTCGTTTACTTAGATAGAAACACTTCTATAATTTGGGTGGAATTTTCCAAGAGCCTCTTAGAATAATCTGGATTATAGCTGTATTACAATTTTGAAGCCCTTCACAATTATTTGTGGCACTTAAAACGGTTGTAGAGTCATAAATTTATGTTTATTAACGTAAATGGCTTTTTAGCGTCTTTTTGACAAATATAATCTGGTGGATCTTTAGACAAATCGTCAGAGCTTTGGAATTTAAAAGCTTAGTAGATTTTAGGCCTAAGTTCTTATATTATGTACATGAAACTTCATTTTTTATAAATACTCTATGGTACAGTAATAATATGTACGGAAGTGACTTTTTTTGGTTTTGAAAAGACAACTCCTCGAAATCCCATGGAATCGAGAAACCCACCCCTGCCTGTGAGTGAGTGAGTCTGTTGCTTGATTTCATTGCCTTGGAATACAGTTCACCCACAGGGTTGCGGGGGTCCGATGCCAGTCGCTCCGTGGAAAAACTGATATTCAAATAAAATCGGTTGAACTAGTAGCTGACCCCAAAGGCTAGGAAGATGATGATGAAAAGGCAACTCCTACATTAGGAACGATCCTGTATCGCGGGGGGTTTACAATTAAAATTATTTGCGAGTCTACCTTGTCTTCATATGAAAGTCAGTGCTGAGGAGGCCTGTGTCCAGCAGTGGACTATCAAAAGCTGCCGATGTATATGATGGTAAAATAAAGCCAATTAAATACCAACATTATTAATTCTGTTGGTATTTAGGTTGTTTACAACTCCAGATAATGGGAGTTTCCACTTAAAAGCTTCTATTATATGCGATAAAATTGAGGTCGATATATAAGTAGCATTGCTGTATTAAAAGTGATGTCATATTTAATATGTGTGGTCCACTCTTTAATTTTATAAAGCAAACCAGTTTTGTTAATATGTTTAAACTTTAACGGATGAATGAGTCTCGTCAGCCAGTGACCACGCCCAGCGCACCCTGGACGAAATGTTAATTAAAAGTACGTAGCTTTAATGTCGCAGTGTCATCTGGTGAAGATAGACTGAACTACATTGAAACTATTTAACTGCATCTCACTATTAATGTTCTCACCCATATTAGTTAGTGTATATGTGTATTATGATTGGTTACGAAGGACGGGACACATGTCTTAATCAGAAACCACTTTTTGTGTTGACGAAGCAAAGAGAGACTTTTCCGTAATTTGAAACAGTTAAACCAAGATACAGCTCTTATAACTCAATACCTTTCTGGAACAACATACATTTTGCAACATAGCTTAGAACAGCATTTTTTCTTACAAAGTACGCTCGCAGGTTCATAAGTCAATTAAGAGCAACGAGAAGTTAATGGTGCTTGTCGATGGTCCCATTAAATAAGGGAATTCATTATCCGTCGCCCGATTAGTTGGCGATCATTAACGGACTTATATTCAGTAGGTACAGGACATCTATATTGATATTTTTCTCGGATAAAATAAATTGGTCTTAAAACGTTTTAATTCAGATTTGCAAAATTTTTGAAATTAATGAAATTTCAAATAAACAAGTTAGTTGAAATAAGCTGCCCAAAATTAATTTTCTTGTAGCGAAATGTTGAGCTAAATTAAGTTAAAACAGGTTTTTGAGTTTACGAACGAAATTAAAATTGAGTGTGTTTTTAAAAAACCATTATGGTTAGGAAAAAACTATTTACATAATAGGTACTAGCTATTGCCCGCGGCTCCGACCACGTGTATGTTGGTTGGCTAAAGAGTAGGTAACCTATTTAAGGGTATGTCCTTCCTCAAGAATCAGAGTATCTCAATCCTAAATTTAATTGAAACAATTGCAGCGGTCTAGCCGTGCAAGCGTAATAGAGAGACGGAGTTACGTTCGCATTTATAATATTACTAGTTGTTGCCCGCGGCTCCGCCAGCGTATTTTTGGGTTATCGCGGCAAATAGTAGCCTATGTGTTATTCTGATGTATAAGCTATCTTACTGTAAAGTTTTATCCAATTCCGTTCAGTAGTTTTTGCGTGAAAGAGTAACAAACATCCATCCATCCATACTTACAAACTTTCGCGTTTATAATTAGTAGGAGTAGATGACCCGACGAACTTCATACCGCCACATTTTTCTTTCTTAAACATTTATAGTGTTTAGTAGTTATGTCCGCCTCAGTTTATCACGGTGCAGTCGAAAAAAAAATTCCGTTAACCTTTGTTTTTCTTCTATATAAACAAACCTTGTCCTAACCATAACGAACATACAGAAAAAAAGAATTATCCAATTTGATGCAGTCGATCGGAAGTTATGCGTGTACATACATTTCGGCGATTCATTTTTATTTATATCTATAGATATATAGTATGGATAGATGCTAAGTGATAGATAGAATAATATTCTATATACAAAATGCAAAGGAACGAATTTGGTCCATGGACGTTCGAAATATCCAATTATGAATACTTATCTGTATTTTCGAACTGCAGAATTCTGCAGATAAGTTCAACCCGTTGTGGTTATTTTCGCTATACAGAGCATTCGTTGTACCAACTGGACAGACACTGGTCTCACCGGTTTGTTTCATACAGCACACCCAAAAGGACGTAACTAAAACCATCTAGTCTCAAACTTTCAACGTACATTCGCAACTTTAAGATTCAATTTATTTTGCACTCATCTTACTGTTGTATTGAGAGGAAGACTATGTGTTTATAGGATTTTAGATTTTCGTAATAAAGAAATAAATGTCGATTTTGGTTGAAGTATGCTATTGGGCAAACTGATATGCCGATTGCTGCTTACAAGCAGCGGTATACTACTAATACCAAACCTTCATTGTATCGATACGATTGATACGTTTGAATAAACACTTACTTTTGAAATGATGATTTTGGTATTTTTAATAAGAATTGTACAGTGATAAAGATACAAATGAATTTTATAAAAGATCCTCTGTGACGGTTTGTGTTACTTTTTAACCGACTTCAAAAAAGGAGGAAGATTCTCAATTCGACCGTATATATATATATGGAAAGGAGATATCCCAACAGTTGTACCATGATAATGACATCAATATCTGATGATGGCATCCAAGAGAAATCGAGTCGAACCTTGAAGTCGGTTTTATTTTTGTTAAAATTGTACTTGTTTCACTTGAACGACTGCATATGGTTCAAAGTATTCGATTTCAAATTTGTGGCCTCGAAAGTTTCTACTGGTGAGCCCAAACACAGAACGGACGTAGAGGTATCTGACCTCCGACCACTTCGAATGCCGTGTCCTATCTGCTTTTAATCCATTAGACTTGTAGTGACTTTAGTCTTGCTAGTTCTCATAAGTATCATAGTCTTGTCATCTCATAGTCTTGTTTAAATATTTCGGACATCTGAAACAATGCCATCTACCTTCAAACTCAGCAGACCTTGTACTTTGGCCGCTAGATTGATTGATAGAATACCTATAGGTATACCTTTTTGTAAATACATACATGTGTATACATAGAAAACATTGAAACTCCGAAATAAATATTTCCAGACCATACAAACATTTGTAAATAATTATATTGAATTTTCTTCATTTTAACATATAAAGGATTTTATTTTTTGAATAACAATTCTCTAAATTGAAGAATCCTACGACACAACACGCGTATACAAAACACTTATAAAACCCAAGATTCTCGTAATCTAAACAAAGCAAGAAACAAATCGAATTAGCTCCGCCGCTGATGATGTCATCGAATTCAAGAAACCGATAAGAAGTCGGCGGTGAAGTAATCTTAAAGACTTTATCAGCTCTTGTGCCTGACCTGTGTCCTCTGGCTGACTTTTCAATTTGCAACCCGATAACACCAAACACACAACATCGTACTATCGCTTTTAGAAGAAAACAAGTTATATTATAAACCTTATAAAATAACGCTTCTTTATTTGGTTTAACATGCTTATCTCATGAATTACAGGTTCAATTTTAAAAAGTCACCGTGTGTAAGAAATTAATATTGATGTAAATAACTTTTATTGAAATATTCTGTTACTTGTACTTATAGGAATTATTAAGAGCAGAAACCAGAAAATATGAGCCTGCCAAAGCGACTCTACTTAGCCTGATGAAAAGCATGGGTAGAACCCAAGATCTATGTTTCAGACTGCTTTACGTGATCTTTGAATCAAGGATCACTAACGGCATTATGCCCCTAACGATCACCCATCCAGGTACGGACCGCACCGTCGTTGCAAATACCCAGTTATCCTCGGTAATTGTTTCTAATCACCAAGAGTAACTGGGCAATGAGCGCTTCGTATATAACTATCATCTCAGACATATTAATCCATACGGAAGTATTCCCCGCTTACGGTAATTCTCTTGCACTATCCGACTATCTCAATCCCACTCATCTTCATATTCCTAGTCTAAATATGATCATCTCATATGAAAGCTTCGTCAGACGACCGGTCTTAAAAGGAAATAGTCACCAAAAATAAGTAAATAAACAACAATAAATAATATATTTTTCATACATCTAACACACAACGCCATCTGGTCCCAAGCTAAGCAGAGCTTGTGTTATGGGTACTAGACAATTGATACAAATACATATAAATACTTTTTTTTTGTAAATACTCATATATTATACATAGAAAACACCCAAACTACGAACCAACTATTTCTACGTCATACAACATTTGGTCCGACTCGGGAATCGAACCCGAGACCTCATGATCAGCAGTCGCACTCGCCAACCGCGAGACCTAAGAGATAAAAATGCTCTACCAATTAGAGTTATTTTTGAGGATTTTGCTCATTCAACGTTCAGAACGTTTGACGTCTATAAGATTTTCGTCAATTTCAAGTATATCTCTATATTAACTTTTTTATGAAACAAACACTTTATGTAATGAACTACTTTCTTCATCATTTTTTCTCTTAACACTTTAAGCATCTTCATTTTAAACACCTCAAAGCACAAACACTTAAAAGCAGTTTTTTTATTTATTTTACAGTGAGTTTGCTTGAATACTTTATAAGTTACAACTGCAAAATATTTTACCGAGTTTTTAGAACTTACATTTCTGCTTTATAACATAGATTAATAAGGCGACACTGAATACTGTTCTAGATTAAGCTGCCAGGCTGTAAAACCGTAAAGCCCACAACGAAATGTCTGATATTGCCAAAATTAATCTAGAAAATATCATATTGCGGTCGACCTTGTCTGTCAAACATGTGAAAGATCCTGCCATCAACAAAAGGTTCAAATATGACGTGCGACGAAAAAGGAGAAGCCTTTTGCTTCAGACATAATTGTCAAGTATGAAACATACAAAGCCTCAATGTGTTTACAAATTGGCTAAATGATCGTGTATTTTTCAAGCCTTATTTGGTAATACACAACAATATGTCTTTTACTGTTGTAATAAAGTCTACATCTTGTTAAGACGTATCTTCGCAGCGAATTTTTAAGGAATTTTATTGTGCACGCATAAAATTACTCAGATATAAAACATATTTCTATGTACAAATTAGTTAAGGGACTGTCTTGTAAACCCTTATTTAATCAGATAATTTGAGCAGAAGAAGTAACGTGGTAATTACTTCTGACGAAACTCCTAAACTAAGAAAATTCATATACTTATATGATAGTACATTAATATGAAATATATGTAAACCTCAGAAACCTTATACTCGCTTTAGGGAGTAATATAAATACGTGATTTACACTGAACAAATATGCAATAAGCAGGCGGAGATCAAACAGCCAGACTTAATAGTTATCATCCGTTAGTCAACTCAATGCCAACTAGTTCTACATCGTCCTGGGCATGACCGATGATTTGGTCAACTAACGATGATTACTAAAGAGTAGCTAAGCCTACTTTTTAGAATAGCTTTGCCCCGCGGCTTTGCCCGTAGTTGCGGTACAATTACAAACGCGGGTAACAGCTTAGCATCTAAATTGTTTAAAGTTTCAATCGAATTATATCGGTTGTGGTCACCTATGGAATTCGTTCTATTCACTCGGGCATAAATACCGACTGTTACTAGAGTAATATAGGTATCAATTTCTCAAACAAACTTCTCAATGTCTGGACTCTGCAGAGCAAAGTATTTCATTAATTGGATATTTTCATTGAGTTTAGAAATTGGAAAAATCCTTTCATACCCATACTTAGATCAGTCTCTAATTGCAATGTCAACTGTAAAAATATATATATATATATATATCTTTTTTGCTGCAAATATTGTACAACAAAATTTCTGAACAGTCTTTAGGTTTTTTACTTCAATAAATAGAAAGCTCTATTCCTTTCTGAAACGTAGCTAACAGTTTCTTTTGTATTCAAGTTTTGCAGTGAAAAATTCCAGCGGGGAATTCATGCCCGGATAGTGTACAAATTGTTCGCGAGAAACCGCTCCCGTACTGACTTTATGGGAGCAATTTGTGTCTTCTCTCATTTTATGTGTCGTTTTTAAATACTAAAATGATAAAATTGAATTCTGCGCTATTACTAAGGTACTTTAAATGAACGTAAGGATAAATATTTTTAGTGAACATTTTACCATCGATTTAAGGGCATCTATTTATAGGTTCTTTAAATTAATTTTTTGAAGAAACTAACTGATGAAAATCTTGCCTTTGTTAAATTTGTATGTGTAAGTTTTTTTTTACATCATAATTTATTTATATATACCGATATAATGTAATTCAATTCAGTCGAATATTCTTGATTTTGAATTTCAGTTGAATTTAAATGTCAATTTTCAATGAGTATTCTATGAAACTTTCCAAAAGTGGCCCAATGATGCAGCACTAGGCAGGCATAGCGTGGGTCACCATGCTGCATTGTTGTATTTGCAACGGGTATGGTGATCACTGCTCTTGGATTCTGTTCATGCTGTCCGTCAGGCACAGTAGAGTCACTTTAGCAGGCTATATATATACTAGCCGACCCACGCAACCTCGTTTGCGTCTCCTATTGCCCCGTTTTTGTAACATTCTTCATTGTTGCTCCGCTCTTGTAGGTCTTAGCGTGATGATATATAGCCTATAGCCTTCCTCGATAAATGGGCTATCTAACACTGAAATATTTTTTTCAAATCGGATCAGCGGTTCCTGAGATTAGCGTGTTCATCAAACAAACAAACAAAAAAACTCTTTAGCTTTATATATTAGTACAGATAAAAGAAAAAAGTTTAACTAAAACTTAGCGAAGTTCGACATTCACTACGCTTTCCTTCGTTAAGGAGAAGTTCTTGTCAAATTTGTATTCGTAATTTATACGTTAATTGTTATTGTCGATTCAAGTTAATGTTACGTTATCGTTTGAACTCACGTGTTCGTATTTAGGGAAGTAATGTGTTTGTACTTCATTGGAACGGAGGCTAAAAGCAACTAGACTAAAAGTTTTTGCTGGATAAACAGCAGCAATAGGGAATTTTACTGCCAAACTTTCCTAAAGATCAAAAGCTGCGTAAGCATTATGGTGATGGCCTATCGGGATGCTTCTGCATTATTGGGCCTCCGGTCTCGGTCATTTTAGGGGTCTCTGAGAGGGTAGTATCGCCCTGGTCGAGCCGACCGTTCTACTACCTTGTTGCTAGTGTTTACATAGATTACGACTGAGCAGAGATAGAGAACGAACGAGAAGATACATCATCTGGTGGAGTGACAGTTTCAATGTCGACTTGTTTCATTTATTTTACGTTACGTTACAGATTGGTAGGAGTTCTGTAGGATAGAAAAAATGCAAACAAAGTCAGAGAAATAGTTGTTACTTCTATATAACTCTATATTTTGCCCGTGACTCTGCTCCGGTGTATGACGGATGTTGCGATTAAAAGTAGTCTGTGTTATTCAGATGTATGTGTCATACTGTCAAGTTTTATAAAAAATCTTTCAGTAGTTTTTTCGTGAAACAGTAACAAACATCTATACATCCTCTAAATTTTCGCATTTATAATATTAGTAGGATAAGAGTTACACACAGTTACAAAAATAAAACCGACTTCAAGGTTTTACTCGATTTCTCTTGGATGTCATCATCAGATCTTAGTGTCCTTATCAAGGTACCACCGTTGGGATATCTCCTTTCCATTAAAAAAGAATTATCAAAATCGGTTCATAAATGACGAAGTTATCATCAGACATAAAAAGAAAAAGTATACAGTCGAATTGAGAAACCTCCTCCTTTTTTTGAAGTCGGTTAAAAACTAGTTTTGTTTTAACAGACTGGATAACATTTTATTGTTACTCGGTATTGTATTATCACGTATCTCAATTTCAGTACAAAAGCCGGATAAACAGGTTTGCACGCGAAGCTATTTCGTTAATGTCAGTTTCAGTCACTTCCCTGGTCATCTATCATGAAGATGTTATTACCATTCATCCTGTTTTGCGGATATCGCTTGACCTAGACGATTACTCGCCCCCAAGAGTTAATATAACTGCTGTATTTGTATATTTATCAATGTCACAATAGGATATTCATAGTAGTCGACTGCACGGTTGGCCTCGTAGTTTAAGCGGTTGCCATGCTGCTTTCTACTGCGTCAAGTGTTGTGGGTTCGAATCCCACATGAGACAACACTTTGTGTGATCCATATATTGTTTTTTTGAATGGGTATTCTTTTTTCATGTACATATGTTTGTAAAGTCCCTAGCGACTTGTTAGATAATTAAGACCTGTAAACTTTTGGTCTTAAATAAAACAAAAAAAAAATTTTTTTTGGACATTTGACAAACAACGCCACCCAGACAGTTTTAATGACTGTTAAGATACTTATACACCTACATTTTTTGTTAATACGTATGTATACATAGAAAACACTCAAACTAATATTTGAAAGAAAGAAAGAAAAATACTTTAATTGGCACATTTTACAACGCTTTTACTTGGTATTGTTAAATATATACAACAAAATTACATCTGTACCAATTAGGACCACAGCTCAGCATAATGCTTAGCACAATGCGCTAGCGCTGGTTTTCAGCTGCAGCCCAAGAGTGATGCCTCGTGCCCGCTTAGTCATATAGATTTATTGATTAGAAAAGAGTATTGATTTCAGAACTTTGTAAAAAACTATAGTAGTAAATGTATTAAAAGAACCGAAAGTATAAGTGATGTAATAAATAATTAGATAAGATGAGATTTGGCATATCACGGCATCTAAGGTCACGGCTGACTCACTATATCGCGCTAAGAGTTACTCTGATGTCCTCAAACTCTCTCTGGTGTTGTAGTAAGAATTCCTTCAGCTTAGTTTTGAAAGAGTAAATACAGAATAAATGCAGAACATACAAACATTTGGTCCGGCCCAGTATTCGAACCTGAAACCTCAAGTACAACAGTAGCATACGCTACCACTGCGCCACTGAGTAAAGGTGTAGTAGGTATAAGTGAAAGTATTTTTATGTCACCAGCAATGTCAATGAAATACATTAAACAGTAGGTACTTTCCGATTCCTGGCTTAGTTTCGTTTGTAAATAATATATTATAGCGTTTTTATTTTGTCGGTTTTATTTTTGTAACTGTGTGTAACTCTTATCCTACTAATATTATAAATGCGAAAATTTAGAGGATGTATAGATGTTTGTTACTGTTTCACGAAAAAACTACTGATGATCAAATGGTTTTACTGCTCAATTGTTGAGAAGACTTCCCTAAACTTTAAATATTAGAATGTCTACTAAATTATTGCCTAAAAGTTAGTTTCAATCTATTTAAAACTAGGTACTCACATTATTTCATCAAACGAATTAGTATATTGTTGTTTTTTTAGGCCAAACGCAATTACTGACAAATAATCTTCAGCATCAAAATAATCTACCGTGGGAGAGCCACGCTTCGGCATGAATGTCACGGCCTCACAGAAAACCGGTGTGAAATAGTGCTTGCGCTGTGTTTCACCGAGTGAGTGAGGATACCGGAGGTCCATAACCCAAACCCCCTCCCCCTATCTCCCCTACCTATTCAACGCACTTGTGACGCCTCTGGTGTTGCAGGTGTCCATGGGCGACGGTAATCGCTTACCATCAGGCGATACGTTTGCTCGTTTGCCCACCTACTACATAAAAAAAAAAACGAAAAATATTTGCCTTCGGTAATGAGTAACTTGACCGTCAACTTACAAAAGGTCAAAACTACAAGTTAACCTATAGCCTATACCAATATTTAATGAGATTAATCGCAGTCTCTGTAAACCACTATTAAATAATTCAAGGGAAAGTGATGATATTCTAAGAGGCTCACAGAAGATTAGGCCGATCAGTCACCCTTAGTTTTGCATGTTAATTAGTCTACCTACCTTTTCAACCAGATTATTATTTGGCAACACTTGTTTTCTATCATAATAGTAACAAGAAAATAACTTGATCCCTGTGTTAGATGAACTTACGAAACTGACAAAGTAACTTTCAACAAGCGATTTAATTTTTATCACCAATATCTTCATTTTTTACATAAAACTTCGTTTACGTCTCTTATTGCCCGTAGCGTGATAATTTTTCCCGTTTTTGAAACATTTTTCATTGGTGCTCCGCTCCTATTGGTCTTAGCGTGATGATATATAGCCTATAGCCTTCCTCGATAAATGGGCTATCTAACAGTGAAATAATTTTTCAAATCGGACCAGCGGTTCCTGAGATTAGCGTGTTCAAACAAACAAACAAACTCTTCAGCTTTATATATTAGTATAGATAAAGTAACAATACACCTGTATACCTCGTAAATTCTAGAATAACACTAGTGGGAGATCATTTTTTGTTTTGTCGAAAGACGGTCCCTATTTCATATCATACACATATTTTATACGTATTTTAATCATTAAATTCATCACGATAAAGACTTGAATACTGGAAGATTTTGGATTTGAAGACTTAAATACTTGACACTGGCAGAAATAGCTGGTTATCTTGTTGCCATTACATCAAAAGAAGAAGAAAAACACTGGTGACAACTGGGTTTTTTAAGTATAATGTATTTCTACCAAGAAATGTTGCCGATATAAAAATATTCCTACCCTTAAAATTTATAAAAAAAAGATGGACGCTCTCAAATTTATTCAATATGACAACCTCTATAAAACCCGCTTAACGTATCGATATTACGTAGTACAATAACGAAGGGTACAATTTACAGCATCCCCTATCATGTCGACGTCTAATTCAGTTTTTGGCAACACTTTCCATGACAAATAGAAGATGTCTCTTATCTCATACATATGAAAAGGCCGTTTTCATGGGTTAGTACGTACGTTGTGTGGGGTGCCTTACGATCTCCGGAAGGCCATAGAAACGAGGGATGTTCTTGAGAGTAATTTATATTATCATCGTGTATCGAAGTTCTATCAATACTGAATACTTGATATTTGGGTCAATATTGTTATTTAGTTTCTTGCGAAGACTGATCAAAGTTGTGCAATACTAAGATATATCCCGTTAATTAACATAAAAAAATAAAGCCTATTAAAGAAAAATACAATTCACAAAGTCCTGAAATACTTAATGAGAACTGAAAAAAGTTGAAATGTTAAAACCTTTTGCAGTTGATCTTGTATTAAAATGTATGTAAAGTAAAATAAAATTAGTATTTTTCCTAAGATATACGTTAAATTTTAAATCAATTTACAATTGCTTTATCTTAGATATATTTTTTAATTGTTGAAAATATTTTGGCAGCAATGGAAACGCAAAGCCAATGTTTAATATAGATATAAATATATTTAAAGGTCGTGAAAAAAGTGTATTAAGATCACAAAGTAAATCTCGCACAAAAAAGGTCTTTGATTTATTTTTAAACAAAATCCCTGGCAGTATTACAACGGTATTAATTTTTAGTTGACGTACATTTCAATTTTGAGGGCGTCCAATAAAATAAAGAAAGTCGTTTTGTTTGTATTGTTCAGTTTTGATTTTTATCACGTTTTTTACACGTTTTTATTTTTTATCCTGAACATCTCGTGGGTTTGTTAACAATCAACCAAAAACAATCAGTTATTATGTGATGAACACGACCTTTTTAAACGGTTTTATTTAGCTCGACCTGGTTGTTGTTTGGGTCAAATCTTGTAATTGAAATTTAACCCCTTTCCTGTTGACAGATTGATCTGAAATTTGGTACACACCCTCAGTTCTAGAGACAATATAATTAAATGAATTCTGTTTCGTTGTAGATCCAAGATGGCCGCCGCTACAAAATGGTGGTTTACACATTTTGTCAAAGACTGCCACTATATGGGTATCAAATGAAAGGGCTTGTATAGTAGAACACAGATGAGAAGTACTATGTAATGAAATTAAAAACTAAAAACTTGAAAATAAAAAATATTAAATTTTTTATTTAAACGGTTTTATTGAAAATAGTGTACTAAAAGCTAAAAAATAATTTGGTAAAAAATTTGGTACAAAATCGTTGGG
The DNA here is from genome assembly GCA_905220595.1 of Spilosoma lubricipeda. NCBI lineage: Eukaryota > Metazoa > Arthropoda > Insecta > Lepidoptera > Erebidae > Spilosoma > Spilosoma lubricipeda. The sequence continues at coordinate 2,762,522 of HG992294.1, forward strand.
CCCGTATTTCCAGTCCAGTCATCTCAGCCCTATTATAATATAAAAATATTTATTCCTAATACGGGAGGTATTAGAAATATATCCAGTGTTTCGGGGGACTTTACAAACATACATGAGACGGGCATAAAGAACACGCAAACTTAGAATAACAATTCGTAGATTACACAAAGTGTTTTCCTATGTGCAGTCTGAACACACAACGCCATTCGTGCCATCACTGGTTTTGATACGTGCCTAGATGTAACATACGTATTCAGAAATATTTTTGTATGTTTAACGGCAGTTTTAGTACCATAGCACAGAGTCTGTTTTGTTTGCGTACCTCGCACTAAAGATCAATCTAAAATTACAACTTTCGTGCTGTTCGTTCTTCGTTGGTGACTGCGAGACCGTAGGCCCAATAATGCAGAAGCATCAATAGACCGCCATGGTGTGGGTCACCATGCTGCATAGTATCATTCTCTGCATTGGTAACCACCACTCTTGGATGTTGCATAGATTTTCCATCAGACAGAGTAGTCACTTTGGTAGGCCCATACATAAAAAATCATTTAGCAGCGTAGAATTCGGTTATCCAGCTGTGAACTATTAAAGACAAGCTGAACAAAGACAGCAGACTGACATGTGAGCGATGTATAAAGAGGTTGTAGTTATAACATTTCAATATTTGCCTTTACTGAAACTAGAGACTTACTCTTGTCACATCCGCATCATTTTCTCTTGTGTTCGACTCATACTTTATTCAATACTCATATCGTATCGCTGATGTATTGCAATAGAGCGTCTCTCAGATATCCATCCACTTTTCAATCCTATTTGTACCTCGCCAAAGTCAACCTACTCGATCGGGTTTCGTCATATATCTCTAATGCAACACCAATCGTCAAAATGGATGATACAAAGGAAATATTTGTAACTTTTCCATTTTTAGAAATTTTATATAGAGGTCATGGCTGTACGATTGGCTTGGTAATTTGAACTAATTTGGATGAAACTTTACAGTAATATAGCTTATACATGAATATAACACATATGCTACTACTAGCTTTTGCAAACGGCTTCGCTCACGCAGACTTTTATCCCCTGATTTACGCCCTTAGGGGTGGAATTTCGAAAATTCCTTTCTTAGTGCTCACTTACGTTATATAAAGAACTTACATGCAAAATTTCAGGATTCTAGGTTCAGCGGTATGGGCTGTGCGTTGATCTCTGGGTATGTCAGTCAGTCAGTCACCTTTCTCTTTTATATATATAGATTTGCCGAGATACCCGACATATACGCGGGCAATAACTAGCACTATTATAATGTTAAATTAATCCCAAATGATACAGGAAACAGTGCAGATATGTGACGATGAATACGGAAAAACATTCGTCATGAAATATGACTACCTCAAAATATTGAGTTTAAAAGTTTGTAAATCTATTTTTGGTAATCGTAGACAGTAGATAGATCGGTAGGTACCAATCCTGAGTAAACAACTTTGAACGAGTATTTATTTTACCTTTTTTTATTGAATAACAAACATTTTACCGTTTTAAATATAAAACCTAAGAGAGTGCTTAAAATATGTATGGTTACGTAATTCAAATTTCACGTTCGTAATTTTGTTCAGTCATTTTTGAGTTATGAGCGTAACATTGGTCTGACGTAATCTGAAAATAGTCGCTGAATTTGTGATATGAAAGAATAATTCCTAGAAATTATTGTATGACTGAAGTGTTATTCATATTAATGTAAATACCCTTAAACTAGCTATTCTTGTATTTATATATAATCTCTCGAAAACAGCTCCGACGATTTTCATGAAATTTAATATGCAGTGGGTTCAGCGGTGATAAATCATCTGGTTTAAATTAATAAAAACTCCTTATTTAATTTTGATCACAAACGCTACAGGCATACATAACTATAACATATGAGGTTACAATTATAAGGAACCGAGAATCAATGGAAAATGTTGCAAAAACGGAGGCAATTTCTTCCTTTTGAGAGGCAGACAAAAATTAAATTTACCTAACTAAAGTGAAAAAAAAAACAAAAGGGCACTTTGGTAAGAGAACGCAAGCTTTTAATCATGAACATTCTCATCCAATTGGTACCGGTGCCAAAGTGTTCAGCCGAAGTTTCATTCCATATTAATTTTCCTTTCAAACGGAGCATACTTTATATTCCCCTGATATTTCCGGCGTCTCATCAAATTTACGACCCGACGGTGGATTATTGTAAAAGGCTGTCGCGCTTCCGCTAATTTTACTGACGGTTATCCTATGTTTAGATGAGTTTCTTTGTTTAATCCCATTTATCAGCTTGAAAAAACAGATGAAAAAGCTTTAATCCGAGGATGAAGCGAACATATTTTGAGGTGCTTTTTTTTATTGAATGGGGAACAAATGATCAGACTTGTCGCCGTGTGAGTTACAAGTGCGTTGCCGGCCTTTTAAGAAGGAGTACGCTCTTTTCTTGAAGGTTTGAAGGTCTTATTGGTCCGGGAATACCGCAGGCGACAGTTCATTCTACAGTTTATTGTGCGAGGTAGAAAGTTCCTAGAAAACGGCACAGTTATTACGGTTTACGTTTTTGATAGTCCTTGATGCTTGAGTACTAGCAGTAAATATTCAAAGTCGTATTTTTATAGTTATTGTTAGATGCATACCTATGCAAGCTACCTAAATACAATTGTCGGAATTATTCTAAATCCTTAAATTATTGTCATAAATGTTCATTATATTAGTAATGGGTTTTAACATTTCATTTTTCAATATCGTTCCTATTTTTATGATTGTATGTTATGGGGAGGCTTATGTCCAGCAGTGGGCATCAGTGGGCTGAAGTGTTGATGTTATAAAAATATTGTTTTGTATTATGCTTATGAACTAACAGTTATTTGCGAAATACACCATATGTACTATTGAAGTGAAAGCATTTACACATAACATATTATATCTCGTGTCATGGTATTCCTCCGAACACTGTGACCGAATTTAATGACTTTTTATAAAACATGTAGGTACTTCCCCTCCCCCAACACTCAGACGAATTTGTTACGGTCAGCTAGTAATAATTATGTGAGTCAGGCATATACTACAAAAAGAGTAACGTTATTGCTAAATGCTATCTTCCACTCAGTAATCTGATTCTGTGAAAATATTAAGGCACTGTTTCTTAGGTTACAGATAAGTTCCGGATAGCTTATCTGATAAATGGATTGGCACAATTCATACGGAAGATACATCAAATTATCCGAAATCGGAAAATTTTATGGAATACGGAATTATCTGTAGCCTATGTAACAAGGTATATATGTTTGTAGAAATTTAACTGAGATATTGAAACGACTTCGCTGCTAAACATTAATACGGTCAAACACAGTAAGGGCTACTTCTAATCCTTGAAAACCTCAAAAAAGCTACGAAACGATTTACTACACACGCACGCTAAGAAACAATTAGCCATAATTAAAAGTAATAAACCATCAAGGTCCCAGTTTCGGAGTTTTCTTGATATTAAATATTACAATATTTGTCGACGTTCTAACCTCTAAAGTGTCGCCATCACACGGCCGCCGTGACACTCTAGCAATTTCGGACCAAAATGGCGCGGACGCTTCAACTGTTAAGGATAAGGCAACCCCCTAACCCTTGAGTGTATGGCAGGGAGGGTAGCACCTAAAGATCTATTAGACTGCAGGTGCCCATGGATAGTGGTAGGCACCTATCATTAAGCTAACCTGTCTGCTCCTCTGTGCCATGAAAAGAAAATTGTCATTGCGTAAGTGATATTGTAAGATTTCTAACGGTCATCGTCCTTACAAGCCTGAAAGTAGCAATAAGTTAGCTTTTTGCTGCCATACAGGTTTTAACAAATAAAGTTTAAAAAAAAATTACAGTCATGAGGACTACCGATAGAAGTAAAAACTTATAACTTAGAAGGTTATATGTAAAATTAGAAATTTCATAATATTTAAACAATAATTATCAATATCAAAGATTAGCATTTTATGACTAACTTTTTATAAAATTTATATACTCTATGTCAGCCGGGCCATTATTACGGAGCCTTTGATACTTCATTCATGATTTGGTAGTTTAAGTCATCACTATACATACAAACACACACATAGACTACCAAAATTATTACCCTTCCTTTGTCGTAGTCGGGTAAAAAAAAAATCATATGATCAATGATCCCACCGTGCCCCGGCTTGAACATCTAAACAAAAACATACGACACTCGTAAATATTGATAAAATAAAATGTATCCAAAAGTTTTCCCTAAACAACAAATGCAATAAGGAAAAGCAAACAAAAAAGGCTAGATTGAAAACAATCTTAGAAGAGCAGTGCCTCAGGGAATTGGTTCATGATGCGCCTGTTGCTTGAGTCAAACCAACTCTGTAAGCCTTTCTTTCGATGGAGAATTACCAAGGCTATTTTAAGGAACTTATTCACTTATAAGTTGCATGTACGACGGCTATCACAGACTACGAGTCTATTAAATATGAAAATCTATAAATATGTCATGTTTTACATAGATTTAAATTGGCTCGGGTAACTTAAAAAGTTCATATGTATAAAGTATAATGAAAATAATGTCAATGTATGCTTTTATTTAAATCTTCGGTCTTTAATATTTTCAGTATTGCGTGATGTGACAAATACATTTAAGCAATCAAAAACGAACGATTCCGTTTTTTGTACCCAACGTTTTGATCGTAGCACACTGATTTCGGCAACGGTTGATAGAACTTGTGGCGTTCATTTCCGAACGTCACTGACGAATGTCAATCGACACGATAGATTTTGCCGCGCTTATTGAGACAGAAGGACTCCTTGACAGCGCTCACCACCATCTCTGGTTTTAGTGCGTGCATCTGTATACTGTATTCTGTTCTGTATTCATTGTAAAGAGTAATATACGAAATACACCAACATCAAGGACTTTGATTTCGGGTGACGAAGGAAAGTGAGTGGGATATTCACTTATCCTTGCCTTGGCGGGATAACCTGACCGATTTTAATATAAACAGTGCTTTCAAATACTCTTTCAGTTTAAACATTAAAGACACAAAAATCAACTGAATGTTTTTGTATAAATTTTAACGTTTTGAATTTCACGTCACAAGACATATTCTTAGTCCTTGTCCATATTGATTCGATCATCAAACAATGGTTGTTTTCTCTTAAGAAATTGAATTGAATCGCTGCGTCTTCACTACTATTGTGCAAGAACCCTTAAAAAGTTAATCGGCTTTCAGCATTCTTGGAAGTAATAGCTTGTACAATACTAACAACATTGTGAACCGTTTAGAACCGTATCAGCTGCCGACTTGGTGTATGTAGGTAATACGTTAAAATGATGCATCGCTGTTGCGAATGCAGTTTTGCTGTTTGAATTTAAATTATAGTGTAGGTAACAGCTGGTGTCCGTGACTTAGTCTGTATAAATTTTGTACTAGGAAAACTTTCATCCCGTATTCCACTTCCCGAACATACTTTATTATACATGCAGTTTTATTTTCGAGATAAATACCCTACGTTATTTCCCATGGGATTTTTTCTCTTCGTAATAAATAAATTAAACAAGTTTTTATTAATAGACATATAGATTTTTACATAATTTGCAACAGAGGCTATCTCATGTTTGTTTTTTAAATTTTATTGGTTTAAGTTAAACAAATTGCATTTGTTTTTGTACAAATATATTGTTATTAATGACCAGCTGACCCACGCAACCTCGTTTGCGTCTCCTATTGCCCGTAGCGGGAAATTTTACCCCGTTTTAGAAACATTCTCCATTGGTGCTCCGCTCCTATTGGTCTTAGCATGATGATATATAACCTATAACCTTCCTCGACAAATGTACTGTCCAACACTGAAACAATTTTTCAAATCTGAGTAGCGGTTCCTGAAATAAGCGCGTTCAAACAAGCAAACTCTTCAGCTTTATATATTAGTATAGATTTAATTCAGGTAATATCGCTACCAATGGACTGGGGCTCACTGTCACAACGATCCACCCTTTTCGAGCTACTGCAGTCTCAATATCTTTATCCCGACATGCTCAGCGCGGTTCCTTACCAAAATTTTACGATTAAATTTCCGAAAGAGTTTTGGCATCACACAATTCGTCACCGTCACACATCGACTTCAATTCAAATTGATGCAGGAATAGATAGTACATAATGGGTTCAAGTTACCCCAATCACACTACATCTGCATAGAATACATATTTACATAATATATTTACATCACAAACGGTCCCATAGTTACATGTACCAGTACATTGTGTGGATAATTACATCAGTTTAATCCAAACGAACTTGTATCTGGGCCAAAAGCCTTGCTGTATCATTTTACTTGTACTATCATGATGTCATGTTGCAGTTGTATAAAACCAATGATTAATTAATTTGTGTTTGGTTAATTAAAATAATTACAGTTTATAAACACAATATAAGACATAATATAAATTCGAGCTGAATGAAGTTCGTCTTCTTCTCCGTGCCAAAATGTCTCTATTCTACCGGAAAGCATAAGCAGAATCTAAGAGTGGTGGTCACTATATTCATTGCGAATGCAGACAATGCAGCATGGTGACCTTCTCTATGGCAGCCTAGAAATACCTCTGCATCATTGAGCTTTCGGTTGCGCACTCACTAACGAAACACGACACCACGAATGCTGTTATTTTACGTTGATCTTCTGTGCGAGGCTATTACCACCACGGTCAAGCCCAACCGTGCTGAAACAGCGACTGTGCCTGACTACAGCGAAGCCAAAATGAAGTGCCGTGCCGAAATACCTTTGGCAGTCTATGAGTAAAGTTTGTTATTATATTATTATACTCGCTCCGATTTGCTTAGTTATTCTTCTCCAAACTGTGATTTTGATAAGATAAAAAGAAGTCACCACTCCCAATAATCCCATGGGTGTTGTAAGAGGCGACTATTGGCACAAGCTAAGCACGACTTTATCATTGCAAAAAAAGGTAAAACTTGAAATAAATCCGTCTAACCAGCGTGGCATAGTAAACCAGAACCTCCTTTTGAAGAAGAGGCTTATGTCCAGCTGTGAACTATTAAAGACTTGATGATGATGAATTAGAAGAAGGTTAAAATCAAATTGCAAACATTGTTTACATATTATATAGTTTTAGTCTATCTTGCTACGTTTTGTGAGATGACGGAGTCGTATCGTAAGAGCCGACTGAGGGAGAAAACTTTCTCAGATGACTCGGAGGGCGTCTCAATGAAGCGAATTTTCACAAATCACTTTTACTTCTAGTTTTCCACTACTTAAAGCGTGCCTGATTCCACAGTTCAAAAGTAAGTTCATACTGTTCGACCATTTCTGTGGAAACAAAGACGAACAATTTGTGAAGAACCTTGTAGACCCTACTGTGTTTCTAGTTAAAGTTTTACAATAAACAGCTTTTAAGAAAATTTTAATAGCTCCTTGGTTTTTAATAACGTAATATTTACTAAGCACCTAAGTTTAAACAAGGCTAAATTTCGTTGGAAAGTTTAATGGAAATTAGCAGGTCAGTAAGTTTTCTCTTTACAGGAACATATTTTGAAGATTCTTACTTAAATATGTCTGGTATCGTTAGGAGCAAATGATGAAATCAGGATAATGCGGACAAATTTATAGAGGATATTATAGAGGAGACTTGCCCAGCTGTGAGACGTTATGTATTGTTGATGATACTGGTTACCAAGCTTTACTGACAAAACTTAAAACTGATAGAGTTATTGCCCGCGGCTCTGCCCGCGTCTATGTCGGTTATCGCGACAGAAGTATCCTTCTCCAAGATCCAATATACTAGAGAATATAACACACGTAGATCTCTAGTATATTGTTTTATATAACATATAAAACAATATACTAGAGATCTACTGAAGTTCGTCCAAATCGGTTCACCGGTTTAGCAGTGAAAGCGTAACAGATATACATACTGACAGAGTTAATGGATAGCAAGCACCAGTCAATGAATGTTCCTTATCCCTTGATCCTACTAATCATGTTATGTTCTCTCAATTATTGTTCTGTTATGTGGCTCTTCAGAACTTCAATTATCCTCAATGGCTGATACATGATCAAGTGCCCAACTCCCCTAACAAGCACAATTCTTGAAAGTCCTTGAGAACATGATCCGACAATACCTTGCCTACATACTATAAAATGGTTTTAATTGGTATAGATGTGACTTTTGTTATGACTATCTCGTTATCGCAGTGTTAGCGTACGCGACTGCTGTGCATGAAGTCTCAGGTTCGATTCCCATGTCAGACCAAATGTTTGTATGATCAGCAAATATCTGTTTCGGAGTTTGAGTATTTTCTATGTATAATATATATGTATAAAAAAAGTATAATAAGTATTCTTTCAGTCAATCTAGTCTTCATAGTACAAGTTCTGCTTAGTTTGAATCCAGATGGCGCTGTGTGTCAGATGTCCAAATTATTTATTTTTATTTATTTATGTTTTGTTTACTACAAGTTTACCACGGTTTTACGTATACCACAATATATTTACACAAATTTGTATTATTGTGTAAAAATTGTTTTAGTCCTAAGTGAAATAAAAATACACACACACATTCAATTGTGAAGTTAAAATAATCATTTGATCATCAACTAATAACCTAACCTTTCACTACTGGGCGTGGGTCTCTCCTTGATAATAATTCTTATGCCAGCTTTACAGTGATGTTCGCTGCTTTAATCGTTTACTACTTTAATCTTACTACATCCGTGGGATGAATCGGGATGGTAAAACTCTGTATCCTTTACTCCAGACAAAGTTTAAGTATGCCAAATTGCATACTCCATTAGTTCGCATATTTTTCGTACAAAATTACTTAATAGTATCTACTTGCATTATATTTGTTTCGGTAAATTTTCTTAACATGAATCCTAGCTAGGATGAATTATCCCCGAAACCCTTTGCATACTAAATTTCGTCGAAACGGTACCGAAATTCAGATTATATAAAAAGAATTGCCCTTTCAAAGGTCTTAGAAATAGATAAATTATAAACTCATCATCTTCCTAGCCTTTATTATTCCCAAGATTTGGGGTCGGCTACTAGTGCAATTGAATATCAATTTTTTTACTCGGAGCGACTAGCGTCGGACTTCCGCAACCTTGAAGGTGAACTAAATTCGAAGGGTTAACTAGTTGTCAGTATATTTGAGGGCACTGACTTCCCAATAACGATTGCCAAAGATGTTCATGACAACCGGGACCGACGACTTAACTTGCTCTCCGAGGCACGGGCGGGAAACACCGCCATGCTATTAAAAATTTCTTGTAAGAAAAACCCAACAGCAGTCCGACCCGGGAATCGAACCCGAGACCTCTTGACCTGTAGTTGCTTACGCCAACCATTAGACCAACCAGGCAGGTAAATTATAAACTAATTGTATGTATGTATTAGGAAATTTGCTGCAAGACCTAACTCGTCGTTAGATAATTGTGTATAAGTTAAACCTTGCAAAGCCATTCGAAAACTAGACCAATCCCAGCTGAGAAGAAAGTCCAGACGGAAACTAAATTGTTTGGAAACATTAATCAACGTTCCCAGAATATTCTCTTAAGGGTAGTTTACAAATCTTATGTACAGTCAACCTCGAAAGTAGCCGACCATTTTAATGTCACATAAATTCATATAGAACGGTAGCATACATACACAGAATGAATGATCATCTAAAAAGTTCAAAATTAGTTGAACAACACAATGCCACTAGAAACTGAACAATAGTAGTTGTATCTTTACAATAAAAAGGCAAGTCTAAAATCAAAGCAGTAACTGCATATGTTACTGCATATATCATCAACTATCTGATGAGAGAGATTAGCCGGTACAGACAAAGAAGTTAAATATTAATTTTGCAAAATAAGTACATCTATACAAATAAATAAAATTGGAGTGTCTGTTTGTAATATTAAAATAACTGCTTTTTACTAAATGCAAATGTATGTATACACGGTACATATACCAAAACATTTTTTTTTACAATTTTTGTCTGTATGTCTGTCATATCTAATACCTGTAAAGCCTGTACCGATTTTGACGGGACTTTCACTGATAGGTAGCTGATGACATAAGGAGTAACTTAGGCTACATTTTTTAGACAAACTTCGCCCTACATCGTTATCCGCGGTACGACGATAACCGCGGGTAACACCGCGGGACTGACCTAATGCTTTCACATGCATTTAGAGAATAGCTCTTACTTTTAAATTATAATCAGACACTTAAGTTTTATTTATTTATATTGATTAAACCCCAACATAGAATAAATGGTGTTGATATACACATACAATAAACATAAGCCGAAATAGTTTCAAAATAATATTTAAAACATGCGTTTCACATTTCGGAAGTTCGATATAAATGTAATCGAATACTCACCTTAATGTTGTGCAAGCCAAACGGTATATTGTTTGGTGGCCGGGGTTCGGGGCCCGGGGACGCGCCAGGTGTTCTCAACAGCTGTTGTCGAATGATACGCCACTGTTATACTTTTTAAGTACTTTTGGACGACAAAGGATTCCTCGGTTTATGTTTTCGTGGGACTGTATTTTGACATGGCTATGAACGTTCGTTCGTGTACGATTGATTTAAGTATTTTTGGCCAGCATCATTTATACCTTCTATCCTTTCTTTTTTTTTTATATATTTTGCCCTGCCAAAATGACTCTACTCTGCCTGATGGAAAGCATAAGCAGAATCCAAGATTGGTGGTCACCATACTGCGAATGCAGACAATGCTACAATGCAGCATGGTGACCATCACCATGGCGGGCTAGTGATGCTTCTGCATCGTTGGGCCTCCGGTCTCGCACTCACCAACGAAACACGACAGCATGATCGCTGTCATTTTACGTTGATTTTCTGGGCGAGGGTAGTACCGCCCCGGTCGAGCCGGCCCATTCGTGCTGGACTCAGCGTGGCTCTACTAATTTGAAGATCCATGCTTAATATTATAAATTTCAAAGTACCTCTGTTTTGCTTTCATGTATAAATCGCTGCACCGATTTTAATAAAGTTTGGCATGGAGATACCTTGATTCCTTCCTGATTTAGGCTAGTGTTTACTGCGAAAATCGACATAGAAGCGGGCGGGGTCGCGGGCAAATGCTGGTATTGATATATGGTATGGTATATGTATATATGGTAATATTCGAGAAAGAAACAAATTACCCGGTGGTGTATAAGTAATGCTGCCCATGGATATCTGGAGGAGAGAGTATTAAGTCTCATTCATCTCCAATAAACAGTGGAGAAGGGGGGATTTGGGTTATGATAACCTTGGGTTAATAACAAAGTCCATACCCTCATTGAAAAGCATCAATCAAATTGCTTAACTCCGGTTGTGCAGGCTCTTTAACACCAAATCATGGTTCCCCCACAGTTAAAATCTTGTGTGAATATGTAAAATGGGACAGAAGTATGTTAGAAACTAGAGAAGTACGCTATTTGATTGTGACAAGCACATTCTGTTTTGTTACCTTAGTTCCAGAAAGATAGTTTTATCCAAGTATATCTGCCTAATACCTTAAGACGAGCAATTCTTGAATATATAATCTAAATTTCAGTAACGTCTCTAACTATTTTCATGAAACGAGCGATTGGGGAACGATAAATCTTGATTTTTATATATATTTATAGTTTAGCTGCCAAAGTGATTCTGCTCTTCCTGATAAGCATAAGCAAAATCCAAGAGTGGTCACCAAACTCAATGCGAATAACAACGTTGCAGCATGGCGACTAGCAGACTGCCTAGTGAGATGCTTTTTCACGCCCCGCTTAAAGGGTCCGGGATCATAGTGGAACGGAAACGCGTGCGCTGGTAGTGAGTTCCAGGTTTTACCCGCTCGGCACAGGAATGAAGAACGGAAACGATGAGTGTGAGAGCGTATGTCTGCCACTCTGAAGCGGTGACTTCCAAGGTCGGCACGTGTTGTCGATCGCTCGATCTAGTTAGGATTCGTTTTTAAAAATTTACCAAAAAGAAGTACCCGTTCTTATATTTGTAGATACGATTTAACGGAATAATATTAATTCGATGTAACTGTTTAAAGTGGAAAGTTTGAATCGGGCAAAGAACTTTGTGACCCGTAATTAATATAAATATTAATTATTCCAAGGTATATTGAATAAAAGATAATACAAATTAACTGTTATGTACATTTATAGGGTAAAACTTGATTGGTGAAGTTATTTATAACAATTATCTTTCTTTTGCTATGACTAAAGTTTACCGTGGCAAAACAATGCTTGCACAATTTTTTTAAAAGATGTCTCCCACAGTACGAATATTCCTGTGTCGCTGGGGGTTTTGGAACTTCTAGACTCAGAACAGCAAAAAACAGCGAGGTGGAGGCCGGCAGCCTAGTGATGCTTCTGCATCATTGGGCCTCGGGTCTCGCAACTGTAGCACGAATGCTGTCACTTTAGTTTGATCTTCTGTGCAAGGGTAGTATTACCCGGTAGAATCAGCTCGTTAATACTGAAATCAGCGTAGCTCTACTACCTTTAGACATGCATAAAATTACAAGGCCGGCAATGCACTTGTGACGCCTCTGGTGTTGCGACACGTCTGCTCGTTTGCCTATCCTATAAAAAAGGAGATATATTAAACGCTTATTTTTCGGTTATTCATTATTGACTAGTTTTTACAGTATCAAGTAAGCCAAACAATTATACAGTACTATGTAATATTACACATACATGATTCATGCTCACTTTAAGCTGTTTACTCATCATTATGTATCAACTGTTACTAATAAATATCCTAGAATATTCACATAAATCTAATCTATTTAAGGATAGATTATGTACTTTACGTATTGTGGGGCAATACGAAGCAGCCCCTGTGTCGGACACAAACACACAATTTGCTTCCTACGCCATTCTCAGTTATGATTTACCAAATCTTGAGGCTTTGTTCGCGGGTTGAACTGTCATGATTTATGTTCCGTTCTCGCCACCGCATACGGTATGGGGCCGATGGAAAAATTACCGCCTTTCATTTATAAATCCATCTTGTGTTGCCGTTTGCTTTTGAAAACTTGTTTTTAAATAAATATATATTTAAGTATTTTATTTAATATAAATGTCCATGTGGTGAGGGATTACGTTTTTTTTTGATTACAGAGATTGTTTTTATTTATTTTCAGCATTAATTTAGTTAGTGCATACATACATGAATGCAAACACAGCGAAACCTGGCAGGGTATAGCTAGTATTTCTTAATATTATAAATAAAAATGCCCCATAATAACCACAGCGCAATATTTTTATATATATATATGTTTGGCCCTACCAAATTGACTCTACCTTACCTGATGGAAAACATAAGCAGAATCCAAGAATGGTGGTCACCATACTCACTGCGAATGCAGACATTGCAGCATGGTGACCCACACCATGGCGGGCTAGTGATGCTTCTGCATCATTGGGCCTCCGTACATATGTACTTCAGTAACCGAAATACGCTTTGCCGCACGAATTCGTATCGTAGCAATTTGCATCGCAAGTTCTTACGATGCGGCGTCGCGTCGCATCGTAGTTATGTGTACGAGCCCATATTCAGACTGTATTTCAGAATGTATTTTTCCAATATATCGCTTTTTTTATCCTATCAAATAGAACGGTTATCTAATAAATGTATTTTTTGTTTCAGGTACGTTATGGATATCAAAATGTTATAGATTTATGAACTCATGTCGCATTTTAATATGCCTTGTTAGTCTATTGGTAAGTAACCCAAACTGTTCAGTTATGTCCGTTTTCAATAACCTATCTCCAGTAGAAATAGGTTATTGAAAGCGGTCTGAATTCACCTTAAATTAAGTATTTGTCATCGAGATATTACGTACTATAATACTCGTAATCTCGATGGATTTTTTTTCTTTTTTTATAACTAATACTTAACTAGTAAGAAGAAAATAAATGGATCCTGCATATCAATGAAATAATTTAATCAATTATAAAAATACTATCTTCAGTTTTAACTACAGATAGGTTATTGACGTGAAACGTGAAATCATGAGTACATTATCCGTACAAAATTAATAAGTTTACAGTTAGAAAAACAATCGTTCTATTTCCCTTAATCTCAATAACATGTTTAGCACTAGTCTGCTTACACTAAATGCTTTGCTCTGCAGCAGTATGTACTCTTACTAGCTGGTATGTGTTTATAAAAGAAATGTAGTATAACAAAATCTGGAGGAAATAACTGTCGTTCCCCCACTGCCAAAGATTTTTTTAAGTCACCCTTTTGAGGATCCTTTTCTACCCATCTCCGAGTCTTTCCCCGGAGATAATGTAAATGTGATCTAACCAGGTATTCTTCTTTGTGATCGCTTTTCACAGTTTTTCTGTTCTGCAGGTGTAAGTAAAACAATATATTTACTTTAAACTTACTTCTTAGGTTGATAGTGAAATGGTATTTTTCAGTTGATAAAGGTGGGTACTTTTTACTACAACTCGACCGCTATATCACGCTTCACTATTAGCATAAAATATTTGACACGTGAGTGTTTGCACATTAAATGGCTAGGGTTGTCAACGCTTTAAAAAAATAATAAACATCCTACTCCTATTAATATTATAAATGCGAAAGTTTGTTTGTAAGGATGGATGGATGTTTGGATGGATGTTTGTTACTCTTTCACGCAAAAACTACTGAACGGATTTGGATGAAACTTACAATAATATAGCTTATACATCAGAATAACACATAGGCTACTATTTGCCGCGATAACCGACATATACGCGGGCGGAGCCGCGGGCAACAACTAGTAGTTAATAATTTGTTCTTATGTCTGCGTTCCCAATGATTATGTAATATATTTTTTTTTAGAAATATACTTTTCTGGCTGTGGTTCGATCTTGAGTCAGACTTTATTGAAAAAAGTATTGTTGTAAACGCTGTTCTAATATACCTACAATGTACTTTCCTTTTGAATTTGACGTTAAAATTATTGTCATCTCTCTCGCTCTTTTGGAACTTGGTCATACATTAAGTGTGATGTGTCTGTAATATTTACTAAATGATTAAAGTCATCTAGTGATTTTCTAGCCTAAACCCTTCAGACTTTCAAAAACCATGTGCCTATTAGAAATGTCATCTTGAGTAATGACTCCATTTAAACTTAATATTTTTATACTGCTAATGTATCATCATAATTTTCTGTTTATTTTCTTTATTCATCTATCGATCGACAGATTAAAAATCACAATCATCTTGACTTTTGAAATATTCATAAACACTTCAGTGGTTTTAGTTACTTACCCTACTACGGCGAAGCCAAAAGGAAGGGTAATAGTTATGTTTGTATGTTCCACCGTACGCCTAAACTACTGAACCGATTTTAACGAATGAAATGTCGATTTTGTAATATGAAATAGCTCGGGGGACAATAAATTTTATTAAGAGTTTTTGAGTAGTCTGGTTATAGATATTTAAACTTTTCCTGTAAAGTAAATCTTTATTAGTATGCTCCAAACAAGACTTAAGCCATTACAGTGATTTAAAATAGGAAAGCAGAGATTCAACTCCATAGTTCAATAACTCAGCACACGTAATGCACACCCCTGAAAGTAAATCCTCGCATCTAACATTGAACCAGTGCAAACCAGTTTGAACATCTGTGACATGTCGGTGAACTTGTTGGTTAGGAAATACACACACATCATCAACCTATGTGTGTGTGAGTGTGTGTGTATGTACTCATGCAAAGCAATCAGGCGATACTTTGCAGTATTTGTTATAATGATTCATATCCTCACTTAGTGCTAACAAAAATACGAAATACCGTTAGTACTTAGCAAATACATTCATGCATATTAACATTTAATCCGTTATATTTTACTAAATGGACGATAATAAATCTTTGTATGCAGATACGTTCAGAATTTTGGCGTACGAATTATGAATGAATCCATTGAGTATATTATATTCAATGGGCCGGTTGTCAAATATGTCGGAGCTATTTCCAATACATACCTAGTTCATTGTTATTCAATTTCTATCCTTCGGACTGAACATTTAGAGCTGCTTTTAACCGGAGGTATTGATCGATCGTATTTGTAATCATGGTGATTATATTAAGTGTACGTTTTTGCAACCTCTTTGTGCAGTGGAGATTAATTAAATTAGTATATCTATACTAATATATGAAGCTGAAGAGTTTGTTTGTTTGTTTGAACACGCTAATCTCAGGAACCACTGGCCCGATTTGAAAAATTCCGTGTTCGATAGCCCATTTATCGAGGAAGGCTATATATCATCACGCTAAGACCTACAGGAGCGGAGCAACAATGAAGGATGTTAAAAAAACGGGGGAAAATTATCACGCTACGGGCAATAGGAGACGCAAACGAGGTTGCGTGGGTCGGCTAGTATACATACGAAAATATATATGAGTATACATATGAAAATTATAAATATTAAATTCACTGTTTTGTTTCACTGTTCAAAATTATAGGTACTATTATAATTTTAGTTTCACGCATACAATTTTTAAGGAGTGTGACGTCTAAAACTGATTCAATACTGGAATATGGTCCATATCAGCTTCGAAACTTAATCGCCACTAAAATTCTAAGTGTAAATATGTGATAGTTAATGGTAATGTTCCTCCCTATTTCATTGAAAAGATCTATACAGATGTATACATAGCCTTAAGGTAAATGTCCAGAAACCTACTAATAAAACCTAACAACAAACAATATTCACCAAACGAAAGCTAGCTTGAATGTAAACGTTACGGCACCGAGCAGCTGGTACTAATTGATCTCAATTTAAGCGTCTGTCGTAACAATGTCTAGATAAATGAATCAATTGGGTTGAGACAGCGCTCGAGAACCCTTCATTCTTGAAGTTATTTTATCTAGAAACTTCTAGAATATAAAGTTGAATACACATCTAAAAGTATATTGAATTAATACAACATTAAGAGAAGTTTCTCTCGTCTGCTGCAAATGATATACTAATCATTGAATATAAAAGTTTAATAAATCGTTAAATAATTAAATGTAATGTGTTTGTTGGCTTGCATTTAAAAATCCTGTTCTTCGAGATTCGACCAGGATGGATGTAGACTACCCAAGACCGCGTTGGCTGGCGCTTCTTGAAGACACCTTCGTTCAGTAGTGGAAGGCGATAAGTCGCTCGCATTACATATTTATTAGAATCTAGGTAACATGTAATGCCGAGGCCGAAGCTAGACTAAAAAAGTAGCCTAAGTTACTCCTTATATTATCAGTTATCTATCAGTGAAAGTCCCGTCATAATAGGTTTAGCCGTTCCAGAGATTAGCCGGAACAAACAGACAGACAGACGGACAGACAGACATAAATTTAAAAAATGTTGTTTTGGTATAGGTACCGTTTATACATTATATGCATTTAATAAAAAGTAGTTATATTAATATTACAAACAGACACTCAATGTTATTTATTAGTGTAGATTTTTTTATGTATGGACCTGCCAAAATAACTCTACTCTGCCTGATGGAAAGCATAAGAGTGGTTGTCAAGATAGAAATTGCGAATGCAACTATTGTGAACTATTTACCGCTGCAACTAGCTGTGGTACTGTATTCTATAGTTGCAATATCATATTCTGTCGAACTTTGGAATTTACAACAAATGTTCCAGTATAGCTACTTATAAAATATATCTAAAAACATGTTTTTCTTACAATATTGTTGCACTAATCTCAACTTGAGACAATTTTAACTATATAGTGATGCTTGAGATGGTTGCTATACGACTACTTGAAAATCTATGTCGGCCTAGTGATGCTTCTGCATCATTATGTATTAGAAAATATTTTTGGAAGAAATTTTAAGTAGGTAGGTAGTAATTTAAAATATAAAATTATCTACCTTGCTTTGACTTATCAATTACACAGAGTCCAAATACGGCTAGAAATTAGAAATTTTGGCAACTAATGTTTTTTAACATTGAAAGTACTCATAAAGAAGGGATTTCTGCAAATTTTATCCTTAACGGGGTAAAATAAGGGAAAAACTGTAAGAATGTTAATCTTTTTTAAAGTTAGAAACGAAAAATAAGAAAAAATAACGCCAGAGAATTCGCAAGCAGTAGCTAGTGTTTAAAAAATAAAAGTAGCCCAATCCACCAGTATTGGACGCTCTCGATGGTTTCACACCATTCTCTAAAAATAATTCCACGGAAGTGCATTGTCAGTTTTATCTGCAATGCAAAATTCGTATCCGGTAAAAAACGGCAGTGATATTCCAATTTTTTTTTTTGGAAGGGATACGACGCGTTTTATTCTTGCTTTTACACGTTATCGTTTTTAGATGAATTGATTTAAAAAGGAGTTGTGTAAGATATAAGGTTTCGTATATCTTCTTTTCGCTTTTCATCTTCTTGTTTATCCCATCAAGCTGCTGTTAGGTATAAAACCATCCCAAACATTAAGCCACATTCATATAACTACACAAGCTCATCTTCGTTTCATATTAACTACAAGACTGGTACACTGGCATCGCTAGCGCAGTGGTACCGTATGCGACTACTTGAGGTCCAGGATTCAATTGCCGGGTTGGTCCTAGTGTTTCTATGATTTACAAATGTTTGTTACGGAGTGAGAATTTTTTCTATGTATAATATGTATGTATTTACAAAAAAAGTAGAAGTATATTATGTATTTATATCAGTTGTCTAGTACCCATTATACAAGCTCTGCTTAGCCTGGGACTAGATGGCGTTGTGTGTTAGGTGTCCGAAATATTTATTATTTATTACTAGTTGTTGCCCGCATCTCCGTGTATATCAGTTATCGCGGTAAATAGTAGCCTAAGTGTTATTCTGACATATAAGCTATAATACTGTAAATTTTTATCCAAATCCGTTAAGTAGTTTTTGCTTGAAAGAGTAACATACATCCATCCATATTTTCAATTTTTTGCGTTCGTAATGTTAGTAGGATTATTGCAGGTAGCGTGATTTATATAGCTATACTAATTTGTTTACCATAAAAAGGGTGGTAGTGAGCTAACCTTAAAAGATACTGTTATTGCAGACCTTTTTTTTAGAACATTTAAAAGGGAAGAATTGTTTCATTCATTACATTTTCGAAACTAACCGTTTACGCAGCGTACGCAATAGAAAAAGAAATCAATTTCTCCCGTTTTTGCAACACTTTCTAAATAAATAGGCTATATCTAAGTGAAAGATTTTTTCTAATTCGACCTGAGAATAGCGCGTTTAATCAACCAAACAAACTCTTCAGATTTATGATATTGGTGTAGTTACGCCGCCCCAAATAATATTAAGAAAAAATTGTGATGGTAATAACGATCTTAATTTATCGAATTGTTTTCTTTTCACATTATAAAATTGTGACGATTGAATAAAAACTTGTACAGTGTGTCCATAACTTTCCATTCTTTATCGTATTCAGGCCAATCAGTTAAACAAATAGCTGCGAAATTTTCAATGTCTTTGTTTGCATAACCTGTAGGTTGAACATCACACTACAGCTACCTTTTACCCCCTCGGGAAATCTAAAAGTACACCTTTAGAGGGTGTATTGATAAACGAGCTTACATTATATAGTTCTTCAGCTTAAATATTCATTACGGATATTTAGAATTCATGTAAAATACTCTTAGTATTCCAATTCATAATAATATTAAAAATTCGAAATAACTCTGACTGCTGCACCGATTTCAATTCGACATGGCTATACTATGACTTTTTTTTACTTATGTTTGGGCCTGCCAAAATGACTACTCTACCTGATGGAAAGCATAAGCAGAATCCAAGAGTGGTGGTCACCATACTCATTGCAAATGCAGACAAAGCAATAATGCAGATAGTGACTCACACTATGGCGGCCTAGTGACGCTTCTACAATCATTGGGCCTCCAGTCTCGCACTCACCAACGAAACACGACAGCACGAACGCTGTCATTTTACGTTGATCTTCTATGCGAGGGTAGTACCGCCCCGGTCGAGCCGACCCGTTCGTGATGAAATCAGCGTGGCTCTACTACCTAGAGATACCTGAGGTAGGATACATAAAACAGAGTTACTACAGAGCATCTCTCTAGTTTAGTATAGTGTGGGTTACCGTGCTGCGATGTCAGCATTCATATTGAGGATGGTGACCTCTCCATGATTTTACTCAGGCTTTCCATCAGGCTTAGATTAGCCATACACGTTAGATGAAAGGTGGACGACCGTACCTACTAATATATATTGTGTTACAGTCGTCATCATCAGTAGTAGATTCGAATTCTAGGAATTTCTTTTCTAGGGTACATCTTTTTCCCCGGGCTGGTGACACGAGAAAGTGAGTGGTTCTTAGTCGGTTAGTGTCCGACATAACCACTGGAGAGTAGTAGAAAAAAATATTTCCCTCCCACTATGATCCCGGGTCCTTTAAGCGGGGCGTGAAAAAGCATCTCACTGAGCTGCCATAGTGTGGGAGGCCATACTGCATTATTTGTTTTCGCAGTATGGTGGCCCCCACTGTTAGATTTTGCTTGACCTCAGCCTGATGGTACAGGCTGAGCAAAGTCATTTTGGCATGTAAATTATAAAAAAAAAACGGGGAAATTTAAATGCTAATGAAACCGTACGTGATCAAGTTAGTTATAAATATTAATCTCTTCAAAGATCACAAAGATGATACAATTACTTAAACAACGTAGATGAAAGGCACTCCTGAGGGCATTACCAATTTAAGAATATTCTGTTTTCATTGAATTTAGTCCATTTTTATTTTACGGTGTCAAATTTTAGTTATAAAATCAAAATTTTCTTAAACGAATCAACTCAGTCTCATCTTTTCAAACATTTGAATTCAATTTCATTAGAGTAAACAATTTGTCCTACTAATATTATAAACGTGAAAGTTTGTAAGTATGGAAGATGTTTGTTACTCTTTTACGCAAAAACTACTGAACGGATTTATATGAAACTTTACAGTAATATAGCTTATACATCAGAATAACACATAGGCTACTATTTGCTGCGATAACCGGCATATACGCGGGCGGAGCCGCGGGCAACAACTACTATCTATATAAATAAAATTTAATCGTAAAATGTGTTGCTAAGCGCAAAACTCGCGAGCCGAACAAACAAACTCTTCAGCTTAATATATTAGTATAGATATGTACGACGGTTGTATATACTCTTAAAAACGGCAGCACCTAAGGGAAATAAGGCCAAAATCCCTTAGAGTCAAACATATAAGAAAACAGTCAAGTTTTATGAATTACGTACAGGCTTAGATAGACACGTGTAGTTCGAATAAGGAGAATTAACACGGTAGTACTCACGGGTGGCGTAAAGCATTCACCTTGCTTTTGTCCTCATTGGGATGGGTTCGATCCTCACATGGGACAAAACTGTGTGATGAAATTGTTGTTCCGGGTCTAGGTGTACATCGTGTTCGTTTCTTGAATGTTCATAAAGTCTCACGTGATATACCTATACTTACTCACTTTTTTATCATCTGATGGTAGGTAGGTCAAAATCCCATTTTCCAAAGAGAGGCTTATGTCCAGCAGTGGGCTATTAAAGGCTGTTGATGATGGTGATAATGCAGGACTGTTGCCGCCCAACGCCCCATAGACTTGTGTCATACATTACAGTCTGAAACAGCACTAAATTAATTATATTATTAAATAATAAAAATATATATGAACAACATAGTTAGTAGCCTATAAAATTTGAGGTTTCTCTCAATTTCCTTAGGACTCCATCATCAGATTCTGATGTACTGGTAATGCGGTAATGTGACCACCCTCACAAAAGTAATCGTCGAGTATGTTCACCGATTACTCCGTCAATTGAAGACAGGAAAAAAACGTAGAGAGGAACGTAGAACCTCCTCCATTTGAAGGTTAAAAATCGATATTAACTGTGGCTCAACAGTTTCCAAGAGTAAATTAATATACGCAAGCTATTTATTCTTATAATTTGTTAAAAAATACCACAGAGTCATAAATTAAATCCCATATGCTAATCAAACACACTCTTAAAAAAAACATTCAAATCTATATATACTAATATTATAAAGCTAAACAGTTTGTTTGTTTGAACACGCTAATCTCAGGAACTAACGGTCCGATTTTAAAAATTATTTCAGTGATAGATCGAGGAAGGCTATAGGCTATTTATCATCACGCTTAGTCCTACGGGAGCGGAGCACCAATGCAGCATGTTACAAAAACGGAGGAAAATTATCACGCTAGGAGACGCAAACGAGGTTGCGTGGGTCGGCTAGTAGAGTAAATATATAAATTCTTCCTTCATAGAAATTTCTAAACGCTTTTATACGAATCTTTCATTATAAATACTGCTATGTACATATTATTTTCTTACAATAATAACGGATAATGGACGATACGGCAGAAAACGGCCTGAGGTGGGAATTTATGTTCTTAGCAATTATCGTGGGACAGACCCCACAATTTTATTAAACCAAGGAAAAATATGGTTACGACTGAGAAGTGGCAAGGCGAAAAACATTTCATTTCCATACAGTAGAGACTATGTCCATGTTTCTTTATATACAGTGTGAATTGAAAATGAGTTTTTGGTTATTTGGAGAAATATCTTATTATTTTTGTAAGTGGATACTATTTATAACGAAAAAGTACAGATGGTACTCGACAAAGGACTTCAAAAGAATTCAATTTTCAAGATTTCTTTTATAATGAAATGATATTAAATTATGTAAATAAACGCGATGTAATGTTGATCATGTCTATACATACTCATTTTATGTAAAATATGTACCTATTTACAAAAAAGTATTAAGTATTTAGTCGATTATCTTTCTGCAATTGCTTACACCCTTATTATCTTGTATTATTGGCTATTATTTTGTATTGACCAGCGTTGAGAGACATAATTCCCATGCATTAATTAGTTTTCCATTATCGTTTACTTAGATAGAATGCAACTTGACTAAGATAGACGATTCAGAAATAAACAACCCCCCAAAGCACAAGATATCCTTCACTATAACATTAATAAAATAATCCTGCCAACAGAAAATACCGTAAAGTATACAATATCTTACGTTGCCTTTAAGCGCTGCCTCTAAGCTTAAAGAAGACGCTTTGCCAACGTCGAGGCATACCTTCTTAACGGATAACGGTACCTACCTTTAATAAATCTAGGCAGATATGATCTCGTAACCGGGTTCCGATGCTCGTGACTATGCTGCATCTCAGCCATTTTATTTAGAACTCTGTCAAGCACGCTACATAACGCTAGAAATGAAATGGAGCAGAGATTAAAATCGAGCTTAAAGCTTATTTATTTATAGAAGTACTAGCTGTCCCGGCAAACATCGTTTTGCCATAACTACTAATAAATTAAAAATTAATTAAAAAAACATTGTCCAGCGGACAAAATTGTGAATCTAAACCATTCCCAGATCCCCTTGAACACACACAAAAAATTTCATCAAAATCGGTCCAGTCGTTTGAGAGTAGTTCAGTGACATACACACTCACAGAAGAATTATATATATAAAGATATTTCCACAAAACGGCACGGAAAAGAACCACATAGGAAACAGAGGCCGTTGACTCATCTTGAAGCACTTTAAAGCTTGGCTTGCCAAAGTTGAGCCAGCGACCAGAGCAATTTGATGTTTGCCGATCTTGGTGCAACAGGTGTAGATGGTTATGCAGGGGCAACAACAGCCACCGCAGCAACCTCCACAGCATCCACCGCAACACTTTTTTGATGAGATCTAGAGTACTTAAAGTCGAAAATAAATCTTCACAGAAGAAAGTTGTGGAAAAGACTGATAAACTGTTTGCACTTTTTATACAATTTTTTTGAGATTTTTACAATTGTTGCGAGGAAGATCATCTAGATATCCATCGTACAGACAGACAAACTGCTACATAGTATACGTTGATTCGTATACGCTGGTCCCTTCCTGCTAGTACAGAACGTGTCCTGTGTTCCAAATGTATAAAATATATTTTTCATATTCACAGTTGGTTTTAATTCGTGATCCTACAATTGTGTTGTTTGTAATTATGGTTGAAATGTCGTGACACGGGTTTTTATATTATTCATTAATGTCCACTTAGTTTCCTACCTTTGTTTATGTTTGTACCGGTCTACGGGTTACACGACTACGGAGAAACAAAAAAGAAGGGTAATGTTTTAGTCTATGTATATTTGTGCGTTTCGTAGCCTAAACTACTGAACCGATTTTAATTAATGAGGCGTCAATAGAATCATAGTAATGAGCTGAGTTACATAGTATTAATGTAGTCGAATTATAGCTGTTTAAACTTTTTTTATTTTAAAATATAGTAATAATAATAATAAATCGCTTTATTGTACACCAGATAACTAAGTACATAACTTAAAGCTAGGTAGGTCGGTAGTACAACTGACGGCCTTATTGCTCAACGGCAATCTCTTCCAGGCAACCGTAATTTGTCACATAATTATTTTGCTGTAGGTTTTGTTGTCGTTCAAAGTGACAAAATTCGTCTATGCACTTTATAATTGGCATTCAATCACAGTTTCGAGAATCTTTTTGAGTCATTTTACCAACCTGTGAAATGGATAGTCGCTTACGGTAGTGTCGAACAGATATACTACCATTATCTATTTAAGAAAACATCTCTTCTTCAAGTTCTTGATCTACAAATATTTGTTTCGGAGTTTGGGTGTTTTCTATGTATAATATGTATGTATTTACAAAAAAAAAATGTATATATGTATTTGTATCAGTTGTCTAGTACCCATAACACAAGCTCTGCTTAGCTTGGGACTAGATGGCGTTGTGTGTTATATGTCCGAAAATATTTATTTATTTATTAAGTAAGAAGTAATTTGTGACTATCCATCATAAACTCTCACTCACTCACACACGTCTGATTCCAAACTAACCAGAGTCTAATTTATTTAATTAATAATAACTATAAATACCATTTTTAGAGGCAGCTCCTGCTTTAATAACATACATCCTGTGACTTTAAAAACATACATGAAACGGACGCATAGAACACCCAGACTAAGAACAATAATTTGTGGATCTCACAATGAAATGAAATCATTTATTCTGCAATTAGGTTATATAAACACTTTTGCAAGTTAAACTTTTTTCGAGCAGATGAGTTCGGCCTTTCCTAACTGGACTAGCCCTGAGAAGAAAGGACGAAACAAACTCAGGGATCAACGTCTCTTTCAAAATCCAGACAATTTTCATAAATGCAAAAGACATTATTACAATAAAAAGAGCGATAATAACAATTTGAGTTACAATAGCGATAATAACAACAACCGCGCTGTTATATATTTCTAAAATACATAGATATTATACGAGTAGAAAAATACATACATTCAGATAGAACGTGCTTATGACCTAATTATTTGTCAAGATCTGTAACCTCAACAGCCATCAATGCCAACAAGCAATCTATACTCTATACTAATATATAAAGCTGAAGAGTTTGTTTGTTTGAACACGCTAATCTCAGGAACCGCTGGTCCGATTCGAAAATTTCTTTCAGTGTCAGCCCATTTATCGAGGAAGGCTATAGGCTATATATCATCACGCTTAGACCTACAGGAGCGGAGCAACGATGAAAAATGTTACAAAAACGGGGGAAAATTATCACGGTACGGGCAATAGGAGACGCAAACGAGGTTGCGTGGGTCTTCTAGTCAATAATAATCCTTAAGATATGTAGTGCAACATATTTTTAGAAAAGGCAATAGAAGATAAGAACAAGATACTAAAACTAGGTACACGCAGTAAAGCAACTGGTATCATAAAATACTAAACACTTGAAAGCGTTCGTGTTGTGTGGCGGAAATGAGCCGGCCATTCTGTACCGGCTCTGATGTGAGCGTCGTGAAGTGAAACACGACTTTGCTTTCTCTGAACCACGCATTTTTATTCCCCGTTAATCCTGACGTTTGTTCATTTGAACTCGATTTATGAACATAGCAAAAACTTCAAATATATAGAATACTAGCTGACCCAGCGAACTTCATACCGCCATATTTACTTATCTATCTCAGCAAAAACAAAAAAAATGTCTTTTCCCGTTATCTTTGAATTTTTCTTGTACACAAACCTTGTCCTAACAATAAGGAACACATAAAAAAGATTTTTTTAATTTGGTGCAACCGATCGGAAGTTATGCGCGTACATACATTTCGGAGAATATTTTTTTATTTTTTTTTATATTAAACTGCCAAAATGACTCTGCCCTGCCTGATGGAAAGCATGGGTAGAATCCAAGAGTGGTGGTCACCATCCTCATTGCGAATAAGCACAAAGCAGCATGGCGACCCGCACTATGGCGGCTTGGTGAGATGCTTTTTCACGCCCCGCTTAAAGGACCCGGGATCATAGTGGGAAGGAAACACGTATATATAGATGTTCTTCGATTTTTTACATGAAGTAGTTGACATCTGAGATCCACTACCCCAGTACATACTATGTGATATCGAATACTATAACTGAACTATAATTGAAACATATAATATGTAAGTACATATTTACAAAAAAAATGTATATATGTATTTATATCAGTTGTCTAGTACCCATAACACAAGCTCTGCTTAGCTTGGGACTGGATGGCGTTGTGTGTTGTCCAAAGCTGAAATAACACACAATATCATAATAAGTCTAAATTATTCTTATTTATTCAACGAAACTCCCTATAGTAACTCTAATGAACTCAATGAGAAGTTAGAAGTTCAAAATATAATTACAACAATCCACTGAAACATGTTTGAGAACTCAATAAAAGTTTTGAAATAAAACATTTCAAAGTTCAGAAAGACTTTGTCAAAAATCGTCTCATTAGCCGGATATTTGCCAGTTTTAATCCGATACTCTGAACGTAGACCTAAAGTTTAGATGATATTACTCTTCTGTCAACTTATGTGGCGAAAAACAATTTTGCAGCGAATTGTGTCAGAATTAATGGGTATTGTTTATATATACCTAGCTTACGCCCACAATTCTACCCGTATGTACCTATGTCGGATATCGCAATAGTATTTTTTCAGGTTTATGTAAGTCGATTCGCTTAGATACAGTCACCTTGGTCGCACCGCCGCGCCATCGTGTGGCAAGTCACCATAAAATGAAAGGGCTCGTCTAAGGCCTACAACCACAAGCAAATATAATTTGTCAGCTTACGCCGTTGTTTGTATGAGTTAATATATTTGTATTTCACAACAATAACCAAAATTGCGTGTGGGTGCACAGACACTATCTAAACGAATTGACTATATAGCCTATGACACTCACAAATATTGTGACTTTCTATTGTTGAAATAATTTTCAAAATTGGTTTAGTAGATTCAGAGGCACCCTCTAACAGCCTCACAAACTTACAAGCTCTACCTCTTTATAATATTCGGAAATATTGTTAATATTTATGGTCATACTAATTGTTGCCCGCGGCTTCACCTGGGTGTAGTCGGTTATAGTGGCAAATAGTAGCCTATGTGCTACTATTCTGATTCATTCAAATCCGTTCAAACAGTAACAAACATCCATCCATACTAACAAACTTTCGCGTTTATACACTAGTTACTAGTTGTAGTACTTTTTATTAGTAGGATGAAGGTATATGCAGATTTCCTTTTATGACACATTCTTCTTAAAAATGTAATATTCGGGAGATGGGAATGTGCTAGCTACTTACTGAGTTGGCTTCTATATTTTTAAAGTTATAATTACAACCCGTATTCTAATTCGACAACTATTAAAAAAATAAATATGAATATGTTATTTGTATGAGTCTGGATGTGTTTATGTTATTTTGAGTGTTAAAACAATACTAAAATAAATATTAGTAAAACAAGGGCGGTATGTCCGTATGTTAGAATACTTTTCGGGTTTAAGAAATGTTATTCTCATAAAGAATCACAAAGGCAATATGGGAACACTTTTGAATCTTGATCTTCTTGATCTTGACGCCTCAGGGGGCACCAGTGTTAGGGTCGCCCATGTGCGCACTATATCTATATCTTCTGAAGTTCCGTGTAACAACACGGAACTTCAGAAGACTCTGTTTAAAAAAAATATATTAATATATTTTAAGGTCGTTTATTGATTCAAAAAGGACTAAAAAAGGGCAAGTGTGACGCGCGAATGATGGAATAGAACTGAACTGACTTTGCTGTCTAATTACTATCAACCACCAAAAGTGCTTTCTGAGGGATAGGAATAGGGCCGTTAGGCATTATTATATATATTACATATATATATAACAGCTTAATATATATATATAACAGCTAACACTTAAGAACGATATGTTTACTAAAGGGCGCTAGATGAATGCATGTTCTAATCAGACAGCTGTACGTCAAATGTATCAAATATTCTAATTATTTCATTGACATCATAAGCGGCTGTTCAACATATACTTTTTTCCAAACATTACGGCCTCTGAATGCTGCTACAATCTTTCCCTAAAATAAAACAGAAGGTTTATATTTTAATCTACCCTTGGCTGGAAGTAAAAGTTCAGATATCAGTGGTACAATTTCCTGGACTTTGAAAGATAGCGATGGCGTTCGTTTACTATCGGAAGCTGAGCTGTAAGGGTTAAGAAGGGGATGTGGACTTGGAAGTGATTTGTCTTCATTACAGAAGATTGAATTGACTTTTATATTAAGAAAGTTGTATTATACCTAAAATTGTTTTGGAACATTAAATTAACAGAGCTTAAAATAAAAATCTATGTAGATTGTAGAATAGCTGTTAAAATTTCTGGTAAATATCTGGTTTGGTTGAGGTATTCCATTTAGCGAACAAATTTAATAATTATAATATTTTCATCGTGGGTGTTGTGGTTACCGGAGCTCAAACACCCCCCTCCACCAGATTCTGAGGAACACTATTCTTGATTTGCAGGTGTCGGTTAAATGGGATGACCTGGCTTCTCGTTTTCCTCTATATGGCATAGATAAAAACTTGAAGTTTTTCAAATCTAAGTAGTACTTAATATTAATCTTATTCTTTAATTAAACTCAGTTGTGCTTATAACAAAAAACTTGGTGTAAATTTAATTAAAATATTAATGTTATATTTTTTATCTACAGTAAGCTATGAAATTCTAACAATTATTTTTACGGGAATTAACGCGATCACTTATTAAAAGGTATTACATACCTCTGATTTGCCTGACGTTTCGACCAGGTTGCACTGGCCGTGGTCACAGGCTGACTGGCTCAGCCTGCTATCACTTTTAATAAGTGATCGCGTTAATTCCCGTAAAAATAATTGTTAATATATCATGGAACGCGAAAGTTTAAAAGTTAGTATGAAATTCTAACTTAATAATTTCACTGATCAATATATGTTTTGGGTCTAGTTATTCCTAACTTTAAGAAGGAAATCTCTAGTTTTGAACTAACTTAGCACTCCGTCCACCTACTTCTTATAATAAACTTTTATACTAATACTAAAACTTCATTTCTCCGATGTTTTAGATAAACTATGATATTTATTACATTTCAATTTCTTTAGCCACTGTCAACCACTAATATTAACCATCGCAAATGGTATTTATATACACTGAATATTTCAACAAACCACTCGGACTTCTGTGGTAAATTTTCCCTTGAAATCCACCCTCATTCATCATGACTTTGTCACCTAAACAAGTTTTTTCCCTCCTCGTAATACCTACGGTTAAGTGCCGCATAAATACGTATGCATCGCCGATAAATTTGAATCTACCCTCCGTTTGCAACCCCCACTTAGGGTAAGATAGGGTAGTCCACAATAACTCAAGTCCTAAGCAAAGTTGGGGTGCCATCCCTTGTGATATCTTGCTCGATATAAAGTTGTATGAAAATATTTTTATTTGTTTGAAATTGTTTTATTTCAATATCGAGTTTACTTGTAAGGGGAGTATATATGCATATATCATACTTGAGAGAATGTAAATATACTACTATACCTTCTATATAATCATTTTTTTTTTTTATTGTTTCTTAACTTTTTTTTTTCTGCTGAGGCAGAGTTAGTCGTATTTTATCCGACTAGAAGATATCTAATTAGATTTTACTTCTTGTTTTTATGATTTTTTTTATTTTTAGTGTTTTTTTTTTTTAGAAACAATTTATCGTATGAAAGTTTTAAAGTATGCGTTTCGTTATATATGCACCACCACATTTAAAACGTTTAATTATGCAACCGAATTATTTATTATGTTTTAAGACCGCTATCAATTCTTTAGTAGTTTCTTACCCGTTAATAAATATTACGTATTTCCGACGTGAAAATCACAGCTTAGACTAGTATTTAGTCTGGCGAAATTGAGTACCGTTTCATAATATTTTGGTGATATTTGAAGTAAAGAAGCCTTTTCAGTACTGATTGGAGCAATGATTACAGACTGAGATATCTTTGAGGATATGTACCCATTGGTATTATTAGTTATAGAAATATTAAATCCCATTGGTTACTTTATTGATCTTTTAAAATTTAAATGAATGCTACCCTGGCCGCACAGGACACCGGTGTTAATAAGCAATTCTTTTGTGATTCGTGTGTAAACCTACCAGGAACATAACCAGGTTCTTATCACGCCCCGCTTAAGGGATCCGGGATCATAGTGGGAGACACCTGTACGTTCCAGGTTTATTAGAACTTTAAGGTCCTAAAACGATTATTCAACAAACTATCTAATACAACACTGCCCTAGTAACCCATGCTGAAGCTACAGAAACTAAATTAATACAATATCAATAACTAAAATCTGTACTTAATTGTGATACCTAATACCTGTAATTAATTTCTAATACCTACAACTGATACTTGTAGTTGATAGCCTTGATTCCCTTAATGTTTAATTTATGTTCTACAAATTAAATACTAGATGAAAAGCTTTTGTTATAAAATATCATTTTGCTCGCAATATGAACGAAGCGGTTGTAAAATTGGTATCCATTAAATGTAACCTAATAACGAGTCAATAAATTCTTGTTGAAGTAAACGATACCATATACTAAATTTTATAAAGTCTCATTTCCTTAGAAATATGGAAATTCTATATAATTTTCAAAGTACTTTAGAATTCCTCACCTTTTATAAGGAACATCTTTCGGTGACTAAAACGATTAGGGATCTTTGAGCAACGGAGTATGGCCTCATTTACGCGGGAGTAGGGGTCTGCATAAATAGTTATGACTTTTACCCGACTGCGAAAGAAGGAAGGTTATATATTAATGTGAGTGGTGTCAATATATTCGTCTTAGTCGTGAGTGACACTGGATACATCAAAATTAAAAAAAAAAAAACAAGATTAAGAACTTTTGGCGCCGAAAAGTAATCTTAAAAAAAATGTTTTCAAAATGCATGGAGCACGGTATCAAAATAAAGTAGGTACTCTTAACGGTGATTACGAATATATATAAAACTTATATGTTTTATTAAAAAAAAAACGAATTTCATACAGATGACAACAGTTATGCTTTTTTTTTATCTATACAAATAAATAAAATTGGAGTGTCTGTTTGTCATATTAAAATAACCGCTTTTTACTAAATGCATATGTATGTATGCACGAAACATATACCAAAAATGAAGCTAAAAAAATTTTTGTCTGTCTGTCTGTTTGTTTCGGGTAATCTCTGGAACGGCTGGACGGATTTTGACGGGACTTTCACTGGCAGGTAGCTGATGATCCGGGGAGTAACTTAGGCTACATTTGTTAGACTAACTTTGTCCCGCGGCGTTACTCGCGGTACAACAATGACCGCGGGTAACACCGCGGGGTTCAGCTAGTTTTTAATAATTTTACTTGTTATCATCTGTGAATACGTTAACTTTTATGAAAAATGTACTAAATACGATCTTCTTCCGTTCCAGAGATTACCCGGAACAAACAGACACACAGACAAAAAAATTTAAAATCCATTTTTGGTATATGTACCGTGTATACATACATATGCATTTAGTAAAAAACGGTTCTTTTAATATTACAAACAGACACTCCAATTTTATTTATTTGTATAGATGATGTTTTGTTATATTCGTTCTAAGAAAGGAGACATAGGTTTACGATACAGTCCAACTACCCTATTATCAAGTCTTTCTGAAAACAAAATATAATTTCCCATAACTTTTCTAATTAAAACTGTACTGAGGACCGGGAAGTTTGTTTTTCAATTTTAATCGCCACGAAAATGGTGTCTACCGTAATTAGCGGCCTTAACCCCGAAGTGACGTAAATCAGACGTGCAAAACATTTTGTTGTTTATTAACTTGGTCGGGGAAAAGAAATATTTTAACTTACTTCTCTATAAAAGGTGATGTTTTTATAATTTTATACACCACTAGCCGACCCACGCTACCTCGTTTGCGTCTCATAATGCCCGTAGCGTGAAAATTTCCCCCGTTTTTGTAACATTTTTCATTGTTGCTCCGCTCCTGTAGGTCTTAGCGTGATGATATATAGCCTATAGCCTTCCTCGATAAATGGGCTATCTAACACTGAAATAATTTTTCAAATCGGGCCAGTGGTTCCTGAGATTAGCGTGTTCAAACAAACAAACAAACTCTTCAGCTTCATATATTAGTATAGATATTGCAATGAGAGAATTGTTTAAGTAATATAGGATTGTGTTTATCAACTGGAACGTACCTTATCGGTAACAAAACTGGACTTCAATAGTGTTTTCTTATAAGCTATGAGACCTGCGCAATTAATTACATAATAACACAGTTTTTTTTTGTTGAAATGAAACGTTAAATTCTATTTAGTTGCAACTATTTATGTTATATATTTACTATTCATTTTAACGTGTATGAAAAAAGAAGCTAAGCCAAGCTTAAGCTTGGTAAAAAATAATATTAAGAGTGAGTCATAACACTCATAACTTTTTAATTTTGTTATTAGTCTGGAATGGATAGAGGTTGCTAATGATACTTGCCTTGACACTTATTAATAAATACCTGAATAAGGGTAGCGAAAGATTCAATGCCTCAATCGTAAACCGAACCAACACTAACCACTAGTTAGTACCCATAGTAAGTAATCAAATTAAGGCCAGGATGAAGTATCTAATAGGAATTTGCAAATGGACCACACTTTGTAATAAATCTCCAAACAAACCACATCGAACGGTACCACGTTATTGACACTTACATGAGCCGAATCGTGACTGATACTAGCCACTAGTGTCGTATGCCATTGTCACTCAATAGTGACATTTAGTCGAAGAGTAGTATAACTGTTTTGATAATAAATAGTTCTATTTGTACTCGATGCCTGTTTTTAATACTACCTATCTCATTTTTATTTCAAAATTCTTACACGTCATATTATTGTGAAAGGATTATACTGAAAGCAATATGTATTATTCTGTAATCTATACATCTTCTATACAAATAAATAAAATTGTGTTTGTACTGTTTGTAATATTAAAATAACCGCTTTTTACTAAATGTATATGTATGTATACACGGTACGCAAACCAAAAGTATTTTTTTTACAATATTTATCTGTCTGTCTGTGTGTTCCGGGTAATTTCTGGAACAGCTGGACCGATTTTGACGGGGTTTTCACGTTTGTATATTCCACCGTAGCGCCTTAACTACTGATACGAATTCCAATGAATTGGTGTCAATAGATTCGTAATAATAACCCGGACGACATCTATACTTATAATAAACTATAAAAAAATATAAGATTTTATTTAGTCGGGTTATAGTTCTATAAACGTTCGCGTCCGCTATTAAGAGATCTTAAATATCGATGTTTACATATTACTATTCGTTTGAACACAGAAACAAAATATTCATATCCTAAGAAATCAAAAATGACTATTAAATATTGCAAGAATTCTTACCGTATAAACGAAAGTAGATTCAAACAAATTCCAGTACAATGGACGTATAAGCCGGCATTGAACCCGCTATCCCTAAACATTAGCATTCTTATGTTGCGTGGAACTCTTTCATCAGTTCCATCGCACGTAATAATCATTGCATTCGTTCTCTCCTTAGTAAATGGTTCGTGTGGGAGAAATATCACGTTGATAGACTGAGCGGGGAGAAAATATACCTTTTCTAATCTTATCTTTGGAAACGTACCCGGCAATAGTCTTGCCCCTATTACGTGAATTAAAGCAATAGGCATTTCGTAAATTGGGAGTGTATAGTACCTATACGTCTGCCTCTTAGACTATACGAGCTTTAGTGTAGATATATTTAACTGCAAAACCCCGAACTAAGATCAATCCTAGGGTTTATAAGTGAAATATAAGACTTACCAACTTCTAATGGCAAAAATTTTAACACTTTCTATAATATAGTAATCTTGCGACCGCCTCGTTGGTCTAGCGGTTGGCGTACGACTGCTGATCATGAGGTCTCGGGTTCGATTCCCGGGTCAGACCAAATGTTTGTACGATCTACAAATATTTGTTTCTGAGTTTGGGTGTTTTCTATGTATAATATGTATTTGTATCAGTCGTCTAGTACCCATAACGCAAGCTCTGCTTAGCTTGGGACTAGACGGCGTTGTATGTTAGACGTCCGAAATATTTATTATTTATTTTATTATTTTATTTCGAACCTTTGCTTTCATTCATTTGTAAATCTTTGATTTTTCTCAGTATGGAATTTTTCAGTACACCTACACATTTATGTATGTATATATTTAATCGATTTATTATGTATTTTTATATTAAAATTCGTCGTCATTTCAAGGCATTGGTATTATATTTATTATTTATTTATATTATATATAATGTAGTACTAGAAAGTAGTATTTTTTTGTCAGCAGACCAATAACATGAAAAAATATGTATCTCTAAGCGATTGTTACTGAAAATAGATTTTTGATGAATTTCACTATTAATAGGAATAAAAAAAGACACCTTATATGATCTTGTTAGAATCTATAAAAAGGCAGATCTCAATGAAAATGGAAAGGGCGAAGTATAACCTGTACATTTTCATAGTATCATATTGATTGTGCCCCCCCCGGTCCGTGCGGTTCATTATCAAAGGAACGCCGACACGATTCAAAGGAGCCGCAAGTAAGTATAATTTTTTTATACTTATTTGTGGGTGGACGGCGCCGGCGGCTTGATTGTACAATATCAAAATGACACTCAGTGTGTTCGTGGGTCACTGCAGTCGTTCTTGGTGTTCAGAAGTTAGAGTTTTGGGCGTGAGGGCGGGATTAGTCCGTGTAGACGTACTATGCCACGCTGCGTGGATAGACGGGTTGGTAAAGCGTTTGTGGTAAGTTTTCCTTATCTTTGCAGTGATGTTGTCCTGCGTGATTTGCTCCTTTAGTCGACTCATACACCAAGAATATGAATAGGTGTGGTGATAACACTCTATATTTTTATTCCACCACTACACGTATATTGTAATACAATCCGCTCGTCGCTCCTCTTATCACTATGTCTTACCGCTGAGGTCTCTATAGATGCGTATCGAACGCCCTTTATAGTTCCTTTGTGAGATAGAATCCCTATGAGGGTAGGTCCACCGTATCCTATTATGTGTATTTTATTGATAGCACTTGCGATTTCCACGCTGATGTATTCCGTTTTTTGATGTAGTACGATTGTAGACTTATTCATGTTTAGGATTATTTTGTATAGATATTTGTAAAACTGTTATAGGTTGCGCTAAAAACTTGGCGGGTTTTTTATTTTGATACTTTTATCTTTAATCCTTCATGATTATTCTTGTTTAGGTAAATTACTAATTTTTACCTGCGACTCCCTACCTACGTGTATTTCGGATATCGCGAGGGTGAGCATCGCAATTGTAACTTACTTTTTCTTCCGCCACACACACACTAGAAATGTTCCAAAATGACTCTACTTTGCTTTATGATTGTATCTATTATACGTAAATACTTAGAAATACATAATTTTAAATAAATCACAAAATGTTATTTTCAACATTTCAAATGAAACCAATTAATAAATACACGTTCAAATTAAACCAAACCTTACTTGAATTTCCCACAAGGAATTGTAAAAGTGTGTGTTGTTAGATCCTGTACAAACCCACATCAGGTTGACATCTCATGGGTGGATTAATCTAGCGTTGAGGAGGAAAATAAACGTTATTTAATAGAGTTTTATGTCGCACGGCAATATTAAGGCCGAGACACACACATTAGCCATAAGAGTTTTATAGTACTTCGTTATGTAGCACTCACGGGAACTTATCTATATTATACTTTTGTAAGAGTTTTATTAGGAACATGCTTGCGGTTGGTAATAGAATAAAGTGTTGGTTTCTTAGATTGTTGCTATATGTAACAGGTAGATTTCAAGTAAGGGAGATTTTTGTATTAAGTATGGCTTATTAGTGTAAATTCAGGTAGTAGCGTAGAGAATACAGGAAAGTACTAAAACTTATCTTCTCTAGCAGAAGATGCCCTTAATTTTCGGAGAATACAAAATCAAATGACGGATTTTCGGACTCCATGAGCATTTGCCCAAGGCTACAGTTTTTTTTATAGCATAGGGGGGCAATCGAGTAGACGTACCGCCTGATGGTAAACGATTACCGCTGCCCATGGACACCCGCAACACCAGAGACGTGGCTGGTCTTTGGGGGAGGGGGGAGGGATTGGGGTATGGGCCTCCGGTATCCACAGTCACTCGGTGAAACACAGCGCTGATGCTGAATGCTTGTTTTCTTTGTGCTTGTCATTTTTAAATTGTAAGCGACTGCATATTTCTTTACAAGTAAGCATTCGACTGACTACAATAATCTCTTTACTTGAGTGTATAAATACTCTACCGAAAAATGTAAGCCAAAACCAACCTTTTGCGGTAGCTATACGGTTTGTAATGGTACTTGTTCGTGTAAATATTACATTTCTTTTCATTTTAAAACATTTCGTCGCCTCAATAACGGCACCATAACATCTCTCAAATTTAGTTCTGTGAAGTTAGTAGGTTTACCGTTGAAGAGCATGACTAGGTAGGTACTTCTTAATTTAGCCAGCTGTTCGTTTCCGACACTCTTCGACATGACGATAATCAATAAGTAGTAATATTGGTCGTAACTATAAAAAATAATAATAATTTTGAGAACATTCCCAGGATTCCAAACCCGGCCCTGGCTAATCAAGTATCTTTTATTTTCTTGACAAATGTTTACGGGAAATTTGTTTATCAGCTTGTGGTGAAACTACCTCTAAAGTCGTGATTCTTTGGTAACTTGGATGTAATATAATTAATAATGGTTGTATATTTTGTTTCAGGTAAAAAAGCAAACTCCAATTTATCAGATTTTAAAGGTAACGTTTTTATCGGTGACTTACAAAATGGTATTACCCCAAAACCAGTCAAATTACATTAATAAGGCTGAGCTTTGCCTTGCTTGGCTTGAATTGATTTTATATATTTTTTACATATATTCAACGAAAAATCTCAAATTTTATTCAGAATTGTATTAGACATCAATTTAAAACTTATTTGAAATAAGTGACAATGTAATGAGTTGGGAATTAAATAATTATCCCCATTTTACGTTCACATTTGCTATCAACATGTTTATATACTGCGTACAACATAATTAACTTATAGAAACCGCAGATGGACAGATGGACAGCCAGTCAAATATACATAACGAAATTACAACAGTTATTACATTAGACGAACGGATCCCTAAATTAGAGCTGTAGCACAAATGCTGAAAACTTGGATAAACGTTCAAGACGGCACAGATGCTACCTGGATTCTGTACCTATGTTATACACATTAACCTTTTCTTAAAACAAACAAACCCTCTAATAAAGGTAGGTAAGGTTACAAAAATACCTAACACCCATCCGCAATCATTACCCCCGGGTGTGGGAGTTTAAGCGTGAAAGTTACGAACAAACACAAGTTCTCATTTATCATATAAATGAAGGTTTTACGGGTAGTTGCGTCACAAGAGGCGCTAATTGGTTTGTGGTGACGTGTTGTTCTTTTGTTAAGCTTAGGTCGTGTATATACTCTGCAAAAGTTACTATATACATTTTTGTTATGTGTTGGAGTGGAGACGACTAACCAAACTTAGTGTAATGCGCTTTGTAGCACGAAAGACAGATGGTTTAAAGCAATTGTCTGGCAGCGAACCGAGATGCGGATTGCCCAAGACCGGGATAGTTAGCACTCTTTGAGGGAGACCTTCGTTTAGCAGTAGACGACGATTGCTGGATAGATAGGAGGGAAAATGAGCAGACTGGTTACCTGTATATGACTACCGTGGCCTAGAGATATTTGCAACTCAAAAGTCAAAGGTAAGTTGCCACTTTTTTAATCCCCCTAAAATTGCTATCGCTCCTATCACTCCGATCGTAACCGAGAATCAACTCATTTATACCGAAAATTGCCTCTTTTAAAAAGAAATATATACAATCACGCTTAAATCCACAAAACGGCAGACACACACATATTAAACTTTCGTGTTTGCAAGACTGCATATTGAGGTTGTAATGAACTTCAAAAGCAATCGTTATTGAGAAGTCAGTGCCCTCAAATATACTGGCAATCAGTTCAACCTTCGAATTCAGTTTGCCTTCAGGTAGCGGAGGTCCGATGCCAGTCGCTCCGTGGATCAACTGACATTCTGGTAAAATCGGCTGAATTCATCTGCCTAGCGCAGATGATTTTGAAGTTTGCATTAGTCGTCATTTACGGAACAGGAAGCAAATCTGTAACGTAAATCTTTAACCGAACATCTTTGGGATTAGATCGATTATTTGGTAATTTTGAAAAGTAAAGAAATATATAAAGGCAATGAAAGATGCTGAAAAGATGTACATAAAAGAAATGATTATTTAAAATCTGTTTGGTTTCTTGTTAAGACACTAAGTAGAATTTATTAAATAAATTATAAAACTTGGGGGATGTTAATAAATTACACGTTTCCTCGACGACGACATCCGGAATGAATTCAGAATGCTTTTCTTTTCTCGGATGATATATGGCTGTTGGCCGCAGATGGCCTCAACAACCTTATTCACGCTTAGGGCTCTCAACCAATTTAAATTTATGTATGTAAATCATCTATATATATAAAAGAGGAAGGTGACTGACTGACATACCCAGAGATCAACGCACAGCCCAAACCGCTAAACCTAGAATCCTGAAATTTTGCATGTAAGTTCTTTATATAAGGTAAGTGAGCACCAAGAATGGAATTTTGGAAATTCCACCCCTACGGGGGTAAATAAGGGGATGAAAGTCTGCGTGAGCGAAGCCGCGTGCAAAAGCTAGTTATATATATAGATTTATATAGAATGACCTGTAGGTCTAATGGTATGTGACGTGGGTTCAACTGTGCCCAGGACTAATACTTGAGTGATGAGCATGATTTTTTTCCTGATCAGAGATATTTAAAAATCATATATAATCCTCTTGTCACGTCGCTGCTCACGATAACCTCCAAAACCTTCTGTCTCTCCGATTTTCACATATATGTCTATTATCGAGATAAAAATATACTATGTTTCTAACCTTTATACCAACATTCATATATACCATGAGAGAGCCACGCTTTAGCATGAATGGCCGGTTCGACCGAAGGTCCACGGCTTCGCAGAAAACCGGTATGAAATTGCGCTGTGTTTCATCGAGTGAGTGAGGATACCGGAGGCCCCTCCCGACATCCCCACACCCGCATCCCTTTCCCCATCCCCCGGACGGCAACCCCCATCATCCAAAGGACGGCAACGCACTTGAGACGCCTCTGGTGTTGTGCGTGTCCATGGGCGGTGGTAATCGCTTTTACCATCGGGTAAAACGTCTGCTCGTTTGCCTCCTATACCATAAAACGTTCAGCGGTTAACGTGCTGTAGTCGCGTTTGTAATGCACTACAGCATCAGACGACATCGCGGGAAGAATGGAGGGAGGGTAACGTTTGCAGCGCGACTGAATCGTGACTGTAGTGATGCGAATACGCGACAGCCTCGCTGCAGCAGCGCTGCAAAAAGTCGCCGTGGGCGATCGCCCTTGGATGTGAAAACGTTACTTTCGAATTTATACAGACAGACAGCGTTTCGAATTTATAATATTAGTATGGATTATGTTCTGTGAGTAAAACTTTTGTAACAACCTAAACGACTTTGACTGGCAGATATATATGCATTAAGCTCAAATAAATAAAACAATATTTCAATAACTTTTCCAATACTTTTATTTTCATTTTAAAACGTTTGAAAAATGAGTTTTGTAGGACGGCATCAAAAACCGCGTCCATCACAGCATCAAAGCGTATATATTTTGTCGATTCACGCCAAATCTATAATATGTTAAAGTTGACACATCGAAATATAGTTTTTATAAACTTTGATCAAAATCCAGCGATTCGCGTTACTAGGATCTCTATATGTGAATAGTATCTAGTTTTTACATTGGATTATTTCTATCTGCTAGTGCCTTAGCCGAGTTGAAAGTGTTTCGTGTCGGTTCTATTTCAACAATCGCTAAAACTTATATTCTCTTGTTTAATTGGCTCATATTTTGTTTTCAACCAGCTGACTTAGCGTTTAGAGACGTCATTTCTATTATCGTTCACGTTTGTAGAATGCAACTTGGCTAGGGGCTAAATGTCTAGGTATTTTCTAGGATATTTATCTAACAGTATAAATTTAGAAGAAATACAAATATTACCATGTTTATTTCAATGATCACTTCACCTATTCAATCTTCTCTATTGTCCTACATTCTTCATTGATTCACAATACACCGATCCGGAACAATAACTTTGCGGCCTACTTGTTAGCTGATAAGCAAAAGGTCTAGAGTTCAAATACGGAATCGTGGCTATTGTGTTACTACTTTGTATTGTCCACTCTTAACGTAAGCGAGTTCGACTGTCTTTATTAAATGGAAAGGTCCAACCGAAAGCGTACTTCATATATTTTACTCATTAATGTTATTAAACGTGACGGGACGTGAAGAATACTGAGTGTCAGCAATAATATTCATCACGGTGGTACCTAACATGGAGAGCAAACACGCAGAATAACTGTACAGAGAAGGAAAATTTTAAACAAATCCTATAACAACTCGCCAGCCAACAAGGCGTATAAGGTCTCATTTCAGAACTAGCTAGCCAACGCCGGCTTGTGCCCGTGCGTTCTTCCCGGTTCGTGCCATCGTATCTGAGGCATTGATGTGTAGACACTCTTATTTCTTCAACAAATATAAGAAATTCTGTAGTAACTTTTCACTTCGAAATGTCAATACATATATCGTAACAGAAAACCATTCATGTCCCATCTTTATTTGCATTCTCAGGAATCAAAGGTAGGGTCACAATGTGATTTAGTCCCTACCCTTGTACTTTTACAAACAGTTCCGTGTCAAAGGGCTACACATAGACATTTTCAATTTTACCTTTCTGCGGTCCAAACTCCGAAACTCCCGAATTTGTAATACAATTAAATGTTAAGGAGAATTTGATAAATCACTTACATACGTATTTGTTAGACACAATAGATTTCTGATTACTTTAATGGAATATGCCTGTTGACTTTTGCCATATTTATTCGCCAAAATAACACAGTATTACCCCGCACCCTTTACTGTTTTATTATATTTATTTATGAATATGTATTATTCATAAACGAGTTTTCTTTTTAAACTAACACCCAACTACGTAAAATCATCATCATCATGAGCCTATCGCAGTCCACTGCTGGACATAGGCCTTTCTAATTTCACGCCACTTGGTTTGATCCTCAGCTTCACGCATCCAACTCCTATCAGCCGTCTTAACAAGCTGTATGACAGTGGGCTGGCCATATTAGCCGCAGAACTGATAACCGTTGGGTTCTTGAGTGGAATCCGCGTCTCGGCAAACGTTATGTAGGACGTTCACAGGCCAGGTGGAATGATTATCTGCGCAAGACGGCTGGCAGGAACTATGTAAAATACTTTGAAAAAAAAAAATATTTTGTGTATTTCAAATTGGCCCATATTTTAATGAATGTTAAAATCGCCTTACTCCAGAAGCGATACTACTAAATTGCTTTAGATGCTATGGTGGAACATATAAACATAGAGTGCCATATTAACCTTATTTTTAGATTCACTGTAGTTGGATAAGAAAACATTAGCTGTCAAATTCTCGGGTTTGTAACTCCAGTGGTTTAGGTTCTGCGTTGATGATCCGTCAAACGGGGCAAATTATTTTATACACACTAGTATAGATATGGATTTATTAGTGCTTGTTTAGTATATAACTTCATCAATACATATAATAAAATCGTAACTGGACGCCGTCTGTGCATGGAAGATAATAATATATAAGAAAAACTATTATAAGGGCTCTATGAACGCAATAGAACCCAAAACAGTAATTTTTAGAATTTTTGTCTATATGTTTGTGCACGCTAATCTCAGAAACAGCTTGATATATTGAGATGCGTGTTTCACTACTGCGTTGCGGTTTGTTTCACGTAACATTTACCGTTTGTTTATTTCAATCGGTTCATAAATCTATATATATAAAACAGGAAAGTTAAATGTCAAGAGATGGAATAAAACTAATAAACATAAGAGATGGATGGGAGCACTGGGGGGGGGGGGGGGGGGAATATTGAGTTATCCCTAGGGATAACATTAAAAAAAAAAAAACCTGCACTTGGCCAGCTTAGGGATGTACGGCCTTAACCCTCTCTTGAGAGGAGCCCAAAGCCCAGCAGTGGGACGTTTATGGGTTGATGATGATGATGATGATGTACCTACTTAACCTTCACCTGAAGCAAACTTGTTAGAAGGTGGAGAAAGGTAACTTCAGAAAGGTAAAGAATGCGTAAGATAGATGACCAGGGTAAAATTTAGAAAGGACCTACTTTTAGATGTGGCCTGCACTAGTCCAATAATAAAAAAAAATACATAAGTAGGTAATTTAACAAAATTTAATCCATCTTGATACACAATCTTTGGTTGGAGTTATAACTTAGAATTATGTAGTTAGTCCAATAGAGATCAAAAATTAATGACTATTTAAACGGCAATGCTTGTATTAGAACCTTACATTAAATAATACTTGAGCAACACTGATTTCATAGACATAATGTAACACTAAATTTAATTTATGTACTAAACTATAAATAATTAAAATACAAACGATATTGGCAGTAAGTTTCTCTGTTACAGAATATAACCGTAACATAAAAAATATCTTAATGTTGTTGAAATGACATAAATATTGAATATTCCGCTCTCGTAGAAGCCAAAACACAAACTAAAGCGGTATGTGTGACCAGTAAGACTGACTGACTGACATACCCAGAGATCAATGCACAGTACAAACCGCTGAACCTAGAATCCTGAAATTTTGCGTGTAGGTTCTTTATATAACTTAAGTGAGCACTAAGAAAGGAATTTTTGAAATTCCACCCCTAAATGGGTAAATCAGGGGATGAAAGGCTGCGTGAGCAAAGCTGCTTGCAAAAGCTAGTAAAAGATATATCAGTTCGAAGAATTGCCGCAATTCCTGACCTTTACGCAGGCAAAAGCTAGTTTATATATAACATACAATTTTCTCTTCACTTTGTTCCACGTTTTGCATTTCCACAACATCCTGAAATTGTGAGTCTAACTTAGCACTGTCCCATCAGGTTTGTTGTAATAAGAATGAAGATAATGACAGCAATAAAAACTAAATGAAGCCATTATTACAGCAAAATGTCGTATCAACACAATTTAGGCAGATCATTAGTACGTCCTATTATCTAAGACCTCGACAGTACGAAACGCAAATTAATCTTAATTTCTTTACGTTTTATTAGAAAAAATGGTTGCAGATAAATCTCTTGTTTATTCAAGCTGAGTGGGTGATAAAATTGTCTTAAATTTATCATTCTATCGACGAATTAAGGTACATTATAATAAAAGCTTCATAAATAGTAAGTTTATGGCTATCAAGCAGCGTACTGTTAGATCTGCTGCAGTTGTTCAAGTAAATAAATAAATAAATAAATATTTCGGACATCTATTACACAACGCCATCTAGCCCCAAGCTAAGCAGAGCTTGTGTTATGGGTACTAGACAACTGATACAAATACATATATACTTTTTTTTGTAAATACATACATATTATACATAGAAGTGTAGTTGCTTTTAATACAATTTATTTAAGTCTTGTTTATTATAAGAGAAATAAAAAGATCTGTATCTATTTCAGTTAGACGTTTTGTCGGAAATAAGTTACTTAAATTTCTGAACTATTATTTGTATGATGTATCCATGTATGTTAGTTTTAGTCTAGCGCCTGGTCATCATTTGGATTTATTTGTCGAATGCACTATATATTTTTAACAGAATTCAAAAACGGAGGAGGTTTTTCAGTTCGATCGTATACCTTTTTTTTACGATTCTGCATAAA
This sequence comes from Spilosoma lubricipeda, assembly GCA_905220595.1. Classification (NCBI taxonomy): domain Eukaryota; kingdom Metazoa; phylum Arthropoda; class Insecta; order Lepidoptera; family Erebidae; genus Spilosoma; species Spilosoma lubricipeda. Next base: position 2,806,927 of record HG992294.1, read on the forward strand.
AATAATGATTTGTTTTTGTAGTGATACGAGCGCTTAACCTCTTTCTTTCTTATTTTAAGATTAAGCGCCACAGATAAACAGATAAACTTGTGTTAAAGGCCACTGCAATCACCGCTTAAGACAGTCGAAGATAAACCCAGTTTGAGTCAACACCACAATTCCTTTTATTTCAAGATTTGGTCCAGTTAGTAATAAGTGACACGCATTACATATACCTTACATCTGAATATGCATAGCTCTAAAGTTTTTATACATGCGTATAACACGATACTTCTATCTTATGCCATCCCATGTAAATTACCGCAACACCCTTTTATCTTTAGAGTTGTAAGATCTTTGAAGGTAACTCAGCTGATTGCTTTTCCATTAAAGCACAAAAGAACTGTACAGACATTTCATATCTGTACTTCTATTTAAAGTAACATCTATCACAGTTTTATCAATTGAGCGTAAACAATAGGGAATATGCATAAAATTTTTATTTGTCTCAAATATCTTTTTCTAGATTCTTTATTGTCTTTACAATATACTTCAAAGGTATATCTTTTATTTAGTGATTGTTTAAACCCAAAAAATCTATAAAAATAAATAAAATTGGAGTGTCTGTTTGTAATATTAAAATAACCGCTTTTTAGTTAATGCATATGTATGTATACACGATACATATAATATACCAAAAATGTAGTTAAAAAAATTTTGTCTGTCTGTCTGTCTGTCTGTTTGTTCCGGGTAATCTCTGGAACTACTGGACGGATTTTGACGGGACTTTCACTGGCAGGTAGCTGATGATCCGGGGAGTAACTTAGGCTACTTTTTTTAGACTAACTTTGTCCCGCGGCGTTACTCACGGTACAACATTAAGCGCGGATAACACCGCGGGGTTCAGCTAGTATTAAATAAAAAGTGAAAATTAAGGGAGGGAATTTTAAACCTACAAAACGGTCGAAACGAAATGTGACGTCGATTGTTACATTATCGCAATTATCGGCGTCATAATTCCTACTGTGATAGTAGTGTTTGCGAGAAAAAATAACTTCTTCCTTGATTTTTAAAGCAATTATTTTTAAAGTCATTGGATTTGTCCAAAAACGCGCGCGAAATGGAGGCATTTGAATAGCTCAAATTTAGTCGACTTTTAAATTTCACTTTGAAAATTAGTTTGACTATATTCAAGCCTATTTATATTTTTTCTGTGTTATAGGGATGTAAATGATCCGATAAGAAATAAAAAAAAACACGCATTTTCCCTATTAACAACTGTAGTATTACCTAGTACACAAAACCATATATTACTGAGGCAAACATTAATAAACAAATTACTCAACAATTTGTCCTTCTTGATCGTGACTAAGATCTAACCATATATAGACCTCTACAGTGCAACCTACTTTATCTATCTGTGGTATAAGCCTCATCGAGCCTTCGTATACAATAACATCGTTAGAGTTGATAACAAAATGTTATGATTACTTGCTATTCTAATATTAGCGTGTACTAAAAATCAATACTTGACATAGGTAATACTTCTATTGACTATTGAAAGGGGAGATTTTTCTTGTCTTCTAACTTCTCATTATCAACAGTCCACTCCTTTAGGCATCCTTATATAGGAGACTAGCCGACCCACGCAACCTCGTTTGCGTCTCATAATGCCCGTAGCGTGATAATTTTCCCCCGTTTTTGTAACATTTTTCATTGTTGCTCCGCTTCTGTAGGTCTTAGCGTGATGATATATAGCCTATAGCCTTCCTCGACAAATGGGCTATCTAACACTGAAAGAATTTTTAAAATCGGGCCAGCCGTTCCTGAGATTAGCGTGTTCAAACAAACAAACAAACTCTTCAGCTTTATATATTAGTATAAGATATGGGCCTGCTGTACCATGCTCGTAAGACGGGTTGGAATAGGATTAGTTTTGAAGTTTGTTTTCTCTTTGTATGTAGTATTTTTTTCCTACGTAGTTTGATACCTAATTGGACTCTGCGACACGCATGAAATGAATAGGTGTGGGGATAATCAGTCTTTTTAATCTATCATCACTGGTCATCACAAAGACAATTCACTTGATTGAAAACTATTCGTTTGGCTTGTCAGTGTCTTCTCTTTTTCTTCTATCTACAATTCTTCTTTAGATGGAATGTACTTTTCAATCTATTATACAAATAAATGAAATTGGAGTGTCTGTTTATAATATTAAAATCACCGCTTTTTAATAAATGTATATGTAGGTATACACGGTATACACGATACAGGTACCAAAACATATTTTAATTTTTTTGTCTATCTATCTGTTTGTTCCGGGTAATCTCTGGAATGGCTGTGCCGGTTTTAACGGGATTTTCACACGAAGATAGCTGATGATCTGAGGAGTAACTTAGGCTTTTTTCTTTAGACTAGCTTGGTCCCGTCTTCGTAACTGCGGGTAACACCGCGGGGTTCAGCTAGTTAGTATACCCTTAAAGCTTTAACAATTTATGGTTCTGCTTATTTCTTTCAGTTGAGAACTAAAAATTGTGTAGCAACAGAAACACTTACTTCCTTGCTCATATTTAACCTAAGTATAATAGAAATGTTTGGAAATACATTCATAAATATGGATTTAATTTTTTTTGGAAATATTATGACTGTTGGTATAGCTTGAATCACGTGTCCAATCGTTTCTTTTATAGTGTCGTATTTTTATTGGATTAATTATCTTCAGTTAGCAAAGTTGAGAGTAATTAGCAGGATCTTTTACGGACGTTTAAGAGACAATTATCATGACAACAACAGCCATTAAAAGTCCACTGCTGGACATAGATAGCTCCTTAGAACGGAGGTTTTAGTCTACAAACCACACTTGCCCGACAAATTGAGAATAGAATTAGCTTCCATTTTCACTTCTTTTTGCAGTATTCTTGTCCATCCCCATATGAACCTCTTTGAGCATGATCACACTCTAGATTTTTTACAGATGTATTCTTGAATAACCTTACCGATTTAACATTTTTAAAGAAATATATTTTTGTAAAAATATATGTATAGATATGCAAAACTAGCTCTTTCAGACTCAGTGTCAGAGTGTATAAATAACTTTTAAAAGCTTTGTGTAAACTTCATGAATATAAATCTGTTAATTAATAACGACGACAGACGCCTACAGGGTTCACGCCTTCAAAAATTAAACAGCAAAAATATACAGCCAATAAAAATATTTTACAACTGAACAGTAGTTGAAAAAGGTTCGTAATTTTCTTTTAACGGTCTTTAGCTTAGGTGGCAAAAACACAAGGAAAAAAACATTAATTTAAAAACATTATTCTCTCCGAGGTATGCATGACAGGGTTCATTCTGAGTTGTCGCCCCCCAGCGGCACTTATTCGCCTTCCGGCTTTGCATAACTTAACTCTTAGGAGACGTAGTGTTGAAACTGCAATCTGGCGACTTTGCGACAAAATTAATGTTTTCGGACATCTAACACACAACGCCATCTAGTCCCAAACTAAGCAGAGCTTGTGTTATGGGTACTAGACAACTGATATAAATACATATATAGTTTTTTTTTTGTAAATACATACATATTATACATAGAAAACACCCAAACTCCGAAACAAATATTTGTAGATCATACAAACATTTGGTCCGACCCGGGAATCGAACCCGAGGCCTCATGATCAGCAGTAGCACACGCCAACCGCTAGACCAACGAGGCAGTCAATTAGCAATTAGCGACAAATCTTAAAATACAACACTACAATGAATATTTTTTTTGATTTTAAATAATTGGAAGGGCATGTGTCAGTTTTTCTTTATGTTTAACATCTTTAAGTGCTTTAAAGAGACGGGTATATTACCTGGGAGACATCAATGTTCGTTATACTACTTTTCTTTTTGGTCAAAATCAATACAACTTATTGATAGGTATTACTGCATATGAAATTTTTATTACTTCATGTTTTTCTTCTTACCCTCTTATAATACACCAGACACTACACTAAACTCTCCTCTGATAGAGTATTCTCTTCATCCCATGGTTGCCTGTAAGAGATTGCCTCCGAGCGACGACTTGTACATACATTACTAGTGCGAATTCTTTTTTGTAATCTGTATGTCTATTGTATAACAAAGTTATGATTATTATGATTATCATTATAATCTTCTCATACCTTTCTCAAATGAATTTGCTGTCGAAGCAATGGGTTTTTTTCCCATTCTCCTGTGTCGCTTTTCAGTTTACTAAGTTCTAAGATGCAGTTACTTTATTTAAATCAATATTATTCCAATTTGTTTTCTGCTTTATATGAATGTAAATATTTTGTTTTAGTTATATTAAAAAAGGGAGGTTGTCGTAAATATGAAACCGCAGAACGGCGCCCGTGGTGACTCCACGACAGAATAACTATTAACGATATCTATACTAATATATAAAGCTGAAGAGTTTGTTTGTTTGTTTGTTTGTTTGAACACGCTAATCTCAGGAATAGCTGGTCCGATTTGAAAAAATCTTTTTATGTTGGATAGTCCATTTATCGAGGAAGGCTATAGGGTATATATCATCACGCTACTACTAATAGGAGCGGAGCAACAATGAAGAATGTTTCAAAAACGGGGGAAATTTTCACGCTACGGGCAATAGAAGGCGCAAACGATGTTGCGTGGGTCAGCTAGTTATATTATAACTTTTGAGTAGATGATTATTATTGGTAAATAATTATTTTATTTACATATAATACGTTGATGCAGTGTGAAACCTTGCAGAGTTATGAATATTTAAGTTTTATGCCTTATATTATACTAACTTACCCACGCGATTTAGTCTTTCAAAAGGAATAAGTTATAGCTGTTTTTCTTGAGAATGATCATATATTCAACCAGGATAAAAACAGTAGCCAACGCTAAACGAATTTCCTAATTCGACGCAGTAATTTCTTTCTCTAACTCTTGATGTATGTAGAGGTACAGAGATTGCACCTATGTTTGCGCACACACTTGTGCACTATAATATCATCTGCTAGGAGAACATCATTAGTATAAAATACTAGCAGACCCACGCAACCTCGTTTGCGTCTCCTATTGCCCGTCGCGTGATATTTTTCCTCCGTTTTTGAAACATTTTTCATTGGTGCTCCGCTCCTATTTGTCTTAGCGTGATGATATATAGCCTATAGCCTTCCTCGATAAATGTACTATCCAATACTGAAAGAATTTTTCAAATCGGAAGAGCGGTTCCAGAGATTAGCCCGTTCAAACAAACAAACTCTTCAGCTTCATATATTAGTATAGCTAAGACATCTATTTATAGGTACTCATCGTTGATGATGATGATGCTTATGAATGAATGTGTTGTTGTTTTGCATAAAACCGCAGAATTATGAATGTCGTAATATTGTTTGTATAACTGCATTATTTTTGTGGTTTACGAGATATCTAACCACGTTTGTCATCAAAATGTTTTTTCCATTGTTTTTAACCCACATTTTTTTGTACGTAGATACGTACTTTTCTAACTTATAGTTATATACATATACCTACATTATTTATATAGTCTAGGTGGAGTCACACATACCACAGTTGTGAGTGAGAGAAGCATCACTGGGCTGCCATTGTGTGGGTCACCATTCCGCATTGTTGTATTGTCTGCATTCGCAATGAGTATGGTGACCACTACTCTTGGATTCTGCTTATGCTTTCCATCAGGCAGTGTAGAATCATTTTGGTAGGGTCATACATAAAAAATACTTTAAATCTGACAGTGACTTTTACGGCCAACTGTGGGACTCTATTTTTTTTGAAGCATTTACAGTTTTGATAGTCTATTTAAAGATATCAATGATCCATGTATGTCTCATTAGAGATTTATCATTGAAATATTGTAGTACTTTTTAATTAGTAATTTTACTCCATAAGAAATTATTGATAATGTTAAACCTCTGTTTGTTGTGAAATTTCAAATATATCCGCTTTAAAGGATCTCAAAACCAGTAGGCAGTTCCCCGTTGTCAAACAAGCATTAGAATTTTATCTTAGAACTAGCTGAACCCCGCTGTGTTACCCGCCGTTATTGTCGTGCCGCTGGTAACACCGCGGGCAACAAAGCTTCTCTAAAAATATCTGCCAGTGAAAATCCCGTCAAAATCGGTCCAGCTGTTCCAGAGATTACCCGGAACAAACAGACAGACATAAATTTAAAAAAATGTTATTTCGGTGTATACATCGTGTAAACATACATATACAAAAGCAGTTAGTTTAATATTATAAACAGACACTTCAACTTTATTTATTTAAATAGATTTCAGTGTAAGTATACTCATCCATCTTTAACAAAGGCTGTTTTAAGCAGTCCACTGTTAGATATAGGCTTGTTCTTAGAAAGAAGGTTTTGGTCTATTCCACCACGCTGGCCAAGCCTGTTGGTATAGGATGGGTTCCAAGCTTTACTTCTCGTTGCATTGCTGCTAAACTGCGTAGATTGCTCCCTTAGCCAGCACTTATGAGACCCACGGAATGAAAAAGGTTGATTACACTTCGAATTCTTAGTTGAGAAAAAAACATAAGATTGTTTTCGTATCTAGAAATGTGTAGTAAAAGCCGCTACACATCATTTGCTGTATAACTGTATGTTTAAAGCACTTAACCATAATCCTTTAAAATACTAAGTTCATATCGTATTGAATATAGTTGACTAAAAGTAATAGGGTTGAATAAAGACCATCAAAACGTTTATCAAGGGTGGCACTTCACTTTATTATTACTGCTAGACCTATAACACTTAGGCATATGAGTACCTTAACGGGATTAAGGCGATCTTATTACTTGATTAGTAGTAAGTGGGCATCAATTGTCTCTGCCCACCCCTCTGGGAAATAGCCGTGATATATGTATGTATTACTTTCCATTAATCGTCTGCGGAAACACTATTTATAAAATATTTATTCCTGGTTTTGTAAATTTGAACAATCCGTTCATATGAATGGATTCAATCACGAATTGTTCAAACTCTCGCAATTCGAAAATAGCTTTTTGATAGGATTTATTTTTGAAATAACTATAAATATTTTTGGTTGCATTCAGTAGATTACTAGACTGGTAAAAAAGTATAAAACTTATATAGAAACGCATTCGAAATTACAATTACAGTTAAAATGGATGTATATGACTCTTGATATCCCTTCCAATAAAGCGTTTTTTTTTTTAAATTGGATTTGCTAAGGTACTATTCTGGAAAAGGTACCAATTGAATCCACTATCACCATGTCACAAATCATCGAATTCCAAACTATTTAGACGGGCTCGAAAGACCAGTCAAAAACCCTTTGAAGTTTCAATCTCGACCAAAAGTCGTCAGTCTACACGTATCAATAAAGTCATCAAATTCAATTCAGTGCAACTTGCAAGTCACTGCTTTAAGAATTTCAATTTCAGTTATAAGGAGTACAACAGCCTCTGGAATACTTTTGATTAATATTTATTACGATATAAACGTAATGACAGTATTATGCGGGGTTATGGCAAAAAGGGTAAATTGGATGGTTAAAAAATGTACCCGCACTTACGGTAATAAATGTCCAGAAAGAATGAATGTGTTTTATTTTTTCTTTTGCATGTTATTATGAGAAATAGCATATAAAATGTGTTTGTCATTTATGAATATATGAAACGTAAAAATATAATGATTATTTTTGTGTGAAAATATGAATATTAATGAGGTCTATGAGAGGAAAGAGTGATAGAATTATTACGTAAGTATTTTTCTAGTTAAATCCAGAAAATAAAATTAACAAGTACAATTTTAACAAAAAAAAAAACCGACTTCAAGGTTCGACTCGATTTCTCTTGGATGCCATCATCAGATATTAATGTCTTTATATGTATGGTACCACCGTTGGGACATCTCCTTTCCATTAAAAAAAGAATCATCGAAATCGGTTCATAAACGACGAAGTTATCCGCGAACACACATAAAAAAATTAAAATATATATTTTATTTACTTGTATAGATAAAAAAATAACCTTGTGGACCTCCTCAAGCAAAGAAATATTCTCGCGCGGTATTTTCCACACAATTGCGCCTATTCGTATATCTCACACGCGGAAATCCTCGGCAATCCGATAACGCAGGAATGTAGGACTGCAAATCCTAAATTTATATAACTTTGTTCGCATCGGCAAAAGTATAAAGAAAACATCTGCATCAACATTTTTGTTAAACTTCCAACCATGTATTTCGTGTTAAATATCGAAGAATGGAGAAATTTTCATCAGTTTATTAAAAGAAATAGTTAATGAAATAAAAAATACGTGATAATAGCCGAGTCTCCTTCCTTCGACATTAAACAATTTTTTTAAATGGGTGGATTAGCCCACTACCTGGTGTAGCAGACATAGAACCAACTTTTTTTTATTGAATAGGGCTAACGAGCAGTCGTATCGCCTGATGGTAAGTGCACCGCCTCGGTGGCGTAGTGGTTGCGTATGCGACTGCTGTGCTTGAGGTCTCGGGTTCGATTCCCGGGTCGGACCAAATGTTTGTATGATCTGCAAATATTTGTTTCGGAGTTTGGGTGTTTTCTATGTATAATATGTATGTATTTACAAAAAAAAAGTATATATGTATTTATATCAGTTTTCTAGTACCCATAACACAAGCTCTGCTTAGTTTGGGACTAGATGGCGTTGTGTGTTAGATGTCCGAAACATTTATTACATTTATTATTAAAACATTTAAGTGGTTACCGTCGCCCATGGACACCCGCAACACCAGAGACTTCACAAGTGCGTTACCAGCTTTTGGGGAGTTGGGGAGGGGTAGTTTGGGCCTCCGGTATCCACACTCACTCCGTGAAACACAACGCAAGCGCTGTTTCACACTGGTTTTCTGTGAGGCCGTGGTATCACTGTGGCCGAGCCATTCATGCCGAAGCGTGGCTCTCCCACGGTTAAATAGTACATGACAAATCCTTGGTAAACTTGTTCCAAAGAAATTAATTAGTACTATTATTATGTACTAGCTTTTGCACGCAGCTTCGCTCACGCATATTTTCATCCCTTGATTTACCCCCTCAGGGGTGGGATTTCAAAAATTAATTTCTTAGTGCTCACTCACTCACTCACTCACGGCCGCCGTGACACTCGCAAAGTTTCAGGATTCTAGGTTCAGCGGTTTGGGCTGTGCGTTGATCTCTGGGTATGTCAGTCAGTCAGTCACCTTCTTCTTTTATATATATAGATAAGTCAACCCGACTTAAATAAGGAGCCAAAATATGAAAACGAGGAACATATTTTGAGACATTTCTTGGCATCCCAAAAAGTCGATGCACAATATTTTCCGTGAAATTTATGTCTTTCCTCAATATAGTTTATGTGTAAGGACGGAGGGCCGGCAAGCGGCAGAAAGATAAGTGACTTCCGTATCCCATAGCCAGGTCAACGTGAAACGGGAATAATTCATACCTACACACCTATATTAACTCGCTCGGAAAATATGGAGGATATGACATGAAGGTACATTAATTCATGTTCCAACTACCAGTTCCCGATAAATACCTCACTCTAAGGATCAGTACCAACGAATTGAGTGGGCCATCATTTTATTTCATTGCATCAAATACAGTTGTATTCTAAAGAATTTTAGGTTTAACTAGCTGAACCCCGCGGTGTTACCCGCGGTTATTGTTGTACCGCGAGTAACGCCGCGGGACAAAGTTAGTCTAAAAAAAAGTAGCCTAAGTTACCGTTAAGTCCCGTCAAAATCGGTCCAGCCCTTCTAGAGATTACCTTGAACAAATAGACAGACAGACAGACAAACATTTTTTCAACTACATTTATGGTATATGTACCGTGTATACATACATATGCATTTAGTAAAAAGCGGTTATTTTAACAGACATTCCAATTTTATTTATGTGCATAGAATTTAATTGACGAAGAGACTTTTCGCCTCTCCGTCAGGGTTGACCTTAAAGAAGGCCCCTAGAGGACCTCTTCCTATCTATAAACACGTATGTAAAACGTCAGAGCCTAAAAGAAAATGAAGGTACAGTTCCTGCAATCGAAAGTTGAGCCTTTAGAAATACCGTTAAATAGTCACTTGCTAATTGACCATAGAAAAACATTTTGGCTGTATGATGCTGGCAACAGCAATGCTGTCGTCCTTCGCTGTTTGCTAGTTTCCTCAGTTCTTACGACACTCACGAAAGAAATAGGAGTGATGACTCCGTAATCTTAAATCATCACCACACGTACAATGATAGTGGAAGGAATTATTCAATCTACTGAAAAGTCTACACTTTTCCAGCAAAGTAACGGTATATTCCTGAGTGCTGCGTTAGTTTTTAACCGACTTCAAAAAAAGAGGAGCTTATCAATGCGACTGTTCTTTATTTAAACTTTATGCTCATTAAAAGTGACAAAGGTGGACTTGATGCCGTAGGCATTTTCTACCAGTCGACCCTAGGGGTGATGCAGAGCTAAAAAAGGTAGATGCACAGCTAAAAAAGGTTGATGCACAAAACTAATTAAGTTGATATCTCAATAAGGAATCATTTAACCATAAGTAATAATTATATTAATACACATACATACATACATAATATATACACAATATAAATTCTAAATGAATAATATCAAGGTGGATCTGATAGAATGTGTAGAAAATGTTTTTTTATGTTACCTCATAACTTTCGACTGGGTGAACCGATTTTGATGATTCTTTTTTATTTAAAAGCTGGTGCTTCCCGGGTGGTCCATTTGGTTCTTGAAGTCGGTTTTTTGTTAAAATTTGTGTTTATTATACTTATAAAAGGGCTATGCCTAATTATCACCAATCTATCGGAAAGCCATATGGCGAGCTGAATAAACAGATTTTACAGTTATTCCAAACTTCTGCAAAGTAAAGTTTAATTGACATAGAAACGATCGTTATATACACCGGTAAAATTCCCAGGATATCTGTATGTTTTTCTCAATAAAAGTCATTCAAAAGAAAGTCGTGAAAATATCTATTTTTGAACCCCGCGGTGTTACCCGCGGTTATTGTCGTACCGCGAGTAACGCCGCGGGACAAAGTTAGTCTAAAAAAAAGTAGCCTAAGTTACTCCCTGGATCATCAGCCACCTGCGAGTGAAAGTTCCGTCAAAATCCACAGACAGATAAAAAAAATTTGACCACATTTTTGGTATATGTACCTTGTATACATACGTATGCATTTAGTAAAAAGCGGTTATTTTAATATTACAAACAGACACTCCAATTTTATTTATTTGTATAGATAATTTATTATTCAATACTCCAAATGTATATAATACTGCCTCCGTGGCACTGTGGTAGCGTACGGCAACTGCTGTGCATGAGATCTCGGGTTCGAATCGTGGGTCGGACCAAATGTTTGTATGATCTGCAAATATTTGTTTCGGAGTTTGTGTGTTTTCTATGCATAATGTGTGTATTTAAAAAAAAAGTATTTATGTATTCATATCAGTTGTGTAGTACCAATAATACAAGCTCTGCTTAGTTTGGGACTAGATGGCGTTGTGTGTTAGATGACCTGAATATTTATTTATTTATTTATAATTCTTTTTAATGCTAAGTACTCACATATGGATTTACTTGATCGAGCAAATATGTCGAGTAAAAACCACGGCACGGGCAGTCCACACATTCGGCATTGATCGATCGAGTGACGCATCTTTTGGCTCGCCGTTCAGTAGTCACCGAACCGTTCTAGCCAAATGATGTATGTTCAACAAAGAAAACGATGGTTTCATTTAGCAAGTCTAGAAATTCTTAATTATAAAAGAATTAAAGAAAATGAAAAGGAGAAACGTAAAAGAAGATCGAACCATAGAGCCGTCTCGATGCGAGCCATTTAGTTGTGAGTTTTGCGATCCACACGTTAATTTTTACTCGTTTTGGAGTAAAACTATCGAGTAATAATACCGTATGTAAGTACGGACCATAAAACACATTACTGTATATATTCTCAGCGCTATTTATGTTCAAGGATCCAACAATAGTGAAGTCTATCTAACATCAATATGTTCTATCCGTTTTCCCGGTCGTTGACGTAGACGAATGCTACAAGTGATATATCGTCGCTTCGGGCTATTAATTTAGAAGACAGGGAAGAGTTGAATTACTGTTATGTTCTCATATTCTGCTCTTACTTATGACTGTTCACTGGCTTACTGAGAACTTTGAGTTCACGCCATTTCTTAAAGTGGTTTGAGAAGAAAAGCGTTTTAGAAGAGAGAAAACTTTTTAACAGCATCAAGATTTTCAATTCTGTTGGAATTTGTGTACGTATTTGGTAATATGCCGTCTGTGCGTCAATTTAAATTCAGACTTTTTATCTACATATAAGTGGATGCTGATTTTTAAAAAAACTTCTTACTTGTTTTACGTGGAATTTATTATATTAGTATTGATTAACATGTTTTGTACACGTTTTAATCACATATTTACGGTAATTGAACGAGGGCCAACTCTTTAAATGACTTCTAAAGTTTTCAACTTTGTTGTACGAGGTTTTTACATTAGGGGTAAAAACTTTCTAGTTAAAGTGATTAATGTACAAGCTTTATTAAGAGTACATAAGTTGAAGTGAACGGCCCGAAATAACACGTCTCTGTGATTGATAGGGTGTCGCGTGTGACTTCAGACAATATATTAAAAGTTCAAAGGCATGCTCAAGAATTAATCGACCCTAACGCAGGGTAATACGAGTTGAAGAAACTATGAACTTGAAGATTTTCATTCCTCGCAACTCAGACGAGCTCAGGGTATATATATATATACTAGCCGACCCACGCAACCTCGTTTGCGTCTCCTATTGCCCGTAGCTTGATAATTTTCCCACGTTTCGAAACGTTTTTTATTGCTGCTCCGCTCCTATTGGTCCGATGATGATATATAGCCTATAGCCTTCCTTGATAAATGTAGTATCCAACACTGAAAGAAGTTTTCAAATCGGTCCAGCGGTTCCTGAGATTAGCGTGCTCAAACAAACAAACAAACTCTTCAGCTTTATATATTAGTATAGATACACCAATTATTTTTTTCAAAGAGAAACTGTCATCTCTTAGAAACAAATTAATAAGGGTTATTAATAATATCCATTCGCGTTATTACTGGGTCTACAAGAATTACTCTTTGAAAACGTAGTTTGTGTCACATAAGAAAACCTGACTCTTACGGACTATAATGATGCTATCTTAGTAAAGTAACAAACAGGGGAAAATGTTTCCAAAACGTGCTAAATGCAGGATTTTGTTGACACACGCTTCATTCGAGCTCTACCATGCAAGCTCGATTAGGTTAAGGTCTGGAATTGATAGCTCTCCAGTACATCACACTAATATAAAGACGAAAGTTCGTACGTATATGTACGACGTATATGTCTGAATTTTTGTTACTTCTTCACGTTCAAACGGCTGGACCAATTTTGATAAAATTTAAAATGGAGGTAGTTGACACCCTAGACTAACACATATGATTTAACAAATTTAAAAAATCCACGGTATAACCGCGGAGAGAAGCCTGTTTGCCTAACATTGTTAAATATAAAACTAGTAACGATAACTTTTTGTTTCTTTAGCATTTTGAAAGTAAACCCTCTTGTTTTACTATTAAATCTATCGTTGAACTCAATCCCATTAATAATTCGAAACACTCCTAACATTTTACAAGTCACTTGTAACGATCCTACTGGTTTAGGCTTCTTACTTTCAAATAACACAGATTTGGACAAGTTGTTGAAAACTATCGTAAAATTATAAGTCTAGATTTCTACTTAATCCAGCCTCAAATGAAACCTAGACTGGCTGGCAGCCTAGCGGTGCTTATTACTGATTAAAGTTGTCAGTTACTTGTGGACTTAGGTCAAGTAAGGCTTTAAGTTATAAATACATTTGTATACAACTACTTATTTATTCCCACTTATAATCTAAAAAAAAATTATGATGAACCTGAATATACTAGCTATTGCCTGCGACTTCACCCGCCAGTATTTCAAGTTGCGTTAAATGTAGCCCATGCTACTCGCTGATTAAAAGTATCTTCTATTTGTGACATACTAGCCGACCCACGCAACCTCGTTTGCGTCGTAGAGTGATAATTTTCCCCCGTTTTAGTAACATTCTTCATTGTTGCTCCGCGCCCGTAGATCTTAACGTGATGATATATATTCTATAACCTTCCTCGATAAATGGGCTATCTAACACTGAAAGAATTTTTCGAATCGGACCAGCGTTTACTGAGATTAGCGTGTTCAAACAAACAAACAAACAAACTCTTCAGCTTTATATATTAGTATAGATAGAGTATAGATTTGAAATCGGTTTTGTGATCGCAAACTGCCTCCTTGGTCTAGTAGTTAGCGTAAGAGACTGCTGATCAAGAGGTCTCGGGTTCGATTCCCGGGTCGAACTGCTGTTGGGTTTTTCTAACAAGAAAATCTTAATAGTAACCCGGAGTATGGAAAATGGCGGTGTTTCTCGCCCGTGCTTCGGAGAGCACGTTAAGCCGTCGGTCCCGGTTGCCATGAACATCTTTGGCAATCGTTATTGGAAAGTCAGTGCCCTCAAATATACTGACAACTAGTTTAAATCTTCGAATTCAGTTCACCCTCAGGGTTGAGGAGGTCCGATGCCATTCGCTCCGTGTAAAAACTGATATTCAGGTAAAACTGGTTGAACTAGTAGCCGACCCCAAATCTTGGGAATGATAAAGGCTAGGTAGAAGTAGAGTTTTTGTGATCACATTTAAATAATTATTAAATTTAACATAACATGACATGTTTTTTTAAATTAATAATTGTCTAATGAGTAGGTACATAATATAAAGTGACGTTACACACGCAATGGAATATGTATATACTGTTAAGGTATATGTACCGTGTATACATACATACGCATTTAGTAAAACGCAGTTATTTTAATATTACAAACAGACACTCCAATTTTATTTATTTGTATAGGATATAGATAAAATAAGTGGCGCCACCAATGGCAGACCTGAGAACTATTCAGGATGCGTTCAGGAACTAGAAATTATGTTTATGATATTCCAAGAGTTGTGTTATCCAAAAATCACATAGTGATATTGTACAAGTGATTCAAATATTGTATTGCTTCTAGGAGATTTATTTTGAAAATTCAGATTAAAAATATCATAGTTCTCGAAAACTTTTTTACAACGAGAAGTAAAAGAAACTTGACATATTCAACATTGATATTGATCACATTTCATAGTGCGTCACAGACGAGCTTCACCATCATAAATTATACACACCCTTTAACAGAAGCTAAATATATCACCCCATTTCTCCTACTTAATTACATGACAGATTCATTCCAAAAATCTCCCGTTCAGATGTGTTATCCACGTATCTTTACTAAAGAATTTGTCGTCTGCTGTAATAGCCGTGTTAAATGTGGTAGGAAACATTAAAACTGTACAAGGTCCCGAGAATTAGAATGCTGTTCAATTCTTACTCGTCAAGTTATGGGAGGGCTGACATGAACGAATTAGTTTGAATTGCCATGGGAATTTATGGTGTAGATGCTTAAGTCGCATCGCTTTACTACTGAAACGCATTGTCTATGCAATGAAACATAGTTTTGATATCTTAAGTATCACAATTTTTTCAACTTTAGTATATTCCTATTTTTTTCAACTTTAGTTCCAACCAACTTTGAAGTTAAAGCTAGTGCTTTAACTTTAAAGTTGGTTGGAAATAAAGTTGAAACTTGGTTGGCAAAGGCGTTTTTGACGCGTTTTCCAATACCTCTACGGTATTCTTCTCGACGAGGGAAAAATGTAGTCTGAAATAGAAAAGGCTTAGTTACTTCTTCTAACATCGGCTATCTGCCAGTTAAAGTGCCGTCAAAATTGGTCCAGCCATTCCAGAGATTAGCCTTAATACACAATTACTTTTTCACACCCCGCTTAAAGGACTCGAGATCATAGTCACACATAAAATGATAGTCACTTACATTTAGGGCTACATTTGGATCGGTGGATACGTGCCTAATTTATTAGCTAGTGAATAACTTTGCGAGTAAACTTAAACCTTACAAGTTTACGTTATTGTATCCACAATGTCGGAAGGCAAACAAAAGTTCCCTCACAGTTAGAGGTATAGTAAATTACTTGCTAATCAGTGTTTATGTATTCGTAACGTTCAAACTTATTACCCACTTTCTTCTATGTAAATGAAGTTATTTTATTTGCTGAAGAACGGTGTTATCTTTGTATATTATTATCTTACGCAGAGATTATGAGTAGCTGAAATTATATCATTATACAAATTATAAGAACTAATACTTATATCTATATATATACTAGATTCATCACGCCGTACTTTCACAACAACAACCAAGGGTAACACCACGAGGCGAAGTTAGTCTAAACTAAAAATGGTCTAAGTTACTCATTATATTATCAGCTATCCCAGTGTTCCGTCAAAATCGAGTTTCAGAGATTAATCGCAACAAACAGACAGACACAGAAAAACATAAAACATACATTTTTATGTATGAAAGATTCTTTAAATGAAATAATTGATGAAAATATCTTCTAGAATTCCTTAATTGTCTTTCCCAGTTGTTTATGACTAAATTCTTTGAGTACTATCATTAAGATATTCCAGCAGAAACGTTAGATAAATTAATTTGATGTTTACACGACTTCCAAACATTGAATTGAAATTAGTTTAATGATACCTATTCTCTTTAATGTAAATATGTATATTTAATTAAGGAACATAGTCTTCATAATTCCTTTCTTAATTATGTTCTCACTGATATTGTATATTGAAGCTGAAATATACTTCATTAATAATTTATAAAATTACTTTTTAATTAAACTAAAACACATACTAACATTATTACTTAGACAGGATATAATATTTTTAAAGAAGGATAGAGGGAAGACAAGAGTTTTAAACTAAAATATCTTGTTGAGGTTAGCTATTCTGACTACTAAGCTAGATATCATAAGTTCCATTCCTAACCAAGACAGATAAGTGTGTGAGGGGCACCATTAGTTGTTCTATGTCATAGTTTATGTATATTTTTATGAGCAGACACATCACTTGATGGTAACTGACTACCACTGTCAATTTTACTTCACCCCAACCTAAAGAATCAGGGGGAGAAGAGGAGATGACCTCCAGGCACCACAAACTATTTGGTTCAAACCAATGAAAGGAAATAATAAAAATCATCGACCTAGTCTTTATTATTGTCATAATTGTTTAAAGTTAGCTTCTAGTTCAACCGGTTTTACCTAAATATTAGTTTTTATACGGAGCGACTGGCATCGGACCTCCGCAATTCTAAGCGCTAACTGAATTTGAAGAATGATTTAGTTCTCAGTATGTTTGAGGGCCTATGCCCTTGGGAAGACTATTCTTCCCAATAATGATTGCCATAAATGTTCATGACGACCAGGACCGATGAATTAACGTGCTCTCCGCAGCACGAAAGTAATCATCCAACTACTTATTCTAAGCGAAGTCAGATGAAGTCGAAAGCACTAGCCCCTAACTCTATAAATATTAGATATTCAACTCTCTTGTGTGAGCGTACGTTAACAAAATAAATGATACTCATATTATTGCTTCGTTACACACGAATGGAAAACCTTTTTATTCTTGACGCCAATGATTAATGATTGATAATCCAGTTATCTGTACCGTATTGAATGTATTTGTTTTCGATTAAACGTCTACTGAAGCTTATTGATATTTCTAAAATAAAATATATTTTTTTAGACAAGTCAATATGATTCAATTCATAAATTGACATGAGTAGAAACATCTGATATGCTGATGATCAGAAATGTTCATCGGATCTGCTATTGTAATCGAGAGGGTAGTAAATCATTGTTTTTTTTTGCTTATTTGGAATGTACTTGAAGATACCTTAAATAAGGAGTGAATTTTCTTGTTTGTTCGTTGTTGTGCGTTGTTTTCTTGACACCCCCTTATCTGAGTTACTGCTCTGTCGATTACCAAGGAAATGATGATGACTCACGCCATCAAAGGCTACTTGCAGCTTTCAGAAAGATTTCTAAATTCTTCACCAGTTTTTAAATAGTTTTGGTACTTGGTAAAATGATTTGCTTGGCAACGAATTTCTGTATAGTCGTAGTATCATTTCGATCAACTATAGACTGGTCTTATCGCATCGTCACTCCTCTCATTAATAGTTTTGCTGGGGTATATTCCACTAGTCTACTGAACCAATTTTAATATATAAGGTGGCAATAGATTCGTAATAAAGGCCCAGGTGTCATGCTACAGTCATTTTACCGAATGTTTTTACATAGAAGCGGTATATTATTTAGTTATAAATAGTTATTTATATTTCGCAAACAAGTCTGAATCATTGTTTGCGGTGCTTAATATTATTATACATATTTTCAGAAAGACGATCTTATAATACGCGCAGTGGCGTCTCGCACTTGGCTATTAATAAGGTGTATGTTAATGAGCAACATCCTGTGGGCTTACTCAAGGATGAATCATGATCTCGAATAGATATGAGCATACGTGGCGAGATGCCCTGGGGTACACTCTACAACACAATTGTTATCTGTCTGATTTTGTCTTTGTGTTTACATTACGTCAGAATTATTGTATTGTATATTGATAGTTTCTTCTTATAACCATGAAATCATACCTGGCCATATAACTGGCACTTATGGCTTGTTTTAAGCGATTGCTATGCCCCTACACTGTACACTGTATATTGTTCTTAGTGTGGTAGTTTTTAAAAAAAAACCATAACAAAAAGTGACTGCATTAACCTAGAATAAATAAGTTAAATTTGGCGTACTTACAGTTCCGATTTAGTGACGAATCTATACATCTATACAAATAAATAAAATTGGAGTGTCTGTTTGTAATCTCTGGAACGGCTGATGATCTAAAGAGTAACTTAGGCTACTTTTTTTAGACTAGCTTTGTCCCGCGGCGTTATACGCGGTACAGCTATAACCGCGGATAACACCGCGGGGTTCAGCTAGTAGATGACTGAGATTTGCTTGATTTTAAATTTAAGTTTACGTTTTTTATAATATTTAATGAATCAGCTGTATAAATATAAACTGTTGTGTACAAGCTTTACCACGCTGCAATTAAACCAGAAAAAAGATTGTGAGCGCTCGCGCGGCGTAACAAAGAATAAGCGTACAAAATCCAAGTCTATTTTAGTTTTCAGGACGTGCACTTTCATGACTGTGTGCTATTATACTGTGGTTTATATTTCATAGAAATGGCCAGATGTAGCATAAATGAACACGATATCTTACAGTACATCATAGTTCTACAGTATATTCAGAATATTACCGTTCTTAAATTAACAACAACCTAAACAATCGTTTTCTGTTTCAGGTCCGTATAATCCACAAACAAATAATTGGTAAGAGCTTTTGTCGTCAACAGTACCTATTTTTAAGCATACCAAACAAACCTATCTAAGCTGTAACGGGGTCATTTAGAATACAATACCATTGTTTGCATTGACTTACTTAATGTTCTTCTATTATTTATTAAAAAAACAAACATCTCCTGTTCACGCGACCATAAACTCTATCTACGTCAACATAAAGGCGAAAAATCACGCAACGTTTTAACTATTTCTGATACATAACTTCGGAATTTTATTACCAAACTATTGTGGTCTGTAATTCTTTAAAAATAGAGGTTATTGTGCAATATATGATGTGGTATTTGTACCTATCTATCGATGACTAGACACGGGATCAGTGAATCAGTTTCGGTGAAGTGTATTCATGGTCGTGTAATGTGGTCTTTGAAACCTGATATATGACAGACGGTGGCAGTTTGAAGTGACTTCATTACAAACGTTTGGAAGGCTTTTGTGCGCTTGCTTTGTGTTTAATATTTGATGTTTCACGATTAAGGATTCACGATATTAATGAAATAGTAAGTAAAAATATTTCTTTTAAACATTTTAACAGCTAATTAGTAGTTTAAGACAGTAGTCACTTACCATCTAGTCATATGTCTGTCAATTGCTCCCTATACAGTAAAATGAAACTGCCCACTAAGAACCCAGTGAAACATATACATATTAGAAGTTTAAATACTACTGAAAACCCTTATACCTAACTTATATCTTATTACTAACTTCCTGTAATTTAAACCTTCTTTAAAGTAAATTTAATCGTGTATCCTTACGTGACCATTCATCATTCCACGTAAGAAGCACTATAATACTGAAATTAAGTTCACCGAGAAATCGTTCAAGTACTCCACATTTGGCGGTACTATAAAAAGTTTTTCGAACCAAAATTGTCTTTATTGTAGAAGTGAGAGAGCTTTAATTCCATTAAACATTTAGTTCTGCAAGAACCCACCGACAAATGGTCCTGGAAGACTTATAATTGTTTTAAAAGTCGTGGCATTATTAAGCAGACCCTCTAAATGGATTACTACTTACGCTTAAGGCTACAGTTGACTGCGACACAGCATAGTGTCATTGTCCAGTCCAGTAAGGAGTATGCTGATAGCTTGGATTAAGCTTCCGTTGTAGTGAATTTATTTAAACTCGATTAGAATAGAAAATCACTACCAGAACACGTTTTTGTCTCCCTCTAGGATTTCGGGCATGAAAAAGCATTTCACTAGGTCCTTACAGTGGATGCTGCGCAAGTGCTGTTTTACGCCGGTTTTCTCTGAGGACGTGGTATCACTCCGGTCGAGCCGGCTTATTCATGCCAAAGCGTGGCTCTACCAGGGTAAGATTATTTAAAAACTAATAGGTTCATACGTTTTTATCCCCGAAAGGGATATTATTTGCTCATATTTTGCAATTGTTTTAAGATTTTAGTAATAATAAGGAGGTAAGTCTATTGAAGTCAAAATTGTGCTTTGGGGTTTAGATGAAGCGATCAACAATATATTGACTGGAAAAGCAAATAAGAAAGAATGACTATGGTGCGGGATATCGCTTACACAGATCCCGTAGTCTTCTGGGTGGGATGTGGGTTCGTTGACTGACTGACTCTAACTGATATGATCATGCCTAATCGGTTGACATAAACGCGGGCAAAGCCGCGGGCAACAACTAGTATAAAATAAAACAGTAAAGTCCTCGATACATCATTGATTATAACATTACTTGATGCTGTTGATAAAATGATGTTTCAAAGTTCACTAATAAAAGTTACAAAATAATATATCTTTTAAAAATAACGTCAAAATCCAGGCGCGTATTGTCGGTTCGCAAAGAATGCCTTCATTTCTAAACCCTACAATTTACTTCAGATTAAATTCCTGGCAGTTGGTGTTCCCAGATAGTTGTAGCCTTCCCTAACTCTCACTAACTTAATTCTGGAAACATTTTAAGGTCACTTACAATGAATCTCGCTGAGGGAGAACTATCTATTTGAGGGCTACATTTCGTATTCTCTCCTAATTCTACGATGTTACTACAATTACCAGCAAGGTTAAATTATTATTTGTGAAATACTATTTCTTTCACAGTCTGTGAAAGTAAAAACAATCGGAAACTTTCAATCTGGTTACTATTATCAGGGATGGACGATACACATTGATGAATTACTTAATACTTCTCATTATACAATTATTATTAATCTTTGGTAGGAATTGAAAGCACCCCCTATAAGCTAGAGCTTCCAAGGGATAGTTTTGATTTCTGTTCATGCTTTTACTCCTGTAGGTTCAGGACGGAGGATCTAACCACTAGTTCTAAATTGACATATCTAAAAAAAGAACTTGTTACTTAATTAAACTTACAACTTACTATGTAATATAAACTTACTATGACCATAAATATAACTCACATGGAACATAAAGAAGTATAGAAATTAAAAAAGAAATCCTAAATTTATCCTCGAGTAAATTATGACTAACATTTATGCTAAAGTGCTAACGTCAGAGATTGAAGCTGATACATGTTGTCCAAAACTAGTATGATAAATATTCTCTATCAATTTTTCTATCTCTTCTAAAAGTCATCTTTTCTTTTTTCATATATTTTCTAATACTAACTTCTAAATCAAGTTGGCTTCAAGAGTTGGACTATGAAAGAACTGAGGACCTAGTCAAATTTATTTTATAACACACGCGCATACACACACACACAAACACATACACACAAAAGCGCGCATGCATTCTCACACACATATACTAAACACAAAGGCACTAAGGATATTTGAATAAGTTTTCCAATTGCAAGAAGCGTCACCTTCAAATTCAAATACATTGAAACAAAATTTGCGACTGCATTCTGTCTCCCGAAATACAGGCTATGCCTAGCTTGGGAATCAGTACCAGTACTTATTATAGACAAACTGTCAAGGATTTTATTGCACTGTATGATTTTAAATGTTATATCTTTGGTGTGAAATAAATATATTATTATTCTAAACTTTCGCGTTTCAGGATAAAACGATTATGTGCAACCTGGTCGAAACGTCACGCAAATCAGAGGTAAATAATACCTTTAAATAAGTGATCACGTCAATACCCGTAAATAAAATAATTATTATAATTATATTTTCTTTTTTAGAATTTATTTCAATATACTATACAAAACCTTTCTAATTATATTCCACTTTGCATAAACTTTACAAACAGTTGAACAAATTGTTCTGAATAAAATTAGATTCATTGTTTTCTCGAGCTGTGCAACGCATACTAACAGTTCAACGCTCCTGACTAATATAATGTCTAGAAATTCCCCTTCAAAGAATAACTTATTAAGTTGTATGTTAAAGTTACGTTATGGAATAAAACAGACTCATTTCACAATTGCTGATTCCAGGGTAAATGAATTCCAATGTTAGTAAATTCCAGGTAAAGTGGTGTTAAATTTCATGTGGGTATTTATCGGAATATCGGTTCATTGAAACCTTTCAAGGTTGACGATATGAATTGGTACCGTAAATAATTCGGACTCAGAAATATATGAGCTACTTATATGGCTATTTATAACTTTTATATGACGGTAGTCCGTTGTCAAAAGTTTATTCGAGGTTAGGTAATGGTCAAAAAGGTTAATTGTTTTATGAAAATTATAGTAGTGCGTTATAAATAAGACTGGGGTTAATAATAGTGTTATTTCTGTGTTTTATTGATTAAGGGGCAAACGAGCAGACGTGTTACCTGATGGTTACCGCCGCTCATGAACACCCAGAAGCGTCACAAGTACGTTGCCAGTCTTTTAAGAAGGTTTACACTCTTTTCTTAAAGGCTTGAAGGTCGTATTGGTTCAGGAATACCGCAGGCGACAGTTCATTCTATAGTTTTGTTGTGCTAGGCAGAAAGTTCCTAGAAAACCCCAGCCATCTAAATGATGTGGTTGGAACGGCTGTCGCTTAGGAACATGGCGGAAAGAGGTGACAGGTATGAATTCGAACAATTTCTCGGAGCACTCCCCTTAGTAAATGCGGTAGAAGATCCATAGCGAAGCCACATCTCTACGCAGCGCCAAAGAGTCCGGCCGAATTGTAACTTCCTGGTAGTCGACGATTCGAGCCGCTCTCCGTTGAATGCGGTCCAGAGGGAGGAGGTGGAGGAGGCCCTCGCCCAAAGATGAGGACAGTATTCCACATGAGGCCGAACCTCGCCTCTCCTCGCCTCGGACAGACAGGCAAAAAAACTTTTAACTACCTTTTGGTATATGTACCGTGTATACATACATATGCATTTAGTAAAAAGCGGTTATTTTAATATCACAAACAGACACTCCGGTTATATTTAAATGTATAGATTAATAATTAAAAAACAACAATAATTCACAAATATAAGGAAACAAAATCATACTGACCATGTATTTCAATTGCCGTATATACTATGATAATTTACAACACACATTGCTATTACGGCAATAGTACCAACGATTTCAAGGTAACTACACATCTAAACCATAACGCAAATTCTCTTTAATGGATATTAATTTAATTCATTCCTTTTTTACTGACCTTCGCGATAAAAGGGGTCGAAACCACAACAAAGATGGTAAAATTATTTAAATTTCTCGGTATAGCGGCCACAGGGAACGTCGCAATTTGGGGAAGCCTTTGTTCAGTAATGATGTGTGTGTGCTTAGATTGATTGAATGTAAACATACACATGGTCACTGAAATCACCATGTTTATAGTAAATGGTACTTTTATTCGGCTTACAGAACATAAAAGTTTCATTTAGAAAGGAATATTTTTTTAAGTATTCATTCATTACAAATAAATAATTTTATTTATCATCGAAGTATCTCCAAATTTTTAAATTTTAGTCTGTCACTTTGGTACGGCTAATTTCCGGTACGGCTGGACCGATTTTGACGGGACTTTACTGGAAGATAGCCAATGATATAAGGAGTAACATAGACTAATTTTACTTTTTAGTCTGGCTTGGATTGTTGTAGTAAAAATATAAAACCAAACGCGAGTTCCACTACGAGGCTTCTAGAAAAAATAGTTTTAAAAGAAATTTAAAGATTTTTCTCTATTTATATAATATGTGATTATTACATTTTATTAAACATACACCACCGGACACGGACAGACAAACGACACCGGGCGCGGGCCCTATTGTAATATCGGCGCTGCAGTCACCTACTGCAGAAATATGCTGAGATAGGCGCCTTTTCTGGCACTGCACAGGTCATTATAATTACTTATTATGCCCTATAACCTCAAATATACTTCAAACCATGTATTTATCCTGTGTATGTCAAACAAATGTTTTTTCTTCTTCTTTTTATATTTGGTTACCAATCGATATTCCAGAAACAGGCGGGTAGAGGCACCGGCTTAATCTGCTACTAATATATATGTAGTAGAGCCACGCTGATTTCATCACGAACGGGCAAGCAAAGCAGAGTCACTTTGGCAAGCTCATAAATAAAATAAATATGTTATAGCACAATATGAATTTACTGATAAAACCGAAATAAATGATTTGAATTGCCACGAAAAGTTATAAAATGTAAGTTTTATGTTATTTTATTTAGTAAGAACTTAGTTTGTCTTGAGTTAGGTTCGCAAAAATTTGAAGCTTCATAAGAAGTCCTGTCACGTACCGAATCTATGCAAAGCATTCAACTAAATCTTTTGCCGCTAAGTCGTTGTTATTTGAAGAAATCCAATATTATTTATAGAGCTGTCTTGTATAAACACGTCTTCAAAATAAATTTAACATAAAATTGAACAAGACAAAGTTTAAATCTATAACCCGACTACGTAAAATCTTTTGATAGAATTTATACAGCTTATCAGCTAGGTTATTATTTATTACGAATCGATTGACATCTTATTGTTTACAATCGGTTCAGTAGTTAAGGCGCCATACACAGACTGCCAAAGCTGTTTCCCTTCCTTTAAGCTTGCGATAGTCAGGTGAACCCACTCGCCAGATATGTAAAATATCCAAAGTACTGCGAAATTTGTTTCCTGAATATCTCAGTTTGAATTCCCTCATTCATTGCAAGGGGATTATATGCCGACGCTGGCTGGTTGTAAGCTGCAGGCTTACTGCTCTGCACTGAGTTTTCTTGTCTTGTGAACATGCTGTTTGGGTAAAACTTAGATCTTATAAATCTATACAAAAAATAAAGTTGGAATGTCTGTTTGTAATACATGACGACACTAGCCGCGGGAAACACCGCGGGATTCAACTAGTCTATTATAAAATTATCGTGTCATAGCTCACTAAGCTCCTCCGAAACGGCTGGACTAATTTTTATGTAACTTTTGGGTACCTGTGTTCACTGTGTCTGAAAATAAGTCTTAAACATTTTTTTACGGCCTCCAAAAAAAATTTTTGATATTCATCCCGAATATCAAAAATTTTTTTTGGATATTTATTTTTATGAATACGTATACATTTTAATATTTAAATCCGTTACAATCAACCCTTACTTTATGAATAACTAGCTGACCCACGCAACCTCGTTTGCGCCTTATATTGCCCGTAGCGTGAAAATTTCCCCCGTTTTTGAAACATTCTTCATTGTTGCTCCGCTCCTATTAGTAGTAGCGTGATGATATATACCCTATAGCCTTCCTCGATAAATGGACTATCCAACACCGAAAGAATTTTTCAAATCGGACTAGTGGTTCCTGAGATTAGCGTGTTCAAACAAACAAACAAACAAACTCTTCAGCTTTATATATTAGTACTAGCTGACCCACGCAACCTCGTTTGCGCCTTATATTGCCCGTAGCGTGAAAATTTCCCCCGTTTTTGTAACATTCTTCATTGTTGCTCCGCTCCTATTAGCAGTAGCGTGATGATATATACCCTATAGCCTTCCTCGATAAATGGACTATCCAACACCGAAAGAATTTTTCAAATCGGACTAGTGGTTCCTGAGATTAGCGTGTTCAAACAAACAAACAAACAAACTCTTCAGCTTTATATATTAGTACTAGCTGACCTACGCAACCTCGTTTGCGCCTTATATTGCCCGTAGCGTGAAAATTTCCCCCGTTTTTGTAACATTCTTCATTGTTGCTCCGCTCCTATTAGCAGTAGCGTGATGATATATACCCTATAGCCTTCCTCGATAAATGGACTATCCAACACCGAAAGAATTTTTCAAATCGGACTAGTGGTTCCTGAGATTAGCGTGTTCAAACAAACAAACAAACAAACTCTTCAGCTTTATATATTAGTATAGATAGATATGTTTGTTAGGAATTATTGTGTATACATTATTTCCAAAACCTAAATCTTTTTCGCCCAAAAAAGTAGTCATATAATATATACCTATTTGTTAAATAATTTTTTCACCCGAAGCGATTCCAGAAGATAATTTTGACCAACGAATTGTACGTACTCTTAACATTTATACAGCATTAGTAATACAATACATAGCTATTTTGGATAGATTAGATATTTTCTCGTTTTCTCATTCATAGAATCAATCTGTCGGGAAGTTTTTTTAGTTCTTTGTTGGCCCGCGTGCGTCGGCCCCATTTGTCTTAGATTGTCGCCGACGGGAGGAGAATGCAAATTACTGCGCGTCGCCGTCTGTACCCTATAAATATACTCCTGGATAACTTTATTTTACCGTCTGTAGTGTAACAGACTACGCAAACAGCACTTGAAGGACTTCGATTGAGAAACTTCTAGACATTTATAAAAAAAAATATTTTATCGCTTTGTACAGCGACAGCGCGTACCGCGCGTAGAAAATTTATAGCAATCAACACAAATAAATCTATTAAGTTTATGATAGTTTATTCTATCAGATCACCTTTAAGTAACGTAAGATACGTTCTTTACATTACGTACTTTACATAATATAAAATGAAGTCGCTTCTTCTGTCTGTTCGCTTAGAATTAAGATCTATTTTACTACTCAACAGATTTTAATGTAGTTTTCAGTAATAGATATAGTAATACAAGAGGAAGGTTTATATGTGTAATACATGTATATTATAATACACTTATCCGAGAATTTCAAAGACTTCCGCGTTGGAAGCGCAGCCGGGTCGCTAAGGTATTCATAAAGGCAACCTTTTCTAAAGAAAGGTAAAATAATACCAGGTAAATAACTAGTTAATAATGTATTTCTGCCGTCAATTTTGCATCTAGCCTATACAGTTCTATACTAATATGGAAAAAATAATCGTTAAAGCGGTTTGTATATCGACTTGTGTTGTGTTCAAATTTGAACAATTTAGAACTTTTTGAGTGTTTGAACCGTACACAAAGCTTCTTGATATTTTAAATATGTGCTTGTAGATTTTATTGTAAGCAAACAGTATATTGGCAGGTCGCCTAAGTACCTACGTCAAATACATTACGTGAAGGACTCAAATATCGCTTCGTTAGTATAAATATCAATATTTAAGAGATCCTCCCACGGTACGCCTCGATATCTGATATTATACGGACGAGTGACAACATGTTTACTTAAGTACACTTACGGTTTCGACTTTCATATTTAAACGTGTAATAGTTATACTATGTTTTAGTGTAATTACTTTACCATCAACAGTCTTTAATAACCCTCTGCTGGACATATGCCTTGCCTTAGAAAGGACGTTTTGGCCTACTATACAAGCTGGCTAGTCGGGTTAGTAATTTGGTTGGTTATGAGTGTTCTCTCTCTTGATAGTAATGTTTTCCTGCGTAGCTTGCTCCTCTAGTCCCTTCAATAATAAATAAATATGAATATCAACACACAACGCCATCTAGTCCCAAGCTAAGCAGAGCGTGTTTTATGGGTACTAGACAACTGATATATATATACATACTATACTAGTTGTTGCCCGCGGCTCCGCCCGCGTATATGTCGGTTATCGCGGCAAATAGTAGCCTATGTGTTATTCTGATGTATAAGCTATATTACTGTAAAGTTTCATCCAAATCCGTTCAGTATTTTTTGCGTGAAAGAGTAACAAACATCCATCCAAACATCCATCCATCCTTACAAACTTTCGCATTTATAATATTAGTAGGAAGTATAGATATACTTTTTTTAAATACATACACATTATACATAGAAACACCCAAACTCCGAAACAAATATTTGCAGATCATACAAACATTTGGTCCGACCCGACCCACAACATTCGCATATGCTCCTACTGCGCCACCGAGGCAGTTATCAATTCATTCATTTAATAATTATTATTATACCACGTATTTATCTATACAAATAAATAAAATTGGGATGTCTGTTTGTAATATTAAAATAATTGATTTTCACCAATGTACGTACACATGGTACATTTACCAAAAACGTATTTTTACCTGGACCTATTCTCCCGAGACTTTCACTGATAGGTAGCTAATGATATGGGAAGTAACTCGCGGTACGACAATAATCGCGAGGTTCAGCTAGTTCAGAAATATAAAATTATGTTTATCAGCAGTCTGAGTTATCACTTTGCTTAGGTTAAAAGTTTAAGATTTGACTAGTTATAATTATTATTGTAAGTCTAATGCAGATCTGTATTTTTAAATATCCGGTTATTCCGTTTAGACACCTTTCGTAGTCCCATTTTCATCAAACATTATGTGCTTTTACTTAAACTTCATAAACATTTTTTTGTATCTATGTGTTCTTAGAAAAATATGCTTAATCATAATAATATTATGAGCTTGGAATAAATTTATTTGTCCGAGAATTTCTTCATTGTATTCCATAATGCTTTCCTGCTCAATAAAGTTCTATCTTTAGTTA
Organism: Spilosoma lubricipeda; assembly: GCA_905220595.1. Lineage (NCBI taxonomy): Eukaryota > Metazoa > Arthropoda > Insecta > Lepidoptera > Erebidae > Spilosoma > Spilosoma lubricipeda. Next base: position 2,836,095 of record HG992294.1, read on the forward strand.
TTGATAAATAACATGAAAGAAGCAAGAGAAGTGCAGCATTATATGTATCCCTTTATCAAAGCCACATTGTGCATAAACGTACCTTTGAGGTTTTACTTTGCCATGAATAGAATTGAGACCTTAAAGAGAAGCTGCAAAAATATCACTAAAAGCGGCAAATCTTTCTTATTTACAGTAAACCGTTCACATTGAACAAACATTGCAAAATGTGTATATGTTAATAAATCTATCGGATAACTTAAGCTGCGATATTATTTCGATTACGGCTTAATTCCCTTTTATCGATGCCGTAAATGATTGCCAAACTCATTAGAGTTGGATGAAGACATCTCTTTACCGTGCATCCTCTATCGCTTGCATTAGAGTGAGAGAGTGTTCCGAGAAAATAGTTTAAGATGACAGTACGAAGAAACTAAGCTTCCATTCTCATCATCATCATCAGTCTTTTACAGTAAAAGACTTTTATTAGTTTTATCTATTTATGTTTATTTGCTTGAAACAGACTTTTGTAAGTGGGTTTTTCAGTTTTTTATATTTTATTTATTACATAGTGCACCTCTCGGTATTACCTACAGGTTTTGTTGCTTTTGAATTAGATATTGTTCGCTATGCCATTGATTTTTATTTTTTGTAAAAGATTTGCTTCTTTTTTTTGTAATTTTTTTTTTCTAAGGTTAAAGTAACCAAAATTACTCCTTGTAACATCAGCTATCTTCCAGTCAAATCCCAGTCAAAATATTTTTTTTCTAAACGCCGTTTGTACTACTTTCAAATGCATTTAGTGAAAACCTATTAATTTGAAATTGCAAACGGTCTATTCAATTTTAAGTTTATTTGCATAGATTTATTTACTCTTACAACATAGACAGTATTTAATTTTCCTAATAATCCTAATACAACACAGTCCTCAGTAAGCTTCTAGCTCTTACCTAAACCTGGTATATTGCTAAGGAGTTATTATTTTTAACCGCCCCTACTCCACACTGTCCTCGACACGATACGAATTCTTCATTTGTGTGTTATTCATGCATGAATCACGCATTTTAAGTTAACAAAGCCTTTAGTTTCGAAAATTGTTCTTGGTTGGTACAGATTTTTTTTGACTGAATTGTTTTTATTCATCGGGACCTTATTTATTGATACTTGTTTGTAAACATCAATTAGTATAAATGGATGATGTTAAACTAAGTAATGATATTTTATAAGCATCAAAAAAAGTTGCGTGTAGTCGGAAAAAATTACTACAAGAGCAATAAAATAACCACGAGCGGTTTAACCCATTCGAAACGTCGGGAAATAGCATGTATCAAAACCTTTTAAACAATTTAATCGCGGAAAAGTCCCGCTATTCAAAAAAAAAATACTAAAACATGTGTAAAAGTCGCGAAACTCTAAAAATAGTAAATACAAGTATAATTTTAACAAAAATAAAACCGACTTCAAGGTTTGACTCTATTTCTCAGATTTTAGTGTCCTTGTCATGGTACCACCGTTGGGATATCTCCGTTCCATTAAAAAACGAATCGAAAAAAAGGAAATATATATATATATATATACGGTTGAATTGAGAAACCTCCTCCTTTTTTTGAAGTCGGTTAAAAAGGGAACTTTAATGAAACTCTGAATGTGAATTTATTTACATATGGTTGCACGATGACGTGACCGATCAATACTGTAACCAAACAAAATATAAATAACTAAAATGAGAGTCAACAATTCAACCCAGTAGACTACAAATCAGAGTAGTAATATATACCAGAGTATAGTATCACGACAATAAAAAATATATTCAGAAATACACACATCATTTGCGCGTTCACCATCTTACGAAAAAATCCTTTTATACCCAAGTTGTTAACGTTATATCTCACTAACAACATATCACCGAATAGCACCAAAAGCAAAAAAATATACGAACCAATACGCTTTGATAAACATATCGGTACATGGGACGAGGGAATCCGACACTAATCCTTAGTAACGGTAGCATGGCGTCGATGACTTACCAACATACGGCACACGAGTTCACGTTTGGCTGTTAAATTGTCGTTTTTTAGGGTTCCGTACCTCAATAGGAAAAAATGGAACCCATATTGGATTACTTTGTTATACGTCTGTTTGTCCTGACCATTTTCTCTCTTTTCTCAGGAACGCGTATAGCGTATCAAGCTGAAATTCATATCAAATACGACCTGAGTCTAGTCCTGTCCCTTGGGGCTATGAAAATTCATATATTCATATCAATACGTATTATAACTTATTATAAATAAGAAGGAAACACGTGCTCGTAATGAGGTTTTGGCTGAAAGAAGAGTCGATATGTTTAGTTTGAGAGCCTATATCTACCACTCTAAAACGGTGATTTCGAATGCTAGCACACATGTTGTCTCGTAAAGAATTTATTTATATAATACATTTATAGCTAGTTATTATATATATATTGTCATTAACAACACAACTCGTAATGAAGTACCTTAACCTCGGTAACCATTTACCAATTTGTTACATAATTCAAGTCCGTATACCCGTTTCAAGATCATTATATATAAAAATACATGAATGGAACTCATTACAGAGGTTCTCCAATGATACAAAATATTCAACCCCACACTGAGCGTACTTTCGTCAACTATAGAGCAAATTATTTGCCTTGTATAAACACAACCTAACGTAAAGCCGTAATACTATTTGCTTTTAATATTGCTCATATACTATGAAATATCAGCTGGAGAGTTGCGGCGACAGGCGTGGCAGTAATGCGTAAAGTATTGTGAGTTCGATTATAACATGCAAGTAGTCTTGTATTACTTCATGTTCGTGTGGTGACAGTTTATGAAAACGGAGTATCACCATACCTATTCATCCCATGGATTTTGTAAGAGTTGACTAAGGGAGGAAACTACACAGGACAACGTCACGGCAGAATTAGAAAAAAAATTAAAGAAACTCTATATCAACCTGTCTGGAAAGCGAAGCATAGTATGCCAAAAACTCCTGTCTGATGATGCGAAAGTAGAACTCACTAGTATTAACTGTAGAAGGTCGTATACTTGATATAGTAGGGCATAAACTCCTGTCTAAGGAGAGGCCTATATCTATCAGTGGACTATAGAGTCTGTTCAGTTCCCAGCCTAAATAATAATAATAAAAAATTCAAGGTAGTAGAGCCACGCTGATTTCAGCACGAAGGGGCCGGCTCGACCGGGGCGGTACTACCCTCGCACAGAAAATCAACGTAAAAAGACAGCGATCATGCTGTCGTGTTTCGTTGGTGAGTGCGAGACCGGAGGCCCAATGATGCAGAAGCATCACTAGCCCGCCATGGTGTGGGTCGCCATGCTGCATTGTTGCATTGTCTGCATTCGCAGTATGGTGACCACCACTCTTGGATTCTACTCATGCTTTCCATCAGGCAGAGTAGTCATTTTGGCAGGGTAAACATAAAAAAAAAAAAAAAAAAAAACTACACTCTCACCACTTGTATCGCGGTGGACTTTACAAACATACCTAAAATAGACACAAAGAACGCCTAGGCTCCAGGAATACATAAAATATTGAAATATAATGTGTGTTGTAGAGGCTAATACTGCTTAGGTTTTAATATATAATCATTTCATTTATTGCGGTATTCGCATTATTTCGAACCATTATATAAATGAACTTCCAACAAAATGTTTCACACCACATAGCAGTACTTCGCTTCAGAGGCTGTCAACCTCGTTTAGCAACACATGCTCATGTTACGCTGAAATAACATTATTTAATACGTAACTAAGTATTGTTTTACAAATACAATTGTTTCCCTTTGTATAACCGATGCTTATTCATCTAAAATACCTATAATAACTGTTGGATTCCTGACGCCTTGAATAACTAAGAAATATATTTTGTACTTGAATTAACTTAAAATAATAATTTCAAGTAAAAAGGAAAGTGTTAATATCTTTTTCAAAGTTCTGGCCACTCTCGAGTTGTGGATCTTTTGTAGGTGATTAGTGATATTTTTTCCTTCATGGAGGATTCCATATTATCTATCTCTCTCACTCTTTGGCGATAACCATGACGGATATTTCTATAGTACATATTTTAATCATCATCAATAGCCTTAACTAAGCCACTGCTGGGCATACGGCTTAGGAGAGTTCTATAAGAAAAGGTGCCTCTTGCCTATTATGCTATGCTTGTCTGATGGCTATAAACCTTAAATTAAATCATTTACTCTGTAATTAGATTTTTCTTTATGGTATAGGGGGCAAACGAGCAGACGTATCTCTTGATGATAAACGATTACCGCCATCCATGGACACCCGTAACACCAGAGGCGACACAAGTACGTTGCCGACCTTTGGGGGATAGGGAAAGGGGTATGGGCCTCCGGTATCCTCACTCATTCGGTGAAACACAGTGCAAGCGCTATTTCACACCGGTTTTCTGTGAGGCCGTGGTATCACTCCGGTCGAGCCGGCCCATTCATGCTGAAGCGTGAATGAATGGTGATTCTCTGTATTTTTCATTAGGTTTTTTTTACATAAAGTTTCTGTCTAAACACCGATATTAACCTTCTCAGAGGCTTCTACACTTAGTTATTTAAAGATGACTATTAAGAACGTCTGTTGTGTAAAGCCGAAGAAAGAGGATTTACTTTGATTGGCAGTTCCAATTTACTTTAAGTGATGGTTTTTACGAAATCTCTAGAAATTTAATATCTAATAAATTTTCAAGTTAACGTAGTTCTTTTGTAGACAAATCGAGAATAAATTAAGAAGGAAGGTTCTAATTTGCCATTTTACATGACTTTAGCTTAATATAAGGATTTAACATGTTTAAAAAGAATAGATACGAATTAAAGTAAAGTTGTTGTTGTATATATATATAAGCAAACATAGAAGAAAACACTTAAACAATAGTTTTAGATTAAATTGATTAATATAATTTGTAACTCTTGTTTGCAATAAAGGCTCTAAAATCTAAAAAAATCATGTTGTTGTAGTATATCCTCGGTTTGGACTTGAGGCTCAAGGGTAACCGCGTAGTAAAAGAAATCGCGCAGTTAAGTAATCTTAATCAGGTCAGTCTATGATGGGTTAGCCATTCTTAATATATTGACACATCCGTACCGTACCATCCTTAGCAGTAGTTACGGTTAGTTCGAGCTTTTATTTGGTTTAGTACTTTTTTATTTATGGACCTGCCAAAATGACTCTACTCTGCCTGATGGAAAGCGTAAATAGATTCCGAAGATGGTGGTCACGATACTCATTGCGAATGCAACAATGCAGCATGGTGACCCACATTATGACGGTCGAGTGATGCTTCTGCATACATTAGTACTTGGATTAAGTCGTGATGACAGTTGCTTCATGTAAAAAAAATTAGTTGAACCTTCCGTAGTAGACTTAAGGTCGACCCCAAACTATTTTTTTTGACTGCATATATGCCGCTTTCTATTTCGCTAAGTGTAACACTTTTTATGATCCACAGATTGCTGTTCTGAGTCTGGGTGTTCTTCGTGTTCCTGTCATGTATGTTTGTAGTGCGGGAGAAATATTGTTCCATAAAATATGGGAAGAAGGCTCGGAGGCAATTTTATTGTGTATTTACATGATTCGTAAAGAGTTACACTGTATTATAAGACAATGTAACTTCGTAAATTAGATTTCCAAAGACTTTCTCAAACGCAATTTCAGATTCTGAAAGTTGTTCAATAGTCTGGCTGTTAACGGAATACATAATACATCCAGAACAAAACGCCCACGGTAAAATAAATTGGGTATATAAATAGCAACTCTTGTTTTTTTACAATAGAGTTTAATTTAGGTTACACAGTTCTAATTACTAGACACTTATTGTCAACTAGAACTTTCCTCTCTTTCTGTCGCATAACTCTATAACTCTTCACTCTTTTAATGACCTCTTTTGTTTTTTTTTTCTATCTTATTTATAGAAATAAATAAAATTGGAGTGTCTGTTTGTAAATATTAAAATAACCGCTTTTTAATAAATGCATATGTATGTATACAGGATGCATGTACCAAAATAACATTTTTTTTCAGTCGTTGTCTGTCTGTCTATCTGTCTGTCTATCTGTCGGTCTGTCTTCAATGTTATTTATTTGTATAGATTTAACTAAAGCATTGCTGGGCAGGCTTGGGGCAACCCATTGACTCACCTACCAAGTCGAAGATACCATGTACTTATAGCTTCATACCAAATGTTACTGAAGCACGTGCAAAACTACTATGAATGAAAGAAAGAAAATTATATGAATGAATGGAAATGTAGTTCTTCTTTCAATTTCGCAAATAGTTAAAAAGACCATAATGATGTCTCTTAACAAATAGAAGCAAGTTGCACAATTTTCTAATTGTAAATCGAATTATGTTCATGATTTATTAATCTCCCTGAGTTACGAAGGTTCGCCTTAATAGCTACGGTCACAACGCCAAGGTAGTTTAACTTTTATTTACGATTTCATTTGCCAACTTGGAAAGTTTGTGTTCTTGTTGGGCATAAATCTGGCCAAGCTCTGCCCCCTTCAGCTGTCTACTTCGGTCCAACTGTAATTCGTCAAGGACACCAGCCCATTACGTCTTTCCTTTGTCTTTATACTTTCTTTTTCGTATAATTTATATTGATATTTTGGTTCAATAAGCCAACACATTCAATAAGCACAGAAAATCAACGTAAAATGACAGCGATCATGCTGTCGTGTTTCGTTGGTGAGTGCGAGACCGGAGGCCTAATGATGCAGAAGCATCACTAGCCCGCCATGGTGTGAGTCACCATGCTGCATTGTCTGCATTCGCAGTATGGTGACCACCACTCTTGGATTCTACTCATGCTTTCCATCAGGCAGAGTAGAGTCATTTTGGCAGGGTCAAACATAAAAAAAAAAAAAAAATACATCAATGGAGGTTTAAATTTGGTTTTAAAATGCCAATTGTGATCTTAGTTTCTACAAAGTACCTTCGGTTACCTAACTACTCAATAACTTAAAAGTCGATATTACAACGAGAAGTACATATTCCCATGTGTAGTTGGCATATCTTTAAATTAAGCCCTAAAATAAATATCAGTTTATCAAGCTTTCCATGTAAACGTATCAATTTCGTCGCGTGACTGCTTTAATCAACACCGACTAGCAACTGCCCACTGTTGTATGGATTTTTGTTCTTGGTATTAATGTTCTATTGACATTTTAAAACTCATTTTGGAATGATTGAAAGTATGTTTATATTGTTCTTGTGTAAATATTATATGTTTATGTGCTTCTTTATAGTGATTTTTGCAATTAAGTAGCCATGATTTTTATTGCAACCATAAGTAAAATGTTTAATAGTTTTAAGGTGGTTTTATTCACTTTATTACTTACTATCCTACTAGTTTGAATAAAACTTTCCTCTATCACTTTAGTTGTGAAATATTTCGCTTGCCATTCTATTAATCTTGATAATTGGAAATGAATTGTCGTTTGTTAATCTCACTAAAACTCGACAACGACTGAATCGATTGGGCTAATTTAGATTTTTGAAAAAGGTACTTGTAAAAATGTGAAAAAGGGAAAAAACAAACTTGATTATCTTAATTTCACGATTACGAAGTAGCGGGCACAGGTTATCAAAAATAAATTAGAAGCATGTAGTGATTCTTCGCCTTCAGTAAATTAGACTAAATAGATGTTTAGAGGTTGCTAAGTTTTTAAAAAAAAAATTTGATTCCACTTTTTGCCACTACTAAAATGTAAAAATATTAATTATAATTCAAATTTTACCATAAGTAAAATCAAAGTGTACCGACAGTTTTCATAAGATTAGCAAGTATATAGCATTCCAAAAAAATCAATAACTTCATCGTTTGCAATGTATGTGTGCATCTTTAGTTGCAATTACAATTTTGACAAGCAAAATGCACCTTTTTAATTTTAAATCACTCGAAAGAGCAGGCTTCCTCTTGTAATTGGAGTCTTGTAATAAAAGCAGTTCTTGCAATATCAGTTCAAAGTTCGTTCAAAAGCAGTCAGTTCAATTCAATTCAGACCATTTCTCTTCTTGATGCCTAATTACGGCAATTAAAACAACTCGAAGTGTCATCAGATGCATCCATTTCTCTGGTGACTAATCACCACATAACTGCACTTATAATGATTGGCGCGTCTTTGCCACTTTGAGTTCGTAATTCATTACCCACTTAATCATTAATTAATTCCTCAAGTAACATATAGAATACGAATGGAATTACATGTTTCTGTGCTATTTCTAAATTTAATCAAGAATCTTCTGTTAGTAATAATAGTTTTAAGACCGTAACTTGTAGTCAGTCGTTCTCTAAGATCTATTCCCTAGTTCGCAAGGAATTAACTTCCTCGAGAATCTAATAAGATAGCAGATGTTTCATTTCAAAATGGTGGTTCCTAAAATAGTTCCTCTACATTAGCAGTAGGGTATATATTACAATGGCATTGGAGCTATTAAAGATGCACCCCAAAAAGAGGGTAACGATGTAAACTTCTAACTGAAGGTAATTGGAGAAGTTCATACAAGTCTCATGTTCGTTTTTTTTCCTAAATGTTACTTTTATGCCTGCTCCAAAATTCGTTGGTGATTATTCTAGAAAGTTAATTAAAATTATGAGCAGCGAATTCCACACAAAAGAGATTTGAAACAAAGAAACTTACCTAGAAAATTGGAGTGCATCTGCATCAGACGTAATTCGAATTCAGTTGGAGTAGATTTCGTTCGAACAATTTGCCGGAGTGGCCCACGTTCTGTAGGGAGACAAAAATGTTCATTTTGGTACTACGTTATCTGCGTTTGTCGTGAAAGTTTTATCACTTTATTGGTCTTATGGATAAGTCTCTAAAAGGATGTTTAATCCCAAATGTGTTTCTGACGTGAATATTATAATACAGAACTATTTGATGCAATCACAACTGAATCACTGTCAGAGAATATCAGAGACGGACCCTAACGTAGTTATTAAATAGTTGTCAACAGGCGTCTGTTATATCATACGTATTTATGTAATAGGTACTAGAGATCTCCTCGCTTTTAGGAACTTAACAAGTATTTCCAAGTTAATGTTGCACGCCCCAAATGCATGTTTGAGTACATATTTAGTATAGGTTAATGCCAAAGTTTTAGTGTAAGTATAGCACTACTTGCTAACTTATGTGTCTATTGTGTATTGCACTTTTCCATTGTCATTTATTATGAAGGTATAAGTATGTATACATTTGCAGTTACGTATAAAATGTTGTATTTTCCTTGCAGTATTATAATTTATATTTTTACTGACCGCGCCATCGTTCCTTACCCTTGATGATTGTTTCTAATCACCGACTGCAACTGAGCTATGAGTGCCTCTTTCACTTCTTCGAATTTAGAGAATTTTAAAAAATACATACATATATACACCCACGGCTGTACAATGGAAGAAGCTGGTAGAACTGTAATATATTCACAAATTTCAACAAAAAAAGACTTCAAGAAGTGATCAAATTGAAATGGGACCACACAGGAAGCACTAGCTTTCAAATATAAAAAAAAGAATTATCAAAATCGGTTCACCTATGCATTCCTAAGTTATGAGGTAACAAACTTAAAAAATACAGTCGAATTGATAACTTCCCCCTTTTTGAAGTCGCTTAAAAATAAACACATTTTGCCAAAATATGATATAGACACAAAATATGATATATTCACGGAACAGGACAACCACTACCTTTTTTGAAATTCGTGACGATAAAACACGTACCTATAATGAAAAGCATAATATGCTGACTGTAAGGATATTCAAACTCTGTTATTAATACCTCATTCATCATCTTCCTAGCCTTTATTATTCCCAAGATTTGGGGTCGGCTACTAGTTCAACCGGTTTTACCTGAATATCAGTTTTTACACGGAGCGACTGGCATCGGACCTCCACAACCCTGAAGGTGAACTGAATTCGAAAGTTGAACTAGTTGTCAGTATATTTGAGGGCACTGACTTCCTAATAACGATTACCATACATGTTTATGACAACCGGGACCGCTTAACGTGCTCTCCGAGGCACGGGCGGGAAACACCGCCGTCCTCCATACTCCGGGTTGCTATTAAGAACTTCTTTTAGGAAAACCCAACAGCTGTCCAACCCGGGAATCGAACTCGAGACCTTTGGATCAGCAGTCGCTTGCGCTAACCACTAGACAACAAGGCAGTTAATCGTTAATTGTCACAAATACGTTACCACACATAATGTGTGTCTACATAAACGTGTATACACAGAATCAAATTCACGATACGTTAGCACACAATATCATCGAAAATACCAAATGTATTCAATCCAAGAGAGCATCATTTGCCGGCCTAGTTTCACAGCTTCCTGTTTACTTAAATCTCAAATCATGTATGTATGTTTATGGTAATTTTGTGTACAGTATTACATACACTACTATATGGTCTACGGCACACGGCTTGCCCAATGATAGTAATCAGTTATGAAACTCGCTATACATATTCAAATTTAGACATAATACGGTTAAAATCTGTCTAAAATATGCATCTAGAACAATTTTAATTTATTTTCGATCTCAAAGTTGCAAAATAAACATGACTTATCTGTTTACCTTGACCCAAAGCCAGAGATATTAGAATTGATTAATTTGTGATAAGAGATGGATCTGTTTTCTAGAAGTACCAAGAATTGATGATGGGTGAGCGAGTCAGAGATAGAAATAAGAGACTTTGACTTAAAGTTTGGGCTTATCAACCTGCAAAGTCCTTAGAAAGAGGTTTAGTCTTATATTTATATTGCAGCCTAATCCTCTTGTTATTTTACGCACCTTTGGTTAATTTGTAACCGACTTCAAAAAAGGAAGAGAGTCTCAATTCGACGACTGTTCTTGTTTTGTAAGCAGAAATTAAAGTTGATTTCAAATTTCCGAATTCGAAAATTGATGGTACGGATTAGAGCTTTTTGCTGGATTGGGGATACTCACTATCTTTAGTATACCATCATTAGTAACCACTTCAGTATACTGGAGAAAATGAAATTGAGTTGTATTGCCGTTGTACTTAAAGAGCGTATATTATCGCATATTTTATGGTATACTAGCTGACCAACGCTACTTCGTCTGTCGAGTTGTGATGGCAGTTAGGCACTCTAACAAAACACAGAAATAAAAGAAGACCTGATAACCAGTTAAATAGTTTCGAATTCCATCGTAAGGAACAGTGTGGCACAATAATTATACATAATGTATGATAGAGATGTATTTAATAGACAAAGGCACAATAATGTTACCAAATAACAATATAATGTATGTAAAGATTAATATAAATATTGAAGGTTATAAAAGCTGGATGACTAGGGAGGTTTACTGTGAGGTTTTCTTATCATGCCTTGGCTCATAACAGGACCAACAGTCTGATGTTAGCAAGGACATATTGGCAGAACTTAATTATGTTTCCTTTACGACAGGTCGTAAAAAATAAGGTCACAGCTATTGGAGTCGATTTGGGCCAATATGGCCCAGTAGTTTTATGATCATCACACTTAGTTAGATATATGGATCATTCTAAATAAATAATAATATTTATCGTCAAGTTTATGTTTTGACCTTGGGAGAGGCATTTTTCGCCATCATAGAGCAACATAGTAGGAATTGTCATAGACAGGCGTTTCTCTCAGTCATAGTATAAACCCAAATAGGCCTACGCATTACACTGTTATAACACAAAATGAGTGAATGTGTGTGTGCAATTGTGACTGTTTTGCTTTAATTTTTAAGGCGATTGTTTTTGAGTTTAAAATGTGTATGTATGAGTATGTGTGTAGATTTCCGCTCTGGTTCACTGGCCTGTTGCTTTACGTTCAGCACGAATAGGGCGACCCGATCGAACTGATACTAAGGTCTCATTGAAAACCATTGTGAAACAACTCTTGCGCTGTTTCTAGTGATGTCACTTGAATTCAAACTAACCCAAACTCTCGACCCTTTCCATATATCTATGTCTGGGGAGAGATAACTCTTGAGTAGCTCATTCAATTTGTAATGACAGGGTTCGGTGTTTCGAAATACAGTTATTTGTACACGACTTGACTTTTGTCTTGTTCTGAGTCTAGATATGTACTTTATACGTATTTTTACTTTTAACAAATAATGTTTGTATTGTTGTGTGGTTGTGTGGTGGTACTCCTAAACGGTTAAATCGATTTTTGTTAAACGGTTAAATCGATTTTTGTTAAACGGTTAAATCGATTTTTGTTTTTCAGCCGCTTAAAGAGCGTCAACATTTTTCTAATCCTTTGCAATGTATTGCGTACTTATTCTATATTTTAAAACACACATTGCAAGTTATACCTATTTACTTTGGGTCGGGGTAACACTGTTTAATACAAAAAAAAATATTATTTTCAAATTTCATCATCATCATCAATCGTGGCCATTAATAGTCCACCGCTGGACATACACATGTTCTTAGATATTTAAAAAAATGTAATATAAGAAATAAAATTTCATTAATATTGTTTTACTTTATTCACTAGTCGAACAATCAGTTTTCCCCAAAAAAATGTATTCATTAGAATAATTTGTTCGGCGCGTATTAAATGCATTATAACGTTTTTGCCAGTGAATAATTTTTGAGAATTAATTAAATTAATTTGGGGGTTGCCAACAATCCTCCCCTTCTCTCGTTTAGCTTTAAATTAATAGACATAACTTGAAATTAACGAGCGCCTTTGTGTTCCATTGAAATCTTTAGGGGTAGGACCGCTGCTAACACTTCTGTGGTTTTGTATAGACAAATTATTTGATAGCTATTTCATAACTTATAACAGCACTATATATATGGTTATACAAATAAATAAAATTGAAGTGTCTGTTTGTAATTTCAAGTTAATAGCTTTGCACTAAATGTATATGAACGTATATAGGTACGCTACTTACATCAAAAAAGCTATTTTTTTTATTTTTGTCCCTCGGTCTGTTTGTTCCGGCTCTCTCTCTCTCTCTCTCTCTCTCAGAAATGGCTAAACCGATTTTGACGGGACTTTTACTGACTGATAGCTTATGATATAAAGAGTAAACCTACTTTTATTTTAAAATACACCCTTGTATGTAATTGTAAAGGTACAAAAATATTTACCGTGCGAGAGCAACGCTTCGGCATGCAAGGACCGTATTGACCGGAGTGATACCACAGTCTCACAGAAAGCCGGTGTGAAACAACGCTGCGCTGTGTTTCTAGTGAGTGAGAATACCGGAAGCCCATATGCCAATCCCTCCCCCCATCCCTCTCCCCATCCCCCAAAGGCCGGCACCGCACTTGTGACGCTTCTGGTGTTGCAGGTAACCATGGGTGGCGCTAATCGCTTACCATCAGGCGGTAAGTCTGCTCGTTTGCATAATATTGCGTGTTTACCCTTGGAGACAATTAGACTACACGTTGCTTGTAATATTTAATTATGACTCAGTTAATTAAACTTAAACTAAAGTTTATATACAAGATTTATGGACAGGTTTAGGTGGGGGTAACTAGTAACTATTGTTTACTGAAATTGCTAAATTGACAATATCTTATTTTTACTTCCTATTCTAATATCGTTGCTACGGCACGTAGTAAAACTATTAATGTAGCACGTTGCGGCGTACAGATTTAAAACTACTATAATCCTATGGCTTCGCCATAGATATTCCCCCTCTGAAGAGAAAAAAAAAAATATCATTATAATTGGAATCTAACCGTCTGGTGGGAGACTCTACCAGAACGTGTCCTTGTTTCTGTTTGCTTATCTGCTTGCAGCTTTCAAACTCGTGGTTTGATTCAGTATTCCACTGGATAACCGTCTTATCATTTTTCTTACAATTAATTAAATATTTATTTAACGGTGTTTGATGCTTTGCTGCATGTGGAATACTGCTTCTGTAGAAATTAATCATACCCAAAAAACGTCGTAACTCATTTATCGTTTGTGGTTTAGGGTAATTGTTTATAGCTTGAATCTTTTCCATAGTAGGAGTCAACCCTTGGCTCGTTGTATGATAACCGAGGAAATCAATCTCCGACTTGGCGAATTCGCATTTGTTTGTATTTATTGTTATGCCGTTTTTATGTAGGCGCTTAAACACCTCCTCTAAGTGTTCATAATGCTCCTTAATATTATTCTTCTTGTCCGCGATTAATATGTCGTCCACATATATGAATACGTAGTCCAAGTCTCTGAATATAGAGTCCATAAATTTTTGGAAGGACTGTGCTGCATTTCGCAACCCGAATGGCATTCTGATGAATTCAAAAAGTCCAAAAGGGGTTATTATCGCTGTTTTCTCTGGTTCAGCAACTGGCAGAATGTGAAAAGCTTTTTTTATGTCTATTTTGCTGAATATTCCTTTTCCGCTTGCTACATACGTGAAATCGAGTAGCCTTGGAAGCGGGTACCTGTCTGGTACTGTTATTTTATTTAGTGCGCGGTAATCTCCGCATGCTCTCCATTCGCCATTCTTCTTCTTAACTAAATGGAGTGGCGATGCCCATTGACTGCTTGAAGGACGGCATATTCCCATGTCCATCATCTCTTGGAATTCTCGTTTTGCAATCCTGTATTTGTCAGGAGGTAATGGACGCGCTCGAGTAAATACTGGGAAACCCTTTGTTATTATTTGATGCTGTACTCGGTGCTTAGTATGTAGATTCATTGATCTAGGCTTTGTAATATCTTCATATTTCTCTAATAATCCCTTTATTGGTTCCTGTAGAGAAGCGTTTAACGATCGAACGGATGCAATTGCTCTCACTATTTCGGCAGGCGTTTCCAAACCTGTTTTTTTATCGATCAGTTTTTTTCTGTGTATATCCACTAATAATTGATAATGCTCCAAAAAATCAGCTCCCAGGATTGGCATCTTGACGTCGGCAATGGTAAATGTCCATTTAAAGCTTCGGCGCAGTCCTAGGTTAAGCGTTAAAACGCGTTCCCCGTATGTATTTATAGGGGTCCCGTTCGCGGCGAATAATTGGTATTCGCATGCTCGGCTCTTATTATTTGTGCTATTTATGACCGAAATGTTAGCACCCGTGTCGACTAAAAATCTATAACCACTGTTTGAGTCAGTTATAGTTAGACGGTTTGCTGGGTGGATAGCACAGAGGCCCGTCGTATTCTGTGCTAAATTTAGTTTTCCGATAGCCTGTTATTTTTAACTATATTCCATGAACAAGGCTTATTGCATTTATATGCATCCTGCTTGAACCGATTATGAAAATAACATAATCCATTATGTGAGTTTCTGTGGCGCGACCTTGACCGTAAATGTGACGTATGTCGTGTTTGGTATTTGCTGCGTTGCATAGGTTGTTTCTCGCGTATGCTGCGTAATGCATTTATTTCTATTCGCATGGCTTCAAGTTGCGACGATATGTTTGTAACTAGGTTAATGTCAACCGCTGTCTCTTGAGTATTTTTCTTGTTGTAGGTCAAGTTTTCGTATATTTTATCGGCTAACTCGCTCAAGTTTTCTAACGATATATTGTTTGTAACTGATAATATCGCTGTTAGCGAAGCGGGGAGTTGCCTTAGCCACAGCAGGCGAATAGTGTCGTCGTTTATTTTTCCACATCCAGCTTCCTTCATTTTTCTCCAGAGCTGGGAAGGCTTCTGGTCTCCAAGGTCCATTTCTGATAGTAGTCTGTGGAAACGTCGGTGTTCGCTCTCTTCGTAGCAGTTTATTAGACGTTCCTTGATGGTGGAGTACTTATTTTCGCTGGGCGGGTTAGTTAAAATGTCACTAACTTGATGGACGACCTCTTTTGGTAGTTTGGATATTACCATGTTATATTTGTAATCTTCGCCCTGTTTTTGTGGTGCTATTATTGCTTCAAACTGGGCGAACCATAAACGTGGGGAGTCTGTCCAAAATTGAGGTAGTTTGTCTGTGACCGTGATAGCAGCAACTGATTCGCACCCAGTGTCGCCTCTTGAAGAAGTTGTTGTTGGAGCCATTTTTGGGATGTGATAATTTCGTAATGCTATTGTTCTCTAGATTCACTGCTGAAAACCTAATAGGGTTCCGGTCGTCCCGGTATTATATCAGCACTAGAAACCAATAGATCACGTCGGGGTCACCAATTATTGCGTGTTTACCCTTGGAGACAATTAGACTACACGTTGCTTGTAATATTTAATTATGACTCAGTTAATTAAACTCAAACTAAAGTTTATATACAAGATTTATGGACAGGTTTAGGTGGGGGTAACTAGTAACTATTGTTTACTGAAATTGCTAAATTGACAATATCTTATTTTTACTTCCTATTCTAATATCGTTGCTACGGCACGTAGTAAAACTATTAATGTAGCACGTTGCGGCGTACAGATTTAAACTACTATAATCCTATGGCTTCGCCATACATAACAAAAAACATCGCGAGTAATATCGCAGGGTGTAGCTAGCAAATGTAATACTTGCATTAGTATATTCTCGTGTCAGGTTGTTGCGCTGTGGTTGCGCCCGATAAAGTCTGTAGTACTATGAATCGATCCAACCGATTTTCAAGTTTTTAATTTGTATTTTGCTGAGGCGCCTAAGATGGATACCTAGTTAACATCAGACTTAGACCAATAGGGGTCGAGTATGATTGGAAAGAGACGCAGAAAAAGTCGGTGAGTCAGCTATTAGATATTTCAATTATTGGATGCATTTAATTTGTTTACAGGTAAGTCACCAATCGATCGGTACAGTTTGATGACAGTTTGACGCGTAATTATGGTGAGTAGCTATAGTATTATATTGCTAAATACAGCTAATGGGGTAGAAATTGAATGTACTATTGGTACAGTGGTTAATAATCCTGCCTGATGAGCTAAATGTTGTGGGTCCACATAAATAATTGTGCAGATAATGGACATTATTATTATTTCTATTCGCTTATACTTTTTATGATAAACCTGTCTGATACTAAATTAGACAGAGCTTTTAATGGTAACCAGATTGCCAAAGATATATCGATCTATTTTTGATCCTACGTGGAAATCGAATCCACAGCCTCTGACTCAGAGCAATCACCAACCATCAGACACACTCCTGTCAATGAAGTTATTTAATAAAATACATTAGAGTTAAATTACATTAGTCAAGGTAGTAGAGCCACGCTGGCTGGGCAGTACTACTCTCGCACAGAAAATCAATGTAAAATGACAACGATCATGCTGTCGTGTTTCGTTGGTGAGTGCGAGACCGTAGGCCCAATGATGCGAAAGCATCACTAGCTCGCCATGGTGTGGGTCACCATGCTGCATTGTTGCACTGTCTGCATTTGTAGTATGGTGACCACCACTCTTGGATTCTGCTTATGCTTTCCATCAGGCAGAGTAGAGTCATATTGGTAGGGACAGACATAAAAAAAAGTTATCCACCTAACAGATCACTAACACAACACAAAGAGACTTATGACAAAGCAAACATAAATGAGAAAGAGATGAGATAAGACAAAATAGTTTATAAGAACCATATGTAACACACCTAAGGCCGTCCGTAAGCATGGCATAAAGTGGAAACACCACATACTCCTGGCTCCTGCGTCCCTTAAGCGCCGTAGACGTAAAGGAATTTTTCATATCGTAAAAGAATGTAATAAAAGTTTATATTAACGATATGTTTGACGTGAATTCACATAAAATAACATTATTACGTCTTAAATTCGTCACAGATTAATGAACAATTAAAGCTGATCACTCATTACGGAGAAGAGAGATGTAATTATACCATCATTTTTAACGAAAGACCAGGGACACCATTCTCATCAGTGTTCATCTAACTTTATTGCATTACATAGCAAGACACATTTCAAATGAATGAAGTTTAAAATGCTATTCAGAATTTATTTTCGACATTTACTTTTGTAATTTTAAATGATTGACATTGCAAGGACTATGCTGATCTAAGGTATCAACATTATGCCAGCTAAAAGACGTTCGCAGCAGGACATAGGCCTCTGTCAAGGTTCTTCAAAACATCTTGTCCTGGTTTGCCAGCATCCAACGGCTTCCTCTAGGAGCTTCCTTTAGGAGTCGTCATAAAAGGTATACATCTATAGTAGCATAATTAAGCTAAAGAGTTTGTTAGGTAAAACTCAATAATCTCAGAAACGACTAGTTCGTTTTAGGAATAGTGCATTAATCGAGAAATTTTATAGGCTATATAACACCACCATCAATTATTCATGTTGCGAAAACGTGGAAAAATTATTCAGATTTCTTCGGACAGATTAGGATTGCCAGGATTAAAAGCAAAAAATCGTAACATAGCGTTATTCCATAACTTAGTTGTTTTTTAAAACTACTTTTAAAAGTATAGTATATAATACGTTTAAAACTTCGTAAGAAAGTCGTTTTGTACATCGGAAAGAAAAATATAATATAAGTTTAATACATTTAAAGTTTATTCCGTTCAAACAAACCAACAAACTGACCAATTAGAGGTTTGTCCTAAATGACATTGTGTCCATATAAAAATCAGAGCAACTTTGTAAGAAAATAAAGATATTTGTTAACAAAATAACAGGCAACTTTGCACATCTAAACGCGAGATAAAACCTAAAGTTTCGTACAAAATTGAGTCAGCGAAGTATTATTTTTATGCAAGAACAGCGTCGTTACTTTTTCGAGGGCACGCCCGTCTCCCCTGCCAACGTAATTCCCCTATAATCCCCTTTATTTTAGCTTTCATCCCTTCGCATCTACCCCCTACGTACATTATTCGTCAGCCCTTGGTAAGGTGTGTGTCAGACCGTTGCGAGAAATCGAGTAGAAAAATATCTGATGATCGTAGTGCGAAGAAAATCAATTCCTTATTTAAACTTAAGCATTCTGGTGCTATTGCTTCAAGAAGTTCCTAGAACAGTTTTTAAAAAGTTAAAGCTCTTCTGTCTCGCAATCTCTTCGCGTCTTTTTGCAATTACGGACTGACAACAATATTGTTCCGTCTAAATTATCTCAGTCTAATGGTAATAATAATTACTTCACACAACTCTCACACAACCGTTTGATTTGCAAGTAGGAAGAATCTGTACTAAGGCAACCACACTAATGTGCTTCTTTATATATAAAAACTAGCTGAACCCCGCGGTGTTACCCGCGGTTATTGTTAAGTTAAGTTAAGTTGTAAAGTTAGTCTAATAAAAGTAGCCTAAGTTACTCCCCGGATCATCCCGTCAAAATCCGTCCCGGCTGGACGGATTCCAGAGATTACCCGAAACAGACAGACAGACAAAAAAATTTTAACTACATTGTTCGTATATGTTCCGTGTATACATACATATGCATTAAGTAAAAAAGGGTTATTTGAATATTACAAACAGATACTCATTTTATTTATTTGTATAGATTTGTATAGATAAATTACTGAAATGTATGTACGAGCATAACTTCCGATTGGCTGCACCAAATTAAATAATTTTTGTTTGTACGGGTCGCGTACACAGCTTGTTGAATGATAGAATTTTCTTGATATGATACTGCTCATTATTTGCACATAAAATGACTAATTAAATTCTCATGGATAACATTGTCAGAACTAGTACATGGTACCACACGAGAAGCACCAACTTTCAAATAAAAAGAATCATGAAAATCGATTCACCCAGTCGAAAGTTATGTGGTAACGAACATAAAAAAATACAGTCGAATTGATTACCTCCTCCTTTTTCGAAGTTGGTTAAATATACCCTATCACTAGAAATACGTAACTGTCTTCTATTACAGGAAATTTTATTTGACCTGCCTCCTTACTAAATATTATTTTAGCACCAATAACTATTTAGAACAGACAGTCATTATACTGTCTTAATTGTAATATCTCCCGTCCTTTGAAGTCAAATACGAAGTGTTTACAATTAATTAAAATTGACAATACAGTAATTATCTCTCACTTGATAATGATATTAATGACAGAATAATTAGTAACAAATAGTTTAATGGGACGATCAAATAAATGTTATCGGAGTTACTGTGTACGTAGACCAAGGAACCGTTGATAAATCATAATCTTCGTTTATTGAATAGCTGGGTCACCGTTTAAATAGTTCCGTCACGACAAGTGTCTATTGTACGCACTCAAAGAGTGATTATAACTATTTAACCTAGATAAGAAACATGGTAACTAAATTGTTATCTTTGAGTCGGTACGGGAATCTGTGGTTAAAAAGTCGGTTAGCATTGCGCACACTTATTTGGAACTAGAATATCGTACACTACCATGTCTACGTCTCCTATTGCACGTAGCGTGAACAAATCTATACTAATATTTTAAAGCTGAAGAGTTGGTTTGTTTGTTTGAACGCGCTAATCTCAAGAACTTCTGGTCCGATTTGAGAAATTATTTCAGTGTTTGATAGTACATTTATCGAGGAAGGCTACAAGGTATTTATCATCACGCTAAGACCAAAACGAGCGGAGCACTAATAACGAATGTTTTAAAAACTGGGGAAAATTATCACGCCACGGGCGACAGGAGACGCAAACGAGGTTGCGTGGGTCAGCTAGTTTTACTATAAAAAGGTTATAGTGAGACCACCTTAAGATATAGACTGCTCACGGACATATTTTAAGAAATTTTAAAAAAGAACTATTATTTTATGTATTGTTTATGTGAAACTTTATCCGTGTACGCAGCGCACACAATTTTTGTAACGTTCTTTATTCCTTCTCTTCCTATTCTCCTTCTCATTTTATTCGTAGCGTGATGGGAAGTAGTCTATAGCTTTCCGCGGAGTCCGATCTATGTAATATTGAAAGACTTTAAAATTGTACCAGTTCTTCCTGGAATTAGAACAGTTTGTTTGGTTGAAGGTTCAACCAAACAAACTGTTCCGCGTTATAATAAAGATAAAACAGAGAAGTTTCTTAGAGGCAAATGCACCCGCTATATTCAATTTTTTTATTACACGGCGACGGTGTAACAACGGCCGACCACGGTAAGTCGTTACCCAAGAATTTGGCTATTGAAATGCCCACCCCTATATTTTTATCAGAACCCCCTGTCTTTCACAAAATGCATTTTTATATAACCAAATGCAGTTTACGCTATCATTATTAAGTTTTACATTTCGGATATAAATCAATTGGCAATTCACAATGGGTTGAATTTATAATTACTGTTTGCGGACTGTTTGGATAATAAATCTGTGTAAATTTAATGTAGGCTAATGAGATTGGTAGTTATCTAGATAATTATATTATTAGTTGGGGATGAACACTGCGGTAACCGCCTTTACGGTATGTAAACAATCTCGAAAATTACTGTTATAATTTAATAGTGATAGGTTTTTTAGTGGTAGTGATAAAACTATGCTTCGCTACTTATACTGGATCCATACTGTGGCAGAAAAGTGGTGTTTATCTGATTACTTTCTCGCTTAACACCTTGCGATTGAAGGCAGTCCTAAGCCCCCTCCTCCAGATTCTGAACGTCAGCTAGGTAGGAGTTTCAGCACGAACGGACCAGCTTGACCCGGGTTACTACTACCCTGGAAGAGGAAACTAACCTAAAATGACAGCGTTCTTGCTGACGTGTTTTGTTGTTATGATTCGGAAGCATCCCATTAGGCCGCCATAGTGTGGGTCACCATGCTGCATTGTCGCATTGTCTGCATTCGCAATGATAATCTCTTTTGGATTTTGTTCATGCAGTCACTTGCCACCTCTTTTGCCTCCTAATTTATATAATATAATGTAAATAATAATCCGAGCAGGCCAGTACCACGGTAGACAAGCAGCCGCCACTAAAGAAACCAACTAACTTCTGATATTGCTCGGATTTGAGTAGAAGATGATAATAAAATATATTAATATAAATCATTTTATTTTTCTCCTATACGTAATGAAATGCCTTATAAAAGTACTTAATAGTATCATCCATTGAACACAAAAGATTACAGACACAAAGCCAGCCATTACGACCATTCAGAATGGACATCCTCTCACAATAATATTATTGACTGTCAGAAGGCTTGAGATACGATGCAATAACTAAACGCATTACAACAACAATAGCCGATAGATATTCGATTCTCGAGCCGGACACCGATATAAACGTATGTAGGTAAAAGGTACCATTTCACTTTTACTAGTTTACTCACGGTTTCTGTACGATTTATTCTGATTTTTATTCTAGTTTAGCACAATATTAAATAAAAACAAAAAGAAAAACCCTTACGCAAGCACTTGATCGAGTACTTATATGCCAAAAATGCCTTACATCGGTTTGGAAACGAGTTGATACTCATACACTGCTGAATCGATATTAACAAAACATAGCTAAGAACCACCGCAAGGAAACTGTCTTTCACATGAAAACCGCAGAGCTACGATGCCACAGACAGACACACACACAGACAGATATCGATGTCGAACTTATAACACCCCTCTTTTTGCGTCGGGGGTTAAAGACTAGAAACAAAAATACTATTAAATAGTACATAGCCTACTTGTTATCAAGGATGATAAAAAGTAGCTATTTAATCGTGTAAGAGAGAAGTATAGACACTAATAGGCAAACACGTCTTACAGTGATACCACGGCCTTGCAGAAAACCAAAGCTAATCTAATATCTCGCTGTTGTTTTTAGAGTCAATAAGATTTCCTGCGCCCTTAACCAAGTTACGGGTATTTCTCGTCGAATATGTTTCTACAATCGCTAACGTCGCTGTTCGTCTGCTCGTTTACCCCTATCTCCTCTCTATAAAAAAAAAAAACAATCTATGCCTATGTCAAATTTCATCCAAATCGCTCGCAGCCGTCTGGATGTAATTGGGTAACAAACAACAATAGATATATAGGACCTTACAAACTTAAAAAAATATCATTTTAATAGGTTTCTATTTCTATTCTATCATTATTATTGTTTTGGTTTTCTTCTTGGTTAAATATTTTGTTGTAAGTTAGTTTTAATTTAACGTCTACAACGAGATTAAAAGACTTGTTGAAATTGAAGTGCTTTTGTAAGTTACGTCATTAGTCTACTGTTATTAAGAGAATTTCAGTTGCTTTTGTCTTGAACGAAAGTCTTTGTTCTTTGACCGACTACTATATTATTGCTTTATGTATTATGAAATAGGTTAAATCTCAGTTTTGATTCAGTACAATGTGAAAATCTGGGTGAAAATTAAAGGCAAGATTCTACACTTTTTTTATGGATATATTTATTGGTATTATTATACTTACAATAAATTTGAAGCCTGTTCACAATTTATGAATTTATCCGCTTCTATGTGTCTATACATAAATACTTATGTATCCAATTTCAGTCTTAGCCATTATTTCACTTTTGGCGATTAACTTGACGTTTGTGTACACTTAAAACTCCAAAAGTACTGCACCATTCAACTCATATTTAGATAATAAACACAAGCTGCTTTAAAGGTTGTTGTATCCATTTTTCGAGTCAGTTTTATTCTTTATTTCTTATCCATGCAACCAAAATTTGCCACAGTAAAGCGGGTATAGTCCATTCGCTTAGATACGGTCACCTTGATAGCGCCGCCGTCGGACGTGCGCCGCCACAAAATCAAAGGGCTCGCCTGGGGCATACACCCAAAAGCAAGTATGATTTGTCAGTGTAAGCCGTTGTATGAATTAAATATTCGTATTTCACAACAAAAACCACAATTGCGTGCGGGTGCACCGACACTATCTAAACGAATGGACTATACAGCAAGTTGCATCATCAGAATCATCATTATTAGCCTATTGCAGTCCATTGTTGAACATAGGCCTCTCCCATTGCACGCCACTCTGTTCGATTTTGGGCTAGGTACTATCTAATTTAGTCAGTTGCATAATGTAAAAATCATATTATAAACCATGACAAAAAATTATTGAAATTGCCGTAACTTTATTTCTCAGTATCAAGCACATTATAAGAGTCATCAAGTATAGAGCTCTAACAAGCCAATTTTTTGAGCACTAGTTTCGCTTTCCAACAGGTCATCTATCAGCTCTCGTGTCCGTTACAAACTTTACTGCCTACAAAACTGCATTTTTTATCTCGAACACTGTAATTTGGAAGCTGAAAAAGTATAGCCAGGTATTTTATTGACATGACACAGAGGCAGGTCGATGGAAAAGCAAAAACGTCACTTAGTAACGTTAAATAATAAAGATATTTATCTTTTTTAGTAACTAAATACGATATACCTTCATACATTTACTGAAGTGTTTTATTTCAGAAAGGATTAACAATTAGACATGCGTTTTAAACGCACACATTTTGCTGTCTATGATTTGAGTTCCACATACGTACTGCCTCGTTAGTCTAGTGGTTAGCTTATCAGACTGCCCATCAAACGGTTTCGGGTTCGATTACCAGATCGGATCTAAAGTATTGTTGGATTTTTCTCTTAAGAAATTCTTAATAACAACGCGGAATATGGTAGTTTAGCGGTATTTCACGCCTAAAAGAGCATGTTAAACAATCGGTCCCGAACGATGTTAATCTGACGCAATCTCTACAAATAAATAAAATTGGAGTGTCTGTTTGTAATATTAAAATAACCGCTTTTTACTAAATGCATATTTATGTATACACGGTACACATACAAAAGACGTATTTGAAAAAAATTTTGTCTATCTGTATGTCTGTTTGTTCCGGGTAATCTCTGGAACGGCTGGACCGATTTTGACGGGACTTTCACTGGCAGGTAGCTGATGATTCAGGGAGTAACTTAGGCTACTTTTTTTAGACTAACTTTGTCCCGCGGCGTAACTCGCGGTACGATGATGACCGCGGGTAACACCGTGGGGTTCAGCTAGTTATAATTATAGTAAGTTTAAGAGTATGTGTAAATGCTAGATACAGATACCACCTTACTGAGCCTTGTTTTATCTGGTGATTTGATAGACAAACACCAATTATCATGAATCACAAGAAAAAGTAAATGTCTACTGGTAACTTATTATCCAAAAACATCAGTACCACGACTTATCTTAACGGAACTAATATTAAACTCGATAATAAAACGTGTGCACTTCAAAGCACTTATCGAACAGATGTTTCTTGACCCTTACCACCCAATAATAGCGGCTGGTCGAGCTATCTATAGCCGTACAGTTATATCTGTTCCTGAGGTGATCGTCTTTACACGTGAGCGATGCACGTGTACTAATACAAACTGTGCGTTCGTGACCGATAATGTTTTAAACGATTTCTTAATGTATTGTATTTTTAGCCTTTATAAGATAAACGTTTTTGGTAAAATGGTGTTCGGAATGGACTAGTCGTGTTATACAGATGTAAGTCGACTATTTTATATAACCGCATCGAATATGTGTCTTATTAGAATTAGGATCAATCTAATCTATGATATATTGCTGATGTTATATTTCTTTAAAAATAATTGTGCATTATTTTTATAGTAGTTGTTGCCCGCGGCTCCGCCCGCGTATATGTCGGTTATCGCGGCAAATAGTAGCCTATGTGTTATTCTGATGTATAAGCTATATTACTGTAAAGTTTCATCCAAATCCGTTCAGTAGTTTTTGCGTGAAAGAGTAACAAACATCCATCCAAACATCCATCCATCCTTACAAACTCTCGCATTTATAATATTAGTAGGATAGTAAGTTTAGTTTTCTGGCATTTATCTCTTTGTAATTATTTTTTTGAAATTTAGCTTTAGCTTACAAAATTATTTACAAATGTGACATTTGCTTTCAAACAACTGACTAATATAATGAATAACTAAGAATTCGTGGAGTATCTTGAGATATGTTTGAATAACGTAGTCACCGACTTATCTTGCCAACATGCCATAAAGTCGAACTAAGCGCTCTGGCGGAGCTTTCTTGGTTTAAGTTTGCAAAGTCTTAATCTACTTGTAATTTTGAAACCAATGTACTCTACTTGTAAATTTGATACCATGCCATGGCTTCACAGAAAACCGGTGTGAAATAGCGTTTGCGCTGTGTTTCACTGAGGGAGTGGGGAGGGGTGAGGTGTCGTCTTAATAGTTTTGTACATAGACTGAAAAATATAAATTTCTTTATTGACTACAGAGTATGGAATTAATATTTATTCTGAACTGTAGGTACAGGTCCTTGACAACTCATAATTTAAATTAAAAATTATATGAGCCGTGCTGTTGTCCTGTTTAGCTAGCTGTCTTATATAGTCTTGTATCTTGTGACATGCATGGGTTGAATAAGGGTGGTGATACGCCTTATTCTCAATCCATTAACACACTAATGTATTTTCTCATGATTTCACCTCTATCTACGGTGAAGAATAATCAGTACTTGAGTGATCTGGATGAATGGAATTTCAAAAGTACCTATATTTTAACTAATAATAATCAGTACCTAGATGATAGAGTTTTGCCCTGTATATTTTGTTGTAAATTTTCTAAAAATGAATTCTAGCTAGATCGATATGTCGCCCCCAAAGCTCCCTGCATACTATGGAAGTTTCAGACTGTATATATTAAATACAAGAATTGCTCATTTAAAGATATAATATAGGATTATAGTTAACGTTATTCTATATCCGTGACTTTGAACAAGTTGTAAGAAATATAAAAGTATATTAGTGACTGTTGGGCGATTAATTTTTATACCGCAATTCTTAGTTCCTAAGTGCCTGTTTACAAGGTACGTTTTAATACTAGTTTCAAACTCGTAAAGTTGTTTGGCTTAGTTATTAGTGAACAAGTTGGTAAGTAAACACAAACTACACTAGTAACTTACCGCGAACCTGCTCGGGAACTATGTTAGTCATGCTTTAGCTGTTGTATTTACTAACTTACACAAATGTTTGCTGCCTTGGTTAGCAAGTATTTGGCTGAATATTAGAAGTGCCGGTTCTCTGTGCATTAAAAGCAGGTGAAAAGTTTTTACCTTGGAAGTTACAAACAGCTAACTAGTGGTAACAGAGCCCTGCTTTTGCAAGAATGGGGCAGGTCGAATAAAGTGAATATAAATCTGTTTGGTGACGGATTAAGAACACGACATCCCAGGTTGCTAAGGGAAAAACTACGAAGGGCAATATCACTCCAAAAAGAAGGAAATCTTCCCCTATCATCCCTCCCTATATCAACCAGCTGAGCTGGTATAGCTGGCCAAAACCATGGTATAACAATATACTACGCCAGGTATGGCATTCCGACGAACGACATGACGTCATCATCGCAGTTGCTGGTTCTGATTGGTTAATTTCGTGTCATGTTGCTGTCACGTGGTAACTGGATAGTGACGTCACCTCGGGAAGCTCTCGATGCGATATCTTGTTTTCTTAGACCATTACCAAAACTCTCTGCTAAGGACCTATGTCCAGCAGTGGGCTGTTTAAAGCTGTTGATGGATCATATTCTCTTTTTCCTTCTTACGTGAAACATGTCGAAAAAGTGAAGGACTATTAACATGATGTAGATAACTTCTTTATGTTTAAAATAACGAGATACCGAGTAGATCATACTGAAACTAACAGCAGCAGCTACCTGGATAATTAGCGTTAATGTATGTCTTGATCCGTCACCGTAATATCTGGGAATCTATACAAATAAATAAAATTGGAGTGTCGGTTTGTAATATTAAAATAACAGCTTTTTAATCAATGCATATGTATGTATACACGATACATATACCGAAAACTAGTTAAAAATTTTTTTGTCTGTCTGTCTGTTTGTTCCGGGTAATCTCTGGAACGGCTGCATGGATTTTTACGGGACTTTCACTGGCAGGTAGCTGATGATCCAGGGAGTAACTTAGGCTACTTTTTTTTCGACTAACTTTGTCCCGCGGCGTTACTCGCGGTACAACAATAACCGCGGGTAACACCGCGGGGTTCAGCTATATCAAATATATTCAGTGTACAGACACCCAAATACATAGCCGAAAAATTATACATATCTTAAATACAATTCGCTGACAAAGGAAAATAAACTCTAACGTGCAAACATTCGATATACAATAGCTTATACTAACGGTAGGCTATATTTTTGAAATGTAGGTTGTTGTTTTTTACTGCCGGGCTAATTTGTGCTTATTTATGTCGTCCTGAGGGTCGATATTTTATTGAGCGTCCTCGGTGAGTAAGAATTTCGTACATAATGTTGTCTGATTTGTGGTCGAAGTTGGACAGTTCACAACAAAAAAAACACTAATATTATAATTTTTTATGAGCTATTTTTGATGGGCATTCATATTTGTTTTGATTGTTAAGAGTTCTGTTTTTCAAAAGGAAAAAGCAACCCTTAGGAGGTCACTTTGTTTTGCTTTCGTTCGTCTGTAGGGACTGTTTTTTTAGGAAATCCATGGTAAATATTTTATATCTGGGATCTTGTGAAGCTGCAAAAAACAGGTTTCAAATAAAAAGCAGATTGTATTTTCTCTTGTCGCAGAACGACAAGTGAGTCGCTAAAATGTTAACTGCCTTAAAAATCTATACAGTACTTATGCTAAGTACTCACATACGGTTTTACTCGATCAAGCAAACATGTCGAGTATAAACCACGGCACGGGCTTTCATTCACACATCCAGCATTGATCGATCGAGTGACGCATCTTTTGGCTCGCCGTTCAGTAGTCACCGAACCGTTCGAGCCAAAAGATGTCTGTTCAACAAAGGATACGGTGGCTACCTTTAGTAAGTCTAGCAATTCTTAATTATAAAAGAATTTAAGAAAATGAAAAGCAGAAACGCAAAAGGAGCAAGGCCCGCATCGAGCCCTCGAGCTGGCTCGATGCGAGACTTCGACTTGTGAGTTTTGCGGTCCACGCGTTAATTTTTACTCGTTTTGGAGTAAAACTATTGGAGTAAAATTACTATATACTATATTATACCGTTTGTGAGTACGGACCATTACTCGTATTATTGTTTTCAAACCAAACAACTTGGTGTGATATTGAGAGTCCAGGTCAAAGCACAGTTTAAGTAATCAAAAATAAAATTGCGCTTTGAAAGTGACTAAAACTTCAATTTATATAGAAATATTTTAATACGGATAAGTTGACTTTTCAAGAAAACTTTGCAATTTTGTAGAAGCATCTAATAGGTCGCCATAGTGTTGGTCACGCCTATTACATTGTCTGCATTCACATGGTGACCACTTTAAAATCAAGAATAGTCTTTTGGATTCTGCACATACTTTTCACCAGGCAGAGTAGTCACTTTGGCGAACTCAAAATATAAAAAAAACTTCATAATTCTTCAAGAATTGATTGCCTGAGAGGGCCTAAGCATAACCTTGGAGACCCAGACTTCCACGTAATCCGTAATTTCTCGTATCCACAATAAATTCAATCTATCAATTGATTACAGTTTCATTACGTAGAAGCAATCTCTTATAACATCCGTATTTTATTCACGGTCAAACCAATAAGAACAACATAGCGTCTTGAATAACAAATATAAACACATAATATAGATGTTGGCTCAACTTTACATAGCCAATATTACGCGCTATTGCGGTGGATTGACAAGGCATATCATCCGTCAATATGAACGAATATTCCAGAAGAAATGTAATGTAAGAAAATGTCACTTGTCAGGATAAATAATAAGTGTATATATTTGAGTAGAAAATATATCTTGTGTATATTTTTCTTGAAATATATCGCTATATTTTTCCATTCGTTAAAGGATGAGTGAAATTGACCATTAAATTGACCTTTAAAGAAAAATAAAGCGATCGTGTACTTCTGACCCATTTTGCAACTAACCTATTTCAACACAGGATATTATAGATTAGTATGAACTTAACGTAAAACTAATTGGTGTCATGTTCAGACCTTTGCTTTAAATTAGAGTGAGTGAAAAAGTTATAAGATGAATCGAACTAAAGAAGAAGGATAGGGTGAAAAGGATATTGCAAGTCTCATAATGGGAGATGGAACTTAGACCGCAGAGAGCTCGAAGGGGTTAGTTCCTTTCAAAATGTCCGTCCCGATGATCATGACTTTTAGAATAAGGTTTTAGAACTGCACGGATGGTGTAGTGGTTTAACGATCACCTCCAGCATTCTACTGCGATGATTATTGTCAGTTCAAACCTCACAATGGACAAAATATTGTGTAATCCACAAATTATTATTTTGAGTCCTACTGTTCAAAAACTAAGATACAATAATTTTGTGGCTACCCCGACATTTCGATCGAATGCCACTAATCGCGATCACAGATTTGCGCATATACTTACCTAATTCATAATTAATTATTATTTTTAATTTTTGTTCGTGGGTCTACCATTGTATAATGATCTATCTATAATATGTATGTATTTACAAAAAAAAGTATATAAGTATTTAATAGCAGTTGTCTAGTACCCATAATACAAGCTCTGCTTAGTTTGGGACTAGATGACGTTGTGTGTTAGATGTCCGAAATATTTATTTATTGTTAATAATGATCTATTTTACTCATTTTCCGTTGTAGGCAATATATTGTCATTGGAGTTTTAACACGAAAAAACTATCCACAATTCGCCTAATTATCTATTAATAGACTACTGCTGATCATCAATAGAACTGAAATATATCTGCTACCAATTATATATTGATTGCCTATATCCATTAATGCTAATTGTAGTAGTACATAACGTTCCAAAGCTTAAGCACAAAATCGATATCCACTAAAGCTTAATGCCTTTAGGTCTATCTGTTTGTAATCATACTAAATTTTCTTTATGGAAATAAGTTATACTTTAAACTTTATAGGTAA
Source organism: Spilosoma lubricipeda (assembly GCA_905220595.1). Lineage (NCBI taxonomy): Eukaryota > Metazoa > Arthropoda > Insecta > Lepidoptera > Erebidae > Spilosoma > Spilosoma lubricipeda. The sequence goes on from HG992294.1 coordinate 2,866,785, forward strand.
AAAAAAAACAATCACAGTTTATTCTATGCTAATAGTATTTTAATCCCCCCATCTCGGAAAGAGTATTATTTGTCTTTCGAATTCTGAGTGCAAAAGCCGCTAGAGGATAAAGTAAATTAAATTTAGAACATCGTGTGCACTAAGGTTGTGAATTCAAAACATCAATAAACCTATTCCCTTCTACCTCTTTGGTCCATGATCCTCCAACCTTTTTTAATTTGTTAAAAACTTAGATTCGGAACCTTCTTGATGTACTTCTTTTAATTTGCTCTGCCCGAGGTATTTTCTTTTTGCATTTAGTCATTTCCTCGCTGAGGTGTTGCACTCGAGTGCAAAGATTTTTCACGTCGTGCTCTTTTTGAATTTTAAATGTTAGTAATTTAGTCTGAGTTTTTGGTAAATATAGAACTTTTTTAGGAACCTATATCAAGCAGATCAAAGAGGAGAGTGTTAGTTAAATAATTCATGAAAACAACGACTAAAATGTTACAAATACTGATTGTTACGCTACAGTGAGTAAGCTGGCTTTAGTGTTAGTTATTGTTGTTTATTTGGTCAACCCTTATTACAGCGATTTCCACGCTAATTGCGAACCAGATTGACAAACTATGAATGCACTGGTCGATAAACTCATTATCTATTACAATGGTGACACAAGCCCCTATGTATTTTTGAATTTGTATAACACAATAATTTATAGATTACTAACTTTGCCCGCTGCCTCCGCCCATGATATCGGTTATCTCACTAAGAAGACTAGTCTATCTTACTCCCTGATAATGTAACTTGTATGGTAGTTTTTTTTAGGGAACATATGATAAAACTATGCTATGAATGTTTTAACACGCTCAAGAATAGTAGGCCAAGAAACGCTTATTGATTCATCTACGGTGGCACTGTTCTTAGCATGTGCAGTATCTGCACCTGCATGGTCTTCTCTCATTTTCTTAAATCCTACTGCTACATAATCTGGTTAATTACTGAAATAAATTCTCGTATAAGTTCATAACTTCACATATGTCGACTCATACTTATGTATTTCTAAATACAAACATATAATAGACAAAATACACTCATATATAAAAAATAAGCAATTTGTTGTCACTGAATACACCTACAGAGCACACCCACACCACACACCCACACCTATACCACACACCCACACCTACTTTAAAAGGTAGAGCCACGCTGATTTCAGCACGGCGCTGTCGTTCGCCCAGGACGCACCCTCATACTACAGACTAACCTAGAATGACAGTATTCCTACTGTCTTGTTTCGTTGGTGGGTGCGAGACCGGAGGTCCAATGATACAGAAGCGTGTGATGGTCACCATGCTGCATTGTTACATTTACTGTATTCGCAATGAGTATGGTGACTACTCTTGAATTCTACTTATGCTTTCTATCGGGCAGAATAAAGTCACATTGACAGGCTCTTACACTTAACAAAGATAAGCAGTCATTGATAACTAAATCAACAAACCCGTCAAAATTACACCTACTAATTGGGTTTACAAAGTCAGTAGGTATTGTTTACAACCGTCTAAGTTTGTCATACAAACAATACTATCTAGATCTTTCCAGATTTACAAACGAGTGAAACGGTTGAAAACTATCTAATTTTCATGAGAACGTTTGGTCGATTTAACCCAAAGTCTCATTGTAATTATTGAGGCAGCGAATACGAGTTAAAGCAACATTGTATTAAGTATAAAAGTTCTTCAAACAAAACAGTCAAGTACTTTACAAGATTACAGCGTCCACACTAACTTCGTTCCACGCTTAATTTCTCAGATTCATCTCGTGTTGTTATATTAATTGGAAAACTTAGTTCTGCCACCAGAGCTGATTTTGTAAGCAAAGATTTATTTAAGAAGTCATTTAATCTTATTTTGTTCTTAAAGAAATTCTGATGATAAAATAACAACGGTTGGATTGCGCGATTTATCTTATAACTTCGGGCATAAAAGGGCCGGATCGACTAGAGGGAGACCTCTGTGTTATGCCTTCTACAGATTACAGACCATGCCGGCGCGTAACTGCATGGCCGCTGGTTTGTTAATAACAGAAATTATGTTCTGCTCTCTGTGCCGGTTGCAAACCCGCCGTCAAGGTGTGTAGACCTTATAAAAAAAGACGAAACCGCAACTCTTTCGTTCCTTTTTAATTGAATGAGTGTGGTTACCAGAGATCCTTCTTGATTTTGGGGAAGAGGAACCTAAAGGGCGACAACACTTTGGTGACTGTTAATGGTGCCCACAGGTTGCGGTGACCACTCAACATCAGGTGCTACGTTTGCTCGTTTGCCCCCCTTTACCATAAAAAATGATACTATAAGTGAGCCTTCGACATAAAGCACTGACAAATGTCTTCTCACTTGGCAAAGCCATTGTGGCCACGTAGAGTCTATACTGGTGGTAGAAGCGGACAAAGCCCCTCGTACAATTTTCTGCCACACATATTTAAGTCTAATAAAAAACCAAATCATGAATATCCTTTTTGGCTTTTTCGTAATCTGATAAAAATGTATATATATACTAGCTGTCCCGGCAAACGTCGTTTTGCCATAACTACTAATAAATTAAAAATTAACTAAAAAAACATTGTCCAGCGGACAAAATTGTGAATCTAAGCCATTCCCAGATCCCCTTGAACACACACAAAAAATTTCATCAAAATCGGTCCAGTCGTTTGAGAGTAGTTCAGTGACATACACACTCACAGAAGAATTATATATATAAAGATGTTTGCGGATATGTAAATAAGTTGTGGCACCTGCGCTATATTCAGGGCTATACCAGACTATTTTGTATGTCTAAGATATTTCACGATGAAGCCTAGCGCGCAAATAAATCTGACAACTTAATATTTCTCTAAGGATTTGTTAGCTGAGCTGTAATATACATATTCTGGTTGAGCATATAGTTTATTCTGTTGTAGGCTAGAGAGTCGATGATTCTTGCTTGTATATATGTTGGAGGAATATGTAAAAACAGGGTTTTGGTCAATTTTCTTAAGCGATTTGATGAAACCTATCCCAACATAAATCTAGTGATTTGTTCAAATACCAGAACTGGTTCAGTGAAATGACAAAAATTAGCTTACTTATAGTATTTCAAAAGTTCTAACCTAACCTAAAACACGTAGCAAATGTGTGGCATCGTGAATTACGAAACAAGAACTCATAAGACTTTTTTTGTCGTTTCACGGAACCCGTTCGGGTGTTTGTTCAAATCACTAGATTTGTATAGGGAAATGATACAATCGAGTTATTATTTTAACATCTTACGTTATTTCATCAAATCGCTTAGGGAATAGACTAAATCTCTGCTTTTATCATATCCCTGAGATATAAATAAATAAATATTTCGGACATCTAACACGCAACGCCATCTAGTCCCAAACTAAGCAGAGCTTGTATTATGGGTACTAGACAACTGATATAAATACTTATATACTTTTTTTTTGTAAATACATACATATAATACATAGAAAACACCCAAACTTCGAAACAAATATTTGCAGATCATACAAACATTTGGTCCGACCCAGGAATCGAACCCGAGACCTCAAGAACAGCAGTCATCATGCTACCGCTGCGCCACCGAGGCAGTTAATTTAAAAGTTATAGAGATATATCTGATGATAATTTATAATTTGATACTGTTGTATACATTTTTTTTTACTTTTGCCGCCGGATAAACCGTAGTGATACCACGGCCTCACAGAAAACCAGTGTTAACCGGCGCTTGCGCTGTGTTTCACCGAGTGAGTGAGGATACAGGAGACCCATATTTGTATTGAGGCTCACCCGCAGTACCTGTATTATCCAATAAAATGCAAAGAGCTCTCGAAGATTGCATCGAGTTACCAAACTCACTAAAACATATAATGTTCACGAAAACATTAAAGGCATTAAGAATTTATTCAATCTAGTGCACTTAACATGAATTATATTAGCAGTTTTAATTTTGTATGCCAGGCACCTTTGACTTTCGTTTGCTCTGTCAGCACTTTCATGCAGGAGAGCCAATTTTGTGCCCGGGAATTAATTTGCTCCGAGATATAGAACGTAACACTTAAGTGACCTACGTTCTACTCGTATAGTAGTGAGAAACCTTCATTTAATGAACATGAATCTTGAAAATGTGTTGTATAGATTGTTCAAGAATATTTTGAATTATTTAAGAATAAATAATGTAATCTTACTAATATTATAAACGCGAAAGTTTGTAAGTATGGATGGATGGATGGATGTTTGTTACTCTTTCACGCAAAAACTACTGAACGGATTTGGATGAAACTTTACAGTAAGATAGCTTATACATCAGAATAACACATAGGCTACTATTTGCCGCGATAACTGGCCTATACGCGGGCGGAGCCGCGGGCAACAACTAATAGTTACCTACGAAGACACATTGAATTGAGTTATAATTTATTTAAAATTATATATAGAGCAATGGACCAGTTTTCCGAAGATTTTAATAGTATCATGATCATCAACCTATCGTAGCTGGACATAAGCTTCTCCAATCGCACGCCTCTGGGTTCGTGCCTTGGTTACTCGATAAGTGCAATTAAATAAGCCTATAGGTTTTTCTAGAGACATTTTATAACTGCAATAGATTTGATAATTAGCGAACCGTGTAATAATCAATATAGTTACAGCTACATATGATACACGAACGTTAAAAAGACAAAACTATAACAAAAGAATATAGAACAGCTATCGTAACCGCGGTTCAAATCAAATTGTTCCATCCATTCCCTTCCTGATCTATTTAACAGATATCGAGACAATGACCTACTTCTCCGCTGACAATAGACAGCTATACAAGTCTCTCAACGACTTGGAAACTTGGAATGGCTTCACAATCCTTGTAATACTTTTTCTTTGGTCGAAAAACAACTTTTGTATAGATTGTTTGAAGTTAGATTGAAAGGAGATGTAACCCCTAAGCGCCTGCCTAATTAGCCACAACGGGAAGGTTTAGGATGACCGCTGTTACAACTACTAAATTTTTTCTCTAAATTTTAACCCGTGTCCATAAAAGTCCATTTCATGATTTAAGCAGTGAATCTGAGTAAAAATTTAACGCAACTTCAATGCCACATTTATTTGTTACTAGCTGAACCCCGCGGTGTTACCCGCGGTTATCGTCGTACCGCGAGTTACGCCGCGGGGCAAAGTTAGTCTAAAAAAGTAGCCTAAGTTACTCCCTGGATCATCAGCTACCTATCAATGTGTCCCGTCAAAATCCGTCCAACCGTTCCAGAGATTACCCGGAACAAACAAACAGACAGACAAAAATGTATATGTATCGTGTATACATACATATGCATCAAGTAAAAAGCGGTTATTTTAATATTACAAACAGACACTCCAATTTTATTTATTTGTATAGACTAGCTTTTTAACTAAGCTTCGCTCACGTGTATGTCTGCTATCACGGTAAAGAGTAGCCTATGCCCTTCCTTCAGAATCAAAGTATCTCCATAACAAATTTCTTTGGAATTCGTGTAGCGGTTAATCCGTGAAAGCGTAACAGACAGACATAGTTACTTTTGAATTAGAATATTATATAACTTTTGAACTTTAGCGTTCCATGATACAGTAATAATATTTTTTACGGGAATTACCACGATCACTTATTTAAACGTATTACATACCACGACCGCGACCATAATTATTATTATAATATTTATTAATATAATAATTATTAATAATGAGACTGACTGCCTCGTTGGTCTCGCGGTTGGCGTGTGCGACTGCTGATCATGAGGTCTCGGGTTCGATTCCCGGGTCGGACCAAATGTTCGTATGATCTACAAATGTTTGTTTCGGAGTTTGGGTGTTTTTTATGTATAATATGTAGGTATTTACAAAAAAAAAAGTATATGTGTATCAGTTGTCTAGTACCCATAACAGAAGCTCTGCTTAGCTTGGGATTAGATGGCGTTGTGTATTAGATGTCCGAAAAAAAAAATGACGATAATTATTATAATAATATAGTTACCATTTCCTAGTATCAACCATGATACTAGGAAATGGTTAACAAGTCATGCATAAAGCTATCAGATCCAATACAATACTTTTAATTTTATTTGACTTAAATTGATCCAATTAGAAAACACAAAATTGATACACTTCAAATATTTTACCAGAGACATTTCTTTTAATGGTACAAGACCACTTTGAATGTCATTGTCTCGGGAGACATTGAACCAATAAGAAAAATTAAATTTGCTTCAATAATATCTTCGCTGGCATAAAAAGTAACATAAAAATCGAGAGGTAAGAATAACTTGTAGGTAAGGGTATCTATAATCGTCTTAATTAAATACAATCGGTTTTGAACAGAAACTAATTAAGTAAAGTGATTCATTAACTACTATTTTCAACACTCATACTTTTCTCGCTGATTTCAGCATGAACGGGCCGGTTTGACCGGGCGGTACTGCCCTCTCACAGAAAACCAACCTGAAATTATAGCATTCATGCTGTCGTGTTTCATGGGTGAGCGCAAGACCGGAGGTCCAATGATGCAGAAGCATCACTAGGCCGCCATGGCGTGGGTCACCATGCTGCATTGTCGCAATGTCTGCATTTTCAAAAAGTATGGTGACCATCACTCTTGGATTCTTCTTATGCTTTCCATCAGGTAGAGTTGAGTCACTTTGAGTCACTCATATAACTCGTTTGCATTAATATTAAAAAGCATTTGTATGGAGTCTATACACAAATACCGAAACGTTAATAGCATCAATCATAAAGTCATAATTTATCTATAACATGTATGTATTAAGAAATATATAAGTATTTTTATCAGTATCTGGTTACCACATCATCATCACCAGCTATTTCTGGACATAGGCCTAAATATTCTTCCGGCTTTTCGCATCCAGATCTTGCTGGTTAACACAGAACATGCTTAGCTTGTTTGGCATCAGTTGGCCATTGGTGTGATCTGTAAGGTTATAGTGCCTGCTGTAAGGTATATAACTGCCTGTGTGGCGCAGTGGTAGTGTATGCGACTGCCGTGTTTGAGGACGATTCGATTCCCGAGTCGAACCAAATGTTATGCAAATATTTGTTTCGGCGTTTGGGTGTTTTCTATGTATAATATGTATGTATTTACAAAAAGGTATAAATGTATTTATATCAATTGTCTAGTACCCATAACTCGTTCTGCTTAGCTTGGGACTAGATGGCGTTGTGTGTTAGATGTCCGAAATATTTATTACTATTATTATTATAGTGAGATTACTATTTCGTGTATTTATAACATTCAACTGGTTAGTAGTGAGGTGACCAGAAAAGTTTACTAGGTATAGCCAAAGTTTCAACACTTTCTTAACTAAATGTTAGTTCAAAAATGTTTGAGTGTTTTTCATTATCATCGTTGAAAGAGTTTAGATATACAATTTGTGTTACCACAAGTCTAGGAGCAAAGTTTTTATTGGGATTTTATAGGAAAACGCTGAATAAATTATTTCAGTTGAAAGACATCATTTATTTAAGTTCCTTAACAATTATTTTTACGGGAAATAACGCGTGATTCGCGAAAGTTTAAAAGTTAGTACCTAAGTCCCTCTAGAATAATTTAAGAAAGTTCTCGCAAAGTTGTAATTTCAAATTCTGATTTATTGTTAGAGGTACTATTGATAGTCAAATGCTATTTGATGATATTTATTTTTTAAATTTGTCACTTAATTGCCTGTGTTCCTCGATGGTTTTTACTTTGATGCAGCCTAAGTTACTTCTTATAATATTGGTTATCTGCCAATGAAAAACGGTCCCGCCATTCCAGAGATTAACCGTAACAAAAATTGAAAATAAAATACTTTTCGATGTATTTTATTTTTAATTTTGTAACTGTAAATGCTACGGACATGAAATAATTATATGACCTGAACAAATCAATATACCTTCATAAACAAGAGTAATCTGTAATATCGTTGATAATCCTATTTACAAAAGAGTAAAATGTAGGAAAGGGATTATATAAATCTATTAAATATATCGCAAACTATAAACCAAATATATTTCTGATAATTAATCACCCATAACTTTCATTGCTGACAGGGAAACTTGCCAAAGTGTTCCTGGATCAACTTGTTTTATGACGCACCATCCGGGGAATCTTGCTCACGTATCGAACATAAACCACCCAGATACTGTCTTCGGTCCATCATAACAACAACATCTAAAGAAAAATTATATTTATAAACCTTGAAATAAAGTTGAAATTAATTTAAGTTTAAATTGATTTAATTACTTGCTAGATTCTCAAAAATTGTCCTTGTCCTTGTACCGAGGTACCTCTCAATAAATAGTTACGTGTTTCCAGCTTTCTGGAATTCTCTGTCCCATGCTTAATTAAGGCTCCTGTCCCACTGTCACACAAACAGCGGGTAACTGAATACATTATCCAGAAGGGAACACGCGAATATGATAACACTCGATAATACTGTACATGTAAAAACCATCTTTAACGTTTTTTAGCGATTCGGCACGTCACTATAAAATATAACAAGTATATTTTATATAATAGAGATGTGCCGAATCGCTAAAAAAATTGCCCGCGAAAACGGATTGTTAGCTTTCAGATCAGTTACTGATCGAAAGCTGTTTTGTGATTAATATATGGTTAACTTTTAAGCAACAGTGGATGTTTGATCGTATTGAGTGACAGTGGATACTAAATCACATATTTTTAACCGACTTCAAAAAAAAGACGAGGTTTCTCAATTCAACCGTATATATCCGTATATACATTTTTTTTATGTGTTTTCGCGGATAACTTAGTCGTTTATGAATCGATTTTGATGATTCTTTTTTTAATGGAAAGAAGATATCCCAACGGTGGCACCATGACAAGGACACTGAGATCTGATGATGGCATCCAAGAGAAATCGAGTCAAACCTTGAAGTTGGTTTTATTTTTGTTAAAATTTTACTTGTAATATTTGATTTAAGAATGCAACGGCAATTTGTGTAAAAATACAACTCTCGCATTAGGAATGTATCCTGTGTTACTGGGGATTTACAAACATACATAAAACAGATACAAAGAACAGTCAGATTCAGAACAACCATTTGTGGATCACACAGTGTTGTTCCATGTGGGATTTGAACTCCCAACACTTGGCGCAGTGGAAAGCGTGCAGTCATGTTATGTATCCGTACATAGTCTTATTATAGTAGGTCGGAGAATTATGTGAAAGCGGTTTTCGACCGTACATAGAATGGTTAGAACACATAAAAAATAAATTGCTACAATTGTGCCAATAATTTCTTATAGGCTATGTAGTGACCTATTTCTTAATCAGTAACTCAGAGCTATATAAGTTATATAGAAATATCTTTATTGATAACATTTATAAGATAAGATATTGCCACAACATAGATGGTTTTTAAAATAACCGTTTGAAAATACAATAATTGACGTCGACTGTATTTTTAAACGTTACTTTATTTCGTTATTCATTATGATAATTATGTATGTGATGAATATGATATTACAAAAATTCTTGGAACATCTAGAAGATACTTAACTTTTGAATTTATCATCAGGTTGATAAAGATTTAGGAGTGAAGCGGTATACTTTGAACGTTGTATAAAGTATGGCATGCATACTATGGATTTCTTTTTTTAAGGTTTGGCTGTACCAAAATGCCTCAACCCTGCCTGATGGAAAGCATAAGCAGAATCCAAGACTGGTGGTCAGCATACTTATTGCGAATGCAGACAATGCAGCATGCTGACCCACCTCATGGCGGGGTAGTGATGCTTCTGCAACATTGGGCCTTTGGTCTCGCACTCACCAACGAAACACGACGATTTTATGTTGATTTTCTGTGCGAGGGTAGTACCGCCACGGTCGAGCCGGCCCAACCGTGCTATATAAATCAGCGTGGCTCTACTACCTCTAAAAAAGTATGCGTAAAATAAGGATTGTCGAAAGTTTCAATTATGTGCTAGTAAAATTTGATAACAGATCAAAATTTCCTATATAAGAAGACGTCTATGTCCAGCATTATGTCCAGTCTATGGCAGTGGTCTATTAAAAGCTGTTGATGATACTGATGATAATTTTGTCCTCAGCATGGTACTACCGTTGGGATATCTCCTTTCCATTCAAAAAAGAATCATCAAAATCGGTTCATAAACGACGAAGTTATCCGCGAACACACATTAAATAAAGCACAATTCAGTAGCAAACAAAAGACTGTAGCTGTAATTCACCATATTTTGGGTTCTCCAGACCATTTCCAATGTTATTTTTGTTATTACTAACCTTTATTATTCCTATGAATATTGGGGTCGACTACTAGTTCAACCGCTTTTAACTAAATATCAGTCTTTCCACTAAGTAACTGACTTCGGACCTCCGTAACTCTGAGAGCAAACTGAATACCACCAATTATCACAGAAATCTTTATTATTTCTAAATCGCTTCATTTCTTCTCAGTATGACCGCAACCTTAGTCTACGACAGCTCTCTATATAGAAAATAGAAAGCTTTAGAAGCACCCTCTGCTATAGTGCAGGCCAATAAAATTTTGTATCTTGAAGAAAATCAAATAAAAGCCAGCGACACTTGCCACGAACGCAATAAATAAAATGATAATGGAATAACGACGACACAGCCTCTAAGTGTAATATCTTCGGTCGTTCTGCATCATTATATTTTACATTGATATTTACCAGATATCTTGTGTCTACTATTAGTTGAATCTTACTAATATTTTTAAAGAGAGAATTCTCTTGGCACATATTGAATTCGTAGCCTGATGTATAAAGCATTGATTGCACGATTCAGGACCAGTCATCATCTCTAGTAGTCAGTTGCTAGACATAGATTCCTGCTTATTAATGAGGTTTTTTCTACTAAACCGCGACAGACAGGTCGGTAAAGAGTTCATCTCAAGTTTGCTTTCTCGTTGCTGTGCTGTTGTGCTGCATAGTTTACTCCTCAGTCTCCAACTTGAAGAAGAGGGGTGATGATACTCCATATTCTTGTCTTCCAATTTGAGATATTGTTTACTAAATGGTGCGGCTACACGACGTTGAATTATATTTTCTGTACGCAAAAAATAAAGCCTATAATTACATCAATGTTCAGAGCATTTTGTCATTTTGTGTCATCGTAATAGCGAATTACGGGTGGATCATTTTACGCGTTATTAGTGTCAGTGTGTTACAAATCATTAGTGATATAAACGTCCATTACCTGCTCTCGCATGACATAAATTTATTACCGAATATTTGTTTTATTTTTTAGTTACATTCATGATTGAAGGTGATTTATGAATGTATATTTATACTAAGTATTGTGTTTAAAATTTAATATATACAAAGAAATAAAATTGGAGTGTCTGTTTGTAATATTAAAGTAATCGTTTTTTACTAAATGCATATGTATGTATACACAGTACATATGCCAAAAATGTGGTCTGTCTGTCTGTCTGTCTGTTTGTTTCGGGTAATCTCTAGAATGGCTGGACTGATTTTGACGGGACTTTCACTGGCAGGTATCTGATGATCCAGGGAGTAACTTAGGCTACTTTTTTTAGCCTAACTTTCCCGCGGCGTTACTCGCGGTACAACAATAACCGCGGGTAATACCGCGGGGTTCAGCTAGTCTATACAAATAAATAAAATTGGAGTGTCTGTTTGTAATATTAAAATAACCGCTTTTTACTAAATGCATATTTATGTATACACGGTACATATACCAAATATGTAGTAAAATTTTTTTTCGTCTGTCTGTCTGTTTGTTCCGGGTAATCTCTGGAACGGCTGGACCGATTTTGACGGGACTTTCACTGGCAGGTAGCTGATGATCCAGAGAGTAACTTAGGCTACTTTTTTAGCCTAACTTTCCCGCGGCGTTACTCGCGGTACAACAATAACCGCGGGTAATACCGCGGGGTTCACCTAGTTGCTTTATAAAAAAGGCCCTCGTCATCTTTCTATCAATCCGCCTACATTTAACAGAATTAACAGATCCTAATTCTGTTAAGTTGGCAAGTTGTCTAAAATTACATGAGGTTTGGCTTGTTTATTTTAGTTGTTATTGTTATAGCCATGCTTAGGCACATATAGGCTAGACTCGGAGTGGAATGAGTATCCACCCAAGGCCGGGATATCATGTTGAATTTTAGTGGATTTATTGGAACGATCGGAAATTTCCGTGACTTAATTAACTAATGTCTAAATGTTTAGCGTCCTGTCCTTGTGGCTTGTGACGGAGAATGTCGCCACCCGTATTCATTGAATAGGTGTCGTAAGAGTCAACAAGGTAACAAACTACGAGGAATAACAGCACTGCATAGAGAATTAAACCCTTTACCAAGCCGTCTCGCCAAAGTGATATAGTCGAAGAATACCTCCTTTCAGACCTAAATCCACCAGTAGACTATTAAAATCTGTTCATGAATGAAACATTTTATATATAAGGTTTTCAAGATGTAAAATACCGTTCCAGGTCAAGAATCTTCATGTTTTAAATACTTCAAAATGCTTAAAACAGTGAAGCAAATGTAAAATTTTATTTATAAGTAGACAAAGCAGTTGAGTACAAAGGAGCAGGAAAAGATTAGTGGACTCTGTTGTTTTGACTTCCTTTGAATGTGTTTATGTTGGTAAAGGATTTCTTATTATCACTGTTGAGTTTTAATGGGTACTTCAATTTAAATATTTTTTTGGGATTTCAAAAACTTGTGAAAGTTTGTTTGTACATGTTTCATGTGAATAAATGTGCCTGTAGACTTTGAACCTATAACTTAAGGCAACATGTATATATCTTTCTTTTGCACATTGGAATTGGAGGTTTATTTATGGATGGATTATATTGATGATTGATATAATGATGATGATTATATGGATAAGATTGAATTTTATAAATGGCACATATGTATAAGTATTTTAAAACTGTACTGTTTTAGTTGAAAAAAGTATATGTACGTACACAACATAAGAATATTGTAAATTATTAATAATGTGAAGTTTTTCAAATGTTTGTTCTAAGAATCAAGAACCAGGTGACAACAAGACTCGTATTATTTATAATAATGTTTCAAGAGTAAGAAACATAATATAGAAGCGTTAAAATAAAAAAGTATTTAATAACTTCTTGTGGTAAAGCTAATAAATATCGACAATAATAAATATCCTATTTAAAAAAAATACTAAGCGAAAATAGTACATGCATAAAAAATCATATCTGACAAGTTGTCAGAGTTCATTGACAACTAACATTATCAATCATTGAAGTTGTCCAGCTTTAAGAAACATAAATAAATAACCCACTACTTAACACTAAGTACAAAACACAAAACACAAAAGGCATCAGCATAAAACCTTACCAACTGACATTTGTGTGTACAAGCCACGAAGATCCGCGAAATGCTTAAACTTCCCCAAAACAACCCTGACATGACCCAAAAGTTCTTTTTACTATCGCCATAAAACCTTAACCCATAAATTGATATCTCTTCAGTTCAAAGTTTCTATCTTTCTGCATTACAAGCCTCCGTAGATTGTCCAAAAGTACCTGTTCAGATTTTTATGGATCTAATTCGGGAAAAATTCTTTTCTACAGAACTTTTGCAGCACTCAGGGTGTATTCCAATATATCCCAATATTGAACAAGTTAATGTTTTATTCGAGTAATACGGCAACTGAACCAGTCACAGTCTTGATTGATAATCTAACAACATGGAGTGATCAATTACACGGACTTGGTCCGCGATTGTTTTCTACTTAACAAACAATTGAAGGTTAATTCATTCGACATCTGGAGCAAATTGTTAAACGAGACGCTTCCAACAACAGACAGAATTATATAATGGGAGATCTGAACAATAGTTTGCATTGCTAGCAGATGTTTGAAATATCTATTTCTCTTTCTCTCTCAGAGAAGCATTGATTTATGGTAACCTTTCCCACTTTAGTTTTGTGAGTAGTCACTCTTGCTGTTATAATTTATGATTTGGTCGGCGTACAGATGTATGTGTTTATTAATGGAAACCGAATAATTTAATAAGCTGCTGTGTACCAGCGTGGCGTTTTGAATTTAGTTATCTGTGAGAGCGCTTTAGATGTTTGAATCAAAAGGTAAATAATTATTATCACTTGGCTATACGGTAAACGAAATTTGCATATCTAAGAATTATTTAGGTGATTATCACACATTAAACCTACACTGGATTAGCAACGAGCTCGAGCTAAATAGTTAAATAGCATTTTTCTTACTAGTGTGTAGTTTTTTGAACATAAATTAATAAAATCATAATCTGATGAACACAGATTCTTAACTCATTCTGTAGAACTAAAACAAATATTTGAAAATATTTTTATTTGAGCATTCAAACAGTTTAATGCATTTTTTCTCATCTAGTGCTTATAACATAGGCTTGGGTCCTTAACGCAATATTGAATTATATAAAGCGTTTCGTATACTTTTGGTGCATATGTAATATTATATAGAAAATGAAATAAATCTATACTAATATATAAAGCTGAAGAGTTTATTTGTTTACTTGTTTGTTTGAACGCGCTAATCTCAGGAACTACTGGCCCGATTTGAAAAATTCTTTCAGTGTTAGATAGTCCATTTATCGAGAAAGGCTATGGGCTATATATCATCACGCTAAGACCTACAGGAGCGGAGCACCAATGAAGAATGTTACAAAAACGGGGAAAAATTATCACGCTACACGCAATAGGAGACCCAAAGAAAGTTGCGTGGATTGGCTAGTAACTATATATATGTGAAGAGAAAAACGATTTCTAAAAAACCTGATTCAGAAACTTTTCCTAACAAATTGCCTTTTAAAACTCCGTATATCGAAATGGCAAAGCGATTCACGAAAACGATCGTTGTACATGAACATTCAATAACCTTTCTCGGTCCTATATATGAAAACGACCCATCTTCTCCCGCCTGGGGCCTATCGAATGGTATATTCATTTCTCACATAACTTGACACCGTGCTTAGGTGTAACGAGGTGTATCGATGACCTTTCTGATAACAAGCTTTCTATTAGCGATCTGGGTTTTCATTTTGTACGGATTCCAATCTGGAACTTTTCTCATGGTAATAAGAAAAGCTTGTGGTTCTAAGTTTAGTCATGTCGTGTTATATTTTTGCCAGGAACCCTAATTCTTTTTGCGAAATAATATGTCAACGATCTAATATTTTTAAATAGGTCGTCTCTAGATAGTTAAACTAAAATAGTTAACATCACGCTTAAAGCAGTAGGAGCTAATTGGAAAGAGACGCAGACGAATTTGTGGATTCTGAGAGGGAACAGAGAGTGCACCTGTGTTTGCGCACACACTTGAGCACTATAATATCTCCTGCGTAGTTGGCTGGTCTCCGTTGAGACTGGCTGCCGTGGGCGTTATCGGCTAGGAGAACATTTTTTTTGTGGAAAAAGCGGGCAAACGAGTCTGCTCGTTTGCCCGCCTATTCCACATATGGTGCCTGTACCGGTACCACCGCCTGATGGTAAGCGATTACCGCCGCTCATGAACACCTGCAAACACCAGAGGCGTCACAAGTGCGTTGCCGGCCTTTGGGGGATAGGGAGGGGAGATAGGGGGAGGGGGTTTGGGTTATGGGCCTCCGGTATCCTCACTCACTCGGTATTATTATTATTATGTTAACCTCAGCCGACAGCTAGTATTTTGATAAAAGGTAAACAGTGTAAAATATAAAGATATTACTACTGAGATGTTAAAAACACGCATTTAAGTTTTATTAGATAGATAACACCTGCATGTTTCTAGATAAGTAAATTACATGAATCTAGGCCACAGTTTTTTACGATTATAATTTACACAGATTTCTAACAAACATTTCAAATTTATTGTTTTAAACTTTCATGGTCAGTAACATTAAAATGGGAATCTGCGGGATTGCTACCATGTACCTTTTTGTTTATGAGTATCCGATCGGATACTCATAAACAAAAAGGTACATGGTAGCAATCCCGCAGATTCCCATTTTAATTTCAAATTTATTTTTCTTTACAATGTCATTGCTGTTTTTTATACACGCGTAGTTTTATTTGCTTTTGTTTTTAGTTTTTATTTTTGTTATGTTCATTGGTTTTACACATTTTTAAGTTTTTTTTTAAATATGTGCCGTATATTGTTTCATAGAATTTAAAGAAAAGATGTTAATTTGATATCACAGTCACTTAAATTTAATTTATTTGTATAGATATTACGTTTTATGAAGTTTTTAACGAGCTTGTTAGCTGGAGATCATGGATTCGATTCCAACCCAGGACATATATTGTTCTACTAGCCGACCCACGCAACCTCGTTTGCGTCTCCTATTGCCCGTAGCGTGATAATTTTCCCCCGTTTTGGTAACATTAATAATTGTTGCCCCGCTTCTGTAGATCTTAGCGTGATGATATATAGCCTATAGTCTTCCTCGATAAATGGGCTATCTAACACTGAAAGATTTTTTCTAATCTGACCAGCGGTTCCTGATATTGGCGTGTTCAAACAAACAAACTCTTCAGCTTTATATATTAGAATAGATTTGAAATAATTAATTTATAGTCTACATATAGTATGTATATTTTTACATATAGTATGTTCCTATGTTCTTTATCTTTCAAAGCGATGGACTTTACAAACTTACATGAAACCACATAAAGTGTCCCATGTGGGATTTGAACCCACAATACTTGGCGCAGTAAGAAGCGGCGTAGCAACTACTTAAACCACTTTTTTTAACGTGTGGACACCTCGCCAACTCTTTTGGCGGGGTGGTGTGTCGGAATCGGACCGACTTAAACCACACGTGTGTGCCACTCTACGCCTAAGACGGGAGGGATCCGGGAACTGTTGTTATTAACACATCCGAACCGACCTCTTAACCACTAGGCCAACCGTAAAATGTATTTGTAAATTTTTAAGTTTTATTTAACCATCTCCTCTAACAGCAGTGGACTTTGAGGCTGTTGATTTATTTATAAGCAGGCTTTACCTAGTTAAGAATCAGACAGTCGAGTGTGAGGTATGTAAAATATTATTATTAGTTAATACCCAGATACTTTTTAAGTATTACTGAGTACATGAACGAAAATATAAGGCATGGGTATAATATGTTTGTTACCGTTTTTTATCAGTTATCGGATTCCAGCGGTTTAATATTAGTGTGTACTGAATAAATATTGAAGTTACCAAAAAGATTAGATTATTAGTTGGTGTGTATAGTTATTAAGTAAATTCGAAACATATCGTTAACTGTGTATGTAGAGGAACCGGAGCGATCATTCCCATAATAATAATTAATAATACCCATAGTGACCTCATGAACCGGATTCATTC
Organism: Spilosoma lubricipeda; assembly: GCA_905220595.1. Lineage (NCBI taxonomy): Eukaryota > Metazoa > Arthropoda > Insecta > Lepidoptera > Erebidae > Spilosoma > Spilosoma lubricipeda. Next base: position 2,884,152 of record HG992294.1, read on the forward strand.
TAAAATCATTGCACACATCACTCACAGAACTAGAGTTAAATAAATACTCTTACATTGATTTACAGAAGTTAGTGATAATCGACACATGCTCTATAATGAACACTACACAATGAACCAACCCGAAGCCGTGCTAGGTACACGTTTAGCAACATTATCTGAGACATAATTTTCCATAACCCATAATAATAACATTTATTGCACGAAAACTATAAAATATTAATAAAAAAATTATTAAACCCCTACGCAGCATTAGGTCAAACTTGATGTTTGACCTAATGCTGCTAAATAGTAATTTAACGATTAAACTGGCACGCGTGAAGCACTTAATCGAGTAATCATAGGCCAAAAATGCCTTACATCATTTATGAAAAGAGCTGATACTCTAACACTACTAGACAGATATTAACCAAACATAGCTAAGAACCACCGCAAGAAAAGTGGCTTTAAAATAAAAAAAAACCACATCCAAATTGGGCTACGATTCTACAGACAGACATACACACACACAGACAGACATCGACATCAAACTTATAATACCCCTCTTTTTTCCTCGGGGGTTAAAAATAAAATCTGTTTAACTTAAAATTTGTTTAAGTTATATCGAACATGAGATACCGTATGTTAAAATATAGTCTATATGTCTGTTTCTGAAAAAGCAAGGATAGAAGCTAAATCGCAGGTTAAGCTAGAATTGTTATAAGGGCTTTTCATATTATTTGGCTTGAAATATATGGTTAACTTTTGAACATTAGAATTCTCTTTGAGAAAATATTATATCAAGATAAAATGTTTATGAAAACATTCAACTAACTTGTTATTATAGTCTTGTATTATCTCATTGTACGGAGAGGATTAATGGCCAAAAGAATTCCTCAGCCCTTAAATATAAAGTGAAAACTCAATTTTGCAAGTTTAATGTTAATTCATGTTTAAAATTAGTTTTTGTTAAGCAAAAACCAGATTTTATATCAAAACACAAATTTAAGTTTACCTTCATATATTTTTTTAAAAAGTACGATGCAAATTTACTTTAAAAATTACGCAGATTAATAACACTATAATTATCATGGGCCTATCGCAGTCCACTGTTGGACAGATGCCTCTCCAATTGTACGCCATTTGGTTTGATCCGATTTACAACATAATTTAAATAATTTTAACAAAAATAAAACCGACTTCAAGGTTTGACTCTATTTCTCTTGGATGCCATCATCAGATTTTAGTGTCCTTATCATGGTACCACCGTTGGGATATCTCCTTTCCATTAAAAAAAGAATCATCAAAATCGGTTCATAAATGATAAAGTCATCCGCGAACGCAAATAAACAAAAATATATATACGGTCGAATTGAGAAACCTCCTCCTTTTTTTGAAGTCGGTTAAAAAATACACTGTTTACGAAAACGGTATATTTAATTTATTTGAATGATAGACGAAATTTGAGACACAATATTCACAAATTTTAACAAAAAAAATCCGATCTAGACTAAATTGAAATGGGACCACACGGAAAGGACCAACTTTAAAATAAAAAAAGAATAATCAAAATCGGTTGACCCAGTCGAAAGTTATGAGGCAACAAACATAAAAAAAACAATCGAATTGATAACCGCCTTCTGTTTTGAAGTCGGTTAAAAACTCAGAACAACAATTTGTGGAACATATCAATCGAACCTTCAACACTCAGTAGGAAGCTGCTAGGTGAGTATTGAAACCACTACATCATCATAAATAATGGCCACAGTAAATGGCTTTATTTGTCTTAAGTCATTCGCTTCGAATATTTCGTTTTGAATTGTCTGACATAGTTTTCATATTCGTTTCATCATTTTTTTTAAATATTCCAGAACTATAAGGAGTCAAATTGAGCTTAAACAACTGTTTGTCTTCATGGCTCAATTATCAATGGGCTATTGAATATCAAGAGTCATACGACGCAATATCAGATCTCGTTCATTCGATCTATTGAAATTAATTTTAAGTATTATCGTAACGACAATTGTCTTTAGACTAGTTTAGACATTCCAAAGTCACGTGTCAAACTGGTCTTAGTGGCAGTTTCACCTGTTCCAGTATCAGATACTTATCTATACATCTATACATCTATACAAATAAATAAAATTGGAGTGTCTGTTTGTAATATTAAAATAACAGGTTTTTAATCAGTGCATATGTATGTATACATGATACATATACCAAAAATGTAGTTAAAAATTTTTTTGTCTGTCTGTCTGTCTGTCTGTTTGTTCCGGGTAATCTCTGGAACAGCTGGACGGATTTTAACGGGACTTTCACTGGCAGGTAGCTGATGATCCGGGGAGTAACTTAGGCTACTTTTTTTAGACTAGCTTTGTCCCGCGGCGTTACTCGCGGTACAAGAATAACCGCGGGTAACACCGCGGGGTCCAGCTAGTCGGCCATATAACTCTATTAAACAGATAAAAGTTGTTGGTGTAAATATGCATATCTGACATGCACTATCCAAGACTTGTTTAATGGAAATCAGTAGGTAATGAGGTGACATTAGTCTGTCAGTGACTATCAGCAAGTAGTGTCATCAACAACCCATTATGTCCCACTGCTGGGCTCGGGTCTCCACTCAGGAGAGGGTTAAGGCCATACGTCCCCACGCTGGCCGAGTGCGGGTTGGTGACTGGCAAGGCTACGTTGTGGCTACGTAATCTTGCCGTTGGATGTTTTTAAGACTCCCAAACACCTCCAACTAAGCTTCACGACTGTTATCCTAGGATAACAACCGGGACCGACTGCTTTTTTTTTTTTTTTTTTTTTTTTTTTTTTTTTTTTTTTTTTTTTTTTTTTTTTACGTGTGGAAACCCCCTCGGGCCGTCACCCCACCGGGGTTTGCGGCGGGGCGGTGTGTCGGAATCGAACCGACTAAAACCACACGGTGTGCCACTCTGCGCCTGAGACGGGAGGGATCCGGGAACTGCTGTTATTAACACATCCGGACCCCTCCCAGCGCCTGCCCGCACTGAAGCGGGCACCGTCTGCTGGTTAACTCTCTAATTAGGCGACGTACGGCACACGCGTAACGTCGCCCCCTCGCGGGCGGCCACTAAAGCGGATGGTGGGGAAAACCCATCCCGACCATCCGCGGCCACACTCAGGGCGGCATGAGGCGCTGATAGGCGCGCCTCCGCCGCCCGGTTCGCCGGCGACGGATCGGGTCCGAGTGGATATCATCCTCCCGGGCCTTTGCCGCCGCCTCCTTCTGCGAAATCACGTCTTCGCAGAAGGCTGCGACCGCGGTAAAACTGCTGTCGCTACCGGCCATGGAACATATGACGGCCGGTAGCGACAGATCTCCTCCGATGACTGCAGTGAGGGCCCGACGCTGCGACGCCCATGCGGGGCAAACCGCCAGCGTGTGCTGGGCCGAGTCCTCACTGCAGTCGCAGTGGTGGCAGGCGGGACTCAATTCCCTCCTGGCGACCGAGTGCAGGTACTTCCCGAAGCAACCGTGCCCGGAAAGCACCTGCGTCAGTCGGAAGGAAAGGGTCCCGTGCTGCCGCCCTGCCCACTCGAGGATGACCGGCTGGAGAGCCTCCACGGCGGCAAAGCCAGCGCGTGGAGTCTCCAGCCGGAACGACCAGCGAGCCATCGTGGCTCGACGGGCGGCTTCACGCCACTCGCGTACCTCTTCGGGCGGAGGGCGAATGCCTCTCTCCGCCCGGAATTCAGCCACCCGTCGATAAACTTCGGCGAGCACTTCCGCCTCCAAATCCCACGGAGGTGTTCCGGCCAAGGCGCACGCCGCCTCGGTAGACACCGTGCGGTATCCGCGGATGGCTCTGACCGCCAATATCCTCTGAGGCCGCCAGAGGCGGGCCTTATTGAGGGCAGTCAGAGCCGCCACCCACACCGGTGCCCCATACAGCGCCATCGACCGGACCACCCCCGTGTAGAGGTGTCGCGTTGCGACGCTGGCTCCGCCCAAATTGGGCAAAAGTCGCCCAAGGGCAGAGGCAGCGTCGACCAGCTTCGGACCAAGCTGTCGGAAGTGCTCGTCGAAGAGCCACCTACCGTCGAGGATCAGGCCCAGATACCTCATCTGGGCCCGAACCGGTACGAGGATCGAGTTGACCACTATGGAGGCGCCGGGGGGCGGCCCACGACGGGGCCCATGGAATAACAGGGCCTGCGTCTTGTCCAGGGCCACCCGTAAGCCCAGCGCCTCGATGCGCCCGACCACCAGAGAGACACCACTGGTGGCCAGGCGCGCCGCCTCCTGGAAGTTCGCCCCCCGGGCCGTGACCAATGTGTCATCGGCGTAACAAATTACGCCCAGCCCGGGGGGGAGACGACCTCGTAGGACCCAGTCGTATCCCACGTTCCACAGGAGTGGTCCGAGGACAGACCCCTGCGGAACGCCGCACGACATGGGTCGCCGTCTCAAGGCGCCCTCTCGATCCTCGTACACGACGGTACGCTCCTCCAAATAGTCTGCCACTAGCCGCCTCAGGTACTCTGGCACCCCGTGGTATTGGAGTGCTTCCCTGATGCAGCTGAATGGCAGACTATTAAAGGCGTTGGCGATGTCCAGAGACACCGCCAACACCACGCCGCCACAGCTCACTGCCTCTTCGGTCACGGCCCTAAGGCGCATCACGGCATCGACCGTCGAACGCCCTTCTCGGAACCCGAATTGGGCGTCCGACAGGTCGGGGCCCACCTCGCTGAGGTGCCGGACGATGCGGGCAGAGAGTATCCTCTCAAACAACTTGCCCGCCTCGTCCAGCAACACGATGAGCCTATAGGCCGCGACCGAATCGGCAGGCCGTCCCGGCTTCTTTAGAAGGACCAGCTTCCCGCATTTCCAGCACTCAGGGAAGCGTCCGGACGCCAGGCTAGCATCCAACACTTCCCTGAGGCGGTCCGACATATGGTCGAGGGCTCGAGCCATCACTCGGGCTGGAACCCCGTCCGGCCCGGGGGCGGTGTTCTTGGAACGTATCCGCAGAACAGCCGCCCCAACCTCCGATTCCCTAACGGGCGGAACATCGCCCCCGTCGTCTCTGACCGGATAGGCCATCGACGGGGGAGCGTGCTCCGCCCGCTGCGGGAAAAGGCCCTCGACCACTTCCTGCAGGAAGCTGGGCTGGAGAGTCTCGGTAAAGGGGGGGCCCGCCGTGCGGAGCTTCTGTCGCACCGCACGATATGGGCGACCCCAGGGGTCACGGTCGAGACTCTCCAGCATCTCCTTTCTCTTTACGTCTTTGGCGCGGCCAATGGCCAGCTTCAGAGTTTTCCGCGTCTCGCGGTACTCCTCATGAAGCTGGTCCCCGCCACCGTCTCCGCGGTGACGTCGCCGGCTGCGGGTGTAAGACCTCCGGGCACGAGTACAAGCCGCACGGAGGTCCGCCAACTCCTGGGACCACCAGTAGACCTCCTTCCGAGGAGGCCGACGACCTTGGATGCGGGGCATGGCCGTATCACAAACCTGCGTAATCGCATCACGAAAACGGCCAGCCCCAACGTCCACGCCGACCTCCGCGGTCGGGGCCTGCGGAGACAGCCAAGAGTGAATAATGGCCGCCTCCTCTAGTAGGTCCCTATCGAGCTTGGCGACAGCCCACCGCGGAAAACGGGAAGAGCGCCGCGCCGTGTGACCCCTACTGGGGCCCTGGGACCGGGAGAGCTCGAATCGGATATAGAGATGATCTGAGAGCGTCTCGACCTCTTCCAGGACACACCAGTTCCTTACTCGTGCGGCAACAGCAGAGGTAGCGAACGAAAGGTCCACTATCGACCCCCCCTGCTGTCGCACGCACGTGTTGGTGGAGCCTCTGTTTAATAAACAGAGGCCCACCGAAGCCGCCCACTCCTCGACGGCCTCGCCCTTGGCGTCCGTCCCGGGGGACCCCCACGCAATGGATTTTGCGTTGAAGTCCCCCAGCACGAGGACGTGTCCAGACGCTAATCGCCGCATCGAGATCTCCAAGCTGTTAAGGAAGACCTCGAAGTCGCTCAGACTCCGGTTGGGGGAGAAGTAGACACCGTAAACGGTGATCCCCCCCCACTCGGCGGCAACATATCCCGAGCCCTTGTCCCTAAGCGACAAGGGCGGGGAATGAGCCGCCCCGGAACCGACGACTGCCACGGAGCCGTCCCAGTCACCCATCCAGTTTGGACGGGGAGGAACGTAATAGGGCTCCGCGACTACGGCAACACCGATCGACCACTGCGCCATGGTTTGCAGGAAGAGATCCTGCGCCGCGGCGCAGTGGTTGAGGTTCGTCTGGACAAGGAGGTTGGAGACGTGGTCCATTACTGGACCGTCTCTACAACCTCCTCCATGGGCGTCGACGTGGACGCACGATTTACGTCGGAGGCAGCCTGGGGACCGACTGCTTGACATGACCTCCGAATCACGGAGACGCTCATGGTATAATGCCGCCAGCGGTCATCCATCCAGGTACTGACCGCGGAACTGGGCTATGACAGCCTCTTGTGGTGTGGTGTAACTGGCCCTAAGTCTATAATAACTAGTATAGACAATCAGCTGATACAAATTCTATTCTAATAATTGGGTAATTATTATCCTTTATTATAATAAACTGGATTTCGTAACCGTTGGCAAACTAATCTTTAAGCCACTTAAAAAAGAAGGAGTTATATATTAATTTGTATTTCTTTAGCTTTGTTACACTTTTCTTTATGTCGCTGTAGGTTCTAGTAGCTGCTGAATTTATTTTGATACCCTAGAACTCTCATTTATGAGCCGATTTGAATCATTTGAGAAGGTATACATATCGTAAACCATCCAGGCTGGAAAATTAATATCAAAAACAATGATATAGGACTAAGTGACACTGTAATATTACACTCAATTGTAAGATAGCCATACTGCCATTTCTATACAAGTCTAATGTTACATTTTTATTTACAGATGCTGAGCTGCTCTCGTGAGGCCGCTACATACATAATATAACTAGGTAAGATATCGTATCCTGACAACGTTAATCTCTAAAGACTTCCACATTCCGGCTTTTAGTACATTACATACTGCACTATTTCCTCGTGCAGTAGACATAAGGTCATAAGTAATTTGTACTCTTAATGAATGCTTGGCCTTATATCGTAAATAGACGTCATAATGGCAGTAGTAAACAGCTCGTTAACAGTAAACAGTATCTGTTTGTAGTGGTTTTTTAAAGCTCTAAATCCCCTAAATTTAAGGAATAAATAAGGAAAATAGTGTGCTGGTTGACTGTTGTCGCCTATGCGTTAGAACTTTTATATGTACTTACAAGTTTTTGCCCGCGGCTCCGCCCGCGTGTATGTCGGTTATCGCGATAAATAGTAGCCAATGTGTTATTCTGATGTATAAACTATATTACTGTAAAGTTTCATCCAAATCCGTTCAGTAGTTTTTGCTTGATATTTCAAGCAAAAACTACTGAACGGATTTGGATGAAACTTTGATTTGGATTTGTTACTATTGTAACAAACATCCATCCATACTTAAAAACTTTCACGTTTATAATATTAGTAGGGTTTTTATGAAAGTAGTGAAATTTATCTCCGTGTGTTGGCGGATTGACAATACAGAGTTTTCCACCCTATTCATCCCGTTAGTTTCGTAGCGACATAGGCGACTAAACGAGCAATTTATGCGTGACAAAAACACTGCAATGAGAAGAAAAAATTGAAACAAACTTTATACCAACCTGTCCGGCCAAAATCCAGGTCAAAATCTAAGCAGAGACCTGTATCCATGCAGTAAACAGCACTGATCATGATTCAAGTGACTAACGTGGCTCATTTCACCCAAATTCCATCCATGGATCATCCAATGTCGTCCATGCGCGCCTACAACTCACCATTAATAAGTACGTTGCCATTAAGTGCTCATCCCTCCGAATCAGGAGGAGAGGAAGGGACGGTTTGGTTTCGATTAACGCCTTTATTATAATGAATTAGAGTTCTGTTTATTTTTCTTTTCTGTGTAAATATATTCTGGTATACCTCAGGTCAAGCGGGGCTGAATGTTTTCGAAGCATTGCCCTTTTCATAATTTTTCGAAGAAGTTGGCACTAATTAGAGTTACCATTGTAGTTATTCACTGTTGCTTTTACTTAGGGTCATCACGCATTACCAAAATATCACGATATTTTCAAGGAGTTGTTTGATCAGGGCCTTGTTGAATAATTTGAGGAGCAGTATGAATAGGAAATTGTTATTTTTTCTGTTGAATAAATATTTTTATCGCTCCAACGAAAAGGGAGGGCTTCCTTTGTTCGGATGTGTTTCATAACGGGTCAATAAGCTCATGTATTTTCACAAGGTTTGTAATATTAATGATGTACAGTGTCTTTTGATTTAATGTAATGTATGAGAAAAAGAAAAAAGAACATTGATTCTGACAGGCACAGGACGGAATAAAGAAATAAAAATAAATATTTCGGACATCTATACACAACGCCATCTAGACCCAAACAAAGCAGAGCTTGAACTACTGGTACTAGAAATATATATATTTTTAAATACGTACTTAAAAAATATTTGCAGATCATGCAAACATTTGGTACGACCCGGTAGTCGAACCCGAGACCTAAACCACGCTAACATAGAGAATGAGATATAAATATAAGAGTTAGTCACAAGCAATTATTATGCCTTAGGCTCTACCAGAAAAGTCACCTATCCAAGCATATTTGTCTGCGGGACTGCAGCGGTGGTATCATGGTGTCATTAGTTAGTGTGCGTGTGCCGTGTTTATAAATATATATTAAATGTTTTAGCAAAATTATCTCCCTGTACAAACCCAACGTCTAGTAAAGATAAGAAGCGGCACTAACGGGACTAATTCGGGCTTAGAATGCACTTAACCTGAAAATCCTCCATGCAGATAAGACCCAATTTAAAAAATACTATTTAAGTAAGAATGCAGGATAACATGTTGGCGCCAAATTAGTTTATAATTGCATATTAGGCAAGCCATACGTTTTAAGTTAAGGAGGTGTTCACGCATATTTTCTCATTTTATTAATTAGATCACTGCAAACTCTAACATTGCATTGATTTTCCTTTATTCCATTTCTCGTATTAAACAGGACTTCCGCTCTCACCCCACAAAGAACAACAATTTGTGAATCATACAGGGATCGAACTAACCACATGTAATAGGCAGGCGAATCGCTTAAACCACTACGCCTATCTTGCTGTCTAAGTTTTGGCCTATTTTGCTATGGCTGCCTACTTGAACCTTATCAACTTTGAGAATTTGAACAGACTTAGAAGATATATTGACAAGGAAAACGGTTCAAATTATGATAGGCACTAAGTTTCACAAGAATCGCATGGGAAGTAGTCGCCTTTTGGTGTAGTGGTAAGTCATCCTGACTGTTAAGTCCGAAATTCGATTCCCGTCCAAGACTAGTAATTGTGTGATGAGAACGATCATTTGCTTTGTGTCTAAGTGTAATTTACTTATAATATTTATGATTACACAAAAAAAAATTAGTAATAGCTTTTGCCCGCGACTCCGCTGGCGTTTATCTCAGTTATCGCGGTAAAAGTAGCGTATGGTCTTCAAGAATCGAAGTATCACCATATCAAATTTTATTGAAATCGGAGCAGCCATGTAAGCGTAAGAGAGAAAGAGTATGGATAATTTTAATGATTTTGTGTGTCTATTTATCGGCAGTCTGTTTCCTATAGTACAGGCTCTGCCTATTCTTAGAATTTATTAATATATATATATATATATTTATTATATTTTCGATATTATTTAGAAATTTGTTTCGCCGTGTACCGTCTCATACCACATTAACAGTGTCCCTATTCTGTGAGCAAACCGATGTGTTCCTATTCTGGTGTTTATCCGACTGCGCAGAAAAACGGGTGGTATGTTTTTTTAACACTGGATTCCACGCTGTAGATAATTTAAAAACATCTTCCCGATTGAAAGTTTTATGTTTTTGAATCTCTATCGCTTCACGTACAACTCTCGGTGGAGACGGGAGAAGACTTGAACTTGACGTGAAATTCAATCCAATGGTTGATGCCTGGCATCGAGTGTACGTTCTGCAGGTTAGGCTCTGCCTGGTTTTGACTCAGACAGTCATATACGAGATGTGTGTAAACAAAATCCAAACCTTTTGAAATTAGTTTAAAAGAGTTATTACTACACTTCCATTACTTTAAAAAACGATGACATTTTACAGGCGACTGTCTCTCAAGTCGTATGTACATCTAACGGTTTTTCATCTGTCAAGTGTGATTACTCTGAACGTAAACTCGAGTTTTTCTTATATTCCATTAAAGTAGATTGCAGTGAAGACTCAAATTCGGGTTAGGCTGGGATTATGACAAAAAAATCGGTCGTAGTACTTTACGTGACTAATGTAAACATTTCTACTGCTTTTACCTATGAAGTAAGTTATATAAATGAAAGAATTACGATGTAATTATCTATTATGTCTTTCTTTTTTGGGTGTAATTTAGCATTTCAAAATATAGAAGTATACTAGCTGACCCGGAAAACTTCGTACCGCCATGTTAATATATCTGTCACAGCTTCCCGTCGCGGACAAAAAACATTGACTTTTCCCGATTTTTTTTAATTTTTTTAACCGGCTTCAAAAAAGGAGGAGGTTTCTTAATTCGACCGTATTTTTTTTATTTATTTTTTATTTATTTATTTCTTCATTGTACACACATAATAAATACATAACAAAGAATGAGTTACAAAGTAGAAAATGTCACAATTGGCGGTCTTATCGCTCACGGCGATTTCTTCCAGACAACTTTTTTTATGTGTGTTCGGGGATAACTTCGTTGTTTATGAACCGATTTTGATGATTCTTTTTTTAATGGAAAGGAGATACTACGGTGGTACCATGATAAGGACATCAATATCTGATGATGGCATCCAAGAGAAATCGAGTCGAACCTTGAAGTCGGTTTTATTTTTGTTAAAATTGTACTTGCCTCCTGCACACCTTGTCCTAACAATATCGAACACAAAAAAAAAAATTGATGCCGGCGATCGGAAGTTATGCGGCGTACATTCATTTCGGCGATTCATTTTTATATATATAGACTAGCTGTTGCCCGCGGCTCCGCCCGCGTATATATCGGTGATTGCGGCAAATAGTAGCCTATGTGTTATTCTCCTGTATAAGCTATATTACTCTAAAGTTTCTTCCAAATCCATTCAGTAGTTTTTGGGTGAAAGAGTAACAAACTTTTGTATTTAGAATATTAGTTGGAAGTTTCAGACCCTATGGTTACTAAACCGGTGAGTAAAATATTCACATTTTTAGAGAGAAATATCGCAATTTACAGTTGGATTTTTTTTTCTTTTTTATTTATGGCCTGCCACCATGACTCGACTCCGCCTGGTGGAAAGCATAAGCAGAATCCAAGAGTGATGATCACCATACTCATTGCGAATACAGACAATGCAACAATGCAGCATGGCGACCCACACTGCATTATTGGGCCTCCGACCTCGCACTCACCAACAAAACGTGACAGCATGAACGCTGTCATTTTACGTTGATTTTTATGCGAGGGTAGTACCGCCCCGGTCGAGCCGGCCCATTCGTGCTGAAATCTGCGTGGCTCTACTACCTGGGCATTTACGATAACTAATCTTATAGAGGTTGTGAACGGAAGAACTGTCTGAGCTCAATTATTTAATTAATTGTGTCGGGTCGTAGTGAGCCACAAATCATTTTACTACAGTACATCCCGGTAAACAACATTTAAAGACTTATTATTTTCTGCGTAAACAAAAAGATTCCTTGCTCTCGACACACGCGAACAACCTACGTAGAGCTGCCCGTGGGAGAAGCAGGGGGTACCCAAGTGGATACCGGCTACTTTTAGAGTTTTCCCCTGACCTTTATTTATTGTAATGGAGAAAGCCATCTTCAGAGGAAATTGCAAGCGCTTAAATTGGAATGGCAAGTTAGTGGGTATTATGGGGATCCTAGGTATCAATACCGTCTCTCCCGATGCCCCTCCGGTGAGGATGGTGGCCTGTACAATATGCCGTCTCAGCTCTGTGACGCGTAACCTGGTGCCGTTACACAATCTGGGCGCGTCCAGGTTACGCATTAGTATGACAGGCACACCAAGCTTGAGCTCTAATTTGTGAGAGGGCACTCCTGACAGTTCAAGGGAATTTAAAAATTCTACAGGGTATGTAGAAGCGTCGTCAGTTGTCAAGACGGTGTCTATTGACATATAGGTTCTCACCTCACCTGGAACTTGCTCCAATATTTTTTTATTAATTTTGCCCACCAACTCGTTTGTAGGAGCCATGATAATTCTTTCGCACAACCACTCCACGTTAGCCAAGTTGTGTTCTAAGTTCGGAAATACCTTATTAATAAGGTTATCTTCCGAACTTACAACATTGCTAAATCGGCTATCAAAAGTTATTTGACTGTTAGCGTCCGTCGACATGCGACCTTCGCCGACCTCGAGAAGTGTTTGTGCGAATAGTCCAGACTCCTGATCATTGAAGAGCTGGACTCTCATATTGGTCTTCAGTTGTAACCGCTCAACCTTACTCCACAACGGTGAAGCCTTGAGGCACGCGTTCATCTCGTCTGCCGCAGTACCCCGCTCGATAACTGGTAGCGTCAGCCGGAAATCTCCTGCAAGCAAGACGACTACTCCACCCATCAACATTCGATTGCCCCGAATATCTTGCAAGCTGCGATCCAATGCTTCAATCGCTCGCTTATGTGACATCGTGCATTCGTCCCACACAATCAGTTTGCACCATTGCATTAGAGCACCGCGGCTACTGCTTTTGCTGATGTTGCAAATGGGCATTTGTTCAGTTGCAAGGTTTAGCGGGAGTTTGAACACTGAATGTGCGGTTTTGCCACCACTTAGCAATGTTGCGGCTATTCCGGAGGACGCAACAGCCAGTGCGATTACTTTATCTTTGCGCAACTGTGCTAGCAGCAAGTTCAGTAACAATGTTTTGCCGGTGCCCCCTGGAGCGTCCAAGAAAAAAAGACCCCCTTTTCCGCTAGCTATGCGGTTTGTTATGAGGTTGAAAATTTCCCTTTGTTCTGGTAGTAACAGAGGCTCTATTTGGGCGACTTCAGCCCTTAAGGCAATAGTATCATAGCCCAGCTCTCTGGCTAAATCAGTAAAAAGCTCTCCCGTTCTTTGTGGAGTAGGCAAATTGAAATCGGACAGCAGTTTCCCGACCATTGTAAAAATTTTGTCCTCAATAAGTTTCAGTGCTTCGTTAAAAACTAAGTCATCGTTGGCTTGTGCAGTTCCTCGATATCGGCGAGCAATATCTTCTGATAAAGCATTTTTATACTTGACCCATAACTGTCGAGGGTTGGAGAGTCCACAGATGCTTACCATAATTGCAAAGAGATCTCTTAACGTAGTCGCTGACCGGCACAATATAGCGTCCTCCATCGTTGCGTCCCAGTGGCCGTCGTCTTCCAGCAATCCCATCGCCTCACACGCTTCTCGGAAAGTGGCCTTTTCTTGCCCATCGACGGTTTTGAGGACCTGAAAACTGGTGGGGCCTCGGAGTCTAGTGAGCAGCAACCGTACACAATAACATTCAAATTGTGTTATGTGTACGGTATACACTCTGCCTAGAGCATCTGAGGCCTTCACACCAGGCCATCCTTCGACGGGTGCGCCTTGCACGCGTCGTTTCCATTCTTTCCGCGACGCATCCCACGTATAATACCTTGGCACTTCTATGTACAACAACGTCCGGGCAAACTCGTCAGCTTGGCACAGGCGGAAAAATGCGGTGAGGGTGGTATTAGGCGGTGTTGCAACTCGGTCTCTCAGATTTTCCTCCGTAAAATACATGCGTTCACCGTTTGGTAGGTGCACAGCAAGATGGGTCACTGTTGGGTGCCTTTGGTGCAATGGTAAACCAAGTATTCTCCATGCCGCTTCATTAGTACTTACATATCGGCCCGCCCGAAACATCTGCACTTCATTCTTTGGGTCGATCATAACGTTACCCTGCTGCCTCACGATGAAAATAGCCTGGTCGTTGCCCTTATTTATGTATTTACAAATATATTTGATGGCCTGGACCGAGCTGCAAAATTCCACATTTATGTGGGCCTCAAAAATTTTACAAAGCAGTGGTGAATATGGAACTACCCAGCTATTGTCCACGGACATATTTTGTGCGTTGCCTCTGAAGTTAATATTGACCGTACGCCCGCCATCCTCGGGCGCTCTACGTCTATATAACGGGTAACCATTTTCATTGGTTTGTGTATCTTTTATAAGCGCGCGAGGATATTTTTTTGTACATTTCCCATCCTTCATGCAAGGAGACGTACGATTCAGTACTCCGCATGGCCCGTGGATCATGCTTTTAGTAACAGTGTCATACAACTTTTTGTCTTCATTGGGGTCGGGCAACTCTGCAGAAACAACATCGTCAATTTGGCTGGGACGCAATTTCTCTTTTAGCCAAAGTAATAAATGTACATGCGGCAGTCCGCGCTTTTGCCACTCAATAGAATACATAAAACACTGCATCTCACCGAACACCTGCCCTTCGGTAAGGAGGGCCACCAATTTTTGTACCTTTATATGAAAGACTCTAGCGATAATGTCGTGTCGGTCAGTTGGTTTTTGTCCCGACATCAATTCCTCTTTTATTTCGGGCCAGGCTGGATTACACGTCATTGTAAGAAATAGGTCCGGCCGCCCATAATTCCGGACATATGAAAATGCGTCTTGAGTATACTCATGGAGATAACGGGGACTGTTTACGAACGACGACGGGAGGATCACCATTCTACCCAAATCGTTTGGGTTGACATTGCCGTCGTTCGCAATGGCGTCTTGGAGGTGTATGAAGCTCTCGGCACGCAACTTGCTCTGATTTAGAGCTATGTAGCGTAGGCGCTCACTCTCCATCTTTACGTACATATCCACCAAGAATTGTGAAAGTAGTGTCCTACAGCGCAATAATAAATTAAAATTATTTTCACGAACCATTACATGGAAAACGTAAAAGTCCATGCAAGTGACTTTTTTAATTGAGTTGGTTTGAGGGATATTAAAGTGATATCCTTCTTGCCCTTTCCAATAAATTATTGGATACTGTAGAGCATCATAATATCGGTGCGTGTCTGCAATTCTGGTGAGGGAGTCATCATACTTCCGCAGGACAATGTCTCTCGGGGCGGTAGGGTCGGCGCCCGAGATCACAGCCGCCACCTCGGCGGCTGCCGGCGCGTTGTAGCGGCGCGGGTGCTGCCCGCTCGGCACGCGCTCTGCGTGAATGACTACCTTGCAACTATCATTGGGCATATTCTCTAGGGCATACTTAAATTCATGGACCAAGATATTGTGGTTGTGTAGGACTTGTTGAATTTTAAGTACAGTTGCTCGCTCTACGTCCTGAATGATTTGACACCGTCTGTCAGTCTCCGTCTCATCATTTCCCATAAAATAGACCTGTAAAAATTGGTGCTGTTTATTAAGTGGCGGCAACAGTGACCCTATTTTGTGATGTACTTGGCCTTGCACCGTAAATGTAGAGGAAAATCCAGGCAATGCGAGGATTTTGTCGGCCCCGAAAGAAGTCATATGAAAACATGAATT
Organism: Spilosoma lubricipeda; assembly: GCA_905220595.1. Classification (NCBI taxonomy): domain Eukaryota; kingdom Metazoa; phylum Arthropoda; class Insecta; order Lepidoptera; family Erebidae; genus Spilosoma; species Spilosoma lubricipeda. The sequence continues at coordinate 2,899,752 of HG992294.1, forward strand.
GTATTTTTTTATACGGGCAAGGAACCGCCGAGATTCATTTGTTTCGCCTGTAAATAACGATTTTAAGGGATCCACAGGCTCTTCTAAAGTAGGAATGGCTACTTTGCCCCCAGAGCAACACATTCCCGCTCTTTCTTCCTTCCATTTTAATGCGCTACAATAGCGACACACATTTTCCATACGGTTAATTTTGATGAGCCTGTGGTTACTGTAATCTAATGTCGCGTCATATTCAAAAGCACATTTTTCAAATATCCCCCAAGAGTTTCTAGTAAATATTTGACGGCGCTCTGCTTGACGCTGAGCAACTGCGAGCCGGCGAGCATTTGACTCCTCTGCTGTCTCAGAAGCACGCTGATTAGCCATTAGCTGGACATGCTCTCGCCGGCGAGAAGCTGCTTCTTCAGGTATTTCAGCGGCACGTTGAGAGGCCATACGGTCTGCGTTTTCTTGGCGCCGAGTAGCTGCTTCCTCAGGAGTCTCTGATGAACGCTGAGTGGCTATGCGGATAGCATTTTCCAGACGTCTAGCATAAGCTTGCGCACAATTTTCTCCAGCTCTGACGTGCTGCTTGCTCACGTCTACGCTGTTCAGCATGAACATCTGATTCTTGCTGCCTAGCAGTATTCATAGCTCTAGCTCTTTGAGAGCTTTGTGAAAGATTAGATTTGCGTTTGCGAGTCATCTAAGTAGCTATAGACTATAGAATTTTCAACAAAAACAATTAAACTACACTTTATGATAAAAAAATTAAACAAAGAAACTAAAGTAGTAAACACAAAAGCAATAATAATAAAACTTAGAAATTATTTGTTTACTAATCGAAACTTATTTAGAATTGTTAAACTTATCTAGCTATCTGAATTATCAATAGTTATAGATTAAAGAATTTACATCAAAATGAATTATCAATAGTTATAGATTAAAGAATTTACATCAAAAATATTAAACTGTCCGGTGAAAAACCTTTCTTAAACTAAGTACTAAAAACGAAAGCAATAATAATAATGATAAAATAATGATATTAACTCATATTAATTGAAACTATTTTTTTCAAATACAAAGATATATATTGATATATTCGACAAAGATACCAACTAACTAATAAACAATAGAATAGAATCAGAAATTAATTGAGTATCGATTTTATTTTATATCGAAGAAGACGATAAAGATACGAATACGAATTAACAATTGAACGACAGGACAGTATCGGAAATTCAAAACCATATAATTCGAGTCCATATATAAGAGTGAAAAAAAGTAAAGAGGGTCATCAATCAGCGGAGAATCTTAACACCGCAATTTTATAATGACGTCATTTGCACAACGCCATCTATTGAGAAACACTTAGACTTTATCGCGTATGCGCTTCACTCAATTTTGGTCCATCATCTATGATATTTCAAAGTTATAGACACATTTTACTGATGCAAAGTACAAATATTATCTAAATTAAGTATTATTTTTTTGAATATTATATCTAAATTAAGTATTTATTGATGAAATAATTCAATTTTGTAAGAAGCAGCGACACATCGTCAATGAGTCCACTTAAAAACTCCCTAGAATTTTTTAAAACATAAAATCAGTTCTTGTGGCTAAGCCGCAATATGTAGATATAGTGTGTCCTAGTTTTATTGTAGATATTTTAAAGTTCTATAATGCCTTAAAACATTATAGGTCTTTATTTATAACTATTTACGCAGCGTTCATATATATATGTAGTCCATGGTATGATTAGGGATACTTGAGAGAATAATGCACTTGGACGTGTTTCTAATGACATGTTTTAACGTATATTAAAATGATATGCAGTTATTTAAAAATACATGATTATAAATGACCACAGTGGCACAGCAATAATTAATCCTATCAAACGCTGCCATCAACAATTTGGCAGGCGCTTGAACATATATATAAATATAAAAAGTAGTAAATATATAAGTATATAAAGTAGCCTATGTGTTATTCTGATGTATAAGCTATATTACTGTAAAGTTTCATTCAAATCCGTTCAGTAGTTTTTGCGTGAAGAAGTAACAAACATACACACTCACAAACTTTCGGCTTTATATATTAGTGTGATGTGATATATGTTTGCGTGTTGTGTGTGATTAAGAATACAGTGTCATAACCCCTATTCATCCCATGGCTGTCATAAGAGGCAACTAAGGAAGCTAACTACACAGAACAGCATTACTGCGAATGAAAGAGAACACGAAGCAAACCGTATACCACTCCTCTGGCCACTATGGTACAGTATACCCAAACCTGGTTTCTAAGAAGAGGTTGACTGCACGGTTGGCCTAGTGCTTTATGTGTTAATAATAGCAGTTCCCGGATCAGTGGCACACCGTGTGGTTTTAGTCGGTTCGATTCCGACACACCGCCCCGCCGCAAACCCCGGCGGGGTGACGGCCCGAGGGGGTTTCCACACGTTAACAAAAAAACAGTGCTTTAAGCGATTGCCTTTCTAGTGGGCCAAGTGTTGTGGATTCAAATCCCACATAGGACAACACTTTGTGTGATCAACAAATTGTTGCTCTGAGTCTGGGTGTTCTTTCTGTCCGTTTCTTGTATGTTTGCAAAGCTCTCTCGATACAGAATTTATATTCCTAATGCGGGAGGTGTCTTTAAAAAAAAGGTCTACGCCCAACAATGGACTGTTGAATGCTAGTGATGATTGATATTTATCATCAGTGTGATATCAATGTAGATAATATATAGTGTGTAGTATATTATATACCTACTTACACCTACTTCACATTTGAAGTTGAAATAAGACGAGTGGAAGGAATTCTTGAAATTAGCGCGTTTAATATAAAACATTTTCGACTCTTAAAGTTTATAATATTAGTAAAATAGGTTACTTCTAAACAATCATTACCCTATCTACCTTGAAAAGCCTTTAACTTAATATTAATTAATTAATTTTCGAGATTACTGCAAACGTATATTTTACACGTCAAACTCTTAGTGTTTTTTGACATAAAATATGAAATGCACAAAGTTGAATATAATGTCTAAATACAGTTGACTCTTCACGTATTCTCCCCAAGTACCTAGTTACCCGCATGCGTGCCCTTACAGAACGCTCCCCATTTAACTTACAATTTGAGAAGCTAAAAGCACTTCACTTTATATTTTTCCTTCACTCGGAGATGTTTCTTACATTAAAATATTATGTTACTCTCTTACGCTAGATGCATACAAGATGATGCTGTGTACTCGTGGACTTTAAGAAATGTATCTTGTTTAGAAATCTCTCCTTATCTTTTAGTATGTTGCATTAAAATAGGAAACGTTTTTATTGTAGAAAAGACTTTATCCATACAAATAAATAAAATTAAGTGTTTATTTGAAGTTAAGAGCTTTTCACTAATGTGTGTGAAAGTGCATAAATGTATTACAATTATTTTTACGGGAATTAACGCGATCACTTATTAAAAGGTAATACATACCTCGGATTTGCCTGACGTTTCGACCAGGTTGCACTGGCCGTGGTCACAGGCTGACTGGCTCAACGGCGCACGCCCTCCGCCGCTGAACCCGTGAAGGTTCTTCGTCCACTCGCAATTTTCGATACGATTGATAAACATCAAAAAATCAATTTTTGTCTATATGTTTGTTCTGGTCATTCTCTGGAACAGTTTTGATGTGACGTTAACTGGCAGATACCTGATGACATAAAGATTTACTTAACTACTCTTGTTTAGCTTTGCTTTGCGATGTTAACCGAGGTTGTTTTAGTAAAGGTTCATTAATAACCGCGGGTAAGTTTATAAGAAGAATTTATGAGCTGAACGTAGACGACACAATTCAAATCAAAACAAATAAATTGGATGAACAGCACGATTAATTGTTATGCGTCTGAGTGTCTTACTAAGTTTGATAGTTATCTAGAATACTTCTATAATTTGATAACGATAGTAGTTTAGTTTGGAAGTGAGAATGAAAGTTAGTGAAGTATTATTAAGGACATACTATTAACTGAACTATTGCCAAAATGTCGAACGATCTCTTTCAGTTTATGTGACTTCTAGTTTGATAGACTTTATTGGAATCCTAGTGATAAAGGTTTAGTTTGTGCTAACACTATTTTGGAAAATAAATTATTATTCGGAAAAATGTCGTTAGTTAAAAATATGAGTTAAATGTGAACGTTTATTGTTTGTATTTGTTTCACTATCGGATATTAGCAAAAATATTTAGATTAAACTTAGGGCAACTGTATTTTACTTCAAAAGCTAGTGGTTATTACGAAATGAAGTCCAAGTGATCAAATATCTACATCCAACAGAAGGGATCTGAAAATATATTAGACTTTAAGTTTTTGGATATTTTCACAAAAAAATATTAGGTGACTTAATATTGTACAAGTAAAATTTTAACAAAAATAAAACCGACTTCAAGGTTTGACTCGATTTCTCTTGGATGCCATCATCAGATCTTAGTGTCCTTATCATGGTACCACCGATAGGGTATCTACTTTCCATTAAAAAAAAATCCTCAAAATCGGTTCATAAACGACGAAGTTATATGCGAACACATATAACAAATATATATACGGTCGAATTGAGAAACCTCCTCCTTTTTTTGAAGTCGGTTAAAAAGAAGGACGTAGATACGATTAAGAGCAGATCAATTGAAGAGGCTTATATCTCGCCAAAGCATTTTAGTTACCGTGTAATAATATAACAGCGTGTCAGTCATTTTTTATTGAATATGATTAAACTCAAATCATCTTAATTATCTTTATTACTGCAAACGCCTAGACAGATAGAGCTTCACAGGCATATACTCATATTCTTCACTACTAACTGTAGATTTCACAGGATTTTTCAAGAGACTTGTCAGCCAACTTGTTTAAGTGTTCAACCCCATAAGCCTTTGGGAAATCACGCATAATTTCATTGGATTTTCATGTATCGTTCAAAGCCTAGACGGTAATAAATCAGAAACCCATATTCATAATTAATGACTGCGTTAACTGAGCATCAATGTTGAACGCTTCATTAATTTGATTAAGTGTTAGAATTACAATAACTACTTATTCTGTATAATAGTAGGAACTACGATGAGACAAAACAATTAAGGTAAACCAAACATTAATTTGGAGTATTATCGTATCTGCGATAATTGAAGACGCTATATTAATTTATTCCGCAAAAGTGTTTGTTTTCGGAAAGTTGAGGATTCCATGGGAGAGAAAGTCATAATTTTTATTTGAGGGTCATATTTTCTGTGGCAGAGCCTTGCTGTAATGCCTAACGGTGAGAATGTACTTGCGATTTTGAACTAAACTCACTGAGGTAAACCGTCGTTCGTTTACCCCCTATATGAAAACTCTTCCACTAAACCTGTTAACTACAAATTTTTGAGATGTTAAAAGTTCTTTGTATTTGTTTAGTTTAGTAGAAACACCAACTCCATTTAGGCTTTAACTCTCTCTCCCTTTAAACAGACTTCAATTCAAGTGAAACTATAAATAGTGGATTAATCTTTTGAACTAAAATTAAACTACATTAACTGAATCGCTGCCCAAAGTCGTCTATTCCTTATCTTATATCCGTTATGGGAGAATAATATAAAGATCTATGTGCCCTTTGAAAGCAGCTGTGATGCACATGCTTTCTTGAAACAGTTAAAAAGAGCAAATCCTCGTTTAGAATGCAGTTAGTAAATCATTCTGTGTAATTAGTCTTAGGCGGGCGCGCTTGATTAATGTTTTGTGGGTTTGTGGGACAAGACACAAGAGCTTACGTTAAAGAAAGTGTCGATTCTCGAGGGTTTCAAGGATTTTCTGGAATGTTGTGAACTATGCCCTAAATGACCGCCGTCGTTATATGTATACACGTACACCACCTAAACCATATACATATGGTGGGGGGGGGGGGTTGGTGTATGGGCCTCCGGTATCCTTACTCACTCGGTGAAACATAGCGCAAGCGTTATTTCAGACCGGTTTTCTGTGAGGCCGTGGTATCACTCCGGTCGAGCGGCCCATTCATGCAGAAGCGTGGCTCTCCCACGAAAAATACATATTGTAGAGTAAGTGTATCAAATTGCACAAGATATTATGATACACATCAAAGTTAGTAGACTAACAATTAACTCGTTTAATTAGAGGTAAACAAAATATAATGTACAGTAAGGTATGATGTACACACAGTGATGCTAACTGATTGATCAGAGATTAGTCTATATCTATACTAATATATAAAGCTGAAGAGTTTGTTTGTTTGAACACGCTGGTCTCAGGAACCGCTGGGCCGATTTGAAAAATTCTTCCAGTGTTAATTAGCCCATTTATCGAGGAAGGCTCTAGGCTGTATATCATCATGCTAAGACCTACAGGAGAGGAGCAACAATGAAGAATGTTACAAAAAGGGTGGGAAATTATCACGCTACGGGCAATAGGAGACGCAAACGAGGTTGCGTGGGTCGGCTAGTTGAATATAATATGCAAGTGTTTAGTAGTGCTTATAAGCACTCTAGCCATCATAACGCAGATATATTATGCCTTGTTTCGGGAAGAATTTCGTATGTTAAGAATTCATCTTTTTCTTATGTTTACCCAATACATTTTTCCAGTCGCTCCCGCTTATAGCTTAGGGCCTCAACCCGTGTTTTGTTTACCGACGACTCTGTTTAGCCGAGACCAACTTATCTTGTTTGTCTGATGAATCGTCTACACATTCTATAGATGTGAAGCGAGACTTTAAATTGATTCGGAGTAATTCACTGCGGAGTTCTCAAGTGAACGACGCGACGGGAAGTAAATCTGAGTCGGTTCGGCGCTTTCGTTTGCAGATTTTTGGTGTATTTTAATCACTGGAATGATTTGTACAATACAAGTCACAACCAGATCTTATGTATTGAATTCCTAATACATTTTAAATACTCTAGTTTAAATGTACGGTGGCGCTTTTTATTAGAGGCTTGAGATTACAAAAACGAATCGTATCATAAAAAAGATTATTTTTGATGCAATGTTCTAGCCGAGAAAATGTTACAGACAGACAGAGTTACATTCCAATTTATAATATTAGTATGAATCGCACTTCACTTGTGATAGAACTGTCATAAAAAGAATGACAATATAGGTTGATCTTTATCTATACAAATAAATAAAATTGGAGTGTCTGTTTGTAATATTAAAATAACCGCTTTTTACTAAATGCATATGTATGTATACATGGTACATATGCCAAATATGTAGTTAAAAAATTTTTGTCTGTCTGTCAGTCTGTCGGTCTGTCTGTTTGTTCGGGTAATTTCTGGAACGGCTGGACCGATTTTGACAGGACTTTCACTGGCAAGTAGCTAATGATCCAGGGAGTAACTTAGACTAACTTTGTTCGGCGGCGTTACTCGCGGTACAACAATAACTGCGGGTAACACTGCGGGATTCAGCTAGTTTTTTTTATATAAATACGTGAATTGAAGTGAAGCCACGCTTCGGCATGAATGGGCAGAAAACCGGTGTGAAACAGCGCTTGCCCATGTCACAACCCCACCCCTCCTCCCCCAAAGATAGGCAACGCACTTGTGTTCTTGGTGTCTATGGGTGGCGGTAATCGTTTACCATCAGGCAATACGTCTGCTAGTTTACCTCCTGTCTCATAAAGAACACCATAAATACATTCGGTGTTATAACAGTGTAATGCATAGGCCTCTTTGGGCTTATACTTTGACAGATGGGAACGCCAGCGTAAAGCTGCTCCGTACCCTGTTTCCTATGCTCTGAAAACATGTAATACCTTGACGCAAAAGTACTAAATATTACAAGTTAAACGTTTCGTCAACAAATCTTGTGCGCTGTAAACAAATGTTAGTTCTATATCCAATAAATGTCAGTGTCCAAGATCGATTACAAATATCAGGACGGGGGTCGCATTAATACAACAGCCCTTATTAGAAGCTGAGTGTTCCCTCCCTTGCGGTCTCCCGACGAGAGTTCCTCCTGACAGTGATGTATTCCTCCGACTCCGGAATCTTTGCCAACACACGACCCTCCAAACCGAACCGGGTCATGTCGGATATATTTTCGTTATATTAATTTATTTTCGTCTGATTTTCGCCGGATTTATATCCTCGGCAGATCTGTTATTGCGACTGCCTTTCACAGAACGGAGCTGTAATTTTATTTTACACCAGGAAAATTCTCATCTCAAAAATATTGCGTCTTTATGCATTACGTATGTATTCTATAAAATATGGGTGTCAGCTTTAGGAATGTGTACGTATATACGTACGTATACTCTGCAATAGTTAGTTTTACAGCTCATGCGGCAAATAGAAAAAAAAAACCTATATGGGTTCTCTTTTATCTATTTCTTTATATATTTGTCTGTCAAGACTTTTTCTTTCTAATGCATGAAGCTATTGTGTAGAAATTAACATTAGATAGATGGTAAACCCCAATATTATTATTAAAGCGTTAAAGTATTCAAGGAGACACAATAATCGAGAATTTATTCGTAAGATTGACGAACCAATTTGCAATGTTATATAACATACGGGCAAACGTGCGTATCAGTATTGTGATAAGAAGTTCGTTACTTTAAAACCATTTTTTAGCTACAACATAACACATACAAGGCACAATCCAAAGATCCAGGGGCAGTCATTGCATTTAAAGGCTTAGCTCAACAAGGCCAAATTAGCCTCAAAGAAGCTTGGCGTGCTAAACAGATCTAGACAGTATTTCACTCTGGCGCACCGCCTTCTGCTTCATAAGCGATCGTTCGGCCTCACAATGAATACGTACTGTCCTCATCTTTGGGCGGGGGCACCTTTGTGCCAGCTCCACCCTCTGGACTGCAATCAACGGAGAGCGACTCGAATCGTCGATTGCAAAGAAGTTTCATTTTGGAATAGGAGGAATAGTTCGGACTGATCCCTTCTCCTCTTTCCGCTATCGTCCTACGCGACAGGAGTACAAGTATCCAAATGATAAGAATAAATATAGCATAATACGTTACACCTACAGTAGGCAAGGTCTAGCTGCAACAAGTGTTTGTACGTGATAACAATTGCAAACGCTTAAATCATCCTTTTATCAAAGGCATTTAATTTAAGTGAAAATGAGACTCTAGAACTATGTATAAAGACAGTTTGTTCGACGCTTTGTCTTGGTAATACTTTATAAAATTATTTAAAAGCAATGGATTCACTGAATAGCAATTAAAAATCAAAAGAATTGCTATTGAATCTTTTAAACAAATGCTCAGTTAACCATTCTTATTTTAATTGTAAACGATAAGCAATACTTTCCAATTATAGTTACATTTTACACTTTAATTCAAATTGCAGTTTAAATTGATGTAAAAAACTCCCACAACAACAAATTTTGTTTATTAGTTAATTGATTTTTGATGAACGATTGTCATGTGATGATTGGCGCAAAATCGCTAGCAGGAGCTGCATAGAGGTGTGGATATGATTTTGTTTTTCTATAGTTGGCAAACGAGCAGACGTATCACCTGATGGTAAGCGAATACTAGCGCCCATAGACACCTGCAACACCAGAGGCGTCACAAGTGCGTTGCCGACTTTTGGGGGATGGGGAAAGAGATGTGGGGAGGAGATGTGAGGAAGGTTTGGGGTATGGGTCTCCGGTATTCTCACTCACTCGGTGCAACACAGCGCAAGCGCTATTTAGCACCGATTTTCTGTGAGGCCGTGGTATCACTCCGGTCGAGCCCGCCTATTCATGCCGAAGCGTGGCTCTCCCATAGTCAGTCGTCGAATCTAACAGAAAACAAAATATAATAAGCTATTATATAAATATAAATAAACATAACACTTTATTTTAATTTTAATGTTATAAAACGATATCTTTACGGAGACTAGTGTCTACCATCTTTCTTACTTGACCGAATTGTCTGTACGCTGGAGCGGCAGCATAGACAAATATTTATTTTAGCACAGATATTACAATTATTTCAATAGAAGTTTGATGCAAAAAGAGGATCGATCCGAGTAGCATGCAACTGGCGAGACCTATTTCCAATAGTGGACTTTAGTAGGCTGATGATGTGGTGTAATGTCTATAAAAGGATGATCTTCTGACTAGGATCAAGCGACGTAATCATGCTTGGCAGTCTGTGGTCAAACGGTCGATGTTTGTGACTTGTTATAATCGTCTTCTCGAACTCTTTACAGTACGATAAAGAATATGGCGACCGCTTAAACCTAGACCGGAGCAACCGTGCAGTGTACTTTTTTTATGGATCATTGTAGATATATATATTATTGATGTTTAAGATTTAATTATTTCTATGATATATGAGAAAGACTCGTTGATTGTATAAACGATGCGATGGAAAAAGTCAAGATTTATTTTGTAACCGACTTCAAATAAAGGAGGAGATTCTCAATTCGACCGTATATTTTTATTATGTGTGTTCGAGGATAACTTCGTCGTTTATGAACCGATTCTGATTTAAAGTTTTTTTTTTTAATGGAAAGGAGATATGCCAACGGTAGTACCATGCTAAGGACACTGAGATCTGATGATGGAATTCAAGAGAAATCGAGATTAATCTTGAAGTCGGTTTTATTTTTGTTAAAATTTTACTTGTCTATTTTTCAATTATTCCTCCTCAATGTACTTAAGTGAGTAGTTCAATCTGGTTTAGACTAATTGATGACTTACTTAATTGAACGATCCATTCAATTAAGTTGTGACCGATGTCCACTTCAGTTCGGAGGGTAGACGTAAAATATTACGTCAGTAGGTATACAATCACGGTGCTCTGCACACGGCCTTTGAGCGTCGCTAAATTAAATTTAAATTTTCAAGCGCATAATTTTAAACTTTCTAGTTAATCCAAAACTTTATAATCTATTGAGTTTGTTTTACTTTAGTTTTGGTACGACATAGTTAGCCACATTAAATTTATATTAGGTTAGATAAATAGTGGCCTTATTAGTAGCTAAATGTTTGTGTTTTGTTAAATATCTTGGAATCGAGCACTACGAGTATATCAGAAGCAGTAGAACCAGTAATCTACTCCTCTACTCTAAGAAAAAGTTTCACATTAAAAAGGCTAAATACAAACAAAATTGGCATATGATAGAACTCTTTGACAACAATATTAAAAAGAAAGTAAATCAATCAATAGGGTGTCACTGATTCCCTTAAGCTTCTGCAGTCGCGAAGAGATTTTGCTCCTCTATCGCCTTTATCATGAGGAGTGTTCGAGATCTTACTAATTAATTGGTGCCACCATTACCATGGCATGAGTATATGGCTAAACAGACCAGAATCCTTTTTTTCTTTTTCGTTTTATTTAGTAATAAATATACTTCTCTTTACACTATAACCTGATATAGCTTGACAGCTAGGGTCTTTACTTTTTACCGTAGCCTAAGTAAAATGCTTTTAACTTCTGATAGGTTCAACTAGACTCTGTGCCCAAATGGAGTGACATTTGAAAACGGCTCGACTTATAAAATGTCTCTATTAAGTGCTGTGTTTTGCCAGAATACGGTTTACTTAAAAAAAAGAATGATGTTTATAATGTCTAAATGTTAAATTTTTAAACTTTTGTTCTGAATTTTATCTTGTGAAACATGGCACAGTTAGATTTTCTTTAACGGGATTAGCTTTTTTTTATGTATGGGCCTGCCAAAATGACTATACTCTGCCTGATGGAAAGCATAAGCAGAGTCCAAGAGTGGTGGTCACCATATTCATTGCTCTTGCAGACAATGCAACAATGCAGCAGGGTGACCCACACTATGGCGGCCTGGTAATTCTTGTGCATCATTGGGCCTCCGGTTTCGCACTCACCAACGAAACACGACAGCATGAACGCTGTCATTTTACGTTGATCTTCTGTGCGAGGGTAGTACCGACCCGGTCGAGCCTGCCCGTTCGTGCTGAAATCAGCGTGGCTCTACTATCTTCAAAGCTTCAAGGCTTCAAAAGAAAGCAACCAAGTTGAAGAAGCAGAGGATCGAACCAAGTTGCATGCAGTTGAAGGGGGAATTGCAATGATGAAAGCAATCAAGCAAATAAAATCCTTAAAAACGGTAAAAGTCAGTTTCCCATTTCAGTTTTAGCAATAATACATCTATTTCATTTTAAGAAAAACTATAAAGTGTATTTACACCACCAATGTCACATTTCCTATAAAACCCCATGGGACAAGGCCCTGATAAGAGATCGCATAAAGTGACAAATTGCGATGGGGACAAAGCAACGTAAATAACACGATTTTTTCTTTTCAGTCTGTGGCCGCTTCCTCAATATATTGTTGTAATAAAAATAATCCATTATATAGATTCTTTAGATGTTATTTTGTATACACATAAAATTACAGGTTTCGACTGACCGATCAATTCATCAATGCAGAGCCTAGAATACTGGGGCTACAAGTATTTGAAAATAATTTTATAGTATTCAAATTAATGTAGTTCTACCGATGACTATATGTATATTTATGAATTTATACAACACATTTCTATTGGTTAAATCTAATTATAGTATGCCGATAGTTATAATTTTACTTAAATACTTTAACACAATCCTTTGTACATTTAATTCGTAAAGACTGTCCCAGAAATTGCGTGTTGGAAAGCACTTAAGCTGAGATTAACATCGATTGACTTGAACAAATGTTTTTGTTTAATATTTAAGTAGCAACCGTTGTCCAATATACTCAAGTAAAGTATGACTTAAATAGTCAAATGCTTATTGTGATGTTAATCTCAGCTTAAGATAACCTTCCTAGTCCCAAGAATCAAAGCGTATCGATACCAAATTTCATTGAGATAATCGCTACAGTTTAGGCGTGAAAGTGTTTAAGACAGAAAGAGTTTCTTTGGAATTTATTAATTAACTAGCTGAACCCCGCGGTGTTACCCGCGGTTATCGTCATACCGCGAGTAACGCCGCGGGACAAAGTTAGTCTAACAAAATTAGCCTCCCAATCAAATCAGTGAAAGTCCCGTCAAAATCCATCCAGCCGTTCTAGAGATTACCCGGAACAGAATAGAATAGAATAGAATAGAAAACTCTTTATTTGCACACCTTATTACAGAGCTAAATAAGTACATAATGCATAAAATATCCGAAGTGTAGTGTACAAAGGGCGGCCTTATTGCCATAAGCAATCTCTTCCAGGCAACCTTAGGATGGATCAAATATTTCAGAGAGACAGTAGTAGTTGACGTGCAATGAGTTTGGAAAATAAATATTATGTCCATAAACACATATATATACATATATACAAACATACACACAAAATTGAAAAGAAAAAAAAAACATATATATAATAATAATAATAATTTTACATACTAAAAGATAAACATACATACACAAATATAAGCATAACCATAATTTAAGAGAAAGAAAAGACTCAAATCATACCTAAATGTCTGAGTGACTAAATTGTGATGTGTAATATTCATGAACCAACCTCTTGAATTCACCCATCGTTTGCGCCTGCCTTATGTTTAAGGGCAATACATTCCACAAGCGTACAGCTTGAACAGTGAAAGACTGATCATAAAACTTCGTAGAATGCTGAGGCATCTCCAGTGCCAAATTTTCAGATGACCTTAGACATTTTAAATGTGTGTCATTAAGGAACTTGAATCGTTCTTTGAGGTAGAAGGGAGCTCTGGGATTGAACAAGATGTTATAAAGAAAAGTAAGAATATGAGTATTCCGGCGAGAGCGAATCGGAAGCCACTCGAGCAGTTGACGAAATTCGGAGACGTGATCATATTTTCGCAGGCCAAATATAAATCGTATACAGAGGTTTTGTAGTCGCTCAAGCTTATCAAGTTGTGCTTCAGTGAGATCTAGATAGCTGACATCGGCATAGTCGAGAATTGGAAGGAGAAGTGCTTGTGCAAGTGCAGCCCTAGTTGCAGTCGGAAGAAAATTACGCAGTCTTCGGAGAGATCCAGCAGAAGCAAATATCTTACGACAGGAACAGGAACGATAGGAACAGACAGACAGACAGACAAAAATTTTTTTTACTACATTTTTGGTATATGTACCGTGTATACATACATATGCATTTGGTAAAATGCGATTATTTTAATATTACAAATATATAAATGTTATTATCTATGCAAATAAATAAAATTGGAGTGTCTGTCCAATTTTATTTATTTGTGTAGATAATAACATTTATGGATTACTTTGTTCAAATTTATTGTTTCAAATGAATATATAAGTACTGCTAAACACGTCCTTTTTTTTAATAGAATAGTGGGCAAACAAGCAGACTTATCGCCTGATGGTAAGCGATTCCCCCGCCAATGGACACCCGCAACAAAGGCGTTACAAGTGCGTTGCCGGCCTACTGAATAAAACGCGACTATTAACTCTTAATTTAAGGTGGAAAACCCGCAAGTTCCTCTAAAATGATGCTATAAGTTATTTAAATACATTTACCCCTCGCGCGTGTTCTAGTCCCATTACAGAGACAAGTCTATCTTCGTGCATGCCTCGCCACCACGCCGCTATATAATTTGCAACTGTAGTACCTATAGTTATGATTATAAGTTTTACAACATATGCTGGTTCGACCAGAGTGGTAAAGAAAAGTGGTGTTAAGAAATTATTTCATTTCTTTTACCGAATGAATAAAGTTACCGGATTCCAATCTCAGAATACGATTATGCCATTTAAGGGTTTAAAACCTTGTAGTTAGAAATTCAAAGCACCTATTGTCTGCATGAGCCATTAGTATGGTGACCACCACTCTTGGATTCTGCTTATGCTTTCCATTAGGCAGAGTGGAGTTACTTTGGTAGGCCCCTACATAAAAAACATATTCTCCAAAAATGGACGTCTGGTTCTAGAATAGTTAGAATATAAATAAATAAATAAATATTTCGGACATCTAACACACAACGCCGTCTAGTCCCAAACTAAGCAGAGCTTGTATTATGGGTACTAGACAACTGATATGAATACTTATATACTTTCTTTTATTTACTTTAACTATATATATATATAAATAGTAATATATGTTACTATCTAGCTGTTGTCTGCTGCTCCACCCGCGTGTATGTCGGTTATCGCGGTAAAGATTAGCCCATATCCTTTCTTCAAGTCTTCAAGATCTAAGAAACTTTACAAATAAACATGAAACGAACACAAATAACACCTAGACTTAAAACTACAATTTGTGGACCACACAAACTGTTGTCCCATGTAGGATCAGAACCCATAACGCTCAGATAAGTAGAAAGTAGCGCGATGACCGCTTCGGCATTTGTTCAGTCATTCGAACTAATTTAATTCCTGACATGTCAGGGTTATCCCACAATATTTAGGTTCAACCTGTGGATTTCGGACGCGTTATCAACGAATGTTTATGACCGCCTTAAAGTAGATATATAATAAAAGTAATTTATCCCACATCAATAACTATAGGGTCATTTTAGGTCCTCAGTAAACATGTGTGTTGAACCAGATACGGTTTGGTTAATTAATATAGTTTAATTGGGGCATTGTAATCTTTTTGGGCCAAATTTTCATTAGTTTATGGCTATATTATTTAAAGCTGGATAGTTTACGTGGTTTTATTTTGAATATATGTGGATAAGGTGAATTAAATCAAAGAAGTGATTAGTGATTCTAACAGGTAAGCTAGAGGTCGTGAGTACGATTCACATCCATGATAATTATAATAACACTAGCTGAACCCCGCGGTGTTACCCGCGGTTATTGTTGTACCGCGAGTAACGCCGCGGGACAAAGTTAGTCTAAAAAAAATAGCCTAAGTTGCTCCCTGGATCATCAGCTACCCCGCCAGTGTAAGTCCCGTCAAAATCCGTCCAACCGTTCCAGAGATTACCCGGAACAAACGGACAGACAGACAGACAGACAAAATTTTTTTTAGCTACATTTTTGTCATATGTACCGTGTACACATACATATGCATTTAGTAAAAAGCGGTTATTTTAATATTACAGCAGACACTCCAATTTTATTTATTTGTATAGATCGGCTGTATGTCAGTTCTATGACAATTATATGGTAAAAAAATTGTAATGGTAAAAAATAGCATTCTAAATTTCACCCAAATCTGTTCTGAGTTACTTTCGAATTCATTATATTAGTATGGACATGGATTTTAGTTGTTGTTTATACATTTCCAAAAAACTTACATTTTAAGTAGTAACAAAAGTGGAGTAAGAACTATAGAATAAGATGGCAATTGAAAATGATCATCAGTATAAAATGAAATGAAAATTAAAAAAGTAGTAGACAACATAAACATCCTTAGTGTTAATGGGACTAATAAACTACTGTAACTCCTGTCCACCGGGATCAACAGCAGTGACCCACGGCCCATGAACACACCGAGGTACGACACTCGGGAAGTCCCAGAAAAATTAAACCGTCTTGGAACCCACAACGAAATTAATCAGAAGAAAAGTGAAGGAATTGGAAATATAATGTATAATTCTAAAATATAAAATAATCCTCAGGGTTATAAGAGCCGAGAGCATGTGGTCCTCGACCGCTGACCTTGGGCGCCTTTCTCAGTCAGTCAGGTCCTCCCATGTTCGACGCTTCTTATCAGACCCTATCCCGGGAGGTAGGGAGATACCCTAGGAAGTCATGAGAACTTATATTAATTTACATATACACACACGTATTGTTTGTTGGTGGGTTAACCCTATATATAAAAATAGCAGATCCACGCAACCCCGTTTGCGTCTCTTATTGCCCGTAGCGTGATAATTTTCCCCCGTTTTTGAAACATACTTTATTGATGCTCCGCTCCTATTAATTCGCCTTAGCGTGATGATATATAGCCTATAGCCGTCCTCGTAAAGGGGGCTATCTAACACTGAAAATTTTTTTTTTTAATCGGACCAGTAGTTCCTGAGATTAGCGCGTTTAAACAAACAAAGAAACTCTTCAGCTTTATAATATTAGTAGAGATATATATCATCCGTGTCTTGCTTGCTCTGTCTGTGTCTTGCAGACACTACGTATTAAACTCGTCTAAATCAGATTAAAGAATTTATTCATCAAGAACAAATAAATCTATTAATACTAAAGTTTCAAATAGATATAAAATCAAATGTAAATATTGCTTCAGTGAAGAAATTTCAATTTAAGTCTTTGATATTCTGTGTTTTCTTAATATAGAAATACTAATTTCTACCTAAAATAACATTAATTTCTTAGTTACCAATTTGAATAATAAATTTAAAATATTTTATGTAGAGGACGGCTCGACCGGGGCGGTGCTTCCCTCGCTCAGAAACTCTGCATAAAATCACTGCGTTCGTTCTGCCGTGTTTCGTTAGCCTAAAAGATCTTTAAGAGACTACTGCCATAGATACATACTACTGAAAAGATACAAGTACGTTACTGCCCTTAAGAAAATACTAAGATTTGGTGGGAAAGTGGAAACCTCCTTTACACTCCCTTACTTAGAGAGAGGTAAAGAAACAATTTTTAGATAGGAAACTAACACTATGGTCGGCCCGGGTCGTGTTGTGTCGAAGCAAGGCTCAAAAAATTAACATATGCATTGTGTTAGAGACGCAGCTTGAAACCCAGCTATGTACTTATTTAGCACCATAATTCTTAAATAGTGATTACAAATAAACTAGGCTTTTGCTTAATTAAATTAAAAGAATAGTATAGATGATAATAAAGTATTTGTTATTCCCGATAAACGGCATACATGACCATAATTTTATCTAATAGAGCACTTTATACTGGACACAGCTTTCCCATGTTACTGTAACTAGCTTAACTAATTTGTATTCATACGTATATCGCTGTGTCGGCCATCTTTATTTATGTGTCTCTCTATCTGTTTTTGTATCTCTTATGTTGGACAAATGCTAATTCCGTGAAGATAATATAAAAAAGAAATTGTGGTTGACTGCAAAAACAGGAGGTTCATAATTCTTTAGTATAGGCGCTACGATGTGTATGAGACACACAGACTTCAAAAATGATTACCCTTCTTCCTTTTGGATTTTTCCGTAGTCGGTTAAATAGAAACAATATTTATAAAAGCGTTAGTTTAACTCTAAGACACGAAGTCGCTACTTATAAGTCACTTTCTTAATCCATTACATGGTGTTTTTGAAGGAGATAGACGATATTTATCAAAAATATATTTCCTAATACTCTAATACAAAATTTTGACCCAATGTTAGAGTCATTATTCATCATTGATTGCAAAGATCTATCTCGACAAATCGTCTCCATGGCAGCTATACAAAAGTAAGCGCGTTACGCTTATTGACTTCAATACCGGTGTAAAAAAGAAATGCACAACTTACTAAGTCATTTTCTTAATAGAAAAGTTTTATGAAATCAAAGTCCTATCCAATCATAATCATGTTGAGATTTATTTTTCTAAGTTTCCATTCCATGCCTTTTAACAATCTTATCGTCTTAAACCGGATCACAGATCCTTTACAAGCTTTAACGTACAACATTTTAAGTAACTTTATGACGAACTATTTTATCCAATTATATCTATTCTTATCTAAAAACGTATGTAGTTTGTTCCACGAGCCAAACCCCTGTTAGGGTTGTCAAAGGATTGTCTTATATGTCAAACTTAATAACATCAAAGTGTTTAGCTTTCGTTAGATTTATTTTGACAGTGGAAAATTCTGCAACTTGAGACAAGACAAACGTTTTTCTTAAGTTTAAGTTAGTTAGTTCTCAAGTCGCTTTTTTTGGTAAAAACGCGAAAAGTCATTTTTTTGTCCGCGACCGCACACTGCCTGTGGGGAAGCTGAGACAAATATATAAATATAGCGGTACGAAGTTCGGCGGGTCAGCAAGTATATATATAAAAATACATTCCTATTTTCCTTGGCATCACGCGTTAATGGCTGGACCTATTTCGCTTATTCTTTTGAAATGGGATAACCCATTTATCGGGGAAGGCGCCTATAAAACGTCACGCTAAGACCAATAGGAGTCAAGCAGCAATGAAAAAGGTTGCCAATACAGGGTAAATTTATTCTAGCCAGTGAGACATAAAATCAAATCTTTTAGTATACGCTCGATAGGGTAGCTTAGGATTACCCTTTTTACATATATGCAGACGTATAAATTTCAATTTCAAAATGGCTAGACAGATTTCGTGATGTTAGCTATAAATCTTTTATATTTACGATGAAATATAGTGAAGGAAAACGAATTGTAAATATGCTAGCACTTTCTCGTTGTATTGTTTAATAAATATGGATTAAAGTTGGCGCCCAACATGGGACCAAATTTACTTTCATCAAATATTTAAGTTAGTACTTAATCGCTTAAGAAAATTGCTCAACAGAGTACATGCAGTAATGACAGATAATGATTAAGATATTACGTTTAAATGGATCTAAATGTATTTTACGAACCGAAACTAATCTATAACCTTTAACTGATAATAATTTTCATGAACAAATTTTCATATAATTACAGTTAATGCGTTCGCTGAACATTTCGAATTATAAAAAGCCTTCAAGACTTCCATTTTTTTACACAAAATGGATTAATAAAGAAAATTCAAGCTCATAATGCCGCACGCTTCCTTCCCATCCCTTCTAATTAATTTTCGCCGGAAATATATTTTTTCGGATTAGTCTCTTTTATAGAATTTTTTTGTTCTACCATTTCTATATTTTTTTACCTTTGAAAGTGCTGTTTCTTATTTTAGGGTCGCAATGGAATGGGGAGGCATATCGGGGACTTGAAAAAATTCAGGTTTTCATTAAAGTATTTTATTATTTACTTTTATGAGATGTTAATAATTATTATTTATTTTATGTGGGAGGAAGTTTCAATGTCGTTAGATTAATTTGCGGCAAAATGTCATTCCTCACATAAAATAACACTTAAAAATGCCTTAAAGATAAAGTTGGAACATATGTATAGTTTGAATATAATTTTATTACCTTTTTTACTCGTTTTACAAGGAAGGGTAATATTTTTGCAACTTTGTATATTTCACCGTAACATCTAAACTACTAAACTGATTTAATGATTCGTACTAATGGCCCGGATGACGACTGTAAAAATTTTATCAAAAGTTTCACGTAGGTACACGATTATACTTTTTAAACCCTTTCTTTTTTAGTAAAGAGATGCTTACAAAGAAATTATAGTTTGTACAAATAGTATTAGGATTGAATTTCCAGAAAAAACATTTAGAAGGTAGTCCTTTCAACTTCTTTTAAAGCACACTATTTGACTAAGGTAACCTTCATAATTTTAAATTGTCTCTATTATTCCGTTATCAACTCAAACCGCAGACTATAAAATGGGTGACTACAAAAGCGCGGGGTGTTTTTATTTTAATACACGCGTAAAACGCACAGGGGGTGGTGTAATAGCAGTGTGGATACGTGAACCTCAATATGGCCGCGATTTAACCTGATTTATGTGTCTGCTCGGTGTTATAACGACATATAGTTATATTATAGTTGTGGTTATATACGTAGTTGATTTGAATATTGGTCTAGATGCTAAAGATCCTAGGCATCAGTAAGGGTTCGATTCTCACTTACAGCTAATAATTGTGTAATAAGTGTGATTGTTTCTTTTATTCCTTAGTGTATATTATTTATGACTGGTTTTATCCGTGTGTATATATTATCACGGTAAAAAGTAGCATATGTCCTTCTTCAAGAGTTAAACTATCTTAAATCGAAATTTCATTGAAATCGGTACTACCGGTATTAGTATGCAAGTATGGATATGGATACACATACATTGCATAATTTGGAATCAAAAGAGCATACTCATCATATCCTACTAATATTAGAAACACGAAAGTTTGTAAGTATGGATGGATGTTTGTTACTCTTACACGCAAAGTTCTGAATGGATTTGGATAAAACTTTACAGTAATATAGCTTACACATAAGCATAACACATAGGCTACTATTTGCCGCGATAACCGACATACACGTGACGGAGCCGCGGGCAACAACTAGTAATTCAGAAATTCTGAAAGCAATAATAAAGAATTGGTGCTATGTATGGTTCGTTTAACACACGTTACTAAGGGTCTACATAACTGAAACTGTATTATTACATCTGTATCTAACAGATAATCGCTTTAATCTGCCTATATTTTTGCAATACACGTTCTATATAGCTGTGTGTGTAAACTTCAGGCGTGAGGTAAGAAGCAAAATGAAAAATATTTACATGTCTAAGAAACTTGTATTTAAAATAAACTTCTTAGTTATATCACGTATCTGTCATTACTTTATCTTTAAAGGCAAAAGGCTATATCAGGCACAAACTACGAAGGTTTTCTCTGAATACACAATGTTTGTATAAAGGGATGCGCCAAGTCGCCAATCTCTATTGATGCCATTTGTGGCACTGATTTAGGCAATAGTAATAATATAGTAACATAATTGTTTTTTTTTTATTTTTGTGTGAAAATCTTAATGCGGTTCACAGAAAACATCTACTTACCAAGTTTCAACAGTACAGTTTCGGAAAAAAGTGGCTGTGACAGACGGACGGACAGACAGACAGACAGACATGACTGTCTTCATAAGGGTTCCGTTTTTTGCCTTTGGCAAGGAACCCTAATAATGAATGTTTGTCTGTATGTATTTTATAGAATCGTAAACAATGCATTTGATCATGTCATTATCTTCAGCAAAACTGTTGTGCATGCGCCCACCAGGGTTTCTGAGTTGGTTGAGTGGAGCCGCTGGCAACAGCTAGTCGATAATAAATCATTTATCATTGAATTGATCACCTCAAAATTTAAAGTAAATTATTTTTTAATCGTTTTTAAATTAAACTTAACTTACTAAGTAGACGAAAATTGATTTAGAAAAACTATTTATAATTTCATAACGCGAACAAAACGGTCACGCTGTGCGCTATCATTAAAAACATCAAAATTAGTTTTCCAACAATCTTATCGTTTTCATAGAAATATGAGGTCAGAGGCTACTGGCTGCTCACAAACCATAATGTCCTTAAAGCCCTACAGGTTAAATAGATCAGGATAATGTCGGTGACCTTCTTAAGACATACAAGTACATAGCTAGCATATAGGGTTTTCACGTTTGTAGTAAAATTGGGTAAAATGTATCTATACTAATATTTATAAAGCTGAAGAGTTTGTTTGTTTGTTTCCTTGAACGCGTTAATCTCAGGAACAAATGGTCTGATTTAAAAAAAAATTTCAGTGTTCGATAGCCCATTTATAGAGAAGGAACATAAAAAACTTCATCGTTGTTTAAGTTTTTCGTTGATGAATTAGCAAGTAATTTTAATGTTTAGAAAAAAAAGTGATTGCAGTTTATTGGTAATTTTGCCTACATATATTATATTAACTGTTGCCGGTTATCGCGGCAAATAGTAGCCTATATGTTATTCTGATGTATAAGCTATATTACTGTAAAGTTTCAACCAAATCCGTTCAGTAGTTTTTGCGTGAATAAGTAACAAACATACACACTCTCAAACTTTCGCCTTTATATATTAGTGTGAGGCAAATAGTAGCCTATGTGTTATTCTGATGTATAAGCTATATAATTATTAAAATATTATTTACGAGCCAATGAAAATTTATCAAAAGTGCCTAATGTGCAAATGCTTTAGAATTGTGAAATGCTTTCGAGACAACCCTAATGATCTTTTACAGGATTATTATGCATAATTAAAATTGGTGGATAAGTAAGAAACCGTTACTTTTAAATTTTAGTTACCAAACCATGTTATGTAAATCAATATCATTAAGTTTTAGAAAATCTAATTTTATAGCTTATTATATAGGCAATATTTTATTTTCTGTAGAGATTTTAATAAAAATGCTATTACCTATGTAAGTATTAAGACTTAAAAGAATTCAGTGGACTTGTCCAATTAGAAATAAATATACCAAATTAAAGTTTCCACCCCGTTCAATACAACAGCTACGAAACAGAAAATTTTATTTTGTTCCACGTCAATTCCTTCACAATACATTATATTTCTAAATTAATTCGTTTATTGAACAATGAAATTACTGATTTCCATTTGCCATAAAAGTCCTATAAAAATAAAAAGACTTCCTCTCAAAGTACGTTCTTGTATTTTTTATTACTCTCCAAAATAATTTAATTACTGAACGGGAAGGAGGGCAATAAAAAGTGTAAACACAGATGTAAAGTATCAAGATCGCGTGACGTCATTATATTTCTTTGACGTAACTTGTTTGGGAAATATGATGACTTTGTTTATTGAATTGGATTTCTAACTCTAATTGTACATGGTTAAGATTTACTTTTGTTCGTCAGAATACTACTAGAGACAGTCGGACAGTAAGTAGTATGTATAATTTACGAGCTGAAAGACTTTTTTGAATAATTGTAGGTTTTGTTTTAACAATGTGTTTTGTTTGTTTTATCGTTTGAACTACTTAAGTGGTTTGGCGGCAGAACTTTTCTTCTGTAGACACTTAAGTTTCAGAGGTGCTTGTATTGTGAATGATATGTTAAAACCGCGTCAACTGATCCTTTTATAGGTGCATGATATATGTATCTTTATGAACTACTAACTAACCCGTGCCTACTTCGTTGGGCGGTAAACATTTTTTTTCTCCGACTTTGCAAATTCAGCACCCACGAAAAAGTATTTCCATTTTTCGGGTTATTATATAGCCCATGTCACTTACGAATAACGCAGCCTTCTATTAGTAAAAGAATTTTCAAAATCGGTTCAGTAGATCCAGAGATTACCCCCTACAACATCACAAGCTCACAAACTTTTAGAGGTATTAGCCACGCTTTTCAGCACGAACAGGCCGGCTCGACCGGGGCGGTACTACCCTCGCATTGAAGATCAGCGTAAAATGACTGCGGTCGTGCTATCGTGTTTCGTTGGTGAGTGCGAGACCAGAGGCCAAAGGATGCAGAAGCATCACTAGCCCGCCATGTTGTGGGTCACCATGATGCATTGTCTGCATTCGCAGTATGGTGACCACCACTCTTAGATTCTGCTTATGCTTTCCATCAGGCAGAGTAGAGACTTTGGGTGGGTCAAACATAAATAATCAACGATTAACGCCGCCCATGGACACACGCAACATCAGAGGTGTCATCACAAATACGTTACCGGCCTTTTAAGAAAGAATACGTTCTTTTCTTGAAGGTTTGAAGGTCGTATAGGACAGGGAATACCGCTGGCGACAGTTCATTCCACAGTTTTGTTGTGCGAGGCCAAAAATTTCTAGAAAAGCGCACGAAGATGCATAGTGAAGCCACATCTCTAGGCAGCGCCAGAGAGTCTAGTCGAATCGAAAGTTCTTTACAATTGACCATTAGAGTGTGTGAATTGTATTTGTCTTCAGTACAATAATTACTGCAAATTTTTTTTTTTTACATATACCTGACTGCCAAAGTGAGTATACTGCGTTATGGAAAGCATGAGTAGAATCCAAGAGTAGTGGTCGCCACCCTCACTGCAAATGCAGACAGTGCACCATGCTATTGGGGACTACTGCATTATTGGGCCTCTGGTCACGCCAACGAAACACGACACAACACGAGGTACGACCGAGACGGTACCTTTCACCTGGTAAATAATGTTTTGAAAGAGAAAAAAAAATACATAATGGGTATATTTTTGCATTCTTTCAGTAGTATTTATGTGAGTTAATTTCTGCTTGTATTGATTTCTACTGATCCAATTTCACCCCAAAACCATATCATCAACCTGAGTGTGCCAATAAAAGTGCCAAACAAACTCCAGAACAACCAACCACCAGATTATGAAACGAAGTTAACAGTTCGAATCCAAACTTTTTCTAACCCGACCTCGGCACGGGTAAATATGACTTGTGTCAACATCCGGCCCAGCTGATTGATTACAACTGGTCCCGTAATTAAGGTCGTCTGTTTGCCGAACGGACGAACGGACAGAAATTGGACCGTCCGGAGCTACAGTTGATGTACATAAATGCGAATTTATTGCTACGGTCGTCATGAAATGCGCGGTTCTACTTTGAGAATGTAATCCCCGTTTTTACTTGTCAAAGCTGTCAGTTTATGACGTTTGTTAGTATGATTTGATCTGTCAAGGGTACAATGAGAGGCTAAATACTATGTTTATTAAGTACAGTTTTACTACCGGGATTTAAGGTGACTCCCAGTGTAATAGAACTGCGTTGGCTTTCTTACTTATTCCAAGATTACTTCTTTGAGTACTGTTGTGTGCGTGTACCATAAATTCAGCTTAATCTTTAGATCTTTAAATTAGGATTCTTCTTGACAAATAGAAGGTTTTTGGTGACAAATAAAAAGTTAACTTGGATTGTTTGTAGTCAGTCAATAGTTCAGATACTGACATGGGTATACCATTCCTTATTCATAGGGTATACCCGAGACTTTTGAAGAACTAGCTTCTTTAATGAAGTTATTTTAATATGCACATTAAGTGTTGTAAAAAGTATACAACATCAATTTTTTTAATTGGTTGTTTGAACGTGACGTGACGTGACGTGGCGCTACTGAGCTGATAACATGCGTGTGTAAATGTCGCACATCCCTTGTTTGCCAATTTACATTTACAAAAAATAACATGCAGAAATTGTGAAGACTGCGTAAGCCGCAGGCAGCATATTACAATGGCAGTTTAAGTGTAGAACGAGGTGCAAAAACCACAATATAACTCTTTGTTCTTTCTAATAGAATTTAACAAAAGCGTTCTACTACTGCAGTTATTAATTTCTTTTGTGCGCCGAGAAAATTAGGTTGGTTATAAGTTCTGCTGTTAAATTTTGTGTTACCGCTTATTGCATCATTTAGCCTTTTGAATTTTAAGTTAAAATATTGTTAGAACATGGAAATTGAATCTTTTATTAAATTGGATTATATTAAAACAGACCTTTTTATAAAATTGTGTTCAAATCGACTTCGACCTGCTGAACAGTTCTTAAATGCTGAGTAGTGACAATTATCAAGAGCAGTTTTTTTTAATTTTCTATAGCTATTTGAAGGTAACTTAAATAGTTTTTTTTAATATCAATAAACTAATAATAGTTTTTTAGTATTGTGCGAGTTGGCTGAAGAAAATCGAAGATTTCTGTGCCACGTAAATGTTAAAGTTTTCCTACGAGAGTTTTTAATATTCCGAGTCATATATTTGAATGTGGCTTTTAAAATTGAAATATTTGTGTTCAACTCTTACAGTTTACGTTTGTTTTAAGTGCGGTATTTGTGTGAAAAGTTTTAATATTGTGTCTCTCTCGCCTTATTCTCGTGTAGCAAGATTGATGTCAATCATTTTAACGTTGATTCTTTTGTGATGACAAGTATGAAGTTCAACGTGACACAATGGCTAGGATTAACCTTATCATCATCATTAATAACCCTTAAATAATCCACTGCTAGACCTATGCTTTTATCAAGGAGGTTTTGACCCATTAAACCTTGTTTACCAGACTACCAGGTATAAGTACTGTTTCGAGTGTTCTTTCTTTTTGCTGTGCTGTTGTCCTGTAGGTTGGATCCACCGAACCAATTGAATTTCAAAACAGTCTGAGTACGATTTCTTATTACGACTCTGCATAACTACTACCTACGAATGCACTGTAACGAGTCATCTTCCTAGTCTTTATTATGACCGAGATTTGGGGTCGGCTACTAGTTCAACCGGTTTTACCTGAATATCAGTTTTTACACGGAGCTACTGGCATCGGACCTCCGAAACCCTGAGGGTGAACTGAATTTGAAGGTTGAACCATATATTGTCACTAGCTGACCCACGCAACCTCGTTTGCGCCTTATATTGCCCGTAGCGTGAAAATTTCCCCCGTTTTTGAAACATTCTTCATTGTTGCTCCGCTCCTATTCGTAGTAGCGTGATGATATATACCCTATAGCCTTCCTCGATAACTGGACTATCCAACACCGAAAGAATTTTTCAAATCGGACCAGCGGTTCCTGAGATTAGCGTGTTCAAACAAACAAACAAATAAACAAACAAACAAACTCTTCAGCTTTATATATTAGTATAGATTTGAGGGCACGGACTTCCCAATAATGATTGCCATAGATGTTCGTGACAGCCGGGACCGATGGCTTAACATGCTCACCGAGGCACGGGCGGGAAACACCGCAATCTTTCCATGCTCCGGCCTCCCATTAAAACTTCTTGTAAGAAAAACCTAATACCATAACCATGTATTAAGTTATTTTATAATTATATTTTAGCTTCTTTCATTACTCACATACTGAATATGTTCTCAAGTACGATGTATGTTCAGCCTATTACGCTACAGTACTTTGCTATAAAATTGAGTTAATAAACGTACAGAAAGGGTAAGATTGATTCGTGTCAAGAGAATTTTCGATAACATGATGTCGCAAAACTCGCTAATGACACGAGCACAGCCAACGCTCAACTCCTTCTAATTGCAATAATTATTATCGCGAAAGGACGTGAATGCTTACTGTGACATGCGACAAATAAGGCCGTTTTAAAATGCGAAATAAAATTTTAATGCTGATATTGTTCGTATTATTTCGTAAATTTAATTTTATATAGAGGCAATTCACATATGTAGATGTTTGTTAACAGTCTTGATACAATTCTTGTTTAATAATACAAGGAGCAAAGTAGTAGTTGTTATGAACATCTATGGCAAACCTAATGGGGATATCAGAGCCCTCAAATATACTAACAACTAATTGAACCCCCGAATTTAATTTGCTCTCAGGGTTGACGGGTGTCCGATGCTAGTCGCTCCGTGGAAAAACTAGCACCTTATAACGGGCAAAGTAAGAGATGCTTTTTTACTGATATATGACAATATTCCTGACTTGGCATTTTAACCCCTCCCCTTCATAATTAGAGGATTATAGGAAGCTGAAAGCTGCGAAAGAATCGCATAATAACAGCTTTCTGTGAGGCCATGGAACCATGAACCGGTGTATTTATGCCGATACATGAGTCTCATACGTACAGTTCCAATGATAACATGACAATTGATCAAGATTATTTTTTGAGTATCTGAGGCGTGAAAGTGAAAGTGAAAGAAACAACCTAACTTGGGTCTATTTCATCTCTGCTATTCAACCAGAATTTTTAATCATAACATTTTTGCAGAGGCCGAATGGCCACATCATTTATATCACAAAAAAGCAGGTACATAACGAGTTACGTCTTGGTTTTTTTATTAATTTAAAACACAATGAATGCCGTATCCAATCCCAGCAGTCTTCCGTGTCTACTGACCCATATTTAATATGATGTTGACATAACTCATATACTCTTTGGAGCACACGGTACTTTGTGTATTTTTTTAAATCCTTAAGAGACGTACCCTTGGGATATAAATACATGGTGTGGTGTGGTGGCGGATTAAGAATGCCGAATATCACCAATATTTATCCCATGGATGGCAGCTAAGTTTTTTGTACGACTGTTCTATTCGCGGGTCGGACCAAATGTTTGTATGATCTGCAAACATTTGTTTCGGAGTGTGTTTTCTATGTAGATATTTTATCAATTGATTAGTGCCCATAATGCAAGCTCTGCTTAGTTTGGGACTAAATGACGTTATGTGTCAGATATTCGAAACGATTTATTTATTATTATTAATAACTGTAATATAGTAGGCCAAATTCTCCTTTTTAAGGAGAGCTATGTCCCTTTTCTTTTATTAACGTGTGGAAACCCCCTCGGGCCGTCACCGCACCGGGGTTTGCGGCGGGGCGTCGCAATCGAAACGACTATAACCACACCATGTGCCAGTCTGCGCTTGAGACGTGAGGGATCCAGGAACTGCTGTTATTAACACATATGGACCATGTCCATGGGCCTGCCATGACCTAAGGGCTATTAAAAGCCTGAAAAATAACAGCGGTTTTCTATGACGGTTGGTATCACTCCAGTCGAGCTGGCCTATTTGTGACGAAGCATAGCCCTCCCACATTTAACTCAAAGAAGCTGGGCTCGCTGCTGATACAAGGACATCAACCATCCTTCGACCTTCGTCACTTCTATATACATAAATGTTTATCAAACTAATATTATAAAGGCGAAAGTTTGTAAGGACGTGTGTGTGTTTGTTACTCTTTCACGCAAAAACTACTGAACAGATTTAGATGAAACTTTACAGTAACGTAGCTTATACATCAGAATAACACATCGATAACCGACATACACCCGGTCGGAGCCGCGGCCAACAGCTAGTTACTTATATACATGCTTTCGTGCATAATTCATCTTGATGGTCACATTTACAATGCTAAGTAATAATTAATAATGGTTCCATCTGGAACGAAATACGAATTTATCCATCATTAATAAAATACACCACGCAACCTCGCTACTAGGTCTAGGATACTTTTATTATTTCCCAGAAAAATTATCGACCTTAGACTTTTTAGGAAAAAAATTAACACAGTTTATCTCAAACTAACGTAAGTTAAGAAAATACAAACTTGCTTTATTATAACATAATTTTTACTGTCAAAATATTGCTACTTCTCCGTGTAAAATTGTCATAAAGTTACTCGTAAATCCCGCAGGTGTTTCATCGCTCTATAAGATTATATTTAGCTAATCAAACACATATAGCATACGCTAGGTAATGTATTTCAAGTAAGCCGATTACGGTAACGCGATGTGTGTTAAGTCAACGAAATTGTTGTGGTCGCGCTACAGTCTCTACTCAGTTTAAATGTATCTTGCTTTCAATAGATAATTATGTATATTACATATAATTTGTTGATTATAATTTTCTCAAGCCAGTTAAATATAACTGTCACTAAAAAGTATTATGTTTTGATTTGAATGTTGTCGATGTGAGGGTCATTATTCTCCCGTAGTGAAAGTATTGGTTTGCGTATATCAAATATGTTGTTGTTCTGGAAAAAAATACATAGCGTAATAAAGAACTAAATTCTTATATAAAATTTAAATTCTTTCAACTATTAAAAAACTTCGTTCCATTCATATTGTGATTAAAATAATATCAATATTTAAATATTATTGATTTAAATATTTCAAATGTACAAGGTAGTAGAGCCACGCAGATTTCAGCACGAACAGGCCGGCTCGACCGGGGCGGTACTACACTCGAACAGAAAATCAATGTAAAATGACAGCGATCGTGCGGTCATTTTGACAAGGCCAAAAAAAACAATTTAGCCATCCGATTTAAAGCTACAACCCTACAGACATACACAAAGATAAAGTATTTTATTTGGATATCAGGAGTCTAGATTATTTGTATTTTCTTTTCATTATTTCCTGTTTTTGAACTGTCGGCACTTGTAAAAAAGAACAGGTAGAATTATTCATAATTAATCTCTCATTAAACATTAATTATTCGTGACCCAATTTATCTTTAGCGCTTATACACACAACAAGGATTTTGAATGTTTATCTTATATTAGAACGGTTGAAATGTTCAGAAATGTTAAACTCTTTGTTCTGTCGCTAACGGCAAAGGATTTATATGTGTTTAGTAAAAATTAGGTCAGATTGTCAAGAATTCGTGTTTGCTTGACAGAGTATAAAGCATTGTGGACTGAATTATTGATCTAGTGGTTAGATATCCTTACTGCCGTAATCGCAATCCTTGGAATCGTTTTTAGACTATAGACTATGCCTAGAACTTTACATAAGTATTAGAAAACATAAAATTGTATGCACAAAGTACTAACATAAATAGACAGACAAAACACACGAGCACCCAGCGTAACAACTATCAAAGCTAACTCCAAACAAACAAAAAGTAGTGCCCTGAGGGTTGCATGAATGCGTCATTTCTCACGGCGTAATCTAAATATGTCGCTCATGCCACGGGAGCTTTTAATGTTTGTTTTATGTAAGAACAATAAAAGTGTCATAAAACGTAGATCGATAAACTGCTAACTCGAACTAAGCAGCTAAGTCAAACTTACATATGTTTTAGTTCAGGAATTAAGGCGATTAATACCTTTGAATTAGCTGCTATAATCTCAATATTCGCGTTAATTCTAAAACTATTCAATATAGTAGTATAATGGCTAATATGTTAAACTTAAATCTAAGTGTATGATAGCAAGCGGTTAACTATGTATATCTCAAAAAAATAATTGCCCATTTTTATTCTTTTCAGGTAATTATAGCAGTCATTTCTTGTTGTCCACATTAACGGGAGGCGAATCTGTAAGTAAATGTTGATTTAAACATTATCAACACAATTTTCTGCCTAAATTATAAAAAAATCTTGAGATTAAACACACAAATGCACTTGATCAACAGCTTTTAACAGTCCACTACTGAACAGAGGCCCCTCTGCAAGGAGATTTGACCTGTTATACCACGAGCGGCAGTAGGCGTTGGTATATTGTTTGTTTAATGTAGTTATTCTCTTTGCACTGACGTTGTTGTAGCTTGCTCCATTGTGCCATGGGATGAATAGGGGTGATGATATTCCGTATCCATAATCCTTCACTACACATACACAGATAAGTTATTACAATATCTAAGTATCAACTAAAGCCTGTCTAAACGGTCTTTGGCAATGGCCTGACAACAGTTTTGTAAACCAAAAAAGATAAAAAAAACCTCTACTAAGTAATTCTATTACTATTTGTGAGTTTATGATGATAATATACATAAACCTTAACAGTATAAACAAAGTGGATACCGTCATACAAAAACCTCTCTAGACTATATAGACGAACTAGACAGGTAGGTTTCAAAATGACGTGATTTGCTTCTGAATTTGATTTTACCCTAAGGGCTCTAAACAAAACATTGGTTGCGTGTTTCTAAACTCTCAAAACACACAACTGAAAGGTTTAACAAGCCTTGTGCCTTTAAATCTATCCAGACTGACGCTTTCAATATAATATAATAAATAAATAAATGTTTCGGACGTCTAACACTACGCCATTTAGTCCCAAGCTAAGCAGAGCTTGTGTTATGGTTACTAGAAAACTGATATAAATACTTTTTTTTCTGTAAATACATACATATACACATAGAAAACACCCAAACTCCAAAACAAATATTTGCAGAGCATACAAACATCTAGTCCAACCCGGGCATCGAACCCGAGACTTCAAGCAGAGCAGTCGCACACACTACCACTGCGCCACCGAGGTAGTCAAACATGTACTGTCTAATAATACAGAGTGTCATTCTATTTATCCCGTCGGTGTAATGATAGCAAACAATGCAGGACGACTGCAAAGGTCAGGAAAACCAACACTATATAAACTAGTCTCGTTAGAGTGGTATAATAAATCAAAATGTCTTTTGTAAAGAGAAACATAATAATATGTCCAGCATTGAACTACTAGAGGCTAGTAATAGGAATAAAGTTACCTGTTAAATTTAATCCTATACCAGTCTGCCGTCAGCAAGGATGCTTTTAACGCCGGGCTAACTTTCTAATAACTCTATTACTGCGTTAAGTAGCTCATTGCATGCGACTAATCGCGATCACGGAGCAGGACCAATAAAATTATATGTATATGCTACTAAATGCGCTCTAATCGCAATTAAAACCGCCGATTAAATTCGTCCGCACACCCACTAATGGCTATATATCGTGACAATAGCTTTGTAAATGAAATCCCATTTTATCATTACTTGTGAGTCTATACATACCATCACACACGTAGATAGTAAATGAAAGATGTCTAAAAGAAACAGATGGACAGGAGAGTTATAATTACCCAGACGTACTGAAGACGGAGAAAGCCAGTGAATCATTTTTTCTACGTAGTGAAGGATAGAGAAACGTTAATGTTTTGCGAAAGATTTCTTCTCACACTCTACGCTTTGTAAATAATGGGCAGATGCCTATTTCAACAGTAAGTTGGATTAGTTGCAAAAACATTAATGTAAACGCCTTACACAATTTTGTGTAAGTGCTTGAAATATTAAGAATTGCCTGTAAATAAATACCTTGTTCTAGAAAAGTAATTGAAGAGGTTATATTTTTGTCTATACTATTTTAAAATAAGCTTACCAAATTGGCTCGTAAGATTAGAATCCAAGACTAGAAGTCACCATACTCATCGCAAATCATATAAAAACGCAGCATGGTAACCTACACTGTGGTGGCCTATTGAGATACTTATTTTGTTTGATTTTCTCTATATATGTGCTCAGAAATCTTTTGTATTTTCACAATTTGTTAACAATTGAACGATCATCTGTAAATTGTTTATCTGTTAACCTATGGGCAAATCAATCTCTCATATTTAATTTTATCCTCTTCCCGTGATCTCTGAAGACTTGACTGCCCATTTACTACAGACTATCGAAGAACATGAAAAAGTCTTATCTGCACACTATAGTCCTTAAAATAAAGTTTGATCTCTGTGACAGTTGTCACTAGATATTCGACGACAGGTCGCATATCTTGAGTTAAGAATAACATAATCTTGTTTGCTATGAAATGTCTAAGAACTCTTAAGATATTCTCACGGATTATAAACTCAATTTACAACCGTTTCCTTACTGTCTCCGGGAATATGCGCAAATATATCGCTTACGATAGGAATGTTCTTGTTCAATAGAGTACAGACAGCGTTACAGCATAATCTCTTCTGACTCCGTAATATTATGCTTTGCAAATAATCCGTTTTCTATTGATCTGTTCACCTATGAGCAATAAGAGCAAAAAAAAAAAAACAAAAAATACCCTTTGTACATTATATATTTGTCATTTTCTGTAAGTTTTTGTAAAACTGTAATACGGTGTAGAAATAAAGAGTTTTCTATCTATCTATCTATCTTTTCTATCTACATCTGCAAATAGTCCTCGCGTGACGTTTTGCTACCTATAGTATTCTTTAATAAATATTTTACCAGACAAAATACTGACTAATATTTCCATAAATTATCGCTTTAAAGCAAACAAATAAAACTCCATAGCTTTGGTATACATTTTAAATTTTATATGCTACGTCATCGTACAGTCTGTTGCCAAATAACCTCAATACATCAAATACTCAAAGAAGCATTTTCAGCATGGCTCTATAAAATTTTCCTGCTGACTGTACTTACACATATTTATGCGCCCGAATGTCCGTAGCAGTTCGAATGTTACTACCATGCCTCATTTCGTATTTAAGAATGTATATAGCACTGCATCAAAATGCATCCATAATATTTTATGTCATTCTGTAAAACGAAACGTGATCTAATTACTGCTTAAACATTTTAAATAAGCTCGTAAACAAATCTATACTAATATGTAAAACTAAGTGGTTTGTTTGTTTGTTTGAACACGCTAACCTCAGGAACCACTGGTCCGATTTGAAAAATTTTTTCAGTTTTAGAAAGCCCATTTATTGAGGAAGGCTATAGGGTATACATCATCACGCTACTACTAATAGGAGCGGAGCAACAATGAAAAATGTTTCAAAAAACGGGGGAAATTTTCACGCTACGGGCAATATAAGGCGCAAACGAGGTTGCGTGGGTCAGCTAGTATTTTATAAATGTAAGCAGATAGATGACTGTCTCAGAGCACCGGCATGTCGCCACACACGTAGAATCGCAGACGCTAAACAGTAAATCAGAAGCTTTCGTGAAAACTATGACTAACCTTTTAGACTGATCGGTATGGTGACGGTACGAAGTGTCAATAGTCATCCCATGGGTGTCGTAAGAACCAACTAATGCAGCATACTACGTAGAAAACTAAAACTTCATAGCTTTGGTATACATTTTAAATTTTATATGCTGCGTCATCGTACAGTCTGTTGCCAAATAACCTCAATACATCAAATACTCAAAGAAGCATTTTCAGCATGGCTCTATAAAATTTTCCTGCTGACTGTACTTACACTTACTTATACTACACTGCATAGAGAAAATTTGAATCAAACTCTGTGCCAATTTGCACGCTAGTAGAGCCACGCTGATTTCAGCACGGTAGGGCCGGCTGGACCGGAGCGGTACTACTTTCGCACAGAAGATCAACGTAAAATGACAGCGATCGTGCTGTCGTGTTTCGTTGGTGAGTGCGAGACCGGAGGACCAATGATGCAGAAGCATCACTAGGCGGCCATAGTGTGGGTCAACATGCTGCGTTGTTGCATTGTATGCATTTGCGATGAGTATGGTGACCACCACTCTTGGATTCTGCTTCTTATGCTTTCCATCAGGCTGAGTAGAGTCATTTTTGCATATGTCCATTATGATGACCTCGCCATTTTTGAATTTCTAATAAATAAAAATTTGTTGAAATGTGCCCAGTATATGTTATAACGTGACGCTTAAAAAAAGCTCAATAAATATGATTTTTATGAGGAGGTCTTTTTTTCTACCACATCTATTGTTTTTCAAAAATTATTTGATTATATTATCTGACCTTATTTTATACTGTTTGATTATTCAATATTTTGTAAAAACTAGTTTTTTTTCTGTAACGAAATTTTTTCGACGAGTAAATTTTTTCTCTTACGGCGTTAGTTTATTTTTAACCGACTTTAAAAAAGGAGGAGGTTTCTCAATTCGACCGTATATGTATTATATATATGTATACTTTTTTTATGTGTGTTCCCGGATAACTTCGTCGTTTATAAACCGATTTTGATGTTTTTTTAATGGAAAGGAGATGTCCCAACAGTGGTACCGTGATAAGGACATTAATGTCTGATGATGGCATCCAAGAGAAATCGAGTCGAACCTTGAAGTCGTTTTTATTTTTGTTAAAACTGTTCTTGTATGCAGTATAGATTCTTACAATTACTGCAAAAAGCCAGCAATTTTTTTTATTTTTACTTGTAATTTTTTTTTTACATCTGCACATGACAGCAAATGTCGGGCAGATTACAGCATTTAAGATAAAGTAAAGTTTCGGAGCCAACCGGGCTTGAAAAAAAGGACCTCATAAAAATTATATTCATTGAGTAAATGTGCCTCTGGTGTTGTGGGTGTCCATGGGTGGCGGTAATCACTTACCATCAGGTGATACGTCTGCTCGTTTGCCCCCTATTTAAATAAAATGAAATAAATAATTTTTTTTTTTTCAAGTGGCACACAGCAACATAGGCATATTTCAGCACAATTTTTTATTTATTAGAAATTCATAATGGACATCAGGTCCATACATAAAAAAAAACCTCTCTCTCTCTGACCAGCGTGATATGGTAGACCAGAACATCCTTTCTAAGGAGAGGCTTATGTCCAACAATGGACAGTTACAGTCTGTTTATAAAGCACACAAAGTAAACTACAGTTCAAGAATATCTCAACGTATTGAAACAATTTCCTTACGTTAAATCATATTTCACAAGAAAATTTCTACTAGTCAAGTATATTTTACTGGACATTTAAATTCAGAAACTATAAATTTTCCACTCGATATTTTGTTGAATTTTGTATAAAATTGAATATTAGAACGGCCATAACTTATCATCTTATAAGGTAAAACAGAATGAATGATTTTGACTGACTTGTTATTTAATCTTAGGCAGAACATTTATTCTCAAAGGAATGTGCTTCTATTTAAGTCAAGTAAATAAATTATGAAACATAGGAATATTATTCGTTGAAGAGCTGAAATATTAATTAAATTTGCTTTTAGTAACAACGATTTTTATAAGACAAGCCATATACTCGTTCTTCTCTCTCTTTCTCCGACTCTTTTCCCAAATTAGGTCCTCCGACCAGGCGAGATGATCGTGCCTGGTGGGCGCCTGGTAATGTTGGGATGTAGTATATATGATGATCGCCGCGAGAACTTCTATTGCGCGATTCAGTATTAGTAGTGTTGTGTACTTCGAGTAGTAACGTCATTTCGTAGTTCGGTGTATGTTCGGTAGATGGCGCTGTAGTATACTGCTGTTGCGTTGTATGTGAAAGTCGCTACACTCGGCTTTAAGCTTACTGTGATACGCCAGGACTTTGATTTCTTTCGTAGAGCGACTGCCTTCAGACCTCTAACACTAAAATATCGAAGTTTTGGGACTTAGGGCCCCAACCAGTCGTAACATTTGCCAAAAAGGTTTGTATGGCAACCGGGATAGATGGCTTAACGTAATATCCGAGGCACGAAGCGGTGTCGATATGTAAATAATGGTCATCCATCCATAGTGTAACCTGCATACGATTGCTAAACTTTGCAATGTGTTTATTACTGTCTCGCTTTGGACTAATAATGACTATCGGTGTCATTAACAAGAATCATCCGGCGCAAATGCTCCACCGAGGTAATACAGCCTCACAGACAAACCACTTGCCCTTCCTAATACTCAAACCCTCTGATTTGAGTGCCCAAGAGGTCGGAAGATAGGCTGGCGCATTTTGAGTTGCGGGTTTATATGATCGATGGTCAGATTAAATTAAAATTGAGTTACTTTATATATTTTTTTTCTTCTTTCTAGCCTTTATTATTCCCAAGATTATTTCGGGTGGGCTACTAGTTCAACCGGTTTTACCTGAATATCAGTTTTTCACGGAGCTACTCTCAGTTCTCTCTCCCTCTTCCACATGGTTCCCTTCTCCCTTCCTCTACAGCACAACAGGCTTTGGAAGTCACCGCTTCAGAGTGGTAGACATACGCTCTCGAACTCATCGCTTCGGTTCTTCCTTCC
Source organism: Spilosoma lubricipeda (assembly GCA_905220595.1). Classification (NCBI taxonomy): domain Eukaryota; kingdom Metazoa; phylum Arthropoda; class Insecta; order Lepidoptera; family Erebidae; genus Spilosoma; species Spilosoma lubricipeda. Next base: position 2,937,285 of record HG992294.1, read on the forward strand.
AGTGCCGAGTAGTCAAAACCTGGAACTCATTTCCAGCGCACGTGTTTCCTCTCACTATGATCCCGGGTCCATTCAAATCGAGGGTGGTGACCACCACTCTTGGATTCTGCTTATGCTTTCCGTGTGTGTGATCAGTGAATGAAATGCTGAATTCGAAAGTTGAATTTGTTATCGTTATATTTGAGGGTTTTAGTTATGTTTTTACTTATAAATAAATATGTTCTATATTTCTATACACTTATCTTTATGTACACACCTCTTGTTTATCTTTAATAACCTCTCGGCCCTCCCAAGGTTTGCTGGCACAGGAGTCAAGTACGGATCAAGCTCGCTTGTGTACACATACCGTTTTCGTTATTTGTTAAATGTGAGTGTTTGTGTATAATAAAGAATAGGTAAATAATAAAAATACAATCCCGATGAAGAGGTCATGACTATTTGCTTTGTTTCAACGGCCCCCGTGGCGAAGTGGTAGCATATGCGACAGTTGTGCTTGAGGTCTCGGGTTCGATTCCCGGGTCGGACCAAATGTTTGAATAATCTGCAAATATTGCTTTCAGAGTTTGGTTGTTATTCATTCAATATGTATATAGTTGTCTAGTATCCACAACACAAGCTCTGCTTAGTTTGGGACTAGATGGCGTTGTGTGTTACATGTCCAAAATATTTATTATTTATTACATATTTGCGAGTCTTCACCATCCTTCTCGGTTTGTGAAACTGTGTATTGTATACCGTAGGGAAGCAATTTGTAGAGTATTTAGATTTGATTTTTTTTTTCATATAAACTTAATCCACCTTTAAAGAGATAAATAATTTAAAATCTTCATAGAAAATATGTGTTGATAAGCGGAAATCTTTTTTTTGAAATTCTTGTATTTTGAACAGTTTGTTTGTATCTTTATATATTTAGAGGCTTTTATTATAAAGTAAAATGTTAGTACTATCGTGGCTTATTCTACGATACTAACTATATTGTTATTGGGGACGGAGGAGATCTTTGTTGTGCAAATCTAACGCCGCATTTGAATTAGGATAAGCTAGAATGGTAATAAAAATTCCTGAATCGAAAAGAAAAATTGCGAAAATCAACATTTATCTTTGTGATTTGTATTGTACAAGTCATAAAATAAATTAAAAGACCTTTCCATGACATGGTGCGGTACTTGTACGTGGTTATTAGATTAATCTTCTCTTGTATGTGAACTGTATTAGTGTACGGTAAAGTTTATACTGATAATAAAGTTTTAACTGTTAACCATGTGACGTCAATCAAAACAAAACAACGGCGCGTTGGGATTATCTGTAGAAAGCGTTCAGTCTATTAAGCTGTATGAATATTGATCTAAGCCTGAAAATCAAGTTTCCAGAAAAGTGTCTTCTGTATTAATATTCTAATAAACTCCATAAAATAAAATATACATTTCTTAAATAAAAGAAAATCTAGAATTATCCATATTACAAACTGTACAAGTAAATTCAGACTTGTTAAATAAAGTTCTCAGAAAAGGCGAAATAATTATTACACCAAAAACATTTTCTATAAGCACTTCCAGTTTCTGTATTCAATTGGGAGTTTCAAGAGAGGCTGACTGGGCAGTTATACACTATTTTATCAAAAGATCTTCAACGTTATTGAATATAAAGCAAATAATTCACAGCTATAAGCTCTAATGGATTTTGGCAGACATTCAAATCGAATTCAATAATATCGTTAATATATGTAACTGTATTATAAAATGGGGACATGTAAGGGTTTCATAAAATTGGCAAAAGGAAAGTCAGTATCTACCGTAATTGATATCTTTAATCTGACGACGTCCGAACCAGGATGCTTTGGATCAACTCCAAATACTCAAACCAGGTTTAAAAGGAACTAAGATTAATAAAATAGTACCCATTCAACTGCAAACCCGGGTTGTATGTCGCATTTTATCAATCGCCAAATTAATTTTTCGCAATAACACATTGCTCTTATCTTCAATTTTCCTCCAAAATGGAAGTTTTAGAGGAAGACCAATCAAACGTAATAATTTCAAATTTGTATTTGTGAGGGAGTGTGAGACCGGAGGCCCAATGATGCAGAAGTATCACTAGTCTTGTAATATGAAACTACATAACTGATATAAATCCATATATACTTCTTTGTTTAAATATAGATATACATAAATAAACATCAAAACTTCGAAACCATTATCTGCAGATCATACAAACATTTAATTGAACCCAAGACCAGCCCAACACAGCAGCCACATACTACCACTGCATCACAGAGGCAGGTATCACACAACTATTTGTATTGATCGGAATTCCAACTCCGTAACTCTAGCTTACCAGATAGTATCACTTACCAAGAGACCATTCATTTAACATTATAATAATATTAAATTCACACACATATATGTACACAGACCTCATTTTTATAAACAAACAAACTGTCATTGAATAAGAAACACTCCGCTCCCGTTGTGCGCCTCAGCCGGTACGTTATTCTGTTTCGCCGGAGGGATCACCAAATCCCCGGGGATTCAGCACATCACATTTACATATTAGCACCTCGGATACGGAGTGATAAGTCGGGAGATTTGCGAAGGTGACGAGATTATACGGGGATGCGTATTGCTTGCGAATTTCACAAATGGGTATTGCTTATCTTGTGTTTTGATATTTATAGAAATTACTTTTTTGTATGCTATTGTTTTTGTTGTTTCGTTTTATTGACTTAATAGTTTGATTATATAAAACCATACCTTGTGTACGTAAATACCGGTATATAAATAAGAAAATGAAAATTACTTAATTATTTCGGACATCTGACACACAACGGCATCTAACTACAAACTAAGCAGAGCATTCATACTGCCGTAAAAAAGTTACAATATTCTGGGTTGAAATCAAACCCACTAACCTCAGAAATAGCAGTAAGGATATTACTAACCATTTGGCAAGCGGGTAGGAAATATTATACAGAAATTATGATCGCGCGTTTGTTACTCGTTCATAATATAGCTTTACAATTGTGTTTTTTTTTAAATATATTACATAGAATCAAGTCAAAAAACTGACAAAAATCTCTTTTGATCTATTGAAAATACAGATACTATTAATATAATAATTCAATACCGGAAAAAAAGCGACTGAGTTAAGAAGCATAAAAAAGCATGAAAAAGAATTCCCAACGGCACTGCGTCCCTACGAATGGTAATGTACAAGTTCAAAGGAATTTCAATAATATATCTGACAAAAATGCCTGAAGGAATATAGTCTCTCCAGGGTTGTGGAGTACGTGAAACTCGTACCGGAAGGTAGTACGATTCCTGCCCCAACTCAATGAATTGTTATTCAATTCAACCAAATAGAACTATTGAATCTTATCTGGTTATACATGAGTTTATTATTTGTTCATCTGGGTGATATCACCCGGTTAAATAAAGTAGACTTTTGAGTTTACTCATTCTACCTTGGAAGTATTTCACCAACGCACGAGATAAATCTTGGGTGAAATAATTCGACTTAAGCGTTGGCCTTTATTTACCTCGGAATCGATTTTTCCAGGCAAACAAAGGCGATACTTTTATTCAAATTTGTATGTATATTAATTGCATTTAATAATAAAGTACATATAACTGGAGTGTGCTTATTATTATGCAGTATCAATACTCAGAGCTGTGTCTAGCATAAACGTGTAGGATTATCCATATTAATACCGTGTAAACAAAAAAGATGCATGTATTAATAGTTGCTGTCTGACTGTGTGTGATGACGATGTATTTACGATAGTGTCTGTGTAGTGGCAGCGGCAATACTGAAAGAAACAGAGGAAAATGAGAGGGGAGAAATACGGTTTTTGATGCCAAATTTTAGTTTACTTAGAAAACAGTACATTGAGTTCAGACTTTTCTATGAATTACAAGATAATCAATTTCATTCGTATTTTAGAATGACAAGAGATGGGTTTGAACGCTATCGAAACTACACACTCTCTTACCGCTGATGGCCAACTCGTTTATAGTATCTAGTTCTACTCGATTCTCGTTCATCGTCGGCGGTTGAACCACTGCCTTATAAATTCGAAAGACAAAGTTTGTCTGCTACGCACAGCTAAACCGCCACCGTGATTTCAATGTTTGACATAGAGATACTTCCATTGTTGATGAAGGACACAGGCTACTCTTTCCTGTTTCAATAAATCAATAATATGTGCTAAATAAAATTAAAAACAACTCCTTCACACAAACATCCATTATAATCTTATTACGTGGAAGGATGAATTCACAAATTTAAAAAATAACCGTTTTGAGGATATTCCCATCTTTCATCCGCAGACATCTAGTCTAAATATCCAGATATTTAATATCGTGAACTTATTCAATTTTAGCGAAAAATTCTTTCGTAGATGTTGCTGAAGGTTAATCAATCAATTTCGGCGAATTCGCACAATCATTATGGAAACAGTTCGTTATGTACGGTCACGCTGAATTAGAGTTACCGATATCTGTAAAGGGATTGCTTTCAGAATATCCTAACGAAGTATTAATAACATGTTGTTATCATTAAGAATGAATCTATGCTAATATATAAAGCTGAAGAGTTTGTTTGTTTGAACGCGTTAATCTCAGGAATTACTGGTCCGATTTGAAAAATTATTTCAGTGTTAGATAGCCCATTTATCGAGGAAGGCTATAGGCTATATATCATCACGCTAAGGCCTACAGAAGCGGAGCACCAATGAAGAATGTTACAAAAACGGGGATAAATTGTCACATAGAAAGGCTGGATGATACGACACACGAGAAGGATTTATAAAGCGAATGTGAAGAGATGAGAGAAGAGATGATCCATGGCGAATATTTACCGAATATATTGGTGGTGTTCTGAAGAAGAGCCATGTAAAAACACCAGTAAGTAGAGAACAATTTACTCTGCCTTTGCCTCTAGGACGCAGAACAATATCTTGCGTGGTTTGCTTTTTTTTGTGGTATAAGTGGCAAAGGAGCAGATGCATCACCTGATGGTAAACAATTACCGCCGTCTCTGGACACCCGCAACAACAGAAGTGTCTGAAGTGAATTTTCATGAAATTTAGTATGCAAGGACTTTCGAGGTCGATAAATCGATCTAGCTAGGATTAATTTAAAAAAAATGTACCAACAAAAATACGGAGCAAAGGTCAGTCATCGAGGCTTCATGTATAACTTCAATAAATATCAGACCATATACGCGCAAGCCGTGCCTTATTAGTAATCACCTACATACTTAATCTAGAATGTTCCACTAGAGTGCACTACAGTCGATGGCACGCAGCGGTTATCGGTTAACTAACCTTTGTATCGGGTTACTCATATCGTGAGCGGTTTTGTCAGCAGAGCAAAGACCTCAGATTTGCATTACCTTAATTAACTACATTGCAGTTATATGGTTTGAACTAGCCGACCAACTCAACCTCATTTGCGTCTCCTTTTGCCCATAGCGTGTTAATTTTCCCTCGGTTTCGAAACATTTATTCATTGGTACTCCGCTCCTATTGGTTTTAGCGTGATGATATATAGCTATAGTCTTCCTCAATAAACGTACAATCTAACAATAAAATAATTTTTCAAATTGGACCTACGGTTCCTGAGAGTAGCGGGTTCAAACAAACAAACTCTTCAGCTTTATATATTAGTATATATATGGATATAAAAGTACCTATAGCATCAGTCTGCAGTTTAAGAGGGGGCCACGCCTAAAGTCTAAATATTTTTTTTCTTTTTAACCGACTTCAAAAAAAGGAGGAGTCTTTCTTAAAAAGACAGCTCATTATACATTACTCAACATCTATACAAATAAATAAAATTGGAGTGTCTGTTTGTAATATTAAAATAACCGCTTTTTGCTAAATGCATATGTATGTATACACGATACATATACCAAAAATGTAGTTAAAAAAATTTTTGTCTGTCTGTCTGTCGGTCTGTCTGTCTGTCGGTCTGTCTGTCTGTCTGTCTGTTTGTTCCGGGTAATCTCTGGAACGGCTGGACGGATTTTGACGGGACTTTCACTGGCAGGTAGCTGATGACCCGGGGAGTAACTTAGGCTACTTTTTTTAAGACTAACTTTGTCCCGCGGCGTTACTCGCGGTACAACAATAACCGCGGGTAACACCGCGGGGTTCAGCTAGTTATAAATAAAATAAAAATAAATATTTCGGACATCTAACACACAACGGCGGCTGCCTAAACCATTGGGACAACTGTGGTAAGCAACGATAACGCGGTCAGTACCTGGATGGGTGACCGCTGGTGGCATGATGCTATTAGCGTCTCCGTGATTCGGACGTTAAGCGGTCGGTCCCGCTTCAGTCCCGCTGACAGTCGTGAAGCTTAATTGGAGGCTTTTGGGCGGCTTAAAAACATCCATTGGCAAGCTTGCGTAGCCACAACGTATTCTTGCCAGTCCCCAACCCGAACTCGGCCAGCGTGGGGACGCATGGCCTTAATCTTCTTCTGAGAGGAGACCCAAGCCCATCAGTGGGACGTTATGGGTTGTTGATGATGATGATGATGATGACCTTACTGTAATTTATTGAATTGCTTATTTTCGGCAATAGTGGTTTGTTCGTGGCTAACACGATTCCAAAACAGTCATGAATACAATTTTATGTGGGTATACAGCAATACAGTAAAATAATAAACTGTGATCTGTGACCTAATTTAATTTGTATAGAATTTATTATACAATTTATATAATTAGTAAATACGTCGTTAATTAATTGTCTCTGATAATTGTGGTAAACATTTCTACATGCATTCAAGTCACAGGTCCACTTCTCTTCTTGATACTATATATAGGCCTCCGATAACCAAGATAATGTTGTGATTCTCCGCATAATGAACATTCAGTACGTGTGACACTTGTTTTAATTCCCTCTACTTTATAGCACTACGTGACTCAAATACTTCTATCTGGCTTAAACCTAGACTTTCCTAAGCCGTAGTTAATAAAACTGTCTAAATATTACTAGGTACATTAATAAGACTATTGGCATGGAACCTACACTACAATACCGCAAAACTCACTATAGACAAAGCACATTTTAATCAGTGTTTAGTCAACTAGAATTACTAATGATTTTAATTGTATTGTATATTAAAGTCCCGCTTTCTTCACTATGTGCGGTTTTTGTTATAAGGTATTAACGTAAATCGATAAAAAAAATATTCAAGTGAAATTGAGTAGCCCTTCATTCAAACTGCCATACTAATATTGTTAATTCAAAAATAACGTCGTCTTTCTGTTTGTTACGCTTTTACGGTTAAACCGCTGCACCGATTTCAATGAAATTTGGCTTGTAGATACTTTGATTCTTGAGGAAGAACATATTTTATTATTTACCCCGAGAACAGCCGTAAAAGGGTCAAATAGTAATTTCTCAAAATACTTATCATGAATGGGCATCGAACAAACAATCTCTGGTTTAACAGTCATGTTTGCTAACCACTTGACCAAGAGCACAGTTATAGTCGCTTTAACTCCCTATCTTCAAAAATATTTTTATCGATTCAATTACAACATGATCAATATAGAATTAGCTTTTAGTGACCGACCAGTAGAGCTTTAAAGGACGAGAGGATCTTACCTGATCGAACATATAACGATCCTATTGTAAAGTATCCAATCGTGCGGACGTTACTATCTTTCCCGTATTGGGCTCTACAGCCATACCAAGAATTGCCACAGAGGCACTGTCTTGATCATCTGAAAAGATGAAAAGGCCCACGTATGTATAAAATACTATATATTCGACTCGAACTCGAACTTCGACTGCCTCGTTGGTCTCGCGGTTGGCGTGTGCGACTGCTGATCGTGAGGTCTCGGGTTCGATTCCCGGGTCGGACCAAATGTTTGTATGATCTACAAATATTTGTTTCGGAGTTTGGGTGTTTTCTATGTATAATATGTATGTATTTACAAAAAAAAGTATATATGTATTTGTATCAATTGTCTAGTACCCATAACACAAGCTCTGCTTAGTTTGGGACTAGATGGCGTTGTGTGATAGATGTCCAAAATATTTATTTATTTATTTATTATTTATTTATTTGCATGGATATGGTAGGTACAAGTTCTTTAATCATACATTATGAATCACAGCATATTCGGCCACAAGTGGCGTACAAATTTTAAAATAAAATAAAATATAATAAAAATCAATATTATCTAAACTTAGAGGCTATCGTCTAAAAAATCATTATAATAACATTTCTCAGAAAGCAGTTTCTTTAGGTTCTTCTTAAAATTACTTATATTCAACTGTTAAAATCCTTCAGGAAGTTTATTAAATATTTTATATGTGAGTATTTACAAAAAAAGTATATATGTATTTATATCACTTGTCTAGTACCCATAACACAAGCTCTGCTTAGCTTGGGACTAGATGGCGTTGTGTAATAGATGTCCGAAATATTTATTTTTATTTATGTAAAAGGGTCTTTAGAAGCTTGCTGATTTAGGTGTAAGGTAAATATGTGTAGCGTGTTAATTATTTATTAATTGAGCAAAATAATCAAATAAAATTATTAACGTGTTGACTTCAACCGGGTTTATTCTCGACTGTTTTAACAGTGGACGCAGCCGACACTAAGCCCAAGTAAATCTGTTAGCACTTAACCTTAGGATTAGGAAAGAAAGTGAATAGGTTTAAGAACGTTGTGTCCCTACAGGGCCATGAAGTGCTGGATCAACAAAATGTGTATATATTTTTCTATCGCTAGATCGTTAGATAGTAAATAGTATTTCTTATAAGAAAAAACTCAGTAGGATTAAGTCTAAATACATTGTATGAAATATTGCTGCGAATTACACGGCCATATTTCATAGGTCCCGTATCTCTTCACGTTTACTTACAAGTGTATATACGATGAAACATGAGTGTTGTAACCAATAGAATACACAATATATGATTACAAATAATAAATACAAAAGCTTATTTTTATCTCACTTGTTTTATTTTTCACATAAAGTAACAGTACGAGCTGACAAATTATGTGCTGAATCATGTTCTTAACTTTAAGACTATAGCAATGGCAGTAAGTGGTGAAAGCGGCTTACCACGTGGTTAAATCGAAGCGACAACTCTTAGTAAAATGACAAACAAAACATTACCGAATTATAGGCTTAAAAGTATACAGGTACAACAATAAACAAGAAAAGTTTATAAAACAGTAACCGGACTACGTATAAACTATTGATAACATGTATATAGCAAATGTCACGCAGGTCATTATTTAGATTTTTTGTCATGTTATTCATTAGAATTGGTTCAGTAGTTTAGATGCTACGGTTACATATACAAATATACACAGACTGCCAAAACTATTACTATAATAAGTATAATATTTTAGCTTCGTCGTAGTCGAGTTAAAAATACAATGATGATTTTAAATTAAATTCTGTCTTTCTGATTCAATTTCTCTTTATCTTTTTAATTCTGCTCATCAAGTTACAGTTGTAACATTCTGTATTCTACTTTTTCAACATGTTTCAGGGCTATATCCATGCAAATTTTGTCCCTGAACGCCATATGTATAAACCCGTTTTTGTTTTCGTGGTTTTATTGAATTACAACACTGTTTGGCTCGTCAGAGTCCCAAGCACCAATGTTTATAGTAAACCGCTGTGTCGTGGAAGCTGTTAAAGTACACAAACGGCAGAGCTTGTAGCAAAAAAACGTAGTTTAAACAAACGTTTCGCACGTGCGCTGTGAAATACTAACCCTGGAAGCGTCGACCTGCATCCTGTTATTATTTGAGCTTCAGTTCGTGTGCGAAAACACGAGCTAAAGATAGATACCGGATTTACTAAGTATATGGATATTTCTAGACTAAGCTTTTACTTTAATTTAGTTTTCAAACCATTTTTATGGAATAGGAATAGGGGGCAAACGATGGTACATGATTACCGCCGCCCATGTGCCATGGACACCCGCAACACCAGAGGCGTCACAAGTGCGTTGTCGGCCTTTGGGAGATGGGGAGGGAGATGGAGGGAGGGGTTGGGGTATAGGCCTCCGTTATCCTCACTCACTCGGTGAAACATCAACACACAAACGCTATTTTACACCGGTTTTCTGTGAGGTCGTGTTATCACTCCGGTCGAGCCGGCCCATTCATGCCGAATCGTGGCTCTCCCACGGTAATTAATATTACCTTCCTATTTTAATAATACGTGGAGTTTGAGTCCGTCCACTTGGACTATTGAGCCAATGTTTTTGCTGAATTATGGTGAATTTATCATCTAATATTTTAAATCACCTATTTATCTATTTATATAAATTTATTTAGTGGCGGGCGCGTACCGGAAAACGTAGCGTCATTAGGCCCCCACAAGGTGGTCCGACGAGCTGGTGAAGGTCGCAGGAAGCCGCTGGATGCGGGCAGTAAAAACTCGGTTATTGTAGAAAAATTGGTAGTAGAGCCACGCCGATTTCAGCACGGTTGGGCTGGCTCAACCGTTATGGTACGCACAGAAGATCTGCGTAAAATGTCAGCGTTTGCGCTGTCGTGTTTCGTTTGTGATTGCGAGACCGGAGGCTCAATGATGCAGAAGCATCACTAGGCCGTCATAGGGTCACCAAGCTGCATTGTTGTGTTGTTTACATTTGCAATAAGGTTACCATACTCATTGGATTCTGCTCATGCTTTCCATCGACTAGAGTAGAATCACTTTGAGAGGCTTATATATAAAAAAAAGTACTTAGCGGCCTATGTCCAACACTGGGCGACTGAAATGACGATGCTCAATATAATCTTACTATTTATTTAAAGATATAATCCTCTATCTTCAATGTACGTGTAACCAGACGAATACAATAATCACGATTTATTTAATAATTCCGTATATCCGAAAGAGTCTTGTATTATTGCTTCCGACAAAATTTAATCAAGTCAACTGAAGTAGACATAATTGGCGTCTGTCAAAACCATTCAGACGGGTTTGTTTTTGTGGTTGGGGATTATGTACACGTGTCAGTAGCCGACACAGCCCAGGAATAGATGCAGTTGAATGTCTTTGTCAGAGAGGGATGGCATGCAATTCTACCCATGTAATAATTCTCTGATAGTTTTATTTTTCTTCTTTATTGAATAGGGGGCACTAGCAGAGGAGTCTTCTTTTGGGTCATGACGGCCCTTTCAAATGAACTGCAAGTCGAGAGTCAATAGTAGGTTGTCAGTTGTCATGCTTTGTGAGCAACTCCCTGAGTGAGGTAACCGGAGTTAGTTGGGATTTGGTTACTTATTCAGTGAAATTGCCTTTTTGATTGAGCGCCGATTTTCTATAAGACATGGTATTACTCTTTTCAGTGAATTAAGTAATAATTACATGGCAAGTTCTGGCTCTCTTAGTACTATATTATAAGTAACGTTGGTCTGTTAATGTTATGTAGTAGTAAATAGTAGATCTCTTTCTTTATCAACGTCAAATAAAAAGATGAGGCTCTCAATTCGGCTGTATTGTTACCATACTTTTACTGCACCTGCATATTTGCTTGTTGGGAACCGATTTTTGTAAGCGTGTTCTATAGTTGTTTAAAAATATTTTTAGTTTTAAATCATACTTGATTGCCTCGATGGCGCAATGGTAGCGTACACTACTGCTGTGCTTGGGGTCTCGCGTTCGATTCCTGGGTCGGATCAAATGTTTGTATGATCATGATCCGCAAATATTTGTTTTGGAGTTAGGGTGTTTTCTTAGTATATTGGGTATGTTTTAGAAATAATATATATATATATATATATATATATATATATATATATATATATATGTATTTATATCAGTTATCTAGTACCTAGTAAATAAAAGCTCTGTTTAGTTTGGGACTAGACAGCATTGTGTGCCTAAAATATTATTATTATATTCACTATTCCTTTCTGTTTCTCAAACAATGTTAAAAGGTATAAATGTATCCAAGGCTTTACTTAACTCTATGTTTTAAGCTAGTTACTGCTAGCTTACTCTAAGGCAAGCGTCCACAAAGTAATTAAATAAGTAAGAGTAGCTCTAAGCCGCCATATATCGCAGACGACCCTCGGAACAAAGTGACCAGTTAATTCTTGCTAAGTTAATCTTGTGGCGGCCACCACCGATGTACACTACACACTCACGAGATTTGTTCTTATCAGAATAAATTGGAGACAAATTGCTATGGGACTTGTGTTTGGTTTAGTGTGTAAGAGGACGCGATAGCGAGTTAGAAAGTGTTAGCAATGATAATATAACACATTTTATTAACCAATTCTTTTTAAATTACCATTTTTAATCAAATAATACACGTCAGATTACTGCGTTCTTCCATAGCAGTTACGTTAATATAAGGCCTTCTACACACCGGGTTATTCACTGCGGAAATAATGCTCTGCAGTCTGTGCCGGCGGTATGCCGGCAGCATAATGTAGGTATCGGAAGCCTTTAGAAAAATGTAATATAGCGACATACCGCATTAGTGCATTTGTGTTATAGATTTTAAGTCACCAGTGGGAAAACCAAGCTCGACTGATGTGAAATCTATCACAGCAGCGCCCTCACCAAAAACTGAGTTTAAGCAAGTCTTTATTTAGTGAGTGAGTGAGATTGCCGACGACTATTTACAGCGTTTCTTTGATATTTTGATTATCTTTAACTTGACACTTTCTATAATATAATTTATGAAACGTGTTTTTTTTTTTTTTTATATTTCGCACATCTATCACACAAAGCCATCTAGTCCCAAGCTAAGCAGAGCTTGTGTTATGGGTACTAGACAACTGATACAAATACATATATACTTTTTTTTTTATAAATACATACATATTATACATAGAAAACACGCAAACTCCGAAACAAATATTTGTAGATCATACAAACATTTGGTCCGACCCGGGAATCGAACCCGAGACCTCACGATCAGCAGTCGCACACGTCAACCGCTAGACCCACGAGGCATTGTTATACGAAGGTAAAGCTGCCTGCTTATCAAGTGATGATCTAAAGATATCTCATCAGTCTGTACCTTACACCACACATGTATCTTAGATTAAGAAAATATATTCAGTGCGTTATCAGTCAAATGAAAGTTTCTATGATATTTATTGCAAGTAATTTGTTTTGTTCATCGTCAATGTTTTCGAATAGGCTTTGGCTAGGGGTTGTAAATGGCGATAAATTAACTTGTGAAACATTTCCCTTGCGTATCTTTTGGTTTTTTATATGTGTTTCTCACGCCATAAAGTGGTGGATTAGTTATATACTGTTTTGAATTTTGCGTTCGTCTGTGAATTGTTAAGAATAAATAACGTATGTATTTGATAGTATTTATAATAACAAGTCCAACTCTAACATTTTTTTTTACACACCGCCATCTAGTCCCAAACTAAGCAGAGCTTGTAATATGGATACTAGACAACTGATATAAATACTTGTATACTTTTTTTTTGTAAATACATACATATTATACATAGAAATCACCCAAACTCTGAAACAAATATTTGCAGATCATACAAACATTTGGTCTGACCCGGGAATCGAACCCGAGACCTCATGATCAGCAGTCTAACAAGCCAACCGCGAGACCAACGAGGCAAACTTAGATTGATGTTATAATGTTACAGTGCAGTACAATGACTGCGCCAGTGGCGCAGATTTTATACAAATATTGCTCGTTTATAGGTTTAGGATTACTTGTAGTAGTTTTACAATGTGATTGGCTATTTACTACAGATAGGATCTATCTCATTTGCCAATTTATTATTAAAAACCCTAAAACATGTGGAATGAACGATATTTCCGGACCGTTTGCCACTTCTAATATATAAAATTCTCGTGTTACTGTTTTCGTTGCCATACTCCTCCGAAACGGCTTGACCGATTCTCATGAAACTTTGTGAGCATATTGAGTAGGTCTGAGAATCGGCCAACATCTATTTTTCATCCCCCTAAATGGTAAGGGTCACCCATCCATAAAAAAATTTATGGGAAAACGACGTTTGCCGGGGCAGCTAGTATTCAATAAAAAAAACTAAATTCGTCATGAAGATCCTTATTCTTTACATTTTCTACGTTCATTATCTAAGCCCTGAAATGAAGTGATTACGCACAAACCGAACCCACTTTTGTCCGAACGTTTTTTCGTCGAGCTTTTCGCCCATTTCTACGCGTTCCCATTTCTTGTACAAAAATATCAAGTTTCCCGTTCCGACCTTCGGTACATTAACGCGCTATCGTGTTGGTCCTCAATAATTAATGGTCACCGACTTCCTACTGACGAGTTTCCGATATCCGCTATTATATTAGAATGCTTCGGTTACGTCCTATACTTGGCAAAAACATGATAATTTGTTTGTTAATGTTGACTGTTGGGGTGATTTTAGTACACGCGGTATATATCTATCTATTTTATGTTTTTATTATACTAGCCGACCCGCTCAACTTCGTTTGCGCCTCTCCATAAGAAATATCTTTTCCCATTTTCCAAACACTTTCGGTCGATGCCCGGCTCCTATTACTACTACTATTGGTCGTAGAGTGATTTTACATAGCCTAAAACCTTCCTCGCTAAATGCGCTATCCAACAAAAAAGAATCAGCAAAATCGGATCAGCCGTTCACGCGTGATGTCGTGACCAAGGCAAATAGGGATTCGTTTTTAAATGTATAGATTAATTAGATTTTCGTCTACAGGAACATTTATTTGACAATTGTACACGGAAAAGCCATGCTTCGGCTCACATATGCTTTTCGTCGAGTAGAGTTACCAGGACCCAAAACCCATATTTTTCTAATTCTGCGGTGAGGACTTAAATGATGTCATTGTCTATACTAATGGGTCAGTGGTTTAAGTTAGTTCACTACTGGGTTCTAACTCCACACTAAGTGTGATCCACACATTCTTCTTTTGAGAGTTCTTTCTAGCCGTTTCATGTTTAAAAAGAGCTTCACAGAATATTGCTTATGCGAGAATTATAAAAAAAAAACAAATACACTTGCGTTTCTTCGTCTTTGTCCCAAACCTGAATGTGGTTCGTCTGTTCGTCTGTACCTTTGCCATAATATAAATCCATACTTAGTAGCTCTGTCTGTTAAGTTAACACTGCTAAACCGCTGCACCGTTTATTTTTTTTTATGGAATAGGGGGCCAACGAGCAGACGTATTGCCTGATGGTAAACGATTACCGCCACCCATGAACAGCCGCTACCACCAGACCAGAGGGGTCACAAGTGCGTTCCTGGCCTTTGGGGGATGTGGGAATGGGTTGAGGTATGGGCCTCCGGTATCCTCACTCATGCACTGTTTCACACCGGTTTTCTGTGGGGCCGTGCTATCACTCTGGTCGAGTGGGCCCATGTATGGCGAAGCGTAGCTTTCCCTAGGGTGTTGATTATTTGATGAAATTTGATACTTTGATTCTTAAGGAAGGACATATACTACTCTTTAAGGCGAGAACCGATATACAGACGAGCGAAGCCTCAGAAAAAAACTAGTATTTTATGTTAAAGTTAAATCCAGCTCCAATATCGTTAAGATCTATATCGTTTATTGTAACTGAAAAGAAACTAATACTTAGTATTATACTTTCCAAACAGTTGTAACATCTCGAGTAAATGAACACGCTGCGGAGTACACTCTTTAAATCTAGACCAAATAGATATTGCCCCCTTTTGGCATCAGACCAACTTTTTATCACAAGATACTTACGTTTTATTGCAAGTCAACTCCTAAATAATTATGCTTTAAAAGTATTTCAATTTCACGAGACTTTAAATTGGTTAAAAAGTTTTCGTAAAATTTATTACTAACCGACTTCAAAAAAAGGAGGAGGTTTCTCGATTCGAAACGACGAAACGACGAAGATATCCGCGAATACACATAAAAATATGTGTATATATATTTTTATGTGTATTCGCGGATATCTTCGTCGTTTATGAACCGTATTTGATGATTCTTATTTTAATGTAAAGGAGATGTCCCGACGGTGGTACCATGATACGGACATTAATATCTGATGATGGCATCCAAGAGAAATCGAGTAGAACCTTGAAGTGGGTTTTATTTTTGTTAAAATTTTACTTATTTTTATAAAATAGTCACTTTGAATTTAATTGAACTGTGTGTGAGTTTTAACTGAACTGTGTGTAACACTGCACTTTCGACAGACTGTCTATCTTTGACTGCACAGTTATGGTTTAAGCGGTTGCCACGCCGCTTTAAACTGCACCAAGTGTTGTTGGTTCAAATTCCATATGGGACAACACTTCGTGTGATCTGCAAATAGTTGTTCTAAGTCTGGTTGTTCTTTGTGCCCGTTTCATGTATGTTTGTAAAATTCCCCAGGGTGTATATTCTTTGGAGTTGTCTTCATTTTTAAACATAGCATAAAGACTAACATTTCTCTTATCTATTTTTTTCTACGCACCATTTACCATTTCAATGACTTGACAAAGAAAGTTTCAGAACTTGTAGGTATTTCTTAAGTATTTTCTTATCACAAAGAAGTTAACCTTAATTTCGTTACAGCTGGTCATTATTTTCTTTTTGTGCGAACTACGGAAGAATAAAATTATCAACCTTTATCACAACAAAACTGTGATCTCTCTCCGCAAGATATTCAATTAAATTAAATTTTCCTTCAAATGAGGACATACCGATGGGTCTGTTACTCTAGTAGGGAATGACTGAGTTCAATTCCCAACCACGATAAGTAAGTATTTGACGTGAATAAATAAAACCATTTACTGTAGGGTACAATATTGATCTACCTATTACAAATAATGTAACTATTTAGAAGTACGTATGTATGTATATTTATTATACTGATATATGACAATCACGATGCGTGAAGTGTAAAGAAATACTGATTTAGTATAAAGTTTTCTCTAAGATTTTTTATACGTATATTGTCGGCAATTCAAAAGCCAAACGGCTTACTTGTTAAGTCGTGAACACGTAAAGACGAACCTTTCGACCCAAAGAAATAAAACGTACCTCATTCTTTCAAAACTTTCATTCACCGTGTCGAAGTAATTTGGCGAGCTGTGTTGTAAAACCATGTTCATCGCTCCGAGCGTTCACCAAGAGAGCCACAGAAGACAATAGGGACATAATGGAGATTGTCCGCAGACCGTGAAATGAGGGACGTCGAAATATATTCCAATAATGATGTTATAACTTTTAAAGTTTCATAATGCAAATTGAACATAATTCCAGGCATTTTCCTTTCTCACGATCTCCTGTGGGTACATACAACTCGCAACTCAAATTTCACTAGTGCATTGTAGCCCTTTGAACAATAATAAGGTGAAAAGGGTTTGGGCGTTGAAAATTACTGAATACAACTCGGTGGAGCCCGCGGTTACCATAGCAAAGGCTCTGCCTAATTTGTGATCAGATCTGTTTAAGATATGTCTGTTTTTTTAATAAATTACCATTCCCCAACACTAAAGGAAAACCGGGTACTGGCTGACCTTTGAGTTTGAATAAAACATTTTTCATATGTACCAGTGAGGCGTTTCCTTGATAACATTGTTCGAAATTCTGACTTTTCATCATTAGCTTATTTAGGAAACCAACAGTATTATAAACGCAGATATCAATTTCAAGGGCTTTTAGGATTATTATGAAAATGTAAAATTGCTGGCATAAATAATGTCTTTAAAAAGAAATAACGCGAATGTAAAGAAAATATAACATACTAGTTGTTGCCCGCGGCTCCGCCCGCGTATATGTCGGTTATCGCGGCAAATAGTAGCCTATGTGTTATTCTGATGTATAAGCTATATTACTGTAAAGTTTCATCCAAATCCGTTCAGTAGTTTGTGCGTGAAAGAGTAACAAACATCCATCCAAACATCCATCCATCCTTACCAACTTTCGCATTTATAATATTAGTAGGATAAGCTTTTCTTCATGCAAAATTGACAATACAATTTGGAGAATGAAATGCAAAAATATTGTGAAATCTTTCTCATGGGTAATTTAATCGTTGATTAGAAATGTACTGGTGATATGTAGGTACCTGTTGAAGATCATATAGCTGTTTAAAGGTGTATAAATCAAATAATATAAATTACGTTGAAAGTAGACAGTAGCAGCTATCAATAACCGTGACGCGACTGGTTTCGTGGGAATATCGAGAACCGACGAGTGAAAGTGTTGTCATCATATCAAGGTTTATTTAGCTACAAAATAAACCAAAGTGGAGAAATTGTTACTGTTGTTTAAGAAATACATTTTGGCCGTATTTAAGTACTTTATCATTTCGTCGTCATGCCCACTGCTAATAATAATAATAATAATAAATATTTCGGACATCTATCACACAACGCCATCTAGTCCCAAGCTAAGCAGAGCTTGTGTTATGGGTACTAGACAACTGATACAAATACATATATACTTTTTTTTTTTGTAAATACATACATATTATACATAGAAAACACCCAAACTCCGAAACAAATATTTGTAGATCATACAAACATTTGGTCCGACCCGGGAATCGAACCCGAGACCTCATGAACAGCAGTCGCACACGCCAACCGCGAGACCGACGTCACTGCTGGACATAGGCAAAAACCTAAACATAAATAAGTATTTAAGTTAATTCAAGGAATATATTTTATAGTTCAAAACATCTTTAATCCTTCAAGAAAAGAGCGAACTCTTTCTTAAAAGGCAGGCACCGCATTTGTGACGTCATTGGTGTTGCGGGTGTCCATGGGCTGCGGTAATCGCTTTCCATCAGGCGTTACGTCTGACCGTTTACCCCATATATCATAAAAAAGTTACATAAAACAAAACATATTTCTAGAATATACTTGTAGATGGATGTAAAATGACATAAATATGTGGTTAAAATAATGTGTAGACTAGCTGACACATGAAACTTCGTTTGCGTCTCTTTTCAATCATGATCTGGTCCTAATGTTCTAACTGTGATGTTAACTATCTCATCTTATCATTAAAACATATATTTAAACAAAACCTGAAAGACTGTTAGGTAGTTTCGGATTTCGGAGTTCATCGTGAGCAAGAACGTAACACGAGAATTATATATATTAGACAGAAATGTGGTTTCTTTGGCACGCTCTGTAATCTTAACCTGATAGATTTAGACATGGGAGATGTCTTTAGATTCATCTAATTGTCAGGTTGAAATTGTAAAACAATTGTTTTAACAAAAGAACAGACAATTGTTAAAACAATTGTTCTCTTACAATTACTTTATTTGATCACTATACTATCTAAATCTCAGTATGTATATTAATTTTCCTGTTTTGTTTTCAGGTAATTTGAAGTGACTATTCGGGTTTAAAGAAGTAAGTACAAAAGAAAAGAGCTTAATTGAAACTTCTAATGATAAATAAGTTGTTGATCTCAGAAGTATTTTTTTCGAGGGCTTATTGGTTAAGTACTGACGGCCGCGGACCACAACTAGTTAATAATATGTATGACTCTTCTAATTATTGCCCGCGACTTCACCCGCGGCTATGTGGGTTATCACAGTAAAGAGTAACCTATGTACTTCCTTAGAAATCAAAGTATCTCCATGGCAAATTTCAACGAATCGGTGCAGCGGTTTAGTTGTGAAAGCGTAACAGACAGAGTTACTTTGGAATTGGTAGAGTATTTTTTAAATTTATTTCTTTATTGACATACAAAAAATCATTCCTACATTAAATTACCTACATTAACTTACCGTGGGAGAGCCACGCTTCGGCATGAATGGGCCGGCTCGACCGGAGTGATACCATGGCCTCACAGAAATCCGGTGCGAAATAGTGCTTGCACTGTGTTTCACCGAGTGAGTGAGGATACTGGAGGCCCATAACCGAAACCCCCTTCCCCTATGTCCCCTCCCTATCCCCCCAAGGTACGGCAACGCACATGTGACGCCTCTGATGTTTGCAGTGTCCATGAGCAACCTTAATCGCTTACTACCAGGCGATACGTCTGCTCGTTTGTCCGCCTATACCATAAAAACAAAATGTGAATTCTCTGGCCCCTAGTAAACTGTATTTCAGGGACCAGAAGAGTATTATCTATAGTTGTATACTATATAATTATAATAATAAAGCTTTGTTTAATTCTATTCGGCCTACTACAATACATTCTACTTAATAAATAATATAAATAAAATTACTTTCAAAAAATTACAAGTGCTTTATGATTGGATTAAATTAATTCATTTTCAATTCATCGGGTAAAAGCTTTCTCCAAGAACTTCCATCGTTCTTTGTGCCTAGCCAATTTTCTCCTGCTACCTTCACCAGTTCATCTGTCCATCTAGCGCATTGTAAGCTATAGTGAACGTTGTATACTATAGTTTTGAGAAAATAAGTATGTCTAGTAACCAAGGTACAGGCTTTGTCTAGTGTGCAATCAAACGCCCGTGTGTTACATTTGTAAGATTATTCTTACCTCAGATCATGTGGAATATCAGAAAAAATATGTTTGTTAAATGTAATAAAACAAATAACATTCTGTTTCATTTCTATCTGCTTTTGAACGTAAGGGTGAAGTCAACCCTAGCGCTTGATAGACAACTGATTGAACCCTTCGTCCGTCTAATAGCCAACGGAGCGTATATAAAATAGGGTTGTAAGAATAGATTTCTATACAAAACTTATTTCTTGGGGAGGGATTGTCTAATAGAAGTACTCTTAAGAGCGATTGGGGGTAGGATATGTTTAAAAATAAGGATAGCGTGTTTTTTTTAAATAAATATTTTTTTAGCCAAACAAAGCATTGATTACTTATTGTTTTTCTTTTTTATTGTTTTTATTGCAATACAGTTGTTATTTTTCTGTAAGTGTAATTACGAGAGGGTATCATCTTGACATCCATATAACAAGTTTTTACTTAATTTGGAGGCCAAGAGACACGGATTTGTAATTTTTGCTGTGCCTCTATAACATTTTGTTTTTTTTTATTACGGCTTCACATCAAAACGGTAACAAGTGCGTTACCGTTCTATGAGTCCTCTAGCGTCCAGGGTCCGGAGACCCTGAGATAGTTGAAATCGGTGATAGTTTTTTTAAGTCAAAAAATTCAGTTGTTTTCTTTCATATCTATAAATGTTCTTGACATACGTCACACGAGGCAGCCTGCTTTCAAACTAGGAAGACCCTTAATCAGACTGCTAAAGAACACTTATCAAATATATACGAGTATATAAAACATCTATTACACTAAAAAACTATAGATGCTGAGTATCCATAACATACCAGCTTTTGCCCGTAGCTTCGCGCGCGTATATGTCGGTTATCAGTAAAAAGTAACTTGTCTTTCCTAAAATATCAAAGTATCTCCATCCCACATTGTATTGAAATCAGTGCAGAGATTTAATAAATATATATTTTGTTGTATTAGTCCGATGTATAAGCTATATTACTGTAAAGTTTCATCCAAATCCGTTCAGTACCTAGTTTTTGAGTGAAAGAATAAAAAACTCACGCACATCCTTACAAACTTTCGCATTTATAATATTAGTGGGATAGGATTAGTATGGGTTTATTACAGAGGTCATACTTTTAAGTACGCATTCTTTTGTTTTATTCCTTCTCGCGACTAAAACTTTGTCGACAAAATACAAAAAGAAAGTTAGATTTCTGTTTATAACGGATATAACCTCAGAATCGTCACATTCTTAAAAAATGTCTTAAACAAATGTTCAGTTAAGGTTTCAAATGGAAATGTTTATGTATACATAGGATGTGTCGTCCTCGGAAAGGGTTTCCTTCTAGATAAAAGTTCCTTTTATGGTGATAGACTGTCATATAAGAAGATGTAATCCTGATCACTTTTAAGATATAAATATGTTAACAATATGAACTAAATTAATGATTATTTTGGTTGCACTTAATAGAGTCGCTTCAGCAGTCCGTTCGCTTAGATCGTTTAAATTACACAACGGATTTTAATGTAGTTTTCAGAGTTTTCAGCAATAGTTTTAGTGATTTAAGAGGAAGGTTTAAATGTATAAACATGGATATTATAATACAGTAGAACCGAAAATTTAAAAGAACCGGGCTAAGTCGAGACGGGTTGCTGGCATTTTGTGAAATAGAGAGTGCTAATAAAACGCTTTATGTATAATCACTATCACTACATACTTTAAAACAAAATCTTCTTCCGCGTCTGTCTGTTCGCGATAAACTCAAAAGCTACTGAACGGATTTTTATGCGATTTTTACCAATAGATAGAGAATTCTTGAGGAAGTTTTTCGTGTATATTTTGTTAAATTTGTTGAATATATTGGCTAAAATACAATGACATTTGTTGAAGATATCTGTTGTCAGAAATAATTAAGCCGCATACCTTCTTAGAGTAACGAAGACTATATTACATTTTCGGTAATGAACCCGTGAGAAGCGGGACGGGTTGCTACTTCCTAATATTTTTAATCTAATAATCTTTTGTAAAAATATGTATCTTAAAGAATCTTCTGAATATCTATCATTAAAGGCAGCAGGCAATGAATAAGAAGGTTATTTCATAATTATTGTTGTTATAACTAAACGTAGGTATGTTACGTACTTACGTCTAACTCAGTAATTACAAGATTCACCAAACAAATACCCAATTTTATCTAGCTAAACGAAAGTGTCTATCCTTTGTGGAGCGAACTATTGAAATCCGATATCTTCCCAAACATAAACAGTTGACGGGTCGACAAATTAAATCGCACGGAGAATCAGTAAGTGATCAGGAGTCGACTGATCATTTCTCCAGATGGATTTCTGGTGGCTGGAACAGAAATGCTCTAGAGTATAGACTTCGATTAGGCAAACGTATTGTAAGGCGCTCTGTGGCACGATAGACTGACGATTTAAAGAAAGTGGCTGGCAGTTGATGGTTTCGGATTGACCTAAATTGGGATGGGTGCCAATCCTCGGGAAGGTCTACGTTCAGCAAAGGATGGGGATGGTTGATGGTGATGCAAGAGTTTATTAAATAAACAGCAAGGCATTATAAGTTTAAGCCATCTCATAAAAGAAAGAAGATTTTTTATCTATGCTTATACTCGTATTATAGGTGGTAATCTCTGGATCTACTGATCCGATTTTGACATATATTTTACCAATAGAAAGCCACATTGTGAGTGTCATAGGCTTTAAACATATCAAAAAATAATTAAAAATTTGCCCAAAGAATTAGGCTTAATAAGATAATAATAAGATTTCCTACATAGTTTTACAAACAATTAAAATATTGTAATTGTAACATAAATAATTATTCCAACTACCAATCAAATGCAAATTAAATAACCAACATTTCACAATACAAAATCTGAATTCACATTTCTATATCAATGTTTTGTTACTAAGCAGTAAGCTGTGAAAAGTTGTTCATTATTATTTTACGCTATCTGACCCGTTACATACAAACAATTTAGTATTATTCTAAACTTTTCATTTTTCATTCCTTTATAAAGAGAAATGAGCTGATGAATCTTCGCTGCCTATGTAAATCTCCCACACTATCGCATAGAGCTCAAGGTATTGGAGCCACGCTGATTTCAGCACAAACGGGCCGGCTCGACTGTACTACCCTAGGACTGTACTACTAAGTTTGAAAAGCCGTAGTCAAACGTGACATAGAAATGTACAATAACACTTTCACAACGCGTGACTACGGCTTTTCAAACTTAATATATGTATCTCTGTATACTGATAGTTGTGTACTAGTAATGTTGTTAGATTCAGTGTCCTGAAAATTTTGTCATACTTTTTCAGCGTCGTTTTTTGGCGTAGTTGGGTTTTAGCTTTTACTTTTTTTTATTTAAATGTTTTGGTGCCTCTATAATATTAATTTCTTTGCAAAGTATATTTTAAATAGGTACAATTTTAAACAGGTTAAATAGGTAGATAGAAATATCACAATTATCGAATAAATACGGACAAAGTCACGAGAAAATGCTAATAATATATATATATTTGAAATATACAAGTAACACCCTTTCGAATAACAAACAACTTTCAAACAACTATTTTAATATAGTATTTTATGTCGGCTAAAGATCTACATTGGATTCAGTGCCAAGTCACATAGCCTATAACCAGCGGACATTCAAGACCCTTCTAACGATACCTCAATTGTCCAGTTCTAATGCTACTCATTAGAACTGCTACTCATTAGATTGAGGAGCTATGAGGGAACAAACTAACATACATATATACATAGCCTGTCAAAATCATAAAACTCCGTTGGCTTTGCCGTAGTCGGGTAAAAATTAACTTCTAACTTAAAACTAGTACCTACTCAAAACTAAGCAACTAGCAGTGATCATTATTTATACATAAACATTGCACCCGAAGCGTTCACATCAACAGAACAACATCTCCATTTTTGTAAAATTTTAACGTGAAATGTTCTTTGCAATGTGTTCTGTAAAATCTCTGAGGTAACTGAATATTTCCTTGCTGCAGTCCCACGTGGTTCTACGTAAGCGTTAAAACTATACGAGTCTAGAACGTTCCTTCGTACAACCACATGAGGATCTCTACCTGTCTGGAGATACTTATATTTTATTGGAAAATCTGCAGAGCATCTGCAGAATAGTTGAGAACAGAAAACCTCTTACAAATGTCTTTTAGGTATGGACAAATAAAATAGTTTCTTACCGCTATTGAGTAGGTATTATAAAATGACTATAAATCTAATTGTGATGGCCTCAATGTTCTAATGGTTACTGAACCTATCTACTGAGGGTCGAGGGGCGAGAGGTCGTATGATGAGAACGATAATCTGTGCTATATCCGGGTCTACTTTGTCGATGTCTATGTGATTAGTGAATATATTGCGCATACATATATTATCTTCCTAAAAATCTATTTGTCTATGGGTACAAATTATTTCTGAATGTAAGAATTGTGCCATTAGTTTATATACTTAGAAACAATATCTTTAACAGTAGTCCAGTTACCATTCTAGAGGTTCTGCCTATTTTGGAATTAGACAGCCTGTGTTAGATGTGAGATTAATACTATCATGAAATATGCATGAAAGTGATAGTCAAAATATGCGGGCAAAATGTTTGTATGAGTTATATGTTTATCTGTAATTTAAAAAAATCTTCTGTAAAAACCCTTCTTTGTCTTTTCCGTCCCACCCAAAGCACTAATAAAAAATGCTTCTAGGCATAAAGTCAGCCTGTGCAGACTCAAATTCAAAAAGTATCAAAAAAATAAATATTGAAGTCCTAAAGTAAATACATTATATAAAAAGTAGCCAGTCAACATTACAAAACGGCATAACTATGTGATAAAACCGTGCAATGATTATATCAAAGCATTATCATCACTTAGTGAACGTAATTTTAACAGAGAAAAGCTCTCAGCGATGTCCTTTAGCATATTACAAACTGCAAAGTGAATGAAACTTTTCACCAACATAATAATATTCTATATCTTTACGTGCGAAAGGGAACCATGTAAAAAACTTACATTTGTTCGTTTGAAATGAAATCAAAGTCAAAATATTTTATATAATTGAAAAAACATGTAAGTTGTATGCAGTAATCTGTTTAACCTATATGAACCTCATCAATAATCCATAATTTCCCACTGCTGGGCTCGTGTCTCCTCTCAGGAGAGGGTTAAGGCCATTCGTCCCCACGTTGCCCAAATGCGGGTTGGGGACTGGAAAGACAATGTTGTGGTGGCTACGTAATCTTGCCGTTGGGTGTTTTTAAGCCGCTCAAAGGCCTCCGACTAAGCTTCAAGACTGTTATCATATGATAACAACTGAGATCGACTGCTTAATGTGACCTCCGAATAGGGTTGCCAAATGCAAATTTATCAAATCCGGGAGAAATTTAAAAAAAAAAAAGGACTATGTTGGGTCACTCAGACAGTCAGTTTTCAGACATGCGAACTATATATTCGATATCGTGGGAAACTCGGGAAGCATTTTCCCCCTCACTCACAGGTAGGCCAGCTGTTTTAGTTTATGTTGTTAAAAAGCTTGTAGATTTTCGGATTCCGGGACAATAAAGTCTAAATATTGGGCACGGGACAAACGCAAAATTCCGGAACAATCCCGGCCATCTGGCAACCTACATTTTTTTTTTAATTAAAAAATTTCTACACCTCCCTAAGGTTGAGTGGTAGAAAATGCCCTGGGTATTAAGTCCGCCGATGTACAAAAGTGCATAAAGTTTCTAATAAATAAATAAATATAAGTTGTTTAAAACAATACCAGATGACCAATCTGACCAGCATGGCATTGCAGGGCAAAACCTTTTCTTTAAAGAAAGACCTTTGTCCAACTGTGGACAATTAAAGGCTGTTGATATATAATTTGATGTGTGAGCCATAGCCACACACAATATAACTCGGATAGCAACAATTTATTTTTCGTCAAATCTCAGTCTGAGAATTGAATTTGTTAATTAATTATGCCAGAACGCTTGCCTGGATATAGGTGAAATTTGGCACAATTATAAATTATAGTCTACACACAGACATGCTTCTAAAGAAATTTAAATAATTACCAACTCAAGCTGATTCACTGGCAATTACCAATACTATTGGTATGTAAAAGTATTAAGTTAATGGTCAGAATAAGTTCTATTAATTTTAACATTTCTAAAAATCCTTGAGATTCTTAAAAACAATTCGTGAACCCTCAAACTTACTTATAAATAATTCATTGTTTTCTGATCCAGCACTTAGCTCGAACGTGCTTTCACATTCTTTTTAATACGAAGAAAAATATGTAGAACTCAAAACCACGAAAACTAAAAGCATTTTTTTATTAACAGTACCCGTTTATTCTTATTTAAATACATTCACACATGTAGTTTGCCCATGACTGCCTTTGTGGCGCAGTGATCACACGCTACCTCTGCGCCACAAATAGATAGATAGAAGATAGAAAACTCTTTATTTGTACACCGTAACACAGATTTAAAAATAGAGTTCAGAAAATGACGAATGTATAAGTGTAATGTACAAAGGGCGGCCTTATTGCCAAAAGCAATCTCTTCCAGGATCTTCCAAATACATCAGTCCTCAAGACCTCGAGCACAGCAGTCGCATGACTGGTGGTGTGTGCGTGTGAGGTGTGTGAGTGATCGTATCCAGTATGGAAGATAAAATAAATAAATATATTTCGGGCACACAGCGCCATCTAGCTTCAAAATAAGCAGATCTTATACTATTATAGCTAGATTACTTTTTTTGTTAATACATACATATTATACATAGAAAACATAAACTCCGAAATAAATATTTACTGATCATTTAAACATGTGGTCCGACTCGGTGATTGATCCGGAGATTTAAGGCACAGCAGTCGCCACCACTAAGTAAAAATTAAATAAAACTGATTGTACATGGACCTTTAAATGGTAGAGAGTTCGATTTCCACACGGATGAAACTCTGTGTGATCTACAATTGGCTGTCTAGAGTCTGAGTGACCTTGATGTACGTTGTTTAATGATTTGCATAGTGTCGCGATGTATTAATCGAATATACCGAAATAGATTAAGAAGTTGTGGGTTCGACTCCCAGTCAGGACCGTGGGTCCAAGGAAGCCACGCTTCGGCGTGAATAGGCCGGCTCGACCGGAATGATATCACGTCCTCACAGAAAACGATGTAAAATAGCGCTTGCGCTGTGTTTCACCGAGTGTGATGCAGTCGATCGGAAGTTATGCGCATACATACATTTCGGTGATTCATTTATATATATATATATATATATATATATATATATATATAGATTGTACAACCGACTGTTCACCAAAGGTCCAAGTTCGATTCCTGCTAATAGTTGTTTGTAGGTCTAAGTAGTTTGTTTCAGTTATTCGTTTTCGTACTAAATTAATTGAAATATGTACGCATATTTGGAAAAAAATCAAAAACATAAATTAAATCATGAAATTCTATTAAACTCGACTTCATATATCTTGTAAATTATTATTTTTTCGCGAACCTTTTTGCGTGACTTTCATTTCCGTTGTATCAATTGAGTTGCGTTCACGGCCTTTTTTACTCGGCTACTGTAAAGCCACAAGGAAGGGTTATAGTTTTAGCAGTCTAATAGTTTGTAAGTTCCACCGTAGCGCCTAAACTACTGAGGTGTCAATAAATTTGTAATAATGGTCCGGACGACAATATACAATACACTATAACCCGACAGGTTATAGTTTTTCAGAACTTTGCCTTCTTAATAAACCTGGTTATCGATGTAAGAACATTACATCATCAATAACCCATAACGTTCCACTGCTGGGGTCGGGTCTCCTCTCAAAAGAGGGTTAAGGCCATACGTCTCCATGCTGGCCAAGTGCGGGTTGGAGACTTGCAAGACAACGTTGTGGCTATGTTATTGCTTAACGTGATCTCCGAATCACGAAGACGCTCATAGTATCATGCATTAGTGGTCACCCATCCAGGTACTGATCGCGCCGTCGTTGCTTATCTTCGGTGATTGTTTCTAATAACTGAGTGCAACTGGGTTATGAACGCCTCGCAACATTGTATAATAACAATAAAATAACTAATAATAAACATATTCTACTGCCTCGGTGGCGCAATGGTAGCATATGCTACTGTTGTCCTCAGGTGTCAGGTTCAATTCCCGGGTCGGACCAAATATTTATATTATCTACAAATATTTGTTACGGAGTTTGGATGTTTTGCATATACAATATCAACCAATTTACTTGTAGTTTATTAATTTTTCATATAAGAATGCTAAAAGGGGTTTTGAACCAGAAACACTCATTCTAAACCCAACGACCTAGCTATTTCACTACTACAGTTTTATCATAATTCCTTATCCTTATAATAAGAGTTAGGTTACCCACCATAGTGGTCTTGAATAATAAAAATTATGCAACTAAGTGTGATCGGTATCAAACAGTCATCGATTTCACCGACCCTACGTTTTTATCACCCTTTAGAAATAAGGGTGGGTCACTGATATGTTAACTGCGCTCTGGTGGTCCCTTAGTTTGACGATTAACAAAGGTTTTTGCTTCTGTATTACCGTGTACTCATGGAACCTTCCAGACTTTGTTTTAAGTTTTTAACTGTCAAAAAATCGTTATAGTAAATTATTTTGACACTGAATCTGAAATATGAAGCTAGGAAAATAATCATAAAAATTTGATAAATCTCAAGGCCATCTGGTTTAAAATTCAATGTAAAATGACAGCGCACAACAAATCAATGTAAAATGACAGCGTTCGTGCTGTCGTGTTTTATTGGTGAGTGTCAGGAGACCGGAGGAGTGTGGGTCATCATGCTGCAGTCGTTGTCGCATTGTCTGCATTCGCTATGAGTATGGTGACCACCACTCTTTGATTCTGCTTATGCTTTACATCAGACAGAGTAGAATCATTTTGACAGGGCCATACATAAGAAATATTAAGCACCTTCCGCTATCTGTTCGCTTAGATCTTTTAAATTACTCAACGGATTTAAATGCAAATTTCAGCAATAGATGGTGATTTATCAGAAAAGTTTTAAATGTGTTATATATGCACATTATAGTAAAAGCAATCCGAAAATTTCAAATACTACAGTGCGAAGTGGAGCCGGATCGCTAGTCTGTAATTAAATTACACAAACAGACACTGCAAACCACAGAATTATTATGCTCCGACTAGTAATCGAACCTGTGACTATAAGAATAATAAGCACTGGCCTAACAGCTGGTGTATGTAATATCATGCAACCAATATATCATAGTGGAAATTTATTACAGCCTTATTGTGATCACTCAAATGACTTGGAAATTGTAAGGGCTCTAACGAACTAGAATTGATTCACTTAACATATGAGCTTTAATAGCAGGACTGTTTAGTAACGTTGGCTTAGTATGGATGTGGCGCAAAGTATTTTATTCAAAAATATTTAATTTCATAATAAATGTTTATCTAAATTCTTAACACAGATATTTTTAAAATTAGAGATGTGCAGTTTAAAAATAATTTAGTTGTTGAGGTGTGCGTTCTGAATAAATGACTATTTTAATTTTGATATAGACAAAATTATCTACATATACAATCCTTAACATAACAGATAGACGTATGCTGTGCGGATTTTTTTAGTACTTTTAAAGTGAAACAATTTTTTTACACATTATTTAAGTGAAACTTTAAATGCTTACGCAGCGCACGCAATGAACACTCTTAGGAGGAATATTTTTTGGCCATTTTACATTGATTTGGTTAAATCATGATGATACATAGCCTTCCTCGATTATTTAACACTAATTAATTTTTCGAATCGCACAAATAGTTCTTGAGATTGAAGTTTAACCAAACAAGTTCTGCTTTATAAATGCTTTATTAAGTATAGATCTAGAGCTTATGTCCGAAAATAGGATTTGAAAAATAATACATTTTAATTCATCTGTTTATTAATATATTATTGAATATTTTAAAAAATTCTTGTGCTTATTGAAGTGATTAGTGTATATATCTAACTAGCTGATCCACGCAACCGTTTGCGTCTTCTATTGCCCGTAGCGTGATAATTTTACCCCGTTTTTTTAAACATCCTCCATAGGTACTCCGCTCCTATTGGTCTTAGCGTGATGATATATAGCCTTAAAGGCTTACTCGATAAATGTACTATCCAACACTGAAATATTTTTTCAAATCGGACCAGCGGCTTCTGAGATAAGCGCGTTCAAACAAGCAAACAAACTCTTCAGCTTTATATATTAGTAAGTATAGATAAATAAGATTAAAATAGTGAAACCCAGGAACTTTATTATTTGGACTACTCAATAATTGCAATAATAGCTTTCAGTGTTCCTCTTGTCAGACCTGGCTCGTAACTACTGTGCGGTGTATATGTATTGTCGGGCTGCAATAATCGCAAGAAATGTGCCAAGGAACTTATACCTCGATCATTCCTCACTATTAAATGTTCGTACGGATTCGGACTTCCCAAGAGTGGTTCTCCAATCAATATGTCTTCAGTTGTTTCATCAGTATCTTCTGATACTGACAAATGCACGGATTGAAGTATTAGCATACACCAAAAAACTATAAAAATAAACATGTTATTTATTAAACAAATTTAATGGGAGATAAGAGCGACAGAGGCAGATAACTTACATTTTATTAGAACAAGTCCAATTTTAACAAAAAATAAAACCGACTTCAAAGTTAGACTTGATTTCTCTTGGATGCCATCATCAGATATTATATAATGTCCTTATTATATACCACCGTTGGTACATATCCTTTCCATTAAAAAAAATCATCAAAATCGGTTCATAAACGACGAAGTTATCCACGAACACATAAATATATACGGTGGAATTGAGAAACCTCCCCTTTTTTTTGAAGTCGGTTAATAAAAACAATATGGTTGTAGATTATTTTATAGTATGATTATTTTTACGATGTTTTTAAATTTTGTACAAAATCATTCTGATTTTCAGAAATTAAAACAAAATCAGAATGCAAAATTATTGAGTATTAACGTTAATTATTAAGTATTAACGTATTAACGTTAGGATATTTTACACCTTTGTATTATCTATCCATCCATCCATCAGTTCACTGATGGACTGAGGTTTTGGTCTAAAATAGAAGTAAGAATAAATCCATCATTAGGACGATTTATTTCTATCTGTGTTTTTTTAAATGTTTTTTTTTATTAATTGATCAAAACATTATCTACAGACATACAAAAACAGATTCTCTCGCTTAAACCACTGGGGTTTTTAGGCTTGAGAATTTTACCATTTTACCCAGGGATCATTATTTATGTCGTTTATTATTTATCTAGGAAGTTAACGGTACGCTTAAAACCTACCGCTTCATAGTTTTGATTTCGTCCTAATGAAATCTTTAGGAATTGATAATTCCTATGATGATGATGAGTAATCTAAATGCATCAGGTCAAGTGTTTCTATGTTAAATAAAGTTAGACGATATTTGTTATTTTTAAAGCCAAAGCAAGCAAAGCCCAGCAAAAATACTTTTAAAACTAGATTGGTAATAAAAATTGGCCAATTGCGGCGAGTCCGACTTGCGCAGGGAGGGTTCTGTACCATCTATCTATGTATTTCAAGTGTCTATCTGTTGCCGTTATCAATATCGAGCAAAAACGAGTAATAAAATCACGTCTGTTGTATGGAAGCCCCCTTAAATATTTATTTTATTCTGATATGTAGTATTTGTTGTTATAGCGGCAACAGAAGTATATCACCTATGAAAATTTCAACTATCTAACTATCACGGTTCATGAGATTTAGCCTGGTGACAGACGGACGGATATATAGACAGCGAAGTCGTAATAATAGGGTCTCGTTTTACCATAGGGTACGGAACTCTAAAAAATATAGTTAATTAAAAACTTACATGTAAAAAGTGCCATCATATTAATTTATTTATGTATTCATTAATAAATGTCTTAATACTGTCAATCTCAGCGTTGCTTCTTAAATGAGAAAAATTTGTAGCAAAATATTAACATGTCAACATTAGTAATTTGATATGCAAATAATACATTATATTATTACAACATGACTTTCAGAAATCATTAAAAATTCCATTAAAGTACATGTAAGATTGTGTTGGTTTGTATCGCTTTTAATATGGAAGTTTCAATATAATTATACACATTATGACTAAATGAACAGGATTTTCAATGTACTGAGAAATGTAAATAAATAATTGTTCATTTACGTGAAGTAATATTACAAAGCTGGTTATGTTTTGTTTTACCACGAGCGCTAAAACACTGCGTAATTCTACTGTTTGAGATGCTAATACTAAAATTAAAGGGGCAAAAAATATTCTGGTTTAGATTTTTTTTTTTAAGTGTATAGTGAAGTAAAAATAAATAGAGCAGTGTTGCGTGCAATGGTAGAGGCTTATGTTCAGTTCTGGACTACGATAGGTTGATGATGATGATTGAGTCATCTGATTGTTTGAGCAAACAAGCATATAGGTAACACCGTGTTCGAAAAGTGGGAAACCTGAAGATCAAGAGCCACTAATGCATTACCGCTCTTATTTTGAAGCATTTGGGAGGTACACCTCGATCACTAATTTGTTAAACAGACTTAAAAGAATTACCTAACCTAATTTTTCTGAGACACATCCATATTGTGACATATAAGTCAAGCTTAGTACCCTGTAATATAAAAGTGATGAACGAAAATTAAGGTTCACGACTCATCACTTTTAAACATATATGTATTACTAGCCGACCCACGCAACCTCGCTTGCGTCTCCTATTGCCTGATAATTTTCCCCCGTTTTCGAAACATTCTCCATTGGTGCTCCGCTGCTCTTGGTCTTAGCGTGATGATATATACCCTATAGCCCTCCTCGATAAATGTATTATCCAACACTGAAATATTTTTTTTTTTAAATCGAACCAGCGGCTCCTGAGATTAGCGCATTCAAACAAACAAACTCTTCAGCTTTATTATATTATTTGGATTGGTGTAAAACAAAGGCCTGTTAAAATAAAACACATCATTATCATCAACAAACTTTTATGGTCCACTACTGGACACAGTACTCTCTTTAACAAGTACAAAATTACAAAGCAGTACATATATAGTTAAAAAATATCTGTTTACATAATTTGTAATTTTTCATAATTTAAAAAAAAAAACAAATGTAATTGTGTCTTCAAACTGTTGACTGGACAGATGATCCATAAAAATCCAACGTTTCGAAACGTAACCCGTAAACAACGGCAGGTCAATAAAAGCGTAACCCCGGTACATAAGGCCCTCATTGACGAAGCACCCACGACGCAAGGGTTATCAATGAGCACACTGCCTCATTGTACTTCGTTATTGGTCTGAACGACCGCTGCGCTGTGTTCTACTTCATCGGGTATAAACGGTTCAATTATGCGGGTGAATGTGAATATTGTTATTATATATTATATTTATTGTCTACTAGCTGAGCCCCGCGGTTTTACCCGCGGTACTATAAGAACCGCGAGTAACTCCACCGGGCGAAGCTAGTCTTAAAAAAGGAGCCTAATTTACTCCTTGTATTATCAGATACCTGTCAGTGACAGTTCTGTCAAAATAGGTCCAGCCGTTCCTGAGATTAAACGGAACAAACAGACAGACATACAAAAAATGTAAAAATTGCTTTTTTTATAGAAGTACCGTATATACTTTCATACGCATTTACTGAAAAGCTGTTGAAAATTACAAGCAGACAATTCAATTTTATTTATTTGTATAGATATAGATCGTATAGGATACTATAGAGTAGCGTTAATTGTTAAATTAACAAACTTAAGTACGAAGGAATTTAATATTTAAGGCCCTACGCTAGCATAAACTGGCTTTAAAGACTGAAAACTAATTAAAATCTAGCTGGTCCGGGCCATTTCGACTGCGCCTCTCAAAAAGAAATTTCACAACATTTTCTTTGATGCTAGTCTTTATGTAAATTATATAGTAGCATGATGTGACATCTTCTCTTTCTCTCATAACTCTTTCTTCATAATTTATTACAAAGTAGAAAATTGCGTGAGGGATGTATTTCAAACCCTATTTTATTACAATTTATTAGCTTGTGTATTAGTATTTCAAACTGTGCCGGTTGCCTATTTTTCTTTATTTGTACATTCATATATACAGTCTCTCTGGAGCTGATATCTTTCTAGCACATAATCTATAAACTTTCCCTATAAATTGACTATCCAAAACTAAAACGTGGGAGAGCCACACTTCGGCATGAATGGGCCAGCTCGACTGGTGTAAAATAGTGCTTGCGCTGTGTTTCATCGAGTGAGTGAGGATACCGGAGGCTCATACCCGGTGGGATACTAGATAGGGGGAAGGGAGATAGGGGGAAAGGTGTTTCCCCCTATCTCCCTTCCCCCTATCTCCCCTCCCCTATCCCCTAAAGGCCGGCAACGTACTTGTGACGCTTCTGGTGTTGCAGGTGTCCATGAGCGGCGGTAATCGCTTACGGCGACACGTCTGCTGGTTTGCCCGCCTATTCCATAAAAAAAGCCATTTTCAATTCGAACCAGTAGTCCCTGAGATTTGTTTAACTAAACGGACAAAGTTTTCAGAATATGATGTGTGTTTGTGAGTTAAAGTTAGAAGAGAGCTGCGCGTTTCTCTCTGTGTGTCAGAGAACCTAAATAAGAGTAATAAGTAAGATGAAAAGTAAAAAGAGATCTCCTGTTACGTAATTAGAACATTCACGACATTGCTCCTGTGTTATTGCTGTGTGGTACAAAAGGAATCTTTTTTCCTCTATTTTGCTTCAAAAGGTTGAAGAGAGGCAAACGAGTAAGCGGTGATGATGGTATCTACCGCCCATGGACATCTAATACTCAATAAACACAAGCGCTGTTGCCTTCTGAACTTATCCCAGAAATAGAGGGGAGGGGTGACAGGAAAAGCTACTTAGCACCGGTTCTCTGTGAGGCCTCCAGCTCTGCCGCCTTATTAATGCCGAAGGATGTCTTTACTACAGACATTTAATTATGAGTTACTAGCTGACCCACGAAACCTCGTTTGCGTCTCCTATTGCCCGTAGCGTGATAATTTTCCCCCGTTTTTGTTACATTCTTCATTGGTGCTCCGCTCCTGTAGGTTTTAGCGTGATGATATATAGCCTATAGCCTTCCTCGATAAATATACTATCCAATACTGAAAAAAATTTTCAAATCGGACCAGTGGTACCTGAGATTAGCGCGTTCAAACAAACAAACAAACTCTTCAGCTTTATATATTAGTATAGATTATCATAATCATCAACGGTTTTCAATAGTAAACTGATGGATATAAGAATCTCCTTAGATAATAGGTATTGCCTATAGCCTATAGCACGCTAACCAGAAATTGGTATAGGGTGTGAAGTTTTCCTTCTTGTGCAGTGATGTTTTCCTGCCAATTCGCTCCTTTAGTCAGCTCTTACGACCATACCAGACCCATGGGATGAATACGTGGTGACCCTCCGTACTCTTAATCCGTTACCACACAAATTTATTAGTATAGAGTTTAGTCAGTTCATCCCTTGTACCATACAACACAGACATAAGGCGCAGATCTCACTGCGGAACGCACTTACATCCAAACTGCTCGCACTTTATGTACGCCCTTACTCTCACTGGATGTAATTATCGTGAATATTGTCACACTAACTACGAATCTTGCGAACATTTATGTTATTTAAGTCTTTATTTGGTTTGAATAATGAATGGTTTAATTTAACTCGAGAAGGCGCTCGTTAAGCAGTCATCATAACATTGCCAAATAGAAATTATTTAAAACGAAATTAACTTTGGTAACTATTTTCAGTTTGAATATACAAAACGTAGTTAGATACATGTGTAAAAAAAAAATATAGATTTAAAATGCAATATGCACTCGAGTGCAATGAAACCGGTTCACAGAAAGACGCATTAAAATCTCGGGTAATAAAAATACTAGCTTATTAAATTAAATTGATTTAAATTGACAGTCAGTATCTATAGGTTCATGTTTTTTATTATCTTGTAGTGTTATTGTTTTATATATTTATATGCTAAACGATTTTAACAGTGTAGCCTTTGAATTTGTTCGAAAATTCAATTAATCAGGTTTCTTTCTCTATAAATACTTTTATTTGCCTCAAAATTCTTTATATAACACCCGTAATTTAGTCTATACCTGTTCACAAATCAGATTTCGAGTAAAAAAGGACTAAAATTTAACACTTTAATGAAAATAATTTATCAAAAAGGATGACGTATAAAAACTTATTTGAATACCGTATTTATGTAAAGTAACACTCAAGTATAATCGTTCCTGTCTCCGAACGCCGTATAAATTACCTTTAATACCACCAAAGCCTTTCAAATCCAACAGCTGTTAAACGTTTGATGTAGGCCCATTTAATCATTTACGAAGCTTTAATCTATTCAGAAAACACTGTCAGATCTGAACATATGTATAAGTATACTGTTACAACTCTCAACACATAAAACGAAACCGCCTGCATTCTTAATGGTTCCATTAAAGCTACCGTAACGTGCTCAAACACTTTCTATTTCTATCCTGCTAGTCCTGAAACCCATAAAATGGTTTCTGAGTTTAATGTACCTTTTCTTTTTGTTACAGATTTGAAGCTTATGCTCTCAAAATGGAAAAACAAGTCTGGATGCTCATCGCGATTCTGGCTACCGCCTTTGCAGATTTCACGAACAACTGTCCACAAGAGTGCAAATGTGTTTGGGCTAGTGGCAACAAACAGGCTGATTGCTCACATTCCCAGCTTGAAAGTATTCCTCGTAACTTAAGCGCAGACATACAAAACCTTGATCTCACTGGAAACGAACTTTACGAAATACCTAGATTGGCTTTTCAAGAAGTCTACCTAATAAATCTTAAGAAACTTATTTTAAGAGAATGTAAACTATTAACGATTCAAAGGAATGGTTTTAGTGGACTAGCTATTATGATAGAGCTGGATCTATCTAATAATGACTTGAAGTCACTGCATGCAGACACATTTCGGGAAACCGTCAAAATCAGATGGATCCTATTAAATGATAACCAGATAGAAAAACTAGAAGACGGCCTCTTCAACAACCTCCAATTTCTGCAAAAGGTAGACTTAAGCAACAATAGAATTTTCCAAGTAGGAATGAAGACTTTTATGAATGTACCCAAATTAAATATACTGAGACTCAACGGAAACAAATTAGAACATCTTAAAATTGACGCGCTGAGTGCTTTGACATCGTTGTCAAATTTAGACGTACACGATAACCCTTGGCGTTGCGACTGCTATCTTCAACCCTTCAGGAATTGGGTTATAAGTAAGAATTTCTACACTTCACCCATTACTTGCATTGAACCTTCCAAAGTTCATGGAAAGCAATGGAAAGAGCTTGATTCTGGCGATTTTGCATGCAAACCCAGCATTGTCTATCCTTCAGCTAGCACGACTTTACGAACATCGGACAACAATATTACTCTTGTTTGCCAAGTTAATGGTAACCCATTACCAGAAGTTAACTGGGTCTTAAACGCGCAAATAATCGATGGCAGTTATAAATATCAAGGAGAGCTCAAATATTTTATTGCTCAGAATAGTATGGAGAATAGTAAATGGGTAAACCTCACCATCGTTGATGTAGCCACAACTGACAATGGAGAATATTTGTGTGTTGCCAAAAACCCCGGAGGAGTAGAAGAAAGGAGTCTTACTTTAGCTGTAATACCTAGTACCCCTGGTATAGAAGTCCCACCTGGAATGGATAACAACATGATGCCAGTACTTATTGGCGTTTCCTGCACTGCGGCAATCCTCTTGATAATTCTTGTGATCTTATGCTACTGCTGTTGCCGAAGACGCGGTACTGAGAAGAAAAAAGCTGATGCTTCTAATGGGGAAGCTCTTATTGAGGGTTCTGTCATACCTGAAATGGAAAAAAGCTTAATCACTGCTGTAAATCCGGTCACAAAGCCACCACGAAGATATGACGTACCACCCTCAATCACCAGCGGCGGCACCGAGATGTCTGAATTGAATAAAACATTGCTGGACAATGATTCTGTGTTCGGTAAGTAACTTTTACTATTTGATCTACATACTAATTATAACTACTAGAGTTCTAGTACTGAATTCAAAACTAGATACTCCTAATTGAAAGCTACAATTATTCGTACCCGCAGTAACATTGAATTGTAAGTTCTTTTGACAATCGGATTAGCAGTGGTTTTAATTAATACAGATTGAACAAAAAAAATTCGTGCAAAGCTCTATAGCAATTATGGTTCAAGCAATCAGTTGAGCAAAAAAAAATAGAAGATTACGATTATAACTGTAGTAGGTTCATATTTAAGTTGTTAATCATATTAGGTATATAAATTATACGTGTTAGAATTATTGACTCTAAGAGTAGGATTTTTTATTACTATAGTTGGACTAGTAAGTAAACAATATTAGGAAAACTTTTAAAATACTATTTTTTGTTGCAGCTCATAACGACGACGAAAAGCGTTCACTCGACTTCGAACAACCGACGAAGCGATCACACGACGCTCTTAATGTTGAGTACGGCCGCACCGATGGAAGGGCATATCCACCTGATCTTCTCTCCTTCCCTCCAAGGGCCGCTCAAATCTCCCCAGCAGCTAGCAATGCTTCCACTGTTCCTGATACAACCAGACTGCCAATGCAGATAAACCCAGTTAGTCCAATACACTCGCCGATTTATGGTATGACCAACCAAAACTTGTTCCGAACTCTTCCGTACTCGCGCTCTCAATCTCCCTTCACTGCGCCTATAACTCCTCCAGTAGTTACTCCTAGACAAGGATATGTTACTATTCCAAGACGTCCCCGAGTACCAAGCTGGTCCAGCACCGCCAGCACTCAGATACTACCTAGTTCCGAGGCCCAAGAACCGTTGTATGATAATTTAGGACTTCGAACCACAGCAGATGGTAGTTCTGTACTTTCGCTGAACAAAGCTGGTTTGGAAGCCCAATTCTCCCCAATGAGGAACAGACCCTTGCCAGCTACACCTCAAGTTTATCCAACGCCACACCCTGTGTTCTACGCACCAATCGAGGAGCAGGAGCCCGCGCCATCACCTGTTCCACAAATGAATCCTCGCAACAGCATCAGCTCTCAATTGTCACAACAATTTTCAACACCAGGTCCTCAAGAACCAGTGAATCCAAGAATGAGCTGGACGGCAAAGAATACTTCTACTCCTCAACACGAGCCTAGAAAAGTTTTGTTCAGTGATAGCAAAAGCGATTCGCCGAGTCAAAACACTGATAACAATACACTGAGTCGAAGGGGTAAACCTGAAACTGGATCTTTGAGGCGGGTCCCGAGGGTAGACAGTAAGGAGGAACCTAACTCACCATCAAAAGACGATGGAAAGAAAAACGAAAGCGGAATAAATCAATCAGGGACCTTGGGAAGAAGTGGAAAGATTCCTCCAAGACCACCACCAAAGCCGAAAAAAAAACCGAGCACGGAAGTGAATCCGAATGAACCACTATTCGAAGACGAAGGTGAGGATGGAACGGAAGTGTAAATATTAGACTAAAGGTTAACCAAAGTGCCAATGAGCTTTTAGTGAGGGGAGAGACCAAGGTCACGATATCAGTGAAAGAGACGTGTTTTAACAATTAATTTTCGCGGTGCTCCTGTAAATAAATGTTCGTGCTAGATTTTTTACTTGTCGCGTAATAATTATGGACCATTTTGAATATAATCATTGTAACGCCATCAAGCGTACATTGTTGTTTTAAGTATTTATTATTTGTGGTAATCTTTGGTTAGGATGGAAAGTACGCGATGTTCAAACGGTATTGTAGCTACAAATACTTCATCAATCGCCAAGACTGATTAC
This sequence comes from Spilosoma lubricipeda, assembly GCA_905220595.1. Lineage (NCBI taxonomy): Eukaryota > Metazoa > Arthropoda > Insecta > Lepidoptera > Erebidae > Spilosoma > Spilosoma lubricipeda. Next base: position 2,977,620 of record HG992294.1, read on the forward strand.
TCTAAATTCACTGTGTATGATGCGTGAACATTTTCGAGTATGAGACCCAACGATACGTGTAATAAATTTTATATTCCATTAATATTTAAGTTAAGGATAGGAGAGAGTTTTAGATTAGATGATTATTTCGCAAAATCGGTTGATAAATTTTTGTAAAACCATATCATTTCAAATGTCATAAAAATCTTTCAGATTGACTAGCTTGAACTTGTTGACGCATCAAGCAATTATTTGACATTCCATAAAGCATTCTCAAGCAGGCTAAAGATGTTTTTTTAAATAGATCGCACGAAGACTGAGACGATTCGCTTTGCCACTGTTGATGAAGTCAATAGTTCGTATAAAGCGATGTGTGGTTGGTTTTATTGTTTTGTATTGAGTTGCACATTTCAATACACAAGGATTCTTTAGATTTTGACAGTGTTATGAATAGTAAATCGACTGTTTTAGAAGTACAGAAGTAGGTTAAGCTTTGTTATTCCAGAAGGTTCTATTACATTTTATAAACTGATAAATATTATCCATCGAATCTGGCACATTTATTAGAAAGATGCTATAATCTAGACTATAGTAGAAATATTTTTACGCACACATCTTATTCTTTTGAATGTAGAATGAAGTTGCAGCTAATGTTATTATTGATTTTTCTACATCTGTATTCACACTGCCAAATTGTATCGTTGAAAGTTGAAGTTAAAATTTTACCAGCTACTTTTAACATCGATATAATAGTAGTATGACACTATTAGTGAAAATACAAATCAAATAACAATATGGCGCAGAAACCGTATGAGCAAGAGTGTTATTTAAGCGCAATTTAGAAGGCAGTTTTTGATCGTTTAAGAATGTGTTTATCTTTATATTGTATATCAATACTTTATTGTTTTAATATTCAATGTGAAACGTGCCGAGTTAGTATCGGTTAACTAAAATATTTAACTTTGTGTGCTCTAAGTTATTCGCATTTTAGTTCATATACCGACACTGTGTTATTGTGTTTTATGAATTCGAATTCGTTCTATTCAGGATTCGGTATGTCAGAAGTTTTTAAACATGTAATTTTAATGTTGTCGAAAACAATTATTCCATTGTTTTGCATTTCGTTCAGAACATAGGATTATGAAGTCTAGATTGAAATGATCCACATTGTTGTTAGAAACAAGATTATTTCCAAACAAAAAATTGTGGTATAATTTTAATTAAAAGTGGAGGTATATGACATTTCTGGTTAAGAAAGACACAAAAATGCATACTTATTTATGTATCTTATAATTGTATAAGGTACATAGATAATAATTATAAGGGCTTGAATGGCAATCCTTGCAATCACGAAATGATGTTATTTAAACTTACAATATCTGGCAATTCAAATGATATAGAATTTTTTTTTTACATGCTTCTGTATTGGATTGCTTTTCGAGCGTCTTCTATTGCATTAAGTTGTATACTTAGACATTTTGAACTATGTCCATGTATTTATAGTAAACAGGCTATATATATAATGTAAACAACACTCGCTGGTTAACCAAAGCAGGCGTCCAGTTAGCTGAAAGGCGAGAAATGTAACATAATGAAATGAAATCCATTTGTCGGTTCACTTTCAACGTCAAATTGTAGAAATATATTACAGAACTATTCTTTGTTCGAGCTTTTATAAGCTTTACATAATAGTAAATAAATATATGTATGTGTTTTGTGGAATTCAAGGCATATAAATAAATGTAGGCCGCCATGGTGTGGGTCACCATGCTGCATTCGCAATGAGTTAGTATGGTGACCACTACTCTCGAATTCTGTTTATGTTTTCTATCAAGCAGACTAGAGTGACTTTTGTAGGCCCATACATAAAAAAAAAACAACTATCTCCTATTTTTGAACGCTATTTTCTATGTACAAGTCTTCACTTAAATCGTTCTACAGTTTGACGTTTATGTACTATAATTACAATAAGTAAGAGTTCCTACAAGTTTTAAATCATATATTAGCTCGTTTTGGTAGCTATTTTATCATGTTATAAGTTAAGTACTTGCTTATGTTCTGGTGCATATTTTTATATACAATTTTATTATGTGTCTATTTATTTTTAATGTTTACCACACTGTCTTACTTGAAAATGCTTTGGTAATACTATAACCTCGATAAATCATTTAATAAATGATTGATCTCTGTAAGTTACGATTTGTCGTTCACCGTTCGCGTTTTCGTTAAATAATAACGTGTCAATTATTGATTTTTTAATGGTTTCGAGAAAGCATTTTTGTAGTAAGAATTAATTTCATTATATTTAATAAGTACATGACAAAGTTGTATTTATTTACATGAAATGTTAATTTTTAAGTGTTTTATATTCATTTTATCATGATAGACAGCGAATACGTATGTGTCATAAAAACCCGCGAACTAGTAATCCCTATGTACAAAGGAAATTTGGAATAATACGTTTTTTGATTGAAAGATGCTTTGTAATGTAAAGCCAGCGATCTAACCCTCCCTACCACTGTCCCGCGTTCACCCACTTTTTTGTAAAATGTACCCCGTACGATATTTTTACAATATTTACTGTAGACATCCAGTTTTTATAGTTTTAAGCCCAATGTAAATAGACATTATTAAAAGTGATTAAAGCTATATTTCATATTCGTTCGTTTCATTTTCTAATGTGGAGGAGAACATCAATTGAGTAAATAAGAGTTTAGTATAGTATAAGAGTAAGTAAGAGTAAATAAGAGAAATTGGATAAGGAAAATAATAAATACATCACATAACAGATATTTGATACACAGCGCCCTCTAGCTTTAAACTAGGCAGAGCTTGTACTGTGACAGCTAGATAGACTGATAGTATACTTATATACTTTTTTATAAACACATACACACACATATTATAGATAGAAAACACCCAAACTCCGAAACAAATATTTGTAAATCATACAAATATTTGGTCCAACCCAACGGAACTAGAATAAGAAATTCAGCACGTATGGTTCGACAACGAAAAATTTCTGGTGTAAAATATAAGTGTGTGTGTATGTATTTCTTGATGACGATGGATGTGTGGGTGTATTTCTTTCATTGCTAAGGCATGACTTATTTACCTACAGACAGTATCTCATTATGTGGTTTGGTTTTTAAAATATGTATTGAATGAGAAACATCGCTGTAATTTCCAATAGCAATCCCCTATTTTCGAAACAAAGAGCTTCTGGATGATGTTTAAACTCAAATGCACACTGATTCACGACGCGACGCAACGCAAACTTTACAAAGACATAAATCTCGTTTATGTTAAGAATCTTTGCTGCACGGAATGATCGCGGGCGTGCTGAGTTAACAGACAGACAGGAAATCCAATTACGTCCTTTTGAGCGAACTTTAACTTGCAACATCTGACTGGCGACACCTTGTAGATGCTCACTCAAACCGTGTTATGTAAATTTGTTTTCTCTTCAGCGACAAATATGACTACTTGCCCACTTAAGTTGGAATTGTCTTAAGGTTGTATTTGTTTATCAAATTTCCATAGCAACTTGACAATAAATTGCATTAAAAGTCTCTAGAGTCCCTTACTTGTCGTTTTGTTAAAGCTTTTTTGTGACCGAGTAACATAGGCTTTATTTAATCAAATAACTGAAATACGGCAAAAATACATTCATACATATTTAATTGAATCCACGACCGTCCTCAGCAGACAGGATCGATAACCACTAGTTCCTTGAATCAATAGGCTTCTCATTCAAATATAATATTATTAAAAACACAAAACTCGCTACCTTGACCTGGGAACACAAGGCATGCTTATACGTTCATATACGGTAATAGATGCTTGTGTGTTGATGAACCTGGTCGCGAGCCAGACGTTCCTACACGTACGCCTGACGTGATCTCGTTAGCAATCATCTAGTAATGAAAGGGACAGTGTCTTGATTAGAAAATTAACATTAATTCGTTAAATCTGTTATTCTCTTTCGTTTTCGAGTAAAAGGTAAAAGGCATACAGTTTGGCTTGCGAAACTGTCAAAATGTTTAAGAAAAAAATTTTTATCGTCATGTATCAACAGTTTTCATAGTCCACTGCTGGACAGAGGCCCCTCTCTATAGGAAAGAGGTTTTGGTCTTCTATACTAATCTATACCACGGTCATCGGACGGAGACGCATTTGTATAGAGTTTGGGTCTAGTTTACTTCTCTTTGAAGATCTTTTGCCCTGCGTAGTTTGCTCATTTGGTCAGCTCTTACGACACCCAGAGGATGAGTATTAGTAGTGACACTCCATCCTGACTGCCTCGATGGTCTCTTTTTTTTTATGTTTGACCCTGCCATAATGACTCTACTCTGCCCGATGGAAAGCATAAGCAGAATCCAAGAGTGATGGTCACTATACTGAGAACGCAGACAATGCAACAATGCAGCATGGTGACCCACACCATGGCGGGCTAGTGATGCTTTCGCATCATTGGGCCTCCGGTCTCGCACTCACCAACGAAACACGACAGCATGATCGCTGTCATTTTACGTTGATTTTCTGTGGAGTTATTGTTCAGTCTCGCGGTTGGCTTGGGCGACTGCTGATCGTGAGGTCTCGGGTAAGATTCCCGGGTTGGACCAAATGTTTGTATGATCTATTTGTTTCGGAGTTTGGGTATTTTCTATGTATAATATGTATGTATTTAAAAAAAAGTATATATGTATTTGTATCAGTTGTCTAGTATCTATAACACAAGCTGCGCTTAGCTTGGGACTAGATGGCGTTGTGTGTTAGATATCCGATTTTCTTTTATTTATTTATATTCGTAATTCCTCACCATATGGATCAAACACGCAATTTATAATCTAATGATTTATAGATAGCGTATTAATATACGCAATCTATAAACCAACATAAAAAGGTTTTAAAAATATATTTTGTTATTATTCTCCTAAAGCCTAAAAGACTCCCAAGAGAAAAGGAAAACAACTGAAGTGTTTTCGAAACATTCTCATAACACCACTATTGTGTCCTGAGAACAAAACATAACATTATATTTTGAAACCTTGAACTGTGAACATCGCGGAGTAAAAACACAATGACGCTACAACTTCGGCAGTTTGTATTTTTTTTTCCTTTTTGCGTTTATTTAATTCATGTTTATACACTGAAATATACAGAAAGTAAAAACGTAAAAAAATAAAAGTGGTGACCCGTTCATGATTCGCTTGACTTTGTAAAACTGAAATTTAAGAGAATCACAAACAATTTAGGAGTACATAATACACCCACGCCACGGGATGAAAAAGGATGGTGTCACCCTGTGTTCCTAATTCGTCACCACATAGACTTATTTGCAATGCTTCATTGTAATCTGTGGAAACATAAATAATAAATAAATAAATATTTCGGACATCTATCACGCAAAGCCATATAGTCCCAAGCTAAGCAGAGCTTGTGTTATGGGTACTAGACAACTGGTACAAATACATATATACTTTTTTTTTTTGTAAATACATAACAAATATTTGTAGATCATACAAACATTTGGTTCGACCCGGGAATCGAACCCGAGACTCTCGAGAACTCACGATCAGCATCGCACAAGCCAACCGCGAGACCAACGAGGCAGTAAAAAAAAACAAATTGCTTATTTTGTATATATATTCATATATACAAGTTTAAAAGGGGTTTTCTAGCAAAGAAAGAATTAAGTAGATTACATATTTGTTTATATTAGTTATGTTTATTGTAGGCTGACCCTTTATTTACAAAACTCAATACATTTGCACCTACCGGATTATAGTTCTACATGACCTGAATGTCGACTCGGAGTAAATGCCTCTTGCTATTAAGTCGGCCTTTGTACAAAATGTGCGATAACTTCTAAATAAATAAATAATGACGAATGGGTAACTTGAATACGAGACTGTATGAATAGGATTATCTGTCCATTGGCACAATAAATATATATATACGTACTTAGACCTAAAAAGAATATTTCTATTAGTTTCTGTATTTATATTTTTCATCACGAACGAGTAATAACAATATGACAACGGTATGGCCTCACAAAGATCCTATGCGAAGTAATTTTTTCGTAGCTTTTTGCCGAATGAGTGAGGTTACCAAAGCCCATAACAATTTTCCTCCTGAATCAAAGGATTACAAAGCTCTTGGTGACTCATGGGTTACAGGCTGCCCGTGGGTGGTGGTAGTCTCTTATCATTATCATTAGGTGACTTGTCTGCTTGTTTGCCTCCCAATCCTAAAAAAACATGTCTACATAATTTTACATACCTAATTAGGCACCTACTCAAAATATAGGTCTATGAAATTTGTTGTAATCCAGAACGCGATAAACTCTCACTTTTATGACCTGACTAATACCAGCTATCTCCGAAAGCAACCAAAGCGTCCATCTTTTTTTGTGCTTAAGCAAACTAATATATTTTTAAAGCTCCTGCAATGAGATGTTTTACAACCGTCGCCTCGGAAATGGTCACAAAAGGAATCTAAAATTAAATCTCTGGATACGCAGACGGCTGGTGAGGCAATACTGACATTGACCGGCACATGTATAATTACAGTTCGTAAATCTGGTTTTAATAATGGAGTTTATAACATAAACCGTACAGCGTCATTTTTTTAGGAGTTTTTTTTTTGTATAAAAGTGGTTAGTTGTTATGATCGTGGGGGCGTTCTGAAATGAACGTTCATTTCATGAGTCTCTCGCGGTCATATTCATTAAAGAAAAAATGCGGTTCAGTCTTTGGGGACTGCTGATAGAAGTGAAAACTAAGTACACGTATGGATATTTATGTAGATAGATATACTATTTGTTTGCACTAATGTATACTTATAACGCACGGAAGTATATCTATGTATATATATATACACAGTAAATATACAGCTAATGGGAAGCGTGCGGTGACGATGACTCGAGTTTCACACTTTTTGTTCACCCAAAAAGAGCTCAACGCGCCTAAAGACGTTTTTACTTCAAAAATACATATAAAGATAAATATTTGCCGCGATACAGAGTAAATGATCCACGTCGTCATCACATAATTGTTTTGTCGTAGATCGAAACTGGAACCCACGATATCTGATTCGGGATTACCACTAGTCTGTTCATGTGTAGATCTAATCTACTCGTTAATGATTTTATCCTGTAATCTTGGGCGAGTCAAGCCCCTGATGCCAGGAAAAAGAGAGAGTAAAAAAAAAAGGGCGAAAGCGGACTTGTTATAGCTGGAGGCGGTAATCAGTGTGGTGACGAAGACAGAGTGTTACCATTCTGATTCAACCTATGGGTGTCGATAAGCCTACTAAGGGAAAAAACTACGTAAGACAACAGCACTACAAATAGAAGGAAACTTGAAACAACCTCTATACTAGACCAGCGTGTTATCTATACTAATATATAAAGTTGAAGAGTTTGTTTGTTTGTTTGTTTGAACTCGCTAATCTCATAAACCGCTGGTCCGATTTGAAAAAATTTTTCAGTGTCAGATAGCCCATCTATTGAGGAAGGCTATAGGCTATATATCATCACGCTAAGACCTACAGGAGCGGAGCAACAATGAAGAATGTTACAAAAACGGGGGAAAATTATCACGCTACGGGCAATAGGAGACGCAAACGAGGTTGCATGGGTCGGCTAGTAGTATATAGGCAGGTATAGTAGACCAAATCCTCCATTCTAAGAAGAGACTACTGATGTGATGATGGGCGTCGGTAGTCACTTAGGTATCATAACGAGACTAATGTACTCATTAATCCTCTTATGCCATATCTAGCATCATTTAAGTCCTTGATACATTCCCTTTAATTGAAATTAAATCAATATTTATACCCGTATACGGTCATTACGGTATTAAAACACCCTGTAATCTACCCTAACAAGTACCTTGTTACCTGAAAGTGCTTTCCAATAGAGTCATAAATGTAACATACTGTAGCAATTCTTCGCCTTGAGTTTATTCTGACTTTGTTTCTGAGACGATTTTGTATTGAAAAGAGGTGTATTTGTAGAATAGGATTTGCGAATTATACATTGAGCAAGATATTACTGTAATAATTCGTAAATCTAGTTTTTTAGTTATCCATACATACCTAAGTTTTAATCCAACTAAGATTAATGTCGTGAATGCCAATGTGAGTTTGTTTGTTGCGCTATAACTTTAAATTGTTGAGACTTTTAGGACTGACTTTTCAGGAAGTTAACAAGTAAAATTTTAACAAAAATAAAACCGACTTCAAAGTTTGACCCGATTTCTCTTGGATGCGATCATCAGATCTTAGTGTCCTTATCATGGTACCACCGTTGCGTGCGATATCTCCGCAAAAAAGAATCATCAAAATCGGTTCATAAACGACGAAGGACACTATGATCTGATGATGGCATCAAAGAGAAATCGAGTCAAACCTTGAAGTCGGTTTTATTTTTGTCAAAATTTTTGAAGTCGGTTAAAAATAATTCCAAATTAATATTGATAATACATTTTCTAAATCAATTCATAAGTGGGGGAGTTCTGAGATAACCAGCAAAATACATTATGAATTGAGAACTACTTCTTTGTTTAAAAATGTAAAATTTGACCATAAACGAGCTTCCCATACAACGGCCTAAAAAAACAACTCAATGTTAACAGTTTGTTAAAAAAAAACCTCTAAACACTTAATAAGGCAATCACCGCATTTATCGGCACAGAGTTGAGATAAAACCTCTTTCCTCGATCTATTGGAGACCCACATAGAAACAGTAAGTCTATAAAGATTTAGCTTCGGCTGTCCGTACTAATGGACAAAACCCGCTTTTCGCTTGATCCCTCTCTGGTAAATGGACGCAGTTGAAAAATCGATGAAAATCTTAAAATAGGCTGAGAGCCTTGTGAACATTCGTCAGGATTAAAGAGAATTGGCAATTGAGTAGTTAGTTTAGGTTTCGTCAATGTTTGAAGAAAACGTTTGATACTTGAAATTGAGGAAAGACGCTACTGGGGTGTAAATTGTCTTAATTCTTTTAAAGACTGAATTTACAATTGGGCTATTCTTTCTTTATTTCAAAAGGGTTTCTAATTGAAGTTAAAAATACCAATATGTAACTCACATACTGTACGTCACGCTCTTGAAGAGCTCGTTAAGTCTTCGGTCCCGGTTGTCATTAACACCTATCATCATTATGGGTGCCATCTTCAAAATGAAGTTTGGAGACGAGCAGATGGTATCCCTCGCGATCATAAGCGGTTCTTATGATCGGTAATATTTTTTTGTCTAATCTGATCTCTCTCTGATCTAATCTGAAGTCCAATTAAAACTATACACATCATTCCCAATCGCGGTAATAAAGCTTCGTCTATGTGCTAACTATATAAATAAATAAAGAAAAAAAAAAGAACAAAAGGACAATAAGTGGATACTGTACCGATATGTAGTAACTGGACTAGTTATATCTACATTGCGTTATTGTAATTTTACATTAATGGGTTTATACATTTCAGTTTTATACAAAAAGCACTTAAATACATTTATACTAACATCAAAAACGTAACATTAACCTATACCATATACCTATATAAACTATATCAATTCGTCTGGATGGCCTGATAGAGTTGGTCAAAATCTCCAGTGGACTGTTAAAGGCCTGTATGTCTTTGTGACTGTTGTGTCTGGCACCGACTTCAGTAGTTATTTTTATATTCAAGTGGCAACACTAGTACGAGTATTAGTTCCTTTATAAGGCATGCACAATAAATAATTTCCCCTTTTTACTCGTTATTCGAGACACCACGTTGGACGTTTTATTTTACTCCTCCACCACGGTCACAATTATCATTATATAACACCCCAAAACAGTTACATTGCACTGCACACCATAGGGGATATACCTGCTCAGCACCACGAAGTAGACTCGGCAAATAGCCGATGGATTGGGACCTTTATATAATCAATTTTGTATAATTTTGAATGGCATAGTATAGCCATACTAATTTATTTTACATAATCTTCAACTGAAATTCTTTATATCTTTAATGCGTAATTTTAATGTATTGTTTTTTTTTATCGATACGCTTTGACATTATTACTACAATATGACTGGGATGTGTATGATAATCACCCGGCAACTCAATTGTCAACTGTCCAAAAATTTTTCTTCTAAACGTTTTGGATATCAAATCTGTTAGCTTGTAAGATCACATGAATAATAAATGAAATAAAATAAAAAGAAAATAAAATAAATTCCCTTTTAATTGAAATTTAATCAATAGTCATAACCGTATACAGTATTTTACAGTATTAAAATAGCTATTAAAATAGCCTAGTCTAAAAACAGGAACTTAAAAAATGGCACATGGTCCCAAGTCGACTGAAGCAGTTGTCGTGAACAATGGGTACCGTTCCCTCTCCCACGAGAATAGGGGCATAACAAACGTTCACGGTAGTCCCTCGAGGGATCAGCAGTCTCATGAATGTCAATCAATCGTAAACGTTTTGTTTGCATTTAGAACGGCATTATTGTACAATAAGGTTGTTCTTTGTAAACTCTTAAATTGAGTTTATCTCAGGATTAGGAGTTTAATAAGATGGATATAAATACATTAATGCTTATTAAGAATACGGATTGAAGCCACTCCTACTAATTCCGTAAGTGTCGTAAGAACCGACTCAGGAAGCAAACTACGCAAGGCCATAGCGCGGCGGCGCTCCAAAGTAAAGGAAAAAGTTGACACAAACCTTTTTTTTTTATGTAGTAGGTTCGGGAACTGCTGTTAGCGCTTGCCATCTGCTGTTAACTCTCTATTTAGGCGAAGTACAGCACACGTGAAAAGTCGCCTCCACGCGGGCGGCCACTAGAGCGGATGGAAGGAAAACCCGTCCCGACCATCCACGACCACACTCAGGGCGGCATGAGGCGCTGGGAAGCGCGCCTCCGCAGCCCAGTTGGCGGTGGCGGATTGGGTCCAAATGGAGTTCGTCCTTCCGGACCTTCTCCGCCGCCTCCTTCTCCTATGTCTTTCTTTAATAATCAAATGATCTCAGTGTCAACTGGCGGCCGTGAACACCTAACTGATATAATCACTTTCGCATTTATAATATGTCTAGCTGACCTACGCAAACTCGTTTGCGCCTTATATTGCCCGTAGCGTGAAAATTTCCCCCGTTTTTGAAACATTCTTCATTGTTGCTCCGCTCCTATTAGTAGTAGCGTGATGATATATACCCTATAGCCTTCCTCGATAAATGGACTATCCAACACCGAAAGAATTTTTCAAATCGGACCACCGGTTCCTGAGATTAGCGTGTTCAAACAAACAAACAAACAAACAAACAAACTCTTCAGCTTTATATATTAGTATAGATAGGGATTTTTGATGAAAATAAATAACTAGTTTGAAATCGATGTATCTCTCCTTTTGACCACAAAACAACCTTTATTAGGTCTGAATAATAAAATGGAAAATGCTCTTATAGAACGTGATGAAACTGTTTTATTTTCTTTTTGAACATTGAAGGTGCCTACAACAACACAAGAATTCCTTTAAATTTCCATAGTGTTTGTTTTTAGAACAATGAGTTTTCTCAATTCCCATGAATTTTTTTTATAAGCCAAAGCTCTTAAACATAGAAACAGGACAGATTAACTTAATGACCATTACAGTAATTATCACTTGCCTCGCCTTCAGGGTTGCGGAGGTCCGAAGCCAGTCACGCCGTGGGAAAACTGATATTCAGGTAAAACCGGTCGAACTAGTAGTCGACCACAAATAATCCTGGTAATATTAACGGTTAGGAATATAAAGATGACAGACGTGAATATCACTTGTCATAGCGCACTGCTGACCTCTTAATAATATGTAGGATGATGTTATGTTCAACTAGAAATTGTTTATCATTTTCCTGACGTTGCAAGTTATGCTTTTCATACTTTATCGACAAATAAAAAATTTATTGTTGTAATAAAAACAGGTGATGTAAGGGAACTCCCCATTTTATGTTGATTTGATAGAGTGTAGTATGTTCTGCGTTCTTCTTATCTCCTGCTATAAATCTCGGTAACCACGGAACTGCCTCGAAGTTTGCACTTAAGTGGGTTACTACATGGCTATTAATATTTCATCTTATCTCATATTTCTGCATATTTTTATGCTTTTTGATTGATGTGACGAGATTTTAAAGGGTACTAGACTAGATATCTGCTGAAGTTGAAAAGCGTTCGATTGTTAATAGCCTTAAAAATATAATAATACCGAACGAAACTCGGTCATCCAGGTACCTACTTTATTTTAAACACAAACAATATACAAAATATACGATATATTAGATTATTCTAACAGCTCTTTGTAAAATATTTATCTATTCACTAGCTGCCCCGACAGACATCGTTCTGTCAAAAGTTATTAGTCTGTCGCAATCCAATATAAAAAAAATGTATTGTTTTGTTAGAGAACAATAGTAGATGTATTAAATTGAAATTCATATCAAATACTCAGGTTTATAATATTTAATATAAAATACCTTAAAGCTGTAACAAAATCAAACTTCTATGCCAACGCAATCAAAAGAAACAGCAATTTAAGCCGCATATTTTGAAACTCGCTACTACTCACAAGGGAATCAAAACCTAAAGGATACTTCAAGTCGACCTAGAATCTTGAAATTTGGCATGAAGCAATGTTTTATAGCACTCATAAAGGAAAAATTTCGAAAACCTTACATTTTTTGTTACATCACATAATATTTTTTTCGTAATTATAAACTTATTATCTCATGAACACGTAGAGGTATCAAGTTTGTGCCTTTAATCTGTGAAAAAAAACTTTTATATACCTACCTACAGGTTGTACTGTACCCTCGGTGCGCGAGTTCGCCTCGCACTTGGCCGGTTTTTTTCCTCCATAAGAACCCTCCTTAACAAAATATTAAAAAAATAAATAAACCGACTTGGTCAGGAGGTTCTCGAGTTTTGCGCTTGACAACACATTTGGCGATTCGTTTTTATAGATATAGATATAAAGATGAAATGCGAATTGTACGAAATAAAGTTTATATTTCTCTACATTCTGGTAATAAAAAAGTTTTGGGTAAGTCTTCTCCCTAGTGTATATAAATATCTTATATATAAATATCTTATATAGATAAATACTCACTAAATACAATTAACAAAAAAAAATGTGCGGTACCTATAATACCATTAGTTACTACTGCGTAAATTATTGTCGTTAGATGGCGAGAAACGTTGTTTTGCTGCTGAAAATGTTTAATTATTTATTTTGTCAGACTTGAAAAGCTCCATACCAGTCAAAAGGTTTAGGTATGTGTATTAAGAAGGTAGAAATTGACAGAAAAAATGAACACTGCAGTTATGTTATGTCTGGATACTTGTGTATATATATATACATATATCTGTATCTAGAAGCACATGTATATAGATATCACAATAAACTTAATCCCGCCTCAATAACTAAATATGTAATACATATCTACGGTATAATATTATTATATCGGCCATTTCTTCGATAGCCTGAACGGTATATTGGTCTTTGTTCCGTATTCAATGCAGCTACGATGTTTGTATTAATTTCACGTTCCCGCAAAGATGTGATCGGAACAAACTCTCTATAATTATAAAAGGAAAACTAGTATAAGTGCTCGATTCAATTTGTTATTATTAAGTTGGTCTTTATTTATTTTATCTACATGTTGGTAATAGAAAACAAAGTGTCTGAATCTTGCGGTTGCAAATACTGTAATGCAAAGAATAATAATTTAATAATAATAATTTCTTTATTTTCTCCCATATACATATTAATTGTACAATATACATTACTTATTGGGAGACTGGTTTCCATCACACAGACAAAACATAGAAAGTGAAACACTGTACATTCATGAAGGAGTCAAGAAACAAAGGAAAAAAACAAAAAAAAAACGACAAGAATATACATGTCTAATTTTGTGTGTGTGAGCGCGCTTTTCTGTGTGTATGTGTGTGTGAGCGCGTGTGGGTCATCACATGTGTGTGTGCATTATATGTGCGTTATATCCAGGCTATTATTTTTGTATAATTAATAGTTTTTCTGTTTCTTCGTAGTCTAATTTAACAAAAAAATTATAACTATTATAATGTATACCGACTGCCTCGTTGGTCTTGCGGTTGGCGTGTGCGACTGCTGATCGTGAGGGTTCGATTCCCGGGTCGGATCAAATGTTTGTATGATCTACAAATATTTGTTTCGGAGTTTGGGTGTTTTCTATGTATAATACTAGCTAACCCACGCAACTTCGTTTACGTCTCTTATTGCCCGTAGCGTGATAATTTTCCCCCGTTTTTGAAACATTTTTCTTTGGTGCTCCACTCCTATTGGTCTTAGCGTGATGATATATAGCCTATAGCCTTCCTCGATAAATGGGCTATCTAACAGTGAAATAATTTTTGAAATCGGACCAGTGGTTCCTGAGATTAGCGTGTTCAAACAAACAAACACTCTTCAGCTTTATATATTAGTATAGATGTATGTATTTACAAAAAAAAACAAGTATATATGTATTTGTATCAGTTGTCTAGTACCCATAACACAAGCTCTGCTTAGCTTGGGACTAGATGGCGTTGTGTGATAGATGTCCGAAATATTTATTTATTTATTTATATACGAGTATGGGATATTTTGTGGAAATGTTCAGGACTGATGTAGAAGGAGGAAGTTAACATTTATTTTTACGTGTGGAAATTAAAAGTTATATAGTTTTCGTCCTAAAAAGATACTTTGTTTTTTTTTTCTGCGTGTTTTATTCAAAAAAACATTTCATTCTTAGAGTCTCGTTTCTATACTTTTATTTTACAAGTGGAATCAAAGCGCAGTCTGCAGTGCAGGACTTGCTAGCCTAAGGCGATATGGCACCGTAACAAGCTCAAGATTGTTTAAAATGTTACGTAAGTATTAGGTATTGTGGATATTTTCGTATTACTCAGTGGCTAGTGATTCACATAATGTTTAGTTATATATACACTTTTAAAATATTCAAAAACTAGCTGAATACCGCGGTATTACCCGCGATTTTGAAAATTTAGAGACCAGCTGTCGCCCGCGGCTTCACCCGCATGTTTGTCGATTATCGCGGCAAATAGTAGCCTATGTGTTGTTCTGATGTATAAGCTGTATTACTGTAAAGTTTTATCCAAATCCGTCCAGTACTTTTTGCGTGAAGAAGTAACAAACATACACACTCACAAACTTTCGCCTTTATATATTAGTGTGAAGTGTGATGTGATGTGATGTGATGTGAAGTGTGATGTGATGTGATTTTTCAATTAAACATTGTTCTGAAAAGAAGTAGCCAATTGATTTTTTAACCATCAAAAAGGCGATAAACACGTTAAACAATTGTAGGTACAACTTATTTCTTTGTACAAAAAACTTAGTTTGTTTTTCTTTACTAAGATTGCTCCATTATCCTCGGGCATGTTACGGTGCTTTTATTTTAACAAGTAAATAGAATCGATAGTGAAGTCTGTAGTACATGTACTAGCCGCAGGCGAAGCATGCCGCTAGCTAGATGCTCAATAGCATTTTAATTTTACAGCGAGCTTAGTATAAATACTAAAATCCGTACTAAATGTAATTCATTGAATTTGATAACTATAGAACAATATTAATCAGATCGTGGGTTGAGTCGTCATGACAACAGACTTTAATTCTTCTTCTTAAAAACGGAGGTTTTGGTCTTGTATACTAGGCTGGTCAGAAGGCTTGTTAAACGATTTGTTTCATTGCAGTTTATGTCATTGAAAAGAGATGGTGACACTCCTCCTCCATTTAAGAAATAGTGTGCATACGATCATACGTATCGCCTGATGGTTAGCGATTATCGTCGCCCAGGGACACCCGCAACACCAGAGGCGTCACAAAAGCGTTGCTGGCCTTTGAGGGATGGTAAGGAAGATGGGGAAACACAGCGCAGGCGCTGTTTCACACCGGTTTTCGTGAGGTCGTGTTCTAGTCGACCTGACCCACACATGCCGAAGCGTGGCTCTCCCACATTCTCAATCTGTCACCACACGAGCAGCCGTATTAAATACAGTATTCTGAGCTAAATAAGATTTCTGAAGCGAATGTTTCTATTTAACACGAATAATAATAATAGCGAAATAAAGGTACCTTTCAATAAACGAAGCTACCGCATAACTCATAAAAACTACATAGGTAAATGTACATACATATAATACTAAAACACTATCTTAGAATGTAAGATAGGTACGCTCTACATCAAAAGGGCGCTTGAATCAAAGATGAGCAGTGAATTATGTATGTAAGTAGATATTCCGAGTTTTATCTTCAGTTAGACGTCTCACATTGAGATTGTGCCGAGCTAAGAACCTTGTCTAATGCGCCGTGAAATAGGACACCTAGAGCTTAGTCTGCTGTCGTCTTAGTATTAAATGGGTTCATGTTCTTCTTGACTCTTCTGAAAATAAAGAAAGTAGAAGGACCGGAATGTGAATAACATACACAGTCATGTTGTTTTGCATATACATTTGGTAGTAGTATGCATTTAAATAAAGTACATTTTTTTTCAAGCCTTTCGAAATGACTCTACTCTGCCTGGTGAACAGCAGGAGTAGAAACCAAGATTCGGCCACCAAAATCATTGCAAAGCAGACAATACAGCATGTTGACCCACACTATGGTGGCCTAGTCAGATGCTTTTTAATGCCCCGCTTGTAGGATCTGGGATCATTGTGGAAGGGAAACACATGCGCTTGTAGTGGGTTCCAGTGTTTGACTGCTTGGCACTGGAATTAAGAGCCGAACTGTTTAGCTCCAGAGCATATTTCTACTACACTAAAAAGATGACTTTTAAGAGATGCACGTCTTGTCCTTTAGAGGAAGGGAGAAGGTGGGACCAGTCGAAAGAGCCTGCCAAAATGTCTCTACTCTGCCTAATGGAAAGAGTTAGCAGAATCCAAGAGTGTGTGAATCCAGACAATGCAGCATGGTGACCCACACCATGGCAGCCTAGTGATGCTTCTGCATCATTGGGCCTCCCATGATAAAGGCCATAGAGGACTGCCATATAGGCAATAACTCTTCATGACAAATATACTTCAACACTCGGCAGCTGGACTGGAGTTATACGACGGGATCGAGGAAAACCAGATTTCCATTGCTTTTCACCAAGTAAATGAGGTTAGCAAAACCTTAGCTAAATTTTAGAACATATTTTTTTTCCAACAACCGCCTGTTGCTAGCATCCCCTATTGTCAACAGTACATTGCTGTCTCTATGCCTTTTTATGGATAGTAGGATTAAGATGAGACGTTGGCCAGACGGGTTAACATATACATTATTTGAAGGTTTCCTCCTTTCTATCACAAATAAAATAAATAACCCAGATTTTTTAACTCAAATTCTCTTTCTTATCTGATACAAAGTCTAATTA
Source organism: Spilosoma lubricipeda (assembly GCA_905220595.1). Taxonomy (NCBI): domain Eukaryota; kingdom Metazoa; phylum Arthropoda; class Insecta; order Lepidoptera; family Erebidae; genus Spilosoma; species Spilosoma lubricipeda. The sequence goes on from HG992294.1 coordinate 2,995,029, forward strand.
GATTTTTTCCGAACATACCAGTTTCAATTGTGTTCCAAAGACTCAGTGTCCCTGGTGTCAAAAATCAAAGAAACATTTGTGTTAACGGTTTGGTATGGGTACGTACAAGCGGTATTTCTCCAGAGACCACCAGTGCATCGGTATCGAACGAGCTACGATTGTAAATAGCATGTTACGGAAAGGAAACTATCGATAGACATTGTAAGTTATCGATATTTTACATATAAAATCGCAAAATAATACTTACAGGAAAAATTAAATTCGTCCCCACTGGTTCAGTCGAAGGACTTCCACTATTAGACAAAGAAAATTTAAATAGATATTTATTGAAACAAATAAAAATTAATCTTACATAAATCAAATAAGATTTTTTATAATATAAGAGACAATGGCCTATGTTAAGCATTGGACTGAGATAAACTGATGATAATGATGATGATGAATATGAGGGACAAAACGTAGATGGGTTACTCGATGGTACATGGACTACAGTTGCCTGTGAATGCCTGAATGGGTCCCAAGTGCGTCGCCAGCCTTCCACTTGTGTTATATTTGTTGTAATCGGATTATTCAACACTTTTTGTGATTCTGTGTGAAAATACTACATTCATTACTGATTTATACATCTTAAATAACGTGTCAAACCAAATATTAATAGTCACTCATTTGTATCCTACAAAACTAAACATATCGACTTTTAAAAAGACTTCACGTATCTCGACAATCAAATACCGTATTTCAACTAATTATGTAACCTTTTTTAAAGTGTTAACTACGAATTTTTATCGACATTGTTTATAGTTCAACCCTAGTTTCTTCCGTCCGTAGAGCACCGATTTCTTTCAAGAATTCAGGTAACAGACTAATGTTTATAAGAACAAATAGAACAATACAACAGTTTGTTGTACGTCTTGCTTACACAACAATTACGGGAGAAAATTCCAGACATCTTCTGAGAAATTAGCTGCCAAGATGTTCTTGTGTTAGTTTTGCAATGAGATTGAACAAAAAATAGTTTTTCTACTAACTCTTTTATACTTTTCACCAGTTACTGAAACAGTTTTGATCAAGGCATGGCATTAGTAATCTGTTTGAAACCTTTTGGCAATTTAGATATATGTAATATCAATAACGCGATATGCAATATCATGGCACCCAATTATGATATTTGACATCATCAGGAAACTTTACAAATAAGAAATTCCAAAACATTCCACAAACTTTGCTGATTCACGTTTGATAATACAAGCAACACGCTTGTGTAATTCCTTACTAAAAGCCATTAAGCGAAGCCATACTTGCATATTTAATACTTTACACTTGGATAAACTAGAATCAAACATCTATGGAGGATATAACTGTTAATGCACAAAATTCTTGGGTAGGAATCAAATCCACACCTTCACTAATTATTATTAGACCAAACAACCACTTAAGATCGCCATCAAAGCTTACACCGTACAGTTATCTATACTAATATATAAAGCTGAAGAGTTTGTTTGTTTGTTTGAACGGGCTAATCTCAGGAACCGCTGGTCCGATTTGAAAAACTCTTTCAGTGTTAGAAAGTCTATTTATCGAGGAAGGCTATAGCCTTCCTCGATAAATAGACTTTCTAACACTGAATGGCTATATAGGCTATATGTCATCACGCTAAGACTTACAGGAGCGGAGCACCAATGAAGACTATTACAAAACGGGGGAAAATTATCACGCTACAGGCAATAGAAGACGCAAACTAGGTTGCGTGGGTCGGCTAGTATTGTACAAAGCAGAGCCACTTTAACTTAATTTTATGATCCATCCAAGAAGAATCCCTAGAATATTTGCCTATAACAGAGTAAATTGAGACCCAGAAGTATAAAAGAAAAACTTAAGAATTTTCTTGAAAATGAAGTGAAACACTGCGATGTGAATATCTAGTTGCAACGATCAAGTTTGATGTTAAATATATACCTAACAAATGACGCTCTGATCTAAAGACTTTAAAACAGAATAACCTAATTGTTTCAAGTCAGCTATAACAAGTAAAACAGAATAATAAGGCGGAAGCAATACTTTGATTCCCTTCTGTCGACAGTCGATGTAAAATTATAATAAAAGGCTTCAAACACATAACTCACATTTCAAAGACTTCAAATTTCTGTTCGAAAGGCTTTGATTAATGATTCACCAAGTGGTTGAAATACAATCAAATCTCTATTATAAGGTAAGAATGTCATTCAGTAGAGATTTGGTAGGGGGAAATATGACAAGTCGGGAACATTGTCGATTCTTGCTGTCAGTAGGAATTACTTGTAAAATTTGTAAATGGGAACATGAATTATTGTTTTTTGTTTACATTAAGGTGTTGTTATTAAACAAAATCTTGAAATATATAATTTCCAACACATACGCAAAAAGTTGTCGGAAAATAAAGGTTTTAGTTCATAAAATAACAAAATAAATTTGAAAATTCATTTATGACTGCACGGTTGGCCTATTGGCTTAAGCGGTCGGCACGCCGCTTTCTATTGCGCCAAGTGTCGTGGTTCAAATGTTGTTTCAACTGTCAACTGTTTTTCTGAGTCTGGGTGGTTTCTTCCTCGCGACATAGGATGTGGATATTCCTTATGTGGGAGTTGTTTTTGTATTTTTTTCTTTTTGCAATTCAAATTGGTAGTAACTAAATTGAAGTAGTTGACATATATATTATGTCATACGGCTGTGTAAACTACAAAGAATCAGTGACAATTTTTAGTCACATCACATTGGCTTACCTAAGCTAACTTGACGCCTTGAACACTGCGCAATGATTCGTCCACTGCGTCTGTCATTCTCAACGAATTAAAAATATTTTGTTTTGGTAATATTTAACTAACGTTTGGCTGTACCCTTGTCATCTTGTGTGGATGGTGGTAACCAGTAAAACGATTGACTTGACTGCCCTAACGGTTTGAGCGGTTGCCGCGCCGCTTTTTACTGCGCCAAGTGTTGTAGGTTCAAGTCCCACATGGGACAACATCCACAAATTGTTGTTCTGAGTCTGGGTGTTCTATGTGTCCGTTAGATGTATATTTGTCCCCCGAGACACAGGATTTATTCTCAATGCGGGAGTTGTTTTTTTTAAGTAAAAGAAAGTATACTAAATCTTTTTGAAAAAGCTTGCCACGTGACCTACACTTGTTAGCTAGCTAGTGTGTTGTTAGTTTTGGGCTCTACGCAAAAACATTGATATGTAAACTATGAGTGCAATCGCATAACACAATTTACTAGTACTACATCTTTGATTTTTGACACCAGTGACACTGAGTCTTTGGAACACAATTAAAACTGGAATTTTCGGAAAAAATCTAATCAGACTTTGTATTAGCTAGGAAAGCACAATTTACTTGTACTACATAAATAAATAAAGTTAAAATAGGCAGGCACTTACATACATTAATCATTCTCTTATTGGTTATTACTTAAGATGCAATAACAAAACATAACTTTACAACACCATAAAACGTATTCTCCATAAAATATCAATTCGAATATAAACAAACTCCATAATCCCTCATAACAGTCTATCAAACTTATAGACGTTGGAGGGCCCATAAATATTGTGAAATGTTGTTTATGATAGTTTTAAAGAACAGATGAACGTATATTTTAATATTTTAGTTCACAGTAGGCTATTAGCCAAGTTTCTACGCAACTACTTGGCTTTATCCTACTAATATTATGAATGCGAAAGTTTGTAAGGATGGATGGATGTTTGGATGTTTGTTACTCTTTCACGCAAAAACTACTGAATGGATTTGGATGAAACTTTACAGTAATATAGCTTATACATCAGAATAACACATATCCTACTAATATCCTACTAATTTTGTAAGGATGGATGGATGTTTGGATGTTTGTTACTCTTTCACGCAAAAACTACTGAACGGATTTGGATGAAACTTTACAGTAATATAGCTTATACATCAGAATAACACATAGGCTACTATTTGCCGCGATAACCGACATATATGCGGAGCCGCGGGCAACAACTAGTTATCGTAATAAAATATTGATGTTTAACATTTTAAATCGCGGTTTATTACTAGATCAATGAGTCATCAATATCAATAGTACTTATTATTCCACTGGCGGACATAGTCCAGGCCCCTAGTCAAGTTGCAAGCGTTCTTCGTACTGCAATCATTAACGCCTAAATTCTCGTGTGTACTAATAACTAATACTAATAGTATATGTAACTAATAATAATAAGGCTAATACTTTGTCTAACATTATCCAATGACACACGAGAATGTAGGCGTTAACGATTGCAGAAAGATGAACGCTTGCAACTTAGTTTTTTTTTTTTTTTTTATGTTTTGGCTGCGCCAAAATGACTCTGGTCAGCCTGATGGAAAGCATGAGCAGATTCCAAGAGTGGTGGTCACCATCCTCAATGTGAATAAGAACATTGCAGCATGGTGACCCACACTATGGCCGCCTAGTGAGATGCTTTTTTACGCCCCGCTTAAAGGACCCGGGATCATAGTGGGAGGGAAACACGTGCGCTGGAAGTGAGTTCCAGGTTTTGACCGCTAGGCACAGAAAGGAGGAACCGAAGCGATGAGTACGAGATCGAATGTCTACCACTCTGAAGTGGTGACTTCCAAGGCCGGCACGTGTTGTTCTGTAGAGGAAGGGGAAGGGGGGGGGGCTTAGCTAGGAGGGCTGTTCTTAAACAAGAGGTATTGGTCTCCTGTTTTCACAGACCAGACTAGCTTTTGTATATAGGTACTGGCTTTCCACGTGTACATCGGTTATCGCAGTAAAGAGTAGCCTATGTCCTTCCTCAATAGTCAAAATATTTCCCTTGCAAAATTTTATAGAAATCGGCACAGCGGTTTAATTCCATAGCGTTGCAGACAAACTGACAGAGTTACTATGGATACGTGTGTTTCTTACCCGAGTACGGCAAAGCCAAAGGAGGTTATGATTTTGACAGTCTAAGTATGTTCATCTGTTCTCTCATAGCTCCTCAAATACTTATTAGAACTAGGCAAATGAAATATCATTAGAAGCGTTTTGATCTTCCGCTGATTATAGGCTATAAGACGTGTCACTGAATCTTATGTGGCGCCCTCTAGCTGACATAAAGCACTGTATTATAAAATACATTTAAAATAAATATGCCGTGTTTGGTATCATTGATAAGGGCGTTACTTGTACATTTTATAAATATATATATTACTATCTGTTATATCGATTATCGCGGCAAATACTAGCCTATGTGTTATTCTGATGTATAAGCTATATTACTGTATAGTTTCATCCTAATCCGTTCAGTAGTCTTTGCGTGAGAAGTAACAAACATACACACTCACAAACTTTCGCCTTTATGTATTAGTGTGATTAGCATTTGCTAATTAAATAAATTAATATTATAAAGGCACCAAATCGTTTTAAATAAAAAAGGAGGTTTCATAGAAACACACCTTAATAAATAATCATAGTGTGACTACGGCTTTTCAAGCGTATTTAATACTTTTTCAGCGTCGTAGCGTAGTGTCGACCACTCGGGTTGCAAAGTCAGATAGTCGTTGTGAGATTTGTCATTCATAAATCATGAACCTAATGCACATTTATCACCACAACATGATTCGATTTTGAAATAGATCAGTTAGGTATTAAAGTATTGTAAAACAATTTTCACGAAATCATTTTTAATTTATAGGGCCATAAATCTGCGACAGGGTGCCGTACAAGTTATAATGATGTGTAATGGTTGGTCTGAGACACACAGTCGCAACGAATATCACACAAAGAAATATCTGTTACCTATAAGTTTCATTCAAACTTAAATAAATAAATAATAATTAACACATATGCTTTCTACCACGCAGAGTCGTTTGGTAGTTTGATCATAAATAAAAAACAAAACAAAATAATAATTTTGTCAAAAACACACAGCGCCATCTAGTCCCAAAGTAAGTAGAGCTTGTACTATGGGTATTAAACAAATCATCTATATATATTTTTTGTAAATAGATACATATTATACATAGAAAACACCTGAACTCCGAAACAAAATTTGCAGGTCACACAAACATTTAGTCCGAGCTGGGAATAGAAACAGAGACCTCAAGCAAGTCGCATACGCTTTCACTACGCCACCGAGGCAGTTAAAACATAAATAGTAAACATAAATTACACTCAGGCACAGTATTTTAACTTTATATTTATTTTAACTTTAAATTTGATTACTGGCAGGATAGATGCGAGAAGGTGACAGTCGATCTAAGTGGCGTGTAATGAGAGATGCTTATGCCCAGGAGAAGACTGTCATAGGTGGATGCTCATCATAATCTTTACATACAATCTATCTTCGTTTTCGGAAGTGCTTCCTTAACATTCTTTGATTGCTTAAATTAAATGTTTAAAAATAAAACTTGTTTCAATATGATCAACGGCAAGTTACATTCCAAGTTGAAGGAGCCCATTTCGAGCACCTAATTAGTTAGTTTACCATTTTTTTTGTAAATAATTTAAGCTTTTATGGTTTTCCTCTCATTTGATTTGTCTAGTTTGTTAGAGAGATTTCAACCTTATCCTCAGGGTCACCTAAGGTTCGATGCAATAAAAGTACAGGCTGTATTTTTTACAGATTTTGTGTCGATTCTCGGTTGTGGCAAGCGGATTTTCGGAAATCTTTGAATGCGGTTTTCTTTCTTTTCAAAAATAAAATAATGTTTTCTTTGAGTAAAATTTTTTATCTACAGTATTAAGAGTACTTTCCATTACATCATTTTTTTAAATTGTTGTCTGTTTGTTCCTAGTCTTTGAAATAGTTGGACAGATTTTAATGGAATTTCAATGGTAGATAACTGATGATATAAGGAGTAACTTAGGTTTCTTTTTTTAGACTAGATTCGGCCCGCAATTATACCCTTATTATTGTAATTGTACAAGGCCGCGAGGCTCAGTAGGAATAATATATATATATATATGCTCGTCAACTTATTCAGCGATATCCCACCATTGTTAGGCTCGTGTTAACAAGGAGTTTGCCCATAAATCACACACGACTCATAATTAAATGGTTAAATCACTTTTATTCACACGGTAAATCACGACACATGGAAAATTTTATGTAAAAGAGGTAGGCGTTGATAAGTGTTATCTATCACCATATATTAAATGTTATCTGAATAAAACATGTGCTTTCCTTCAACTGGGAAACGATTTAACCCTTGCGAATAAGTATAAAGGGCAAAACGGAGTAAATGGAGAATTAAGCGTGAATGATTTATGTAAATATATGTGATACGAAATAGCACAACTGTTTGAAAATTATTCATAGGCATCATTGATGTTCTCCTAGCCGATACCGGGAACGGCGGCCAGCCTAAACGGAGACCAGCCAACTACGCAGGAGATATTATAGTGTACAAGTGCACTCTCTGTTCCTTCGGCTTTATGTGCTCTCCGAGGCACAGGGCTAAGACCACAACTTCGAAACTCCGAGCTGTTATTAAGCATTTCTATAATGACATTATTGTCTTTGCCAATCTTGAATAGGTTGTCCATACTTTGACGGAGTGAAAATACTGAATGTTATCACCAATTTTAAAACTGTTTTAAAAAAAATCTTACTATGGCAGCTGGCCCCCAAACCAAAGTTGAATCCTAAAAACGTTGATAGAAAAGTAAAAAATGGGGCATAACACATCTCACGTTGTCAGTACAATATATTAATCTATACAAACAAATAAATAAAATTGGAGTGTCTGTTTGTAAAATTAAAATAAACGCTTTTTACTAAATACATATATATGTGTATACACGGTACATACACCAAAAATGTACTTAAAAATTTTTTTGTCTATCTGTCTGTCTGTCTGTTTGTTCCGGGTAATCTTTGGAACGGCTGAACGAATTTTGACGGGACTTCACTGGCAGGTAGCTGATGATCCAGGGAGTAACTTAGGCTACTTTTTTAGACTAACTTTGTCCCGCGGCGTTACTCGCAGTACAACAATAACCGCGGGTAACACTGCGGGGTTCAGCTAGTCAATAATATAAGAGAATAGAGGCGTTAATTATTATAAAAGGAGAATAATATTAATAACATTTGTGATTCACTGTCCTTGTGGTCTTTGCATTGTATTTGGTCTAATGTAGGTAGAATAAAAATATTTCATTTTTATTCATTTTGATCAATAGAACTGCCTATACATATATGTTTACCTTCATTCAAAGTTTTTAAGAGTGGAATTACTGTGTTTGTGGTGAATTTACGTTTGAAATATGCCATGTAATTACAAATGTACCATGTGGTAACCGAAATTTATTGCAAAGTAAGTCTCATTTCTTGCTCCTTACCTTTTTTTGTCACTAAATATTTATCGTATATTAATGCATGCTCATCGGAATGTTTTGTAAATAACAATGTATATGTTCTCATTTAATTGAATATACAAATTCTTATGAGAATAAAGATTTCTGCAACCGAATATTTCGGACATATAACACATAACGCTATCTTGTCCCTAACTAAACAGAGCTTGTACTATGAGTATTAGAAAATTGATACAAATACATATACACTTCGATTATATAATAATAATAATCTTTATTCATACAAAGGTTTGTTCACAAAATACTGTACATAATTTATCAGTACACATAACTATTGAACAAAAAAAAATTTCTCTGGTCCCCACACTAGGATTCCCTGTCGTGGGATGTCATTCTGTTTGTTTTGATTTGTTGCACTAAGCATATTACAAACGAACTTACCCCCACCACGCCGAAATCTGGCCAAGTTACGTGCTGATGCCTCTACTCTTATATGGGAATATGCTATAGTATAAAATAAAACCATTATAATAATAGACTAGTTGTTGCCCGTGGCTCCGCCCGCGTATATGTCGATTATCGCGGCAAATAGTAGCCTATGTGTTATTCTGATGTGTAAGCTATATTACTGTAAAGTTTCATCCAAATCCGTTTAGTAGTTTTTGCGTGAAAGAGTAATAAACATCCAACCATCCATACTTACAAACTTTCTCGTTTATAATATTAGTAGAATGATGATAATTCGGAATATTCCGAGGTATCCGTAAACTTGGAGATACACGAAAAGGTGAGCAAACTCAGTTTTAATGCTGTGATAGAAAATTATCCAAACAGCTTCTTTGTGCCGCTTTATTAAAGGGACGTTTACATGGACGTAAACTGTCTTCTAGTTACGTAGATGATTATTTGAATGTTAGTTGAACATGAAGAATCTCAGGACGGACAAAATTAAAGCTTTAACATTATAATCAGCGTGAGACTTTTATTTGCACGGTATGTTATAGTTTTCATGTAGTTCTTTTTGCCCTCTTTCTTTCTTTTTTTAAGACAACTCTTGTATTAGGAATGAATATCCTTGGTGTCGGGTACTTTACAAACATACATGCCACAACAATTTGTGGATTACAGAAAGGTATTGTCCAATGGGAGGCTTGAACCCACAAACACTCGCAATCGATTAAACCACTAGACCAACTGTGCATTTAAACTGCGGTTTAAGTGTGTGTGAGTTGAGCACTTATTGGTAGGAGAAAATCTAATCAGTTCGCGTCACCGACATGCTGACATGACATTTTTGAAGTGAAAACCTCTTTGGTCGCATAAAGCACTTTTTGATAGGAGAAAATCTCATGGGTTCGCGTCACCGACATTCAAATTGTTGATAATTTTAATTCAAACACTATGAAATTTCTAATTACACATTAATTTTACAAATAACATTCTAAATTATAAGTTTTTACTTCTATCGGCAGTCCTTATGATTGCCATTTCTTTACTTCAGTATTTATTGATTTTGTGAAACTAACTTTGAAAATTAGGAACTTCAATAAAATCGTTTACCACTTATTTTAGCCGTCTTGAAATAAAATTAGCAAAAACGTATTTTTGCAGCAATATAATTAGTAAACATCAATTGTCAGAATTTCAAGTTTGCAGCCCAGTGATGAATCAGTCAGCCAGGGCAAATAGTTTTATATGTATCGTCATTATATGCTTATCTTGGACCACTACTGAACATAGGTCCATTTCATTGGCTTAGGCTTCCCACATGCAATTCCTGCCCCCTTTAAGATAACATGCAGTATTTGATTCCATGCTGGCAGTGACTGGGTGCAAAGACTGGGCTCTGTAATATTCCATTTGTCCTAACAAATGATTCTCTTTCTTTGCTAAATTTGATCAATCCATATATACTCGACCATCACTCTTCGGTTTATATCATTGCATTGTAATCGCCATGTAAACCCACCATACAATTAACGTGCCCCAATATCCAAAGTTAGAGGTATGCTCGGAACACACATAGTAATTGGTGCATTAGAGTTAATTACTAAATATCTACCGCCGTGATGGGGCAACGCAGTGAGTACGCAATGAGGTATTTAGGTGAACTAACTATGATAATTCGTGGTATGGGTAGTTATGCAATTCAAATACAAAAATTGAAAGTATGCATGAAATCGTCTTTTATTCCATTTAGAGAAAATATGCCATTTTATATAGAAACGGATGATCCTGCATCTCACAATAAAAGTTTCTACTCTCTTTTAAATAGTATTTACTTTTTTATATATTACTAGCTTTTATCCGTGGCTCCGCCCGCGTTTATGTCGGTATTTAAATTTTAAAAATCTTTATAAATTGTAACTTACTATGTTATTCCGATGTCTAAGCTATATTACTGCAAAGTCTCATGAAAATCCGTTCAGTAGTTTTTGCGTGAAAGAGCAACAAACACACATCCTTACAAACTTTCGCATTTATAATATTAATAAATAGGATTTCAAAAGGAGCTTCAAATAGGGTAAGCTTTAGAATTAATCTATATAGTTAATGGACGAATTTGCCACAGTCTGTGTTCTATGTTCAATAGACTGATGTAAATATACTTAGTAAATTCAAAATACATAGATCAATGATACAATAAATCTATAAAGAAATAACAATATCAAGTAAAGACAAGTATACGACGAAGTACATAACTGTTTATTGCACAACAGAATAAAAATTATGATAATTACTACCCTAATACATTTTTATCGCTTCAATTTCGTTTGAAGTTGTAAGCAGATTAGAAGACCTGCGCGCGGGGTGCAATAAAAATCAAAAGTAATTAGAACAGTTAAGGAAAGTTCGAAACGAAATATTGTTTGTTTACTTACTACGGAGTGTTACAGAAAGATATGATAATGAAAATAACTTCAGTTCAATATTAGTGTAGGTAACGTGTTTCTTTGTGAGGTTTTTCAGTGGAATAGATAGCAATTTTACTCATAATCATTATCGGTAGTCTGTAATAGACCACTGTTGGTCATAGGACTTAGAAAGGAAGTTTTGGTCTTCTACGCTGATCAGACGTGTTGGTTTTTTTTCAGTTTTTCTTCCTTTCTAATGATGTTGCCATGAAAAGTTTCTTCTTAGTTCGTCTCTTACGACATCCATGAGATGAATAGGAATGGTGACAGTTCTTCTTCTAGACCACATGGATAATATCATTTAGTTGGTAAATAGCGATGAAAGAATCACCTAACACCGGTTTCCTACGAATAGGTATCGCGCGGTTGTGTGGTAACCGTTTTTTTTTATTGGATGAAGTATGGTATGAAGAATTATATAGCCTGAACGAAAATCAACGTGTAAGTCCAAAGTTTCAACCGTCTGCTAATTTCGAACACACATTTTATTGAAAACTAGCCATGTGTAAATTTTTAATTAAATAATATCCTGACACATATGTACTAGCCGACCCACGCAACCTCGTTTGCGTCTTCTATTGCCGTCTTCTATAGCGTGATCATTTCCCCCCGTTTTTTGTAACATTCTTCATTGTTGCTCCGCTCCTGTAGGTCTTAGCGTGATGATATATAGCTTATAGCCTTTCTCGATAAATGGGCTATCCAACACCGAAAGAATTTTTCAAATCGGACCAGCGGTTCCTGAGATTAGCGTGTTCAAACAAACAAACTCTTCAGCTTTATATATTAGTATAGATTGCATTCCAAGTCCATACTAATCTGTAATACGATTTCAAATATGAATACATAAATTTATAGACACGTACATAGACTTTTTAACTTCATAAATCTGGGAATGGCAGTTGATAAAAAATACAACTTTAATTTTTCTTTCTTTGATGAAATGGCAATCAGCCGGATCTCTCGGATTAGCTATTTCTGCCAATGTCAAATGCTTATAGTCTTCAAAACATAACTCTTCAAGTCGTTAAGTCTTCATCGTGATGAAATTAATGATATAAAATATAAAAAAATGTGGATGAGATGAAATGGGGACCGTCTTCCGAAAAAACAAAAAACGATCTCCCAACTTTAACTTAGTAGGCGTTCAAAACCTGACATCTGTCACATCATTTCTTTCTTACGCAACCGTCATTCAGCCTGATATTAAACTTCAATGAAATCTTGGAATTGCATCCACATGTATGTGTTATTTACTCAAACATTTTAGAAATATTCATTCATGTATCTAAAAAATGCCACGGCCTAAAAATCATACGCTTGGAGTTCCATTAAATTAAACTACTAACAACAAAAGTTGACATATCCCAGCCTATAATTTCTATCCATTAGATTTATAGACTTACTTCATCTAAATCATTTCTCTTAACCAAGTTTAATAACTTCAAGCTGTCATAGCAATCAATCATTCTATTTCAAACGTTCTTGTAAAGCTACAGCTTTAAACAGTTTAAATTTAAATCAATATTTGTAAGTTAAATTTAACCAGACTAATTAACAGATGTTAGTCGTCCAGTGAAACGTTTATGACACCACTAATAGCTCGAAGACAGATGAATAACAGCTCAACTTACATTTGAAGTGTTAGAATTGTATTTTAAGTTTCACAATAATAACATTAGACGTTTAAAATATCTATATTTATAAAATGTTAAGCTCATTTGTGCATGCTTAAAAAGCTGAAAAATTTCTGCACTGATTATAACTAATTTAATTTCTACTAAATGTTAAAATTGTTGTTCTTATGCTGCTTGATAAATTCTAACGGTCCGGTAATAACAAACATACATTTGTTTGTTGTCAGTATGGCAACAATAATATAGATGGCGGTGTACTTCGAATGCGATGGCGCATTTAAAAATAGTTTAGTTTTTTTTTTGGTGCTATCAAAGAAAAACTTGAATTAATATCAAAGAAAAAAATAAATAAAATGCTACATAAATAAAAAATAAATAAATAATTTTAATTGCATAAGTTAATAAAAATGCTATGCAATAGTTTTACCGCGGCAGTCGCCGAGTACCATATGTCTTTTTTTTCTTTCCGCTTTCCTTGTAACATTAACTGTGTCAAATTTTATACTTTTTCCTTCGTATACTTTTTGTTTAAAGCGATACAAAGCTTTTACTTCACGCATTAATCTATAGGTGCGTGCACGCATTAATCACAGCTTGCAGTGGTTATTTACCATCAAGTAACCCCATTGCCCTTTTGGCCCCTTTTAGATAAAAAACTAATAGTTGGCCAAAGTTAGTAAAGTCCTACTTTACATTAGGCTAAGTAAATGAAGATTAATGAGTTTGCAAAACGTTTTTCATTGCTTTCCCGCCAATAGAGAAATCCACAGATTAAAAGAAAAAGATTAAATCCAGACGTTTGCTTCTCGCGCGCTTTTAAAAGTTGGACGTTTTAAAAAGCTTCGCAATTTCTTTATGGTAATGTTGCATATTTTTTGTTTTAGTAATAAGCATTTTTATAACTTTGTGATGAGATTTTAGTTTTATGTAGTTCCTTGGGTAAAAGTAAAGTACAGTAGCGATTATTATGATGCTTAGTTACTAAAGTCATTAAAATATAGCCAGATATGTGTGATAGTTGTTATTTTAAAACTTACGAGGTACATTTTAGGTGTGAAACTTTATATTTATCTACACAAATAAATGAAATTGTAGCGTCTGTTTGTAATGTTGAAATAACCGCTTTTTAATAAATACATATGTACACACCTAAATACACGATACATGTACCAACATTTTTTTTTCCATTGTTATATGTCTGTCAGTCGGTCTGTCTGTCTCTTTGTCTGTCTGTCTGCGTGTTCCGGGTAATCTCTGGAACGTCTGGACCGATTTTGACGGGACTTTCACTACCAGATAGCTAATGATGTAATCTAAGGAGTAACTTAGGCTACTTTTTTTAGACTAGCCTTGTCCCGCGGCATTGCCCGCGGTACGACAATAATCGCGGGAAACACCGCCGGGTTCAGCTAGTAATACGTATAATTTAGATATTTGTGACTAGCTGAGCCTGCGACTTCATACGCGCGTGTGAAAATTCAAACTCAAATCAAATTCAAAAAAATTTTTTTGGGAACAACAACAATATAAACATTTAACGGAGTTCGAGTGTAGTAATATTAGAAACTATACCTATTTTGTACTTAAACTAGCCGACCCACGCATCCTCGTTTGCGTCTCCTATTGCCCGTAGCGTGATAATTTTCCCCCGTTTTCGAAACGTTTTTCATTGCTGCTCCGCTCCTATTGGTTCGAGCGTGATGATATATAGCCTATAGCCTTCCTCGATTAATGTACTATCCAACACTGAAAGAATTTTTCAAATCGGACCAGCGGTTCCTGGGATTAGCGTGTTCAAACAAACAAACAAACTCTTCAGCTTTATATATTAGTATAGATATTCAATGAATACCGCTCATCTCAAATATGGTTAAAAATAGATTTATTTAGGTTTCAGCTAAACATCAGCGCTTTGGTCACCTTAAGACCGTAGCATAGGCTGAACTGTGTTTCTTTAGTCACGTAAACAGATTATTTGATTGTTTCTTTATATTGTTCGTTTTGTCTTGTTGTCTAGTCGTGTTTGTTATTTCTTCTTTTATAACTGTGTTTTTTGTTCTTTTATAAACGTATTTTCTTTATTTCTTTCTGATACTTTATTTTACTTCTGACAACCAGGTTTGAGTTACCAAATACTATAAGAATGAATACATAGCGTATTTTATACAAAAAGCTCAACCATATTCACTAGGTTTTAGTGAATGCTGCTATCTTCACGTTGAGGTTGCAAACTTTTTAGACCACCTAGTACCTTACGACAGTTTTGCATGTGTTCATAGCTATCAGTAACTGCTTTATATGTATTTGTCTATGCAAATATGTAAGAACATTAAAGGTATCGATTTTAACTGAACCCTTTACCACGACTTGTACGGAACCCTGCGGAAGTGACCGGTAATGAAACAAGTTACCCCACCCACTAAATCATGGGGTGTTGGTAGAAAACAGAATTTCATTAAGTCGGTAAACGTTTTCATTTTAAATCAGCATTGTATTAATTGTGCTTGGAAGTAAATGTTTTACTTGACTGCACGGATTTTGCATAGTAGTTTAGTGTGATAGCGATCACGGGCGTAGCCAGGGGGGGGGGAAGGAGATTTGGGGATCAAACCATCCTCCTCAAAATGTTTCTACACTACTGCACGGTTGGCCTAGTGGTTTCAGTGGTCGCCACGCTGCTTGCTACTGCGCCAAGTGTCGAGGGTTCGTCCCACGCGGTACAACACTTTGTGTAATCCACACATTGTTGTCCTGAGTCTGGCTGTACTTTGTGTCCGTTTCATGTATGTTTGTTAAGTCCCCGCGACACAGGATGTTTATTCCTAATGCGGGAGTTGTCTTTTTAAAAAATAAACAAAAAATAAACTAGGTATTGAAATAAAGAATATTATAACATTGAGAAGCGAGTGACATAACTAATCATTAGTTGGACTAATATGTATTTTGAACTCCCGCTCCACTGTGAGCGACAACATTTCAGTACCTTCATCATCATTGGCTATATGCACTGCTCAAAAACTTTCTTTCTGAGACTATGGGGTATTTGGGACGAGTAGGAAGATGTATCGCAAATGTAACTTTCAAAGTTGGACCTTACTAGCTGGATATGATACCTAGATGAGGATTACATATACCTTATAAATATGTAAACGACAATAACTTAGGAGTATCCAATTTTCACTGGAGTGGGTGCGACATAGAGGTACAATTTCATCATTTTTTTTTTTTTTTGGTATCATTTTCGTCTTATCTATGTTTAATTTAAGACAAGCGGGTCTTTGAAGACCTCACTGTGGCCATTGAGCATGGTGCTAAGGTCTTCCATGGTTTCAGCCATGATAACTATATCATCAGCAAATCGAAGGTGGGGTGAACACTCGCCATTAATATAGAGGGATCCGGCAGACACGCGGGCGGAGCGCGTTGTCTTTATAAATAGTTGTCTTTATAAATATCCGGGGCAGTGAAAGTAATTTGTCCAACTTATAAAGATTCACAAAGGATCAAAAACTTTCCGAGTCAGACAATGCCGCAGTTCCAGCAACCTAGGGCAGTAAGTTTCCAGAATTTGAAGGAAGCTCAAAAAGTTGTTCGAATCATGACCCATAAAGTAAAACAAATGTCCCCAATTCATTGCTTGTGATTTTAAGCTTATTGTTGTTATAAATTAAAACTTTTTATTGTAATAACATTCGTTGGGAAGCTCTTAATATACATTACTAGCGACCAGGCCCGGCTTCACACGGAAGTCTTTGAAATTCTCGAATTTTCTTTACTATATACATGAATTACATGTAAAAACCTTCCTATTAAATCACTTTATCTACTGTTGCCTTGAAATCCGTTGAGTAGTTTAAAAAATTCAAGCGAAATTCAAGCGAATTCTAAGGAGATACCCATGTCCAGGTGAAGCCTGCTGTAGGCCGTTGAATATTGTAGGTAGACCATACATGACCTTTTTCATTCAAGTCAACTTCTAAACTACCTATTAAAGCAGCAATGAAATTGATTCGCAATAGTTATTATTCATATTACAGTAAGGCATTAGGGGATAAACGGGCCTATATAAGTGACAATAGTTTGCAATGAACCCGTTAGCGTTTTGCAATTCAATACCAGACCTAGTGACTTGTTGCATCCATCGAGGTCATATAGGGTTGTCACTTGTGTTAAAACCATGATATTTTTTTTTTTTTCATGATCAAGCTACCAAAATGACTCTACTCTGCCTGATGGAAAGCATAAGTAAAAGTGGTGGTCACTATCCTCAATGCCAACGTGGACAGAGCAGCATAGTGACCCACACTATGGCGGCCTAGTAAGATGCTTTTTCATATTTCATATTATAAATACTTTGAAATTATTAGTGTATTTCTGTGGCACCTGCCGCTTATGGACTGCAACTCAAGATTCCACGCTTTGAGTCCTCAGAATTAAGAGGAGTTGGAGGTTAGGTTCCGATAAAGCTGCTTAAGTCCAAACACCCCTTCACAAAATCTGTGAGAAGCAACAACAAATTTTCGAACACCGATTTTGTATGAGTCGAGTCCGGTGGATTGGATTTTTGGCATCTCCAGATAAAAAAATAGTCTAGTCTAGTCAGCCTAATCCACTGCTGCATTTAGGCCTCAGCAATTGTACACCATTTAGTTCGATCTTGAAAATAATATAAACATTATGAAAATTGAAGTGTTTTGATATCTTAGCAATAAACAGACTACTTTCGGCCTCATTTATGTAAATATATTTTTATGTAATGACACTCATAAATTATGTATCTACATTTTCTTTACGGCATACTAACTTTTGCCCACGGCTCCGTCCAGATGTATGGCGGTTATCGTATCTTCCTTAACAGTCAAGGTATCTAAATACTAAATTTCATTAAAATTGATGCAGTGGTTTAGCCGCGATAGTGACAGACAGACAGAGTTACTTGCGAATTTATAATATTAGTATGCATAATGTGGATGGGTGGCAACCCTAGCTAGTGTTTCTACCTAAACAGAATGTTAAGCGACAGATTAGAATTGATATGCCGTAAGATTTACTTATTGGCGCCAATGTCTGACACTTATCTCTAAACTTTCGTGACTTGTACGCTTATGTGTTGTTGGCTACATCGCGGCTATGGCATAATGGAAACGAATTGTTTGTTAGTTTTAAAAGCTAATACAATATATAAACAATGTAATTAATTTTATATCATTGAGATGCCCGTGGCTTATTGTTGCGGCGACGGTATGATAGCGGCGTGGTCGCAACATATAATGATTGGGCCGATAAGTAGGAGGAAGTCTCTATGGCTTACCCCAAGATATAGCCTGGTTAGACGCGGCGTCGATTCTCAAATAACATGGTCCGGGTCCTTCTCAGAGCACGGCACACACGGCCTGATACCGACCGTAGCTCGAGGTGGTTTTTAGTGAAAACACCATACACTCCTGGCTCCTGAGTCTCCGAGATGCTGGAAATCCAAAGGCATTTGCCAACGCGTCATCAAAAGAAGGGTTCTGGGATTTAGGAGGCAAAAAGGCAGACAGAGAGACAATGCAAGAGTTATAAAATGCATTACCCACCCTGAGCGACCTCCCAATTCTTAATGACTTCCTTCAGCCTTGAATAAGAAGGTGATTAAAACACCGGTAACGTTTATCACCTCAAAGAAGATGTATGTGTGTGTTCGTTTATTAAAATGGTTGTGGATAAGTGAATTCTGCAGCCAACAATTTCCTTTACAGTTTGAATACAATATTTAATAGCGCAGAGTAGTAAAGTGATAAAGTTTATCTGTGAGGTCCAACACTCTGAAAAAATTTCATTTAAGATGTTAAATTATGATGAAAATGTCAAATTCTTAATGAAGGTCACTAACCACATTGTCCGGTTAAATGGGGCCGTGCGCTCGCAGTGACGCCCATTTAAGTCATTTGACAAACATTCCGTGACACGGTACGATGTGCAAAGATGTAATTTGGTATAAAATTCTACACAAACACAATTAAATTGTGTTTTGCTGTGATTTGGGGCCACAAGAATTGAGATTTCATAGACTACTAATGTTTACACCAGCTAGTATTTTCGTTAACAGGCAAAGAGTAACCTATGTCCTGTTTCAAGAATCAAAGTATTCCTTTGCTAAATTTTATTGAAATCGAGGCATTGGTTTAGCCGAGAAAGCGTCGAAAGATGGACAAACAGAAATACTTTATATTTAATATATTCGTTATTCATATTCGTGTATTACTTTATAATATAGCTAAATTATGAAATATTACTAGCGTGATAAAGATAAATATTTGTTTTCTGAAAGAAGCAATAGAATAAACATTATTACTTCATTAGATTATTACTTACAAGGTAGTAGAGTTACGCTGATTTCAGCACAGTAGGGCCGGCTCGACCGGGGCGGTACTACCTGAGCACAGAAAATCAACGTAAAATGACAGCGATCGTGCTATCGTGTTTCTTTGGTGAGTGCGAGACCGGAGGCTCAATGATGCAGAAGCATCACTGGCCCACCATAGTGTGGGTCACCATGCTGCATTATTGCAGTATGGTGACCACCACTCTTGGATTCTGCTTATGCTTTCCATCAGGCAGAGTAGAGACATTTTGGCACGGCTTAGAAAAAAAAAATCACCCCTACATCGCAAAATGAGGATCCCACGACCAGATGAGGTGACCATACCTGGCTGTTCCTGACCGAACAAGTGAAGATCATAAATATCTGCATACCCTTTATCAATATCCTTTAATAGTCTACTGCTTGACATAGGTTCTTCCTTAAAAAAAAGAGGTTTTGGCATTCTACACCTTGTTAGCTAGACTATATGGTATAGATTATGTTTTAAGTTTTCTCCTTGCAGTGATGTTATCCTGCGTGGTACTCCCTTAGTCGGTTTTTACGACACCCACGAGACATACCCTCCGTATTCTAAATCCTCCTCCACTGACAACCTCATAATATAGATAAATAGAAAAAAGATTAAAGTATGAAATATTAGAATGACAGTGGTATCACTCTGGTCAAGTCGGCCCGGCTCACACCACTTTGCATACCACGGTCTTACACAAAACTGATGTGAAACAGCGCTTGCGCGCGTACCCCAATCCCTCCAGCATCCCTCTCCCCATCCACCAAAGGCCAGCAACGCACTTTTGACGCCTCTGGTGTAGCGAGTGTCCATGGGCGGTGGTAATCGCTTACCATCAGGCGATACGCCTACTCGTTTGCCCCCCTAGTCCATATAAATAAAGTTTAAGCAAAATAATTCCAAACATTTAAAATACATCAGCCTGTTCTTGTTGTTATTTATTTATTTATTTATTGTTCTCAGATCGGCCGGTTGTTTGTGTCTACACCCGCTGGCTTAGATGCCTTAAGACAAAAACAGCTGTTGTTCAACCGCAGTTAATTAGTGCAAGCCAGTACCTGCTGGTCACGAGAGGATATACATATTCTGCAATTGTACCCCTAATAAAAGCACAGGGTTGTCGCACTTCGATGTCTTAGTTATAAAATTATTAAATAAATGCATGGTAAATATATATTGCAATTTTGACTCTTAAACGGAGAAAATACAGTTCAAATTTGAATGGCCCCTGACACCTTCAGCATTCGGTTTACTGCAGTTGTATTATTTCTAATAGCCGTCTCACCAGCATTACCTCCAATGTCCTTCCATATATTTAGTTAACTGTGTATGTACAAAGCATATACCAATGTAGTAATTTTGGTATATAGATAGATAACTAAAAGCAACTTTGATATGGATCAAAAAGTAATCTGTGAAATCTATTCAAAATATCTCTTGAATAGATTTAGTTGGTAACGATATTAATTAAAATTTTATTGTACTTATTAATAATTAAAATGACCGTCCTATTATATTAGATTTGTCCTTATCTTTGAGACAACCTTGGGATTTAATAGCAGACGAGAATGAAGAAATTAAAGACGTATTGAGTTTTTTTATGCCTAAGTTATCAATGTACAGTATGTTTCAACTACGCCAGAAAATCACTGCAAGGAGAGGGAACATTTGAAACTAATCCCATATCAACCCGTCTGTTCATTGTGGAATAGAATTCCAAAACCTTCTTTCTAAGGAGAGGTTTTTGTCTAGAAGTAGACTATTAGAGATTGTTGTTGAAAAAGATAAGTTGCTACCAGTTTTTCTCGTTAAAATTATTGCGGAGACATTTTAAACTAAGCCTAGTATTTGCCTGTTACTTCAGTGCAAAAAAGTATACTTCGCTTTAATAAAATCACTTAAATAAAATAGTTAAATAAATTCTAACTAACAATTGACTATCAAAATTCGCTTCTGTAAAACTAATCTATGTTCGCCATTGATGTTCGCATCTTTATCGCTCTCACGGCGAAATTAGTTTACTCTCTCTTTCTTGACCTACAATAGCGTGTTAGGTGTTATTACCTACTGTAATTGCGAGGTATGACAATTACGTTGCATTCGAGTCTTCACTTTTTGTGTGCTGATAACATATCTGCTTCTTTTTATATGATATCATTGTCTGTTACATATGTATATCCCTTTAAAAATTTAATCACACATTTTTGGAACATCCTGTATGTGCGTAAAATTTTGTAAAGATAGTGGGTATTTCATAACTAAAAGTTTTTTGTGAGTGTTCAGACTCCATATTTAACTAAGTTTGATTTAAGAAGTTTCATTGGGCGATATTAAATTATTATTTTCTATAAATATAAGCCTCTACTCTGCCTTGCCTCATGGACAATGAGCAGAATCCAAGAGTAGTGGTTACCATATTCATTCTGAATACAGATAATGCAGAGGTGATCCATATTATGCCGTCCTATTGAGATAAGATGATTCATCAATAAAACATACCAACATAAATACTATCATTTTAGGTTGATGATCTGTGAAAAGGGAGTGCCATCCCAGTCGAGCCAGTCCGGTTCATGCTGAAATTAGCGTGGCTCTAGTACCTTGAAAAATATCTTACCTTTACCGTGGGAGAGCCACGCTTCGGTTCATACCGAAGCATGGCTCTCCGACTCGACTGGAGTGATACCACGGCCTCACAGAAAACCGGTGTGAAATAGTGCGCTGTGTATCCCCGAGTGTGGGTGTCTATGGGCGGCGGCAATCGCTTACCAGCAGGTGATACGTCTGCTCCTTTGCCCACTATACTATAAAAATATAAATATATATATCTGAATATTGTAATGAAACTGTATAAATTTTCATCGGGCAGCAACCCTAGCTGCTGGTAATAACAGAAGACACGGTCAGGGATTTTCATCATTATGCGTGTAATTTGAGGGAAGTTCACGGCCATTAACAGAACATGCTGTAGTTAAGAGGTGTAAGATATTATAACATAATATTTTATACAGAATGTTCATGCAGCATAATTTCTTTAATGCATATATTGTTTTTTCTGAAACAGAAGGATTATATTATCTATAAATTTCAAGCAATAAACGAGCAAAAAGAGGGGAAAAATAATACAATCGAATAGAAGTTTATTGATTTTACTATTACAGATTTGTTAATCAAAACACGTTTGTTATATGGGAGCCTCCTTAGTTATTTGTTTTAATTTAATTTACTATTTATTTTAACTAGCGATCCGGTGCGTCTTTCAAATTTTCGTATTTTCTCTAATATGTTATACATTCATTTAACATTATAAACTTTCATCTTGAATCACTCTTTCTGGCCGAAAAATGTACAAAAATCCGTTGAGTTACTTTTTACCATTTGGGGACGAAACCCTAAAAAGTATACAAATAAACTTCACACATATACCTAGATTACATTTTATGAGATACGAATTAAGTGCTAAACCTAAAGCCCTCATTTTATAGACTTTAAAAAAAGGATCATGATACAAAAACGAATTTTGATTTATCTGCCCACACGAGGACTTCGTACACTTAACGACAGCTTACTCTATAGAAATCGCTAAAATTTACTGGCGAGTATCAACTTTTACGATATAACAGCTGTAATAGGGGTAGTGGGTTCGTAAAATTGAATGTTTTTACTGAATGACATTCAATTTGACATGCTATTAGTATTAAAACGGCTTGAAAGGGAGCTTTTTATATGTTCCAATATTTTTTTTTATTTGAGGGTAGGTTTGATTGGGTAGGTTTTACTGTGATCCGATAATTTCAGGTTGATTGAAAGAATGAATGAGAAAAAGAGATAGGTAGGTTGGCTTAGTGGTGATTACGGCCACGGCAGTTAGTCTCAACGGAAATCAACCAGTCACACATTAGATATTATAGTGACAAGCGCAAACATAACGCATTCTCTGTTCCCTTACTCTCATCGACCGATGAGACGGCCATCCGACACGACCAGGAGTGATGAATCGTAAGGGCGTAAGTCTTCAGGTGCTTTATGAGCCCCGGGGGCTAAGACCTCAATTTCCAAACTACGGGCTGTTATTAAGCATTTCTCTAATCAGAAACATTCACTAACACTCTTTGGTCCGGCCTGGGAATCGAACCCGAGACCTCTTGAACGGCAATCGCATGTGCTAAGCGTCAACGAGGTAGGGACCTTGGCTGCTAAGTACAACAACCATACAATACCCTATATTTTTCCTAAAATTATGTTCTTTATATCCCATTGTTGCTTGAAAGAGATTGCTTCGGAGTGACAAAGCACCAACTTGTACTTATCTAGTACTAGTACTAGTTGTTGCCCGCGGCTCCGCCCGCGTGTATGTCGGTTATCGCGACAAATAGGAGCCTATGTGTTATTCTGATGTATAAGCTATATTATTGTAAAGATTCATACAAATCCGTTCAGTAATTTTTGTAAAAAGAGAAGAGAAAAGAGTAACAAATATCCATCCATTCATACTTATAAACTTTCGCGTTTATAATATTAGTACGATTATCTTCTTATTTAACTGGTGTACAATAAAGCGATACATTATTTTTATAAAACACGTATTTTAGAACTTCTCTGCTATGCACGTAAAACCGCCTCGTTATCTATAGAAATAAATTAAATTGGAGTGTCTGTTTGTAATATTAAAATAACCGCTTTTTACTAAATGCATATGTATGTAAACACGATACGTGTACCAAAATAACATTTTTTACACTTTTTGTCTGACTATCTGTTTGTTGTCTGATTTTGACATGACTTTCACTGGCAGATACCTGATGACGTAAGGAGTAACTTAGGCTACTTTTTTTTAGACAAGCTTTGTCCCGGCATTACCCGCGGTACAACAATAAATGCGGGGTTCACCTAGTCATATATATAACCTAAATTTCCTGCTACAATATATGGTAATAAAGATCTAATATCATCAAAATTATATCATCATTACGTCACCCTTGGCCACTATTTGATTGATGGGTAGTATTAATCTTCATCGGAGGCAACCAAAACTACAAGAGATTGAACTTAGAGTGATATAATATGTTTATATTGCCTTGACTTTAACGCCGTTTGCAAAACGGCGTCAAAGTATTGTGGTATATGCGCTGAGTATTGTGGGTCAAACCCCATGGGGCCCAAATTGTAATTCTGAGTCTAGGTGTTTTTTGTGTCCGTTTCATGTATGTTCTTATTGTTACACACGAATAATTAGGACTAATTAATGTTTATCAACTGAATGACATTTGCATTCGTAACATATGTGTATTACTACCCCTTTGTGTCACCCACGATAAAAGCTTCTATTTCAAGCAGACAGCTACGTTATAAAAAGAACCAGACAAAATATTTTACAATGTTACGTTTCTGATGTGCCGATCCAAAATAAAAGAGGAACAGTAAAGGCAAATAGCGATTATTGTGATGAACTACTCGTAGCATTTGCTTTAGCTCTGCCCAGTTTGGACTCAGTAATTGGGTTTAGTAATCCAGATTCATCATTATCTTCCTAGCCTTTATTATTCCCAAGATTTGCGGTCAGCTACTATATCAACCGATTTTACCTGAGTATCAGTTTTTACAGGGAACGACTGGCATCGGACCTCTGCAATCCTGAGGGTGAACTGAATTCGAAGGTTGAAGAACTAGTTGTCAGTATATTTGAGGGAACTGACTTCCCAATAAGGATTACTATAGATGTTCACGACAACCGGGACCGACGGCTTAACGTGCTTTCCGAGGCACGGGCGGGAAACACCGCCATCTTCCATACTCCGGGCTGCTATTAAGAACTTCTTGTAAGAAAAACCCAACAGCAGTCCGATCCGGGAATCGAACCCGAGGCCTCTTGATCTGCAGTCGCATACGCTAACCACTAGACCAACGATGCAATCTACTATAGTAGTAAACCAGATTAATATTATACATTCCAAGGACAGTAAAGACATAGGTTACTCTTAACATATAACTGACATATACGCGGGAGAAACCGCGGGAAAAGACTAGTATAAATATAAAACTTTCATCATCATCTTTAACAGCCTTTAACAGTTCACTGTTGGACATAGGATTTATTATAATTGGAAAGTAATCAAGCATTATCGCTCGGAAATTGTTGTTTCAAAAATTATTTATATTTTCGTAGATTACTGGCTTAATAATAATAACTATTGTAATGAATTATTTTAAAATAATCAACTGCATCTTAACATACTATAAAATTAAGTTGCTTTTATTGTCTGTTCGCATAGATCTTTGAAGCTACTCAACAGATTTTAATATAGTTTCAGCAAAAGAATAAGTGATTCAAAAAAACTAAATTGAAATCGCTTCATCCGTTCGCGAGCTACGGAGCCACAGACAGACAGACAGACAGACAGACACGTCAAACTTATAACACCCCTATTTTTGCGTCGGGGGTTAATAAATGATTCGCATATCTAAACACACAACGCCATGTAGTGTCAAACTAAGCGGAGCTTGTAATATGTACATTTCACTCATATTATAGTAGAAATTTCAAGATCTTGCCATGTTAAATAAGTCATCATGAGTTGCGAGTCGTTTCTACCACTCTTTCTTATTTCTTTCTACCAGTTAACACTATGCTGCATGCATTGCAATATGGCGTCACGTCTGTCATTGACAACAAATTATTTAAACGCATCACAGAGTGTTAGTTCTGAAGTTAATTAAAACTGTGTATTCGGCCCACGTATACCGCAGCCCTGGCGGCGTCCTAACAAATTAGTTGTCAACTGTTAGTTAATTTTGTTCTACACAATAAATTATCTGTGACATTCTACCATCACTCTAGAAACTACTAATCCCTACTATTTATAAATGCGAAAGTAATTCTGTATGTCTTTCACGTTGTCACCGTTAAACTGCTGCAACGATTCTAATGAAATTTGGCATGGAGTTACTTTGATTCTTGAGGAAGGGCATAGAAATCAATAAACGACGTAGGCGCAGGCAGAGCCGTGAACAATAGCTAATAATTTATACAACAGTAGCTTTTGAGTGCGGCTCCGCTAGCGTGTATGTTGGGTATTGCTATAAAGTGTTGTAAAAATATTAAATAAATGATTTGATTTGATTTGATTTGATTGCTGTAAAAAGCAGCTTATGGCCAAATTTCATTAAAATCGGTTCAGAGAGAGGTACTTTTGAATATATAGTATTAGTATGGACTATGAACTGCCTAATTATAGCTCTCTTTAATAATTTATACAGGCGCTTATCTAGAGGTAAGTCAGATCTGTTACCAATTGTCAGTTAGCATTACAGTCCTGCATCTGCATTACATGACTGCCTCGTTGGTCTCGCGGTTGGCTTGTGCGACTGCTGGTCATGAGGCCTCGGGTTCGATTCCCGAAAAAATGATATTAAGGTACATGTATCGTGTATACATACATATGCATTTATTAAAAAGCGGTTATTATAATATTACAAACAGACACTCCAATTTCATTTATTTGTATAGATTAACCACAGAAACGAAAAACAATTTGCATCAGACTACAGTTGCGACTAGAAAAACAACAAAAAAACATGTCCCACTTTTCAGTTCTTACAAACGGACAACAATTTACATTCAACATTTTCTTACGACTGCCTCGTTGGTCTAGCGATTGGCGTGTGCGACTGCTGATCACGAGGTCTCGAGTTCGATTCCCGGGTCGGTACAAGTGTTTGTATGATCTACAAATATATGTTTCGGAGTTTGTGTGTTTTCTATGTATAACTAGCTGAACCCCGCGGTGTCACCGGCGGCTATTGTTGTACCGCGAGTAACGCCGCGGGACAAAGTTAGTCTAAAAAAGTAGCCTAAGTTACTCCCCGGATCATCAGCTACCTGCCAGTGAAAGTCCCGTCAAAATCCGTCCAGCCGTTCCGGAGATTACCCGGAACAAACAGACAGACAGACAGACAGACAGACAAAAAATTTTTTAACTACATTTTTGGTATATGTACCGTGTATACATACATATGCATTTAGTAAAAAGCGGTTATTTTAATATTACAAACAGACACTCCAATTTTATTTATTTGTATAGATATGTATGTATTTACATAAAAAGTATGTATGTATTTGTATCAGTTGTCTTAGCACCTATAAAACAAGCTCGCTTAGCTTGGGACTAGATGTAGTTGTGTGTTAGATGTACGATGTCCGAAAAATATTTATCTTCACTATTTCGACATATTGCCTATATTGCCCGATTCATCCCTATTAGCAATATAGGTTCAGATTTTTTTAGATAGTTTTTCTTGTAAATCCCAATTTTCCCTTCTAACTTTTCGTCATAAAAATTAGCGATTAAATACATCTTTGCTTATCCCTCCGGAGACTGGTAGTTCAATAGTTAATGCTCCTGACATAAGTAAACTGTTCTAATCCCAATTCATCTCTTCCTTGAGCTATTTCGATGGCGGAAATCGAATAAATGTATTTATATCGAGTACTGTACGATTGTGAAATCGAATCCAGTGCTGTTAATGATGTGGGTGTTTTATGCACCCACGTGGGCTATTTTTGAAACAGCATCGTGTTACATAGATTACTTAAGTTAAAGAAGCGATATGTTTCTATTTGTTGCCCTTTTTACCCTACTAGGACAAAGCCGAAAGGAAGGGTTGTTAGAAAGAGGTTTGCAAGCGTGACTCAGACTGGCTGGTATAAGAGATGACGGATGTTTAAATATGATGTTAGGAACATTACTTCTGTTACTTATTTTACTAAAATAATATAATCTTGTATCCTATTGTGTTTGGCGAATATGTTATTTAAAACTACTACGCCGTTTTATCAACTGAGCTTCAAGTTGCGCTTCACCAAGGGTAATAGTTTTGGCTGTCTATGTATCTATGTTTGTTTGTTCCACCGTAGTTGAAAGTATATATAAAAACATATTTTTAATTCATATTTAAAAACGAAACTTGTTCACCTGTACTTATAGAAGCGGTAGTAACAGATAATAATTGATCAATGTATAGCAACGAAAAGTGTAGAGAAATGCTGGCTTTGGAGCTGGCTTTTAGCTGTGCAGTGGTTAGTTACATTCACTGCTAAGCTTATATAAGTCGTAGAATTAACACCTTTACACAGTTTTAGGAAAAAAGACCCGGAGGAAGATTTTTTATATAACTTTTAAATGGCTCATTCTATCTGTATTTCTATATTTTTTAATCTTTGGTTTTCAAACACTTGATAGGCGCACGCAGCACTCAGCAGACGTAATAAACATTAAGAGTAACTTTGATATGAGAGTATAAACAGATTACAAGCCACGAGCTTTCATTATATCTCTACAAGATCTTAGATAAAGCTTTGATGTATTTTATAAACAACACAGCGCGCGGCGTAAATAATAGACTCTTTTATTAAAGGTATTAATACTAGTGTTTGCAAGTAAAAAAATATATTTCCTTTATACTCCAATAACTTTAAAAATAGTACTACCGCCTTCGCCGACGAATTATTACTTAGTAGTGGTCCCCAGTGGTCGAAATTCGAACATTATTCATTTAATATTTTCACTTCGCCTCCATATGAAATTAAACTGTGCAAAATTTCAAACTGCTCCGTTAGCAGAACTTTCGCAAAAAGAGGTACAAAGTTTTTACTTCGCGTATTCATAAATAGATTATTTCTTAATTTACCCCCCTTATATATATATTATATAAGTTATAGTTATAATTTGTACCTCAGTAGTCGATGCTTTAGTTGATTCGCTATTGAAATAAACACAAATACATATACATACACACACACACACACACATATAGCAAAAAGTGTCGTTACACTTTTTCCGTCTAGCCCCCTTTCGCAACGCGCCTTATGGAACTTCGTTCCAAAACCTCCGTCTTATGAAGTCTGTTAAAATTGATTTCAATCTGTACTCGAATTAGGAATAAAGTATTCGGTGAAGTGTGTCATTGTACGCTACATCCGGTGTACATCCAGAATCAACTCAAGTCCTCTCTCTTTCCTCAACTCCCACCATAACAAGTAAATTAATATGGTAAATGCCGTTGGTGTCACAATTGCTAAATTCATTATTTTAACTATTTTAAAATTATGTAATGTGTTATTGTTTATTTACCTCAATATATACAAAAAAAATTTCCAAACATCCTCACAAACTTTCTGTGGAAAAATTAGGACAGGATATAAATCTTGGACATTTAAATTTTTGCATCACTTTTGATTCCAAAATGTTAGGTATCCTACTTTGTGTTATCTATCTTTCGAGTCAGTTTATGCTTATCGTGTCTCATCAAGCAGCTAGTTATAAATCTATACAAATAAATAAAATTGGGAGTGTCTGTTTGTAATATTAAAATAACAGCTTGTTAATCAATGCATATGTATGTATACACGATACATATACCAAAACTGTCTGTCTGTCCATCTGTCTGTCTGTCAGTCTGTTTGTTCCGGGTAATCTCTGGAACGGCTGGACGCACTTTAACGGGACTTTCACTGGCAGGTAGCCCAGGGAGTAGCTTAGGCTAAGTTTGTCAAGCGGCGTTTCTCGCGGTACGACGATAACCGCGGGTAACACCGCGGGGTTCAGCTAGAATGGAATAATTATCAAGAATCACAAACAAAAAGGATTCCGCTATCGTTTTATCAAATCTCTTACAAGTGGGAGCCAAAAACATATTTTCTAGTGGAAGTCGGTAAAATACCCAATGCATTGGTAGAATATCCCCTGCAGAATCCAATACATCTCACGAAAACTCTTGCGCCAATTAGTACCTGCCTATAACACAACTTCAAACTTTGGCGCGCAGTCCCAGGCGGCATCATCTTGCTTGGTTGGCGAATCCTCCCTTTGTGTCTCGTCCATTTTTTGCTTCAAAATGTAAAACCCTTCAAAATTTAGCTTCTGTATGAATCTACAGAACCACTCCACAATAACTAGTCTTAAGGGTAGCTATTTAAAAACATCACGCCATAAACACAGAGTGGTTGCTGGCGTTACAAGCACCGAAAGGGCGATTTGCATTTGACAAATTTTCCGACGTCCCCTACTCTTGAATTAATGATTTCGCGTGACGAGCTGTGCCGAATAATTGAGCAGAAAATATCCATTTTTTGCCGCAGTTTTAGGTCTCAATGTTAGCGATTAGCGATTTTAGGAATATCTCTCATCTTCGTGTTGAATGATGTGGCAAGTTAAAACTGTCCAGGGCATTTAAACATTGGATGGTATGTTTTTATTTTTGACTATATATTAGTGTTTACTATGCAAAGGTTCTAATAACAATTTATGATTAACTCAGAACTTTTAAGTAATGTGATTTAAGTAAGTATTGATGTCGTTCTCCTAGTTGATTTAGGCCACAGCAGCCAGTCTCAACGGAGACCAGCCAACTCCGCAGCAATAATTATAATACACATGTGTGTGCGCAACCACAGGTGTACTCTCTGTTCCCTTACTCTGTGAGAGTTATCAGACACCACCGAGAGAGATCAGGTACAAGACCGACGACTTTACATGCTCTCCGAGACACGGGAAAATAAAAACACACACACACAAAAGTTTGAATAAAAGTTTTTGTAGCTGCTATCAATGGCTGCGTTCAAATGTGCTTTTCGAAAATGTCTGATTACTATCATTCCCGGAGGAGCTCTTTATCATAATGTAAAGTGAGTTGTCGTTTTGGGGTCCCAGATAGTTTAACTCATTAGCAAAGAGGAGCATAATTATATATCTGTAATAAAAAATACTGACTGCAGTTACTACAAATAACGGTAAAAACTGTAAGTAGTTTACAAAATTTTCAAATTAATTTAGGTTCATAACGTATATCAATATTTAACTGGAAATAAAAAAAAAAATTGAAAATTTACTCAGAAAACTTAAAATTGGCCTTCTAAACAAATTTTAGTAATACGTTAATTAAAACTTTCAACAGTTATAAAGCTGTTGATTGCAAATAACTGAATATTTTCTAACTAAAACCATAGTAATACATGAAATTAATTAAAATTACTCAAAACTTCTATATAGATACCTATTAAATTAAAAATTTGGTTGGAGGTACGACGTAAGTCGCTCTGTGGAAAAACTGATATTCAGGTAAAACCTAATGAACTAGTAGCCGACCCCAATTAATCTTGGAAATAATAAAAGCTAAGAAGAAGAATTGTAAAAAAGAAAAAGAAAATTGATACTTTCGTCATCACAAACAAAACAAAAAAAAACGGCTTGAAGAACTGAATCAAATTAAAATCAAAAGCACCAGCTTTCAAATAAAAAAGTATCATCAAAATCGGTACACCCAGTCGAAAGTAACAAACATAAAAAAATACAGTCGAATTGAGAACCTCCTCCTTTTTGAAACCGGTTAAAAAAGCAAAGGCTGGTTTCTCGCTAACGGTAGGACCTCAGCAGTACATACTCGGTAACAAATGGATGGCAAAATTTACGTTTCGCTAACAATATTTTATGTTTATCGGTTTAATATTAAAAGGATATTCGTTTGCAATAACTCCACGTTACATATTTATCCCTAACCTCTACTGGAAAACAAATTATTAATTGTTTTTTACGTTTGCTATTATACACATTTTTTATGGTCTTCAGAACAAGGCAAACCGTTTTATGTCCTGTAATAGATTTAGGATTCTTTTGTAAAATAAACTTAAAAAAAACTCAACTGAATTCAATTTAATTTCTTTTTGTGTTTTTAACCGACTTCAAAAAAAGGAGGAGGTTTCTCAATTTGACCGTATATCTATAGTATATATTTTTTTATATGTATTCGCAGATAACTTCGTCGTTTATGAACAAATTTTGATGATTATTTTTTTAATGGAAAGGAGATATCCCAACGTGAGAATGACACTAATGATGAAACATTGATGATGGCATCCAAGAGAAATCGAGTCAAACCTTGAAGTCGGTGTTATTCTTGTTATTATTTTAGGTATTTCACAATTCCGTCATTTTGATTGGTTGTAGGTAAATAGGGTTCACTTTCCGTTTAGTTCACGTTTGGGGTTATTTAAGTTTGATTTACAAAATACTGATGTTATTTTTTTATCTAAATGGAAAATCAAAATCAAAATACTGTGGATGGTGTTGGTCGCCATGCTGCAGTATTGCATTGTTTGCTTTCACAATGAGCATGGTAACCACCGCTCTTGGATTTAGCTTATGCTTTCCATCAGGCAAAGTAAAGTGTCTTTGGCAGGCCCATACATAAAAATTAGAAAAAAAAAGAAATGAAGCATACGCATCATTTTTAATTCTACTACGGTAAAGAAAGGGTAATATTTTTGTCAATCTGTGTATGTTTGGGGGTCCACTGTTCCACCGTAATGCCTAAACTACTGAACCAATTTTAATGAATGAGGTGTAAATAGATTCGTAATAATTACTCGGGTGATATGAATATTATCAAAAGTTTATACATAGTCAGGTTATAGTTTTTTCAACTTTCTCTCTCGTGTATCTCTTAAGGTTTTATGTAAATCAGACATGTATTTTGTTGACTTGGTGGCACGTTTATTTTGTAGGGACACAACCGACCGTACCGCATCGATAAGAATACTACCCGTTATTTTTTTTCTTGTTCTTTTTAAAAAAAAAAACAACTCCAGCACTAGGAATACCTATATTTTGTGTCACGGGGGACTTTATAGAAAGTTTTTTTCAAACATTACCACAAAACACCATCAAATCCCAAACAGAGCAGAGCTTGTATTATGGGTACTAAATAACTGATTTAAATTTATTTATACTTTTTTTTATAAATACATATTATACATAGAAAATACCCAAACTCCGAAACAAATATTTGCAGATCATACAAACATTTGGTCCGACCCGGTAATCGAATCCGAGACCTCATGCACAGCAGTCGCGTACGCTACCGCGCCAACGAGGCAGTCAAACATACATGAAACGGACACAAGGAAGAGAAAGACATACAGATTAATAATTGTGTATGTGGGGATCGAATCCACTGCACTTAACACAATAGGAAGTTGTGAGATAACCGTTTAAATGACTACGTCATCCGTGAAGTTTACTTACTCAAGTAAACACGATGGCTGGGGCCCGTACACCGTCTGTATGAACAAGCCGACTCAAAACTATGGTCCTTTCTTTAAAAGGACAACCCAGACTCTATATCGTACTCTCATAGTGTCGCCATCTAGTCCCAAGCTAAGCAGAACTTGTGTTATGGGTACTAGACAACCAATACAAATACATATATATACTTTTTTTTGTAAATACATACATATTATACATAGAAAACACCCAAACTCCGAAACAAATATTTGTAGATCATACAACCACTTGGTCCGACCCGGGAATCGAACCCGAGACCTCACGATCAGCAGTCGCATACGCCAACCACAAGACCAACGAGGCAGTCGAAGACGGTCGCAGTTTATTTAATCACGGACTCCAAAAATTCTTCCCAGGGTGAGTTTTAGTAAATGCCGGCACCTTCTAGCTGTAAAGTCCGAAGTGTAGATTTACTTGCAAAATAAATATCATTTTAACAAACAATAAAAGACGATTTGCATCTTTGAAGAACAGTGAATTTAGTCTCCTTTTAACCATTATTTTCCTCCGTCACCGAAATGAATGAGGAAAAATAAAGAAACATACCATTGAGAGCTTCATCATTAACGCTGACACAGTTTTGTGTCCATTACTTTTTTCGTCAATGATGAAACTTGTTAGGGTATGAAAATTTTTTGGGAATGTGACCTCCCGTCAAGTTAAATACCCACTTTTTTATGGTTTAAAACGAGGGGATTGTTTTTAAATAAGGTTGAAAATTCTGTTTAGAATGGAAAATAACAAATTGTAAAAGTAAAGGTAAATTTATATTAGAAGTTATAATTACACTTTATAAATAAACATAAGATAAGTGTTTAGACTTCAAAATTCTACTACATTCAGGTCTTGTTTCGCAGATAAATTCCGGATAGCTTATCTGACAGGTGGTTTGACACAATTTATAAGAAAGACTTTTTTTTAGACTAGCTGAACCCCGCGGTTTTACCCGTGGTTATTGTTGTACCGCGAGTAACGTCGCGGGACAAAGTTAGCCTAAAAAAGTAGCCTTAGATCATCAACTACATGCCAGTGAAAGTCCCGTCAAAGTCGATCCAGTCGTTTCAGAGATTACCTAGAACAAACAGACAGACAGGCCGATAAACAGGCAGACAAAAATTGCAAAAAAAATTTTTTGGGAACATGTACCGTAACGTATATTAAAAAGCGGTTATTTTAATATTACAAACAGACACTCCAATTTTATTTATTTATATAGTCATATACGTTATATGTGGGTAGTTGTCAAGTGCACATAGAAAAGTTTAAGCTCCATTTAAAATTATAATTAAAATTGTTTATACCATTAATTTTATAATACTCATGACTTATTTGTCCTACTAGTACAACTGTCTGCTGGTGCAAGTGTTAGTAATCCCTACATTACAAGTTTTATCATCCTTTTTTCATATCTTTTATTTTAAAAATTTTTTTTTCAACTATTAATAATAATATGGAGTCTCTACTAAAATCCATCACCGACATGAATATCCTGTTCAACTCCCGTATGGCTGAATTTGAGTCAAGAGACAAGATACAGAGAGGAACCAGCTCATCCACATCAGCCACCAATCTTGAAGCAGAGTTCGCAGCCTTCAAAAAGTTTGTATTCCAGGCTCTTCATGACCTTCAACAGCAGGTCCAAATATTAGCACAGTCTGCAGACAATATGGAGACTCGTAGCAGACGAAAGATGCTACTGCTACATGGGGTACCAGAGGAAAAAAATGAAGAAGTTGCAAAAGTGGCTACTAAAATCTTTAGCGAACAATGTAAGGTGAGCGGTTTCAGTACTCATAGTATAAAGAGAATTCGAAGGCTGGGTCGGCTGTCAATATCTGGTAAGCCCAGGCCTATACTTTTAAAATTTCAAGAAGTGACTACTAGAGACTCTGTATGGTTCTCTAAAACGAATTTAAAGGGTACGGGAATCACAATATCAGAGTTTTTAACCAAACAGAGGCACGAGGTCTTTATGTCTGCACGCGAAAAGTTTGGCATAGCCAGATGCTGGACTAGGGAAGGTATTATTCACGTTACAGGCCCTAATGATATAAAGTATCGTATAACAACGCTTGGTGAACTCGAGGCCATTGACGACGATGCAGTGAAGCCAGTAGCAGTAGCTGCCAAACCTACAGTTAATAAAACCAGGCGTGCAGCTAAAAAATAAATCGAGAACACTGTTTATCGTCTCTAAAGTGTTGTTTTAAAGTGCGTTTTTTGTATTTGTTTGGTTCATCATGTCGCATGATAGGCACTTTGCTTTCTGAGTGCCATAGCTGCACATTATACGATTGCGCGATATTTACATCTGCCATACAATAGTTTATTTATTTACCCTATCCAATCAAATTCTTTTCTTTCTCATAATAAAATTGTTGGTTGGTGTTCAATAATCTTGTATTCTGTCAATCAAAATAGGTGCTGTCACATGACGTGCAGATGATTGCGTTATGCGTTCCAGTTTACGTCCTTTAATCGTTGTGTTGCATTCACATACTTTGGATACTAGTCTTTTGGCTTAATATTACTATTTTATATTCTTGGATAACAGTCTTTATTTTTAATGTATTTTTAGTTATAGTTTATGTTAGGCATTTATTATTTTATTTTTTTTGTTGGATTGTTTGTTTTGGAACGCATTCCGGTGATTAGTTTTGTTATTTACAGAAACTTATAACTTTTGTCAATTTAATTACTTTAATGGCATGCAACCGGCAGATAGATAACTTGAATTAGTTTTAGTAGCACATTTTGTTTAAGTTTTAGTTTAAGTAAAAATTACATTTTATATTTTTCTAAGTATTTATATTGTTTCATATTGATGACGTCATCCGTCACTCAGAGTGATGCTGATGAATATATCTCAGCATCTAGTGATGATGCAAGTTTCGTAAGTATTCCTTCGCTAGCGGATACACTTTCGAACAATTTCTCCGATGTTCCCAGGAATTTCAATGTCGTTCATATCAACGCGCAAAGTATTCCGGCTCATTTCTCTGATATGCTGACAACCTTCGACTGTACGAATGTCCATGCAATCCTTGTATCAGAATCGTGGCTAAAGCCATGCCTCTCCATGGTATCGTATTCACTACCAGGCTTTCAGTTGGTAAGGAATGATCGCATCTGTGGACGTGGTGGTGGAGTTGCCATGTACATCCGATCTCACATCCCTTTCTTCATAGTAGATATGTCACCTCAGCCCCCACCCACAAATGCTGGCGAGCATTTATTCGTCGAAATCTGTCTCCATAACACAAAACTACTTCTCGGTGTATTTTACAGTCCCTCCTTACGAGTAGATTATTTTTCTTCGCTCGAAGTACTTTTAGAAAACCTAACCCCCTCGTACAGTCATACTATAGTCATGGGTGACTTTAATACCTGTTTACTAAAAAATGATTCTCGTTCCGTCACCCTTCGATCCATTATTGAATCTAGTAATCTTTCCATTCTTCCACTAAATCCAACACACAATCTGCCAAATCGCAACTCATCTCTCCTAGACCTTATCCTTGTATTCTCTGTAGAGCACGTTGCCAAACATGGCCAGTGCTCTGCAGACTCATTTTCCTATCACGATCTCCTTTTTCTTTCCTATCTCATTCGTACTCCTAAACCTAAATCTAAAATCATCTCGCAGCGTAACTTTCGTAATATGAATATCGAAAACCTTCGTAGAGATGCTGAAAACATCGACTGGAGTCCTCTCTTTAACTCTCAATGCCTCGATGATAAAGTTGATTTCTTCACTAATAACTTGATATGCCTGTACGATAAACATGCGCCGATGCGATTAATAAAGGTAAAACATCTTCCTGCACCTTGGCTTACTGAAGACATAAAGGAGGTACAGAAAAAGAAAGCAAGGGCGCAAACTAATTATAAAAAACACCCGACAGAATTAAACAGGGAAAAATACGTGCTTATTAGGAATCTCTGCAATAAGATGTGTAGGAATGCACAGCGCCGACATATCCACAAATCTGTTGAAGATGGTAACCCAGCTAAAGTCTGGAAATTTCTTAAGTCGTTGGGGATTGGCAAGTCACGTCCTAATAATACTTCAAAAGATGTTGATATTGATTCCTTGAACTCACACTTTTCTGCTTCTTCCAGTTACGGAGGAACTACCAAAATCGCGACATTGAATTATCTTTCTTCTTTGCCGATCCCTAACTGTTCTCCATTCTTTTTCAGTCAATTTGCTGCATGTGATGTAAAGAAGAGCATAATGTCAATAACCTCTAATGCCGTCGGAAACGACAGTGTCAGCCGTAATATGGTTCTTCCTATCCTCGAAGAAATCCTTCCTATAATTTGCCATATTCTCAATTACTCTATATCCATCAACAGTTTTCCATCTGCATGGAAAATGGCTAAAATTATTCCTCTCCCCAAGAAATGCAATCCGTCCTCCATTTCAGATTATCGTCCCATATCTATCCTTCCTTTCTTCTCCAAAGTCCTCGAGCGGCTTATTTATACACAAATGAGCTCATTTCTTTCAAAAAACTGTTTCCTTAATTCATTCCAATCAGGTTTTCGTCCAGGCCACAGCACTACCACAGCTCTAGTCCATATTACGGATGACATTAGGTCGGGGATGGATGAGGGAAAGCTAACAGTCATGGCTTTGCTAGACTTTAGCAACGCGTTCAACACCGTTGATTTCGATGTTTTGTTGGGCATACTGTGCTCTCTTAACATATCTCCATCGGCAATTGACTGGTTTCGTAGTTACCTGTATGGTCGCCAGCAGCGTGCTTGTATTGAAAATGTTTACTCCTCTTGGCGCACAACATCTGCAGGTGTACCTCAGGGCGGCGTGCTATCCCCTTTACTTTTTGCAGTTTTTATAAACTCAATCACAAACCAATTACTTTCTACCTACCATCTTTATGCAGATGATCTCCAAATTTATTCACAAGCTACGCCAGATAATTTAACACAAGCAGTGGACGTTATTAATCAAGACTTAATGCAAATTTGCAACTGGAGTAGGGAGTATGGACTAAATATAAACCCAATTAAAACTCAAGTTATGATAGTAGGTAGTTCCAGGCTGCACTGCAAAATTAACTTTCAGCAGATACCACTTGTGTGTTGCAGCGGGACAGTTGTTCCATATAGTGATAAGGTGAAAAACTTGGGGATCTGTATGGATAAGTACCTATCCTGGAACTCTCAGATCGGAGAAGTTAGTCGTAAACTATTTGCTGCAGCGGGATCACTGCGAAGACTACGGAATTTCCTTCCAACTACTACTAAAGTTGCGCTCGCACAATCACTTCTGCTCCCCATCCTTGACTATGGCGATGTCAGCTATCTGGATCTCACCGAAGACCAATTGAACAAACTTGAGCGACTTCAAAACTTATGCATTAGATTCATATTTGGATTACGTAAATATGATCATATCTCAGAGTTTCGTTCCAAGCTCAAGTGGCTACCAATACGCTTTCGCCGGAATCTGCATATTCTTACTCTTTTATACAGTGTTCTGTTTCATCCTCATACACCACCTTATCTCAAAGAACGTTTTCAGTTCTTAAAAAATACACATTGCAGAGATCTGAGGTCATCGGAGAATTTAAAGCTAAAAATGCCAACACATTCTACTCAGTTTGCAGCCAAGTCTTTTACTGTGCAGGCGGTAAGGCTCTGGAACAACTTGCCTGATAATATCCGACGAGCGAAAACCTTGACTATGTTTAAAAAGCTGGTAAAGGATTACTACTTATTCCTGTAAATACTTTTGGTTTGATTTTATATTGTATATATGTATTTGTGTAGGTATAAGTATGTGTGTTTGGTATGAATAGTGTATAACATTTGTTTAAGGATCCCTACTGATATTTTTATATATTTTTGTTATAATTTGTTACCTGTGTGTAAAGCTACCATAAATTCTAACACATAATGTCTGCGTATGGTTGTCTGGAAGAAATCGCCGTGAGCGATAAGACCGCCAATTGATACACATACTATGTAACTGTGTAATTTGTGTATACAATAAAGATAGTTAAATAGTTAAATAAAATATACGTCAAATTATCTGTTAGAGAAGCTATCCAAAAGATATTTTTAACTGGTGAAGAGGGCCTTATAAAAATAAACATTTAAATTGATTTATTAGTAAACCATTACAGCAGTACTAGAGTACGATGATATAAATGATCACACCTTATTCGATTATGACTAAATTTCGATCAATTTTTTTTGTAATTTACATTAAACACTACCCTACTACTAATACTACACTATAGGTCTTCGCTATCCACACTCACTCTGTGAAACACAGCGCAAACGCTATTTCCACGAAGCAAATACAAAGAGGAGATGCCCTAATGAGATTTTTGTACGAAGCAATGCGTGACAATTTGCGGGGGTGAGGGGGTGTTAGTTTACACTTTTCCATCTACCAGACAATAGCAAAACTTCTTGCATCGTTGTACGAGTATATTGCTATGTAGTTTAGCTAGCTGACACTAGTGTGGACGTACTCAGAATTTCAAGGAGTAGTTTTTTCAAGGTCGATTTTGTAAGCATCTTGAACAAAAAACATCATTCGTAAATAATTTTGCAAAAGCGAACTTTTTTTTTCTAATAAATAACCCTAAATAAAACATTGTTCAATATGTTTGGTTTACACGTGGATTATGTAGAATAAAAATTAATATATGTTGTGCAAATCTTTTATTTAAAAAATAAATAAATTTATATTTTATTTCACTTCGGAATTGGAATGCTTAAATAACGCCAATCTTAGAAAACCAACTAATCTAAATCTGAATTGAATGGTCATACCAATGTTGCCTATAATATTCACATCTAATCACTTTTAATCTTGCCTAATTTGGGTTTAGATAATAAGTTCCTTTTTCGATTTTTTATGATTTTTCCTTGAAATGAATCACTATCATAACAACGGGAAGAACAAATATTGATGTATTTTGTAGGAGTCCAGTTTTGCCTATTATTTTTTTGATCCATTGCTCTTCAATACTATCTTTAGATGAAAATTTAGAACATTACCTGTATACTGATACATTGTATTATTTTATGAATTAAAAAAAAACCATCGAATCATCAGCATAAGTAAATTTTCTTTTTTTTTTTTTCAATATTTAAAGTAACAACTTTCAATGCAAGATTAATATAGTCGTAACTTGATAAAATATTTGGATTCTAAATACGACCCTGACTTTTTATTTTAGAATAGATGCGATAGATGTCAGTCTGTTCACGATATAATTAAGAAAAATACAAAAAAAATACCATGATGAATAAAAATTCATTAGGTAAGAATGTAGAACTCATTTCCGTATCTTTTTATGGTATGTTTTATTAATATTCAGCTCAACGTACCATTGTATTTTTATTTCCAGTAACACAAAGTTTTGCCATCTAGTGGCGAGTAAATATAATAACATTTCAATAAAACACCAAGAGATTTTTCTAGAACTTTTAAAAAATTAGCTATAAAATTACTTATAAAAGAAATATGATGCCACTTATGGTACCAGAACGTCTATCCGAGATATTTGTACAAGATATAACACAGCATTTTATCTTTTTACTTGATTGTACCGAGAATATTCAAGTATTACGATTTTTCGATGCAGTTCTAGAACATTGACGTTAATGGTATAATTTGCAAGTTGCGTCAACTGCGATGACGTCGGGGTCGGTATTTTGTCACGGGGCTGATGCGCTTATGCCATCTCCTCTTTGTATTTGCTCCGTGGCTATTTCACACCGGTTTTCTGGAGGCCGTTGTATCACCCCGGTCGAGCCGGCCCATTCATGCTGAAGCGAAGCTCTCCCATGGTGATTTAAGAATGAAGTATGGATGATACAGTTTTCCAAATATTATTTTTTTATTTTGCATGCCGAATAAAGTCGGCTAAAAATATGAAGAACTTAAAAACCCTTCAACAATTATGATTGAAAAACCAAAACTTCTAAATAACATGACATTCCACAACATAGCGTCAAGTTAATCTGTAATCTAACCCCTAAATTAGCATTTACAAGCCATCCCTGCCAGTGTCTGGCAATCTCGTTCTTGAAAACAATAAGCCTCCAGCGATGCAGGTGTTCCGTTAATTTAACACGAAGCTCAGAACACCTGGCATACAGCCAAGAGCTGCGCTAACTCTCATTATTCATTAAACTCAATTACCTAATTGATTTATTGCAGACGTTTAATAATGCACAGATTATTTTTTATTAAGAATATTTAATTTGAAAAGTTAATGAACTTCAATGCGTCTGAAATACCTATCTATGGAAATAGAATTCGTTTCCCTTACTGACTTATCTATCAGACCCTAAAAATTCAGGGGCCACAAACTTCAAAGGCGACTAATACTTTTTAACCGACTTCAAAAAAAGGAGGAGGTTTCTCAATTCGACCGTATATATATATTTCTAGATTCTGATTCTTTTTTTAACGGAAAGGAGATGTTCCCAACGGTGGTACCATGATAAGGACATTAATATCTGATGATGGCATCTAAGAGAAATCGAGTCGTACCTTGATGTCAGTTTTATTTTTGTTAAAATTGTACTTGTTAAGAATGGATTTTCCCAAATTTCACCTATAAGATAAATAAGAGATGATTTCTACCTTCGACATCAATAAAGCAGCATTCTTCGACAATTTTTTCTATATTCTTTACCCGAATTCGTAAAGCGTAAGTCACTCAATCGCATATGGATTATTAGCCTGCAAAATGATCCATGAGAGAATAAACATGTAGTTGAATAATACGTTGTAACAATAACCATCGATAGTTATGTTAAGAACAGTATACAATTTCTTTCTCTCCTTTTTAACAGACATTTATGACTTTACGCACTGTGAGGACTACACAATTTTTTTTTTTTTTTTATTTATTTGTATAAACAATGACATCCTACACATTACAATAAATTAAATACTCGTCAAGCCGTTACGCTTTACTGACTTTATTTATAATGTTATTTAAATCTTTATACATATATAAATACTGACAACTAACAAGAACAAGCTAAGAGGCTCGACAACAGTAAAATACAAGCATTGGTGCTGCCTTAATTACAGGTTGTCACAGAAAGCTAAATCAAGTAATAACAGATAGTTGGGAGCATAAGGTATACCTTACCTTAAAAAAGTAATTAAAACACGAGAATAACAAGTACATACAAGCATAAAGGTTATAAAAACAAAATTCGCTTGTCCCAGCTTAACAATGACAGTTTTTCTTTCAAAAATTGTTAACTTAAATAAAATGTAGATGGTAGGTATTATTATATCTAGCTAGTTAATTTAAAATTTTATTTTATTTAATACCTTTAAACGAGCAATTCTTGTATATACATATATATTTAATCCAAATCTCTGTTACTTCACAGCTTTTTAGTATAAAGTAAGTTTTCAAAATCATTTTCCAATTAGTTTTGATAATGAATAACTAGTCGAACTCTGCGGTGTTAGAACACACCCGTGGTACGACAGCTACCGCGGATAACGTCGCAGGGCGTAGCTAGTCTTAAAAGTAGCCTAAGTAACTCTTTAAATCATCAGCTATGTGTCAGTGAAAGTAGTTGTTTGTTTGTTTGAACGCGCTAATCTCAGGAACTCTCGAAATCGGACCAGTATCCGATTTGTAAAATTCTTTCAGTGTTAGATAGCCCATTTATTGAGGAAGGCTATAGGCTATATATCATCACGCTTAGACCAATAGGAGCGGAGCATCAATGAAGAACGTTGCGAAAACGGGTAGGGAATTATTACGCTACGGGCAATAGGAGACATAAACGTAGTTGCGTGGGTCAGTTAGTACTTTCATAATTATAATCTACGTTAGTGAAATGAAATGAAATGAAATGAAATGAAATCATTTATACTGCAATTAGGTTATACAAAACACTTTTGCAAGTTAAACTTTTTTTGAGCAGATGAGTTCGGCCTTTCCTAACTGGACTAGCCCTGACTAGACTAGTCTAGTCTTTAATATAATAGTAATATAATAATAGTTAGTACAAGTTAAGGCTTGTAAACGACTTACTTTGATAATGTTGTTTAGTTTCCTATGAATTTAGTTATAAAGCAACAGCCTACAGGCATTCTAGGTTCACTTTTAGTTACCAGATTATAATTCAGACCTAAACTACTAAACAAATAGTAGTTACTTTGAATTTATTTACTAAACAAAATTTTAGACTGGTTGACTGCGCGGATGGCGTAGTGGTTTAAGCGATTGCCTCGCCGCTTTCTACGGCACTGAGTGTTGTGGGTCCCAACCCT
The DNA here is from genome assembly GCA_905220595.1 of Spilosoma lubricipeda. Lineage (NCBI taxonomy): Eukaryota > Metazoa > Arthropoda > Insecta > Lepidoptera > Erebidae > Spilosoma > Spilosoma lubricipeda. The sequence goes on from HG992294.1 coordinate 3,038,694, forward strand.
ACTTGATATAACGTGATTTGCGTGATTCAGAAATTGTTATTCAAACCAATGGATGTTTTTTGTGTCAGTTTTTTTTATAGAATAAGGGGCCAACGAGCATATGTATCGTCTGATGGCAAGCGACTACTGCCACCCATGGACAACCGCAACACCAGAGGCGTTACAAGTGCCTTGCCGGCCTTTAGGGGAGGGGGAGGGGGATGGGGATATGCCACTCCGCTATCCTCACTCACTCGGTGAAACACAGCGAAGGCGCTGTTTCACATCGGTTTTCTGTGAGGCCGTGGTACCAGTCCGATCGAGCCGGTTCATGCATGCCGAAGCGTGGCCCGTGGTTTAATGTATATTTGTGAAGTCTCTAGGATATATTCACACTAATAGACAAGTGTGTTACGTTGGCAAACCAATTCGGCAATAATTAATCAGTTTATTATTTCATTTCTCAGTCATAGAATTGTTAATAGCAGACCCGTCTGTGCGCCCTTTGCCATAGAGAGGTAAGGGTAAATATTAATAATTAATTTTAAATTATGCGCTTTAATGTTTTAACTTTGTACAGTTACATTTTTTTCTGAATTTTAATTGTATTATTACTTATTCTCTTTTTTCAAACATTCAGTATAATTTTGTATGCGAATCATATTCCACACTGTTACATAGGAGAGTAAAAACAAAGCCATCTATTTTCATTTTATTAGCTGCAAACGGAAACATTTATTGCTTTATTTGCACAAAAATTGTCAGAACAATACAGTGTCAATTTTTGTTTTTCATTGAGGGTAGTTGAACTGAAATTCGGAACAAATGCATCAGTGAATTCGAGCGCCAACGCCTTTGATTTGAATGCGCTTTACACAGAAACTTTGAAGATGAAAAAAATTGCTTGAAATTGGAATGGATTTGCTTGGGGTTTACTGGCTTCAGCAACAACAAAGACCCGCGTTATCTACCTCGACAAAACGCCAATTTGACATATAGGACCTAATATTTGTATTGGAGTTCGGGTGATTTCTATTTACAACTAGCTGAACCCCGCGGTGTTACCCGCGGTTATTGTTGCACCGCGAGTAACGCCGCGGGACAAAGTTAGTCTAAAAAAAAGTAGCCTAAGTTACTCCCTGGATCATCAGCTTCCTACCAGTGAAAGTCCCGTCAAAATCCGTTCAGCCGTTCCAGAGACTACCCGGAACAAACAGACAGACAGACAGACAGACAAAAAATTTTTTAACTACATTTTTGGTATATGTATCGTGTATACATACATATGAATTGATTAAAAAGCTGTTATTTTAATATTACAAACAGACACTCCAATTTTATTTATTTGTATAGAGTATAGATGTGAAGATATATTTCTACAAAAAAGTATTTAAGTATTCTATCAGTCCATTTAGCTCTGTTTAGATTGAAACTAAATGTAAGATGACCGATTTTAATTTCTAGAATTTTCTTTACAACTATTGAAATAAAAGCGGGAATAAGTAAAATTTGAGCTAGTCTAAAAACTTGCGTCTGATGTAGAGTAGTGCTAAAATTTCAATTCAATTTATCAGCCTCTTATGTATTTTACTCACTTTATAATTTAACACAATTTACCGTACTATTAACAATTTTTAAACTACGAAATTCCTTTTAAATTTATAAATTATTCAACAGTAATGTATGTAGCTGAAAAACTGATATTAAGTATTCAGAAGAAAATAACAAACAAAATTTTATGATAACCAAAAAAAAAAATGAAATCGACTGCGGTGTCTTTCTTTATAATAAAGTAATAGTTAACTTGTTTAGCACTAACGACTACAACTATAAGTCCAACTAAAGTTAGTTTTTTTTTCGATTAGATAGAGTTTTTATCCAGAAATTTTATCCGCTATGAAACAACAGCATTTAGAGTTAGATGTTCAGGAAGTATCTTAGGGATCGTTTAGTACTACATAATTTGTTTCTTTTTAAACGACTTCAAAAAAAGAGGAGGTTTCTCAGTTCGACCGTATATTTTTTTTTATGTGTATTCGCGGATAACTTCGTCGTTTATGAACCGATTTTGATGATTCTTTTTTTAATGGAAATGAGATGTCCCAACGGTTGTACCATGATAATCGAGTCGAACCTTGAAGTCGGTTTTATTTTGTTAAAATTGTACTTGTTATTTTTCAACTTCATTCAAATTATGAATTCCTTGTAAATTATTCTGTGTACTGTAAGTATGATGTAATTTTAATTTATACATTTTGCGTTTGCGTTGTGTGAGAAGCTATCCATATGTTTAAGATGGGTATATTGCATATAATCCTAATGATTATCCACATTTCCAGCCTATTTCAACTAACATTCAGCGTAGTTATGGTTAAACTGATATCAGTGTTATTTTTAAGTTACAATAACTATCCGAACTTCGATTGTAAGGTACTGCAGGATCCCAAAATATTGACCAAACTTGAACTAAAATTCTACTTTAAGGTAGTATTCACTTTCTCAATTCAACCGCCTATTGCATACAGTTCACATAAATAGTAGTGCTACGTTAGTGAACGCGAGACCAGTGGTCTAACGATGCAGAAGCATCTCAAGAGGTCGTCATAGTGTGGGTCATCATGCTGCAGTCGTTGTCGCATTTTCTACATTCGCAGTGAGTATGGTTACCACTCTTGAACTATGCTCATGCTTTCCATCAGGCAGTGTGGAGTCACTTTGGCAGTCTCATATAAAAAAATATACCTAATCTAAAAGTTACAACAAAATTCATCTTAGTTTTACCTTAACATATACTTCCATCTTTTTTCCCATAAATTGACATACCAAATGTGGTTAACATATATCCTCTGAATCCAATTCCACCAACTCCAACCGAAAGATGAATAAAGATTTATTGGCGCCCAACATGGGACGGCACATATAACATTTATACTTTTGTAATAAAGAACCTTTATACTTTTGTAATAAAGCTTATTTTACATTTCAACATCAAACAAAGAGAGTTGAATAGTTATGTCCATCTATCTGATGTCAACTTGGATAAATCAACGACACCATGTGTTACTAATCTGTGTCCCACGTTTGGGCGCCAATGGCAGAGTGAGCAATTTTTAAGTGATATTTTTCGCCTGATGGTTTTGCGTAGACATCAGTTATGGAAATGTTATAAGGAGGTTTCCAGGATGGATGAGCATATATCTTGCCTATATGACACAATGATTTATTGTATCATATGAAGAAGATAAAATATCGCGCGGAACGGAATTGTTATTGACTTTTTTTAAGTAGCTTTGCGTTCTATGGTTTACTGTTAGGAGATTTCCTGTTATTAGAATACGTGTTTAGAAGACAAAGTAAACAAGTAAAATTATTAAAAAAAAAACTTGAGAGGTGTCAAGGGACACCGGATGGAACGAAGTTCACTGTCAGGATTCATTATTGTTATTATTTTTTATTATGTACAAAAAACCTGTATATACTCAACAAAAATAATCGTCGCGACACGAAATAGAAATGAAAATATCTGGCTTGGTTTCTGTAAGAGAGAGAGAGAGACAGACAGAGAAACATGCGCACGCCGCACGGCTTACAATAGCTTACTATAGCAAAAAGTGTCGGTACAACTTTTCGTGAGAATTTTTTCCGTCTAGTCCCCTTTCACAACGCGCGATAAGGAACTTCGTTCCAACAAAACCCGACTGCGTCAATATTTGTCTTCTTTATTTAATTCTGTTTTTTTATTAAAGCAAATAAATGTTATATATATTCATAATCACCGTTAAAAAATCTTTCTTTTGATACCACTTGCGATGTATTTTGCAAACACTTTTTTTGGGATTACATTTTGGCGTCAAAAACCCTAACATTGATTTTTTTTTAGCCATTGTCACTCTCACGACTAAGACGAATCTATTGACACCACTCACATCAAAATAGGACAAGCTGTTTAGGCTTTAGTGCGTGCTATTTCGTAGGTAAAGAAATATACATACATACATACACTCGAAAGACATAACCCTTATTCTTTCGCAGTCGGGTAAATAGTACATAAGTACGAAATAAAATGACAAAGTAAATATAAGCATTTTTGTTTTTAGATTATGTCAATTGTATTTATTTCTATTGCTAATACTACTGTTGAGGGTAGTTAAAATTTTCACGCCTTAAGAGAAATAGTATACCTGATCTCGCGATAAGATTCGCTGATGAGAGTAGCATCACTGGATGTATAGCTCAGTTGTGACATACTTACGAGGGAAACCTGACATACTATTCGATTATCGTTTGAAACAAACAGATTTCTTAGAAGCAGGACTCATAAAAAAAACAACTGTAACCTCGAGGCACCTTACCAGATCCTTACATCCCCAAATGTTGACTGGTAGAAAATGCTGTGGGCATTAAGTCCAAAGAAGTATAAAATTGCATGAAGCAGTAAAATAAAACATAAAAGAAATAAGTACTAGACCTAATCAACTCTTAATGGCACTAATGTATTTGTAGATGACTAGCTGGGTTGGATCTGGGAATGGTTTAGATTCACAATTTTGTCCGCTGGACAATGTTTTTTTAATTAATTTATAATTTATTAGTAGTTATGGCAAAACGACGTTTGCCGGGACAGCTAGTATTAGTATAGATTTTAACAACCGTTGTCAAGTCATAGAAATTAACTGCAATTGTTATACTAATTTTTGCATTTGCCTCCCTTTGTGAGGAGGAGAATATTTATGTGTGCTTATTAATTAAAAACGTAGTATACTAGTTAGGTTATTATTTTAACTGCATTTGATCCTGAAATTATTATCTAATGCTCTGAAATTTACCTTAATGCTAACTAACATCTGGAATCTGCAATCTTTTCCATAATATTTTTTATTAAATGATAAAGTATTTGTATCGCGAACCGTTGTGGGTATTACAAGCCTTTTAGTCTCCAGAGACCAACCTTCTTTTCCAGGTTATTCTGTTTAGAAAAAGGATAGGAACATGGGAATACGAAGATAAAGAGGATTTTCAGACTGAAACCTTATACACACACAGAGAGAGCCTTCTCAAGAGACTGTATAAGCGAGAAGTGTGATTTAAAGTTTAGAATATCTCCTATTAAAAAGCGTTTTTCAAAAGCTTCAGTTCAAAATTACTACATTGAATACAATCAAAATTCTAATTGCCTACTAGTAATAATAATGTTATCCTAGCCGATAACGGCCATGGCGGCCAGTCTCAACGGAGACTAACCAACTACGCAGGAGATATTATAGTGCACAAGTGTGTGCGCAAAAACAGGTGTACTCTCTGTTCCCTCTCTCTCAGAATCCAATGGGACGGTTAACCAAGACGACGATAGATGAGGCGCAGGACCGACAGCTTTACGTGCTCTCCAAGGCAGGGGAGTTCAGACCCCAAATTCGAGCTGTTATTAAATAGTTATTTCTATAATCAGAAAAACTCAATAACACTTTTTGCTCGACCCGGGATTCGAACCCGAGAACTTTACAAGTGCTCGTGTTCAAAACACATTTATTAGTTCTGGATGGAAATTGAACACACTACCTTGACATCAACAGTCAGGATGACTAATAAGACCGTTATTATACTAAAGGACATCTCCATTTCCCGTTTTCCCCTTATTTCGGAAACAGCGGTCGGAAAACTTCACCAACTGGACGAGAAAACTTATAGCTTTAAACTAGTTATGTAAAATAACTTTGAACGACTTGCTTAAAGTTACAGAGAACAACTTAAGCTGTGTCTAGGTGTAGCTTGTGTCCCCGATTTTCCTTGCTATTATTTTGGGAAAGTCTAGATTCATAATATATTGTATTTTTGGAACTGTTACTGATATTCTAAACTTACAATAACTGAAAATAATAATATCACAATCTAGTCAAACTTAGTACCTTCCTAAGTAAGGTAAAGTCTTCTATTGTCTATATTACACATATTATTTACATTTTTAAATATATAAAAAAATAAACAAAGTACATATTTAAAAGTATAAAAATAGTAGACCACAGCCTTTTCTTGAAGCCTGTATCTGAAGATACAGGCTTCAAGAAACCGGTGGTTACGCAAAGACAGGAACTTCCTTATTATATTCCGGACCATGTCAAAAAGGTTTACCTTCTGTATCAGACCCTCGATCCAGCTTTATAACGTTCTTTTCATTAGTACTTCGATCGGAACATTTGTGCTAGTTTTCCAGTTTTCCCACTCGGTTTAACACGTGTTATTTACACATATTTACTATAAAGACAACTTTATATAACATAATTACCACCTATACTAAACAAATCACCGGTGTCCGCCCGTAGTACCCTGTTGCAATTTAGAGGGATTACAACAGACATTTACGACGTCATAAATTTGTGCAACCCCCAACCCCCCTCTAAGTGCATTACCTGCATTTCCCTCGTGTATTGCAGCTGCCCCCGATATTGGCAATTTTATTTATATTTAAACATGCAAGTGTGCTTTATAGGGGGCTGTTTGGAGAGTTTAGGGTAAGATGTGGATTTGAATAAGTAACACTTTTAGCATTTTAAAGAGGCTGCACTAAACGTCAGTTAAATGTTGAGAATAATACATACTAGCATAATATTTAAAATTCGAAAGTAACTGCGTTTGTCTGTCTATCTGTTTATTTGTAACGCTTTCACCGTTAAACCGCTGAATGAATTTCAATATAGGATGGAGATATTTTGGTTCATGAGGAAGAACGTAGGCTTTTCTTAACCGGGATACGACTTATATGGGAGTCGAGCCAAAAGCTAGTAACTTTTATAAATACTGTGTGTTTTTAAAAGCTTTTTTGGTATCGTTATCAACAGACTTTAAAAGTCCACTGTTGGACATGATACCTTTCATAATAAGGATGGGTTTGGCTTACTATACCACGTTGAACTTACATTTTGTTGGCTCGTAAAGGATATCTTTCAAGTGTTTCTTCACTTTGTCATGTGGTAGACCTGAGTAGTTCGTTCCCTTAGTCATATTTAATTACTAACTGACCCACACAACTTCTTCTCAATCTTTTTTTAATCATACTCGTTGTGGCGACTTCCACATACAATGCAAAAGAAACACACGACAGCGTCATCTAAACTACCGACCCTGAATCACGCAATAAAAAGTTCTCGCGTCGATTAGCATATATACAACATCCCAACATTAACCGTTGGGCAATGGCCCGCCAGGCATGATCACCTCGTTTGGTCGGAGGATCCTCCCTTTGTGTTGGAGGGACATGACATCTAATCCTCCACATTAATGACCCCGACATGATTGGAAGCAGCCTTCGAAGGAGCAGATTCACAACAGCAGCATTACCACGCCACCATCAACACACCCACAGCAAGTCTTAGCCAGCCAGCAACCTCGGCCTCAACAGGCATACACCGCTCCAGCCTGGCTCTCCCACGGTCTCCTATTCGTCTAAGTATGTTTTTAAATATATTAGGCACGCTAGCAAAACACACATTCAAAAAAACGTGGACATCGGTTAGTAACTTTCGGAGTTCATTTTGAGACACGTGAGAGACGTGAGACAAGAACTAAATATTTATATACCACATCTATTATATATATAAAAGAAAGTCGTGTTAGTTACACTATTTATAACTCAAAAACGGCTAAACCGATTTGGCTGAAATTGGTGGTTAGGTAGCTTAGAACCAGGAGACGGACATAGAATACTTTTTACTACTTTCTACATAGATTTTTGCCTCATTTACCGCGGTTGTATTTCTACCGTGGGTAACACTGCGGGGCTCAGCTAGTAATTTATAATATCTAATTAAAAAACCTTACAGCCTACGCGATTCATGAAACGCCAGCAAATCTACCACCAAATAAAATTCAGTAGCATTGAGGTTATAAAAAATAATAAGAAAGAAAAAAACAATTTCGAAATGGACCTTTTCAGTTACGTGCCCGTGTTTTAATGAGATTCGCCCTTCGATAAAAAATATCACCTGTACATAAAGCAGAGAGAAACGCAAACGAATATTATTTGAAAACGATTTTCAATAAGCTTGACCAATTTCTTATTTCCTGGTACAAATCCCGTACCATGGAGACGGCGTGTAAACGCTGTTTGTGCAATCCAATGAAATAGGTTAGGTTTACATGCCGCTAAGGCAATTCTACTTTCAATTCGATGATGTTGAAAACCAAAACAAATAGTAAAATAATGAAAACTTGAATAATGTGCCACACACCTTCACTACACACTAATCTTAACTCAAAGCCTCAAATACACAGCAAGTCATACATTCTCACACTTTTTATTTGTGTACTATTGTAACTATTGTTTTGTCCTTTTTGCCTATGATTAGAAACTGACTCACAACACATCTTTTTTTTTTTAATTGGCCTTAACTCGCCCACACTGAAACTCCTGTACACTAGGATCAACAGCAGTGATCCAGGAACACACCGAGTTATGACCCTCGGGAAGTCCCTGGAACAAAAAAATAAACTGTCTTGGCAGCGAATTTAATCAGAAGAAAACTGAAGGAGTTGGAAATATAATAGGTTATAAGTCTACTTCCCTACTTAGCAAAGCAGGAGACAAAATGAAGTCAAAATAGGCAGATACCTGTTTTAAACCGGGAAGCACCACGGATAAAATATGATGGGTCCTAAGTGATGCTAACACGTAGCTAGCGCTACTTTGGGAGTCAGGGTTATACAGTGATTTGTAATCCATTGATTGTTACAATAAAGATTTATTATTGATATTATTATAATCCTACTTAGTGCGAAAGTTCCACACATCCTTAGAGGACGTATGGAACTTTTGTCACTCGCCGACGCAAAAACTACTCAGCGAATTTAGCTGAAGCTTTACAATAATACAGCTACTGCATCAATATAACACAAAGGCTACTATTTACCACGATAAACAGATACATAATGGCGACAGGAAAAAGCTAGTACTGTAAAACGTACACACACGCGCGTGTGTGTGTGTGTTCTATAGTAATAATAATAATAATAATAATAATTTATTTCATATAAAGTTGAAACAATAACACTCTTTTATACAGGCATAAAAATGTACATAAAAGAAAAACTAGTGGTGTCAATGGCAGTGGAACTCTGGTACCCATGATAAGATCTAACTTGTGTTACGGGTACCAGTGCTCTCTCAGATTATACATCTCTTACTTTTTACAGAGTGGATCGCCAATGAGGAAGTAAAGATACAACATAAAAACTTTTAAAATTATCAGTTATAGCTATGTTATGTAATGTATGTGCGAGTGTATGTGTATATATTTGTATGTTTGTGTGTGTGTGTGTATTAGTGTAGGCGTACATATGATTGAGCCTCTTGTAGTAAAATGTTACATATTTTTTTTCGCCGTTATTGTCCTCTGTACTATACAATTCTTTTACATAAATTTGTAACTCCTAACGACGTAAATATTCTACCTCCAAATCCATTAAAGCATTTAGAAATTCATACTTGAACTCTTAAGCACAACACTTCTTTTTTAACCGACTTCAAAAAAAGGAGGAGGTTTCTCAATTGAGAAACCTCCTCCGTTATACCTCGACCGTATATATATATATATATTTTTTTTTATATCAGCCGTGTGAGAGTTAAACTAAATAGAGATAGGAGTTCCGAACTGTTATTAATCCCTTGCTTCGTCTTCAAATAATACATTAATCCACACCCTAATCCAAAACTTAAAATAATGAAAGGAAATAGTTCTACCCCAGGTCGGTTCTCCACTCGTACCGACTACAATATTTCTTCCTATATATCTTCAAGTACGAACGGGAATCCTCCTAAACCACATGCTCAAAATCTTACCGTACAATTTTCAACTGTACGGTGACCTGATACGGTTGAAAATTTAACTGCAGTTAATACGTGCAGTTTAGTGCCCCAGGATTACGACTAGGATGAAATAAGATTTGACAGATGTCGGTAAGAGATAGCATGATTGAGGTTTGATGGCTTAAGCTGACTTAAGTAGGGTGGATGTTAAACAGTATTGGGGTTTGTTCAAGTAGTTATTTTATCGTATGAAAACCACACCCTGACAGAAATCGAGTGTTAAACAATTCTTTCGTCGGTTTTATTATTCCCAAGATTATTTTTGGTTTGCTACTAGTTCCACCGGGTTTACCTGGATATCAGTTTTCCTCGGAGCGACTGGTATCAGACCTCCTCAACACTGAGGGCAAACTGAATTCGAAGGTTGAACTAGTTGTCAGTAGGTATATTGGTGGGCACTGACTTCCCAATAACGATTGCCGTAGATGTTCATGACGTTGAAAGGCATGGACCCTAAACCACGCAGCCCCCTTTTCTGGTATAGAGATAAATACGTATCTCGATGCAAGATTATATTTTTACTGTACTGTACTGTGGTCCTTACATTGCATAGTAGGTTTCAGGTGGAAAAGACCCAGGTACAGCCTAGCTTATTATACTTTGAAAAATACGGCTTTATTCGTCTTTACAAACATCTAGAAGTAGGTAAAACAGACCCGTCAACGATGTCCGATAATGGTCGTTGAAATTTTCATTATTTACAAGATAATTTGTGTACCTCGCCAGTAAATAAAATATAGCAGGGTACAGACTACAGTTTTGAAATTTAGAAAGAAAAAAGGTTCCTGAAGACACGTTAAAGGTCTACATTTGGTTTATGTCTAATAGAAAATACTTTTTACGATTGCAAAATAATCATTTACGATTAAAAAAAGCGTGTCACATGTATGACACTACTTTTTCTATCTTTAGTTTTAGATTATTTTCTTTGTTTAGGTGAGTAAATGATTAAACGGGTCCTGCGCAAATTAGAGGGAGAAATACACACTTGAAATACACAAAGGAAAGATATGTCACTCTGGTTAATTCAGTCATATGTGCTGAAGTGGTTCTTTTACAGTTAAAATTCTGTGGACGAATAAGTAGTAAAGCCACGCTCATTTTAGCACGAACGGGCTCGATTAGGGCGACAGATCAACCTAAAATGAGAGCATTCGTACTGTTGTATTTCATTGGCAATCGCGACACCGGAGTCTGTGAGTCACCGTCCTGCATTGATGCATTGGCAATGATTATATTAACCACCACTCTTGGGTTCTGCTAATCAGGCAGAGTAGGGTCACTTAAACAGGCTCATACATTAAAAAAAATAAGTACAGCAATATTAAGACAGTCATGTTATTATTATATTGCGGAATTATTTTAAATCATGTCACCCAATCTTTAATAGAACACGATGAAAGTCGTGGCCCACCGGTCGAACCAATTCTACGAAGCCTTTTGCAGCGAAATCGAAAAACACCGATGTTTACACTCGAGTACGTCCTTTAGACTGCTTTCATTCTGTTCTAGACAGCTTTTTAAGTTTATCCTTTGTTAAATTAAAATTTCAATTGCGATTTTAGTTATTTTGCTACGAAAAAAAGATATTGTTTTCTATACAAATAAATAAAATTGGAGTGTCTGTTTGTAATATTAAAATAACCGCCTTTTCTACATTTAAATGTATGTATACACGGTACATATACCATAATATAATTTTTTACAATTTTGTATATATGTCTGTCTGTCTGTCTGTTTGTTCCGGCTAATCTCTGGAACGGCTGTTCCGATTATGCCGGGACTCTCACTGATAGGTAGCTGATAATATAAGGAGTAACTTGGTAACTTTTTTTTGACTTTGACACTGTAGCGCCCGTGTGTACCGCACGCCCTGACTACTTATAGGTAAAAACGCCCCTGAAAGTAAGTCTGGGTCCTTTGACCATTCAATCATTAAAGAGCTACGAAAGAATTGGTTTACACTGCTTTTATTTGAGGTCGCAACATCTAGCGAAGCGTGGTTCTACTACGATTTTTGAGAGATTTTTCATATAATACTTTACAGTAATATAAACGTCATGCGTCAGGATAACACGTATACTATTTTTACCGCGATATCAGAGATACACACGGCGTATACACACATCCGAGATACATCGACTATCAGTATATAGAACATACAATCTTCTCTAGCAAGAGGATACGATGACAGTCAAGAAAGTTCGAAGCAAATTGTTAGTTCTACAGTTTCTTTGTACGCCCCACGTTCTGCTAATACAAGCATTTTGCTCACAATGCCGGGGACTGACCATTGTAGCTTCACAAAGGCCGGGATGTTTAATCGATTTGCTCCTCACGACTTGGGAGAAACGCCATTCATCTGTTGTAGATATTTATAGGAAAGAAAATGCAACACAACATTCTTGATCAATGTATCTACTTATACTAGAAAATTACTTGCCCCTACTAACTCATGCATCAACCGCTAAGCCTTAAGCCGCTGGAGTCCATACAGCAATATGGGTCACCAAACGATGCGTCTTTTCGGTGACCATAGTTTCTCCGATACAAAATAGTGTGCAATTTTTCTTCATACATACACATTTTATACTGTAACTGCGAACTCACATATAACAATTCAAAACAAAACATTCTGAGTTACATACACACATAAATACATTCTGTGTCATATCAGGGTATTGTGTAGGCCCATTTGAGCTTAGGTATACTTAGGGGTAACGCCTAGGTATGTTTACTCCATATCGTGTTGATGTATGTTGACAGCTGATGTTTTTGTTTTAATATCAAAGGGGTAAAATTATGAGGTTGTATACAACTTCGTAGCATTGAAAGTTAGGTACCTGATATCTGATATAACAAATAATATATAACACGTGCGAAATCAAATCATCTACACAAAAAAATAAAGTTAAAGTGTCTGTCTGTAATTTCAAATTCAAAGTTTTTCATTAAACGTATATGAAAGTAAATACATAACTTACATCAAAAATATTTGTTTGTCTCTCTATACGCCTATTCGTTTGTCCGTTAGTATGTCCGTTTGTTCTGGCTAATTCATGTAATGGCTAGACCGATCTCGATCGACTTTCACTAACATAGCTGAGAATATGAGGAGTAATTTAGGCTACTTTTTTAGACCCACTTCGTCACGGTTTTTGTTTGACACATTATGTTATCATATCCCATCAACAACCTATAATAGTCCTCTGTTGTAATGCCTTTTCTGTCTAATTGTTACAAACCCATCTAGGGTACATAAGCCGAACTAAACCCAAACCTGCATCGTGCTATGAAGCTAATTTCCACGTAATTTTTTTTCTGTGAATGTTATAATCCACTAGAGATATATATTATGCTTTAGCACTGATGAGCTTGACCAGAGTATTACCACCACCTTAGCGAAAACCGGTGTTTTGCAAAAATAAATCATTAACTTTCAGCGATAGAATAAGGTCACTGGAGCCTAAAATCCTTCTCTTAAAGAGACGAAAGGAGGGACAAACAACTCAAATGGCCGTTCATCAAGCCCCATACCATAAAAGAAAAAGTTTAAAAAACTGTTATTCTACTACGAATTTTTGTTTAATTAAGTTTATCCAGGCTATTGCTACGGTACGGTACGGTGTAACGTACAAACATACATTTACTCTTGGCGTAGCCGTAGTTTTTTAAAAAGTAACAAAAGTATGAACTATAATAGTTCCATGAAACACCAAATGCACTTTTATAACGAAACTAATACCACACCTTTAAGGATAGAAAGCTCATAACTCAATTTGTACCGCCATAAACACAATTAGTCCAATAATTACCGACAGTGTCCATTGCTCGGACAACTAAGTGGGTACGAGTGGCAATTCCGTGCAGACCCACCGATGTAACCTTAAATTATAATGTGCATCTGTCAGATACACTCGCCTCTGTTAACGGCGGTTGTGTTTCGCACTCGAATTGGTTTATTAGTGGATATATTGAGCTCGAAAGTGTTCAATGCGTTATACAAGCTAATATCAATATATTTGTACAAACAACGAACTGGGAAGTCATTTTAATATTCAACTAGCTCGTCGTACCGCGAGTAACGTCGCGGGACAAAGTTAGTCTAAAAAAGTAGCCTAAGTAACTCCTTGACTCATCAGCTACCGGCCTGTGAAATTCGCGTCAAAATCGGTCCAGCGGTTCCAGAGATTACCCGGAACAAACAGACAGACAGACAGACAAATTTTTTTTAACTAGATTTTTGCATATGTACCGTGTATACATAAAATTTAGTATTTAGTACTGCATTTAGTAAAAAGCGGTTATTTTATTTATTTATTTAAAACTTAATGCACATGACGTACAAAGGCGGACTTAATGCCGTGAGGCATTCTCTTCCAGACAACCTTCGGGTGATGTAGAAGTATGATGTGGTAGGTGCAACGACAAAGAACGAAATTCGACAAAATCACAATAGTTACGTAAACAAAAAAAAAAAATTACAAACAGACACTCCAATTTTATTTATTTGTATAGATTGACAAATTCCAATTTAAATGGCCTGTAAGTCATACAGCTACTTAAGCTTCTTGATTTCAAAGCTATTTAAATAAAAACCAACCTCATGATCCTCAATAGCCTATAGGTAATACTCCATTGCTGGATGTAGATCTCTTCGTAGGAAGAAGGTTCTGCTAAACCACGTTAGCCAGTTGTGCTGATAAAGGGTTTGTAATTACCAACACTAACTAAATTAACAACATAATAATCTCAAATTGTGAAAAAGATAATAAAATTAAACGATAGATAATAACATAAAACATCTGAACTATTTTCCTAACCATAGTAATGTAAAACTAATAGTAATACTAATATTGGATATTACAGTATGAAAATAAAGGAATCCCCATTACCACCGAGATGCAGGAACGAGACCATTTGTGTGCGGGTGTTATTATAACGTGTACTTTGCTTTAATGGTTTGTGAACATGGTAAGAACTGTTATCTATACAAATAAATAAAATTGGAGTGTCTGTTTGTAATATTAAAATAACCGCTTTATACTAAATGCATATGTATGTATACACGGTACATATACCAACACCGTAGTTAAAAAAAAATTTGTCTGTCTGTCTGTCTGTCTGTTTGTTCCGGGTAATCTCTGGAACAGCTGGACGGATTTTGACGGGACTTTCACTGGCAGGTAGCTGATGACCCGGGGAGTAACTTAAGCTACTTTTTTTAGACTAACATTGTCGCGCGGCGTTACTCGCGGTACAACAATAACCGCGGGTAACACCGCGGGGTTCAGCTAGTTATACATAAAGCGGTGACATGCACTTCGACTAGATAAGTAGTTAGAGGCTTTCATCATTCTATCTGTGATGATGTTATCCTTGGCTCTGCCGAAGGCCACGGCGACCAGTCTTAACGGAGACTAGCTAAGTACGCAGGAGACATTTTAGTCCACAAGTGTGTGCGTAAACACAGGTGCACTCTCTGTTCCCACGTTTCTATAACACACGAGGTGAAGGTAGTAGAGCCATGCTGATCTCGGCACGAATTCCAGCCGCCCCGGCCAGCTCGACCGGGGCGGTACTACCCTCGCACAGAAGATCAACGTAAAATGACAGCAGTAGTGCTGTCGTGTTTTGTTGGTGAGTGCGAGACCGGAGGCCCGGGGCAGAAGCATCACTAGGCCGCCATGGTGTGGGTCACCATGCTGCATTGTCGTATTGCCTGCATTTGCAGTGAGTATGGTGACCACCACTCTGGGATTCTGTTTATGAATTCCATCAGGCATAGTAGAGTCGTTTTGGCCAGACCTTACATAAAAAAAAGAGAATGGAAGCGTTAGCCATTGTAGATAGAGATTCGATGCGATACACTTGCATCTCAGTCAAAGGGGCAAGAGAACCTGTTGTAAGAGAACATTTTTGTCTGTCTGTATGTCTGTCTGTTTGTTCCGGGTAATATCTGGAACGGCTGAACCGATTTTGACGGCACTTTTACTGGCAGATAGCTGATGATCTAAGGAGTAACTTAGGCTACTTTTTTAAGACTAACTTTGTCCCGCGGCGTTACTCGCGGTACGACAATAACCGCGGGTAACACCGTGGGGTTCAGGTAGTTCTATATGTGGTGACTTTCACATACAGCGCCATCTACCAAAAATACACTGAACTACGGAGTATACCGTATATAGTATAAGTAGCTACCAATGCTGCATCGCGCAATAGAAGTTCTTAAGCCGATAATCATATATACAACATCCCAACATCAAACGTTGGGCAGTGGCCCGCCAGGCATGATCACCTCGCCTAATCTGAGGATCCTTCCTTTGTGTTGGAGGAACATGACACCCGTTCACCCACAGTGGTGACCCGACGTGATTGGAAGCGCAGCCTTCGATGGAGCAGATTCAGCAGCAGCATTACCACGACATCAACATGTTCACTCCCACAGCAAGTCTTAGCCAGTCAGCAACCTCGGCCTCAACAGGGATTCACCATACGCAGGAAGCGACCGCTCCAGCCTGGTTAACCCTACGGCCTCATCAGCGTCTAGGCACAGCACGCTGCAGCTACGGCTCATGTAAGCAGATCATATCTCTCCCGTCTATGCAGCAGCCAGCTACTACGCAGCGACCGCCCCGACTCCCTGGGGACCTCACCGCAGCACGTCTCGCTGGGATCAGCAGACTACAGTCCCGACTCACCGAGACTAGCGGCATTCAGTTCCGACTCACTGGAACTTGCACTTGGCACTGGGAAGCTCCGCAACAGAGCACAGACAGCTGACTCATCATAAATCGACCTCCGGTCTTGGAAGTGAGTGATGTGGTGACTTCCACATACAGCGCATCAAGAAAAACATGTGACAGCGCCATCTACCGAAGTAACATACACTGAACTACGGAGTAACATACAATGCGAAGTAGCAACCAATCCTGCATCACGCAATAGAAGTTCTTACGCCGATTATCATATATACAACCCGCCAGGCATGATCACCTCGCCTAGTCGGAGGATCCTCCCTTTGTGTTGGAGGTGCATAACACCTGTTCCCAAACACTATATAAAAAAATATATAAGCTTATTATCATAACATCATTTAGGCTATTATTTACGGTAATACATATAAACATACGCCAGCGGAGACACGGTCATAAGCTAGTTATGCATAACTTTTTAAGCAACATTGTGCAATCCCTAAAATTACTGTTTAAGCCGATATTATATATTTTTATCCCTACGTACACATAACGATAATTCACAATTATTTATCAGCGGCAAATATCCCTGAATATTCCAGCTGCCAATTTTTGAAAATTATTGCCTTTACATTGATACGAATGACTACGATCCGCAATTTCGGTCCTTTCAAATTATTATGCATGATTCATACTTTAAACAACTACTACTTCGATTTTAATGTTGGGTCATGTTTGTGTATGTATCATTAAATTTTCTTTCTGATACGAATGACTGTGACCCGCAATTTCAGTCCTTTTTAATTATTATGCATGATTCATCGTTTAAACAATATTGTACGTCGATTTTAATGTGTTGGGTCAGAAAATTTTCTTTTTGAATACAATATTTTGTTTACATTTTAAATTTTTTAACACATTTTAGGTAAAAGCGCCATCTGTATTGTTAAATATGTTACTTTCTATACTAGTGACACCTATACGCTATTTATGAAGTTTGTGTTTTAGCTCAAAGACTGGAGATGTCACTTGGCACCCTTTTATAGATTTATTCTTTGTTTTAAAGTGTAAAATTATTATTTTTTTAAAGTATTATTCATAAGTTTATTTTTTCTTTTTATGTAAAGTACATTCTACATATTTACATTCATGTAATAAAAAAAACCGAAAACGCTAACTTGTACAACGCCGAGATGTTGGGCGTCGCGTGCCTATCTATGTAAAAAAAGTTATACACAAACAACATGGTGGATCAGCTGTTTTCGTTTTTCCTAAATCTAATTTTGTTTTCGTAAAACGACGACTTGTTATGGTATCATAGCCATGTATGAATTAAAATGGGTTCAATCGCATCGGTGCTGCAATGGCATTGTCAGACGTGCGGCCAGATCAACCCTACAGAAAGTGTAAAGTGTTTAAAATGTGGCACAAAGCGGGTATCGAGTCATGACAGTGGTTCATTTAAAGGAAATTGCAGAGATTCTTCCCCGGAACACACATCTCGAACTGGTAAAAGCGAAGGAACTACACCAGGGTCCGAACCGATCGTCATTCCGACAGAAAACTGTTTTAACAGGTGTGTTTTTTTTTCAATTATTGCCTCAGTCATTGTGAGTTTCTGTCAGCCAAGTATCGATTTTTTGTGACCTGTAATTTAGGTTATATTTCCATTGTATTACATTGTTGCGCGCACTGGAAGCGAGTTCATTAAGTAAATTAGATGTTAACGTGCAGTTTTTGGTATTTGTCAGTCATCAATTGTTTGAAAAATGTGATTGTTTACGGCGTAACTCCGCCATGTACGTAGGTACGTATTGATGACAATTGATTGTATTAGTGAAGAATACATTACATTCAGTTCGAAAGACATCGGTGAAAAATCAGGTTGTGCTTCCTTAAATAGCCCTCAAAATCACCCAGAGAGCTCCTAATCAGGTATTTAATAAATATTTCTTTTGTGACTTATGACATTTCTTATTAGAGGTCGTGTCTAATTTCGTCTAGCAATTTAGCGCGAGATTTTCATAACAATATCCTCGTAAATAAAACTCTAAACAGCATATTATAATAAATCATGAATGGTTCATCATAACACAAAGGATTTAGACTTTTTGAATTAGCATAAAGTCAAGAATCATAAACAGAACAGTACTTATTGTTCTGTGACATGTGTAAGTTTTGCTTCAATACTTAATGGCAACTCACAGTACCCAGTACTATTCTCATTTTATTTCTCACAAATCTAGCTGGTCCCAAACTAGGCTCAGCCTGTACTAAGGTAAAGAAACTACTAATAAACATACTTATACATATCATATATAAATTATACCCAGACAGACACAGACCAAATGATTGTGTTCATAACACAAACATTTACCCGGGGTGGGAAACAAACCCATGACCTCTGGCAGGGCAGTTGCAATGATTAACTACTAAGCCAATATGCAAGTCAAAGTCATATGATTAAAGTCTTCTTAGTTTCTGATTTAAAAATAGAATAGATTAGAATAGAAAACTCTTTATTTGCACACCATATTACAGAGGTAAATAAGTACATAATACATAAATTATCCGAAGTGTAGTGTACAAAGGGTGGCCTTATTGCCAAAAGCAATCTCTTCCAGGCAACCTTAGGATGGATCAAATGTTTCAGAGAGACAGTAGTAGTTGACATGCATTGAGTTTGAAAAAAATTTAATTTATAAATAATAATAAATTAAATTTATATCCATAAATTTTTATTGATTTATTGGTAAATCAATTGATTAATTATTTTTTCTAATTTACATTTTTTCTAATTTTTACTATATACAGTTCTTAAGGATAAGTCTAAGAATATGAAAATTAGAGCATCTATTCCCTTATTCACCAATTACAGATATGTTACGGATATCATCTGTCATCATCTGTATACCACGACTAAGGTTACAGATAGTAACCGGTGAAACAGGGCCTTAGTTCAGTCACAAAGTTAAAACGCTTCAAACTCAGCACAATATCCCTGGTATGTCCCGTTGCTCCCTGGCAACGAATACACACACTAGGTATCCAGATTACACATATGACTTAGTATTGTTTTTCTCCCACAGCGAATGGTCGTGTGTGGGTTCGGCCCCGGAGCGGTCACGCGCATGGCGCTGTGCATGCGGGCTGCGCAACGTGTCTGCCGCCTGGCGCTGTGCTGCCTGCGATGTCATCGCGCCACATGCGCCAGTCTACAGGTTAGACCGGTCCCAACATCCAGTAACACTTAGTAGTAGTCATATTGGATCATTCATGGAACACAACTACTGCTGCAGAGACGTCCACTAAACAGGTCCATTTAGGTCTGCGTAACAAGAACTGAGTTTAGAATGACTGCGAGAGATAGCTTTTCTAAATAAAAGTCATAACTTTTTATGATTATTAAATTACTGGTCATGTTTTTTTATTTAATTTTTTGTTTTTTATTTCTTTTATTTTTTTTCTATATTTTATATAAGATAACCAGTTAAACTAACTCTCTGCTTAAATTTCTCTTCTCTTTAAACTATATTATGTTCAATGAACAATCCTAACCCAAAAACAACATTACTAAAGTATTTGTCTTGTCCAAAATAGGTTATCTTTTTCTTCTTATATATAAAAATCAGTTGCTGTTCGTTTATCTCGCTAAAACTCAAGAACGGCTGTTCTGATTTACCTGATTTTTTGAAATGTTTGTCATGTCATGTCCAGAAAAGGTTTAAACGGTGAAAAATTCAAAACAACTTGAAAGTCTAAATGTCATATATGTACGAAGTAGCGGACACATCCCGTATTTCATATTAACATTAAATATTAGGTATATTTATATCATCATCAGCCTATTACAGTCCACTGCTGGACATGCTGGACATAGGTATATGTCTGTATAGTCTACTACTATTACAACAACAGTTATTAGCAAACACAATATCTAGTACAATTTTTTTTTTTTACTTTTCTTTCTATGCCAGTATAGTCTGTATACCCTTTTGCATTTGAAAAAGTAATTTAAAAAAATTTATAAGTCTAGCCCAGGGCTATGAAACTTCCATACATCTGTCTTAACAAAAAAATTACATAGAAGGTGGTGTCACCCCTCTAAAGAGGTACTCAAACTTTGACCATAATATACATCCTTACCGATAGGTGGAGCTAGTTGACATAAAAACTTGAAATAAATTAAGTACTTACTTAAATATACTAACTTTTAATTAATTTAATTTAGTAATTAATTTAATAACTAAAGCATTTTTTCTGTCAAAACCTATTATTTCAATTTTTCAGTTTGAAAATGTTATTTTGGTGAAACGAAACGTAAATTAGTACTGACAGAAACGTAAACAGTAAACGTTCACTTTCAAAACTTTTCTGTTTCTGGTTTCGTTGTGTTCTGGTGATATACTTGGTGTCTATTTTGTGCTCTTTCAACCTTTGACCTTGCTTTTTCATTGGATTCTGTGATACGATACGTCAACTATTGACCCTACGCTGTGAATACTGAACCTTGCTTGCTTTTGCGATTTGGATTCGACGACACTTTCAAAATGCCGAGAAAGTCAGCTCTTAAGTGATCTTTTTTAATTTTTCGCAGTTTTCTTGTGTAAAACACAAAACAGAAGTAGTAAATTTTGTAATGGATAGCTAAATATTATTTTAAACAGCTGGTGTACAAATGTCAACAGATTACTTAAAGGCAAAACCACTTTGTGTAATAATAATGCTACGAAAATACAAGCGTTAAATTATTATAATTCTCATAATAAACGGCGAACTTAAGAGATCTAAACTTGTGTTTTATTTAATAAATTTGTCCTTAATCCAAAAACAAGTATAAAATTCATTAGCTCCATCTATCGGGCTAGATGTAATTAATACACGCAGCGCCATCTCTGTGCTTGGGTACTCCCATTTAAATCAATTGAAATCCTTAGTGGCGCATGTATGTCTACTATAGTGTATTATCTATGGTCTAGCCTAAGTCTTCTAGAGAATATCTTAATGGAAATAATCATACTTATTCATTAAATGCCACATGAACTGATTACTTCGAAATTAAAAATTGATTAGAATTAATTGTTTATTACAGGCTATCTGATGATGAGGACCAAGCTTCAGGGATGACGGACAAAGAAAAGTCTGCTCAAGACAACACTATGATAAGATCCAACACCCTTGCTGTCCCATCATCGTATAAACCCGCAACGAGCTACTCAGATGGCCGCCGGTTGAATCTCGACTTGCAATCTCTCCGTCTCTCCCCTACGCAATTGTCGGACCACGCGCATGGTGTTACCCGATCGCTGTCGCACGGGTCCGTTATAAACTCCCAGCAAAAGTGGTGGAACGTTAACGAAACCAACAGAGGCACAATTAACAGGCCTACCAGTTTGATGGTCTCAGAGAGATACGGTCAAATAAACCCTAGAGAGTCGTTCTTGAGGAGCCTTCACACCGTGACCAGGAGACCGAAGAAGTGCAATGAGAGCAAATCTAATTGGGAGTTAAATTACGTCAAAGACTATCAGAGAGAACAGAGTAAAGGCTTACATTTGAAGAAGTGGTCATGTAGTAAGTGCACCCTGGAGAACTCTGGCGTAAGGACACATTGTGAAGCTTGCCTGTCACCTAGAGTTTCTCCTCTCGCAAGGATCCCTAATTCAAGAGGACTTAGTGTGACCACTTTAGGTAGACATGAAACTTCAATGGGCAGAGATGGCGCTACATCTCTTCCTACTTCTGGTGGAGTCATGATCACGGTTCCGGATTGGCCCACGGGAAGTACAACATTAGGAACAAATTTTCGAAGGTCTATTAGTGCCACAAATTCTCCAGAAATTCGGCCGATGTATCGACGTTCTTTCTCAGAGCAGACCAACGCAGAAAAACCAGTCGGTAAAGTGATATCGAGTAGGAGAAGTTTTAACGAATACCAGAAATCGTTAGCGAGCTATTGCGGGAGTTTGACGAAACCGGAGATCAGAAAAGACTTGAAAATTGATGAAAATAACATCGATGTGATTGATAAGGAATGCAGTTGGGATACGAATGCTGAGGGTGTCATATATGCATTGCCTAATAAGGGAAAATACAAGGATTTGAATTTACAACTCCAGGTTAATAATAACGGAACCAGGTATTCGTATGTGTCGGTTCAGGATACGAAGACAGTCATGAGTAATTCCCAGAATGAGGCTTTGTACTCCAATGATGTTAGTGATGGTGATTATGCGAGGATAGACGAGTTACTTGGAGCGGAGAATTGTGTGTCGCCTGTTAATGATATCGCTTCGAATATTAGGACTTCGCATATAGGGCTGCAACGGGAACAACCGAAGGTGTATAATATGTTGCCGTCCGTGGGTAAAGTATCCCACAATCCTCGCGAACCGTCTAAAGTGCCTTCGACACAGCTACAAACCACGTAAGTTTATTCTAAATACTTTGCTTGATCTCGACTTTAACAAGTAAATGCTTGCCATTAATAAGTACGTATAAGATTAAAGTAATCCGATACTGAAATGTCTTAGGGCTCCACTTATCGTTTTCCCAATAACAAACTAACATATCTATAGCTTTATAGAAACGATGCCACCTGGTTTCCGTTTAAATACCATAAAATTGACTCATGTTGTGACCATTGTCGCTTGTTAAGCGGGATAATCTGTTGAATGTATGTAGCCCCCATTAAGTAAATACCTATGTTATATATATCATGTAAAAGTTAACCACAAGTTGATTTCCATTACAATGCCTTTCTTACAATACAGCTTATAATAAGATACTATACAGTATGCGATGCCACCCTGTTATCACATAATACATTGCTGGTTTTGTATAGACGTGAGAACCGCATGTGGCAATGCAATGAGTGTTGGTTCGCGTACAATGCTTGGTGGGCTCGGTGGTGCGATGTATGTCGGAGTGGGCGGCCAGCACACGCTGCCGTGACTCTGGCCGCCAGGGACGTGGTTGATGGGAAACCTAATAGGTACATAATATACTCACCCTGATCATATTGATTCTGAGGGCCTAGTGTGAGCTTATTTCTCTTCTGTTTAATCGGCACTTCGAGTTCAGCTGTTTGATCTTAAGCTGCTAAGACTTTTAATAATATGGGTGTATGTCCTCTCATGGACGCGAGATACACAATTGCCTTTTGTTGCATTCCTCCTCAAAGGGTGGGAACTTTGTGTCTCGAAAACCTTGCGTTCCGCGTTACTATTGGTCAAGATTTCAGTCAATCGCAGCAAATTGATTTTAAATAAACTCACCCTAAGCTTTCTGATACATGTGTGACTATTCTGATCGGCTTCCATGCTTTCCGCTTCCATCCATTAATTGTGTCACACGAATTTCATGGTTTTATGAATATCACCGAGATTATCTCACAGATGTCTGTCATAAAGTCTTTGCTTTACACTTAACAACAAACCCTCTACCCTTAACGTGTGATGTAATTTATGGATGGACCCTAACCTGTGTGGGTTTGTATAGAGATTGGTGATGGTGGTATTAGAGTAGTAATACTTATTTAGTAGAGGTATGTTAATATAGATGTTAAGAAAGTTAAAAACGAAAGAAAAACTAAAGTGCTGAATTTTATATAATAAATCTATACAAATGAATAAAATTGGAGTGTCTGTTTGTAATATTAAAATAATCGCTTTTTACTAAATGCATATGTATGTATACACGGTAGATATACCAAAAATGTAGTTAACATTTTTTTGTCTGTCTGTCTGTTTGTTCCGGATAATCTCTGAAACGGCTGGACCGATTTTGACGGGACTTTCACTGGCAGGTAGCTGATGATCCCGGGAGTAACTTAGGCTACTTTTTTTTTAGACTAATTCTGTTCCGCGGCGTTACTCGCGGTACTACAATAACCGCGGGTAACACCGCGGGGTTCAGCTAGTACTACATAAATAATAAATTATTTAATTTATGAACCTATATAATTTTGCCAGTGAAAATTTTTACAAGTAAAATACTAATACTTAAGTAGTGACTTGAGTATTCTTACTTATCGTAACCTGCTTCTGCGATTACCTATTACACATTTCCGTCCCTGTTACACATTTTTTTAAAGTATTTTTTGCTCATTTTAGTCAGTAAATATAACGTTTATAAGTTACTTCTTCTCTGTTCAGTTCTCGTCCTGCGGTCCAATCAGAAGCCAGTGGTAGCAGCAAGCCGGAGTGCAACCGTACAGAACCGCCCAAGAAGCTGACTGTACCCATCGCTTCTCTGGACCATGATCTGAATAGCGATGAGTTATTGTTTGCAGTTGGTGAGTGTTTAACCACATATGTTTGTGATGTGTGTAGTAACAGTACAGAGTATCATTACCCCTATAAATCTTATGGGTGTCGTTAGAACTGACTAAGGGATCACTACGTAGTACTGTGGAACTGCAAAGAGAAGAAAAATTTAAAACAAACCATTTACCAATTAGTGTGGCCGGCAGGGTATAAGACCTCCTATCTACGGAGATGCCTCTATCCATCATTTCACAGAAACTGCCTCGGTGGCATAGTGGTAGCGTATGCGACTGCTGTGCTTGAGGTCTCGGGTTCGAATCCCGGGTCGGACCAAATGTTTGTATGATCTGCTAATATTTGTTTCGGAGTTTGGATGTTTTCTATGTATAATATGTATGTATTTACAAAAAAAAAAACAGTATATATGTAATTATATCAGTTGTTTAGTACCCATAACACAAGCTCTGCTTAGCTTGGGACTAGATGGCGTTGTGTGATAGATGTCCGAAATGTTTATTATTTATTTATTATCATTTGACTATTGAAAGCTCTATATAAATTTTATGGTAGATCACTGTATCAGCGGTTTACACGATTAATCAACCTTTCATACTTAGAGAATATTATCGATTAAATAAAACAAATCACTGTACGGTTGGCCTAATGGTTTACTTTAAGCGATCGCAACGCCACGCTTTCTACTTTCAAATAGGGTTCGAATCCCACATGGGACAAGAATGATCATGAGTAACGCAGGGTTTATTTTAAATATAGTGTTGGATTTTTGTAACCACCAACATTATTGGTCGAAATGAAATCATAAAAATATTTTTTGACGTGGCAACGTCTAAAACTTCTTGAACAGCGGCTGCACGCACGAAAAAGAATGATTCATT
This sequence comes from Spilosoma lubricipeda, assembly GCA_905220595.1. Classification (NCBI taxonomy): domain Eukaryota; kingdom Metazoa; phylum Arthropoda; class Insecta; order Lepidoptera; family Erebidae; genus Spilosoma; species Spilosoma lubricipeda. The sequence goes on from HG992294.1 coordinate 3,064,387, forward strand.
GTCCCGTTACGCTCATAGTACGTCGTTGTATGAGAGATAGATGCGGCGTAAGCGCCAGCCGCATCATACAGCATCATTTCATCAATGTTTTGTTATAAAGTTGTCACGTTAAACTGACTTTACAGACAACCATTTTTTTTTTAAGTATTGAAAACCGTTCAGATGTTTTTAAATAGACGCATTGCGTTTATAGTGTTTAATGAAAACGAAACGAGCCTAAGGGGACTAATCCCACACACACACCCACCACTGTAACTTCTGTACACCAGGATCAATAGGACGGGAACACAAAGTCTCAGGAAATATTAAACTGTCTTGGAACTGAAGGAATTGGAAGTATTATAAGTCCACATCCCTCCTTAACAAAGCGGGAGACAAAATGAAGTCAAAATCGGACACCGTTTTCCAATCGGGGAGCACCACGAATAAAAAAGATTATGGGTTCTAAGTGAGCTATATGTGATTACTAGTTGTTGCCCGCGGCTCCGCCCGCGTATATGTCGGTTATCGCGGCAAATAGTAGCCTATGTGTTATTCTGATGTATAAGCTATATTACTGAAGTTTCATCCAAATCCGTTCAGTAGTTTTTGCGTGAAAGAGTAACAAACATCCATCCAAACATCCATCCATCCTTACAAACTTTCGCATTTAAAATATTAGTAGGATTTAAGGTAGGGAGTTTTGGATGATATAATGATGATATACTACTGTGTGTTCCCAGAGCCGTCCCCCCCGGCAGGGTCGTCGTGGTCGTGTGGCCGTTGCACGCTGGTCAACGAGCCGGCCGCCCCGGCCTGCGCGGCCTGCGCCGGCGCCCGGCAGCACGACCACCAGCACTGGTGCGTATACTCCCTGGACATTACGATACATTCATCGATGTACATCTAAAGAAATGATGATGATGATGTTCTCCTAGCCGATTACGACCACGGCGGCCAGTCTCAACAGAGACCAACCAACTGCGCAGGAGATATTATAGTGCACAAGTGTGTGCGCAAACACAGGTGCACTCTCTGTTCCCTCACTCTCATATTCCGATGGGACGGTTAACCGACACGATCGGGGAGAGATTAGGCGCAGGACCGATAGCTTTACGTGCTCTGCGAGGTACGGGGATTCAGCGGGGGTTCAGACCCCAACTTAAAAACTTCGAGCTGTTATTAAGTATTTATAGAATTAGAAAAACTCAATAACACCTTTGGCCCGACCCGGGATTCGAACCCGAGACCTCATGATCAGCAGTTGCATACGTCAACCGCTGGACCAACGAGGCAGTTCTAAACAAATAAATACAATTCGAGTGTATAGATGTTCATGACAACCGGGACCGACGGCTTAACGTGCTCTCCGAGGCATGGGCGGGAATTCCATACTCCGGGCTGCTATTAAGAATTTCTTGTAAGAAAAACCCAACAGCAGTTCGACCTGTGAATCGAACCCGAGACTTCTTGGTCTGCAGTCGCTTACGCTAACCACTGGACCAACGAGGCAGCAAAAAATGCATTGAACAATGAAGCAAATATTATAATGTAGGGTTTGCTTAAGGCATATTGATTTTAAGAATATGTCTGTAGATCGTTGTTCATCCCATGGGGGGTTGTAAGAGGCTTTTAAAGCAAGTAAACTACCGAAGACAACATCCAAGAGAATTAAAAATTGAAACAAAATCCTCCTTTCTAAGGAGAGGCGTATGTTTAGCACTGGACTATTAAACGCTGTTTAAGTTAATGATTTTTTTTTATAATGACAGGTCTTGCAGTTCGTGTACGCTACAGAACCCTCTGTCGGCGAGTTTGTGTCTCGCCTGCAAAACCCCGCCAGTACCCAAGCATGGACTCGCTGTACCCAACAATGATGTCAGCCAAGGAGCCAGTAAGTCATTAAATATCTTTTCCGACCTTATTGCGTGTAGCTATAAAGTTTATAGTCCAATTGAAATAACCCTCCAGAAGGTTAGTAACAATCTTTACATGGTATACAAGTAAAATTTAAACAAAATTAAACCGACTTCAAGGTTCGACTCGATTACTCTTGGATGCCATCATCAGATATTAATGTCCTTATCATAGTACCACCGTCGGGACATCTCCTTTCCATTAAAAAAAGAATCATCAAAATCGGTTCATAAACGACGAAGTTATCCGCGAACACACATAATAAAAAAGAAAAAAAAATACGGTCGAATTGAGAAACCTCCTCCTTTTTTTTAAGTTGGTTAAAAATGAAGTTGCTTCCGTTATCTATTCGCTTAGATATTATAAAGAACTCAACCGATTTTAATGAAGTTTTTAGCAATCAACAGAGTGATTCAAGGTTTTCAAGGAAGAATATTTATATGAGTAAATACATGCGTATTATAGTAGAAAAACTGAGAATCTTTTTTTTTTAATAAATATCCTGTGTCGGTAAACGGAACAAAGAAAACCTAGATCCAGAACAACAATTTGTGAATTACACAAAGTGTTACCCCACGTAGGATTTGAACCCACGCCATATAGCGCTGTAGAAAGCGGCGTGGCGGCCACCTAAGCCACTGGGCCAACTATGCGAAGCCGGGACGGGTCGCTAGTATCACATAATGCGGATAAAGAGATGCAGTTGCCGCTGTACACATAAACTTGCCACTTTGAACTGATCTGAGAAAATGGGTGTCCTCATTACGATTACAAAATGAAATACGAGTTTATGAGATCAGACTGTACAAACATTTTAAGTTGAATACTGAATCGGCATGTTTATAATATTTACACTTTTCTTATAATACACTCTTTCCCTAGTAGTCTATAGATGGATAGATTCTTTATTGCTTCAAATATAGTATGGTGATTTTCAGTTCTTCATATTAGAATATTGAAATCTATGCATCTACACAAATAAATAAAACTTGAGTGTCTGTTTGTTGAGTTGCAAAAAACCGCTTTTTAATAAATGCATATGTATGTATTTGGATATATATTTTTAGCAATACATGGAAAGGGATACAGGGAGTAAAAATGTTCTGGGGAGAGAGTGTTAATTTCTAAGAAAATTCCTACTATTTAAAAATATACGAAATTAATCTATACAATCATAAACCGTAATAATCTCATGTAATATCATAAACTTTATAAATACACTAGCCTTCGCCCGCGACTTCGCTCGCATTGAATTAAAAGTATCCTATGTTACTTCTAATAACTCCAAGAATATCTGTACAAAGTTTCATAATGATTGGGTTAATAGTTTCCTGTGCAAGCGTAACAAAGAAACAAACATACATTCCCCTTTTTACCGACTTCAAAAAAGGAGCAGGTCTTATAATTCACTGTGTTTTTTTTTATATTAGTGTGATATCGATTAGGATCTACCCACATCGTACCAAATATGAATTCCTTCACTAGGTACGAAGTAAAAAGGAGAAGTTTGCCGCAATTTAAACATGATCTATATGTGCAGGTGGTCGAAGTCCATCTCCTCGCAGGAGCATCCGCCACACGCCAGCCCTTCCCCGTCGCGGCTCCAGACATAAAACACCGCCCCCAGAACCCAAGTATGTATCTATATAGAACTATCTGACCCGGCGAACTTCGTACCGCCATATTTACACATCTGTCTCAGCTTCCCACTGGCAGTGTACAATCGCGGACAAAGACTTATCCCGTTATCGTTTAATTTTTCTTGTACCCAAGCCTTGTCTTGTCTTAACAATAACGACATCAAAGAAAACCAGAGAATTTCTCTTCCACCACCCTTTTAAGGGTGGTACATCACCTGCTTTACCATAAAAAAAAATCATAGAAGGTCAAGTAGTGATTCTGGAGTTAGTCTTCTAAAGATGGTGTTTATTCTTTTACTCCACAATATACCAAGGTTCTACTTATTAATTCTAATTGACAAGGTTTTGAAGCGCTCATAACCCAGTTGCACAGGGTACGCAACAATGGCGCGGTCAGTACCTGAATGGGTGATCATGTGCGTCTCCATGATTCGGAGGTTACGTTAAGCAGTCGTTCTCGGCTGTTCATAGGATAACAGTCGTGAAGCTTAGTTGGAGGCCTTTGGGCGGCTTAAAAACATCCAAAGCCAAGATTACGTAGCCGCAACGTTGTCTGGCCAGTCTCAACCCGCACACTGTCGCGTGGAGATGTATGGCCTTAACCCCCCTCCTTGGAGGAGACTCGAGTCCAGCATAGGACGTTATGGATTGTTGATGAACAAGGTTTTAAACTTACCAGGGCTGAGGTGAGCGAGTGGCCTTGCTCGGAGTGTACGTACGTGAACAACGGCAGTGCCGTGTCCTGTGAGATGTGTGCCTCTCCTCGCGCGAGACTACTGCGAGCTGCTCCCGACCAGCTCTCGCTCGATGATGAGGAGTCACGTGAGTATACACCAACCCACTCCCCCTTCCCCTCTTATTTGACACTCGTTTTCTGTCAGATTTTTGTACAACTGTTTATTCCTTACTTTACCATCGTAGGGGCGACATGTTATACAATAATCGCATCTCTAACTTTTGAAAATAACGAACTTGATTCCGGAGACCTTTCTAGAAAGATCAGGGGCATAAAACAATAACATTCAGCATTATACCGTCACTTGTGAGCTGTCCAACTGACAACTGGTGAAGGGGAGGGGATAGAAACCCTTGATTTTCTCCCTTGTCACATGGTTTTTGTACGGAGTTGCGGAATAATGGATTAGAAGAGGTATTCAATTTGTATGGAACCGATGCCCGTTGTCTTTTATTCTTTACTAGCTGAACCCCGCGGTATTACCCGCGCTTATTGTCGTACCGCGAGTAACGCCGCGCGACAAAGTTAGTCTAAAAAAGTAGCCTAAGTTACTCCCTGGATCATCAGCTACCTACCAGTGAAAGTCCCGTCAAAATCCGTCCAGCCGTTCCAGAGATTACCCGGAACAAACAGACAGACAGACAGACAAAAATTTTTTTAACCACATTTTTGGTATATGTACCGTGTGTACATACATATGCATTTAGTAAAAAGGGGTTATTTTAATGTTACAAACAGACACTCCAATTTTATTTATTTGTATAGATTATGATTGTGTTGGACATAGGCCTCAAGGAGACCTCATACTAACTGTTTTAGGTGTAGTGGTTGAAACACTTACTATGGCGTACTAAGCAAGGCGCCAAAAGAAATATGAGAAGCAATGGCGATAGTATTTATTTTGTTAATATGCAGACAGAAAGTACAATGAATTTTAATACAAACAACACAGGTATTTGACAATAAAAATGTGCAGACAGCACCACTATAGCGGAGAGGGACTCGGGTAAAGATGTGCGAATATAGCCGCGCGACATCCCTGTCTGTTGCGCGGTTACGGAAATAATGGCGCGCGCGCCAATAATACCGTGCGAGTAGTCGGCCATCTTGCGGTAGGAGGAGTCAAACGCATTAATCCCTTACTCGGGCTGAACATCATACCATATGACGTATGGGTGGAGCGTTTAGACGGACCATCATATCGATCTACTCGCTACATAGGCATAGTGTTGGGTGTTTTCTATGTATAACTAGCTGAACCCCGCGGTTATTGTTGTACCGCGAGTAACGCCGCGGGACAAAGTTAGTCTAAAAAAAGTAGCCTAAGTTACTCCCTGGATCATCAGCTATCTGCCAGTGAAAGTCCCGTCAAAATCGGTCCAGCCATTCCAGAGATTACCCGGAACAAACAGACAGACAGACAGACCGACAGACAGACAGACAGACAAAAAATTTTTTAAATACATTTTTGGTATATGTACCGTGTATACATACATACGCATTTATTTAAAAGCGGTTATATTAATATTACAAACAGACACTCCAATTTTATTTATTTGTATAGATATGTATGTATTTACAAAAAAAAAAAGTATATATGTATTTGTATCAGTTGTCTAGTACCCCATAACACAAGCTCTGCTTAGCTTGGGACTAGATGGCGTTGTGTGATAGATGTCCGAAATATTTATTATTATTATTATTTATTATTTAGATTTTTCATTTTTCTCCCTTTTTAGAGGGGTTATTTACGTGTCATGCGGGCCAAAACCAAGCATAATACGTTAAATTGAGTAGGTAGATGATATAGATGAAGATGTTAGAAATTTACGGGTGATGCGGCAAGTATTGAGTATGGTGGCTTTTTGAAGCATATAAATGGAGTATGGAGGCATGTGAAGTAATTCAAGATTTTGAGTGAGAGTTTTTGGTACTATGCCTGTTGATGATAAAACTATTGGGACTATATGTACTGTGTTAACTTTCCATTGGGTTTTGAGTTCTATTGCCAGGTCTTGGTATTTTGAGAGTTTTTCTGAAATAGTGGACTGAAGATTATGGCTGTTCGGGATTGCTATGTCTATGATGTAAATAACTTTAGTCACTTTGTCGTGAACTGTTATATCTGGACGGTTGTAGTGAATAGTTTTGTCTGTTAAGATTGTTCTGTCCCAATAAATTTTACAAGCTCTATTTTCAAGTATTGTGTCAGGTTTATACTTATAGTATGGAATCTTGTGACTGATGAAGTTATAATTATGTGCTAAATGTTGGTGAATTATTGTTGCTACTTGGTCATGTCGGTGTTTGTAGTCTGTTTGTGCTAGGGCTTTACAGGCACCGGTTATATGTTGTATGGTCTCTGGAGCGGAATTGCAATGTCTGCATAAGTCTATTGTCTGAGTTGGGTCTCTAATGATAAATTTCTTATAATTCCTAGTTATTATTATCTGGTCTTGGATTGCAAGCATAAATCCTTCCGTTTCCGGGAACAGTTCCCCTTTCTTAAGCCATTCGTTCGACTTCTCCTTGTCGACGTAATCTTGGCTAAGGTCGGTTCGGTGTCTTCCATGGAGGGATTTACCAGCCCACTTTGTTATTTTCTGTTCTACTGTAGTTAGAGTTTCATTAAGTTGAGTATGTCGGTCGTGTAAGTTTAAAGGTGTGAGTTTTTTATCAATGTCTATGATTTGTTTATGGAGAGGAGATGTTAGTGATTTGATATGAAAGTAGTTTCTGAGTATTGTGATTTGTTTATTATGTAAATTTTGAATGTCTATTAGACCTCTTCCTCCTTCATTGCGTGGTAGTGTAAGTCTTTCTATTGACGATTTAGGGTGATGTTTCCGGTCTTTAGTCATTTGTGTGTTAATTGTTCGTTGCAACTTCTTAAGATCTGTTTGAGTCCAGTTAATAATACCAAATGAGTATGTTAAAATAGGAATAGCAAACATCATCCATGTAGAACAGATGCGTTAGCGGAACCCGGGTGTCGGTAGTTACTAAATTGTATCCAGCATTGCTAATATTGAGAAGACTGGAAAGAGGATTAAGGGCAAGGCAGAACCAAAGTGGGCTGAGTGCGTCACCTTGATATATACCTCGCATGATACGTATGGGTTCGGTAGTTATATTAGTGGACTCATTTTTTAATTTGAGTACTGTTTGCCATCTCTGCATAGAAGATTGTAAGAATTTTATAATAATCGGGTTAATTTTATATAATCGGAGTATATACAGAAGCCAACTGTGAGGGACAGAGTCAAAAGCCTTGCGGTAATCTATGAACATAGTGTGTATATTTAGTTTCTTACGGTATGCTTCATTAATCGTTATTGCGTCTATTGTGAGTTGCTCCTTACATCCTTGGCTATTTTTCCTACAGCCTTTTTGTTGTTCGGCAAGAATATCATTCTCTGACAAATGTGCGTAGATTGTTTGAGTGATGCAAGCAGTTAGAATTTTATAAACAGTTTGTAAACAAGTTATAGGGCGAAACTTTGATGGGTCTCCTGTATTAGGTTCTTTTGGTAACATGTAAGTTACTCCGTGTGTTATATAATCGGGCATTAAATGGGGTGATTGAATGAACATGTTAAGATGGTAGTGTAAATATGGGTGGATGCAAGTGAACTTTTTGTACCAGTAGTTATGTAGGTTATCGCTCCCTGGTGACTTCCAGTTGTGAGAGTGTTTGATGACGCGTGCAAAAGTGTCTATTGTAATTTGTTCGAATTCCATAACTGGAACGTGACTAGATATTTCGTTAATAGTGTGTATCCAATTAGCGTTATGATTATGTTGAGTTGTATTTTCCCAGATGTTTGCCCAAAATCGATGCAAACTTTCGGACGTTGGTGATCTTAGTTCTTGTGTATTTGTGTTTTGAGAGTTAGATGTAAGAGTTCGGTAAAATAATTTTTCTGTTTGTGAGAATTGATTATTCTGTTTTTTCCTAGCAGTACTTTATTATTATTATTATAGTATACCACGCTGACCAGATGGCTTGATATAGTATTTCTTTCAAGTTTTCCTTTTCTTTGCATGTGATGTCTTGCATAGTGTGCTCCCAAGTCGGCTCTTACGACACTCATCGGATGTCTAAGGTTACTGACACTATATATTCTTAAACCGTCTTTAAATCAGTGCTATATTGTTTTCAGCGGAAGGATCAGACGGGGAGCGTCAAGAGAGTACTCCGATGGAGATCCTGCGTCTGAGCGAGGAGAGTCACGCCTGGACGCAGTGGCAGGAGGTCCTGGCTCAGTGTGCCTCGGTACGTCAGTTTTTTATAGTGTTTAGAAGTATATCTTACTATCAATGAAAAAATGGAAAAGACTGTAGTAAACTTTTTTTTATGGAATAGGTGGCTTTTTAATGGACTATGAACCGATTTAGATGAAAGAAACACTAGGTAAATGTTGGGTGAAGCAAACCATAACAGATTGGTTAAAACCGCATTCAAATCGGTTAAGCCGATCCTGAGATTAGCACGCACAAGTACACAGACATACAGACAAAAAATCTAAAAATCATTGTATTGGGTTCTATTGCATTTACAGAGCCCCTTATTTATTATTATGGTTTTCCTATATCTTTCATGTACAGACAAGTGACCAGTCACGATTTTATTATATGGACGATAAGTTTTTAAACGACAAACGTTCTTATAATATTGAGTAAAATGTAGGGTAGATGAACAATATATTGTGTTGACAGACGGGGGAGCCCTACGTAGACTCGTCGTTCCCGGCGTCGGCGCGCTCGCTGTACTACCTCGGGGGGGCGGAGTCCGGCGCCGCCACGAGGTGGCTCCGGCCGCACCAGATACACGTCGAGTCCGACCATCGACTACCTTGGGTCGTCTTCCGGGATCCCAGACCTTCCGATATTTCTCAAGGTAATTCTTATTTTTGTCTTATGTACTAGACAACTGATATAAATACATATCTACTTATTTTTATACACGCAAACTCCGAAACAAATATTTGTAGATAATACAAACATTTGGTCCGACCCGGGGATCGAACCAGAGACCTCAAGAACAGCAGTCGCTTACGCTGCCACTGCGTCACCGAAGCAGTCGATTCAATTTTAAGTCTCTAGTAAGATTTGTAAAAGGTGTATGGACATTGTAGTGGTATAAGGAGTCACCTGGTCGCTTCTGGGAAGTAACAAGGTGATCGAGGTGCGCGGTTCAAACCCAATGTGAGACAATACTTAGTGTTAACAATTATTTTTACGGGAATTAACGCGATCACTTATTAAAAGGTACTACATACCTTCGATTTGCCTGACATTTCGACCAGGTTGCACTGGCCGTGGTCACAGGTTGACGTAAAAATAATTGTTATTGTATCATGGAACGTGAAAGTTTAAAAGTTAGAATACTTATTGTCTGGGTGTTCTTTGTGTGTTTTGTGTATATTTTGTAGTCTAGTTGTATTGTTTTAAAGGAAATAAAAGTGATAATATGTGTAAAGCCCGTTATCAATCACTGAAACAATCTGTGTATCTTTGTACATCGAAATTTTGCTGTGATTGATTTAACATTTTGATTCCTGCATCAATTGTAGTAAAAATAATTAAAACTGAAATTTGTAATAATTTTATTAAATGTTATTATTATGTATTCGATGATTGCGTGATTTGGGTATATTTAACCGACTTCAAAAAAGGAGTAGGCTATCAATTCGACTGTTATTTTTTTTATGTTTGTTACCTCGTAACTTTCGACTCGGTGAACCAATCTTGAAGATTTACTTACAAAAAGCATTCATATCATGATGGCACAATAACCTAGTGGTTAAAGCGGTCGTCACGCCGCTTTATACTGCGTCAAGTGTTATGGGTTCAAATCCCACATGTGACAACACTTTGTGTGATCCACGAATTATTGTTCTGAGTCTGGGTGTGCTTTGTGTCCCTTTCATGTATGTTTGTAAAGTCCCCCGAGACACAGTATAAATTCCTAATGCGGGAGTTAACATAATAATTCCTGTATCTCATCTATACTAATATATAAAGTTGAAGAGTTTGTTTGTTTGTTTGAACACGCTAATCTCAGGAATTGCTAGTCCTATTTGAAATATTCTTTCAGTGTTAGATAGCCCATTTATCGAGGAAGGCTATAGGCTATATATCATCACGCTAAGACCTACAGGAGCGGAGCGGCAATAAAAAATATTTCGAAAACTGGGGAAAATTATCACGCTACGGGCAATAAGAGACGCAAACGAGGTTGCGTGGGTCGGCTAGTCATAAATATTAGCTTTACTTGTGAATAAAAACGACTGTTTCCTTTTCTCCGCAGGCGTGCTGGGCAACTGCTGGCTGCTGTCAGCGCTGGCAGTTCTGGCAGAACGGTCTGGCCTGGTCCGAGGTGTGGTGGTACGTGGTGAACCAAGTGTGGGAGCCTACCAGCTGCGGCTGTGCAAGGACGGCCGCTGGCTCACCGTCACTGTCGATGACCTGCTACCAGCCAACAAGAAGGGACACCTTGTCTACTCGCAGGTATACCTTCACCGATGAGGAGTTCCTGGAGCTTGTCGACGTCTATGAGATTTTGCCCATTATACCACGCTGGCTAGACATTTTGTTATAAGATTTGTTTTCTTTCTGATTAACAAGAATATAAAAAACAACATTAATTCGCAAAAAAGTAATTCATTCCATAAATATTTACGTATTCAAATCTTCAAGACAATTACATGTTATTTTTAGTTTTGAGTATACCACACTCCAAATAGGAATTAATGTGAGGAAATGCATTTCTTACGACCATATACAAATATACATAATTTAATTTTCAGGCAAAACGGAAGCAATTATGGGTACCCTTAATTGAAAAAGCGGTGGCAAAACTACACGGGTGCTATGAAGCTTTGGTGTCTGGGAGAGCCATTGAAGGTATACTGTTTACGTTGGATTTATGAATTGTTACGTTTATATCTTTAACTAGCTGAACCCCGCGGTGTTACGCTCGGTTATTGTTGTACCGCAAGTGACGCCGCGGAACAAATTAAATCTAAAAAAAAGTAGCCTAAGTTACTCCCTGGATCATCAGCCTGTGAAAGTCCCGTCAAAATCCGTTCAGCCGTTACAGCCAGCCGGAACAAACAGACAGACAGACAGACAAACATTTTTAATATGCATTTAGTAAAAAGCGGTTATTTTAATATTACAAACAGACATTCCAATTTTATTTATTTGTATAGATTTGTACTTTCGATTGTCATCACTTGGTGGGACTTGTTATTTTTGGAATTCAACTCTCGTTTACTTTTATTCTACAACTTAATAAAAAAAAAACTTCGACTGGTTTTGCCCTACAACATTATCAAAGGCTACTTGTAGTACAAGTGAGTGTAATTTAAATAATGTACAATATTTTTAGACTATCTATCTGGATGGTCATCCTGAAAATTTAACATGGTCCTTCGAATTTCAAGTGTTTTTCGAAGGACCATGTAAAAACGATTTGTACTGTTTGAAACTATCAGGAAATATTTGAATGACATTAATTAATTTCAAAAATACTACCTTACTTACAGAATAAACTGACTCACGATTGATTAATATTACAGGTTTATGTACCCTAACGGGTGCTCCTTGCGAGTCAGTGTCCCTGCAGGCGGGAGGGGCTGGTGGAGCGGGCGGGGGCGGACCGCTGGAGCAGCTGGACCGTGACCTGGTGTGGGCTCAGCTGCTGTCCTCGCGCCAGGCCTGCTTCCTCATGGGAGCCAGCTGCGGAGGCGGGAATATGAAGGTATACACTGCACTTATTCTTTTACTATATATCATATGCCACTGCTGAACGAAGGTTTTACCCCAAGGAGCGCCAACCATCTCGGTCTTATGCCTACATCCGCTGCCAACCACTTTTTATGGAATAGGACAAACGAGCAGACGTATCGCCTGATAGTAAGCGATTCCCGCTGCCCATGGACCCCCGCAACACCGGAGGCGTCACAAGTGCGTTGTTGGCCTTTGGGGGATGTGAGGTGTTCTCCTCTCATTTTAGCTCCAGCGACCATCGGTTCGTGTGGAAACATGACCGACTCTCTTATGTGACCATATGGTGACCCACACCATATGGTGACCCACACTAGTGATGCTTCTGCATCATTGGGCTTAGCTACTTTAAACTTATAGATCAGTGCAATAATAAATGTTCACTTTTTGGTTCCGTTTATCATTAAGATAAAGCATGGACGCACTGGTTGAATATTGTCACATGCATTCTTATAATATCTTTTTAATGCAACTAGGTTGACGAAGAAGAATATCAGCGTCTAGGCCTTCGCCCCCGTCACGCGTACTCAGTACTAGACGTGGTGGAAGTGTGTGTAGGTGCGGCAGGAGCGGCTCCCACACGCCTGCTGCGGCTGAGGAACCCCTGGGGCCACTACACCTGGAGAGGAGCCTGGGCTGCTGGCTGTACCAGGTGGACTGATGCTGCGAGGAGAGCGGTCACTCCTCACGCTCCGACCGCAGACGTGGATAGAGATCAAGGAGTTTTTTGGATCAGCTTTGATGATGTTTTGAAGTTAGTACTTTCTTTTAGATACTTTGCGATTTTGTCCGCGTAAAATTTAAATAAAGTACTTAATTTCGTGTTTTTTTTGTGGGTAATTCTAATTTTTTTTTCCAACATAATAAGTAGTCTAAGCCATGTCTATTAATTTATTAATCTCTTCTCTCAATAATTCTCCAATCCTGTAATTTAAAACATTGCCATATTGATTGAAAGTTGAATTATCAATCACTTTTCCATGATCTTAAATATTCCTTCGATTACTTAATAATAAGGGGCGTTCTGGAGTGGCTAATCTCCGGGTCGACGGTGATAATGATATTGAAAGAAAGTCTTCTTTGACTGCCTTGGTGGCGCAGTAGCGTAGGTGAGAGTCTTGAGTTCGATTGCCGGGTTGGAACAAATGTTTGTATGATCTGCAAATATTTGTTTCAGAGTATGGGTGTGTTTACTATGTATAATATGTATGTACTTGAAACAAAATGTATAGAAGTAGTATTATCAGCCAATCTAGCTGTCATAGTACAAGTTCCGCTTAGTTTAAAGCTAGATGTCGATGTGAGTCAGATATCTTAAATAAAAAAAGAAATAAATCTTATCACCATATCAAATTTAAAGATCGTATTTTAGGTACTTCCGCATTAGGAATATACATCCTGTGTCGCGGTCACAAACATACATGAAACGGGCACAAAGAACAACCAGACTCAGAACAACAATTTGTGGATCACACACAGTGTTGTCCCATGTGAGATTTGAACCCGCAACTTTTAGCGCAGTAGACAGCTGCGTGGCCACCGTATAAACCACTATTTCCGAATGATGTTGTTTTCTTAAGATATTTAACTTTTCCTTGTCCAGATATTTCGACTGCATCGACATATGCAAGGTGCGAGTGGGCTGGCACGAGGTCCGCCTGGCCGGGATCCTCCCCCCCATGTCGTCCACTAGGCACCTCACGTGTCTGCTCCTCACCGCCACTCAGCCCACCGAGGTCGACTTCACTCTCTTCCAAGAGGGACAGAGGTATGTCTGCTTTTAATATTATTTAATTATCGATTACTATGTATATAGTTGTTATGAACATCTATGGCAATCGTTAATGGGAAATTTATTTTACTATGGATGACAAACTCTACTAAAATTGTTGTATTGTCTGCATTCGCAATGAGTATGGTGACCACCACTCTTTTGCTTATGATTTCCATCAGGCAGAGTAAAGTCATTTTGGCAGGCCCATACATAATGATAACAGTACATGACGAAATATAAACGTGACGGTAGTATTAGAAAAGTAGATCTAATGTGAGTGTTGATATTTATTTATTAACTATTGTTATGTTAATTGCAGGAATTCAGCTAAAAGTCAACGGTCGCAGTTAGATCTTTGTGTAGTGGTGTTTAGGACAAAGTCTGGTCCGAGTGCGCATGTCGGCAAACTTGTTGCACATAGTAAAAGACAGGTATTGTACTTTTAGTTTTGTACAATAGTAGCTTCTTCTCGGCTCTGCTCGCGCGTTTGTCGGTTAGCACACTAAAGAGTAGCCTATGGGCTTCCTCAAGAATCAAAGTAGCTCCATAATCAATTTAATTGAAATTGATGCACAGGTTTAGTCGTGAAAGTGTAACAGACTTAAAAAGAGTTGCTTTCGAATTTATAATATTAGTATGGATTAGCTTACTTACTTTTCTCTTTTCTGAAAAAGTAACTACTCGTTTTCCGTATCCTTGATGATATGGCAATACATTGATAAGAAAAAAGTATGTTAGATCTGTCAAAGGCTTTTGATTGTGTGAAGGTTAATTTATTATTATGTTCTATACTGGCGTAAGAGGCTTTCTTAAGTTAAGATGGTATCAAGTAATGGAACTTGAACGGGAAAAATAGAAAATAAAATGACAATGAAACTTCTGAACTCATTAAAATTAGTTTTAAAGTTTGATTTTTGTTAGGTGTGCCACAAGGCAGTAAATGGGGTCACGACGACTCTGGCAATTAATTATTTTTTTTATGTCTCTAATGATGCTGACTTTGATTTAGAAATTACTAACATATCCCAAGTAAATTAAAAAATATCTCTTTATAATATTGGTATAGATTTTTCTTGCTGATTTGTGTATACATGTAAAATCGGTAAGTCAAAAGTGGAAGTAAGTATAAAAGAAGAAATGTGCAGGTACGCGGTTTCGTGGGCTGCCACAAGATGCTGGAGAAGGGCTTCTACCTGGTGGTGTGCTTAGCCTTCAACCACTGGCACACGGGCCTGGAGCTGGCGGACAGCGCGGCCTGGCCCCGGCACGTCCTGGCCGCCCACTCGTCCAAGCCGCTGTGTGTCGAGCGGCCCGCTCTGCACCCGCACCTTCTGGCCGACGCCATCATCGGCCTCACGCTGGCTCGCGGCCAGAGACACGAGGGCCGCCAGGGCATGACCGCCTACTACCTCACCAAGGTACTCCCTCTAATCTATTGCTTGAATCTTTGCTCCGTTTGTCACTTTCCGTAGTTCTGATCGACCTTCAAGACAGTATGAAACTCGACTTAGACATTAAACAACTCCCACACTAGGAATGAAGCATTCGCGAGACACTTTACAAACACATAGAATGAACTTTGTGGATCACATTAACTGTTATCGCATCATGTATATACAATGCAGTAGCACATTTCAGATTTTTAAATAATAATTTTATTTTATGCTTCCAGGGTTGGGCCGGTCTGGTGGTGATGGTTGAAAATCGTCATACAGACAAGTGGATCCACGTGAAGTGTGACTGCCAGGAGAGCTATAACGTGGTGTCCACGAGGGGTGAGCTCAAAACTATCGACTCCGTGCCACCTTTGCACAGGTAATTATAACAATTTATATCTTCCACATAACCTTAATTAAAAATAAAATAAAAAAACTCCACATCTTCGCCTACTGGTACCGTTCCCAAAAGACTGGCAGCATTACCATGTTGAATGGCAATGCTGATTCTCTGTGATAGAAAAAGGCCGGCCTTCTGGTCACGAGAAGCGTTACACAGTTGCTTAGCAAGTTGTTTAAACATAGCGCGAGCACTCGAACCCCATGAACCTAGCGTCTCTACCCCAAACGGTTCAAAAATGTAATTACCTATTAAATGTTGGTACTTACGCCTTTTGAGACTGTCTGCTGAAGCTGCAGCAGCTCCGGCATAACTAGCTGTACTTGGAAGGTGAGATGGCGCGATGGTGTCAACCCAAGTTGCTTCCCACACCAAAGGCTTACCCATCTACCATGGCAGTAACGACATACCATCTGGTCTCTTGCCATCGTCCCGTACTAGAGCGTTAACAAGAGTACGACAGATAATGTCGTTAATATTGGCATATCGAGATATTCGGCCAGCGCTTCTGCTACAAGAAAGGTCATGATGTCCGAAACTGTCAACAGCTTCTCCACATTGACAAAAATGCGGAGAAACACAAGGCGCTCCTAAACGGAGGCAAGTGGCAATGCGAAAAGTAATATTGGCCAACACGGTTTTACCGTGGGAGAGCCACGCTTCGGCATGAATGGGCCGGCTCGACCGGAGTGATACCACGGCCTCACACAAAACCGGTGTGAAATAGTGCTTGCGCTGTGTTTTACGAAGTGAGTGAGGAAACCGGATATACCGGCCCATAACCCAAACCCCCTCCTCCTATCTCCCCTCCCTATCCCCCATAGGCCGGCAACGCACTTGTGACGCCTCTGGTGTTTGCAGGTGTCCATGGCCGGTTCAGAATCAACCAGTGTGTTTGTAAGAATTTTCTTGGTTATGGTTTTTATGTCTTCTTATTGAAACGAAGTTTTGGAACGAAGTTCCTTATCGCGCGTTGTGAAAGGGGGCTAGACGGAAAAAAATCTTACGAAAAGTTGTAACGACACTTTTTGCTATAGTAAGCTATTGTAAGCCGTGCGGCGTGCGCATGTTTCTCTGTCTGTCTCTCTCTCTCTCTTACAGAAAGCAAGCCAGACATTTTCAGTTTTATTTCGCATTGAACTGTGTGGTGTAGCGACGATTATTTTTGTTGAGTATATTATATACAGGTTTTTTTTGTACATAATAAATAATAAAATAACGAATCCTGACAGTGAACTTCGTTCCATCCGGGTGTCCCTTGACACCTCTTAAGTTTTTTTTAATCCATTTTGTATCTCACTTTTGCTGAGGAGGGAAGTGGACTTTTCTACTGGTTAATTTCTTAGCAGGTTTCGAGACAACTTAATTTTCCTGGGACTTAACGAACGTCATAACTCGGAGTGTTCATTGCTCACTATTCTCGATTCTGGTGTACAGGAGTTAGGGTGGTAAGCGTTTGGGCGGGATTAGTAAAAAAATGGCTGCTAATTTGTAAATTTTTGGCCTTGCGAAATTGTCGTATGCTACCTACCGGCTATGCTACCTTTTATTTTCTATTACTTTCTTTTGTTGCCAAAATAAATATTTTCTTTATTCATTGCACTCAATCGTTTCTTAACATCATTATAGACATACAGAGTAATGTATTCCATAAGCAGTAGGCTGATCCCTAAAAAGTCTTGTCGAAGGAATGTTGAAAAAAGTAGAATGCTAGGTAACGATGTGTGTCGTCTACAGGCAAGTGATAATCGTGCTGACCCAGCTGGAGGGTAGCGGGGGCTTCTCGATAGCGCACCGGCTCACGCACCGGCTGGCGGGGGGCGCGCGCCTGCACGACTGGGCGCCCCCCGCGGCCGCAGCGCCCCCCGCGACCCCCGCGCACCCCGCGACCCCCGCGCCCCCCGGCGAGCCGCGCCACCGCCCCCCGCTCGCGCGCCGCCTGCACGGCCTGCACGCGCCGAGGCTCATCACCTAGTCCACACACACGCGCACACACCACCCACACTCACTTCATTCTACAGAGGATGTACGTACGTACGGAGATATACCTTAGTTTTCTTCCGGAGAAGATAAACATAGGTACGGGATCATACCCAGTTTTTTTTTGTTTCGATAAGTAAATTAAATTTATACAAAGACCTACCTTAGTTTTGTGTTCAGAGAAGATATATATATGTACAATACAGCCAATACAGCAGTACACACCTTCAAAAATAAACCCCTAATTTTAATTTAACAACCTTGACCGTGACCTTTAGAACTCGTAATTTAAAATTTACAAAAAGCATTAACTTTTGCAAACTTAACATTTATAATGTGTGTAAAAGGTAAAACGATATTTTCATTAACTTTTGCAACCTTGACATTTATATTTTTTTATAAAATGCAAAACTAAATTTTTACTAGTGTCCTTGACCTTGAACCTTGCAACTCAACGCTATAATAATTGTACATCATAAACTTTTGAATTCATAAGTTAGCAATGACTAGACGCAAAAAATATCTTAACTTATTGGTAATAAAATAATAGTATGGAATACAACTACAGTTACATTTAATTATTATTTATCTAAAGACACATTATGAGCAACAAACATTTTCTAACACTCAACACATAGTTATACCTCCGGCCGAATAAATTGACACACGTTATTTTTATAATAACTTTTTTATTCAGCCGTAGTCTAAGAAATTTTGCGATAAAATGCGATTAGTGGGCACTAAGTGTTATTTTTTTGACAAAAAAATAGTCCAATAAGTATACTTAATTGTATAGATCGTACTGTTATTAAATAAGTATCGCTGAAAAATCTAAGTAATCAAAGTTTTTTATTTCATTTAGAATAGTCAAAAGTAGCGGTTGATTTTTGAGATTTTTTTCTAATCATTAAAATTTACGTAGATTGTAAATTGTAAGGAACTATCATTATTGTATAAAATCTTGTACAATCGTGTTTTTAATCGTTAATAATTGCAATAGGGAATATGCATAATTTTTTTATCTGTCTCAAATATTTTTTTCTACATTATTTATTGTCTTTACTTATTTAAAAGATATTTCTTTTATTTAGTGATTATTAAACCCAGAAAATATTAAATAAAAAGTGAAAATTAAGGTAGGGAAATTCAAACCAACAAAACGCGTCCTATTGGTCGAAACGAAATGTGACGTCGATCGTTACATTTTCGAAATTCCTACTGTGATAGTAGTGTTTGCGAGAAAAAATAAGCTCTTCCATGATTTTTATGGCAATGAAAACTGTAAATAAGTTTAAACAAACACGAAACGACAATGACGTCATTAGATTTGTCCAAAAACGCGCGCAAAATGGTGACGTTTGAATAGCTCAAATTTAGTCAGTGTTTTAGATTTAACTTTGAAAATTAGTTTGACTATTTTCAAGCTTATTTATTTATTTTTTCTATGTTATAGAGATATAAATGATCAGATTAAGAAATAAAGAAAAAAATATGCATATTCCTTATTGTTATATGCAGTCGTATATATTATAATACTGTGTGTACCTATCTATATTCGAATCTCATATTAAAATAGTATTGACTAATGAAACAATACTTGGTATTTATAAAAATATGTTTCTGACTTCAGCTTTACATTAACCGACTTCAATAAAGGAGTAGGTTATCCATTCGTCGGAATCTGTTTTTTTATAATGTATGTCATATCGGCGATTTTTTGTAACTGAATGGATATTTTTAATTTGTATTAGAACGATTACTTATTGATAAGTTGGTTTGACGCAAAAAAGTCTTAAATAAAATAAAGAATTTTTCATTTTGTTAATATATTACAATATATAAATATCCATATATATGTAAATAGCTGAAGACACCATACTATAGCATGTTTTTTTGTTGTTTTTAAAAAAAGTGTTAAACAGTTTAACATTTTTTTCATAACATAGTCAAGTAGTCAAACCCGTGCAGATATTTTGCTAAAAATATCAAAATAAATAAAATCATTTTCTAATAATAAACTCTATAAAATAATATTTGTACTACATAATTACATATATTAAAAAACCACTGTAGTTACGGCTAAGCATTTCCTTAGTGAGATTATCGTGATTTTTGTACGTAATAATAATAAAAATAATAAAATCCATGTATATATTTGAACTGCTTTACTTATAAAATGTAGATGTGTATTTTAATTATTATTATTAAACTTATTGGTATATTTATTTCCACAGAAGTGTAAAAGACATTTTTTAATTTCGTGACTCTCATTCCATTAATACTCATTTTTATTTTATTTTTTTGTAATTGTTAATAAAAAAAGTGATCATTGATTCTTGCCATTAATTTGCTTTACAACGATATTAATAATAATATAAGTTATATTAATTAATTATGATATATTTAATTAATATTTATGGGTAGTTTTGTTCGTTTACACTTTAAGTGGCCTATGTATTCGTGCAATATTTAAACGTTATTTTATGTCATAGAACAACACGGTAGCTAGTAGTCATACCCAGGCGTTCCCTTCTGTCAAAGTATAAGCCCAAATGGGCCTACTCGTAACACTGTTACGACACAGAATGTATTTATGTGTGCGTGAAATTCTGAATGTTGTTTTAATTGTTATGGGTGAGTTCGTAGTGACAAGAGATTGTTTTTTGTATGCGAGTCTAAAATTTGTGTGTGAAGAACCCCCCCGCTCCCCTCCCCGCAAATAATGAGAGACTGTTTTGTATCGGAAAAAGACGCTAAGGCTACTCCACTCTGTTCGGTGGCCTGTGTTTTATGTAAATGATTGTACACTTACTGGCACAAAAATATATATGTTACCGTAAGATTATCAAAACCGTTAGATTGTAATCTATCTCGCGAGATTGCAAACAGTCGAATGATTATTTAATGATATAGACGAATCGCAAGTCGCGCGATGATTGGTTGAACAGCATAAATCCCGCGCCGCCATATTAGTTTGTTATTCGTCTTTGTTGCCGAATGTAAAGTATTTTTGTGATTGTAAATTGATTTCATGTTGAAAATACCTCACAGCTTTAGAATTAGTTATAAAATTTGTTGTGACAGTAAAATTAATTTGTAACTCTATGGCCATTGAATGGACCAATAAGGGACTGTTATATAATATGACGCCCGTAAGCAGTACATCACAGTTGACAATCTATCGATAGCTTTGCAATCTCGCTAGGTAGATTATAATCTAACGGTTTTTTAAATCTTACAGTGACATATACACTTTTTGAAATGATTATCCTAGTTTTCCAATTACAGAGCATAATGCGACTCAGTGGCGCACAATGCCGAATTATGCTGATGCTCAATTGGAACGTGAATTAGTTTTCAAATGCACCAGCAGAGTGCGCTAAGTTCAGTGTTGAAAAAAAAAAAATATTCAGAGTTAGCAATAACCTCATTAATTTGTAAGCAAAGTGGTATACATAAAAATTGGTTGAAAACTATTTACGGTTATTTTAAGTAATTTGGATTTTGATAATTACATTAACATTTGTTTGTTTTGAGTAATTTTTTTAAATGAGTTCTACCTTCATCCATACTTATATTTATTTTTTTAACACAGTTTGAATTAACTTTGATTATTTCGAAAAAACTGCAACGAAACGAAAGCTTTAAAAATTTTTTCAACAATAAATAATATTACTAACGATAATATATAAATAAAACATTTTGATCAATGCCACCTTAAAGAAAAAACACTTGTTAATTTTTGTCACTGAGTTGGTATCGATTGCACGCATCACGCAAAAACACTACTTTTGAGAGTGCTCGATTGTGCGAAGCGTTGCTGTAGTTGAAACATTCAACGTTAAGCATTATGCCGCATAATGCGCTCTAGTGCTGTAATTGGAAAACTAGGTATTGTTGAACCATTAACAACTATTCATGTCAAATGACTGACAGTTTCTTTTTGTCATCCTTATTTCATTGTTTTTCTTGACATTTAATTTTTATTTTATAGAAAATCGAATGTTATTTGCCACCTGTCTGTCACAAAAGTGGCCAATAGAAATAAACTCGCCGACTAAGTATTCAAACGTTAAATACTTAATTGTATACAAAATCTTTTTTGTGTTCTCTTTTTTACGAAAACGAAACTTAGACGGCAAGAAAAGAAACATTAAAAATACAATTTCTCAGTATTTTTAAATTTTCTTTTTAGTCAACTAAAATATATTTAAAATTTTTCGTTCTAACAATTTAGTCCGTAAATATTAGACCAGCACTATCATTTAATAATAACTATGATAATTAACTATAATGATTACTAATAATTGTAGTTAAGTATAGAGTCGCATAGTGTTTTGATATTATATAGCGTTCGGTGCATCACAGGTTCGATTCACAGCTATATATTTTTACACTGCATCATAGTTTTGAAATATTAAACATAATAAACGTACATATTCATTATAATGTATACACATACAATATAAATCATACAAGGACGTCCTGGAAAGCAGTATTTTTATGGATTACTTCGCCAATGGCGATAATCGACATTCACGCGGTACATACACACTACTGTAAAGTTTCATCCAAATCCGTTCAGTAGTTTTTGCGTGAAGAAGTAACAAACATACACACTCACAAACTTTCGCCTTTATATATTAGTGTGATGGTGTGATTAGCTGCCCCGATGAACTTCGTATCGCCATTTCTAAATTTCTGAAAAGCTTGTGTTATCATTTATACCCACTACAGCTTCCTACAGGTATCAAAGTCGTGGACTAAAAACATGTTACGCTTCCGGTTTTTTAATATTTTTTTTTATAAAAACCTTGTCCTGACTATAACAAACGCATAAAAAAAAGAATTATCCAATTTGGAACAGTCGATAGAAAGTTATACGTATACATACATTTCAGTGATTCATTCATATATACAGGGTGGAATTTTGTAATGCCACCTGAAGGGAAAGTACTCTTAATACTGTAGATTGAAAATTATACTCAAAGAAAACATGCCTTCAATTTAAAAAGAAAGAAAACTGCATTTAAAGTTTTTCGAAAATTTGCTTGCCACCCCCGGGAATCTAACCGACTAAAATCAGTAAAAATTACACTCTGTACTGTTATTGTATCGATCCTTAGGGTCAATTATAAGGATATAATCTCTCTAACAATTTGATAAATCAAATGAGAGGAATGAGGCGTATGTAAAAAATCCTTTCTTAAATTCTTGCTAACAAAATAAAAAGCATCAGCGATAACAATTCCATGTTTGTAGCCCAGTGATTTAGGATCTGCGTTGATGAACCACTCGGTCAGTTAGGAGGGTAGATATTTTGTTGTAAACGAAAACAAATCTAATACCTTTAAATGAACAGTATTTATAATCTGAATCTTGGAAACGGCTTCATCGTTTTTCATCAAATTTAATATACAGGGGGTTTCAAAAGCGATAAATCGATTTAGCTAAAATTTATTTTTAGAAAATTCACCTAAAATGCTTCTACTAATATGACTTATAAAATTAGTTGGTTGAATTTTTTTAAATCTATAAATAATTTGTATGTTAGAATGCTACTTGTATTCTAAGGATTGTAAAGAAATTATGTCATACTCCTTACAAAAATTACTTATTGGCGAATAACTGATTTTTTTTTATTAAATAGCTTACCCTCTTCTATCATTAAAAATCGCTGCATTCCGGGACGTTTAACATATGAATATAATAACTGTAACTATTTCCAAATAATTTCTTATAACCCTAATAGTTATGTATCAATGAATATTCTTTTCTTACGAAAGGTATAAGACCTTACAATCCATTCGGGTTTAAAAAATAGTGACGTTTTTAGACCGTGAAGCTCCGCCCCTCTAGCCAACATTATTCTACAAACGCAAACGTTGTTGGAAAACTGAAAATGTATGATAATGACGTCATCTCAACGCTAAGTCACGAAATATTAACCGATAATAGAAGAGAATAGATGTGAAACACTTGCATCTTAACTAAGGCGGCTGATACTAAATAAGAAACTATATATATATAATTTCTATAACCTGTTTGTTCAGAGGGCGGGTGTTTTATCTAAGCGTCATTATTTTTTTAATGGAATATAAATATTAGATAACTAGTACTGTATAAAATTAATTTCTATTAAAACTAAATACTTTGTAATTCATTGAGTTAATTTGTATTAACGCCATATTTTATAGAGTTTGCATTATCAAAGATGTTTGGATAATAAATACATAAAATATTTTATCAAGAAACAAGGTTATGACTAAAAAACCTAATAGATTTAATTATGTACCTAAGTGTGATCATGTGGACATAGCATACCATAGACATCCTGAATTTATATGATGCTTAGGCATAGAACTATTAAAGATAGAGCAGGGGTCCTACAGCCGTCCCTCGGTTAGAACTATCTGTCGCTCTACTAGCGTATGCGCATTTAGCGTGGAAAAGCAGTTGATTGTTGTGATTGGATTACCATTATTAGTCCGTTACTAGCGTCGGTAGAGAAAGGCAGATGAATACCGCGATCTTCTCTCTCTTTCTAACCGTTGGACGTTTCCGCTTACAGGCAGCCGTATGTTTTCCCTACTCTTTTATAATAGCTCTATGTGTTAAAGACACTGAATTATAAAAGAAAACATAGGTTTAGGAAACAAAAAAAATTGTAGAATCTATATAACGTTTGCCACCCGGACCAGTATGACGAATATATTGACACCTTATTAAATACTATGGTAGTCCTATGTACGTTTGTATGTGAACATACAAACATGTATAGACTGCCAAACCCCTTCCTACCCTTCCTTTTGTCTTCACCGAAGTCGGGTAAAACTTAAAAAAAAATGAGTGATGAGTCTAATATAATCTGTGCCCTTACAAATATGGCGCGAATGCAAATTGACAGGTGTCAGTTGTCTGGAGAAAAAATACCTTATATAGCATCAATTTGACTGTTCTTCTGTTATTCAATAAGTAAATACTTTTGTTGTATTTAATATGGCTGTACGCAGCACAGTGCAATAACGTGTAAGCAGTTTTGATATCACATTTTTATCTGTGTTGTTTTTGTAGCATAAAGACGCTTACTTTACGTGTTAGTACGTGGATGCATGTTAAACTATTTACCGTAAGGATAAATAAAATTATTTAAATTTGATTATTGTGTTTTACTTTATTTATGTCTTCACCCCGTGGATAGGAGTCGACTTGGCTTGATGAATGCTTTATTTATTTATTTCTTGACACAAAGCTTTATAATTCTCTGGCCCCTGAACTAGTGTAAGCTGTATTTCAGGGGCCAGTGTCTTCGTTCCAAACTACATAGGTTCTTGTATGTCAAATACAAAAAGAAAACATAATTAAGGAGAAAGAAGAAAAAAAAAGAAGATCGAAGGAGTACAGAAACCAGAAACCACACACCTGGCCCGTGTATATATTTGTATGTGCGTGCGTGCGTCTGTGTGTGCATGTGTAAACCAATTACCCGACTACTGAGATAGAGTTAGAGTAGCAGCCAAATCAAATTACCAGATTTGGTTGAATTTTAGCAAAGAGATAGATTGAAGCGCTCATAGCCCAGTTGCATTTGGTGATTAGAAACAATCACAGAGGGTAAGCAACGACGGTGCGGTCAGTACCTGGTTGGGTGACCGCTGGTGGCATGATGCCATGAGCGTCTTCGTGATTCGGAGGTCATAGTAAGCAGCAAAACTGAATAATAACAATAAATCTCTTTATTTTCAGGTATCTCGGACCCATACAATACAAATTATAACATTTATAGAAAATTAATAATAGGTAATAATATAAATAAAACATAAATCAATTGAGTTAACATAAAATCATCTTCCTAGCCTTTATTATTTTCAAGATTTGGGGTCGGCTACTAGTTCAACCGGTTTTACCTTAATATCAGATTTACACGGACTGACATCGGACCTTCGCAACCCTGAGTGTGAACTGAATTCGCAAGTTGAACTAGTTGTCAGTATATTTGAGGGGACTGACTTCCCGATAACGATTGCCATAGATGTTCATGACAACTGGGACCGACGGCTTAACGTGCTCCCCGAAGCACGAGCGGGAAACACTCCGGGCTGCTATTAAGAATTTCTTTTAAGAAAAACCCAACGGTAAAAATAATCTATATATATAAAAATTTCGTGTCGCGATAAACTCCGAAACTACTGAACCAATTTTTATCAAATTTTGTAAGCATCCGAAATTTGGTCCAACTTGGGAGATAGGGTATTTTTATCTCAATTATGGATCTCAATATTTGTTATTGCATATTAAATGTTTATTATACGGCTTTACTGTGTTTAATCGGTTAGTTCTATAAAATCCTAACAGGTGACGGTTTAGCATCTAAGTCGGACAGATATCCGGTAGATGGCACCGTATTTCTACGTTTGAATATAGCATCTAGGTGTAGAGAAAACTGTGGCGGTACAAAGTTCGCTAGGTAAGCTAGTATATATATATAAACTTACTTAAATTCTGATTCTAATGATAAATTTGATGAAATGAACATTAAAAACATTATTCCAAAATATAGTAATGCAATAAATAAGACAATGTAAAAAATTAAATAAGGATAATAATGCTACTGTCTATACCTAAATGTGAAATGCTGACAAATATTTTTATGAAATATCGCTTGCATAAAATCGTGTGAACTTAGAATTTGTACAAAGTCAAAGTCAAAAATATTTTATTCAAATAGGCACTTTTTTACAGGCACTTATGAATGGTCAATACTAAAAAAATCGAGTGATTCTAGTCGCCAGTTCCAAGTGCAGCCTACCCTTCGTGGAGAAGAATTTGACAAGAAACTCCACTGATGCTTCTGTTAAAAAAATAAATAGCGTTTACAATTTTCTTTCTCTTAACCATGAGACTTGAATTAAAACGAAGTAGACCAAAGAAAAGTTATTGCTGCACCGCCATGAGCTAACCAATCATGCACCGTTATTACTCAAAACTGCAAGATTTTTATATTGTTAGGTATATATAGTGAGGTCCACTTTTGGAGAATAAAATCCAAATAGCACTTACTCTCACTGTCAAATTTCCAAAGATGTAATATATCCAAATGTACTTGTACTTACACCCAAGTGTACCTATATTAAATCGGCCAAGTACGAGTCGAATTCGCACAGGAAGAGTCCCGTACCATTATTTATACATTTCAAGCGTCTACTTGTTGCCATTATCAATATTGAGGAAAACGAACAAAACAAAAACACATTACATCATTATAATAAGCCTTTTATACTGCAAATTTTCGACACTCGCAAGAGAATCAAAACCTACAGAGTACTTCCCGTGAACTCAGGATCTTGAAATTTGGTACGAAGCAACGTCTTATAGCACAGATAAAGAAAAAAATGCCAAAAGCAATAATATATAATTTTAGTTACATCACATAATACAAATATTTAAAAAAAGTTTAAACTTACTACCCCTTCCCTCATGAACGCGTGGAAGTATTAAATTGAAATACATATCAAATACTCAGGCTTGTAATATTAAGCCCCATATTTAGAAACTCGCAAAGGAATCCAAACCTAAAGGATACTTCCTGTCGACCTAGAATCTTAAAATATGGCATGAAGCAACGTTTTTTTTAAATAATTTTAAAACTATGTATTATACTTTTTTCCTTATGAACGCCTAGAGGTATTAAGTTGGAATTCATATCAAATACTTAGGTCTAATTGCCTTCAAGCTGTGAAAAAAAAAAACAATTTTCAGACCAACGCAAAAACGCAAAGGTACAACCATTTTTAAAGCATATTTTTAAACTCGCAACTACTCGGAAGGGAATCAATCATAAAGGCTACTTCCCGTTGACATAGAAAATTGAAATTTAATAAGAAACAATATTTTACAGCACAGGTAACAGAAAAAATCTAATTTGTAAATAAATACAAGAAGTAAATACATAATCTCTGAAAATTTCAACTGTCTAACTATCACGGTTCATAAGATGCAGCCTAGTGACAGATAAACGGACATACAGACAGCCGGCCATCGAAGTCTTAGTATTAGTGACCCGTTTTAGCCTTAGGGTACGGAACCCTAAAAAGCAACTCTCGAAAAATACATTGTTTAAATAGACAAAGAATTCGTAAAACAAAATTCTTTGATGAAACGTCTTTTTATTAGCACACGTAACTCGGCATACTGAAAACATTTTTTCTTTATTTGAAATGAAAGTAATTACATTTCCTCTTACATTGACAAATAATATAACATGAGATTACCCCAGTAATTTAAAATATTTGTATCGTTATTGTCTTGTTTATTTTTTTTAAACCGACATCAAAAAAGGAGGAGGTTCTCGATTCAACCGTATATATATATATATATGTGTTCGGGGATAACTTCGTCGTTTATGAGCCGATATTAATAATTCTTTTTTTAAAGGAAAGGAGATATCCCAACGGTGGTACCATTATAAGAACACCAAGATCTGATGATGGCATCCAAGAGAAATCGATCGATTTGGTCGTTCTTGAAGTCGGTTATTTACTTTGTTTATTTTTTTTTTATCATGACTGAACGAGTAATTCATCAACCCTAAGTCTAAATAGCTGGGGCTGCAAATTAGAAATTTTGGCAGCTGATGATTTTTAAATATATTTAGCACCCACATGAGTTTTGGTAATGTCACCCCTAAAGGAGTAAACTAAGGGATGGATGGTTAATTCAGATTCGTCACATTTAAAGTTAGAAATACAATTAATAAGTATCATTTACGTTTTGATGGTTCCAAAAAAAGACAGTCATCTCTAAGGGCCCATCTCCACGGGCGAGAGAATCGCCGCGATATTATCGTCGAGCCAAGAACTTCTATACACGCGGTGATTCCGTTACTAGTCTTTTCGATACGCTGAATGAATAATCGCTCGTTCATGGAGATTATCTGACGATAGAAACGCTGACGGATTCGTAGCGATTCTCTTGAGTCGGCCTCTAAAACTGTTTTTTTTATTTTTTATTTTATGTAATAGGCAGGCAAACGAGCATACGTATGGCCTGATGGTAAGCAATTAACGCCGCCCATGGACACCTGCAAACACCAGAGGCGTCACAAGTGCGTTGCCGGCCTTTGGGGGATAGGGAAGGGAGATAGGTGGAGCAGGTTTGGGTTATGGGCCTCCGGTATCCTCACTCACTCGGTGAAACACAGCGCAAGCACTATTTCACACCGGTTTTCTGTGAGGCCGTGGTATCGATCCGGTCGAGCAGGCCCATTCATGCCGAAGCGAGGCTCTCCCACGGCAATTTTGCCGTTTTATATCGTGTCTCAATTTAAGCACCATCTGTAAAGATACGGGTACCGTTTACTGTTATTTATACTTTATAAATATACATTATCTGTGTACATAATGCGAATATTGAATTAGAAAATATTCTTGACAGAATTGTTAGGTTGTTTTCATTTCCGAGTTTTTTGTTTACACTTTGTACGGCAAAATGATGCCATGGGGACATCTATTAAGCTCGCATGTCGTTACATTAACAAAAGCATGATATGACGGTGCTTAGGAAACGGAAGTGAGGCTCTTGGGCTAAACCATCACAGTGTCATTTCCTCCCGACCGCCATCTTGTAATTTTCTTTTAGTTATCTGTTACACAGATGTACATACAACGGACGGATATGATTTCGAGTTTATTAGTAACACGTTTTAATGAACTTCAATTGAAACCAATTCAGGAAATATATGTTGGAATTATAAACTACTTCAAATTGTCGTATTGAAATGAAATATTGTTTGGAGATGAATAAAAGATCTTCTTCGTATAGCAATTTTCTATAATATTGAATTTTAGGTAACAAAATAATGACTATTTATTGAGGCGAATGAATAGCGAATGCTGATGCAAGTGGCGGTCGCTGATGGGGCGGTTCGGAAGTATGCTGCTGTCCCTCATTGGCTGTGCGGCGCGTGATGGTGGTGACATCTATCGTAATAACGATGCGTGAACAAATATTGTATTTTTTCCCGATTTTTTGAAAGAAAGAAATAATGTTAGAGTTAGGAAAGTATTTATTTGAGTAAATTTAGCAATTCCTCAGTTCATTTTGTCATCTTCAGTTTCGTCATTTCTTAGAGTTTCATAATACTTACTTGACTATGACTCTTACACCAGATAAACCTTTTCCGAGAAATTACAAAATAAAAACCTTGAATTCTTTTTTATTTTTTTATTAAATGACTAGGCAACGTTAGGCACGGTGCCTAGTCACTTAAACCAAACTAGATGACCCTCTTAGAGAGTACGAGGTACCACACTCTACTACTACTACACTCACACTAATCTTCAAGGTACCACACTTGTTCACAGATGAGGTTGAAGTTAAACTCTCAATGTTCGGTTAAAATTTAAAAATTGACTGTTTTTTTTAATACAATAATAGTTACTAACTAGTGTAAAATGAATAAAATACAGTTGACACTACATCAGCGGCTAGAGAACTCATATTATATTTATCAAATTTATGTCAGTGAAAAAATAAAAATACAGTAATGAAATGACACATCTAGTAAAATTTATGACAGCAGAACAGAATTCATTCTGCCAGGGAAATTGACAAGTAATGTCCTGGCTTCTGTGCCGTACGCAGACGACATTGACATTGCTTTAAGTTTATGAGGAAGGTCGTTACTGGTTTTCCGATTACATTTTATGGTAGCTGAATCTCGCGGTGTTACCCGCGGTTATGGTCGTACCGCGAGTAACACCGCGGGCAAAAGTTAGTTCAAAAAAAATAGCCTATGTTATTCCCTGAATCATCAGCTACCTGCCGATGAAAATCCCGTCAAAATCGGTCCAGCCGTTCCAGAGATTACCCGGAACAAACAAGCAGATAGACAGAGAACAACTTAAAAAAATACATTTTTGGTATATGTACCGCGTATACATACATATGCATTTACTAAAAAGTGATTATTTTAATATTACAAACAGACACTACAATTTTATTTATTTTTATAGATTGAAAGTAACTGACCCACGCAACCTCATTTGCATCACCAATTGCACGTAGCGTGATAATTTTCCCCCGTTTTTGTAACATTCTTCATTGGTGCTCCGCTCTTGTTGGTCTTAGCGTGATAGTATATAGCCTATAGCCTTCCTCGATAAATGTACTATCTAACACTAAAATATATTTTCAAACTGGATCAGCGGTTCCAGAGATTAGCGCGTTTAAACAAACTCTTCAGCTTTATAATATTAATAGTATAGATATGCATTTTCTTCATTTTCTCATCTAGCCAGTGTGGTATAGTACCCGTGTCCAGCTGTGGACTATTAAATGCTTTTCTTGAGAGGCAAAGATTTGTGGATATTTTAAGTAGTGCAGTATATCTTAGTAAATAAGTTTTGTTAATAGTGGCAGTTATGTACAACGATCTTAAAAATCGCCCAAGTGCAAGTCGGACTCGCGCAGGAAGGGTTCCGTACCATTATCTATACATTTCAAGCGTCTACCTGTTGCCGTTAGCAATACCCAGCAAAAGCGAGTTAAAAAAAACACGTTTGTTTTATGAATATTAATTTTATTCTGTATTTTAGTATTTGTTGTTATAGCGGCATCAGAAATACTTCATATCTGAAAATTTCAACTGTCTAACTACCACGGTTCATGAGATACAGCCTGGTGACAGACAGATAACGAAGTCTTAGTAATAGGGTCCCGTTTTAGCCTTTGGGTACGGAACCCTAAAAAGGAGGTTCGGGTCTCTTATACAGACTAATATTTTTAAAACTGATAGCCTTTATTGTATAGCAACAGAGCACCAGTACACAATATAAGCTGTGGTGGCAAATGTTGTATTTGCGATGGATTTATTACGGAAATTGGAGCCAATACTCTATCGACAGACAAAAAATTCATTGTTGAAACAATAATCCAAAATTATGTATTTATGACACCTATTATTATAGTACAAGAGTCGGTGAAAATCTACTTACACCCATCTGATAACCAGATAAAACTCTTTTTTATATTGTACTAGCTGACCCACGCAACTTCGTTTACGTCTCTTTTTGCCCGTAGCGTGATGATTTTCCCCCGTTTCTGAAATATTTTTCATTGTTGCTCCGCTCCTATTAGTAGTAGCGTGATGATATATACCCTATAGCCTTCCTCGATAAATGGACTATCGAACACCGAAAGGATTTTTCAAATCGGACTAGCGGTTCCTGAGATTAGCGTGTTCAAACAAACAAACTCTTCAGCGTTATATATTAGTACTAGCTGACCCACGCAACGTCGTTTGCGCCTTATATTGCCCGTAGCGTGAAAATTTCCCCCGTTTTTGAATCATTTTTCATTGTTGCTCCGCTCCTATTAGTAGTAGCGTGATGATATATACCTTATAGCCTTCTTCGATAAATGGACTATCGAACACTGAAAGAATTTTTAAAATCGGACCAGCGGTTCCTGAGATTAGCGTGTTCAAACAAACAAACAAACTCTTCAGCTTTATATATTAGTATAGATTAATTAATGAACACATCTATGATGACTTGCTTATCGAAAAACTGACAGGACTATTTTCAAAATTAAATTCATTTTTAACACATTTGTTTCACCCCTTTCACCCTAGTGATAACTAACTAAATTAAGTCCCAAATGTTCATTTTCTGTATAGAGAATATGCCTCAGTAGACTTGCTTACCTATTTCTATATAGCTTCCTGGCAACAGGTATGAACAGGTCAATCAATATACGTTAATACATCGAGCTAACAACTAATCAAATTGGTGGCAAAATAAAGGTTATTTAATTAGTAATCTAATGGTATAGGCTTGTCTGAGAAAAAAAAGAATCAATAAAAAATATTATCAAAACTAGTCTTGACAGTTTTACGATAGGCAAGCCATCATAACAATCTGGTTTTCAGATGGGTGTACATCTATCTTCACCGGTTCTTAGACTTTTATAGAATACACACAAAGCAACAATGCGACAAGGAGAAGATACATAAAGAGGTAATATAGAAAGGGAATAGGGAAGGAAAAAAAAAGTTAATAATTAACCAGTAACTTCATTATTTCGGTTGATTCTAAAGCATTCAGGTCAGAATTTGCCAGGAAGAAAGCGTTTAGGTTTGTCTTAATTCTCCAAAAATAGATAGTTAAAAAAGGGAAGCTACATAAGCAGTTAAATGGCAATTTAGAGTCTGGCTTTTTGGAACTGTCAATTGACCGTGTAATTCGTTTAATGGTTGACCGTGAACGTTATTTAAGGTCTTGATTAGCACAGACCTCAACACAACGTGATGTGTTTCTCACCAATTTTACTATTTTACAATTATTAGTTTAAACCGTCACGAATTGCTTGCGTAACAGTTATGTTAGTACCTACCTAATATACCTACTTCGAACCAAATTTCACACGTATCGAGCAGCGGGCCAAATAAGTCTAGACATTTTATTTATAACTGCTATATTCAATAAAAAGGTCATAAATAATTAAATATGGCTCACGAACGCTATATTTATTGTAAAGTAAGTCATTAAATAAATTCGTTCCTTACCACCTATCGGTTGGTGTGCAACTGGAAATGTCGAAGGCGAAGATATAAGTATTATTTATTATTGTTATAACAAAATTCAACATCAAGTAGGTTTATTAATTGTTTTGATATTTGATACTTTTATTTCTTTCATTCGTTTAAATTTTTAATACTCATTTATAGATTTTATTTCCGTATTGAGGTTCTATATTTACATTTTATCACACCTCTATGCATCTTATCCATGTCGCATTGTTGCTTTTTTTTAATTTTTTGTGGAATAAATATGTAATTTGGTTTGTTTTTTAACCATATTTTTAGGTACCTACTAGCTCCTGTAAGAATTTTTGTTACCGCTCAATCGCAAAATTAACAATGCATGTTAATAATAATAAGTAATAAAAAAGTTTATTTTCTCTTCACAAAAATGTTTGTTACAATAATATTTGAGTCCAATACATTCAATTTATACCACATTTTGAGAGAGACTGGTGCCTGTGATAGGTATTAGATACCTGTGTTACAAGTCACCAGGTCCCCACGCCACTTAGCTTAAAAAAATAATCTAACATATTGGACAGCGAAATACATGCTAGATATGGAGAAAAACAAAATGAACAATTAAATTAAACATTAAATCAAATTAAACTAAATCAAATCAAATTAAAACAAATCAAACCAAAGTAGATCAAAACAAATCAAACCAAATCATACTCAATTAAATTAAACTAAATCAAAGTAAGTTCGATATAATCAAATCAAACTAAATTAAATTACATCAAAAATTAATAATTAAATAAAATTAAAGTGTGTGAGTGTTAGTGTGTGTGTGTGTGTGTGTGTGTGTGTGTGTGTGTGTGTGTGTGTGTGTGTGTGTGTGTGTGTGAGTGTGCGCGTGCGTGCGTACGTTAGTGTGTGTGTGTGTGTGTGTGTGTGTGTGTGTGTGTGTGTGTGTTTGTGTGTGCGTGTGTACCACATATAATTATATTCACGTTAATTATTTTTATATGCAATCATTGTTGTTACAGTTACCACAGCTT
Source organism: Spilosoma lubricipeda (assembly GCA_905220595.1). Taxonomy (NCBI): domain Eukaryota; kingdom Metazoa; phylum Arthropoda; class Insecta; order Lepidoptera; family Erebidae; genus Spilosoma; species Spilosoma lubricipeda. Next base: position 3,098,627 of record HG992294.1, read on the forward strand.
GTAAATAAATTATAATAATGATAAATAGATATGTTATGTTTCTGACTCACAACGACAATTAGCCTGAAACAAAGCAGTGCGTGCTTTTACGATGACATCTAGATTGACAGAATACTTTTTGTTATAAAAACATATAGGTAGGTATATGGCATACAAGCTGACCAGTGCCCATTTCGTTGGGCGGTAAACATTTTTTTCTCCGACTTACTTTGCGAATGCGGCACTTTTTGGGTTATTTTATTATATCCTATGTTACTCAAAAAACCCTAGCCTTCTATTGGTAAAAGAATTATCAAAATCGGTTTAGTAGATCCAGAGATTACCCCCTACAACGTCATAAACTCGCAAACTCACAAACGCACTAACTTTACCTCTTTATATAATAGTATAGAAGTGTAGATATAGACAAACGCAACACCCAAATTAAGAAACAGATATTTATTTGCTGATCATACAAACATTTGGTCTGTAGAGGAACATGTATCATGTCACTCCAACACAAAGAGAAGTTCCTCGGACCAGGTGAGGTGATCATGACTATTGGGCCGAACTCTACAATATTATATTATGCATAGATTTTCTGTTGCTATATTTGAAAGTCCATCACTGTTGAAAATATCACGGGCAGTGATTAAACGGTTTATTGTAATAAACTGTTCAACTATCGTGTAAACATCTTATTATCTACTAGCTAAACCCCGCGGTGTTACCCACGGTTATTGTTGTACCGCGAGTATCGCCACGGGACAAAGTTAGTCTAAAAAAAAGTAGCCTAAGTTTACTCCCTGGAACATCAGCTACCGGCCAGTGAAAGTCCCGTCAAAATCGTCAGAGATTACCCGGAACAAACAGACAGAAAGACAGACAAAAAAAATTTAAACTTCATTTTTGGTATGTGTACCGTGTATATACATATGCATTTAGTAAAAAGCGGTTTTATTACAAACAGACACTCCAATTTTCTTTATTTGTATAGATTCTGTAATGTGTTTGTCACCTATCTACTCCTGAACGACTGGACCGATAAAAATGAAATATGTGTATATTCCAATTGCTTCCAGGTTGTTTGAAAAATATAATTGGAATAGGTAGGTGGCGCTGCTGTCGGTATGTCACCATTACATAATATCTAAACACAACATTGCTTAATTCTAAGGCGGTACGAAAGTCGTCAGGTCAGTTAGTTAATTTATAATCTATTAGTCTGCCAGTGTACTCGTCCTCCATATATCCTTAATATAGAGCTTATCTGTTTTTGTGCTTGGATTTCAATCGCTTGCAAATCATTTCGGTAGTTACCAACAGTTGTTTTAAACAGAGGATTTGAGACTTTTCTGTAAGTAAAATTTTAAAGTTTCCTAACATAACGAAAGCGTGGTTACTTAATATAAATTTTAAAGAATAAACAAGTATTTTAAGACTTTGATAACACACATTTTTAAAACTTTGAAATGCTATACAGATTAGTTGACAAAATGTAAACTGTTATAGTTTTGAAGTAAGCATTAGATGTGTAAACTCAAAAATAGTTGCAGAAATATTGGTCCTTCGTGATATTTTACCTGTACAAATAAATTGACTGCATTTAAATAAACATTATACTCTACTTAATCTATATAACTTAAAACAGAAAATTTACCTTGGAAATATATTTCTGACAACCATGTTTTATAAAGGAGAATAGCAAACTAGCGGCGACAGTATACTGCTAAACGTCTATAGATACGTATGAAATTGAAAGAATTATCCTCCAACTCCTAACCGTTGAGGAGTTGTACCTTCCATCATCAGCTTACCTTAATAACTTGAAAGAATACGACTAAAAGTAACATACATACATGTGAAATTTAAAGGTTTATCCTCCAACTCCTAAACCTTAAGGAGTTGTACTTTACATCATCAGCTCATCATCATGAAATGATGACTACCAGACGCAAATACCGGGGTAACTTAAGAAAAGATACGAAAAACATAGTACGTGCCTGAAAAAAATGAGGGTTCCCCTCGATTTCCCTGGGATCCCATCATTAGATCCAGTGATAGTGGCAATGGGACCACCTCGGGCGCATACCCTTTCGAATTCAAAGAAAATTTTACAATCCGTCCACAATTTACGGAGTAATCGGTGAACATACCTACATAAAAAAATACATACAGTGGAATAAAGAATCTCCTCCTTTTTGGAAGTCGGTTAAAAATACTAATATACCACAATAAAAATAACATCTAATTGTGCCGTTAACATCATTGATAAATACCATACGTGTGTTTAATTTCTAATTTTATTTGCGTAAGACTATTCAATAGTCTGAAAATGATAACAATAGGAAGAAATGCAAACACAATACTGTATAAATCTTTGTTAAAATGTCATTGTAAAAAGGAATTAGTTTAATAGAAGCCTTCGTTTCAATATGTAATGTTAATGTCCATCCTTGTCAGTACCGTATTTAATTTCTACGAGTATAGTAAAATAATTGTTTGTTGAACGTGTTAATTTCAAGAACCACAGGTTCGAATTCAATAGTGATTTTAGTGTTAGATAGCCCATTTGTAGAACAAGGCTGCATAATATCACGCTACGTCCGGTAGGAGCTGGGCGTCAATGAAAAACCTTGCAAAAATGGAGATAACTTATTCTCTTTGAAAAAGCAGGCAAAATTTTGAGGGACAGCTCGTAATATTTTAATTAAATGGCCGTGTGTGATTTGAAATGTGAAGTGAAGAACTAATATCATTTTAATCACATTACTATTTAAGGTTTTCACGTGATCAATAGATGTTCTATAATTTTGAAAGACTAGATGTTTCGACCTTATAGCACTGGCTAAGGTCACAGGCGGGCTGACTGTGACCGGTGTTTCTACCCTCACAACGTTTATATTTTAACCCCCAATGCAAACGACGGGATGTTAAAATTTTTACGTATCTGTCTGTGGCATCGTAGCTTCGGATAAACCGATTGTGATTACGTTTTTTTTGGTCAATTATTCGGATATGTTTTAGCTATGTTTGATGCAAAACGAGTCAGCCTTTTAAAATATACAGGGAGTAGAAATGGAATAAATAAAACGTTTGTTTAATAATATCCTTGAGTAGGATACCAAATAAAAGTGCGTAATGTTTACATCACATAAGTGTAAGTTTCATTAAAATCGGTATAATCATTTTAAACGTAATGGGCGTGAACCTGGGAACGAACGTTTGCAAATAGAGTTGAATGAGGTGTTCTAGAATTTTAACCGACTTCAAAAAAAGGAGGAGGTTTCTCAATTCGACCGTATGTATATTTTTTTTAATTTTTGTTCGCGGATAACTTCGTCGTTTATGAACCGATTTTGATGATTTTTTTTTAATGGAAAGGAGATTTTTTATTTTATTAGTGTTTTTGTGACATAATTTTACGACATCCTCTTTGAGTTACGTATGGCATCTAAACCGTTAAAAAAATATATAATATAATAATAAAAATATTTATGCCTATCCACTTAAATATACCTATGTATATACGGTACTATACTATAGTTGAAGAACTAAGTTATCATGCATTCAGGCAGTAATATGAAAAATATTGTCAGCCATTTTGTGTTTGATAAAATGTCTGGTTAAACTTCGGCGTGTTGTCTATAATGCCATAAATCCACTTAATAACTATATAATTAAAGCTAGTCTACTCAGGGAATACCCGTATCATTTCACTAAATAACTTGTGACGTAATTGGAGATAATAATAATTAATTTTTCATTTCATTGCTTAGACCTTTATATGTGGCATTGTTCACTATACAAGTACAATTTGAACAAAAATAAAACCGACTTCAAGTTTCGACTCGATTTCTCGTGGATGCCATCATCAGATATTAATATCCTTATCATGGCATCCGACGTGACATCTCCTTTCCATTAAAAAAAGAATCTTCAAAATAGGTTCATAAATGACGAAGTTATCCACGAAAACACATAAGAAAAAAAATATATATATACGGTCGTATTGAGAAACCTCCTCCTTTTTGAAGTCGGTTAAAATATCTGTAATCTGCCTGTCAGTAGAACGAAGCAGCAGATTTATAGCTCAAAATGGTTTCATTAGCATCATCATCAACAGACTTTAACAGTCCACTGCTAAATATAAGCCTCTCCTGAGGAAGGAGGTTTAGCCTACTATACCAGGGAGGGCAGACGGGTTGATAAAGGGTTAGTTTAAAGTATTCCTTCTTTTTACAGTCATGTTGTCCTGTGTAGTCTGTTCTTTTAGTCACCTTTTATGACATCCATGAGATGAATCGGGTTAGTGAAAATCTGTACTCTTAATCTATCACCACGCGAACGCATGTTACAATGGCTTAGTACATAAGAATAGGGTATTTTACTGTATACGAGAAAAATCTAAAAATATATTATTTAGATGCCTTAAGCAAAAACCAGTCGGTAAATGTTAGTTTTAGTTCCTAAAATAATAAAATAATTTTTATATTTTTTTTCAAAGTTTTCAGTTTTTTTAATCTGTTCTATAACACCATGAAATAGTAGCCGCCATGTTATTACGTCACACCGCTTTGTAAATACGCTAAAGTGTCAACTGATCAGCTTAAGCTTTAATGTGTTTGTTGAAATTATATTCATGTTATCCTCATTTTACAAAGCGAACATGACGTCATTGCCACGGGGCATTATGGCGTTCAATGCGTCCAGCGTTTTTTGACAAATTAGCGAAATTTGAAAATGTAAAATTTTTATGCATTTTTATGGCACTTATCGATTGAATAAAAATTTTGGGTTTTTTTCTGTGGTCTAATAACACTTTTCACAAACAGGTGTAATTAATACCATATTGCATCAATGAAAACGCATCAACTGATAATAAGGGCCTTGCGATTCAGAAATCACCAGTGTGTAGCCGCTTTTTACGATTTTTTAAATACATCTATACAATCTATACAAACAAATCAAATTGGAGTGTCTGTTTGTAATATTAAAATAACCGTTTTTTAATAAGTGCATATGTATGTGTACACGATACACGTACCAAAATATATTTCTTTTTCAATTTTTGTCTGTCTGTCGGTCTGTCTGTCTGTTTGTTCCGGGTAATCTCAGGAAATGCGAGACCGATTTTTCGGGACTTTTACTGGCAGATAGCTGATGATCTAAGAAGTAATTAAGGCTACTTTTTAGACTAACTTTGTCCCGTGGTGTTGCCCGCGTTACCACAATAACCGCGGATAACACCGCGGGGTTCAGCTAGCATAATATAAATGTAAAGAGTTATTACATTTTTGTCCTAAAAGTTATCTCTAGCTTTAGTCGATTAAGTTATTAAATATCACTTATTTACAGGTTAAACATCTACGATCTTGATCTGAATAAAAAATGTACAAGATTTTGCTCTGTTCATTGATATTTATGGTATCAGAGACATGTTGGTGTGAAGCTTCAATCCTAGGCAAAACCGAATTGGTTTTAGCTTTCATGGTTAGTATGATAATTTATTTATTATAACATACTAGCTGACCCACGCAACCTCGTTTGCGTCTCCTATCTATACTAATATATAAAGCTGAAGAGTTTGTTTGTTTGTTTGAACACGCTAATCTCAGGAACCGCAGGTCCGATTTAAAAAAATCTTTCGGTGTTGGATAGTCCATTTATCGAGGAAGGCTATAGGGTATATATCATCACGCTACTACTAATAGGAGCGGAGCAACAATGAAGAATGTTTCAAAAACGGGAGAAATTTTCACGCTACGGGCAATATAAGGCGCAAACGAGGTTGCGTGGGTCGGCTAGTAGCCTATAACCTCTTTGGTCTTGCGGTTGGCGTGTGCGTCTACTATTGTAGCTATTGGTTTGTTAATTTTGCCTGTGAATAGGAACTGACCCCCATAACACTTGTCTTGTGATCCACTTTTGGTACAATAAATATTTATTATTTAAAGGTACATCGGCATGGTGATCGAACGCCCATTGCAGATACAACACAGTTTACAACTAACCAAGCCTCGGTATTGGATAAAACAAAGAAATATGGATATGGTCAACTCACAAATGTAAGTATTTAATAATGATATCTTCGTTCACTGATACACCTTACACAGAGAGAGGCGTTGAATCCTAAATCAGGGTGAATCTATTTTATTGTGACCAGACTGGTGATAAACCTACTTCAAAATTAAAAAAACATAAAAAGTGTGGATAAATGTAAGAAAAATTGCATCCAGATACAGAGTGATACCGCCACATCCATCCATGTCCTTAGGCTCAGCAACCAGCCTCCCTAGCTAAGTTGGCATTCTACAAAGTTAAACGTTAATAGAAAACTAATAAATGCATGGGAATGACGTTTCTCCACACTAAGTGATGTGGTCAAAACAAGTAATTCACCAATAATAATAAAGGCGTTAGGGATTGTTTTTTTTGGACTAAGTTCCTTATGTAGAAGAGTATCCTAACCGACAAAAAGCGTCCGTAACGTAAGATTTTTTTCTTCTTACGTTATTTTTATATTTTAACTCATTTCATTCAATTAATATTAAAAAAACATTTCAGAAAGGTAAACAACGTGGCTATGAATTAGGTAAATTCATCCGCCGTCGATATGGCTCTGAACTATCAAGGCAATACAACAAGTCAGAAATATACATTCGTTCTACTGATTCAACTAGAAGCAAAATGACAGTTTTGGCGGCCATGGCAGCGGTTTATCCTCCAGGTGCAGATAATTGGAGTAATTATATTAACTGGACTCCTGTACCGTATACTACAATCAGACCGAAATATGATTGTGTAAGTATTCAAAACGAAAATAATCTATACTAATATAATAAAGCTGAAGAGTTTGTTTGTTTGTTTGAACGCGCTAATCTCAGGAACCGCTGGTCCGATTTGAAAAATTCTTTCGGTGTTGGATAGTCCATTTATCGAGGAAGGCTATAGGATATATATCATCACGCTACTACTAATAGGAGCGGAGCAACAATGAAGAATGTTTGCGGACAAACGAAAACGGGGAAAATTTTCACACGGTCATTGTAAGGCGCAAACGAGGTTGCGTGGGTCAGCTAGTTAATAATAATACTCGTAATGAAAACTTAGGTAAAACTAAATGTTTCATGTTGTATTTTGGGCTTGACAAGTTTGTGTAATAATAATAACTTTATTCTACACCAGAAGATTATAAAAGGACTTAAAACTAGGAATGTAGGTATAAGTGGTGTCCTTATTACTTAGAAGTAGTCTCTCACAGACAACCATGAGATGGAGAAAGAAGGTAGTGTCTGGTTTATTACAAGTACAATTTTAATAAAAATAAAATCGACTTCAAGGTTCGACTCGATTTCTCTTGGATGCCATCATCAGATATTAATGTCCTTATCATGGTACCACCGTTGGTACATCTCCTTTCTATTAAAAAAAAAGAATCATCAAAATCTATACTAATATATAAAGCTGAAGAGTTTGTTTGTTTGTTTGTTTGAACACGCTAATCTCAGGAACTACTGGTCCGATTTGAAAAATTATTTCAGTGTTAGATAGCCCATTTATCGAGGAAGGCTATAGGCTATATATCATCACGCTAAGACCAATAGAAGAGGAGCACCAATGAAAAATGTTTAAAAAACGGGGGAAAATTATCACGGCGACGGGCAATAGGAGACGCAAACCAGGTTGCGTGGGTCTGCTAGTCGGTTTATAAACGACGAAGTTATCCGCGAACACACATAAAAATATATATATACTGTCGAATTGAGAAACCTCCTCCTTTTTTTGAAGTCGGTTATAAAGGTAGATGAAGGAAAAATTATAGTAGTGTGAGTGTATTACTGAAATTTCATTGATCGTGATTCATTGATTGACTTATGAAGTAAATATTAAACTGATATTTAAAGTCCAGGCATATTAGTCAATTGAAGACTGTCAATCTCGGAATGAGAGATAGTCAGCTGAAAACTTGCATAAACTCTTGAACTTGTCTCAAAACTTACCTATCGTAGGTATAGTTACTAAAAAATAATTATTATTTAGAATTATCAGGACCTAAATGATACTTTGCCTCTATATCTCGAAAATTGTTGAAGAAATAAGATATAAAAAAAAAAAAAAAAAAAATTGTAGAGAATTTAATTCTCTAAAATATTTTAGTAAGATACAAATGGCAAAAAATCCATAGGAAATGAGATATTTGCAATAAATATGTCAAAAATCGATTTTCTGACCTTTCCCCTTAGAATATCTGTAGACGCGGACACTCTACGATAGGTAGGTTTTGAGACAAGTTTTAGGGTCTCCAAATAATAATTAATACAAGTTTAAAGCCGACTATCTTTCATTTCGATGTGAAATCCCTAATGCTCCTGGACTATTACGCTTATTTCATTTAAACTCATCAAAAGCTTTAAAGAACATCTACAAATTAAACATATTTATTTTCATAAACAATAACTTCATTTGAAAATTAATATAAAATTTATATTTCAGATGTTACCCACCGTAAATTGTCCAGTTCTCTCAGATATTTACAGAAATAACTTTTTGAAAAACCCTAGAAGTATGAGAAAGTATAGGCATGTTCTGGAAGAAATATCTGAGACAATTGATATCGATGTCACACAAGTACCTGTTATGTTATACGCCATCAACGACGCATTTGCCAGTCAAGTAAATATATATCATCAAAATAATATAAATAGTCCGGGATCCCCAGTACAAATTTTACGAGTAATTACTATAAAGCTAATTTTTCGTGAGCCACATTGTCCTACAAATTGCGTGGTACGTTATTCCGGTCCTACACTCAAAAGATTTTTCTCTGCTACCTCGGTTAGCTACCACAAGAAATTTTTTGTAAGAGGAAAGGTGGGCCCCTCATCAAAATAAAGACATTCACGAAAAATTTAATTGATAGTAAATAACTTGAAAATTTATACCGGGGCTCCCAGACTAAAAGAGATAGAAACTAAATTTGGTTATTGTGTGCCTCAAGGGCATTCAATCAATTACTCTGTATTTAGCATGTCTAGTTATTCTAGTGGTTAGCGTATGTAACTGCCGATTACGAGGTCTCGGATTCGATATCCAGATCAGGCCTGGTTAATAATGTTATTGAGTTTTTCTAATAATATAAATGCTTAATATCAGCCCGGAACTTGGAAGTTTGGGAATAAAACCTCCGTGCACCGGAGAGCACGTAAAGCCGTCGATCCTGGTCTTGATCTCTCCCCGGAATTAGGAGAGTGAGGAAACAGAGAGTCCATCTGAGTTTGCGCACACGTTTGTGCAATATAACATATCTTGCATAGTTGGCTGGTCTTCGTTAAGATTGGTCTCCGTGGCTGAATTAGACTAAGAGTACAACATCATTAAACTTTATTTTTACAAAGATTAATTAGATACTTATCATTACGTATTCTTTAAATTTTTTATTTTGCCGGGTGTGGGCAAATACATAAAATATAAATAAATATGACGTATTCCAGATAAGTTTAGGTGTACCGCTTCCCCAAAATTTGGAGAATGTGCTACCTGAAATAGAAGAAGGTGCAGGTCAAGCTATGAACTACTTATTTGGAGATGATATGTACTTACCTTTGTACGCAGGTAAAATAACACAACCGTTAGTATATTAGCTTAAAGTTAATGCACTTCAAGGAATTATCTGCAGAAAAATCTTAAAGAATTGCACAATAGGTCATTATCATCGGCTCGTTGTAGTCCTCTGCTGGACCAAGGCACACGACAGACCCCGGTCTGCTGTTTTTTGCATCCAGTTTCTATCGGCTCTCTTACAAAAGTCGTCCTGCCAATTAACCAGAAGGCGCCCCACACTACCTTTCCCAAAATTCAGTCTCTACTCCAGAATACGCTTATTTCATAGGTTATCGGTTTTGCAACATATATAAACGGCCCAATGCTACTTCAACCTACTAACCTTAAGTGCTATGCCGGTCACCTTGGCTCTCTGACGGATCACTTCATTCCGAATATTGACCTTCAGAGAGACTCAGAGCTAGCTCTTTCCATAGCTCGTTGACCGACTTTAAGTTTATGGACTAGTCCTATATATATATAGTGTCCACGTTTCAGCACCGTACATCATTACAGCCACATTATCATTCACCACATTCTGATTGCCTTTCAGGAGTTCAGCTAAAAGAATTCTTTGATGCGGTCGACAAAGTTATAAGTGGAATTGATGTGCCTAGAATCATGGTGTACTCTGCCCATGACCTCAATGTATTCACATTCAGTTCTATCACCAGGATCAATCCTCGACTAAGTGTGCCCAAGTATGGTTCCTTGTTTTCTCTGGAATTAAGAAGAGATTTAATAACAGAAGAGTATATTGTAGTGGTAAGAGTTTTTGCTTAAGCATATCTTAAAAACATATAAACAAATACATCTGTTCCAACGCAGGGTCAACAAATTAATGTTAGATACCAAATTTATCTGTAGATAAGACCATGTACCAAAAATAGGCAGTTCAAGGGACAATACGGCTGACCGATAATAATTATTCAGTCTTGACTACATATTATGAAACAAAGTCCTCCGTCACGTCTGTCTGTCTGTTCGCGATAAACTCAAAAGATTTTTATTTTTAGATAGAGTGATTCTTGAGGAAAGGTTTTGTTAAGGTTATAATTTGATAAATTTTTGAGTATGAAACATAACCATATTTGTAGAAGCCGTCGGAAAAAATTAAGTCACACACCTCAGAGAAACAAAGGCTATAGTATATTTTCCGTAATGAACCCGTGCTAAGCCTTTCTATATAATCTATACAAATAAATAAAATTGGAGTGTCTGTTTGTAATATTAAAATAACCGTTTTTTAATAAATGCATATGTATGTATACACGGTACATAGGCCAAAAACGTATTTAAAAAAATTTTTGTCTGTCTGTCTGTCTGTCGGTCTGTCTGTCTGTCTGTCTGTCTGTCTGTCTGTCTGTTTGTTCCGGGTAATCTCTGGAACGGCTGGACGGATTTTGACGGGACTTTCACTGGCAGGTAGCTGATGATCCAGGGAGTAACTTAGGCTACTTTTTTTAGACTAACTTTGTCGCGCGGCGTTACTCGCGGTACAACAATAACCGCGGGTAACACCGCGGGGTTCAGCTAGTTCTATATAAAACTGTTGACTATATCGAAGATACAATATCTAATGCGATAAGTGACATTGCACTTTAAAAGTTGATTTGCCGATATGTTGATTTATGGTAACATAATAAAATGTTTACGGTATGCAAGCAAGAAAATATTCTGACCCTTTTTGATTATATTAATCATCTGAATCTAATAGTTCAAGACAACTTTTTTTACTGGACTACGGCGAAGCAAAGTAAGGGACAGTCTCTGCGAGAATTGAGTTTTTTGATAGGCTTTCCAGTGGACTGTATCTTGGTTTATTTGTAGCAATAGTGATTACAAGTACTATAACGTAGTGTACAGGGTGAATCGGAAGGCACAAGAGAGCAAATGTGAAAAATGTTGCCAGCTTTTAAACAATAAAGAATACAATTTTATGTTGTCTCCAACACAGTCTATTTTATGTTCCAATGTAGCGCCTAAATTACTGATTTTAATGAATTTGGTGTCAATAAATTTGTAATTATGCCCCGGTTGTCATAGGCTATTAAATTTATTCAAAAATGTTGACGTAGCAGAGTTGTACTTTTCTAAAGCTTTCTTGCTTCTCAATGTAATGCTATAAATAAGGTGTTTCTCTTACAGCCCGTATTTCTTGAACAACCTGGTGCTAAGGTGGTGTACCTCCAAATAGATGGATGCGACGGTATCTGTGGTCTTGACAGTTTTCGCAGTTTAACTTATCAATACGTCCTAAGTGAGACAGAATGGAGACCCGCATGTGGATTTAGTGAAGATTTTGATTTTGATACATCTGGCATTGATTAATGTTTGAATGAAAAATGGCGGTATCTAACGTTTGATTAAATACCGGAGCTGTTAGTTTAGTTATTATAACCCGTAAAATATAGCTTGATACCGATGACTGTTGGTAAAAAATCCCACGACGCAACTTTGATATGGTGCGGTGGCGTAGGAATGACATTTTACTAAGCTCTTTTTAATGATTTTTACTGAGTTTGGGATACCTGCTACTGTAAAGGGGGTCTTGGCTTCGACTGTTAATTAATAGCTATGTAGACCTTATATATATATATATTTGTAGTAAAAGCTTCTTAAGCCGCGTTGAGCACTTTTTGATAGGAGAACATCTTATGGGTTCGCGTCACCGACATACTAATGTTTGATGTTGATAATTTAAATAAAAAATGATAGTAGAAGGTAGTAGAGCCACGCTGATTTCAGCACGAACGGGCCGGCTCGACCGGGACGGTACTACCCTCGCACAGAAAATCAACGTAAAATGACAGCGATCATGCTGTCGTGTTTCGTTGGTGAGTGCGAGACCGGAGGCCCAATGATGCGAAAGCATCACTAGCCCGCCATGGTGTGGGACGCCATGCTGCATTGTTGCATTGTCTGCGTTCGCAGTATGGTGACCATCACTCTTGGATTCTGCTTATGCTTTCCATCAGGCAGAGTAGAGTCATTATGGCAGGGCCAAACATAAAAAAAAAAAAAAAAAAAATACATTTCTAATCTTACACACTAATTTTACAAATAACATTCTAAATAATAAGTTTTCACTTCTATCGGCAATCCCTATGACTGCCAATTTATTTTTTCTTTCTGTCTTTCTTAATTATTAGGTACACTCATATGAAGATAAAACACTGATCTGTGACATTTTAATTATTTTATATATCTGTATTTATAAATGTAAACCATAAAGATGCATTCGAATAGCACCTAAATTATAGAGAAAATTGTGTAGATATGAAAATCGCGATTAAAAATTAGTACGGTAATTATTAATTTGTTTTTTAATGCCTCCCACATGCCCAATACTGTAACTCCTTTACATCAGGAGAAACAATAGTGCCCCACGAGGACGAGACGGGAAGTCCCAGGAAAAGTTACACCGCCTCGAAACCTAAAACAGTGTGGCGACCACCACATACAGCACAACAGCAACATGCTACAGCGTCATCGACCAGAAATACACTGAACTACGGTGTGACGTCACGACACGGAGTACACAACAGTACCAATCCTGAATCGCGCAATAAGATTTGTTGCGTTAACATATATAGAACTTCCCAACATCAACCGTTGGGCAGTGGCCCGCCAGGCATGATCACCTCGCCTGGTCGGAGGATCCTCCCTTTGTGTTGGAGGGACACGACACTCGTTCCTCCACAATGGGATTTATAAAATTAAAGTTGAAAATCAAATAAACTCATTTCCCTAATTAGAGAAAGCGGAAAAAATAATGAAGTGAAAATAAGCATACACATCATATTCATCAGGGAAGTACAACGGACCTAATATATGTATTCAGATATCAGATAGCTAAATCAGATAACACTCGCTTAGGACCTATGGGAGTGTTATCCAAATGCACGCAAATCCACCCTAGTCTGTTGATCCCAAGATCTTTATACTACACCCCGCCTCTACATAGAGTAAGCTTTTCAGCATTTTATTATATTTTGTACCTACGCAAGGACTACAATCAACCATATCTATACATCTATAAAATTAAATCAATTGGAGTGTCTGTTTGTAATATTAAAATAACCGCTTTTTAATAAATGCATATGAATGTATACACGTACATATACCAAAATAACATTTGTTACGATTTTTGTCTGTCTGTCTGTTTGTTCCGGCTAATCTCTGGAATGGCTGGACCGATTTTGACGGGACTTTTACTGATAGGTGATGGGCTACTTTTTTAGACTAGCTTCCCCTGCGGTGTTACCCACGATAAGACAATAAAACCGCGTGGTATATAGATACATAATATACATTTTAGTAAAAAGCTGTTATTTCCAACCCCTACCCATCCCCCTCATTATCACCCAAAGGCCGGCAACGCAATTGTGACCCCTCTGGTGTGGAGTTGCAGGTGTCCGTGGGCGGCGGTAATCGCTAACCATCAGGCGATACGTCTGCTCGTTTGCTCACAACTCCAGAAAAAAAAAACATGTTATATAAGATTATTCTACCTCCTACTGTACTAATTACATAAATGCGAAAGTAAGTTTGTTTGTTATGCTTTCACGCGAACACTACTTAACCGATTATCATGAAACTTTGTACACATATTCTTGGAGGTATTAGAAGTAACATAGCATACTTTTTATTTAATCTTATCTTATAATGAAGATCCTTTGATTCTTAGGAAGAACATAGGCTATGCTCTACCGAGATAATTGACATTTATTTATGTTATATAATTTTAAACTACTGATAATACTTATATTATCCGGAAGGAATAAAATCAAAACATAATATTTCTTTACTTGTCAACAGCTAACCTGGCTAACAAATGCGTGGTTCATAAAATAAATTTAGAAAACTTCTTTGAAATATTGACACCGAGTATATCAGACAGCTCAATCACAAGTTCTTCATATTTTGCCATTCCTGGTGGTGGATTTTCTTGCCTCCTTTTATACGCCTTTATGAAGACTGGGCCATAGATAATACACTACAGTAGACATAGATGCGCCACTGAGGATTTCAATTGATATAAATGGGAGTACCCAAGCACAGAGATGGCGCTGCGTGTATCACATCTAGCCCGATAGATGGAGCTAATGAATTTTATACTTGTTTTTGGATTAAGGACAAATTTATTAAATAAAACACAAGTTAGATCTCTTAAGTTCGCCGTTTATTATGACAATTATAATAATTTAACGCTTGTATTTTCGTAGCATTAGCATAGCAAAGTTGTTTTGCCTTTAAGTAATCTGTTGACATTTGTACACCAGCTGTTTAAATTAAAATTTATTATGCTATCCATTACAAAATTTACTACTTTTGTTTTGTGTTTTACACAAGAGAACTGCGAAAAATTACAAAAGATCACTTAAAAGCTGACTTTCTCGGCATTTTGAAAGTGTCGTCGAATCCAAATCGCAAAAGCAAGCAAGGTTCAGTATTCACAGCGTAGGGTCAATAGTTTACGTATCGTATCACAGAATCCAAGGAAAAAGCAGGGTCAAAGGAGTACAAAATAGATACCAAGTATATCATCAGAACACAACAAAACCAGATGAAAGTTAACGTTTACCGTTTACGTTTCTGTCAGTACTAATTTACGTTTCGTTTCACCAAAATAACATTTTCAAACTGAAAAATTGAAATAATAGTGTTTTGACAGAAAAAAAATGCTTTTGTTATTAAATTAATAACTAAATTAAATTAATTAAAAGTTAGTATATTTAAGTAAGTACTTAATTAATTTCAAGTTTTTATGTGAACTAGCTCCACCTATCGGTACGGATGTACATTATGGTCAAAGTTTGAGTACCTCTTTAGAGGGGTGACACCACCTTCTATGTAATTTTTTTGTTAAGACAGATGTATGGAAGTTTCATAGCCCTGGACTGGGCAGTAAATTACGATCATGATTCTTTTTCTTTCTGGAGGTGTATATAAATACATTTTGACACAACTATAGTAGACAACAAACTTACGAAACCTCTGTACACACAGACGCTTACGCCAGTATCCCCGAAGGGATAAGCAGGAGCATACTAAACGCCCACATTGTCACTGTTTTCATCTAACTCGTTTAATAAAAACCATAAAAACTAAGCAACAAGCGAAGTTAATAAAAGAGCTTTAAAAACTAGGTAGTTTAATTAAATTTCTCTGTTTATATTCTTAGTACAAAGCTAAACCAAGAGAGTCGTTAGGAACTGTAGAAAACGTTTAAGTTTCATGAACAAAACACTAGCTTAATGCCCACGAGTCTTCAAGAAACTACTTATGTCTCTTCACTGTACCAAATGTTTATACCTACGTAGATGTGTTACAGAAATAACTTTTAATGTTAAAATATGCTTTTCATAGGATGGATCGTCTGCATATGATTGCCGTAGTGATAAATTAACAAGATTTGTGTGTGTGTGAGAGTGAGCCGTCACGGGACACCCGGCAGATATGAAACATCGAAATTGTTTTGTATAAGTTATTTGTTCCATAAAATAAAATGACAGTTCATTACATTAATAATAGTACCGTGGGAGAGTCACGCTTCGGCATGAATGGGCTAGCTCGACCAGATTGATACCACGGCCTCACAGAAAACCGGTGTGAAATAGTGCTTGCGCTGTGTTTCACCGAGTGAGTGAGGATCTATCCCCCAAAGGCCGGCGACGCACTTGTGACGCCTCTGGTGTTTGCAGGTGTCCATGGGCGGCGGTAATTGCTTACCATCAGGCGATACATCTGCTCGTTTGCCCACCTATTACATTAAAAAAAAATGTACAGTGCTATTCAGAAAACCCTTATTTTTTGAGGAATATAAAACCAACAGCAATACACAGAAATGACGTAACTTATATGTTCGAAGTAGCTTCTCACTAATGGGTCACCCATCTGGATGAAAGTGCTCTAAAAGCAAGTTCGTGAAGTGGAACCTTTAACACAGTGAACTTAGATTCGAAACCTTCGTGTTACTCTATCGTTCAGTAAACCACCGTCAAAACATTTACTCTCAACAGAAGTATTTACACAGAGACTTCTTGTATGTGTATTGTTTTTTTTTAATAGGGGAAAAACTAGCTGACGTGTCGCCAGATGGTAAGCGATACATCTGCTGTTTGCTGATACCGCAACCATTAGATGCCCGCAATATCAAATGCGGTGCGTTGCCGGCCTTTTAAGAAGGAGTACGCTCTTTTCTTGATGGTTTGAAGATCGTATTGGTCCTTGAATACCGTAGGCGACAGTTTATTTCACACAGTTGTTGTATTATTTTTATTGTTATTGTACTTTTTAGAAAAAAAATTTTAAAATTAACATTGATTCCGACATTAATTGGGCTAATCTCTGTATAACAAGTAAAATTTTAACAAAAATAAAACCGACTTCAAAGTTTGGCTCGATTTCTCTTGGATGCCATCATCAGATCTTAGTGTCCTTAATACGGTACCACCGTTGGGATATCTCCTTTCTATTTAAAAATCATCAAAATCGGTTCATAAAGGAAGAAGTTATCCGCAAACACACATAAAAAAAGAAACAAAAAAATATATACGGTCGAATTGAGAAACCTCTTTCCTTTTTTTGAAGTCGGTTAAAAAATAAATAAGTATTATAAAATAACCCGACGGCTTAAAAATTCATAAACCAAAAGGAGAAAGTCATCAAAATCTATATCAAAATTCGACTGACTGATTTTTATTATAAAAATGAGAAAAGTGCTAAAAACTTGATGGAAACATACACCATACTAGCTGTTTGTTTGTGTGTGTGTGTTTCATTGCGAAGCAGCTCAATCACACCAAAGCAGTAAATTACGACAAACTAGTTAAAATGACACAAAACTAAGCTCATATTTCTGGTGTTTCACTTCTCATGAATGCAGAGATGAATATTAATAGCCAGATTGAATTATGAACTCTTTGAATTTATGTCTGCTACCCTTGTCAGTAGCACCTACTTGAAAACAGTTTATAATATATTACCTGCCCCGCGCAACTTCATTTGCGTTTGCTCCCCCTATCTCCCCTCCCTATCCCCCAAAGGCTGCCGGCCTTTGCAGGCACTTGTGACGCCTCTGGTGTTTGCAGGTGTCCATGGGCGGTGTTAATCGCTTACAATCAGACGATATGTCTGCTCGTATATCCGCCTATTCCATAAAAAAAATAATGATAACACAATTTTTTTTCCTCCGGTTTTGCTTAGAAGATAAGTGAATTTATTACATTTCCAAGTACTACAATTTAACTTCGAATGATTTTGTTGTGGGTTTCAAGGCAGCTTAACTTTTTTTGGGACTTACCATGTGTCATAAATTGGTGTTTTCGTGGACCACTGCTGTTTGACCTGGTGATAAGGAGTTACAGTACTGGCCCTGGGCAAAAAAATACGCAAAGGAAATTACTTATTGTGTTTTATTTTAAATGTCGATTGTCATATCCACATAATTTCCTTTATAATTTAGGTGCTTTTAGAATGCGTACAATATGATGAAACTGTTAGAGATCAATGTTTATCTTCATATGATTGCACCTAATATTGAAAAGTGCCAAAAAAAACTGAAACACATAATTATAGCAAAACAATAAAAAAAAAATTGAACAAATAGATTAATCTCATCTAGTTTTTGACTGGTATTGATGATTGGTAGCGCAGTGCGAGTAAACCGCTGTTTTTCTGTCCCAACTGGTAATATAAAAGTATAGTATATAATCTCAAAATATAAAAAAATATATAATGTGTCTACCTAGCTATTAATTAACAGTCGAAGTCAAGATCCTGTTTACAGCTGCAGGTATTCCGAACTTAGTAAAAAAAAAAAAAAACACTAAAATGTTTTTTTTTTTTTTTTTTTATATTTTGCCCTGCCAAAATGACTCTACTCTGCCTGATGGAAAGCATAAGCAGAATCCAAGAGTGGTGGTCACCATACTGCGAATGCAGACAATGCTACAGTGCAGCATGGTGACCATCACCATGGCGGGCTAGTGATGCTTCTGCATCGTTGGGCCTCCGGTCTCGCACTCACCAACGAAACACGACAGCATGATCGCTGTCATTTTACGTTGATTTTCTGTGCGAGGGTAGTACCGCCCCGGTCGAGCCGGCCCATTCGTGCTAAAATCAGCGTGGCTCTGCTACCTTGAAAATGTTATTCCAACGCCATCATCAAAGTTGTGTCATCGAATTTATTCCTAACAGTCAGCGGTTTTAAGCAATATTTTACTAATTATAACAACCAAACTAATAGGTGCGATATATGAATAAACAAATGTTATATTTTTTGCCGTTTTTCAGTCGGAAATTTATTTAATCAATACTAGATGTATCAATTTCGAAATCTTCACTAAATCCACAAGCGGTTCTCCATTCTGTTTCATTTAAGACGTATTGAGAAAGTTAAACTGCGAAATCTGTCCAGCTCGCAGAGACCGTCGCATCCATCAATTTGGAGATACACCTCCTTAGCACCAGGTTGTTCAAGAAATACGGGCTGTAAGACAAAACAAATTATCTGTAGCATTGATAAAAAAAGAATTTTAAAAACTAAAATCCAGCTACGTAAAAATGTTCGAAACAATATGTCTGCCGCCATTATTACAAATCTTTTGACACCTCATTAATTAAAATTGGTTCAGGAATATATGCGCTACGGTGAATTATAAAAACCTAAATAGACCGTCGAAACTCTTACTCTTCCTTTTGCTTTAGCCGTAGTCGGGTAAATAGAGTTGATTCAAACTATAAGATGCTTGAATAACTACTATACATTCCTAAGATGCAGTTTACTATGTTATCATAATTCAACATATCGGCATATCACTATTTAAAGTGCAATGTCCCCTATTCAATCACACAATAAAAATCTTGATAATTACTATGAAGTTTCATCGTATTAGATATGGTATCTTCGACATAGTCATAAACAGTTTTATATAGAAAGACTAAAGAAATATCGGTCAGTTGTTTACTTTGTTCCTTGAACTATTTGTGTTATGTAGTCGTATCTATAGATAAATTTGCTATCTAAAATTATAATTTGTTGACCCTGCGTTGGAACAGATTCATGCTCAAGCAGAAACACTTACCACTACAATATACTCTTGTGTTATTAAATCTCTTCTTAATTCCAGAGAAAACAACGACCCATACTTGGGCACACTTAGTCGAGGATTGATCCTGGTGATAGAACTGAATGTGAATACATTGAGGTCATGGGCAGAGTACACCATGATTCTAGGCACATCGATTCCACTTATAACTTTGTCGACCGCATCAAAGAATTCTTTTAGTTGAACTCCTGAAAGGCAATCAGAATGTAGTGAATGATAATACACTAGCTATTTGGCCAATCCATAAATTTAAAGTCGCTCAACGAGCTATGGAAAGGGCTGTGCTCGGAGTATTTCTGAAGGTCAATATTCAGAACGAAGTAATCGGTCAGAGAATCAAGGTGACCGGCATAGCTCTTTAAGTTAGTACGTTGAAGTGGCATTGAACTGTTCATATATGTCGTAAAGCGATAACCGCTGGAGTAAGCATGTTCTGGAGTGGAGACCGAATCAATGGCGGACTGGATACAATAAGCACTCTGTGGTCTAGCAGTGGACTGCAACGAGCTGGTAATGATAATAATGGCCTATTGCTAATCTTCTTATCTATAATTAAACTTAAACAAGCATTTATTTTTTAATTTTTTTAAAGTGCAATACTTTAACCCAGAGGTAATATTGGTAGTGTAAGTTTACCTGCGTACAGAGGTAAGTATGTGTCATCTCCAAATAAAATGTCCATAGCTTCACCTGCACCTTCGTCTATTTCAGGTAACACATTCTCCAAATTTTGGGGGAGCGGCACACCTAAACTTACCTGGAATACGTCATATTTATTTAAATATTTATATTTGCACATACTCCGTAAAACAAAAAATTAAATTATACCTAACAATAAATCTCTAAACCGAGACCTGATTTACTGACTTTGTTTTTATACCTAATGTAGGTAGATAAACTAATTAATCTTCGTAAACATAAGGTCTAATTATGTTGTTCTCATAAAGTGAGCTTAAACTAAACGAACGAAGAGCTAGAACAAGAGCATTCTTTCTTAATATTTTATTGTAAAAAAACTCGCTTTACTCTAAAATAGCAACGACCAGGAATGAGAACCAAGAACTATATTTATTGCACGATAAATGTTTAGATCAGGTGAATGATGGCTCAAGGAGTGGTTCTCAGTGTTTTGCTATGTCCGACAGTGACAGCAATATTATAATTGCAAGTCAATAGCTTTAAGAGAAAAGAAGGAAAAGAAGATGGGTGAAAAAAATCTCAAAAGTTGGATCCAACAGACATCTGCAATTTTGGTCTGCTTCAAACATTAATAGATATTTTCTTGAGAATAATGAATAATTAAATCGATATGTATATATTTAAAATCTCAAGATATATAAAAGGCTTTGAAAAGATCGATCCGGGGAGCAAGCACGGCCGAATACGTAAGAACGCTCTAAGCAACTATTCGCGTGCTCTAGTGCCGTTTACAGCATGAGAGCGAGCATTCTTATAATATTCTATATAATCTTTTAAAATACAGAGAGAACGACGAAAGAATGGTATATGTCTGTTTACACCAAAATAATTTAATAGTGCGGGGATAGAATGAGCACTCGCTCGTCTGATGTAAATCAAGACCAACCAATTACACAGGAGATATTATAATGCACAAGTGTGTAGGCAAACGGACTCACACATGTGTACTGAAATATCTCCTAACCGAGTGCACCTGGCCCTTCTATTTCCTCACTCTCATAATCCAACGGGACGACTATCCGACATAACCGGTGAGACATCAGAACCAGGACCGATGACTTCGCGTGCTCTCCGAGGAACACAGGTTAAGACTCCAACTTCCAAACTTCGGGCTGTTTAATTATAGCATTTCTATGAATAGAAAAACCTAATAACACTCTCTGGCCCGACCAGGGACTCGAACCCGAGACTCCTTGGTCGCCAATCGTATACACTAACCGCGAGAATAACGAAACATGCATAAGTACAGGCTAATTGATTGAATACCCTTATAACCTAATTTAGTTTCTATCTCTATAAAATATTCTGATGATATATATTTACTTGGCTGGCAAATGCGTCGTTGATGGCGTATAACATAACAGGTACTTGTGTGACATCGATATTAATTGTGTCAGATATTTCTTCCAGAACATGCCTATACTTTATCATACTTCTAGGGTGTTTCAAAAAATTGTTTCTGAAAATATCTGAGAGAACTGGACAATTTACGGTGGGTAACATCTGAAATATTAATTTTTATATTAATGTTATAATGAGTCTGTGGTTTATAAAAATACACACGTTTTACTTATAGATGAGCATAAATATCCGCTAAATACTTTTTTAATAAAGTTACATATAATATTCATCGTTTTTCATTAGCTTCACTGAAACTGAAGTACTATACTCATACTATTATAACTTTTCCTTCTTCTCTACCTTTTAATGAAAAAAATATGTAGTGGAGAAAGTATAGATAGGGTAGTGTCTAACTATACTTCCTTCACATCATATTTTTTTCTCCATCTTATGATTGTCTGTGAGAGTTAACCGCTGAGTAATAAGGACGCCACTTGCGCCTATATACCTAGTTTTAAGTCCTTTTATAATCTTCTGATGTAGAATGAAGTTATTATTATCACACAAACTTATCAAACCCAAAATACAACATGTAACATTTAGTTTTACCTACGTTTTTATTGTTGTAATTATTTTCGTTTTGAATACTTACACTATCATATTTCGGTCTGATTGTAGTATACGGTACAGGAGTCCAGTTAATATAATTACTCCAATTATCTGCACCTGGACGGTAAACCGCAGCCATGGCCGTCAGAACTGTCATTTTGCTTCTAGTTGAATCAGTAGAACGAATATATATTTCTGACTTGTTGTATTGCCTTGATAGTTCAGAGCCATATCGACGGCGGATGAATTTACCTAATTCATAGGCGCGTTGTTTACCTTTCTGAAATTGATTTTTGCTATTGATAATAATGCTAAGGATTATTTTACTCTAGTTAAGAATGCTACGGCAAATTAAATATGCTAACTGTCTAACAGAGACTACAAATACATAATATGAAGTTGAATCACTCCTGCAGCATACCACTATAATCTTCCCAACATTATCACGGATGTGGTTGTGTACCGAGGCAAAAATGACGTGAAAGGCACAATTTTTATATTTCTGGTGTAATTTATCCACACTTTACATGTTTTTATAAATTTATAAGTAAACTAGCTGAACCCCGCCGTGTTACCTGCGGTTATTTTTGTACCGCGAGTAACGCTGCGGGAGAAAGTTAGTCTAAAAAAAAGTAGCCTAAGTTACTCCCAGGATCATCAGTTACCTGCCAGTGAAAGTCCCGTCAAAATCCGTTTAGCCGTTCCGGGGATTACCCGGAACAAACAGACAGACATACAACATTTTTTTAACTACATTTTGGGTATATATATCGTGTATACATACTTTGATTAAAAAGCTGTTATTTTAATATTACAAACAGACACTCCAATTTTATTTATTTTTATAGATTTATAAGCAGTCTGGCCACTATAAGATTGATTCTCCCTAGTTTAGGATTCAACGCATCTATGTAAGATGTTTCAAGGAATGAAGATTTAATTATAAATCAATAAATTAACATAAATATTTTCGAACATCTAACAATATTTTTTTTTTTTTTTTATCTTTGGCCCTGCCAAAATGACTCTACTCTGCCTGATGGAAAGCATAAGTAGAATCCAAGAGTGGTGGTCACCATATTGCGAATGCAGACAATGCAACAATGCAGCATGGTGACCCACACCATGGCGGGCTCGTGATGCTTCTGCATCATTGGGCCTCCGGTCTCGCACTCACCAACGAAACACGACAGCATGATCGCTGTCATTTTACGTTGACTTTCTGTGCGAGGGTAGTACCGCCCGGTCGAGCCGGCCCGTTCGTGCTGAAATCAGCGTGGCTCTACTACCTTGAGAACATATAACGCCATCCAGTCCCAAACTAAGCAGAGCTTCTGTAATGGGCACTAGACAACTGATATAAATACATATACACACTCTTTTTTTGCAAATGCCTGCATATTATACATAGTAAACAGCCACACTCTAAAATAAATATTTGCAGATCATACAAATATTTGGTCCCACTTAGGAATCGAACTTAAGAACAAGCACAGCAGTCGCTTACGCTACCACTTGCGCCACCGGGGTATTATTCAAAACTTACGTTTGTGAGTTGGCCATATCCATATTTTTTCGTTTTATCCAATACCGATGCTTGGTTAGTTGTAAACTGAACTGTTTCTGCAACTGGCGTTCGATCACCATGTCGATGTACCTGTGGTTATTAAAAATTAATTATCAAGTTAGAATTTGCTTGGAGATCAGTCTTAACTCATGTTATTTGTGAACAAATTCATTCGATGTGTATAAATAATTTTAAATGTAAGAATTTAGTGAAATGCTTCGGGATTGCTTCAGGGAAGTATGAAGGGTCCCACATTTTTTACATGCTATGTTTATTTATTTTTTTAAATACTGTTGCTCATAAAGCGATGGGCGATATTTTATACTACTTTTGTAATTATATTTTATACTTAATTAATGTATTTTATCAAAGTATTTTTTAATTTTTTTCTTGAACACAATTCTGAAGTAGTACGTCGAAATAGTTACATTCGATAAAAAAATTGATAATTTAAAGAATAGAGAATCATACTAACCATGAAAGCTAAAACCAGTTCGGTTCTATCTAGGATCGAAGCTTCACACCAGCATGTCGCTGATAATATAAATATCAATGCACAGAGCAAAATCTTGTACATGTTTGCTTATTCAGATCCAGACCGTAAATTTATACTGCAAAAAAGAGATATTTAAGAACTTTATCACCTAAAGCATGAGATAACTTTTTTTTTATAAATCTAATTCTGTTCGTTTCGATGGTCTTAAAAGCGTCAACACACTAGTAATTTTAAAATTGCACGGTTACAATCAGCAGGTGACCCGTTTTTTTATGGAAAAGGGGGCAAACGAGCAGACGTATCGCCTGATGGTAAGCGATTACTGCCGCTTATGGATACTCAACACTAGAGGCATCACAAGTGCTTTGCCGATGGGGAAGGGGTTGGGATATAGGCTTCCGGTATCCGGTCACTCACTCGGTAAAACATAGCGCAAGTACTGTTTCACACCGGTTTTTTGTGAGGCCGATTTCACAGATGAAATTATTCAAAACCATTATGACTTTCATCCGTATGGTGACGTATGGTGAATACAGAGTGTAACCACCCCAATTCATCTCATGTGTGTCGTAAAAGGTGGATAAAGGAATAAACTTAGCAGGACATTACAAAGAGAAGAAAAATTGACACAAACCCTTTATCAACCCGTCTGCCCTGCCTGGTACATTAGACCTAAAACCTCCTTCCTCAGGAGAGGCTTATATCTAACAGTGGACTGTTAAAGTCTGTTAATGATAATACTAATGAAACCATTTTGAGTTATAAATCTGCTGCTTCGTTCTACTGACAGGCAGGTGACAGATATTTTATAGCGAAAAATACCACGTACAAAGGTCTAAGCAATGAAATGAAAAATTCGTTAATATTATCTCTAATTACATCACAAATTATTTAGTGAAATGATACGGGTGTTCCCTGATTAGATTAACTTTAATTTTATAGTTATTGAGTGGATTTATGGCATTATAGACAACACGCCTAAGATTAACTAGACATATTATCAAACACAACGGCCGACATATCTAATATTTATTACGTGATCGAATGAGGCCTGAATACGCATACAACATGATAATTCTGTTTATTCAACTTTAAAAGGTAGGCAAGTAAAAATAGTTTTTATCGGTTTAGATGCCAAACGTAACTCTGAGGGTGAATAGTGAAATTACGTGTGCATGGGTGGGCTGTAATCATAATTATGTAAAAATATGTCACACGAAACAAACCCCGGCTAAATAAATATATTAAAAAAAACACGTTTTTATATAATACAAGTAAAAAATTATAACTAAATTTTATTAAATTTGGGTTAAGTGTAAATAATAAAAAAAATGTAAAGTTTTACAAATACCAAAAAAATCGCTAATCCTGATTATCCTTGTAAAGATAACGGGTCTAACTGTTTTAAACATTGAATTTTCATCGGTCCTTGATAAGTTTGCCAAATTTCGAATTAATCCAACACTTTGAAGGGAGTCCAAATCAAGTTCAAAGTTCCCGCTACATAGTAACATGCATACGTATGAAGCTAATTAAAGCGTGTTAAAAATAAGTACCTATAGACGTATAGAATCTTAAACACCTCATTCCAGTCTATTTGCAAACGTTCACTGGTTTCTGCTATCACGCCTCATAACTTTAAATTGTTGGACCGATTTTAATGAAACTTTCACTTTGTGATGTGAATTTAGACTAATACTGAAACCTTTTTTATTTAATACCCCACTCAAGGATACTAATCAACAACTTAACAATTATTTTTGCGGAACTTAACGCGATCACTTATTAAAAGGTATTACATACCACCCTACCATACCAACTGTGTGTAGGTAGTTGTAAAAACGAGTCGCATTTTTATCTTATGTTTTTAAATTAAATATAAAAATAGTAAACAAAGTTTTATTCAGTATAAACTTAATGAAAGTTAACATATAGTTATTCTACCTGCCGGTTTTGGTGTTTTCCTTTGTGTAGTTCACACTTATTAGTTACACTGTAACAATCCACTGCCACAATGAACACAGTTTCCGAGTCCATCACTCAAATGAGCCATGACTTCCACAAGCGGATGGCTGAGTTCGAGGCTAGGCTGCAGAAGGAGCCGAGCATACCTGCCACCATCTCTAGTCTCACCGCCGAGTTTGCAGCTTTTAAACTGCTTACAATGCAGTCTTTGACCAATTTGCAACAGCAAGTTGAAGCAATCGCAAGGAGTGTCGACGCGCTCGAGATGCGTGGGCGCAGAAAGATCCTCCTCTTCCATGGTGTAGCTGAGGATAAGAAAGAGGACACTGCTAAAGTGGTTGCCTCTCTTATCAAAGACCGGTTTGAGCTCGAGCAGTTCAGTGCAGATGATATCAAGCGATGCCAAAGGTTGGGTCGCCAGACAGATCAGCCACAGAGGACAAGACCTATCCTGGTTAAGCTCCAATCAGTTTCAACCCGTGACAATATTTGGTTCAGCAAAACCAAGTTAAAAGGTTCTGGTATCACTGTTTCGGAGTTCCTCACGAAGATACGTCACGACATATTTATGGCTGCCCGAGAAAGATATGGTGTAAGCTGCTGTTGGACCAGGCAGGGTTATGTTTACGTGTTGGGCCCAGACGGAAGACAGCATCGTGTGTCGTCTCTTGTGGAGGTGAATGGAATCGGAACTGGCTGTGGTAAGCCTGTGGCGACCGTGAAAACAGTATCCACAAAGTCGAAGCGAGCTAAAAAGTAAATATATATCGTTTGTTTACATTGTGATGCAAGGGGCACTCTCTACGCTATATACCGCCGCAGATTAATTTATTATGAGTGGTGCGCACCCTCACTTTTGGTATTATTTTCATAATTTCGCAATATTAAGAATCTTGCAAAAATTAAATCGAAACACGGTATTTCATAAACACTTCACTTTGAAACTTCTAAATTCAAACATGTCAAAGCTGTCATGTTGTCAAAATGAACGTTCCGATTTAGTTGAAGTGTGAGTGCGTTCCAGCTCCCGAGTCAGTCTTAGTATGATGCTTCTTAAATTTGTGTATTTAATTAATGTTTTTGGTTAGCTTTTTAGTTTATTTTGTTTATTTAGTTTTTTGTTGATGTGTTTTTACCGTTTAACACCGAACCGGCAGACGGTTAGCCTAGCGATTGGTTGTATTGGTGGCATTTTAACCGTTTTAACGTTAATTGATTTAATTTTTTTTTTTTTTTTTTTTTTGTTCTTTTTTTTGTGTGTTTTTGTTTTGTTTGTTGTTGTCTATCTTTGTTTTATTTTTCATATTCTTTATACGGTTTTTTTTTTTTTTTTTGTCTTTTTGCTGTTTGAACTGGCAACCGGCGGGTGGAGTTGAAGGACGTATATTCTCAATTTTATTTTTATAACATTTATTCTATCTTAGTACTATAGTAAAACTCTCATACTTAATCATATACCTACATCTCTTTTCAAATTTATAATACCTATTTATTATATGTATATAAATATATTTATTTCATAGCTTACAATGTCTTCGCCTTGCTGCAGCAATGACAGCAATGAATATTTGTCTCCTTGTAGTAGCAGTGGTTCCCAAAGTCACCTAACAATCGCTGAGACTCTGTTGTCTCAGTTCTCTGACGTTCCCAAAAATCTCAACCTAGTACACATTAATGCTCAAAGTGTTCCGGCTCATTTCCCCGAGATGCTGGCGTCTTTGACTGTACAAATTTACATGGTATACTTATCTCCGAATCGTGGCTGAAGCCCTGCTTACCCTCAACTGCATACTCCCTACCAGGTTTCAACCTGATAAGGAATGATCGTGCTGTTGGTGGTGGCGGTGGTGTAGCTATCTATCTACGGTCCCAAATTCCCTATACTATTATTAGTTCATCGCCGCAGCCCTCTCCAACTAATGCGGGAGAACATCTTTTTCTGGAAGTAGAACTCCTCCACTCTAAAATTCTTCTTGGTGTGTTTTATTGCCCTTCCCTACGCATTAACTACTTCTCCTCGTTTGAGCTGCTCCTGGAACAATTTACCCCTTCGTACAGTCAGACCATAATCATGGGTGATTTCAATACCTGCCTCCTTAAAAATGATTCTCGGTCTTCTCTTCTTCAGTCTATAATTCAGTCTAGCAACCTGTCCATTCTTCCTTCCAACGCAACTCATTATTTCCCACACTCTGCTCCGTCCTTATTAGACCTTACCATTGTTTCCTCCCCTAACCTCGCAGTTAAACACGGCCAGTGCTCTGCTGACGAGTTTTCCTGTCACGATTTGCTCTACCTTTCCTATCGCCTCCGACCTCCTAAACCTAAAGCGAAGACCATCCTACAGCGTAACTTCAAAGATATAGATGTAGCAGCCTTGGTGAGGGATGCCAGGAACATCGACTGGGCGCCTCTCCTCATTGCTGATTGCATTAATAATAAGGTTGAAATTCTTATCGACAAACTAACGACTCTTTACAATGAACATGCGCCAATGCGAGAAATGAGGGTCAAACGTCTCCCATCACCGTGGCTAACTGAAGACATTAAAGTCCTAATAAAGAAAAAGGCGATTGCCAAGTCTAAGTACAAAAAGAATCCCACTGGTAGTAACCACGACAAGTACATAACTATAAGGAATCATTGCAGCAAGGTGTGTAGGAGTGCTCAACGCCGATATATCCACAGTTCCGTTGAAAATGAGGATCCAGCTAAAGTCTGGAAATTTTTAAAGTCACTGGGAGTAGGCAAACCTATTCACGATTCGTTTCCTAAAAATGTAAACCTAAACTCCCTAAATCAACATTTCTCTGCTTCGTCAAATTTTGATAAAATGACAAAAGATGCTACAATAAAACTTCTTACTTCTGCCCCAGCTCCTGACTGTTCTCCCTTTTTCTTTAGTCAATTTTCTGATTGTGATGTTAGGAAGAGCATAGTATCTATTACCTCAAATGCGGTGGGTTCTGATTGTCTTAGCCGTAGTATGATCATCCCGATCCTTGATGAAATTCTTCCTGTCATATGTCACATCCTTAACTATTCAATCTCCTATAGCGTGTTTCCAAAGGCTTGGAAGGATGCTAAAATAATCCCTATCCCCAAAAAGAAAAATCCCGAGTCCTTCTCCGATTACCGCCCGATTTCCATTCTCCCGTTTCTCTCCAAAGTCCTTGAACGCCTTATCCATTCTCAGCTCTCAAATTTCCTATCCCGGAACCTGCTACTAAACCCTCTCCAGTCTGGCTTTCGACCTGGTCACAGCACCACTACCACCCTGGTCCATATTACGGATGACATTAGATCTGCTATGGAGAATGGCCAGGTTACAGTTCTGACCCTTTTGGACTTCAGCAATGCATTCAACACCGTTGATTTCGATGTTTTGCTGTGTATACTACGCTCTTTCAACATATCTCCAACGGCGATTGACTGGTTTCACAACTACCTGTTTGGTCGCCGGCAGCGCATTAGTATTGAGAACACTATTTCTTCTTGGTGTAGCACTACTGCTGGCGTACCACAGGGCGGCGTGCTCTCTCCCCTACTTTTCTCCGTTTTTATTAACACCATCACTAATGATCTTTCTTCTTCCTACCACCTATATGCTGATGATCTCCAAATTTACACCAGAGCATCACCGATTAATCTGGTTGATGCTGTTAACACCACTAATGCTGACCTGGATAAAATTTCTAAGTGGAGCAACACCTATGGTTTGAAAATTAATCCGTCTAAGACTCAGGTCATTGTCGTTGGAAGCTCGCGAATAATTTCCAAAATTGATTGGATAAAATTGCCTCAAGTCACGTGCAATAGCACACCTATCCCATACAATGACAAGGTGAAGAACTTGGGGATCTATATTGATAGTACCTTATCCTGGGGTCCTCAGCTGCAGGAGCTGAGTCGCAAAATGTTTGCCGCTGCAGGGTCTTTGCGCAGACTACGCAATTTCTTACCCAAATCTACGAAGATTGCTCTTTCACAATCCCTTCTTTTCCCCATCCTTGATTATGCTGATGCCAGTTATCTTGATCTCACTGAAGACCAATTAAATAAGCTTGAGAGACTCCAAAATCTCTGTATAAGATTCATATTTGGACTACGCAAATATGATCATGTCTCTAATTATCGTAAACAGCTTAAATGGTTACCCATCCGCCTTCGCCGGAATGCACACATTCTTTCTCTTCTGTACAATATTCTCTTCAATCCACTTACTCCACGCTACCTGAAATCTCGGTTTAACTTCTTACTCGACTCACATCCTAAATCCTTGAGATCGTCAGAGAATTTGAAATTGAGAATGCCGGGACATAAAACTAAATTCCTAGACCATTCCTTCTCTGTACAAGCAGTTCGCCTATGGAACGCCTTACCAGTCGAAATAAGACGTGCGAAAACTATAACTACCTTTAGAGGACTAGTGAAAGAATATTACCTGAGAGACATCAATGTCCCATAGCTTGCTATACTGCATGGAATGTCTGCAGGTATGTTTTACTCATCTCTTTTGTATGTATTGACTCGGTCACTGACACTACGTGTTGCTATTATTTTATGTAATGTATAAACTCTATTTTAAATTTCCCTTCCACCAATAATACACCAGACACTACCATATACTTTTTCATCCCTACTCTTCTCTCCATCCCATGGTTGCCTGTAAGATATTGCCTTGGAGCGATAAGGCCGCCACTTGTACATACTTCATAATAGTTTTAAGTTTATCATATATTTTTTTTATACGGTGTACAATAAAGAGATTTATTATTATTATTATTATTATACCTCTGATTTGCCTAACGCTTCGACCAGGTTGCACTGGCCGTGGTCACAGGTTGACTATTTCCGGCTGACGACTTACTGTGACTGACTGACGATGACTTAAAAGTTAGTAATTAACAACTGTTTTATTTTTATCCATTTCTACTTCACATATCTTTTACAGCAAACCTAAGAACTAAGTACACTCCCGACTAATTCACCTTTCGAAAAAAAAAACAAATTCGGTTCATCTGAAGCTACGATGCTACAGACATAAACATACAGAGCCATGTTTTTAACACCCTGTCGTTTTTGCGCCGGGAGTTAAAAATATCAAATTTGTGAGTGTCACAGCCATTCTACCTGTGACCGTAGACAAACGGTCCAAAATCTTTTTAATAAAAAAAAAACCTGGTCGAAACATTGGGTCTTTCAAAGTTATGCAGCATCTATTGATCCAGGATAGCCATAATAGTCTCCTTATATACCTATAACCTTTAATTTTAAAACATTACCAGTTCTCTCACAAAGCATTGCTTGCGTCTTTCAAAGAGAATAAGTTTTCTCTATTTTTGCAAGGTTTTTCATTGACGCTCAGATCCTATTGAACGTAGCATGATGTCATACAGCCTATTTGCCTTCTTCAACAAATGGGCTATTTTACACTAAAATCACTTTTGAATTCAAACCAGTTCTTGGATTAACACGTTCACCAAACAATTACTTTACTACACTTGTAGAAATTATGACGATGATCGTTAACATTACATATTGAAACGAAGGCTTCTATTAAACTAATTCTTTTTTACAATGACATTTTAATAAAGATTTATACGATATCGTGTTTGCATTTCTTCCTATTGTTATAATTTTCAGACCATTGAACTTAAGCAAATAAAATGACACATACGTAAGCTGTTATTAATCATGTTAACGGCACGATGAATATGTTATTTTTATTGTGGCATATTAATTTTGTGATAGTGTTTATTTGACTTTTTGTGTTCAGGCCTGATGGGTCATAGATGGAGATACGATCACACTGCGTTGAAGATACGGTCACACACACGTCATACACGATTTCTTTTCTTTCTTTTTTAAAGACATCAACACTAGGAGTAAGTACTGTGTATACAAATCTACACAACATTTTTTTATTACACATACTTGTTGAGTTGAAACCAGCGGACGGGTTTTGTGTGATTAAAGTAGACAAGTATTTTTTATGAGAATTTATTTCATTTCATTTATTTCGGTGTCCTAATATATATAAAATATTTTTTTTTAATTGTTATGAGAACAAAAAATTACGTTAAGTACTCGTAACGTGACTAGTAAATACGATTCCAAGGTAAATTTTACTATTAAATAGAGTATAATGTTTACTAATATACAGCCAATCTCTTTGTATAGATAAAATATCAAGAAGAACCAATATTTTTGCAGCTGTTTTTGAGTTTTTAACATCACATTACATTATGTATTTAAAAAAAGGATTATTTTCTAGTAAATCTAGATTTCATCCCCATAGTACTAGCTCTGCTTATTTTGAGGCTAGATGGCGTTGTGTGTCAAATGTAAAACATATTATTTATTACAGACAGACAGACAGACCGACAGACAAAAATTGTAAAAATTGTTATTTTGGTACATGTATACATACATTTACATTTATTAAAAAGCGATTATTTTAATATTACAATAGACCATCCAATTTTATTTATTTCTATAGATATAATACTCACGCGAAATTCGATATTTTCAGTTGCACACCAACCAATAGGTGGTAAGGAACGAATTTATTTAATGACTTACTTTACAATAAATATAGTGTAAAAGAGTGCGATATTTAATTATTTATGACCTTGATATTGATTACAGCAGTAATAAATTATATTTCTAGACTAGTTGTGCCCGCAACTTCGCACACGTGAAATTTGGTTTATTAGGTTTAATAGGATTGAAGTATTATTAGGTACTAACATAGCAGTTACGCAAACAATTCGTAACGGTTTCAGACACGCAAAAAATTGTAAAAATGGTGATAAAAACATCACGTTATGTTGAGGTCCGTGATGATCAAGATCTTAAATGAGGTTCATGGTCAACCATTAATAATAATAATAAATAAATATTTCGGACATCTAACACACAACGCCATCTAGTCCCAAACTAAGCAGAGCTTGTATTATGGGTACTAGACAACTGATATGAATACTTATATACTTTTTTTTTTGTAAATACATACATATTATACATAGAAAACACCCAAACTCCGAAACAAATATTTGCAGATCATACAAACATTTGTTCCGACCCGGGAATCGAACCCGAGACCTCAAGAACAGCAGCCGCGTACACTACCACTGCGCCACCGAGGCAGTTACGGATTACACTTTCAATTGATAGTTCCAAAAGCTAGACTCTAAATTGACAGTTACCAGATAATCAAGTTTCCCTTTCAGACTCTGTTTCTTGAGAACGAACTTGTCTCATTACTAATTCCAATTTGAGTATTTTGAGTAATTCATACCTGAATGCTTTAGCCGTACCTATGAACTTACTGGTTAATTCCTATCTTCTAATTATTTTTTTCTTTCCCTATCCTCTTTCTATATTTACATTTTTATTACTTCTGTATGTATCTTCTCCTTGTCATTTGCTTTGTGTATAATAATTTTTGGCGTTATAAATATGTAATTTTGGTTTATGATTTTAACAATGAAATTTTCGTCTGTCGATAGAGTAGTGGCTCCAATTTCGATAGCTACGACAACAGCAAGCAAATACACAGGCTGGTTTTGAGATTCTCACAGGGCTTATACACCAGGTGATGTGTCTGTAGAGACTGGTGAGAAGACGTGAACGAAACAAAAAACTTATTTGCAATCAATTGATTAAGAGGTATGTACTAAGATTGTTGTTTTGTTACCTGTTCGAACCAAATCCTTTGGAGAAATCATAGTGACGGCGATCGGAGTGGGCGTCATCTTTAGAAATTAGCGTACTCGTGACGTGTTCTGCAATCTGGAACATTGGTGGATACTTTTAAACACCTTAGAGAGCTAAACACTGAATCAACCATTATAGAGAAAAGACGGTAGGGAAATTGTATTTTACTTGCATAAGGAAATTCTGTACTTGATTTATTACACTTACTATTCACTATAACACTCGAATAATGGATCGAATTTTGGGGGTTGGACTGCCATTAAAATTTTCATAATAATAAATGTGGGTACTCAACTTATCTACAACTGAACTGAAAGAATTATTCAAATCGGAAGGTTCCTGAAATTAGCGCGTTCAAATAAACAAACTCTTCAGCTTTATAATTTTAATATAGTATAGATGTTTAAAAATAATTTAAAAATGTTTTAGGAAAATCTGACGCATAGCCATCACTTTTTCGAACCACGTAAACCTTGAGCATGCCATGTTAAGATAACGTAGGAACGAGAGCCGTTGTTGCAATTTTCTGAGCAGAATTATAGACAAAGAATATGATTAAAATACCTGAAAATAATTATGATGATTCACTTAATCAGCTGTATGATTGTCATGACCATTCATTGAGTACTGCTTGCAGTACAGCGTCTGTTTTCCTTTACCAGGTTCTGATAAGCAGGCGATACGACAGCAATTCAGTCTTTATTAGATCACATCTTGATCTGCATAGACAATGTATGCATAAAGTGCAAATTGTTCGCCAAGGGGTTGAGGACTCCGTATACATTCTTGACCTTAAATGCAGACTTGCCCGTAGCAGATTTTACTGTAAATGCATGTTTATTTTCTAAGACGTCTGTTCATTCGTCCGGGTCCAAGGAGGATGGAAGCGCTATAAAGGGCCGCAATGCCTGCAAATGCATAACAGGTCTTGCCCGGGCCAATAGGTAAGTCAGGCGGGAAGAGTGTGCAGTGTCATCGGAATCAGTGTCCCATGACAAAGTTAGACACGACAAGTGGTAAGACAACTTGTTAATATAAATTTAAACTTAAAGCTTAAGTGATTTTGAAAATACTGATAAACTATCATTACAAAATAAGGATGACCGGACCAGGATGTCCAAATAAGGTTTTGTCATGTGGGTGCAATATGAAATTACTCCGACACTACAGTCTTGTGAGGTTGCACGAGCTTAGAACGCTCGGTTGAACGCCTGTGATTGTCTGTTGCTGACTTGTAAGCGGGTTATTTGCCAGCACGGGGATTGCAAGTCTGGTGACGAATTCCACAGGGCAGCGAGGAGGAATGAGCGTTGCTCCAACCCTCTCGTGGGGGTTACTGATGGTGTTTAAATTAATTCGTGTCCGTTTAGTGGTTACTTCACATTAAATGACAATTGTCTTTAATCCAAATTAACTGTATCTGTGATTTATATTCTCATTTCTTCACGTGCCAACCGAAATATGGGAATGTTAATTACTAGCTTTCATGATCTCATCAATTGAATGGCGATGGACGACACGATTAAAAATAATAACATTAGTTTAATTTTAATAATTATTTCGCAATTTCTCCAATGCATGGCATAATGTGTTTTCATGGTTCAGAAATTGTACTATTTAATTAAATTATCATTACTGACGTCTGCTTTGCCCCGTCTATAAGCACTACATTCAAATTGTGCATAATTTGTAAAACAGTAAACGCATCATGGTGAGTGTATTCTATTAATCTTTTTTGTTTAATTTGAAGTGAGCGAGACCGGCGGCCCAATGATCCAGAAGCATCACTAGGCCGCTATAGTGTGGGTCACTACGCTGCATAGTCGCCTTGTCTGCATTCGCAATGAGTATGGTGACCACCACTCTTGGATTTTGCTTATGCTTACCAACAGGCAGTGTAGAGTCACTCTTACAGGCCCATAAATAAAATGTGTAACCTTCTAAACCGTTATTCGTGTTATGATGCTCTTCAAAGATAGTTGATTGTACGCTGAGTCAAAATCTTTCTACGTAATATTTTTTTTGTCGCAGTGACAGTGCACAGTGCTCCAAATTCAAATTCCGATGGCGTCCCGAGGGGGTTCTTTCAGAGACATTCTAGATCGGCAATGATAATTTTATTATAGTTACGAAATAAGGAAGAAACTCAGGTGTTAATTTGGAATCGCACTCACAAAGAAACTGCCTAGTATTTTTTTACTAAAATATTATAATTCAATCATTTTAAGTACTCATTATCAAAACTCTAACTCAAAAAAAAAATGATAATTCCCTTGGAGACCCATTCCATAGTATCCCAGAGTTTTTCTTTGATACGAACTATTGCAGAAGTTAAATCTGAATGTAATTAATCACTGTAAAATCTGTATAGTAATTTTTACGTAACGTAACAGACAGACAAAAATTCCAGAAACTGACCCTTTTCTGTTAATTTCGAAGTTCACATGACTCGAAATTCTTAACTCCCAATGTACAGACAGACCTAGTTTTTTATAATAGGTACATATAAAGCTATCTGATATTTTATCTAACACTGCGCCTCTGTGAAAGCATGAAATTTGTGTGATTAATATGTGGGATGGGCCTTCTTGCCTTGATTGTACTCGCGTGATTTCGCGCATGCACAAAGAGCAAGTCATCATGACTAAGTTATCTTTTCTATTTGTCGAAATCGTACGATATGCTTCTACTAAAATCTAAACACCTGCTAAGTGACTACACTTTTTTATGGAATAGGGGAAAAGGAGCAGACGTATCGCCTGATGGTAAACAACACCAGAGGTGGGATGGTGGGAGGGGTTTGGGTATGGGCCTCCAGTATCCTTACTCACTCTTTGAAATTTCGTTTTCTGTGAGGTCGTGGTATCACTCCGGTGGAGCCGGCCTATGCATGCCGTAGCGTGGGTCTCCCACGGTAAGTGCTTTCACGAAGTATTCAATATACTTGTTTTAATTAATTATTGAAGGGTACTTTCCTACTATTTAAATAGATTGTTCGAAAAATCTTAAGCATGATCACCTTGTCTGATCGGAGGATCCTCCCTTTGTGTTAGAGCGATATGATACTCGTGCCCCCACAACTATAAATAATATCTGTTTAATATTGGGAAAGGAAATTGGTTACTGCCCTGTGGTACACCATTAGATTACAATTCTTCTTTATTCTTGTAATGATTATTGAGTAAAGATCTAAGCAAAGAGTTATTTACGTACATACTTTAGTTATCATTCTCAAAACTTCATAGAGTTTTAAAAAATATCAAAAAAAAATCTTTTGACATTTTAGTGCTGAAAGTTAGAGAGAAACCAGTGTCAAAAGCTTAGGAAAGATCCAAAAAAAAATAGTTATGTTCAGATTGCTTTTTATTACCTATAATTTTTTGCTACAGTACTATTTTTACCCGACTGCGAAAGGAGGGTAATGTTTTTTGAGTAGGGCGTGCTATATAAATATATATGTATGTATATTTATTTAGGACGCCCTAGAGCCTAAACGGCTTGTCATATTTTTGTGTAAGTGATATCAATAAATGCGTCTTAGTCGTGAGAGTGACACTGGGTAAAGATGGCAGCTATTGACGCAGTCTGTTTTTTTTACATATCTATACTAATATATAAAGCTGGAGAGTTTGTTTGTTTAAACACGCTAATCTCAGGAACTACTTTTGAAACTTACTTTTGAAAAATCTTTCAGTGTTAGATAGCCCATTTATCGAGGAAGGTTATAGGCTGCATAACATCACGCTAAGACCTACAGGAGCGGAGCACCAATGAAGAATTTAACAAAAACGGGGGAAAATTATCACGCTACGGGCAATAGGAAACGCAAACGAGGTTGCGTGGGTCAGCTAGTATATATATATATATATATATATATGGGCCTACCAAAGTGACTCTACTCTATCTAATGAAAAGCTTAAGCAGAATCCAAGAGTACTGGTCACCATACTCATTGCGAATGCAAACTATACAACCGCACGAGCAAAGCCGCGGTGCAAACAGTATATAATAAGAAGAAGTAATAATATCGGTAATCGAAGTGTTTACATAGATAAAATTTGAATGGGATAGGAAATAGAATATTATGAGGATTGTTTGTTGGATAGTATAAATGAATGTTTACATATGTTTATTGTATATGTGTATATGAATGTCTGTATGTATGTATGGGTACCTCCTTCAGTACTTTTCAAGATTGAAATTAACGTAGATTTACCACGTTTATTAGTTCTTAGTTTCTGACTAATAACTAATAAACGTGGAAAATCTACGTTTTTCAGTATTTTTAAAGGTGTCAACAATTAACATAGATATAGACAGCAACTATCATAAAATGTGGACATATGTTGATTGAAATATAGAGATAAGAATCATGCGAAGTCATAAAAATAAAGATATTAAAGAGTGTCGAACAGCATATCACCCACGTGTACTCTGGATGTGTTTTAAATTGAAGGTTGAAGACAGAAGCTCCTAAGAAGATAAATCTCTTACTATGAACACACCACTTTACAGGAGAAGAATTTGAACAGACATCTTTTTACTCGAACGGTTCGGTGAATACTGAACGGCGCGCGTCACTCGATAGATGAATGCTGAATGTTTCGACAAAAGCCCATGACGTGGTTAATGCTCGACATATTAGCTCAATCGAGTAAAACCGTTTTTGAGTATTTAGTTAGACTGCACGAAAGGCGTAGTGACATTAACTATCGCCACACCGTTCTTTACTGCACTAGTGTTGTAGTTTCAAATCCTTTGGACAATGCTTTGTGTGACCCACAAATTGTTGTTCTGAGTCTGAAATAATGTTCTTTGTTTGATGTATATTAGTGAAGTCCTCTGCGATACAGGATACATTCCTAATGAGGGAGTTGTCTTAAAAAATAATCATAAGGAGGACGTATTGTGAGGAGATTCTTGTCTTTGGAGCCCTGACCACCGGTTTCTTAGTCCCTGTACCCGAAGTCGGTGGTGAATGTGTGTGAATGTATTTGTTTACTATATGTGTAATAAAAAATGTTAATAATATGTAATAAGAAAGAAAGAGAACGATAATAATAAATCTCTTTAATGTACACCAGCTTATGTAATTACAAGGTTAAATTAAAACTATTATGAAGTATGTACAAGTGGCGGCCTTATCGTTTCAGAGCAATATCTTACAGGAAACTATATTATTTTAATAGGTATGTTTATATTAAAATGTTTTAACATATGGGCGGAGGTCCTAAACGCCAGCAATTACGCGCTATTGCGACGATCGCAACGAGTGCTGCCCATCAGAATAGTAAGGTCACACGATCTCCTTTAAGGCGGCAAGTCTCCTGGCTGGAACTCCACCATGGGACCTGTCGCAACTCCGCCATGTCCTCGTGAAGTAAAGAAAGGAACGACTTGGGCTAGCGAGCACTGGGCACGCCATTATTGCGGCGATAAGACCCGTTAGGCCTCTCATACCGGTGGATATAGGTGATCACTGTGAAAGGATGCTTCAGAGAACACCTGTATCTGATCCGCAAGGAGCAAACGCCTACTCTAGAACCCGAGACGGAGTGCGGTTTTCAGTCGGTTCGGGTTTGACATAATCACCAGTCGGTGGTCGGTCCGAGGGAAACCGCACAAAAAAAGGATGTTTTAACAACTTATTGATTCAATCAATTGGCGATGAATCAATTTCAAAGTCTTCATGATATTCACAAAGTTTTCGCCAGTTTTTCTCTTCTAGCATATATTTTGCAGTCAGGTTTCTAAAGGTGTCTAGGTCACAGAAATTGTCACATCCAGCAATGTGGAGATACACTTCTTCTGCGTCAGGTTGCTTGAGGTATACGGGCTGAAAACAATAGTATAGTTATTATTAATCAGTAAAAGTTAAAAAGTGTAAGGAGGTAGTATAATCTAACAATATTATAAAAAAAGAAAAGTTATTCTGTATGCCTGTTACGCTTTTAAGGTAACAGCATGGTGCTACGCTGCACTGATTTCGATGAAATTTGGCATGGAATTTGATCCTTAAAGAAGAATATAGGTTTTACTGCAATAATGGAGAAAGGCTTGTAAATATAGCTAAAAATGAAACAATTTGCTGCAGCAGTATGAAGAGAATTTCTATTACATATGTGTATGTTTATATTCAAACATGGTCGATAAAAAAAAACATGTTTATTTAGGTATTTAGGATGTTTAAGCTTTTATGACTAACTTTTATGAATAAGGTGATAATAGTCACCTTATTCATAATAGTTATTTCACTTTAAGTAACGATACCGTGTTATTTTCGACTTTAAACTAACATTCTTAAAGTTGAAAATAACACAGACTCATAAACTGTTACACTTGCGTTGATATAACTAGGATCATCATCATCATTAACTCCTGCGAAAGGAGGTTTTGGTCTCCTATACTAGAATATTGTACATTAGTACTTACCACCACAATATACTGTCCAGTTTCAGTAACTCTTCGAAGTTCCAAAGACAATAACGCCCCATAGTTTGGCACTCCTATATGAGGGGAGATTCCCAAGATGGAGGCAAATTGGAACACGGATATGTCATGGGCAGAGTATACACGGACTCGAGGTACATCCTTTCCTTTTAACAATTTATCAACCTCCCGATCAAACTCCTTGAGAAGAACACCTGGGTAAAAAATAAATGAAACTATAAATGATATCTGAACACATGACACTGTTTAGGTTAGATTATTACTAAAAATGTCAACACGCTCGATAGATGGCGTTACACCACAAAAATAAATGTCGCTATAGTTTCGTTACGAATTTTAATAGAAATTGAAAAGTAAATATTGTCAGCGAGCAAAATAAAACAGTGCTGTAGTTACCTCATCTACGTATACACAGCTATATCTGTACTAATTAATTATAAACGTGAAAGTTCGTAAGTATGGATGGATGGATTTGTAACACATTGGTTACTAATTTGCGCGATAACCGACATATACGCGGGTGGAGCCGCGGGCAATACCTAGTAGCTTATAAAGTGCATATTATGCATTAACGATAATACACTTAAGAGAATCAAACAGCACAAAACAAGGTTATAGGTACACATTTATTTCTCGTAGGTGGAAATCGAACCCACCTTTGGCTTTGTTTTTTGGCTTAGAAGTTGTATCACTTACCACTGGGTCAATGTTCTACATTGTGATTATAGATCAGAGTAGGTAAAAAAAGTGGTCGTTATACCTGCTTGCAGACTTAAAAAGTCTTTATGCCCAAAGTTATAGTCCAAAGATTCGCCGGCAGCAATTGTAATGTTAGGTAAAAGTTCTTCTACCCTTGGGATGAGAGGAATTCCAAGACCCTTCTGTAAAAGTAGCATAAAAGTTATTTATAGAAATATAAAACATATTCATCTAGGCCTAATACATTAACGCAATGTAGTGACATTGAGAAAAATAAAAACCATTTTTTTTAACAAAAATGAAACCGACTTCAAGGTTTGACTCGATTTCTCTTGGATGCCATCATCAGATCTTAGTGTCCTCAACATGGTACTACTGGTGGGATATCTCCTTTCTATTAAAAAAAGAATCATCAAAATCGGTTCATAAACGACGAAGATATCCGCGAACACATATAAAAAAATACGGTACGTAAAATAAAATACGGTCGAATTGAGAAACCTCCTCCTTTTTTTTTAAGTCGGTCAAAAAGCCATTTAAATTGTTATGAAATTGATTGATTTTAAAATCTCTCTTAATAATCGTTTTCCCATTTTTGAGAATCGTGACTCTGATTCGTTCACCAAATAACAACAAAAACTTTTAAAACCTCTACATCTAATACCGTCGCCCGATTGATATTTTTTGTAAATTGGTTACTTTGAGAATAGTTTTGTTGATTTCTTTTCAGGCGTACTGCTTGTTAATACCAATCATCTTAGGAAACGTTGTCGTGTTCAGAGGGGAAAAATCAAGTAGGTAAATTAAGGTCAGAAAACTGTTAGGGTAAGGGAGCTGTGATAAGAGGGTATTGCAAACGGTTTGAACAACAGTCTTGGAGGGAAAATGAGATAGTCTCAGTGCACTAGTTCGAACTGGTCAAAACCACATGCTCATTATATTTTTGCCTGCTATTTTGAAATTACGCTAATACATACATTATCCAGAAAAAGTGAAATCAAAGCATAATATGTATTTACTTGTTAATAGCCATAATAGCTTACCTGGCTGATAAATGCGTCGTTCATGAAATACAATGAAGA
Organism: Spilosoma lubricipeda; assembly: GCA_905220595.1. Classification (NCBI taxonomy): domain Eukaryota; kingdom Metazoa; phylum Arthropoda; class Insecta; order Lepidoptera; family Erebidae; genus Spilosoma; species Spilosoma lubricipeda. Next base: position 3,140,957 of record HG992294.1, read on the forward strand.
AAACTTCTTTGAAATATTGACACCGAGAATATCAGAAAGCTCAATTATGAGATCTTCATATTTGGCCATTTCTGGTGGTGGATTTTCTTGCCTCATTTTGTACTCCTTTATGAAGACTGGGCAATTAAATACGGCCAGCATCTGGAATTCCAAATAAAAGGTAGAATAGTAAATTATGTCAAAAATCACCTGTGAACCTTATTTTAAATTATTTTAAACTAGCTGCCCCGACAGACTTCGTTTTGTCAGAAGTTATTGGCCTGTCGCAGTTCAATAGAAATATTAATAAATGAAATGTTTTTCCTTCCATAAAAACCTTCCTTGTGCTTTAACAAAAAATTTAAAAAATATTAACCCATTTATCTAGTTGTTTTCGAGTTTTGCATTTAGTATCACATAAGGAGCTTCATTTTTCGGTTTTGAGCAGTTCGCATTCATCCAACAACTTAGCATTTAATTTCTTTTAAAAGAGTTTAACAAACTAATAAATATTTACAAAAAAGTACCAAATCTCTTAAAAGCATTTCTTACAGGCAACCTTTAGATAGACAAATCGGATCGATCGTGAAAAAGTGTAGAATAATCATAAAACATTAAACTTACATCATCATCTTTAACGGGTATTGTAGTATATGGTACAGGTGTCCAATTAACATCATTACTCCAATTATCCTCCCCTGCTGGATACACAGCAGCCATGGCAGCGAGCACGGTCATTTTAGTCCTCGTAGAATCAGTGGATCGTATGTATATCTCTGATTTGTTAAAACGGGTTGATAGTAGACCGCCATATCGCCGGCGAATAAATTTCCCCAGTTTGTAGCCACATAATCGACCTGCCTAAAATAGATTTCTTTCGTTATTTTTGTTTAAACTCGAATAGTAATACATCCAACTGCAATAAGAATATCCCGTGTTGTAGGTGGCTTTAAAAACATTTTGTCATTGTGAATTCATTCAGTGGGCAATAAAATAAGTCTAGCTTATCCACAATTAAATTAAGAGCATTCTGTGCATCACTCTGGTTGAGCGGAGCCATTTCGGATTTGGGTTGACTATCTCACGGTAATGATTTTTCTAGTTTATCTTCTTTTGGAACATTATTTCTTACTGTATTGTGGATTGTAGATTTTTTAACCTTAGTATATATATAAAATTATCTACCCTGACATTGCTGGAGCTAAAGCCTAAAAATTTTGGCAGCTGGGATTTTTCATATTTTAAAATCCTACTAAGAAATTTCATCCTTAAAATGTTAAGATAAGGGAAAATCGGTTGTATGAATGTATGTCATTTTGAAAGTTAAAAATAAGAAATCTCACGAGAAGAAGAAGAAAGAAGTCCGGAAAACTCCTAGTATTTAAGTTGTTCACAAAATATTTCATGAAATATGTAGTTGACCACACCATGACGTAAATATCGTATATAATTTTTTCGTTCATTTTCATTCAGTCGTATCAACAATTTGCTGAACGCTGATATTTTGGAACTCGTACTTATTCGAGCTCCGACAATTGTTTGCTATTCGTTTATACATAGGTACTTACATCAGTAAGCTGTCCATAGCCATATTTGTTTGTTAGTTCTATAACTTTATCTGATTTACCAATATATTCTATAGTCAATGGTATTGGAGCTCGGTCACCATGTCGATGCACCTAAAATAAAAGACATTGTATTAAAATGGAATAATTTTAATGAGCTTTGAGTAATATTTTTCAAGACATTATTGAAAGGGGTTCAGTAGTTCAGGAGCTATGGTAGAACATACATAGACTGTCAAGACTACCCTTCCTTTTGGCTTTACCGTAGCCGACTGACCTCATCGATGCAGTGTTAGCAAATAAAATTGTTATGGTAAAATCTCTGGTTTGATTCCCGGGTCGGACCAAACTAGTTGGACAGAAATATTTTCTGTAAGTAATTTAGTTAAGTTCTTTGGGGACTTGTTGCTTGTAGTAACCATGTAGCGTAACATATTGCAAAGTTAAGCAATGCTAGCTTAGTCAGTCTGTGATGGATGACCATTCTTAACACATTAAGAGCCCTCTGTATCTCGGAGTGAATGTAAAGCCGCCGCTCCCGGAACATGAACATCTTATGCAATCGTTACGCATAGCTGTGACCCTAAAAATCCCGACAAGAATATTTCTGTACAACTTTGATATCACCCATACTTTAATATTGTGGAGGTCTGGTTCCAGTCGCTTCACGTAAAAAGAGGCTTGCCACATTTATTTATTTATTTAGACCTAGTTGCACTCATTGTACAAAGACGGTTTTATTGCCATGAGCTATTTTCTCCCAGTCGACCTTCAGGTGATATAGAAATAAGATGCGGTAGGTGCCAATATATTAAGGTTTTCTTGACCTCCATATCGTTGTAGATTCAAAGCCGACCACAACGTTTGTTTTATAAAGTTGTGACTTCCTCGTTGGTCTCGCGGTTGGCGTGTGCGACTACTGATCATGAGGTCTCGGGTTCGAATAATATGTATGAATTTACAAAAAAAAAGTAGATATGTATTTGTATCAGTTGTCTAGTACCCATAACATAAGTTCTGCTTAGCTTGGGACTCGATGGCGTGTGTTAGATGTCCGAAATATATATATATCTTGAAGTAAACGTTTTTTAATTACTTTTTAATATCAAATCATTAACCACGTTTTTATTACTAAGATGGCAAACGATACTTTTGATGCAAGATGTCATGCTTTTTATATTAAAAGCATCAACTAAGGGACAAATTTTTGAAATCTCACTATAAGGGGGGTAAACTAACTTTTCAAAGTTATAAACACGAAACACAAAATAACTAGGTCCGTGAGAAAAAGTGCGAGAAATAGAAAGCTTCAAATAGAAATTTCATTGCAGCGAATATATAATCATATTTCACTATTACAACTTAGTTAGGAAACACAACCGAGATATCTAAACTCTGGTCGGTATAGTGTCAGCGACAGCGATGCAGTTCCCTTTAGCGGAGATTAAACCGCAACATACTGCATGGTTACCGTCGATATGACCTTTTCAACCACAAGGCTGTTTATATACCAAACTATATGTGACAGTATGATTTACATTTCGAGAAACGATAATCTCGTTCCATTTTAATATTAGTGGTAAAGAAATACAACAAAAACATCCTCAATTTTTTCACGTCTGACACGCATTCACGGCTAAACGCTGCATCGATTTCAATGAAATTTAACATAGAGATAGATTGATTCTTGCGAAAGGACATAGGCTGCTCTAAACTGCGATATTCGACATACGATTGCTGTTCTTGAGGTCTCGGGTTCGATTCCCGGGTCGGACCAAATGTTTGTATGATCTGCAAATGTTTGTTTCGGAGTTTGGGTGTTTTCTATATATATTATGTATGTACTTACAAAAAAAAGTATATAAGTATTCATATCAGTTGTCTAGTACCCATAATACAAGCTCTGCTTAGTTTGGGACTAGATGGCGTTGTATGTTAGATGTCCGAAATATTTATTATTATTTATTATTATTATTATTACAACAGGGCGGGGCCGATGACAAAAGGCATTATTTTATTGACATTGATTAGCTATAATATTTTTTTTTGTTACCATTCTATTTCCTGGTTTGGTTGGTTTGGCAAATTTGTATTATAAGGTCAACCTGAAAAATAAATCTGACAGACATCCGATTTCAAACTTAATAGAGCTTGTATTATAAAAGAGACATTTAATGACGAAATACTTATTTATATATTTTATTGTAAGTGTATATATATTATTATACAAAGAAAACGCCCCATTACCGCAACAAAAGTTTCTTTTTTTTTTATGTTTGACCCTGCCATAATGACTCTACTCTGCCTGATGGAAAGCATAAGCAGAATCCAAGAGTGGTCAGTTTTTTTTTCCTTTTTTTTTGTTTGCACATCATATAAATATTTGGTCCTCCGGGAATCGAAGCCGATACGAGCACAGCAGTCGCACACGCTACCACTGCACCGAGGCGTATACAAAAATGACCGCCAGTATATTCAAGTATTATTTTAATTGGCTTTTTGTGGTCCGTGTCTGACTGTGACCACGGTTGGTGTAACGTGGTCTGGCAAAGGTTTGTATTAAGATAGAATCAATCGTAAGCATATTAATTCCATTAAAGAAAATTAAAATCATAAATTACTAGCTTTTCCCAAGACTCCGTCCACTTGTCAGGTATCGTCGCGGTAAAGATTAGACTATGTTTTTCCTCAAGAATCAAAGTATCTACATATCTACATGTCATCGAAATCAGTATAGCTTTTTAGCCGCAACAGTATAAAAGACAGACAGAGTTACATTCGAATGATTTAGGTATTATGATTTAGTTGAAGTAGGTATGGAATATGGAAGTATGAATGGAACGGGATAGCTTACAAATCAATAATTGAAACTTACCATGAAGCCAAATATCAATTCGGTCTTATCCAATATTGCATGTTCACTAAGGGAATTCTGTAATAAAGTTAGTAACAACAGACACGCAATTTTATGCATTTTAAGATTTAATTATATGTAGTCTTGCGGGCTGTAGTTTTTAAGTTTGAAAATCCAGATATTCGATAGTATTCCTGCGAAAGAAATTATACATATTAAACAAGTGAAATATTGTAGATTTATGAAGAAGAGATATTTAATTAGTTCATTTATAGATTTTAGTGTGGTGACGAATTAAGAATGCGTAGTATTTATTTGTAAGAGTGAATACTCTATCTCTTCTTCTTAAATATCTCTTCTTCATAAATCTACAATATTTCGATAGAATCAATTGTATTATGATTTAGTTGAAGTAGTACTAGACTGAATAGTCTAGTATGTATTTACTAAGTCCTGAATGTCCAAATTACTCTTATATAATATATTATATATATAATTTGGGTGTAAAATTAATTGAAATGAAAGATAATATTACACAGCGCCGTAGGTATGTATTCCCCAAAGTGCATGGCGCGGTGTTACAATACGACTGGCGACTGGCTGTACACTCAAACTAATTCGACACCATAACGCTAAATCAGCATTTATTTGTACACTGTGTCCCTACATATTCATCCCGTGTTGTAAGAGGCTACTAAGGGAGTGAATTACGCAGGACAACAACAGTACAAAGAGAAGGACAACTTGACACAAACCCTGAATAAACCGCCTGCCTAGCGTGAGCCAGCCAACCAGCGCGTCTAAAATAAATAAATATTTTGGACATCCAACACACAACGGTATTTACCTTCAAACTGTGTCGACTTCCACGTATTCTGTTCAACAGAAAATACAATACAGCGCCATCTACCGAAGATACATCGAACTACGGAGTAACGAACTACATTTTAAGTAATAATTCTGAATCGCGATATAGAAGGTCTCGCACCAAGAGCAGCAGTTATGCAAAGCTTGTATTGTGACAGCTAGATTGACTGGTACTTCTATACTTTTTTTGTGCATATTATACAAAGAAAACTCCTAAACTCCGCAACAAGTATTTGCATATTTTACAAACATTTGATTCGATCCGGGAATGGAACCCGCAACCTCAAGCACATCTGTCGCATACGCTACTACTGCGCCATCGAGGCAATCTTTAATAAATTTAATTGAACAGCCAAAAATTTTAATTGTAAGAGTATTTATGGCCAGACTAAGTATATAAGATATACGACATCAAAGTCTATGGCTTGGCCACAACAAACACTCAGACCCTACAAATAATCGTGTTCAACACACAAATATTTATTCTGATTGAGAAAAGAACTCACGACCTCTTGCTTAGTATTCAAGGTCACTAACCACAGATAAAAAGGTTAGTTGACTTCTGTACCTAGTACTTTCAATGTGGATCACATTATTAATAACACTTTATTTACTCCTTTTTTATCAGAATAGTTTCGTAATTAATTATTTTTAAATTTTAATCTAAAGAACGAAACTAATTAATTCACGTTTATTCACTTCTAATTTGAAAAATATCCATACAAGTTAATAAAATTGAAGTGTTTGTTTGTAATTTCAAATTAACAGTTTTTCACCGAATGGATATGAAAGTATGTACGGTATACAAAACAATTTTTCTTTTTATCTATCGGTGTCTTTTTTCCGGCTAAATTCTGGAACGGTTTTGATAAAACTTTCACTGGGATAGCTGATAAATAACTTAAGGTACTTATAGATTCTTTAAAAAAAAGAGTCACGAGAAAACATAACCGAGGGACGCCAGCTAGTTCTTATTATAGTAGCGATGATGCGAAATCAAAAACAATAATAAATAATGAAGAGTGTTATTGACCTATTGCTAGTACAAAAGTCATCGTAAAGCGACCTGTGATTGTTATTTTTTTCTGCGGAATCGTCGATAAATTTATAAATGGAATAACCAGACAATATTGATGACTTTTACTAACCATTGAATAAGTTCTACTGTATCTAACAAAATTGACACAAAGCTGTCTGAATAAATTATTATTATTACTATTAGCAGTCTGTGGTTCAATAAATGTTATTACCGGTGAGGACGTATACGTATTACGCCGGATCCGGATACCAACCTGAACCCGTGAGACACAGAAATCGTAATATTGAGATCATTTTGACTCATTGGAAAACCAAAAATACCACGCCATCTACCGAAGAGACATCGAACAATGGAGCAACGAACTACGAAATAACTACTAATACTGAATCACGATATATGCAGAAATTCTCGTGCTGACTAATCAGCATGCTAACATGTATACAGCATCAACAGTTAGACCCTGGCGTGCCAGGCATGATCACATCACCTGGGCGTTCCTCCACAATCATTACACCACGCGTCTAACCCACTTTCGGTGTTTTATTATTACGATTTCTGTGTTCCGCTGACTTGGGTTGGGTGTAGTAAATAGCCATTGTTATTCGTCTATTATGACAACCACAGAACGCATATAGGTGGTGACTGGTGGAACTCCGAGTTCTTAATCAGTCACCGCATTATATCAGAGAGCAAACGTTCTCGAGTTTTTTTGTTGTAATTATTTTAACCCTTAATTGCGGATTTATAGGCGTGATATCTTTTCTCTTAATTTGAATGGGACGAAACAAGGAACTATACCTTCCCTGAACGCCATTCATGTTTATTAATTACTTCGTTCGGACGTAGCAAATATGAAAAAAAAAATGAAAAACATCTCTGTTACGAAGTAGATTAAAAACAATAAGGCAAAGCAAAATCCATATCCATACTTTATATTATAAATTCGAAAGTAACTGTATCTGTCTATTACTTATGTTTTCATGGCCAAACCGCTGCACCTGATTTCAATAAAATGTGCTATAGAGATATTTTAATTCTTGAGGATAGACATAGGCTACTCTTTTTCACGATAATAAACATACATGAAGCCAGATCTGTGGTTAAAAGCTAGTCTTTTATAAACCTGATTATTCTTCCTTCCAAGATCATTTGGGGTCGGCTACTAGTTCCCCCCAGTTTTACCTGAATATCAGTTTTTCCACGGAGCGATTGGCATCGGACCTCCGCAACCCTGAGGGTGAACTGAATTCGAACGTTGAACTAGTTATCAGTATATTTGAGGGCACTGACTTCCCAATGGCGATTGCCATAGATGTTCATGACAACCGGGACCGACGGCTTAACGTGCTCTCCGAGGCACGGGCAGGATACACCGCCATCATCCATACTCCGGGCTGCTATTAAGAATTTCTCGAAAGAAAAACCAACACCAATCCGATCTGGAAATCGAACCCGAGACATTTTGATCTGCAGTCGCATACGCTAACCACTAAACCAACGAGGCAGTCTTTATAAACCTAATAAATTGTGTTTTAAACTAAAAATGGTATAAATTAATTTATTTATAGGACATTAGGTTTATAAACCTAATTGTGTCATATAAATAAATTAGTTTATATCACTTTGATAAAATGGTTGCTAAACTTATCAGTTTTGTTAAGGTTAAAATAACCAGTTAGTAACTTAACTACAGGGCACAGTTCTGTTGTGACCTACTTTCACTATTATACAAACTAGCTTACGCCCGCGGGTACGTTCATATTTTAATGGTTTAGAAGGCAAATGAGTATAGAACTTGTCGATGGTAAGCGGCTGGCAGGAGTTGGGTGCGGGAAGACGAGGATCTAACCACGTGGTGTGCAATTAAAGAGGCCTGTGTCCAGCAGTGGACTTCTTTAGACTGGTGATGTTGATGAAAAATTATCTGCTTTTGATCAGATAGAGTAGACTATCCACTGGTTGAAAAAGTCATCTCCATAAATAAAATTAAGTTAAAAATATATTTGAAACTTGTATAACTTATTATTAACTTAACATATAATCACTTACTCATCAGTTTAAACAAAACATATTAATGACTTACTTATAACAAATGTAGTGTAAACATTTTATAAATTAATCTTTATTTTATTTTCACATCACTTTATTGTACTTTATAATGTAAGATTCACTTTTATTACACAGGTCACGTGTGTTTACTAGTATAATTCGATTGGCACTAAAGTGAATGTGATAACTTGAAGTACTTACGACATTTTGGAGGGAGATATCAATGCAAATAAATAAAATTGAATTGTCTGTTTGTGATTTTAAATTAACAGGTTTCCACTTAATGCATATGAAAATATATAATACGTTACTTACACCAAAAAAGTTCCTTGTTTTTCTTACGATCAAGCTACCAAAATGACTCTACTCTGCCTGATGAAAAGCATAAGTAGAATCCAAAAGTGGTGGTCACTACCCTCAATGCGAACGTGGATAGAGCAGCATAGTGACCCACACTATGGCTGTCTAGTGAGATGCTTTTTCACGCCCCGCTTAAAGGACCCGGGATCATAATGGGAGGGAAACACGTGCGGTGGTAGTGAGTTCCATGTTTTAATCGCTCGGCACAAGAAGGAAGAACCGAAACGTTGCGTTCGACAGGGTGACTGCGAAGGCCAGCACGTGTTGTCCTGTAGAGAAATGGAGAAGGGGGGACCAGTTGGAAGAGCTCTTCAGAACACTCCCCATTGTCTGTCTGTTTGTTTCGCATGATTTCCAATTTTGACAGGACTTCCACTGGCAGAAAGGTAATGATATTATAAGGAGTAACTGGGGTTATTTTTAAGTTAGTTTCGCCCTGCGGCGTTACCCGCGGTTTTTCTCGTAAAGGTAACACCACGGGGCTCAGTTAGTTATACATATCTTAAGATATATGTACATTCCAATGTATCTCAGATCACAATCAGAACTTTGTACTTATACTGTATGTACGAAGAGTTATGTCATCCGGGTTTTTCTAAATTTTGTTTATGTACATTATTATCAATGATGTGTTCATATCATATATAATTAACATAATAATTATAAATCAACTTAAATAAATAATTTTAGCGATCTCTCCCGGCTTCGCATGGAAATTATCGAAATTCTTGGATTTTCTCTACTATAATGTACACGTATTAGACATATACATATATTGACTGTCTCGTTGGTCTCGCGGTTGGCGTGTGCGAGTGCTGATCATGAGATCTCGGGTTCGATTCCCGGGTTGGACCAAATGTTTGTATGATCCACAAATATTTGTTTCGGAGTTTGAAAGTTTTCTACGTATAATATGTTTGTATTTACAAAAAAAAGTATATATGTATTTGTATCAGTTGTCTAGTACCCATAACACAAGCTCTGCTTAGCTTGGGACTAGATGGCGTTGTAATAGATGTCCGAAATATTTATTTATTTATTTACCTTCCTGTTGAATCATATATATTACTGAAACTGTATTAAAAACATTGAGTATTTTATACCATGTAAAGATGACTCAGAATACAATTTTTTTATTTCTGTTGTAGTAATCGCGAGGACAGCTGGTACCTAAGTCAAAGGCGACATTTCTTTTTACTTATTTGGTGTGTTTTCTTAGAATGTACGTGATATGAGCTTCTTCCTATCTGGGTTTCATACGAGTACGTAAATTAGGAGTCCACTTGATTGTTAGATAAAGAACAGTAAGTACGGTACGAAACTTACGCGTTCTTTTCTCGAAATCGTTTATTCTGGCAGATTAAAATAAGCATCGTTAAACACAGCAAAAAGTTCCTCTCCAGCATTTGGATTATTGACATTCCATTGCTCGTTTACCTAGAGACTTCTTGCCTCTCACCACCAACTTGTAGGGCAACTTGCTGCCTACATCATTTCCGGTTCGATATCACCTCTAAGCCTTACAATCGATTGCACGTTAACCTCAAATTCTCGACTATTGAACGATTGATAATCGATCATAATTAGATACTACAAAGATTACATCTATCTTTCTAATCTATCTACGTACCTTTAAACGAGCAAATCTTATGTAAATAAATGTTTCGGACGTCTAACACACAACTCCATCTAGTCCCAAGCTAAGTAGAGCTTGTTTTATAGGTACTAGACAACTGATGTAAATACATAAATACTTTTTTTGTAAATACACACATATTATACCCAAACATAGGCAACACCCAAACAAATATTTGCAGATCATACAAAAATTTGGTCCGACCCGGTAATCGAACCGGAGACCTCAAGCACAGCAGTTGCAAACGTTCCCACTGCGCCACCGAGGCCGTCAAATATATATATATGACTAGCTGACCCACGCAACTTCGTTTACGTCTCTTATTGCCCGTAGCGTGATAATTTCCCCCCGTTTTTGAAACATTTGTCATTGGTGCTCCGCTCCTATTGATCTTAGCGTGATGATATATAGCCTATAGCCTTCCTCGATAAATGGGCTATCTAACACTGAAAGAATTTTTCAAATCGGACCAGCGGTTCCTGAGATTAGCGTGTTCAAACAAACAAACAAACCCTTAAGCTTTATATATTGTATCAAATCACCAGCCATTGCGTTCCTAACGTGGAACCCTTGCTAACCTATACGGGCCTACACATATAGTCAGCAAGTAGCAAAACAATCCACCTGGTGACCAGATATCATGACGTGTTACACCTCGTTAAATTATTTCACTCACCTTCTGCGTGTACGTACACTGGCTGTGTGTTCGTGCTGAAATCAGCGTGGCTCTACCATCTAATGCATTGTTTACCCTCTCAGAAAATATCGGCTTTCTGAAGTGATCTTTGAAATATAGGTCTTTTGTTTACGAAATATTAAGCCATTAATTTTGTTAACAGTTGTGTATTGTAGTAATCAATAGATACTCGAAAACCTTTAAGATACTTATATTATCTATACAAATAAATAAAATTGGAGTGTCTGTTTGTAATATTAAAATAACAGTTTTTTAATCAGTGCATATGTACGTATACATGATACATATACCAAAAATGTAGTTAAAAAAATTTTTGTCTGTCTGTCTGTCTGTCTGTCTGTCTGTCTGTCTGTCTGTCTGTCTGTCTGTCTGTCTGTTTGTTCCGGGTAATCTCTGGAACGGCTGGACGGATTTTGACGGGACTTTCACTGGCAGGTAGCTGATGATCCGGGGAGTAACTTAGGCTACTTTTTTTTAGACAAGCTTTGTCCCGCGGCGTTACTCGCGGTACAACAATAACCGCGGGTAACACCGCGGGGTTCAGCTAGTTGTTTTCTATAATTAGTTTATCCAATTATTTTTAGACTTGAATGAAAATTCTTAGTTATTGATTTTTAAAATTTATTATGTTATTACTTACATTGTAGAACATAAAATTGTCTGTTTTTGAAGTCACAAAATTTATATTAAAAGTAATTAGAGCACCTACGTAATAAAAGCAATTCAAAAATATATGACTATCTATTTGTTCCGGATAATCTCTAGAACGGCTGGACTGATTTTAATATTATATACAGGCAGATAGGAGATAATGAAAGTCGTAACTAAGACTACGACCGAACCAACAGTTATATCGCAGGGTATTCTAGATTTAAAAAGACATTAATGTGCACAAAAATATACAACTGTAATTAAATAGAATAATGTATATTTTAAAAATGAATAATTTCACAACTGGATGTAATATGAACAACTTTATACATGTTAAGGATTCCTGTATTAATGCAATCATTTTTTTTATGTATTGGCTTTTTCACAATGACTCTACTCCGGTCGGTGGAAAGCAAAAGCAGCAAAATCAATGTATCACAGACGCCAGCCAGTCCTTCACAGTAGTTTACGATCATTTTATTTTTAAATTATATTCAAAATACCGGTCAAGTACGAGGACTCGCGTATCGAGGGTTCCGTATAAATCTGTATGGATATTATGTGATGTAACAGTAATAAAAATCTTCCTTTGTCTGTGCAATAACACGTTACTTTGTACCAAATATCAAGATTCTGAGTTCATGGTAAGTACTCCGTAGGTTTTGATTCTCTAGCAAGTGTCGTAAATTTGCTGCATAAACGGCTGCATCTTTTGATTGCGTAGGCTTGAAAGTTTGATGTTTTCGCAGCTCCAAGGAACAGAAGAATGAATTTTAGAATGACGTGCGCGTATCTCAGAAAAATGGTCTTGACAGAGAGACGGACAGCAAAGTGATCTTATAAGGGTTCCGTCTTTTCCTTTTGAGGTACGGAACCCTAAAAAGGATTACAAACACTTATTTATTGAGATGTTTTTGCACCATTGGGCATCCAAACTAATCAACGAAACACGACATCAATGCTGTTATTTTAGATTGGGCTTCTATAAGAGGGTAGACCGCCCTGGTTTAGCTGAAATCAGCGTAGCTCTATTACATTATAGGTATTAATAACATTAACTGCATGTGCATATAGTGGACGAGAAAATTCACAAGATTGTGATAAAAAATGACAATATAAATTAAAATACAAACTGCAGTAATACAATAGTGTAAGAAATCAACAAACAAATGAACCCAACAACAAATTTCAGATCCATAGAGAATTTAGGCCATAAGTAGCATTTGGATATTTCGATGTAGTCTAAAGTATCGTGCACAATGAGGCGGAGAGATTTATCTGAAACAATACACACACAAAACATGGTTAACAAAAGCTAGGTATTCTTGTAGGATTGATGTTCAAAAACCAATCATTATTGACAAATTACTTAACTTTTTTTACCGTGACGATGATGATGAGTACCTAACTCTGAGAGCGAACTGAATTTAAATATTGAACTACTAGCGATTGGTTATTGTCAATATAACTTTTAGTCACCTGTATAAGTTAGCAGCTCATCTACTAAAATAATCTTGATTTCATCCAAGTTATTGAAAGCTAATTCCATCAATATCAGTGGTAAGCACATGGTGAATACATACACAATTCCTTCTATAAGCCAGAACATAATGTATATATTCTGAAAACAAGTGTTTCATGTAGCATTAATGTATAATATTTTATAATACCTACATACTTTAGACGTGTATTCAATACAAGTTATTGAGAAAATATTTTTCATAACACTTACAAAAGTCTTTATGTTTAAAATTTTGTAAATTACAAAGCATATCTTTAAGAAGTCCAAACTGAAACCCAATAACGTCTGAAAATTTAAAAAAAAGAGTAATTAATAAAGAGTAAAAGTTATAATAAAGAGTCGTTTCTTATCTTCCATTAATATTTTGTTAAAGGTAAACTGAAATAATAAAAAAATGAAATTTTAAAGACAGCTAATACCTAAAATGATAGTGTTAAACCACTGTACCCATTTCCAGAGATACTTTGATTGTTAAGGGAAAATATAGGCTACTCTTTACACACGGTATAGGTCGTTGGCTCCTCAATCGTCGCCTAAGGGTCGCTGCGGTCACTCACGTCTTTCATCTCTCTACGGAAGGTTTGGTGCTAAAAGCATTCCCGGTGTAAAAAAGGCTACTCTTCCCGGGCGTAGCCGTATACAAAAGCTTGACCTTACATAGTAACTAGCCGACCTACGCAACCTCGTTTGCGTCTCCCATTGCCCGTGGCCCGATAATTTTCCCCCATTTATTAAAAAAAAATTCCGCGCTCCGCTCCTATTGGTCTTAGCGTGATGATATATAGCCTTTCTCGATAAAGGTACTATCCAAAACTGAAACAATTTTTCAAATCGGACTAGCGATTCCTGAGATTAGCGCGTTCAAACAAACAAACAAACTCTTCAGCTTTAGATATTCGTATAGATTAGATATTAGTATAGATTATCATAATACTGCACCTTAATCCTGAGCATTTTCGTTGTAAGAGAAAAGTCGTTAGTCAACTCAGTATAACTGTCGACAAATTTTTTGATATGTACAATTTTTAACTCCTCCGTAATATTTTCATTTGTTTGTATGATACTTAACTCTTTCTTGAATAAGCAAACACATTTTCGGTATTCGTCTGCTATGCATGTTAGCGGTACGCGACCAATAAGGCATGAAGTATTCAAATACGATACAATAAGTTTGCTTATGGGGTTTTTTTTGAGTTTAAAGGGTAAAATAAAAAATTGTTGTATTAACAACAAAAATGTAACACAGTGAATCGTGTTACTATTTTGATTATATTTGTAAATAAAATCTGTTACCCATTCTTCTTTGGTGAATAGTGAGAATATTATATTTAAATTGCATTCAATAGTTATAGCCACAGAGTAAAGCATTTCGGGGGTTAAAATAATATTATCTATATAGGCACACGCACACATAATACTTGTTAACAAAAGCGGCAACACACAGTAACACCGAGCCATAATGCACATTACAGGAGAATTGGCGAATTTGTAATAGTTGCCAAATAGTAACCTAATGAACATCATTATTCGGAATAATGTGTTGGTTCTCTTTCTGGTGGTAGTTGCTATTAGATCTGATGAATTCATTATATCGACCGTAGAAGATATACTAAGGCCTTACTGAGACACTACGAGGTCTTATTTTAGAATAATGTATGTCTCAGTAACTAAATAAATAACTAATTGTTTCTAGACGAATGTAACAAATTTCATTAGTGTTATTTTTTTTAAATTAGTCATAGTGATTGTTTGTCTGAGTTAAATTAGTTACTGGAGTGTAATTAATCATTTCAGTTGATGGAGACAGAGGAGTTAGAAATTCAATATTTTTAAGGTAGCTGAATATCTAATAAATCAACAACCCACGTTGCCAACTACTCTAGTTTTTCTTCTGATCAATTTCGTTGCGGGTTCTGTTAGAACACTAAATTAAATTTTGTTCGTTGTTGCCTATCTACTTGTCTGTTTATGACTTTTTACTTCAAATAAAATTCTCTACATACGAAGTTACTTTGATACACAAACTAATTCTTTTCATTCGTGTTCTTAGTTCTAGGAAACGTGGGGCAATTGTGTAATTATTTTTGACTATGATTCTTGAACTGTTATTTAGGGTTCCAAAGTTTAAATAAACAAAAATAAAAAAAATTAACCACAATAATCGAAAAATGGTTATAGTTTGACCAAATTTCTAGGTTTTTTTGAAATGCCCATAATTTTCAAACTGCATGCAGATTTTTTTTTTGATTTTTTTTTCGATTAGTAGGATTTGCTATCCTATACCATCATTCACCTGTATGAGCCAACAGCTCATCCACCAAAATAACTTTGATTTCGTCCAAATCATTGAAAGTCAATTCCATCAGCATCAGTGTTATGCACTTGGTGATCACATATATAATGGCATCACGTACATTTGCAGTAGACAATATGTACAAATAAATAAAATTGGAGTGTCTGTTTGTAATATTAAAATAACCGCTTTTTACTAAATGCATATGTATGTATACACGGTACATATATCAAAAATGTAGTTAAAAAAAATTTTTACTCGTCTGTTTGTCTGTCTGTTTGTTCTAGTTAATCTCTAGAACTGCTGGACCGATTTTGACGGGACTTTCACTAACTCAGTAGTCTAAGTTACTCCGGGGAGTAACTTAGACTACTTTTTTTGACTAACTTTGTGTCGCGGCGTTACTCGCGGTACGACGATAACCGCGGGTAACACCGCGGGGTTCAGCTTGTACTTTATAAAAATAAACTGTATTTCATCAACAAGCTATAACGTCCCCACGCTGGCCGAGTACGGGTTGAGGGCTGGCTAGACAACGTTGTGGCTACGTAATTTTGCCGGTGGATGTTTTTCAAGTCGCCCCGATGTTTTTCATTTTTCAACTGTATTTAGTGATGATGATTTTTTGTACATTTCATTATCAAAAGCCGATGAAACCCACTGCTGGACTTAGACCTCTCCGTAAAAAGAACGTTTTGGCCTACTATGCAACAATGACCTGACAAGTTGCTTCTCTTAGCACTATAGTTTGTTCTCTTAACGGGTGACGGTTAGTCGGTTCTTACGACACGTACATGATAAAAAGGATAAAAATACGTACATTGTGCATATATTTTGATAGTTTCAAAACTATCTGATATTTAGATATCAGATAGTTCTGAACTTAACCCGGTATCTGTACCGGGTTAAGTTTAAATATCCTCCGAGACTTTATCTAAACAAAGTTAAGATTGACTTGTGAAATTTACTAAGATACGGCTGAGCAATTGACATTTAAACCCTTACGATTCAAATACTAAAGTAATATTAAAGTTATACCATATTATAGAATTCGTATGTGTTACATATTAATTATATGGTAGTAATTATCAAAACTATTCACTTTACATTACTTACATCTTGGTGTTTATAATAAAGTAAATAATAAAACCTATCTATAAAAAGTCCAAAATCATGTGCAAACAACCTTTTTTTTAAATATAGTGAGTTTTTAACCGAAACTTTCTATGTTACAATTTTTGATAGTTCTGATACCGGGTTAAGTTTGACCTCCGAGACTTTATCTAAACAAGGTTGAGATTGACTTTTCAAATCTACTAAGATACGGCTAAGCGATTGACATTTGACCCTCACGATTCAAAGACTAAATTAATATTAAAATTATGTTGATAGACTGTACCAGTTTTTGGTTTCAAGCTTTGTGGTCAAATTTATAGTGGTATTTTTAAACTTTCTGAGGTTAGCTAGCTTTACATTAGGGTAAAAGCCGGATAGTTGATTCGGATGGATACATGTCCCGGTTTTTACTAAGCTATGTTAAGATTATAAGTTGTGTTACCTCAATGCTGAGTCATCGAAAAAAAAAATTCATCAGTTAATTCAATGTAACTGTCGATATTTTTTTTAATTAGAGCAACGTTGAACGCATACGTTAGATGTTTACTAGTTTGTAAATTACTCAAGTATTTCTTAAATAAGTTAACACATTCTCGGTTTGCATCTGCGATATAAAATAATGGTACACATTGACAGTTAACACTTTAGTTATCAAAGCCGTTTGCCGTAATAACATGGCGGCTACTGTTTTATGGGGTTAAAGAACAGATAAAAAAAACCAAAAACTTTAAAGTAAATTATGATGTTTTTAAATTATATTATGAACTAAAACTACGATAAAAAAAACCCTTTGATGAAAATTATTGTGTTGCACATTAACACATACATACAAATATGTAAATAGAAAACACCCAAAGTCCGAAACAAATACTTGCAGATCATACAAACATTTGGTCCGACCCGGGAATCGAACCCGAGACCTTATGTACAGGAGTCGCGTACGCTACCACTGCGCCAACGAGGCAGTCAATTGACACAGTCGTTTCTGTTATTTATCGGTATAATTGTTGTATACTATGCATGTATTTATAAATTTAAAGCATGTTTATCAGTAGTCAGCAGCAGATTCTCCCTAGCCAAGACATGAGATGGTCTTGTGTGAGATGTCTGAGATTATTTTAATTGTAATATAAATAGTCCACGCTTGGCTGTACCATAATATATACCATGTTATTATTTACCATGATTTTATGCTATAAAATATGTACGTATATTTTTTAGATTTAACCTAAGCGTTCGATTTCTTGGATCACCACTACAGATACGAGTACTTAACAATTAATTTACTTTGAAAGTACAATCAAACTGAAACTGCAAATGACAACCGATTTGTTCTCAATTGAGAGCGGCTTCGTAAAGGTTTTTATGTCGAAATGGATATTCCATCTTTAGGCTGTATTTTAGATATTTTATTATGGGATTGAATTGGGTTTATTTCGAGGTTCAACGTGGTCGGAGATCAATTAACTCACTTCAGATTCTTCGCTTCAAATATTCAAGTATTTCTAAAAAGCATTTTTTTCAAACGGAGACTAATAGAACTAATAAAAAATAAAATCGAACTAATACACTAATACGAGCCAAGCATGATTCAGACTGATTCCTGCCGCCTCTTTCCGCCAGAAGATTCATGCCCATCATCTAGATGGTTGGCAGCCCACAACTGTGCGCTTTTCAGAGACTTTATGCCTCGCACAACAAAACTGTGGCATGAACTGTCGCCTGCGGTATTCCCGGACCAATACGACCTTCAAACCTTCAAGAAAAGAGCGTACTCCTTCTGAAAAGGCCCGCAACGTACTTGTGACTCCTTTGGTGTTGCGGGTGTCCATAAGTGGCGGTAATCGCTTACCACCAGGCGATACGTCTGCTCGTTTGCCCCCTATTTTATAAAAAAATGAGTTAATAGAAACGCAGATGGATTTGCGTGGGTCAAATAGTAATTAATTATATAAACTGTGTCATATTTATTAAAGCAATAGGAACCTCTTTATTACTTGTCATTATCTATATAAAATAATTTAGATAAGTTGCTTATTGAGAGAATAAAGTCGTGTGGTGTCGTGGGACACCAGATAGGAACGAAGTTCCTTATCATAAAATTTAATGCAATATATGCAATTTACAGATGTCGCTATAATTTTTTTTTTTACTCTTACGCATTTTTTATTTTGCCGGCTAGGGTATATAGATGGCGCTATACTAAGTTTTTATAATCATACGCTCTTTTTATTTAACGTTGGTGGTCACCATATTGATTGCGAATACAGACAATACAGCATGGTGACCTACACTATGGCGGCCTAGAGATGCTTCTGCTTCACTGGGCCTCCGTTCTCGCACTCATCGACGAAACACGACAGCACTTACGTTGTGATTTAGGTAGATCTTCTGTGCGAGGGTGGTACACCCCGGTCAAGCCGGCCCGTCCGCGCTGAAATCAGCGTGGCTGTACTACTTAACACCGTTGGTAGTAAGAACATTTTATATAAAGTTTTAAACCGGAGTGAATGTTAATTATACTTTTTCTGTCAAAAATATTCGTGAAACCGATACTCAATCATTTATGTAAGAGCATAAGAATTTGATTTGGATAAAACTTGCCAATACATAGCTTGCTTTTCAGTTACTTGTAGAACAAGCAGTGATCGTATTCTTATTTAAGAAATAATTCGTATTCTTATTTAATTCTTATTTAAGAGCCTGGAAGAAATTGCTTGTTAGCGATAAGGCCGCCATTTGTACATGGACAGTCAATTGAAGTATTATTTTATTTTTTTAATGTAAACTATATTATTTAATGTACAATAAAGTTTATTCTATTCTATTCTATTCTAAGAAAAAAAAAACGATTTCTTCGATTTGACATTAAAAACTTTTTATTACTACATTAGCTGAAAATGGATTGATTTAGAAGTAATTCACTAAAGGGGATAGACACTTTACATTCAAATTGCCATGATCATCAACATTCAACTACTGGACAGAGGCCTCACATTAGAATGGAGATTATGGCCTACTATGTATGTGTATACCACCATTAATGTGTGGAAATTCTTATCTGTAAGGTGTGTACAAAAAAAATTTGCAAGAAGTCGGTTAAAAATAGAACCGACTTCAAGTTTCGACTCAATTTGTCTAGGATGCTATCATCAGATCTAAGTGTCCTTATCATGGTAGCATCGTTGGGGTATCTCATTTCCAGTAAAAAAAGAATCATCAAAATCGGTTCATAAACGACGAAGGTATCCGCGAACACACATAAAAAAAAATATATAATTTTTTTGAAGTCGGTTAGCTAGTTTTCACATAAAAACAAATAACCAAATTTCATTTCAATTGAGTTATTTGTAGCATATCGCTACAGAATGAGGAGACGGCAACTATTAACAAGTAAATAATCCTAGCTAATTTACTAAACAATAAAGTATATAGTCTTTTGTTCAGCTATGATGTTAAATTATTTTGATTAGATAACGAGAATAGTCCAAGATCCCAGTCACCACAGGAAAGATAGTTTGTAGTTAGTCTATATTGTTTAGAAGTATGAACGCCTACGCTAACTTATATAGCAATCAATACACATGATGGTTTTGTCTGACGCTATAGAACAGAGAACGCCCCTTTCTATAAACTTTAGTCTCGAGTCTGGGAGTATGTCTGGCCCATCAGATTTGTCTGGCTCATTGGAAAATATTTTAAAATTTTACACTTTATTTTAAACTAGCAGCCCGTCCCGGCTTCGCACGGGGTAGACAATTATTTATTTTTGGAAATATGGATATAAAAACAGTTTTTCACAAATATTTTTATTTATTACTAGCAGCCCGTCCCGGCTTCGCACGGGGTAGACAATTATTTATTTTTGGAAATTTGGATATAAAAACAGTTTTTCACAAATATTTTTATTTATTATTAATTAAAAAATTTTTATTTATTAATTATATATTAAAAAAAACCCCACAGTTATATTTGTATGTAAGTCTATTTATGTTCAATTTCTTTGATGGTTTAATTGGCGGGCACTTAAATAAGTAATATTTACATAGGATATAATATACATTTTTACTATGTTTTTTTAAGTAATTAGAATAAACGCAGAGTCGAATAAAATATATACAGTCTAAATTAAACGTTAAAACTTTCAACTAAAAATGTATCTACCTATACATCTAGGTATTTCAAAGAAATTTTTGTTCGTGTCGATAGAAACTTGCCTATCATTATTTAGTATTTTCCTTACAAAATTTTTTTTTTTTTGTTTGGTTTTGTTGTTTTGTGCTTTTTATTTTGGTTTTATATATTTTTTTGTGTTTTTTTTTGTTTTTTATTTTTTATTAAAAAAGGGTTTGTCATTAATCATTTTCATTCTTATTATTACTTAATAATTTACATTTTTAGTATTTTTTATTTTACAGGTTTACTTTTACATTATTTACAGATATACTATTAAGGTAGATTTACGTTTTTTACTTTTATATTTGTCAGTTTTTATCTTAAAGCTTCACTGTAAACTACGTTGGCAGTGGTATTTGTAGATGGCAACAAAATATATTGATTTTCAGGAGATCCCACTCGAGAAAGGGCAACATAGAGTTGTCCATGAGAAAAGCATTCTTTTCTTAGGTCGATGCCAACCATCAAAAATGATTGTGATGTCAAATGATGTTTTTAGAGGAAACTGTAACCTCTTCAAAGATATAGGCAAGTCCGTAGGAATCATGGGGATCCGCGGTATGTGGGCGAGCTGTCCGGCCGCGGCCCCGGTGATTATAGTGGCTACTATGACGTTCTCCCGCAATTCCTCCACCAGAAGTCTCGTGCCATTGCACATGCTGGGAGGGCATAGGTTCCTCAGCAGCATTACGGGAGTGCCTACCTTTAATTGTAGTTCGTGGGGCGGCAAGCCGGAAGGATTCAGAGAATTTAAAAATTCTTGTGGATAGTGCACTGTATCTTCGTTGTTGCATACTGTGTCAATAGATTAGTAAGATTTAAATTCACCGGGTACTTTTTCCATAATAATTTTGTTAATCTCATTAACCGATTCATTTCGCGGGGACACTATCGCTCTCGAACAGAGCCAATTGAAATTTCTCTCCGTAAGATTTTGTATGTCCGGATATATTGTGTCCACAAGAATTTCTAGACTCTGAACGATTTGACCCAATTCGTTATCCAACAATACCTGGGGACTGTTTGCAACCGGAGACGGTAATTTTCCGTCTCCAAGTTTTAGAAGTTTTTGTGAGAAATTATTATCGTCATTGTCACTTAAATGTGCTCTCATATTTGTGCGCAGATTAAGAGTTTCAATCGATTGCCATAAAGTTGATGATTTAAGGCAAGCTCGAATAACGTCAGCTCGAGTACCTTTTGTTATAACTGGTAATGTTTGACGAAAGTCTCCAGCTAAAACAAACGTCACGCCCCCCATTATACGGTCTGAGCTTCGGATGTCTCTCAGCGTGCGCTCCACGGCTTCCACGTGCGCCCTGTGGCTCATGGTGCACTCGTCCAGATGACCAGCGTCTTGTAAGAGCTGCCCCAGCGGACCGTTTTTGCGGATCGAGCACACAGATTGTTGTTCCAAAGACACAGCCAATGGTAATTTAAATGTAGAGTGAGCAGTCTTTCCATCATTTAATAGGGTTGCAGCAATTCCGGACGATGCCACTGTGACAGCTTTTTTTCCAGATTGACGTACTTTTGCCAACACTAAATTGGCAAGGAAGGTTTTGCCTGTTCCACCGGGCGCGTCCAAAAAAAACAGTTTACCGCTGTGATTTTCAACACTGTACTATAGCATCGAATGCTATTTTTTGATCTGCCACCGGCGCTATGGCGGTTTTGTTTACTGTTTGAATTTTTTAATTCGTAATATCTTTTGAATGGAAAGTCCAATTTAAATAATTTAAAAACTATTTTATAGGTAGTTAAATGGTCTTGACCATAAAATAATTTATTTGGATAAGGATTAATATAAACACATAAATAGCATGGTTTGGATTTGGTTAGCATTTTCATTAATGTTTAAAATGAAAAAAGTTGTTGTAGTGACATAACTACAATAGTTGGGCATATGCTACCGCGGAGTTTTTTGTAGACATTATGATGTTCTTCAATATTGTTGTACATTATTTTGTTCTATCGCTAATAGTTTCGGCAGCGCATTCGACGAAAGACATTTTAAGACTCATTTTTCTACACCTTCGGTTACATTATTGAAATTTTACCAAGGATCCCTAATTTTTTTCAAAATGAAATGTAGCCTATGTCAAATTGGAAGAATGTAGCATTCTATTAGTGAAAATTTTTTTTAAATCGGCCCAGTACTTTTTGAGCCTATTCATTACAAACATACAAACATAGGTACAAATCTTTCCTCTTTATAATATTAGTGTAGATGTAGATATAAAATTCAACCTTCCTAAAATTACATAAGGTAGTATGATTTTTTTCCCACTTTTGATATCTGCTAACTGTAAAACGACCCCGCTTCCAGCTAAGCGAGTATCCATTCCTTTACGAGTTTATGTTAGACCACCGATCCTAAAAAAATAATCTTTTCTAAAATGACGTAAGTCTGGGATGACTGTGATCTAAATCTAGAAGCTTGTAATCACTTGTGTTAAATGTAGCGCTAATTTACATCGTGAAGACATTCGTAATAGATGACAGGGTTTTTAAGTAAATAAGTAGGACAAGAGGTTATTAAATTTTGCATGCATTCATAACGACTGGTCTTATAGTTTAGTGGTTAGGGACCTTTACTGTTCTTCCGATTAATAATCGAATTGAATAGAATAATAAACAACACCCTAGCGACTTATTCACTCCCATTAATTATTTTATGAATAATAATTTTGGATCGATTTCTGTTTCATTTGATTAATTTTTATACATATACTATTTTATCGAAATTAATTATAGTTCGGGTCAGTTAATCGGTATTTGTTATTTGTTCCGGTGCATCTTTAAGAGCAGATATGAATTCATCTGATCTAAGAACAACTACTTCTAGAAAGGGAACTAACATTTTGTTCCGAATAGTGATGTTAATTAGGCTATTATTTGGCAACTATTACAAATTCACCAATTCTTCTGTTATGTGCACGCTTGTCTGGTATTACTGTGTCGCTTCATTATTTATAAATTGTATTTTATGTATTTTCAGATGCAATATCGTGTTATTGCCTGAAATTTTTTACACCGTGTCTTTAACCTTTGAATCGAATTTGAATGTTATATTTTCATTGATCACCAAAGAAGAATGGGTGACGAAGTTTATTAATAAATATAATCAAAACAGTTATGCGATTTATTGTGTAACATTTTTGTTATTAATCCAGCAATTCGTTACTTTACTCTTTAAATTTACAATGGACCCTGTAAAAGAATTTGTTGTGTGCATCATAAATACATCTGTCCTTGTTGGTCGTCTACCTTTATTTTACATAACAGACGATTACCGAAAATGTATGAACTCATTGAAAAAATACTTGAACACTATACGAACTGATAAAGATGTTACTGAAGAATTAAAGATTGTCGTTATAAAGAATTTTATCAACAGCTACATTAAATTGACCAACGATTTTTCCTTTGCAATTAAAATACTTAGGATCAAGGTATAGTTTCAAATCTATGTAGTATGTAGTAGCCAAATATCACTTATTTAACGCTAGACAAAAAGTCGTTCTAAAAGTACTGTGCTGTGTGTGCGCTCATGTACGTGTTTGTGTGTGTGTGTGTGTGTGTGTGTATGTGTGTGTGTGTGTGTGTGTGTGTGTGTGTGTGTGTGTGTGTGTGTGTGTGTGTGTGTGTGTGTGTGTGTGTATGTGTATGTGTGTGTGTGTGTGTGTGTGTGTGTGTGTGTGTGTGTGTGTGTGTGTGTGTGTGTGTGTTTACGTGTGTGTGATATTTATTTTAATTAGAATAAAATATATATTACTTAAACACATTTAATAAAAAACCTTTCAAATGATTTTGTTTTCAGATATTATTGGGTTTCTGTTTGGACTTTTTCAAGATTTGTTTTATTGTGTACCGAATTCTCCATGACCAATCTTTTGTAAGTCTTATGAATATACTAGTAGACCCACGCAACCTCGTTTGCGTCTCCTATTGCCCGTAGCGTATTTTCCCCCGTTTTTGAAACATTTTTCAATGGTGCTCCGCTCCTATTAATCTTAGCATGATGATATATAGCCTATAGCCTTCCTCGATAAATGTACTATCTAACACTGAAATAATTTCAAATCGGATAAGCGGTTCCTGAGATTAGCGCGTTCGAACAAACAAACAAACTCTTCAGCTTTATATCTATACTAATATATAAAGATGAAGAGTTTGTTTGTTTGTTTGTTTGAACTCGCTAATCTCAGGAACCGCTGGTCCGATTTGAAAAAATCTTTTACTGTTAGATAGCCCATTTTTCGAGGAAGGCTATAGGCTAT
This sequence comes from Spilosoma lubricipeda, assembly GCA_905220595.1. NCBI lineage: Eukaryota > Metazoa > Arthropoda > Insecta > Lepidoptera > Erebidae > Spilosoma > Spilosoma lubricipeda. The sequence continues at coordinate 3,166,044 of HG992294.1, forward strand.
ATATAATCACGCTAAGACCTACAGGAGTGGAGCAACAATGAATAATGTTACAAAAACGAGGGAAAATTATCACGCTACGGGCAATAGGAGACGCAAACGAGGTTGCGTGGGTCGGCTAGTATTAGTGTAGATATTCGGTAGTACATGCCTTGAACGTTTTTCACATACGATCCTGTGTATTTCACTATATAATTTGTCTGTTTTCAGCATAGAGCCATTTTATTATGGTTTATCGAAGGTATTATATATGCGTTCACCATGTGCTTACCACTGTTGTTGATGGAACTGGCTTTTAATGATTTGGATGAAATCAAAGTTATATTAGTGGACGAGCTGTTAATTTATAAAGGTAAACGACTTTGTACGGATAACGTTTTGTTAATAATAATTTTATTTTGACAGTTTTACCCAAAAACAATTAATAGATGGCTGAATATAAACTTTTAAACTGTTTAACCTGTTAGGTGGAGGAAAATTAATAAAATAATATGCAATTACAAATATATCAAATTGAAATATGCTGTAAGTGTTTATGTAAGACTAGCTGAACCCCGCTGTGTTACCAGCGGTCATCGTCGTACCGCGAGTAACGCCGCGGGACAAAGTTTAAAAAAAAGTTGCCTAAGTTACTCCCTGGATCATCAGCCACCTGCTAGTGAAAGTCCCGTCAAAACGGGTCCAGCCGTTCCAGAGATTACCCGGAACAAACAGACAGACAGACAGACAAACGGAGAGACAGACAGACAGACAAAAGTTTTTTTAACTACATTCATATGCATTTATTAAAAAGCGGTTATTTTAATATTACATACAGACACTCCGATTTTATTTATTTGTATAGATAAGATACTAGAAAGTTCTTTTTAATTTGGACGTCTCTGGAACAGACTCTAGTTATAATATTTGTTTCGGAGTTTGGGTGTTTTCTATGTATAATATGTATGTATTTACAAAAAAAAAAGTATATATGTATTTGTATCAGTTGTCTAGTACCCATAACACAAGCTCTGCTTAACTTGGGACTAGATGGCGTTGTGTGTTAGATGTCCGAAATATTTATTTATTTATTATTTATTTATAACTAGCTGAACCCCGCGGTGTTACCCGCGGTTATTGTTGTACCGCGAGTAACGCCGCGGGACAAAGTTAGTCTAAAAAAAGTAGCCTAAGTTACTCCTCGGGTCATCAGCTACCTGCCAGTGAAAGTCCCGTCAAAATCCGTCCAGCCGTTCCAGAGATTACCCGGAACAAACAGACAGACAGACAGACGGACAGACAGACACACAGACAGACAAAAATGTTTTTAACTACATTTTCTGTATATGTATCGTGTATACATACATATGCATTAAGTAAAAAGTGGTAATTTTAATATTACAAACAGACACTCCAATTTTATTTATTTGTATAGAGTATAGATTAATTCTGTATAATTGTTTCAGATAAAGCTCTCCGTGCTATTGTGTACGATGCTTTAGGATACATCGACACATCCAAATGCTTTTTATGGAACAATTTCTCCATAGATATGAAGTTTGTTGTGGGGTTTATCTCTATGTTGATTTCTTACACTATTGTATTACTGCAGTTTGTATTTTAAATCGTTTGTAAACGGCATCATTGTACTCTAAAAATATTTTTTATAAATAAATAAATATTTTTGGACATCTAGCACACAACGTCATCTGGTAGCAAATTAAGTAGAGCTTGCATTATGATTGTATTGCCTAATTTTTTTGTTAATACATATATGATGATCTGAAACACATATTTGCAGACTATACAAACATTTCACTCGGGGATCGACCCGATACCTAGTTATTTATTTAAATAAATATTTCGGACACTTAACACACAACGTCGTCTAGTCCCAAACTAAGCAGAGCTTGTATTATGGGTACTTGGGTACTAGACAACTGTTATAAATACTTATATACTTTTTTTTTGTAAATACATACATATTATACATAGAAAACACCCAAACTCCGAAACGAATATTTGCAGATCATACAAACATTTGGTCCGACCCGGGAATCGAACCCGAGACCTCAAGAACAGCAGTCGCGTACGCTACAACTGCGCCACCGAGGCAGTAAATTATCTATCTTCTGAACGTAAATACAAATTCTGTGTGTTAAGAAAACGACCGTTGTATTAAAATTTCAAATTATGATAAAAGAGTGTAGTTTTTCCTTTGACGTCACCAAATACCCAACTCTGCAGGACTCTTGTTAGAAAGGAAATTTTAGACTTTTTTTTTATATTTGTCCCTGCCACAATGAATCTACTCTGCCTGATGGAGTGTAATCCTGATGTTGTATCCGGTTGAATGAGGATACCGAAGGGCCATATGCAACAACTTGTGACGCCTCTGACGTTGCGGGTGTCCATGGGCGGCGGTGATCGCTTCCCATTAGGCGATACGTCTGCTCGTTTGCACCCAATTGAATAAAAAATGCTATCTAACACTGAAAAATTTTTTCAGTGTTAGATTTTGTTAGTTCATTGAAAAAATATTTGAGTATTATACAAACGGATAAACATATCACAGAAGAGTTTAAAATTCTATGTATTAAAATTTATAGGGCGAGGCGCGACTCTGATCCAGAGAGGAGCGGAAATAACAGAGTCAATCTCAGAGTAGCCTGAGACCGATCGTTAGAGTGGTTCTTAGTGGAAATACCACATACATTTAGCCCCTGCTTACCGAGCAGGAACTTCGAGGGGATTTTTCATCCTATCAACAAAAAAGTAGACAGCAAACCTGTTAACCACATAGCAGTATATCTATGCGTCTATATAAATAAATGAAATTAGAGTGTCTGTTTGTAATATTAAAATAACCGCTGCTTTTTACTTAATACATGTGTATGTATATACGGTACATATACCAAAATCACATGTTTTACAATTGTTGTCTGTCTGTCTGTCTGTTTGTTCCGGGCAATCTCTGGAACGAATTCTGTCATTTTAGGTTGGGCTTCTGTAAAAGGTTAGGACCGCTCCGGTGCTGAAAACAGCGTGAAAGGCACTAACTAAATGGATAAAAGATGAAAGACTATTTAAAAGAATATAAATATAAAGATAGAACAGTAATATGACTAATATACGACTGCCTCGGTGGCGCAGTGGTAGCGTACGCGACTGCTGTTCTTGAGGTCCCGGGTTCGATTCCCGGGTCGAACCAAATGTTTGTATGATCTGCAAATATTTGTTTCGGAGTTTGGGTATTTTCTATGTATAATATGTAAGTATTTACAAAAAAAAAGTATATAAGTATTTATATCAGTTGTCTAGTACCCATAATACAAGCTCTGCTTAGTTTGGGACTAGATGGCGTTGTGTGTTAGATGTCCAAAATATTTATTTATTATTATTTATTTAATATAATCAAAATGGGATGCAGATTTTGTCGTTCTTAAAAGAGTGACCGACACATTTTTTCATGTAAATGGGAAAGCTAAGCTGAATGCCGATGATGAAAATTTTTAGTACAAAAGAAGGTCCATATTACAGCTGACATAGTAGCTTTTCTTAGCATAAGCTGGCATGGCTGGCATCAAGATGAGTTCAGCACGCTTATATGCTATAAGCTGACATCCTACAAACTATCATTACATGGAGATACTTTGAAAATATGTAGTCAAATTTCAGTCGTCTATAGAATAATAAACGTCATTTTACAAAATTATTGGAGTCACATAATCTATCAATGTTATTAATTAAATAATGACACTAGTTAAGAAAATATTTATGTTGGACAAATACGACTCGTCAAATTATTTTAATCAATACACAAGGTGTTATTGATACAAAGTCTGCCCGGTCAGTTTCTCGTTATTTGTTTAATGTGTCGGAATATCGACTATGGCAGATATAATGAATTCACCACATTTTATAGCAGTTTCCACCAGAAAGAGAAACAAGGTTTTGTTCCAAATAGTGATGTTCATTAGGCTATTATTTGGCAACTATTACAAATTCACCAATTCTGCTGTAATGTGCAGATTGGCTCGGTGTTACTGTGTATTTTTTGTCTTTTTAAATTGCATTATATGTGCCTTCAGAAGCACTTCAGCTGTAGCACCTGAAATCCTTTACACTGCTGCTTTAACTTTTGAAATTATTTTAAATGGAATTTTCTCATTAATCACCAAAGAAGAATGGATCACAAAATTTATTTACAAATATACTCAAATAAGTTATGGCGTCTTTATTTATTTTATTACTAATACAACAATTTATTACTATACCTTTTAAGTACTCTGTAAGTTTCATTCATAAATTTGTCTTATTATACTTGAACACGTCATGCCATATTGGTCGACTACCACTCATTTACGTAGCAGATGAATATCGAAAATGCGTTAACTCGTTGAAGAAATACATTAGCATTATTCAAACGGATACACATTTAACAGAGGAGTTGAAAATCGTCCGCATCAAAAATTTTGTTAACAGTTACATTGAATTGACAAAGGAATTTTCACTAACAACGACTTTGCTTAGGACAAAGGTATGATATGATATAAGAATCAGGCGACTATATTTCATTAATATGCAACTACAAAATACTGATTAAAAGTACCTCCATAAAATGGTTACAAAATCTAAGTATCAAAAATTGATAAATAAGGTCGCTGAACATAATTATAACTGGTATCAAGACATCAATAAGCTGTAGCAAAAAACTGTGTAGGTGCTGTAGCACCTACACAGTTTTTTCACCATTATTTTATAATATCGTCCGGCAGGTCTAGTTCTGTAATCCTTGTTCGAATTTCTTTTATTTCTTATGTTTAAACTTGGATATCTTTCTTTAGTCAGTTATTAACATGTTATTATTGATATGCATAAATTACGTGACACCATCAGTGTATGAGACATTCTTAAATATGTTTTGCGTATTTACATCGATAGTTTGGTTAACAGTGGCCCTAGGACACTGCCTTGTGAAACGCCACAAACGTTCAATGTGCGACTTTATCGATTTAAGTTTTTATAAGGCCCTTATAAACAAGTAATTCTCCTACTCTTCTCCAAATTAGCACAATACCTCATATTGCATAATTTTGAACTTTATGTATTAAATGAGTCAAAAAACATTATGTCAAAAGTTTTTGACCTGTTCAATGAAATGTATGCAATTTCATTTTTATGTGAAAAGTAAAACATTGATTATACAAATAAAAAAGACTTGTGTCACTGAGAAATATTTTCGAAAACTGAATTTTTGTAAGTTTCGTGAATTCGTCTTGAAAAGTAAATAACCCTTGGGTTTGTAATGTTTCAGACAATATTGGGGTTCTGTTTGGACTTTTTTAAGATATGCTTTATTATATACAGGCTTCTAAAGGACAAAACTTTCGTAAGTTGTATGAAAATATATTATTTAAATTTTTGTTACAACTGTTTTTAATTGATAATAATAAATTTCTGTTTTCAGAATGAGGCTATCATATTATGGTTTACGGAAGGTCTTGTATATGTGGTAACCATGTGCATACCACTGGTGTTGATGGAGTTCGCTTTTAACGATTTGGATGACATTAACACTATTTTAGTGGATGAGTTACTTACTTATAAAGGTAAATGACGTTATGAAAATAAAAAATCACACATGAAAATGGCTTAAGGTTACAATGTTACTGATTTGATAAATATATTCTTTATTTGTTAAACCATCTTATCAATATTTTATTCAATTAATTATTGCTCGGCTCAGATCTAATCACCAAAAAGAGCTAACATAATTAATCGAGTACCGCGATTTTGATCAATTCTTTTGCCTTCTTCATCTTCTATTTTGTCTTTCCTCGTAATTTGGTAAGCTAAATATTTGCTAATTTCATTTCCGTCCATGGCATACACAAGTAATTCTTAATTTCATATTTATTGTTTCAGATAAAAGTCTTCGTCTTATCGTGCACGACGCTTTGGGCTACATCGAAACGTCCAAATGCTTCTTATGGCCTAATTTTTCCATGGATGTAAAGTTTGTCGTAGGCTTCATGTGTTTGGTGATTTCTTATACAATTGTGTTGTTACAATTTGTATTCTAATTTGTGGAGTAATTTTTGTATCATACTCTTCTTATATAGTAGTTGTTTCCATTGATCACAAATTTAAAAAATAAAAACAATTAGATGTATCTAAAAATAACTTTTGAAATATCCGTTTCTTGTTTATAAAACTGCTTTATTATTTTTTTGAAGCTCTCTTGTCTGAAGTTAGATAATTGTCTAAATTGTTTGAGTTGACATAAGTTTTGTCGTATTAAACTTAACAAATAAGTGTTTTTTTTATTATCATCATAAGTGTAAATTTTTGAATGACTAATTATGAACTAAAAATAACGAACAACACTGCTTATTGCATTAAAATCATTTACTTATGGTATTTCACTTAAAACTCGTTAGATATTAAAGAGTCTATAAGAGGGTTAAAACATTTGACATGAATATCAAAATCTATGCTTGAATTATGTAAAACGTTGTAAGCATACTTTTGAGTACACCAAAACGATTCTATCTACAGCAACTTCTTCCTATCTGGCTGTGGTCAATTATTTTTAGTGAAAAATATGGAACATCTGATGGAAGAAAATAGCTAAACAACGTCTTAGACTATGTTTTGATCAGCTGAGCTGACATACCACCTGTAAAGATATGACGAGAGAATGTGCCACTGTCTAGAACTTATATTTATGTCATGACATTTAAACAAGTAAATTAAAGGTGAAGCTTTTTCAAGTCCCAGAACTCACAGCTAGAATCTAAAGGCCAAAAAACCACTCAGTGTCTCCATCAATTGAAATATTTAGAGGGTGATTTTGGTAGAGAGTTAAACATAATATCGGAAACCTATAATTAATGCAGCAATTAAACTCTTGGCCGAAAAAATAAAGAAAAAATTTGACTAAGAATCTTATTGGTGGTGGAGTTTTACCACTGAATACATTTTATATGTAAAAAAAACAGAATTTAGGTCATCTAAGTAACATACAAACAGAAAGTACTCTAGCTGATGTGTTTGTACACATAAATTATTGAAGACTGTAACCTACTAATGTATATTTTTGACTCGTGTATTGGAATAACTGCCTTATTTGATTAATTTCTATAGACTCACAGTGTTATTGAGACGAAGTATTTCGATCAGTTTGTCAATGCTACTGATATATTTCGGTGTTCCGACAAGAATGGCCGATATAATAATTTCAACTGATATATTAAGAACTAATACTAGAACTAACGCTGTGTTCCAGTTGTTTATGTACATTGGGCTACTATGTGGGAACTATTACAAATTCACTAAATGTGCTGTAATGTGCAAACTGGCTCGGTATTACTGTATATTTTATCTTTTTTTAAGTTGGATTGTATGTTACTACAAAAAAAGTCACTCACTACATGGTGAATTCATCTATTGTATTTCCGTAACTTTTGAGTCCTCTTTAAACGTTATATTTTCGTTAATCACTAAAGAAGGATGGTTAACCAAGTTTTTTTACAAATATGACCACAACAGTAATATCATTCATTTTGTTTCGTTTTTGTTATTAATACCAAATTTACTTACGTTACTCTTAAAACAATTCTTTGACACTATAGAAATACTTCTTGCGCCATACATGTTCATATCGTGCCTTATTGGTCGTATACCATTATTATACATAGCAGACGAATACCGAAAATGTGTTTATTTACTAAAGAAATACATGAGTATTATACAAACTGATAAACATCTAACGGAGGATTTAAAAATTGTACATATCAAAAAATTTATCAGTAGTTATATGGAATTTACCAACGACTTTTCTTTCACAAAGAAAATGTTCAGGATTAAGGTGTGTATAAAATACTGAGATGTAACTTATTATAGATCTCATAAAGTGTGGTTTATGCCGGGTTTGAACCACAACACTCACATCAGTCATTTAGATTTTCTTCACTTGAATTTGTAAATGATATTTTCACTTTGTCAAATTTGAGTTAAAACTGTCCTGATAGAAGGGACAGAAGGACCTCGATGAGCATGTGCATCAGTAGAGTGCTTTGTTCTAATAATGGATCTGTTATACTTTCAGACAATATTGGGCTTCAGTTTGGACTTTTTAAAGATATGTTTTATAATATACAGACTTTTAAACTTGAAGTATTTGGTAAGTCATGAAAAGAGTTCTTAAAAATACCTATCGTACTGTATTAACGGCATCAAATACTTGTTTTCAGGGCATAGATATTATATTATGGTTTATAGAAGGTATTATATATGTGTTCGCCATGTGCATACCACTGTTGTTGATGGAACTGGCTTTAAATGATTTAGATGAAATTAAGACTACCTTGGTGGATGAGCTGCTATCTTATGAAGGTGAATACGTAATGTTATGTTTATTTTATCAGGTTTGACTATAGAAAAGCAATCATTTATAAGTAAAACTAATATAGTGAAGCATATTCTCGAAGTTTCATTTGATAATTTCAATAAATAAAACACTTGACTGCCTCGGTGGCCCAGTGGTAGCGTAAGCGACTGCTGTGCTTGAGGTCTGGGGTTTGATTCCCGGGTCGGATCAAATGTTTGTATGACCTGCAAATATTTGTTTCGGAGTTTGGGTGTTTTCTATGTATAATATGTTCAAGCAGTTCTGCTTTGGAATGCGCTACCACTTGAGATCAGGATGTCCACTAACCGTCTCGTATTTAAAAAGAAGGTACATAACCTCCTTTTCACTGGCATGGCACAGTCATCATAACAACAACAATCCAACTCCTACACATTCCTTGAATTCATGGTGTACTAATGTAATGTGAATATGTTTTTATATATAAGTAATATCATATATATTTATAGTGTTCATGTATTTGTTGTATTTGCCATACCTATATGATAATATGTAGTGCTGTGTAATGTTTATTTTAGTTAAGTACGAAACCTAGGTGCGCCTACCTCACATGATTTCTACACTACCCTAAGGTTGACTGGTAGAGAATGCCCTGGGCATTAAGTCCGCCTATGTACAAAAGTGCATAAAGTTATAAATAAATAAATATGTATGTATGTACAAAAAAAAAGTATACAAGTATTAATTTCAGTTGTCTTGTACCCATATCACAAGCTCTGCTTAGCATGGGACCAGATGGCGTTGTGTGTTCGATGTCCGAAATATTTTATTTTATTTATTTAAAATAACTACTACTTCTAAGTCTGTATATTCGTTTCTATTCAGAGTTAGATCATAACTTTTTTTCTCGTGTCTGTGTTTGTCTATATTACTTTTAGTTCTCTGGCATAATTATGTCCTGTCTGTATAATTTCATCACATCAAATAAATATTAACTTTATACTTATCGTTGATTGGAAGTTTTTTTTTTTAATTAGTAACAAGAACTGCCTCGGTGGCGCAGTGGTAGAGTATGCGTCTGCTGTGCTTGAGGTCTCGGGTTCGATTCCCGGGTCGGACTAAATATTTGTATGATCTACAATATTTGTTTCGGAGTTTGGGTGTTTTCTATGTATAATATGTATGTATTTATTATATATTTATATCAGTTGTCTAGTACCCATAACACAAGCTGTGCTTAGCTTGGGACTAGATGGCGTTGTGTGTTAGATGTCCGAAATATTTATTTATTATTATTTAATTTTGGTTTTTGTTCGATCGATTACGAGTCTACAAAACTATTAAATCAAGTGACTTAGTTTTTTTTTAATACAAATTACGTTTTTATTACAAATGATACAAACCTAAATTTATTTCTTGTAAATTGTTTCAGATAAAACTCTTCGCCATGTCGTGTACGATGCCTTAGGCTACATCGAGACATCGCAATGCATCTTATGGTCCAAGTTTCCCGTGGGTGTGAAGTTTGTAGTAGCCTTTATCTCCTTATTAATTTCTTACATTATTGTATTACTACAGTTTGTATTTTAGTTTGTTGCGTTAGTTGTTTGTTCGTTATACTCTAATTGTTATTGATTTGTAATCAAATATTTTAGACCTACAAACAATTCTGAATGATTCAGTGTAATAAGAACATATACCTATAAGCTGCATTATTTTTCCTAAGCCTAACTTTATATGAACTCTGATAAAACTTTAGTTTTTAAGATGTTTTTTTTTTTAGCTTCTGCGCATAATAATACGTACGTACGTAAGTAGTAGTACGAATATCCTTTTGATATTGTTTAAGAAGTATTTAGGAAATAAAATAATAATAAAAAAAGTAAAAACTAAAACCCAACTACGACAAAAAACGACGTTGAAAAAGCATGAAACAAGTTTCAAAAGCTGTAGTCACGCGTTGTTAAAGTATCATGGATTCCACACTTATCGAATAAATACGGACAAAGTCACGAGCAAATGCTAATAATATATATATTTTTGAAATGTACAAGTAACGCCCTTTCCAATGATACCAAACAAGATATATTTATCTCAAATTTATTTTTTAATGCAGTTCTTTATGTTGGCTAGAGGGCGCCACATTAGATTCAGTGACATTTCATATAACCTATAACCAGAAGACGATCATGACGCTTCTAACGACACCTCATTTGTCCAGTTCGAATGTGTAGTTAAGGAGTTATGAGGGAACAAATGAACATTCATACATACATACATACATACATACATACATACATACACACATACATACATAGCCTGTCAAAATCATAACCCTCCTTTGGCTTTGCCGTAGTTGGGTAAAAATTAGCAACATGGGATAGTATCGCTAACATTGCGAAATTGCCCACAAAGAATATGGATGAAATAAAAGAGTTCGCTTACATTTTTCAAACTATTTATTTGTACGGATTTAAACACAGTTTTCAGAAATAGTAGTCGCTAGTATTGTAATAAAATACACCACTTTGGTATAGAATGGTAGTATTCAAACTGCAATCATATTCAAAGAAAATTTAGTTTCTTTCATATAGTAGGGGAGCCCTAGAAGAATTTCGGAATTTACTAAAGCGCGGCAGATTAATACGCAGGGGGATACCTTGTGCCCGGTTAAGTACCTCCATCAAATATGAGCCCTATATAAATAGCCGTCCGTCAAAGTTCAACAAAATTGTAATAAAACCGTCATCTTGACACTCTCGAGCGTGACTATTTTTTTTATTGTAAAGAAAATAATTGAAGGATAGCGAAAAACATATAATCTGAAGATTTTCACTAGCTAAAGTAACAAAAATTCGTTCGTTCGAATTCGATAATTTGGTTCTAAATAAAATCGTGAGTAGTTAAGTTAGAATAGCCCCCAAAGTTTAGAAGTGTCCAAAAGTGTAGTCTGTCTTGTAACACACATCTTTCTCTCAGGCGTTGGTCACGAAGTAAGAAGAAGTACCTCGTTCTTTTAAGATGGTTGTTAACGGCCGACGCAGCGTATTATAAATTAACAGCGCACTCTTCCAATATGCCGACTCTGCAGTCACCATGGTCACCATGAAACCGAACCGACGGCGGAAATTGATGACGACGTCAACGGTGGCATGCACCGAAGCAGCAACATACAATTTAATTACTTTTACTTCATTACTAATTCTTACTTCAAATAGGTTACACATAAATATAAATTAGTTTGTAATTTCTTTTAATTAAATACTGCAGTGTACAGTGCATGTGTGCAGGCCCCATAAAATAGCCTGAGTTGAGTTACAAGTCAATTTGTTGCAATTTAACTGCCTCGTTAGTCTAGTGGCGTCGCTGATCACGGGGTCTCGGGTACGAATCCCTGATAGGGCCAAAAAGCGTTATTAAGTTTATCTGTTTAAATTATAGAAAATACTTAATAACAGCTTGGACTTTGGAGGTTGGGGCCTTAGCCCCCTGCCTCGGAGCGTACGTAAAGGTGTCAGTCCTTCCTTCGGATAATGAGAGTGAGAGAACAGAGCGTGCACCTGTGCTTGCGCACATACTTGTGCACTATAATATCTCGTGGGGTAGTTGGCTGGTCTCCGTTGAGACTGGCCGCCGTGGCCGAAAGCGGCTAGGACAACATCATCATTATAAATGTCCTGATAAGGTGCGTTTATCTGTGTACTTATCTAAGTTTATTGTACAGTATTAGAGATATATTGAAAACATAATAATGTCCTCGGTCATCGTCCAGGGCTAAGTGATTTACGAGCTTCTGATTATTAACAAAATTTACTTTATGAGTCGAGCGGATCGATAGAATACTGATCATTATGGTTGCCTGTTGTTCTGCTGGTAGTTTAGCAAAATATTAAGATCATAAATATTTTTTTTTTACAGTTATCATGATAAGTAATGCTCCTGTCCTGTTTTCTTTTCTAAAATTTAAGGGTCTTGCCCTTATCGGTGGAGCATACACAACACCTCAAATCGACAATCTGTTTGAATCTTGATAAACCACGACTCTCACTTTCTCATGGCTGATTGCTCTCTGCTCCTGTCCTGGTATTAAGACGATAAATAATAAGATTATCTGTGTGAATTGAAGTGAAGAAACTGAAAGAAAGAAATAAAAAAAAATACGAACTGACTACACGTTATGATGGGTAGCATGAAAATACTTGAGTGCTCGGATGCTGAAATGGTTTCAGCAACCCCTCGGCGTTTTCGAGTATTGTAGGTTCAAACTCCACATGGGACGGCAAGCTTGTGTGATCGACGAATTGTTGTTTTGAGTATGGATGTTCTTTGTGTCCGTTTCTTGTATGTTTGTAAAGTCTCCCACGATATATGCATATTCGTAGTGCAAGAGTTCTCTCTTGTAAGTAAAAATAAAGTACTTATTTACATTACGCTTGGCCTAGAGGTATAAGCGGTCGCCATACCATTTTCCACTACTCCAAGAGCTGTTGGTACGACAGTTTGTGTTTTGAGTCTGGGTTTGATTGATCTTTCGGTTTCGCACTCACCAACGAAACACGACAGCAGGAATGCTGTAATAGGCTGAGATAATCTTTTGTGAGAGCGTAGTATCGACAAGTTTGTGCTGAAATCGGCGGCTTTGAATTACCACACGAACATGCACGAAAAGACTAAGTCCCATAATTAATCAGAAATAGTTATTTGTTACACAAGAGTGCACAGTTGCTTTTTAACTACGTGCTCAATTTTGATTACCGAGCAAGCGAAGGATTCTAAAATTGGAATCAAAATCAAAATCTCGGGAAGGAATCAAAGAGCACGAGGTAAAAAAATTTGCACTCGAGTGCAACACGTAACTTTTCATCCCACCTTAGCGAGGAAATAATAATATGACGTGAAAAGAAAACGGCGCGGGCACAGCAAATGAAAAAAAAGTACGCTAAGAAGGTTCCGAGTGTGAGTTTTTAACAAATTAAAAAACGTTGCATGTAAAATTGCGCACCATAGAGGTAGAAGTAAATAGGTTTAATGATGTTTTGAATTCACAAACTTAGTGCACACGATGTTCTAAATTTAATTTACTTTATCCTCTAGCGGATAAAAACAGCTTTTGCACTCAGATATTGAAGGGCAAAAATATTCTTTCCGAGATGGGGGAATGAAAATGTATTTTCCTGAAATCCCTAAGAACTGTAAGTACAATGTTTTACTGATTAATCATTATCACTGTACTCTACGTTTTTCTTTCATCATGTAACCTTAAAAGTAGGTTTATTAAACGGTGTATGTAACAAATTTAGACAGAACATCAAAATAAAAACTTACTTTGACGTTCACTAAGATAAGAATATTCCTAGTTTGAAGTGTAGTGATTTTTTTTCTTTATTCAGAAAAAAAGACACATGTTGCACCATCTCAATAATCTCAGAAACTAAACATTTCTTTTTTATGTCCAACAATAAACTATTTAAGAGAAAACTATCATACATTCGTCTGCTGCTTCTTCAACTTTCTGACACTAGTAACCTTAATTTCAATCAATTAATTTATTCTATTCTAAGTCAAACTTACACATTTAATAAAAATCTCACAAAAAACTAAAATACGAACTGCAGTAACACAATACCGTAAGAAATTAACAAACAGATAAACCCCACAACAAACTTCAGATCCATGGGAAACTTATGCCACAACACGCATTTGGATGTGTCGATGTATCCCAAAGTATCGTAAACAATAGTACGAAGATTTTTATCTGAAACAATGTACATAAATTATGTAAATACCAGGATTGGCTCTAGAGTTCAAATTCAGAAACTGTCATCAATAACAATTTAAGAAAAGAAAAATTTCTAGTTTCTACATATTATTTTTTGGTGACAATGACTGTGAGACACTTGAGAGCTAGCCGTGCCACCTTTCATTCTGTGACCTCGTTCTGATAGCTCCTCTAATATCATCTTCAGCCACACGATATTACTTTAAGTACTTTCTGGCAATCTCTAGACCATTAGATTTTCAGGACTTTCGTAGATGATCCAGGTACTGCCAAATTTACAGATTCTGAGAGAGCTGATGGTTTATGAAGGCCATGCTCATCGTGGGTATTCTTTAGTTCGCTCTTTTCCTCCTAGCTTGCCTTGACGGCCAGATTGATGTTTGATTAGCTCTGCTTTAATTGTCTCATACCTACTTATTTGTTGATAGCCGATACAAGGCTTTGAAAGAGACATCAACCGTTTTCATTTTTCTACACTTTCTCCAAATTATTTAGATTTAGTTCATTGAGTTTTCTTGTATTTCGTTTGATCTCTTGTCATTCTTTTTTAAACACATCTTCATTTCATTATGAAACGGGTTTAGGATTTCCTATCTGACATATTTTTTCTGGTTGAAATTGATTTTCAAAAATCGATTTGGACATTATTTTTAAAAGCAGTCTTCATAAATGTCGTCTACACATTTGTGTCGCTTCTGTTGTTGCCATTAGGCAATCCGTCTCTCGTTTACCTCTATCCCATAAAAAAACTGAGTCTGTTAGCATTAGTTCTATTTAATTACTTTTCACACAGGTATTTCCTACCTATCACTATTTATATACGTACTACTAATTATGCCCATAACTTGATTTACCTTTATAGGTTAACAGTTCATCTACCAAAATAATTTGAATTTCATCCAGATTGTTAAAAGCCAATGCCACAAGTATCAGTGGTAAACACATGGTAAATACACATATAAAACCCTCTGCTAGCCACAACATTGTAGTCATACTCTGAAAATAAAGGTGATACAGAAACTAATACCTTAGTAAAAACAAAACTCTTCGTGTGATGACAAACTGGGAATACGAAGTATCAGGAAACAGACGAAGCAGGACAACAGTACTGCTATGAGAAGGACTTGGAGAAGGATTGCTGTACAGTTGTACAGAAAATAAATATTAACTGCCTAGGTGGTGCAGTGGTAGCGTACGCGACTGCTGTGCTTGAGGTCTCAGGTTTCATTCCCGAGTCGGACCAAATGTGTGTATGATCTGCAAATATTTGTGTCGGAGTTTGGGTGTTTTCTATGTATAATATGTATGTATTTATAAAAAAAATGTATATGAGTATTTGTATCAGTTTTCTAGTACCCATAACACAAGCTCAGCTTAGCTTAGGACTAGGCGGCGTTGTGTGTTAGATGTCCGGAACATTTATATTATATTTAAACCCATCTGACCAAACAGCATGGTATAGTAGACAAAAACCTCTTTTCTACTGACAGGCCTATATCCAGCAATGAACTGTTAAAGTCAGTCGATGATGATTGACGAAATAAATGTTCAAAGATTGTAATAGAGAATATCTTCATAACTCACCATAGTCTTTTGGTTTAGAATTCCGTATATAATAAAACACATCTTTAAAAAGTCTAAACAGAAGCCCAATATTGTCTGAAAATACAACAAAACTAATCAATGTAACAAACGTTCTAGCGACATAAATAAGTTAGTTCGTTTTATTCTACTACTACATCTTTCATTAAAATATTACTCGTAAATATATTCAAAATCAAAGCATTCATACACAAAATTATATTAGAAATGTTGAGTGAATATGACAAATAATTTTTTCACATCCATGATAGGGTGGCTGATATCGTCCAAAAGATCAACGGATAAGTTTACGCGGAGCTCCATAAAAGACGGAAACCCCAAGGACACATGACAATCTATGAACTTCTTTGTAAGCTATGCTTTTTATAGTAATTTTCGGATAGAGATGATGTCGCTTACCATTAGATAAATTTATTTTTATTTTTATATTCCATACCTTAAATCTGATCATTTTCATTGTAAGGGAAAAGTCGTTAGTCAATTCAATATAGCTGTTGATAAAATGTTTGATACGAATAATTTTAAACTCGTCTGTGAGATGTTCATGAGTTTTGATAATGCTCAAATATTTTTTTAAAGTGCAAACACATTTTTGGTATTCGTCTGCTATGTGTAATAATGGCAGACGACCAATTAGGCATGATACCTTTATGTATTATAGAATAAACTTGTTTATAAGTTCGAGATTACTGAAGAAGTTGATAACGAATAGTTGTGGTACTAAAAAGAATATCGTTGCACAATAAACAATGTAACTATGTTGATCATATTTGAAAATAAACTTTGTAACCCATTCTTCTTTGGTAAATAATGATATTATTATATTTAAAACAGATTCAGAAATTAAGTTCACTCGATAAAGAATAGCGGGCGCTGTTGTGTAACTGATTTTGTAGGTACACGTCATATATAATAAAATGAGTAAGGAGATGCAATAACAGCGAGCCAGCATGCATATTATGGCAGAATTGGTGAACTTGAAATAGTTGCCAAATAATAGCCTAATGAACATCACTATTCGGAACAAAGTGAGGGTTCGCTTCCTAGTGGCAGTTGCTATTAGATTCGGTGAATTCATTACGACTGCTTTAGTAGATACGGCGATGTATGTAACAAACGATATCGAACAAACTGACCGAAATTAGAGAGAGTACTTCGTTTCAATAACACTAAAGTATGTAGATAAATTAGCTTAATAAATATCTTATCGATTTTTTGTCAGTCTAGAAAAAACATCCATTAGCTGTTATATTAATGGTGATTGATTTTTTAACGATATTAATTATTATACAATAATAAAACAATTTATGAATAGATAGGTGATCGTTAGTGGCACGATATCATGAACATCTCACCATTGAAACAGTCGGTCCCGGTTGTTATTTTAGGATAACAGTCATAAAACTTAGCTGGAGGCCTTTGGGCAGCCTAAAAACATTCAACGGCAAGATTGCGTAGCCACAACGCTGTCTTGCAAGTTCCCAACCCGCACTCGGTCAACGTGAGGACGTACGGCCTTAACCCTCTCTTGAGAGGATACCCCAGTCCAGCAGTGAGACATTATGAGTTGTTGGTGAAAACAATTTCGGACACAAGATTGATAGGGTATTTATTACATTAAGGAAATTAGAAAGTACAAAAACACAAAGCAAAAGAAGAGAAGAAAAGATAAGTAATTGGGCTGCCGTATTTTGTTTTTACTGCTTTACTCTTTTATAAATCTAGGATCGTAGTTAAATGCTCCAAATTTAACTTGTCTCCTTTAGCGAAGTGATGAAAGATGGATTAGAAGAAGTCGTCAAGTCGATTGCCAAGAACTTTCAATTCGGCTATGTTCTTTGGCACTGCGTAGAGATGTGGCTTTGCTGTGCATCTTCTACCGCATTTACCATGGGGAGTCCTCCGAGGAATTATTCGGACTGATTCCAGCCGCCTCTTTCCGCCACCGTCCTACAAGACAGAAATTTCATCTCCATCATCTAGATTGTTGGCAGTCCACAACTATGCATTTTTCAAGGACTTTTCTGCAACGCATAACAAAACTGTGGAATGAAATGTCGCCTACGGTATTTCCGAACCTATACAAATATACATACACATAAATGTATGTATGTCAGAGCCAAACTGAAAAGATGATTATTATTTATCTATAGTCCTACTGTATGTCAAAAGTGGCCATGATGAATCTTTGATGAACTCAGAGAAACATTTATTTAAATTGCAACTGTACAAAATAAAGTTTATTTTCATTAATGATGTAATTACACACATTTCGGTTCGCCCGGCAGGTATTTGTGCTTATCAGAATCGCATGTCATTTTTTTTTTAATCTTCTCAATGAAAACTAAGGCTTACAGGAACAATTTTCTTTTTCTCGTTTGTTTTATGCTTTTAAAAACATATTACTTGATGATATGCAGGACTGAGATCTGCCAGGCGATGGTTACCATATTTAGCATGCTATGACTCATCACTACAAAAAATTCTAGCCTTACAGACACACCGTTACTCGAAAGGTTAAATTGTAAAAAAAATTGTCATATCAGAATTTTTGAGATAGCTCGATTCTTGAGGATGGATTTGGACTTCTTTCTTCTCTAACCAACGCTCGATAACAATGTTTGTAATTTCTACAATGAAATTGTCATTAACGTTATTACCTCTCATGGCATTCGGCACAAGATTTGCAATCGTTTCATTATTGCTGATTGAATCTCCAGAATTAATATATTCATTATTATTAAATGATTATTTTACGTATTTATAAAGAATAAACTGATTTCCTACTGAATGTATTTAGAGGAACGAATATCACTCACGAAAACCTTATTTCAATGTGAGGATTATTGATAACTAGTTGTTGCCCGCGGCTCCGCCCGCGTGTTTGTCGATTATCGCGGCAAATAGTAGCCTATGTGTTATTATGATGCGTAAGCTGTATTACTGTAAAGTTTCATCCAAATCCGTTCAGTAGTTTTTGCGTGAGGAAGTAACAAACATACACACTCACAAACTTTCGCCTTTATATATTAGTGTGATTACATGGGCCCCATTAGCATTAAGCTGCATATGTATTCAGTTATAAAAAAAATTATTTTTGGAATCAAGGTTTGAAGTAAATAGCAGACTAATTACTTCATATTTTTCATTTTCTTTATTTTTATTTATTACTTTGGGTATTTTGACATAATAAATACCATATAAATGTTGTGTCCGAAATCCTCCTATTACAATACTGGAAAATAATTAACATTGTTACAAAATGAATCACCATCAACCACCAAAGAAATATTTAAGAAAATATTTAAATCGTCATCCTAGTCTTTATTCAAATTCAAATTGAAAATCATTTATTCAATTAAGTCACTAAGTGACATTTATGAACGTTAAATTGAAGCTACAGTTAAAAATCATAGATAGATACTAATAAAACGATGTGGATCGGTTGTCTCAACGAACGGTTTATTTGACGAAGGAAAAGCCACAGATAATTATACAGACTACTGTAACGTCGCCAGTATCGACTTATACACTAGAAATTATAACCTATTCGTTTTGCTACCATTTCCTTGTTGTGAATTTAGTTTTGACAGATGTCACATCAGTTTGACATAAACTATGGAAATTTGGTAGACTAATCGATTTATTTAAGAGTTATCCCTCCGATGGCGACTCTGAGGTAGTTTTGTGGCTGGTAACACTCTACTAGTTTGTCATTCTTTTTCCGGTCGGATAGTGAGAGAGCGTGGTTGACATTTATTTTTACGAATTGTTGGTTCTTGTTGAATCGTTCTTAATTTGGCTAATCACCACGGTCCATGGCCAGATAAATGCGGCGGAAGATGCCCCGCTGTTGAATATCGTGAATTAATGGTTATTTCGACATTTTCTGGTGAGTAAGAGATGCCTGCCACGTTTGACAAGAATGTTTGGTATTTGAAGCGAATTCTGCTATAAATTGGTGATTTCACTTACAGAAACTAACACCGAAAGATTCGCCAAGGGATTCGTTGGATTTTCTAAGGATTTAACACGTTATTTTGTTACTTGCTATTGTTGGAGCTTTGAAGGATTTTTGAAATATTGTTACTAAAAGAAACCCTGGTAAGTACTGAATCATTACTATGAGATTAGGATTGATAACCAAAGTGATAAAGTAAAGAAGAAGCGCGGGGTTTCTTTCTTTTCTTTCTTTTTTCTTTTTGGGTTCTTTTCTTTCTTTTTTACTTATTTTTATACTGGATTTTTTCTGGGATATTAGTATTATCCTCATTAGAACATTCCATTTTTTTATAACCTATTTTTACAAAGGTTTGTTGTGTAAAGTTGCTCCCCACTTACATTAAATTAACCATGAACCTACCTATGGCATTAGTATAATAGCCATAGAAGCAAGAGGCTGCCTTAACATCAACGTGTGAAGAAGCCAAAGAGAAGGACAGCCAGACATCTCCTGTCTGGCTCATGTAACGTAGAATTTTAACTTAAAGGATTGCAATGACAACAGAAACAGTAACCAGTTTAGCGCTACTATTAGCATAGTTTATCCACCTGTAAGACCTTACCCTTCAGACACTACGGGTTAATAAATCTGCTTTTAAACTAATTGTTCATCAGTCAGTACTCCCCGCCCTAGATTAAGGGTTCAATGTTGGCCGAGTTATCCACGGCATTGGTTTGTTATTTTTTTAGGATTTGTAAGTTACCATTGGGGGAAAATTAGTGGTTAAGACCCCCGCCTGGCGCCCGAAATATAGGTTTCATTTGTTTTTTTATTTGCTTTATTTGTTTTATTCTGGCGAGGGTCAGTTGGTTTGTTCGTTAGTGTTAACTTCCAATGGTAGCAAACAAAGACACATTTAGTTTTCATTCAATTATTAGTTTATTAACACAATTCACAAGTTTTTTTATTTTTTTATATTACACTACATAGACAATAGTTTAGTGTTGGGTGTTTATTTGATGTCACTTATTTCTAACACCCCAACTACAGCAAATAAACAAAGCTCATCAGTAAATATATATATAATTACAATTTTATACTTTAACATTCTGATCTACCAAACTAATACCTAGACCTTCTATACATCTGCTGTGTTTTACACTATTTAATGCTTTTGTAAGCACATCAGCTGGCATATGAGTTGTTGGTAAATAATTTAAACTTTTAATTTTATTGATAACTGCATCTTTTATAAAGTGATATCGAATATCAATATGTTTACTTTTTCTATTACATACATAATTTGCCACCAACTTCTGTGCACTCTGACTGTCATTATATAATTGCACAGTACACACATTTCCAGTAAATTCATATATTAAAGATCTCAGATATATAGCTTCTTTGGTTGCTTCAGCTATAGCCATATATTCTGATTCCATGCTAGATAATGCTACAGTGCGCTGTTTTTTACTCTCCCAGGAAATAGCTGCTCCAGACATAACAAAACTAAATCCTGTATAGGATTTGCGGTCTAATGTATTACTTGCCCAATCGGCATCAACATACCCTATAAGATCAGATGTTTCCTTTACAAATTTTAAACAATAGTTTTTAGTTGTCTTAAGGTATCTAAGTATTCTTTTTGCATAATTCCAATGAACATTACTGTAACATTTATTAAATTGACTTAGATAACTTATACTAAAAGATATATCAGGTCTTGTAAGAACAGACAAATACATCAGACTTCCAATCAATTGTTGATATGGAATATCTTTATCGCAATATTCAGATTTATTGATATCCAATTTACATTCCATTGGAGTATCAGCAACTTTACAATTTAACATATTAAATTTCTCTAATAATTGATCTATATATTGTTCCTGATCTAAAGTAATTACATTGGCATTTTTATCAATCTTAACTCTCATACCCAAACATTTTTGAACCTGTCCTAAATTTACAGTCTTAAATTTAGAACTTAATACTGATATTAATTTATCAGTCTGTGGATGATTATTGGAGAAAATAAAACAATCATCGACATACAAAGCAACTATTATTGTTACACCATTATTTATTTTTGTAAAAACACATGGCTCTAAATTAGACTTTTTAAACTCTAGTTCACATAAAGATTGCTCTACTCTCTCATACCAAGATCTTGAAGATTGCTTCAAGCCATAAATAGCTTTATTTAACTTTACTACAACCTTTTTCTTATTTACATCACAAGAAATATCTGGCTGATACATATAAATATCCTCTTTAAGCAAACCATTTAAAAAAGCTGTCTTTATATCTAAATGAGTAACATCTAGATTCAATTTAACTGACAATGCAAACAATAATTTGAGCGTGGAATGTCTGACTACCGGTGAAAAAGTCTCTTCATAGTCTACACCAGGCCTCTGTGTGAAACCTATTGCCACTAAACGTGCCCTATACCGCACACTATTATCAATGTTTACTTTTCTTTTGTAAACCCACTTACACTGCACTAAAGTTTTGTCGGAAGGTAAATCACTTACTGGAATCCATGCCTCATTCTCTTTAAAAGCCTGTAGCTCATCCTTCATAGCTTCAATCCATTGGTCTCTGTCGGGGCTACTCAGGGCTTCCTGAACACTGACTGGATCACTGATGACATCTGGGTTAAACACTGCACACAAATTTGACAGACCGTAACGCTCAGGAGGCTTCCTCACCCGTTTTGGTATTACTCGAGGTGAATCTGGTTCCGGTTCCTTCTTTTCAAGCTTTTCAGTTGGCTGTAAAGTAGAATCTAAGTCAGTCAAAGGATCAAGAAACTGTGGATCTGAAGAAATGTTTAGATTGGAGGGATTGTCGATGGGTTCATCCTTCATTCTTTCCACATCACCACTGTTTGACTGCTCTGATGAAATATCCCCAACTGAAACTGGAACAACTGCACTGCTTGTACAGTTTCTTTCTGTATTTTCATGTATTATGACGTCTCTACTCATTACTACGCACCGCTTGACAGGATCATACACTCTGTATCCCTTGACAGTTTCAGAGAAACCAACTAATATATGTTTCTTCGACTTAGTGTCCCACTTAAGTCTTTTCTCTTTTGGCACATGGACCATCACTTGGCTGCCAAATATACGGACATGACTAAGATCCGGTTTCTTCTTAGTCCATAACCTAATAAAACGATGTGGATCGGTTGTCTCAACGAACGGTTTATTTTTAGTCCATAGCTCATATGGAGTTTTATTATCTAGCCCTGATGCAACAGACCTATTTCTGAGATAGACAGCAGTATTTGTTGCCTCTGCCCAAAACCTCTTATCTAAACCAGCATCAAATAATAAACACCGAGCTCTTTCTACAATGGTTCTATTGATGCGTTCACTCATGCCATTCTGTTCTGGAGTATAAGCATTAGTTTTTTGGTGAACTATACCTGCATCTTTTAAATATTGCTCAAACTCATTGCTACAAAATTCTAGGCCATTATCTGTCCGAAATATTTTAATCTTTGTGCCTTGTTGATTTTCTACCATACTTTTGAACTGTTTAAAACACTTAAAAGTCTCACTCTTGGCCTTCAGGAAGTATACAAAAGCCATACGGGAAAAATCATCAATAAAGATTAAAAAATACCTTGATCCTCCAATAGAATTGCACTCCATTGGTCCGCAGACATCAGCATGGATTATATCCAATGGCTCACTGCTCCTTGTACTCTTGTGGCCAAAAGGTGAACGTGATTGTTTCCCTTCACAGCATATTGTGCACATATTTTTGTTAATAACTGACTTTTCTGTGTACGATATTCCCGTGACTGCACCATCCTTCATCTTATTCTGGTCATTTATATTCAAATGGCCCAATCTTCTATGCCATACTTCACTAGTAACTGCCGCTGAAGATGTAAACAAACATTGTTTGTATTCTGTGGCCAACTTGTAAACACCGTCTGCTTCATTTGCCACAGCCATTAAACTGTTTTCCCTGTTGTAAACATAGCAGCACCTCTCTTTGAAGGATACACTGTTATCATTTTTGATAAGTTGACTGATAGATATCAAATTTGTTGTGAGGTTAGGTATACACAACACATCTTTCAAGGTAACCTCGTATTTATAATTAGGAGTAATTGTCACGATGTCCACGTCTCCCGAACACAATACTGGCATTACACTTTTATTTGCTGTAATAATTTCCTTGATATTCGGTGTATAACATGTATTCTTCATCATGTTTACATCTGATGTCATGTGAACACTAGCACCGCTATCCAGATAAAAATCTTGTTTACTATAATTTCTACTCAAAAAGACTGCTGAGAATGCATTTGTTTTTTTAACTTGTTGTTGATAATTCTGTTTGCACTGCGATTTATAGTGTCCTGTTCGTTTACAACGATAACATTTGATAAAAGATTTATCAGTTTTCTTCGCATTTGACTCTTGCATAGACAATCCGCCATGATAACTCGTATTGTCATTTCTTACAATGCTGCCAACTTTAGCGTATGAATGTTGGCGATTGTGCTGCCCTCTAATCCAGAAAGCACTTCCTTTTTCTGAGTCATTATCGGCAATATCGATCAACTTCGTTTTCACTACGTCAGCAATAATGGCGATTCCGGAATGTTCTATTGCCATTAACATTGGTAGGTATTTTTCAGGTAATCCTGCCAGCATTAAACAGCCAATCCACTCGTCGTTTACGGCAAAACCGGTTCCCGTTAACTTCTGAGCCGTTTCAATAATCTGCGTCACATAATTAGTCATTGAATCACAATTGTCTAGACGAATTGATATAAGATTCCGCAACAGTGAGATTCTTCTTGAAAATCCTGAATCATCAAACATAGCCTGCAATTGTTTCCACAAATTCTTCGTACTCGAAGCATCTTTAATGTGAACATATAATGACGGGTCAATTGTGAGGATTAGCTTGGCCTTTGTCTTTGCATCATCTGCGGTTGCTCCACTTGCACTTTCCTGCTTGATAAAATTAGCTGTACCTTCTAAGATGAGCAGATTCTCCGCTGCAAATGCCCACTCGTGGTAATTCTCGCGTCCCTTTAGTTTAGGAACGTTAGCTAAAAATCGCCGGCCATCTTTGAAACGTTGAAATTCACTATGAAATTTATGAAATGACCAATCTTTATTAAAAAACGTCGCCTACACCAATGCTAGCTGACCTTACCTCACTAATCACTATTTCAATTATATTTTTCCCTTAAGAGCGTAACTGTGCCCATAACCTAATAAAACGATGTGGATCGGTTGTCTCAACGAACGGTTTATTTGACGAAGGAAAAGCCACAGATAATTATACAGACTACATAGACAATAGTTTAGTGTTGGGTGTTTATTTGATGTCACTTATTTCTAACAGATACAAAGAGACGCCACATCATTTGCTGTATTGTCGAGGTAAATTAGACGAAAACACCAAAATCTAGTGCCTGCATGTGTCGATCCATAACTTCCAGTTTCCAAAATGCGTAGAGCCTCATGAGAAGATGACTGACAAAGAAACTCATGGCCACTCTTTTTTAAAATTAGATTTTCAGGTATAATAGTGTCAGTATCACATGTAAGGTAAACAGTATGCAAGCTGTTGCCACCCAAATTTCCTTTTATTAAAATGCTCCAAAAGCTAACGCACAAACAAAAAAAAAGCACTCAGTGATAACATTGAAGGTTTGAGTCTTTTAAACATAGAAATCATTCAAGGTGCACATCTACTTACATTCAGTTGTAAAATCTACTGTTAAAATAATAATAATAATAATAATAATATTTATTTACGCAACATTAAATACAGATTTCATCACACAAATAACATTTTCATTAGTTAATAAAATTTAAATAGTCAGGCTCTGGTATCCACGTTAAGATTAAACTTGTGTTGTGGATACCAGTCCCTCTCTCAATTAAAACTTACATTTATTACGTGCTTATATATTTCAACCAATATAACATCATTTTAACGTGTGAGCGTGCATGCATGTGTGAATTGGTGTAAATTTGTGTAAGGTATGTGTGTAAATGTGTGTGTGTGTGTGTGTGTGTGTGTGTGAGTGTTATAGAATTGTAAGTTTAAGCAGCATTTCCGTTTGTTCATAGTCCTGCTCGAGTAGCCAGTCAGTCACCCTGACCTTAATTTGGAATTTCGTGAGATTGTAAATACCACAGTGCTTGTTAAGGATGTTGTAAAGATGTCCTGCCATAACACGAAAATGGCGCCTTGAAAGTGCGAATCTGAAAGTGACATTCGGGCAAACTCTGTATGGTCTGCGTGTGTTCTGGTTTTCCGGATTATATTGTAAGGTGCTGTGTTTTCGTAACACCGTTTGGAGCACAAAGATTTTACGAACAGTGAGGAGTTTACATTCGTTGTATAACCGAGTGGTAGGGTATCTAAAAGGTTTACAGGTCATGACTTTCAGTACTGCTCTTTGCGCTCTTTCAAGCGGCAGTAAGATTGTTTTGGCAGCACCCCCCCAAACAGATACACAGTAAGCCACAATAGTTTGGCAGAGCGAGCAATAAACCAATTTAAGAACGTCAAATCCAGCCGAGTGGCGAAGTTTTTTGAACACACATATGAGCTTGCGAACACGGGATGTCAAACTGTTTATATGTTCATGCCAGTTTAAATGGTTGTCAATTAAAATGCCGAGGTATTTAATGCAATTGGTCCTAACTAGAGCTGGACAGTTACAAGATTCTTCAAAATTGGGTTGACAGCTGTGAGCCCTTAATATAAACGTTTCCGAATCAGGTTGCGTGCCAGAGGTAGGTGTAAAGGCTAGATACATGGTTTTATTTACATTAAGAGTTAGGTGATTGCTCGAGAGCCATGCCATCACACTCTCCAAAGCGGACTCAGCAGAGGAGAACGTCTCACGCCAACTAGAGCCATGGATAAGGAGGGCCGTGTCATCGGCGTATGTATAGATGGAACAATTTGGTATGCTTAGGTTGCAGAGTGAGTTAATGTAGATTAAAAAGAGTGTTGGGCCAAGAATTGAGCCTTGAGGGACGCCGTAGCTAAGGGAGATAAACCTACTAGTTATTGAACCTATCCTGACACATTGAGTTCTGTCACTAAGATAACTTTTAAAAATTTCCAGAGAATGTCCTCGTACACCCAACCCACTCATCTTCGTTATTAGTTTGGGAATAGAGACAGTGTCAAATGCTTTTGCGAGGTCAAGGAAAATACCAATACACCTCTGACTATTATCCATCTTGTCTACGAGATTATCTATAAGGGATGCAACGGCATCCTCTGTGGATTTCGCGTTTCTAAACCCAAACTGGTTGCTTGCTAAGATATTTTGTTTTGTTAAAAAGCTTGTTAGTCTTAAATTTAATATTTTTTCTAAAATTTTTGATAGAGCTGACAAGACGGATATAGGTCGGTAGTTGTTAACACTGTCTCTATCTCCAGTTTTGTAAACAGGATGCACGATAGCCCTTTTAAAAATTGTCGGGAAGACACCCGTCTCGATTGCAACGTTACACAAATGGGTTATCGGAGGAACTAAAGTCTGAGAGCATCCCTGTATCAACTGCGAGGAAATACCATCAAAACCCACTGCTGAATCCTTACGCAGACCACGAATAACGCTCTCCACCTCGGATTCATCCGTAGGTAACAACACAAATGAATTTAGTGGGCAAGTGTCCCGTGAAGATGTATTTGAAGTTAGGGGAAAGTTAGCATGTTTATCGGCTAGATCACGGCCAATACTTGCAAAGAAGGTGTTTATCTTATTAACTGAAACTTCCGGATCTGATTCACCCCGGAGTAGCTCAATGGCAGGACTGGCTTTAGTTTCTGTGTTAATAATACCTTTTACTACATTCCAGGTGGCTTTAATGTTAGACTTAGCTTTATTGAGTTCACTTTTTTGGTAGGCATGCTTAAGATTTTTTAGCAGCTTGTTGCAAAAGTTACGATATCTTATATATGTTACTTTCAAATTAAAGTTATCTTTGTGTTTCCCCAGCAAACGACCCATGTTATCCCTGTTGCGAATGCAGCGAAGCAATCCCGATGTTATCCATGGTTTCAAAATTCTACTTTTGGTGGGGATATGTACTACCGCGCTATAACGTTTAATAATAGTCCCGACCATATCAACTAGGCGCTCAGCGGCAACATTAGCATCCCTTGCGTTCAAAACGGAACTAAAATCTGATTCCTTTATCGACAGTGATACTTGTTTATAGTCAACTTTTATTCGTGATGTTTTGGCTATTTTGGGAGTTTTTACAGACTTCATATTAAAAAGAATGGGGGCATGATCAGTAATAAAGGTGTCAAAGATCAATGTCGTACAGCTTTTGTCTGACTTCAATAATACGTGATCAAGGCAGTTTTTGTCTCGCGTGGGCAGAGTGTGTGTTGGGAGCAATCCATGCAATGCGGTAAGGTTCAGGTATTCGTGGGCGTTCTGAGCTAAGTTAGTGGGTGTAATATTAATGTTTAAGTCACCAACAACCACCACGTTCTTAAGATCCGAAACAGATGTTAGGACATTATTGAGGCTGCAGAGAAAGGGATCAAGTTGCCTACAGGATGGTGATCTATAGAATGAGATAATGGCTAGATCACTGTGAGGCAGCCGTGCAACTAGACAGTTTGAGTCATTTGTATATGGTTCTTCCATACTATGTTGTAAGTGCGATTTTATATATATCACGACGCCATCATTTTGACTCCTGTTACACTGTGTACAATGTGTTATGTAGCCCTCTAGCGGTGGAATAGTTGAACATTTACTAACCCAACACTCAGTCAACACTATCACATCCGGCATAATGTTCATAGTACACAATAGCACTTGTAGATGATCGAAGTTTTTACATATGCTACGTACATTCATTTGTAAAATACTAAAAGAATCGTTACCACTTCCAATATAAAGCGAACATTGTTCCGCCTTACAAATAAAAGAATCAGCACAGCGATAGGAGTCTAGTTCAGTGTTTATATTATTAACTAAATTTAAATCGAATGTTATGTATTTTATCGAATGTATAGGAGTATGCACATTTAGTTACTATGATTTGTAAACTGTAGAATGCAACACGATGATGTAGATGTAATCTGATTGTTTCCTTTATGTAGATATTATTTAATTTGTAATACTGTGCAATATTTTTCAAAAGAGTATGTATTTCAGAACAACCAAGAAAAACCAACATAAGGGTAATAACGGCCCGGATAAGCATATGTAAGTGTAAAGTAAGAATGTGATGTGCAGAAGTAACTATTTCTATAAGATCTAGCACTTTTAACCATGTGAATTGTAAAAAATAAGGTATGATCAAAAAAATAATTCGAGACTTGATTAAGAGGCAGCAGAGCTGCAGTTTAACGAACTGAAATAATAGTATTGTATCAAGTATCGCTAGACGGCACTCCTTCGCCATATCAGAGGGAAA
The DNA here is from genome assembly GCA_905220595.1 of Spilosoma lubricipeda. Taxonomy (NCBI): domain Eukaryota; kingdom Metazoa; phylum Arthropoda; class Insecta; order Lepidoptera; family Erebidae; genus Spilosoma; species Spilosoma lubricipeda. The sequence goes on from HG992294.1 coordinate 3,195,173, forward strand.
GAAACGACCTGCCGACACCACACACGGCGTGACGACACCGCAAGCAATGACATTTTAGTGAGCATGACAAAACATAGTCGAGATACTGATAAAAATCACTTCTAATTAAATTACCATAATAATCGTCACGCATTACTTTCAACTAACAATGGTTGGTTAATATTTAGCTTAGTTATATGCCAAAAAAGTTTGTGTGTATCTATCTAATGACACGTTAAGCCCATGACTGTTTGTCGTTTAGATAATCGTTGATCGTATAGTAGGCTTTCCTAAGAAGGTGATTTTTTACAGTTAGCTTGAATTTATTTACAGAAGTTTGATTGTACCTGTAACTTTTGTATACGATGATAGGTACTAATGAGTTTAGATTTGTTCCTTGTAGTAATATTAAGTACATCACTGTTTTTCTTATAGTCATTAATGTTGTGCCTAACAAATATAATTTTTGCAAATATATACTGTGATGCAACAGTTAAAATACTTATATCTTTAAATGACTCTCGAAGAGAGACTCTAGCACCTAAATTGTACATTGGCGGATGGCTCGTTTTTGTAGAATTAAATTGTTTTAATATCAGCCGTCTTGCCCCAAAGTAGTATACCATAGGACATGACGCTGTGAAAGTAGCTAAAATAAACTAATCTAGCTGTGTCATCAGTGAGCTGACGTACCTTACATACTGCATAAGCTACCGAAATAAGTCTACACGCAAGGCTATCTATCTGGGTTCCCCATTGAAGTCTACTCTCTAATGTAATTCCTAAGAATACTGTATTGTTTGTTATTTATTATAATAGGTATTTACCTATGAAATTGCCGTTATGTATGCAATAAGTGAAAGTGCTTATTTTTTCAAACTTTTTTATTTCTGTTATTCGAAGTAATCACCCATGCAATCGACGCATCTTTGCCAACGCATTGGCAGTTTATTGATGCCCTTCTTGTAAAAATCAGCTAGACGGGAGGCAACAAACTCTTTAAAGGCATTTTGTACTGCCTCTCAGGAATTAAATTTTTAACCCACTAAAAAGTTGTCTAAATTTTGGAAAAAGTAATTGTCGGTAGGTGCAAGGTCTGGTGAGTATGGCGGATGAGGGAGAGCTTCCAACCCCAGCTCTTGCAGCTCGGAGACTGTCTGTTGCGCAGTATGGGGTCGCGCGTTGTCGCTTGGCCTACCTATTATTGGCTAATATTATTTGGGGTCGACTACTAGTTCAAACGGTTTTACCTGAATATCAGTTGAAATGGTTGCCAGTATATTTGAGGGCAATGATTCCCAACAATTTTTACCGTAGATGTTCGTGACAGCAAGAACCGACTGCTTAACGAGCTTTCCGAGGCACTGGAAAATAATTAATATCGCTAATAATTAAATTCTCGTTAACAACCAAATAATCTAACGGCTAATAAATGTCCCTAGACTTAGAAAAACTATTAGTTTTTAATTTGATTAATTAATATACAGACTTAGTGTTAGTGAAATAAAGTACTTTCTCTAGTTTCGGTCAGTTAGTTTGATATAGTTTCTTATACACATCGGCGTACCTATTGAAGCAGTCGTAATGAATTCACCGAATCTAATAGCAACTACCGCTGGAAAGCGAACCCACACTTTGTTCCAAATAGTGATGTTCATTAGACTATTATTTGGCAACTATTTCAAGTTCACCAATTCTGCCATAATATGCATGCTGGCTCGCTGTTATTGCATCTCCTTACTCATTTTATTATATATGACGTGTACCTACAAAATCAGTTACACAACAGCGCCCGCTATTCTTTATCGAGTGAACTTAATTTCTGAATCTGTTTTAAATATAATAATATCATTATTCACCAAAGAAGAATGGGTTACAAAGTTTATTTTCAAATATAATCAAAATAGTTACATTGTATATTGTGCAACGTTATTCTTTTTAGTAGAAATATTTTGTGTGTGTTTAATCAGCGATCTTAAACTTATATTCAAGCTTATTTTGGGTCACATGAATATATCATGTCTTATTGGTCGTCTGCCGTTGTTACACATTGCAGACGAATACCGAAAGTGTGTTAGCTCATTAAAAAAATATTTGAGTATTATACAAACTGATGAACATCTCACAGACGAGTTTAAAATAATTCGTATCAAAAATTTTATCAACAGCTATATAGAATTGACCAACGACTTTTCCCTTACAATGAAAATGATCAGATTTAAGGTATGGAATATAAAAATAAAAAAAATCTAATCTAATGACAGCGACAGCAGTATCTTTATCTGAAAATTACTATAAAAAGCTAGCTTACAAAGAAGTTCATAGATTGTCATGTGTCATGGTTTCCGTCTTTTATGGAGCTCCGCGTAAACCTAGCCGTTGATCTTTTGGACGATATAAACCACTCCACCATGGTTGGGAGATTTCATTGTTACATTTACTCAAGATTTCTAAAATATCTTTTGAGATACTTGATTTTTAATAAAATTTTAAAAGCGATATTTTAGTTAAAATTGTAGTTGTAGAATAAAAGAAAGTAACTTAATGTATGTCGACATTTCTACATTTATCAGTTTTGATGTATTTTCAGACAATATTGGGCTTCTTTTTAGACTTTTTAAAGATGTGTTTTATTGTATACGAAATTCTAAACCAAAAGACTATGGTGAGTTATAAAAGATATTCTATATCATAATTTTGAACATTTATTGTACCAATCATCAGCAGCCATTAACAGTCTACTGCTAGACACAGGCTTGTGCATTGAAATTTGAGATTTCGGTCTACTAAACTACTGGCCAGACGGTCAGTATATGATTTTTTATGTAGTTTCTGTTCTTCTTATCGTAAAAGGCTATTACGACTACCAAGAGTAGAATACGATTTGTACTGTTTTATATTTACTATATCACCTTCATTTTCAGAATATAGCTACAACATTATGGCTAGTACAGGGTCTTATATGTGTATTTACCATGTGCATACCACTGGCATTGATGGAATCGGCTTTTTATCATTTGGATGAAATTCAAATTATATTGGTGGATGAACTGTTAACCTATAAAGGTAAATCAACTTATGGACATCATTAGTAGTAAATAAAGTTAGTGATAGGTAGGAAATACCGGTGTGATAATATTTGAATTGAACTTAGTTCAGAACACTGCTTTCAAAAATTATGTCGAAATCGATTTTCGAAAATCAATTTTAATAAGGAAAATTGTGTCAGATAGACAAAAGGTAATTCTAAACCCGTTTTATGATGGAATAAAACAGTGTTTAAAAGAGGATGACAAATGATCAATCTAAATACAATAAAACTTATTGAACTTAACCAAATCAATTCGGAGAAAGTGTAGGATAATGGTAACGACAAAAACTCAACTTATACTAGTGAATATAACAATCGATACCATAAAGTTTTATCAGGCCATCTCATTATGTAGACGAGGTCAAATATTGTACCTTATTATCGGTTAACTATAAATAAGTATGAGAATTAAACCCCATCTAATCAAAGATCAAGCGGCCGGCTTGAAGTTTGGCGGTCAAGGCAAGCCAAGATGAGCATGGACCTCATAAACTATCAGTTCCTTCAAAATCTGTCAATTTGGCAGGATCTGGATCATCTAAATTAAGTACGTAAACTTTTATCGTTTCTCAGCTATAGATGTTACTAAAGGAACTAGCAGAACAATCTGACCAAATGAATGATTTGTTCAGTTGAAACATCTTAATTTGTGGCTGTCTTTACTTACATTTTTAATGATGACAGTTCCTAAATTTCAGCTCCAGGGCCAATTCTAGTATTTATAATGTTTCTGTGTATTGTTTTAGATAAAAATCTTCGTACTATTGTTTACGATACTCTGGGATACATCGACACATCCAAATGCGTGTTGTGGCATAAGTTTCCCATGGATCTGAAGTTTGTTGTGGGGTTTATCTGTTTGTTAATTTCTTATAGTATTGTGTTACTGCAGTTTGTATTTTAATTTTTAATGATACTTTTGTTAGATGTATAAAATTTGGCTTAGAATAGAATCAATTGATAATATAATTGACATTATTTATTAAATGAAAACCATCTGGAATATATATAATAGTTTATTCATAAAAGAAACATGTAGATTCTGAAATTATGCAGATAAAGACACGTAATTAAATGTATGTCATTTTTAATAATTATTTTTACGGAAATAAACGCGATCACTTATTAAAAGGTATTACATACCTCTGATTTGCTTAACGTTTGTGTAAGTAATCGCGTTACTTGTACTTTGTAAGTGATCGCGTTAATTCCCGTAAAAAATATTATTATTAGATCATGGAACGCGAAAGTATAAAAGCTAGTCTTTTTTGTTTGAATAAAGATATGAAATAAAAGCGTTTCAAATCAGAAATATTCTTATCTTAAACACCACATTTAAAGTTTCTTTTACAACGTACTTTTTAAATTATTATATCTGCCACCTCAAAAGTCTTTTTCTTGAGCCTTGAAGTTTTCATGATGAAAAAAAAAAACGCTGGATACAATGATAATGATAAAAAACAAAACATGGTGCACACAGTTGTTACAGATTTTTGGAAAATAAATTTTCAGATTATTAAATTAATATTCTGTACAATAACTTCTGGAATCAGTCTTTTGATCGTGTAAGTTTGTAATTCGAATTCGAATAGAGTCACACTGATTCCACTTACGTGACGGTAATACCCTCACACAGAAAGCCAACCTAAAATTACAGCATTCTAGCTGTCGTGTTTCCTTAGTGAGTGCGAAACACCGCCATAGTGAGGATCACCATGCTGCATTGTTGCATTGTCGGCATTCCCAATGAGTATTGTTGAACCAAACGAATTAGTAGTAGCTGACTCCCAAATCGTGTTGGGGATAGTAAGGGCTAGGCAGATTATAATGCTAAATGAAACCTAGACATACATTTCCAGAGACTAACATCAACACTTCCCGGACGTGATATGGACAGATATTCCAGAAAGGAGGATCACGTTCAGCTACCTACATTTAAAGTTTGAAATGTCAGTTTTCAAATGGAATAATAAATATTAATACTCAAAACCTTCAATTCACATAAGTCACTCACAGAATTATACAATTTCATTAATTATAGATTATTGGTATTAGTGAAAGTCATCACATTTTGATAAACTGTTCAGTTATTCATTTATTGAATTTTTATCTGTACACAGTTTTACTGAAACGAAGGAGTCTCGTCCAGTTTATCAGTATTTGTTAAACAAATTAGTGTCTCTTCTGAGGCAGATATAATGGATCCATCAGCCATACTGGCAACTTCTAACAGAAAGAGAACTAACGTTTTGTTCCGAATAGTGATGTTCATTAGGCTATTATTTGGCAACTACTATAAGTTCACCAATTCTGCTTTTATGTGCAATTTGGATCGATGTTATTGCATCGTTATACTGTTTTTAAACTTTATCATACATCACTACAGAATCAGTTACATTCATCCCCCTACCTTATATTACCGAGTGACTTTAATTTTTGAAGCAACTTTAAGCATTATATTGTCACAAATCAATAAAGAAGAATGGGTGACAAAGTTTGTTTATAAATATTATCACCACAGTTACGCCATACCTTGTGTTACATTTTTCTTTTTAGTACATCACATATGTTTTTTTCCATTAAGAGTCGAAATAGACCTGATATCCAAAGTTGTTACGTGTTACATCAATACAACATGCCTTGTTGGTCGTATAACTTTATTATACATAGCAGAAGAATACCGAAAATGCATTGACTCGTTGAAGAAATACTTGAGCATCTTACAAACTGATAAAAATCTAACTGATGAGTTCAAAATTATTCGTATAAAACTCTTTGTTGACGCTTATATTGAATTGACTAATGATTTTTCCTTAACAACGAAAATGCTCAGGATTAAGGTATGTCATGATTTAGAGATCTAAATTGAATGACTGGACTTACATAACATATTCAGAGTATAGCAGTTCACTGACATACTTTGGCTCTCCAGTTGCACGCTATTAGGTTCGATGCTCAGCTTATTCGCAGTAGTTCCGTGTACCAGTTCCATATGGAACTTTTGCAACCTCAAAATATGTTATACGATCATTTCCCATTAGATCTGTCTAATTTTATACTAATTTTACAGCTGATATTACAGTGAGAAGAAAAATGAAACAGGGGATTATCATAAGAGTAGTAGATGCAAAAAAAATCAAAATTTTTTGTATCCGATCTAATATTTGTAAAAAAACTAATGTTTGTTATAACGAATTTAAGAACCTCCTCCTTTATTAAGTCGTTTAAAAAGACTGGAGCTTCCCTACCTTCAAAAATATTATTTAATTGCATCGACTACTAGGTCATGTATAAACTACTTGATCAAGATTGATTAAGATACTTTGATCTTAATCTCGTATTATGTATAGCAACAAGAATGTCGTCACTCATACAAAATTCTAATGCTGATATCACCGAAGACTCCCTCAGGGTTTCTTTATCATCCATGTACAACTTCGCTCTTATAACACTTTTACAAACAGATAGACATTCATTATTTTTCTGACGTTCAGTACGTTCTCTGAGCTTTCTGTTATTTCTTGGACATAAAAAATAATTCAACAATAAACAAATGGAACAGAAACATATTTATAATATTACATTAGTTGCATGATGACCCTCCTTCATGGAACTACTGGGAATAAACTTGATCCTCGGCTTCATATTATACTATATCTATAATCATAATTTTTTTTTTTTTTATGTTTGGCCCTGCCAAAATGACTCTACTCTGCCTGATGGAAAGCATAAGCAGAATCCAAGAGCGGTGGTCACCGTACTGCGAATGCAGACAATGCAACAATGCAGTATGGTGCCCCACACTATGGCGGGCTAGTGATGCTTCTGCATCATTGGGCCTCCGGTCTCACACTCACCAACGAAATGCGACAGCATGATCGCTGTCGTTTTACGTTGATTTTCTGTGCGAGGGTAGTACCGCCCCGGTCGAGCCGGCCCGTTCGTGCTGAAATCAGCGTGGCTCTACTACCTATGACTGTATTCTACTACCTAGCTAGACTCAAGACTTGACCAATACTAATTTATTTGGAATGTTTTGTTTTATTGGTTTTGTAATATTTACAGACAATATTGAGCTTCTGTTTAGACTTTTTAAAGATATGTTTTATCATATACAGAATTCTAAACCTAACGTATTTGGTAAGTGACGACATTAAATATTTTATTACATTCCTTGAATATTAGTGCATTGGTACTATATTTACTGAATCATTTATCTGTTTTCAGACTGCGGACATTGTCCTTTGGATAATAGTAGGTTTAATGCATGTGTTTTCTATATGTATACCACTGGTGTTAATGGAATTGGCTTTTAATGATTTGGATGAAATCAAGACTATTTTGGTTGACGAGTTGCTAACTTATACAGGTAATGCTTATGACGTTATGGAGATATTAATTGGTAAAGGAAAATAAACTGTTGTTAGATTTGGAATCTGTATTTGTTTATACCCCTGGCGGCACGTAGGGAATCTTGCCTGCTACTTTCCTAAGCACATCTTCCAATTGTTTAAATTATCTTCCCGTAATTTTACTGCTTCTTTTGGTATCACATTCAGTTAATCATTTTGGCTCTTTTCTTTTAATTATTCTTTTACTCTTAACATAAAAAACATATTTTGTAAACATTATTCCTCGATGAAGACCCAGCATCCGTAGGTCAATGTCTGTTTTGTTTAATTTCCTATTCCAAAAAAAACGAGTAGCTTGTAAAATTCATAGCAAATTGATGTTATTATGATTATAGCATTGGTAAAAGTAAGATTTATTTGAATTTTCGACTCCAGGATGAAACCTATTGTTTATAAACGTTTTGATTTATATTGTTTCAGATAAAAGTCTCCGTGTCATTGTGCACGATGCTTTAGGATACATCGACACAACCAAATGCTTCTTATGGCATAAGTTTCCCATGGATCTGAAATTTGTTGTAGGGTTTATTTCTTTGTTAATTTCTTACGTGATTGTGTTACTGCAGTTCGTATTTTAATTTGCAGTATTATTTTTGTTAAATTTGTGATTAGGAATAGGTACAACGAAATTGTTTGTTGTGTTTAAGACTCTTGATCGTCCATGTATATTCTTTGTGGTGAAAAATTTAACACCGGTTTTCTGTGAGGCCGTGGTATTACTCCGGTCGAGCCGGCCCATTCTTGCCGAAGCGTGGGTCTCCCACGATAGAAATGAGTTCAAAATTATTCGTATAAAAGTAGTAAGTAAGTTTGTTTTAGTGGCAAAAAATAATCCGATTTATTTAGTGTTATTATATATTTTATTATAATAGTATTTGGGTATATTAATTTTAGTGTATAATATGTTTATAATATATTGTATGTTTAACCCGAATAATCTTTTACTTTTATCCTGTGTTCCTCATCAAAATATAAGTCCAAAATCATAAAATTATTGTATTACTAGCTGCTGCCCGCGGCTCCGCCCGCGTGTATGTCGGTTATCGTGGCAAATAGTAGTCTATGTGTTATTCTGATGTATAAGCTATTTCACTGTAAAGTTTCAATTAAATCCGTTAAGTAGTTTTTGCGTGAAAGAGTAACTAACATACACACTTACAAACACCTTTATAATGTTAGTGTAATTGATGATAAAAACAGTTAAACAAAGAAAAACATTATACCATGTATAATTTAACATATAATATATTTGGTGCTAGTCGCATTTGAAAAATATGACAGCCTGACAATGACAACTTACCTACCTACAACCTATGTAATGTTATTTAAAAAAAAACGAAGTAATTCGGTATAATTACAGCTACGTAATCTATAATAATTAAAATAAAAATGAAGTTTGTACGTGGAATTTTGTACGTGTAACTTCTAAAAAAAACTGTCAATACTTAACCTTAGTCCTATATTACTTTAAGTAAAATGCGGTTTTAGCTAATCGTAAATGCCATGAAAATTCGCAAAACGGACACAACCATCATCGACTTTTTCCTTTATTTTTTATTTTTTCTTGTACACAAACCTTGTCCTAAGAATAACTAACACATAAAAAAATATATAATTTGGTGTAGCCGATCGAAAGTTACGCGCATACATACATTTCGGCGTAACGCCGAGGGACAAAGTTAGTCTAAATAAAGTGGCCTAAGTTACTCCCTGGATCATCAGCTACCTGCCAGTGAAAGTCCCGTCAAAATCGGTCTAGCCGTTCCAGAGAATACCCGGCACAAACAGACAAACAGACAGACAGACTGACAAAAAATTTTTTAACTACATTTTTGGTATATGTACCGTGTATACATACATATGCATTTAGTAAAAAGCGGTTATTTTGATATTACAAAGAGACACTCCAATATTATTTATTTGTACCTATAGATGTATAGATTTGTTCACTGTGGCACTATAAACCATTTATTCGACATTTTAATTAATATAAAATTGGGAGAGATTAATTAAGATCTACTCCAGCAACACGGAAAGTCTGACGATGAGATTTATTAATTGTCATTGCATAAATTTACTTATTTGAAATTTTACTTATTAATTTTACAACTATAAATATAAAGAAAAGAAGGAGAAACAAACAAAAACACTAAACAAACTAATTATATTATTATCTAATACCTACTATAAACTGATATCTAAAAACTACGTATCTATGTATTTTTTAAATCTAAAACGCGCTTATTCCCAGTCAATAAGAACCACGTTCGTTCGCATTAACAGTGACAATTCGAGTGAAGTCAGCGCGTGAGCGGGGTGAGCGGCGTGAGCGCTCCCGCCTTTTTGTAGATCCAGCGGATTGCCGTTTCGCGCGTTAAAGAAAAATCAACCGTAATGTCGTACTTATACTGGTGTGGCGAGATTTGGCAGTTTTATTTCATCTATATCTTGTGTGTTTATTAATTATAATATTATAATTCTATATTTTATAAAAAAATATATTAAAGTGTATAGTGATAAGGATATATCCATGTGAAATACAATATATTTAAGTATTTAATACACCTTGAAGAAATGCCTAACGCTTAAACACGTTATTGTGGCTAATTTATAAAAGATAGAAATATACTATTGAGGACTTTTTTGTAGATCTTTTGAAGACCATCATCTTTGTAATACATATTTTTGGTGTATGATCAACGTATGCGAGGATAAGAGCTCGAAAGCGAAAATTTTCATCCGACTTGCTTCAAATTTATCGTCACTGCTCAGCTCCTATGCATCTTAGCGTTATGTTATATAGCCTATAACCTGCCCAGGAGTATGGACTATAATCGTACCAAGTTTGGTTAAAATCCCTTCAGTAGTTTTTGATCCATGCGTGCACATACAGACAGACAGACAGACAGACAGACAGACAGACAAAAAACTTACTGATTACATTTTTGGCATCAGTATCGATAACCATTCATCCCCCAATAATAATTTTTAATATATATTCAATGTACAGAATTGACCTCTCTACAGTTTTATTATAAGTATAGATATAGATATAGAAGATATAGATTAACGATGTAAGAAAAGATTACAGTCTTTACAGGATATAATACACAAATAAAAGTTGATGAATAAAATTATTTCTCGTACATTACGTACAATATTTTAACTACGTTTTAAAATTAAGTACATCTTGAAATGAAAGTATTGGTAGCGTTCCAGTGACTTTCTGACCGACAGTAGCCTCGGTTTGCCAACCTTATATGCTATCAATGAATAAACCCAAGTTCTTCACAGCAGAGCTTATGGGAATGACCGATCCATTGAATAATATAGATGGTAGTTTACCTGAATCTAGCCTTCTGGTCATATGTTGAGTGCCCAAGATAGCTTAGCACTTTGCGGGTTTGACTGTCAGGATTGCTATGGCTGATGGCTTCAGTAATTTTATCTACAGTAGCATGGTAGTAAAGTTGTAAGTCATCGGTAAAGTCAAAAATAGTCCGCATACTGAAGATTTTGAATAATGCGATTAATACAAAACAAAAAAATAACAGTGGAGAAAGAACGCCGCCTTTGGGGACACCAGAGTTAAGATCGCACCATTTAGAAGAGGATACGTGAGCGGACTGTGTGCGCCCTCGACGATATAAAGAGGTCCATTCCAGTTCATCAGATGATATCTCTATTCGGTTCGTTTTCAATCTTCGCAAGTATGATCATGTGCCTTCTTTGGATTCCCAGTTGGGTAGACCGAGTTGTTCGGGAGTCCCGCACACGTCCTTCGTCTCCAAACGGGGGTTATAGTGCGAAAAGCATCCCCCTTGTAGAATAAAGGACTAGTAACAAGATTACTACTTTAGATAGTTCTACACTTTTACTAGAAGTGATTAGTTTTAGTAAAAGTGTGAAAAAAATACAGTATTCTATTATACGTAGCGACATAATATAGACTGTAATTTTAAAAATTATAATCACGTTCAATTACTTTAAAACATTAAATTTCATTCATTGAATAGAATAATAAGCGACACTCTAGTAAATTAATACACTTATAACACAAACAAACCCATTATTTTAAGATTTTACCACTAATAAAATAGGTACTATTATTTTTTATACATGTAAAGTTGAATCGAAATGAGACCCTCTAGGTAAATTTGACTTTATTTTCTACTAGAGTCAGTATATTTTCAATGGTATATATATAATGGATTCGTTGAATATAGTAGCAACTACAATTAGAAAACGAACCAACGCATTGTTCCGAATATTGATGTTCATTAGGCTATTATTTGGCAACTATTACAAATTCACCAGTTCTCCTGTACTATGCTTACTGGCTCAATGTTACTGTTTTATTATTTTTTATATATTTTTCACATATTGTTATTTCAATTACTACATAAACCTTTATTCAATACTGCCCATTTTCCTTTACGGCTTTTCTATCTGAAAGCGCTATAAATGTAATAATTTCATTAGTCACCAAGGAAGAATGGTTAACAAAGTTAATTTACAAGTATGGTCAAAATAGTTATGCTATTTTCTTTGTAACATTTTTATTGTTTATGCAACAATTTGCCATTTCATCTTATAAATTCTATGAGGGTACTTTACAAACACTTTACTCACTTTGTGCTACCTAAATATATCATGTTTTATGGGACGTCTAACATTATTATAAACAGCATACGAATATCGAAAATGTGTGGACCTATTGAAAAAATACCTAAGTATTATACAAACGAAGAAACTTCTAACAGATGACTTTTAAACTTTCGCGTTCCATGACATATTAACAATTATTTTAACGGGAATTAACGCGATCACTTATTAAAAGGTATATTACATACCTCTGATTTGCCTGACGTTTCGACCAGGTTGCACTGGCCGTGGTCACAGGCTGACTGGCTCAGCGGCGCACGCCCTCCGTCGTCGAATCAGTTAAGTAGAAGGTTCTTCGTCCACCAGCACTTCAGTCAGGCAAATTAGAGGTATGTAATATACCTTTTAATAAGTGATCGCGTTAATTCCCGTTAAAATAATTGTTAATATTCTAACAGATGAGTTCAAAATTGTACTTATAAATTTTTTTGTCAACAGCTATATTGAATTGACCAACGACTTTTTCCTCACAACCAAAATGTTTAGATTCAAGGTATGATACAGCAATCAGATGGAACTAATTAAAAGTTAGTTAGTTACAGAAAGGCTACCTAAAATTAATATACCTAATCGAACTTCAATAGTCCTTTTCTGGACATATCTCCCTAGAAAGGTTTAATATAACCGCTACATAAGTCTGAAGAAAACTTATGAAATACACAAAGTCTTTAAAAATACACACATTCATAATCGACAATGATTAATAATATTTAACTAATTAAGTAATTTTAATATTGATCCATTTCTGTTTTGAGGAATGTGATTATTTATTTAGAATATTAACTTGTAGTACATGGATGACGGAGCTTTAGGCAGTATTTATATTTGGTATTTTTTTTTAATGAAACCATCGGAATCCTTTTCGAACTTCAGATTCTGTACAGAGAGAGAAGAGAGAGAGAATTGCTCGTTCAAAGGCGTTAGCTTTAGTTGATTAAAAATGAATTAATTTTCTATCAATATCCTACTAATATTATAATCCTACTAATATTATAAATGCGAAAGTTTGTAAGGATGGATGGATGTTTGGATGTTTGTTACTCTTTCACGCAAAAACTACTGAACGGATTTGGATGAAACTTCACAGTAATATAGCTTATACATCAGAATAACACATGGGCTACTATTTGCCGCGATAGCCGACATATACGCGGGCGGAGCCGCGGGCAACAATTAGTGTCTTACTAATATTATAAATGCGAAAGTTTGTAATGATGGATGGATGTTTGGATGTTTGTTACTCTTTCACGCAAAAACTACTGCACGGATTTGGATGAAACTTTACAGTAATATAGCTTATACATCAGAATAACACATAGACTACTACATACTAACTTATACTAATGTATATTTATTTTTTAGGTTTTTCATTTAGGGGCATTACGGTAGGTGAACGTGAACGTCACGAAGATTTATTTGACGATGTAAATTAAAGCTACCTTTAATATAGCCTGAGTTGTGCAAGTATGATATGAATGGCCCGATAAGCTGCGGTTACCTTTATGTTTATCTAAGTTTATTACACAGTATTAGTGATATTGAAAACGTGTCCTCGGCCATCGTCCACTGCTAAGTGATTTACGAGCCTTCGGATTATTAAAAAGAATCATTTTAGCAGTGTAGAGGATTGATAGAATTCTGTATATTATAGTTCTTTTCTGCATTGTAATGGGTCGAAGAAAAACCTCGTTGATTACCTGCATATTGTTGCATTGTTTGTATTGGCAATAGGTATGGTGACCACCACTCTTGGATTCTGCTTATGCTTTCTATCAAGCCAAGTAGAGTCATTTTGGCAGGTCGATACATAAAAAAGTAATAGAGAGTAGATATTTATTTCCATTTGATTCAACAAATAATTTGTACCTTAACATTAATTAATCCAGTTGAAGGGTAGTATGATAGTTAACTAGTTATAGATATATCGAGTTTATGTAATTTCTGCTGCAAAGCAAATTTGCCATGAAACAAATCTGTCCTAAAGGGAACAAGCCTATGCAAGAAATAGAACATTCATATATTTTTTTCCATGAGGTTTGAATGAGCAATTGAACTGTAAGTTGGTGTCAATTTCATGACCACCCCATCATGAGATGCTAACCAGATGATAATAGGGTAAATATAAAATATTTGTTTTTGAAAAACCATTTCATACAAGTTGAGGTGTAAATTTTGGAGAAGTTGGACAAAAAATTGAAGGCAGTGAGGATTTGGGCACACAAAATACTATGTATAGAAAAATAAATCATGTTGAAGTAATAAGGTTTGCTTTAATAATGTAATAAAATTTTACAAGTCGTATAATTGTAATAAAACAATAATATAAAATGAAAGTATACTAATGAAGCCTAGAACCGAACTTACATCCATGGGGTATTCTTGCCATATGGTAAATTTGATGGCTTCTAGAAAATCAATAGCACCGTGCAGAGAGACGCCAAGGTTTTTATCTGTAACATAAACATTTACAATTAGGACAACTTCTGTGGAAATTATTGTGGTCCTGCTGTCAATATATTTATTCTTAGTGAAGAATGGGTGTCAGGCCCTTCGGTCCCTTCCAGTACATTCCTTGATCAGTCAATCTGATCATGTCTACCAGATTACGTTCCAGTGATGGAAGTCAGGACCTTATAGATTAATTGATCGAATCGTTCCAGGAAAAATAGTTAGCAACGTGTAATAATTTACGTAAAACCGTTATACAAGCTAAGCTTCCGTCAAAAGTTATTTAATAAACCAAACAAAATAAAAGTTAGAAACCATTTTACAGGTATTAGAGACACGCAGATTTCAGCACAAATGGGTCGACTCGACCGGGGCGGTACAGGGTAGTACCCTACAAAAGATCAATGTAAAATGACAGCGTTTGTGCTGTCGTGTTTTGTTGGTGAGTGTTAGACCGGAGGCTCAATGATGCAGAAGCATCTCTATAGTATTCACAATAATGCTCGGGCATCTCAATAGGCCGCCATAGCGTGTGCCACCATGCTGCATTGTCTGCATTTGCAGTGAGTATGGTGAGTACCACTCTTGAATTCTACTAATGCTTTCCATCAGGTAGAGTAGAGTTACCCTTAGAGGTTCATACATGACACAAAGTTTTCACTATTTTACCTTTGTAATACAGCAGTTCGTCTGCTAACATTATTTTCATTTCATCAAAATCATTAAAAATAAACTCCATTACGATCAAAGGCGCACACAGCACGAGATCAATAGCTAAACTTTCAACACCCCACACAGAAGTTATGTATTTCTGTAACAAAATATTAAGTCTGTTTAAGTCTTTTTTCTTTTATTTACCTCTATTTTGAATATTAACCATACTACTAAATGAATACGTACCTTTGCATCTTGGTGGAGGAAACTATACACTATAATACATATCCTAAAGAAATCAAACGTGAATCCACAGATAATCTGAAAAAAAAAGATATTATGAAATAACGTGAATACTAAATTCATAACTTACTAGTAAAAATTGATGTAAAATAGACATGACTCTCTTTTCGATGACAAGTTATTGATCTAAGGACTCCCTACTAAAAACATGGGCTATACATAATATGAAATAGGAGAACCATGGGTGGTGTGTGCGCTGCAAATATCGATTTGGCAGTAGCTCGTGGGACATTATCCATATACATGAAGCACATCCCTTCGAGGTTATACTACGCTAATAGGACACCTCTCGTACATTTAAGATGACGTAAAACTGGCTTATGAGCGCGTCTTTGTCGCTCTGAACATTAGAAATAATACATACTACTATATAATACATACAATAATACATAATAATGCATACAACTATCCATACTTATAAATGAAGCTGAAAAGTTTGTTGGTTAGCTTGAACGCGGTAATCTCAGAAAGTACTGGTCCCATTTAAAAAGTTATTTTAGTGTTAGATTGTCCATTTATATAGAAGGGCTAGAGGCTATATATAATCACCCTAAGACCAATAGAAGCGGAGCACCAATGAAGAATGTTTCAAAAACGGGGGAAAATTATCACGCTACGGGTAATAGGAGACGCAAACGAGGTTGCGTTTCAGTTAGTCAATCCATAAAACAACAATAACTACTTCAATAAATATTGAAAATTGCCCACCTTTACACGCAGTACTTTGACTAAAACAAAAAAGTCGTTGTACAATGTCACAGCTTTGGCTGTGATGTCTTCAACACATTCAATTTTGTCGTCTTCAGAAATATGCTTATCTTTCATATCAGTTAAAGATTTTCTCAAAGATTGTACTTTATTTCTGAACTCGTAAATAATGTACAGAGACGTTAAACGACCGACAAGAAGTGACATATCCATATATATCACTATTAGTACATTTTTCATAGGTGCACCTTTCGTTGCGCTGATAACACAAGTTATTACTGGTAACATTGTTAGAACAGCGAAAATGTGAGTGATATAACTATTGTGATCATATTTGGCTAAGAATTTCATGACGTCATCATCTTCGTTCATGAACGATATGAATCTATTTATACCCGATTCTGATGTTATTGTCATACAGTAAATAAATGAAACTATAGTGCTTACATTAACGCAACAGTAATAAAAAGCGATACTTGCAATAGTTGTTATTATACAGTAAGATCTGGCAAATACACGGATTACTGTTAAATTGCTAAGTTTGTAACAGTAGCCA
This sequence comes from Spilosoma lubricipeda, assembly GCA_905220595.1. NCBI lineage: Eukaryota > Metazoa > Arthropoda > Insecta > Lepidoptera > Erebidae > Spilosoma > Spilosoma lubricipeda. The sequence continues at coordinate 3,211,989 of HG992294.1, forward strand.
AATAAGAATCGTATAAACATCGCAAATTGAAACGTATAACTTAATTTGTTTGAGATCATTTTAACATTTTGTGGAGTTGTAGCTTCCATTTTATATACGACAAATAACGATAGGGAACAAAGATGAATGAAATATAAAATGAAATGGTTCGTTTTAAGTATATTGACATTACAATAAAACATTACTACCCTATATGGATGTTATCTTTGAGTTATTACTACAACTAAGTTGTCAAATGTTTCATTATTTAGCTATTGTAAATGTAATATGATTAGTTTTTTATCTGTGCCTAAAGGACGATATTTATATTTTATAAATAAATATTCCATACGTATATTATGATGAATTTGAAACCAACTCTGTCTGGGTGTTACGCTTTCACGGAATAATGTTTTACCGATTTCAATGAAATTTGGCATGAAGCTACTTATTTTTTGAGGAAAAGCTTATACTTTACCTTGATAACCGAAATACGAGCTGTGGACGAAAGCGGGTAAGTCAATAAAACATTCTACAACTTAGATTTATTTTATATCTGTTTGATCCCCAGAAAAATAAGAACATCCTCAGAACACAGAAATAAGGCTTTATTGGAAACCAAAATAAGGATTATTAACAAATATTTTTACGGGAATTAACGCGATCACTTATTTAAAAAGGTATCACATACCTCTGATTTGCCTGACGTTTCGACCAGGTTGCACTGGCCGTGGTCACAGGCAGAGTCAGCCTGTGACCACGGCCAGTGCAATTCGCGTTAATTCCCGTAAAAATATTTGTTAATATCATGGAACGCGAAAGTTTAAAAGTCAAAATAAGGATTGTTCAAGGTTAATATTTGTATTGATTGTTGAACAGATTGTCATAAATGTTCATCTAACTATAGCAACCTTGAGGTGGATTGTGAAAGAAGAAAAATGTACATTTTGTATTACGGTTGTCATGCGTAAAAAATCCATGTTCCATACAGGATTAACACTGTCCTTCATCAATTGAATTGCATTTAATTTATTATACTGTAATGGGGTCAAGGTATAATAAGATAGATCTCAATATTGTGACATTTGAACAGGTGGGTTGCAAATATTTACGGTTGAATTTAATGTTAAAAATTGATTATCATCAATATTTGCAATTAAATTACTCGAAACCGTGACTTCTGTAACTAAAATGTGAAGTTCGCTTAGCTGTACATTTTCTTGCTAATGTACGTAATGGCAAAAAGTGCGTACTCCTTTCATTTATCTTGTTCGACCACGGTGAAATCAAAAGGAAAGGAAAAATTTATGGGAGTTTTTATGTTCCACCGTAGCGCTTTAATTACTAAACCGATTTTAATGAATGAGATATCAATAGATATGAAATTATGGCCCGGGTGACCCCGCCCATGGATATTTGTAAATCAGAAGCCGTGCAAATAAAAACGCGTAGTCGCTTTTTGAACTCCACTCCCTCCTTAATCAGGGTGAGAGGAACAGTTTAGATTTCAGTAACTTCCCTTAATGGAAAGCAACTCAAGAGTAACTGTATAATGGTTATCTGTAAGACCACAACATCAACACAATATGATCGAGCCAGTCCAATACTTTAGAACGAAGCATGGCTCTCCCAGAACAGAACAACATTATTGCGTGTTTACCCTTGGAGACAATTAGACGACACGTTGATTGTAATATTTAATAATGACTCAATGAATTTACCTTAAACTAAAGTTTATATACAAGATTTATGGACAGGTTTAGGTGGGGGTAACTAGTAACTATTGTTTACTGAAATTGCTAAATTGACAATATCTTATTTCTACTTCCTATTCTAATATCGTTGCTACGGCACGTAGTAAAACTATTAATGTAGCACGTTGCGGCGTACAGATTTAAACTACTATAATCCTATGGCTTCGCCATAGATATTCCCCCTCTGAAGAGAAAAAAAATATCATTATAATTGGAATCTAACCGTCTGGTGGGAGACTCTACCAGAACGTGTCCTTGTTTCTGTTTGCTTATCTTCTTGCAGCGTTCAAACGCGTGGTTTGATTCGGTATTCCACTGGATAACTGTCTTATCATTTTTCTTACAATTAATTTAATATTTATTAAACGGTGTTTGATGCTTTGCTGCATGTGGAATACTGCTTCTGTAGCAATTAATCATACCCAAAAAACGTCGTACTCATTTATCGTTTGTGGTTTAGGGTAATTGTTTATAGCTTGAATCTTTTCCATAGTAGGAGTCAACCCTTGGCTCGTTGTATGATAACCGAGGAAATCAATCTCCGACTTGGCGAAATTCGCATTTGTTTGTATTTATTGTTATGCCGTTTTTATGTAGGCGCTTAAACACCTCCTCTAAGTGTTCATAATGTTCCTTAAACTTATTTTTCTTGTTTTACCATCCTGTATTTGTCAGGAGGTAAAGGACGCGCTCGAGTAAATACTGGGAAACCCTTTGTTATTATTTGATGCTGTACTCGGTGCTTCGTATGTAGATTCATTGATCTAGGCTTTTTAATATCTTCATATTTCTCTAATAATCCCTTTATTGGTTCCTGGAGAGGAGCGTTTAACGATCGAACGGATGCAAATTTTTGCTCTCACTATTTCGGCAGGCGTTTCCATACCTGTTTTTTTATCGATCAGTTTTTTTCCGTGTATATCCACTAATAATTGATAATGCTCCAAAAAATCAGCTCCCAGGATTGGCATCTTGACGTCGGCAATGGTAAATGTCCATTTAAAGCTTCGGCGCAGTCCTAGGTTAAGCGTTAAAACGCGTTCCCCGTATGTATTTATAGGGGTCCCGTTCGCGGCGAATAATTGGTATTCGCATGCTTGGCTCTTATTATTTGTGCTATTTATGACCGAAATGTTAGCACCCGTGTCGACTAAAAATCTATAACCACTGTTTGAGTCAGTTATAGTTAGACGGTTTGCTGGGTGGATAGCACAGAGGCCCGTCGTATTCTGTGCTAAATTTAGTTTTCCGATAGCCTGTTATTTTTAACTATATTCCATGAACAAGGCTTATTGCATTTATATGCATCCTGCTTGAAACGATTATGGAAATAACATAATCCATTATGTGAGTTTCTGTGGCGCGACCTTGACCGTGAATGTGACGTATGTCGTGTTTGGTATTTGCTGCGTTGCATAGGTTGTTCCTCGCGTATGCTGCGTAATGCATTTATTTCTATTCGCATGGCTTCAAGTTGTGACGATATGTTTGTAACTAGGTTAATGTCAACCGCTGTCTCTTGAGTATTTTTCTTATTGTAGGTCAAGTTTTCGTATATTTTATCGGCTAACTCGCTCAAGTTCTCTAACGATATATTGTTTGTAACTGATAATATCGCTGTTAGCGACGCGGGGAGTTGCCTTAGCCACAGCAGGCGAATAGTGTCGTCGTTTATTTTTCCACATCCAGCTTCCTTCATTTTTCTCCAGAGCTGGGAAGGCTTCTGGTCTCCAAGGTCCATTTCTGATAGTAGTCTGTGGAAACGTCGGTGTTCGCTCTCTTCGTAGCAGTTTATTAGACGTTCCTTGATTGTGGAGTACTTATTTTCGCTGGGCGGGTTAGTTAAAATGTCACTAACTTGATGGACGACCTCTTTTGGTAGTTTGGATATTACCATGTTATATTTGTAATCTTCGCCCTGTTTTTGTGGTGCTATTATTGCTTCAAACTGGGCGAACCATAAACGTGGGAAGTCTGTCCAAAATTGAGGTAGTTTGTCTGTGACCGTGATAGCAGCAACTGATTCGCACCCAGTGTCGCCTCTTGAAGAAGTTGTTGTTGGAGCCATTTTTAGGATGTGATAATTTCGTAATGCAATTGTTCTCTAGATTCACTGCTGAAAACCTAATAGGGTTCCGGTCGTCCCGGTATTATATCAGCACTAGAAACAAATAGATCACGTCGGGTCACCAATTATTGCGTGTTTACCCTTGGAGACAATTAGACGACACGTTGATTGTAATATTTAATTATGACTCAATGAATTTAACTTAAACTAAAGTTTATATACAAGATTTATGGACAGGTTTAGGTGGGGGTAACTAGTAACTATTGTTTACTGAAATTGCTAAATTGACAATATCTTATTTCTACTTCCTATTCTAATATCGTTGCTACGGCACGTAGTAAAACTATTAATGTAGCACGTTGCGGCGTACAGATTTAAACTACTATAATCCTATGGCTTCGCCATAAACATTATGATATGAAAGTTATTATATTATATAATCTTAATATATGTAGAAGTGTAATCTTGGACGGGAGTTTCCATCACCGACAAATTTATCAGTTCAAAATTACTTAGTACAAATGTTTTCAAGATTGAGATCAGCAAAAATGATCTAATTTACCAATCACCTTGTATTCAGCGTAAAATAAACTATTAATGATATTATTGAAACTGCAAGTAGAACCTGTAACAAATGCATTTCGTTTCGACACACTACAAATAGTACTAACTTTTAAACTTTCGCGTTCCATGATATTAACAAATAAATATTTTTACGGGAATTAACGCGATCACTTATTTAAAAAGGTATCACATACCTCTGATTTGCCTGACGTTTCGACCAGGTTGCACTGGCCGTGGTCACAGGCTGACTGGGTTCGCGGCGCACGCCCTCCGTCGTTTTATGCGTGAAGTAGAAGGAGAAGTTTGTTCGTCTACCCGCAATTTCTCTATATTTTTAAGAAATTTATTTCGCCATGTACCGTCGCATACCACACTAACAGTGTCCCTATTCTGTAAGCAAACCGATGTGCTCCTATTCTGGTGTTTATCCGACTGCGCAGAAAAGCGAGGTGGTATATTTTGTAATACTGGATTCCACGCTGTAGATAATTTAAAACCATCTTCTCGATTGAAAGTTTTATGTTTTTTAATTTCAATCGCTTCACGTACCACTCTTGAGTAAAAGTGACGTTCGGTGGAGAGGACTTGCGTGCGGTGAAATTCAATCCAGTGGTTGATTCCTGCATCAAGTGCATGTTCTGCAATCGCTGACTTGCTCGTCTGTCGGTTCTTCACAGCAGCGATATGTTCTTTGACCCTTTCAGCAATAGTCCGCTTCGTTTGGCCTATATACGAACTCCCGCAGCTACAGTCTATTTTATAAACACCCGGAGTTTGTAGTTGCAATGTATCCTTCGGTGTGCCGACGATGTTGTGAACTTTTATGCCTGGTGTGTATACTGTCGGAATTGAGTATTTCTTTAACACGGACCCTATCTTATCCGTAATTCCCTTGACATAAGGCATATAGGCGGGTTGCCTGTTCACTTCTGGATACCTGCATCTTATTTTTGGTTGCTTCCGTCCTCTATTCACTTGATATCCGTTTCTTTTGAGTACCTCCTGAACATGTTCTAACTCCCGTTGTAAATGTTCAGGGTCACAGAGGTCATAAGCTCTGTTCTTGAGTGAAGTCACAACAGATTGCAAGTGCCGGGGGTGATGATGAGACGTGGCGTGTAGGTATCTATCCGTATGAGTAGGCTTACGGTACACACAGTGTGACAGGGACCCATCCGATCTCACGGTTACTTTAACGTCTAGGAAGGACAACGTCCTATCGGTCTCCATCTCATAAGTAAACCCTATTTTAGGGTGAATAGAGTTCAGATGTTGTACATATTGATCTACTTCTTGTTTATTTCCTTTAATAATGCTGAATATGTCATCCACGTAACGCTTCCACAGCTTAACGGTATTCGGGCCGAGACTTAGAGCCTTCTCTTCAAAATGTTCCATCCAGATGTTGGCAAGTACTGGGGCTACAGGACTTCCCATTGCGACACCATCTATCTGGAGGTAATGTTGACCTTGAAAAAGGAAATAGTTGCCATCTAAACAGTGTTCTAGTAGATCCATGTAGTTGACTCTATTCACCCTAAAATAGGGTTTACTTATGAGATGGAGACCGATAGGACGTTGTCCTTCCTAGACGTTAAAGTAACCGTGAGATCGGATGGGTCCCTGTCACACTGTGTGTACCGTAAGCCTACTCATACGGATAGATACCTACACGCCACGTCTCATCATCACCCCCGGCACTTGCAATCTGTTGTGACTTCACTCAAGAACAGAGCTTATGACCTCTGTGACCCTGAACATTTACAACGGGAGTTAGAACATGTTCAGGAGGTACTCAAAAGAAACGGATATCAAGTGAATAGAGGACGGAAGCAACCAAAAATAAGATGCAGGTATCCAGAAGTGAACAGGCAACCCGCCTATATGCCTTATGTCAAGGGAATTACGGATAAGATAGGGTCCGTGTTAAAGAAATACTCAATTCCGACAGTATACACACCAGGCATAAAAGTTCACAACATCGTCGGCACACCGAAGGATACATTGCAACTACAAACTCCGGGTGTTTATAAAATAGACTGTAGCTGCGGGAGTTCGTATATAGGCCAAACGAAGCGGACTATTGCTGAAAGGGTCAAAGAACATATCGCTGCTGTGAAGAACCGACAGACGAGCAAGTCAGCGATTGCAGAACATGCACTTGATGCAGGAATCAACCACTGGATTGAATTTCACCGCACGCAAGTCCTCTCCACCGAACGTCACTTTTACTCAAGAGTGGTACGTGAAGCGATTGAAATTAAAAAACATAAAACTTTCAATCGAGAAGATGGTTTTAAATTATCTACAGCGTGGAATCCAGTATTACAAAATATACCACCTCGCTTTTCTGCGCAGTCGGATAAACACCAGAATAGGAGCACATCGGTTTGCTTACAGAATAGGGACACTGTTAGTGTGGTATGCGACGGTACATGGCGAAATAAATTTCTTAAAAATATAGAGAAATTGCGGGTAGACGAACAAACTTCTCCTTCTACTTCACGCATAAAACGACGGAGGGCGTGCGCCGCGAACCCAGTCAGCCTGTGACCACGGCCAGTGCAACCTGGTCGAAACGTCAGGCAAATCAGAGGTATGTGATACCTTTTTAAATAAGTGATCGCGTTAATTCCCGTAAAAATATTTATTTGTTAATATCATGGAACGCGAAAGTTTAAAAGTTAGTATAGCAAACCGCTACGGGTCGGAAATTGCAAAACAAGTGCGTCATCTAGAATTTTTACGTGAAAAACGGGCGCGAACAGAAACATCGTTGATATTTCTTATGAAGTGTCGCGATTGGGACTTATTACCTTCGTGTGTTCGAATAAAACCACGTAGTGACATCGCATTTTCACGTAAAATTCTAAACAACGCGAGTGCACGCCTCCTGAGACAATTGATTCGCAACAAACACAGTGATTTGGAGTATATACAGAGGGAGTTATATGCGTTACAATTGAAGTGTAGTGTTAATCTATCTCAATCGGACTATGATTTATGTGACCGGGTTACGTTTTTACAAGCGAGTCGCACCTTCGAGTTATGTAGTATAAACTTTGATCGAAAGTTCTCGAAGGAATATAAGCGGCGGTATGCAGAAAACAAGGCGTCATCAGTGGTACCCGACCGAACGAAGGACACCGTAGTAAACTTGTCGAACGTGAGTTTAGATGACACAACTATAAACATCTTGGCTAAAGGTATGAACTTCGCTCCAACGCCTAAACGAATACCGTTTGAGAATGTAATCAGTAGCGTTGAGGAATCAATTGCACGGAACAAAGTACCGCCCGGCGATGCCGATATCCTTAGACAGGACGTCGCGGTAATATTACGTCGGTCAAAGCTTCCAGCTAGTAATATCACTATGGAAGAGCGTCAAGCACTAAAAAACATTAGGGATAACCAGGATATTTTAGTGCTTAAGGCCGACAAGGGAAACGCCACCGTAGTGATGAATACAACTGATTACCAAACTAAAATACACGAACTGTTGAGTGATAATAAGGTTTATAAACCTATAACATACAACCCCACGGCCAGAGTAACGCGTAAAATACGATCTCTAATCCGGGATAATGAGGACCTATTTTCAAAAGACGAGTACAACAGGCTGTACACACCAAAGCCACACCAGCCACCGAAATTATATGGTCTGCCTAAGATACACAAGCCTGACGTGCCACTGCGGCCCATTGTAAGTCAAATTGCCTCTCCTACTTACGAACTTGCAAAGCACGTTGCTTCAATATTGCAACCACTTGTAGGCAAAACACCGTCTTTTGTGAAAGACTCACGGCACTTCATACAAATTATAAAAGATCTCACGTTGGAACCGGATTGTGTCATGGTGAGCTTTGACGTGAAGTCGCTTTTCACCAACGTTCCGATAAAAGAGTGCTTATCCGTCGTGAAAGACCTGTTGAGAGACAACGAGCTACCGTTCAACTACATGGATCTACTAGAACACTGTTTAGATGGCAACTATTTCCTTTTTCAAGGTCAACATTACCTCCAGATAGATGGTGTCGCAATGGGAAGTCCTGTAGCCCCAGTACTTGCCAACATCTGGATGGAACATTTTGAAGAGAAGGCTCTAAGTCTCGGCCCGAATACCGTTAAGCTGTGGAAGCGTTACGTGGATGACATATTCAGCATTATTAAAGGAAATAAACAAGAAGTAGATCAATATGTACAACATCTGAACTCTATTCACCCTAAAATAGGGTTTACTTATGAGATGGAGACCGATAGGACGTTGTCCTTCCTAGACGTTAAAGTAACCGTGAGATCGGATGGGTCCCTGTCACACTGTGTGTACCGTAAGCCTACTCATACGGATAGATACCTACACGCCACGTCTCATCATCACCCCCGGCACTTGCAATCTGTTGTGACTTCACTCAAGAACAGAGCTTATGACCTCTGTGACCCTGAACATTTACAACGGGAGTTAGAACATGTTCAGGAGGTACTCAAAAGAAACGGATATCAAGTGAATAGAGGACGGAAGCAACCAAAAATAAGATGCAGGTATCCAGAAGTGAACAGGCAACCCGCCTATATGCCTTATGTCAAGGGAATTACGGATAAGATAGGGTCCGTGTTAAAGAAATACTCAATTCCGACAGTATACACACCAGGCATAAAAGTTCACAACATCGTCGGCACACCGAAGGATACATTGCAACTACAAACTCCGGGTGTTTATAAAATAGACTGTAGCTGCGGGAGTTCGTATATAGGCCAAACGAAGCGGACTATTGCTGAAAGGGTCAAAGAACATATCGCTGCTGTGAAGAACCGACAGACGAGCAAGTCAGCGATTGCAGAACATGCACTTGATGCAGGAATCAACCACTGGATTGAATTTCACCGCACGCAAGTCCTCTCCACCGAACGTCACTTTTACTCAAGAGTGGTACGTGAAGCGATTGAAATTAAAAAACATAAAACTTTCAATCGAGAAGATGGTTTTAAATTATCTACAGCGTGGAATCCAGTATTACAAAATATACCACCTCGCTTTTCTGCGCAGTCGGATAAACACCAGAATAGGAGCACATCGGTTTGCTTACAGAATAGGGACACTGTTAGTGTGGTATGCGACGGTACATGGCGAAATAAATTTCTTAAAAATATAGAGAAATTGCGGGTAGACGAACAAACTTCTCCTTCTACTTCACGCATAAAACGACGGAGGGCGTGCGCCGCGAACCCAGTCAGCCTGTGACCACGGCCAGTGCAACCTGGTCGAAACGTCAGGCAAATCAGAGGTATGTGATACCTTTTTAAATAAGTGATCGCGTTAATTCCCGTAAAAATATTTATTTGTTAACTACAAATAGTAGTTCGGTCCTTGAAAGTAAATACAAGAATAATTTTATTACGTTGAAAGATATTTACGTGGCGTAGAAAGAAATGAAATACCAAATAAATGTATGTATAAAGATATATTGATGAAATTATACACCGATCATATAAAGCTAGTTAAAAGCAATAAGTTAGTCTTTAATATATTTTGATAGATTCTCCTTGCGATGTCGGTTACTCTAGTTTTCTGTCGAATAACCTCATTTCGAATTCCATCAGACAGAGAAACACCCAACATAGCACGCTCCATCGCACGCTGAGCCGCTTTAAATTTGTGGACCAGTCCAAAGATGAGTGTCCACGTCTCGGCCCCATATGTATGTACGTCGGAATGGCTGGACGGATTTTGACGGGACTTTCACTGGCAGGTAGCTGATGATCCAGGCAGTGACTTAGGTAACGTACTTTTTTTAGACTTACTTTGTCAACAACTTGACACAACAATAACCACGGGTAACACCCCATGGTTCAGCCAGTTATTTATAAATATCGTGTCGCGTTCGCGTATTATTCATTCGCGTCTAGGTATTTTTTTAACTATCTCCTTTAAAAAACGAAATGTACAAAAAAAAGAAAAAGTCAAAAAAACACTCGTTGGTCATTTGTAATCTCTAAACCCCAACGTCATTGAAGAATCTAGTGTTATATTGCTTCGGTAAATAGGTCACAAGTAATGTAATTGATTAATTTCAAGAAAAATAACTACTTAATTTAGAAAATCATGTTCGATTTAAAAACTAATAATAAGGAAAGGGTTTATGCAAATTTCAAGGATTTTTTTGCGTAAGAAATTTGCTGTGAGTTTTAATTAACTGTCGGAGCCGCAACAATTATAAACTGTTTACTCATTTAAAAACAGTTAGCAGCAAACTGTTTGTCTTGACAATATTGAAGTTTATCTAACCGTAGTTTATATGGGACATTAGTCATGAAAGATTCGCTTTTCGTTGTTGCTTTGATGCTTCTAATAAAGAATCGTTATTCTTCATTTGAATAACGCCCAAAGGATCTACAACACATTTGCATTAAATCCTCCTCAACCACTCGCCGTCCACTGCTGAACGTAGGTCTCCCCTAAATTAAATATTATGTGAAAATGTGGACTACAAAATGTTTTTAACACGCTTTTATTAGCTTTACCTGCATGTTTGTCTGTAAGCGTGTTTTTAACTTTGTTTATTTACTTGTGGCATGGGGGCCAGTTAAGCAGACGAATCATCTGATTATAACTGACAGACTAAGGTGGTCCTAGCTAGTTAAAGCTGAGTTGCTCCCTTTAAGTCTCCCCATAACCACAAAATAAAATGAGAGTAATTTGGCTCCGGTAACCTTACTGATTCGATAAAGCGTTGCATAGCGAAGCATTTGCTATAGTTTTATAACTTGAGACTGACTTCATGATGCAGACTTCTAGCAAATTTAAAAATAGCACAAACCAGCAGCTTAAAGTTGAATAACGTATATGAATGCCCGTTAATATTTTGTTGTGATTTATATTTTTACATTTCTTCATTATCACTAAAAAGGTTACATTTGCAGTAGATATATCAAATTAAAATGAACTAGTTATACTGCAGGTCAAAACAAATAAAACATAAATACATAGCACTACCACTCGATTCCAAAGTTTACGGCAAACGATAAGCCACAATATATTAGCCAAATACGTACGCACCCTAAGATTCAATAATATTCATAATGAACCTCAGTAAGGTGTTACGTAAATGATTTTTAATTCTTACATTCCTTTAACGCCAACATTTAAGTTAACTTAGATGCTGATATTGTAACGGATATTAATTAAGTGTTAATTACATAAATCAAGTTAACAGATGAGTTGTAGATGTGTTTAGTTGTAGCAGAACCAATTTATTGATGGTTTAACACTAAAACTATATGGCCAGGCCTAACACTAATTAAACCGCCGCTACGTTGACGGGACTTCGGGTCTCCAGAGAGTACGGGCTAGATGTATAGGATATTTGCTTGGTCGCATGAGGTGCAGTCTGAATTGAGGGGGAAAGTTATTATCCCTCTGGGCAGAGCTTGATAATGCATGGAGTCAGTTGGAAAAACCCGGTAAGGGGCTTGATAAAGCACAGATTCGATTGTGAAAGGACCTGAAATCACATGGTCTGTGTCTTACAGAGCTGGGAGCCAGAGATCGGGCGTCGTTGTGGTTTTACATATAAACACTATGTAATATTAGCTCCTATGTTCACAAAGAGCTGGAGATCCGAAGGTATTTTCTACCTCATTGTAACATAAAAAGGGGACAGAGGGCAGGGTGTCTCTCAGTTGCAGGAACCCCTAAATACTACTAATACGTAATGACGTAGTTGTCGTATGGCATTTTTCAAAAAAATTACATTTCAGCAAGAAGTTTTGGAGGAGGTGGCAATTCCATTGTTTTTTTCATGTTTGTTATACTCATAACTTTCAACTGGGTAAACCGATTTTGATGATTCTTTTTTTATTTGAAAGCTGGTGTTTCCCGTGTAGTCCCATTGCAATTTAGTCCAGTTCATGAAAGCAGTTTTGTTTCGTTAAAACTTGTGATTAATATTATTGTGCGACTGTTTTTTTAATTCGTTATTAACGTGAAAAGTTAGAATAACTAATAGTACTAACGTAGTTTAGAGGCGGCGAATGACAATCGATTAGGAATCGAATTAGGAATGCAAAATGTCACAGTGTTGTGTGATTAACAGATGGTGGTTCTGAATCTGGGTACTCCTTGTGTCCGTTTAATGTATGTTTGTAAAGTCCTCCATAAAAAATAGTGAAAAAATATAGGGGTTGTTTCAAGACTGCTATTGCAATCTGCCCAATTAACTCCTTATACCGAAAAAAAGTATCTGTTCTGTAAAAAAATTGCAACGGGATATTAATGATTATTTCGTGTACTCAAAATGTCATCATAAGCCGTTCACTCAGCCTTATTTTATCGTGGGAGACTTTATTTATGGTAGGTATACAAAGTAAACAAGAAAATGGGTCTCCAGATTGTCGCTGCCCCTTATCCCACCAGAATCAGATGTAAGGGGTATCGATTCAGGTAACCTCACTCATGTAGTAACAAAAAAATACCTTATCACTCATCAACAACCCGTAACAGTTCACACAGTACTGGGCACAGGCCTCTTCTTAGAATGATGTTTATTAAACGTTGTAAAAAAAATAGAATAGAAAATACGACCCTTGTAATGGCCATGAATTTAGAAAAAAACTGCTGAAACGTAACAACGTAACGATCTGCTAAATAATGTGGATCAAAAGAGTAGAGAGGTCAGTGACATTAGCGCAAGAGTTGTGGACGGTCGTTTAATCGTCACACGAGATGCTTTCGTCACGTAGCCTTGGGTTGCAGACGAGCGTTATGACGCTGCGTTTTAATAAAATGTCAAATTGTGAATATGTCATAAGGAATAATACGATATCGTTTATTTTGCGAATAAGTTGAAGGTACACTCACGTTGTGATATACTCACAAGTTGAGAATTTTGTAGCCAAATAAACATTTACTAAATTACTTACCTACTAATACACACTAAGAATGCATGAAGGAATCATCATCATTATCAACCCAGACCAAGGTTACCATATCATGAAAATACCACTAATATTTCAATTGGAATTACTTAAGTTAGTTGAATCTCTTCATCAACTAAGAGCACGATCTCAATCACGTCATGTAACAAACAAAAAAAAACAGTCCTTTCGCTTAGGAGCTACGGTACCGCACACAAATCTATAGAGACATCAAACTGAAAACACCTCTTAGAATCGAGGGTTAAATTCAAAGTTTTTTACTGCGTTGTTTATATTACTATACTCCTGTATTATATATTCTAGTCTTTTAAAAAGCTATAAAAAAAGTTGCAGGATAATCTGACTTACATTATTATCATAATAATCTATATTTTACAACTTGACACAGTTCTCTATATAATATTTGTAAAACTACGCCACCGACAGTTATGATAATACCTTTATAATATTTTACAAGCACAAAACGTTCGTCTGCGAGTGCGCTTGCACTAAACGTCTAAAACTTCGCGGTTTCGTCTTTGGTGTTAGAAAAGTATGGACACGACACTTTTGTTTTTAATTCACGATTCTGATCACCTGAAACATCGCTTCACTCTATTTCAACCAGGACTTAATTTATTATATACCTTCATGTGTATGAAACTATTTGGATAAAATGTAATTCATTAGGTATATAATTTTACGAGGGGATCAAAGAACTACTCTCAACAATATTGTTATAATAATATTATTATTCTCTTTATTACAATTATAAATACATATTAATTACATTTTTAAATATAAATATAAAAAACAAATACATTTAAAAATATAAAAAATAGTAAACCACCGACTTCGGGTACAGGGACCAAGAAACCGGTGGTTAGGGCTCCAAAGACAGGAACCTCCTCACTATACGTGCCGTGTCAAGAAGGACTGCCTTCTGCATCAGACCCTTGATCCAGCCCTCTAACGTGAGCCTCTTAAGGTGTTGGTCGAGGCTCTTGGCTATCAATCCGTGAGCAGAAACGACTATCGGAACAATGATCGCCGAATCCACATTCCACATATCGACAATCTCGTGAGATAAATCCAAATATTTTATTTGTTTTTCTTTTTCGACTTTCACGAGATTCTCGTCATGAGGAACAGCGATATCGACAATCATTGCGCGGCGCTCCAATCGATCTATCACCACAATATCAGGCTTATTGGCAACAATAGTCCTATCTGTGATAATAGATCGATCCCAATATAACGTAGCACGACCATTCTCGAGAACTGGGTCGGGCACATATCTGTAGTATGGCACCTCTGAACTCACAAGATGGTATTTAAGGGCAAGTTGTTGATGTACAATCCTGGCTACTTGGTTGTGTCTGTGCAAATATTCGCCGTTAGCAAGACGAGAACAACCAGAAATAATATGCCTGATAGATTCTCCAGGACGGTGACATGCCCGACAGATGTCGACCGTACCATCCTTCAGGATATATTTCCGATAGTTATTCGTCATTATCTTTAAATGTTTAATAGTCATTAATAATAAAAATCCATATAAAATATCTCCTTAGTGAAAAATATAAAAGAACTAACGACAATACCAGCTTTCTCTAAGGCGATATGATTCCGGTCAATACGTGCCAAAGTCTTTTCTAACAAAAAAAATCGATTCCTCTCTTACAGAGTTTACCAAAAGTCCATTTAACTAATTACATTTAATATCTTTGAAAATATAGCCAAAGTTTAGACATGTTATGATAAAAAAGGCCACATGCAATTTTCATACACATTGAACGCACAATGTAAAAAAGTAGTAGTTTTGGTTAGAGAATTCGACCATCCCAATAGATAGGTAGGTAGGTCTAGTCACAGGTTGATGTCCCTGATCTACTTGAGCCCTGATACTCTCAATAATCCATCTGCACGAGCAACACTCTTTCCATTCATTATATTCCTTTCTTATCTACTATTCCGTATCAATATGCGTGAAAATGCTGTATTTCATTTAACATAACTTTATAATAGAACATAATAAAAGTCTTACATTGCATTTGATATTATTGAAACAATCGTTAATAATTACTTATATTGTTATGAAAACGTAATTGTTATGAATCTCATACATTTGCATATAATAATGCTATAAATAACCATTTATAACTGTTATAGGAATCGGATCAATTCATTACTATAAACTATAATAGTTAGGTCCACACAATTCTCCAGTCAGTCCAGTTCTAGAGGCGAAGAGAATCGTTTTTTAAACAATATAAATAATAGTAGATTCGACTAACACAAACAGTGATTCGCGCGCCTTCGTCGCACAATCACCTTCGTGCTGTGATCAATGGAGTTATGCATCAACAGTTTTAATAAAATGTTACTTATATACTTTTATATTATCTATATTTTCACAGACATAAGTTCAGTGAGTGCAAAAAGTGCAATAAAACGTGAAACACATGTAAGTGACCTTTTACCCCCAGACTTATTACCACCCCTTACACAAAATGAAGATATTGCTGAAATAAAACAGGTAATCAAAAATAAAGTAAAAAAGAGATTAGCTCCTCCTATGAATTTCATGTTGAGAGCTGTAGAGCCCGAAGGTGACGAATACTATGATAAAGGGCAAGGAGACACAGATAGTGATGATTATTATGAAAAGAAGGAGTGGTCTGATTCAAATAAACAAAATGAAGCAGAAGATAAAGAGAAAACAGTCAACCACACTGAGCTTTCGGACATAGATGGAGTTGTAAATATTATAGTTGGCAAACCTAAAAAAGTTGCAGGAGAGCCTAAAGAACCTAAAATAGAACTTCAAAAAGCTATTGAAAAAATACCCAAACCTGATTCTGAAAAAACAAAGACAAAAAATGTACCAAATAGAGGTAAACTTCGTAAATATGAAGACGATGTAGATTATGAAGAGAGCGAAAGTGAAAAAGTGAAGCCTCATTCAACAGATTATGAAAACGAGAACGAAGCAAAAAAGACAGGTATACTGGACAGTGTTGATGAGCTAAAAGAACGTCACGCAAAAGAACAAAAAGTTATAAATGAAAAATTAAAGGAAGAAGAAATGAATATAGAAGAACAAGAAAGAGATAAAATTAAAGTTAATATCTATAGCGTAGAACAGGATAAATATGATGACAGACGTAAAGAAAAAAATCATAAGCATTCATCGGAATACGATGAATACGAAGATAAAAATGATTCCTCTGAAGAAAAAAAGGTAGTAACTCGTGCAAGATCATCACCTACATCAACGACACAAGTACCAATTAGAACAAACAAACAGAGGTTAAGAAAAGATAAACAAATTGAAACTGGAAAACTGTCAGTGTTCAAGAACCCTAAACTGTTTATGATTTATGATGATGAAATAGAAGAAACTAGTCCAATACCATCGACAGCAAAATCACTTCGTAATTCGAAAAATAATAAAAAAGTTAAATATTCAGCATCATATACGTCTACTCCATCGAATATGGACGAGAATGAAAGAATATCGCTACTACCTGCAGACCTTGGTGGCAAAGAAGGAGAGCCTACATTATTCTTTCCGAAAAAGAGAAAAAATAAGAAACGTAATAAAGGCAAATCGACTAATCGACCCACAGATTCGACAGTTGCAGAGACAGTGGGCGCTAATCAGGCAAAACAAGTACCTACGGCTGTTGCTGATGATACTACAGTGGAATCGACGGATTCGACGGCAGCGAATACTATTGTCACTGACACTACTGCAGTATCCGGACCTACTGCAACAGATGGAGGACCCACGGCCACTGAACCAATAACAGATGCTGTTGCAGATTCAACTGATCACAAAACTGAGAAGAAGATTGAAAATTATGACCGTGAAAAGGGTGAGTAAAATATTTTTTATTTCCTATTTTTAAGGATTGTTTTTGGTCTATATAATTTAACTTTAAACCTAAGATTTCAAAATCCATAGCCAATATCTAAGAGAAGGTTAGCTATGAAAATTTAGGTCACTAGGAGCAGAACAGGGGTCATTAATCATATTTAAAAATACAGTACTTTTACGACAACTGTGTCGGACATGCATAATATTGAATTTCATTTGACAGACACATTGTTTCTTAAATTGTAAGCTAGTTTTGTAACAATATCTATCAAAATCGTTTTTTCTCACGATCGATCGATTTTCAACGATAAACAAAGGATTCTCTCATTTCATTTCTCCTCTTGTCTTTGCAACTAACATTATTTACAGAATGTAGTTTTGGAAAATCTGTTCTCTACAAAACTATTAAATACTTTTATATCATCTATTGTCTTATTAATTTATATCAAACTAGCTGAACCCCGCGGTTTTACCCGCAGTTATTGTTGTACCGCGAGTAACGCCGCGGGACAAAGTTAGTCTTAAAAAAAGTAGCCTAAGTTACTCCCTGGATCATCAGCTACCTGCCAGTGAAAGTCCCGTCGAAATCGGCCCAGCCTTTCCAGAGATTACCCGGAAGAAACAGACAGGCAGACAGACAAAAATTTTTTTAACTACATTTTTGGTATGTGTACCGTGTATACATACATATGCATTAAATAAAAAGCGGTTATTTTAATATTACAAACAGACACTCCAATTTTATTTATTTGTATAGATAATCAATTAGGCCATCGCAGTCCACCTATGGACATGGACATACCCGAATTGCACTACGAGACATGGTCCTTCGCCTTTCGCATTTACTTCGTCGTCACGGGATAAATAGGATGGTGACGCATCATATTTTTGATCTATAACCACGTAGACCAATATAATATATATGATGAACTGTTAGTTGAACTATTGTTTTAAACATACGCATAACATTTTCAAACAATGAGCTGCGAGGTTCGTAGTACTTCTCAATGTATAGATAATGGATGCGCATTTTCCGTGTTCAAGTCATGAGAAAAGCAATGTTTTCTAACAATCCCTTGTGTTTTTCAATCATGACATCATCTTAGTTTTGATTTGATTGAAATGTCAATAGATTAATAATGGCCTGGATGACATATAAGCTACATAAATGTTATAAAACTTTTTACATAGTCGGGTTACAGTTTTTTCAAATTTTCTTGTCATCAAAAGAAAACAAAGCCACGAGAATATTTATTACATTCCTATAAGAAGTATTAAATTGTCTGTCTATTTAGAATTTAGGTATTAGTTTCTCAGATATTTTTGTGATCCGAGTTTGTTCCTCAAAGCCTTATATGTTCTCCTTATAATGGGGTTTTTGTCCTATTTTACCACTCTGTCAGATGGGTTGTAACGGGGTTTGTTTCAAGGCTTCCTTCTCTTTGCGTTAATGTTATCCTGTTTCTTTACAAGAACCATGGTATAATTAAAAAAACGTAAAACTAAAACTCAACTACGACAAAAAACGACGCTGAAAAAGCATGACACAAGTTTCAAAAGCCGTAGTCACGCGTTGTTAAATGGACTATGGTACATTACTAAGTTTTAAAGGCCGTAGTGCATGTAGTGTAATGTACCATAGTCGATAACACTTTTTTTTTACTTGTTTTTTATTTAAATGTTTTGGTGCCTTCATAATATTAATTTCTTTGCAAAGTATGTTTTAAATAGGTACCATAGAAATATCACAATTATCGAATAAATCCGGACAAAGTCACGAGAAAATGTTAATAATATATATATTTTTGAAAAATACGACATATTTATGTAAATTTATTTTTTAATACAGTACTTTATATCGGCTAGAGGGCGCCGCCTTAGATTCAGTGACACGTCATATAGCATATAACCAGAAGAGGATCATGACGCTTCTAACCACACCTCATTTGTCGAGTTCTAATAAGTAGTTAAGGAGCTATGAAGGAACAAATGAACATACATACCCACATAAATAGCCTGTCAAAAGTAAAACCCTCCTTTGGCTTTCCCGTAGTCGGGTAATAAGGGCGGAGATACTCTATATTCTTAATCTGTCACCACATACTGTCACCACATAGCTTATGGTTTCCACACAACCTGAGTGATCGATTGAGGGACCACCTTCCGAATGCTAGTTCTTTTTATACAGAGAACGCGGAAGATAGATATTTAGTAAATTAGTTTTTACTAATCCTTTACTGAAGATACTCATTTAAAGCAGTTTTAAATAAAAATAAAAATAAATAAATTAATATTTCGGACATCTAACACACAACGCTATCCAGTCCCAAGCTAAGCAGAGCTTGTGTTATGGGTACTGGACAACTGATACAAATACATATTATTCTTTTTTTTGTAAATACATATTATTATACATAGAAAACACCCAAACTCCGAAACAAATATTTGTAGAATATATAAACATTTGGTCCGACCCGGGAATCGAACCCGAGACCTCATGATCAGTAGTCGCACACGCCAACCGCGAGACCAACGAGGCAGTCTAGTTGTTACTTGTTTTCAAGATATGGCTGGCTATGAGTCACGATTGAAGGACCACCCTTAACCGATTGTAACTTTTAATTAACAGCTTTTACAAATTAGGGACTAAATTTATGATTGTTTGAGATCTTTTAAGCCTAAGCATTCCTTAAAATTCCAATGTGGTCCCTCAATGGGGACGCAGGCGGAACCTATATTCTCAAATATATTATCAAAAAGGAGCGTTACAAGATGTTTTCTTTCTACTGTTTTTTTTTTATTTCCTAAGCACGTGTCCATCAAGTGTGCGAAACCTGTAATACGTCATACGCAAGTTACATTTCACCAATCTTAAAACCAACTTATTTATTCCAGTCAATGTATAATATACTGTAGGAATTTAGACCTTATACCTTTAGAACATGATTTATATTTCAAGAAATTAGTTTATCGAGGGTGAGTTTTATGTGTTTCACATACAATACACCCTAATTCCTTGACAAGGATTTCGTTTCAGAGAATAGAGTATTCTATTATTACTATCTGACTTTTATTGATGAACATGAGTCTTTGTAACTATTTTTTTTCTATCAATAGTCCGTCGTATTATGTCAAATGGTTGACATCAGATGTCATTGGTAGCTTTAACTTAATTGGGTCCAAATCAACAAGATACAACTGGGCAACGGAGCACTGTCCCTCAAAATATCCATTATATTTAATTCTCGTGTCAGGTTGTTGTTCACGATGAACTCCGAAACTTTCTAACCGTTTTTTAATTTTATTTAAAATATGTGTTTTCTGGCGTGCCTAAGATAGGATATTAACATCATGCATTGACCAATAGAAGCCGAGCATAATCTAAAAGAGACGTATATGAATTTGCATGGGTCAACTGGTATACTATAGTTTTTTTCTGTGACCAGGTAAATACGTTCTAAGTTTGTAACTGAAGTAGTTATTACCTATCTATTAATTCTAATTTCGTGTTTCTAATTTTGAGCTCCTTTCATCTCTTATTCTACTATCTCTATGTCATTCATTGCAATCCTTTTATAACTAAAAAGAAATATGTGTAAAAACTTAATTTGAAAAAAAACGAAAAAAGAGTTCGTCTCTTATTTCGTTTTTTTTACGAACGAAATCTGTCGACAAAATATATGTGTATTGAATAAAAGTTCAAGAATATTTGTAAATCATTTCTAATAAAAGTGTTTAAAAATATAACTTTCTTGGTACTTTCTATTAATCTACAAGAAGATTATTGGTAAAAGAAAACTAGATTTATTTGATCGTATTTATAAAGGATAAGGTTAGGTATGTTTGCGTGTAGTATCTCAGAAGATTATCCCGATACAAAGTATTTTGTATATATTTTAAGAATATTTCAAAGAACATTGTTAAAGCACTTCAAAATTTAATCTATGAAATGAGTTGTTTACAAATTTGACTACGTATTATGTAAACTAGGTGTAAACTGATAGCAAGAAAAATATTTCTTATACGTAGATCAAATTTAGTAGGTTGAAATGGCAATGGACTGGTCACATATGTCGCAGAACTGACAACCGCTGGAGCGCGTTCTAGAGTAGAGACCGCGTCTTGGCAAACGTAGTGTGGGACGCCCTCTGTCCAGATGGCGGGACGACTTGCATAGGGGGGCTGGCAGCGACTGACTGGATGCGGAAAGCAACAGACCGGGCTTTGTGGTGTTCCTTGGGAGCGGCCTACGTCCAGCAGTGGACTGCAACGGGCTGATGATGATGATGATGATGAGATCAAATTTGCCTTTATTGCATAATTCTCCTAGAATATATCAAAAAGTTATTGTTTGTCTCAGGATGGGTGACTGGAAATCTAGACTAATATAATAATGCTTTAGTTTCTTTGGTTGAACGCGCCTTACTCCAGTGCTGGTTCGAATTGTAAAATGATTGAGTGTGCAAATTAAACAAATATGTCATAACGGAAAAAAATATTTCTTGTAAGAGATATATCAGTCTAGTACAGTCAGTCTATATACAAATAACTAGAATTGTATTGTTTGTAATTTTACTAAACACATTTAAAAGTATATACGGTATTTACATAAAAAAAAAACCAGCTGTCCCGGCAAACTTGCAGTGTACAGTCGTGGACAAAAAAAAAATTATTCGTGCATACAAACCATGTCCTAACAATAATGAACACATAAAATTAAGACTTATTTAATTTGGTGCAGCCGATTGGAAGCTATGCGCGTACATACATTTCAACCATTCATTTTTATATTTTTTATATAATATCTGTCTGTCTGCCTGTACGTTCCGACTAATCTCAGGACCGATTTTGACGGATTTTTACTAAAAACTTCTGATAATATAAGAAGTAACTTGAGCTACTTTTGTATTAGACTGTTTCCCCCAATATATTGTCCGCGGTTTTTAATAAAAGGTACAACAACAGCCTTGGGTCTCATTACGGAACCCTATATAATCGTAGCTCGATACACACTTGGCCGTTTTTTTGATAATTTTCTCCTCTTCACCAAGCTCTTATTGCTTCGAAGCATATCAAATCATCTCATCGTTTCTTAACATAAAAAATGAAATTGTCATTTCATATGGAACTACTAGGAAATAATCATATCACAGTTAATATGTATATAGTACCATGTATATCGCTTTAAATGCTTAGAGAACCTATCTACCTTTTTTGAAGGCTTTGGGGTAAAACCATATGTAATGAACATATGAAAACATATCAATACGGGTTTTGTTCAAAGGGGGAGGACGTTTCAACCGTATGTATGAATTGCCCCGTCAAAGCATCGAAGGCGGAATAAGAGAAAAGAATAAAAAAGAGGACATGTTTAATTACTCGGAATGGAATGAGACAAATCGCAACAGTGAGCTATTTTCTTGAGACATCTTCTATTACTATAAATGAATGATGAGTGAATGTTAGTTTGTTTGTTACGCTTTCACGCTAAAACTACTTAACCGATCATCATGAAACTTTGTACACATACTTGCGGGTATAAGAAGTATCACAGAATACTTTTTATAAAATACGAGCGACGCCGCGGGTAAAAGCTAGTATTTTATAAAAGCTTTAGGCAAAGTCTTAGGGTAACGATCTAAACAAAAACTATACAGAAGTAAATTGTAGGTAAAAATTAGGTACATAAAAATTATAAGAAAAGAAAATCGCCGTTTAAAATTTCAAAACTAAATTTTTATGCAATTGATCTTCTTTTCAATAATAATTATTATATGTACTTAAATATATATAATACATCAATACATACATTTATTTACATTTATTCTACTAGGTATACCTACATTTAAACCTTAGTACACAGTGCATACCTTATCGCTCTTACACATTGCAATCGGCTATATCGGATATTTGATATCACATCAGGTGCGGGCTTCGCTTTATATGCGATAACGTGTTATTGACTAATGAATACTGTAACTTAAGGCTCGTATTCACTTTGACACATACTAGTGCGAGTGCAGGTGTGAAGTGCAGGTAATCGATGATTGGTAGAAAATATTATCGTATTTTTCACCAATGATTCATCACCTGCACTACGCACTTGCACTCGCACTTATCAAAGTGAAAGCCTTTACAGGTTAGTTATAGTATCGTTGTGCCTGGGTGGCGCAGTGGAGACTGCTGTGTTTGTGGTCTCAAGTTCGATTCCCGGGTCGGAACAAATGTTTGTATGATCTGCAAATATTTGTTTCGGAGTTTGGGTGTTTTCTATGTGTAATATGTATGTATTTACAAAAAGAAAAGTATTTATGTATTTATATCAGTTGTCTAGTACCCATAGCACAAGCTCTGCTTAGTTTAGGACTAGATGGCGTTGTGTGTTAGATGTCCGAAATATTATTATATTGTTTTACTCTGTTTGTACAATTGCTTAAAAGTCAGTTTTATGTAAAATTATGTGAAAAGACAACTCCTGCATTTGTAATATATTATATCCTGTGTCATGGGAGACTTTACAAACATATATGTAACGAATACAAATAATACCAAGACTCAGAACAAGAATTTGTGAATCGCACAAAGTGTTATCCCGTGTGGGATTCGAATCCACGACACTTGACACGGTAGAAAGCTGCGTGTCGATCGCTTTAACCAGTCGAACATCTTTCTTGTGTTGGTGTTCCGCTGCTAATCTCATTCTCTACCCTGACAAGCTATGACCCATCTCATCCCAAACGGTTATTGTCATCAGGTGCAACCACACGTCACACGTCGGTTGTACTATACTTTATCTCGATATAGATATCTGTCTTTTAGAACTATTAAACGGTACTTTCATATTTTGACTGATTTAATGATTTGTTGAGTTCTTTGTGTTCGTTTCTTGGATATTTTCAAAGTCACCCACGTCGCAGGACATATTAGTAGCAGGAGTTGTAAAAAAAATCTAGACATCTAAACCAGAGTTGGTGGTATTCAATCAGATTAAGATTTTGATAGATTGATTGATGAAATATACACGATAATTTTTTAAATTTTTAGCCATAATTCATTGATAACATGTGTATGTATTTAGTGACATATTTATCAGGCACCTCTAGTTACTGCCTGCCAGTGAAGTTTGTGTCAAAACTGTCATGTATAACTTTCAAATATGAAGTGGTTTTTAATCGACTTCAAGAGGGTTCTCAATTCGACCGTATATATTTTTTCTTATTTTTATATGTGTTCGCGGATAACTTCGTCGTTTATGAACCGAGTTTGATGATTCTTTTTTAATGGAAAGGAGATGTCCCAAAGGTGGTACCATGATAAGGACATTAATATCTGATGATGGCATCTAAGAGAAATCGAGTTTGAACCTTGAAGTCAAGGTAGAGGTAGTCAAGTTAAACATTGTTTAACTCGGAGAGCACGTCAAGCCACCGGTCCCGGTTGCCATGAACATCTATGGTAATCGTTATTGAAAAGTCAGTGCCCTCAAATATACTGACACTAGTTTCAACCTACGAATTCAGTTTCTACCCTCAGGGTTGCGGAGGTCCGGTCGCTCCGTGTAAAAACTATTCTTTAGGTAAAACTGGATGGAACTAGTAGTCGACTCCAAATAATCTTGTGATAAGGCTAGGAAGAAAAAAAATAGAAGTTGTTTAAAAGACAATATTTAATTGTACAATTCCAACTGAAGACTTAAATTCTCATGACTTTCTATAACGAATACGCTACGGTACAAAGTTGAACTTTAGTTGCGTAGAAATGTAAACACCGTTAAAAAACTAATGCATTTCGTTCAACCCATTATAAACGCACACAAAAACTCGAGTAACATGAAATTATTTATGCGGTAGCTAATCAATACAATTGTGAGACTGCAATCAACTGAATTAGTCAAGGTCACGATGACAAATAGTTCGACACGTCTCTCAGTTTCGTACGACTTACGAAAGGGAACCTCACGACATTCGTTGCGATATCTTATTAGATTGATTTTATGCTCTTGTGTTAGCTCAAATGGTTGGTAATAATAAAAAAATACACTTTTAATCCAAAAAAATACAATTCAGTTCAATAAGACACGCTTTATTGAAGTGAATAGTATTTTTTTTATTTGAACTGTATTGTTAGTTTTATCTGTAAATGAAGTGTATCAAAGTGTTTTATATACAATATAGATTATTCATTCGGGTTATATAATTCAAATACAACATGTTGAATAATAGTACATTCAAATATTGACAAAGGAAAGATAGAATTTAAAATGTACATTTAAAAGGAAAGACAGATAATAATATGTGCATTCAATCTAAAAAATAATTAGACACTACATTGCATTAAAATTCATTGCATTTTTAATTGTTAACATTCTTTGATATGGAACTTACATTTACACGATAATATTTGCTTTGAGTCAACCTATCGCTGTCTATGGTATCCTTCGACACGAGGGACTAATAACGATTTGAAACAGATAACTAATTATAAAAAAAAATCCCCGACTGCATCAATATCTGCCATCTTTATTAAATTCATTGAAGAACTGAAAAGACAGAAAGAACTAAAAATTTTTTTTTTTCTTTTGAGGTTCCCTCAGTAAATCTTCGTTAGACGAATCTATTGACACCACTCACATAAAAATACGACAAGCTATTAAAGCTCTAGGGCGTGCCAAAGAAATTTACATACACACACTCGAAAAAAATAACCCTCCTACTTACGCAGTCGGGTAAAAACTAGCTGGCAGGGGATGGATGCGAACTGCCCAAGACCAGGATAGTTGGAACTCCTTGAGGACCTTTATTGAGCAGTTGAAAATTTGGTTGGCCATCTTTAATTTTGAGAACAATAAATAACTTGTCCCATTTCACACACGGTCGCCTAATCCAAATTTGAGTTTGTTTTATGGTAACTAGACTGTTGATAAATAGCTTAATATATTAAGATATATACATGCACATTATAGGTAAAAACCACCAGAGTAGAGTAACTTTAAAAAAAAGGATGAAAAAAAAAAGTTATTTAAATTGTAAAGTTATTAAACAAATGATAATGCTCATAACACAATTGTTTTGCTTAGATGGGAATTGCAACCACGTTTACCTAAAACCACCCAAGTGGCGTACAATTGGAGATAATTATGTCCAGCAGTGGACTGCAACAGGCTGATGATGATGGCTCAATAGCCAGTTAAGCAGTGCAAGCTTCTTGAATCGCAATTATCAATGGGCGCTAGTAGTCACTGTCAATCCAATCTGTTCATTAACTTCCTATTCCATTAAGCAGGATATTGAATCTTGATTCTAATTGAATCAATTTAGACCCTTAAGTGGAAGAATCTAACGTAGCTACGCATTCAACCGTCCAACTTAATACCACAAAAATCAATTCTTCAATCACTATAGAAATAATTCAGTTACCGCAAACAGAATTGGCTAAGAAAGAAATGGCAAAAAGAAATAAATAAAATCCAGTGTTACCGCAAGAGCTGTATTAAGCACCCACAATTTGCCAACTGTTATTAAAGTAATTTTGTTTTCATACTCTTGCTCCTCTCCCGCTTTGCTAAGGAGGGAAGTGGACTTATCATATTACCAACTCCTCCTGTTTTTTCTTCTGATTAACTTCGTTGCGGGTTCCAAGACAGTTATTTTTTTCCTGGGACTTCCCGAGTGTCATAGCTTGGCGTGTTCTTGGTCGCTGCTGTTGATCCTGGTGTACAAGAGTTACAGTGGTGGGCGTGTGGGCGAGATTAGTCCCACTCTTGCTCCTCTAGCCTAGTTGATATTATTGTTTAGCGTAACATGAGTTAAACTTTTAGATGCATTTTCCGACTTGTGCCTACATTTTTACCCGTCTGCGAAAGAAGAACGCTCTGGAACCTAAGGGGCTTGTTTTATTTTTTTATGTAAATAGTGTCAATAGATTCGTCTTAGTCGCGAGAGTGACACTGTGGGTACATCATAATAAAGAAAAACCTGAATTGAAAGAAGATGGAAGATATTGAGGTAGTCGGGTTTTTGTAAGTTTTAGTTTTACTTGTATCTAAATTTATTTACAAAATTTAGCTATATTTAGGTCTGTAGGCGTGTTTTACAATCCTCAGAACAAGCTCTGGTTATTGTGTGGCTAGATAGTGATGTGTACTATTATTCTTCTATATATTTATTTAATTGACCATTGTAACATGAACTATGCTCATTATAATAGACTTAGTACCATAACAGATCTACATACCTTTTCACTTCATAACACATTTTAGCAACAATAGATATCGAAAATATTGTATTTTAAGCTATTTCTGTATAACAAATCGTTTTATCTTAATCCCTCATCTCTTTTCTAAGAATATCTTAGTATTTACCATCAGAAATGTATATTAGTGTTGCTTAATCCAATACAATATCTGTTGCGTAGGAGTGTTCATTTTCCGCATATTACCAGATATCAGACTGACGGATCTGATCAATTAGACGTAACACACTCTCATAGACCGATGGTTCCACTGTAAGCGAGTATAAGAGCGATTTTAAACACTATAATACACATAAAAATACCTGAAAATCTTAGCTAGAGGTTAAACATACAATTAACCATTATGTATTTTTTGTCACTGTATTAAATTTATAACAAATTAGTAATTCTTGAAATAATTATTTATTTTATGCAGAAATAAAAGTTACAATCAGATCATTTTGTACCTTTAACATAATGTTTCACACAAACACGCAAAAAGCTTAATAAGCGCACTTATAGGAAATTGAACAGGTATGGTTTGGAAAAATAGAAACAAATAAAGTTTTAGTAGACCTCAAAAATACTTACCAGATCGACTGAATACTGAAAAGGGCCCAGTTAGAACCACTAGCAAGCATTATGAAAGTAGTAGTTTTAGAATTTGGAAGAGGCTCCCTCTGTCTGCGTGATTGAGGAAATTGTGGGCCCTATCTGAGCCACTCAGAAATGTAGGATAGTAATGCTCTAGCAATATGGACCGTTTTAATTTATGTGACGTCACGGTCTCACAGAAAATTGTTGTGAAGCAACCGTAAGTGAGGTTACCGAAGACCCAAATAATCCCATTAACTTTTTGGCGGAGAAATCACAACTACTAAATTTGTGACTAGTTAAAAGTGTCCATCACTTACCATGAGGATACCTATCTACTCATCTATCCTACAAAGCATAAAACTAGATTTCTGAAATACATATGCATCTCAAAGTTTTGTTCTCTTTATCCGCTAACCGCTAACAGTAGGACCTCGGCGCATATACAGCTGTTCGTGTAAGTGCACGATCCCTTGATGCCTGTCAGAATAATTGTTCGTATATTAAAATATATATTATTTATTGCTTTCAACTAATTATTACTAGATGCGTCCCGCGGTGTTACTCGCCGTTTATCACATAAAATTATTAGTGTGAAAACAGTATGTGTATGTGTTAATCCAGGGTGTCCGTTTCCTACACACCAAATTTTATTAAAATTGGTATAGCCGTATACGCGTGAAGAAGTAACAAACTTACACATTCACAAACTTTCGCCTTTATATATTAGTGTGATTATAGTGTGACAGTGTAATTATTTCAACTTAGTCACGCTCTATATTACTTCTTAAGTAATTACATTAAATAAACATATGGAAGACCCATGCTTTGGCACAATTGGGTTGGCTCGACCTTATTGCTTTATTGCTACCAGAGACACACACACGAGCAGCGTTACACAATTTTTTTCATTGGGTTGAATAGATAACATACCGACTGAGTAAAAGTCCAAGACCTCGTGCTCACTTTTGACACTTGGGATGCAGGTTTCAGGCTTAGCTCCAGGTAATCTGTCTTTCGTTTGCACCTTAAAATCCATCATTTTCTTCAATCCAATATTTCAACGTTCACAAAAATGAGAAGGATTCTTGACGATATCTTGATAAGTATTTCCTACCCTCTTTTCTAATTTTTCTGTTTTATAAGTTCACAATATTTTAACTATCACTAACAAAGGACAACTCTATGTGTGGTCGGTGCTGATGAAATTGATGACTTCTATACAACCGCAACCGTTTATTCCTTATTTAAACCCCCTTAAGGAAGCTATTTCATAGAAACCTTTCGTGTGCGTGTACAACATAAGAAACATTAACTAATAAAACTGCCAGTGTGTAGTCTGATTGGTATTAATATTTAAGTATTATTATTAAATATAAAAAAAAAAAACATTAAATAGGGTCTGCATTTAATCAGTGACTCAGGGAAACTAATCCAAATGCACTTGTAGATTTAAATACATTAATAGTACAGTATTACTAAAGTTTAATAAACTTGTTCCATTTACTTATGTTTTGTCACCTCTTAGGTTTCGTTGCAGACTGCAATTGCGTTGCTCCGTTCAGACGATGATGTCATACTAACAATAGTCTCAATAGAACCAATGTAACAAGAAACTTTAAATTACTAGAATATTGAAAGTAAAGGAAATAGCGTTTTATAATGTCATAAGCTTTTATTTATTTATCTATCCATCTAGATATAAACAAAAATGAATCATCGAAATGTATATACGCGCATAACTTCCGATCGTCTGCATCAAATTGAATGATTCTTTTCTTGTGTTTGTTTCTGTCAGGACAAGGTTGGTATAGAAGAAAATTTTAAGGCAGGGTTATAGCTATTTCTAGTTCGTGACTGGAAACGTGAGGCGTACATAAATACTAAAACAAGTTTTTCGGAAACTCAGGTACAAAGTTCGCCGGGTCAGCTAGGTTCATATAAGTTTCTAGACAACGTAAAATTTTGAAATTTAAATAAAGAAGAAGTAATGCAACTTAACATTATGTAGCCGCTACTATGTGAACCATATTTCTTCTTCTTTGATGAAATGGCAACCAGCCGGATCTCTCGGATCAGCTATTTCTGCCAATGTCAAGTGTTTATAGTCTTCAAATCATAAGTCTTCAAGTCATTTAGTCTTCGTCGTGATGAAATTAATGATATAAAATATAAAAAATGTGGATGAGATGAAATGGGGAACCATATTTAATTTCTTCTTCTTCTTCTTCTTTGATGAAATGGCAACCAGCCCGATCTCTCGGATCAGCTATTTCTGCCAATGTCAAGTGTTTAGAGTCTTCAAGTTATAAGTCTTCAAGTCAATAAGTCTTCGTCGTGATGAAATTAATGATATAAAATATAAAAAACGTGGATGAGATGAAATGGGGACCGTCTTCCGAAAAAACAAAAAACGATCCCCCATATTTAATTTCCTAACCCGATGATAATTTTGACAGCTGTCATTGTCACCTTTCACCTGTCTGTCAAAACTGTATTTTTGTTCCTCTATTGATGTATAGATAAATAAGTATTATTTGGTAATAAAGACTATGGTCTTTGGACTTCAGATACTCAGATAATTCTTTATCTGAGTTCAGATATAAGACAAGTCTATGGACTTGTCTTATATCTGAACAAAGAGGTATAAATGATTCTTAGATGACGAAATCTTTCTGCGCTGAAATTTAATGAGAAGATACCAATGGAGAGTTAAGCTTTAGTACAAATAGGCCGGCTCTACCGGAGTAATACCACGGCCTCACATGAGTTCGGTATTCTCATTTTTTTTTTCCTAGTATTTGTGTGGTTACCGGAGTCCCACACCCCCACGGGTTTTAACAGTCCACTATTAGAGGTAGGTCTCTCTTTATAGAGTGCACATATGACTGATGAAATACAATTATCTGTGGACGACTATGGTTCCTTACTATTAATATTAATGATGCTATTTGTTATTCAATATCTTAAAACGCCTATATCTAGTTCTGATTCGAACATGTTGATATTATTCTTTGTAACAAATCTTCATTTAGGTCGAACGGTAGCTGATTGCATACACTGAGAAAGATCTATATTGCCGTCATTATTAACTTTTAATAATATTTATTATATAATACTACTTTTTGCCCGCGGCTTAGCCCTTGTGTTTATTTGTTATACTATCTATACTAATATATAAAGCTGAAGAGTTTGTTTGTTTGTTTCAACACGCTAATCTCAGGAACCGCTGGTCCAATTTGAAAAATTCTTTCAGTATTAGATAGCCCATTTATCGAGGAAGGCTATAGGCTATATATCATCACGCTAAGATCTACAGAAGTGGAGCAACAATGAAAAATGTTACAAAAACGGGGGAAAATTATCATGCTACGGGCATTATGAGACGCAAACGAGGTTGCGTCTGTCGGCTAGTTTATTATGTAATACTACTTTTGCCCACGGTATAAGAGTAGCCTATGTCCTTCCTCAGGAGTAAATGTATCTTAATGCCAAATTTCATTGAAATCGGTGCAACGGTTTATTCGTGAAAGCATAACAGTCAGACAAAGTGACTTTACAATTTAATAGCCGACCCACGCAACCTCGTTTGCGTCTTATATTGCCCGTAGCGTAATAATTTTCCCCCGTTTTCGAAACATTTTTCATTGCTGCTCCGCTCCTATTGGTCCTAGCGTGATGATATATAGCCTATAGCCTTCCTCGATAAATGGGCTTGCTAAAACTGAAAGAATTTTTCAAAACGGACCAGCGGTTCTTGAGATTAGCGTGTTCAAACAAACAAACAAACAAACTCTTCAGATTTATATATTAGTATAGATTAGTATACTGTTATGGATGATAGTGTAATATTATCTCTGGAAACCATGTTCTTATGAGCATACCATTCTGCAATAAACCCACTGTTGAGGTTTTTTGTATATCAATGGTTGGCGTAGAAAATGTAGTTAAAAACGAAAGTGTTAAGTGAAAGCTATAATCATGGGAAGATTTAAATCGGTTGGCAATGATACGGTTCATCTGTCATAGCCCTAGAGAGTGGAATTTATAAGACAGTTGTTCTTTAAAACTAGGGCTGGTACGTAAATTCAAAAATATTAATTTTCTACTAAAATAATGTAGTGTGTGATGGTTCTTCCGAGCTTTTTTCAAAATCGGGATAGGCATAGATGGGATTTTTTAAAACTATAACGATACAAATGTTTTTTAGGCGGGAAAACTACCACTAGACCTTCATAACCCAACGGCTACAGATGATATCGAAGTTCGGTCAAAGATATTTGTCATAATTTATAGGGGTAACTACCCGTGACGATTCCCACAGATGTTTGTGCAGGAACCAGTATAAATGGCCTAACGTGCTGTCCGACCCATGGAAGCATCATAAAGTTTTCACTGCCTCGTTGGTCTCGCGGTCGGCGTGTGCGACTGCTGATCATGAGGTCTCGGGTTCGATTCCCGGGTCGGACCAAATGTTTGTATGATCTACAAATATTTGTTTCGGAGTTTGGGTGTTTTCTATGTATAATATGTATGTATTTACAAAAAAAAAGTATACATGTATTTGTATCAGTTATGAGTACTAGACTACTCATAACACAAGCTCTGCTTAGCTTGGGACTAGATGGCATTGTGTGTAAAAATGGGGGATGTCTGAAATATTTATCATTAAAAATTTATTTACAGTATGTATTAGAAATGATCACCCATCAATAGATTGACCTGGGTAGGATAACTTAACTTCGTAATGTTTTAATGTTTATTATTAAATTTACTTAGTTTAGTTTTGTTAGTATAAAAGTTAGTATTACAAAAAATACTATTTATTTAAAAAAATCTACCTAGTTAATTGACTGCACTGTTGGACTAGTGCTACGCCAAGTGCTGTGAGTTCAAATCCCACATGGGACAACACTGTGTGATTCACAAATAGTTGTTCTGAATCTGGGTATTATTTGTGTACGTTTCATGTATGTTTGTAAAGTCCCTCGCGACACAGGAAGCATATTGACTGCCTCGTCGGTCTCGCGGTCGGCGTGTGCGACTGCTGATCATGAGGTCTCGGGTTCGATTCCCGGGTCGGACCAAATGTTTGAATGATCTACAAACATTTGTTTCGGAGTTTGGGTGTTTTTTATGTATAATGTGTATGTATTTACAAAAAAAAAGTATATTTGTATTTTTATCAGTTGTCTAGTAACACACGCTCTGCTTAGCTTGGGACTAGATGGCGTTGTGTGATAGATGTCCGAAACATTTATTTTATTTATTTATTTATTAATAATGGGGGAGTCGTTTAAAAAAACGAAAGAAAGGTACCATTTAGCCACGAGCCCAAACTCTTCTCATATAAATATAACAAGAAAGTACATTTTCTTTGTCATAAAAATGTAATACAAATCCTGTTTTCTACGTAGAAGTAAATATATCTGCACCCCCGAGAAAAAGTCGTTATTAGATGAAATCCCACTTCTCACTGCTACAAGTTAAGATGAAACTTAGTCACTTATAAAATAGTACACGGATTGGATGGTATTTACACTGTGCAGGCAAATATCAGTATATCAATTTATGAAATTGATTAATTAAGATAACCCGTTTATAAAGCCATCCCACCAAAGACCGCAATTCGTTATTATACGACTCGAAACCCAATCGGTGCTAGGTAATTCATAAGTTGCATTTTACTAAATAAGTGAAGTAACTAAATTACTAACTCTAACTAAACCTTCTCTAATTGCGTGGAGAGGAGGTGAAGTTCAAAGACACTTTAATTCTACAACACACTTTCCTGTTACTTATATATTTACAGTAAAATTTCTGTCATTTTTTATTCACTTCCTATATTTTAGGAAGGTAGGAACTTCAGAGCCTGTACCAATTTAGTCTTCTGTCGCTTACCTGTCAATGTGCGGGCGCCAGAGTGCAATTGAATTGTGTCTAGAGTCGTCATGGCGGCTAACTTACCATCCTCTGAGAAATTTAATCCACTCCTTGTGTGATATTATACAATACTAGCTGACCCACGCAACCTCGTTTGCGCCTTATATTGCCCGTAGCGTGATAATTTTCCCCCGTTTTCTAAACATTTTTCATTGGTGCTCCGCTCCTATTGGTCATAGCGTGATGATATATAGTCTATAGCCTTCCTCGATAAATGGGCTATCTAACACTGAAAGAATTTTTCAAATCGGATCCACTGTTCCTGAGATTAGCGTGTTCAAACAAACAAACAAACTCTTCAGCTTTATATATTAGTATAGAAATGTTGTTTGTTATAAGAGTCTGTCTCTAATGAGGTGAAGAAAACTCATTTCGACCTTTTTGAAACAAATAATCCGCATTGAAATATGCAGATTATATTAATTCGAATTTGTGAGGATGTACGAATGTTTGTATTTTTTCTAGCAGAAATCACTGTATGTGTTCATATGAAAATATGATAAAATATATAAACAACTAGCTGAACCCCGCGGTGTTTTTTTGTACCACGAGTAACGCCGCGGTACAAAGTTAGCCTAAAAAAGTAGCCTAGGTAACTCCCTGGATCATCAGCTACCTGCCAGTGAAAGTCCCGTCAAAATCGGTCCAGCCGTTCCAGAGATCACCCGGAAGAAACAGACAGACAGACAAAAAAATAATAATTCATTTTTGGTATATGTACCGTAAATACATACATATGCATTTAGCAAAAAGGGGTTTTTTAATATTACAAACAGACACTCCAATTTTATTTATTTGTATAGATAATTCCGTTTTAGTTCAGTTGGCTGCACGGATAGCTTAGTGGGTTAAGTGGTTCTCAGGGCAGTACATTGAGTGTAATGGGTTCAAAACCCACATAAAACAACACTTTTTGTGATCCAAAAATTGTTGTTCTAAGTCTGGGTGTTCTTTGTGTCTGTTTCATGTATGTTTGTATAGTGCCCCGTGACACAGAAAATATTTCAAGCAAAAATATATTACCTCTTATTTATTTATTATATTATATATAACGATATTTATTGTTCCGTAGGTGGCAAGAAAGAATACCATTCATCACATGAAGAGGAGAATAGCGAAGTCGGCAAAAAGGCGTACGAGGTGAGAAGATAGATCTATAGTAAAACATAAATAATATTATTTTCAAATCATCTACTTTATTCAATTATCTATATTGATTTACGTTCTATGA
The DNA here is from genome assembly GCA_905220595.1 of Spilosoma lubricipeda. Taxonomy (NCBI): domain Eukaryota; kingdom Metazoa; phylum Arthropoda; class Insecta; order Lepidoptera; family Erebidae; genus Spilosoma; species Spilosoma lubricipeda. The sequence goes on from HG992294.1 coordinate 3,247,145, forward strand.
TAGAGTCGTAATTATTTCTCTCCATTCTAAATAGTGATGTGCTTGAATTCCATATCCGAATCTTAAACGGTTATTTTAGGTTTTTACATGTTATTACTTTAAAACGCGAAAGTAACGTATTTATATAATAATAACAATTAATTGATTCCTTCATATACAATGTTGACTCTAATATAAAATTCAACTGAGCATTGGGATCATGCTTGGATATGTTATATATATATAAATATATGTATGTGTAGATATAATGTCTGTAATACCAGATTATACAAGTACTATAAAGAGATCAAATACCTTTAATTCATGTTCGTAAACGTTTGGTTCTTTACATCGTTATTTTAATGAATACAGATCACAACTTTCAAAAATATCCCATCCTACGAATATCCGTCAATTCAGGCACATCACTAAATTTGTTTATTACATTATATGGTTTTCACGTGCTATTTTCAACGAAAATTTTCATTCATCATATTTCTTTTAACAATATTTTTAACGAAAAATCGACTTCAAGACTTGGACTAAATTGAAACGGGAAGCATCAGCTTTTAAATAAAAAAAGTATCATCAAAAATCGGTTCATCCAGTCGAAAATTCTGTTCTGAAACATAAAAAAAATACAGTTGAATAGAGAACCTCCTCGAAGGTTAAAAATGTTTTAAACGCGTGGGAGTATATATTCAATGAAAGTAGATTAAGACTTAAGAGCCTTAAGATCGTGTAAGCCGGTATTCACTTAACGTGAGAAGGATTGAAATGGAGAGTAAAAATAAACTTTGAAAATTACCAATAAAAACGCATCTATTTAAAACGAAAATGATAATATTGAGGTCAATTTAATTATAGATGAAAATATATGAACAAATACTGAAATTCTTTAATTTCGATATTGTTATTAAACTTTAAAATAAATCTAATATTTTATTTCCTAAAACGAAACGTACAATAATCTTATAAATCTAAGTCTCTTTTGTATAAAATAATAATAAGAAGTAAGTATAATCCACTTCAATTCACTTACATCATGATGAATTTTATTGAACTAAATGTGAAAAAAACTGTATTATACAAATGATAATAATAATTCCGTTGATCTTTTAAAATTTTCATATGAAATATATAATTAAATATCAAAAAAGATAAGATGCAACAATCATACAAACATACAAATAAGATGAACAAACATCAACAATTCCACATATTCCCGAACCTAATTTAAATCCAGATAAGGACGAAATCTGCTGCCATTACTTGGACCTCTCTGATTTGGAAAAATTGGTACTTAAATATGAAAAGAAAAGTTGGTGAAATGGGAAAACAATGGTAGCAAAGATATAGCCTACACGGATGAGTCGAAGAGACGGCTCGAGATCGTCAAGAATTTCCTAGTCGTTTGTATATATTTTCAAATAATATTTTTTAATAAAAAGGTCACCGGGATGTCAACCAAGAAACCAGGCTTGTCATCAACAAAGACACTGAAAGCAAAACCTTGGTACTATATTTATATCGACGTAAGTTTTGTGTCAATGTTAGTCTAATTCATAATATTGATACTAATTTGTGATGTTCGTTGCTGAAGATTATAAATTAAATGTAAGTAGGTATTTGTTTTAACTATTTAGGTTGTGTTATTTGATCGTTGTGTGAATAGAACAAAAATGGGTCCACTTGCATTAGTATTTTAATGGTAGGTACTATAATCGTGATTATCAATAGCCTTTAACAGTCCACGGGTGAACATAGGTCACTCTTTAGAAATGCACAGAACGCACAGAAAATCAACGTAAAATGACAGCGATCATACTGTCGTGTTTCGTTGGTGAGTGCGAGACCGGAGGCCCAATGATGCAGAAGCATCACTAGCCCGCCATGGTGTGGGTCACCATGCTGCATTGTTGCATTGTCTGCATTCGCAGTATGGTGACCACCACTCTTGGAGTCTGCTTATGCTTTCCATCAGGCAGAGCAGAGTCATTTTGGCAGGGCTAAACATAAAAAAAAAAAAAATAATGAGTTTTTACTCTACTGTACCGCGCTACTTAGACGGGTTATTATGTATATGGTTTGGTTCAATATTCCCTTCTCTTCGCGGTACTGATGTTCTGCTTGTTTATTCCCTTAGTAGCCTCTTACGAACCCATGGGATGAATGATGATGTCCTCCCAGACGCACCCGTCCAAGGCAACTCCCGCGCAAGTTTCAATTTTCAACAGACATTCCTGCGCTCATGTGCCCGCACGTGGCTCGCGAAATCAAATTTGGTTTTGAATGTGCGGTCACAGAAGGCACAGTAAAGGTCACCCTGCCCGTTGTAAGTGTAGTTGTAGGAAGGCTTTGGTCGTGTTTTACGAAGTTGGCGTTTAGCGTCTAGGCTTTTAAGACGGCTTTGTTCATATTTTTTAATGCCCTGATGGACAATTTGCCGCCATTGCGTCCTGTTAGCGGCTAGTTCCTCCCACAACTTAGGAGATACGGTGATTACCCTTAAGTTGCTTTTCAGTACATCCTTGTATCGCAGATATTTATGATACTTTTTGAATTTGTTTATGTTACATTTTTATATGATTAGGTATTTTATTTTAAGTTGAATATATTAAATTTATAAACGCATTCATGAGATGGTATTGCAATATTGCTCACCCAACGACGTTTTACCGATTTGTATATTTTGTTTATCCGTTTATTTGATTCAAGTTCGAACAGCCCGACTTCACTAGTGATGAGGATTGTGTTACATTACTGCAAAGCCTGAACTACACTCAATATAAGGTTTAAATAAAATTTTAGTCGCTAAATATCAGCGATTTAGTTCGAAAAATTGAAATTTTTATATTTTCGATACTTGTACAAGTGGACCCGCCGTCATTGACCAACTAAATATTTAATTAGTAACAGTAATTGTTTTTGTCATCAGTAATCAATATCATAGTTACTAAAATGTGTTTACGTAAACTAAAGTAAAAACAAGTTGATGTGAAACAAATTGATGTTTAACAAGCGATAAATAATGTTAAAAAATCTATCAAAAGAAGTAACAACATTTTTTAACGTGTTTGGAAACTGTTCAAGAATCAATTGATTTTCAATACCAATCAATTATGTATTGAAAGCATGCTAGCCTTATCCGGATTTCCAGATAAAGGTGAAATCACAATTTGTTTTTCAATTTTTTAAAGTAATTTGAATTGTCGATAGCTTTTTTTTGTAATGTCTATCATCTAGTAATTAGCTTGTTTTAAGAATAGGAAACTGATTTTTTCAGAAATATTAACGATATACCCACTTGTGGTCGATTTTAACGTCAGTTTGTTTTATATTGGCCTTTCTATGAATGGGCCGGCTAGACCAGAGTGATACCACGGCCTTAAATAAAACCGGTGTGAAATAGCGTCTGCGCTGTGTTTCACCGAGTGAGTGAGGATACCGGGGGCCCATACCCCAACCCCTCCCTGCATCACTTTTCCCATCCCCCAAAGGTCGGCAACGCACTTGTGACGCCTCTGGTTTTGCAGGTGTCTATGGGCGGCGGTAATCACTTACCATCAGGTGATACGTCTGCTCGTTTGCCCTCCTACATCATAAAAATAAATAAAAAATATAAGCATTTCTTTTAATCGAAAGGACTGATAGAATTCGATGGCATTCATACATATGAATGCCATGATACTAGAAAATGATGAACCAACATGAATGATTAGGGGGCAAAATATACTATCTTCTACCAGGAAACCTTAAGAATTGGCTGCGAAAATTGGAACTATAATGAAGGTAGAGGTGGAAGGGCTTTCTCTTCTTACCTACCTCTCGTTTTATAGTAAAAACTGGAAATTGCTTATACTGGACGGAATAAAAAGTGCAAACTCAAAAAAGTCGGGTTATAACCTCTAACTGATTGACGTGTGCATTAGGAGACTTATTATAGGTCAACGATCAGTGACTAAACGCAGAAGAAGAAGAACTGCAATTATCTGTTATTTGAAAGTCGGAGTCTTTTAACTTTATGTTACACAAAGGAATAAATATAGTAGTAATAATGTAGCCGTTTACTGCTACTCTGGTAAGTACTTTCATCCGAATGAAGTCATAAATGTAACAGAATTTCACTTATAATGCTAACGTATTGTTTCAGAATATTAAAGAATCCTCTAGGATTGTTAAAAGAAATGAGCGTTAAAATTTTTCGTTCGAATTTTGAGTTCGAAAATTTGAGTCGTTTTAGTAAGAATCTTAGAAAGTTATTTTCGTTTTCGTACACACGTAGTAAGTAATTTTTCGCAGACGTTTTTGGTTGAAGCCTTATTTCATTTTATTATTCGGTTAGTTACACCCGTGATATAATAAACCACGCAAATAATTGAATTTGCGCGGAACCCAAACTCACAAACTACTAATGCAAATTGGTCCTTAATGTTACGAGACCCTGTGACGAATACTATTCTCAACAATACAGTATTGTTATCAACAGCTAAAAACTTCTTGTGAATCATCACTATTGTTCTTTTCGTTTGTTGTGTTACCAGTCTAAAATATTATTTGAAAACATTCTTATATCGATCTATCATTCTATATTTATAAATGGTGTTTTATATTATTGTTTGTGATATTTATGAAAGGTATCTAGGAATTATTATGTAAATTTCTACCATAGTTCGTCTAGATTGTTTTACTTATGATCTGTGGTCCTGTTTTATTATTTACTAGATGAGTTGTAACACCCGCGGTACAACTTCGCCCGCAGGTAAAGCCGCGGGTCGAATCAATTAACAACACAAATAAATTTTATTTATGAAAAGTGACGGCCTCCAGCAAAGGTACCGCGCAGGCACGTTTCGTGTCAAACTGGCAACCGCTACATGTTCCCACTAAATAACAAATTAATTAAATAAACATTATCCATTGGACCGAATTATGAATCTAAACGATTCTCGAATCCTCAGAAATAGACACAAATATACATTAAAATCGATTAACCCGTTTAGGAGGAGCTTAGTGACATGCACACGCACAGAATATTTGTATATATATATATAAAGATTTATGTAATCTAAATAGACTTGACTGTAACCTAAATAATCTTTACTACCTTTTGGTTTAGTGGTTAGTGATTCTGCCTGCTAAGCTAGAGGTCATGGATCCAGGATAAATCTTTATTTAATGAACATGATCATTTGTTCCATGTCTGGATGTAATTTATGTATAACATGTATGTATTTAAAAATACATAAGTATGTTTATCAGTACCATAAAACAGGCTTTGCCCAGTTTGGGAGCAGACGGCCGTGTGTGTGAGGGTATTATTATTATTAATTTTTACTTCAAGTACAGGCACTATACTAAGGCCCATTTTCACAAGTGTCTAGACCCGGGAATCGAACCCGAGACCTTTTGATCGGCATTCACTTACGCTAACCGCTATATCAATGAAGCAGGCCTCTGAACAACGAATTATCAGAAAAATATTTGGAATCCAACCTTTTAGACTGCTCGGAATGTATGGTTTAAGTAGTCGCCACGCCGCCGCGGCGCTTCCTGCTGCGCTGAGTCTCATAGTTCCGAACAAAGTGGGATAACACTATGTGGAATTCACAAATTGTTGTTCCGAATCTTGGTGTTATTTGTGTATGTTTCATATATGTTTTTTAAAGTCCCCCGCGACATTTTCGTAAGTTGTCTTTACAATAAAGGTTTATTTAATGTTTAATTTTTTAAAGTTAGTCACTACGCCTATTTAATCAAAATTATCAACAATAGCATAAACAATTAAATTAAATACTGAGACTATTCTTTGGTCATCATCATAGGTTTTTTTTCTCCTTTTGTTGGTACATTATCTTTTAGAACATTTAAAAAAGAACAGGTAACTACAGTTTACATACTGTTTACCTTTCATGTAAAACTAACTCCATTATACCCAATTATCTGTCTTAAACAGAGTGGCCATGAATTCCTATGCCAGTATTCTTCTCATAAGGCCCTACATACTTTGGAAACTGGAAATTATAATTCGACATAAGCGGGCTGTAGAATTTGCTGTTTCCACCATATTTATCAATCCAGTACATGCTGTGGCGTCTGTTTGTGTCGATCTATGGTTTTTAATTATAGCCTCAATGTAACGTTCATAAATGTCTCTAAGTGTCTTATTTAAATAAATAAATAAAATAAATAATATGTAATAATATATTTGAATTAATGGTTTTGAATTTGAATTAAGTGTATTTATTCTTTTTATAAATGACGTTAAATCCTGTTTTAAATTTAGCAATATTCTTCTGTACGCGGATGACTTGAAGATTTATCACAGGATTGAGCAGACGGCTGATCATAACAGGATTCAGCAAGATCTAGACCGTTTTTCTGCATACTGCACTAAAAATAAACTTGCACTAAGTGTCCATAAATGCAAATCTATCACCTTTACCAAAAAGAAAAATGTCAGTAAATTTAATTATGTTTTAAACGGTACACAACTTGAAAAGGTGGAGGTTATACGAGATCTGGGAGTCTTATTAGATAGTAAACTTCATCTTGATGACCACGTTAATGCTATTGTTGGTAATGCTTTCAAGATGTATGGTTTCGTTATGCGTTCCAGTGCGTGTTTTACTCAGCCCTCTACTTATCTGTATCTGTATAATACTTTGGTTCGCTCACAACTTGAATATGCTGTGTCAGTCTGGAATCCGTTGTATGATAAATATATAACTGCTGTAGAATTAGTCCAAAGAAAATTTTTGCGCTGCATGCATTATAAGTGTTATCATAAATCATCCTCATACAAAGACCTACTAATAGCTTATAACTGTATTACGCTAGAACACAGACGCTTGTACTTGGAAGCAATGCTACTGTACGACCTGTGCCACAGTAGCTATGATTGTACTGCACTCACCAATAGACTTTGTTATGTTGTACCCACTAGAACTCATTGCCGTAATATTTGTAGCATCTTTGCAACTACCCGATGCCGCACTAATGCTGGTAAAAGGTCACCAATGCACAGAATGATTGATAGTTTTAACAAATATTTCTGTACTATTGATCTAATGGCAGTGCGTCCTAGCTCTTTTAAAAAGTTATTACTTTAAAATCTTAATGTTTATTCAAATTAAGTCAAATGTTAGCCTACAATATTATATATGTACATATATATATATATATCTAATTTTATATCACTGTCAAACACATAATATCGCTAATGTATGTTGTATAGTTGTATCTAATGTTCTCAAAGGAATGAAACCTGATAATGTTACATTACTACTATGTGGTAAATGTCGCTGATAGCACAATTATCCTTACCTTTATGTAATTGTATTTATAACCTTGTATTGTGTTGTTGTTTATTTACCTAAATAAATTAAAAAAAAAAAAAAAAAAAAAAAAAGTGACCGTATTATCGTACTTACTTAGCGGTCTTTGTAGGTTTAAACTCTTTAATAAATAGCAGAAGAACATTAAAAATTCCTCAGTCTATTTTATAATTTTAACAGCTGATTGAATAACCGCTGAAAGTAAAAATGAAAGCTTATCGCAAAAAAATGAAAGTAGTTTAATGTGTTTCAAATAGTAGGACCGGTATAACGGCCAAAATCAATTTAATATTTTATGTAATTCGATTGCGTCGACTTTTTTATTATGAAAATAATTATAGACCACTGCTGTAGTAAACGATTTGTGTTTTTTATTCTGTGACACAAATTGTTATCTAGACCTAGTCTATATAATACTTTTGTTGTCACTTCTACTTTGGGCGACGCTAATTTTCTAAAGTTTCCACAATTTTTTGTTCACGCTAATTTTCAACCGGCGCTCATAGCTCAGTTGCACTCGGTGATTAGAAACATTCACCGAGGGTAAGCAACGACGGCAAGGTCAGTACCTGGATGGGTGACCGCTAGTGGCATGTTACCTTGAGCGTCTCCGTGATTATCGTATGATAACAGTCGTGAAGCTTAGTTGGAAGCCTTTGAGCGGCTTAGAAACATCCAACGGCAAGATGACGTAGCCACAACTTTGTGTTGTCAGTTGGCCAGGGTGGGGACATATCGTATGGCCTTAAACCTCTCTTGAGAGGTGACATGAGCCCAGCAGTGGAATGTCATGGGTTGTTGATGATGATGTTGATGAATTTTCGACCCGCGTAGTCAGTTCTGAAAGAACAAAACTCGTGGTGTTCTTGTTTCCGAAACATCAATGTAGTCATGATATTAGTCACTGCGTGACCAGCACATAAAAAGCCCTGTGTAATTGTAATTGTACGAAGAATCCTATTTATAAACCAATATGCATGAGACTAGAAATCTTTAATATTCCTCTGCTGAACTCAGACCTCTCCTCAGAAAGGAGGCTTTGGTCCACTGTATAGTGTCTTTGTGGACCCCATAGTGTGGCGACACTCCACAAGGTGGTAATCTTAAACTCTCACCAGGCGGACAGTTTAAAAGACTCATGTAACAATTTATCCATAATAATCAGAACAAGTATATAATCCATTATCTTTAATCATAATCAGCCTATTGCAGTCTACTGCTGGACATAGGCTACACCCATTGCCCGCCATTCTGATCGATTTCGCGCTTCTCGCGTCCAGATCCTGCCAGCCATCTTGCGCAAGTTGCCTCTCCACCTAGCTTATGAATGTCTTACACTACGTATGGCCAGCCCACCGGTACATCAGCTTAACAATGATCCAAACTAAAATACACATACGACATCATAAGAAACACGGTTTATTTCCGCATTTTAATTTAAATAAATTTCGTATTGTATAATTTAAGTAAACAAAAATTACACTGTACAAATTTTTACTGGAAAGAAATGGTAAAGATTTGAGAGATAAGATAAGCTGTCCAATTTACAGAAAATGCTTTAGATCTTACAAAAAAAAGCAAAATAAGCAAACAATCTTTAAATCTAATACGCAAATTTATCCAACGTTTGACAATATTCAGGAAAAATTCTAAAAAAAAAACATAAGACCTTGTTCTTAGTTAATTCAAGGCTCTTCAGCCCACCCGGCTTCATATAAAGGCGTAACGATAAAGAAAATGGTATTAAATATTCCTTCTAAAGGTTTTTTACAGTAGCAACTTTTCTTTCACGTTACGTCAATATGTCAGGTTAGTTAATCTATTTTAAATAATTCACGTGTTATGAAAAACGATGCACTCCGAAACCATCTAATCGATTTTTAAGTTTCTTTAAATGTGTGGTTTGCTGGCGTGTCTAAGATAAGATAGTAAACAAAACGCTAAGACAAATGATTAAACAGAGACGCAAACGAAGTGGCATGAAACAGCTAGTATATTTATCCAAACTCTAAGTCTTTTGTCTGACATATTAATTTTCTTTATTGTGGGGCTTTTATCTAATTTTTTTCTCGTTTTATTGTATAATTATTAGTTGTTATAACATTTTTATTGATGCGAGGAGGTATTTTGATTTCCATTGTTCATCATCAAATTTTCACAATATTTATTTGGGATCAAAATGTTATACACTTACAAATAAAATTAGAACACTTACATGATCTTCACATGGGTATAAGTGTTCAAAAACCATTTGTTTCATATATGTATCTTGTAAAACTACTTAAAAAAAGAAAAAAGAGAAAGAAAAGAAAAAAGAGAAAGAAAATTGTAAACGCTATTTTTTTTTAATGAAGCATCAGTGGAGTTTCTTGCCAGATTCTTCTCCATGAGGGGTAGGCTGCACTTGGAACTGGCGACTGGAATCACTCGATTTTTTAATATTGACTATTCATAAGTGCCTGTAAAAAAGTGCCTATTTGAATTAAATCTTTTTGACTTTGACTTTAGGTGTATGGTTGTTGTAGTTTTTTGAATAAATAAATATTTATTTATTTTATTTTTTATTAAGATAATCATCATTAAAATTATAATGGATTCAAAACTTCTTTTGATTTTGCTATTGCTATTGATTTAGCACTCACTACACGAAGTTAATATTTACCAATGTTTTGATGACATTACCAACCTACATATTACATAGACAGAAAATAACTTTCTGTACATCTAGTTCAACCAGTCAGTTCTATTAATAGGATTCAATTAGTAGGGCAGAACTAGTTAATAAATTAGGAGAATAATATGCCTAATGAAATTCGTGTAGAACGGACAGCGCAAAAATGTAGAACAAAGATTCAATCATTCTAAACCATTTATATTTTGAATGTTTTTATCTTTTCCGTTCATTTAATTTAAAACTTTGACAGTAACATGCGAAAGGGTTCCTTATATGCAAATTATGTGACCGAAAGAAGATTAAATATTTGTAAAGGACCAGAAAAGTCAACCGGGGAGGGATAAAATCGAAAAAGCCATTTAAGTTAGTTCACAGCTTTTTGTGTGTGATATGTTAGCTGGCCACACAATTCATGGGCGTTGTCAACCAGATATCAATTACTTTTGGTTCAAACTTCAAGTTAGGTATTACTTTAAGTTTTTTGTTTAGAAAGAGGGATCATCTGCCTCCCTATTTAAGTTAAGATTCTATAAACGTTAACAAGAAGTCTAACAAACTAGCTGACCGGCCGAACTTCGTACCGCCATATTTACATATCTGTCTCAGCGTCCCACAGGCAGTGTACAGTCGCGGACAAAAAAAATGACTTCCCGTTATCTTTTATTTTTTCTTGTACACATACCTTGTCTTAACAATAACGGACACATTAAAAATCATTTAATTTGGTGCAGCCGATCGGAACTTTTGGGCATAATAATAATAATAATAAATCGCTTTATTGTACACCAGATAACTAAGTACATAACTTAAAGCTAGGTAGGTCGGTAGTACAACTGGCGGCCTTATTGCTCAATGGCAATCTCTTCCAGGCAACCGTAGTACATTTCGGCCATTCATTTTTATATATATAGATGAATGGGATTGACGTCATCTTAGCGCTAAATCTGTATCCTTGAAGTCTTCGACTGCGGTGACGCAGTAGTAGTGTATGCAACATCTGCGCTTAAGAGCCCGGTTTCGATTCCCGGGTCGCAACAAATATTTGTATCATCTGTAAATATTTGTTTCAGAGTTTGGGTGTTTTCTATGTATAATATGTAAAAATGTATTTTTAAAAAGAAAAGTATAATTGTAGTTCAATCAGTTGTCTTATACCCATAGTACAAGCTGTACTTAGTTCACCACTAGGTTGCATTGTGTGTTAGATAAATAAATATTTCGGACATCTAACACACAACGCCATCTAGTCCCAAACTAAACAGAGGTTGTATTATGGGTACTAGACAACTGATATAAATACTTATATACTTTTTTTTGTGAAAACATACATATTATGCATGGAAAACACCCAAACTCCAAAACAAATAATTGCAGATCATACAACCATTTGGTCCGACCCGGGAATCGCACCCGAGATCTCAAGCAGAGCAATCTCAAACGCTACCATTGCGCCTCGGAGGCAGAGGTCAGATGTCCGAAACATTATTATTAATGAAACTTCCTCGACTAAGTTGGGATTATAAACAGTGATTTCTTCAACACCTCGTAATTTCTATATTACTACTATAAAAACTAATGCGACATCACTTCTAATAAGTTTGATTCTAATTGTCTAGTTACTAATATGCGCGCTGTACTCGACAGTACTTCAGCAACAAAGTCTGGAGTCTAGTGAAATAGTTACACAGATTCGATGCGATTTAATTAACTGATTCCATATCTCGCAACTCACATTGCAGTTGAATAACGCTGTAAACTGCCCTTGATATCTCAGCTATTAACGAAATTTAATTAACCTCTTCATATCTGCACAATGCTCTTAGTCATTTATTGTAAGGTTCGCAAGAAGATTTAGTCGATCCAATTTCATTGGGTACAATAGTAAATTGTATTGATTGATTTATAATTGAAAATGAAATCATTCAATTTTGTTAATATTATAAATATAAATTCAGGGTAGTAGAGCCATGCTGATTTCAGCACGAACGGGCCGGCTCGACCGGGGCGGTACTAGCCTCGCACAGAAAATCAACGTAAAATGACAGCGATCATGCTGTCGTGTTTCGTTGGTGAGTGCGAGACCGGAGGCCCAATGATGCAGAAGTCTCACTAGACCGCCATGGTATGGGTCACCATGCTGCATTATTGCAATGTCTGCATTTGCAGTATGGTGACCACCACTCTTGGATTCTGATTATGCTTTCCATCAGGCAGAGTAGAGTCATTTTGGAATGGCCAAACATAAAAAAAAAGAAAAACGAAAATAATTCTGACTGTTTTCTAGAATATTTTGTTAATGTTGTAGTCCTGAGTTTCTAGACTTGATCATTGAGGGCTAGTTTCAGTAGTTCCTTATAAAGTCAGTTAACTGCCATATGATATTATTTCACAGAAAAAGGTTGCTGATATATGAATCTCTACTTGACATAATATGTCTATCCAAGATTTGTGAGATACGAATTTAATAGATCATTCTGAAGTAATTTGTCAGATGGCAGATGAATTCGGAATAAACTGCCTAAGACTTTAGCAGGAACTGGTGAAAGTGGTCTTAAGCTTCATAAATGCATAATATATAATGCCTTCCCATAAAAAAAAAACTGATTTTAACGAATTGTTACATAAAAAGAGTACTAACTTATGATTTACCAAAAATATATTTAATGTTGAATGTGAAGTTTACTTCACATTCAACATTTTACTGTTGTAAATAAATATTGAAGTAATAGCCTAATTGTACATTTTAACTAATACTTTGAGCAGAATACACCTGTCTTTAGAATTAGCAGTCATTCCATACCTAAATGCTGATCAGGTTGAAAATATCTATATTGAAGAATATAGCCGGCCTGGTAAAAATATGAACAATTAAATATATATATTTAATATACCTATTACTGGAAGACATTATTATCCGTATTTCTAATCATAAACAAACATAATTAAGTACGTATGTATATATCTACTAACCTATAAAGAATTTAATGTATTTAAATTAATTTCATTTAACAAAAAGATATATATATAATTCTTATTGACAATGATAACTTATAACAATCAAACGTATACAAATTGAATTTAAATGACAAACACTTTATAAAATTTCTAGGGGCTCCATGAAGAAACCAAGACAGCAGAAGGACACCATGAAAAGGAGGACCATCTCGGGAAATATGATGACCACGGCGACCTGGATAAACATCATGAAGAAGAGTCGGGCCATTACGGGGCGCATGCGCATGAAGAACATGGCAAGAAGCATGCTAAGGTTTGATACATTAATAAACGGCACAGAACATCGAGATTATTCTTTGTTTACTATATTATATATGCTTTAGGTAAGACACGTTGTAGTCTTCTTCTTAGCGTATCGACGGCAAAGGTTTCGTGTTAGCTGAGTTAGATCTTAGTAGACCAGAACGCGGTCACTCTGACTGCATTGTCGGTGGCAGCCATCATATCCTCCCTCATGCAGGTGTCCGGTCAGGCAGGACGTTGTAGTTGTAGAACATTAAATTTGTAAGTGTTAACCAGGTAACAATTTATTTGGGAGAATAATTGCAAGAAAAGCAAATAGAATATTATCTTACATTGAAAAGTAAAAGAAAATTAAAAAAAGATTAATACTATCCCCAATTTCCTTCGATACTATAAACGAAATTATGAACGAAATAAAATATTTAGAAGAATGGTACATCTTGACCATAGATTTAGTTAGGCCTTGCTAAATCTGTAAATTAACTCCAAAATCAAACACGTTTATTTCGTTGTTATTTTTTAACTGCCTCGGTGGCGTAGTGGTTGCGTATGCGACTGCTGTGCTTGAGGTCTCGGGTTCGATTCCCGGGTCGGACCAAATGTTTGTATGATCTGCAAATATTTGTTTCGGAGTTTGGGTGTTATATAAGTATTCATATCAGTTGTCTAGTGCCCATAATACAAGCTCTGCTTAGTTTGGGACTAGATGGCGTTGTGTGTTAGATGTCCGAAAAATTTATAAAAAATATTTACTTTTCTTACATAACAGAGAAACAAATCTTAAAAATACCGTGTGCGATCGGTGATTTCAGTACGAGGAATCCGGAAAGCACTCTAAGGGCCATAGCACCAAAGGCAGCCATGACATCCATAAGAAAGAAGAATATGAGAAGAAAGTCGAATTCTTCGAAGAAGAAGGAGATTCCGCAGAAGACGAAAAAACAGGAGGGTATCATCAAGAGAAAGGCCACTCGGAGGTATGAGATTTATAGTTTATAGAAGGTATTTTAATTGATTAGAAATAAATGGATAAACCGTGGTACGTATAACATTAATCAAGCCAAAGTGTCACTTGAATCTGTAACTGTTCATGGTACAACCTGCATTTAAGAGCCTGCTAAGACCAAGAAAGCGACAGTTCTATTGGGCTTTGGAATATATAGGTGATCGATGTTGAGCTTTTTACAATTATTATCATAACGAATAATTTCATTGTATTTAGAGGAAGGTTAAATTAGTAATCAAATTCACCCAAAATAGTGATAAATAAGTCAAGCCTGTTAAGTAAGTCTTAATATGCTAGTCATCACGTAGGTTTTCTAAAACATTACTTTTATTATAATACAGAGTACAAACTAATTACTAATTTGCCAGCTAAAGTACTATTTCCTTATAAATTAAAAAATATATTTTTCATCACAAGTCACTGTGTTCTAACGTAACAAACATAAACAATACAACAGTATCGAGAAAATTCTGTTTTTGAGATCGGAGTAAATATCCTTCATTTGCCTTACCATCTCTGAGAAATTCAATTAACGTTCGTAATTAGTGGCTGATTAGGTGCTAAGTCTTGTTCCTTTGTCAAATAAATTAAATTTAACCACACCGTGTCAGGTATAAGGTTTCATTTGACAAACAATTTGGAAACTATTATTCTTACGATTAAATTAATTTTAACTTTCAAGGATATTATTAGACTACACAATTATGTCGGCACTACGGTACGCAAAAGTAAGGCTCGTATTAATCAGGTTAATTACAAAAGCAGTGTAGTTATTTCCAGTGGTTTATTTGCAACCAATAAATATGCCTAATACAGTGTGTTGTGACACGCATCTCTTCATCTGCTTTTTGAAATCGTCATTTCGTTTAGAATTATTTGTTCATTCGTTGTCTCCACTCTAAAATGTATGTTTACCATAGCAGCTATCGATTTTCTGACAGATATATCCAGTCTTTAGCTTCTTCTGCATGCATATCTACCTTTATAAGTTGGGTCTTTCTCATTACGAATTTTATCTTTCGAAGCCTTTGAGCATTTAGAATAAGGTTTATTTCGCAAACATCTTAAATAAAGAACGGTTATAACTAAATTGTACACAGCTAGATTCGTACTCCCATTATTACAATCTATTTACAACTCAAAAATGATACATCCACAACGTATAATTTTTCACTAATTTAGTTATTTTTTCTCTTTTTACACTTAATAACGTTATACAGTTTTGATTTTGGTGAATAACATAAAATCTTTGGTCTTGGAGTTATATGTTCGTATTATATTTTTTTAATGAGAATAAAACTAGAGCAAAATTAGTTCATTGCGTTACTTTGATTATTTAAATCACGTTTGTCGTGATTCTGAAAACAAAGTTTACTGTAATCATGACAGTAAAAGCAGGTTCAACGTACTGTGACCGATATAATGGCCAATTTCAGTCAATTTCAGCATCTCGAGACTAGATCAATTTGTTCAAATTTTCTTTAATTTCCAAATAATACGTTTCAAAATTATCTAGACTACAATCACTTTTTTAAACTAAATCATTCTGTCACGTAAAATTGGGTGCACGTTAAATCGTCGATGTTCTCTTCATGTTTCCATCGACGGTAAAAACCACAACACAACCGCTGTTTCCGAGTCCATGTTTGTATCAGGCTGAATCCCTCGCGTGTAAAACGCGGTACCTGAACGCAATAGAAAGTGAGACGCGCGTGTGAACTCGCGCGTAAATAGCCTCATCTATACAGGCTCTTCGATGATATTCAAGGACGTCCAGTAACCATTTTTTCGTTTTTTAGTTACTTTAATCGACCAATGTTTTGATTGACGATCTGTTGCAGGAAAGCGTGTCATTGCATACAGTTAATTGATTATTGCAATATCGAAAAAAAAAAACATTTTCATAAGACCGTGACTGTTGTGTTTTTATTTTGGATGTCACGGTTTCTTACTGACTTGAGGAATAAAAAAATATGGATATAAATTTGAAGGTTATAGAATAAATAGATGGTACGTCTCATCGGTCAATATATGACCAAGCAATTACCTCACATTCTTTATTTTACAAACAAAATATTGGAATACTTAAAGCCTATAAAAAATTAGGAACAAATATCTACTAGAACTACGTTTCGACCTGTCATATTAGAGGAGTCTATGCAACGACAATTTCAGTTAAACAAGTCATTCAAAACATCCTAACTTTTTGCACTAAGCGGTCTCCGTACCTAATTAATGCGTCTAACAATTAAAGATCCCATAAAAATGAATTATTCTAGATATTATTACTAAGAAACTTACTTCTATTTCTCCCATGTAAGCAAATTAAAGTTTATGTGACGATTAACTTAAGTAACGTGCCTGATCCCTAAGCAAGCAAGTTGCAATAAAGTTTACGATGCTTTGTAATTAGAATAGTTTTGTAGCGGAATGGGAATACTTTGATATGAAAATGTTAGTTTTCAGTTTCTATGTTGTTGTTCATTGTTAAGGTAATAGTATTCTATATTAAGACTTGGGTGTATATTCCCTTCATTAAACGTTGGAGCTATTTAAAACAATTGCAAGTATGTCTCTGAACTCCATTTCAGGTTCCCATGCATAACATTCAAAAGTTTTTCTCTGGAGAGTTTAATTTGCAAGAATAATTTCCTGTCTTTAATTGTCGTTGTCCAGTAATAAGCGTAATCAGCATTTGTCAATTTTTATTATTTGAAGTTCTCGTATTCTAAGGATATGTTAAATTTAAATTATACGCACTGCAACAATTTTTCATAGCACATCTATTTTATCTTGTAACCTTGCACTCGTCAACTTCGATGCATGAAATACTTCGATCTACAAGAAGTTTCAGTTCTTTTCCTCACAGGTATTAATGATACCTAATGTTTCTTCTAGTTTTCGTCCTCTCAAAACAATATTATTCACAAAACGAGTTTACGTCAAGCAAGTAACTCACAAATTTTGCGCAGCATGTGTTTCCTCTTAAAACAATAACTAAATTTGAGACTTATGGTAAAAATAGCATATTTAGGTAACTATTTATGATTGTTAACTATCCAACATAATTTCATGAAGGTAATTTTAGACAAAAATAGCATAGATAGATCACAATATCCGTGGCCATTTAATATACCACGCTAACTATCTGAACGCATCTTTAAATGCCAGCCATTTGAAGGTTAGTCCAATAACTTCTGAAGTTTATGGAGAAATTGTACATGGTTATAAATTTCCTTGTAATTCTGTTATCTAAGCAAAACCTAACAAGATTCTTGTTCTAGGGCGGCCACTACAAGAAGGCGAACTATAATGCGGGTGACGAGGAGCACTCCAAAGGAGAATCCGGGTACTCTGGCCACGGGGGGCTATTGCACGTGTCAAAGGTACCTCATTTTTAAAATAGTAGTTATTTTCCTTTCCTTTTTTTTGATACAGGTGGAAATTCTCCCTATGTATTCATTCTATAGGTGTCGTAAGACCCGACTAAAGAAGCAAATTTGACAGGTCATTAGCCAACAGCAAAACTTAACAAGCCTTTATAATAAATTGTCTTATCAGTGTTTTAGTTTACGCCAAACCCTACTTTCTAAGGAGAGGCTTATACAATAAGAGACTATCCAAAGAATTCTGCAAGACCCAGAACACATGAGTCACGAACGAGTTGCTGGCCTTTGAAGATTACACCTTTTTCTTGCATGATTCAAAGTGTATGGTTCTGAAAATACCGCAGACAACACCTTTACTGAAATTTCATACAAACGAATAAAAATTTACAAAAAGATTATTTTGAAAATATATATTTGAAAAGAGATGTATCAATACACTACAAATGTAGAGTATGTTTAAAAGATTAAATATGATCTTAAAAAGAGTATATTTTTTAATCTCTGTATTCTGTGCAACATATGAAAACTAAACTGACTTTTTGTTATTGTATAGAAATATATATTTTCTATAATACTGAATACTTTACTAGAAAAATACCTTATGTTAAAAGCATTTTTATATAAATAATTCCAACGTTTTCTTGATACTACGAGAAATGTTCAGCTAAATTAATAAAATATAACTTAAAGGTTTCTTGGAAATATTCAGAGTAAAGAATTCCTAAAAAACGATAATAAAATAGAAAACAGCCTGTCTCACATTTGGCTGGCAATCATGCTGTAATCCTGACTGAAATCTCTCATACTCAGTTATTGATCTCTAAATAAACCAAGAAGACAACTTGAGGAGATTTATAACTACAATAAGATCAATCGTGTATTGATTGACCTGTTCGGCACGCTTCGGCATGAATGGGCCGGCTCGACCGGAGTGATACCACGGCCTCACAGAAAACCGGTGTTCACTGAGTGAGTGAGGATACCGGATGTCTATAACCCAAACCCCCTCCCACTACCTTCCCTCCACATCCCCCAAAGGCCGGTAACGCACTTGTGACGCCTCTGGTGTTTGCAGGTGTCCATGGGCGGTGGTAATCGCTTACCATCAGGCGATACGTCTGCTCGTTTACCCGCCTATACCATAAAATAAAAAATAAAAAATATCTAGAACGCGTTTGTATTTAGTAATATTTCAGTAATATTTATCAGCAGTCTTATTATTACTAAAGTGCAGATTCAGCTGAATCTAGGATTCCAGGAGGTCCAAGAATTTCTTAATGTGTATGTGAATGTATCTAAACTTATCTTTTGATAACAGGGACATAAAGCATCAGAAGGACAAGATGACCACGGAAAGCATGGCGAAAGACATATGGCCAAAAGTGGCCGGGGAGCAGGCAAGAAGTGGATATACCACCACGGGTATCCCGCCAAAACTGCAAATTTGGTCAGGATAGACCGAAGAGCTGAAAAATACTATCATGGCCCCCAATATTTTGGCTAATATTTTTCCACCTTTGTAGCTTAACGTGCTTCGAAAATTAGAGACTGTTTAGTTCTGGGTATCTTAGTTTACGTAACGCGTTGTTATTATAATTAATTATTTATGTATTTACTAATTAAAGTCGGTAGCATAGATTTTTATATGAGAAATGTTTAAGTTAGTCGTACATTTATTAGGGAAGGTTTAAGGTTCAAATTTCATCTAAATTTGTTAAGACTTTTACAATCTTTCAGATCTGCAGTAATAACATTTATTTTACAAATTGTCTATGTACGTGTATAAATTTCCTTTATATGGTTAAATGTTCACTTCCAAGTTTATTTTTAAACATTCGAAGCTTTTGCCACCTTTCAAAACTTGATTTTACAGTATTCAGTTGATTTGATTGGATTTATTTTTAATGTTATGTTATGAAAACACACAAAGTTATTGAGCTTAATATCATTTAGACGTTGTACATATGTATTCTTAAAAAAGTTTCATGCTTTTTAAAAATAACTTCTATAACCTGTTAAAAAAAAAATAAAGTGGAGTTCTGAATGTCATAATCATATTGTTAGGTCAGGTTTCAATATAAAAATCTTTTATAAAATATAACTGAATATTTTAAAGCTCAATTGTTTTGAGTGAATATATTTAAATACCATTTTTGATTTAGTTACAATTAAACTGCTACTATAGATACAAATCTATTGACAATATTAATTCTTATGTAACCATTGTGTAAAGTACGAGTTACGTATAACATTGTGATCAAAATTATCCGTATACAGAATGATAATAGTAAATTAATCCGTATAATTTGTGTTACTGTCTAGTGAATCGCACCCTAAATATCAAAGTGGGTATAGCAGTTTCAGTGTCTCGGTACCCTAATACCCACTGGTATAGAATCTGTGTACACACGGCACATAAATACCAGTTCATTGTGATGTTAATGAATTAAAAAATTAAAACTAAAATGCTTTACTTATGACTTATTTCGTCAATCAGAACGTATTTTGAGTCAACCCCATAAAACCCATTCAAATATCGATTTGTTTGTAAAGCGACAAAAATAACTAAAATAAGAAAAAAATATTACTTAACATATTGAAGAGAGATTTGTTGATTTGTAAATGAAAATGTTAAAAAAAAAAACTAAACAAAATCACTGAAATTGGCAGAAAAGTTTATATTTCTTTTAGAATTATTTATTAATTATTTATTTGATTACAAATTTCAGTAACTCTCTGTAAATTGTTAAAAATATTGCACAAAACCACACAAAGAATTAAAACGAATGCATCGCGCATCGTTATTCAAATAAATGCTTTATAACGCAACTAAATTCTGATATAACGTTTTCACATTAAAATAAGGCTTAAATTCTTTCATCACTCGTTCGTTAGCGTTTAAATTAAATAAATTCATAACAATTATTTTTATATCAGTTATGCTAAAAGTGTGTGTAAAATGTAATACACATAGAACTTTATACCGGAGGTTCTTTTTTACCTACTTTTAAACTAATATGGCGAAAGGAAGCATATTAGAATACTTAATGTATATGTAGAATAAGTTTTTCATAGTATATATTCAAGTATGTATTCTTGAAACTGATCCATCAAATTCATAATTATTGATGTAAAAAGAGTTTAATGAAAAAAAGACGTTCTATTACTATTTATATTCACCTAATAAAAGCTACACAGCTTTTTTTCAATTTAATTTGCTTTAATGTAAAATAATAGTTCTTACAATAACTGCTAACTTTTTTTTACATACTCATATACAAATTATAAGCGTTTAAAATGGATTAAACTATTTTTCTTTCACTTCATAAACGACTTGAAGTGTAAAGGAAAATAAAGAAATAGCAAGAAAATAAAAAAAACTTTTAAAAATATATACTTTAGTTACTGTTGTTACCTATTTATATGATTAACAGTTTTGGTATATACTTATTTGATATACATATAAGCTTGGCGGTGTAAAACTGTGAAATATGTAACGACACGCAATAGAGCACAAATGTGTTAAGTGTAGTCAAAAAACATGATATTCATATAAATAATGTTATATATTGTTATCTCCTTTTATTTATTCACGTTATTATTTTTTATTCAACTTCAATTCTTGCCAATTTTTTAAATTGTTATTTTTACTTTTTAAATGTAAATATTTTTCACTGTGATGTAGCGACACGTTTTGTAAATAGATTTTGAATAATACAAAATTGGGCGGTAGATAGTTATATTATTATTAAATGCTTTGTCATAATTTATTGTTTTATTTTACAATTGTAGGAGAGCCACGCTTCGGCATGAATGGGCCGGCTCGACCGGAGTGATACCACAGCCTCACAGAAAACCGGTGTGAAATAGTGCTTGCGCTATGTTTCACCAAGTGAGTGAGGATACTGGAGGCCCATAACCCAAACCCCCCTCCCCCTATCTCCCCTCCGCATCCCCCAAAGGCCGGCAACGCACTTACGACGCCTCTGGTGTTGCAGGTGTCCATGGGCGGCGGTAATCGCTTACCATCAGGCGATGCGTCTGCTCGTTTGCCCGCCTATAACATAAAAAAAAGTATTTTTATGTTATGTTTACTATTAAATCGATTATAATACTTATATAAATGTAGTTATATAAAGGCCAAAAAATCTTATTTATAGGACGAGGCCTTTGTCCAGTAGGTACGGTTTACCGTGGGAGAGCCACGCTTCGCCATGAATGGGTCGGCTGGACGCACGCCTCTGGTGTTGCGGGTGTCCATGGGCGGCGGTAATCGCTTACCATCAGGCGTTTGCCCCCTTAGCATAAAAAAATATGTGTACTATTGACGGCTATTGATTAAGATGATAATTTAGGTTAATAGTCATAGGTTCATAACATTGAACGAAAAAAACAATATACGAAAATTTTATATGGTTTAGACTTTAACATGTACCTGTTTATGTTCCAAATAAAGAAAATTTATCAAACGTAAGAATAATTGAAAAGTACCAAATAAGAAATTGTCAAAAAGATTCTTCAATTAAAAGTTTTTGAGGCACCTGCTCGCTCACTGACAAATGTATTTTTCATTGCTTCTGATTAGTGAAACCTTAACTGCCCTTTAACGAGCATAGAATGCCGCAGAATATCGTCCATTGGTAGATATTTTTGTCATCAAATCAATATGTTATTGTAATTGCCAATTGGATTTGTCATAATCACAGCGTTTGCCATGCAGGTTGACGATCGCAGTGAGATGGTACTGTGGTATGCTATACCTTAGCCGATTTTTGAGGCAACTATGGGAAGAAATGGGATGGAGATTCTCTAAACTGGCACCACACGGCACCATACGTAAAGTGACTTAAAACTGTTCATGCTGATTGCTTGAACCTATAGAGCCATGCTTCGTAATACCTATGATTCCAGAGTTCTAGAGTTAAGCTACAGACTCATAGAGAAGTTTTAATAGAAAAATTTGGAGGAGAACCATCTGTGTAAATTTTACCGTAATTTTTCACAAAGCAGTCCCATTTATAAAAGGTTGGTTCAAATATTAACCGACTAACAGACACTATTAACGTAACAGAGTGACGTCAAATTAATTTTTAGAAACTGGAAAACGTTGACAAAGTAAAAAATACTAATCTGTGACTTTCATTGAAGAATCTAATGACGTTCTGTCATAAGATTCTGAAATTAAATTTGACAGCTCTGTCAACTGTCCCGATAGCAAAAACAGACTACCTGATTTTACTTTCCGCAATTCAATAAAAACTCAAAAAAGGGTTTGACATGTAATTAATTAGTTTTTGCCTAGATCAGTTCTTTTTAAACTGGGCTTAAGACGACAGTTCAAATTAGAAGACAATCTTTCCATTCAAGGTCAATATAAATGCTTACAAGAACAATCGCCGTAGGGTGAGGCTACGTTATTGTAATGATTAGTGTACGCGACTGGATCCGTCATAGAATCAAGGCTACCGTTACAACTTTGGAAGTTAGTAGGTTGAAGTGGCAATGGGCTGGTCATATACCGATAACCGTTGGACTAGACTAGAGTCTTGCTAGATGGCGGGACGACTTACGTAAGAGAGTCAGCGGCGGCTGGATGCGAAAAGCAACAGACAAGGCTTTGTGGTATTCTTCGGGAGAGGCCGATGTCCAGCAGTGGACTGCAGTGGGCTCATCAAGAACTCTCAGGCTCAATTCCCGGGACAGACAAGTGTTATTAAGTTGTTCAGAATTAAAAAATATTTGATAACAGGCTCCGAATTTGGGAGTTCACGAACCGCATGCCTCAGAGAGCACGTAAAGCCGTCTGCGTAAAGCGTTCTGCATCTGATCTCTGAACTGACTGGCTGATCGCTTAGGTGTACATCATCATCATATTTCACGTGCTTTTTAGTTAATAAGATGGAGTGTAGGCCCTCACAAGGTGGTCCGATGACCGAAGCAGCACAGCTGCAAGAGGTGGTCATTGTTGTAGCGAAACTTGGGAGAGACCTATATCTAGCAATTTGACCTCTTTCACCTGAGTTGATGATGAAAATAGTTAAATTAGGTGAATGTATGCGCAAGGGTTACAAGGTTCATTTGTACCCTATAACATTCCAAGTGTTAAATATATGATTCCAGCTTAGAAACTATATTGTGTAGTAAGCAATCTAGAGTGCATGTTTGCATTTTATTGCGTTAAATTGTGTTATCGTCAGCCTACAATTTTTTTCATAAATACTTGGATTTTCTAAAGACAATTCTGAATCTCTTTTTAAATGTTATATATATTTAAAAAGTAATTCAATACTGTCTGTGTACAATAATGGAATTCTCTATCGGTAATGGCAGTATCAGATGACAATACAAGTACAAACGAAATGTTTCGTGATGTGTTTGTCGCTTCGAGACTTATTTGTAGAACACATTTATTTTTAATATTTGCCTTCAGTCTTTACGGAAAGGGCTTTAGGAGTATGAATGAAACAGTTATGTATATTAAACGCACACATTTGGCTGACATTTTAAGAGAAAACTTACAGTTCTTAAAACAGAGCTTAAGATAT
Organism: Spilosoma lubricipeda; assembly: GCA_905220595.1. Taxonomy (NCBI): domain Eukaryota; kingdom Metazoa; phylum Arthropoda; class Insecta; order Lepidoptera; family Erebidae; genus Spilosoma; species Spilosoma lubricipeda. The sequence continues at coordinate 3,271,333 of HG992294.1, forward strand.
GACTATAGTTATTACTAGCGTTCGCTCGCAGCTTCGCTAGCATTTAATAAAAAGTATCATAAGTTACTACTTATACCTCTGAGAATATGTACAAAGATTCACGATGATCGGTTTAGTAGTTTTCGCGTGAAAGCATGACAAAGAAACTTACATTCACATTTATAATATAGTAGGATGTATCAGCTTTTGTCTGCGGCTCCGCCCGCATACAGGTCGGTTATCACGGTGATTCTTCAAACTGATATAACTTTTTTATTTATAAACCGATTGAAATGAAACTAACACTAAATATTAAGTGAAGCAAGCCGCAAAGCATTAGTGAAAACCGCATTCATATCGGTAAAGCCATTTCTGAGATTAGCGTGCACAAACGTTCAGACATACAGACAAAAATTCTAAAATTTCACAAAACCCCACTATAACAGTTTTACTTATATACCTTCCATGTACAGACAGCGACCAGTAACGATTTTATTATATGTATTGATTGTAATTCATTTGAGATAAAACTAGAACAAAAAAAACGGATATAAAGGTGATCTATAGAAATAAATAAAATCAAAGTGTAGAATATGTTTGTGAAATTTCAAATAAACAGCTTTTTCCTAAATGCCGTTTTTTAACTTTTCTTTCTCTGAATAGAGGTTCTGGCTTTTATTTAAGCAGAGAGTAAAACTATCACATTACATTTATCGCCTTTAACAGTCAACTGTTGGACATAAGCATTAGTGAAAACCGCATTCATATCGGTAAAGCCATTTCTGAGATTAGCGTGCACAAACGTTCAGACATACAGACAAAAATTCAAAAATTTCACAAAACCCACTATAACAGTTTTTCTTATAAACCTCCCATGTACAGACAGCGACCAGTGACGATTTTATTATATGTATTGATTGCAATTCATTTGATATAAAACTAGAACAAAAAAAAACGGATATAAAGGTGATTTATAGAAATAAATACAATCAAAGTGTACGTTTAAAATATGTTTGTGAAATAAAGAGCTTTTCGCTAAATGCCGTTTTTTAGCTTTTCTTTCTCTGAATAGAGGTTCTGGCTTTTAATTAAGCAGAGAGTAATACTATCACATTACATTTATTGCCTTTAACAGTCCACTGTTGGACATAAGCCTCTCAGGAGGATTTGGTCTACTATACCTTGCTGGCAGACGGGTTGGTATGATTTTGTATTAAGTTTTCTCTTTGCAGTCATGTTATCTATACTCTATCTATACAAATAAATAAAATTGGAGTGTCTGTTTGTAATATTGAAATAACCGCTTTTTACTAATTGCATATTTATGTATACACGTTACATATACCAAAAATGTGGCTAAAAAAATTTTTGTCTGTCTGTCTGTCTGTCCGTCTGTCTGTCTGTCTGTCTGTCTGTCTGTCTGTTTGTTCCGGGTAATCTCTGGAACGGCTGGACGGATTTTGACGGGACTGATGATCCGGGGAGTAACTTAGGCTATTTTTTAGACTAACTTTGTCCCGCGGCGTTACTCGCGGTACAACAATAGCCGCGGGTAACACCGCGGGGTTCAGCTAGTTCTAAATAAAGTTGATAGAAGCAATCACGTACTCAAGTTCTTCAGGCATAAATAAATGTTTTTATACAAATATTCGTCATTTCCTTTTTTCATATCATAAAAATAATACAATGAGATTATAATATAGGATTTGCTAAAGCCACATACCAAACATGGAATCGTGTCAGGATATTTCACTTTCCTTTGTTCACACTTATCGACTGTCATACTCGATAACTTTCTCAAATGGAGTCTCAAAATATTGTGTATTGATCCTTTTTGTACTTATTTTTTTACCAAGAAGTTAACAATCATGAATAAATAATATAATATAATAATAATGATGTACAGTTGAAGGTAACGTCAGTTCGGTTATTTTACCGACAACGATGCAAATCAACTCACGCCATCAAAAAAAAGAAACTTTTATTTCAAGTAGACCTTTTCAGAAATATTAATGAATCTAGTTGTGCAGTTCCAAAATGACTTTGGAAAAGAACCGGCAAGAAACTCCATAATAGGTAGTATCCATTCAATGCATAGGCTTGCTATAGCCACTATTCGTACACTGTAAGGATTAGATGATCAAATTGAATGATGAAGATATAGTTAATAATAAGAGAAGACATCGGTAGATGAATGTGCTTTAATGTGTGTATTGTAGCATTTACAAGTACAATTTTAACAAAAATAAAACCGACTTCAAGGTTCGACTCGATTTCTCTTGGATGCCATCATCAGATATTAATGTCCTTATCATGGGACATCTCCTTTCCATTAAAAAACAGAATCATCAAATCGGTTCATAAACGACGAAGTTATCCGCGAACACACATAAATTGAATTATTGTATATAAATTAATAATAAAAATAAAATAACATAACTATAAATTGGAAACTGGAAGTTATGGATCGACACAGGCAGGCTAGATTTTGGTGTTTTCGCCTAATTGACCTCGACAATACAGCACATGCTGTGGCGTCTGTTTGTGTCGATCTATGATTTTTAACTGCAGCTTCAATTTAACGTTCATAAATGTCACTTAGTGTCTTCATTGAATAAATGATTTCGAATTTGAATTTGAATTAAAAAAAATTACGGGTGAATTGAGAAACCTCCTCCTTTTTTGAAATCGGTTAAAAAGTAGCGCAATTAGATCAGGATACTGTAAGTCCCAGCTTCCTAACCTGGTCTTCAGTTTTTCTAAAAAGACAACCCTCACATTAGGAATATGTATCCTGTGTCGGGGGGGCCTTAACAAACATATGAAACGGACGCAAAGACCACCCAGACTCAGAACAACAATTTGTGGACCACACAGTGTTGTCCCATGTAGGATTTGAACCCAAAACACTAGGCGCAGTATAAAGCGGCGTAGCAACCGCCTAAGCCACTAGGCCCACTGTACAGTCAAATATGAAAAGGATATAAGGCGAAAACTTAACAACACTAAGTTATGGTCTCCAATAACTAACACAAACAAAAAACCCAAATTAAAACACTAAAAGGTATTGGCAAAGTAGAAAATACAACTGCAGCGGTGCTTGTGTGTAGGTTCCGTAATAATGTTCGTAACAGTGGCAGGGACCCATACGTTAATAATAAACTACGGTCAGCAAAAAAAAAGCAATTTTGTTTTCTGTAATAAACTTTATTATTATTATTCTCTTTATTACATTGAAATAAAGAAATTGATTATATTTTTAAATATACATAACAAAAACAAATACATTTAAAAATATAAAAAATAGTAGACCACCGACTTCGGGTACAGGGATCAAGAATCCGGTGGTTAGGGCTCCAAAGACAGGAACCTCCTCACTATACGTGCCGTGTCAAGGAGGACTCCTTGCTGCATCAGACCCTTGATCCAGCCCTCTAACGTGAGCCTCTTAAGGTGTTGCTTCAGGCTCTTCAATCCGTAAGCAGATACGACTATCGGAACATTGATCGCAGAATCCACATTCCACATATCGACAATCTCGTGAGATAAATCCAAATATTATTATTACATTTATCATGCATTTTTGTCATATAATCGGTTTCGTATAGATCTTTAGAAAGTGTGTTATAGCCATAGTGTATTCCGTAATACAATATATACATACTGTTAATAACACACGTATTCTGGCGAACTGCTAAGTGATTGGTTAGATTCGTACCCCGGACAAATAAGTCCTATTGGCTATTTTCAGAAATAGAACATGCCTGTTCGTCTTGTTTTTAGTGATCCTGACTGCTTAACCACAAGTCGTTGGTTTGATTCCCATCCAGGACAACCCTTTGTTTGATTAACACGATCATTTGTTCTGTGTCTAGATGAAATGTTCATGCTCAAGGTCATGACAATGATAACGATGATTTAAAAATAAATAAGGATGTTTATCAGCAACCTGATTATTAAATAAGAATTGCTCGTTTAAAAGCATTTGATATTTTGCTATTGAGTATTCATTACGTATGAAAATAAATTTATCAAATAATGACTGCGTTCGTAAATAAACTTGAATCCCCAATCACAACTTTTAAGCATCAACAAGAACTCAGTATCATTAGCGACAAATCTGTTATCTAAGTCGGTACTTTGATTTCAAACTTTTATAAAACTTTATTCAGAAATGTTCTTCATCATCATGTCCTGAATATATAATTAGATATTTTTAAACCACTTACCAAACTTTTGTTTACGTACATAACATGTTTGTATTTAGTATAAAAGTATTCTGTCAGTCAATCTAGCTGTAATAGTAAACTTTAAAGCTAGATGGCATTGTGTGCCAGATGCCCGATATATTTATTTATTTACTAGCTGAGTCCTTCGGTGTTACCAGCGGTTATTGTCGTACCGCAATAACGCCGCGGGATAAAGCTAGTTTAAAAAAAATAAATGTAAGTTACTCCTTATATCATCAGCTACCTATAAGTGAAAGTCCCGTCAAAATCGGTGCAGCCGTTCCAGAGATTAGCCGGTACAAACAGACAGGCAGACAAAAATTGAAAAAAAAAATATTTTGACATATGTATCGTGTATACATATGCATTTAGTAAAAAGTGGTTACTTTAATATTACAAATAGACACTCTAATTTTATTTATTTGTATAGAAAGATTAACAAACTGACATTTTTGTATGATCACTTGCAGTTTGATCGATTTAATCTATACTAGTACTCACCAGTGTAGATTAAATCGATCGAACCCCGAAACCCCCAGAGATCGTGAGTACCCAATTGTTCTATACCTGTGTGTAATGTATCTATAATTAGCCGCCGCTACGCTGCATTCTTAATAAGTATGATGACCACTTCTCTTTTATTCTGCTCATGCTTTCCGTCAGGCAGAGTAGAGTTACTTTAGTAGGCTCATACATAAAAAAACAATAAAAAATATATATTGGAACGGCACGGATGGGCCAGTGGTACAACAGGATCTCACTTTTTCAAAGTACATACATAAAATCACGCATCTTTCCTCCAAGGGTTGGCAGAGACAATTGATCTCCACTTACTAGTCACTGACACACCACTTTTGCTTCTTCACGTCGTTTCCTGGTGCCTTTCTTCAGAACTGGGTCGATAAATGATCACCAGAGACCTCTTCCGACACATTCACACACATTCACTCTACAAATTAATTTAGTGAGTTTCTATTATCCATTCTATACAGTCTTATCCACAAATTCCCTTTCTAAGTCCGTAAGTATTCTTTGTGTCCATTTCATATACAGTCGTTCGTGACGCAGGAATATTCCAGAAATGATCGTGTAAAAGAAAATATATATTATCCATCTATCTATCTATATAAATATAATCTAATTCTCAAAAACGACTCACAGGATTTTTATGAAATTTAGTATGCAGGGATTTCGGGGTCGAAATATCAATCTAGCTAAGATTCATTATTAGAAAATTTGTCAAAAAAAAACAGATCATCCAGGTACTGACATTTAATTAGGGAAGATAATTTTTATAAATACAGGTAAATAATCTCCCAAAGTTGAACTTTTTGTCGACCGTACTGTGTGTAATACGCGAGCAGAGCGACGACCACTGTATATCCAAGTACAATTGTTGTATTGTTTCATATACACGTGACACACTGCGGTGTAGACTTTCCAACAATCTATTGAAAGTATAAAGTGATAAACTTCCACTGGTAACAACACTGTTGGACATGTGCCTCTCGTTTGAAAGGAGGTTTGAAACTTACTGCACTGTGGAATTTGAGGTTATGGGTTCGATTCCCTCAAGGAAAATACATGAATGATAATCAAATCTAGATATAACAATCATCAACGGTCCTTATTAGCCAACTACTGGACATAACCGTTTCTTATAGAATAGGAGACTAAAGAGCAGATGTATCACCTGATGGTAAACGGTTACCGCCGTCCAAAGATACCCACAGCACCAGAGGTGTTTCCTTAAGTAAGAGGTGGAACTGCTGATGAACAAACATAGCTATCTTAAGTACGCACACTCTCACTTCAATTTTAATGAAATAAATATAAATATTTCGGACATCTAACACACAACGCCATCTAGTCCCAAGCTAAGTGGAGCTTGTGTTATGGGTATTAGACAACTGACACGAATACATATATAGTTTTTTTTTTTGTAAATACATACATGCTATACATAGAAAACTATGTTTTGTAATTTTAAATTAATTTTAAATATTTGGCGGGGCTTTCCTTGACAAATAACTGAGGCGTAACTAATTCTGCTTTCATTTTAGAAATAAATAAAATAGAAACCAATAAATTCGGATAACGACGGAGCTCAGCTAGCTATAGACATTATATTCTGACACAGAATAAATTATAATCTCATCAGACAATTATTTTTCCTCGACAAGAATCGAACCTAGTACCTCACTTAGCAGTCAAGATTATGATGATTAGTTAGCTCTTTTATGTGATCGTGTGTACCATAAGGCTGTGCAACGGTAGCCTCATTATTGCCCCAATGCGGTCGCAAAATCTAACATAATAAAATCGCTGAAACATGAGAGCAATGTTAATTCCTTTGCGCTCGATAACAATACAGGACTTATGTCTGACGCTGTGGTGACAATAGCTTCGGATGTTTTTTTATCAACTCCTACTTTTTCTCTTCTTCCAGGTTCCTTTAATAATCGAAAACTCAAATCACGTTTGTGGTATCTGTACCTGATATGCAAAGAAGAAAAATATTTGAGTAATAGTTCACTACTTTCTAAACTGAATTACAAAAAAGTTATAATATGACATTTTTAACCGACTTCAAAAAAAGAAGGAGGTTTCTCAATTCGGTGGTGTTCGCGGATAAGTTCGTCGTTTATGAACCGATTTTGATGATTCTTTTTTTAATAGAAAGGAGATGTCCCAACGGTGGTACCATGGTAAGGACATTAATATCTGATGATGGCATCCAAGAGAAATTGAGTCGAAACTTGAAATCGGTTTTATTTTTGTAAATTAAAAGACAACTCCCTATCTATACAAATAAATAAAATTGGAGTGTCTGTTTGTAATATTAAAATAACAGCTTTTTAATCAATGCATATGTAACACGTATACACGATACATATACCAAAAATGTAGTTAAAAAAAATTTTGTCTGTCTGTCGGTCTGTCTGTCTGTCTGTTTGTTCCGGGTAATCTCTGGAACGGCTGGACAGATTTGGACGGGACCTTCACAGGTAGGTAGCTGATGATCCAGGGAGTAACTTAGCCTACTTTTTTTAGACTAACTTTGTCCCGCGGCGTTACTCGCGGTACAACAATAACCGCGGGTAACACCGCGGGGTTCAGCTATTTAGAAATAAATCCTTTGTCGCGGGGTTTTTTTATATACATAATATACACACAATGAACACTCAGACTTAGAACAGCAATTTGTGAATCACACTAAGTGTAAACCCATGTGGAGTTTGAAATCACAACACTCAAGCGTAGTAGCAAACGGCGAAGCGGCCGCTTAAAAAAATTGTGCATTTGCGAAACTATACTGCACTGAACCATCACGCATTTCACTGATATAAAACTATGACGATATAAGCTATAAATCATGTAATGTTACTAAAAGTTGACTGCACGGTTGGATACGCTTTCAGTTGCGCCATGTTTTGTGGATTCAAACCAACACGGGACAATACTTTGTGTGATCTAAAAATTGTTGTTCTGTGTCTGGGTGTACATTTTGTCCATTTTATGTATGTTTGTAAAGTACCCATAATACAGGCGGTATATCCTAATCTAGTTGTTTAAAAAAGATATAATTTTAAATGTAATTCGAATGAACTGTAACACACGTTTCACGCCGTCTCCAGATTTATCTACTATAAAGGTAGTAGAGGTAGAGATTTCAGCACGAACGGACCGGCTCGACCTAATGTATGGTCCTGCTAAAATGACTCTACATGGCCTGATGGAAAGCATAAGCATTTTCCAAGAGTTGTGGTCACCATACTGCATTGTTGCATTGCCTGCATTCGCAATGATCACGGTGGCGCAGTGGTAGCGTACGCGACTTCTGTTCTCGAAGTCTCGGGTTCGATTCCCGGGTCGGATCAAATGGTTTTAAGGTCTGCAAATATTTGTTTAGGAGTTCGGGTGTTTTCTATCTATAATATGTATGTATTTACAAAAAAAAAGTATATTATAAGTATTTATATCAGTTGTCTAGTACCCATAACGCAAGCTCTGCTAAGTTTGGGACAAGATGGCGTTGTGTGTTAGATGTCCGAAATATTCATTAATATTTATTATTATCATTATTTCATGTTGTGTTAGGTCTCGAATAGATATTGATAATCAATTCTTATGGCAATCCTACTATTTGCAGTGTTATAGTTGCTCCATTATTCTGCTCTTACGACACTGTCTTTAAATCTAATCTAAATCCTACACTTCACTGGTCATAACAGTTAGGTCTAGTTGCACCAGCTCTTATGAAGTTTCAGATAGTTATCTGCTATATTCATGGAACAATACGGTAGTAGCCATACGTAGGCGTTCCTCTCCGACAGTGTATAAGCCCAAATGGACCTATGCATTACACTATTATGACACAGAATACATTAATGTGTGTGTGAAATTGTGAATATTTTGTTTTAATAGTTGTGAGTTCGTAGTGACTGTTTTAAAATTGTGGGTCTAAAATGTGTATGTATTAAGATCACTGCCCGAAAAATTGAGAGACTGTTTTGTATCGCAAAAAGATGCTATGGCACCCCTCCGGTCCGCCTGCCGGCTCTTGATATAACACTAAGTGACAGATAAAAGTTGTGGATATGTATATGGTAGAGGTGTCAATCTGAGACCTTTGAAATCACAATCTGTAGTTATCTGGTAGAGAGGTTAACGTTCGTCTATCAGGGACTTTACCAGCAAGTAGTGAAACTGGTCCCTTAATTTCATGTTGTTTCGGGCTGATATATATAATGATTGTGACCGTGGTTAAGGAGTAAATTAAAAACTTCCAATGTGGTGTCTCGAACAATGAGTAAAAAGGGTAGATTATTTATTCTTCATGCGTTTTATAGGAATTAATAGTAGTGTTGCCACCTAAAACTAATACTAGTGTTGCCACTTAAAAATAAAAATAACTACTGTAGTCGGTGCCAGACACAACATACGTTGTTAGGTTACTTACAAGATCGTGATTAGGCAAAGGTAGTATAGGACGTCCAGCTACACGATGGACCAATGAATTGAAGAAAATACCTGGCAGCGGTTGGATACAGATTGCCTGAGACCTTTGAGGGAAGCTTTCATGCAGCTGTGGACAGCAATACGCTAAAGTAAAACCACTTAGGTTAACTGGAAATTATCCACAAATGAATTAGAAAAAGACTGACACAAAGCAGATAAATGTGGATCGTCAAGAACGAATCGGTTACGATTTAGGTCAGAGTTCAGTGTTGGATACTGTCCAATGCTTTGAAATAATCTAATTGTGGCAAATCCAAATGTCCTAATATCACTGAACTGAACAGGGGACGAACTCTAGTCGTCGTCTTAAGCGACAATAAATCTAGATTTTAGAACCCTTAAGACATTGACTGTACTTTTTATTTAGTGATTGTCCCATTGCATTGTGAGAGTGAGGGAACAGAGAGTATACCTGTGTTTGCGCACGCATAAATCTTTACATTTACAAAAACTTTGCACCTTGTTCACGGAAATTAAGCGAACGGGAGGAGTAAAAAATTTGACACAGTTAAAGTTTACATGGATTAGGAGGGATGAAAGCTAAAATATAAAAAATAATATAACTATAGTCAAGACTATATATAAAAGTCTATAATTATATATGTACATAAACTAGCCGACCCACGCAACCTCGTTAGCGTCTCCTATTGCCCGTAGCGTGATAATTGTCCCCCGTTTTTTGAAACATTTTTCATTAGTACTCTGCTCCAATTCGTCTTAGCGTGATTATATATAGCCTATAGCCTTCCTCGATAATTGTACTATCCAACACTGAAATAATAATAATAAATAAATATTTCGGACATCTAACACACAACGCCATCTAGTCCCAAACTAAGCAGAGCTTGTATTATGGGTACTAGACAACTGATATTAATACTTATATACTTTTTTTTTTTGTAAATACATACATATTATAGATAGAAAACACCCAAACTCCGAAACAAATATTTGCAGATCATACAAACATTTGATCCGACCCGGGAATCGAACCCGAGACCTCAAGAACAGCAGTCGCGTACGCTACCACTGCGCCACCGAGGCAGTGAAAGAATTTTTTAAATCGGACCAGCGGTTTCTGAGATTAGCGCGTTCAAAGAAACTCTTCAGCTTTATATATTACTAGCTTTTGCTCGCGGCTTCCCTCACGCAGACTTTCATCCCCTGATTTACCCCTTTAGGCATGGAATTTCGAAAATTCCTTTCTTAGTGCTCACTTACGTTATATAAAGAACCTACATGCAACATTTCAGGATTCTAGGTTCAACGGTTTGGGCTGTGCGTTGATCTATGGGTATGTCAGTCAGTCACCTTCCTGTTTTATATATATAGATAGTATAGATTCGTAAGAAATCAGTATTCCTTTTTATGATAATTATGCAAACGGAGGAGTACGAAATTTGACACAGTAGCAGGTAATAAACAGGAGAAGTACAGAAATCAAAAAAAAAAATACATTAAAGTGTTTTCATAATATCCATGTACCGAACTCGGTTAGGAGTAGTATCAAGATAATCACAGTCATTCCCGTCCTTTTTTACAATTTATATATTTTGAACTATTATTGCAGAAAAGGCAATAATACTTGAATTTTCTTGTAGAACAACATTTTATTGAATGATACGTTTTCGTTGTTTCCGTAACTTCGATTGTTTATCGTCCATTGCACGAGTATTGCGAGATATGAAGTAACTTCTAGAAGTACTTTGTTATTTCCTCTCATCTTGTGGTTATTGTTATCTTCTATTAGAATCTAGATAAACTACAATGGAACGTTCGGTAACTATATATATTCCTCCTATTTAAATTTCGCTATTGGGGGTTGATTTTTTTTAAAAGAAGAAGTAGATCCGAAAAACATTCTAACTCCGAAAAAATCAAATATTTGCAGATCATAAAAGAATATTTGATCCGATTTTTTTTCGAACCCGAGACCTCAAACACAGCATTCGCCAGAGGCGTCAATCTTACGTTACGAACACTTTTTGCCGGCTAGGGTACCCCTCCGCAACGACCTATAAGGAATTTCGTTCCAAAAAGATTATAATCTCTTTATGGCTCACCGTACTCACATAAATCTAATAAAATCGAAATGTACACACAAATATTGTTATCTACTTAAAATAATACCATTTCACTTGGATCCACCGCGAGGTACATACGTCTCCACCAAGTACATTAAGTATTTAACTTATTTAGGGAAAAAACCTGTTTGTTTTGTTTGAAGCTAAAATTTATTGAGTGCCATCTAAAATATTCGCAATATAATATTTAAAGAAAATACTTATAATTTGACCCAACTAGACGAAGCTAAAAGGGTTTTATTTTTATTGGTCTATGTGTATTTATGTATTCCACCGCAACGCCATATGCATATTGAACAGATTTTAATGAACGAGGTGTTAAAAGATTCGCAATAATCTATACAAATAAATAAAATTGGAGTGTCTGTGTGTAATATTAAAATAAGCACTTTTTAATAAATGCGTATGTATTTATATGTATACACGGTACATGTACCAAAATTTTTTTTTAAATTTTTTGTCTGTCTGTTTGTTTGTTCCGGCTAATCTCTGGAATGGCTGTACCGATTTTGACGGGATTTTCACTGATAGGTAGCTGATGATATAAGGAAAAACTTAGGCTACTTATTTTGACTAGCTTCACACCGCGGCTTCAACCGCGGTACTACAATAACCGTGGATAACACCGCGGGACTCAGCTAGTGGATAATAATTTTTTTCGAAAGTTTTTAAGTAGTCAAGACGAAGTGCTTTAAACTTTTTCTTGTTAAATTATTAAGTTACATTTTTATTAGTACATGCGGCAAATAGGTACACAGATAGCCAGACGGTAATTGAAAAATGCCAACCAGGGTCTCGAAGCAACCTATCACTGTTCACTGCTGTACGAAGGTACCCAATGAACGTCAACTATCCCGGTCTTGGGCAGTCCGCATCCATCCACTACCAGCCACTTGAACCGCTGCCATAATCATTCAAAAAGTTGTCAGCCTTAGAATGTATCCATCTGATTTATGAAAGATGGTGTCTCCTGAAAAAACTGTTACACTGCACCGATCACATATCAATTCGATCGAGCCAGCTCTTATGTTCCGGCTTCTGGCTATCTCAATATTAAACACTCTTCAATACCGCTAACGCGCGTTGATAACTCCATGTAATTTCATTCTAGAAACGCGCGTTAGCATGTGTACTCCTAGAATGAAATTACGTTTAGATGTAGACGCGCGTTAGAAAAACGCGCGTTGAGCGCTCATTATCTGAACATGGCATTACACTCTTGATATAAAAGTAAAACAAATGAAACCCAAATATTGCCCAAGGCTTTTCTTACCTACTTGGTACCATGTTCAGGGCCCCTTGATCGATGATTTTATTAATTTGCCTGCCAGATCACCGATCAATAATCATTAATAAAAAATATATACATACTAGCCGACCCACGCAACCTCGTTTGCGTCTTATATTGCCCGTAGCGTGATAATTTTCCCCCGTTTTCGAAACATTTTTCATTGGTGCTCCGCTCCTATTGGTCCTAGCGTGATGATATATACACTATAGCCTTCCTCGATAAATGGCCTATCTAACATTGAAAGAATTTTTCAAATCGGACCAGCGGTTCCTGAGATTAGCGTGTTCAAACAAACAAACAAACAAACAAACAAACAAACAAACTCTTCAGCTTTATATATTAGTATAGATATAGATACGCTAGTAAACGAATAGTATAAACGGACCTGCCCACATTTTTTGTGAATAAAAAACATAAAGATGCAAACATCTTCACGACACATGTTCTATAATTTCCTAAGAACTCTAGTGTCTCTTGATATTACACATCGTCCACGATTTATCTGAAACGCTTAACCCGCTTTCAGCCCGCCCCCGAAATTGTTACGTCATAGAGAGAGATACCATCACCCAATAGAATAAAACTGCGTGGGTAGCAGAGAATCTGCGTCATCTGAATATTAAGTGTAGGTACTCATACTATATATGGACGCAGGAGAGAGTTTGTTCTAGGAACCATTATCTATATGACATAGGTTAGTATTATAAGTGGTATAAGAAGAAACGGTTGGAAGAGTGCTTCGGAATTCTTTCATATTAAAAATACAATACATCAAAATTCTATGTATTAAAAAATTGCTGTCACTACAGGGCTTACGTGGGCGTATTAAATAGTATATTTATTATATTTGTATTCCGATTGTAATAGGGTTTATAAGACTACTAGCTTTTGCATGCGGCTTCGCTCACGTAGACTTTGATACCCTGATTTATCCCCTTTGGGGTGGAATTTTAAAAATACCTTTAATTAGTGTTGACTTACGATATGTAAAGAACCTACATGCAAAAATTCAGAATTCTAGGTTCAGCGGTTTGGGCTGTGCGTTGATCTCTGGGTATGTCAGTTACCTTCCTCTTTTATATATAGATAGATAACCATCAACTCAGAACATGGGAAAATAAAAAGTATAGTAGTAGGTAACCAATGGTCTGAAGAGTTTCTGACCTCAACGTGAAGATGGCAGCACTCGTTAATATAAACTACTATAGTTTCACTATAATATTTTTTTTTAAACTTCATTTAATTTTGAAGGTTAACATTATTTTTCAGTATTCACAACTATATATATACATTATACACATATGTATAGTTGTGAATGATTTACGATAATTTTTAAATTTTCTTTTATCATATGTAAAAACGATCTGATAATATTTTTTTGTAAAATGATCAGAAAAAAAGTTATGGCGACCAACGGAAAATTTTACCAAAAATATTCATAGATTTTCGCTTATAACGTTGGTATTTTTGGTTCTACGACTTAAAGTTGTTAGGAAAAGTTGTAGGCAATTCGATTGGCGATAAAAATTTGGCAGATAAACCAGAAAAAACCATTTGCACTTCTTTTTCCAAGATGGCGGCCTGTGGACAAGGGTGTAACCCCACAAACTTGAATTTAACTTTACACTAACATCTGCTTCAGATCTAAAAGAGAAACACAACCCCAAATGTAACTTTTCAATGGACTGATAGGTAAAAAAACATTCAAACGAGTCAAAGAAACAAACAAGTGTCGATATAAAGAAAGTACGACCTATTTAGGTACATACAATAGCCATAGGAAAGGAAACATTAAATAAACACCTTTTGCTATCTAAACAATATGGAAGCGATACAAAACAGCAATGTCATTGGCTTACAACGAGATACGATTTTTCACTTGATCGTCTGACCAACAATATATTTACTTCGAAACGAACAATATAACAAAAAACAAGCCGAAATGAAAGGTGAAAAATCGGCGCTGTTTGGTATCTATCTAATTAGAAAGAAGCTTGGGGCCCTTTGTGTGAGCTGTCGGTGTAATTTATATACATACCTAATACTCAATTGATATCAGTAGGTATATGACCTTTCGAAGAATAGGGTTGTGTCCAGAAGTGGGATGGCTATAAACTAATTGACTATAAGTCGTAATCACGTACTTGGAAAGGAATTTTGAAAATTTCACCTCTTATGGAATAAAATTGGAATGAATCAGTCGAAACCACAGCCAATAGATAGCTTTTTACATATAATTTTAATTTTATCTGCAAATGAAGTACAAAAAATGCCCGTGTGTTTAAGGTGTTTACAGCGGTTTTAGACTTTGCGATGATGGATCAATACATTTTGTTCTCCTGTGAATCTCAGAAAAAGCGTTTTTTCTTTCTTTTTTACAAATAATTTAATATGAGAATCTAGAAGGACCGTTTCAAATTGTTCATACAACAGCCTAGTTTGTCTTTGTGGTTGTCTATAAGTTCTATAAACGGTTTGCGGACAGGGGAGTCTCCTATTCCGCATGCAAATTGTAGTGCATTCTTGATAGCGTACTGTTTCAGTAAACGTACCACGTCTGGTTTTATTCCTTTATGGTTATTAGACTGTATCTGTAGTAATATTATAAAGCGAAAGACTTCGTTTATTCATTTGATTGGACGCACTAATCTTTTGATATTGGTTAACCAATTAAGTTACATTTTTTGTAAGTAAATCTTTTACCTATATTTTTCCATTCAGGACTTTCACTTCGAAAAGTAATGCCTACTGAAGCAAAACAATGAAGTGTTTTTTGTAAGTCCATGAACATTGATTAACTATGTAATTACAGTATGAGGAGTGGGAAGACCGTTTAAAGTAAAAAATATAGTTTTGAATCGGTTTTTTCATACAAACGGCATACGAGTCCCGGCTACGTGTTGATTGAATAACTCTGTAGGCTGAATATCATCACGCTATGAGCAATAAGAGCCGAACACCAATGAAAATATTACAAAAATGAAAAGTTAAATAATCTTACAACAACAGCATCAAAATCATTTGATTGACCACGTTAAACATGGGCACATCTCGTTCGAAATCAGGATTAGGTCTACTACACTACATAATAATATTGATGTCAGGATGTGAATGTAATGTTTTTATATGCAAATGTTCATTTTATACGCCGTAGTATCTTTTTTATAAAGTATAGTTTTTAATTATCATGAAATATAAAATCATCTTCTTCCTAGCCTTTATTATTCCCAAGATTTGGAGTCGGCTACTAGATCAACCAGTTTTACCAAATATCAGTTTTGACACGGCGCGACTGGCATCGTACCTCCGCAACCCTGAGGGTGAACTATATTTGAAGTTGAACTAGTTGTCAGTATATTTGAGGGCACTGACTTCCCAGTAACGATTGCCATAGATGTTCATGACAACCGGGACTAACGGCTTAACATGCTCTCCGAGGCACGGGCAGGAAACACCACCGTCTTCCATACTCCGAGCTGCTATTAAGAATTTCTTGTGAGAAAAACACAACAACAATCCGAGCCAGGAATCGAACCCGAGACCTCTTGCTCTGCAGTCGCTTACGCTAACCACTAGGCCAACGACACAGTCATGAAATATTAAAACATAAATGTAAATTTAAAATTACGTTTATTAAATAACTGTTATCGTATCGTCTTCGTTCGCAAAAAATAAAAATAGACCACATTGCCAATATATGTAGTGTTAGTCCCGTAGGACTGACTATATATAATAATAATAAATCTCTTTATTGTACACCAGCTTATAGAAAATATAAGATAAACTTAAAACTAGGTACAAAAAAGTATGTACAAGTGGCGGCCTTATCGCTCCAAGGCAATATCTTACAGGCAACCATGGGATGGAGAGAAGAGTAGGGATGAAAAGTATATGGTAGTGTCTGGTGTATTATTGGTGGAAAGGAAAGTAAAATAGAGTTTATACATTACATAAAATAATAGCAACACGTAGTGTGAGTGACCAAGTTAATCCATATATTTATTTATTTATACAAAAGAGATGAGTAAAACTTATATATATATATATAACTTCCATGCAGTATAGCAAGCTATGGGACATTGATGTCTCTCAGGTAATATTCTTTTACTAGTCCCCTAAAGCTAGTTACTGTTTTCGCACGTCTTATTACGACTGGTAGGGCGTTCCATAGGCGAACTGCTTGTACAGAGAAGGAATGGTCGAGGAATTTAGTTTTATGTCCTGGCATTTTCAATTTCAAATTCTCTGACGATCTCAAGGATTTAGGATGTGAGTCGAGTAAGAAGTTAAACCGAGATTTCAGGTAGCGTGGAGTAAGTGGATTGAAGAGAATATTGTACAGAAGAGAAAGAATGTGTGCATTCCGGCGAAGGCGGATGGGTAACCATTTAAGCTGTTTACGATAATTAGAGATATGATCATATTTGCGTAATCCAAATATGAATCTTATACAGAGATTTTGGAGTCTATATATATATATATATATATATATATATATATATATTTAGTATATATATATGTATTTATCGATTTATGAATCATTAGAAGGGATGCCGATATCATCGCCTGCAATGATTAAGCGATATTATATGCATATGTCATGTTACATTAAGTGTTTAGATAGATAACATATTTGTCAGTGTAAAGCTATCAAACAAATTGGCTTGTCATTGTAACATTTTGGTTCATTTTTCGCGAAAATATCTGACGTTTACGTTCGAGTGGTACAGACACATTGACATTTTACATAAATATATAATTAAAGGACATTTTGAAGAGTATTTTTAACCAACTACAAAAAATGAGGAGGTTTCTCAATTCGACCGTATATTTTTTTTTCTTTTTTCTTTTTTAAGTGTGATCGCGGATAACTTCCTCGTTTATGAACCGATTTTGATGATTCTCTTTTTAATGAAAAGGAGGTATCCCAACGGTGGTACCATGATAAGAACACTAAGATCTGATGATAGCATCCAAGAGAAATCGAATCAAACCTTGAAGGCGGTTTTATTTTTCTTAAAATGTTACTTGTAAATATTAAAATGAACCAGCTAGCTAATATTAGTATTAGCAGCGGCCCATCAACTCGTTTACCACCCCAATATTTAATTATTATTACTTAACTGCCTAGGTGGCGCAGTGGTAGCGTATGCAACTACTGTGCTTGAGGTCTCGAGTTCGATACCGGGTCGGACCAAATATTTGTATGATCTGCAAATATTTGTTTCGGGTTTGGGGTATTTTCTATATATAATATTTAAGTATTTACAAAAAAAATGTATATGTATTTATATCAGTTATCTAGTAACGGAACTAGATGGCGTTGTGTGCTAGACGTCCGAAATGTATTTAAAATTAAATATAATAGTAATGTAATCAATACATAATAAATAATACAATCCCAATTTTTACAATTTTAATTTGATGCTTAACAATATAATAGATTAATGTTCTTAGTTTTAGTTAAAACGTTTTTTTTTTTTTTTAAATACGAATGAATTTCATTTGTTTTCTATTCAATAAAGAAAGATATATATCAGACTGCAAAAAGTTAGGTGATTTCGAAATCAAATCCATCTACTGTTAACGCGTACCTTTAATGCTTTGAGAATAAATTTTGATTGTTAATATAGCAATCTATTTGGACACTGATTAATTGAACCTTAAAATTGACAGATAAAGTAAAATTTTTCATAAAAATGAAGGCTGACGTTAATGAAACTGTGACTATTTAATACCGAGGATTTGGATAAAAAGTCAAATTTTCTGGCAGTTTGGATGAAAAATAACGTTTTAAAACTAGTAAAACTTTTTCCGTTACATATTTAACTTACTAAAAGACACAATCTCGTTTGCGTCTTCTATTGTCCATAGCTTGATGTTATACAGCGTAAACGAATTTGTTTACCATAAAAAATAATAATAATAATAATAAAATGACAGGCCTTATCGGGCCCTTAATGGGCCTGATATAGATTTTAAAGCATCTACGTCCTGGCTACGGTATGGTGACCTCTTCGGAGAAACCGAAGGTTTTGTTTGTGCGATTATGGACGAAGTTATCATGACGAATAACTATCGGAAATATATCCTGAAGGATGGTACGGTCGACATCTGTCGGGCATGTCACCGTCCTGGAGAATCTATCAGGCATATTATTTCTGGTTGTTCTCGTCTTGCTAACGGCGAATATTTGCACAGACACAACCAAGTAGCCAGGATGGTACATCAACAACTTGCCCTTAAATACCATCTTGTGAGTTCAGAGGTGCCTTACTATAGATATGTGCCCGACCCAGTTCTCGAGAATGGTCGTGCTACGTTATATTGGGATCGATCTATTATCACAGATAGGACTACTGTTGCCAGTAAGCCTGATATTGTGGTGATAGATCGATTGGAGCGCCGCGCAATGATTGTCGATATCGCCGTTCCTCATGACGAGAATCTCGTGAAAGTCGAAAAAGAAAAACAAATAAAATATTTGGATTTATCTCACGAGATTGTCGATATGTGGAATGTGGATTCGGCGATCATAGTTCCGATAGTCGTTTCTGCTCACGGATTGATAGCCAAGAGCCTCGACCAACACCTTAAGAGGCTCACGTTGGATGGTTGGATCAAGGGTCTGATGCAGAAGGCAGTCCTCCTAGACACGGCACGTATAGTGAGGAGGTTCCTGTCTCTGGAGCCCTAACCACCGGTTTCTTGGTCCCTGTACTCGAAGTCGGTGGTCTACTATTTTTTATATTTTTAAATGTATTTGTTTTTATATTTATATTTAAAAATGTAAATAATGTGTATATATAATGAAATAAAGGAAATAATAATAAATTTATTAAGTTCTCCTACAATGTAAATTACATAGCAATCAAGTACATACATAATTAGTGGTATGTGGGTATACAGTGTTAACATGGAGTGACTGTTTCAAAAATTACAAACAGCAACACACTGACATGTGCATTTTAGTAAGGCTCTCCAAAAGTTGTGTATGAACCCAAAACTGTGACAAAAAAACTATTTACACATACATAGGTAAATTAACAGTAACTTACCAATGAAACACTATACTGTACACCTTCACTTTACACATGTTATATTCTTGTTTAACATTATCCTTGTATTGACATAGATTATACCAAACAGTTCCTGATTCATTGAATTGTCAATAAATCAACCACTATTAAGAACGTATGCATAACTGTGTAAACACTGGTCAAAGAACTAGGAACACTGACACAATAATAATATAGTGAACACTAGCACCTGAACTAGGCCGAGCCTGTATCTCAGATGCTAGTTTCTTCCTGAGACATTATACATTTATTTATTGTATATTATTGACACAGAGATGGTTATTATGTTTTATTGTACACTTTTCACAGTCAATGCAACCACAATATGTAAGTACCCTCGCCTAGAGAATTATGCAAACAACGTTCAATAAAATAAAAGTTAGACCACGATATGTTTGAACTGAATACAATTTACAACTATTTGACAATTTCGAATAAAATCTCTATTTCATCGTAGTTTTTAGTTTTTAGCAAGATAGTTAGGGTGTTTTTGCATTGATGCTTGTTTTGCGATTATATTTTTAAAATTTTATTTAATTTATTGTATAACATGGGCCCCAAATAACATGGAAATTTATTTATGTAGAATGTTTTGAACTTTTCCGTTGGACAAATAATGTCCCGTCGTCTAGCCCGGATTAGAGCGGGATCAAACTGTATTTTTTGGTGTTGGGTTAATATTACGTCCAAAATGAACAGTTTCCTGACCGTAAGCACATCACACTCATCGTATAGGTTAGTTGTTGGATATCTAAAAGGTTTGAAGGTCATTACCTTCAGTAATGATCTCTGAGCCCTTTCCAATTTAATTATGTGTGTTTTAAGTTTTTCACAACATTTAAAGGGGAACTATTCCTTCATAAATTGTTTTCGTAAAAGTTATCTAGACGGATAGTTTACGCAACACACGCAGTGTAAGATTTTTATAGGGGGCTAACGAGCAGGCGTATCGCCTAATGGTAAGCAATTACCGCCTGCCGCCACAAGTACGTAGCCGGCCTTTTAGAGATGGGGAGGGGTTGGGGTATTGGCCACCGGTATCCTCACTCACTCGGTGAAACATAGAGCAAGCGCTGTTTCACACCAGTTTTCTGTGACGCCGTGATATCACTTCGGTCTAGCCGGCCAATTCGGTAAAAGCGTGGCTCTCCCACAGTAATATACCCAAATTATTTTCTCTAATATTTTTGTGATTATATAAAGCCTTCCTTTACAACTGAACTATTCAATACTGAAAGCATTTTTCAAATCGAACCATGGAGATTATCGCTTTCAACTAAACTAACAAACAACTTCAGCTTAACAATATAAAATAAAATAATAAAATAAATATTTCGGACATCTAAACACACAACGCCATCTAGTCCCAAGATAAGCAGAGCTTGTGTTATGGGGTACTAGACAACTGATACAAATACATATATACTTTTTTTTTTGTAAATACATACATATTATAGATAGAACACACGCAAACTCCGAAACAAATATTTGTAGATCATACAAACATTTGGTCCGACCCGGGAATCGAACCCGAGACCTCATGATCAGCAGTCGCTCACGCCAACCGCGAGACCAACGAGGCAGTCAATATTACTTTAGATAATAAATTAGTTACTTATTGGAGAACGTCAGTTTGTTTCGGTATTAGCGCTCCTTTTATATTTCACCGTTCTTTCAGAAAACAAAGATATTAAAAACAAATTACAGAAAAACAATTTTCATTACGAGCGATAGGTAGGTATGATGCGTTCCGTTTTCCTATTTCCCACGGGAAACATAAGTTGCAAAGAAAACTATTGAAAAGAAATAATCACGATATAACAACGTTGGTTCTTTCGAATTCATAATAGTTATTTTTTTACTGTAATGTCATGTGTACTGTTGTAATAAAGGTATTAATATAATAAAATTAAAGGTTTGGATTAAGGATGAAGAAAGGATGGATGTAAAGATGTATATTACTCATTCAATTGTTGTTGCCTGCACGTTCAACCTAGCGGTTTAGCGGTCACGACGCCGTTTCCTACTTCACCAAGTGTTGTGGGTTCAAATCCCACATGACAACACCTTGTGTGATCAACAAATTGTTGTTTTGAGTCTGGGTGTTCTTTGTGTCCGTTTAAAGAACAGAGGATAGTTGCAAAAGATAGATTTATGGTATAAAAAGCTTTTGACTGCCTCGTTGGTCTTGCGGTTGGCGTGTGCGACTGCTAATCATGAGGTCTCGGGTTCCATTCCCGGGTCGGGCCAAATGTTTGTATGATCTACAAATGTTTGTTTCGGAGTTTGGGTGTTTTCTATGTATAATATGTATGTATTTACAAAAAAAAAGTATATGTGTATTTGTATCAGTTGTCTAGTACCCATAACACAAGCTCTGCTTAGCTTGGGATTAGATGGCGTTGTGTGTTGGATGTCCGAAATATTTATTTATTATTTTATTTATTTTGTCCTAGGCTCCGGCTGTGTGTATGTTGGTTTTCGCTATGAAAAGTAGCTTATGTCCTTCCCGAAGAAATAAAGTATCGCAATGCCAAAATTTATTAACATCGGTGAAGCAATTTTGCCGTTATAGACAGACAGAACTACTTTCGAGTTAATATTATTAGTATGGATTCAAAAGATTATTATTTATTTATTAATCCGATCACAAAATCTTAAAATAATTATTTTAGGGTTTTGTGGTTGGAATAACAATAATAATATACTAAATGTACACTACATTAACGACTTGCACAACGTTTGATTAAATAGCTACTAAACAAAATTAGTTAAACGCATAAACACGTTTAGCTTAAACTTTAAATTTAGCGCCCCCTTGCAGAATGATGACAGCAGGTAAATTTAGTTAAATATGATAAGCGGCGTGCCCTGCCCTGCGAGTGCGGGCGAGACGGCAGTATCCTAGTGTTGCACTCGCGCATATGCATGTGTTGTTAAACTTGATTAGCGTCGCTAAATAGTCGAGTTTCGATGTTTAAATTCGGTAGTTATTTAAGCTAAATAAACTTGTTTAGCAAAAAAATTATCGTTGTGCAAGATGCCAATTGTGTTTAACCTTTTATAACGCATTTTGTATGTTTTAAATGTATTTAAGCTATGTCGTGCAAGTGGCCCCAAGAATATTTTAGTATCAATATAGTATCAAACAACCTTATTACTTAAGAACATGTTGAAATTAGATGTTTTATTTCATCCCCCGTGTGTTGTTCGCCACAAGCTAATCCAAGTAACTGGTGAAGTTTATAATTAGGTAAATGTTAAATGAATCTTGCATTCAACGAGGCCACGTGGAGTTGGACAACAAACTTAATTTGGTTCATAAAATTGTAACTCAGTTGTTTGAAATCTCTCTAAACTAAATTAAAAACCACTAAACATGAGTTTCGTCCTGTTGAATGATGTACAGAACATCAAAGATTGACTAAAGTTAACACAATATACTAACTGACTATAATTAACACATACAAAAACAAAAATTTTAGACATCACAAAAATTACAGAGGTATTATTGTTTACTGACGATACAGAATATGGATCATTGTTAATTTTCCTACACAGGGATAAAAACTAATCTAAAATGTAACTAATTTTAAGCAGCTTAAATAACTTACATAGTTAGAGAACAATATATAAATATATATACTATATAACTATAACTATATATAAATAGTCCTACGAGAAGAGTGCTATACCTCGCAGAATATCGATATTAAACAGTCAATCTGTTGCTTTTCAGCAAACTTAAATACTTAAAAACTTTAAACTCTTGACTCTTGAGTTGCCCGTGAACGGCTGTAGTCTCTTGTCCAGACCTTATTTAATAATAATATAAAAACATAATTTGATAAACACAGCATACAAACTACAATGCAATTTTCCAAACGCAATCCACATGACTGCCTCGGTGGCGCAGTGGTAGCGTACGCGACTGCTGTTCTTGAGGTCTCGGGTTCGATTCCCGGGTCGGATCAAATTTTTGTATGATCTGCAAATATTTGTTTCGGAGTTTGGGTGTTTTCTATCTATAATATGTATGTATTTACAAAAAAAAATGTATATAAGTATTTAATATCAATTGTCTAGTACCCATAATACAAGCTCTGCTTAGTTTGGGACTAGATGGCGTTGTGTGTTAGATGTCCGAAATATTTATTTATTTATTTATTATATATAAACTAACTGACCCAAACAACCTAATCTGCGTCAATTTCAATCATGCTCGTCTCCTGTTGACATGCGCGTGATTTTAAGTATCAAGTGTCATATCCTAATAATGCCAGTAAATGAAAACATGAGAAAATCGGTTAGATAGCTTTGGAGTTCATCACAACTTGGCAGGAGAATTACGTAATAAGGGACCTAAAGAATGAGGTCAATTTCGAACTAGAGATGAACTAGAAATTTATTCTTCAGAGTGCGAAGAAATAATTACTTATCTTCACAGTCAACTTGGCGCCTTCTAACACTTCAAGAAAACTGGTTAAAAAAATCTTCCGTTAAGAAATGACTTCATCCCCATTCTCTGGAAAAATACGCATTTTAATACAACGTTTAAAGCCGAGTGCTATGATGGCAGCGCACTGTGTGTTTTACTGCCCTAAAATGGAACATACTCTTTTTGTTAGATCTTCAAATAGTATTTTTTATTATAAATGTCAGAATGAAGCGTTTCTCGCAATTCACATTCTCGTTTAAGTAGTTTTTAGAGGAAAAACTTCCAGATTTGATAGAAATAAATTGAAACCAACGATTAGGTAGGAAAAAACTGCTACATTATCTCTTGCTGCTCTTTAACTGACTTCAAAAATTGATCGGTTATTTTCATAAATATTAAATCATATCTTCAATGTAATATAGCTTATAATGTCAAAAAATAAAAAGGTGTGACGTAATTTAGAATGAGGACACATCACGTAAGAAGGACCGAAAAAGTTTATTTCAAATTTTTGTTTTCAGAACCCCGACATTTACGAACCGATCTGGAAAATCCTATTTTTGTCAAGATATATTTTCCAGTTGATCCTATTCAAATTAAAAGTAGTAAAAATTGTTTTAGTAACTAGCCTAACTAAAAAAAATATTATTTGCCGACCGACAATTGAAAATAATTTGAAGCATTCATCCGAGACACCGGGATTTATCTCAGTATAGGGTTTGGTTAATTTGGGTGATCCCATCAACACCGCCTGGGTTGGGGTGGTTTTAAATAAGACAGCCTGACAAGTGTCCTATTCGAGATATGAGTAGATATTTCTAGTATTATTTACCTTTTATTTACGGCTCCATTTATTTATTTATTTAATGGTTTACCAGTAGCTATTACACTAAAACGTTCATAAGTACAAGTGTTCCCGCGTTTATAGCGGTTATCACGGTAAAAGGTAGCCTGTATTCTTCCTCAAGAAACTTTCTCTATCTATATCTCCATGCCAAATTTCATTGTTATCAGCGCAGTGGTTTAGGCGTAAATGTGTTACATACAGATAGACCTTTGTATTTAGGTATGGTATTACTAACTGACCCAGCAAACGTTGTTTTGCCGTAAAAATAAATAAAATTGGTGGTGGGTCACCCGTATCATTTAGGGGTATGAAAAATAGATGTTGGCCGATATGCAAAGTTAAATAAAAATTGGTCCAGCCGTTAAGGAGGAGCTTAGTAACAAACACCGCTATTTTATATATTAGACTAGGTGAACCCCGCGGTGTTACCCGCCTTTATTGTTGTATCGCGGGTAACACCGCAAAGCTAGTATAAAAAAGTAGCCTAAATTACTTCTTGCATCATCAGCTACCTGCCAGTGAAAGTTCCATCAAAATCGGATAAGCCGTCCAGATATTTTGGTACATGCATCGTGGATACATAGGTACATATGCATTTATTTAAAAGCGGTTGCTTTAATATTACAAACAGACACTCTAATTTTATTTAATTGTATAGGTTATGGATAATATGGATGTGTCAGATTACCTTAGACGAGCATTTAAAAGTACTAGAGTCGTTGATGGATTTCCAGAACCTGGTACCTCCTTAAAGAAATTCTTTCGCTAGTTTTTTCCAATATCATCCGTACCATACCGTCTATATTTAGAATCCTTTCACCGAGCTAAAATAGTTTGGAGTAGGCTGTTCAGTGTTCTACGATAAGGCTGAATCGCGATTTTCCACGTAGAACTTCGAACAGACATCTACCCCCTTCTATATTTAGAACCAAATTATTAATATTCAAAATTACGAATGTTAAATATTAATATTACTACTTACAATCCACCTACTTTATTAGTTGCTCAAGATGTCGGCAACTGAGTCGTGAACAATGGTAGAAACTTTGTGTGGAGTTGTCATCAGATAAGCTAGGCTGACTTCCTCTAAGATTGTGTGAGCTAAACTATATACACTTCGGTACACGAAGTCGGAGTAGACAATATCAATTTCTACAAGTGACTTTC
Organism: Spilosoma lubricipeda; assembly: GCA_905220595.1. Classification (NCBI taxonomy): domain Eukaryota; kingdom Metazoa; phylum Arthropoda; class Insecta; order Lepidoptera; family Erebidae; genus Spilosoma; species Spilosoma lubricipeda. The sequence continues at coordinate 3,297,469 of HG992294.1, forward strand.
TTAATTTTGGAATAAAATTTTGTTTTATACTAGCTTTTATCCGCCGCTTTGCCCGCGTGTATGTCGGTTATCGTGATAAAAAGTAACCTATGTCCTTCCTCAAAAGTCGCAAGATCTCCTTTATAAATTTCATCAAAATCGATTCTGAAGCTTAGTTATGAAAGTGTAACAGACATACAAAGTTACTTTTGAATTTATAATATATATAAATAAATAATAAATAAATATTTCGGACATCTAAACACACAACGCCATCTAGTCCCAAGGTAAGCAGAGCTTGTGTTATTCGGTACTAGACAACTGATACAAATACATATATACATTTATTTTTTTTATATCAGTATGGGTAGTATGGATTACAGTTTAATTCTTCTTTTCTTATGGTATATCGAGCAAACGAGCACACTGGCCACCAGATGTTAAGTGACAACCAACGTCCAAGAACACCTGGAAGTTGATTAACACGAATACCTTGATGGCCCGTGTCGGTTCGGGTGCTGATACTTAGTTCCTTACAATCACAAATATATACAACTAGCTGTTGCCGCGTTTCTGTCGGTTATCGCGGCAAATAGTAGCCTATGTTTTATTCTGATGTATAAGCTATCTGTAAAGTTTTAACCAAATCCGTTCAGTAGTTTATGCGTGAAGAAGTAACAAACATACACAATCACAAACTTTTGCCTTTATATATTAGTGTCGGTTATCGCGGCATATAGTAGCCTATGTGTTATTCTGATGTATAAACTATATTACTGTAAACTTTTATCCAAATCCGTCCAGTAGTTTATGCGTGAAGAAGTAACAGACATACACCCTCACAAACTTTTGCCTTTATATATTAGTGTCGGTTATCGCGGCAATGTGTGTGCAATGTGATTAACACAATGGACTTCTTTTTTTTACTCGGCTACAGCGACCCCAAAAGGAAGGAACCACGAAATTTCTGGTGATTTATATCCCATAGATTGCCAAAACCGTATCTTATCATACATGTATATTATCATTTAAAACTTCCATATAATACAGGGTTACTGGTTAAGTCGACCTATTCCCGTTAAGGACATGAAGTTTACATTGTTTTTGACTAATTTCACCATGAAACACTAGGTTGTTCAGTAGGGTGTGTAGGATACGTCCTAAATCTAACTGTTTTTGTGATATTTGAATTTTATTGTTTTTTTTGCAAAAAAATCCCGATTTTCGACTGTCAGATTAGATATTTTTAAATGTGTAGGTCTTATTATTACTATTATTTCATTTTTACATGTAAAGTAAGATGCTTGATAACCAAAATTATTTTTAAAATGAATTAATAAGTCTTTGTAGACGATTAAAACTTAATAAAATTATATAAATTTTGAAAGTTTTTTTGTCAGTGGATATCAAAAAAATATTATGGCGCCTGTATTGCAGATGTGCTTTAAAATATCTTCGTTTCATCAGCTATCCAACGAGGTATAACAATCTAGGGTTTTATCAAACATTTGTAAAAAACAAAGCTTAGTTGCGAGCTGCCAAGCCGCAATTCTAAAAGTTCCACGTTAACGTTCTTTAAGGTTAATGCATGCGAGTGGGACACCTTACGATTTATGCAGGTCGGGTAAAAACTATTAAAATTACAGAAAAAACAAATGACTAAACGTGTTTTAATATATTGCAAGGAACGCATTCGAGTATTCGAAGAGAAAAAATTACTGTGATGACTATTACCTTATTGATTAACCTCATTGATTTATAGGAAAGCCATACCTTTGATTTTGAATACATTGATATGTGTTCCCATTGGGTACTATTAGAAGCAATGAAAAATTCTAGGTTCCAACTTAGTTTCCATTTCTCTATTTAAAGAAGAAGAAGAAGAAAAGTATTGAATCGACATTTACTTTAAGTATTAAGTATTCAAATTTATGACATTTTAGATACATATCGCTAAACAAAACTTACAAAAAGTGACATGTATCTACCCTCAAAGTATGAACTTCTACCAACACAAAATATATCTAGTTAGTTACAACACAGGAAAACGCTTAAAACTTTCACAAAACACCATATAACGTACAAAAATTCCATTCGCAAAATATTGAAAGTTATAATATATTTATAAGCTTATGAAGTTATTTCATTGAATTGACCAGTACTATCGTAGAGGTATGGTGCCGCCCGCCCGCCCTACGCCCATCCGACGTGCACTTATAAAAGCGCGAAAGCCTACAGTGGGCGCACAGTATACCGCGGCTACGCGCGAAGCACGCCGCTACCTGATTAGAGTTTGTGTGTGCGACGTTCCTTAGGAGTTCGACGATATTCAGGTAAGTTTTGTAAAGTTTTGATATATTCAGGCCTGATTTTATTAAAGTCGGTAGTCGCCATTTTTATTTACATTAATTTATTGAGAGTTTGAAATAGGCATTATGTTTAGTGAAATTAATTTTTGTTTTTTGAAATTTTTAAAATAAATTCTGAATTAATAAATATTTCTATAAAATGGACTGTTTAATACAAAGAGCAATAATTTTATTAGCCTTCTGTAATTTTTTTTATATAAAATCATATTGAAACAATATATGACTACTTACATATAAATTTATATAAATCTTGAAACTATTTGAAGTAGACATAAATTATTTGCCTAAATCGACACCCTCGAAAAAGTATTAAACTTTTTCTGATAGACACATTAATATTTAAAATAAAAGAAATTACTTGAAATATTAAAATCAATTCACAAGTTTCGTATGAGCCCTGTTTACAGTTTTAGAAAATAACTTTAGAATTTTTAGCTAGTCTTAGAAAAAATAATAATAATAGATCTTAATTACTTTTTAATATACCTAACTTTTTCAAGCCATTAACAGAAAGAAAACGAGATCAATAACATAAAATTAGTAATTGTAGGTATTTAATTCTTAAAAATATTTTAAATGTTACTTGTTTATTAAAATTATGGTCTTAACAGCAATGAGTTTAAAAATTTGTAATGTTTTTATACCTTATTTATACAGTTATTCAATTAAAAATACTTTTATTACATAATTATATTTCTTCTCGAAACAGATGCACAAAAAATACAAATGAAGAACTATCTATCTGGTTATATTATATAGTTACGTGCACCGTATGTTTCATGATTTGAAAACAAAAAAAACTACGAAATATTCGTTATTAATTTTTTTTTAACAAAAAAATATAAAAGAAAGAGTTTATAGTGTATACTGTTATTGTATTTATTAGTGTTCGCCATTTTGGAACCGGTCCAAGACATCGAACTTATGATAAGAAACCAATAAGCCGATATTTTATAAGTTTTGGTTTAATATCAAGAATGATACTGCTACTACGGGTCTCGCCGCCCTATATCCTATATCGGTGTAAAGTGCGATATTAAAAATTATTATCATTATTAGTTAATCCTAAAGGTCAAAATAACTAAATCTATACTATATACCATAAACGCGAAAGTTTGTAAGTATGGATGGATGGATGTTTGTTACTCTTTCACGCAAAAATTACTGAACGGATTTGGATGAAACTTTACAGTAATATAGCTTATACATCAGAATAACACACAGGCTACCATTTGTCGCGATAACCGACATAAACGCGCGGGGAGCCGCGGGCAACAACTAGTATGTACGTAATTTGATAAGACTGTTTTAAGTTATAACTATTTCGGAAACTATATTTTTATTCTATTTCTTACAAATCTCAACTATTTAAACATGGTTAAATATAACGACGCAAAAAGATACGTCTTGACGTTCTTTTTTTTTTAAATAATGTTTCATTTCGTTGTAATCGTCATTAAGTTGTACTTTCAATTATTTAAATTTAACTTAAAATAGCAAAGAACAAATTTAAATTAATTATAAATTAAGTTTTATGAAACAATTCATTTGTCTTCCTACAATTTTAGTATATTACTAGCTGAGTCCAGCGGTGTTGCCCGTATTATTGTCGTACCGCGAGTGACGCCGCGGGACGAAGCAAGTCTAATAAAAGTGGCCCAAGTAGTACTTTAACTTATAGGTATATAAGGTATTCCTTATGTCATCAGCTATCAGTTAAAGTCCCGTCCAAATCGGTCCACCCATTCCAAAGGAAAAAACGGTTATTTTAATATTAGAAACAGAAACCCCATTTTTTTTATTTGTATAGATAATAATAGTAAAAAAACTCATAAGCACAAATATTAAAACCATCGTTCTTGGATGATCAAACAAAAAGCAATTTTTATTAACCAACAACTTAATTTTTTTTTAAAAAGAGTATAAAAGAATTCATAACATTATATTTGATAAGTTTTTGTTGTAAATACGTTAAAAAAGTTTAAAAACATTTTCTTATTTAGTTGTAAAGGATGTTGCATTGCACTGCGTAGTTAGTTGCCTCATACAAAACCCATGAAAATAATAAAAGAATATTTACAATGTTACTTGTTTATTAAAATTTTGGTCTTAAAAGTAATGAATTTAATTTTTTCAATGTTTTTATACCTTATTCGTATTGTTATCCAAATAAAAATTTATTATTACATAACTAATTTCTTCTCGAAACAGATGCACTAAAAACACAAGTGAAGAACTATCTACATAGTTATATATATATAGCTACGTGCACGGTATGTTTCAGGATTTGAAAACAAAAACTACGAAATAACGCACACATAACTTCAACACATAACAACGTAGGTGTTTTTGAAATATGTGGTATTATACCGTTTGTACATTACTTACTAAATCCAGTACCTAAAAGACTGAGCTTAGCTCGGTATTTTTTATTGGATTAAATAAAAAACAATTCTAGCTGGATCGATTTATCGCCCCCGAAACCGTCTGTATACAAAAAGTCATGAAAATCGTAGGAGCCGTTTATGAAATTCAGATTATATCATTACATATTATATAATACAAGTAAAATTTTAACAAAAAATAAAACCGACTTCAAGGTTTTACTCGATTTCTCTTGGATGCTATCATCAGATCTTAGTGTTCTTATCATGGTACCACCGTCGGGATATCTCCTTTCCATTAAAAAAAGAATTATCAAAATCGGTTCATAAACGACGAAGTTATCCGCGAACACACATAAAAAAAAAGTAAAAAATAAATATACGGTCGAATTGAGAAATCTCCTCCTTTTTTTGAAGTCGGTTAAAAACAAAGTCCTCCGCCGCGTCTGTCTGTCTGTTCGCGATAAACTCAAAAGCTAATGCATAGATTTTTATGCGGTTTTTAACAATAGATAGAGTGGTTCTTGAGAAAGGTTTTTGTATATAATTTGTTTAATTATTGAGTATAATTGATAAAATATTTCAATATTTGTGAAAGTCGTCGGAAAAATTAAGCCGCATATCTTCTCGGGGTAACATAGGCTATATTATTATATTTTGCGTAAAGGGCCCGTGCGAAGCGGGGACGAGTTGCTAGTATATTATATACAAAATTTAAATTTAAAAATATTAGATAGTTAGATAAAAGGTGTTACACCACCACCTCAAAGTGAGATATAGGTTCATACGTTTAAAAATACTACTCTTTTTACATAGTCGGATAAAACAGAATATTGCTGTTGTACTATCGATATGAATATGTCTTTTGTATGACTTTATGAGGTATTTGATGTCTCACAAAATATTCGATTTCGACCTTTCAATATGAATTGTTGGCTTTTAGCGATAGCGAAACTTTTCAATGGACTTCGATATTAATGAAATACCTGAAAATATTATACACATATTTTAGAAGCTATATCGAATAGATCACAGGAGACAATGCTACATGAAGAGCTATTATAGGCTGTTGCGTAGTTCTCCTTTAGTCCCATCATTCGACACCCACGGAATGAATACAGGTGATGACAATTCATATTCTACTCGTAAAACGACTAAAGCCGTCACCACAAAACGTAAACACCACTTCAAAGATAAGCAAAAATCGAAACGAACCCTTTTTTTTACCTGTGGAAACCTCGTTCCGTCACCCCGCCGGGGTCAGCAGCGGGCGGGGTCGGAATCGGACCGACCAAAACCACACGGTGTGCCACTCTGCGCCTGACACGGGAGGGATCCGGGAACTGCTAACCAACACGTTTGGCCAGGGTGGTATAGAAGACCAAAGCCTGCTCTCTGAAGATAAGCCTACGTCCACTAGTACCCAACAAAGAATTTTCCAACTATCAGAGCACTGTTAACCAATTCGTTGATTGGAGTTGGAAATTATCGGAAAACTGCACGGATGACGCAGTTAGTGGCACGGAGTGTTATGGGTTCACACCCTACATACACATACATACAAACATAACTACAATTTGTGTGATCCACTAATGGTTGTTCTGAGTCTGGGTATTCTTTGAGGTAAAATATAAGCCTTTCACGTAAATTCTGGCAGAAGTTAAAGAGTGGTTATGCGGTTGTCTCTCTTTCGTCATACGTGAAAATGGGCGGCAGCAAATACGCTCTCAAACCAAGCGGTTTGGTTCTTCCTTCCTGTGCCGAGCAGTTAAAAACTGGAACTCACTGCCAGCGCACGTGTTTCCCTCCCACTATGATCCCGGGTCCTTTTAGCGGGGCGTGAAAAAGCATCTCACTAAGCCGCCATAGTGTGGGACGCCATATTGCATTGTTTGCTTTAGCAGTGAGTATGGTGGCCCCCACTGTTGGATTTTGCTTGAGCTTACCATCAGGCTGAGCAGTGTCACTTTGGCAGGTAAAAAATAAAAAAACAGACACCTACCGTCAGGATACCCTGTCTGTTCGCTAATATCTCCTCTCCTGTAAAAATACTGCAATGTATTAAATCGTGTCCAGGTTCCCTTCCACTATAATGTCTTTCAAACATCTTTCTGTCTGTTTGACGGGAAAAAGCATCTCGCTAGTCTGCCATAGGGTCATCATGCTGTATTGTCGCAATGAATCAGGTGGACCACTCTTGAATTCTACTCTTACTTTCCATCAGATAAAGTAGAAAAAATTGTACGCAATCGTATCAAAACTTTTTTAGTTTTTAAAGCATCCTTACACAATCCGACTTAATAACTTGACGAGAATTCGCGCCTATTTCCCTGAGGGATCTTCGATTACTATGGTTCTAACACCAACCTTTGCTTCACCCACATTAATCAATTGCTGCATGCAAGCTTGTCGGTTCCTGATGCTTTTCACACGACCCTTCTTCAGAACATTACCAATTTATTCGGTAAACTAGCCGACCCATGCAACCTCGTTTGCGTCTCCTATTGCCCGTAGTGTGATAATTTTCCCCCGTTTTTGTAACATTCTTCATTGGTGCTCCTCTCCTATTGGCCTTAGCGTGATGATATATAGCCTTTACCCTTCCTTGATAAATGGGCTATCTAACACTGAAAGAATTTTTCAAATCGGACCAGTAGTTCCTGAGATTAGCGTATTAGTAACTAGTATTAGTATAGATGTTCGCCGTGAAAGACCTCCTCAAACACTTCCACACACCTTCACTCTATAAGCTTTGTATATCATTTCTCTTTACATAGCTAAACCACACCGAGTTATAGTTTTCAGCATTTTATTAATGTGGTAGTCTGCAAGTATTGTTCGTTTGCTTTTTGCCCACGGGAGGCATTTAATATTGAGTCACGCAAGCGAGGACAACTGCAGATATTATAGTTAATAGTTGTTTTATTTTAGTCGTTTTAAAAGGAATATGCTTTGGGTAGGAAAATAAAAGGACTATACTCTTTGCGCTGTAGCATGGTGCGGGTGACATTTCAGTAACATTTCATTTCACTCTTGAAAGTTGCCACGATTTATAAACTATGACTTAGTATTTCAGCTGTACCACATTCGCAATATATTAAATCATTAATAACTGTAGTAAATTAAATTAAACCAACCAGAATGTTCGTACAGGCAACTGTCACCCGCATCATGCTATGGTGCAAAGAGTATAGATATGTTTTGGTAGAAGAAATGGTTCGAATTACAACAGCAATATGCGCAATATTGTAACGTAACGTAGGTACATAAGTCTCACATATGTGAGACTAGTTAACAAAGTTTTATGATGATTGGTTCAGTAGTTTTCTCGTGAAAGCGTAACAAACAAACTTACACTCACATTTATAGTGATAGATTTCTAAATTGATACATAATCGTTACAAAGTATATGAAATGAAATTAAATGAAATGAGATGCAGTTTTCAGCAATAGATAAAGTGATTCAAGAGGGATATTCATATGTGTAATACTAGCTGACCCACGCAACCTCGTTTGCGCCTTATATTGCCGGTAGCGTGAAAATTTCCCCCGTTTTTGAAACATTCTTCATTGTTGCTCCGCTCCTATTCGTAGTAGCGTGATTATATATACCCTATAGCCTTCCTCGATAAATGGACTATCCAACACCGAAAGAATTTTTCAAATTGGACCAGTGGTTCCTGAGATTAGCGTGTTCAAACAAACAAACTCTTCAGCTTTATATATTAGTATATATATGCATATTATAGTAGAGAAAATCCAAGAATTTCAAAGACTTCCGTGTCGGGTCGTTAGTTATAGATAAAAAATATCCAAATTTAGACCATAATTAAAACCGTCTTCATCATACCCTGATCTTGGCACCCACAACCAATAGCTAAACAGGTTAGGATTTGCCACTAAACAAGAGGTTGGACTATTTATAATAACTTCAATCAATTCTACGCGTAATATTAATCGTCCAATATCTAAAATGGTAGCCAATTTTCTCTCAAATAGATTAAGATTATTTAACAATCGTCTGTTTTCATAATTGGGTATCAGTTTTCTAATCTACACTCAAAATATTGTAGCCTAAGCTTGCAGCTTCGTTCTCAGTTGTTAAGAAAATGGATACCTTGAGATGAGTTGGTTACAGCTGTGGTACAATTTTTAAACTAGCCGAGACAAAGTATAATTTCTTTTTTTAAAGAATTGTTTATTACTAATTTTAGAGAATGGGAAGCTAACGAGGGTGACGTTAAGAATACGGTGTGTCATCACGCCTAATTATCTCATGGGTAAGGTACAAGCAGGACAGTAACACTGCAATTAGAAGTTAAATTTGAACAAATCTTATATCAACAAATATATGGAGAAGGCTATGAGTAGCAGTGGACTGTTAAATGCTGAGTAAAATAACAGACTGACACATATATATATATATATATATATATATATGTCTAGAAACATAAGTGGCGGCCCTTTGAATGACTACCTCCCCAGAATTAGGAAGGAGGGAGGTAAATTGACTTCAAGGAATAATTTGGTAGAATTAAAAAAATAGCTAAACCACGATGTTCTGAAAGTCGTGATATTAGTCCGGTCAAACTGACATAGGTGTACATGGCTCTCCCACTGTGTTTCTGGTCTCAGGTTCGATTCCTAGATTGCAGTTCCTAGATTCGTAGGTAATGTTTGTATTATTATCATTAGCCAGCAGTCCACTGATGGACCTAGGCTTCTCCAATTGCATGTTACTTGGTTCGATTCTTGGCTTCACTGTTAAATTAAATGTTTGTATGATCTGCACACAAGATAACGTAGCCACAGCGTTGTCTTGGCTGTCTCCAACCCACACTTGGCCAGCATGGGGACGTATGGCCTTAACCCTCTCCTAAGAGGAGACCCGAGCCCAGTTCTTCTTAGTTTGAAACTAGATGGCGTTGTGATTCGGATGTCCAAAAAAAAACTGTTGTATTCATATCTTCAAAATAAGCTAAGCATGAATTTCTTTTGTCACTCAAATATTTGTCCTTGGCGGGATTTAAACCCACATCCTCTAGATTGACAGTCAGGATCATAAACCACTAAGTTAATCAAATGAAGCTTTGTGTACAAGCAAGTAGATAAAAAAATGATAAAAAAAGAATATGTATATATAGATGTTTCATTCGATGCAAGAAGTTGGGTTGTTTCGGCCCCTAAGTGCGGTCCAATCCATTTGACATTTTACTCAAAATATGAACTTTCTATTTTTGTTTCTATAGAGTACACTCCTACACGTCTACAATAAACCATCTGTAGATATATTCTCTAGTATAATATGAAATCCATACTAATATTATATATTCAAAAGCAACTATCTGCCTGTCCGTCTGTCTATCTTGTTTGATAAAGTTTCACGGTTAAACAGCTGAGCCGATTTGAATTTCACAATGGCGATCCTTTGATTCTTAAGAAAGGACTTAGACTACTATTTACAACGATGTATAGCTAAGTATAAAATAAATTCTAATTTATAATACAATTTCAAGAAATGACAATTTAACTTTCAATTCAAACCCATCATTCTCTTATTAACAATTATTTTTACGGGAATTAACGCGATCACTTATTAAAAGGTATTACATACCTCTGATTTGCCTGACGTTTCGACCAGGTTGCACTGGCCGTGGTCACAGGCTGTCATGGAACGCGAAAGTTTAAAGTTAGTATAGCAAACCATCATTCTCTTGTTCCTCTGATCCAAGAGGAAGTACACTTATCATCATACCCATCTTTTCTTTTGCTCCTCTCTTCTTTGTCTGTGCGGAAATCCGCACGGATACCACTTACTGGTAGTTATGTCTGACTAGAACCGATCAAAAACTGTACGCCGGCTCGGGTACTAATAGCCGGCGAAACAGGTGTACCCTAGATATGAAAGCTCTGGAACCCCTCCGTATCTCAGGCCAGCTGCGGCTTGCTGATGTTTTTGACTGCCTCGTTGGTCTTGCGGTTGGCGTATGCGACTGCTGATCGTGAGGTCTCGGGTTCGATTCCCGGGTCGGACCGCATGTTTGTATGATCTACAAATATTTGTTTCGGAGTTTGGGTGTTTTCTATGTATAATATGTATGTATTTACAAAAAAAAAAGCATATAATATGTATTTGTATCAGTTGTCTAGTACCCATAACACAAGCTCTGCTTAGCTTGGGACTAGATGGCGTTGTGTGATAGGTGTCCGAAATATTTATTTATTTATGTCTCCCTACTTACGTGCACTTTACGGTGCACTTTGTACCCTACTTACCATACCTACACGTATATTTAAATACTAGCTTTTGCCCAGGGTTCCTTTCGCAAGTATGTTAGTTACGCAGTAAATAGCTATAAGCCGTAATACTATAAGTTTCATCTAAATCCGTTCAGATATTAGTAAGACTTATTTATTTATGTATAAACTTTATGCACCAAATTTGTACATTGGCGGACTTAATGCCCGAAGCATAATCTTCCAGTTAACCTTTGGGTGGTGTAGAAATGTCATGACTTACGTGTGGGTTAACCAGGAAGCCAGTTTCTAAAATTAACCCTTTTATGTAACTCGCAGCCTCCTTTTTTCAAAAGCCATTCATCAAATTTTCTCGTCACAAATGGTATTAGTGACGTTGAGTTAGGTACGGAAGCCATACACCCCCCAATGTATCCCTACGTTGTCGTCGTGGTGGGGCTTGCGTGGGTCGATGATTTCTGGGGCTACGCCGGTAGAGCCACTCATGCCGGATAGGCCCAGAAGGAGACCCCAGACTAAATGGGATACGAGACGGAGTCTGTAAAGACTGCCGCGTGGGGCACTCTAAACGTCCCTCTGCTCTAGCAGAGGGCGTATTAGAGTGCCAGTAGTCCCGAGAGGGACAGGGGGCGGACGGACCAGGTCTGGTGCAGACCCCGTCCGGCCCAGCCGTAATCCTGAACGGACAGGACCGGTGGCTCTTCGAAGCCGCGAGGACGTAAACCTCTATAAAAATACCCTAAGCTCACGCTCTGACGCCTGGCAAGGAGCTGAATCGCTGGAGGGAGTCCAGTGCCAAGGGCGTCCTGTCGAAGGACAATAAACTAAAAACTATGACAATGGACAAAATTAGGAATATACCTACCCAGGAGGGTCCTAGACGCGACGCGTCTGGGGAATCCCTTCCGGAGCCAGTCGGCTCCGGCAGCCCCCAATCGTATTATGGGGGGGGCATTCAATGTCACACACGCCCGTTGCCGAGCGTCAAATCCGGCAACCGAAATATCGCGGAGGACGCGCAAATAAATTTATCACTTTTAGCTGTAAGCACAGAGCGGAAACGGCCGACGCGTAACAGCAGAGGCCAATTCCAGAAGACGGACGTCCATTCGTCCGCAGAGGATGTCGCTGAGGCTGCAACGCCTACACCGGATGGGCTCCCAGAAGTTGATCTGACTGCTGGGAGCCGAAGAACGTCTGAACGCGTGCGTTCAAGATCCGCGGTTGATGTCGGGGGTGCTGGTTCCAGTGCGAGGACGGACGCACTGGAGCCAATGGACACGGAGGTAGACGGTCGAAAGCGCGGACGCCCCAATGACTGCGAGAGTGACCTCGCCCAGGCGATGTTGCCTCCTAAGGTGGCTAGCAGTCATAGGGGGCGATCGCGGACCCCGGTTTCGGCCCCGTCGGGCTCCGTCTTTTGTAAGGCGGAGTCTTATAGGCGAGCCAGGGCCGACGGGGAACTGCAGGCGGAAGAGGAGATCGCTGGTCTCCTGCTGAAGATCGGTGAGCCGGTGGATGGGGACTCAGTGCCCCAAACACCGTGCTCCCTGCAGGAGAGAGCGGAAGCGGCGGTGGCCATCATTCACAAGGTGGCCACCAAATCCGTGAACCTGAAGGGCACTTTCGTGAGGGCCCTCAAGGACTCCTCTTCCGCCGTAGCCGGGGTCGTGGAGACCCTGGCGGGAGACGTGGCGCGCCTACAGGCGGCCAATGACCGACTGACGGAGCAGGTGGCGGACCTGATCGCTCAGTTCGCCCAATTTCGGGCGGAGCTTCCTGAGCGTAGGGTCCCTGTCCCATCTGCGTCCCAGTCGGCCCCGAGTACGTCCCAGCCGGCCCCGTCTGCGTCCCGGCCGGCCCCGTCTGCATCCCGGCCGGGTCCGTTAGCGTCCCGGCCGGACCCGTCTGCCTCCCGGCCGGCCCCGTCTGCGTCCCGGCCGGCCCCGTCTGCCTCCCAGCCGGCCCCGTCTACGTCCCAGCCGGCCCCTACCATCCCCGGGGTACCAGACGCCGTCCTGCAGCAGATGCTGCAGCAGATCCTCACCTCGGTGGGGAATCTGGTGGACGGTCGTCTGGCCGGCCTGGAGGCGAGGCTGCCTCCCGCCCCAATTCTTCGGCCACCTCTTGCGGCGCCGAGGCCGAAGGTCGCGTCGGCACCGACCCCGCTCCCCGTGGTGGGGGGTCGCGTGTCGTACGCGGCGGCGACGACGGCGCCGGGCCCTACTGCTGCTCGACAGACGCAGCAGCGGATGAGAAAGGCCCCAGCCAAGACGGCTGTGCCGAAGAAGACGGGGCCCAAGACGGCGGCGGGGGCAGGAGCGGAGTTTCCTCCGCTCCCCACTCCAACACCTCTGCAAGGCCCCTCCACATCTACTGCTCCATCAAATGATGGTTGGCAGCTAGTAGGGGGGGCTAAGTCGAAGAAGTCCCGACAGCGGGCCAATAAGGCTGCCCGAAAGGCGGCCTCTGGCCCGCAATCATCGTCGGTGTCCCGGGCCGCTCCGAAGGGGCCGCGGAAGCTGCAGCCGCCAAAGACCGCGGCTGTGGTAGTCACGGTCTCGCCGGAGGCGGCAAGGGGCGGACTGTCCTACGCGGCCGTCTTTAAGACGGCCCGGGACAGTCTCGCCCCAGATTTTGGAGCATCAGGTGTCCGCTTGCGCCTCGCCCAGACGGGAGCTCGAATCCTCGAGTTCCCTGGGGCCGATGGCGCAAAGACGGCGGACACCTTCGCCGAGAGGCTGAGGGAGGTCTTCTCCGTCACGGATGGTGTGAGGATCTCCAGGCCCACGAAGTGCGCAGAGCTGCGCATTTCGGGCCTGGACGACTCCGTCACTGTGGATGATGTCCGCGTTGCCGTCAGAGAGAAGACGCAGTGCAGCGCGGACAACATCCGGGTCGGCACCATCCGCCCCGGTCCAGGAGGGCTTAGCGCCGTGTGGGTGAGCTGTCCCGTGGCGTCGGCCAAAATTTTGGGCGACGCCGGCAAGATCCTCATCGGTTTCGTGAGTGCCAGAGTTACTGTGCTGGCCGCGAGACCGATGAGGTGCTACAAGTGCCTTGCCGCGGGACACACTCGCACTAAGTGCGCAAGCTGCTTCGACTGCAGCGGACTATGTTTCCGCTGCGGTCGACCGGGGCATAAGGCGGCAGAGTGCTCTGCCGCCCCTCACTGCCCTATGTGTGCGGCGGGCAAAAAGTCCGCCAATCACCAGATGGGGCAGGGGGGCTGCAGGCCTCCCCAAGCTTCTCGGCAGACGCCGGGGGCTAGCCTGGCGACCCAGGCTGCCTCCGACGTTGTCCGTCCGTCCTCGTCGACGCCCATGGAGGAGGTTGTAGAGACGGTCCAGTAATGGATCACGTCTCCAACCTCCTTGTCCAGACGAACCTCAACCACTGCGCCGCGGCGCAGGATCTCTTCCTGCAAAGTATGGCGCAGTGGTCGATCGGTGTTGCCGTAGTCGCGGAGCCCTATTACGTTCCTCCCCGTCCAAACTGGATGGGTGACTGGGACGGCTCCGTGGCAGTCGTCGGATCCGGGGCGGCTCATTCCCCGCCCTTGTCGCTTAGAGACAAGGGCTCTGGATATGTTGCCGCCGAGTGGGGGGGGGTCACCGTTTACGGTGTATACTTCTCCCCCAACCGGAGTTTGAGCGACTTCGAGGTCTTCCTTAACAGCTTGGAGACCTCGATGCGGCGATTAGCGTCTGGGCACGTTCTCGTGCTGGGGGACTTCAACGCAAAATCCATTGCGTGGGGGTCCCCCGGGACGGACGCCAAGGGCGAAGCCGTCGAGGAGTGGGCGGCTTCGGTGGGCCTCTGTTTGCTGAACAGAGGCGCCACCAACACGTGCGTGCGACAGCAGGGGGGGTCGATAGTGGACCTTTCGTTCGCTACCCCTGCTGTCGCCGCACGAGTAAGGAACTGGTGTGTCCTGGAAGAGGTTGAGACGCTCTCGGATCATTTGTACATCCGATTCGAGCTCTCCCGGTCCCAGGGCCCCAGTAGGGGTCACGTGGCGCGGCAAATGTCCCACTTTCCGCGGTGGGCTGTCGCCAAGCTCGACAGGGACCTGCTGGAGGAGGCGGCCATCGTTCATTCGTGGCTGTCTCCGCAGGCCCCGACCGGGGAGGTCGGCGTGGACGTGGGGGCTGGCCGTTTTCGCGATGCGCTTACGCAGATCTGCGATACGGCCATGCCCCGCATCCAGACTCGTCGGCCTCCTCGGAAGGAGGTCTACTGGTGGTCCCGGGAGTTGGCGGACCTCCGTGCGGCGTGTACTCGTGCCCGGAGGTCCTACACCCGCAGCAGGCGACGTCACCGTGGAGACGGTGGCGGGGACCAGCTTCACGAGGAGTACCGCGAGGCGCGGAAAACTCTGAAGCTGGCCATTTGCCGCGCCAAGGAGGAGAAGAGAAAGGAGATGTTGGAGAGTCTCGACCGTGACCCCTGGGGTCGCCCATATCGTGCGGTGCGAAAGAAGCTCCGCACGGCGGGCCCCCCCCTTACCGAGACTCTCCAGCCCAGCTTCCTGCAGGAAGTGGTCGAGGGCCTTTTCCCGGAGCGGGCGGAGCACACACCCCCGTCGATGGCCTATGCGGTCGGAGACGACGGGGGTCCAGAGGAGGATGTGCCGCCCGTTAGGGAATCGGAGGTAGGGGCGGCGGTTCTGAGAATTCGTTCGAAGAACACCGCCCCCGGGCCGGACGGGGTTCCTGCCCGAGTTCTGGCCCGAGCCCTCGACCATATGTCGGACCGCCTCAGGGAAGTGCTGGACGCTAGCCTGGCGTCTGGTCGCTTTCCTGAGTGCTGGAAAGGCGGGAAGCTGGTCCTGTTGAGGAAGCCGGGACGGCCTGCCGATTCGGTCACGGCCTATAGGCCCATCGTGTTGCTGGACGAGGCGGGCAAACTTTTTGAGAGGATACTCTCTGCCCGCATCGTCCGGCATCTCAGCGAGGTGGGGCCCGACCTGTCGGACGCCCAATTCGGGTTCCGAGAGGGGCGTTCGACGGTCGATGCCGTGATGCGCCTTAGGGCCGTGACCGAAGAGGCAGTGAGCTGTGGCGGCGTGCTGTTGGCGGTGTCGTTAGACATCGCCAACGCATTCAATAGTCTGCCATTCAGCTGCATCGGGGAAGCACTCCAGTATCACGGGGTGCCAGAGTACCTGAGGCGGCTGGTGGCAGACTATTTGAGGGAGCGTACCGTCATGTACGAGGACCGAGAGGGCGTCTTGAGACGGCGACCCATGTCGTGCGGCGTTCCACAGGGGTCTGTCCTTGGGCCGCTCCTGTGGAACGTGGGGTACGACTGGGTCCTTCGGGAACGTCTCCCCCCCGGGCTGGGCGTAATTTGTTACGCCGATGACACTTTGGTCACGGCTCGGGGGGCAAACTTCCAGGAGGCGGCGCGCCTGGCCACCGGGGGTGTTTCTCTGGTGGTCGGGCGCATCGAGGCGTTGGGCTTGCGGGTGGCCCTGGACAAGACGGAGGCCCTGCTCTTTCATGGGCCCCGTCGTGGTCCACCCCCCGGCGCCTCGATTGAGGTCAACTCGGTCCTCGTACCGGTTCGGGCCCAGATGAAATATCTGGGTCTGATCCTCGACGGTAGGTGGCTCTTCGACGAGCACTTCCGACAGCTTGGTCCGAAGCTGGTCGACGCTGCCTCTGCCCTTGGGCGACTTTTGCCCAACTTGGGCGGAGCCAGCGTCGCAACGCGACTCCTGTACACGGGTGTGGTCCGGTCGATGGCGCTGTATGGCGCACCTGTGTGGGTGGCGGCTCTGACCGCCCTCAACAAGGCTCGCCTCTGGCGGCCTCAGAGGGTATTGGCGGTCAGAGCCATACGCGGATACCGCACGGTGTCGACCGAGGCGGCGTGCGCGTTGGCCGGAACACCCCCGTGGGATTTGGAGGCGGAAGTGCTCGCCGAAGTTTATCGACGGGTGGCTTCGTTCCGGGCGGAGTGTGGCATTCGCCCCCCGCCCGAGGAGGTACGCCAGTGGCGTGAAGCCGCCCGTCGAGCCACGATGGCTCGCTGGTCGTTCCGGCTGGAGACTCCACGCGCTGGCTTTGCCGCCGTGGAGGCTCTCCAGCCGGTCATCCACGAGTGGGCAGGGCGGCAGCACGGGACTCTTTCCTTCCGACTGACGCAGGTGCTTTCCGGGCATGGATGCTTCGGGAAGTACCTGCACTCGGTCGCCCGGAGGGAACTGAGTCCCGCCTGCCACCACTGCGACTGCAGTGAGGACTCGGCCCAGCACACGCTGGCGGCATGCCCAGCATGGGCGTCGCAGCGCCGGGCCCTCACTGCAGTCATCGGAGGAGATCTCTCGCTACCGGCCGTCATCCGCTCCATGGCCGGTAGCGACAGCAGTTTTACCGCGGTCGCAGCCTTCTGCGAAGACGTAATTTCGCAGAAGGAGGCGGCGGAGAAGGCCCGGGAGGACGACCTCCACTCGGACCCGATCCGCCGCCGGCGAACCGGGCGGCGGAGGCGCGCATACCAGCGCCTCATGCCGCCCTGAGTGTGGCCGCGGATGGTGGGGACGGGTTTTCCCCTCCATCCGCTTTAGTGGTCACCCGCGAGGGGGCGACGTCACGCGTGTGCCGTACGTCGCCTAAATTGAGAGTCATTACCAGCTGACGGTGCCCGCTTCTGTGCGGGTAAGCGCTGGGAGGGGTCCGGATGTGTTAATAACAGCAGTTCCCGGATCCCTCCCGTCTCAGGCGCAGAGTGGCACACCGTGTGGTTTTAGTCGGTTCGATTCCGACACACCGCCCCGCCGCAAACCCCGGCGGGGTGACGGCCCGAGGGGGTTTCCACACGTTAAAAAAAAAAAAAAAAAAAAGGTACGGAAGCCATTCAAAACTAATTTTAACAAGTTATTTCATAATGTATACTATTATTATCTCCCCTATTAAAATTTAAATGTCGATCAGGGGAATATCCATTTGACTGTAATTGTTTAAATTATAGTAAAATTTATTATTATTTATTAATAACTAAGTCAAGTGGTAAAACTTAGAGCAATATAGGTCCGCGGACCAGAGGGGAGTAGCCATAGCTTTTTTTCCGATACAAAACAGTCTGACATTTTACCGGGGGTGGGATTCTTCACACATTCATATTTTAGACTCGCACACAAAAACAATCGCTGTCACTACGGACTCACACATAACAATTTAAACAAAACATACAAAATTTAACGCACACATAAATATATCTAAATTATAATTAAATTTATGCGCCACTAGATGGGGAAACTTTGTGTTATCCATTCCGTAGGTACCAATATTATAAAAGCGAAAGTTTGTAAGTATGGATGGATCAATGGACATTTGTTTCTCTTTCACGCAAAAACCGCTGAACAGATTTAGATGAAACTTTACAGTAATATAGCTTGTACATTAGAATAACACATTGTCTACTGTTTGCCGCTATAACCGATATATACGCGGGTGGAGCCGCGGGCAACAACTAGTGGAAAATCAAAGAACAAAGTAGTAGAATTGAGTATTGATGAAATACAGCATACGTAGATACGGACATGTATTGTACAATCGTACCTAACGAGTTTTTATCCATCAAAGTATTGTTTTCTATTTTTAACCGACTTCAAAAAAAAGAGGTTGTTTCTCAATTCCACCGTATATTATATATATCGACGTAGGAATGCATATTTGCTGTAAGTAGGCATATTGCAATTGTTCACCAGAGCCAAAAAACTTTATTGATTTCGGAAAAAAATTAATAGCTTCTGACCTATCCATGATATTGCTACCATTTTTGGAACATAGGTTTATTTAACTGCCAGTCACCATTTGCAATGTAAACTTTTTATCCGAAGTTACTATAAGTATGTGTTTGGCTAGTTACAGCAATCAGTTTTTTAAATCACATACCTTTAAAACGCTGTAACTAAGGAAGAAAAATGTACGCGTAGATGGAAATATTATCAATTTACAGGCGGTAAATGTGCTGTATGCAGTAAATTTATTTATATGGGTACTGCAATTCAAGGTGTAAGATTAAATTTATAATTATGATTAGATCTAGAAATGCAGTGGGTTAGTTGGTAATGTAATGTTTGGTTGAAATAAAATTTCGTAAATGGTTAATTAAATAATTATTCTATTTTATTTTATTTTACAATTGTAGGAAAACTTACTTATGGTCTTTTAAATTGTTGAAACAAAATTTTAAACTCTAATTATACTGCCAGAACTTCTTTTTAACAATACAATGAATTAAGAAAGTATTTTCCTCTTATAAATAAGAGATAAAACATAAAAAAATACAAAAAAAATAAGGCTTTAAAACTAATTAATAACGCTAGATGTAAATAAAAACATTGTATCCAATCAAAAAATATTTATTTAAAAGTAAAAAACAGAAACTTAGTAGCAATTTGCCTTATTTTAGAACGAAAATACAATTATAATTGAAACTTAACATGAAGACATTGTGTTCAATCAAAAACATGTAATAAGGGAAAGGTAGTAGAGCCACGCTGATTTCAGCACGAACGGGCTGGCTCGACTGGGGCGGGACTACCCTCGCACAGAAGACCAACCTAAAATGACAGCATTCGTGCTGTCGTGTTTCGTTGGTGAGTGCGAGACTGGAGGCCCATAGATGCAGGAGTGACGGTTAACGTGATAAGTGTGTGAGCGAAAGAGTGCTCGCGAAGTCATAGTAAGGTTGGATCGAACCGTCGGCTAGGGAGACCCGTAGAAACGGTGGTGCCGCTGGCCGCCCGCGGCATAGAGAGGGATCCAACCACGGCTAACCACGCTGGGAGGCTGCCCCGTCAGGTCGCGCATAATCCACGGAGTGGCTCGTCGTGCCGGTTGGTGACCGGACGGTGGGACCAGGCGACCATTTCCGGGAGGACTCAAGAACTACGCACCAGAGTTGTCTCCCGTACTGACACCCTTGTACCGCCTGTCCTATTCCTCAGGACTTGTTCCGGGGGCTTGAAGAGAGGCGAACGTTCAACCTATCCCCAAAAAAGGTGACCGTTCAGACCCGGCTGATTACCGACCTATAGCCGTAACTTCCATTGTCTGCAAGGTGCTCGAACGGATCATCAACAAGCAATTGGTCCTCTACCTGTAAGATCACTCCTTGCTAAATGATCGGTAATATGGCTTTAGGCCGAACCGATCCACGGGTGATCTTCTAGTGTATGTCACTCACCTTTGGGGTGAAGCTATTGATGGTCATGGGGAGTCCTTGGCCATTAGCCTCGACATGGCCAAAGCTTTTGATAGGGTTTGGCACCGCTCGCTTCTCTCCAAACTTCCCGCAGTCGGCCTGCCTCCCAAACTCTGCACATGGGTCTCCGCATTCCAGCACCAGCGCCGCAGTAAGGGCCTTTGCGACGGTGCGGCCTCTGATTATCGGCAGGTAAACTCTGGTGTACCTCAAGGCTCTGTCCTGTCGCCCACGCTGTTTCTTCTGCATATCAATGACATGTTGGCCCTAGGCAATATACATTGCTATGCAGACGACAGTACAGTTCATGGGCGATATTTTGGTCACCCTACAGCCAAGTCTGCAGGTGTTGAGGATAAGCGACAGGATTTTGTCGCTGAGCTCAACCTGGTCCTAAGCCGCATCTCTCAATGGGGCACTGAGAATCTGGTCGAGTTTAACGCCAAGAAAACACAGGTGTGCGCGTTATCTACCAAAAAGTCTCCCTTCCTTCCCTTCTCCACTTTTCGGAACACTCAACTGCCCCTACAAGATAAGCTCAGTATCCTGGGTATGGATGACTGCCATGACCTCAACATGCGTGAGAACATCGAAAGCGTCATTAAAGCGGCCTCGCGAAAGTTAGGTGTACTTAACAAGGTGAGACGCTTCTTCTCGCCCGGGCATCTGTGTCATCTCTACAAGACCCAGGTTCGCTCGTGCGGGGAGTACTGTTTTCATCTATGCGATGGTGCCGCACAGTATCTGTTTGACGCTTTCGATCGGTTGCAGCGGCGAGCAGTCCGCATCATCGGTAGTCCCGAAGCCACCGAGTTTCTTGAACCTCTGCAGCTGCTAAGAGATATCGCCTCTACGGCAGTCCTCTATCGCCTGTATCATGGAGAGTGTTCTGAAGAGCTCTTCCAACTGGTCCCCCCTTCTCCATTCCTCTACAGGACAACACGTGCTGGCCTTCGCAGTCACCCTTTTAGAGTAGAAGAAATATAAATGATTTATCAAAATGCATTATCTCAAATTTCTAAAAAACCGTGTGTCTAAAAATACGTGATGATTTGCTGTAAATAACGAAAACTAAAACGATAGGTTCCCTAAACTTGCTGTAAGTAAACGAATGTAAAAATCACACACCGCAAATATGCTGTAAGTAGCGAAAAGTTTTTAAATGGGAAGAAGTAAGTATTTGTAAAGCAAAAAATGCAGTCTTTCTTTTGCTGTAAGTATAAAATGTCTAAAATGACTGGATTTTAGCCTACATACAGCATTTAATCTTGCTAAAAAAAATAAAAGTACGGGCGTTTTCAACGGCGTATGTAATTTTTTTTTCATCGTAGAGCCACAGGACCCGGGTCAGTCGATGCGGCTTTTTTTTCTGATTCTAATGATGGTAAAAAGTCACTTTAGGTATTTTGTCTACTTACAGCAAATATGCTTTCCTACGTCGATATATATATATATATACGATCCGGGGATATTTGTTTTTTTATGTGTGTTCGCGGATAACTTCGTCGTTTATGAACCGATTTTGATGATTATTTTTTTAATGGAAAGGAGATATCCCAAGGGTGGTATCATGATAAAGACACTAAGATCTGATGATGGCATCCAAGAGAAATTGAGTCAAACCTTGAAGTCGGTTTTATTTTTGTTAAAATGTTACTTGTACATAATCGTTTTGTGAACAGACTGACATCTATCGTCATCTATACTAGATCGTAGTATCGAGTATATTAATCTTGCATTGAAAGTAGTTACTTTAAATATTGAAATAAAAAAAATCACTTATGCAGAGAAGAAGGGTATTTAAAATGCATTAAATAGTTTCATTTACATAATAAGTAGCCTGGACAAAATACAGCAAGATTTTTTCTTTCCATTGTTATGATGGTGACTTTACCATTTTAAAGAAAGATCATAAAGAGTTTAAGAAAGTGATTTATTTACTACTAGCTGAACCCCGCGGTGTTACCCGCGGTTAATATTGTACCGCGAGTAACGCCGCGGGACAAAGTTAGTCTAAAAAAAGTAGCCTAAGTTACTCCCCGGATCATCAGCTACCTCCCATGTGAAAGTCCCGTCAAAATCCGTCCAGCCGTTCCAGAGATTACCCGGAACAAACAGACAGACAGACAAAAAATGTTTTAACTACATTTTCGGTATATGTAACGTCTATACATACATATGCATTTATTAAAAAGCGGTTATTTTAATATTACAAACAGACACTCCAATATTATTTATTTGTATAGACTAAGCCTAAATTAGATAATACTAGCTGACCTAGTGAACTTTGTATCGCCTCAGCTTCCCACAGGTAAGGGTATAACCACAAGTCAAAAATTTACATTCCCGGTTAAACTTTAATTTATATGTATACACACCTTGTCCTGCTAACAACGAACACAACAAAAAAAGAATTATTCAATTTAGTGTCGTCGATCGGAAGATATGCGCCTGCATACACTTCGGTGATTCATTTTTAAATATAAGATTGGAAGTGAATAGATGTAGATATTAGTGACAAAATAGGTATAGCCATTTCAATTCAGTTTTTAGATTAGTTGATTTTCTCAGATTGGCGTTATTTAAGCATTCGGATGCCTAAGCGAAACCAAACAAAAATATTTGAAATAAAATGATGTGCACTACATTTATTTAGCTACTTTTGTTCTCTTTCTATATGTATGTATTATATACACGTAAACCAATAATATTTACCAATGTCTTTACCAGATTTATCAGATAAAGACCACACAAACTTTCAGTTTTGTAATGTTATTTACGTTGTGAATGGCGTTTTTGTAATATATTTTAAGATGGTTTACAAAATCGATCTTGATAAAATTAGTCACTGTTAAGAAAATTCTGAGTCGTCCCTTACATACTACACTCAGTGTCAGATACCTAAGCAAGCTACATAGAAACATACACATATATTATACATGTATATAACGGTGCAAGTAGTTTTGCTATTGTCTGGTATATGGAAAAAATTAAAGTAGCACCCCTCACCCCCGCAAATTGTCACGTATTGCTTCATACAAAAATCTCATTAGGGCATCTCCTCATTGTATTTGCTCCGTGGTCATAACAGTGTAGTGTCCATTTGTCCATTATCCGTGTACGTCCATTTGAAGTACGTATGAATGTACCATGTAGCTCTATGAGTAAATATAACAAATTATTTGTCATTTTAAACTACGATAAACACGTATATTTTCTTTACAATCGCGTGACTTTTCTGTTAAACTTATAAGCTAACTAAAACATATAACACGAAAAAACTTTAAAACACATTCTAGTTTGCCAACATACGTTAATAAAAAACCACTAATGAGTAAAATTCAATTAACTATGTCCAAGTACTAATAGGGTTGTCACAAATAGATAATAAATTTAATTAATGAAAATGAAATGAAATTAAAAAATATTTATTTTGGCACACACAATACAAGTATTTGTTTTCATACAAGTGAAAATAAGAATATACGTAACAAAAAACTATACCAAAAATGGACCCAATTCAGCATTGAGTCAGGCAAAAAACCTAATATAACGCTGGTTTTCAATTGGCCCCAAGTGACAGTAGGTATATCTACGACTACTTAACTCACAATTAGTTACGCTATACTTAATGAAGGCGGTTAAAAATTATTAGCACCATTGTCACAGGTAACTAAAAAATTACAAATCTATACAAATAAATAAAATTGGAGTGTCTGTTTGTAATATTAAAATAACCGCTTTTTACTCAATGCATATGTATGTATACACGGTACATATAACAAAAATGTAGTTAAAAATAGTTTTGTGTGTCTGTCTGTCTGTTTGTTCCGGGTAATCTTTGGAACGGCTGAACGGATTTTGACGGGACTTTCACTGGCAGGTAGCTGATGATCCAGGGAGTAACTTAGGCTACTTTTTTTTAGACTAACTTTATCGCGGGGTGTTACTCGCGGTACAACAATAACCGCAGGTATATTACATATTTGTAGCTATACTCACAAACAGAACAACAATAACATTCATGAAATTATAACAATAAAAATAAAAGAAAAGGTAATTTTTTTCTTGTGTCCGGCGGAACACAGCAATTTGTCATCATATGACATTTATCTGTTTCTTCGGTTGAACTATGTCTGACTTTTAATTCTTTTTCCTAGCAAGGAGAGTCGTCCATTGACCACTCTCAGATTTTTTTGGAGAATCGTTCTACTAGATTGAACGCTGTTCTTTGTGTGGTGACCTAAGTTACTCATTATATTATCAGCCTGTGAAAGTCTCGTCAAAATCGGTCAAGCCGTTCCAGAAATTAGCCGGAACAAACAGACTATCATTAATTCTTTCATATGCATTTAGTGATAAGCTATTAATTTGAAATTACAAACAGACACTTTAACTTATTTTTGTATAAATTTGAGATTTTGTAAAGAACTATAACTACGTCTTGATTGTAAGGTGTAACCTGTAAAAAATTATAAAAAATGTTTTGTATAATTTATGATACACCTAATAAAAGCAAGTAATAACTAAAACCCAATTATGACAAAAAACGACTAATAATAAACCTAATAACTCGGTAATAAACCTATCTCTCTGGCTAACATTGTACAATGGTGCTAATTCTGTTGTTGACAACAAGAAAGTAAAATTCAATTTATATTTTTTGATTTAAATAATTTAATTGCATTTATTTACAGTCCATATTTTGGTATCTCAAATGTTAGTTTTCGCGATACATGCATGTTTAGTTCAGTAAAAAATAAAAGTAGATCAGAGACGATGGGAGAGTTTAATTAGCACCAAGTTCTAATTTTTTTTGTCTAAATTCATATTTGAGCCACAAAAAAGCACCCAGAACAATACAAATCATAGAATCAAACCTTCGCTTTTTATTAACGTGACTTTCAAATGTTTAAAACGCGACAGCCCTACGCTATAATATAAGTTGACCTATTAAAAGTTCAATAAATTACAACGAACCTACTCAATTATGTCCCATGGGAGAGCCAAGCTTCAGCTTATAGGCCGATGTAGCCAGAGTAACACCAGGGCCACACACAGGCCTTAAGTATCTCATGCAGCCTATATGCAGCCTATAACAGTCCATTACTGGCCATAGGCTGTTCCTTAAAAAGGAGAATTGGCCTGCTATTCCAACCTGGCCAGACGGGTTGGTATATTGTCTGTTTCAAGTTTTCCTTCTCTCCCGGCTGTTATGACTCCCACGGGTGAAAAAGAGTGGTGAGACTCCGTAATCACACTGAATGACCAAAAAAAAAACAACGGGTTGCACTCCAGGAGTGCTGGCAGGAGTAAAAAATTGAACTCCGGTTTAGTATCGCCCCGG
This sequence comes from Spilosoma lubricipeda, assembly GCA_905220595.1. Taxonomy (NCBI): domain Eukaryota; kingdom Metazoa; phylum Arthropoda; class Insecta; order Lepidoptera; family Erebidae; genus Spilosoma; species Spilosoma lubricipeda. The sequence continues at coordinate 3,323,025 of HG992294.1, forward strand.
TGAAGCCGGCCTTTCTAATCAATATTTCAGTACTAGTAAAACCTAGTACGTTTATGCCTTAAGAATCAAAGCATCTCCATAGTAAACTTCATCCAAATCGGTTTTGCGGCTTAGCCGTAAAAGCGTAATAGACAGACAGACCGAGTTACTTTTGAATTCATAATGGTACTAGCTATAGCCCACGGCTGCCCCCGCGTGTTTGTCCGTTATCGCGGTAAGAAGTAGCCTATGATCTTGCTCAAGAATCTAAGTATCTTTTGCCAAATAATATAAGTGTAATAAGCAGACAGAAGGATTTACTTTCGAATTTTAACAATAAATATGGATATTCATCTCATATAATCATATAAGCTTACGAAAAACCTCAACGGTTCCTATTACAACACGAGATGTCTTAACATGACTTTTTTCACTCTCATAAGAAGCTTTTCCAAAAACACCGAAAGTCATAAATCTGTATAAATCACAGTCTAACTAAGAAATCTTATCGTTTGATTTGAATGTTGAAAACTCATTGAACCAGTTAGCATCGGGTGATTATGTTATCAGCTCGAGTGGAACACGGTACTGTACTAACTTTATCTGTCGCGATATAAATTGGCAAATTATGACGTAAGAGAAACAATACTTTAATCAGGAAAGCTTATTATTTCGAAATAATGAAATAATTTTTAGAAATCAACGAATCTATTAACAATTATTTTAACGGGAATTAACGCGATCACTTATTAAAAGGTATATTACATACCTCTGATTTGCCTGACGTTCCGACCAGGTTGCACTGGCCGTGGTTACAGGCTGACTGAATCATATATATCATGGAACGCCAAAGTTTAAAAGTTAGTATCGACGAATCTACCTGTATATACATGAAACTAGTCGACCCATGCAACCTCGTTTGCGCCTTATATTGCCCGTAGCGTGAAAATTTTCCCCGTTTTTGAAACATTCTTCATTGTTGCTCCGCTCCTATTAGTAGTAGCGTGATGATATATACCCTATAGCCTTCCTCAATAAATAGACTATCCAACACCGAAAGAATTTTTAAAATCGGACCAGCGGTTCCTGAGATTAGCGTGTTCAAACAAACAAACAAACAAACAAACTCTTCAGCTTTATATATTAGTATAGATTTAGTAATTGATCAATATTTGCATGCATTCTACTATTTATCGCGATAACCGGCATACAAGAAAGCTAGTTTAATATAAATTACACTTAGATTCGGAATAAATAGTTTTGACTGCACTGTTGGCCCAGTGCCTTAAGTGATCGCCACGCCGTAATCTAATGCGCCAATTGGTTCGAATCCCACATGGGACAACACTTTGTGTGATCAACAGTAAGTTATTCTGAATTTGGATGTTCTTTGTGTCCGTTTAATTTATGTTTACATAATCCCCTGCTGCATAGGATGTATATTTCTAACACGGGAGGTATTTTTTTTAAAATGAAAAAGAATTACACACAAAATCTAAAACTAAGGCCATGTTCAGATGATGCTCAACGCGCATTTACAACTACATCTAATTTCATTCTAGAAGTACACATGCTAACGCGCGTTTCTACACGTGCGTTGAGCGCTTATCATCTCAGACCGTAGGCTCCGCAGTCAGGCAGTTAACATTCACATTCATGGTATTAACTTAATAGCTTAGGTAGCCTTTAATTATATAAGTATCCTAGTATAAAAATGTTCATTACTTTATTGAAAATCCGTTGGCATTGAAAAAGCTGAATGTGAACTGTACTTAGCAGTTTTTACTCCTACAATTTCGTGCGAAATATTCACTGCAGACATTGTAATTTAAAAAAGTGGTTTCTAAAGGGTATCTGGCAAATTTCGAAGATATAATTAATGATTTGACGAGAGCAGGTGTCGTTGCAAGTATTTTGGAGCCGAATAATTGTCATTAATGCAGGCTAAAGAACGAATGCGAAATGCTTCTAATACCTTTCGCAACACGGATACGATATCACTGGTTTATTTGCAGAAATGTAGGTATACAAAGGTCTTAATAATATGTGACCCATTTACATGCTGCCATTATATAACAGTGTTAATATAATAGTATAAGTTAAGCAATAATTAAAATATTAGAAACAGATAAAAACATAAATATTTTAAAGAAAAAAAACTTTAAATGTCAGAAAACTTGATAATTAAAATGTCAGAAAATACGTCAAAATGTCAGAAAATTTGATAATTAAAATGTCAGAAAATTTGATAATTGAAATGTCATAAAATAACTTGCAAAAAATACTTTTAACTTTATAAGAAAAGGAAAAACATTAGAGCAATTACATGTCTCTTTTTCCCTTCAAATCCTAGTGCCAGTCATATATGCCATCGTCATCCAAATATTCTTGAAGAGAGTAATAGCACTTAGCTAAGTTTCTGTAATGCAAAAGTGAACCCTCGATCCTCTGACCCTTACCTTTTTAAAAACAAATGCATAGAACTACTTGAACAAGGAACCCCCTAAGTTTATTTGAAGGTTTCCTTATGGGAGTTGAACAAGCCGAGACATATTACCACTTAGTGGTCCTATATTTTATTACCTGTTTCATTGGCACTTGAAGAATTTAAATAAGAATATTCCATGATTTCTGCTTGGCTTTCTACTTAACAACTTAAATTGTCATCGTAAAATGTAGTCAGGGGTTGACGGAACACTAAAATCTTTCGAAATCACTTGAATTTCTTTTTTAACGCACTTGAAAAACTTGTAAAGTTGCACGCACTCAATAAACATCGTTGTCTGAATAAGATGATTAATTATGTCTGTATCTATATATATATACAACTAATTAATAATTAATACACAAGTATACATTTCACACATAAAAAACCTAAAATCTATCCATATCCATAATCCTATCTAAAATGGTTGAAATAAGATTTTCAGGTGATCTCTTATTATCACTAAGTAACCCTTATCATCTCAGACCTTGTTTACTTAACACAACACAAGTAAATAAAAGTATCTGAACCAAATAAACTCCGAACATGAGCCATAAGCAGAAGAAATTTATTAGCCCACGAAGAGAATCTAAATTGACAATAATTATGAATTCCAGTTACGTGCCAATTTTCAATATCTCTTGAAATATTCAGATTTATATGAAGATCATTTGCATTTACTATTTTAAATAGTAAAAGGAATTAGTAATTGGATTTGAATCTACTTACAACTAACACTAGTTTTTGAGCGCGGCTCTGTGCACGTGTTAAGAGTTTCCTATGTCCTTTCTCAAGAATCAAAGTATCTCTATATCAAATTTGCTTTATATCGGTGCAGCGGTTTAGCCGTGAAAATAACAGATAGACAGACTTAATTTCGTGTTTATAATTTTATTATGGAATTTTAGCTATCAGGCACTAGTGGAACTGGACTTTAATGTCGAAATATTATTATTATATTACCCTTGGTTCACCCAAGTGAACACAATTGGAACACGGACAATGAGGGGAAAATTATTGATTTACGTTTTCGTTCCTATTTATCCATATAATTGTTATTAATTATAATTAATATATTTTTCTTCTTATTGCAGGTATGACATCTCTATAATAACTTTAATAAAACAAGTAAGTACTACTTCATAAAAATTTTGTCAGCGTGTACAACCTTATAATAAAAAGCTAACTTATTTAAGCAACCTAATGGAATAAATCATCATAACTATTGAAAAGAAGTATCTATATAACTTCATAACCAGTATCTGCTAAAATAATCTATACTAGTATATAAAGCTAAAGAGTTTGTTTGCTTGAACTGTGAATCTCAGGAACCGCTGGTCCGATTTGAAAAATTCTTTCAGTGTTGGATAGTACATTTATCGAGGAAGGCTATAGGCTATATATCATCACGCTAACACTAATAGGAGCGGAGCACCAATGGATAATGTTTCAAAAACGGGGTAAAGTTATCACGCTACATGCGTGGGTCGGCTAGTCTTATATAAAACAGTTCATATTAATTTAAATCTTCAAATAAACATTATTACTTACTTTGAAATACATTCGCCCTGATTTTTTCTTTGCCATCTACACCTATTATGTACTCAAAGCCTCGAAGGTAGTTAGTTATTGTATTAGTGCCTCGTTAGTCTAGCGGTTTTATATGCGACTGCTGATCATGAGGTCTCGGATTCGAATCCCGGGTCGAGGCAATGTTATTGAGTTTTTCTGATTATGTAGAAATGTTTAATAACAGGTTAAAGTTTCAAAATTTAGCCCCTGTACCTTGGAGAGCACGTAAAGCCGTTGATTCTGCGCCTGATCTCTTCCCGGTTGTGTCGGATAACCGTCCCTAATAGATTGATGAGAACATCATTTACTGTATAGGGGATCTGATGCCTACAGCTACTTACGGACAGCCAAGTGCATTACCACAATTTAAGTGCTCCATTAATTGCACTCCGCCGTTATTGTTGTACCGCGAGTAACGCCGCGGGACAAAGTTGGTCTAAAAAGTAGCCTAAGTTACTGCCTGGATCATCAGCTACCTGCCAATGAAAGTCCCGTCAAAATCGGCTCAGCCGTTCCAGAGATTACCCGGAACAAACAGACAGACAGACAAATAAAAAAATTTTAACTACATTTTTGGTATATGTAACGTGTATACATACATATGCATATAGTAAAAAGCGGTTATTTTAATATTGCAAACAGACACTTCAATTTTATTAATTTTTATAGATTAGTACTAGTCTAACACTTTTTTTAATTAACGGGTTTAAACTATTTGCCATATGTATCTTTGTCAATAAGTAACAGCAAACTGTACCTATCTAAAACCAAAATCATACAAAATATGTAACTAAATAAAATAAAAGTTGAAATAAAATATAAGTTACCTCTTATAGATAACGAATTTATTTTGCCTTTATCAAATTCACTGGACTATCAATAATAGGTACGTTTATATGATAGATTATAATAAACTCTGGGTATACCTTGAGGTAAATATAATCCTACCTATCTCTGCATGGATTATCTGTATATTCAAAAAGAGCATTTTATTCACGATTCAATATGGAAATGAATATATTGAATATACATTATTCAGGGTTTATGTTGTATTTATTCTGTTTCTGAAACTACGATCGACAGATTAATAAAGTTATGCAAACTTTTGGGGGTAAGGTCTATTAGGTAATTGGATGAGGCAAAGTCTTTGGGATAATTAAAACTAATGACATGATACAATAGGAAAAACATTAGTAAAATCTTGAGAATGACATAAGTATATTGTTTTAAACTTTCATGGTTAGTAGCATTAACATAGGAATCTGCGGGATTGCTAACATGTACCTTTTTGAAAAGGTTATGGTAGCAATCCCGCAGATTCCTATTTTAATGACATAAGTAGTACTTAAAACTAAAGATGAAAGTATTATAATACAAACAGAGTATCAAATGTACAGGGATTTTTCCTAAACTACTGCACGAATGTCATAATAATATGAATTGTTTATCAATCCATCTTTGATACAACAAGAAAATATGTTAATGACTGCAATAATTATATGTGACGCAGCCGGTAGCGCTCACATCCGTGGTCAACAGAAAATCAAGAAACCTAACACTAAGAAAGTCATAAAAAAATAAAGAAAGAAAATTAGTTTAAACAGTGACCTCGTCATTTTCTACTGTGCGTTTTCTACCTTTCTCCTCTATTCTTCTGAGTGGAGGAGCTCTTAATGCTCATTTCATGTACCTATGTTTGTTAAATCTTCCGTGACGTAGGAATATTCCTAGGACATATCTTTGAAAAAAAAAGATTTATTTCTCAGAGAAGGAAATAATAATAATCAAAAAAGAACTATAATAATATTTACATGCAAGCGTCAAAAATTTCCTCCGCATCATCGCCTATTTCTCAGAGTTCTCGGTACTAGTCGATTGGCAATGTAGAAATACTAGCTGACCCACGCAACCTCGTTTGCGCCTTATATTGCCCGTAGCGTGATAATTTTCCCCCGTTTTCGAAACATTTTTCATTGGTGCTCCGCTCCTATTAGTCCTAGCGTGATGATATAAAGCCTATAGCCTTCCTCGATAAATGGGCTATCTAACACTGAAAGAATTTTTCAAATCGGACCAGCGGTTCCTGAGATTAGCGTGTTCAATCAAACAAACAAACAAACAAACAAACAAACAGACAAACTCTTCAGCTTTATATATTAGTATAGATTAACAGGTACATAAATTTAGCTTCAAAAATGGGTACGACTTTTGTTTCATATTGCTATTTAAATTTTGAACTGGATCAAAATGAATTGTATTCGATATCATAAAGCGTAATCACGTTGCATCCAATATACATTCATAATTACAAAGGGAATATTAATTTACAATGGTTAATATAGCTATTGTTTTGTGAATACATCGAACAAAGCAAAGATTGGATATCAAATGGTTACCAAAATTGATAGTTGAATTTCACGTGTAAGCTATTATTAACTATGATGTATCGTGGACTCGTATTACAACTAAGAACTGATGTACAGAGGCGGGTATTAGATTGTCTATCCATATGATACCAGCAGATAGAGCAAATCTAAATTATAATAGCTTGATGGTCGATTTTGAACCATTTTGACTGTGTCTTCTATTTCATCAGACATTATAACTTAATTAAACGATCAAAAATATAAACTAGACGTCTACAGTTTTTTTCAATCTACCACTGTGCGCTTTACAATATTTTTTTTGCCACGCACACGTTTACACGCTACCCTGTTTAAACCAATTGTGGATAGCAGTATTTTTAAACGATTTGGAAACCTCCTTTAGAAGAAGGTGTAGGTACTCCCAACTCAATGACTCGGGAAATGCATTCCTGATACATGAGTCGAATATCAAGTCAATCTAATATCGGTTAAAACACCACTTTCAGTAACTATATAAATTAGAGGACCTGATATTCAGGTTGGTACCTTTTAATCACAATTTAATAAAATATGGTAAAATGATTTACATTTTAATACTTAAGATGAATATTTTCAGTACCGCGTTTTCATGCTGGGACGCAATATACGAGACAAGTCAAGTGAGGAAATAATTAAATGTTATTATAACCATACACATCTCACTCATGGCCGTCTGATCGCAAACTAGAAAGACGCTGAATTATGGTAACCCGACTACTGATAATAGTTATTTATCCAAATGTTGCATAATAATAACGGGTATTAAACACTAATGTGGGTTTATTATTATATACTTTGTGATACCATAGTATCACATAGTGTTTTTATACCTAATTATAAACTATGTCTTGTACGTTAAAAGTCTTGTATAATACCTAATTATATACGTGTGTAAGACTTTATAATGACTTTACCTATGATATGAATTCCTCTATATAAATAATTATAATAATAATAATGGTTTATTGATTCATAAATAATTAACCAAAACATAACAATCAACTGAATATCATGCTAGGATGTTAACGAGTCAAACCAGGTGTCGCAACCAAAGCCCTTGCTAAGTAATTAGATAACTTGTATTAATGTAATATATAAAGTTCTTACTATGACGCAGGATGTTTTAATGTTGGCAATAAGCTGGCTGTTTTAGAAACTTTTATATATGATTTATAGCATAGGTGTAGATTAACATAACTATATCGTCATCATCATCTACCTACCCTTTACCCAAATTTATTTGGGTGCAATTACTTTTTTTCCTCTATCCTCCTCTATCACTGACTTTTTTGACTTGACTGCCTCGGTGGCGTCATGGTAGCGTACGTGACTGCTGTTCTTGAGGTCTCGGGTTCGATTCCCGGGTCGGATCGAATGTTTGTATGATCTGCAAATATTTGTTTCGGAGTTTGGGTGTTTACTATCTATAATATGTATGTATTTACAAAAAAAAAAGTATATAAGTATTTAATATCAGTTGTCTAGTACCCATAATACAAGATCTGCTTAGTTTGGGACTAGATGGCGTTGCGTGTTAGATGTCCGAAATATTTATTTATTTATTATTATTATTATCACTCGTCAGTTCAATGCTTTCCCCCTTTCTGGCTATATACTTTTTTACGCAATCTATCCACTTTTTCTTTGATAAACATAATTATATTTTTTGAAATATATGCACATTTCTTTACATAGTATAAAACGAAGTCGCTCCCACCACCGGTCACTTAGATCATTTTAACTATTTTACTTTTGAATGTTAAGGAAGTGTGTTTAATATTATATTACTAACTACGCCCCGTGATGTTACCCACGGTTAGTATTGTTATACCTTAATAACTTTAGAACTAGTTATACCTATGAATCTTCTTCTTCAATCACTCTGTCTACTGCCGAACACTGCATTGAAAACCGTTGAGTAGTTTAAAGTGATCTAAGCAACCGTCTGTTCGTTTAAATCACTTTAAACTACTTAATGGTACTCAGGGTACTCGGCGGAAGCCACTTCATTTAAAACTATTTTTTTTATGTAATGGCTCTGCCAAAATGACTCTACTCTCCTGATTCTGCTTATGCTTTCCGCATAAGCAGAATCCAAGAGTGGTGGTCACCATACTTAGAATGCAGACAATGCAACAATGCAGCATGGTGACCCACACCAACGCGGGTTAGTGATGCTTCTGCATCATTGGACCTCCGGTCTCGCACTCACCAACGAAACACGACAGCACGAACGATGTCATTTTACGTTGATCTTCTGTGCGAGGGTAGTACCGCCCCGGTCGAGCCGGCCCATTCGTACTGAAATCGGCGTGGCTCTACTACCTGGTTATAAAGGTATCTTTGTTGATTTAGAAGTTAGTGATACTATCCCGGACAAATCATAATCTAATTGGTAATATCAATGACCATGTCAGGGCCTACTTTATCTATAATCTATACTAATATATAAAGCTGAAGAGTTTGTTTGTTTGAACTCGCTAATCTCAGGAACCGCTGGTCTGATTTGAAAAATTCTTTCAGTGTTAGAAAGCCCATTTATCGAGGAAGGCTATAGGTTATATACCATCACGCTAGGACCAATAGGAGCGGAGCACCAATGAAAAATGTTTCGAAAACGGGGGAAAATTATCACGCCACGGGCAATAGAAGACGCAAACGAGGTTGCGTGGGTCGGCTAGTATGTATATATTTATGTAGAAATAAATATATTTAGACATAAATGAAACTGTGTTTGCCAGTAGCATGGTTAGTACAATACAGGCTTTGCCTAATTAGAAATCGGACTATCGTGTATAAGATGTGTTCTGCAAAAGAAAAATTATTTTGTACAAATCCAAATAGAATTATCAATATTACCAACTACGCAGAATTAACTTTATAATATTCTATTCAAAGAAATAGAACATAATAACTGCATGTCGTTCTGTAATAAGGTCATTATTGATATGTATTATGTTATGTATAAATAATGAGATAACAATTTATCTACATCTTGAAAGAAAGACTGTTTACAAAGTTCAGAAAAGGAAGAAATTTTCGATTCCAATTTATTTCTTCTTAATATAAAAAAAATATTGAATAGCCATAATTATCTATACTAATATACTAAATAATATAAAGCTGAAGAGTTTGTTTGTTTGTTTGTTTGAACACGCTAATCTCAAGAACCACTAGTCCGATTTGAAAAATTCTTTCGGTGTTGGATAGTCCATTTATCGAGGAAGGCTATAGGGTATATATCATTACGCTACTACTAATAGGAGCTGAGCAACAATGAAGAATGTTTCAAAAACGGGGGAAATTTTCACGCTACGGGCAATATAAGGCGGAAACGAGGTTGCGTGGGTCAGCTAGTGGAGAATAAAAATTGGGTAATACTGATTTTTAGAATCAGGAATATTTATAACAGTTCATCATGATTTCGACTACTAAAATTAAGCATTTAAACAGTGAGATATAGTCTAATCTGTCGAAAGTCTGACACTCAACGGGTTAAACTTTTTCTTGTTTCAAACTAAATTTTACGTACGAGTATAGTATGTAATATTCAAGTTTCGTTGCTTCTAGTCGTTTGATTTAGATCTAAGTTGCTGTGTATGTTATTTTTAACCGATTTCAAAATAGGAGGAGTTTTCTCAATTCGACCGTATATATCGGTCGTATACAGACATCACAGACTGCCAAAAATTTTAACCTTGCTTTTACTTCGCCATAGTCACTTGGAAATACTTTTATAATTGGATAATAGCACGCACAGCTTAAGCCTGGCTTATCGGCGATTACAGACGATTTATAAGCGCGATTCAGTGCTCGGTACTAGATCCTAGGCTTAACTTTGTGCAATACACAATAGATTTACCATTATCTACTTGTAGTTACGGGAACAATCATGGCATTCATCTCATAATAACCTGTATTAAATTATCATCATCATCATCAACAGGCTTTGACTTGTCCACTGCTGGATACAGGCGTCTTCCTGGAAAGGAGGCTTTGCCATAATATACCACGTAAGAGTTATAAGTAAGCATGCGATAAAATGTTTGATGTGTTGCGTTCTTAGGTGATGTAATAGATTGCAATGACAGGAGCTATAACTGTCAGTACTTTATATATATATATACTAGCTGTCCCGGCAAACGTCGTTTTGCCATAACTACTAATAAATTAAAAATTAATTAAAAAAACATTGTCCAGCGGACAAAATTGTGAATCTAAACCATTCGCGGATCCCCTTGAACACACACAAAAAATTTCATCAAAATCGGTCCAGTCGTTTGAGAGTAGTTCAGTGACATACACACTCACAGAAGAATTATATATATAAAGATATAAAGTTTCGGACATCTAACACACAACGACACCTAGCCCCAAGCTAAGCAGAGCTTGTGTTTTGGGTACTAGAAAACTGATACAAATACATCTATACATTTTTTTTGTAAATACATGCATATTATACATAGAAAACACCCAAACTCCGAAACCAATATTTGCAAATCATACAAACATTTGGTCCAATAACAATAAATATTTCGGACATCTAACACAACGCCATCTAGTCCCAAGCTAAGCAGAGCTTGTGTTATGGGTACTAGACAACTGATGTAAATACTTTTTTTTGTAAATACCTACATATTATACATGTATATTATACATACACTATGTATTAGTTATTCTGTGCTATAACTTTGATTCCCGTTCAGTGGCGTTGTTTGTATGCATAAATGTATTTTATGAGTACACTAGCTGACCCAGCAAACGTTTTTTTTGCCATAAAAATATTTAAGGTCACCCTTACCATTTAGGGGGATAAAAAATTGATGTTGTCCGATTCTCAGACACACCCAATATGCATACAAAATTTCATATAAATCGGTCAAGCCGTTTCGGAGGAGTTTAACTACAAAAACCGCGACATGAGAATTTTACATATTAGATTTCTGGGCATCAAATGTCTACGAGTACATAAAGAGAAGTCAGGTCAGGTCAGGTCAGAGAGGTCAGGGGTTCGATTTCCATCCACAACAAATAATTGTGTAATGAGCACAATCGTTTGTTTTGTGGTCTAATTTAACGAGAAAATATTTATATATAAAAAAACTGAAGTATGTTTATCAGCACTGGTCAGTGCTCGTCGTTCCAATCAGACTGTATATTGGGTGAAGTTTGAAAAGAAAAAAAAAAAAATGTATTTATATTAGTTGTCTAGTTCTTCTAGTACCCGCCATAATATGAACACAACTAAATTTGGGGCTAAATAGCGTTGTGTTAGATGACCGAAATAAATACACATTTAGTAAGAAGCGGTTACTCCTGAAGACTGCCTCGTTGGTCTCGCGGTTGGCGTGATCGACTGCTGATCATGAGGTCTCGGGTTCGATTCCCGGGTCGGACCAAATGTTTGTATGATCTACAAATATTTGTTTCGGAGTTTGGGTGTGTTCTATCTATAATAGATATTCAAATATCATAACACAAGCTCTGCTTAGCTTGGGACTAGATGGCGTTGTGTGTTTAGATGTCCGAAATATTTATTTATTTATTTTAATATTACAAACAGACACTCTAATTTCATTTGTATGTACGGATATAGGTCTACCAGCAGCCTGATTCAGATAATACGGGTTCTACTTAGTTTGAGACAAGATTGCCGTCTGTGAGATATCTGAATTTATTCTTATCAAGTACTTTCCGAAAATCTAATTCTTCAAGGTCAATTATAATACTCCACAGATTTTGATTTGCCTATCAAATGTTAATATCCGTTGACTTAGAAACTTGGCATGTCACAGCCTCTAGGGAACACGTCATATTAAGATTTGACTATCAAAAGAAAATAAAAAGCTCGACTGACAGAAAGACAAAATTACCTTGGAAAGGTCCTTTAAATATTCTTTTAGAAACAGAATTCCGAACTTTTTCTAGAACACAAACTATTTACTTATGCCAAAATAGTCTAGATGGCGTTAGCTGAAAACATCCCAGGACATTTTTAGTAACACCATTTTACGGGCACTTTAGAAAACCTTTGAAGCATATTCGGGTAAAGTGGAAAATTATTAAATTAAGGAAATCCCTTGTTAGTGACCTTAAAAGCTGTAAACGACAAAATGTATTTGACGAACTTAATGTATAGGAAACGTGCGTAGCTTTTATATCTTCAGAATTCTTCAAAAACCCTTCTTGTCAAAAGATTGATAGAGTACTCGACACGTTCCAACTTGTTTAATGTTATCCTAACTATTTGTATCTACTAAAAGGAAAAACATACAGTCGTTATACTTAACACGTGTGATGTAAAACTGAAGGAGTTTTTCATTCTTCTTGAAAAGGTTCTTCTTAACACATTAGGTTTTTCCGTTTTATTACTTACTTAGTTGTTATCTTAATACTATCAAAGTTGATGTTAGTTTGCTTCGTTATTAGTTACGTTTTGACGCCTAAAGTAATTAACCAATTACAATAAAACTCTTTCTAAAACTTTTTATGGGTATCGGAAAAGATGTGTTTTTCCTCCGCATAATAAATACTTTATTGCTTCATTTGATTACATTATTTTTTTGTGTTTGGAGCTTCCCTTTATGCAAATAATGCCTGTGTTAGGAAGCTCCGCTCTTCCATAGCAAAGCAATACAAATCTATCATATAACATACAAAAAAAAGAAGTAAAAATAGAATAAAAACAAAACAAAATGTAGGGTAACAGGTGTATGAGTATGAGTATGAGCAAAGTCGTTAACGAAGCGATAACACATCCATGCTAAGTCGACGACTAAATAGTAACTAAGTAACTGTTTTCTGCAATACTTCGTTTATGCTATATTTTGCTAGTGGCTTCGCTCGTCTGATAGTTTCCAATTATTATTGTTTAGGTATGAGCCCCACAAAGACTTCCAAAATTAAATTTTAAATTCCTTCCTTTTGGCGTCAGCGTTGTCGGATGAAACCTCATCTTTTATCCTGAACACCTCATAAAATTCGACTAAAGAATACTAATAGCTTTCATAAGGTTCCTAAGCTAATTAATATCAATGAGTATGAAACAACATGGGGTTATTATTTTAGGCATTCGTACCTTCAACAAAATATTATGTGTGATGGATAGAATTTAAGTTGCATGCGTGTAATTGTGAAGATTCTGTAGTAGTGATAGTGTGTACGCTCAGTGTGTTATTGTTTAGTATTACTATACTCACTTATAAACGTGTGATTTGCAATATGTGTGTGCTGTGTGTGTAGTGTTTATAGATGGGGATGTGGTGTAGTGTATGATTATTACCACTAATTCAGTTACTCATACAATGTGCTCCAAGAGTGCATCCGTGTCTTCATAACTTAGTGATTTTAACATCATACAAGCATATTTCGTCTTATCTACTGTCAAAAGCAATTATTGTTTTCGTTTTTGTCAAATATAGATAAATGTTCTATAATATAAAGTTGTGAGTAGGTACATATTAAGTATAGGTATTTTATAAACTAACTAGTTGTGGCCCGCGGCTCCGCCCGCGTGTATGTCGATTATCGCGGCAAATAGTAGCTTATGCGTTATTCTGATGTATGAGCTATATTATTGTAAAGTTTTATTCAAATCTATCCAGTAATTTTTGCGTGAAGAAGTAGCAAACAGACTCACACACAAACTTTAACCTTATATATATTAGTGTAATGATGATAAATATAGTAAAGAATAGATGTGTTACGGTACAGTACAGTTATGTATTAATACATATAATAATTGTCAGGCAATTCAAAGGATTAACTTGACGCTTACTACTGATGGACTAACTGCACGCATTATACAAACCGCTTCACCCAGTGAGTAAAGATACCGGAGGCCCATACACCAACCCGTCCAGCTGCGCAGTTGTGTCAGTAACCACTACAGTTCTTCTTCTAACTCGCTTCACTCTTGGCAGAGCGGTCGTGATCACGTAGAGTGCACACTGGTTGTAACTACACTAACAGGCCAGAAAATGATAGAAGTTTGACTTGTGTTTATTCAAAGACATCCTAATGAAGTATAATGACCTGATTTCTAAACAAAATTTACTGTGAAAGATTACATTAGTTGAGAAGAATAGCACTTTGCACAGATTCCTCCAGTCACTGTACTCTAAATGTAGAGAATTAAGCGTCAAATGTCTTGTAGAAGTGTGGTACATTAACCTCTAAAGAGGCAGTTACGTAAGATGTGGCATGGGGCCTCGCTTCGTCACGAGAGCGCTATTATGCTCCTCTACTTTGAACCCTTACGTCTTGGCTCTTTGTATTGTGATACCCACTTGTCTTGAATTCAAACTTTGGCCGCCTGCCCTCATATGATTGTGGATGAAGTCAGTTTGTTTTCGATATGTCAAATATTTTTATGGAGGTGTGTTTAAATAATAATCTATACTAATCTTTAAAGCTGAAGAGTTTGTTTGTTTGTTTGTTTGAACACGCTAATCTCAGGAACCGCTGGTCCGATTTGAAAAATTCTTTCGGTGTTGGATAGTCCATTTATCGAGGAAGGCTATAGGGTATATATCATCACGCTAAGACCTACAGGAGCGCAGCAACAATGAAAAATGTTACAAAAACGGGGGAAAATTATCACGCTACGGGCATTATAAGACGCAAACGAGGTTGCGTGGGTCGGCTAGTAATCTATACTAATCTATAAAGCTGAAGAGTTTGTTTGTTTGTTTGAACACGCTAATCTCGGGAACCGCTGGTCTGATTTAAAAAACTATTTTGGTGTTGGATAGTCCATTTATCGAGGAAGGCTATAGGGTATATATCATCACGCTACTACTAATAGGAGTGGAGCAACAATGAAGAATGTTTCAAAAACGGGGGAAATTTTCACGCTACGGGCAAAATAAGGCGCAAACGAGGTTGCGTGGGTCAGCTAGTTGTATTGTAACTGCGATTGGAACTAAATTGTAAGAGAGTGTTAATAACAGATGAGAGAGTAAATAAATGTAATAAATAAACAAGTCAAATGAAATGAAATTGGGACACGCTCTCCCACTTACACCGTGGGAGAGCCACGCTTCGGCATGAATGGGCCGGCTCGACCGGAGTGATACCACGGCCTCACAGAAAACCGGTGTGAAATAGTGTTTGCGATGTCTTTCACCGAGTGAGCGAGGATACCGGAGGCCCATAACCCAAACCTACCTCCTATCTCCCCTCCCCATCCCCCAAGGGTCAGCAACGCACTTGTGACGCCTCTGGTGTTTGCAGGTGTCCATGGGCGGCGGTTATCACTTACCATCAGGCGATACGTCTGTTCGTTTGCCCAATTATGCCATAAAAAAAAAATTGAATTGCCTCGTGGCACAGTGGGAGGGTCTTACCCTCCCACTGTGCCACGAGGCAACGAGGCATGTGCTGTCCTGAAGTACCGGTTTCTATTCCTGATCAAATGTTTGTACGATCCGCAAAATTGTGTCTATGGAGTTTGGGTGTTTTTATGTCTAATATGTATGTACTGTACTTATAAAAAAATATAAGTATTCCATCATTTAATCTGGCTGTCATCTGTACAAACTCTGCTTATTTTAAAACTAGATGATTCAAATATCAGGTGTCCGAAATATTTCAAGAAAATAAAAAAATCTAATGCTTTAATAAAATTATTGCCGTCTGTTTTTAACACAAAACTAGTTCTTTTTTAAGAAAATATTTAATATTAGTGACTCTGTTAGTGTCGATTTACAATGGTGTAATGGCAGTGGATTTTATGATGTAGGGAGCTAACAGACATTCACCGCTTAACAAACCAAAGCAGTGGTTTCATTCCCATGTCTGGAAAGCAAATGGGTTAATAAACGTAAATAATATGATGTAAATTCTGTAAAAAACAAACATTTGTGAAACAGATATAATTTAGTTACGGTTCATTTTTCTTTCAACTTGTCAAACGACATAACCGATTTTTACCCGAATACGACGAAACTATGCTATGAGGCAGGCAGTTTTGGCAGTCTATGTATGTTCCACCGTAGCGTCTATACTATGTAACCGAAATATGTAAGGTATGTTATGATAAATACCTTTAATTGTTACTAAATTTTACCGTTATTTTTAATACAGATTACTTCCAGGTTTAAAGAAAATTGTTCTTAATACTTAACTACCAACAAAAACCCGAACCCATAAAGACATTTCTTCATTAAGATAAATTATATTGAAGCAGTTAAAATGGACTCTAATTAAAAGACTAGATACGTAGCTCTAGTTCGCTTTGTCGACGAACTTTCCAGAATTCTCGTTTACTCGCTAATCATTGTTCGAGAACTACACAAGTTGTAGACAGTTAAAGGAGCTGTCTCGAATGACTGATGTTGCATATATCGTGAAATCATAATTAAAGACACTCTTTGACAGCGTTCAAAAGAAAACAATTGTTTATACGAAACTCAAACAGGAAAAGGGTCGGCTGAGTTTTCTTTCATAGATGAAATATAAACTCAACAAATGTTTCAATAACAATACTGTATCGCTCTACTTAAAACATATATATGAATACCTACCCACAAATATACATTATATATAAGACACAAAAACAGTAGAAATGGGGAAAAATAAAGGCGCACCTACTACTACTTTGAAAATGGTTAGTGTTTATTACAACTGCAACCCCCTAAAGTATCTAGTAACTGTATAAATATAAAAATAAATGCTTTTAAGTTAGTAAAGCCACGCTGATTTCAGCACGAATTGGCCGGCTCGACCAGGGCTTCAACATAAAATGACAGCGTTCGTGCTACAGTGTTTCGTTAATGAGTTTGAGACGGGAGGCACCAATAATGCAGAAGCATCATTAGGCCGCCATGGTGTGGGTCACCATGCTGTATTGTTACATTGTCTGTATTCACAATGAGTATGGGGGCCACCACTCTTAGATTCTGCTTATGCTTTCCGTCAGACAGAGTAGAGTCATTTATGCAGTGCATATAATAAAAATAGAATTGTTGAATGTTCATTTTTTGTAAATAAGTTCTTTATTTACAAAAAAAAATATATTCACATTCATGTAATAATTACCATCCAGAGATCTACCAAAAATAATAATTAAAACCGCAGGGGCCATATTTTAGGACATAATGGGCCTTTCATCTCTTTTTACGAACTGATTAAGCTTACGGGAGATCTAACTCCTCTAGAGAGTTTACCCATTGACAGTACCCGGAGGTATCAGCAGTTCCCGGATCCCTCCCATCTGAAGCGTAGAGTGGCACACCATGTGGCTTTAGCCGGTCCGATTCCAACACACCACCACGTCACAAAATCCAGGTAGGGTGACGGCTCGTGATGGTACGTTACCACGTTCCATACGTTATAAAAACCTAACGCCTCTATTTTCAAAGGTCGACAAAGCATTCATCTTTCATCTTCCCACCAATTGTATACCAAAAAAAAAACAGTCATGAGGATCCACACTAGGTCTTACTATTTATTTATATAATATAATATGTATATATACTTCTTTTCCCTATCTACTTTTAATACACCAGACACTAACTACCCTTTACTTTCCACGTTTCTCTTTCCATCCCATGGTTGCCTGTAAGAGATTGCCTAACGGCGATAAGGCCGCCAATTATACGTCCTAGTTTGTTTAGTTTAGTTATATAATTAATCTGGTGTACAATAAAGTGATATATTATTATTATTATTGCCGACAGAAGTGAAAACTCAGAACTATAGACAAAGAGTTCTTAAAGATGACCTGAAATGAACCTGTTTGCTTTATAAATGAAAGACGAGATAAAAAGAAGTAAATAATATCGCTCACGGAAAGCGTTCGCTGACGATGACGTGAGTTCTTTGATTTTTGTTAAATCAAAAAGTGCTCAACGCGCCTGTAACAGTTTTTACTTCAAAAACTTTCGTCTTTGAATACTTACAGTTTACTTATAAAATCCCTTACGTCAGCAAACCACCATATTCAGTATGTTTTCCTCGTATTTCCTCACCCAGATCTGTTCCACCGTGTTCTGATCTTTTATCCACCCTTATTTCCAAACACCTAAGGTTTATTTTTACGTTGTACTAGTTCAACTAACCTTGGATGTTCTGTCGAAAGGAATGCAAGACTCATTTAAAATTCAATTGTATGGTTTTGTACACAAACAGGGCTATTTCTGGCACTTATATTGAATGCCACCTTTTAAAAGGAACCGTTTAACTGTACAACTCACATTGCAAATATCTTTTTAAACGTTTTAGTGACCTGTTTAGGGTTCCGTAGGCAAAATGCCAAACACCGATCCCACATGTTCATCCGTTGGTCTGTCTATCCACAATAAACCTTAGAGACTATTAGTATTATTAGAAACTTGTAATTATGGATGAACATAGTAATTATATAATTTTTAAGCCGATAAAGTGGTAAAATAAAAACTTGAATAATTTTTATTTTCGGTACTTCCAGTGCTTTTAACGTGGGATGCTATTTTTAAATTTATCCATCCCATGATACGGGGTTTCATTGGATAAATCTTTAAAATAATAGGAGTTTAAGAAGGCAATTTACTCATTAATACAAATATTTGTGAGACATTAATCCTTAAAGCGCTGAGTTTTGTTAAAGTCGAGCATCCTCGCCCATTTTTACTTTTTTTGTATCGTTACAATAACTACCTCGAATAACACCGCGGGGCGAAACTAGTCCAAAATAAAAGTATTCAAGTTATACATTTTATCATCATCAGCTATGGGCCCGTGAAAGTACCGTTATAAGTCAGACAAGCCGTTCCAGAGATTAGCCGAAACAAACAGACAGATAGATGAAAAATTAAGAAAATATTTTTTCATATTTTTTTAAATTTTTTTTTTTTAATATTTTCGGACATCTAACACACAACGCCATCTAGTCCCACGCTAAGCAGAGCTTGTGTTATGGGTACTAGACAACTGATATAAATACATATTATACTTTTTTTTTTTTTTATGTGGGTCATAACCTGGTGAATTTTTATTAAGTACACACAGACACTTAAATTTTGTTTATTTGTTTGGATGATGCTCGGCTGCTGTCGGTATTAGGGTAATGTAATATAGTCTTCCTAGATACATTTACAACTCATTTTTCAGTTATCAGAAATAAAATATTTTCAATCTGAACTAAACTATATTTTCACTTTCCAGTCCTTATACTAAAAGGCTATTGCTAAAAACATTAAATATAAATTACTTAATAATATTTCTTGATTAAATAATACAAGAACTGGTCCCACGAGCCGGGTATGAACTAGAAACCTATTTGTCAGTCTTAATTATTTGATCAAAATTCTGCTCTAGAAATAAATTTTCCAACAAAATAATAGTTATTAAGTGAAATATTAAATTAACATTCCTTGATAGTTGTTAGTTTGGTGGTAATCAAACTATTCGAGACTTCATTAGAGAATGCTTAAACTATTTACAAGAGCATTACGAAAATACTTGTAATAATTCCGTTAATTAGAACAAATCGATTTTCGCTAATGGAGTCTGTCAATAATTATGTTCTGTTGTTGTTTATCTTTGGTTAACCTTGTTATTTGAACTTCAAAAGTTAGAATTGTTTGCTAGGTGGTCTGAAAAGTTTGAGACCTCAACGTGAACATAGAAGCACTTGTAATATAAACTAGTGAATGTAGTTGCGCATCTTTACATTTGCATCGTTGGGAGAAACTTTTAGAGTTCAAGGAGACTATTTAGATAAAACACAAGTAAAATTTCAACAACAAAAAAAGACTTTAAGAAAGATCTAATGGAAATGGAAACACACGGGAAGCACCAGCTTACAAAAAAAAAGAATCATCAAATTCGGTTCAGAAAAATACAGTCGAATCGAGAACCTCCTCCTTTAAAGTTCTGAAGGGAGGGTAATTCAAAACGACTGTGAATAGTCAATGTATGAATGCAATGAAGCACTTCTCGATAGAAGTACTTCGATTTGCTGTTGTTTGGAACGATTACCACACATCCTTTTAACTGAGAGGCCTATATACAGCAGTGGATGGCTAAAGACTGTTGATGATGATGACGACAATGATGATGATGATGACTTCTAACGTAAGTAAGTAAAAGCACATTGTAATACATTTCAAACCAAATTTTACGGAAACAAAACCATCGTAGATGCCCAAATTTACAAACACGAGGCATCTGTCACTATCCTAGTGATCCATCAGGAAAGTAATGATAGATACTTTATTTTGTGAAACTAAACTTACGATCAAAAAAATACCAGTGTATTAGAGAAATTTATATATTTATTTATTTAATGCAAGGTCCTTCACAGCTGACAATAATAAGTTTACACTAATGATTTTGAACAATACGCCAATTATGAAGTACACATTAATTAAAAATTATACAAATATGCACAAGAGTAGACTGTTTATACAAAAAAAAAACAACTTAAAGAATTTCTAGACCACAGTTAAGTATGTATAATAAGAAACCCATTTGTGTGAGTGAGTAGTGTGTGTGAGTGGATGGGTGTGTGTGTGTGTGTGTGTGTGTAGGTTCTGTTAACATAGTGTTTGAGGGACGTTCATAACATAATAGAATAATGAGAATAATAAAAAGAAATATTATTCCTATTATTAAAATACGCATAAAAAAGCAGTAAAAGTCACTCCTCAAGTTAGTCTAGTCGTTATCGGAAGAGAAATCAGTAATTCTATTTCTTGCAATCTGTTCTCTTGTTACGGCACGACTCCCACTTTCTCTTCTTTTACCTTCTCTTTTTCCTTCCGGTATTATTCTGAAAAAGTATTGTGTTTTATTAGGTATCCATGTTACCTCTTTTGTTTTCCATAGCATTAAAACATCGTGTCTCTTCATTTACCAATGTAAAAGTTTTAGTACCTTACTAGATATAATTTATACTGTCGATTTTTGGCATTTGATGAAACTTTTTAAGTTACATTGTAGAATTAAATTCTTTTGTCCTCATTCTTCTATTTTATTTCAAGAAATCCTGACCAATTTCTCCCCACAATTTATATATAATATACCGTAATTTAAGTAAGTTAAATAGTAGAATAAGCCTCATTTAATAATATTGTTTACATTTCGTAGTCTAAATGTTTTAATAATATTCCTTACCTATCGCTGTAATCCCATCTTAAAACTTTTGTTTTCATTTTGAACTTCCAATTTTACGATCTAATTCTCAAACCAAAGTAACTGCTAATGAAATCACAAGCTAGAACGGGTTCTCTAGTTATTAGACAGATTACTATGGAGTTGTAAACCTTAAAGATTTCCTAACAAAGAAACAGTACATGTCAGAACGTTCTCTTACCATTCGTATTGTATTACAGCAAAATTTTCAAACTCGCACACTCATCGTTTGTACACGAACTTCTAAAAGTTGACTAACGGAGCACAAAGGACTATAGTTTTGCATACAGTAACTGAGCAGAAATCAATTGTCAATACAATTCTCAATACCGGCTGCGGCACAATTGTTTTTAACTTCATACCAACGGTATTGCAAAGCAGGTAAATAATAGAAGCCAGCGTTATTGAAAGCTTCTGCTAATTAAGTCTCTGTCAGAAGAAATTTAATTAGTACAACTTCTATGGGTTGTATTTATGAATATCGTAGCTAATCCAACTTTAGGCCAACGGGTGGTACTTATTAGGAAGTAAAGAGTGTTGCCCTGTTTAATAATTTAATAAATAAATATTTCGGACATCTAACACACAACGCCATCTAGTCCCAAGCTAAGCAGAGCTTGTGTTATGGGTACTAGACAACTGATCCAAATACATATTATACTTTTTTATTGTAAATACATACATATTATATATAGAAAACACCCAAACGCCGAAACAAATATTTGTAGATCATACAAACATTTGGTCCGACCCGGGAATCGAACCCGAGACCTCATGATCAGCAGTCGCACACGCCAACCGCGAGACCAACGAGGCAGTCACTTATTGATTTCAATTATTGACGGGCCGGGGGTTGGTCCAGTGGTCACTGATCCTAACTGCAAAGCAAGATGTGAATTTGATCCCCACCTAGGACAGAAATTGTGTGCAAAAAGAAGTTCTATGTCTCAGTATTGTAGAAAAGCATCAATTCATTGTATCAATCAGTAGTCTGGCTATCAGAATTTTTGTTAGGAATATATTAAATAAATTTGTTTTCACTTTTGACAAGTATTATGTCCCGTATGAGTGTAAAAATAAACCATTTAGTCTTCAGTTATTCATAAGGTCCTTCAATCGTACATTATACCTATTAAAAGTTTTTCACACGTTTATTTACTTACTTTATCGAAGTTATTGAATTGAGACTTCGTTCCACTCGTATAACTCCGAAAATTAGTCGACGCATTTGAAGAAGTTCAGTTTAATTATAATAATTGTTTATCCAAACTTTTCAAGTTTAAGACAAATCAACTTCTAATTATCAAACGTCAAAACAATAAGTTTTCTAGAACACTTGTATGAAGCAGCGACTAATTACACTTCACTATTTTGTTTCTAACAATTATAAAACTAATTCCGAATATTTTTGGACATCTGAAATTAGTTACAAACTATCCAGAACTTGTAGTAAGAAAACTAGACTGACTGATAGAATACTTTATGCCTTTTTTGTAAATACACACATCTATATATTCTATATAAATAAATAAACTTGGAGTGTCTGTTTGTATTAAATATTAAAATAACCGCTTTTTCATAAATGCATATGTATGTTTACACGGTACAGGTACCAAAACAACATGTTTTTAAAAATTATGCCTGTATGTCTGTCTGTTTGTTCCGAGTAATCTCTGGAGCAGCTGGACCGATTTTGACGGGACTTTCACTGGCAAATAGCTGATGATCTAACTTTTAGACTAGCTTTGTCTCGCGGGTAACACCGCAAGGTCCATACGTAATAAGGGTGGTAACACTTCTTATTCTTAAACTATCGCATCACAGACAGAGATGCGAGACCTGTATGTTATTATTTTTATCGTAAACAAGGAAAAAACCCACTTATTTACAATCTGTTAGAAGTAATATTCGTTAATAAGATAACATCTTCGGATGACTCATGGTATTGTTTTTACTTAATTGTCTTCATTCGTGACGGGAGAGGAATAACGAAAATTAATAGAGGTTTTCCTGTTACATTTTTATTGTGATAGTTTGTGCAAACAGTCAGTGCATTTAAGGGTATTTCATAAATTACGCCACACAACAAGATGTATGACTTCAAGTGCTTCGTGAGAGACTTTGTGTGATCCACAAATACTTATAGTTGAGAAGTTCTTCGTAATATGAGACATACTACTAGTGGGCATTGCAATTATAAAAACAAAAAGAAAACAGAATATAGGCGAGCCACGCTTCGGCATGAATGAACGGCCGTCTCGACCAAAGTGATACCACGGCCTCACAGAAAACCGGAGTGAAATAGCGCTTGCACTGTGTTTCACCAAGTGAGTTAGGATACCGGAGGCCCATACCCAGCCACTCCCCAAATTCATTCTCATCCCCCAAAGGTCGGCAACGCATTCGTGACGCCTATGGTGTGGCGGCTGTCCATGGGCAGCGGTAATCACTTACCATCAGGTGATACGTCTGCTCGTTTGCCTACTATAATATAAAAAAAACATGGCTTTAGTCGTTTTTAATCCAACGTACCATTCTACTGTCTGAGCCCGGTAAGAACTATTTAAGTGACGACCATTGATGGTCATTTACTTGAATAGTTTATGGCCAATCCCTGCGTAGATAATAATTTACTTGATTAGAATTAATTTCTTCAGTGTGAAATACATGTAGTGCTAAGAAAATTAAAGAAATGTTGTGTGTTCTCAGGAGCTACCAAGTTCTGTATGAGTTAAAATATCTCTTAGTCTCAGAACCTGGTCGCTACCCTTTGTTCTGTTATGTTTAGCCTCCTCGTTTAAAACCGATTTCAAAAAAGAAGGATTTTTTTTTATTATTAATAGGGGCAAGTGATTACCGCCGCACTTGCACACCCGCAACACCAGAAGCGTCACAAATGCGTTTCCGGCCTTTTAAGAGGGAGTGCTTGGTTTATTTGTGTTAGTTACCGCAGTATTATACTCTTAAGAAACACACCCAAATCTTGTACATTGAGTATGGAATAAATTATATTTTATATATTTATTTAAAAAGAATTTTGTAATTTGAATAAATTATGAATGTAACATGATAAAGGTGCAATGTGGGGCTTGCAGCTAAGTGGTACCCGAGTAAGTAAACACATAATAAAACCAAGCGGTCCCAGCCAGGTCAGTCAGTGGATTGGTGACCATATCTGTATATATCGTTACGAATAACTCACAAAAAGTCCGACAAAAGTCTTTCTACAGAACTCCGGTCTCACCGTACTTGATGGCAATCGTCGATCTAGTTTGAGGAAAATATCCGCATAAATCACAACTTAACTACAAAATCTTATCATTTGATTTGAGTGTTGAAAACTCATTGAACCAGTTAGCATCGGGTGATTATGTTATCAGCTCGAGTGGAACACGGTACTGTACTAACTTTATCCGTCGTGATATAAATGTACAAATTATGACGTGAGACAGTATCACGTAAACTGATTATTAAATGATAGTAAAAAAAACTTTTTATAGGAAGGTAAAAAATATATTTATAGATTTGTACTTAAAAAAATTACAGGTTTGCACTTAACGACGGTTTTCGCACTAAGCTCCCGGTTGTGTCGCGGCAACCAAGACGCTTTACCATCATCCATTTTGCTAATTCTAACAATATCACAGCACCAGAAATCACTAAAATGAGTTTTTGTCGAGTCAAACGGCATCCAAATGATTGACTAAAATGAAGATAATTTAAATTTTTTTTTGCTTGCTGACGAACAGAAATTAGCTCCAATCTCACTTCGAAATGGACAGAGGTTCTACCTAACAGAACATTATCACATAAAAATTGTTCTATTGGTTGGTAAAATTATGTTGAAAAATTATTTTTTTACTAAGGAATTTGCATTTAGAATTAATTGGTACATCTCAAGTAACCGTTTCATGAATACATGTTATAAATAAACTACCTGTAAGCCAAGTATCATCAAAACCCATCCAGGCGTTTAGCAAAAGACTAACAAACAATTATCTATATTAAAAAACACTCACAATGCCGACAAGCTTTTCCAGTTCATTCAAAACCATCAAACTCTACCTAAGGGTCATTTACTTTCCATCAAATATGATTTAATGGCGCCAAGTTGTGGGTTAACTGCTAATGGGGATTTGAACGTTATGGTTACCATCATTCTTCAATAGCTATTTTTATTAGCATATAAAAATATTTGTGTTAGCGCCTTTTCATCTCAGTCGGTACAATTTTAAATTTTCATTACAATACTATTGCTTGTGGTATTATTTCATGTTTCTAACTTAGGAAATGACGAACCTTCAAACAACTTTTCATCCCTTATTTCATTTCCATCCATTCCATTATGGTGTGGTTGCATTATCTACTTTCACGGTGAGTATGGTGACCACCACTCTTAGATTCTGCTTATGCTTTACATACCATACATAAAATAAAAGAAACAAAAAAAGGTAATTAAAAGTTGAAGCAAAAAAATCACTGTATTAGAAAAAACCTAAAATATTATAGCGACTTAAATAAATACAAGATTTTTTTTTTATTACCGAAATTGTGATCGAGACATAAAATATTTAAACACAGCTTTACATAGCCTTAGGAAACTATAAGTACTCTCTAAACATTTGAGTTTTATTTCTTTAGTGAAAAGGACGAAAGTCAATTGTACTGAGAATAAACATAAAATGTTTCTTTTTAATTTTTAAAGTACCTTGTTCGAATAAGCATAAATTTTATTCTAACATTGTAAGGACTATATTTTTCATTCAGAATGCTTCAATGTTGAATAAATTCTGGAATAAGTAGGCTTTAAAAATTGACTTTTTTTGCTACTTCGCTAAGCAGAATGAAGGTTTTACGAATAGCTGGAATTTTCCATCAGACGCGCAGTAGAAAGTCGAGGTTACTACTTAAACTATTGGTGAAGTCCAATTTTATCGTCTTTAAACGAAAACAAAAAAAAAAATTGTGCCTCGATGGTGCAGTTGTAGAATATGAAACTGCTGTGCTTGAGGTCACGGGTTCGATTTCCGGGTTGGACCAAATATTTGTATGATCTGCAAATATTTGTTTCGGAATTTGTATAGTACAAGCTCTGCTTAGTTTAGGACTAGATGGTGTTGTGTGTTAGATGTCCAATGTATTATTATTATTTGATTTTACCTATCTATGTATCGGCATTAGAGGCCCGGCAATCAAACGTTTAGTAAAATTTAGCAAAAGATTTGCTTGACACTGATTTTGATATGAAACCATGCTATTGCCCCACTCGACCAATCATGGTTTTCTCATAGTTAAACAATCACACATATATAAGACGAAAGTTTGTGAGTGTGTATGTTTGTTACTTCTTCACGCAAAAACGAATGGACGTATTTGGATGAAACTTTACAGTAATATAACCTACACATCAAAATAACACAACACATAGGCTCCTATTTGCCGCGATAACCGACATACACGCGGGCGGAGCCGCAAGCAACAACTAGTATATAATAAAAACATTAACATAATCTATACTTCCATAACATCAACATCAATTCTAAAGTAACTCTGTTGGTATGTTACGTTTTCACGGCTAAACTGTTATTCTGATTTTAATTAAATTCGGTTTATAGATTACTTAAATTCTTGAGTAAGGGCATAGGTTAGTCTTTACCGACACAATAATCGACATACACGTAGGCGGAGCCGTGGTCAAAGCTAGTAAAATAAATTCTATAAAGTATTTTCTTTCCAAATTAATCATCATCATAATTTTCCTAGCCTTTATTATTCCCAAGATTTGGGGTCGGATACTAGTTCAACCGGTTTTACTTGAATATCAGTTTTTACACGGAGCGACTGGCATCGGACCTCCGCAACCCTGAGGGTGAACTGAATCCGAAAGTTGAACTAGTTGTCAATATATTTGAGGGCACTGACTTCCCAATAACGATTGCCATAGATGTTCATGACAAATAAATAAACTTTTAATTATTTTTTTTTTATTTATTTATTTATTGATACAATATATACAATTTAGGTGTAATCTATAGAACATCACAAAACCTTGACAGGTTTGTCTGGACGTTGAATCACTTTTGAGCAATCTATTAAAATACATTCACTGAAAAACATCTCAAAACTAAAAACAATGTTTTTATAATAGTACCTACAATTCACTTAAACTATTTATCACTAGGAAACCGGTTATCCAACCGTTCGACGCATGTCCTGTCCGATGCTACCTGACTTTGTTATGAAGTTATGATATTATTATGTACTGTAGTTATGCAGAAGGAGTTATACACTATAGACAGGATGTTGCACTTTCTTTTATTTTTATTGTCAACAGTATTCTGCTCGAAAAACTAACAAAGAAAATATTTTTGTGTCACACAGCTCCAAGTTTATAATAAGTTAAATCGACTATGTTGTAGTATCTCGGGAATCAGCTCAGTGCATGCCCTATCTGCGATCTGTGCTTGTCGAGACCAGGTGAATGTCGTGCTTCTTCGATATATTCTTATTAAAATCTTTATAAGGGTATTTAAAAAAAGATAACTGTATGTAACCTTTTAACAATATTGTAATACCTATATTTCTATGGGACATTTTGTATATTACAAGCTTCTAGCAACTAAGACAAACCAACTATATCATCTTTCTATCCTTCTAATAATAAAAATGCGAAAGTTTGTGAGGGTGGATGTTTGTGCTATTTCACACAAAAACGGCTTACCGGATCTAGATGAAATTTGGCACACGGATAGATTATAATTTTATTTATGCGGTCTTGAGTATTATGGGTTCAAATTCCACATGGGACAACACTCTCTGTGATCCAAAACTGTTGTTCTGTGTCTGGGTGCTTGTTGTATCCGTTTTATGTATGTGTGTCAAGTTACCTACGACACAGGATGAATATTCCCAATGCGGGCGATGTCCAAAACATAGGAAAGCAAAAATAAAATAATCTGGAGTACTTTTTATCCCGAAAAATGTAGTGTTACTGTGAAATCAGTAAGGTGTAGCAAAAACACCGCGGCAAGGCACTGATGTATGAGTATATATCTTTATATATATAATTCTTCTGTGAGTGTGTATGTCACTGAATTACTCTCAAACGACTGGACCGATTTTGATGAAATTTTTTGTGTGTGTTCAAAGGGATCTGGGAATGGTTTAGATTCACAATTTTGTCCGCTGGACAATGTTTTTTTAATTAATTTTTAATTTATTAGTAGTTATGGCAAAACGACGTTTGCTCGTGTCACAATGTTACTTACCATACTCCTCCGAAACGGCTTGACCGATTTGAAAGTAAATACGGTACCTTTTATGAAATTTTATATGCATATTCAGTAGGTCTGAGAATCGGCTACTATCTATTTTTCATACCCCTAAAGGTTTTTTTTTATGGCAAAACAACGTTTGCCGGTGCCGCTAGTCTTATTTATAAAATTGTCGTATCGTGATGTTTGTTACCAAACTCCTCCGAAACGGCTGGACCGTTTTTACTGAAGCTTTTAATGCATATAGGGTAGGTCCGAGAATCGGCCAACATCAAGTTTTTCTTACCCCTAAAAGATAAGGGTGACCAACACCTATATTTCTTTTTTTTGACAAAACGACGTTTACCGGTTCAGCTACTTTTACATGTAAATCTATACACATAAATGTTTTCTATGTATAATATGTATGTATTTACAAAAAGTATACTATATGTATTTATATGGTTGTCTAATACCCGTAGTACAAGCTCTGCTTAGTTTGGGACAAGATGGCGTTGTGTTAGATGTCCGAAAATTACTCCCATAATATTAATAACAATACAAATTGTTCACACATTCTGGTTGTATTCAGGGATGCAAATATAATACGAAAACATATAATAGCTAATTAGTTAACAAATAATTATCAATAATAAACGCATTTCATTTATGGGGAAACCAAATATATCAGGCAAACAAATATCAAACCGTTAAATGAATGTGTGAAATGGTTGATTGATGAAAACATTGTTTGTTGATTATGCCTTCACGTCTAAACCATTGAACTTATATTGAAATTTCTTTCACCAATGTCTGTATGTATATATTTATGTATATATGTATGTACTAGCTGTACCCTGCGGTATTACACGCAGTCGTTGTAGTACCATTACAACAACAACTGTGTATAATCAGCTATCTGCTGGTAAAAGCCTTGTCAAAAGCGGTCCATTTATTCCAAAGATTAGCCGGAAAAACAGACAGATAGACGGACGGACAGACAGACAAACAAAAACTAAAAATATCTTTGATGTAAGTACCGTACATCTTTCCTATTATCACAGTACTATATAAAGGCGAAAGTTTGTGAGTATGTTTGTTACTTCTTCACGCGCCTACGACTAAACGGATTTGGATGAAACTTTACAGTAATATAGCTCATCATCATAGCATCACAATAACACATAGACTACTATACAGCTAGTATAACAGCTAGTAATATATGTATTTTCATTTGTATTTAATTAAAAGCTGTTAATTCGCAATTATAACCAGAACTTTTATTTCATATTTTTGAATATATGTAGATTCAAACACATAACACATTGATGATTAAAAACAAATTGTTTACGTCACACATATAAAATTGAATATGACAAAACACCATGACGTATCAACATTATACTCTAATAACGTTTTTATCAATTTATCAGCTGAAATTCAAAACGTAAAATTAAATTAATTTTTAATCCCATTTATCCAATGATCGATTGCAATTTTAGTGAATAATTTTCTCGTGGTCTGTTGGCTTAGGATCAAATTAAAACACCTTCGAAAAAAGGGTATAATACCTAACGCCATTGGTTATAAAAATATTATGAATGAGTTTTCCATATTGTTTTATTTTAAGCTGATATAAAGGCGTAAATGCTTAGAAAGTTTAATCCTAAATGGCACTTCTGGGGATAATATAAAGTCAGTTTTAGAATACCACAATACTGATAATGCAATGTTGGGTTTACTTAGTAAATTGTCAAACTTATTATTGAAAATAATCCCTGGTTTCTGTAGGTGTGGGTTGCTTGAGCATATATGGGCCAGGTTCTAATAAAGTGATTATGTCCCCCGCGCCACTGGATATTCCTAGACTGCTTAAGAAGTTGTTAAAAGCTTCCAATCAGATGACCAATAAAATAAAACAGTTTTTTTTTTGTTAAGGACCTGCTTTTATTACTTGTTAATAAAAAATAACTTTAAACCCTTTCATTCGATACCTATATGGGGTGGGTTGTACAAAAGTTTGTACGCCGCCATTTTGTTACGGCGACAATTTTTGATTAATAATAATACCGATTATATATAATTGCATTGTCACCAGAACCAAAGGTTTATTTCAAATTTTAGCTCAATCGGGAAGTGGATCAAATTTAATTGCAAGATTTGATTACAGACAAACATCGGGACTGGTGAAGCTAAATAAAAGCTTGTAAAAATGGAACAAATCTTGTCAGAGAGTCGTAAAACATACAAGTCAAGATTTCTTGTAATGAGGAGAGTATTGCAAGATCCTACTAACCTTCACTGCTGTACATAGGACTCTCCTTATAAAGGACGCTAGATTAGATTAATTTAATCAGCTCAAATTAAAACTGATTCCCCAAAAAATAATTAACTTTGGCCTCAATCGAACGAAAACCAGACATGAACGCAGCCTCTGGACCAACACAGTGATTACACACGTGTTCTATCTCGCTCCGGTCAGTCGAAGATCTAACAATGTTTGGAGAGCAAATCAAAGACCATTCTTTATAGGTTTACGTATTTTCTCTTCATTCCTTCATCCTGTTTATATGTTATTTTGTGGTATCCTAATAATAATATCATATTCCTAGACTTCATGGCCAATATTATTTGGGGTTGGCTACTAGTTCAAGCAGTCTTCAATTGAATAACAGTTTTGCCACGGAGCGACTGGCATCAGACATTTGCAACCCTGAGGCCGAACTCAATTCGAAAATTAAACTAATTATCTATATGTTTAGCGATACATTAAGCTAAACGATAGCTTAATGTGCTATCTAGGCGTGAAACACTGCCAACTTCCACACTCTTCGGGCTTTTATTGATAATTTCTTATAAAAAGCCAGATAACTTTTTTTGACTTGACCCTATATCTCTTTATCGACAATCGCATATACTAACCGCTAGGCCAAGGAGTCTGTTTACTCTCCATTATCCTTAGTAATATAATTGTTTGGTCCTTTGAGAATAGTAACTGTTTCTGATTGGAAGGTGCACGATGTTTATTACTCTATTTCTAGACTGATACCTCAGAGGTCAATACCGCATTTGTGACAGTTTTTTTGGAATTTGGAATTTGGAATGGGGCCATCGAGCAGACATATTGCCTGATGATAAGCTATAACCCCCGTCCATGGACACTCTAAACACCAGAGGCGTCACAAGTGCGTTTAATTAACTACGAAGCCTAAACTCTGGCCTTAGGGGGATGTGGTGAAGAAGGTGGGTAAGGGTTGGGATATGGGCCTCTGCTATGCTCACTCACTCGGTGAAACACAGCGCAAGCACTATTTTACACAGGTTTTCTGTAAGGCTGTGTTATCACTCCGGCCCATTCATGCCGAGGCGTTGCTCTCCCACTGCCTTATGATCCTTGATTCGAAGAGTGGCAGTATTCACAAACTTTCTAGTTTGCCCGTGTTATAAATATGCCCTGTTGGGACCACAGAGTTTTAAATTTGACTTCTGATTAAAGCTGAGGTCTAGAACTTTTTCAAGTTCTTGTTTAAGTGATATATTTTATGTATGCTCTCAAGCAATACAAAGGAACATGTTTACAAGGGTTAAGGGATAAAGCTTCTAAACTGTCTCTAACTCTGATTTCCCAAGGGCAATACGTGTTTAAAAATAAATGAAATCTTTCTAGGTTTACTTAAATTTAATATTAAATGACTTGTGGTTTGACCCACCGCTGTAATATGATATAGTTTATGTGTATTTTAAGATTCACACAAGTTACCAAATACAATTCATGAATGATTGCCTGGGCCTGCTGGTGGCGTACATTCACAAGCAAGTGTGGTTTGTCAGTTTACGTCGTTGTATGAATTAATATTTTCGTATTTCACAACAATCCGACGCTATCTAAACGATGGACTATTTATGTGCGTTAGTAACTCAGGATTAATATTTTGTATATGGTTTTGCAATTATTAATGTATATTATCACCTCGTTAAAGTTAAAAGTAAAGTGTTTCGGACTCAAGTTACTAAAGGATAATTGCCACTAAAGGCTCGCACATTTATTTTGTAAAACACGTAAAGGCCAAAGTTTGTATAGATGTGTGTATATTTGTTAATCTTTCAAGCAAAAACGGCTAAACGAAACTAAAATTCGGCACAGAGATAGACTATAATCTGGAATAGCACATAGCATAATAGGGACGATCAAGGTACAATAAAATCAAATCAAATAGATAGTAAAACATATTTAAGTCTTATTCGCAGTGTGGCCGTTAAATTTAATTGTATTATTCCTAAGAACCGCCATATTGTCGAAAGCTTAGCGACAATAAGTAGGCAATTGTACGTTGAGTCAATATTGGCCGAATGAAAAAGGCATGCTCTAACCAGATTACTGTAACTTACAAGAAAGTCTTTTCTTGCGAGACTCTTGTTTGCCAAGCCGCTCTATAAACTGAGTCTCAGAAGTTGAAATGTAATTCAATTCATTTTTATATGAAAACATTGCTAGACATTTCAATTTTAGTCATTTTTTTACCAATAATTAGGTACAATAAATCTCAATCTATACTAATAAATTAAATTAAAGTGTCTGAAAATTAACAGTTTTTGAATAACTGCATTTCAAAGTAAATACAGTACTTAAATCAGAAAACATTTTGAAATTTTTGTCTGTCTGTTTCTTCCGGATAATCCCATGAAACGCTGAACCGATTTTGACAGGACTTATACTGGCAGATAGCTATTTTTTAGACTAGCTTCGCCCCACGGCTTACCGATTGTTGTTACTGTAAAGGAAGAACCGCTCAGTTAGTAATTAATATGAGAGACTTGAGGTGATTTATATTAAATGATTCTTCACGTAAAAACAAAATGATTTACTTATTACAACAGTGAAAAAGTGAAAAGTTTCAATATATCGATTTACGGAGTAACCTCAAAATATTTACAAAATAAATATTAATTTTCAACATAACCCATTTTTTTAAATCAGCCAGTATATATTTGTCTTACGTACCATTACACCTTACCTCATTTGTGAAGGTTTGTTTACATTTCGACCGCTGGCCGAAAACTAGCCAAAATAAATATTGTTCAAAAATCAAATTTGATCCAATATACAGCGTGTGTAAACTTTTATATACCGATATTGTTATTCACAACTACCCACGCTGTTTTGAAACCTAATCTTAATGGAACTGGCAAGTTCTTGGCTGTGAGCTGGCAAGTTTATCGGACGAGCCTTAATAACTCTGTCTACCTTCCACTACTTGTTTGTCTTGTCTCATTCCGAACTTTTATAATGTAAAGTTTTAATCTCCAATCTGGAGTGTAGTTTGTTTAGCAGAGTCTCCGTTGAAATATGTATAAAACTCTCCTTCACTTACTTAATTTAAATTCATTTTTACTCGACTACGGCCAAGGCAAGGGTAGTAAATAGTCTTGAGAGTCTACGTAATATGTTTGTATGTTCCTCTGCAGCGCCTAAACTTCTGATCCGATTTTAATAAATGAGGTGTAAATAGGCTTGTAATAATGGTTCGAGTGAAAAAAATTATAAAAATTAAATCAAATTTTTTCACGTAGTAAGCTTAAAGTTTATAAAATTTTTCATGTTCTAGTTGGAACGAAGTTCCTTATGGGGCGTTGCGGACGAGTATCCTAACCGGCAAAAAACGTCCGTAACGTTAAATCAAAAAAGAGAAAGATTTTAAAAAAATAGTATAGCGCCATCTGTATACCCTAGCCGGCATAATAATACATGCATCTGTAAGTTGCATGTATTATTATATTTTATGATAAGGAACTTCGTTCCTATCTGGTGTCCCACGACACCACACGACTTTTTTCATGTTCTTGTAGTTTTTTTTTTTAATTTTAGCTTAATCAGACTCCCACGAGTCTTATTCTTAGTTTTTAAAATGTAGAGCTGAATTCAAATGTGTTTTTAGAGTGAACCACTCTAGTTCTAACCCCAATAGACTACTGCTAGGACTAACTAATGTTACTTACATTGCATTACTTACTAACTTACATTAGATTAGGTCATTCTAATTTTCACCCTAATAGTGATTTATGACCAAACAATAGTGACATAAACTAACAACATATCTGAGGATAATTTTAAATAACCAGGTGAGTTAGCACAATAACATCACGATCACAACATTCAGAATAATATTACTTATATGAAAAAAATATAAATACCTATCCAAAGCTACTCACTGATAACATAGTTTAGATATTGTAAAAGGATTTTTAAAATTAGTTGAGTAGTTTAGGCGCTAAAGCGTAACCAACAAACAAATTCATAAAAATATTAAGTTAAGATAACTTAAATTACGATGGGATGGGTGGATGTGATCAAAATGGTAGCCGGACGGAGCTGGATACAGGCAGGGAGGGACATAAAGAAATGAAAAAGAGGGAGGTCCAAATATTGTAAGTAGAAATAAAAGAACTAACATACCTAATAAGAATTAAAACTAACACTACTAAACAAGTAACGAATTATCTATACAAATAAATAAAATTGGAGTGTCTGTTTGTAATATTAAAATAACAGCTTTTTAACCAATGCATATGTATGTACACACGATACATATACCAAAAATGTAACTAAAAAAATTTTTGTCTGTCTGTCTGTCTGTCTGTTTGTTCCGGATAATCTCTGGAACGGCTGGACCGATTTTGACGGGACTTTCACTGGCAGGTAGCTGATGATCCAGGGAGTAACTTAGGCTACTTTTTTTAGACTAACTTTCCCCCGCGGCGTTACTCACGGTACAACAATAACCGCGGGTAACACCGCGGGGTTCTGCTAGTCTATACAACTAAATAAAATTGGAGTGTCTGTTTGTAACATTAAAATAACCGCTTTTTACTTAATGCATATGTATGTATACACGGCACATATACCAAAAATATAGTTAAAAAAATTTTTGTCTGTCTGTCTGTCTGTCTGTCTGTCTGTTTGTTCCGGGTAATCTCTGGAACGGCTGGACGGATTTTGACGGGACTTTCACTGGCAGGTAGCTGATGATCCGGGGAGTAACTTAGGCTACTTTTTTTAGACCAACTTTCCCCCGCGGCGTTACTCGCGGTACAACAATAACCGCGGGTAACACCGCGGGGATCAGCTAGTCTATACATCTATACAACTAAATAAAATTGGAGTGTCTGTTTGTAACATTAAAATAACCGCTTTTTACTTAATGCATATGTATGTATACACGGCACATATGCCAAAAATATAGTTTAAAAAATTTTTGTCTGTCTGTCTGTCTGTCGGTCTGTCTGTCTGTCTGTCTGTCTGTCTGTCTGTCTGTTTGTTCCGGGTAATCTCTGGAACGGCTGGACGGATTTCGACGGGACTTTCACTGGCAGGTAGCTGATGATCCAGGGAGTAACTTAGGCTACTTTTTTTAGACTAACTTTGTCCCGCGGCGTTACTCGCGGTACAACAATGACCGCGGGTAACACCGCGGGGTTCAGCTAGTTTAAAATAAAACTCAACTGCGTCAATATCTGTCATCTTTATTAAATTCATTGAAGAACTGAAAAGAAAGAATTAAAGTTTTTTTTTTTGTTTTTAAATGTACCCAGTGTCACTCTCACGAAAACGAATCTATTGACACCACTTATACAAAAATACAACAAGTTGGGCTGTAGTTGGGCTCGAAAACCATAACCCTCTTTCTTTCGCAGCCAGGTAAAAAACAAAAATCATTTTGTTAGTAACATTTTAAAAATAAAGGCTTTATTATTATAACTTCAAAGCACTATGAATCTTGCTTCTCCAGTCTATAAAACGTCTCTATCTTCTTGCTCCGTTTTCTTTTAATTTGTCAAGCAATAAATTAGAGATACACAGTATAATGAGACACTCTCATAAAACTAGACGGTTTTATGTGTAGTTGTAAACTCAATTTACTTTTGCTCTCAATATTGACTGCATGGTTGGCTCAGTGGTTTAAGCGATAGCCACGCCGCTTTCTACTGCGCTGAGTGGTGTGGGTTCAACCCTTTCATGGGACAACACTTTGTGATTCACAAATTGTTGGTCTCCCTTACCAATCTGAGTGTTTTTTGTGTCCGTTTGTAAAGTCACAATAATATTGCGGGAGTTGTCTACCCAAATAAAAAAAAAAGTCTGTTTGTAATTTCAACCTAACAGCCTTAAGAAAGTATAAACAATACTTACGTGAAAAAAATCCTAGCCATTCCCAAGATTAGCTGATACAGACAGACAAATATTTTAAAAATTGCTTTTTCAACGTAAGCACATAACATTTAGTGAAAAGCTGTTAATTTGAAATTACATTTTATTTGACACTAGGTTTTACACGCGGCTTCGCTCACGCAGACTTTCATCCCGTAATTTACCCTTAGGGGTGGAATTTCAAAAATTCCTTTCTTAGTGCTCACTTACGTTATATAAAGAACCTAGATGCAAAATTTCAGGATTCTACGTTTAGCGGTTTGAGCTGTGCGTTGATCTCTGGGTATGTCAGTCAGTTAGTCACCTTCCTCTTTTATATACATGATTAACATTATTTATTCCTCATTAATTAGTTCATATTGATACTAACATCAATACACAAGTATATTAAAAAAATGCTTATTATCATATGATCCGTTTATATACTTTATTTTCAAGAACTACATAAATTTAATATTTAATTTCAACCCCTTCAACAAATACAAACAGCCATTTTATCAAATTATGGCTAAACCGTGCCCTGGAGATGCCAATGTTACAATTCATATAACACATCTAACATAGTAGCATAACTTATGAAATAATAATGTAACTGTCTTCAGGGAAATTTACGTGCAAAATTGTGTTGTATGAAGCTAGTGTCAATAACGTGTTAAGTTATTAGAATAAATAGTTTTTCTAGTAACGTTTTTATGTTTTACCGCTGGAAACATCTTTGTTCAAATTAATTTAGGATAGGTGCAAAGAGTTTTCTTCCTCCCTCTCCTCGATATTGTCTTTCACGTACTCTTTTATGTCACTGTAAAATGGTCTTCAACGGTTTTTTTAATAGTTTTTTTTTCTATTTTTTTTTTGGGCTATGCTGTAAACCAGCGCTGTGGTTATTTTCGGAACACACACAGCATATCTAGAGCTGTATATTTTTGTTTTCTTTTTGATTTTTTATTGTAAAATTGTTTGTTTTATGAAACACTAGCTGTGCTTGTAATTTCGCGCACGTAACATATGTTCTTTTTTTAATTTTTGACCGTTTAAACCTTCCCTGGACTACGACAAACATGTCGTAACTAAAGTCAGCTAAATCGGCCCAGCCGTTCTCGAGTTTTAGCGAGACAAACGAACAGCAATTGATTTTATATATAAGACTAGCTGTGCCCGCTACTTCGTACGCGTGACATTTGAATTTTTTTCACTTTCTAAACCTTCTTTGGACTACGACAAACATGTCATAACTAAAATCAGCTAAATTGGCCCAGCCGTTCTCGAGTTTTAGCGAGACAAACAACCAGCAATTGATTTTTATATATAAGACTAGCTGAACCCCGCGGAGTTACCCGCGGTTATTGTTGTACTGCGAGTAACGCCGCGGGACAAAGTTAGTCTAAAAAAGTAGCCTAAGTTACTCCCCGGATCATCAGCTACCTGCTAGTGAAAGTCCCGTCAAAATCCGTCCAGCCGTTCCAGAGATTACCCGGAACAAACAGACAGACAGACAGACAGACAGACAAAAATTTTTTTAACTACATTTTTGGTATATGTATCGTGCATACATACATATGCATTAAGTAAAAAGCGGTTATTTTAATATTACAAACAGACACTCCAATTTTATTTATTTGTATAGATTAGTGTGTAGTTTTGTGAGCTCAACATTGTTGTGTGATCCACAAATTGTATTATAAATCTGGGGTGTTCCTTGCATCTCTTCCATGAATGTTTTCAAGCTCCTATTACACGGTATTTCTGCGGGAGTTGTTAAATAAAAATAGTACCCTGAAGTGTAAGTGTTTCAAGGAAGTAGAGCCACGCTGATTTCAGCACGGTAGGGCCGGCTCGACCGGGGCGGTACTACCCTCGCACAGAAGATCAACTTAAAATTACAGCGTTCGTCCTGTCGTGTTGCGAGTGCAACTCTAGGCCACCGTGGTATGGGTCGCCATGCTGCATTATTGCATTGTCAGCATTCGCAATGAGTATGGTGACCATCACTCTTGGATTCTGTTTTTGCTTTCCACCCGGCGGAATAGAGTCATTCTGGCAGGTCTATCTATTAAAAAAAAGCAATCCGTATCTTTAGATGTTGTCTCATGTTGGAATCGAACCCACAAAACTCAGTGGATTAGAAAACTGTGAGGTGATCACTTACAGCACGTCTCCATTCGTGCAGTGATGAGAAGAGCAGAGATAGTATTAATTGTTAGTTAGTGTCGTTTGATTGATCATTACGATTTGTTTACTACAAGATACGCCGTCAAGATGGCGCGGACTACATCTTGGATGAACTGTATTTGCATTCAGGTGATAAAATCAATTTAGGGTCGACAAATATCATGTAATAGCTGTTTAATGTTAATACTGAATGATAACATACATCTATCTTTAATCTATACTAATATATAAAGCTAAAGAGTTTGTTTGTTTGTTTAAACACGCTAATCTCAGGAACTACTGGTCCGATTTGAAAATTTCTTTCAGTGTTAGATAGCCCATTTATACGCTAGGACCAATAGGAGCGGAGCACCAATGAAAAATGTTTCGAAAACGGGGGAAAATTTTCACGCTACGGGCAATAGAAGACGCAAACGAGGTTGCGTGGGTCGGCTAGTACCTTTATACGAGCAATTCTTGGATTTTTACATATTTTATTAATCTTTTTCGGACATTCTAGTCCCAAGCTTAGCAGATCTTGTTTTATGATTAAAACTGATATTCAGGTAAAACTCTTTGAACTAGTAGCCGACCCCAAATCTTCGGAATAATAAAGTCTAGAAAGAAGAATAGTGTATTTAAAAACAAAATGTTTCCTTGCTAACGTTCCTCATAGAACATTATATGCGACAAACAGGCCATTTAATGACCCTCGTGATTATGTTGCCGCTACATTAATTCCTTTCATTTCTATTACAGGATCACTAGCTGTATTTTTGTACGATAAAATATTTGTAGGTAAGATTTAGTTAAGACAAATGTAATAATAATACATTTGTCTTAATGTATTGTCGTCGCTTAGTTGCTAAATTGGCATGCCGCGCTGTCAGAGAGACCATGTCCGGTTATTTGCAACCGCATCAATTGGGGTTTGGTACACAATCGGGTTGTGAGGCGGCTATCCACGTTACGCGAGCGTTCGTAATGAGCCCGGAATGTGAGGGGAGCATATTGCTAAAGCTTGATATTCGCAACGCGTTCAATACCTTGGAGAGGGACGTCCTGTTGAGAGAGGTTAAAGAACGTATTCCCTCTCTGTTTCCCTATCTCCACCAAGTTTATAGCCGTCCGTCTAATTTGTTTTTTGATGAGAACCTCATTGTTTCTCAGGTGGGAGCTCAGCAGGGGGATCCTTTGGGACCACTCGTTTTCAGCTTGGCTATTCACAGGGTGATTACGGAGATTAAATCTCCCTCTAACGTATGGTACCTGGATGATGGCACTATCGGGGGGAAGCCGGAGGACGTTTTGCAGGATTTAGAAATTCTTATTCCTCGCTTCAAGGACCTGGGCCTGGAGGTGAACTCTTCGAAGTGTGAATTTTTTCAATGCGGTGTTGGGGCTCGTTCTCATTTGTCTCGTTTGGCAACCGTTTTGCCGGGCCTCAGGGAGCTGTCCTCTCACGATTTCACCCTGTTAGGCTCTCCCATTTTTCATTGTGCTGTTCCTGGTGCTATAGCCTCCAGAACACAGCTTCTCCTCACTACTCATGAACGTCTCAAGGACCTGTCCGCCCATGTTGCTATTGTCCTGTTGCGTACATGCTTCGCACTCCCGAAAATTAGTTACCTGCTGCGAACCACTCCTACTTGGCTGTGTCCCGAGGAAGTTGCGTCGTTTGACAAAGCCCTGAAGTCGGTCGTGGAAAGCGTTCTTAACGTTTCCATGGATGAAAGACAGTGGGGTCAGGCGAGTCTTCCGATCCGGTGTGGTGGTCTGGGGGTGCGAGGTATGCGGGATGTGGGCCTTTCAGCCTTCCTAGCGTCTGCGCACGGTGTTGCGAACCTTGTCACTGTTTTATTAGGAATCCAAGGTGGTGAGGTGAGCATACCATTTTTGATGGATGCTACATCGGCTTGGTTGGCCCTCAGCCCCGGTGAGGCGTGCCCCGGGGCAGCACACATGCAGCGGGCGTGGGATGATGTAGGGGTGAGGCGGATCTATGGCGCCTTATTGGACGGCTCTTCGGGAGTGGATATGGCTAGGCTGAGGGCTGTGTCGCGGGCTGAGGCGGGTGCTTGGTTGCACGCGCTGCCTTCACCTCACTTGGGGACTTTGCTTGATGACGGTTCTTTGCGTATCGCTGTAGCGCTTCGCCTGGGCTGCAAGGTTTGCGAGCGTCATGTATGTACCTGCGGCTCTATGGTGGAGGCCGATGGCCACCATGCTTTGAGTTGTCGTCGATGCTCGGGTAGGTTCCCGCGTCACCATGCCCTCAACGACGTGGTCCGCAGGGCCCTCATTTCAGCAAACATCCCATGTTTGCTGGAGCCTCCAGGCCTGAGCAGATCGGACGGTAAGAGGCCGGACGGGCTGACTCTGGTGCCCTGGAAGAACGGCAGGTGCCTGATCTGGGATGCTACATGTGTCAGCACTTTTGCTGCCAGCCATCTGGGTCGTACCGTCCGATTCCCGTCGGCCGCCGCGGAGGACGCTTGTTACAGAAAGAAGCAGAAGTATGCGGCTTTAGAGCAGCTTTATTACTTCGTTCCGGTGGCGGTGGAGACCATGGGCGGCTGGGCCGCGGAGACTCTAGGGTTTGTGGGGGAATTGGGTCGTAGGCTTGCGGAGATTAAGGGCGACTCCCGTTCCGGGTCGTTCCTGGTGCAAAGGTTGGCCATCGCCATTCAACGCGGCAATGCTGCAAGTTTAATGGGCACCTTTCCACCGGAGGCGATCAGGAATGGGTTAAATGACCTATAAAATTTGTTACCTATTCTGTTTGTTAAATGTAGTTATAATTGTAAGAGTGTCTTAATTGAATAAATGTTTATTAAAAAAAAAAAAAATAATAATAATAATAATACTATTTCTTATATATACACAACGCCATCTAGCACTAAATTAAGTAGAGCTTGTGTTATGTGTACTAGATAACTGATATAAACACATATATACCGTTTTCTCTTGTAAATTCGTACTATACAATACATAGGAAACACTTAATCTCGAAAACAAATATTTGCAGATCATAGAAACATTAGATCAGATCCGAGAATCGAACCCGAGATTTCAAAATCTGCAGTCGTGTGCCACCACTGCGCCATCAATTTAGTCAATGTAATAGGGAAACTGGGATATTATCAAATGCGTTAGACTACTGCGACCCAACCCTTCTTCACAAAATACAGCTTGTATTTGGTAACGCTGTAGCTAATACCCTCAGATCTACGAGGATCTAGAAGTATGTGGTGTTTCAACTAATAAACCATCCGACGGCTAGCTTCAAGAATTGTTCTTTGGAGAATTCCTGAGTTGAAGCCGCGCCAGATCAGGCCCTATCTCAAGAACAACAGTTTCAACCAAAAGAACAAAATTGTCTCACCTATCCGATCAATTGTATGTTCAATCAATCATTAAGAATTATTTTAATGTTTTATTAAATCCAACTGCATTGTTTGCTTAAAAGATCACTGTTATATATGTGTCGGCCAAATTTTACAATCAGGCTGCCATTCTCTACATCAACAATTAATCTGCCACCAGAACTCCCCATTGTTGAGACTATAGAGGCCTATAAGATACAGTCTAGTTGGAATATTAAAAAGCCACAAATAAACTTTAACATAAGATGCCTACAATCTTTATGAGATAAGCTAATAATATAACTATACTACGAAGGGCACTAATTAATACATCAGTTGTGCAGTACTCATATTACAACCACTGCTTAATTTGGGACAGATTGCGTTTATGAATGTGGTAGAATATAGTGCTACAACATCGTAGACGCGTAACGCATTTAGCTTCTAATGCTACGAAAGCTACGTGTCTGTAGCATCAACATCATCATCATTAACATAGCCATTTATAAAGCGACTAGCTGACCCACGCAACCTCGTTTGCGCCTTATATTGCCCGTAGCGGGAAAATTTTCCCCGTTTTTGAAACATTATTCATTGTTGCTCCGCTCCTATTAGTAGTAGCGTGATGATATATACCCTATAGCCTTCCTCGATAAATGGACTATCCAACACCGAAAGAATTTTTCAAATCGGACCAGCGGTTCCTGAGATTAGCGTGTTCAAACAAACAAACAAACAAACAAACAAACTCTTCAGCTTTATATATTAGTATAGATAACAAAATATGCAAAAAGAATCTTACGTAGCATTATTTTCATGGAACTTGGAAATATAATTACATATTTAACTTCACTTGTAAAGCAATTAATGAAAACAGACAATAAATGCTTAAAATAACAACTTTGTATTATAGGGAACGTGATACCTAAAACGATAACTCAGCCAATTAAGATCCATCGAACAATAACACCATATTGAATGAACATTTTGAATTTAGAATAACAGGTCAGAATTGATTGAAACAGTATTGGTTTTCATTGTCTTCTAAATTTGAAAATAATGTTTTTGAATTTGATACATACTTGAATAATATTATATTCGAAATTCAAATATGATTGTATTCGATCCGAGCAATGTTTTTTTCGATATGATGTTATTTTTGAATCTGTGGCACGGTTTCGTACGCCATTCCATTACCGCCAAATGTTTTAAGGTTATATGGTATTTTTTGTCAATCGTGTTTATTTAAATTTAATTAAAAAATAATGTTTTTACATCAACAGCTTTTAACTGTCCATTGCTGGACAGAGGTCTCTCATTTGATTATTGGGTTGTTGCAATTTAATATCAAACCATTTACCGATGTTATCATTTAGATAAATAAAACATCTAAGAGATTGGATAATCAGTATAAATCTATCAAGTGGTTTACATCAACACCCTTTTTTTTAAGACATTTCCCGCATTGGAAATATACATCCTGTTTCCAGGGGGCTTTACAAATATACATGTAACGGACACAAAGAACAATCAGACTCAGGACAACAATTTGTGGACCACATAAAATGTCCTATGTGGGATTCGAAGCCAGAACGCTTGGCGCTGTAGAAAGCAACGTATTAACCACTAGGCCAACCGTGCAGTCATGGTCCACTGCTGAACGTAGGACTCTATTCTAGAATTTTTTGTTGAATAAAATTAATCTATACTAATATATAAAGCTGAAGAGTTTGTTTGTTTGTTTGAACGCGCTAATCTCAGGAACCGCTGGTGCGATTTGAAAAATTCTTTCGGTGTTGGATAGTCCATTTATCGAGGAAGGCTATAGGGTATATATCATCACGCTACTACTAATAGGAGCGAAACAACAATGAAGAATGTTTCAAAAACGGGAGAAATTTTCACGCTACGGGCAATATAAGGCGCAAACGAGGTTGCGTGGGTCAGCTAGTGGAATCTAAAAAAAATAGACTTCATTCTAATTTGCTATAAAGAATAAAATAGGCTTAGATTCCATTGTATTAGAAAAGGAGCGATGAGGAAAATATAAAACTATTAGCTAACCCGGCGAACTTCGTACTGCCATATTTACATGTCCGTCTTAGCTTCCTTTTCGGTCGATACCCGGCTCCTATTGGTCGTAGAATGATGTTACATAGCTAAAACCGTCCTCGCTAAATGGTCTATCCAACATAACACGAATTATCAAAATAGGTTTAGCCGTTCACGCGTGATGTCGTGACCAAGGCAAATAGGAATTCATTTTTATATATATAAATAAATGAATCACCGAAATCGGTGTCGAAAACACGTCTGTTTTCACTTAAGCATAAC
Source organism: Spilosoma lubricipeda (assembly GCA_905220595.1). Taxonomy (NCBI): domain Eukaryota; kingdom Metazoa; phylum Arthropoda; class Insecta; order Lepidoptera; family Erebidae; genus Spilosoma; species Spilosoma lubricipeda. The sequence goes on from HG992294.1 coordinate 3,367,889, forward strand.
ATTTACTAAAATTAGGATGATTTTTTTCTGATTCCGGATCTAGGATCATCGGTTTAGCCGCAAAAGCGTAACAGAAATACAGACAGAGTTACCTTCAAAGAATATACTATTAGTATGGAATGAAAGATTTATCTACACTTCCTTTGTATAGTCCATACGTTTAGATAGCGTCGGTGCATCCGCATGCAATTGTGGTTATTGTTGTGAAATACGAATTTATTAATTCATACAACAGCGTAAACTGACATATCATACTTGGTTGTGGGTATACGCCGTAGGCGGGTCCTTTGATTTTGTGGCGGCTTGCTGCACGTGGGACGGCAACACGATCAATGTGACCGTATCTAAGCGAATAGACTATACACACAAGTGATATAAGAATATTTTCTTATACTATTTTAGCATGAAGAAGCAATTATCTTCACGCCACTCACACTGTCCGAACCGTGACGAGATTGTATCGACTATTTTATATTGTTATTAACCTCCTCTACGCGTATTTAGTACAAACTAGCTGTGCTCCGCGGGTCGTATTGCTTTTGAATCGTCCATTGTTCATTATTTCAAAAGTTATAATTTATTTTTAAATATGTGAACCTTCCTCAAAATCAGATCGAGCCAGAACGGAACAAACAGACAGACAAAATTTAAAAGTTGTTTTTTTTTTCGTATTAGTACCAGCCGTTCAGGCGTTGTGCCGTGGCCAAGGGAAATACGAATTTATTGTAAATATAAGTATGTTTATCAATAGTCTGGTGACCACAGTACAAGCTCTGCCTAGCTCGTGCTTAGACAACTGTGTGTAACATGTATCAAGGTTCAATATAAATATGTATTATTAAAGCACAAACATATTATCATTATTATCTAAAACACAATAAATATAAATAATATCTATGCTAATGGATGCAAAACACTGAAAACAGGGACTCGTATTCTTTAGAAATGATTTACTTTAACGTTTAAGGAAAATTTTGAGATCTTAACTCTGCATACCCATAAGGAAAAGGTTAAGTCTAAATTATGCCTTTGGGATATTCAAAGAGAATGCTTAAAAAAGAAAAAAAATACTTCGTGTATTTTTATAGCATATGGGCAAAAGAGAAGACGGGTAGTGCTGCCCTGGAGACCCTCTCCCTCTTCCAGAATGGGTTTGGAGGTTATGCTTCGGTAAAATCCTTTACTCAGTAATAGGTAACTGTTGCGAGATCCACAAGCAACGCAACAAAACATACTACAGCGCCATCTATCGAAGACATATCGAACTACGGCTTTTTTTGAGCCCGAGCCTATTAAAGAGACTACTCTGACTGATGGAAAACATGAGCAGGATCCAAGAGTAGTGGTCACCATACTCATTGCGAATGTAGACAATGCAGCATGGTGACCCACTCTATGGCGGCCTATTTAGGTGCTTCTGCATCATTGGGCCTCCGGTCTCGCACTCGCCAACAAAATACGAAACGAACGAACGAACGCCAACAAATTAAACATTTTAAATATTGTGGTGTTCTAAAGTTGGCTATGTACAAAAGAACCAATTAGGATAAAATTTATTTTAGGAACATAAGCCTTTAAATCAGCTTAATATAAAACATAATAGGAAAATCATTCATAATATTTTCATAATCAATCCCGTCAGGTATTACACCCTTTTTTAAAGGTGTTTCAATTTAATCCTAAGCCAATAAACCATCAAACAATTTACGAAAATTGCAATCGATCATTGGATAAATGGGATTAAAATTCATCCATATTGGACGTTTTGAATTGAAGTTAAAAAAGTGGTTGACTATTATTATTATTATTTCTAGCTACACAGAATTGAAAAAGACATGATCATATGTAAATATATATCTCGTACTATGAACCTGAATTAATAACTGCAGTGGTAGTCTATGCGACTGCTGTGCTTGAAGTCTCGGGTTCGATTCCTGGGTCGGATCAAATATTTGTATGATCTGTAAATATTTGTTTCGGAGTTTGGGTGTTTTTTATATCAAATAGGCATGTTTTAAAAAAAAATAAGTATGTATGTATTTATATCAGTTATCTAGTACCCATAACACAAGTTCTGCTTAACTTGGAACTAAATTTTCAAGGTAGTAGAGCCACGCTGATTTCAGCACGAACGGGCCGGCTCGACCGGGGCGGTACTACCCTCGCACAGAAAATCAACGTAAAATGACAGCTATCATGCTGTCGTGTTTCGTTGGTGAGTGCGAGACCGGAGGCCCAATGATGCAGAAGCATCACTAGCCCACCATGGTGTGGGTCACCATGCTGCATTGTTGCATTTTCTGCATTCGCAGGATGGTGACCACCACTCTTGGATTCTGCTTATGCTTTCCATCAGGCAGAGTAGAGTCATTTTGGCAGGGCCAAATATAAAAAAAAAAAAAAAAAAAATGGCGTTGGGTGTTAGACCTCCAAAATAAAATAACCTTTTTTTTATTTATTTATTACTTAAACCAAAGAGTAGCACATTATGCGAGGTTTCAGTGTGAATTCACTCAGAATACAATAACATATATGCTTTTTCATGCATTTATGTGCATCAGTGGACTTAATGCCCAGGGCATTCTCTACCAAGCAAACCTTTGGGGGATGTAGAGTTCTAATAAGATAGGTGCATTGAGTTTATAGTTGTCCAGAATAAGATACAATTGACATAAGCTAAGAATTACCACATGTAAATATATACAGACATATAAATATAAATACAAACATTCAAATATACATTTATGTATCACTAGTTGTTGCCCGCGGCTCCGCCCGCGTATATGTCGGTTACCGCCGTTAATAGTGGCTTACATGTTATTCTGATGTATAAGCTATATTACTGTAAAGTTTCATCCAAATCCGTTCGGTAGTTTTTGCGTGAAAGAGTAACAAAGATCCATCCATTCATCCATCTATACTTACAAACTTTCGCATTTATAATATTAGTAAGATTACATACACAAGTCGCGCACCATTCTAGGGTTTTGAAGCCTCTGGCTAAGGCACTAGGCTGCGAGTTGAATATTACCAGTTCATAATACATCGGTTTCATTTTTCAATACTAAACACCCAACTCGGGTACCCCTTACTCGTAATATTGTGAAGAACAAAGTGGTTTTCGTATAAGAATGAGAAAGGGCGAGAAGAGGACAGTATCCAATATCCAGTGTTGTTTTTTTAGGACGAAACCATTCGCCATTAATGTTGTGTGTTTAACTTCGGATTATACTGATAATCTTGATTTTGAAGAGTTTTGTTTAGCTTGCAGTATCTTTTTTAAATTTATAACATGTATTATATTAGCTTATTTAGTAGTAAGGGAGCCAGTTTGTTTTTTGTCTATGTGCATAATAGAGAGATGTTAATATAAAATATAAACGGAATTTAAAATAGAATCATTATTACGAAGTGTATTTAACTCAAATGACTTCTAAAATAAAATATTTTTTTTTATTTTACTTTATTTTTTTTTTACTTCACATCGGAATAACTTTTAGTCTAGCTTCGCCTTGCAGTATTACCTGCGGTGGTTGTTATATGGGTATAAGAACCGCGGAAATCACCGCAGGGCGCAGCTTATCTAATATAGACGACCCACGTAACCTCGTTTGCGTCTTCTATTGCCCGTAGCGTGACAATTTTTCCCCGTTTTTGAAACATTCTTCATTGTTGCTCCGCTCCTGTAGGTCTTAGCGTGATGATATATAGCCTATAGCCTTCCTCGATAAATGGGCTGAACACTGAAAGAATTTTTCAAATCGGACCAGCGGTTCCTGAGATTAGCGTGTTCAAACAAACAAACAAATAAACTCTTTAGCTTTATATAGTAGTACTAGCTGCCCCGGCAAACGTCGTTTTTCCATAAATTTTTTTTAAGGATGGGTGACCCTTACCATTTAGGGGGATGAAAAATAGATGTTGGCCGATTCTCAGACCTACTCAATATGCTCACAAAATTTCATGAGAATCGGTCAAGCCGTTTCGGAGGAGTATGGCAACGAAAACTGTGACACGAGAATTTTATATATTAGATAGATAACAGTTAGTCCCACAGTATTTTCGAAGTTGCGTGTATAATTTTACCAAGTACATAGGAAGGTGAATAACTATTAAGGTTTTATGTACGAGTAATAATCATCCGCAGTCTACGATCTTGACGTTATTCTTCTTCGATATAAAAAAAACTCTGTTACAAAAATATCTAGAATTCTAGAGGTTTAGGTCACTTAGTTAATAAGGAAGGAAGGGACAATACTTTCTGCTTAGACGTAAACCACGTTTAGTTGAATTATGGTGCACACCCACAGAGAACTCAGAAGTCTAATTCTTTATTCTTGACGAGATTATTACTTGACCGAAAAATAAGATCGTATTATTGAATAATCGTTTTTCTGAAAAGTTGTCATAAAATAATGTCTAGTAACAGTAATATTATATCTATGCATGTACAAATCGCAAATTTATTACGATAAAACACCAGACAACATGAAATAACGTCGCAATAACGGTGTACGCACAGTAACTGAGTTTTCGACCGATCATGTTCACGGGTAGTTTGACTCAGGTGTTGTACAAACTTGTACTTCTTGGTAATATCTGCGTTATGTATCTGTTGTTTTAAACGCTATGGCCCGTACGATTTGTCCGGACAAATTAAAGAAGTTACCCATCGGCTAATGCGTTGATTTTTCTGTTGAACTTTGTTAGTTTAACTTGAAGTTTCTATTTATATAAAGATTGAGAGACTGTACAAAATAGGATTAGGAATACAAATTCTTATTAACCGACTTCAAAAAAAGGAGGAGGTTTCTCAATTCGACCGTATATATATATATATATTGTGTGTTCGCGGATAACTTCGTCGTTTATGAACCGATTTTGATGATTCTTTTTTTAATAGAAAGGAGACATCCCAACGGTGGTACCATGATAAGGACACTAAGATCTGACGATGACCAAGAGAAATCGAGTCGAACCTTGAAGTCGGTTTCATTTCATTTTACTTGTATTTTAGGCAACTTGTTTCGAAGTGCCATAAAGTGGGCTGCAAAAGTGCCACATATACTAGATATTTACTTGATATTTTGCACTTTCTTTATTTATGTCATCGCATTAACATGTTTATCGACTTGTATTTACCCGACTCCGAAGTCTCCAAAAGGAAAGGTAATAGTTTTGGCAGTATTTCTACGTTTGTACGCCTTTTTAAGTGTTTTACTGAACCGATTTAAATTAATGATTTGTCAATTGATTTGTAATAATGGTATAGGTGATATAGGTTATTTAAATTTAAGGTTATATTTTTTCGTTAACTCTTGTTAATGTTTTTTTTTAATATTATGAAGTGTTTTACAAGTATGTTGTTGCTCCAATGATTCCAGGGGTTGGGTTACATGACTTGTGACTCTTCTTGTGTTCCAGGTGTACATGGGCGGCGGTAGTTAGTCACTAAAACCTGACCCATGCTCATTTACCCTCCTAAACCATTCAAAAATGACTGCCTCGGTGGCGCAGTGGTAGCGTACGCGACTGCTGTTCTTGAGGTCCTGGGTTCGATTCCCGGGTCGGATCAAATGTTTGTATGATCTGCAAATATTTGTTTCGGAGTTTGGCTGTTTTCTATTTATAATATGTATGTATTTACAAAAAAAAAAGTATATAAGTATTTATATCAGTTGTCTAGTACCCATAATACAAGCTCTGCTTAGTTTGGGACTAGATGGCGTTGTGTGTTAGATGTAAGAAAATATTTATTTATTTATTAAAAACAACCACCATTTGACATTTCACTAAACAAAGTCATAATGATACATTATCATTGTTTCAGAATGCTGTTCACACCAATCCCAATATTTATAATCATGGTCGGCGTGGTTCTGTGCGCGCCTGAACGGATGCAGAGTAATCCAGACCCCCACGGACAACCCCCAACCGGTCCAGAACCCCAGAATGCCCACGTGGCACTTGTAGAGAAGAGATCCCCACAATACGACTTTGGCTTGGGCAAGAGAGCGTATAGCTACGTATCTGAGTACAAAAGGCTACCTGTATACAATTTTGGATTGGGAAAACGGTGAGTCAGCAATTTTATTAAAGTACTAACTTTAACCAGTGGCTTCGCTCGCATTTAATTAAAAGTATCCTATGTTACTTCTAATACGTTCAAGAATATGTGTACAAGTTTCATGATGATCGGATAAGTAGTTTTAAATCGTAACAAACAAACTTACTTTCACCTTCATAGTATTAGTGTGACAGTATAGTATCATCAACAACCCATAATGTCCCACTGCTGGCAGGAGCGAGAGCCTAGCATTATATGATAGTAAGTAATTCTTTGCGTAACTCCTTCTTCCATAACTCTTCCTAGTCTTTATTAATCACAAGATTATCTGTGGTCAGTAACAAGATCAACTGTTTTTTTCTTGTACACAGATTCTAGCTATTCCTATAGAAAGATTAGCTGTCCCACGCAACCTCCTCTGCATCCCTTTCTTTACGGTGTTATAACAGCGTAAAGAAATTTATTTACCACTAGCTGAACCCCGCGGTGTTACCCGAGGCTATTGTTGTACCGCGAGTAACGCCGCGGGACAAAGTTACTCTAAAAAAAGTAGCCTAAGTTACTCCCCGGATCATCAGCTACCTGCCAGTGAAAGTCCCGTCAAAATCCGTCCAGCCGTTCCAGAGATTACCCGGAACAAACAGACAGACAGACAAAAAAATTTTAAACTAAATTTTTGTTATATGTACCGTGTATACATTCATATGCATTTAGTAAAAAGCGGTTATTTTAATATTACAAACAGACACTCCAATTTTATTTATTTGTATAGATAAAAAAATTCCAACCAACCTTAAAAGATTGGCATATGCTCTCGCGGACTTTTTCAGAACTTTTAAAAGGGAAATAATTCTTTTATTCATTATTTTTATGAAACTTTAAACACTTACATATCGCACCCAATGGAAGCTTGAAAAGTAATATTTTTTTCCCCGTTTTTATTATTTTATTTCATTGATACTCTGTTACTTTCGACTGCAGCGTGACGATGTATGGCCTATAGTCTTTATTGATAATGGGACTATCTAACAGTCAAAGAATTTTTCAAATCGGACTGACAATACCTCCTGAGGTTAGCGCGTGCAAACAAACAAACAAACTCTTCAGCTTTATATATTAGTATAGATTAGTATAGATAAGAGGCATTTTAAGTCAAGACAACATAACAAAACACAACAACGTGTAAAGGCATTAAAATTTAACTGCCTCGGTTGCCTAGTAATACCGTGTGCGACTCCTGTGCTCGAGGTCTCGGGTTCGATTCCCGGGTCGAATCACATGTTTGTATGATCTGCAAATATTTATTTCGGAGTTTCAGTGTCTTCTATGTAAATTATGTCTGTATTTACAAAATATATATACAGTTTTCTAGTACCCATAACACAAGCTCTGCTTAGCTTGGGACTTGATGGTATTGTGTTAGATGTCCGAAACATTTATTTACTTATTAATAATACATACATGACATGGACACAAAGAATACGCATACTCAGAACAACATTTTGTGGACAACACAAACAAACCACTGCGCTATTTGTCCATAACTAATAAATTACTTATCCTTCTCAGCTCGAGACCCTACTCGTTCGGCCTCGGCAAACGCTCAGCCGATGACTACCAAACTGTAGAAGATTTGCCGAACGACAGCGAGCAACTGGCGGAACTGTTCGACCAATATGATGACGCAGGTTCGTTATCAGTATATGTATATATTGTATCGCAGTTATTGTCATACCGCGGGTAATGCCGCGGGGTGAACCTAGTCTAAAAAAAGTAGCGTAAGTTACTTCGTCGTCAGCTACCTATCAGTGAAAATCCCGTCAAAATCGGTCTAGCCGTTCCAGAGATTAGCCGGAACAAACAGACAGACAGACAAACAAAAATTGAAAAAAAATGCTGTTTTGGTAAATGTACCTATGCATTTAGTAAATAAACAATTATTTTAATATTACAAACAGACACTACAATTGTATTTAATCGTATAGATGATTTAGATAACACTTTCACTGATGCAAATGCAAATTCTAAACGTTGTAAATTAACGTACAAATTTCAGAATAGACTTTTATTTTCTATTTCATACTTTCTACTGAAAACAACGATAACCTGAACTACGAGTGTATTACCAAACTAGTAATAAACATACTTCAGTATTTCTAAATATATACATACAGATAATAAATTAAATACACCCATGAACAGAAAAAATAATTGTGCTTATCACACAATTATTGGTCTTGGATGGGTTTCGAATCCACGATCTCTTTTATATTGACCTATCATAGTAAGTCTACTCTGCCTGATGGGTAGCATGAGAATACAAGATTAGTGGTCACCATACTCAATGCGAATGCAGAGCATGTAACAATGCAGCACGGGGCCCATCACTATGGTGACCTATTGAGATGCTTCTGTTTAATTTGGCCTCCGATCTCACACTCACCAACGAAACACGACAGCACGATTGCTGTCATTGTTAGTTGATCTTCTGTGAGAGGGTAGTACCGCCAGGCCAAGTCGGCCCGTTTGAGCTGACTTCAGCATGCCAGTCACTCATCACTATACCGATAATTATTTATATAATTTGTTCTTTGTCTAAAGGTACTCCAGAGAAGCGTGCTCGGCCTTACAGTTTCGGCCTTGGCAAACGTTTCGCTGATGACGAAACATCTGAAGAGAAGCGCGCTAGGATGTACGATTTCGGACTTGGAAAACGCTTACCAATGTACAGCTTCGGATTAGGCAAGAGGGCTAAGAGCTACAACTTCGGTTTAGGTAAACGATTAAGCAGCAAATTCAATTTCGGCCTTGGGAAACGGCAGAGGGACATGCATCGTTTCAGTTTCGGCCTCGGCAAACGATCGGCTGAAGAACCTGAAGACAGCGACAATTATTTTGATGATTGAATACTTTTGTTATATTCTAGTTAAGTGATACCGCCATGAGAATTTACGTGGAAAATATTTTTTTATTGTTTAATCTGCTGCTAATTTAAAGTTAATATTTTTTTCCTGTTTAAAAATAATTGAGTGTATTTGAGAGAGAGAGTTGCATGCTAAAGAATTTCTTGTGAAATCTCCAGCCAATTTTCACAAGAAATCCTTTGATTTAATAGTCAAACAATAAATAATTAAAAGATAAAAATAACTTAAAAATATTTATTCTAAAATTTCCACGCAAGTTTTCATAACAAACAGTTAATTAATAATATAAGATTTGGACTGCATAATTCATTAAATTGAAAATTTTGAGCGTTTAAACTATAAAATAGAATTGTAACTTACAAAATATTTTAGTGAAATTATATTTTTAATGTTATAAAAATTTATACTTTATATTGTATAACCCGATTGCTAAAGTTATTGTTTCATTGTCTACCAATCTGTTTTATAATATGATTACGGAATGATTTTGTAAATTATTGTTATTAATGTAGTTTATAATTAAAGTGAATTAAAATCATTGTAAATCTAGTCAATGTGGAGTTACGATATTTGGAGTAAGTCATTAAGCTTACAACCAAAATTTTGTTGTTCAATAAATTATGACGTGAAAATATGTATTTTCATTTACTGAAGAAAATTCTTTTATACATAATCTTGATGTATATTTAAAAGAATAAAAATCAATATATTACTTAAATAACAACTTTAATCTTTATTCCAAAAAACTTAATGTTGAGAATCATTATGTTCTAATCGTAATCTTTTATACTTTTGTTAAAAGTAGTACAACTTAGCGATGGAACTAAGTCATCTCTTTCAAAGTAAATAAAATTAATTAAAATAAAGGAATATCAGACGAAATTAATATTTTGGCTAAAATGTAACTTTTTTCTTGCCATGAGGTAATAAACTTACGATGCGGCAAGAAATAACAGTTTTTATACTAGAACTCGTGATGACTTTTAACCATTTTTAAGAATCATAAGTTAATTTGTTGCCAAATAATTATTAAATTGAAGGTCACAAAAAGAAAGACGCATTTTCAAAGATAACCGTTCTAGTACATATACCTAACAGTCAACGACACTGACATTATTATTATGACAGCTTTGACAATTCTTTGTGACATGCGAGAATTACGTTAGCGAACTAGACTTTTATTATTTTTCAATTTCAAAATGATGACTTAATCTCCTCAAAATCGTTACTCTACAGAATATTTAATTAAAGTTAATTAGTTGTATAATCTAAAACATGAAATGTTGTTTTAAATATAACCACTGTGTAATACAAGTCGAAATTATTATAAAAATAAGAGTGATATTGCAACGGCTATTGTTTATTTATTTATCAATACCATTCGATAACGTTCACTTATTTTAAGTTTTTTTTGTTTTTTTATCATATTAGGCAAACGAGCAGACTGGTCATCTATTTATTTTATTTTATTTTTTATGTAATGCAAACGAGCAGACGTATCGCCTGATGGTAAGCGATTACCGCCGTCCATGGACACCTGCAAACACCAGAGGCGTCAGAAGTGCGTTGCCGGCCTTTGGGGGATAGGGAGGGGAGATAGCGGGAGGTGGTTTGGATTATGGGCCTCCGGTATCCTCACTCACTCGGTGAAACACAGCGCAAGCACTATTTCACACCGGTTTTCTGTGAGGCCGTGGTATCGCTCCGGTCGAACCGGCCCATTCATGCCGAAGCGTGGCTCTCCCACGGTTTATCTAATGTTAATCTAATGTTTATGTGAACAATACACTGTAGTAATACAATGTGTAAGTGACTAACACAATGTACTAATACAATGTGTAAATAACTAATACACTGCCTCGGTGGCGCAGTGGTAGCGTACGCGACTGCTGTTCTTGAGGTCTCGGGTTCGATTCCCGGGTCGGATCAAATGTTTGTATGATCTGCAAATATTTGATTCGGAGTTTGGGTGTTTTCTATCTATAATATGTATGTATTTACAAAAAAAAGTATAAAAGTATTTATATCAGTTGTCTAGTACCCATAATACAAGCTCTGCTTAGTTTGGGACTAGATGGCGTTGTGTGTTAGATGTCCGAAAAAAAAATACTATTTACGAATAGAATATGTAAGTGACTAAAACTTGTACACTGTACCAACGCAATGTGTAAATGACTATAACACTATACTAATACAATGTGTAAGTGACTAATACACTATATTTTATAGACAATGTGTCAGTACTACTGTCAGTACCCATGCAGACCAGCATCTCATGGGTCATAAGTGCCAATTGTTGAATTTCCGCCTTCCCCAATCATAGGAAGGGGTTTACGTTTCAATACCTTCACTCACTTGGTGAAAAGTAATAGAAGAATAACTTAACACCGGTTTTATGTAAAACCGTGGAATGATTCATTTTGTAGAGCCATGATGTCGAGCCGGGCCATTTGCACTAAAATGTAAAGTAAGTAGCAGAAAAAAAATAAGCTATCTTTTTGTGCAGAAAAACCACAGCGATTGGTTTAAATAGCTGGTTATAAAGTTCTGAGATAGATACATACTCTTTATTGCACACAAAATATATTGCACAGTTTAAAACAATATTAATTATCAATATAATAGGCTGTCTTATGTCAATTTGCGACTATTAAAGAATAGTCTATTTATTTAAAGGGCGGGAAAAAGTATCTCACTTGGCCGCCTTAATCATGTTTATCATCCCTAAATTGTCCTGAGTAAAAATCGATCCTACAGATATCCTACTACATCTGGTTCAGAAGTTAGAATCACCAACAAACAATTTTTACGTCATTAGAATATTATTATATTCAAAAGTAATAAAGGCTTACGAGATCACATACATTTTTGAAAAAATCTGCGTAAGGCATTGTTGAACAATGAAAAGTTATCCCCTAATCGTAGAAAATCAACGAACCCGCATCGTGAACATGAGTGATTGCTAGGCACTTTATCAGTTAAATTCTGACGTAAGGGATTTAGTTAAGCCTACCCGCAGACGCACACAACTCAGACTTTTAATTCCAGACAAGAACTTTACTCGAATATGCCATTATACTGAAGTGAATTTCGCGGTATTGTTTTAAAAGTTTTTCTACAGTCTCAATAGAAATCATATGCTTTAATGGAAACCACTTGAGAGCAATGAATAGGGGTCAAATTGTGAATCATTTTAAGGTCTGTTCTATCTGTATTGAGTGGCTAGCACGTTGTCCGAAGCTCCAATTACATGATCACATAAACAATCTTCTATAGTCCTGAAGGCTAAATACAGGCCTCTCCTTATACAGTGCCGGCCAAACGGATTAATATAGAATTAGTTTCAAGTTTTCTGGAGGAAAACTTCCGTAGGATGGTGTGGTTTATCTCATTATCACGATATCACATCAACTTTTAACAGTCTACTGCTGAATGTAGCCTTCTCCCTAGAAGGAGGTTTTGGCCACACTGGCGTGCGGGTTAGTCTCTACTAAGTTTGTGTCAAGTTCTCTTCTCTCTGCTGTATTGTTGTCCTGCTTATTTTGCTTCATTAGTAGACTTTTACGATACTCATGGTATAAATGGCGGTGGTAACATTCAGCATTTTTGATCCATCTCCACGTGGAGCTTAAATCTAAAGAGTGACCATTTTTGATTTGAAGTCAGACGATGCATGAGGAACGGCCACGATTCCGTGATCATGCTTCAAGGACTAAAATCTACTAATGGGTGAACATTCCCTATCAACATATAGGAACTTGTTGTAAGAAAAACTCAACAGCACTCCGACCCGGGAATCGAACCCCAGACCTCTTGATCTGTAGTTGCTTACGATAACCGCTAGACCAAGAGGGAGTAGCATGTTGAATAAGTACAATAATAATAGAAAGTAGCATAATGATAAATGTATGAAAATAAAAATTTAATATTACCTAAGATACTTTTGCGTCCGAAATTTTCTGGTATCTTTATGTGACCGAACTTATTGCACTCCGTTGTATATATGCAAAACAAAACAGTTCAATACATTTGATGTGTTGTTCGTCAGTTGATTTTCTTCTTTTTCTTATTCTCTCTTCTATAGTGGCTATTGGCGGAAAACTTTTGTAACATATTTTTTATCTTATTTGCTGTGGAATTTTATTGTCATGTCGCATTTGTCATGCGTCGTGAGCTCGCATCTTAAAAACACACACAGGTATTTTCTGTGTGGTTTATTTAGTACTAGTTAAATTAAGTAGTAGTAGTAGTAATAATAAAAGTAATTTCAGACTAAGTACTTGTTCAATTCTCAAACGTATCTTATTCCAAAATTTCACGTAAAACTCTTGCAAAACATATTTAAATGAATACTGTTGAACGAAGGCCTACCCCAAAGAGAATTAATTATTAGAATTGTTCAATAAAACAATATTAGGTTCATGTAAACAAACAGTTAAAAAATAATTAAAATATTTAATTATAAATTATTCAAATTCTAAAGTCAATCAAATAAAAAACAAAAAAATTATAACACATCAGACTTTTGAAATTCAATAATGATTTCAATAATTATTTAATTCAAAGTAATAATTTGGCATATTTTATATATATTATATTATATATTAAGTACTATATAATATTTCTTTATCATTCATGTATTCATTTATTCTGTAATAGGCATTTTCATAAACCGCAATGTTAACCTAACCTATAAGTGTTACATGTGTCGCTTCAGCAAGTTCCGAGATGTGGGACGATTTTTAAGTTTGCAGCCAGTATTGGTATCCGAAGTAGTGAACCGCTTGGCACAACTGGTAGCATAGCAGGTATTTCTTAATACCCGTTGCACTACGAAAGAACAGTGTTTTTTGTATTCGTTTCGCAAAATATGGATGAGTTCGTAGTGCGAATTGTCTTTTAAATAAAAATCTCTTAGCAATAACTTCAAAATAAACATGATGTTACGAACACGGATGTTTTAAATGCCACTAGAGAGACTTCAGGAAGCTTCCTTCATATCTTACATCTATTCACAACGTTTTCTGAAAGTAATCAGCTTACATTTCTAACAAAAGGAAATAATTTTATATATTTCTGTATGAAATATATTAAAAATGTTTGTATAATATTAAAAGGGATAAAGGAACTTTTATTTTGATGTTCAACGTGTTACAAAAATAGACATATGACTAAAACATTATTCGTGGTAACTTCAGTTTTCTTATTGACCTGGTGGAGCTGTAGAGGTCTTATAAGTTGGAAGTAGTGTTCTAATGCCTCGCTACGGCATGCATGCGACTCGAACGGCCTCACAGAAAACCGGTGTGAAACAGCGCCTGCGCTATGTTTCACCGAGTGAGTGAGGATACCGGAGGTCCATAACGTGCTACCATGTACCTTTTTGTATGTGAGTATCCGATATTTCGGCGCTGTTGCAAGCGCCATGATCACGGAGTAACTGAAGATCTTGCGGGTGGGCTGTTATTGGCAGACATATCGGTCTACCCTCTATCGTAGTCTTTTATTACTATCGTCCCCGTTCACAACTCACTATTCACTCGTAACTGTTCTCGACACACAACTCTAACAGTATCTGATCGCGAAACTTTTGTTGATTACGTTGGTTTATGCACATTCGAATCACTGGTTTTTTTTTTTTTTTTAATTTGGCCCTGCCAAAATGACTCTACTCTGCCTGATGGAAAGCATAAGCAGAATACAAGAGTGGTGGACACCATACTGCGAATGCAGACAATGTAACAATGCAGCATGGTGACCAACACCATGGCGGGCTAGTGATGCTTCTGCATCATTGGGCCTCCGGTCTCGCACTCACCAACGAAACACGACAGCATGATCGCTGTCATTTTACGTTGATTTTCTGTGCGAGGGTAGTACCGCCCCGGTCGAGCCGGCCCGTTCGTGCTGAAATCAGCGTGGCTCTACTACCTAGAGATTCCTAGGATTCCAGACATATGACAATTTAAACCCATCCTCACGATTGAAATTTTTGTATATTGTAATTTCAATCTCAATCCAGTGATTTGGGCCCGAGTCAATCAAATGCTTCGCGATTGCCGATTTCTGTTTGTCATTGTTTTTGACCGCTTTTATGTAATCGTTCATGCGGCACGCGATGGTACGTTTAGTTTGGCCGATATATGAACTCCCACAGCTGCAGTCAATCTTGTAGACACCAGGCCGCTCCAAGGGGAAACTGTCTTTTGGGGATCGGAGACATTGTGCCATTTTTCTGAATGGAGTGAGGACAGTATTGAATGAAAACATTTTAAGTACGTTTGAGATCTTGTCTGTCACTCCTTTTATATAGGGCAGAAAATTATTGATTCAAGATCAAAGTGAATAGATGTCTCTCAGAATCTCTCATGTCATTGCTAATGGTTGTGCAGTCCTTAAAACTCCATCTCATAATCTTCAATCCAATGGTACAGCTAAAAGATCTGTGCAAACAGTGAAAATTGTTTGGCTAGGTTACAATGTATTAATAAAAAATATCTTATAAAATTATCTTACAAAACTTTCTATTTACATAAAGAAACTCTCCCAACTTTACTGGAATTTCACCAAATGAGCTGTTATTTAAACAGAAACCTTGAACTAAATTTGACTTATTAAAGCCTCATAGTGTTATTTCTAAAAGAAGTAGTAATGAAAATAAAGAACTTGTTATTATGTTAAATGAGGAAGATAAAGTATGGTATACAGAATTAAGTAAAGGAAAAGGACGGGTTAAAGGAGTTATTGTTAATAGATTATATAAGGTCAGATATATGGTAAAGATAGGAGAAGTTCAAACATATTTTCATGTTTTATCTCTGAGACCTTTTATAATTAACTAGCTGAACCCCGCGGTGTTACCCGCGGTTATTGTTGTACCGCGAGTAACGCCGCGGGACAAAGTTAGTCTAAAAAAAAGTAGCCTAAGTTACTCCCCGCATCATCAGCTACCTGCCAGTGTAAGTCCCGTCAAAATCCGTCCAGCCGTTCCAGAGATTACCCGGAACAAACAGACAGACAGACAGACAGACAGACAGACAAAAATTTTTTTAACTACATTTTTGGCATATGTATCGTGTATATATACATATGCATTGGTTAAAAAGCTGTTATTTTAATATTACAAACAGACACTCCAATTTTATTTATTTGTATAGATGTATAGATAAGGAGGACGTTCATATTAATCCAAATGTTATGTTGTGTTCCAGGACAGCAAAATACTAATTTTGGTGATGAACTAACAACTTGTTTAAACTAAGGCCCCAATGTTTTTCGCCTTTACTGACTTTGGAGGAACGGGTCACATGTCCCTCCAACACAAAGGGGAGGAGGAAGGATCCTTCGACCAGGCGAGGTGATAGTGCCTGGCGGGCCTGTGCCCTTCCTGTCACAAGCAATAGTGTTGAGATGTCAGACATTTCAGTGTCTCAAAATAATCCTTACTTAATATTATAAATGCGAAAGTAACTCTGTCTGTCTGTCGCGCTTTCAGGCCAAAACTACTGAACCGATTTAAATGTCCGATCTAATTAATTACTTTTAATGCGAAAAAAAGAATTGTAAGGGGTTAAAAAGGGGGATGAAAGGTCGTTTAGAAGAGTAGCGCTTGACTCGCAATACGCCTACGCATTACTTACGCCGGGCGTCTTGACAACGAGTAAACAAGGCTGTCACATTCATTAAAAAAAATTCACTTTTTCAACGAACACTTAAATCTGACATACACGCGGGCGGAGCCGGGGGCAACAACTAGTATATTCATAAATCTGATTTGTATGTTCATTATGTTAATAAAAAAAATAACCCAAATTACTAAACAGTGTTTCTAAAATTCAGAATTGTCTACAGAAGTATCGTCATTTTTAACCGACTTCAAAAAAAGGAGGAGGTTTCTCAATTCGACCGTACATATATTTTTTTTAATGTGTGTTCGGACATAACTTCGTGGTTTATGAACCGATTTTGATTATTCTTTTTTCAATGGAAAGGAGATGTCCCAACGGTGGTACCATGATAAGGACATTAATATCTGATGATGGCATCCAAGAGAAATCGAGTCGAACCTTGAAGTCGGTTTCATTTTTGTTAAAATTGTACTTGTAATAGAAGAATTCCTAAGTTTCAAAAGCCGTAGTCCATGTAGTGTAATGTACCATAGTCCACAACACTTTAACAACGCGTGACTACGGCTTTTGAAACTTGTTTCATACTTCTCAAGCGTTGTTTTTTGTCGTAGTTGGGTTTTAGTTTTTACTTTTTTTTGTTTAAATGTTATGGTGCCTCTATAATACTTATTGTTGTGCAAAGTTTATTTTAAATAGGTACCATAGAAATATCACACTTATCAAATAAATCCGGACAAAGTCACGAACAAATGCTAATAATATATATATTTTTGAAATGTACAAGTAACGCCCTTTCCAATGATACCAAACACGGTATATTTATTTCAAATTATGTTTTTAATACAGTACTTTATGTCGGCTAGAGGGCGCCACATTAGATTCAGTGACACGTCATATAACCTCTAAGCAGCGGACAATCAAGACATTTCTAACGATATCTCATTTGTCTTATTCTGACTAGTTTAGAAAGAATGAGGGAACAAAAAAGCATACCATAGAAATGTCACACTTATCGAATAAATACGGACAAAGTCACGTACAAATGCTAATAAAATATGTATTTTTGAAATGTACAAGTTACGCCCTTTCCAATGATACCAAACACGGCATATTTATCTCAAATTTATTTTTTAATACAGTACTTTATGTCGGCTAGAGGGCGCCACATTAGATTCAGTGACACGTCATATAGCCTATAACCAGAAGACGATCATGACGCTTCTAGAGACACCTCATTTGTCCAAACTTGATGAGTAGTTAAGGAGCTAGGAGGGCACAAATGAACATACATACATACATACATACATACATACATACATACATACATATATACATACATATATACATACATACATAGCCTGTCAAAATCATAACCCTCCTTTGGCTTTGCCGTAGTCGGGTAATAATATTAACCTAAATAATTAAAATTGCTACGCAAAGTCACTGTTCCACACGGACGAAGACGCGGGCAAAGCTAATAATGAAATAAATGAGAGTGGAAGTAAATTAAGGGAAGGTAATAGAATAGAAGGTCAGGAGACATATAGAGAGTTCATATTATGGAGAGTACCACAGTCACTGATGTCATTGAAAAATTATGTAAAACTTTTGCAATTATTGGGGTACTAACTCAAATAGTCAGTGATAGTACTAGAGCAAACTACACGCGACAAGCAGCATTTCAAAGAGAAGAAAAACTTGAAACAAGCGAGATACGAACCCATGGAAAGCCTAATACAGCGTACTATAGTACACTATAACCTCTTTTCTAAGGAGAAGCCTGTATCTAGCAGTGAAATATTTAAAGCTGTCGACGTTGGTGTTTTTGCTGCTGTAGTTATTTTTATGGTATAGGTGGCAAACGAGCAGACATATCGCCTGATGGTAAGTGATTACCGCCGCCAATGGACAACACCAGATGCGTCACAAGTTCGTTGCCGGCCTTTGGGGGATGAGAAAGGGAATGGTGGAGGGGTTGGGGTATGAGCCTCGCCCTTGTAAGCGCTGTTTCACAGCGGTTTTCTATGAGGCCGTGGTATCACTTGGTTGCAGTTTACTACAGGACATAGGCCTCGCTTAAGGCACGTCATAGACCCCTGCCAGATGCTTTTTGCATCTAATCCTTGCTGGATTTATACCTAGTAAGATAATCTGTACTAATATTATAAAGCTGAAGAGTTTATTTGTTTTTTTGGACAAGCTAATCTCAGGAACCTGGTCCGATTTGAAAAATTATTTCAATGTTGGAAAGTACATTTATCGAGGAAGGCTATAGGCTATATATCATCACGCTAAGACCAATAGGAGCGGAGCACCAATGAAGAATGTTTTAAAAACGGGGGAAAATTATCACACTACGGGCAACAGGAGACGCAAACGAGGTGGCGTGGGTCAGCTATTTCTACTATAAGTTTGCGTAGGTAATCAGTGTGATAAGTCTAACGATCGATATTGTCCACTGGTAACGGCTTTATAAAGTGCACAGCTGGTGCTATATAATTAGGTAATGAAATATATTTAACACAAGTTGCCCCTCGCGGTTGTTATTTTACCCTACCTTTTCAACAACCACCGCGGTTATTACCGTTAACAGGTTTTGTTCTAAAATGAAAGTAGCCTAAGTTACTCCTCAAATTCGATCTAGAGAGAAGCCAAAACAAACAGACAGACGAAAATATTAAATATATTTAGGTTTTTTATGTGTGTACTGAATGTACTTTAATATGCATTAAGTGGAATGCTGATAATTTCAAATAACAAACAGGCACTTAAATTTTATTTAATTGTATAGATTTGATTATTCTTCAACAGTTTATCTTTTCAAATCTCCGCAGTGTGATATCGATCGAGACACAAATTCAAATCCCGTAGTACCACAGAATATTATGTAGTTCTAAGATATCTTGTTAAGGAGCCACAGAGGTTTTTTTTTTTTTTTTTATTTTTATTTAAATAGGGGGCAAACGAGCAGACGTATCACCTGATGGTAAGTGATTACCGCCGCCCATGGACACCCGCAACACCAGAGGCGTCACAGGTGCGTTGCCGGCCTTTTAAGAAGGAGTACGCTCGTTTCTTGAAGGTTTGAAGGTCGTATTGGTCCGGGAATACCGCAGGCGACAGTTCATTCCACAGTTTTGCTGTGCGAGGCAGAAAGTTTCTTGAAAAGCGCACCGTTGTGGACTGCCAACCATCTACAGGATGGGGATGAAAGTTTTGTCGCGTAGGACGATGGCGGAAAGAGGCGGCAGGGATCAATCCGAACAATTCCTCGGAGCACTCCCCATAGTAGATGCGGTAGAAGATGCACAGCGAGGCAACATCTCTACGCAGCGCCAAAGAGTCTAGCTGAATTGAAAGTTCTTGGCAGTCGACGATTCGAGCCGCCCTCCGTTGAATGCGATCCAGAGGGAGGAGCTGGTACTGGGGTGCACCCGCCCAAAGATGAGGACAGTATTCCACATGAGGCCGAACCTGCGCTTTATAAAGCATGAGGCGGTGAGCCGGTGTGAAATACTGTCTCGATCTGTTGAGCACGCCAAGCTTCTTTGAGGCCAATTTGGCCTTATCCTCCAAATGGTCACAGAACTGGACTCCACTCGAAATGTCGACTCCAAGTATCTCAATGTTGGCTGAGGCAGATAGGGGAGTGTCTTCAAAGCGAGGACATACGACCCACGGCAGTTTTTTAGCGGTGAACGCGCAAATTTGTGTCTTTGTGGGGTTAAAGTGGACTAAATTGAGTCTACCCCAATTTGAGATCTTTTCCAAGGAGGTCTCAACTTCAGACACAAGTTTGTTTCGACTCTCAATGACGTTTTCCCGAGAAATATTAGCGCGGCCGGTGTAGAGAGCATCGCCCGTGCTGTCATCCGCATAACAATGAATGCCACTAATTTGCAGCATGTCATTGATATGGAGGAGGAACAAAGTAGGCGATAGCACACAGCCTTGCGGGACACCAGCATTCACAGATATGGAGTCAGAGCATTCACCGTCGACTACGACCTTAATGCATCTATCTGCTAGAAACCTAGTGACCCATTCGCATAATTTCTCGGGAAGCCCATAGGAAGGAAGCTTCGAAAGAAGCGCTTTGTGCCAAACTCGATCGAAGGCCTTCGCGATATCCAAACTAGCTGCCAAGGCTTCCCCCTTAGTCTCAATCGCCTGTGCCCAGCGATGTGTCAGGTATACTAGAAGATCACCAGCTGATCGACCCTTACGTTGTTGATGATTATTGTTGATGATTACGTTGACGGTTGCTCAACATGAACCCTTCTCTGATTCATTAAACAATGGGGCTAGGCTGCGTAGCTTTGGGAATTGTATTATGTCCACAAACACGATCTAGTACAAGTTGGTAATATCTAGTTACTTCATATTTAAGAACTAGCCGACCCACGCACCCTCGTTTGCTTCTTCTATTGCCCGTAGCGTGATAATTTTCCCCGTTTTTGTAACATTCTTCATGGTTGCTCCGCTCCTGTAGGTCCTAGCGTGATGATATACCCTATATATAGCCTATAGCCTTCCTCGATAAAGGAGCTATCTAACACTGAAATATTTTTTCAAATCGGACCAGCGGTTCCTTAGATTTGCGTATTCAAACAAACAAACTCTTCAGCTTAATATGTTAGTATAGATTTAATATACTTTATTGTTTGTTTGGTGACGGACTGTATAACGTGTTATATTCATCCCGCCCCGTTCCTATTCATCCTATGGGGGTCGTAAGAGAAGAATAAGAGATTAAACTAAGGAGAAGGAAAACCATTGGACTGTGAGAGTGAGGGAACAGAGAGTGCACCTGTGTTTACGTACATACTTGTGCACTATAATATCTCTTGCATAGTTGGTTTGTCTCCGTTGAGGTTGACCGTCGAAGCTAACATCGGTAAGGTCATCATCATTATAATAGGTCTTTACCTATGAAATTGCCTTTTTGTATGCAATTAATGAAAGTACTTATTTTTTCAAACTTTTTTATTTCTGTTATTCGAAGTAATCACCCATGCAATCGACGCATCTTTGCCAATGTATTGGCAGTTTATTGATGCCCTTCTTGTAAAAATCAGCTGGACGGGAGGCAACAAACTCTTCTAAGGCATTTATTACTGCCTCTCGGGAATTGAATTTTTTACCCACTAAAAAGTTGTGAAAATTTTAGAAAAAGTAATAGTCGGTAGGTGCAAGGTCTGGTTAGTTTGGCGGTTGAGGGTAAGTACTTTCACTTATTGCATACAAAACGGCAATTTCATAGGTAAAGACCTATTATTAATAACTAGCTTAACTCCGCGGTGTTACCCGTGGTTATTGTCGTGCCGAGGGACAAAGCTACTCAAAATATAGCCCAAGTTACTCCTTAGATCATGAGCTATCTGCCTGTGAAAGTCCCGTCACAATCCGTCCAGCCGTTCCAGAGATTATCGGGAACAAACAGACAGACAGACAAAAAAATCCACTTTAGTGTATTGATTCTCCGTGCAATATCGGCTACTCTAGTTTTCTGTATTTTCGAATAACCTCGTTTCGAATTCTATCAGACAGAGAAACACCCAACATAGCACGCTCCATCGCACGCTGAGCTACTTTGAATTCGTGGACCAGTCCAATGGTGAGTGTCCACGTCTCGGCTCCGTATGTCATTACGGGTAGGACGCACTGGTTAAAAACCTTGGTCTTCAATGATTGGAAGTTGGCAGTGTATCGTCAAGGGTAGCGTATCTCGTCGTCTTAAGAATTACCAAAAGGTATTCATCGACATACTTCAAGATAAATTCTACAAATGCAAAATATAAGTTAGTATTTCCTTAATATTTTAACAATTCACGTCTTTGTTTCGTGATTATATAATATTTGCTAGATTATTTGTTACCAATTGAACGGGTTTCACCTGAAAAACAGTTTTTCCACGTAGCGACTGATATATAACCTCCGCAACCCTGAGGGTCAACTAAATTCAAGGGTTGAAGTCGTTGTAAGTATACTGGATATTTTTTATGTGTATTGCCTCTATAACAACTTTTATCAAAATTGTTACAACCGTTTGAACGTGAAGACGTACCTAATAAACGTACATAAACTCCCATAACATATTTTTTACTATTACTAGCTGTGTCCCGCGGTGCTACCAGCGGTTATAGTTGTATATTTATATCCGTGGGTAACACCCCGCCGAATTGTGAATTTAATCAATTCTCGAATCCTTAGGAATAGACACAAATATTTTTATTAGAATTAGTTCAGCCGTTTAGAGTTAAGAGAAGTTTAGTCACATACACACGCATAAAAGATTTATATATATATACTAGCTGACCCGGCATACTTCGTACTGCCATATTTTTCTGTCGTAAATATTTTCAAAATTTCTGAAGTACTTATTTAAGTAATTAGACTTTATTTTAATTTTCTTCAATTTTAATCTTGTCCCCACAATAACGAATACATAGAAAAAAGAATTTCTTTTTACAAATCTTCCATGTACAGACAGGGAACAGTTGCGATTTTGTTATATGTATGTATTGATTGATTGCTTGATTGATTGATGATAAAGATATGTATACAAATAAATAAAATTGGAGTGTCTGTTTGTAATATTAAAATAACTGTCGTCGACTGAACTGATGTTGACCAAGAGAAATCGAGGGGAACCTTCGAAATTCGTAGGGGCGACTAGTGTATTTGTTATTTTTTTTATTTTACTGGAAAGCTGTTGCTTTCCATGTGGTCCCTTTTCAATTATCTTGAAGTCGGTTATTTTTTTTGTTAAGGTGTTCAGGTACGAGTGTTTCGTAATTTGTTTATTCGAATTCGACCGTATATATATATTTTTTTTGTTTTTTTTTATGTGTGTTCGCGGATAACTTCGTCGTTTATGAACCGATTTTGATGATTCATTTTTTAATAAAAAGGAAATGTCCCAGCGGTGATACCATGATAAGGACATTAATATCTGATGATGGCATCCAAGAGAAATCGAGTCGAACCTTGAAGTTGGTTTTATTCTTGTTAAAACTGCACTTGTAATTTAAATAAAATCTATTTTGAAAATATTATTTTATAAAACCATACTGAAAATACAAATTTATTTTATTCCTTTTACTGCCCGAATAATAATAAGTTTGTGTTTATAGTAATACTCAAATTTCATATTCGGACGCGTGCAGTTGCCGTGGTCAAAGTATACCTACGTGTACATTTAATTATTACTTATTATTAACATTTGATTTGAAAGAAACAAAAAGATGAAGGCGTGTATATGCAACAGTTTATTAGAGTTGGTGATCGAATTGTTGAGTGACTGATATTTTATACAATGGTACTGATAAAATAATATCAATAAATTATAATGAAAACATTGTCTCCTTGGGACAACCCTGGCTAATTTACATAGTTTCGCCGGTGTCTAGACGCTGTCGGCGTTTCTTGCAACATCAAAGAAGTCGTACCACTGATGTTTCCTTATACTTTGTTATAATATGTAATCGCTGAATCTACTGAACCAATTTTGAAAATTCTTTCACCAATAGAAAGCCACGTTTGGGACTAGATGGCTTGTGTGTTAGATGTCCGAAATATGTATTTATTTATTTATTTATATATTAACTTTAAAAGTATTGAAGTTAGTAATTTTTAAAGAAATACGAAGAAATAATCACGCGAGCGAAGCTGTGGGCGATATCTAGTATAATGTAATCCTACAGAGTGTCTGGCGGTTATTTGGTAAAAAGCAGCCTTTTGTATGTTACTCGCTGATAATATAACTTTCCAATGGTGAAAGAATGTTTAAAATTGGTTCAGTGGTTGAGGCCAAGGCATTACAAACAAACACACACAAACTTTCGACTTTGACTGCCTCGGTGGCGCAGTGGTAGTAAGCGACTGCTGTGCTTGAGGTCTCGCATTCGATTCCCGGGTCGGACCAAATGTTTGTATGATCTGCAAATATTTGTTTCGGAATTCGGGAGTTGTCTATATATAATATTTATGTCTACACTAATGTTATAAAGAGAAAAGATTTGTACCTATTTTTGTATGTTTGTATGTTTGTAATGAATAGGCTCAAAAAGTACTGGGCCGATTTAAAAATTTTTTCACCAATAGAATGCTACATTCTTCCAATTTGACATAGGCTACAGTTCATTTTGAAAAAAATTAGGGATCCTTGGTAAAATTTGAACAATGTAACCGAAGGTGTAGAAAAATGAGTCTTAAAATGTCTTTCGTCGAATGCGCTGCCGAAACTATTAGCGATAGAACAAAATAATGTACAACAATATTGAAGAACATCATAATGTCTACAAAAAACTCCGCGGTAGCATATGTCCAACTATTGTAGTTATGTCACTACAACAACTTTTTCATTTTAAACATTAATGAAAATGCTAACCGAATCCAAACCATGCTATTTATGTGTTTATATTAATCCTTATCCAAATAAATTATTTTATGGTCAAGACCATTTAACTACCTATAAAATAGTTTTTAAATTATTTAAATTGGACTTTCCATTCAAAAGATATTACGAATTAAAAAATTCAAACAGTAAACAAAACCGCCATAGCGCCGGTGGCAGATCAAAAAATAGCATTCGATGCTATAGTACAGAGTGTTAAAACTCACAGCGGTAAACTGTTTTTTTTGGACGCGCCCGGTGGAACAGGCAAAACCTTCCTTGCCAACTTAGTGTTGGCAAAAGTACGTCAATCTGGAAAAAAAGCTGTCGCAGTGGCATCGTCCGGAATTGCTGCAACCCTATTAAATGATGGAAAGACTGCTCACTCTACATTTAAATTACCATTGGCTGTGTCTTTGGAACAACAATCTGTGTGCTCGATCCGCAAAAACGGTCCGCTGGGGCAGCTCTCACAAGACACTTCGCTGGTCATCTGGGACGAGTGCACCATGAGCCACAGGGCGCACGTGGAAGCCGTGGAGCGCACGCTGAGAGACATCCGAAGCTCAGACCGTATAATGGGGGGCGTGACGTTTGTTTTAGCTGGAGACTTTCGTCAAACATTACCAGTTATAACAAAAGGTACTCGAGCTGACGTTATTCGAGCTTGCCTTAAATCATCAACTTTATGGCAATCGATTGAAACTCTTAATCTGCGCACAAATATGAGAGCACATTTAAGTGACAATGACGATAATAATTTCTCACAAAAACTTCTAAAACTTGGAGATGGAAAATTAAAACTAAAACAACAAAACCAAACAAAAAAAAAAATTTGTAAGGAAAATACTAAATAATGATGGGCAAGTTTCTATCGACACGGACAAAAATTACTTTGAAATACCTAGATGTATAGGTAGATACATTTTTAGTTGAAAGTTGTCAACGTTTAATTTAGACTGTATATATTTTATTCGACTCTGCGTTTATTCTAATTACTTAAAAAAAACATAGTAAAAATGTATTTAATATCCTATGTAAATATTACTTATTTAAGTGCCCGCCAATTAAACCATCAAAGAAATTGAACATAAATAGACTTATATACAAATATAACTGTGGGGTTTTTTTAATATATAATTAATAAATAATTTTTTTTTAATAAATAAAAATATTTGTGAAAAACTGTTTTTATATCCAAATTTCCAAAAAAAAATAATTGTCTACCCCGTGCGAAGCCGGGACGGGCTGCTAGTATTAAATATAAATATGAATTTATATCAGTTGTCTCATAACCCATAACACAAGCACTGCTTAGTTTGGGACTAGATGGCGTTGTGTGTTAAATGTCCGGAATATCTATATACTTTATACTAATATATAAAGCTAAAGAGTTTGTTTGTTTGTTTGAACGCGCTAATCTCAGGAACCACTGGTCCGATTTGAAAAATTATTTCAGTGTTAGATAGCCCATTTATTTACCCTATATATCATCACGCTAAGGCAAATAGGAGCGGAGCACCAATGCAAGCAATGTTTCAAAAACGGATGAAAGTTTTCACGCTACGGGCAATAGAAGACGCAAACGAGGTTGCGTGGATCAGCTAGTTTATTATAATTACTTTATAACATAAGTAACAAATGGCGAGTCTAAACAAGCTCTCACACAGCCCAGTTCTGAATAATTTAGCATTAATCCTCACACATCTGTGGGTTGTTTATTAACGGACTGCGAAATAATATTATATTCAGTGGTCTGTCCGTTCAAGATAAAAGAGTTATTACCTATAAAATGGCTGACGGCACAGTTAAATGGAGCTTTTTTTCGTTTTAGTACATAAAATTTAATACTTAGATATTTGTGTCAATAAGTGTGTTCAAAGTATTGTTTTGTAGTAATTTAACACTCACGAGAGACTTATGTTCAGTTTCACCGGTTACAGATAAGTTTCGGATATCTTATCTGACAGATAATTTGACTCTCATGTATGGTGTGTCAAGCCATCTGTCAGATAATCTATACGTAACTTATTTGTAACCGACGAAACTGGGCCATAACTTATCTATATATATAAAAGAGGAAGGTGACTGACTGACATACCCAGAGATCAACGCACAGCCTAAACCGCTGAACTTAGAATCCTGAAATTTTGCATGTAGGTTCCTTATCTATAATATGTATGTATTTACAAAAAAAAAAAGTATATATGTATTTGTATCAGTTGTCTAGTACCCCATAACACAAGCTCTGCTTATCTTGGGACTAGATGGCGTTGTGTGTTTAGATGTCCGAAATATTTATTTATTTATTTATTTATTTATACAACGTAAGTGAGCACTAAGAAAGGAATTTTAGAAATTCCACCCCTAAGGAGGTAAATCAGGGGATGAAAGTTTGCGTGAGCGAAGCCGCGTGCGAAAGCTAGTATTGTATATTACGCTTGGTTTGGACCGCGGTTCTTCTTGTGCTTGTGTATGTCAGTTAACACGGAACAAAAATAAAAATTCAAAGGTTTTCACTAGCGGACTTAAAAACCGTCTTTGTATCATCTTCATTTGATATTCGCCTCCTGTAACGTGACGGTGTACAGCCTGTCAACATCAGCCTATCGCAGTCCACTGCTGAACATAGGCCTCTCGAATTGGTCGCCACTCGGTTCGATCTTCGTCTTCTCGCATCCAGCTCTAGCCAGCCGTCTTGCGCAGATCATCACTCCACCTGGCCTGTGGACGTCCTACACAACGTTTGCCGAGACGCGGTCTCCAACCAAGAACCCATTTACCCCAACGGTAATCAGTTCTGCGGCTAATATGGCCTATAACTTCATAAATCATTTTTCTAGAAATCAAAATCAATAAACTAAATACCAGAGCCAAACTCCGTCATACGTGTACGTAGTTGAAAGGTTAAATTGAAAAATTCTCATAAAGGGAGTACACCATTCTATAACAGGTTGTATAGAAATGATAACAGACCCTAACACATTAAAATAATTTGTCACATTAATCGCCCTACTTTGTTTTACATAATGTCTAAATATTAGGTAAGGTGTTAAAAATAATGGCACAACATTTTCATAACAGTTATTCTTGATTATCGTTAAGTCAAAAAAGGACGTATGCAAATTTTGCTCTTCATTGCGACTTTATCGCATTAATATTATAAGATGACGTGTGTTTGTATGTTTATCACTTCTTCACGCTAAAACGCGCAAATTTCAAGGTGAATTTTGATAAAATTCGGTACCTATAAAGGTAAAAATGTAGTGCTTCAGGTGAATGAGCATATTTTTTATGGTATGGTACACTTCCTATGCGAGTCCGATTCGCACTTGGCCCTTTTTTTATATTTGGACTTCCTAAAGAATATCAGATAGGCCGTAGGATACACTGTAGGGCACAGCAATTTTTCATTGAAGAAACTACAAAAACATTCAATATCATTATTGACTGCCTCAGTGGTGCAGTGGTAGCGTACGCGACTGCTGTTCTTGAGGTCTCGGGTTCGATTCCCGGGTCGGACCAAATGTTTGTATGACCTGCAAATACTTGTTTCGGAGTTTGGGTGTTTTCTATGTATAATATGTATGTATTTACAAAAAAAAAAAAGTATTTAAGTATGTATATCAGTTGTCTAGTACCCATAATACAAGCTCTGCTTAGTTTGGGACTAGACGGCGTTGTGTGTTAGATGTCCGAAAAATATTTATTTATTTATTTATTTATTATAAAAACGATAGTATGGAAACTTTTATATAATACTCTATAATAGTTATTGATTTTTAATATATCTACTTCACTACTTAAGTAAACCTTACCCCAAAGTTCGTAGCCTTAATTCGGGCTGCTGTCAAAAACATTCATGAACTTGATTGATTCCTGAAACTTCAATAAATGGCGACGGAGAAATTGGGAAAGAATATCAACACCTGTTTAACGCAATAAAAAGATCAGGAAACTTTAATTAACCTTTGCTAGAATCAGCAGTTAATCATATGGGCCTATTTTTTTTTTGGTTTGGAAAATCCCTTCGGAACTCCGACTCCTCGGGGACTGAGAAGCCAGGTATGTGCCAGTCTCTGGCGCCCTGCTCTGGGAGGACCCGGATCAATCATATAGGGCCTATTACGAACGTAAATCTTTAAACGAACAAATACCTTTAAATGAACAATTCTATATTCTTCTAATCTGAATCTTGGAAACCGTTCCAACAATTTATATGAAATCTAAAAGCAGGGAGTTTCGGGGACGAAAAATCGATCTAGTTAAGATTCATTTTTAAAAAAATATACCAAGGTCATCCAGGTACTAGTTCCTATTAACAGGTAGGGCAAACGTTTTGATATTTGTGAAGAAAACAGACAAATTGATAAGCCATGAATCGGTTTACTCTTCAAGAACGCGGAATAATAATTAATTGTTTCCATTTTTTTGCGGCGACCATTCGTCGGCTGTATTGGCGCAGTATAAATTACGTTGCAGATTTCCTGGCCATCCGATAACACTGCGTCGGTTGGCCTCTCGCTATGAAGAAAGAAAGAACTAGGACAACACGAGATGTTCCCAGAGCAGAGCAGCCCTGGAGCAACCGTTCTGATGAGAATATCTCGACCAAAAGACAAAGAAAAAAGATATTACAGTAAAAATCTAATGTCAATGATAATAATGGATGAACAAAGCGCTTTCTCTTTGAGGAAACAGTAATTAATTTACGTTTATCCACTAGCCACATTCATTATAACGCATTTTTGTGCCGTAATATATGAACTAGATTTAATGGAACTGCAGAAAACTTATCATTTAGACTTTGTAACTAATCGATTGCATGAATGGCGTAGTGATTTAGGCGTTCACCTCAACGTTTCCCACTGTGCGTGTTGCGGGTTCGATACCCATACGGGAAAAACCTTCGTCATTATCATCATCTTCTTACCCTTTGTTATTCCCAAGATACTTTGGGGTCGGCTACTAGTTCAACCGGTTTTTTCTGAATGTCAGTTTTTCCATGGAGTGACTGGCATCGGACCTCCTGATCGGATCGGGACATTCACAAAGTGTTGTTCTGAGTCTGGGTGTCCTTTGTGTCCGTTTCATGTCAAGAAATAAAAAAGACTTAGGTTTGTGTTATGGGTACTATATAACTGATATAAATATTATTTTTTTAAGCATACATATTATAGATAGAAAACACCCAAACTTCGAAACAAATATTTGCAGATCATAAAAACATTTGGTCCGACCCGGGAATCGAACCCGAGACCTCAAGCATAGCAGTCGCATACGCTACCACTGCGCCACCGAGGTAGTTTAGCAATGTGTATTCGTACTTCTTACGTGTAACTTGAAATGAATTGGCAGTTAGTTTGCACCTATGTAATTTTTTTATACAAGTTGATACCCTCGTATTGTAGATTAAACCTAAATTAACTTTATCAGAGGGGTCTGCTGGAAACTGTAGTCTGTTCTCACATCAATATCATTATCCCAATATCTGCTTGTTATAGTGCTGATTTGAATTCTATTAGAATTGATTTGGCCACATCCACTTCATCGCTTATTCACGACTGACTATAATGGTGACTAGAGGTAACACTTTTGATAAAATTTATAAAGCCCATATGACCAAGGCCGTTATCATGAATCTATCGACACCTCATTGATTAAAATCGGTTCAGTAGATTAAACGCTACCGTGGAACATACACATAGATTGTACCTACTATAAATTTAAGAAAAAAAAGTAAATAAGTAATAAATAATAATGTTTTAGAAATAAATAATAAGGCCTATGTAAGTAGTATCTAATTGCAGTTTGCTTTAAAAAAAAATAGTTTGCGTCACCAATCCATATCCTGATAAGACAGTAGCATTTATAGTAGTATTTTTGTGGGATGGTTATGAATGTTTACCTTTTCAGTAATTTTAGAAAAAAGTCCTTGATATAAAAAGTTTCAATTACGTTGGAGGAATTAGGGATAGGTAATAACACCCTGCGATGGCGAGTGCCTGTTTAAAAAAAAAATAAAAAAAACATACACGTAGACTGTCAAAACCCTTCCTTTTAGCTTTGCCCTAGTTGAGTAAATTGAATCTACATTTGCTATCCTATTATTATTTTTCTTAAATAGCTCACTTATCGTAGTAAGCCATAAGGTTTATAATACCACACTATAGGTTATATCATCCTTCTAATATTATAAATGCGAAAGTTTGTAAGGATGGATGGATGTTTGGATGTTTGTTACTCTTTCACGCAAAAACTACTGAACGGATTTGGATGAAACTTTACAGTAATATAGCTTATACATCAGAATAACACATAGGCTACTATTTGCCGCGATAACCGACATATACGCGGGCGGAGCCGCGGGCAACAACTAGTTAAGTATAAAATGCTGTTAATTTGAAATTCCAAACAGACACTTCAATTTTATTTATTTGTATGCATAGATAAAAAACCGCAAATGTTTTCCTTGAAACGTGTGCTTATATGATTTATAGCGCGTTGTGTAAGTTTCTTTTGTCCTGAAAATAAATATCATGTAGAATGTGTGGGTAGAAGTAGATAAATGTATTTGCATGTCCTTTGAAAAATGCACCACTCTGTTCTTTATGACGTACCACTTAGGATAACTTAATAGTAATGGATGTTTTTTATACATCAAAATGAGCTATAGTAAGAACTTTGTCACATTTCTATTATAATAATAAGAATCTAATACCTTATGTATATGCCATTCTTATGTATTACTAGCTGAACCCCGCGGTGTTACCCGCGGTTATTGTTGTACCGCGAGTAACGCCGCGGGACAAAGTTAGTCTAAATGAAAGTCCCGTCAAAATGAGTACATCCGTTCCAGAGAGTACCGTCGAGGAACGAGTTGACCACTATGGAGGCGCCGGGGGCGGACCTCGACGGGGCCTATGAAACAGTGCCTCCGTCATCTAGGGCCACCCGCAAGTCCAGCGCTTCGATACGTCCGACCTGAATTCCTGGAAATTCGCCCTCCGGGCTGTGACCAATGTGTCATCGGCATAACAAATTACGCTTTGTCCGGGGGGAGATGCTCTCGAAGGACCCATTCGTATCCCACGTTATAAAACATCTCATAAATAATTTAATAACATCACAGATCCATTCACATTTTCTATATTTTCATCCATCCGTCCTATTTATACACTGCCTTCTTTTCTTTTAATTAATTACCATTTAATAAAGTTGTGCCTGCAGAAGACATAAAATGAACAAATAGCAATTAGGAAACGGCAAGGAGGGAAATGAAAAATAAAAAAATAAAAACGAGATCGCTATTCATGAAAAAGTAAAATAAAATATGACAGAAATAAAATTAGTTTACGTTTTTTTTGCTATTGGTTTGTGTAAGCTTGAAAAAAATAAAAGCGCGGCAAAAATGTACATCTGTCACTGTCAAAAACCAAAGATTCTTTTTTTAAAAATTATGAATAATCTTAATAAGTACTTTCTGCAGGTATGTTTTACTCATCTCTTTTGTATGTATTGACTCGGTCACTCACACTACGTGTTGCTATTATTTTATGTAATGTATAAACTCTATTTTACTTTCCTTTCCACCAATAATACACCAGACACTACCATATACTTTTTCATCCCTACTCTTCTCTCCATCCCATGGTTGCCTGTAAGATATTGCCTTGGAGCGATAAGACCGCCACTTGTACATACTTCATAATAGTTTTAAGTTTATCATATATTTTTTTATACGGTGTACAATGAAGAGATTTATTATTATTATTATTTAATTAATAACCATGGGCGAAGCCTATACCTATATTATAAATGTGAATGTATGTTTGTTTGTTACGCTTTCACGCAAAAACTACTTAACCGATCATCATGAAACTTTGCACACATATTCTTGGAGGTATTAGAAGTAACATAGAATACTTTTTATTAAATACCGGCGAAGTCGCGGGCGAAAGCTATTAGGTATGTATATATTTAGAAATATATATAACTAGTTGTTGCCCGCGGCTCCGCCCGCGTGTATGTCGGTTATCGCGGCAAATAGTAGCCTGTGTTATTTTGATGTATAAGCTATATTACTCTAAAGTTTCTTCTAATTCCATCCAGTACTTTTTGGGTGAAAGAGTAACAAACTTTTGTATTTAGAATATTAGTAGGAAGTTTCAGACTCTACGGTTTATCACTGTTATTACTGTAAAGTTTCATCCAAATCAATTCCATAATTTTTGCGTGAAGAAGAACAAACATACACACTCACAAACTTTCGCCTTTATATATTAGTGTGAAGTATGT
Source organism: Spilosoma lubricipeda (assembly GCA_905220595.1). Classification (NCBI taxonomy): domain Eukaryota; kingdom Metazoa; phylum Arthropoda; class Insecta; order Lepidoptera; family Erebidae; genus Spilosoma; species Spilosoma lubricipeda. Next base: position 3,401,204 of record HG992294.1, read on the forward strand.
CTGTCTATCAGCAGGCTGGTACTGTAATACCGACTCTGGTTCATTTGAGATCTGATAGACGTTTGAGATGTTTCAAGTTATGATTAACTACCTGAGCCCCGAGGTGTAACGCCGCGGACCGACGCTATTCTAAAAAAAGAAGCCTAAGTTAGTCCTTATATCTTCAGCGTCTGCCAGTGAAATACCGTGAAAATTGGTTCAGCCGTTCCGTAGATATGTAACCGAAACAAAACGAAAAAACTGAAAAAATATTTTAGTGAAAAGCTGTCAATTTGAAATTACAAACAGACACTCTCAAGAGGTCATTACGATGGGAAAAGGACAGCGAAAATCAAACAACTAAGAATACAGCTCATTATAATTAATATGTTATCATGTTTTTTTTACTTTTAATTAAAATGTATGAATGAATTATTCATTTTAATCAAAGGAAAGGGATTTAATTGTGTCCGAACTCAGGAAATGTTACCTACATTTTATATTGGCGTAATTTCTAACAAAACCGTCGTTGTCAGAATTGAAAATGTAAAATGGGTTTCTTACACGATTTGGGAGGAATTAATACAAACTCTAAATGCTAACTCTATATGCTATTCTCAAAAATTTAAGATAAAAAACTAAATAAAATAAAAAAAAAACGATTATTGACGGACTCAGACAAAGTATAAAATGATCGCCTTGAAAATCTAAGCAAGCTAATTACTTATATGTATACAAAAACAAAAAATTGACTGCGTCAAAATGTTAAGTAGGTACTTAAAACCGGTGATTCGATTTTCATGATTTTCGCATGTATCTAGTGCACTCTACTCACTCTCATCATTTTAAATCTAACGACACATTAAGAGCCAAACTTTACTACTACGCGTTTACCCAACAGACAAGACCGTCTTAAACTATGCTTTTTTGAGAATAAATGTGTAAGGAAAATAGACAATTTCCCGATGATGGGAGGTCTTGGGCACTGGCCCCGTGTGCCCTTATGGTGAAAACGGTAGTGTTTTCAGAGCTTGCAAGACAAACTGTGGGAGTAAGTATAATTATTGTCTACTAGCTTTTGCCCGAGGCTCCGCCCGCGTTTATGTCGGTTATCGTGATAATTCGTCTCTGCCCTTTTTAACAATCAAAGTATCTCCATAGCAAATGCAGCCGTCGAATCAAACAAATAGACCTAATTATAAATAGTTTCGCATCTATATCTATACAAATAAATAAAATTGGAGTGTCTGTTTGTAATATTAAAATAACCGCTTTTTACTAAATGCATATGTATGTATACACGGTACATATACCAAAAATGTTGTTAAAAAATTTTTTGTCTGTCTGTCTGTTTATTCCGGGTAATCTCAGGAACGGCTGGACGGATTTTGACGGGACTTTCTCTGGCAGGTAGCTGATGATCTGGGGAGTAACTTAGGCTACTTTTTTCAGACTAACTTTGTCCCGCGGCGTTACTCGCGTACAGCAATGACCTCGGGTAACACCGCGGGGTTCAGCTAGTTATAAACAGTTTCGCATCTATATCTATACAAATAAATAAAATTGGAGTGTATACACGGTACATATAGCAAAAATGTACTTAAAAAAAATTTTGTCTGTCTGTCTGTTTGTTCCGGGTAATCTCTGGAACGGCTGGACGGATTTTGACGGGACTTTCACTGGCAGGTAGCTGATGATCCGGGGAGTAACTTAGGCTACTTTTTTTAGACTAACTTTGTCCCGCGGCGTTACTCGCGGTACAACAATAGCCACGGGTAGCACCGCGGGGTTCAGCTAGTTATAAATAGTTTCGCATCTATGCTAACACTGGCATTGCATGACCTACCCCTCGGCCCGCGTGCCCCCCGCGCTACGCTTCCTCATAGTAGGCGTTTAATGACGATTTGTTTGTTCAATTCAATCTTTTCGGGATAACTTTTAAACTATTTGTCGTCCGAATTGCTTAGTGTAAAAGACAAAAGTAATTTGCATTAAAAACTGAAAGCGAAAAATGTGTTAATTTTGAAAAACATTTGATACTTTTAATTTGCAAAGTAAAAAATATCCAGTTTAATTGTTTTTGGCTCATCATTCGTGATATGTTGACTTCCACATAAGAGTTAGAAATATGCTGTCGTGGACTTTTATTTAGAACACATTTTATGTTACCTACTTATAGTAAAAATCAATTGACGCTAGGCCAGCTGCCTTAGTCAAAGTGCAAGTATTTTGGACACAAAATACTTGAGCTTTGCAGTATACATACAATACTTGCAGTAGACATACTGCTAACGCCTTTATCGATACAAATAAATAAAATTGGAGTGTCTGTTTGTAATATTAAAATAACAGCTTTTTAATCAATGCATATGTATGTATACACCAAAAATGCAGTTAAAAAAAATTTTATCTGTCTGTTTGTTCCGGGTAATCTCTGGAACGGCTGGACGGATTTTGACAAGACTTTCACTGGCAGGTAGCTGATGATCCGAAAGTAACTTAGGCTACGTTTTTTTTAAATATCTTTGTCCCGCTTTGTTACTCGTGGTACAACAATAACCGCGGGTAACACCGCGGGGTTCAGCTAGTTCTCTTATAATGATGGCTCATATTTTGTTTTGACCACGTGACTTGATGTTGAAATGACTTTATTCCATACTTTTGCTAGTTTTCTATTAACGTTTACGTTTGTAGGATGACAACTTGGCTAGGGCGGGCGGCTTGAACAAACAGACGGACGCGGTGCAGTTAGACAAAAATATTTTTGTAGGTATCTTACACTGATGAAAGTATAAGTATTGTGTCATTGGTACCTTATAAACTTTCATGTAAAAACCTGTTAAAATGATATTACAAACAGACACTTCAGTTTTATTTATTTTTGTATACATTTTATGAATTTAATTTGCAAACACAAAACAAATATCTAATAATTGAAAAAAAAGTAAAAACTAAAACCCAACTACGACAAAAAACCACGTTGAAAAAGCGTTACGTAGAAATGTACCATAACACACTAACAACACGTGACTACGGCTTTTGAAACTTGTTTCATACTTTTTCAGTGTCTTTTTTTGTCGTAGTTGGGTTTTAGTTTTATTTTTTTTTTATTTAAAATGATTTGGTGCCTCTATAATATTAATTTCTTTGCGAAGTATATTTTAAATAGGTACCATAGAAATATCACAATCACAATTATCGAATCACACACAAAGTCACAAAGACAAAGTCACTAGACAATAATAATAAACAAACACTGCATATTTATTTCAAAATTATTTTTTAATTTGCAAAATATTTTTTAAATAGATACCATAGAAATATCGCAATTATCGAATAAATACGGAGAAAGTCACTAGAAAATGATAATAAAAATATATAATTTTGAAATGTACAAGTAACACCAGTGTAAGTTTAACCAGTGGACGGTTAAGACCCTTTCAAAGGAAGTACCTATCGAAAGGAGTCCTTTGTCCTGTTCTAATAAATCAGTTCCTTGCTCTTTGGGTTTTTATTACTGTGCCCTCTCGTAATATATTCAGGTACTACAACAATTCAATACGTTCTTCTGTTTCGTTGTTTGTATATCAGTTTCATAGATGTCGCTATTTTTCTCTTCATGTACTAAAATGTTTTATAGAAAAAAAAACATTGTATAATGGTTAACCAATCTAATTGGCTAAGATAAAGAATTTGGTCATGAGTGTTTCTTACAAAATTTTATTAGGAGGATTTAGAACAAAAAGTTATAGGTAGATTATGGTGGTTATAGGTAGATTTAAAAATGACATACAAATAAACAATAAATTGTTTTTTTATTCAAGGACAAAGTTTATAAATTACTGTATGTATTAATATAAATTACTCTATTGTGTATATTACCATTTGCAATTTACTTTATTTAAGTTATAAGGATAAGTTATACATTTCACTGATTAATTTATCAGTTATTGCCCTATATCTTTTTGTTTTGTGGTTATTGCGTCCGACAGTCATTGTGATTTATTATAATTTGATTTTAAGTTATTGCACAATATATACATTTACTAAAAACTTTATAATATTTTTCTGATACTTTGAACTTTCTACATGTAATTTGTTTTCTCGTCCTAACATAGGATGCGAAAATTAAAAAGTATTTGTGGTATGCACACCTTATTAGGCCATAAATCATCCATCATCCATTATGTACTACTCGGGAGCGTCTTATTTTATAAAGTTATTGCGCTTTCAGTAATTACTGGAGAAACATAAACATCGATCGAATTTCAACTGGCAAGGCAATACTGTCTAGTTAGCAACTTTGTTTGACTCAGTGCTGCTAAAAGGTAACTTTTGTAACCTTTTAGGTGATTTTTCAACTCTTTAGTTACTTTTAGGTTACGCTAATGAAAAGGTTACTTTTAGGTGACTTTTCGACATTTGTAGAATTAACAGAATTTCTTACAATAATGTGAATAAATATACCAAAGCTAACGACGTGGGCCAAAACCTTACCATAAGGTTCTGGTCTGGCACTTTACTTTCAGGTTTGTTATAAACATGAAGCAAATAGTTATAAACTAGTATCATTAATGTGTCAGGTATTTGTTTATATTCTTGTTCCTACTTTTGCCATGGGACTAGGTACTTACTTGGTTTAGCTAGGTACATACTCTAGGGGTTTTAGCCAAATCAGCAGGGATGGCGATCTAAAATCGATTTATCGAAGAATCAATTTTTTACCGACTTCAAAAAAGGTGGAGATTCTCATTTCGACTGTTTTTTTTATGTTTGCTACCTCAGTACTTTCGACTGGGTAAACAGATTTGGATGATTATTTTTCATTTGAAAGCTGGTGCTTCCCGTGTGATCCCATTTCAATTTCTTCCAGTTCTTGAAGTCGTTTTGATTCGTAAAAAATTTTTTTGGTCAAAATTTTTCGTTCTGAATCAAAATATAGCACTTAATCAATTCAGAGAATCGATATTTCACGCTAGAACATCAAAATTCGGTTTTTTCATTAGGTAAAATATTGAAGGTTAGTTTTTTAAATAATTCAGGTAACTTCTGAGAAGACCCGGCTGGCAACTGGCAACACTGGTTTGGCTTAAAGGGCTTGAACTCAGATCACTAAAACCTATTGGAAAGTAGAAAAAAATTATATTTTTATTCTATTCTCGTCTCGATTTTGATCGTATTTCTTGTGCATTATTTTATTTATTTCAGTTTTGTTATTTAGGTTCAATTATACTTTTTCGAATTACATTCAATATGTAGTAATAATAGGTAATGCAGTTGTTATTGATGTCAGTCAGTGTTGGATTAATTTGATATTTATTTCTATTTTGAGGAAGCTGTCTGTGGTTTGTCGGATAATGTAAATTTATTGCTTCGCTGTTTGCATTGGTTTTTGACGAATCAGATTATCGTTTCATAGTTTTATTGTATGCTTAAATTACAAGTTAATTTTAAATTTTCAATATTAGCTTGTACCTTTTTAATGTAAGCACAAAACGTAACAAGTATTTCAACGGTAACAATTGTAATAAATGACCGAGTGTTGCGTAGTTGGTATTTTTGATTAGTTTTCTCATTTTTGTGTCTTCAGCTAAGTTGTCTTGCGTTCTAGAAACTTCGCTTGTTAAGCATGATATCTACAGTTCATCTTTTAATAAAAAAGTCATAGCGAAGCCTTTCTATTTTTGAGTGTACGCTCTTTTCCATCCTATGGTTACTTGTAAAAAATTGCAAATGTGATTGTTGCCTCTGTTTTTAGCTATATATATTCTTTATGGTTTTAAATTGGATTAAATTTAAATAGTAAATTAATACAGTTACTAGCTATTGACGGATTATTTACAAATTCTTGTGGTCACTGTTCCACTATTGATGCATGATGTATTCAGTGTTATCGTTGCTCTTTCACTTCCAATTGTTTCCAGTTACTAAATGTAATATCTTGTAGTGATGTTACAACCCTGTTTAGCTTTGCTTATAAGTCTGCCTGGCGATGGAAGACTGTTTCATATTCAGCTTTAAATCATTTATTTCATCATTTCAAGTAACAATATAAATTCATTTATATAAAAAATAAATAAATTACTACATCATTAACTTTGCAATAAAGAAAAAAAAAAATAACAAAGATTGAAGTGTCTGTTGTAATTTCAAATTTCAAAACAGCAGCTTTCCATTAACAACACAATTTTTTAAAAATTTATGTCTGTTCAATCCGGCTATGCTTTGGAACATATATTTTGTGTTGCGGAAACCAAGCCCGCGAGTTTCAATTCAATTCAATTCATATATTTAGTGAAGAATATTGTAATAAAATAACAAAACAATCCCAATAGTACCATGAAATATTTTGATAGTATTTTATAACAGTACTCCTACTGTAGAAGAAGTAGAACAAACATCCTTTGCATTAGAGGCCTATGCATTATACTTTTAAAAACTGTTGATGTATTGCGAGGTGATGTCATTTTAAAAACAAACTATATACATTTCAAATATTTCTTAAATAATGATAAAAGGAAAGATTAAACATACCCTATAAGCACCAAAATAGTTTGTACACACAGCAACTCTGCCGTGCTTGTAATATATACAGTAAGTGCCTCGGACGCACACACAAGGTGGTAAAAAATTTCAATTTTGCTTTTGACACTTCTCCCAAAGTATAAATTAAACCTAAGTTTTCAAAAATGTTTAAGAAAAATATAGGCTTGTGTAACATTTTGTCTATTTTCATTGAATTTAGAAATAATATTTAAATTGCAAAGTTTGAAAAAATATTTATATTAAGGAATTAATAATTAAAGAATAACGGTTTTTTAGTATATGTACAGTAAGTGAGTGACTTACTGTAACATTTGAAATACATACTGTAATTATGATTACGGAATGAGGTTAATGTTTAAATAAAATAACAAAAATTGCACAATTTGCCTAATGATACTAAATCACTTACTGTAATTATAGCTAGGAGCAATATGTAAACTTTGGCATCTACCATAAAGCACCGGAACCATATTAATTACTCTTCTTCGATATTATTTGTAGATAAATGAAACAAAAGAGATCTTATGAAATAAAAGTTTAATAGAATAATTACACAACTTTGGTAATACTATTTAATTGTAAAATAAGTTCCATGTATTTACAAAAAAAAAAAAAGTATATATGTATTTGTATCAGTTGTCTAGTACTCCATAACACAAGCTCTGCTTATCTTGGGACTAGATGGCGTTGTGTGTTTAGATGTCCGAAATATTTATTATTATTATTTATTGAATTTTAAGCATTTACAATTTTATTATAAACTAACTAAAAAAAAAACAATTCGTGTCTGTACAATCTATTTTGGACATGAAACAATCATAAACCAAATAAACCAAGCTCTGTAAAAATAACACCTTTACCATACCTTTTTTTTTTTAATTCGTGTTCGTACTTCTTCATACACAATAAAAAAAACACCAAACACTGTTTCTAAAAAACTAAGACCGTATTTTCTTTGGAAAAAAATAAGGCACTTTAAATTCTTTTATAACTCATTTATCCTCTGAGGATGGTTATTACAACTGTAATATAAAAAAATAATTTGGTGAATAATAAATTAATAAAATAATCTTCACATGCAACTGGGTGTCAAACCAGTGCCGGTTTTAATACTACCAGCGCCCTGGGCGATTTCTACGGCGCCCCCCAACTGCAATTAAAACCCATAAGAAAAAAGGGAAATTATATAATGAAATATACATTTATTAAAATAAACAATTATTTATTATAAAAAGCCGTTTATTAGAAAAAAAAACTAATAAAATTTTGCTTTTCTGGTCTTTCTATTAGTGAACTTTTTTATAAGGTTTTCAAAGTCGATGTTTTCAGCAATTTCTTTTCAAATGCCTTAACTTGCTAAGTTTGTCAATCTAGATTGTGATATTATTGATCGAAGATAGGTTTTTATCTCTCCTCTTCCCACTAGCTGTACAATTAAGGCATAGTCATTAATATCCGCAATGCTATCCATACATTTGGATACCTTTCTTGTTAGTTGCGATCTTTGATAAAATTTAAAACAAAAGTAGGAAACATTCTGATCAGGTAAAAAGGATTTCAGACTTACGAGTTTCCCACATAACATACAACCATGTATGTCTGATTTAGAGCCTACAGTCAATTTTATTTGGAGATCATCACACAGTTTTACAAGGTCGGATTTTTCCTGAATTTGTTTAATATAGTACAAAAAAGACCAAGATTCAGAGTAGTCATTTAACTGTCCGAACCTTTCATTAACTGAAATTAATGTAGTGTTCAAAAGACAGTTGAAAAATTCGGCTAGAGTAGTAGTCTCATGAGACACTTGAACATCAGTTTTCTGAGTTTCAATAGCCAAGTAATGTAAGCATCATAGCTTTTTTATAGTTTACAGTCCCAAGTGATAGGTTAGAATTTTCCATCGATGAACATTGTATTTATTTTACATCATCAATGGAGTCATCCTTGTATTTTTACTTTCCTTTGCGGAAATCCCCCGGATACCGCCTTGCTGGTGGCATGTCGGACTCGAATCGGCTAAAACCGCAGGCCTTCTCGCGTACTGGAAGCCGGGGAACCAGGTGCATCCTAGAAAGGAAAACCCTGAAACCCCGACGTACCTCGGGCCACCTACGGTTTGAAGATGACCCCCTCTTGTGTGGGAACTCCGATGTTCCCGTTGCTGTCCCCAAAATGTCCCTAACCGGGCCAGCTTCTGCTAGTGTGACAGATGGCCTCACCTGTCACCCCCAGGCTTGCGCTTATGAAGGACGGAGATCGTTTTGCGATCTCCAGCGCCTGAGTTGTCTGCGGTACCTGGCCCTGGCCTGGCGAATTGGGAAAGTTCGAAACCCCACCCGGTCCCACTTCGCCGTCTCCTTAGCAAACAACTTGATCGCATAAAAAGACGGCGGAGTTCCACGCGCTCTCGCACTGCAACATGGCCGCAATCATGATACCGAGCGAGAGAACAACCGCCACAAGATTACACCTCAGGCCCCCCCACGCCGGACATTCTGCCAGCGTGTGGAGCGCCGTGTCCACGGTTTGGCCATCCCAGTGGTGGCACTCAGGCGTTGGCTCCTTGCGCATCAGACACAAGTGATCTCCGAAGCATCCTTTTCCTGCGTTCGACGTTCCGTGATGTTTCTCGAGCCAAACCAATGGAGTCATCCTGAGCAGGATTTGTATCACAGCTTGTCACCTCTAATTTGGAAACTCTTTCCACAATCTCTTCAACACAGTTTTCAATCATCTAATCTGACTTGTCACATAGAAGCTCCACTACCTACTATACATTCATTTGTATTCCTAATAAAAATACATACAGTGGAACATAGCACCTCCTTCTTTTCGAAGTCGGTTAAAATTAATGTCACTCGGTAGTAGAAACGAAAAGTTACGAACACTGGCATCGCCACCTAGCATGTACCATCTGATTACTAAGTCGCGTCTGCTTGCTTTAAAATAATTGTAATATTTGTTTTGTACATATGCACAGATTTTATGAAAAAGCTGAGTTTGTTCCGCTTCGCTAAGAATAACGCCAACTCTTTTTAACTGAAATGTTAAAAAGAGAAAGACAATGTGTTTCTCAATGATTAGGGATTCCGGGTAAAATTAACTGCATGCAGTGCTCCGTTCGAACAAATTTAATACAGCGTTCTATTCAAGTGTTGCAAACATAAATATTTTTTCGCTTAATTTAGGGAATTTACGAGTAAGTAGACATCATCGTAGCTGCCATGCTGCATGGCTGCATGTATGCCAGCTCCATAGAGTCTATGGTTTTCTATTTCCAAAGTAGCAATGTCAACTTCATCAGAATTCAGATATGTGCTTTTAAATCTTGGATCCAGTAATGTTGAAGTTATTAGAGCAGGATGTCCTTTGACGTAGGCAAATCGTCGATTCATTGATTCATGCAACCGTGTCTTCATGTTTCTCATTATTTCGCTTTCATTTTCGTCTAGTTTGCAGCTTTCTATTTAATAGTGATGTTAAAGAATTGCCAGTGAAATACATGCGTCATCATGGGACAGATCAAGTGCAGCTTCATAAAAAAAATTTAGTACCTCAGTATATATCAATCTCTCAGTATTATAATTTCCCAGTCCGAAGGCGAAAGAATCTCAAAACGATATGTTCAATTTAATAATTATTAAATTGAACGCGAAACTCTAAATCCTTAATATGATCACCACAAATGCACTATAGTCAATACCATGTACCTAACAAATTTTTGTTTACATATAGCATTAGCGAAAGAGTTAAATTAACCACAAAATATTTAAATCAAATCAAATCATTTATTTTGCAAACAACAACATGGGTATACAAAATCATATGTTATATGTATTACAAATGAGCAGCCACATTCTACCTCAAGGCATGCAAAAATATCAGTCATTTAAGACCATAAACATTTGTTAACAAAATATAGCCTAATAATTACAGTCGAACAAATTATTATTAAGTTAGAACAAATTATGTTAGTAAGATAAATAAATGTCAAAAATTTAATGTCAAAACAATTTTTATATAGTATTGTCATTCTTAAAGTCAATTACACTATAATAACACTTTGCAATCAATATATTTTTAAATTTATTTTTAAATAAGTCTATATTATTATTTTTAATGTTAGATGGCAGTTTATTATAAATTTTAGGCGCAATACACAGCAAACATTTACTCATCATAGTTGTTTTAGCACTGTGTAAGCACAATCTATTATCGTTGCGCCTGTCTCTTTTTACAACATCAGATAGGCGCTGAAAGAGCTCAGGATATTTAGATTAGAATAAAACCACAATTATATAATCACTTATTGTGATCGTCACTTGCAGCGGCGCTGGAACACACTGATGATACAACGTTTTCAAAATAAAGTGCTCAGACAATACCCTTGTATATGCACCGTGGTACATTCGAATGAACGACCTCGATCGGGAACGTTGAGAATATCCAGCTCCTCGACAATACGAACGTTACAAGGAGACTTAAAAGGATAAAACCCTTTGAGTTAGTTAAGTGAAAGTGCGAAGTGAACAAAATACTACCATTTTAGTGCAGTCCTCAATTAATTAGAGGCAATAAGAAAAGTGGTAATGGACACAATCTTATACTATTGTTTTATTAAGTTAGGTCAAAGTAAAATTACTCATTAGTCAGTAGACTAGATCGCAATAGCAATGTCCTACTTGTATTAGTATGGCATTTACAGAAAAAAAAATCAATTCTAACTGACTGTACTGTGATATATGTAAATAATATTTAAAATATAAAAGATATTAAAAAAGATACAGATAATTTTATTTATTTTTTTAAAGATACAGGTAATATTTAAAAAAAATCTAGTTACAGTTTTCTTTTATTTCCAACTAGCTGATCCGGCGAACTTCGTACCGCCATATTTACATCTGTCTCAGTCTCCCGTTGCGGACAAAAAAAAATCTGGTTATTATTTAATTTTTATTGTACACAAACCTTGTCCTAACAATATACAAACACACATAAAACAAAAGAATGTTTAATTTGGTGCAGCCAATCAAAACTTATGCGTTGTACACGAAGTTTCATTTCGGGATAAATTTTTATATATTTAGATTTTATTTTGTTTAGGATTAAGTACATATCATGTTCATATTTCAATTAAGCTACTTAACGATAGTTATACATACTATACGAACATATACCTAGTATTATATTACAAATGACCTAGCTGGTGCCCGCGGCTTTGTCTGCGCAGGATTAGTATTTCGAGTAGTTTATGTAAGCGTGGCGTAGAAAAGAACTAACATTATGACATTAAAATTATCACATAAATATTTTATAGGTCGCATTTAAAAATATAACAGCCTGACAATATATACTGCAGTATATATGCAATATGCTGCAATATATACGACTAACATTTTATAACAAGTTGTAACAAATGTAACAAGCCCAGAGAAGAAACATTTGGGGCATTTCAATTTAAATTTTCGATCCACACCCAATTTTTGCCAGATAGCTTCCGATATATTTGCACATCCGTAGTCTAGGTGTTTTTATAGTTACTACACAGCACTCCATCACCAACGTTACCATTGCAAAATCCACACTTCATTATAGAATTAAAATAAAGTTTAAGGTTTAGAGAAAAGGTTGAAGATCTATTTTAAGAGACCAGCAAGCTGCGCGTGTCTACAAGTTGTGCGCGCACAAGCGAATGAAGTAAATTTTTGAATATTAATGACTGGTAGCTTAGTTTTAATATTATCGCGAGAATTCGTTTAATTCATGTTGGCAATGTATTCTCGAAGGTTAGTTAACACCGACATATATTTTTCTTCAATTTCTATGAAAGGCTCATTATCCTCGTCTATTAGAGTGCAGATCTCATAACGGATCGCCTTGCAGCTTGCAAACAAAGTAATTAAGCAGTTTTTTTAACGATAGCTCCTCCCTGTTTGAAAGTTGCAACGGCGTTTCCTTAATGGAATTTATAAGCCTTTTGAGACTCCCCTCTAATGTGGCCGCGCTTGCGGATGAGGGGCTTTAATGTGTCATAAAAGCCATGGTTAGTATTTAACAAAATTACACTTGTGTTAACTGTTACAATCAATGTAAACATTAAAAAATATCGCTTACACACATAAACATCGTTTTGTTATACGATAAACTGATATAACAAAAGTTTACTGTTAAATTGAAATGTGAACTAAGAAGACAATCTCGAGTTGATAAGCAAGGCAATACGTAATGGCGAACGTATGCGAATCGTTCGAACTCGAAAATATAATGTTGTACTATAAGTACACGATCCCAGTGTAAAAACAGTCGTATGCGCAAGTAAGTTAAATAGTGATTGATAATTTACCTCTTCTTGACAAGTACCCTCATTTGATTCCATATATCGGATATTTTTAAAGCGGCAGACCACAGCATGGTATCCTATTTTCTTGCAATTTTTACACTGCATGTTTCACAGGATATTTGAATCTATGCACCTGATTACACCTTGTGCATTTCCCTTGGACAGAGTTGCTTCTTGACCTTGATGTTTGTCTCAACTCTGTGAGCTTGGTTTGTCTCCTTGAACAATCATGTTTTAAGTACATTATATTATTATTGTCCGTAGTTTCATTTGAATAACCGCGGATTGACTTTGTGTTATGACCAATAATTGTGCTAGCTTAACAGCTTTATCCAATGTTAATTCAACTTTTTCGAGCAATTGTTGTCTAATAAAGTCGTACTTATTGTTCGTATTACAAATCAAAATAATTTTAGTGAGTCTGTAGTGTATAACCAGAACGACTAAGCTGAATAATCAGAGTCCTTTCCACTCAATAATAATTATTTATCTACTGTAAGCAGCACTATACAAAGAGTCAGGGATAATCGTTATATCTTCGTCGTGAAAAGAATTCTTTATATGTATATTCTTGACAGAACTGTTGACTGTCGTCGCGTAGCAATTCTCCCGGACCACCGCGCATGCGTGTTGAGATGATGGAGTAACGTTGGACGCAGGATTAGTGATGTGCGCCATATTACCCCCATTCGAGACTGTACGATCTGCGGACATAAGATGTTTAGGAAATTTTATCGCCCTGCCAGACCGAGAGGTCTTTGTAGGCAAACAAACAGGGCTTTTGCCACAGCATCTTATGTCCGCAGATCGTACAGTCTTGTCCAATACAATAAATTCACCCGTTTCTTTATTAGTTTCTGGGTATATTGCATGATAAAATATTGATTCTGGGGTTGTTACAATAAAATTTATCACACCTTTACCATTCAGCCGTCAACAATGAGAGTAAGAGCCAAATAATGATTAATTTTAACAGTAATATCTTCTTTTATTCTTGAGTATTCGGCATCTAAAAGTCTATTGCTCAAGGCGTGTCTCGTCGGCACTTCGTATGTCGGGTCGAATAGGTGAAATACATGTTTCCAGTGTTCTGATTCAAGCAGAGACAATGGCACACCACTAGCATATATTGCCCTAGCTAAAGCAACATTTATATCATCGTGATCCGGAGAAGTAGGATGAACGGACGAAGACACACTCGTATTTTCGTGACAACTTTGTGGGCTGTTAGCCTGTTGTGCGCTTAAAGAAAGTGATACGGTTGCTGCTGCCGGTGATGTGGAAACAGTCAACCTTTGAGGTGATTGTGATGTTGATGCGTTATCTTTTGGCTTGAACTTCATTTTCACCTCTTTAGGGCATTTTTTGCAACTTAAAATATGTAGTCTTAGTTTATTTGCCATAGCATATTTATATTGTGTAGAACAAAAGCAACAAACAACATGTTTTTTACCGTCACTATCATTTAGTGTCGAAAAATGTTCCCACACGGCACTCGTAGGACGCGGCATAATAAAAAAAACGACGAAGAGTAATCTCCACTTCACTTAAACAAAACAAACACGTCCACAACTGGTAGTTGCGCTATCTGAACTAACCTCTCTGCAATATCTGTGAGTACGATACGCGAGCGAGCGACGTACAGTCAAAATGGCAATGTCGCGCGCGTATACGCGACGTTGCCTCTTTGATCCTATTACGCTGGCGTATCGCCGCCTCTATCCTTAAGTTTAAGAAAAAACAGTCCGCGGCAGTATAAAAAAACACGAAGAGTGATCTCAACGTCACTGAAACAAACAAGTCCACTACAGGTGATTTTAATTACTATGTTACGTTATGTGAATACCGACTCTTCAATGCAAATTCTGTAACAACGCTACGTGCGAGATGCAACCAAAGTGGCAACGTTGCGCTTGCATACACGCGTGGGTGCTACCTTGCCACTTTGATTGTATCTCTGAACTAACCGACTCTGCAATGCAAGGTTTGAGTCCATACGCGACGTTGCCACTTTGGTTATATTACACTCGCGTATCGCATTCGCAGATCTTGCTCACTTTGATTTTTCTATTCGTTGTTCAGAATTCGAAGAGGTTTTCTGCATATTCTTATTAAGAACAATTTTTTCATAAGTCGTGGAACGAACCTATTCTAAAAAGTTATATTTTTATAAATAATACTTAATGTTTATAAAATAATACGCTTAAATTAGCAACTATTTTGTTCAAAATTTGAACATGTTCTTTTATGGCGCAGTCAGGTATTCAACCGTTTAAAACAGTTTATTTGCGGTGTTGAACCGTTGATTATGGTTTTAAACCGTTTTTAACAGTTGTTTTACAACTACCGTCGTCGCGTAGCAATCCTCCCGGACCACCGCGCATGCGTGTTGAGATGATGGAGTAACGTTGGACGCAGGATTAGTGATGTACGCCACAAGTCGTTCTGTCAACTTGCCTAAATTACACATCTGTGCTTTCCATTTTAATTTTGTGACATATTCTTCAATATGTTTATTGTCTTGTTTAATTGGCTACTTGACTGTTGTAAAAATAAAATAAAAAATGAATTGAATATCGTAGCTTATTAATCAACAATAATTATAAAATAATTACTTTAACAAATTGCCCAATGGATGTATTTTATTTTTATGAAATAAACTTGCAATTTTTTATTTGTTGACGAGAAAGACAGAAATGCCGTCGGCCATATTGTCTGTAGTGCGTGACGTCATTATTTACAAATAATAAAACGCAAACAATATTGCCGCTGTCCGTCACTGTTCTCTTTTCTTTTAGTAATTCTGCTGTGTGAAATATAATAGAACCAGGATTTATAAAAGGCGATAGTGCAAATCTGCCTACGGTATATTCCTATATGGTTGCAAATTTTTTTGTATGCAATCAATACTTTTGCTCTGCAGAGTTTCGGAATGTAAAAACTACCATGTAAGTAACTCTTATCATATCAAAGTAATACAACAATATTATGAATGATTGAGTCTGAATATCCCGTTTCTGTACTTCATGCATTGTGTCTCCCTTTGTGATGAGAGAAGCAAATGCTGTAATATTAAAATAATATACATAAGTGTGAAAGTCAATGTGAAATTATATTCATAAAATCTGATCCTTTCTTGATATCATTGTCTTAAAACATCGAATATTAGACTTAGATGTAATGTTGTTTTGTTTATTATTTCAGATCTTCGCGATATAGGATATGTTCAGCTAAAAAGAGAAGTTGGTTTGTGTGTGATTAAATCGAAGATATCCCCTGATCACAAGGTCCGCCAAAGGCCATATTCAGTGTCCATGGTCATTGATGAAAAGGAAAGTTTAGTTCAAAGTGTCCAATGTGATGACTGTCCTGCTTGTAATGGTTGCTGCAAGCATGCAGTTGCTTTACTTATGTGGTCACATAGAAAAAGTGAGGAGCCATCTTGTACAGCCACACAATGTTACTGGAAGAAATCTATACTCTCCAGAGTGGGCAGTACTATTAAGTTCAAGAAAATTTGTGAAATGGGTGGTAATAGCATTAGTTCCCTAGCGACCCAAGTAAATGAAGGTGTACTATTTGACTTCATAGAGGAGAATAAGGAAAGGAAATTGAAGAATTGCCAGATATTAAAGCATCAATCTGATTATAATTATGAGGTAGTCCAGTTGCTTTCTTTATACAATTTAAGCTCGAAATATAATACTGTAAATGATTGTAAAACATTCATAAGCAATATATTTCCAATTTTTACCGATGAAAATGTTGGTTATGTGGAAAAGCTGACTAGGATGCAGCACAAAAGTTCAGCATGGTATGAACTTAGATATGCACTAATTACAGCATCTAAAGCATTTGATGTGACCCGCTGCAAAGGGGGCGTCCATAAATTACGTGAGGTGTTTTTTTTTTTAATTTTCTGCCTCTCCCCCCCCTGGTGAGATGTCGTGAGATTTTATTCAACCCCCTCCCCCATCTCCCAATTTTCTCTTTGTAACTCTTAATGATTTTTTTTTAATATTCAATCGCCAATTCAAACTGCAGACCATATTTCAGCCAAAATATCCCCTGCCTTTTTGAATTCTATTATCCTTTTCCAGACTTTCGTCTAATGTTCTGCCGCTAGAGTCAAGAAGTGTCCCAAAAGAATCATGGGGAAGAACAACGCCTGTTAGTTCTCGACTGAGTGGAGCCATGCGTCTCTCTACTCTGTTGAATGCGCTCCTGCCAGGGGCATTAGTCACAATAAATACTGCGTCCAAATCATATTGTTTAAAATGCTCTATGGCGTGTGCGATCACTTTGCGATATCGTGGATTCTCGTCAGGCCCTCCGTCACTTGAAATTATAAGAACAGGTTTAACTTTGCTGTCTAAATTCTTTATAAATTTGGAAAAAGACTCAGTTGTTAAAAGAGTGTCCAAGTCTTGAGCGTGACTAGTTGCAGTTGACGAAGAGTGCTTGCCACTTCGTATTGCTATGTAAGTTGGTCCACTATATGAAACAGCTTCTGGTTGTCCCATCTCATTAGGTTTCACTTCACACAAAGCATACACGCTTGGAATTAATTTGTGCCTCGAAGCAATCACAAAGTTGTGATCTGGTAACGACACTTTATATTCAACGTGCATTAATAATGGCGCCTGCTTGTTTGCCGCTGTCAGGCCGATGGGGACGCGGCTTTGTCATCCTGAGATAAAAAAGTTACGGAGTCAGGACCAAGTACTGAGGCTATCGTTTCCAGCGACCTTATGGAGGCCACAGACTTTTCTGGTCTTGGTGTGCCTTATGATGATCAGCTTCAGGACGACTCAGCTAACTAAATCACTTATTGTTTTTAGCAATTCAGACTTCTTTTTCTAAACGTGGGCGTCCAGGGCCATCACGAGGCGTCAACGACTTAGCTGCATCGGGATTCTTTGAACATAGTTCAATTAATTTTTGTTTTTGATTTTCTGTGCGTCATAGAGTACACTCTTTGATTTTCTTTAAGCTTGAGCTTCTTGTCACAAATGTCAATTTCTCACTGTACTGACGACTTGTACGACGACTGACTGTAATCGAAATTAAGTGTCCTACAAATAAAAATACATTTGTGAAATACATATATAATAATAAGGTAGCTGCCAAATATTATGCACAAGTGCAGTTGCAGATGCATGCCACAAAATTAAAAAAAGTTTGTTCTATGTGGCATCATGGGCCTTTGAAAATAATATTGTTATCACTAAATTGCAAATTGATTATGATCCCAAATATGTAAAGGAGTTATTGATTGACGCCACTCACACGTCCAGCGCGCGCGCCTTGATTTCGGTCTAACGTCCAGCCGTTCGCGGCTCTTGACCGCCGTTGACCTTTGCAGCTGAGCGCAATAAAAACCTACGTAACTACGTAACCGTACAAGCTAGAACAAAGAAAGAGATATGAAAAGAAAGTTCAAAGTATACAGAATAAACTTATGTACATTGTTTAATAGTAAATTACTATATAGAATACATAAAGTCGGGTTAAACGTAGAATTCAGAAAAAAAAAACAAATTCATTTTTATCTTTTTACATTACAAGGAGCGATTGTTGCATTTTTGTCAATAAAATAATTTAACAACAAACTACACTTATTTCCCTTTCTAATGGTATAAAATTAATATATTTAATTGAATCTAAGTATTTAAATAAACCGAGACAAAACCACTACTCTTAAAAGTTTTTGCGTGCAAATTTTAGCGCTTTCAACTTACTCGCGAAGGCGAAATAATAGCAAAATGGCCGCCCCTAAGGCCGTCCCACTCACGTAAGTTTAATCAAATAAAGAAGATGGTATTTATGAGTTGCATTGCTCATCATATTTTGTGAAGTTGTTTTTTTTTAGTTTTATTTATTTAAACAACTAAATAAAACTGGAGCGTCTGTTTGTAATATGAAAATAACCGCTTTTTACTAAATGCTTATGTATGTATGTATACACGGTACACATACCAAAAATGTAGTTAAAATTTTTTGTCTGTTTGTTCGTTTCAGGTAATCTCTGGAACGGCTGGACCGATTTTGGCGGGATTTTCACTGGCAGGTACCTGATGATCCAGGGAGTAACTTAGGCATTTTTTTTTAGACTAACTATGCCCCGCGGCGTTACTCGCGGTACAACAATAAACGCGGGTAACACCGCTGGGTTCAGCTAGTTAAAAATAAAACTTAAATTTCACAAAGTTGAAATAATATCTATTTATTTAATTATTAATTGTTTACTTGCTTTATGTTTGTATTAATGTATTAATTAGCACTATTTTAATTGTGTAATGGTGAAAAATTGATGATAATGAAAGAAATTAATAACTTGAATTTTGAGGAAATTATTGTTGCATGCTGGAAAGCAGAATGTGATGTTCTAAACTTATAATTTGACAACAATGTAACCCATTACCCATATTCGCAATAAATTTAGTTTGAAATTTATTGTTTATTTATTTTTAGTTTATTGGATTTTCAAATAAAGACAAATAGTAAAAGTAAATATAGTTTTATTAACAATATATCTATACTAATACATAAAGCTGAAGAGTTTGTTTGTCGGTTCACGTCGCATTCCAGGCACTAGAGTTTGTTTGTTTGTTTGAACAAGCTAATCTCAGGAACCACTGGTCCGATTTGAAAAATTCTTGTACGTGTTAGATAGCCCATTTATCGAGGAAGGCTATAAGCTATATATCATCATGCTAAGACCTACAGGAGCTGAGCACCAATAAAAAATGTTACAAAACGGGGGAAAATTATCACGGCAATAGGAGACGCAAACATTATATGTGGTACTCCATAAAGCAACCCTCGATGCATAGGTTTACGTCGCATTCCAGGCACTTCCACGTTATTCTGGTTGAAACTTTCCTTCTCGAGCAGAACACACAGCGGCTGAATCGGTGCCCGTTTTTGACAGGGAAATGGCGGTGCGTGAGTTGGGGTTTGTCTCGTCGTTGTTGGCTTGTAATCACTCCTGGTCGTACAGTTATGAGTCGCGGCTCCGTCGTCAAGTCAATTTGTCTATGTAGTTTCAACAAGTCTTCCGCCAAGGTCAATCTGAACTGTGTATGTGAAATTTTGAATTTTGAGTGATTATAAATAATCCAGGAATTAAAAAGTGCCGTGTTAAATAAGCGTCTGAAAACTTTCTTGTACCAAACTTTGTTGCGTGTGCGTTCTATGGGCTGAGCAGACAGGAATTGGTCTTTCCGGTCCACACCTCCCATAGATTTGTTGTAGCTCAGAACAACACTTGGCTTGTAAGTCAGTCGATCATATTTTTGTCGAGTACCGATCATGGTATGTCGAAATCATGTTAACTAAATTAGCATCTCGCCATACGATGATGGCCAAATCAGTACAGTAGCTCACCATTACTTCCCCATGTCGAAGTTCCGTCTTTGTCACAGTCTTAAGTGAATCGGGAACGAATTCCCGATTCAGTCAAGTTGTCCCATAGCAGTCAGTCTGTTGTCGTTTTAGACAACGCGCTAATAATGGACTATTATAAAAATTGTCCATTATTAGCATATGTCCCCGGTGAAGTAATGGCTCTACCAAGTCGTAAACAATTTTGGCAGTCGCATTCTCGGGATGTACTTCGTTACTGTCAGTCTGGTCAGTCGTTTCCAGCTCAACAGGTCTTTCGTCTGTGTCATCAATGTTGTTATCGCCAGACATTGTTGTAGTCGCAGTCGTCGTCTTGTCTTTTCCAATATATATCAAAAACTTCCAAAGGTAGCCGGAAGCAGACTCACACAACTCGTAAGTTTTGACGCCGACTTTAGCAGCCTTCACCACTTCAGAAGTGATTCGTCGATAACAATGTCTTGCGATGGATAGTACAAGCTCGAAAATTTGTCATTGAAATAGTCGGACACGAATTGTATTTTGCTCAGTTTAGTCCGTTCGGTAATTGTCTCATTGTCAACGAAATGTAACATAGATTTCAGCAAAAGAAATCTATTATATGACATAATACGGGAAAAGTATGACATTGTGCCGAAACTATTAAATCTAAAATAGGATTCTTCCTCCGGAAGTGGGAAAAGACCTTGTAGGATTAACACGGCCAAAAAGCTGATGATTTCATCTCTGTCCGTCGGCGTCCATCTATACAGCCGTGCAGTCGGGATGAATTTATTTATTCTTTTTAAATATTGAATTTTCTGGTCGGCGTATCTGTTTGTTTCCGCACAGATCATGTCAATGAAGTCCATGTCCATCATTTTGTAAAAAACGTCCACAATTCGTGTCTGGTCAGTCACAGGAAAAGTAGGGCCTGCAGTCCCAGTAAAATTTTCTCGGCGTCCCGTGAATACATTTTTGTCCTTTGTCCAAGTAAAGTCGTAACAGTCAACTAGAGCAATGTCACGTATAGCCGCGTCATTCAGTCGGTCTTCTTCTTTTAACACACAGGTTTCGTAAGGCGTCAGATCAGCCGGAACTGAAGGCTCCGATGACGCGTTACGAAACACTGTGTTGTACGTCGTGTCTATGTCATAGTCCAAGTCATTGGCTATGTCCATGTCACAGTCGCTGAGGTCGTCGGTCAATTTAAGCCACTCGTCCTTCTTTTTGTCGAACCCCTTCTCATAGATCCCTGAAAAAAAAAATTGTAACATTAATATTAATCATCTTGCAGTCTGAAATATTTCAATGTGATTGAATAAATAACAAAATATGTACCAGGTTGTGCAGGTGCATGTTGTGCACTTGTACAAGGTGCACTAGTATTATCCGTACTTAAATCACTCCCATAGACGTCTGAAAAAAAAAATTGTACCATTAATATTAATCATCTTGCAGTCTGAAATATTTCATGATTGTCTGAAAATGAATCTTTAAAAATATTTACTCACCAACTACTTCAATAGTCACGTCTCGCACGTCCCTGTGAGTGTGTGAGTGCGGGGGCACTAATTGTATATTTTCTAAAAAAGCAAATCAAATAAAACATTAAAAAAGTTACAAGAACATCATTAATATTAATCATCTTGCAGTCTGAAATATTTCATTGTGATTGAATAAATAACAAAATATGTACCAGGTTGTGCAGGTGCATGTTGTGCACTTGTACAAGGTGCAATTAATCATCTTGCAGTCTGAAATATTTCATGATTGTCTGAAAATGAATCTTTAAAAATATTTACTCACCAACTATTTCAATAGTGGCGTCTCGCACGTCCATGTGAGTGTGTGAGTGCGGGGGCACTAATTGTATATTTTCTAAAAAATCAAATCAAATATTAAAAAAATTACTAGAATACACATGAACTTTTAGACAATAAAAAATCATTACCCAGAATAATAATATTCTGATTTGGCCGTTCCTCTGGCATCATTAAACACGGCTCCCGTTCGGGCGATGGGACTCTACAAAAATGAAAGGTATGTAGTCGTGATTCAATTCCTAATTATTGTACATAATAAATTTACACTTACCTGCTTCTTTTACGAGGTGGTGCGTCGGGCAGGATACACCTTGCCGTTTCGGCAAGTCTTTTACGACACAAGAGGTACTGCCTGACCGCCGCAGGCAAAGCTGCCACACGCTTTTGCGTGAGCTGCCGTTGGGCGCGGACGATGTCCAACTCTCTGTTACAATCAAATAATGTAGCAAAAATACTAAATCGAGAATAAGTCATACAATAAAACCTGTTCACATTATACTTGCCTCAATGTTTGGGAGGGTGGGCTATTATTTTCGCGCCCCCCAAGCCCCCCACGGACTCCTTGGCCTCTCCGGCTACCACGGCCACAACGACCCTCCCTGTTCCCTCCTTCTTGAGGTAAGGCAAGTGGTAAGCCGAGGTGGGGCAGTGGTCGTGAAACTCCACGACCACCGCGGCCTCTCCGACCACCACCCACGCCTCTCCACTTCCTCCGAAGTTGATGCATGAGACCTTTCAGTAGGAAAGTTGCAATTTATGTGTAGTTGAAATATTATTAAAAAAACTCAAGAAAAATTGGGTGCATAAGCAAATAAAATGCGAACATGAAACACGTGTATCTCAAAACGACAGAAGTAATGATTTTTGATAAAATAATAATAATTATTATTATTTCGGGCGTAAATACATACACATTATACATAGAAAACACCCAAACTCCGAAACAAATATTTGCAGATCATACAAACATTTGATCCGACCCGGGAATCGAACCCAAGACCTCAAGACCAGCAGTCGCGTAAGCTACCACTGCGCCACCGAGGCAGTTAATAATAAATAAATGAAATAAATTGAACACAAATAATTCTTCTTATTACTAGAATCAATATAATTACACAAAAATAGTCAAATTGAGAATCTCCTTTATTTGAAGTCGGTTAAAAACAAAGTGATGAAATTAATATCTCAAAACAAAAATCAATACAGAGCATGAATCATATATACCCGAAACCAAAAAAAAGTTAGTCCAAAACCCAAAAGCGCAACTTAATCCAATATTAGTATCATCTCGTGCAAAGAAATAACAATCGTGCAAAACAAAAAATATTGCGAATATAATTTCGACGTTAATGCCACGTCCGTGGCAACAAACGGTGCCACGCCCTACAAGCCTGAGGAACACATTATATTATTGAGGAATCTTCAATGAATTTAACATATTTTTATGTTGTAAAGATATTATTCTGCTTATTAAGAAATCTAATTTGATATTTTATATGCAGTTGTGTATAAAATGTGTTAACAAAACTAAAATTGATCGGCGCGAAAAGCGCCTCCATTTTGTTCGAAGCATCAAAAGTTTAAAGCTAAAAATATACTAGATTTATTACATAAAACTGTAATATGTAAACATAATCGTGAAACCCAATTTGTCTAGTTTGTTTTGATGCATAACACTTGTACGTTAAATACAATAAAACTAGAGTACTTACGACATATTTGCGGAGAGTAGTTCACGACGCGCACAACACTCGAGCGTAAACACGAGTCAACTGATGTTGGCCAAATCTCACGGTCCAATCAAAATATTTCCATGGCCCTCTGGTGTTTTTTACTCGAATTAGTTTATTAGCTTCACATAGAAGCAATGAAAACCTACCAAACAGTACCCTATTTCTTATAATGTAAGATTTAAATTCAACTGTGCGCCGTGCTGAGCAGTGGCAACGACTGTGGCCGTGGACGTAAGACACTACTTTTGTTTTGGCCACACGTGTGGCCGCGAACGTGTGAGTGACAAATATTTATCCATTGATATTTAATAGTACAAAATAAAGGAATGTTATAAGTTCATGTATTTCTAATTAAACTGTCCTGTAGATTCAACAGTGCACATGCAATTACAACACAGTCATCTAAACATCTTAATAGTTTAGAATTTACCACAGAATGAGGTTTTAACGGAAAATTCTCGCAGGCGCCTAATAACATTCCAATATAAATAAATAAATAAATATTTCGGACATCTATTACAAAACGCCATCTAGTCCCAAGCTAAGCAGAGCTTGTGTTATGGGTACTAGACAACTGATACAAATACATAAATACTTTTTTTTGTAAATACATACATATTATGCATAGAAAACACCCAAACTCCGAAACAAATATTTATAGATCATACAAACATTTGGTCCGACCCGGGAATCGAACCCGAGACCTCACGATCAGCCGTCGCACACGCCAACCGCGAGACCAACGAGGCAGTATAATATGAATCCTTAAGCTTGCTATCTGTTTTGTTCTGATAATTTTGAATTTGATGAAACACTTGGAGGTCTCACTAGATTAATTCCTTTTTGCAATAAAGGTCCTTCTATATGTTTGAATCCTCTATCTGCAAATATAGATACACCCGGTTCTAAACAATCTAAAAAAACAATTTTGTACTAATTCGACATCAGTGACTCTGCCACTGCTCTGCATGAAATAAAGTTGATAATACCATCTGGGGTGCTACTGATAAGGTATTTGGCAGTATTCGCTTTTTTATATTCGGACCAAGTTAAGGCCTGCTCTACAGATTTAGTAGATTTCTGAATTTCAATTTCAAGACAGTCAATTACGCAGTAAATATTACTGTAATCATGACGAAATGCCATTGGCAGGTTTAGTTTGACTGTTCTCCTATTTGGTCTAATAATAAAAGGAAGTAATACACTTTTAATAATAGGAATGGATTTTATAAATATTTTACTGGCATATGACAATGATATGCCAAATTGATCTCCAAGCTCAGAAAAAGGTGTATTTAGTCTATTTTTTTTTAAGCACAACAATATATGTTCTTCAGGAAGGTTGGTATGTTTTTTTATGATAGTCATCAAAATAACAATCCTTTGGAATATCTGTATAATATCTGGGATTATTCTTAATTAATCGTAGTGTATTGTCAATGGACATTTAATGGAAATTTTCTTCATCACATTTCTTTTTAATTTCAGCCAGTTCATTCTGCATCTCCTGATCGCTGCTGGTTGATGTGATCACAATAAAGACTGAATAGACGAAGTGTCAGATTTTGATTGTTTAGAAGGTGTGGAACTGTTAGAAGATGATAATTCTACCCCCTCACTTCCAAACAATAGTCTTCTGTTGCTTTTTGGATTTTTTAATTCAATGTCAAATGGTACTTTTATAGGTGATGTTGCAATATATTTAACATTATTAGCCTTGAACGGTAAGGTATTTTTATCCTTCACTTCACTTTTGGTTTGTGTGGCCTTACTTCTGTACTTTTTTGTCAAACAAATTTGAACAATTTTATCGGTTGTATCAGGACAAGCTTGTATCAACTTATCTTGAAAATTAGTTAAGCATTCATTCTTCTCAGTGGACGATTCATAATCTGAAACAATCACAAGTACATGAAACATCTATTTACTTCAGGCCCCTAGAACAAGTACTTTTTGCTATTTAACTACTAATAACATTTTTATTGCAATTTTTTCACGAACCACTATTGCTTGTGATTCTGGAAGTTTCTGGCATTTCATTTTCTTTTTCCTGAGAAATAATTTCTTGTAATGTCTCCATACATTGCCTTTTTATATTAACTGAATGAGGCTGTGGAGGAGCAGTACGTTGTGTTCTGTCCGGTTGACATTCAAATCGTGAAGGCAAACAGGCTTCATTATGATTTTATTAACACAGACCATTATAGTATATTTAATGTAATTTTCCATATCGTATATATAGTAACTGCTCAGTTTGCTCATACGACAAAATTTGTAACCAAGTGTGTATTGTGTTTTTACAACTAACATAATTTAGTTTGTAGATACTTAGTTCTCTATTTAACCTGTTATATAAAAATGGACCCAGAAAAGAAAAGAACCTATTTGAATAAACGAATTTTGATCTTAATTGTGAGTTACAAACTATTTTGTTACTCACAATTAAGTTACGCAGTATTGGACGATGGGTTGACATAAAGACAAATAAACTTGAGTGATCAATTTAGAATCCGCTATAACTCGCAATTTTTTAAATACATACATTAATTTACGAACTCTATTTACTAAAATTTCAATGTTTTTTCTAAAGGAGACGGTATTGTCAATTATTATACCTAGATATTTTATGTTATCAGTTTCCTGGATAGTAGGACAATTGCATAGAGACAGTGACAGATTGCAGCTGGAGAGGCGTTTTGAGTTATGTGCATGGTAAAGTGAATATATTTAGTTTTTTCAGTATTTAACGTTAGGAGGTTATTTTCCAACCAGGTATTTACAATAACAAAGCCAGACTGGGCGCTCTGATACAGTTCGTTGCTAGTTTTTGCGGTAAAAATTAGGGCCGTGTCGTCAGCATATGTTATTATTTTTCCACGTTCTAAAGTAAGATTACAAAGATCGTTAATATATACAAGAAAGAGCTTGGGACCAAGGATACTTCCTTGGGGTACACCAAATTCTGGTAATTTTCCATCACCGCTCACGACATTTCCTATCTTAACACATTGCTGTCGATTGCTTAAGTAGTCTGCAAATATTTTAAGCTGCGTGTCCCTTATACCAAGAGTCTCCAATTTGTTTAGCAGTGATGGAATTGAAATGATGTCGAGATCTAAAAAGATCCCCAGAGTCTGATTACCCTTGGTCAATTCATTAGTGATAAAATTTGTGCATGCACCGCATCAGCTGAGGACAGTTTATTTCTAAAACCATATTGCGCAGGTGAAAGAAAGTTATTGTGTTCTAGGTAGTTAACTAACCTACTGTTCATATTTTTTTCTAATATTTTTGATATCGAAGGGAGAATCGATATAAGCCTATAGTTGGAGACTAGTCCTTAGTTTCCGGATTTTAAAACAGGAATAACAACCGCCTTTTTCAAGCACGTAGGAAAAATCCCGTCCGAGAGACACACGCGAAAAATATGCGTGAGTGGAGGTAACAATATATGCTTGAATTGTTTAAGAATTTTATTACTTATATTATCCCATCCGACAGAACAATTTTTGCTCATACCTAAGATGATTCGTTCAATTTCACCTTCATCAGTGTCCAGCATGACAAAAAATTATAGACTAGGTTTATAACTGATATTTTGAAAAGGTGTAGAAGCATGGCTACAAGTTTGTTGCAGAACTCGTTCGGCAAATATTTTACTTACGTTCACAAAATAATTATTAACCTTGTTAGCTGACAACAATGGTAAAGTATTAGTATCTAATAAACTCGAGTTGGATTCACGGTGTTTTTACGTATAAGTGACATTTTTAATATGTTTCCAAATTTCTTTACTATTTCTACCTGCTCTGTGTAATATATATTTATATATAAACATTTATAGTCTAGTTTGTAATAAATATTGTCCTCACCGCTGCCGTCTTTTCACCGTCTTTCTCGGTGGCCCTTTTCCTAGGCCTTTTATTACTCTGGGCCGGGGGATTATCACCCCCGCCCCCGTCGATATCCATTTTTAACTCTCTATACTAAATTTTATTTATAACCACTCTACAATATACTCTAAATTACAATGGAAAAAAAGTTTTGCAAATTTGTTTAAAATTTACCGCCCTCTCTGCTCAAATTCCCGCCAAAGAATCTCAAATACTATCAGTCACTCACACAGAGTGACTGATAGTGTTGCCACTTCTGAAAAAAACGTGGAAATTATAAAATAGGTAATATGCAAAAATAAATCTGTTTGTTTACTATAAATTACAATTAGATTGTACCTATTTATGAGTAGTATAGTATTAGGCACTCTGTCCTACTTTCGTGGGACAAAACGCCCAATACTATTTTTGCGAAACAAGAAAATCTACAGTGGAACAGAATGCCCAATAAGAATTCTAGAATTGTTTGTAGTTTGCTTTTGCGGGCCCTTGTGTGAGCCAATAGAATGCACGAGAGATTGAAGCTTACGCCACTGGGGTGTATCTTCGTTGGTCTGAAGTTTTATTCGGACCGACGCTTTTCTGCAGAGGTCTTGTGCTACCATTTTACGGGCATTATCAGTTCGACACACTGAGATCCACGAGGTAGTCAAACCACTGTTAAAAACTCGACGTTCATTACCGTTTGCAATTCTATTCACAAAATATGTTGCTAGCAGGTTTGAGGAATTCATTTTGTATTCATACGTCCCAGAAGACCTCTGTTCCTAGTAGCAGGCCCCCTGGGCGAAAAAATTGGAGGTTGCTGGGTATACCCAGCTCATTTACGCGGATTTCTACTTCAGGAAGAACGTCGGTGATAACTCGTAAGACGTAACATGTATCACAGGTCGAGCTATACGTCGACTGTACCTGGATATTGCAGTGTTCGGCAATGCCTAGTGTCGCATTTTGAAGACCGGACGCGTATTGAGATTGATTTGTTGTAACGCAAGCTAACTTAGCCCGAGCCGCCTCCGTAATAAATGAATATTGCGAGCCATTATCTAAGAGGGCGCGCAATTTGAATATATTGCCATTGTTTGACACCTCAACCATAGCCGTAGCAAGAAAAGCTAGGTTTGAAGAGCCAGCAAGCACTGTAACTATCAGCGTAGGGCTGGCAGACGCGTTGTCACTACTAACAGTTGCTTCAAGGCTATACTAGGTATGTTGTTCGTGGATGATTCCACGTTAGTTAGTATTTCATGCCGTGATGATGATTGCGATTGACGTGGTTGAGAACCACTATGCAAGTTATTTGGTTTATGGAATAAAGTGTTGTACCTCCTTTAGCAGACGCGGCAATTGGTACGATAGATGATCATTACGTTATCAATTACTACATATTTGATGATCTCCTTTTCAGCGAAACGGCAGGAACTACGAAACGATAATTGGTTCACCTTAGAATCGGGTTCTCATAGTGTACGATTGTAATGTGTATGTATGTATATTTGTATAAATATATATGTATTTGCTTCGTGTATTATCTCTATATGTATATGTATGTTTATGTTTATTTTTATGTGTACCCTCTGTGCACCACCTACCTTACTAGATTTCTACACCACTCTAAGTTTGACTGGAAGAGAATGCCTTGGCCATTAAGTCCGCCAATGTACAAATGTGAAAAAAGTTTTAAATAAACAAATAAATAAATATTTTCCATTGATAAACCTTTGCATTTCGCTCTTCCACAGATATAGAATCTTGTTTACAGGCTAAACAGCCACCACGGGTAACTGAATCGAGCGGAGAAGACACAAATGATTTATACATTATCCGTATCAAACAGACCCTGTTCCTATGAGCACGTATTTACTGTTTCCAATAAATAAAATCAGAGATTAACAACCTTTTGTCAACATGAACTGTTCATCTTGTAACAATAAATTTAATGACGGTGTTCAGTGTAGTGCTTGTCAAAATCACTATGACTTTGGCTGTGCGGGTATCACGGAGCATGGATATAGGCGACTTGGAGCTGACAGGAGGGCGGCATGGAAATGTGCAACTTGTCGCATGACGTCGCCTAAACCAATAATCCCAAGGCAGGAAGACCAACTTGAATATATAATGAGTAAGTTGGATGTAATGGCTACAAAACTCGATTGTCTTCCTTCCCTTATAAGTGATGTAAAGGCCATAAAAGCGGATATGACAAACCTTCAATCTGCAACTGAGGGAGCACTGAAGAAAATTTAAGAATTTGATTCTCGAGTGAACGCGGTTGAGTCGAAAATGTCTGCGGTGGAGTCATCAGTGGTTGCTGCTTCAGATTACAGGTCGCAGTTGGACGTGATTAAGCATAATGATCTTGCGCGTGAACAATGGTCTCGCCTTAATAATATTGAAATTAAAGGCGTTCCCATAAAAAAGAACGAGAATTTGTTTAATGCGCTTGATCTGATTGCCAACTTTGTTAATTACAAAGTGAATAAAAATCAAATCAATTTTATTAGTCGAATTCCTATTTTAAATAGTAAAGAAAAATCTATAGTGGTCAGTTTCACGAACAGATATGTGAAGGAAGATTTTGTTGCGTCTGCTCGAGCCACGAAAGCGTTTTTCGCTGAAGATGTAGGCTTCCAAGGAGTTAATCAAAGGATCTATATCAACGATCACCTTTCGCCGGAATATAAGAAGCTATTGACAAAAACAAAACAAATTGCGAGGGAGAAAGGTCATCAGTATGTGTGGGTAAAGTACTCAAAAATACATGTTCGTAAAAATGACACATCTCCTTCCTTCGTTATCACCTCCGAAAAGGATTTAAACAAATTAAAGTAATTAGTTTCGTATTCGAATTTTGTCTACCTATTTCATTATTTTTACTTTTATTTTCTAAATTTAAGTTAACTATAGTGTTGTTTTCGATTCTATCTCGCTTTAAACTAACTGTAATTTGCCACTCATATGAAGAAAAAATGTTGTTAACACCTCCATTCACTCACACTATTGTAAAAAAATATTACCTGCTAATTCTATTCATTCCGAGTAACCCGTCCGTTTTACTCAGCGACAGTGCAAAGGCGCATAATATAACTATCTTCCTCACACACACCGGTTGTAAATATTGTGATGATTATATTTCTCTTTTACGCAAACTGAGGTGGTCTGCTATGACGAGTTGTTTACTTCAATACTGTTGTGAACGCTTTATGATATGTAAACGAAATGTTATACGTGCTTGCATATTTCTATTATGTTTCCATTTACGAGCCGTGCGGTCCGTGAACGGGAAACTTATCATAATTGCTAGATTGATATTGTCACTTGTCAACTATGTCTGTTATTAACTTTTATTATCAAAATGTTCGCGGCTTACGGACGAAGACTACCGAATTTAAAAGAAACGTAATTTTAAATAGTTACGATATTGTTTTGATAACTGAGACATGGCTAAATGATAGTGTGTTAGATGCGGAACTGTTTGACGACAGCTATATGGTGTGGCGCCGTGACCGCTGTTATGAAAGTACTGGTCAGTCGATGGGTGGGGGAGTTCTGGTGGCTACTCGCAGACATTTCAGTACCATTGTTCGGCCGGAATGGAATTCTACTGCCGAGGATATATGGTTATCTGTTTGTATAGCCAAAAATATCCAGCTACATATATGTACAGTTTATTTATGCAATGAAAAGGGGGGTTTAAGTTTCACACAACAGCTTTATAACTTTTTGAATAAGCTACGTGATGTTGTTAATTCGTGCCCCTCCGATCATTTTTTAATTGTGGGGGACTTTAACATGAGCTCGATTCATTGGAATAGATCAGAAAACTTATCTTGTCTTGAACCAAGTAGTGTGTCGGGTATAAATGAAAGCAGTTTAATAGATGAACTATCATTACTGGGTCTTCGGCAGTATAATTCTATCCCTAACTACTATGGCAAATGGCTTGACTTGGTGCTGTCTAACTGTGAAGCTACCGTAACCGAGTGTCAGGGGCCCTTAGTACCACTTGACCCTTACCACAAAGCATTGAACTTCTCGCTGACAATCGAGAGAATCCAGATGTTGAAGCCAGCCCCTCGTACAAAATTTATGTTTCAACAAGCAAATTATGACGCAATAAATATAAACTTGTCGAGTATACATTGGTTAGATGAGTTTTCAAAATTAAGTTTTGATGAAGCGGTTGAATATTTTTATACGTGTCTTAATACCTTACGAGACTTATTTGTACCAAATAAAATTGTTCGTCAGAAGTCATTTCCTCCATGGTACTCGTCAGCTCTCAAGAAAATTTTAAAAGAAAAAGCAAAATTTATGCAAAAATTCAAAACATATAGAATGATCTCTGATGCTCAGACTGTACAATTGCTGCGGAAGCGCGCCAAAGACTTAGAGGAAAAGTGTTATACTAATTATATAGCATTAGTCGAGGATTCAATAAAGACTAACCCGAAATGTTTTGGTCACATGTGAAATCGCTTTCTAAACGAACCAATATACCAAATAATATGGTTCATGGCAACAAAACAGCAACACAGGGCCATGACATTTGTGATCTGTTTGCGCAATATTTTCATTCAAATTTTTTATCTGATACTGACTCATCATCTAATTTGCCTACTGTGAACATAGGTATGGATGCTAATATTTCTGGTGTGGAAATAACATCGGATATAGTTAAAAACAAATTAATGAGATTAGACCCTAGTAAATCTGCAGGTCCCGATTTATTTCCGCCCATATTTTTTATTAACTGTGCTGAGCAACTGTCACTCCCTCTAGCATACTTATTTCAACAATCTATTGAACATGGTCATATGCCCAATATTTGGAAATCCGCTTTTATATCTCCTATCCATAAAAAGGGGCCAAGGCACCAAATTGATAATTACCGTCCTATATCGAAATTGCCAATAATTGCAAAAGTTTTTGAGAGAATTATATACGAACAGGTATACAACGCATTGAAAGATCAATTGCCTCATTCTCAACATGGTTTCATTAAAGGGAGGTCAACTGTTACTAACTTAATTCTCTTCAACGAGTTTTTAACTGACTCCATGGAGGGAGGCCAACAAGTAGATGTAATTTATACAGATTATAGTAAGGCGTTTGATCGTATAAATCACAAAATTTTAATATATAAGCTGGAGAATGCAGGCATTAGAGGAGACTTGCTTCGTTGGTTCGCATCCTACATACAGAACAGGAGTCAAGCAGTTGTTTTAGGAAATTTTATGTCGAAATGGATGAGTGTGCCTAGTGGGGTACCCCAGGGTTCTCTGCTCGGGCCGCTCCTCTTCCTCATATTCATATCTGACATTCAAAACTGTTTCCATAACTCGCAAATTTTAAATTTTGCTGATGATATGAAGATATTCAAACTTATTTCTACTCCTGACGACGCGCTGGCTTTACAAGATGATCTTACCCGCTTGAATATATATTGTACCGAGAACAAGCTTAACCTTAATGCTAGTAAGTGCTCAAAAATGACATTCACCAGAGGTAAACACCCAATTTCTTTTAATTACTTCTTAGACAAGGAACAGTTACAGGCAGCTAATGTCATTAAAGATTTAGGCATCCTGCACGACTCTAAATTATTATTCGACCGTCATATAGACTTCATCGTAAAGAAAGCCTTAAAATCTCTCGGCTTTATTATGCGTATATCCAGAGACTTCAAAAATGCCAAAACTCTAAAAATTCTCTATTCCATATATGTTCGTCCGCATCTAGAATATGCTTCACAAATTTGGAATCCGAGATATAATGTCTATATTGAGCGGATTGAGAGGGTTCAAAGAAAATTTATAAAATTTCTCAATTTTAGAATGAAGTCGGCTTGTTGTACTATGTAATTTCATGTAAAAAACACCACTTTCTGGAACTCCGAAAGCGTCGGGATATTACTGATATACTGTTTCTTGCTCGAATAATGACTTCTTCAATCGATTGTCCTGAGTTGCTCAACAAAATAAAAATCTGCGTTCCAGTGCATTCATTACGCCATGCTCCATTTTTCTTAACACCACTAGTTGTTACTAGGTATCGTCAAAACAGTTTTCTTTATCGATCTTGTCATATTTATAACGACTTAGTACGCAAGCATGACCTTGACATTTTTGCTATGAGTTTATCAATTATGAGGAGGAGACTGCACTTGATGTCGTTTTAAAATCTAGAATGTTTAATTGAAACCTTATTAAGTGGAAATGCAGGTAATGTTTTTAAAAAACGGACTCAACTTCAATTATTCTAAAATACATAATGTTTTTTGATTTTTTTAAAGGGTTTTCTTTTGTAATATTTTGTTTAATATTAATTTGTAATATTTTGTAATATTTTGTTTTGTATTAAGTGGAAATGCAGGTAATGTTTTTTAAAAAACGGACTCAACTTCAATTATTCTAAAATACGTAATGTTTTCTGATTTTTTTAAAGGGTTTTCTTTTGTAATATTTTGTTTCTATATGTGGAGACTTGTAAATGGCGTATTGTTGCTATTTTTTATAACCTATTTTAAGTGTATTGCTGTAAGTTTCCCTAATATAAATAAATAAATAAAATAAATAAATAAATAAATACCTATTAAAATTGTTACGATTTTCGGCCTTATTTATTTGATTTGAATTGTTTAAAGTTGAAAGGTTATATATTTATATATATGTAGAATATTAATTAATTAAAAAAGTTTCATTTTTAATTTTATATTTTGATTTTAGTATTAAAAGTAGCAACACTCAACGTGAAGTTCCAGTTTAATGATTTGTACGATGTTCATAAGATATAAGATTTTGTAAAGATGAAGGTGTTTAATGTGTTCCGTAGAATTAATAAAAAAGTGCTTAAAAATACGACGTTTCATGTTTAAACAACCACTACTACAACTTTTTACGTCGAGGGGTCGTCCGGGATACGCTAGTGTTTTCAAGAACAATCGGTGAAGATTTGACCCCGATATTCTCAATTGAAGAGTGCTGATTTGGCGTCTGACACTATGGTAGAAAATGTTGCCAGACATTAAATAATTTTCTACTATGGTAGAATTTTTTATGAAGACAGATTAAATAAAAAATTAATGAGTTCTATCAAACCGGTATTTCGAACGACGTTTAAAACTAAGAAGATTCTTAGAAAAGAGGAAAGAAGAAGAAGTAGAAGTACTAGCTTTGTTGAAATAATGCCGCCGAAGAAAGATGATTCAGATAGCACAAATGAAGAAGAGGTAGAAATACATATCTCGTTTAAGGACTTAAAGAAATCAATGAACTGCCAAGCTATTTTTACGCTCATTTGGAAGGGTTAAAGATTATGCGACTTTGAAGAAGGCGCTTAAGGAAGAGTTTGGATCAAAGATCAGCAGCGCAATCGTTCACAAAAATCTATCATCGCGCAAGATGAGAAATGACGAGACGTTTCAACAATACTTCCTCACAATGATAGAATTAGCTCTCCATGGTAAGGTAGAAGATGCTGCCCTGATCGAATATGTCATAGATGGAATTCGTGACTGTGAACCACATAAAGCTATTTTGTATGGAGCTTCCGATTTAAAAGAATTTCGCAAGAAGTTAGACATCTATAGTGAATTTAGAAAGAAAATGTCTTGTTGTTGCCGCGCATCTCTAATCGCAACCACTTGACAGTTTCTGAACGTGATATCATCTGTCAAAAACTTTTTCCCTTCGCTTCCCGCTAATGGCGATCAGCGCAACGCATCGTTTATATTGTAATTTATGTTTAATTTATTGTTGCAATACAGTACATCATTTTGGAGTCAGATATCATTTATTTATTCATCCCGTAAGGAACATTGGTGACCCACGACGTGATCCTACAAGTAATATTACATTACAATACAAAAGGAACGAATACAGCGGAGATTACGCCATTATTCAGTTTGAAGTCAGCCGACATCTGTAAATGCCGCAGCTAAAGCTTAGCAAAAAAGTGCCTGATTGTTCACCCATCGTGCCCTTGTTTCGTTTAGGTGCCGCAGGCGCACTATCTATTGTTCTCCGACGCATCGGCTGTTCCTTAGCGCGGGCAGCGGCCGCGCAAGTACCTACTCAGTGTGTGGCCGTAGGCGAGTTGCAACTTGAGTTTTATTATTTTTTGTTAATTTGGTTCAATTAGTGTATTTTCATAACTAATATGTCGAAAAGTAGTGAACAGATGCCTAAATCACCTTTAGAAGGTAGATTAACATTAAATATCCCTCAAACAAGTACTTCTAGTGAATTAAAAGACTTAAATACAAAACGTAGTTCTATTAAAGGCCGTATTACCAAATATAAAACTTTTAAATGCATTTGTTGAATCGGATTCTATTCAGCGATCAGATTACTATATGATTAAACAAAGATTTGAAAGATTTTGTGATATGTTTAAACAGTTTGAAGAATTGCAATCTGAAATAGAATTGTTAAACCGATGCAATTTGGACAGTGAATTGGATGTTAGGGATAATATTGAGTCTGACATTTCTTTGCTCATGGCACAGACTCAATGTTTTCTTGAACAACATGAAGATAAATTATATCCTAACAAATCTGAACATAGCGGTTCTCAATCAGGCTGTCACAACCACATATGTAATGTTAACTCAACAGCTATGAGTTTTAAATTACCCACTATAAAAATATCAAATTTTGATGGTACTTATTATAAATGGCTTCAGTTTAGGGCAGTCCCAGTCAACTGTCAACTAGAAGCTGTTTTTAGGAAGGTTTCATTACACGACGGAGATAACGATAAAGGAAAAACAAGGACAGCGATATAGGTTTTGCTACAATGATACCACTGAAAATATTGACTTAAGTTTGAAAAGTTGTTTTTTTTTTAAATACTAACGCTCCGTTAGAACCTTGAAGATAATTACGAATTAATTTTTTAGTCGTAGTAAATATTAAAAAAAAAAAAAAAATCAAATGTTTACCAATAATTTCGTGTCATTTACTGACAACATTACAAAATGTAAAATAAAAAATGGCTGCCTGTGCTTCCGTATAGGTTAATTGTACTTGTAATTTCGGTTTAATTTCAACAATAGTAAACTAATTTCGATTAATCCTACTATAAAGACGTTCAATCTTGAGTCGTATACTCTGTTCCTTCGTTGTAGTAAAGTTTTGATGAAATCAAGTGTTAGGTATAAAATAATCAGAAAGCTGAAGAAAGTGATTCTTTTTTGCAAGCTTTTTTGTTAATTTACAATGAGTTCCAGTAAAGAAAAAACGAGAACATGTTGCAAATGTGGGTCTTCGCCTTCCAAAGATTCCAGCATCACATTGAATCGCTTTCCTAATCCTGGCTCTAAAAATAGCCTACGGTAAGTAGTTACTTCTCTAAAAATTTTATGCTGTACTTATAATTTCAGACTTTCAGAATAAGAATCAGGCTGCTTAGAGGCCCGAAATCGTTATTGACAGTCTGACACAATCGAAGCTATGCAACATTCACGATTCATACAGCGAACTATAACCTGCTAATCTATAAACATATTAGGAACATAAAATCTATAATTATTACTCCTACTTAGTTCAGTACAGTACATCGTAATCAGTATAAAACAGGAAAATTTCCCTAACTTTCATGATATATAAACTAAATATCATTTAAATAATAATGCAGTTTTATACTTTTTATGGATGGCCCAGTACAATTCTTTCAAATTGAATCACCACAATCGTTTGCATTAGAATCAAAGTATCTTAATATACTTTTGTAATCATACAAAAGTATAATATTATAGAAACAAATACATACTTTGACAGTTCGACATGTTAAGTGTTGATAATAATAATTTGAATGTTCCGACACAGGTAATAATAATGATAATGATTCATTTTAATTTTAATAATTATTTAATTTTAGGAGAGCTGATTCTTGTTAATGATATGAGAATGATATAAAATAATAATGATAAATTCATCAAGATTGAGTGGCTGGCTAGCAGATGGATGTGGACTGCCTAAGACCGGGATAGTTAGCGCTCCTTGGAGGAGATCTTCGTTCAGCAGTGGATTTGATTTGATGTTTGTAAAATATTCATATTTTAATTTTGCATGATAAGAATATGTTTACATGATATGCAATAGTAGAGTTGTAAATTGCAAAAACACAATTAGGAACAGACTGTAAGTTAAACTCAATTTTGAGACAAGTTTCTAAATACGAAACATTCTAATGAAGTGCTGATTAACTTTTGAAACTTAATTTCAGAAAATCAAAGTTTAACTGATACTTGAGACATCTTATAACATAGCCCTTATGCTAGAAGCTAATTTATTATTATCAGTCTATCATTTTTTTTTATTGTGAAACATAGGTATACATGTGATGTTTACAGAATTTACAATGATCAACTATGTTCTGCCAATTAGGCCTACAATAATTTAAACTTAAATATAATATTCAAAGTATGCATTAATAATAATTTTATAGAATTCATACTTTTAAATAGTATAAAATTTA
Organism: Spilosoma lubricipeda; assembly: GCA_905220595.1. Lineage (NCBI taxonomy): Eukaryota > Metazoa > Arthropoda > Insecta > Lepidoptera > Erebidae > Spilosoma > Spilosoma lubricipeda. The sequence goes on from HG992294.1 coordinate 3,439,371, forward strand.
TAACATAATAAATTTGAACTAAATAAACAGATACATGTAAAAATTCATAACTATCATGTATCAAGAAATTTAATACAGAATTTACATAACAGTTGGACAGCGTTATGTAAGAATAGATTAAGTGACAATGGAGAAAATTTCAAAGTATGACCGTCAGAGATTTTAAATTAAAATTGTCACTGCGCTCATCATTATTAATTATGTAATGTGTATGATATTTTTCCTTGAAAGTAAGATGTGTGTGTAATTAGGTATGAGACAGAATATACATTAAAAGATATAGTTACTTTACTACCTAATTCGTTAAGTAATGTATTTTAGCTATAATCCGACTGCTTAAATTAACTGTTTGATTTGGGAGAAATAAAAACCAATATAAGATCAAATTTAAACATTTTAATGGAAAGTCCTAAATTTAACCAAAAATATATCATTTCTTAAGATCTTGTATGCCATTGCTGATTAGGTGACACATTTTTTTTTATAGTTAAAACCTGAATAATAATACAATTATTGCTTGTCTCGAAATCCTTTGTAAAATCATAACTCTTTCCATTGGTTTTAAATCTCTATTAAATAAGACACCATTTTTAACAATAAAAACCGTATTCAAGAACTGGACCAAATTGAAATGGTAATCACATGGGAAGCACCAGTTTTTAAATAAAAAAAGAATCATCAAAATCGGTTTACGGTCAAAGATACAGTCGAATTGATAACCGAATACTTCGATAAACTCCGAAAAACTTGTATATATAAAAGCTGTGAAATTGTTCTTTTGCATTTACGCATTTTTAATACAAATTTGAACAGATTTTATATAATTTTTGTGGATATGATTCTTTTATGCTATTTGAAATCCTGTTTGTATATATTGTAACTGTAACTTAGGCAGTTAATTCTTTATTAAGTAATAAATTTGTGCACAAGTTCTAAAAAATTTAGACATGTCGCTTGAAAGGCACTAGTGACTTTTGAACACAAAAATAGTTTAGAATGCCTAGAATCGATCTGTATTCAAATCTCATTTTTTTCAATTTTGTCGCTTAATTCGTTCTTACTAAAAGAAGGTTCAATTTATCTATAAATGATAGGTGCCATATTGAATGTACTTTTATGAATTAATGCTGTAATATCTTTACATATTTGTATTCTATTAGTGGTGTGATTCCTGCTATTGCGAATAACAGTTTTAGTTGAATCATTTAAATTTTTGTATTTTATGATTTGTTTGTAGTTTTACGAATCCTTTCTGAGATGATCATACTCGTGCTCAACATAAAATTCAACTTGTTTACTACCGCAGTACTAACAACATTAATATACCTAATTATTGAATGTAGTGCTTGGTGAACTATTTTAGAAATTTTGTTTGTGAAGTGCTGTTTTTGCTTTTTCAGTTGTGAACTATGGGCGAAGTATTGTTTTCCCAATGAAGCTTGGTTTTCACCAAACTTTCAAAAGGAACTGTATACCAAACACAAAATGTTGTGCAGTAAACATTTTAGAGCAACATGTTATATCAATAATAAGCTATTTAAAACAGCAGTACCTGATGTGGAAAGTGATGAGGTCAGTTAATTTTATTTTCTCAAACATGCATGGAAATATTGTCATCACATCATGAAAAAAGAACACGCGAAGTATATAATTTACGGACAGCGAAAAATAATTTCATTACAGGAGCGTTTTTTGAATTTGGAACATTACAACGCTCCAGCAATGTACTAATTAAATTAGAAATTGTGGATCAAAATAACAAAAAACTAAATACGCTCTGTGACAACCCTAGCATCGAAATTTTTCTAATATTATTTATATATATTAAACTACGGTTATTTTAGGTTATGTAACAGCTTAGTTGTTATCATGTTTATTTTAATATTTAATAAATTACATTTTAGCCAAAACTTGTTACGAAATGTGTAAAGAAGACCAGACAGACGCAGACCAGACTCCAAGTAATTGGAACAAAGTCTGGAGACTGATAATTTATTTCTCTTAATTACAGGTTTCGACAGTTCCTATTGTGTGTGTTCCTAGTGTTGTAGAAATAAATAACACGTTTGTTCTTAATGTCGGCACATCTAGAATGGATTTTACTGTTTTGGAACCGAGAATGGATATTCTAAATTCTACTGAAACCAAATTTCAAAGACCTTCCAACGAACAACAGAACGAAAGTGCCAAAATGAAAAAGGTTCTGTTAAAAATGAAAAGAAAGATGAACAAAATTTATAGGCTTGAAAAAAACATTAAGCATTTAAAAAATGAATCCTTTTTAAATGTTTTGAGTAAAAACGAGTCAGTCACAGAATTTCTACAAACAAAAATGACTCCCACTTTTGCCTTATTGCTTCAAGGAGAACTGAAAAATTTTAAAAAAAAATCGCGTGGTCGTCGCTGGAATATGGAAGAAAAAATAATAGCCCTGAGGCTGTACAAAAAATCACCAACTTGCTATAAACTATTAAGAAGAATCATTTGCCTGCCTACACCCAGTACACTGAAGTCATTATTAAGTAGATTTAAAATGCATGCTGGACCAAATGAAAACTTTTTGCATATTTTGAAAAACTATTCAAAGTATTTGCTGCCATCTCAGAGAGAATTCACTCTTTTGTGGGATGAGATGTCCATCAGGAAACATTTGTGGTACAACTCAAAGGAAGATGTAATTGAAGGCTTCCAAAATCATGCAACACAAGGGAGATCATCACAAGTGGCTTCACACGCCCTTGTCTTTATGGTGGTGGGTATCCGGAAAAAGGTTAAGCAGCCAGTTGCGTATTATTTGTCAGGTGCATCTGTGACAGCAGATAGATTGTCTGTATTGATAAAAGAGGTAAGCAGTTTACATTTTATGCTTAAAGGATTGCAGTGTGTATTATATTTATAATTATACTAGTTGTTGCCGCGGCTCCGCCCTCGTGTATGTCGGTTATCGCGGCAAATAGTAGCCTTTGTGTTATCTATACATCTATACAAATAAATAAAATTGGAGTGTCTGTTTGTAATATTAAAATAACAGTTTTTTAATCAATGCATATGTATGTATACACAATACATATAACAAAAATGTAGTTAAAAAAAAAATTGTCTGTCTGTTTGTTGCGGGTAATCTCTGGAACGGCTGGACGGATTTTGACGGGACTTTCACTGGCAGGTAGCTGATGATCCAGGGAGTAATTTAGGCTACTTTTTTTAGACTAACTTTGTCCCACGGCGTTAGTCGCGGTACAACAATAACCACGGGTAACACCGCTGGGTTCAGCTAGTTCTGATATATCTATACTAATATATAAAGCTGAAGAGTTTGTTTGTTTGTTTGTTTGTTTGTTTGTTTGTTTTGTTTGTTTGTTTGTTCGTTTGTTTGTTTGAACACGCTAATCTCGGGAACCACTGGTCCGATTTGAAAAATTCTTTCGGTGTTGGATAGTCCATGTATCGAGGAAGGCTATAGGGTATATCATCACGCTACTACTAATAGGAGCGGAGCAACAATGAAGAATGTTTCAAAAACGGGGTAAAATTATCACGCGACGGGCAATATAAGACGCAAACGAGGTTGCGTGGGTCTGCTAGTAAGCTATACTACTGTAAAGTTTCATGGCAATCAAATACAAACCTTTGCGTTTATAATATTAGTAGGATTTTTCACATTTTAAACCTTCCCTGGACTACAACAAATATTTCAAAACTAAAATCAGCTAAATTGGCCCAGTCGTTCTAGAGTTTTAGCGAGATAAACGAACAGCAATTGATTTGTGTATATTAAATATATTATATATTATTTTTTCAGGTTTTAAAGTCTTGCTTTGATGCTGGCTTGGACATAAGTGTGTCAGTTTGCGACATGGATGGAGTCAACAAGAGAGCTCTATGTCTCTTAGGAGCATCTGCGGAGCATCCTGTAATTAATATAGGCGAACACAAGATTGTCACTATATTTGACACGCCACACTTGCTTAAGTGTTTTCGAAATTTATTTTTAAAATATGATGTACAATTTCAGACTGACATAACATCTGACAACAGACAAGGAATTGGTAAGTTGTTAATCACTTTTTTATAGAATAGAGGCAAACCATCGGACTTATCGCCTGTTAGCTGTTGCCCGCGGCTTTGCTCGCGTGGAAGTTGATTATATGTTTTTAATTAAAACTGTGTAAGTCTGTGTGAATAATTTATTCATGTTTTTAAACGTACATATTTATTTCTAATCAATAATCCATTGAAAAGGACATTCATACAAACTTTCGACCCCTATTTTAACCTCTTTAGAAATAAAACTCGCATAAATGCTGATGTAGGTATTAATTTATTTGTAATCAAAAGCCTGAAGACAGTTTCATGCTACTAAATACAAAAATGATGGACTTCCAAACTAACCCATATACGAAATGTCAACGCCTATTTCACCCCTTAGGGGTAGAACATCCAGAAACACTAAAATTCATGTCTACTCATTTTTAATCATTAGAACAAATGTAATGTTTCATGTTTCTAATTTAAAAATGACGGACTTCCATACAAAATTTCAACCCTTATTTCACCCCCTTAGGGGTAGATTATCCGGCAGGGCTTAAATAAATATATATTCATTCTTAATCAGTAGACCAAAAATAAAGATTCATGTTTCTAACTTTAAAGAAGACCGATTTTAGACTAATCCATATGCGAAATGTCAACCCCTTTTAAACCCCTTATGGGTAGAATATTCAGAAACGCTTAAATACGTATCTACTTATTTTTAATAGCCGTAATATTTTATAGCCCTAACTAATAGTTCCGCTTGACGACGATGAATCAGTCAGTCAACCAGGACATGTTATTTTATAAGTATAGATGGTAAGCGATTACCGCCGCACATGGAACCCGCAACACCAGAGGCGTCACAAGTGCCTTACCTGTCTTTCAAAAAGGAGTACGAGTAGTTTAGTGATAGTGACAAAAATCAGAGTTAGAATGAATAAAATTGTATTAATGAAATACTTTACTAACGTTGTGTTTATGTATTAAAACAAAAAGTTGTTGGTTAACTTAAAGCTAAAAGCAAAGAACTAAATAATGTTTACATAGATTTACCGATAACTTCTTTTAGGTGCAGTTCCCACAAAAACTGAGTGTATGATCAAATAAAGAATATTTTATTCATTTAGTTGTTCATTATTTTCAGGAATTGCTAAATGGAGCCATATCAAACAATTTTTTGAATTAGATAATAGTAATCCAAATTTCGTGTTTGCACCATGTTTAAAAGAGGAACACCTAAACCCTAACTCAAAACAAAAAATGAAGGTGAAACTTGCAGCACAAGTTTTAAGTCACTCAGTTGCAGCTGGGATTTATTCTAAAATAGCTAATGGTAAGAAAACACTTTTTGCTCCATATAAACTACTAGATATTATTTATTTATTTATTTAGATATTATGGAGGATTTACACCTACTGAATCAAAATAGAATTAAACAAGAAAACAGACAGCCAATGACAAATCCTCGTTTATATACTACAGAATAAAGTTAAGTGCACAAGACAGTACAAAGTAGTCTCAATACATATTATTAAATAAATTACAGGCACAAATACAGACACAAATAAACCAACATAACAAAGGAATTGTATACATACATTAGTTACTTGGACATCTCATCACTATCCCCAAAGAATTCAAGGCTCAAAAACCTTCTCACTCTTGTAATTGAATTACTTAAATACATCGATATTAAACTGTTATATATAGTAGGTATTTAGGTATATATAATAGACGATATTATATATAATAGTAGTTTACAGTTATTGTATATAATAAATCAAATTGCCTAGACGATGTGATAAATTATTCACTTTATCCGGATATTATTCATATATATATATTATTTATTTAAATATTATATATATATATATATACTAGCTGTCCCGGCAAACGTCGTTTTGCCATAACTACTAATTAATTAAAAATTAATTAAAAAAACATTGTCCAGCGAACAAAATTGTGAATCTAAACCATTCCCAGATCCCCTTGAACACACACAAAAAATTTCATCAAAATCGGTCCAGTCGTTTGAGAGTAGTTCAGTGACATACACACTCACAGAAGAAATATATATATAAAGATTATATGCATATATTTTTTACCTAACTGATATTTACAGGTTAAGTTTTTTTAAACCTAACCTGTAAAAATCTTATCTATTACAATGTTATCATGGTTATTATAATCAACATTTTAACATATTATTATTTTTGCTCTCTTTTGAATAAATTTCAGGTAGAATAGACCACGAGTGTAATAAACAATTAAAATACTTTATAATTTATACTCTCGATTGTCGGCACTTGATGGAACTTGTTGTACTCACTTGCACATAATCCACTATTTTAATTAAAATAGTGGATTGTGCAAGTGAGTTTAATTCTTGAATGTAAAATACTTTAAGTTCTTAATTGACGACAGATGACGTCATCCTTGTATGTCACTGGCCGTGTTTGTTCGTGCTGACTTTCGTAGTTGCTTAGAGTTATGAATCCCGTGATATTTTTTAAATAAATAGCTGCATCTGGCTACTATAGATGTGGACGGTCGTCAGAAGACTTACTTTTGAATTTATAATATTATTATGGATGGCTAGATATATATAACGATTATGGTTTTGCGACTGAAGTTTTTAATTTTATTGATGAACTAGCTGTACCCGCGGTTATTGTCGTACCGCGGGTAAGGCTTCACCTTGGTGCGTTACCCGCGGTAAGACAATAACCGCAAGTAACGCCGTGAGGCGAAGCTAGTCTAAAATAAGTAGCCTAATTTACTCCTTATATCACCAGCTACCTGTCAGTGAAATTCCTGTTAAAATCTATCCACTCGTTCCAGAGAACAAACAGATAGACAAAAATTGAAAAAAAAATATTTGAATTTGTTAGCGGTTCTTTGAATATTACAAACAGACACCAATTTTATTAATGTGTATAGAAGACTAGCTGAGCCCCGCGGTGTTACCCGCAGTACAACAACAACCAAAGGGGTAAAGCTAGTCTTAAAGAAGTAGCCTAGGTTACAACTTATGTGATAAGCTATCTGCCAGTGAAGGTGTCGTCAAAATCGCAAAAAAAATATGCAAAAAATTTTATTTCTGTATATTTACCGTGAGCATATGCATTTAGGCAAACAGTTTGTGATGCATCCACGTGCTTTGTATATCATCACATCAGTGTCGATACATCCTTCGACTGCCTCTGTAGCGCAGTGGTTGTGAGTGCGACTGCTGTGCTTGAGGTCTGGGTTCAAATCTTGTGTCGGACTAAATATTTGAATGATCTACAAATATTTGTTTTGGAGTTTGGGTGTTTTCTATGTCTAATATGTATCCATTAAGAAAAAAAGTATATGTGTATTTATATCAGTTGTCCAGCACCCATAACACAAGCTCTTGTATTTATATCAGTTGTCTAGCACACAGAACACAAGCTCCGCTTAGCTTGGGACTAGATGGCGTTGTGTGTTAGATGTCCGAAATATTATTATTATTATACACACAAACTTTTGCCTTTATAATATTAGTGTGATTATAAGCAAACAATTTATTATTGAAAGGTGTCGGTGATGATGATGCATACATTCATATTACTATCATCTACTTCTGCTACTTAAATTTGAATTTGTATATTTTCAGGGGACATGCCGAGTGAGGCCATTGCAACAGCTAACTTGATAGCAAAAATGGACGTGCTTTTTGATAGTGTGAATGCAGCGACGCCAGACCTTAGGAGAGGCAAAAAGTATTCAACTAATGTCAAAAAAAGCACAGGACACATGGAACTGTTTCTAGAGATGAAACATTTCTTTCAAAACTTAATTTTTTTGAACTGTAGGACTATACCACCCTCTAAAGGAGGCTGGGTGTGGACCCTTAATGGGTTACAATTAGTTTGGCATTTTTTAACTGGTAAGCATAATGATATTAAAAGCCTCTCAACGAGAAGAATACAGCAGGATCCACTAGAAAATTTATTTGGTTCAATTAGAGCAAACTGTGGCTCTAATAGTAATCCCACTGCTAGCCAATTTGTTGCGGGATTGAAAACTGCTGTATTCAGTAACCTTGGAAACCTTGGATCTACTAATTGCGAAAGCGATGATAATGAGGCAATATTAAGCAATTTTAAAAAATTATTGAGACCAGCCACAGATATAACAGAGACCAGAACTGATAGCACCTCGATTAAAATAGCAATAGAGAATCAAAATATTGATTCTGCCCTTGAGGAAAATATGGAAGAAGCAAGTGGCGAAATGCAAGCTTGTGCATATGTCTGTGGTTTCATAGTTAAAAATTATAAAAATGATTGTAGTGCATGTAAGAAGGTATTTGTAGCCAACACACAAGAGGAAGTGCATAATTTTATAGAGTTTAAAAATTATGAAACTGCAAAGAACTCCCTTAAATACGCCTCAAAGCACTTAATACATTTTGTCGAAAAAAGTGCTACATCTATAAACAAATTCCTAGAGGTAGAGGCGTATAAAGAGGACATTAAAAAGAAAATTGCTGAGATGTTAAAAAACTCTATAAATTATGACTTCCTCCTAAATTGCTCAATGCACTTAAATGACAATATTGATTATTTAATAAACAGCATTTTTTTTATATGTATTAAAAGATATTGCATATTAAAAAATAGATCATTTGCTAAGGAGGCTGCTGCAAGTACGCTTAAAAGAAAAATGAATATTATTCTACATAAATAAAATGAATTTTGTTGATGTGAAGCAGAGTGACGATCATTGTGGGGACATTCATACTTTGACACGTCATTACTAATTATGACTATAGCTATTTAATGATTATGACTATAACTATATGATTTTCATTACATAGCTAGAGAGCTATTTGATGAAAATTATCCTAACAAAATCATTGTTATACGAGTACACTTTCAACTGCCTCATTAGTAGTAATATTTGAAATGAAATAGTTTAGAGTGTAAGTAGTATTTTGCCTAATTTTTATTAATCATGAATTATCCAAAGACATCTGACTGTGTTGTCATCTCGATGGGCGATTACTGCATTCAAAAACTCGAAATACCAGTATGATCTGTCAATGGGAATGCAAGGGAGAATAAGAATGTATTTTTATTTTACGAACGAAGTTATGAAAATGCAATAATTCAACTCGCTTCACAGCAACAATATGATATACAATATTACAATACATACATATAATTTATTCATGTAAAATGATGTTCATGTACCTAAAATTAGCCCGCAGTTGTGATTCTTAAAAATTATCCAACTTATTTATTTGTTAACCGAGTGTCAATAAAACTAGCACTAAATATTAACTGATGATTACCACAATACAAAAAAAACCGCATCTAAATCGGTAAGCCACTTCAGCGATTAGCACTCACAGATACAGAAACAGAATAATTCAAAAAACTGTTGTTTTATGTTCTGTTACTTTCACATGGATTTTTGTCAATACATATTATATATTAATGTACAGACATCGACCCCTTACAGTTTATTACATACATATGTAGGTGAGGATATGTAGCAAGGAAATGATAGCATTAAGGATTGTATGAAATCCCAGAGAGATGGTTATTTCCTTAGATATGTTAGAGTGGTAACTGGACATCGAATATTATCTAATATAAAGGATTTAATCCTTAACTCTACGAATTGAACATTTTAATTACATTGAAATAAAAACAAACTTTATTGAAACTTAGATATGGATTATCTTTCATTTGTTTTATATTAGTAAATTTGTCTAGAGTTCTCAACAATTGTTGTTTATTTATTTATTTGTACAGAAACAATTTACAGGTTCAAACTTATCGGCGGTTTCCGCACTAAGCTCAAGGCTTGTGTCGCGGCAACCAAGAGCAGATCATTCATTATTGATTGGTGCTAATTCTGATGTTCCAAAATCTCTCCAAACAAAACCAGAAATGAAACTAAAAAAATTGTGTGTTGTATTACTTTATGATCTAGTTTACTTAAGAAAGGTGTTATCAGTTCTTGGTTATTTCATTTTTCTACGATAAATGTAAACAATGTTACGATGCTAAAATTAAGTAAGCTTACGGTTATGGTCCGTATCCTTTTGTCAAAAATATAACATAATCCGAGTTTATATCTACAAAAATAAGAAAACGTTTTAATTTAAATGTGTCCTTAACTATAGATTTTAAAGGATATTCTTTCAAACCAGCGAGTATTAATGATGGTAAAATCTAATCATTTTCTTGTTGTTTAACATTGCAAGTTAAAACTTATGCAACTCGTGTTGATATTATAATACAAAAGTTAACAATAAGAAATGATAACATTAAGTATTTAATGCAATTCCTGGGAGATGGTTATTTCCTTAGAGATGTTAGTGTTAACTGGATATCGACTATAATTTAATATACAGGATTTAATACTTAACTCCACGAATTGAACATTTAAATAAAAACAAACTTTATTGAAACTTAGATAGATAGAAAACTCTTTATTTGTCCACCATTTTACATATTTTCAAGAGATTGCATATGGTGACCAATATTAGATATGTATTATGTTTATTTGTTTTAAATTAGAAAAGTTGTCAGAGTTCTCAACAATTGTTGTTGTATTATATTATGATCTAGTTTACTAATAATAATAATAAATAAATATTTCGGACATCTATCACACAACGCCATCTAGTCCCAAGCTAAGCAGAGCTTGTGTTATGGGTACTAGACAACTGATACAAATACATGAATACTTTTTTTTTGTAAATACATATTATACATAGAAAACACCCAAACTCCGAAACAAATATTTATAGATCATACAAACATTTAGTCCGACCCGGGAATCGAACCCGAGACCTCATGATCAGCAGTCGCACACGCCAAGTAACACTAAAGAAAGGTGTTATCAGTTCCTGGTTATTACATTTTTTTACGGTAAATGTAAGCAATGTTACGCGGTTAATAGTATGTAAGATTAGATATTATGTATAATTTTGTAACATTAACCGGATATGGTCCATATCCTTTGGGTTCATAATCTCAGTTTATATTTACAAAAATAAGTAAACGTTTTAATTTAAACGTGTCCTTAAGTAAAGTTTGAAAAATATTATTTTAAACCAGCGAGTATTAATGATGGTGTTTGACAATATTCAATTAATTTTATTATTCTTTAACATTACAAGATAAAACTCATGCAGCTCTTGTTGATATTATAATGTAAAAGTTACCAGTAGAAAATCATAACATTAAGGATTTTATGAATTTCCTAAGAGGTGGTTATTTACTTAGAGATGTTAAATGTTAGGCCGCGCTAATATTTCTCGGGAAAACGTCATTGAGAGTCGAAACAAACTTGTGTCTGAAGTTGAGACCTCCTTGGAAAAGATCTCAAATTGGGGTAGACTCAATTTAGTCCACTTTAACCCCACAAAGACACAAATTTGCGCGTTCACCGCTAAAAAACTGCCGTGGGTCGTATGTCCTCGCTTTGAAGACACTCCCCTATCTGCCTCAGCCAACATTGAAATACTTGGAGTCGACATTTCGAGTGGAGTCCAGTTCTGTGACCATTTGGAGGATAAGGCCAAATTGGCCTCAAAGAAGCTTGGCGTGCTCAACAGATCGAGACAGTATTTCACACCGGCTCACCGCCTCATGCTTTATAAAGCGCAGGTTCGGCCTCATGTGGAATACTGTCCTCATCTTTGGGCGGGTGCACCCCAGTACCAGCTCCTCCCTCTGGATCGCATTCAACGGAGGGCGGCTCGAATCGTCGACTGCCAAGAACTTTCAATTCAGCTAGACTCTTTGGCGCTGCGTAGAGATGTTGCCTCGCTGTGCATCTTCTACCGCATCTATTATGGGGAGTGCTCCGAGGAATTGTTCGGATTGATCCCTGCCGCCTCTTTCCGCCATCGTCCTACGCGACAAAACTTTCATCCCCATCATGTAGATGGTTGGCAGTCCACAACGGTGCGCTTTTCAAGAAACTTTCTGCCTCGCACAGCAAAACTGTGGAATGAACTGTCGCCTGCGGTATTCCCGGACCAATACGACCTTCAAACCTTCAAGAAACGAGCGTACTCCTTCTTAAAAGGCCGGCAACGCACCTGTGACGCCTCTGGTGTTGCGGGTGTCCATGGGCGGCGGTAATCACTTACCATCAGGTGATACGTCTGCTCGTTTGCCCCCTATTTAAATAAAAAAAAAAAAATAAAAAAAAAAAAAAAAAAGTGGTAACTGGATATCGGCTTTAGCTAATATACAGGATCTAATCCTTATCTCCACGAATTGAACATTTTAAGTACAATGAAATAAAAACAGAACTTTATTAAAACATAGATATATTATTTGTTTTAAATTAGTAAAGTTGTCAGTTCTCAACAATTGTTGTTGTATTACTTTAAAGAAAGGTGGTATCAGTTCCTGGGTATTTTATTTTCGTACGGTAAATGTAAACAATGATACGATGTTAATATTAAGTAAGCTTACCGCTTATGGTCCGTATCCTTGAGTTAAAGATATAACATAATCTAAGTTTATATTTAAAAAACTTTAGAGTTTAAAAAATATTCTTTCTAACCGTCGCTGGTTGGAAAGAATATTAATGATGGTGTTATTTCCTTAAAGATGTTGGAATGGCAACTGGATACCGACTAATGTTTAGACTTATTTTTAAGGAAATTAATGAAATCTTTTGTTAAATACTTGAAAACCTGCTATAAATGTAAAGTAATCATGTACATGTACGTTCATAAAGCAAGATTTGTAATTGTAATAAACGTTTTAAAATAGTTACAGATTTTATTGAACTCTCTAAACTGTGTTTTTCGATTAATTTTTTTTCAAATATGTGGTTCTCTGATTTTATTAATAATCAGATTTCTTTCGGATAACTAATCTGCATTGACATTAACTTCAAAGAATTAATCGAAAAGTGCAGTACTTCTAATTTTGAACCCCAATAATATCAAGTAAATAGAAAACATATTTTGAATTGCCCGCGCTACTAACAGTTTCGCGGGGGCCGCTAATAGATGGCTCTGGACGCTAAGGAAAAATTTCCTCATTTATTTTGTATGGAGTTGACATTCTTCTCTCTGAGTAAATGTGTTCTGTGGTTTAGGGACACTTTTATTTCACTCATCCACAATAATGACAGAATTGAACCAATACATAAATTTTATTATTTAAACTCTTACCTTGAGGGAGAGGCTTCTCGTGTTATTAGTAATTTGGAAGTTAGTTCTGCTAACTATAATGAAGCGTAGAATCTTCTTTGTGAGCGATACAACAATGTGAAGCAGTTAATTAGTAACCATTTGCATTCTCTGTTTAATATTCAGCCAGTACATGATTCAGCTAAGGGTTTACGATACCTCATTGAAAAAATCTACGTGCATTAAATACACTCGGTGAGAAGACTGACAGCTAAGCTTGACAGTAGCACTAGCATTAAATGGGAAGAGCATAAGAATAGCTTCAATAAAAGTCCTTCTTTAAATGATTTTTTTCAGTTTTTGAAGGGTCGCTCTGATGTTTTAGAATCCACTTATCAAAATAAGCCTGAACGGCACAATAATAATAAAGGTCAATCACAATTATCATCTTTTCATAAATCTGAAAGATCTAACATGAAATCCTTTACCCTTTCAGCATCTTCTGCACCTTCTTCTGTGTCCTGTGCTTTGTGCAATGGCAGCCATCGCTTGTATGATTGTTCTTCTTTTCTGGGCAAGCCTGTTGAAGAGCGAATCACTGAGGTCATGAGGTTGAATTTATGCCTCAACTGTCTGCGCAAAGGACATTCTTCTCGTCAATGCAGGTTGGGTTCTTGTTCTTCTTGTAAACAGCGACACAATTCTCTGTTGCACAAAGAGCGTTCTTCGGCTGTAAATACAACCAGAGCACACACAATGGTAGCAGCGACTGAGGGTGAGGTCATTGGTGATAGTGGCACCACTACCAGTTTAATTAGTATGTCAATGACATCTAAAAATAATGTACTACTTTCAACTGCAATAGTTGAAGTATGCAACCCAAACACAAATAAGTGTCTTACAATTCGAGCGCTGCTAGATAGCGGGAGTCAAACATCTCTAATCACAAACAAAGTGAAAAATATATTAAAATTGACTCCTCAGCCAACCCAGGTCGGTATTGTAGGCATAGGTAATACATCTCTATCTAATGTTTTTCATCTTTGTGTTATAAAATTGAGGTCAAAGCAAAATGATTATGAAACAGACATTTCTTGTCTGGTGCTGCCTCAGATTTCTAATAATTTGCCTAACAGAACATTTGATGCATCCTTTATTAAACTACCTAGTAGCATTAAATTAGCTGATCCTAATTTCAATCAATGTGCACCAGTAGATATGCTCATAGGTGCAGACCTATTTTGGAATTTAATTAATTCAGAGAAATTAGAGCTTGGTCCAAATCAACCCACTATGATTGAATCCAAATTGGGTTGGATTATGACAGGGCCATTTTTATTAAATAAAAATATAAGTGCAAACATTTCACAATGTAATCATCTTGTGTTTAAATCAAAAAATGATACTTTGTCAAATGAATCTTTGAATAAGGCATTAATGAGATTTTGGGAGTTGGAAAAGGTTCCTCAAATAAATAATCAATTAACCGTTGAAGAAAGTGAGTGTGAAACCCATTTTATAAAACATCAGTCACTACTCAAGTTCACTGGGGTACGGACGCGTCCACTTTTAATATATATACAGAGTTGCTAAAACCTTAATCGCTCAGTTTTAGAAGCGTTTTTACTTAGTAATTTAACATCGCAGTAGTATCAACAACTCTAAGAAGATACAATTCGTAGGTAAACAACGAATCAGTGCCCCAAGTTCACACACACATCCACCGCAGAATACGTATCTCAAACTTTTGTTCGAAAGAGAAAATAAAATCGATAATGTTTGTGTGCAAGAGCTGCGAGAACGAGGCCACGGATGGAGTTACGTGCTCACAGTGCAGAGGTCAGTACGACTTCCCATGCGCGGGTATTACTGAGGCCAGATGGAGAAGACTTGGCACTGCTAATAAAGCCGCGTGGAAATGTAACACCTGCAAATCTAACACTCCAACAAGCCCACATATTGGATCGGTCCAGGTCACTCCTGTGGACTCGGATGCCATCATGTCAGAGATAAAACGTCTGTCGACACAAATGGAGGCATTACAGACACTAATTGACAGCATGCAGGCCATCAAGGCGGAATTAGTGGAATTGAAAACCATGAGGTCTGAATTTATAGATCTGAAGTCTTCGTTGGAGTTTGTCCACGATGCTGTCCAGACTCTGACCAACAAGGTATCATCTCTGGATCAGGAAATGGAGGCCATGAAAGCATCTAAAGCAGATGTCATGCTCCTTCAGGACCGTGTCCTTAAGCTGGAAAACATGCATCATGAAAATGAACAAAGGTCGCGTATGAACAACATCGAAATAAAAGGTGTACCGACGTCAAACAGCGAGAACTTATTCTCTGTAATAGCAAAAATTGGCAAAATAGTGGGTTGTGAGATTCCTAAAGAAGGCATAAATTACGTAGCTAGGGTTCCAATGCGAAATAACAGCCAAAATAAAAATATAATCTGTTCAGTACATAGCAGTTATATGAAAAATGACTTTGTGGCTGCTGCGAAGAAGCACAAGACCCTTAAGCCTAGCGATATAGGACTGCAAGGCACAGATAGGATTTTCATAAATGACCACTTAACTATTGAGAACAAAGTCCTATTAAACAAAACCAAAATCAGAGCTAGGGAACTGGGATTTGAACACGTTTGGGTCCAGGGTTGCAAGATTATGCTAAGAAAAAACGTCACATCGCCTAAACTGCATATCAAGTCAGAACACGATCTACGCAAATATTTAAACTAAGTATGTTCATTCATCACTCCGACATGTCGCTTGGTGTATGCGGCTCGCTCATGTTGAGAACCACAGGTAACTATTTTTTCTATGCATTTAAAAGGCACCGGCTTTTTGTCTACTTCACACCTACTTATGAGTCACTTGTATATTTTAAATGTGCAAACTATCAACCTTATCGCTTTGCAATTAAAGATATTTTTAGCTTGTACCTGCAAAATAAATCATCTGAGAGATACTCATATTTTTATTGGAATACCCTACAGTACTTCGAACATAATATGCTTTATCTACATACAGCTAAAGCTTATAATTGCTTATCTTTTGCTACGCGACGGTCATTCTCTAATATATTTTTTTGCTTGGAGTTGAATGTATCTCACATATACTTTCCTATTATTCTTTTGGTATTTTTTTACATTTTGATTATTAATGGCGCCTCTTAGTATCTACTATCAGAATGTACGGGGACTGCGAACGAAAACAGGAATATTTTACAGAAATGTATGTATCAATAAATATGACATCGTTTGTTTAACTGAATCTTGGCTTACTGATAGCATATCTGATTCTGAGCTGTTTGATGACAGGTATCTTGTGTGGAGAAGGGATAGGGACTACGCTAGTACTAATCAGGCATTAGGCGGAGGCGTATTAATAGCAGTGAAGCGCGAACTTATAGCGGACGCCCGTATGGAATGGTGTTCCTCAGCTGAGGACCTGTGGGTTACCCTAACATTGCAACGTAAACGGCCAAGAGTAACATACAAAATGCATATTTGTGTTGTATACATCTGTGCACAGAAGGCAGGCTATTCACTATCAAAACAACTTACATTTTTTTCTGACAATTTAACTGACATATTTCTCAGACATTCTGCCGACAAGTTTATAGTTCTCGGTGACTTTAATCAGCCTGGTATCGCTTGGCATTCTGACGAGGATGGTCGCTCACAACGTCCTATTTGCGTACAAAACGAAATTCTTACGAATTTAATTGACAATTTTAACACTTGTAATCTGTCCCAATACAACTGCTACCCTAATATAAATAATAGAATACTGGACTTAATACTATCGAACGATGATTTGACTGTTACATGTTGTGACTCGCCTTTGGTGTCAGAGGATCCTCATCACAGAGCGTTATGTGTCTCCGCGGAGTTTTTTGAACTGCACAGTTTGCCAATTCAACCTTATACTAAGTTTTTATATGGATCTGCCAATTACGATGCTATCAAAGAAGAAATTATTAACGTTGACTGGGAGACTGAACTATGCCGTAGACCGCTGGAAGATGCTGTTTCATTCTTCTATGACACTCTGTATAGACTACGGAACCAGTATATTCCAACAAAGATAGTAAATATCTCTTTCAAATATCCACCATGGTATAAAGCACCACTATTAAAAGTTATTAAAGAAAAACATAGATTTCACACAAAATACAAAAAATATAAAAATTGTTATGACCATCACTCTTTCGTCATGCTGCGTCAGAGGGCTAAGGTACTGGAAAAGGAAATGTTTGATGACTACATAACAAAAATTGAAACAAACATCGTTAACAACCCTCGTGCTTTTTGGAGTTACGTGAAATCAAAACGGCAATCGAACACTTTTCCCTCAACATTAAAGCGTGGACAGCATACATCTGGCAACGGCGAAGAAATATGTAACATGTTTAGTGACTACTTCTACTCAAATTTTCTTGAACGCAATAACACTGAAATCACCTCTGTACCAGATCAGTACACTAACCTGCCTGAATATCAATCTGGAGATATTAACAGCGTAAATGTTAGTGTGAGGGATGTAAAATCTTTGCTTGCAACAGTCGACACTAACAAATCTGCGGGCCCGGATAATGTACCACCTGTATTTATTAAGCACTGCGCTGAATGTCTTGCAGTGCCGCTCGCCATCTTATTTCAATTATCCCTTGATGCCGGTGTCATGCCCTTGGTTTGGAAGTCGGCATATATAACGCCAATACACAAAAAAGGACCAAATAACGACATAGAGAACTATCGTCCGATCTCTAAATTATGCGTGTTCGCTAAAATTTTAGAGAAAATCGTATATGCACAAGTTTATTCCGCTTTACAACACACTTTTATAGAACAACAACACGGTTTTCTTAAAGGTAGATCCACCACGACTAATTTAATCCTTTGCAGCGACTTTATCTCGGACTGTATGTCACAACGGTCACAAGTGGACGTTATATATACGGACTACAGCAAATGTTTCGATCGGATTCACCATGACACCCTAATCAATAAACTTTTTGCCATCGGTATTAGGGGTGACCTGTTTAGATGGTTCAAGTCTTACGTAGATAATAGGTGCCAGACAGTGGTATTGAATGGGTACTCTTCTAGATCCGTTTTTATACCTTCCGGGGTTCCCCAGGGATCCCTGTTGGGACCACTTTTATTTAACATTTTTATTAATGACATTCATTGCTGTTTTCGACATTCCAAAATACTATTATATGCAGACGACATGAAAATAATGAAGCAAATAAATACTACCGACGACGCCATGCTATTGCAGGAGGACCTACAGAGATTCCAGACATACTGTTTAATAAACAAGCTTGACCTTAATCCCATTAAATGCAGTGTAAGCTCATTTACCCGTAAACCCATCCCAATAATACACACCTATAAGCTCTTAGATACCACATTAGCTAGAATGAGCACGGTTAGGGATCTCGGGGTCACCTTTGACACCAAACTTTTATTTGATGCACATATAGACAACATAATCAAAAAAGCATCTCGCTCACTGGGTTTCGTTTTTAGAGTCTCAGCGGACTTTAAGAACATTAAAACTATAAAAATTCTGTACTGTTCTTTCGTTCGCAGTCATCTTGAGTACGCCTCTCAAGTTTGGAATCCGTGCTATAACGTCTACAAAAATCGTTTAGAAGCTATACAAAGAAGATTTCTGAGATATATTCAATTTCGATCACATTGTCATTTACCAGACTATTTCAGTAGGTGTAAAAAATTCCATCTTCTTCCACTAGAGGAAAGAAGAAAAGTTGCTGACCTATCCCTACTATCTACAATCGCGAAAGGGTTGATAAACGTCGGTGAACTAGTGAGTAAAATAGGCTTGAGTGTGCCATCTACGTTTCTACGTAAACCATATTTGTTACACACACCTAAAGCAAATACGACCTACAGACAAAACTCATTTATTGTTCGAGCGAGTCGTATGTTCAATGCGGCGTGCCGGAGTGTTGATATGGACTTATTCGTGCATGGTAACAACCAGCTCAGGAAAATTCTGACCGACTCCTTCTTCGCTTCTTGTGACCGGGAGTGATGATATTTATATTCGATAATGTTTATCTTGCTTGTATCTGTGTTATCATGTGAGTGTGTATTTCTATTTGTGTCCACTTGTTTGTTCTGCTATCTGTGAAAACTTGTAATTGGCCTTCTTTTTCGTATTAAGTTTGTATAATGTAACAATACAGCTGTAAGTTTTCCTACAATCGTAAAATAAAATAAAAATACTTATCGCGACAGTGATGGTCGTTTTCATGTACGGTTGCCCCTCGTGGCCGAACCTGATTGCTTGGGAGATTCTTTCAAATTTGCTAAACGACAATTTTTATCCCTTGAAAGAAGATTAATACAAAACCCCAACCTTAAGATTATGTATTCTAACTTTATCAAAGAATATGCAAATTTAGGTCATTTATCTGAGTCGCGTGTATTAGTTCCGGATCAGAGTTACTTCATTCCTCATCATGCTGTGTTACGGCCGTCTAGCGAATCGACTAAGTTGCGTGTTGTATTCAATGGCAGTGCCAAAACAACATCTGGGTACTCCCTAAACGATTTACAAACTGCAGGGCCACACATTCAAGACTCACTGTTTAATATACTGCTTAGGTTTCGTCAGTACTCCTGTGTATTGTCTGGCGACATAGAAAAAATGTATAGGATGGTTCAAGTTCAAGAAAATGATCGAAACCTACAAATGATATTATGGCGTGATCATAACGCGGAACCAATTAGATCTCTAAGACTCAATACCGTTACATATGGATTGACTAGTTCTAACTTTTTGAGCACTCGTTGCTTGTGGCAGCTCGGTGAGGAATGCAAAGATAATAAAATAAAAGCAATCCTTCAAAATTACTTTGTGGTTGATGATTTGCTAACTGGCAGCGACAGTGAAGAGGAGTTATTTTATATTAAGGCTTCGGTAGAAAAGGCACTCGCTGCTGGATGTTTTAATTTGCGAAAATATCGTTCAAACTTACCGTCAATATTAGTAGATCGTGAAAATACACAAAAAAATCTCCTCATCAGCTCTTCATCTCATACATTAGGCGTCGGATGGGACCCTAATAGTGATTTCATACATTTTCCTACAAACTATAAAACTACATCTAAAATAACTAAGCGTTCTATATTATCAGAATCATGTAAAGTATTTGATCCACTTGGAATGTTAAGCATTTTCACAATAAAACCTAAAATTTTAGTTCAAAAATTATGGATAGAAAAGGTTGACTGGGATGAACCAGCACCTCATGACATTAGCCAATCGTGGCTGCTATTTATTGAAAACATGAAACATCTTCATCTGTTACGTATTCCTAGAAATGTTTTATGTAAAGAACCTAATCGCATCGAAATGCATTGTTTTTGTGACGCATCACAAGCGGCGTACGCTGCTTGTGTTTATTTAAAATCCGTAAATAAACACAGTGACGTCACAGTAGACTATTATGTGCCAAAGCTAGGATAGCTACAGTCAAGCCGACAACAATTCCCCGCTTGGAGTTGTGCGCATGTGTGTTGGGTGCACAACTCGCGGCCGCCGTGGAAAGCGCACTGCGCTGTGTGATCGCTCGTAAGGTATATTGGAGTGACTCATCCATTGCGTTAGCTTGGCTTAGTATGAGGTACGACAAATTAAAAACCTTTGTTGCAAATAGAGTTGCTATGATTTTAGATCTGACAAAGGAATCTGATTGGCATCATGTCCCCACTCACCTCAACCCAGCTGACTTAGCTTCACGTGGTGTAGAGGTAGTCAAGAATAATAATTTGAAAATATGGTGGAATGGTCCTACATTTTTAACAAAAGATGATTCTTTTTGGCCTTCCTTCAATCAAACAAAATTTAAATCAAAGGACTTACCAGAAGTCAAAATTCATATGACATTAAATGAAAACAGCAAACAGTCGCTTATTCATTTCAGTAGATACTCGAAACTAAAGTTCATTCAAAGAGCATTTGCTTATCTTCTTCGTTTTATTTATAATTGCAGAAACACTGACAATAAGAAAATGGGTGTTTTACAGCCGGACGAACTCGCTCTTTCCTTTCGAAAACTTTCATATTTGTCTCAAGCCGATACCTTTTCGAATTATTAAGAGTAGGTGGACGTTTAACTTTGTCGTGTTACCCCTTTGAGACACGCCATCAAATATTGCTCCATGCCAAACATGGCCTTACTAAATTATTGTTTCAGCAAGAACACTTGCGTCTTCTTCATGCTGGTCCACAGCTATTGCTTTATAGCATCAGAGAAACAATTTGGCCCATTGCAGGCAGAGACTTAGCTCGCACTACCGCGAGACAATGTGTTACGTGTAGAAGGTCCAGCGGTAAGACAACTAGTCCCATTATGGGGTCATTACCGGAACAGCGCGTGAATCCCGGATTCCCATTCATTAGTGTTGCTGTCGATTTTGCTGGACCATTTTTAATAACCGACAGAAAGGGCAGAGGGTGTAAAATCACTAAATGCTATCTTTGCTTGTTTGTATGCCTCCGTTACAAATGTTTGCATTTAGAGGCCGTCAGCGAATTATCGACAGACGCGTTCCTCTTAACTTTACGTCGTTTTATCGCTCGCAGAGGAAAACCGTTAGAAATATTTTGTGACAACGGTCGTAACTTTGTAGGGGCTGCGAAAGAGATAGGAGACTTTCTTAATTGTAGCGCTGATGGCGTGAAGAAATTTTCTTCTGGCGAGGGCATAACATTCAAGTTTCAGCCCGCTTATTACCCGCACTTTGGTGGACTTGTTGAGGCCTGTGTGCGCTCAGCTAAACACCATCTCAGACGCATTCTAGGGCAAACGCATTTAACCTTTGAGGAGTTAGCGACTCTATTCGGTCAGATCGAGGCAATCCTGAATAGCCGTCCTATCAGTCCCTTGTCCTCCAGTCCAAATTATCTCCATCCTTTGACCCCTGGGCACTTTTTAATAGGCAGACCATTAACGGCTTTACCGGCACAAGACTTGCAGCAGACAAATTTCAACAAATCAAATCGCCTATTGCGCCTTGAATCGATTCGTCAACAGTTTTGGAAACGTTGGCAGCTGGAGTACGTCACAGATTTGCAACGCAGGCAAAAGTGGCGCGTTCCCTGTGTACCAATGCGGCAGGGAGATCTAATTTTATTAAAAGATGAAAACACTCCTCCCATGCAGTGGAAGTTGGGACGGATTGTTAGTTTGTTCCCAGGAAGGGACGGAGTGGCGCGTGTTGCAGAAGTCAAGACGAATACAGGAACCTACCGCCGCGGCATCAAATATCTCTGTCCACTACTGGAACCAGCAGAGCCATCATTGGAAGCAGGAGCTTCCAAGGCCCCGGAGGTTGTTGCCGCGCATCTCTAATCGCAACCACTTGACAGTTTCTGAACGTGATATCATCTGTCAAAAAACTTTTTCCCTTCACTTCCCGCTAATGGCGATCAGCGCAACGCATCGTTTATATTGTAATTTATGTTTAATTTATTGTTGCAATACAGTACATCATTTTGGAGTCAGATATCATTTATTTATTCATCCCGTAAGGAACACTTGTAAACCATCCCAGTTACAAGTACAAAATTCTACAGCTGGTCATCAGCTATCGCGCAAGACGGGTCGTGTGAAGAGATGTTTTAACTGTGGCGATACAGATTATCAAATACCAGCTTGTACAGAAGGAATAAAATGTGTTAAATGTAACGAATTTGGACACAAGTCAGGTGATTGTCCGCAGATGAAAAAAACTTTAAGTATACAAAATAAGACAGATATGGAAAAAGTGATATTTAAGAAAATATCAATTTATGGAGAAAATTACACAGCACTGCTTAATACTGGAAGTGGCGTAAATTTGATAACAAAGACAGAATTTGCGAGAATTCAAGGAAAGATTAAAAACTTTAAGACGGATTCAACATGTTTAACTGAAATCGCTGAGAACAAGGTTTGCACGGAAGGTGTTTTCACAGCTGAAGTACCGATTGATGACTATTGTACAGAAATGGTTTTTCACGTTGTAAAGGATAATGAGATACCTGTAACTGTACTGATTGGGAACTCTATCCATAAATACTTCGAAGTTCGATTTACGCCTGAAGGTATTTACTTAGAAAAGATCGTACACCTAACACTACTGATGGAGGAAAAGGAAGACAAACAGGAATATGATATAGAAGATTCTAAATATACAGAGAAAATACAGAAGATGTGTGAAGAATATAAACCTACTGAAAAGATCTTATTTTGCTAGTCCTATCGTTTTAGCTAACAAGAAAGATGGTTCGAAAAGAATGTGCATTGATTTCAGAAAACTGAATAAGAAAGTAATCAAAGAACGATTTCCGTTGCCAGTTATAGAAGATCAGATAGACAGACTAAAAGAAGCTAAGGTATTAACATCACTAGACCTCAAAAATGGATCTTTACATGTGAATGTTCACAAAGACAGCCAGAAGTACACTTCGTTTGTAACACCACAAGGCCAATATGAATTTATGAAAATACCGTTTGGATTGTGTACTGCGCCTGTTGTGTATTCCAAAGATTTGTCAATGACATCTTCAATGACCTTATTAGAGACGGTGTTCTACTAGCTTACCTTGATGACTTAATTTTACCGTCTACTACTGAAGATGAAGGAATTAAAAAGTTACAAATAGTACTACAAAGATCTGAAGAGTATGGTTTAGAATTTAACTGGAAGAAATGTCATTTTTTGAAGAAGAAAATTCAGTATCTTGGTTATGTTATTTGTGTGTATGTTGTGTATTACAAAGATTTGTCAATGACATCTTCAATGACCTTATTAGAGACGGTGTTCTACTAGCTTACCTTGATGACTTAATTTTACCGTCTACTACTGAAGATGAAGGAATTAAAAAGTTACAAATAGTACTACAAAGATCTGAAGAGTATGGTTTAGAATTTAACTGGAAGAAATGTCATTTTTTGAAGAAGAAAATTCAGTATCTTGGTTATGTTATTTGCGACAATGAAGATAAGATTAAAGCGGTAGCTAATTTTAAGAAACCAGACAACATAAAAGCTATACTCCAGCTGCCAACGTTTCCAAAACTGTTGACGAATCGATTCAAGGCGCAATAGGCGATTTGATTTGTTGAAATTTGTCTGCTGCAAGTCTTGTGCCGGTAAAGCCGTTAATGGTCTGCCTATTAAAAAGTGCCCAGGGGTCAAAGGATGGAGATAATTTGGACTGGAGGACAAGGGACTGATAGGACGGCTATTCAGGATTGCCTCGATCTGACCGAATAGAGTCGCTAACTCCTCAAAGGTTAAATGCGTTTGCCCTAGAATGCGTCTGAGATGGTGTTTAGCTGAGCGCACACAGGCCTCAACAAGTCCACCAAAGTGCGGGGAATAAGCGGGCTGAAACTTGAATGTTATGCCCTCGCCAGAAGAAAATTTCTTCACGCCATCAGCGCTACAATTAAGAAAGTCTCCTATCTCTTTCGCAGCCCCTACAAAGTTACGACCGTTGTCACAAAATATTTCTAACGGTTTTCCTCTGCGAGCGATAAAACGACGTAAAGTTAAGAGGAACGCGTCTGTCGATAATTCGCTGACGGCCTCTAAATGCAAACATTTGTAACGGAGGCATACAAACAAGCAAAGATAGCATTTAGTGATTTTACACCCTCTGCCCTTTCTGTCGGTTATTAAAAATGGTCCAGCAAAATCGACAGCAACACTAATGAATGGGAATCCGGGATTCACGCGCTGTTCCGGTAATGACCCCATAATGGGACTAGTTGTCTTACCGCTGGCCCTTCTACACGTAACACATTGTCTCGCGGTAGTGCGAGCTAAGTCTCTGCCTGCAATGGGCCAAATTGTTTCTCTGATGCTATAAAGCAATAGCTGTGGACCAGCATGAAGAAGACGCAAGTGTTCTTGCTGAAACAATAATTTAGTAAGGCCATGTTTGGCATGGAGCAATATTTGATGGCGTGTCTCAAAGGGGTAACACGACAAAGTTAAACGTCCACCTACTCTTAATAATTCGAAAAGGTATCGGCTTGAGACAAATATGAAAGTTTTCGAAAGGAAAGAGCGAGTTCGTCCGGCTGTAAAACACCCATTTTCTTATTGTCAGTGTTTCTGCAATTATAAATAAAACGAAGAAGATAAGCAAATGCTCTTTGAATGAACTTTAGTTTCGAGTATCTACTGAAATGAATAAGCGACTGTTTGCTGTTTTCATTTAATGTCATATGAATTTTGACTTCTGGTAAGTCCTTTGATTTAAATTTTGTTTGATTGAAGGAAGGCCAAAAAGAATCATCTTTTGTTAAAAATGTAGGACCATTCCACCATATTTTCAAATTATTATTCTTGACTACCTCTACACCACGTGAAGCTAAGTCAGCTGGGTTGAGGTGAGTGGGGACATGATGCCAATCAGATTCCTTTGTCAGATCTAAAATCATAGCAACTCTATTTGCAACAAAGGTTTTTAATTTGTCGTACCTCATACTAAGCCAAGCTAACGCAATGGATGAGTCACTCCAATATACCTTACGAGCGATCACACAGCGCAGTGCGCTTTCCACGGCGGCCGCGAGTTGTGCACCCAACACACATGCGCACAACTCCAAGCGGGGAATTGTTGTCGGCTTGACTGTAGCTATCCTAGCTTTGGCACATAATAGTCTTACTGTGACGTCACTGTGTTTATTTACGGATTTTAAATAAACACAAGCAGCGTACGCCGCTTGTGATGCGTCACAAAAACAATGCATTTCGATGCGATTAGGTTCTTTACATAAAACATTTCTAGGAATACGTAACAGATGAAGATGTTTCATGTTTTCAATAAATAGCAGCCACGATTGGCTAATGTCATGAGGTGCTGGTTCATCCCAGTCAACCTTTTCTATCCATAATTTTTGAACTAAAATTTTAGGTTTTATTGTGAAAATGCTTAACATTCCAAGTGGATCAAATACTTTACATGATTCTGATAATATAGAACGCTTAGTTATTTTAGATGTAGTTTTATAGTTTGTAGGAAAATGTATGAAATCACTATTAGGGTCCCATCCGACGCCTAATGTATGAGATGAAGAGCTGATGAGGAGATTTTTTTGTGTATTTTCACGATCTACTAATATTGACGGTAAGTTTGAACGATATTTTCGCAAATTAAAACATCCAGCAGCGAGTGCCTTTTCTACCGAAGCCTTAATATAAAATAACTCCTCTTCACTGTCGCTGCCAGTTAGCAAATCATCAACCACAAAGTAATTTTGAAGGATTGCTTTTATTTTATTATCTTTGCATTCCTCACCGAGCTGCCACAAGCAACGAGTGCTCAAAAAGTTAGAACTAGTCAATCCATATGTAACGGTATTGAGTCTTAGAGATCTAATTGGTTCCGCGTTATGATCACGCCATAATATCATTTGTAGGTTTCGATCATTTTCTTGAACTTGAACCATCCTATACATTTTTTCTATGTCGCCAGACAATACACAGGAGTACTGACGAAACCTAAGCAGTATATTAAACAGTGAGTCTTGAATGTGTGGCCCTGCAGTTTGTAAATCGTTTAGGGAGTACCCAGATGTTGTTTTGGCACTGCCATTGAATACAACACGCAACTTAGTCGATTCGCTAGACGGCCGTAACACAGCATGATGAGGAATGAAGTAACTCTGATCCGGAACTAATACACGCGACTCAGATAAATGACCTAAATTTGCATATTCTTTGATAAAGTTAGAATACATAATCTTAAGGTTGGGGTTTTGTATTAATCTTCTTTCAAGGGATAAAAATTGTCGTTTAGCAAATTTGAAAGAATCTCCCAAGCAATCAGGTTCGGCCACGAGGGGCAACCGTACATGAAAACGACCATCACTGTCGCGATAAGTATGTTTTATAAAATGGGTTTCACACTCACTTTCTTCAACGGTTAATTGATTATTTATTTGAGGAACCTTTTCCAACTCCCAAAATCTCATTAATGCCTTATTCAAAGATTCATTTGACAAAGTATCATTTTTTGATTTAAACACAAGATGATTACATTGTGAAATGTTTGCACTTATATTTTTATTTAATAAAAATGGCCCTGTCATAATCCAACCCAATTTGGATTCAATCATAGTGGGTTGATTTGGACCAAGCTCTA
Source organism: Spilosoma lubricipeda (assembly GCA_905220595.1). NCBI lineage: Eukaryota > Metazoa > Arthropoda > Insecta > Lepidoptera > Erebidae > Spilosoma > Spilosoma lubricipeda. The sequence continues at coordinate 3,466,742 of HG992294.1, forward strand.
ATTTCTCTGAATTAATTAAATTCCAAAATAGGTCTGCACCTATGAGCATATCTACTGGTTTCGCAAAAGTATTACGCCTGAGGAGAAATTATTTATAAGTCTGAGGTAAGAATAAAACAATATTTTATTTATACGTTGTATTTCTGTAAGTAATCAAACTATGTAAGTAAAAAGTTATTTTAATAAAATTAATTACTGTTAATAGTCGTAGTTGCCAGTAGAATATCCTCCATAGTTATAGTTCTCGTCATTCGAACGATGAGAAAACTGCATCCTCTCTGCCTCTTCTATTATGACGTTAGTAATTTTATTTCTAATGCGTAACTTTTGTAATTCGTTAAATTGTTTCATTTGTGGCAGGAGACTCATAAAGAAATGATAATCTGCACATTTCTCTGATTGGTCACTATTTGACGCCATTTTTTGTTCAATTAGCGAAATTTTTTTTGTTTCACATTCTATTAGCTCATCTCTATAATCCGAGGCTGTTTTGCTGCGTTTTGATGCGTGTGTACGACTGCTGCAGGTTGAAACTCCTGGACTCATTACGTCTTGTTGATCTTTTTTTTTTTTTTTTTTTTTTTTTTTATATATTTTGCCCTGCCAAAATGACTCTACTCTGCCTGATGGAAAGCATAAGCAGAATCCAAGAGTGGTGGTCACCATACTGCGAATGCAGACAATGCTACAGTGCAGCATGGTGACCATCACCATGGCGGGCTAGTGATGCTTCTGCATCGTTGGGCCTCCGGTCTCGCACTCAGCATCGGCATGACTCGACTCGTTGAGGGATTCTGAGTCACTGTCCTGAAGATTTCCTGACATCACTTCTGGTGTAATATCATCGTTTATAAATTGCATAAGTTGAAAGTGTGGCCACGTACTCTCTATTTCGTCGCCACCGTCACCAGAGCGTGGCGTAGGGATTTTCTTTTTTTCTTTTCGAAACTGATCGCGCAGGTTCTTCCACTTTTTACGCAATTGTTTTTCGGTAACAAAAAAAAAAAAAAATATCTGTTTTGTTTCAGGTTTTTATCAACAGGAACTGCATTTAGGGCACTGGCTTACAGTTTTCGTTTGGGGAAAAGCACTATAGCGTCTGTCGTTCACGAAACATGCCGTGCTTTATGGACTGAGTTAGTTTCTATACACATGCCGATACCAACGGAACAACGTCTGAAAACTATTGCAGAAGATTTTGAAGCTCTCTGGGATTTCCCAAACTGTGTAGGAGCAATTGATGGGAAACATTGCGAAATAAAAAAACCACCTAAATCGGGTTCGGCACATTGGTGCTACAAAAAAAGAAATAGTATAGTGATGCAAGGTGTAGCTGATGCAAAAAGGAAATTTGTGACAATCGAAGTAGGCGGTCGAGGCAAGCAAAGTGATGGTGGTACTTTTATTGCATCAACGCTGTATAAGCGTATAGAAAAAAATAAATACAAAATTCCTATGCCTAAGAGACTTCCAAATTCTGAAGTCCTTGCACCCTTCGTCCTAGTAGGCGATGAAGCATATCCATTAAAACATTATTTAATGCGTCCTTATCCTGAGCGAGTACTCAATAATGAGAGAAAATGCTTTAACATCAGATTATCTTTAGCTAGACAAACAATCGAATGCGCATTTGGTATTTTAACAGCTAAATGGAGAATACTACTGAAACCTATCGAAACAAACAGAAAGAATGCCTTGTTTATAATAAAAGCTGCTTGTATACTGCATAATGTCATAATGGATTTAAACGGCGATCTCGATCTCGATGTCCAACGTGTGCTATCTATCCCGCCAGTATATGAACATCGCCACAGAAACATCGGAGTAAATAATAATCCAACACGAAGAGCAATAAATGTTCGTATGAAATTCACTAACTATTTCTGGGAACAGTATCAAAGATTGTAATTTGAATGTATTAATATAATAATAATTAAAACTTACCTTCGCTTCCAGAAAATTGTTCTTTTCTTTCATTCCATAATTTTCTTGTTATTGTGCGATTACAGTGATGTGGATGTTTACTTTGCCATATAGCTGGTCTAGATTGAATCGCACTTATAAACAACTCGGTATTTATCCCCATTTTAAAACAAAATAAATTAAGATGCGCATACGCCAAGCGACAAGACCAAACTGGTTTGATATCCCCGCCACCCGCGCATTGAGACGCTTGCCTACTAGGCCCGTAGTGTGTCCATAACGCACGGATAGGAACGTTTGAAAAGTACGCGCGCTATCTCGCTTATGTCCGTCGCGCTAGGCGCCCGCCTTAGCCACTACACTATGGACGCAAACGGCGGTTTCATATGTTTAATATTTCGCGCCCGTCGTCGCAACCGCGCTAGGCCCGCACTGTGGACACGCACTATGAGGTAGCTCTAAAAGTATCTTTACTCTATTTGCTACATATGCACTGAGCTTTATCAATGGCGTTTTGATCCAAGCTAAAACAATTTGAGAATCGGAGTGCAAAATAACTTCATCGATTTTTAGTTTTAGTGATAATGTATCATGGACTCGAGTGACTAATTTAGCCAACAATACTGCAGCAATTAGCTCTAGGCGGGGAACAGTCATGTCTTGTTTTATTGGATTGATGCGACTTTTTGAACAGAGCAAAGAAACCTTAATACTACCAGTTTCATTGACAACTCGTAAATAAACACAGCAACCATAGGCAGTATTTTTTTTATGCATCTGCATAACCTATGATCTGTATCAAATTTGTGTTGTGTAAATTTGTGTATCGTGGCACATTTATCGGTGTCATGTTAAGTAAACTATTATAAAACTCTCGCCATGAATGTGAAATCTTATCATTGGGAGTACTGTCCCAATCAATCTTAGCTAGCTATAGCTGCCGCATAATTACCTTAGCGCATACTATGACTGGACCCACCAAACCTAGCGGATCATAGAATTTACTGATATAGCTTAAAATGCCGCGCTTCGTAACTGGAAAGTCTTCGATTGGTTTGAGACTTGAAATTATAAATGAATCGGTCTTAACATTAAAATTTATACCTAAAGTTTTAAAGGATAAGTTATTTTTCTGTAAATCAATGTCATCAAAATGTTGTCTTGATTTAGGAATATCATGTAATAATTCAGACAAATTAGAAACCCATTTATGTAACTGAAAACCCCCTTATTCTAAAAGACCACAGAGTTGCTTCTTTGCTTTTATCAAAAGCCCTGGAGAACCTTGGGAACAAATGGCGTCATCTATATATGTACAGTTATTTATGATAAAAGCAGCCAGAGGGAATTTTTCTCCATACAGGCTTACGAGTTCCTTTAAACACCTTGTGGCTAAGTAAGAAGAAGACTTCATGCCATAAGTAACTGTATTCAACTGAACATATTGCAAATTTTGTTCTGGGCTGTCCCGCCATAGAATGTTTTGTAAGGGCCTATACTTTGGATCTAATTCTACACATCTGAACATAGAATAGAATAATAGAAAACTCTTTATTTGCACACCTTATTACAGAGTTAAATAAGTACATAATACATAAAATATCCGAAGTGTAGTGTACAAAGGGCGGCCTTATTGCCATAACCAATCTCTTCCAGGCAACCTTAGGATGGATCAAATATTTCAGAGAGACTAGTAGTTGACGTGCAATGAGTTTGAAAAATAAATGTTATGTCCATAAACACATATATTTTATATACATATATACAAACATACACACAAAATTGAAAAGGAAAAAATATATATATATAATAATAATAGTAATTTTAAATACTAAAAGATAAACATACATACACAAATTTAAGCATAACCATAATTTAAGAGAAAGAAAAGACTCAAATCATACCTAAATGTGTGAGTGACTAAATTATGATGTGTAATATTCATGAACCAACCTCTTGAATTCACCCATCGTTTGCGCCTGCCTTATGTTTAAGGGCAATTCATTCCACAAGCGTACAGCCAACCAGAGTAACAGGGCCATTAAGCAATAAATCATTCTATTTGTAGTCTTCATAGATCCATTAAAGACAACTCTGCATTTAGTGGTTTTTCTATCTAGTTTTAAGACAGGATGATGGGGTTAAAAGAACACAGGATCTTTTTTGAGGTCATATTGATTTTTGTCAATTATAGTTCCATGACCTTTTTCAATATATTCATGAATAAATTCCTTATAAAGACTATACAAAAGAGGATCTTTTTTGAATCTAACTTCTAAGTTGTGAAATCTTTTTGAAGCTAAATACAATGAGTCTCCAAGGGTCTCTCTGATAGAATCTAATGGCAGCTTTAAGGGCAAGGCTACTTAAAATTTCTTACTTTTTGTATATAATTTGACAGTTTCACAGAAAAGTTTTTCACAAGTATCATGTTCACTAAGTTTTTCCAGAAAATACTCAGGGACCTTTTCTGCCTTAAAAAAGATTTCAAAATTTTCATTCAATGTATGAAGATAATCTTGGGACTTACAAAAAATAGTTACCGTTATGTGTGAATGAGCAGTGTGGGTAGGTATGGTGCCAGCAACAATATGACCTGACCCAAGACAGTATTTAACACAGGTACTGTAGACTTAACATTTTCTCTTACATCTTTCCCGGAGTTGGACTGGAACCCATATGGCTCAATCGGTAGTAGCACCTGGAAGAAGATGTCAGCTCCTAATAGAATATGTATTGTACTGGGTTCATTAAAGGTGTTGTCAGCTAGTGTTATGTTTGGGGAAGCAGCAGACCCTCCACACTGAATTTAATCTGAGGCAGTTTAGTAGTGATAGAATCTAAAAGATGGCAGTTTACATTTATTTTATAATCCTGGATTAAAGAGTGGATGTCTATGTTAACAGATTTTGATAGCTTAGCTTTGCTATTACCTATGCCAGTAAAAGGTGTGTTAATTGATTTAGGCTGTAAGTCAAGTAGGCGTGCAAGTTCAGTTGTAATGAATGACGCTTGAGAACCACTGTCAAGTAATACCTTTACATGCACCTCAGTCCCATTCTTAGCAATAAGCTTTATTTTAGCCGTGGGCAATAATACCTGATTGCTTGCTTGAGAATCCAAAATAACTGGTGATTGTGCCGTATCAACATGAAGTAGTGTGTTGTGACTTTCCTTGCAAATGTCACACCTAAAGTGAAATCTACATTTATTATTATGTTTGTTGAGGCACACCTTACACAAACCATGCTCTTCTGTAAATTGAAGCCGTTCTGATGCATTTTTTAATTAAAATTGTGCACATAAAAAAAGCGTGTGAGCAGACTAACATATTAAGCAGGCAGGTTGAGCTGAAGTGGATGTTGAAGCTAGAGGTTTTTCCTTCCTACCTTTTATCGATATATTAGCTACCCTTGGACGATCCACCACTGGTTTCTCCACATTCTCCAATGCTTGGGCTCGCTTATCTAGAAAATCCAACAAATGTGCCACTTTTGTTTCCTTTTCCCTTATTAATTGAAACTCCCTATTGCAATAGGTGTCCAGCTTCCTTGTGAGTATGCATAACAGAATAGCATCCCACTGATCAACAGGCATATTTAAGTTTCTAAGAGCAGCTAGTTGTTGTTTAATAATTGACAAAAAGTTTCTAATATTATGTGCCGTTGACCTTGTTATGGGATTTATATCTAATAGTGAACTGATTAACTCATTTGTGATTTTATATTCATTGTCATATCTATCATGTAGAATAGACATAGCTTCCATATAATTTTCACTAGTAATGGTTAAATTTTTAATTAAATCTAAGGGTTCTCCCTGTAAATAACTCCTTAAATAAAAGAATCTTTGTTCATTATCAAGTCTGGTACTATTATGTATTAAGCTATCAAATAGTCCAATAAATGCTTTGAAATCCAAAATAACCATATTTTGACAGGAGGGCTTGAAAAAAAGATCTGGAGAATGTCTCCATCATTTCTCTGCTGGGTGTCTCCAACATCCAAGCTCCAGCTGGAAGAGGACTACATAGTTATATTTTCTTTTTCTTTTATATAATGTTTCTCGGAAAAACCTCTCTTTAAAATATTAATAGTAAATTAATGTATTTTTGAACGTACTGTAAAATTGTAATTTTTGTATTTTTATCTTTTATTCTTTTATTATCTTATGAATTATATGTATGCATCACTGAGGAGTGGGTGTTTCTCTGAAGAGTTCCTTAGGGCTCCCATACATACACACACAAACATCTTGTTCAAATATTTTTGTTTTAAATTTTACCTCATACCATATATTTTATATTACTTTAAATTATTTTTACTTTATTTTATTAACTTTTTCTAAGGCGCCCTGGGATATAAGAATCTACCATGACTAGTCGGTGAAGTGACCATCCTGACATGTTCAGGGGTTACAACTCATTTAAACGGTTGTATAATATGCGTTCAAAAATTTTAGATAGTAATGGTAGCACGGATATAGGTCTATAGTTGCTAGGATCCATCCTGCTTCCAGTTTTGAATATGGGTCTGACTTTTGCAATTTTAAGGGAATCTGGAAAATAACCGTTGATCAAACATTTATTAATGCAGTTCGCAAGTGGTTGGGCTATTAGATCTTTGATACACTTTATAATCTTCGTATTAATACTGTCTATGCCTGAGCTAGTATTTGTTTTGAGATCGTTGATTATTTTAATTATTTCGCATGAGGAGGTTGGTTTAATTTTTAAGGATTGTTCACAGTTATTTTTATTTGGTATCCATGTTAAATTATGGGTAGAAACGTTTTGGGATATTTGGTTAGCCAGTTTACTACCGATAGTACAGAAAAATAGATTAAAACTTTCGCAAATTTCTTTTATGTCACCGGTTTGTCCAACAGCAGTATTGAGTACCGAAGGCTCAGTGATAGTTTCTATTTTGTTATTAGATAGTCTATTAATTAATTGCCACATTTTCAAAGGATGTTTCTTACGGTTTTTAAAAGCATCATTGTAGTATCGATTTTTTGCACTTTGAATTGACGTGTACGCTACACTACGCTTCTTTTTAAACTCAATACTCAATTGAGCATCACCGGGGTTTTGTTTCAGGTATTGATATAGTTGGTTTCTCTGGTCAATTAAGGTAAGGAGATTGTTATTTATCCATTCCTTTCGTGGTGGATTCAATATCTTCGTCTTCTGCACTTTATTTTCAATGATTGAGTTTAATAATAAAGTTTCCAGTTCAGAAAAATCATCGATTCTTCTTGTATAAAAAACATTATTTATGGTTTTATATAAATTTGAGTAGTTAATAAATTCGTACTTTGTTCGCTGTAAACAGAAAGGTTAAGGTCTGTTCATTTCCAGATATATATTTGCTTATGGTCTGAGAGAGAAGAATCAATTAAAGACATTTGGAAGGTATTATCCTGTAAGGTTGTAGTCACATGATCAATGACTGATTTCGTTGTTGCTGTTTCGCGAGTGCAGTTTTCTAGGCTAGTTTTGTTCAATATTTTTATACTAGCTGTTGCCCGCAGCTCCGCCCGCGTATATATCGGTTTTTGCAGCAAATAGTAGCCTATGTATTATTCTCATGTATAAGCTATATTACTGTAAAGTTTCTTCCAAATCCATTTAGTAGTTTTTGGGTGGAAGAGTGACAAACTTTCGTATTTAGAATATTAGTAGGAAGTTTCAGACCCTACGGTTTATCACTGTTACTCAACCGGTGAGTAAAATGTTCACAGTTTTAGAGAGAAAAATCGCAATTTACGGTTGTCATTTTTTTTTTATGCATAGCCAGAATGACTCTTCTCTGCCTGATGGAAAGCATCAGCAGAATCCAAGAGTGGTGGTCACCATATTCATTGCGGACCCACTCATGGTGGCCTAGTGATGATTCTGTATTATTGGGCCTCCGGTCTTGCACTCACTAACGAAACACGACAGCACGAACGCTGTTACGTTGATTTTCTATGCAAGGGTAGTCAACCAACCCGGTCGAGTCGGCCCGTTTGTGTTAAAATCAGCGTGGCTCTACTACCTGGGTATTTATGATAACTAATCTTATCAAGGACTGTAAACGGGAGAACAGTCTGAGCTGACGTATATAATTAATTGTCTCGGGTTGTAGTGAATCAAGAATCATTTTACTACAGTACATCCCGGTAAACAACATTTAGAGACTTATTATTTTCTGCGTAAACAAGAAGATTTCTTGCTCTCGACACACGCGAATAACCTACGTAGAGCTGCCCGTGGGAGAAGCAATGGGTACCCAAGTGGTTACCGGCTACTTTTAGAGTTTGCCCCTCACTTTTAATTATTGTAATCGAGAAAGCCATCTTGAGAAGAAATTGCAAGCGCTTGAATTGGAATGGCAAATTGGTGGGTATTATGGGGATTCCAAGGCATCAATACCGTCTCTCCTGATGCCCCTCCGGTGAGGATGGTGGCCTGTATAATATGCCGTCTCAGCTCTGTGACGCGTAGCCTGGTGTCGTTACACAATCTGGGCGCATCCAGGTTAGCATCAGTATGACAGGCACACCAAGCTTGAGCTCTAATTTGTGAGACTCCTGACAGTTCGAGGAAATTTAAAAACTCTTTAGGGTACGTAGAAGCGCTGACCTCGACAAGTGTTTGTGCGAATAGTCCATACTCCTGACCATTAAAGAGCTAGACTCTCATATTGGTCTTCAGTTGTAACCGCACAACCTATGCACCTTAATCAGAACTGGAGCGGCTAGTGGCAGTCATTGGCAGCGACACCGACGAGGCACTCTCCGATTTGGAGAGCCTAAAGAGTTGGAGGAGTGGGAGGGCGAGTATGCTGCCATTGGTAGGGTCGTTGGTGTGGCTATGGACCTGGCAACCGTTAGGGCCAATAAGCTCCTGCAGGACGGGAAGGATGTCCTGGGAAAGGCAGGAAACATGCGCAGGGACTGTAAGGCAAAAGCTATGGAATGCCTGCAGGCCCTTTACGAGACCGTTCTTGGCGTCGCGGACTCGAGGAGCAGGCACCGCGTGGCGCTAGAAGAGGAGCGAGCGTGAGCGGCCAGGGAGCTGGTGCGAGTAGAGAGGGCTCACTCGCGAAGGTTAGCCGAAATTAGCAAACAAACAGCGGAGAGGGTATCTGAGACCCAAAAATTGGTGGCGAGATTACACGGGTTAGTGGAAGGCATCCAGGGTTGGCTGAACTTCGAGATGGATGCGCCAATAAAAACCATCGGCAGCATCCACCTGGAACTGCAGAGGGTGGTAGCCGGTCTACTGTACCCGGCCCAGGACTCGCAGGAAAGGAGGCTGGGCGGGTGCCGCGAATCGCCCCGGAACGGGATTTGGGTCCGGAATTACTCTCATTAGGGCCCAAAATGCAAATACAAAAGGACGATTAAAACCTACGCCGCGGTACTTAAGGGCCTACCGCACTTCACGGAGCGGGCTGTGGATCTCCGAGGGGGGGCTTCGGCGTCGGCCGGGAGCGGGGCGGACGCCTCTTATGGGCTCATAGTGGAATTGTTAAAATTATAGTTGATAGTAATACATCAAATGAAACTAGTGATGCCATCTGTTGGCGGTATTGTGCACTGATGTACTAATCAATCATTCTCTATTTAATGTCTTATGTTCTATGAAGGATCCGTTTCCTGTTGCTTGTGAACGAATGTGTGAATACATTAAAGATATACTCCTCGGTAAGCCGTTGTTGAAGTGACTTGTTTTATTTTATTATAAATTAATTCTAATAGGTTATGGGCCCAGAAAGACCATTAAAGTTGTAAAGTCATATTTAGTTAGCGTAGGAATAGTATTGAAGAGTGCAGCGGCAGTGGACGATTGCGCGTTGTTTCACTGTAGTGAATTTCTTTGTGTTGCACGTGGTTCCACAGAACGCCGCGAACATGGCGTCTAGTACGAACTCGTTTATTGCAAATGTGCCAAAGCTGAAAGGTCGAGAAAATTATAGCGAGTGGGCGTTTGCCGCCGAAAATCTGTTAGTACTCGAAGGAAAGTTAAATTTTCTAAAGACTGAAGGAGCTGAAGCCGCCATTGCGGAGGACGCCATGACAAAAGCTAAGTTGATTCTAACTATAGATCCGTCTTTATATGTACATATTAAGAGCGCTAAGAATACTAAAGAGTTATGGCAGAAATTACAACATATGTTCGATGATTGCGGTTTTTCGAGAAGAATCATGTTATTAAGGCATTTAATATCAATACGTCTCGAAACTTCAGAATCTATGACGAGTTACATCACGCAAATTATTGAAACAGGGCAGAAACTATCGAGAACTGGTTTTTTGGTAAATGATGAGTGGATTGGCAGTCTTATGTTGGCAGGATTGCCCGAAAAATATTTTCCGATGCTGATGGCCATTGAGCATTCCGGAATCGCCATTACGGCGGATGTTGTAAAATCTAAATTATTAGACATGTCCGGAATTGAAGCTTCGACGGAAACTACAGCGTTATACACTAGAGGGCGCCAGCATTTCAATCATAAATCGAAGCCATTGATTAAAACCGTTCACTCGTACAAAGATGGCGAAACGTCAAATGTTAACAATAGCAAAAGTAAAGTAATCAAGTGTTACCGTTGTAAACAGATCGGGCACTACAAAAATCAGTGTACACAAGTTCAAAATACAAAAACTAACAATTCTAATGCTTTTTCTGTTGTGTTTTTAAGCGGAAACTTCAGCAAAAATGATTGGTATTTGGATTCCGGAGCGAGTGTACATATAACGTCAAACATAAACAATATTCGAAACGCATCTGATCACGCGAGTATAAAGAAAATTACAGCGGCTAATAATGAAATAATGCCTGTGTTATGCTCGGGTGATGTTGATATTGTTACGGTCACATCGAAACGCAAATATTCTATAACAGTAAAGGATGTGTTATGTGTGCCTAGTATTGCTACAAACTTGATATCTGTGAGTAAATTGATTCAAAATGGAAACAAAGTGAACTTTCAAAGAAACTGTTGCTATATATATAACAATAGAAATCAACTGGTTGGAAAGGCCAGATTAGTTGATGGTGTTTACAAACTTGATGTTGAAAAGAGACACGACTGTTTATTTACAACATCTGACAGTGTAAACAGTATATTATGGCATAGAAGAATGGGCCACTTAAATAGCAGTGACCTTAATAAAATGAAAGAAGGTGCAGTTATGGGTATAGACTTCAAGGACAAAGCTGTTACTGATAAAAGTACATGTGTTGTGTGCTGTCAAGGGAAGCAGTCACGATTACCATTCAACCATGTGGGCACGAGGAGCAGTGAAGTACTCAATGTCATACATGCAGACGTGTGCGGACCCATGGAAGTGACTTCAATTGGTGGCTGTAAGTATTTTTTGATTTTTGTCGATGACCACACACGCATGACGTTTGTATATTTTTTGAAGGCCAAGAACCAAGTGTTTAAATATTTTAAGGAATTTAAAGCTTTAGTTGAGAATCAACAGGATAAGAAAATTAAAATATTTCGAACTGACAATGGTCTAGAATTCTGTAATACTTTATTTGACAGTTATTTGTCTGAAGCTGGTATTGTACATCAAAAGACAAACACATATACCCCGGAACAAAATGCAATTAGTGAACGCATGAACAGAACTTTGGTGGAAAGAGCTCGTTGCATGCTGTTTGATGCAGGACTAGACAAAAGTTTTTGGGCTGAGGCCATAAATACAGCCGTTTACCTTAGAAATAGGTCACCAGCATCAGGGTTACAGAACATGACACCATTTGAGCTCTGGACAGATAGAAAACCAGATCTTAGTCACATCCGGATTTTTGGGAGTCAGGTCATGGTGCATATTCCAAAAGAGAAGCGACTCAAATGGGATTCTAAGTCTAAACCACACATTCTGGTAGGTTATGCTGAAAACGTCAAAGGGTATAGGATTTATGACCCTAATAAGAAGTGTGTGTTTGTAAGCAGGGATGTCATAATACAAGAAAACATAAAGGATAATAGAGATGATCACATATCAGTTTCAGTGGGGGAAATCTCAGAAACGCAACAAGTTAAAAGTGAAATAGATGAGTCTGTTGATATAGTAATTAGTACAGAACCTGAAAATGATACTAATCAGACTGATAATTTTATATTGCAGAATGTAGACGAGATTCCACCCCCAGAAAAATTAAAGAGGATCAGGAGGCCACCACAGCGTTATGGTTACTCAAATATGTGCATACAATCGAATGCCGATAATCAAAATGATCCAAGTAGTGTCAAACAAGCTCTAGGAGGTCCCAACAAGGACGAGTGGATTGCTGCAATGGAAGAAGAACTTCAAGCATTTGAGGAGAATAATGCCTGGATTGTGGTGAGTGAAGTGCCTCAAGGAAAGACTTTAATTGAGTGTAAATGGGTTTACAAAAGAAAGTTAGGTAGTGACATAGTCCTTCCCGCTTGACGCCGGCACGTAACGCATTGCCGATAGCAGGTTTTAGCCAAATTGCGACCCCCCAGCGGCCAATAAGTTTCCCTTATTGTTGCTAGTAATAATTGGGGACCAGCATGTAGTAACCTTAAATGCTCGTATCTAAATAAAAGTTTAGTGAAATAATGAGTGGACTGTATTAATATTGGATGTTTCTTTTCAAACGAGTATTCGGAATTGTGTAACCTGCCTCCTACACGCATGATTTTATTGTAGTCTAAAAATACATTTAATTTTAATAATTGGTTTTTATTAGGTAGTGTTTTATTGTTAATTAATAAATTATATTCCGGGAAAGACTCACGTTGTGACTGTATAATGATGCAATTCAATGAATATTCTAATTCTTCTACAGACAGAGGGGAAGAGCACAATGGTTGACCCTTACATTTGTTAATAAAACGAAACATATAACATATAGCACGTTGTAATCTTAATAAATTAGAAAAACGTTCGAAAGGTATCACGCCTGTATTAATCGCTTGATTGTTATGACAACTAACCAAACAAATAGTAGGTTTCGTTTCGGGCAAATCACTAGACGCTTCCGATGTTCCAATGCTAGGCCAAGCACTGCTGTCCTTTTGCAGGAACGATGGGCCTTGCCACCATAGATCAAGGGACTGCATAGCGGTCGCGTCCACCCCTCGTGATATGAGGTCAGCAGGGTTCTCATGAGTGGGCACATGTCTCCATGTGCAAGAATTAGTTTGGTCTAAGATGTCTGCAACACGATTCCTAACGAAAGTGTTTAATCTAATCGGTAGCATCTTTAGCCAACCCAGAACAATCATGGAATCTGTCCAAAAAACTACACTAGAAGCCACAGTACGAAGTGAACTGATTACCTTTTTGTACAAATGGGTACCAACGACAGCAGCACAAAGTTCAAGCCTGGGGATGGTTATAGGTTTAATAGGAGCGACACGACTTTTTGCCATCATAAGGCGAACGGTGATCTTACCTGCTAGATCCACAGTACGTAAGTATAAACAAGCACCATAAGCGCGTTCCGATGCGTCGGCAAAAATATGGATTTGAAGTTCTTTGTACAAGTCGCAAACAACACGACGAGGAATATTTAAGTCACGAAGTGCTGGTAACGCTTTGATTAAGTTAACCCAAGTTGTGGCAACCTCAGCGGGCAACTGCTCATCCCATGATAATTTTTCAAGCCACAGCTTCTGAAGCAACATCTTCATACGAATAACGCACGGCGATAATAATCCTAAGGGATCAAAAATGCGAGCTATGACTGCAAGCATGTCTCGCTTTGTACTTCCACTATTATCAGGTGTATTAATCGGAAAACATAACAGATCGGTTTGAGTTTGCCACCCTAGTCCTAAAGTCTTGTTGAGAACATCGCCTTCGATATTTAAATCGAAGAGAGGCTCGGACCTTTCCGCAATTAAGGTAGGCTCATTGGACTTCCATTTTCTGAGAGGCATACAAGCAGAAGCAAGAGCATCAGTGACCTTACAACGCAAACTGTAGGCATCCTCAAATCGATCTTCACCTGTCAACAGATCGTCCACAAAAAAATCGTATAAAATAACTTCGCCGACCCTTTTGTCAGTACATTCTAGTCCGATTTGTTTGAGACATCTCGTGGCCAAGTACGGAGCGCTTGCAGTGCCATACGCTACTCTATTCAATTGATAAACCTTAAGGGGACTAGATACATCGTCACGCCATACTAGGTATACTAATAGGTGTCGATCTGAAGGATGTACCACTATCTGTCGGTACATCTTCTCGACGTCTGCAGAGATTACATATTTATATAATCTAAATCGTAGAAGAATAGATATTAAATCGTCTTGAACGGTGGGCCCCACCATCTGTATATTATTTAATGAAGTGCCAGAAGAAGTAGGAGCACTAGCATTAAAAACTACGCGTAACTTGGTAGTAGTGCTACTCTCTCTAAGTACCCCATGGTGAGGTATAAAATATGACGGCTTCTCTTCATTAATATTACACTCTGACATATGCCCTAAAGAAATATATTCTGCCATAAAATCCTTATAAATTTTGTCGAGTGAGGCGTCGTTCGTGTTTCTACGCTCGAGTGATAGAAAACAACGTTTTGCACGAACAAATGAATCGCCTAACAAATCTGTAGATTTCTTTAGTGGTATCTTAACGCAGAAACGACCATCAGGCATACGCGAGGTATTTTTTATAAAATGTTCTTCACACTGTTTTTCTTCAGTGGAATAAGTAGAAGACTCATGACAACTTTCTTCTAGTTGCCAAAACCGCGTTAATTGGGTTTGAATATCATCTACTTCAGAAGAACTTTGAGAATCTAAGTGGTTGTAATTACATTTTATATTTGAGAAAGGTTTTACCATAACGCCGCTGTTAATTGGGCCACAAACTAGCCAACCGAGCCTAGTTTGATACAAAACTGGTTTCCTATCTCCTAATACTATTTTTTCTGACCCTAATAAGTTCCAAAATACATCGGCTCCAATTATAACATCAATGGCCTTAGGTGTATGAAAATACGGATCAGCTAAATTAATCTTAGTAGGTATATTTAATTTTACTCGTCTACTGGGTACATTATCCGTTATTGAGGGCAAAACAAAACATGTCAAATTATCGCTATACGATTTGCAAAGGGATTTAATATTAAAGCGACACATTTTATTTACATGAGATATAGAATTATTTATACCTTGTACAGACATGTTTGTTGATACAAATGGTAAACCTAATTTTTGAAATAAGCTTTCGGTCATTAAACAAGAGGAACTGCCCGAATCGAGCAGCGCGCGCGCAATATGCTCCTTATTATTAACGTCGTAACATCTTATCAATGCAGTGGACAACAAGATATCGCTCGAATGTTCACTTTCACTTATGTTAGACGACAGCGTAACATGTCTATTGAGGGCTGTTGTTACGGTGGAGGGGCTGGCAGAGGAGACGCGCGGGGGCGAGGACTCGCCACTCGCCTTATTACCTGTGAGCGTGAGAGGGACCGGAACGTCACCGTTTGTAGTCGCATTATGTGTTGCATTATATGCCATTGGTATTTGTTTATTATTGATAATTATGTAAAATAAAACGAGTAGATCTTTATAACTGTTCTGTAATTTTGTCTCATCTGAGTTACACTTGCGTACATACCACCACCATTAGAACTAGGGATAGACAGCGAGAGTTGTCTATGATAGAAGGTAGTACCAACATCACAATATAAGTGTAATATATTTTAGCCAACCTACAACCTGTAAATAAATCTAAAAACATTGCCATTTCTCAACACCCCTTCTCAATGTTTATATATTTAACTAACTAAATATAACTAATAAAATCTAACATGATATTACATTAATTTGTAATTTTTACATTGCACAGTGTTAAAAACTTGACTAACAAATCCTTGCCTAATGACTTTGTTAGCATGTCTGCCACTTGTTCAGAAGTACTTATATACTGAATTTCAATTTTATTATTTTTAATTAACTCTTTAATAAAATGATATCTAATATCAACATGTTTAAGACGTTTAACCGACTCTGTACTTGCATTTATAATAGCAGACTGATTGTCACAATATAACTTAACTGGATTAACATTCTGGAGATCAAAATCATGTAATAAATTTACAAGCCAGCATGCTTCACTTGCTGCCATACTCATAGAAATATATTCGGCCTCAGTAGAAGACAAACTTACTGAAGACTGTTTCTTTGAACACCAAATAATTAAACAATTTGCAAACAAAAACAAATAGCCAGATGTGGACTTTCTGTCCCTCTGATCACCTCCCCAATCAGCATCACAGTATCCTTGCAACATAGTATCGTTACACTTATAAACTATTTTATAATCTAAAGTATGCTTTACATAGCGTAATACTCTCTTAAGCGCACTTAACAACACACTATTCGCACATTTCTGATATCTACTTAATAAAGATACTACAAAACACAGGTCAGGCCTGGTGCCTGAGACAGCATACATAAGGCAGCCTATAATTTGTCTACAGATCCCTTCAATATGCTTATCACAATCAGTATCAGTATCAAAAATTTTTGTAATAAAGTTTATGTCCAGGGGTGTCAACATGGGTTTGCAACTTTCCATATTAAATCTTTTAAGTACATTTTGTAAGTAATTTCTTTGTGATAGTATAGTTATGCCATTTTCTAAATCTTGTTGCACATTTATTCCTAAAAAGTCTGAAACTAATCCTAAATCTTTCATTTTAAATTCTTTATTTAGTGTTGTTTTCAACTTAGTGACCTCATTTTCATTTGTTCCAAAAATCAACAAATCGTCTACATATATTAATACAAATATCCTATCTGTGCCACTATACTTTTTATATAAGCATGAATCGCATTTTGACCTTATAAAACCTTCTCGAGTTATTACTAAATTAAATTTAATATTCCAAGATTTAGGTGAACTTTTTAATCCATATAATGACTTATTCAACTTAACTATATTTTTATCTCCTGAATAAGCCCCTTCTGGCAAACTTAAATACACATTTTCTTTAATATCACCATACAAGAAAGCCCCTGTGACATCCATCTGGTAAATAGGTAAGTTATATTTTGTTGCAATTACTACAAATAACCTAAAAGTTGCTAGCTTGGCAACTGGGGCATAAATATCATTTAAATTAACTGTATCCTGTTGCTCGAACCCCCTAGCAACAAGCCTAGCCTTATACTGTTTGACATTATTTATATTTTTAATTTTAAAGACCCATTTGCTACTTATAGGCTTTATATTTACAGGTAAATCACAAAATTTCCACGTATTATTGTCTTTCAGAGTCTGAAGTTCCTTGTTAATAGCTGCACTCCACTTACCGGCATCACTCCTGCTCATGGCATCACAATATGTATCGGGCTCACACTCACTTTTGTCCAACTGCACATTGTTGCACGTGTAAAAAGATGTTTGTTTACGCTCACGCTTACTTCTTTCCTCTCTGGGTGGACTAATTTCTTCTAATAAGCGCTCCTCTTCACTACATGGCAAGTAGTCACTGTCACTTTCCGAGTTATCTTCTATAACACTACTTGTATTGGTTGTCTCTGTTTCTTCGGGTTCAATATTTGTCTCGGGACTGTTTTTTTGCACTGTATCCTCTTCAAGGTTAAAAGACACTACATTTTCACTTTCACCTCCCTTCACCTGAGGTTCTTTCTGTATAAAAACAATGTCTCTTTTTGTCTCGACTGAGTTCTTATGAGTGAAATAAATACGGTATCCTTTCACATCCTCTTCATACCCAACCATCAAGCCCTTCTCTCCCTTTTCATCCCACTTCCTCCTTCTTTCCTTTGGAATGTGTACATATACTTCTGTACCAAAAGCTCTCAACCCTTGAATATCATATGTCTTTCCTGTCCATACCTCAAATGGAGATCTTCCATCTTCATGGCTCTTCCCAGTTCTATTTAACACAAACACTGCTGTGTTTATCGCTTCCGCCCATAGTTTCTTTGGTAAATTTCTTTCATGAATCATAGTCCTTGCGGCTTCCAGTAATGTTCTGTTCTCCCTTTCGGCCTTCCCATTCTGTTCGGGTGTGTACGGTACTGTGGTTTGGTGTATAATTCCTCGTCTTGTAAAAATTTCCTTCACATCTCTATTAACAAACTCCAGGCCATTATCACTTCTAAACATCTTCACTCTGTTTCCTGTACAATTCTCAGCCTTACTTATAAAATCCTCAATGACTTGTTTTATTTTATCTTTTGTTTTCACAAAACGCACACATCTGAAGTTCGAGTAATCATCCTTCAGAACAACAAAGTACCGTGACCCACCAACTGACGGTTCTTCCATGGGACCGCAGGTATCAACATGAATTAGCTCACAATTCTTAGTACTTTTGGATTCACTTCTACTAAACGGCAATCTATGTATTTTTCCAACCAAACAACTTTCACACACTGGCTTAGATGTTTGTTTAACCTCAATGTTGTTTTTCCGTAAGATATCTTGTACATAGGCAAAATTCTGATGCGCCAATCTTCTGTGCCACTCATTCAAGTCATTCGGCACTAACTTTGCAGTACTAGCAATCTCACAATCATTATTATAGCGTAAATTCATATAATACGAGCTACCAATTCTTTCCGCGACCGCACAAATTTTGTTTGCCTTATAAAATTTGCACGAACTGTCATCTGTCAGAATGACATAACCTCTGTCTGTGGCGCGATTGACCGAGAATAAGTTCGTTTTCAGTTCCGGAACGAACAACACGTTATCTATCACTGTGTCAATCCATTCATTTCCGTTCGATACCTGTGCTGCCATCTGACCACATCCAAGTGCATTAATCACTGCGCCATTACCAATGATAACAGGTTTTGGCGAGATATTTGTGAATGATGTAAATAATGAACGATCTTTGCACATGTGTTCACTAGCGCCAGAATCCACTAGCCATTTGGATTTTTGCAGATTATACGAAGAATTTGACACCACAAACGCGTTACTATTAGTTTTATTATCACTTCTTGACATTCTTTGTTTTCTAAAACGGCACTGAGATTTAAGATGTCCAAACTTCCCGCAATAGAAACAGTTATTATTATTGCTCACGTTCCCTTCACTGATACTTTTATTACTTTTGCATTCATTTTGATAGTGTCCAATCTTACCGCACTTAAAACACTTTATAGGCTTTTTATTTTTCACTAAGAACGCAGATGAAGTTTGCTGTGCGTCTTCATTCTTTCCTTTTACCCTCTCTTCTTCAATAAGTAATCTACCTACCAAATTATCAAATGTTTGCTTGTCGTTAGGCGCAGACTCCCAAGCCGAAACGAAATGTTTGTATTCGTCTGGCAATGACATTAATACTTTCGTGATTACAAATTTATCCGAAATTTCTTCACCCATTTGTTTCAATTGGTTTTGCATTTCTTGTATCTTAGACAAAAAGATGGACATGTTTGTGCCTTTTTCAAACTTGTATTGGAAAAACTTTTGTTGTATTATATGCACGCTAGTTTCAGTTTTCTGTTCATATACGATCTGAAGTTTACGCCACATCTCAGCAGAACTAATACATGTAATGATATGTAACATTGCCTCTTCCGACATTCGCGTAACAAGCAACGTTTGTGCCTTGGCATCTTTTGCTTCCCATGCAGGTATCTCAGCTGCAACTTCAGGCTTCACCTGTCTTCCCTCTACAATGTTCAACCAGCCATAGCTCCTCAACTGCACTGTTGTTTGGAATTTCCAGATATTCCAATTTTTGGCACCTTCCAACTTAATTACGTTGTTGTTAATACTCTCCATCCCAACCTTGTCCTCTCCACACTAAGAACAAGTACTCTTCGACGATTTTCTGCAGTGCCCTCGCACCACGCCGCAAACTGTAGTGATATACCCTCACTTTTTCCCACTCGCCGATTTTACTGCCGTAAATTATATAAAATAAACAGATGTATGTGACTGGGCCCGTAACCTGATAATTATGTAAAATAAAACGAGTAGATCTTTATAACTGTTCTGTAATTTTGTCTCATCTGAGTTACACTTGCGTACATACCACCACCATTAGAACTAGGGATAGACAGCGAGAGTTGTCTATGATAGAAGGTAGTACCAACATCACAATATAAGTGTAATATATTTTAGCCAACCTACAACCTGTAAATAAATCTAAAAACATTGCCATTTCTCAACAATTATGAATTAACGTGTGATGTTTGCGACTACAAACCTTACACCCTGGTTTTCGGCAGTTGTTGGAAAAGTGCCCACGACGAAAACAGTTATAACACACCTTGAAGCTTGGCAACACGGATAACCGATCATTAATGTTTAACGACAGGAACTGTGGACAAGTGTTGAGGTTATGATCGCCCTTGCACTGCGGACAGCTGGGTGATGTCGTAGGGTTATTATGTGTGCCAAGAGAGACCATTGCCTTCATCTTAGTGTTAACTTTAGTGCTCGACGAACTAGTATTGCCTGAGTGACGTGATAATTTCATCGTTTCAAGCAAATCTGAACGATTCCTCATAAATTCAATGAAATCATTAAATGAAACAGATTTATTTTTATCTAAACGACCTTTGTACTCTTCCCACTCTCGGAATGTTTTGAAGTCTAATTTGTGACTAATTAAATAAATTAAAAGTGTGTCCCAGCTCGTGACAGGTTCGCCTAAAGAACTTAAAGCTCGAATATGTTTATTTATTTTATCAATAATGCGTTTTAGTGAAACTGAGGACTCCCTAGTGATGGTCTCGAGGTTGAACAACGCTGACACATGATTATGTATTAGTAAACGCTTATTGTCGTACCTCTCACATAGAAGATCCCAAGCTAATATATAATTTTGAGCTGAAAACTCGATTGATTGTATTACTACAGCGGCTGAGCCCACTAATGATGTACGTAAATAGTGGAACTTATTTACCTTATCAATATCATTATTGTCGTGAATTAGACTGGAAAAAGTGTCTCGAAACTCGAGCCAATTATCATAAGAACCCGAAAATGTAGGTAAAGTAATAGTGGGTAATTTGACTAGCTGATGACGTTGAGAATGACTACAATTATGATTAGGTATATTTTGTTCCGATTGTGTGTGTGATTGAACAGAGTTTATTAATTCTTTGGCTTTAGCTAATGAAGAATAATATTGTAGTTCAATAACCGAGCGTTCGGCTATTTCATCGTCGATGTCCTCACACACACACTCAAGCTGCAATTGTATATCGTTAAATTCATCGTAAAGAAGTTCTAACTTATTTATGCGCAATTGTAACTCCGTTACCTGACAGGACGTTAATTTAGAATCCGTTAAAATACCTAAATAATTTCCAAATACGGTCAATCTCCCTTTACAACTGCTACGCTTCCTTTTAAGTTGGTTAACATCAGCCATTCTGGGAGACGAGTACTGTCGATCTGGAATTTTACAATTACCACTAGTTTATATAATGTTTATATACCTACCTAATGAAATCAAATAAAAGTTGAACAATGTATATAATGTAATGTATTTAACTTGAAATTATTTAACACTAATTTAATTAACAATGTTACTATTTATTGTGGATGAAATACAAAGATAATATCTAAAATTTATAGGAAGGACTATTAGATTTGTAAAAATGTTAACAAATGTACATAATGTAGGTAAGTAGCTAACGATGTAACTTTTCTGTTACTGTACAGTAATAAATATGCCCGAATTAACTAATTACTACAACTACAAACCTAATATTGTATAAATTCTTTTACATATACTTTCAGATATATCTTTAAAACTTTGTAACAATAGTGATAAAAATAGTTAAGTACTAACCTTGGGTCAGCCACGTAAAGTGGTTAATTACACTTTTCAATTATTACCTGAGCGAGTGTTGGGTGAAATTTAATAATATAATATTTGTAACAAATCCGTTGGTTTTATTGATTGAATGCTAACGTCCAAGCCACTTATCCTTAAAATCACCTTTCACTCCATAAGGAATGTCCGTTATTTTTTCTATTTTTAATTCCTCTTCGAAATATAATTCCTTTTTTCAATTGCGCTGATAATTTATTATTTGAATATCCGGCAGAAGGACCTTGAATAGGATCGAGAGGACTTCAGGTAATTTTTGTGAAATAAATCTCAAATCGACTGTTCTCCAAGGCTACTATATTTCAAGTCATAAGATTTTGAGGTAAACTGACAATATGTTAGTAATCGTTACATTTTAAAAATAAATAAATTATGTACATGGAAATGAAGGCATGCAGATCTTGGCTCTAAACTTTATTGTAGGCGCTCACGCGATGACGCCTCAACACAATGCCTAGGTATGAGAGTACATATTGATGATAAGAATAATGTTTGTACCTTGGATCAGGAACAATACATTGATCAATTATTAATTAAATTTAAAATGTTAAATTGTAAAGAAGCTAGTACACCTATGGAGTCAAAATTTAATATTGATAAAAATGATAATGGTAATGATAATAATATTCCATATCAACAGCTAATAGGTAGCCTCATGTATTTGTCTGTGTTAACAAGGCCTGACATAGCCTTCAGTGTCAGTTTTTTAAGTCAATTTAATTCTTGTCACACTAGCACTCATTGGAATTATGCTAAGCGCATTCTTAGGTATTTAAAGGGAACTAAAAATTATTGTATACGGTATGTAAAAGGAAACTCAAATTTGTTAGGATTTGCTGATGCCGACTGGGCTAATAATGTTATTGACCGGAAATCATATACAGGGTATTGTTTTATGATGTCAGGGGCTGTCATATCATGGGAAAGCAGAAAACAAAGAACTGTGGCTCTTTCAAGTATGGAAGCCGAATACATGTCAATGGCAGAGGCGTGTAAAGAATCCATGTATTTGCGGAGCCTCGCACTTCTTAAAGGGAGAAAAATAGACTCCGTAGAATTTACTACGGCGGAGGTTTGGGCGGTTCTGCGAGGCATGAATCCGAGGAAGGCACCTGGAGAAGATGGTCTAACATCGGACATATGCTCGAGGGCTATGTTGGGGAATCCTACCCTCATGCTCTCCATGTACAACACTTGCCTGAGACTGGTTTACTTTCCGCAGATCTGGAAGCGGGCCGTAATTCGGGTCATTCCCAAGCCTGGGAAGGATACCTACTCGGTCCCCAAGTCCTATAGACCAATCGGCTTGCACCCGGTCTTGGGCAAGATACTAGAGAAAATGTTTGCCACAAGGTTGCTCTGGGAGCTGGGAAGTGGGTCCAAACTGAGCCCTAGACAGTTCGGATTTATGCCACAACGTAGTACTGAGGACGCATTATATGAGGCGGTAAACAAGATTCGTAGCCTTAGGGAGAGGAAGCAGCTGGTTGTAGTCGTCTCCCTCGATATCGAGGGAGCCTTCGATAACGCTTGGTGGCCTGGGGTACTGGGAGAGCTCCTACGTAAAGAAACGGAACCCTCCATCCTGAGACTAGTGACCAGCTACCTCTCCGATAGAGAGGTCACAGTCCAATACGCGGGGAAAGCAGTCACAACAGCCACGAATAAGAGATGCGTTCAGGGATCCACTTGCGGCCCATGGCTATGGAACGTACAGCTGGACCCAATGCTCAGGGCCGACCGAACACCGATTGAAGTCACTTCCATGGGTCCGCACACGTCTGCATGTATGACATTGAGTACTTCACTGCTCCTCGAGCCCACATGGTTGAATGGTAATCGTGACTGCTTCCCTTGACAGCACACAACACATCAAGGTAGTAGAGCCACGCTGATTTCAGCACGAACGGGCCGGCTCGACCGGGGCGGTACTACCCTCGCACAGAAAATCAACGTAAAATGACAGCGATCATGCTGTCGTGTTTCGTTGGTGAGTGCGAGACCGGAGGCCCAATGATGCGAAAGCATCACTAGCCCGCCATGGTGTGGGTCACCATGCTGCATTGTTGCATTGTCTGCGTTCGCAGTATGGTGACCATCACTCTTGGATTCTGCTTATGCTTTCCATCAGGCAGAGTAGAGTCAACATGGCAGGGTCAAACATAAAAAAAAAAAAAAAAAAAGTACTTTTATCAGTAACAGTTTTGTCCTTAAAGTCTATACCCACAAGTGCATCTTCTTTCATTTTATTAAGGTCACTGCTATTATTCAAGTGCCCATTCTTCTATGCCATAATATACTGTTCACACTGTCAGATGTTGTAAATAAACAGTCATATCTCTTTTCAACACCAAGTTTGTAAACACCATCAACTAATCTGACCTCTCCGACCCGTTGATTTCTATTGTTATATATTATATAGCAACAATTTCTTTGAAAGTTCACTTTGTTTCCATTTTGAATCAATTTACTCACTGATATCAAATTCTTAGCAATACTAGGCACACATAACACATCCTTTACTGTTATCGAATTCCGTCGAGCTTCATTTCCGGACATGTCTAATAATTTTGATTTTACAACATCTGCCATAATGTTGATTCCGGAATGTTCGATGGCCATCAGCATCATATTTTTCGGTCAGTCCTGCAATTTCATAAGCAAGTGATAGCAAAACTGACGGTACTCGTACTTTCATTGATACTTCTAAAATACTGGCATTACCAGTCACGTCAAAACAGAAACAGTTAACTTTGAAGGAGACAACAGAAACGAAAATATATGACTTTTGGAAATAGCTGTACCAATACGAAATCCCTGGTCGTACTTATATGACAGAAAAAAATATTTCCGATATTTATAATAGATTTAGCTCTAAAATCGAGGCTAGTATTTCACAAGCAAAAGCAGTATCCGTAACATCTGATAAGTGGACATGCCAGCAAAACAATCAAAGTTTCTTAAATTTTACTGCACAAATGCTATTGCTGAAAAGTGGAATCTTCAGCACAGTAAGATCTTGCCCATGTCAGTGGAACCAATATGATTAAAGGAGTACGAGATGCAGAATATGATTCAATCCAAGTGTTTTATTCATACACTACAACGAGCAATTTACGAAGCGTATCGTAAATCGTAACCGGAAATAATACAAATGATAATGATTTAATGAATGAGCCGCTGCAAAACGAACGAACGAAGCACAAGAAAAGCTGAAATACATACGTCAAGAACTTTAATTACAGATCACTAATTAGTACAAGATGTAAGCACACGTTGGAATTCAACATATTATTATTATTTAATGGAGTGATTACAGCGGTTTCGTTCCCGTCGTGCACGTGTAACTACCCTCCCCTTTTTAGAAAAAAATAAAAATTATAAAATAAGGTTCATCTTTATGCGTACAAACAAACATTTGAAATATTCAAACAGTATATAATTACAATTTGTCAACGTTGAGCAACGTATAAACCGGACTTCATAACATAAACAGGAGTTCGAATTACCTATTCGACGAAGCCAGGCTGTTATTGCTCCGTTCTCTAGCCAAAGCAGATAATTGAACAATATGTTACAGTAACTAAACTAATACAAAGTATATTATATTAAATTTTGAAATACATAGTATATAAAATAACTTGTATATATAAATGTACTGTATTACACTTAAAGAGAGCGACACAACAAAATTATAATAATTACCTATTTACGCTGTGTATACCTGTTGTGGTATAACCTGCGCTTGTGGAATTCGCGGAACATTCGCTACTTCCACATTGGCTTTATTCAATACACTACAAATAACGATAACATAACCAATGCGGATATAATGCCACCGTAAATTCTTACATGTGACGAGACTATGCGCTTTAATTAAACGCTAATTTCCTTAATTGATCCGTTTTAATAAGGTCTAATATTCTCAGTCGACATTTCGCAGTATATATTGTTTGCGCAGTTAGGCATTGACATCTTTTTAATTACGACGTTGCATTTTGGTTTCAACTTCCATTGTGCAACGTAAGTATCTTCGATCTGGGCGTTCACAATTTCTACGAAGTCCAAAGTACTCGACGTAATTATATTATTTAAACCGATTACATACCGAATGTCTGTGGTAAATTCACTAATGTACATAAGTTGCCTAGTATTACGGGGCGTTTCCTTGTCACTAGCTAATTTTGAAAAAGCGAAGGTTAATGACTTATGATCTTTATATACTATCAGCTATCGAACCTTCGAATATCTTCCGAAACTTAACAATTACTAAATAATTTGCTAATAATTCACGATCGTAAGTACTATACTTAATCTGCGTACTGAGTGCAAAACATATATACTCGCATATTGGAAAATATATTAATTGACATAAGCTTATTCGAGTCACATGATCCTAATAAGAGTAAGGAAGTTCTCCAACATAGTATTTCTGAATGTTCCCCGGAAACAGAAAACCACAAGGAGACATCGGACTTTTTTCGTTTATAACAACTTCGTCATCATGCATCAGAATATTGCTGGTCTATTAAACAAAGCTGATGCATTATCAATATGCCTTGAAGAACTAGTTGTTAGAAATATACACGTCGAAATATTGTGTATTACAGAGCATTTTATGATGTCTGGTAGTGAAACTCATCTTGTATTGCCAAACTATTCATTAGCAGCATGTTATAGTAGAAGCGATAGTAAGCGAGGTGGTGCATGCATACTTGTAAAAAACGGACATCAATGCAAAGAGTTGTTGGGAATAAAAAAGCTCTCAATTTCGGGATTGTTTGAATGCTGCGCAATGGAGTTAACAATGTACGGGATCGTTGTTGTGTGTATATATAGAGTGCCCAGAGTGAATAATTTATATGTATTTTTCAATAGGCTTGAAACAGTTTTACAATGTCTCAATAAGAAACGATATAAGCACGTAATAGTCGCAGGTGATTTTAACATTGATTTGTTGAAACAAAACAGCGCCACTCTAGACTTAGAAACAATACTCCTTAACTATAATTTTAACTTAGCCTTAAGGGAACCCACTAGACTAACAAGTAAAACTTGTATTGACAACTTTGCTCATAATCTACAAAAACCATATGGGACGGAGGTGTTGGAATTAGCTTTGTCGGACCACACGGCACAGCTGTTAAGGTTTCGCATAAAAACAACTAAATTGAAAGTATGGCGAAAACGCTGTCGTGATTTTTGTGCTGACAACATTGAAAAATTTAAGGACTGTCTACGCACTCTACGCAATTTGTCTTTTTCTGAAATGTATAGAGAAACTGATCCTAATATAGCATACACGTATTTTGTCGATAACTTTAAAGTATTTTATGATCTCTGTTTTCCATTTAAAACCAAAATCATACGTGTCAACAGGCATACTAAATGGATTTCACGGGGTTTAAAGAAATGTAGTGCAAAAAAAAGACAACTTTTGTGGAACTTTAGACGAAAACCGTCTCAGAAAAATAAAGATATTTATCGGTCTTACTCAAAGTTGTTTAAAAAAATAATAAAACTTACACAACTAGCGCAAAATAAACACAAAATAAAAACTTCTGCAAATAAAAGTAAAACTACTTGGAACATAATAAATAACTCAAGGTTTAACTTACCCCGAAACAATATTACTAATATTAAAGTTAATAATACAATTATTACGAATCCCAGTGAAATCGCTAATGCTTTCAATAATTATTTTATTGATAAAATTAAACCTACATCCAATTACGACAATAATGTGACATCAACAATTTTGACTAGAACGCATTCTATTTTTATGAATCCTAGCATACCAAGTGACATGCAAACTATTATACATGAACTTAAATCTACGAATAGTGTAGGGTTTGACAATATATCGACCAAGATAATTAAAATAGTTTGCCCATATATTTGTGGCCACTTAAGCTTTTTATTGAATTTATGTATCAGCAGTGGTATATTTCCTGATAGCCTAAAAACGGCAATAATAAAACCTTTACTCAAAAAAGAGGACAAAGAGTTAATGGAATCTTATAGGCCTATTGCTTTGATTCCTATTATTTCTAAGGTTTTTGAGAAATACATCTATAATGGATTGTACTGTTACTTGGAGTTTAATAAACTACTATGTCCAGAACAAAAGGGCTTTAGAAAAAATAAAAGCATCGACTTGGCCATATATGATTTCTTCAAAACAATCATTGCCAATGTTGATAGAAGAGTTCCTACTTCTTGCGCTATATACTGTGACATGACTCAGGCCTTTGATTGTGTGGATCAGAATCGTATGGAATACGCGGCAACGTATTAAATTTAATTAAGTCATACCTTAGCAATCGCGTGCAAATGACAAGCATCTCCAAAATAAACTCACGCACTAACTTTGAAGATTCCTATCTCTCAAATTGTCGTTTTATTAAGTATGGTGTACCCCAGGGCAGTGTGTTGGGTCCGCTTTTGTTTCTTCTCTATATAAATGACCTGCCTAAATGCACGAAACATCCAATGTCCTTTTTTGCGGATGATTGCACCGTTTCCATACAATCCAAAACACCTGACAGTTATCAGGCTGATATAAGTAACTGTATGTCATCGATTGTTGATTGGTTAGCCCGTAATAACCTTAAAATTAATCTTAATAAAACTCAAGTCATGCATTTCAGCCAAAGACCACAGATGCATAGTCCGATTACAGTCAATCACAATGACCACGCGTTAAAAGAAGTACTCACCACGAAATTTTTAGGTTTGGTCGTTGATAGACAGTTAAACTGGAAGGAACATGTAGCTCAACTATGCAAAAAGGTTAGTAGCTCTGCGTACGGACTATATAAATTATCAAAAATTGTTGATACTGACGCTCTCCTTACTGCCTATCACGGTCTATCTGAGTCAATTCTACGATATGGCATTATTTTTTGGGGTAACTCAACAAGTAGCCCAATAGTTTTCAGGGCTCAGAAGCGTTGCATTCGTGCCATGTTTAACTTACAAGCGACTGACAGTTGTAGGCCGTATTTTGTCCGGTACGGTATCCTAACGCTTCCTTCATTATACGTACTAGAGGTAGCTTCATTTGTACACAAATATCCTGAGCTCTTTCAGCGCCTATCTGATGTTGTGAAAAGAAACAGGCGCAACGATAATAGATTGTGCTTACACAGTGCTAAAACAACTATGATGAGTAAAAGTTTGCTATGTATTGCGCCAAAAATTTATAATAAACTGCCATCTAACATTAAGAATAATAATATAGACATATTTAAAAATAAATTTAAAAATATATTGGTTGCAAAGTGTTATTATAGTGTAATTGACTTTATGAATGACAATACTATATAAAAATTGTTTTGACATTAAATTTTTGACATTTATTTATCTTACTATACTACTTATTATACTACGTTTTATATCTTAATAATAATTTGTTCGACTGTAATTATTAGGCTATATATTGTTAACAAATGTTTATTGATTTAAATGACTGATATTTTTGCATGCCTTGAGGTAGAACGTGGCTGCTCATTTGTAATACACTTAACACCTGATTTTGTATACCCATGTTCGCAAAATAAATGATTTGATTTGATTTGATTTGATTTGATTGGTTTCCAATTACCATCGCAAAAAACGAACTGTTGCAAAACTGCCCAGTATTTGATGCATCCGTCATCAACGCTAGTGGAATTTTAAGTACCGGATACGACAACGACGCAACTGATTGGAGACTCACCTTACACTTACAGGTTATTACGCACGGGAAGCACAGATACGCTAGACCCAGTTAATTTTTAAAACTTTTTTTTTATTTATTTAGCACCTTTTATTGTAAGCTTACAACTAATTATACAACATAAAAAAAAATCAAAATGTTAAATACAATTAATATTACAATAAAACGAATTAGAAATAATAACAGTAATGAATAAGTAAGGATACCTACCTTAACTTTGTATTTCAGAAATAATGCAACTTTGCGCTATTTCTGTGAATTTCGGCAAGCTGCAGTTATAAATATCTGTTTTAGTATTAATTAGGTTAATAATACGTATGGCACGCGACAAAGGGGCAAATTTAAGTAAGTTAGTCCTCGCCACTCGGACGCTGAATGCGGACGACGAGCGCCCACTCGTCCTTTAGGGGCACACAGCTGCAGTTTCGCCAGCACGGCCGGGTGGTGCAGTCGCCCGCGCAAAACGCGCCACACGTAGCACGCCAGTGAGACGTCGCGCCTCACGCTTAACCGCTCGTACCCCACCATGCCGACTACAAACAGACTGGGGTACATCAGTGGGTACAAAGGGTAAACTCCATATTCTTTAATATATAAAAATCGCGCGAATTTGTTCTGTATTTTTTCCACCACGAGGCTATACTTCGCCTCATGGGGATTCCAAATCAAGGCCGTCGATTCGAGATTACTCCGAACTAGTGCATTGTATAACAGTGGGGGTTCTCTCGCTCGGTAACATGATTGCCGCCATGTTGCGGAGCGAGAGCGCGTGGAACTCCGCCGTTTCTTTCTGCGAGCAAGTTATGCTTGCCAAAGAGACGGCGGAGCGGGACCGGGAGAGGTTTAGAACTCTACCGGCCCGCCAGGCCCGGGAACGGGCCAGGTACCACAGGCGACTCGGGCGCCGGAGATCTCAGAACGATCTCCGTCCTCCATAAGCGCAAGCCTGAGGGTGACAGATGAAGCCATCTGTCACCCTAGCAGAAGCAGGCTCGGATGGAAGCGCGCATGCTGCAGAGCGTGCGCGCCCGGGGAAAGTAACGGGAACATCTGTTCCCACACAGTTGGGGGCTACTTACGACCATGTAGGTGGCCCGAGGTACGTCGGGGTTCCAGGGTTTTCCTTACTAGGGTGCACCTGGTTCCCCGGCTTTCAGTACCCGAGACGGCGTGCGGTTTTAGTCGGTTCGAGTCCGACATACCACCACGAGGTGGATCCGAGGGGATTTCCGCACGAAAAAAAAAAAAAAAAAAAAAGTGCATTGTATAACATTCTTACTACTACTGTATTTTTAAAATCATTACAAGTTCTTAAAATAAACCCTAAATTCCTAAACGCCTTGCTTGCAGCTTGTCATCAATGTGCTTACGGAACGTCAGCTCAGGCACCATTTCCACTCCCAAGTCACGGGTATAGTCTAAGCGTGGTATAAATGACTCATTCATTTTGTATGTATAGTACAGCGGAGTATTCGCACGCGTATAACTAATTACTCCACACTTAGCTGTGTTAAAATAAAGCTTATTAGTATTGCTCCACTGCACAATCCGATTTATATCCTCTTGTAACCTCTCTGCGTACCGAGTCCCAGTCAGTACCTCGTGGCGACCACGTGCTTTTCCGCACCGCTCCCGCTTGTAAAATTCAGTTGACCGGGTTATTTTCGGGTTGCGACAGTGATCGAAGTGTCTACAGTTGCGTCTCGTTGCGCTCCATCTTTTGGAAATTGGTGCAACAGCCGCACGACTGCGGTTCAGCCGCGAAAAGTGTTTTTCTCCGGTTTCCGGTGGTGAAAAGTGTTAAAAAGTGCAGTTTTTAGCAAATAGCAAAGCAGGTATTATACTTACAGTGCTGAAAAAAGTTCCTTTGTGTAGGGGCAGTGAACCCGCATATAAATCATTAAAGCAGTTTTTCCGGAAAACTTCCATCTCTCCGGAAAATTGCAAAAACCAAAAACCACGTGGCAACGTGCTCTGGGAAGGAGACGTCCTGGTGCCCTGAAAATTGGCAGTATTGTGAAGCACACCAAGACAAGTAAAATTCCGCAAGTAAAATAATTTTATCATTTATGGTTTTATTTTAAATTTTAATTGAAGATCTAAACTTTAGAGGTTAATAACAGCCTCTATAAAAATTATTTCAAAATTCTACAACTGCTATTAGTTGCGCGCTGACTACGGGAACGCACCTGCAGAAGATTTAAAATTTTAAGTTTATTATTTTAAGAGTAGAAATTAAAAAAGTTAAAAATTGAGAAATTTTGGTAAAATTGTGTCAAAAAATTTTTTATTTTAAAAGGTTTTTATATAGTATTAAGAACCACTATTTGTCCTATTTTTAGCATATTTTTTCAGATTTTTATGTTAAACGGTCACGGAGTTATCGATTTTTTAGTGTTTTTTGCTTATAAATTCAAAATTAATAGTAAACTACCTGGTTTTAGACTGAAAACGGTCTTAGAAGCCTAAAATCTATTGGTCGAACCCCAAAAACCAGGCCGAAATCATCAGAAACAAAAGTTTTGGACAAAATCGCCATTTTGGTTTTTATGGTTATAAATTTCGGAAAGCGATAACTCCGAAGATATTGCACCTAGAAAGTTGGGATTTTTTGTGTAAACCTTAGCGGATCATTGTCTTGCTTGGTAAATAACTTTCAGGCTTTTTCAGGCCAAAAATTTTTTGACTCCTGAAAAATATATAAATAGATAGAGGACATACCGCCAAGCTGTCCATCCAAAACCCCGAGTCTCTACGACTAATAGATCCGGAGTTATTTAAGATCAAAGTTGGAGTTTGACAGCTCGGCGGCCATTTTGTGAAACTTTAACTCTTTATAAGATCGGAACCGTAAGAGTTATAAACCTGCGGTTTTCAGAATATATAGTAGGACCTTCCATTTTATAGTATAAAACTAGGATTAGACAAATCGATGACCAAAAAATTTGGACCCCCGGAAGTAAGCTTGCGGGTTAGAGCGGAGCAAACCGGAGTTGACAAAACAAATCCGGACTTTCTACGACCACGGGTTTGGGAGATACAGGCCTTTGAAATTTCACTTTGACAGTTGCGCGGCCATCTTGGAAATCTTTAACTTCTGATATCTCCGGAACGCGTGGCCCTAGGAAGACAGGGTTTTGAACACAGAGACTCCCGGAGGGAGCTTGAGGGATATTTGCGGTTTTCAGGCGTTTTCTAGGAGCTGAAATTTTCAGTGCCTGAAAACACCACAGAGGGGTAGATTTCGTCGAGCCCTTTACGGAGAACCCACGCACGAGAAAATTGACCCACGGAGTAGGGAGAAAACCACAAAAGTAAGTCTGGTTTTTCTGGTTTTTCCAAAAACCCGGATTTTTGACCACGGTTTTCTCCTAAACCGTTTGAGGTAGGAGGGTCGTGTTTGGTATCGGGGTGAAGGGCTTGCGGAGCTCTAACTAAATAACCTACTTGGATAGCTCTACATAGAGCCATTTTCAAAAACCGATATAGAGTCGCAATTTTTTATTATATTTTCATAGAAATAGATACAATAGGTAGTCGACAACCATAGCTTTAGCATCTTATCACATTTTTATTATTTTAATTGCTTTTAATTGATTTATACTATTTTTATTTTTATTTTTGATTTTGTCTAATTTAATTTCATTTCAAATTATTTGAATTAATTTTATCTGATTTTATTTGATTGATTTTATTGTCTTTATTTTTAAAATTTTATTCTGTTAATATAGTACATTGATTTATTAATTTTATTCTGCTTTATCTTAATTAAAAGATTCGATCTTGAATCAAAATTTGTGTCGTTGAACTTGAATCGATACTGCTCCTTGAATCTGGGTGGGTGCATTTGGTGTGCGGACCTCTGGTTCTCGTCGCTGCCGGGATGAGCGCTGCTCGGGCTGCCGGAGTTAGTGGCTCTGGGGGGGGGGGGGGGGGGGCTCGGGCGTGGACCAGCGTGTTGCTGCTGCCGCTCCGATCAGGTCAGCCAAGAGCGACCGGGGAGGAAAAGCCGGACAAGCCAAGCTACCGAAGTCCATAAAATCGGCATCGGGAAGTCTTAGAAAGGCTACAACTATAAAAAATGCCCAGGCAACGGCGAGACGTAACATCACTGACCTTGCTAGAGGGCTACAGGAGGAGGGACAAACGGACTCGATTGACCTGGAGGGTTTACAGGTGGAGACCGCCGGGGATGACCCAGTTGGACAGATCGAGGGAACCCCCTATGCAAGCGCGGAATCTCTTAGCCCCAGCCATGAAACGGGGAGATTGGAGTTTTGGTCCCTTACTAATTCACCGCAGGACCTGGATCTCCTGGACTCGGGCGACCGGGCGGACCAGAGTGGGAGTGAGTCGGCAAACGAGGATTACGACGCTGGCCTGGGCTTGGAACTAGAACTGGACTGGGGGCGGAACTTCAAAATGAGATTTGCAGCCCTGCTGCCTGATACAGCCAAATTAGCCACAACATTATCTGGTACTATCAGTTTATACACTCCATTGTTTAACACAGCTCTGGCCACCATCTCATTGTTTCTGTTGTATACTTCACAACCATTTGCTGTAAACCGAACACTATTCCCGGATTTTATTAGCTGGCTCACTGACAACAGGTTAGTGGTCAATCCTGGAGCACATAATACATCCTTCACTGGAATTTCGAATTCACATTCATCTGTTTTAGTAACAATGGTCACATTGCCGGAACATAATACTGTTAATCTTTCACTGTTAGCAACACATATATCTTCAGCTTGTAGCATTCTCAATCCACTGTTCATTAGCGGTTAGGTGTACGCTCGCGCCAGAGTCGATGTACCAGTCGTGTTTGTTAAATCTGCCATTTAAAAACACGGCACTGAACGCATTACTATGTTTACGTTGATTATAATTCTCACTATTTGCGTTATTTGGACAATGAATGCCACATTTGCTTACACCGATAGCACTTCACATGACTTTTACCGTCAACATTGACATTTGGTTGCTGTCTACGCGCGTGCCGTCGTAAACAGGCAGAGGGGCTGCGGGGCGCATCGAACCATCGAGAGGACTCGACGCCGGCCGGCACTTCGCTTCTCGCCCGCTGCGACAGCACATACTTGTTGATACATTTATCATTCACATACTCAAAATTAAACGGTTTCCACGCAATTGTACTGGGATTTTATTCTGCTAGTATCCACATAGGAACCGCCCAAACAAATGGTCCTTCGACGTTTTGAAGCAGCTACTCTTAAAGAAATACAGTTAAATACTTGCCACGAAATGTTTTGCAGTGGAATTTGACCTCAAGAAATTTCTTTATTGAATGCGCGGTGCCACGCAATCTACGGATTGAAGAAGTGAAGTCGTCGAGTGATATTTGGATAAAGATAACGATATACGTGAGCTCGTTCCGATCTATTCTTTGCTTAATATCCCTACATAATCCTTGTTCATATAATAACCTTTTTTTTAAATTTTCATATCTATTTTTTATAAAAGACAACACCCGCATTGGCGAACGCTTAGCTTTGCTTAATCTGCTTTCATCCTCTGTAAATTATAAAAATCTTACCCTCTTTTTTATTATACCTATCTAAACAAACGAATTTATTTTCTACTTAAGTAATGGCTGAAAAAATATTTAGCAAACGCAGCTCCATGAAAGCTAAGCTTACAAATTTTAGCAACTTTTTAGACCTGCCAATCAGCTGCGTGGAACTATCAGACTTGCAACGCTTGGAACTGGAAAGTCGGTTTAATAAATTTGAAATTTTTTATAATGATTTTGACGAATTACAAACGGAAATTGAAACATTGTCGGATAAACCAGAGGAGGCTTACCAGGCCCGCAGTAGCTTCGAGGACCGATATCACTCCTTGTCTGCGGCAGCTTGCAGGCTTCTTAATGGCAGTAACCGGCGTCAATCTGCAGGCTCCGTGGCCGGCTCCGAGGTTTCGGCATCAGGTGGGCACAGACACAATTTCATACGTTTACCAAAAATCAACCTACCTCACTTTGACGGTGGCTATCAATCTTGGCTAGAATTTAGAGACACTTTTTTATCTTTAATTCATTCCAATGAAAATATTAACCCTATTAATAAATTTCATTACTTACGAGCTAGTTTAAAGATACAGCAGCAGAAATAATAAAGAATATCATTTTTAAAAGCAGCAATTATGAGATAGCTTGGAACTTATTATGTGAAAGGTACAATAACAACCGTCTTCTAATAAATAATCACATACAAGCTTTGTTCAATGTAGAACCTATACAGAATGAGTCAAGCATTTCGTTGCATTATTTAATCGATGTAATAAATAAAAATTTACGAGCCTTACACATATTAAAAGAACCCACTGAGCACTGGGACACTCTTATTATATACATGATGTGTACTGTAAGTTAGACCCGTTCACTTCCAGGCATTGGGAAGAGTACCGTAATTCTATCAACATTTCTCCTGCCCTTACACAATTTTGTAAATTTTTAAGTGGCGAAGCCGATCTGTTGGAAACTTTAGAAGAGAATAAATTATTTCATAAATCACAAAATATTAACAAATCTAAAAGCTTCATTATAACAGACAGTACGAACAATCACAGTAGAATCAAACATTCAAATAACACAAACGTTCTGAAATGTCCCTTGTGTAAAAATAATCATTACCTTTATACATGTGAGTCTTTCAAAAGGATGTCTATTGAGTCTCGGAATCAAAAAGCTCACGAGCTGAGTGTTTGTCTAAACTGTTTAAGGCCAGGTCATAATCAAAACCGATGCAGATTATTAGCTCATTGTAAATACTGCAAGGTAAAACACAATACCCTTTTGCAATTACATGATTCTGAACCTTCTAATATAAATCCTATGCCGGGCCCATCTGAAAACGTTGCTCTGTCAGCCAATACTTCAGTCATACAGCCTACTACGCAAACTCTTGTTTTACTATCCATAGCGTTGGTGAAAATAGTAAGCCCCAACGGGAAGCGACATGAAGCGCGCATGCTCCTCGACGACGGAAGTACTGCCAATTTTGTTACTGCGGGTTTATGCGACAAGCTGGGATTGTCCAGGCACAATGCTGGCTCCATAGTCACAGGTATAAACAACCAAAAAAGTAATAGTGCATAGTCTTGTTTCCTTACTTTCGAGTCGTTGAATGGTAACTATAGTAAGCAAACAGAGTGTCTAATTTTACCAGAAATAACACAAAAGCTACCACTATTGTCGGTCAATATAAAACACATACCTATCCCTACTGGTGTACGTTTAGCTGACCCCTCTTTCAATATTCCTTCTGCAGTAGATGTATTGGTGGGTGCGGAAGTCTTTTGGGAGGTTGTAGGTAGCCAGAGGATAGACCTAGGTAAGAAACAACCCATCCTATATAAAACTACGTTGGTATGGATCGTGTCAGGCTGCGTGTTTCCCCGAAAACATATTTATAATTCACACGTATGTAATTTTTCTTCAACAGACGTAGATGTCGACCTAACAAAATTTTGGGAATTAGATACGATCGCTCCGGAACATAGAATGCCACTCGAAGAGCGCGCGTGTGAGGAAGACTTTCATAGAAATACATTTCGTAACAGCTCTGGCCGTTTTGTTGTTGCAATGCCTCTAAAAATGAGCCCTGATCAATTAGGTAGTTCCAAAATTCCAAAGTTTTGTATTTGTTGCAATTTGATAATGTTCATGCTGTGATCTCCCATAATTGAGGAAGCACAAGACATAAGATTTATTATTTGTAATAAAACTAGCATGTAAAGTGTATTCCTTGTCGGAGGTCCATCTACACTAATATTATAAAGAGGAAAGATTTGTACCTATTTTTGTATGTTTGTAATGAATAGGCTCAAAAAGTACTGGGCCGATTTAAAAAATTTTTTCACCAATAGAATGCTACATTCTTCCAATTTGACATAGGCTACATTTCATTTTGAAAAAAATTAGGGATCCTTGGTAAAATTTGAACAATGTAACCGAAGGTGTAGAAAAATGAGTCTTAAAATATCTTTCGTCGAATGCGCTGCCGAAACTATTAGCGATAGAACAAAATAATGTACAACAATATTGAAGAACATCATAATGTCTCCAAAAAACTCCGCGGTAGCATATGTCCAACTATTGTAGTTATGTCACTACAACAACTTTTTTCATTTTAAACATTAATGAAAATGCTAACCAAATCCAAACCATGCTATTTATGTGTTTATATTAATCCTTATCCAAATAAATTATTTTATGGTCAAGACCATTTAACTACCTATAAAATAGTTTTTAAATTATTTAAATTGGACTCTCCATTCAAAAGATATTACGAATTAAAAAATGCAAACAGTAAACAAAACCGCCATAGCGCCGGTGGCAGATTAAAAAATAGCATTCGATGCTATAGTACAGTGTTGAAAATCACAGCGGTAAACTGTTTTTTTTGGACGCGCCCGGTGGAACAGGCAAAACCTTCCTTGCCAATTTAGTGTTGGCAAAAGTACGTCAATCTGGAAAAAAGCTGTCGCAGTGGCATCGTCCGGAATTGCTGCAACCCTATTAAATGATGGAAAGACTGCTCACTCTACATTTAAATTACCATTGGCTGTGTCTTTGGAACAACAATCTGTGTGCTCGATCCGCAAAAACGGTCCGCTGGGACAGCTCTTACAAGACACTTCGCTGGTCATCTGGGACGAGTGCACCATGAGCCACAGGGCGCACGTGGAAGCCGTGGAGCGCACGCTGAGAAGCATCCGAAGCTCAGACCGTATAATGGGGGGCGTGACGTTTGTTTTAGCTGGAGACTTTCGTCAAACATTACCAGTTATAACAAAAGGTACTCGAGCTGACGTTATTCGAGCTTGCCTTAAATCATCAACTTTATGGCAATCGATTGAAACTCTTAATCTGCGCACAAATATGAGAGCACATTTAAGTGACAATGACGATAATAATTTCTCACAAAAACTTCTAAAACTTGGAGACGGAGAATTACCGTCTCCGGTTGCAAACAGTCCCCAGGTATTGTTGGATAACGAATTGGGTCAAATCGTTCAGAGTCTAGAAATTCTTGTGGACACAATATATCCGGACATACAAAATCTTACGGAGAGAAATTTCAATTGGCTCTGTTCGAGAGCGATAGTGTCCCCGCGAAATGAATCGGTTAATGAGATTAACAAAATTATTATGGAAAATGTACCCGGTGAATTTAAATCTTACAAATCTATTGACACAGTATGCAACATCGAAGATACAGTGCACTATCCACAAGAATTTTTAAATTCCCTGAATCGTTCCGGCTTGCCGCCCCACGAACTACAATTAAAGGTAGGCACTCCCGTAATGCTGCTGAGGAACCTATGCCCTCCCAGCATGTGCAATGGCACGAGACTTCTGGTGAAGGAATTGCGGGAGAACATCATAGTAGCCACTATAATCACCGGGGCCGCGGCTGGACAGCTCGCCCACATACCGCGGATCCCCATGATTCCTACGGACTTGCCTATATCTTTTAAGAGGTTACAGTTTCCTCTAAAAACATAATTTGCCCTCATAATAAATAAGTCCCAGGGTCAAACATTTTCGATGGTTGGCATCGACCTAAGAAAAGAATGCTTTTCTCATGGACAACTATATGTTGCCCTTTCTCCAGTGGGATCTCCTGAAAATCAATATATTTTGTTGCCATCTACAAATACCACTGCCAACGTAGTTTACAGTGAAGCTTTAAGATAAAAACTGACAAATATAAAAGTAAAAAACGTAAATCTACCTTAATATTATATCTGTAAATAATGTAAAAGTAAACCTGTAAAATAAAAAATACTAAAAATGTAAATTATTAAGTAATAATAAGAATGAAAATGATTAATGACAAACCCTTTTTTAATAAAAAATAAAAACAAAAGAAAACACAAAAAAATATATAAAACCAAAATAAAAAGCACAAAACCAATGGCCATCATTTCCCATCTTATGATCTCCTCAGAAGCCCTGGAATGGTTCTCATCCTATCTTCAGGGACGACAACAGTGTATTCGCATTGATGACCTGTCATCGAGTTGGTGTGATATTTGCGCTGGCGTCCCTCAAGGCGGTATATTATCTCCCTTATTATTCTCAATTTTCATAAATCTCGTAACCCAACATCTTCAGTGTTCGTATCACCTATACGCTGACGATCTACAAGTGTACACACAGTCAAGGGTTGAGGACATTTCACACGCAATCGACAAAGTCAACAATGACTTAGACTTCATAAGGAGCTGGTCGGCGAGATTTGGGTTGTCAGTAAATCCAACCAAATGTCAAGTTATCATCGTAGGGAGCAAGCTGATGCTG
Organism: Spilosoma lubricipeda; assembly: GCA_905220595.1. Classification (NCBI taxonomy): domain Eukaryota; kingdom Metazoa; phylum Arthropoda; class Insecta; order Lepidoptera; family Erebidae; genus Spilosoma; species Spilosoma lubricipeda. The sequence goes on from HG992294.1 coordinate 3,506,549, forward strand.
AATAGGTTGGATACTGCGGCCCTCCCACCAATTGTCTACAATAACGTAATTATACCTCTGAGCGCAGTAGTAAAGAACCTGGGCCTATATATAGACTCAACACTTGACTGGCGGGCACAGGTTGCACACGTCAGTCAGAATGTCACCTATTGTCTCCGCGCTTTATATCGTCTCAGGAACTTCCTTCCTGTTAAAACCAAGGCCACGCTGATGCAGTCCTTAATCATTCCCATGATCGACTATGGTGATGTGTGTTATTTTGACCTGAATGCAGACCTCCTGAATAAACTAGACCGTCTTCTCAATAACTGCATTCGATTCGTTTTTAATCTTCGAAAGTATGATCATGTGTCTGCTTTACGTTCCCAGTTGCAATGGCTACCAATTCGTCAGCGCCGCAGTCTACGTGCTCTGACTTCTCTTTTCTCTTTCCTGAACTCTCCATCATTGCCCGAATACCTGGCACCACACTTCCGCTTCTTATGTTCCAACCACGACCGAACTCTCCGGTCTACAAACAACTTGCTTCTTCTATGCCCCTCTCACACCACTAACTTTATCAATTCTTCTTTCTATGTGCAGTCAGTTCTACTGTGGAATGCACTACCCACTGAAATCAGGATGTCCACTAATCGCCTCACATTTAAGAAAAGAGTGCGTGAACTTCTTCGGAGTGAAATGGCAGTACAGTCACAACGCTAGTACCCGTGTAGTTTATATGTATGTGTATATATATTAGCAGTAGCGTATATGTGTATGTTTGTGTATATTATGTATGTATTATTATATTTATGTATGTTTTTTTACATCTGATGTAGGTTTATCCATTATTTGTTTAATTATTATCTGTCGAATTCAATAGTTTGTCCTTGCACCTACCGCATCATATTTCTGCAACACCCGAAGGTTGACTGGTAGACAATGCCTAATGGCATTAAGTCCGCCTTTGTACTTCAAGTGCACAAAGTTAATAAATAAATAAATAAATATATTTTATTCGACTCTGCTTTTATTCTAATTACTTAAAAAACATAGTAAAAATGTATATAATATCCTATGTAAATATTACTTATTTAAGTGCTCGCCAATTAAACCATCAAAGAAATGGAACATAAATAGACTTACATACAAATATAACTGTGGGGTTTTTTTTTAATATATAATTAATAAATAATATTTTTTTAATAAATAAAAATATTTGTGAAAAACTGTTTTTATATCCAAATTTCTAAAAATAAATAATTGTCTACCCCGTGCGAAGCCGGGACGGGCTGCTAGTAATAAATAAATAAATAAACATCTTTAAATGAAGCAAATTCTAATTCAATCATATCACAATTGATTCATCAATCTTCTAGTTTAGATAATTTACAAAGGGTAGTTGCTTATATAAATAGACTTGTACACAACATAAAAACTAAAACAAATAAAATTAGTGGTTCATTAACATGTTGCGATCTTAAAAAATCATTGTATACGATTATGCGTGTTGCTCAGTTAGAAATGTTCCCAAATGAATTCCTTGTACTTAAAAGTGGTAAGAATCTACCTAAAAAGAATAGACTAATTTGCTTAACTCCTTTCATAGATTGTAATGACCTCATTCGTGTAGGTGGCAGGCTTGAAAATTCTCATTACGACTACAAAATACAAAACATGCAATCCTGCTGTGTAGCAAACATCACGTCACAAAAATTCCCAAACACTTGCGTTTGTTTTTTCGCATTCACCACAGACAATTTATTATTTTTCTTAGGTTGCCACTTCTGTGCGCCACTCGCGAATGCACCGCTAACTTCATTCGATTGATTATTTTCACTCACTTCCGCTCCCATGTCCATCAACTTCGTTCAAATGGCGTCCGTCGTGATTTCAATACCAGAATGTTCTATCGCCATGATCATCGGCATGAATTTTTCAGATAATCCTGCTAATAATAAACAACCAATCCACTCATCACTGATATTAAATCCTGTGCCACTTAACTTTTGTCCTGTTTCGACTATTTGCGTTACATATGATTGCATAGAACCACAATTTTCCAGGCGTATTGAGATCAAATTACGTAAAAGAGATATTCTTCGTGTAAATCCTGAATCGTCAAATAATGCCTTTAGTTTCTTCCATAGCTCCAACGTGGTCTTCACGTCCTTGATATGTACATACAACGCTCTGTCGATAGCCATGATCAATTTTGCTTTGGTTCTTGCGTCATCTGCGGCTTCTACTATCTTCCTAGAATCTGGCTTGATGCAGTGCACCATATCCTCCAGGATGAGAAAATTCTCTGTGGCGAAGATCCAATCGTTGTAGTTTTCCCGGCCTTTCAGTTTGGTAACATTTACTAAATAATTCGCCGTCATTCTTGTAAATTGTAATTTTTCGAATGAATAACACTATTATCTGTTTCACAACTTATACTCCGAGAAAAAACACATATGATTGGTCGATTGTTTAAAATAATTTTGTCCAATTAGAGATTTTAATGTGTTAGATATAATTTTATGTTTAATGAAATTAGGAGTATTCAAAGATAGCGATTTAACACAACGAATGCTGCATTCAGTTCGTATGCATGTGTTTATGACATATTTAGATGAAAAATAAGACCACCTCTATTTTCGTTTTGATCAAATAAAAGTCATCGTCATTATCAGAATATAACCCGTAAAGGCAGCTCTCACATTTGATTTTAGTATGTAATATTTGACTACATATCCAGAAATATATGTGACAATTTGACGGCGAAGGTAATGACCCATCGTTGTATTTAATTGCTCGTCAAATTCTAATAAAAACTCATCAGGAATGGGTGCGATATCCATTTCATCTAATGATTCTTCGCTTAAATAATTTTGCAACATTTGAAAACGTTCTGAAGTAACATTATTTTTTTTTCACAAAGGATTCATTCAAAATGAATATATCTTTTAAAGGTTTACATATATTTTTAAGGTTTATTATCTTTAGTTTATATATATATTTATTTATAATACAATTTCCTCTAAATCCGTCTTTTAGTTCAGTTTGTATCAATATTTTTTTGTAAGCTGCTTTAAACTGACGTGAAGTTGGATTATTATTTGACCTTCCACGTGTCCTTATTATCCCAAAAAATAATTCTAAATGATCTTGCGTAAACTTGTATAATGTAAGATATTTTAGTATATTTTCTCTTTTCAATTAAACGATTGTACAAAAAAAGTGTACTATTGATACATACATGTTAAAAGGTCTATAAAACCAGTTTTTTGGTTAGTAGCGATAACAGGTTTTTCTTCATCTGGGCTACTAATGACATTATATATTTTTAGAATATTTCAAATATTCAGTTGTTTTGATAACATTTTTTTAAATAATGGCTTATTGAATTCAGCTTGACACATATTTCAAAAGTTGAGAATGTCAAAGATATTGTTAATTAAGCTGAGAAAATTAATACTTGCAGCTACATTTTTGAATTCAACATTAGTTTTTTGACAAACATGGAGTGTGAGTGATTTGAGTTACGCTTTTACTAAAAAGCGATTCGTTGTGGTATTATTTGACGACTCGGATGTATTTGAGGAATGACCTTTAAAATTGGCCCGATCGGAAAATTGAGAAATTTCCTTGTTACTCATGAGAAATTGTAATAATTGATCGGGTTGGGTACATCGTATCGCGTTGGCTCTGGACCTCATTGTTCTGTCGCTCAAACCATGGATTATACATTCCACTACCTTTTTGCCCTCTATGTCACACCGGTTTAAGAGCGCCAATTTTTCATCATAATAGACCTCAAGGGGTTCATTAAACCTACTCTTTCTCTTGAGTATGTCCTCCAAGGATTGGCAAAAAAGCACTCGTCAACTTATGTTGCTGCTCACTCCAAGTAAATAGTATAGAGTTCTGACTCTCATACCATATTTTGGCCAGTCCTTGAAGTTTCTGCATAGCAAAATGAATGACGGTTCTTTCATCCCAACCGTAGACAGTGGCACACTCATTTACTTTTTTAAAGCAAAATATCTATGCGCGGACTCTTTGAAGAAGGGTCAAAATCAGGCAAAATATTTTTGTGGATAATACTATTGTTACTAAAATTATGAATTGGAGATGTCACTGCTAACGGCTGAGATTGGGTCTTATTTCTATTAATAGAATTTATAATGTTCACAACATCTTTAGAGGTAAAAGGTGGACTGTCTGACCGTTTATTCCGTGGTGTCGGCGACGCGTTGTCCACAGCATCACGTAATTCACGGGACCTCCGCACTGCAGGGCTGCGTTCACGCGGTGTACTTCTATCTCGAGCCCGCGAACGCTCCACTTCGTTGACCTCCACGCACAGTAGCTGTGGCGCTCAGCACTGGCCAGGGGTGTAGCCCGTCGTTCAGTAGCAATTAACATTATTCTGAAACTTGTAAACGTTAGCGATGTAACTACTCAGTTTTAAAAGTCACAATAGAATTGTTAATGGCGGTACATTTATTTTTATTATTTGAAATTGACATATCTCGAAAACGGACACTTGTAGCTCAAAAACAACGAAATTTTGGTCCCCCTTGCGCTCCTAGGCGGGAGAAAATTATTCCGTAGACCAACTGTATAACCTTAGAACATCACCACCTTAGAACACCACTCACAAACAAAACACTCTTTTTATTGTTAGTTACAATGAAGCTATTACATAATGATAGTAGGCTATAAGCAGGTTTATCCCACTTCTGAAATATAGAAAAAACTTGTTAATTATGTTGTGTAATATATCTCACATTGGTTGTATTGAAGGGTAGTTATAATGTTTCTCCTTAAACAGCAGCGTACACTTCTCTCCCGTCCGCATTCGCTGGTCCCGCGCATAGACATAAATAATAGGGACAAGACATATTGTTCTATACGTACAATTGCTTATACAAATAGCTTCCATTTTGAAGGCACACGCATAAACATATATCTATCTCGTTCTTACTCAGCACTGTAACTCGCAGGAAAACAATATGACAGTATTTCAGTGCGTGCATTTTAGCACAAAAATGACACATGAATGTATTATGTAAATACCTAATGAGGCCGAAAATCCGTCATGTTTTGCGCACCAAATGTCATTGTGAGTCAGCTCAGCCGGTACTTGTCTTGTCAAAAAGTCGTGGCTTAAATTAATTAACTAAATATCTTTCAATATTTCGCTAGTGATTTAAAACAATTGAAGCCAAACATAAATAATTCCGTCGCAAATATGCCAGTGTGTAGTGTAATTGGGTGCGGCATAAGAAGAACACCAAATCAGTCACCTTTAACCATACACAGGTACGCTATAAATAACATTAAGAATCTTGGTTATTGTTAATGTTGCCGGGAAAGTAAAGGCAGATTTACATTATAATTAGCAAGGTTCTTATCTGCAGTTATAGGTTATGAATGGATTTGACTTATTTAACTATATTTTCCCGCTTAAATAATGTTAATTTATTAGCTGGGGTTGTACATTATTTATCGACTTTGATATCGATTTAATATGATTGCTAATATAAAATTTCTTATTTTATCCCGTTTAAAATTACCCCGTTTAAAACATTCAAAAATAATAATTAAAACATTATTTAATAGGATCCCAAGAAATGAGCATAAGAAGAAAAAGTGGCTGGAAGCCATTGGAATGGAAAATATAAAGCCAAATGTTAAAGACATTTATATTTGCTCGCTACATTTTAATGATAAATGTTTTAACAGAACTCTAGATGTGACTCGACTACGAGATGATGCCATGCCCTTAAAATTTGTAAGAGTCAGTTAATACTGTATATACTTTTATAGTTACTATTGATATACTTTTTTTATCATATACATATTTTGCCTTTTAATGCCTCAAGTTTTGTCATTTCCATATTGTTCTATATTCGAATGTGTTTAAATTTTGAATCTCAAAACAATTGAAAGTATTAGGATTAATGCTTTTGTTTAGTCACAGCGTCGATTGGAGTCTGTCAGTAGGTACTATAAGGTCCTAGTTGTGTTTTTTTTTTCAAACGACAAAACTTAAAGCCTTCAAACATATATTATTTTACAACAAACCATGCTATAAAAGGATCAAAATTAATATACAAGTTTTTATGGTAGGGCGATGATCAGCAGGATATTCGTTGGACTGTGGGCTTATTATACAATTCCTACTCAGTCTTCGCAGTCGAAGGCCTTAATATGTCTTGTGGTGCCTCTTTCATGGAGATTGCTCGTATAGTAAAAATTTTTAGTTTTACTTTTAGCCTTTGATAAACTTGTTGCTGCTACATTATTACTGATATGCTAGTTACGACTGTTGTGGTATATGTAATTTTCATTCTGTATTTTAGAAAAACTTATGTGTTTTGTGGCTGCGATTACACCCAAGAAATATATTTGCCCAATTTTATTGATAATGTCATCATTTAAGCAAACTTTATGAAAAAAATACTGTGGACACAATTATTCTAAACTAATATTTTAATATTTTGCAGCAACATGCCAGCCAACATAAAACTGGCATATTAAAAGAACATCAGTTGGAAACAATTCCTGTTTTGGCCGGTCCTGACACCTCTACCTCGGTAAATGCTTATATAATTTATATTTGTTTAGTAATACAATATCTTGCACCACAATTTTACTTACAGGTCCCTCTAAAAGTTACCAATACCAGTACAGTACACATACTGCTCCTTATGCTGTTGCTGGTACTTAAATTATCGTATACATGGTGAGAAGGAGTATCTCGACTTCTTGACCTCTTTAAAAACAAATCAGTTTTGCATTATTTTATATGAAAAAGCCATACTTTTATTTATACAAGCAATTTTTTTTTTGACAAATGTCATATTGTTGGTTTGACATAGGCATAATATTATGTATCAATAAAGAATCCGTGACTAGCCAGTTAAACTTCCAGTTTGGACAAAGGGTTTTTAAATAAAATAACTACATCTTAACTAGTGTGCTGCCGACTTGGAGGCTAGCATTATAATATATTTTAAACATCTTACAATATTCCATGTCTGGACAATAGTCAAAACAATTCGTTATCTAATTCTAAGAGACACATCCGTTGGCAATGTTGAGCCAGCGGAGTAGCTACTTAATCTAAGACAGAGGGTGCAGGCGGATGCATAACTCCTCCCTCCCTAAGAGCGAAATTATCGGGATGTTCATTTTTAATAACTCCCCGATGATTTCGTAGACACATTAACATACTTAATCTTTTACTTAAAATATATGACAAAATTAAGAGAACACATACTAAAACAATAAGAAATGTAATATAAACTACTATAACTACACTGATATTAGAGTCTTGACCTTTAAAATCACTGTTAGAGAACTCATTTTGCTTTAATACACTAGACGTATATTTCACTTCGTCCAAATTAATACCGTGCATGTTAAGTACGCGTGTACTGGATAGCGGTAGCGTATACAGCAATATGCATCGCTATGATCCAAGTTTCCCGTGATAATTTTAATAAGAGAACCCAATGGATTAATTAGACCTCTTTCAAAGCGTTGTTGTGGGACTAATTGTCTGTATTTCTGTATTGTAATTTCTCGTAAATATTCAATATGTGCTACAATATTAAGGAAAGAGTAAGGTAATAATTACTTTCGATCTGAAAAGGTCTATGAATATTTCCTGACTGGAGCATCCTGAGCCAATCTCACTGAGTTTACTGTTTAATAGGTTTTCTGTCATATTTCATTTTACTACACAACTCACAAGCATTAATAATAGCTGAGATAGTCTTCTGCATGTTATGCCAAAAGTAGTTCCTGCGTATACTTGCTAACGTTTCCTTTATACCTCTATGACAAGTCTTTCCCTGATGATGTTTAATAACTATTGCCTTTTGTTCCTTTTCGTCTCCGACATACACTACTCGTTCTGTACACTCAAATAATTGTACAGTGTCTTTCTTAAACAAATGTATGACCTTGCTACTAAACAGTCTACGATGCTCTACATCCTCAAAATGTATGAAGTATTTCGTTTTAGGTTTGATATATTCTAATAAAAAAATATTTACTAAATCCAGGTTATTGATAGGTAAAAATACTTCAAGTAGCTTTTGTTTTTCAGGTGAAATGTCTCTAACTTGTATATAATTCCTTACCATGTGAATACTAAAATTTGGGTAGGCTTAGTGTCCACGGCCTCATTTAAAATTGGAATACCTGATTGTTCTACAACCATAGCAGAATGAATTGTATCAGATCTAGTCATCACAGATGGTGTTCTAATGGGATAGCCAGATACTTTCGCGGAACTAGGGATAGAGACAGTTGCAGACTCGGAAATTGAAATAGTTTTACTTGAATCTGATATAGTAGTCGTTGAGGGGTCGTCACGTATGTCTATATGTTTGGGTCCTTTGGTCTCTTCTAAGTGTTCTGCTTTTAATTCTGCTCTAATAATGTATCTGTTCCTAATGGTAATTACTATCGTAAAAATTTAGGTGGCATTCTGTGGCATCAAATTTCGTTACAGTGAAGGGCCTATGTGGATAGTCATCGGAGTTTCTGAAGTGTTATGAACTACTGTGAGGGCGTACCCATTGATGCAGTTTACTAACGCGGAATGCATTCGTAATTCAGGACTAAATAGCTTCAATTCAACCAGTGCCTCGCCCGTATATAAATCTGTGGGGATTTTGACACGTTGTACGCAATGTAGCGGTATTTTAATAATGTAATGGAAATTATTAATAAAGTGTATAGAAGTTGTTATTGTTCTTAGTAATAAGTTCTTAAGGTCTATTATAGCGCCCATTTGTTTCAATAAATCATTACCAATTACCAATGAGTCCTTCATATCGCTCGTCTACCTCATTTAAATGAAATTTGTGAAAATCGGGAGAATTGTAAGTCGGTAGTAGAGGGATTTCAATAATTTGGTCATGATGACTAGTGGCATGGGTACTTACTACCTGAAACGGTTCGTGTGTAATATATTCAGGAAAATAATAGTAAGCGATGCGAGGGCAAAAAAAATGATGGAGTACTACCTGTATCAGTCGTTAATTTTGAATCGATCTCCGTGATATAGACATATGGCAGTCTAAGATAAGGGTCACAGTGTACTTTTATATTTTCTGCGTCAACGTTATAATAGTGGTCTGAGCGAATTTAAAGGTGGACTGAACAGGATTTATTGCAAGCGATTGTTTAGTTGTAACCTGACTATACAACTGCAATTAAAGTATATAACAAATTACCAAATTCATTCAAGGATCAACCTTTAAATTTTTTTAAAAGTAAACTTACAAAATGGCTTCTTGACAAATGTTTTTAAATTTAAAAGATTACATGACAAATAAGGAATAAAAATATAGTGACATGATGTTATATTTTTTTTTTTAAATTATTAATTTATTGACATCTCTAAATTATTTTGACATTAACTAAATTGACATACTTATTGTGACATTTAATAAACATTTAATATTCTTGGCATTCGGTAATGTATATTAATTGATTTGTTGAATTTGTTTTTTTTTTTTTTAAATTAATATTAATGAAATTACAATACATATTGACACTGAAATTTATTGTATTGCATGCCATTAATGTAAGACATTGCTAGTTGCACACCATTGTTATGGTAGAATGTACTTGAACTTTATATAATTATTGTGACCTATTTTGTACTACATTCTTGCAAATAATATCATTTCATTTCTGATTATGGTCATTCGGTTTTATAGTGTACACATGAAAGTTGACCAAAACAATTGACAGGGCTTGTTCCAGGGTGGCTCTAATCTCACTTTACGGACCATATGTTCATTGAGGTTATACAGGAGTACATTCAATATTGTATTATTGTATATTGCAGTATTAGCGCATTTAATATTTGGATCAGATAGCAAATTAAAGGAGTTTTCAGATGCATCGAATCCTATTACAGAAATCTAAATAACTTTCACCGGATTGAATTTTACAGGACTCTAACTCTCGGTTAATACATTCCAAGCTACGAGGGTAACCGAAATGTTGTTCTGACAAAAATCCTTTATTATGGCAGTATTTTATTTTTGGAATACTACTGTTCAAATCCCTTAAAATATTTGAATGACAGCCTTTAACTGTTTAGTGCTGGATTTAGGCCTCACCTTCGAAAGGAGGTTTTGGGCTTTGTACTTTAATTGCTGAATTACGTACATTTCGTACTGACTTTATTGGTATAAAATTGTGAAATTATATTAATATTCATTACAACATTAAAATGAATATGAATACTTTCTGCATATATGTTCTAATGATAAAGAAATAACAGAACCGGTTAATTTCGATTTCCGGCAAAACTAAAAGTCCTATAGAAAGAAGTTAAATGGCAATGTTGTAGGTAATAAAAAGATTTAAAACTTCTGTATTTACACTTTTTAAATGCCTCAAATTTGTGTGAAAAATTCAAATAACCAAGTTTTTATTTGTATCTTTTACATTTTTTTTTTTTCACTTAATTTGGAGAAAACTTACCTTTAATGTGCCAAATACACTGTAATTTATTTGATTTGTAATACTTATTTTTTCACCTTATTTTGAATTAATATCGAAAAACCGCTCTAATTTTCATTCGAAAATTCACCCGTAAAAATATCAGCTTTTTTTTTTCAAAAGTTGGTGTGCTTTCAGTTCTTGAAACCTTTATTGATACAAAAATCCTTAGACATTGTTTAAAATTAGGATACATAACGAGTTTAATCTAAAGGTAATACGGATAAGGTAAACCCTGACTCCTAAACTAGGTAATCCTGTGACTTAATCAGTGTTCTGCTATCAATGTGATACAAAATATTGAAGAATAACTCTCTTAGTGCTGTCCATGTCGACACGTCTTCGCTTTCCGACAATAAGGCCGCGGCGTCGCCAGTGAGTCGACTGGTAATTGTGTGCAAAAGGTATAAATTTTGTGCCTCATGACCTCTAAATTTCTGTATAATATACTGACATTTTCTAATAAATAACCCTAAATGTCTCTTATCATCCCCATAAAGAGGTATTAATCTTAACATTTGATTTGGTATGGGTACCACTGCCTCAGCAGGTAAGGGCACTAGACTTGGTAACTGATCTAGCGGCATTTCGGTAAGGTAATATTATCTTATTTTATTATATCGACAAACTAAAGTTTTCTATCAAAATTGATAAGAAAAATAGTACAATATAATAAAATCACACACAATTAAAACACACTTCAATAAAGTTTGAAAACCTATATACTCAAGTTAGTAAAAATATTAAGAAATGTTATCCATTAAAAAAAAAAAAATAGCGTAAGAAAAATATCCTGGGCCTAGATAAAGTTTTATACCACATAACCAGATTATGTTAAAATGAAAAATGTCCAATCTCAGAATAACTACAATAAAATAAAATAAAACCCTTTATCATGAAAAATACGGGAGTAATAATATGGCAAGGAAGACAAGGAGTTTTACTTACCAACCGACCGGTACTCCCATACTCGATGTCCTGGTGATTGTTCAACAATATTTCTTTGGTTCGAGGATTGCGTCTGGCGTCGCGCGCGGTTTCACGTATTTCGAGTAGAATTGGATACCCGAATTATTACGAGATGCGCACAGCTTTAACAACACGATCCTACCGGCTGCGCCAGTTAAACTTCCAGTTTGGACAAAGGGTTTTTAAATAAAATAACTACATCTTAACTAGTGTGCTGCCGATTTGGAGGCTAGCATTATAATAAATTTTAAACATCTCACAATATTCCATGTCTGGACGATAGTCAAAACAATTCGTTTTCTAATTCTAAGAGACACATCCGTTGGCAATGCTGAGCCAGCGGAGTAGCTACTTAATCTAAGACAGAGGGTGCAGGCGGATGCATAACTAGCCTACGTAATGGTGACATAACAAGAAAAAATAACACACCGATACTTGCTCTCTCGCTCTGGCTCACTATTTTTGTTTTTTGCCTCTTACCTGCTCTCTTACTTATCCATTTACTTGCCCATTTACTTGCCCATTCACTTACCCATTCACTTGCCCTTTCACTTGCCCATTTACTTATCCATTTACTTGCCTACATACTTGACCTTGTAGCACTGCAATTACAATCATATTCTCTACCTTTTTTAACGCGGGGTGTTAGGTTTTTTCGTTACGGATTCACGTTCACGTTCACTCGCTCCCCGCGCTCAAAGCTATGCAATAGCTTAAAAAGACTTCTTCCCGTTATATATAATCACACAAAGTTATTATTTACATATGAATTGGTGTCGAGCCTTCTATATTTAACATTCTCGTTGCTCAATGTGTTCAGTAACACGCTGTTACAATTTCTCGGGATACTCCTACCTATTGTGTAAGTGTTATAATCTTGGAGCATACATAAGCAAGCTATGCTTCTGTATACTCTAAGTACAATATTCGGAGGAGACTAGAAAGTTTGCCCTTACGCTCTACTTCTTTTCGCCGAAGGCCTACAATTTTGTGCGTCGAACATACAATACATGCTTGCCTCACCCAAGGACTTTAATTAGGTGGTATCAAAAAATAAATGCGGAACCCGGCCTTTGTGAGGAAGCGTTTGAGGCTCTCAACGTCGAAACGTAAAGTTCGAGCTAGTGACACCAATTGTGTGCTCGCTAATCTTTGATGAGATGTCAATAAGAAAGTCTTTATGCTGGGATGCCCAAAAAAAAATGTATTACGGACGAGTTACTATAGGGTCAGAATGTGATAATGACGCATTGGAGGTGGCGAATCAATGCCTCGTATTTTTAGTTAATAAAGAAACTTCCATTGATGTTATGTAAATGAAATATGTTATGCAAAAATGTGAATTGTTAAAAATATGTGTTCAAAAATGCGAGGAAGTGGGCATCAATATTGTGAGTGTTACATGCGATGGGCCTGCATCAAATTTTGCGATATTACAAGAGCTTGGTTGCCATTTTACTAAAGAAAAAACTGATAGCACATTCAAGTTCGGCGAAAGCACATTGCATGCATTTTTTGATCCTTGTCATATGGTTAAATTAATCCGAAACACATTCGGTGACTTAAGAGTGTTGGTAGATGTGCATGGCCGAAAAATTGATTTTACCTATCTGGAGGCGCTTATTAATTTGCAAGAAAAAGAGGGACTGCACATGGCCACAAAAATAATTAAAGCCCACATATATTTTGATAAGCAAAAGATGAAAGTCCGTTTAGCAACTCAACTTCTAAGTAACTCTGTGGCGGATGCCTTAGAGTTTTGTAACTCGGAATTAACACTCAAAGCATTTGAAAATTGTGAGGGAACCGTAAGTTTAATAAAACTTCTTAATGATGTGTTCGATATCCTGAACAGTCACTCGATTCGCCCGCCTGGATTAAAAAAAGCCATGTGTCCCCAAAACATCGGACTTATCGAAGTGCTGTTTGATGCACCTTCAATCGTCAGAGCAGTTAGTTATTGAGTCGAGGAGAAAGACTGGCTTTGTGGGGCTAATCATTGAAAACACAAAAATATTAAAATATTTGCCACTGTACAAGATCAGCCAGGATCGCGTCGAGCTATTTTTTTCGGCTATAAGAGCTCGAGGGGGTTTTAACAATAATCCAAATGCCGTTCAATTCAAAGCAGCCTTCAAGAGGCTTCTTATTCGAGCCGAAATTCGCGACGAAGGGCTCGGCAATTGCGTTGCCTTGGAGCAAGTTAATATTTTAAATTGCACAAGCACTAGCCCAGAAAAAGCCTTGAACGACTTAACCGAAAAAAAACAATTGGTTGAAGTGCGAGAAGATGACAGCACCTTATACGAGGAATACATAGATTGCTTAAATAGCACTCTTTCCGTATATACTGACTCAGTTGTCACTTACATTGCAGGATTTGTAGCAAGAAAATTAGCCCGCAATATAAAATGTCAGAAGTGTGCTTCGTTATTGTTTGGAGATCCGAACAGCAATTTGAAAACGCTGATATATTTTAAAACAAGAGGTGGACTGAAAAAATTATGAAACCTAACTTGGACAAGTCGATGCCCCAAAACTACTATCTTTATATATTTAAATTCATTATGGAGCACTACTCCGAAAAATCGGATACCTACCATTTTTCGGTCGGAATCAATTGATCATGACACTAATCATAAATACCTTTTAATAAAATATGTCATCAAAACATATTTTGACATTCGGTTTAGATATTTCGGGAAAAAGGTTACCGACAAAATCTCTCTTCGGAACTATTTAAATAAAATAGTTTTATTCCGTAATTCCGTAAAAAGCAATTATAAATGCGTTAAATTTTTAATATTTATGTGATTTTTAGTAGTAAATATTGTGAAGAAAATTATTGAAATTTTTTGTTATTTTACTATAGTAGGCAATTTTGGACGGTGGTAGTTAGTAACATTATTGCCAATAACATTAACAGTTATTTTTCGTTAGAAATGAGTCTACTGGTGACTAAAACGGGGTTTCGTGCAATCATCCACGAAATCATTTTCCAACCGGAGGCAATGTCTAACAAATCAATTTAATTACAGATATACACCATTTGTCATGTTTCATTCATTTTTCTTTATTTACACTATTATTAATTTATATTTATTGAAATTTTTAACACTATTTATAAATAAAATTTATTTAAAAATAAAACAATTTTTTAAGTTTGGTTTTCTTTAAAAAGCGTGTTTTTTAGTTTTTTTTAAACTATTGTTACTTATAATCTTTTCTGAAAAACGTTATTTAATAGTAAGCCATAATAACTTTAATTTTTAACTAGGTAGGCAATTGTGTGCATCTAAAATAATATTATGGTAAAAGTGTTTCGTAAAATATAGATAAGCTTATTCTGTTTTATTTAGAACTACAATGTGTGCTAATAAATTAATTTTATCTGTCTTATTATTTCATGCGTAAATCTGTCTGTTACGTTTTCAAGCCTAAACTGCTGAACAGATTTTAATTAATTTTGGAATATAAATATGACACACAGTATTATAATTGGATGAATTACACGTGTTTTAATTTTAAAAATGATGTCTGAGTGAATGATCCGCTAGTACTGTACCGAGCGCCGCACAATACACGTCCTGCGTGCGGGATCTTATAAATATGTGGTCAATACAAGTTTTTGTCAAGATTTCTTTTTTAAATTCAATTCTTAACTCTCTTCAAACTCAAAGATTATCTTTGATCCCGCACACAAGACCGTGTTCGTACATTAAGTTCATGTAGAATTGTACTGAGGTACTCTTGGATTTAAGATCTATATTTATATCTCCAATAAGTATGACATCCTCCGAATGATAGTTCTTGAGTATGTTATCTAATTCGATAAGGAATCGAGCCTTACTCTGTGCTGGTGGTCTATAAAGTGCAAGCAGAACGGCAGTCAAGTTGGAATTTGTAGTTATTTTGCCTATAATGCTTTCTGTGTGAATCGTGGTGGTTTTGTAAAGCGTAAATTTGTGGTTTTTGTGTACGTAAACTATTATACCACCGTCTTTTCGCTTGTCCCGCAATTCTGTGTGCATGTTATAGTTAGGTATGTGATACAAACAGCTTATACATTCCGATATACCTACTTCGGTCAGCACAACACACATTTCTGTTTGAATTAAATAGTAGCAATTCGAGTTTAGAGAAATTTTTAATTATTGAACGAATGTTTACATGAAGACAAGTTAGATAGACTGATTTATTATAAGGGTTAGGTAGCTGTTCAAAATAAAATGATCCATTTTTAAGGTTTACTTTTTTGTTAGATAATTATTGAAAAGCTAAGACGGAATTACGATTTAGTAACATTTTTGATATCACCCTCAGAACGTAGAACTATGACTTTCGCGTTATCAGTTTTACGTAAAAGTATCCTACCTTCTCTGCACCAGATATACTTGTAGGTTTCTTTTAGCTCCTGCTTGGCTTTCCAGAGTAGATTTTTTACTTGCGGGGTAATTGCTTGTCGTATAAATATTTTGTTTTTCTTTATTTCTGCGTCACAGTTAGTAACCACATCAGAGACTTGTACCGATATTTGCCGCGCAGTGTCCACCCACTGTCTCTTTATTTCTTCATTTTGTAGCTTGATTTGTAATGTTCCAAGTTTTCCTTCCTTGGTAGGTATTCTCTTAACATCCTTCACCTCCACTGTATTTCTCTGCAGTTTACTCGCAAGTCCTCCGGCGATTGCTCTTAGGTTTTCTTTTTCTTGAGTGGGAATTCTTTGGACTTCGACTACTTTTTTTAGTTCTCTTTGTTCGTATTCATTCAAACGTTGCTCCTGCGCTTCTAATCTCCTTTCTAGATGTTTATTGCGGTTTACAAGGTCAGTGTATTTCTTGTCTAGCTCTTTCATCTTTTCTTTGAATGCTTCTATGCTTTCCAAACATTCATCCATTTTGTCACTTGTAAACTGGACTGCCTGTTGCAGTTCTTTCAGGTCACGTTTGAACACTTCATCTATATGTTTTGTTATATCTGCTACAAGCTTCTTTGTATCGATTGGGCATAATGCTCCATCACCTTGTTGTCATCCTCTCCATTGTCCGGCACTACCAACGAGTATCGTTTAGGTGATTTAGGCTAGTGAACAGTCACTAAATCTGCACATATTTATCTGGTTTAATTACTTAATTGTGGTGACTTTAAAATCGTATAAGAAACAGAATTCTTATACGATTTTAAACTCTTTGATTCTCATCTTATTAACTTCATTTCAATTTATATGAATACTAGCTGAGTCCCGCGGTGTAACCCGCGGTTATGTAGAACCAAGGGTAACGCCGCGGGGCGAAGCTAGTCTAAAAAAATTGTCTAAGTTATGCCTTGTATTATCAGCTACCTATCAGTGAAAGCCCCGTCAAAATAGGTCCAGCCTTTCCAGAGATTAGCCGGACCAAACAGAGAGACAGACAGACAGACCGACAGACAGACAGACAAAAATGGTAAAAAAACATTTTTGGTATATGTACCATGTGGGTATATGTATATATAGGAAAGTCACCAAATATGAAATAGTATCCTAATATGGAATACCTTCATTTCTCTAAGACTATAAGTATGAAACGCAACACTCGACCATCTTCTGTTCCATTCGGTCTACTAACTATCGCACTCACACCATCGAGTCAGTTGCGCGAACACTTCACGTGTGGCAGGCGTGTTTTGTTTTGTTGTCGTGCGGAAAATTTTAAAGGTAAGTAATAAATGAGTATTACCAGCTGATATGTTTGTATACATAAGTGTTATACTATTTAGTATATCGGTATTATGTTTATTTCACCATTTTGTGATCTTTTAATTTCAAAATATTGTGACTTAAAAAAATATTTAGAAGAGTTTGAACTAGTATAAAAATCCAAATATGGACAGTCGTCGGTGTCTAATTATGGAATATTCCATAATTAGATATAATATTTCATATGATAGATACTTGCTTGCTAAAAAATATATGTAATGTTTGTTTTTAGAATGTCCGGTTCACAATCAACCAAACGAAAAACCTGGGATGAAGAAAAAAAAAGAAAATGGGGTATTTGAAAGCGGCACAGCATTTTCAAGTGCCTAGGACAACTTTATTTCGTCTCTGCCAAAAAGATGAACAGTCTCCAGAAGTGGCAGCAGCTACTACATTAGGACGAAAAACTATCTTGGGCTCCGAACTTGAACATCAGCTAGTAGAATACATACTAATAATGGAGAGTAAGTTTCACGGTTTAACAAGAACTGATCTTCGCCGTATGGCGTTCATGCTAGCAAAGCGAAACAATTTGCAGAATCCCTTCGGTGAATCAGGTATGGCTGGAAAAAAGTGGTTAAAGTTATTTTTAAATCGTCATAAAGATAAACTTTCGATAAGAAGACCAACTGGTACATCATTTGCCAGAGCATTTGGATTTGATAAAGAAAAAGTGGAAGCCTTTTTCAACCTCCTTGAAGAGCTTTACGCTAAGAATAACTATCCACCAAATCGTATTTACAACGTGGATGAATCAGGCCTCACAATAGTACAAAGTAAGATACCACAAATCATCGGCCACAAAGGTAAACGCCAGGTAGCTGCACTGACTTCAGCAGAAAGAGGATCTCTGATGACAATAGTTGTTTGCATGAATGCTACTGGTCATTTTGTGCCACCGTTCATTATTTTTCCCAGAAAAAATATGAGTGCTCAGCTAATGAGAGGCTGTCCTCCAGGATCAGTCGGAGTTGCACACCCATCAGGGTGGATACAAATGAACATCTTTACAGACTGGTTCAAGCACTTTATTCAACACACCAACCCGACTCCTGAATCGAGGGTTTTACTGATACTGGACGGACACTATAGTCATACTCACAATATCGATATAATAGATATTGCTAGGGAAAATAACGTGGACATAGTTTCGTTACCTCCTCATACGACTCATAAATTGCAGCCATTAGATAAAACTTTCATGGGGCCTTTAAAAACATACTATAGTGAGGAAATACGCATGTGGATTAGAGACAACAACAGACCTCTAAGTCCATATGATATTGTGGAGCTGTTTGGCAAATCCTATTTGAAAGTACAAACAGGCGAAATCGCAGCCAACGGGTTCAAAGTTACTGGATTGTGGCCTTTAAATAAAAACGTCTTCAGTGATGTGGACTTTATTGCTGCGCAACAAAATGCTTTAATAGACGGTTGTACAACCAATATCCCTCCGCTGGAATCAAGATCTGAAACTGGTCAAGTTCTGGTAGAAATTCCTGCACCACAAACAACTGCTAATTTACAACCTGAACCTGTACCTTCGACTTCTGGGCTTAATCGCAGCAGTTTGGGTCTGGTGTCTCCGTATGCCATAAGTCCAGTGCCAGAGAAACGAAGAAAAGTATCTAGCAGAGGAAGAAAAGCTGCTGTAGCAGCAGTCATAACATCTTCTCCCTACAAAACTGATTTAGAAAATAAAAATATGAAGAGACAAGAAAAAGAAAATAAACTAGTCAAGACAAAGAAATCAGAAGAAAACTGCGAAGAGAAACAAACAAACGAAGAAAAATAAGGATGATAGTGAAGAAGAAGACTCTGAGGAACTAGACGTTATCCAGTTTGATGAAGGTAGTGAACATGATGAGTTGATGGACCAAGTACCTCCTGACTCTGCTGATGCAGAATGTATGTTCTGTTCAAGACTTTTTTCCATGGATAAAAGTGCAGAAAGCTGGATTAAATGCTTGATGTGTGGGCTCTGGGCACATTATGATTGTGCTGGTCCAGAGTTTGATACTTGGATCTGTGACTTTTGCAAGTAATTATGTAACTTCTTTCATTTATCACAATATGTTATATTTATTTAATTGATCTCAAAGATATTAATGTCCATTTTTGTTATTGTTATGTTGATTTATGCTTATATTCCATATATGGGTACCTATTCCATATTTGGTTACTCATTTGTGATTTTGTTTTTTATGTTAGATTTTAATTTGATAACTAATATATTTGATTAAAGGCTGTTAATTACTACATATAAATGTATGACTGATTAGTAAAAACATTAAACTGTTTTAATTTATATGAAGTTTTTTTTTTATATCCCAAAAACAAAATAGTATTCCATATTTGGTGACTTTCCTCTATACATATGCATTTAGTAAATAAAAAAATAATCCAATTTTATTTATTTGTATAGAAAAACTGGTCACGAGATTTACTTGTATAGATAAACAAGTAAATTAAATAACTTGATGATATTAAAATTTTCATACTAAGTAAATAGGAGTACCTACCTACTTTAATCTCTCACTTATATATATATATACATCTATACAAATAAATAAAAAAAATTGAAGTGAAATAACCGCTACTTACGCAATGCAAATGTATGTATATACGGTATATATACCAAATTTGACATTTTTTATCATCTGTATTATCTCTCTGTTACAACAGATCGTAATACAGAGACATAATAAAATAATTAATAATAAGGAAGTTAACTTTCCTAAACGTACACACGTCTGACCACTAGACGCGTGCGTCCCGCTTTACTGACGCTGCAGTCCCACGTTGTGGTCGCGTCGGTGTGCACGGTGCCATAAGAAAATATGGGCAGCGTACGCTGCGCGGCAGACGCTCCCGCTTCGCAGTCGCTTTGGTCGCGCCGGTTTGGTCGAAGCCTAAGTGTAGCAACTTTTAAAAATCGTCATATTGTTTACTTGGAAAATTTAAAGTACGAACTTATCTTAGATTTCACACATCTAAATCAAAGTATCTTTGCACATGACAATATACTTACTTCCTATTAAAGTATAAATTCTACAAATAATTAATACTCAATAATATTTATAAAATAAATGAGCCAAGAACGTTTATCGATAAAACCTAATTAAAATCTTCTGGGCAGCTCTAAAACCGCCATGTTTAGCGCGCAGATGACGTCACAGTGGCACGATTTTTTTATTGACATTTCATTTCCATAGGTTTCCTACTTCAGTGGTCCCGCGCAAAAATCCACGAGTCAAACTAGTGGTCAACCGTCATCCGAAAAATATAATTCGTTCACACTGGTGTTGCCAGTGTCAGCAATTAAATGTCCCAATAATCGACTAAAATATTTCGACGTTTTAAAAATATTATTTCAAAACCTAACACATATAACAACATATAATGTTGATAAAATTCATTTTAAAATTGACATAATGAGTCACATATTTTCATTGACTCATTTTCCACAGCTTTTAATAGTCTACTCTTGGACCTAAGCCTCTCCTGTAAAAGGAGACATTGTTCTAGTAAACCCTTGCAGTATGCGGTGAAGTTTCCAAGGACTGGTGGTGGTCCTAGCAGCAGGCAAACGCTTACTGTTTTAGAATAGAGGGTGTTGGCCTTAACATGTTTGACTGCTGAAGTAGTACTGTACAACCACACTGTCCTTTCTCCGTCCCAAATAATGATTACTCTCTGTTTACTGATACTACTACTGATTACTAGTCTGTTTGTTGTAACTGATCTACAGAATGAGTGGACCGATTATCACAAAAATTTTAATAGCAGGAAGGTACTTCTAGTTCAATTAATTATAATATAATAGTTTTTTTCAGCAACATCTCCCCCTCCCCCCCTTCCATGCATAACCCTCGCATCTCAAAGGGGCAGACTGGCAAAAAACCTGGATTTGAGGAAACTGGAAAGGAGGCGAATAATATAGTAGACAATTGAAGCGAAAGATAGATACATTACATATAATTATAATTTTAAATGCACTGTATAATAGAATTTTAAATAAACAATATATAATTATGAATTGTTTCACTGATATTTCAGTAAAAAAATTGAAATTTTACCTCAGTTGAGACCATCATCATCATCATAAACTGTTTTTCACCGGTGAAACGTTATTCCAGGCGTATACGTAGACCTGTAGATAGGTTTCAAGTAACTTAACAATTTTGAATTGTATTATTTGCTGATCTATATTTGTTTTTGTTATTTTTGTATTTATTCTTTTTTTGTGTATTTGTGGTGGAGGTGTGATATATGTATAAATGTGGGTAGATCATAGACATCCGTGTATTTTGCGACAACAATCCGCTAGTATACGTTGTCATCATAAGTTGGTGTGTGATTTATTCCATATCCCGATTGTTCCTGGAGTTCCCGAATACATTACAGTTTGATTACCATTCCAGATAAATTGTGTAGAATCGTGCACACAGTACGAGAACTTTTAGATAGTATTCATTCAGATGTTGCCCACCTTCAGTACAAATCTGCGGGACGGTTGTGTGAGCGCGCCATTCTCACCTCTAGAAATGACCAAGCCGCGAAAATAAATAAGCTCCTGTTGAATTCTTTTCCAGGAAATGAAATGATTTACGATTCCATGGACTCTGTAATGAACCCAGATGATGCCGTGCATTACCCAGTTGAATTCTTTAACTCTCTAAAACCATCTCGTCTTCCATATCACAAACTCAAATTAAAAATAGGCACACAAATATGTTGTTAAGAAATTTAAAACCGCCAAAACTTTGTATTGGAACCAGGCTTGGAATCAAATTCTTATATCGGAACGTATTATGATATAGCAGAACCACTAACTCCGCCTCAAAGAATATCTTTAGGGGATATAAGAAATATCCAAACTGTGGCCACAATGCCTGAAACATCCACAGCAAAACAAAGTCAAACCACCAACACTGCTGTAAGTCAATAATTAGAAAATCATCTACAGTAATAATATCATTAAAACTATGTTGTTAATCTATATATTTAGATGCATTTTCTACAGAGCCTTTAGGACGGCCGTACTGTCTGTCAGTATAGGGATGTTATTTGTTTATTTATTCGGTTCACCAACATTTGTTTACACTATTTAATTAATGATAAATAGGACACAATAAATTCTAGTGTAACAAACAATTACAGGTGTTATGGTGTTATATTCCTTTATACCCTATTCTCTTGAGGCGACCATAGTGACGGTGTGTTATTTTTATGTTTAAATCCTGTGAGAAAACTCCGGCCCCAGTTCCTGACTCGTTCGGTAGGTCTGGAATATATTTATGCCAGATTAATCTCGTTTTCACATAGTTGTATTTGTGTGCACACAGTAATTTTTAAAAGATACTCTTAAATGATTCCAATGATTTTATTTCAGACTAAACGTGTACTTATCAATGTAGAGGAACCTCAATCTGAGCCGTCACATAGATTCGTAGACAAAAAACCCGAAGCATCAGATATACAGACTCAAACCAGTAATAAGGTTAAGAGTGATAGGGAAAAGATTATGTTTGCTAAATGTAGCAAATTTGTTATTTACGTAATCGCATAAGAAAATTAAAACCTTATTCAATGATCAATATTATCACTGATGATGTGGCTGTAAGAAATTTATCTGAAAAGATTACCCCAACATTTGCCCAATTATTGCATGGTCAGTTAAGCAATTTTAAGAAAAAGTACACTGGTCGAAGATGGTCAAAACATGTCAAAATAACAGCGTTGCGAATATTTAAGAGGTCACCTACCTGTTATCGTTTACTACGAAGACTTTTTCATTTGGCATCTCCAAGCACTTTAAGAAATTTGCTTAATAAAGTACCTTTTGTGTTGGTGTTTGTCAGACAGTTCTTAATGTTGTTAAGAAGTTTGTACAAACATACAAGCCTTCTGACAATTAATACACATTAATGTTTAACGAAATGTCTTTAAAGAAGCATTTAAACTACAACCCTAAGGAAGACATTATTGAAGGCTATCAAGACCATGCATCCCAGGGAAGATCACCACTGATTGCTGCATATGCTTTGGTCTTTATGATATCAGGCATCAGGAAGAGGGTAAAACAACCCATCGCCTACTACTTTTCTAGTGGATATTCTAGTGCAGACAGGCTTGCTATCCTTATTAAAGAGGTATTATAACAAAGATTTCATCTGATGGAAGGCAGGGAGAGGTAAGCTTAAGTTTTATAATTTTATAATTAAAAACCCTCGACTTTTTAACACGTTTTTATTATCTTGACCTGTATGGATTGTTGTATCCAGTGGAATCTTGTAACTTCATTTTCACCTACTTCTAGGAGTCCGATTAACTTGATTTTGCACAGGGGTCATGAGCCGCTAACAGTACAATAATTTGAAAAACAACTTTTTTTATATATAAAACGAAACAAACACATTTATAAATGTACCAAACTAAAAAGTAGAAAATAAATTATAAATCAAAAAATACTAAAAAACACATTTTAATAGCAATCGAACTAAAAAGTAGAAAATATTTTAATGTAAAAAGCGTGGGGCGACATTATTGAAATATTTTCAGAAAGCACCCCACGCTTTTTACATTCAAATTATTTTCTACTTTTTCGATAGCTATTAAAGCGTGTGTTTTTAGTTTTTTTTCAAACTATAATTTTAATTAATCACATACACATTGTCTCAGGTACCCACCACTGGTACTTAAGTTTCATATGTACAAGTTTTATATGCATGGTTACAGGTGTAGCTAAACGGTCCTACATAAAGGAGTTCTGTGAGTTGGACAAGAAGAACCCAAATTTTGTGTATGCTCCTGCTCTGAAAAGGGAACATTTAGAGCCTAATTCTAAACAAAAAATGAGAGTGAAACTAGCTGCACAAGTTTTAAGCCACTCTGTTGCAGCAGGAATGTAAGCCAAAATATCAGCAGGTGAATGGAATGATGCTTATACACAATTGTTTAATGATTCTCATAAGTAAATACTAAAAATATGTCAAAAATCGACGCTCAAAAAGTATGAAACAAGTTTGAAAAGCCGTAGTCACGCGTTGTTAAAGTGTTATGGTACGTTTTTATGTAACGTGTGACTACGGCTACTACGATGATTACGATTATTTTTTATTTAAAATGATTTGGTGCCGTTTTAATATTAACTTCTTTGCAAAGTATGTTTTAAATACCATCTTTATATATATAATTCTGCTGTGAGTGTGTATGTCACTGAACTACTCTCAAACGACTGGACCGATTTTGATGAATTTTTTTGTGTGTGTTCAAGGGGATCTGGGAATGGTTTAGATTCACAATTTTGTCCGCTGGACAATGTTTTTTAATTAATTTTTAATTTATTAGTAGTTATGGCAAAACGACGTTTGCCGGGACAGCTAGTAGAAATATAATATTTTTATTTAGTAGATATGGACAAAGTCACGAGCAAATGCTAATAATATATATATAATATATATATATAATGTACAAATAACGCCCTTTTCAATGATACTAAACACGGTATATTTATCGAATTAATTTTTTACACAGTACTTTATGACCGCTAGAGGGCGCCACACTAGATTCAGTGACATGTCATATAGCCTATAACCAGCGGACAATCAAGACGCTTCTAACAATACCTCATTTATCCAGTTCTAATAAGTAGTTGAGGAGCTATGGGGAACAGATTAACATACATACATTATATCCTATGAAAATCATAGGCCTCCTTTGCCTTAGTCGGGTAATTAAGGCCATGTTCATTTTCTACAATAGAGCATTTCCATAAAATAAGAGCTAAATGTTTATGAAATATGCACATGTTGAACACATCATAATTTTATTTTCAGGAGAGCTTTCTGCAGATGCCGTTGTGACGGCAGAAGTTATTAGCACAATGGACAAATTATTTGATAGTGTCAACAGTGATTGTGCCGTTCTACGAAGAGGAAAGCTTTATGCCACAAATTTGCGCTCGAGCAGTCCACACTTACAATTTTTTAAGAACGTGATATTTTTTTTCAAAAATCTGAAATATGTCGGCAGTGCACGAACTCCACCATCAACAGAAGGATGGATATGGACCATTAATGGTATAATCCAGTTGTGGAGAAAGTTGTCGACAACTTATAATATAAAAGCCTAGCTACTCGTAGGCTGCAGCAAGACCCATTAGAAAATCTTTGTGGGTGCATTAGGGGTAACTGCGGTTCCAATATTAATAACCCAATATGTGGGCAATTTGTGGCAGGGATAAAAACTGCCATTATCTCTAATTTAGCACATATTGGAACTAGGGGAAATTGTGAAGCAGACGGAAATGAAATTATTATCAACAGCTTCAATACATTGTTGTCTCAGCCACAACCCACATACATAGGTACGAAGTCTGGAAATGAAATTGTATCAGAACTAATTCAATTACTTCAAAACGCTGATGAATTGGGAAACGATGCAGACAGTGCAGAGATACAGACATGTGCCTATGTGTGTGGGTTTTTTATTAATCGACTAAAAAATTATTGCGACAATTGTAAACGTATGTTCATGTCAGAAAATATTGATACACATCGTCAGTTTGTAGAATATCGGGAGTATTCAGAAGTGAAAAAATCATTTAATTATGCCAAGAAAGAGACGGTTACATGCGTGGAATGTTGTGCTACATTAATAAATCAATGCTTAAATGTGAAAAGTCATGTTACTGATCTCAAGAGAGATATTTAAGAAAAATTAAAAAACAGTATCAATTTCAATTTCCTTGAAAAATGCCTAATTCACTCACACGTCCGTGGTAACACGCGTTGCCAAAATAAAAGTAGTGTCTTACGTCCGCGGCAACAATCGTTGCCACTACTCAGCACGGCGCACAGTTGAATTTAAATCTTACATTATAAGAAATAGGGTACTGTTTGGTAAGTTTTCATTGCTTCTATGTGAAGCTAATAAACTAATTCGAATAAAAAACACCAGAGGGCCATGGGTATATATTGATTGGACCGTGAGATTTGGCCAACATCAGTCGACTCGTGTGAAGTTCAAGTGTCGTGCGCGTCTGGATCTACTCTCCGCAAATATGTCGTAAGTACTCTAGTTTTATTGTATTTAACTTACAAGTGTTATGCATCAAAACAAACTAGACAAATTGGGTTTCACTATTATGTTTACATATTACAGTTTTATGTAATAAATCTAGTATATTTTTAGCTTTAAACTTTTGATGCTTCGAACAAAATGAAGGCGCTTTTCGCGCCGATCAATTTTAGTTTTGTTAACACATTTTATACACAACTGCATATAAAATATCAAATTAGATTTCGTAATAAGCAAAATAATATCTTTACAACATAAAAATATGTTAAATTCATTGAAGATTCCTCAATAATATAATGTGTTCCTCAGGCTTGTAGGGCGTGGCACCGTTTGTTGCCACGGACGTTTCATCAATATTACAAGTAAGGTTGGCTATTAACGTCGAAATTATATTCGCAATATTTTTTGTTTTGCACGATTGTTATTTCTTTGCACGAGATGATACTAATATTGGATTAAGTTGCGCTTTTGGGTTTTGGACTAACTTTTTTTTTGGTTTCGGGTATATATGATTCATGCTCTGTATTGATTTTTGTTTTGAGATATTAATTTCATCACTTTGTTTTTAACCGACTTCAAATAAAGGAGATTCTCAATTTGACTATTTTAGTGTAATTATATTGATTCTAGTCATAAGAAGAATTATTTGTGTTCAATTTATTTCATTTATTTATTACTAGCTGAACCCCGCGGTGCTACCCGCGCTTATTGTTGTACCGCGAGTAACGCCGCGGGACAAAGTTAGTCTAAAAAAAGTAGCCTAAGTTACTCCCCGAATCATCAGCTACCTGCCAGTAAAAGTCCCGTCGAAATCCGTCCAGCCGTTCCAGAGTTTACCCGGAACAAACAGACAGACAGACAGACAGACAGACAAAAATTTTTTTAACTACATTTTTGGCATATGTATCGTGTATACATACACATGCATTGATTAAAAAGCTGTTATTTTAATATTACAAACAGACACTCCAATTTTATTTATTTGTATAGATTAATAGATTAACTGCCTCGGTGGCGCAGTGGTAGCTTACGCGACTGCTGTTCTTGGGTTCGATTCCCTGGTCGGATCAAATGTTTGTATGATCTGCAAATATTTGTTTCGGAGTTTGGGTGTTTTCTATGTATAATATGTATGTATTTACGTCCGAAATATTTATTATTATTATTATTTTATCAAAAATCATTACTTCTGTCGTAATTATATTCGCATTTTTTTTTATTTTGAACGATTGTTATTTCTTTGCACGAGATGATACTAATATTGGATTCAGTAGCGCTTTTGGGTTTTGGACTAACTTTTTTTTTGGTTTCGGGTGTATATGATTCATGCTCTGTATTGATTTTTGTTTTGAGATATTAATTTCATCACTTTGTTTTTAACCGACTTCAAATAAAGGAGATTCTCAATTTGACTATTTTAGTGTAATTATATTGATTCTAGTCATAAGAAGAATTATTTGTGTTCAATTTATTTCATTTATTTATTATTAACTGCCTCGGTGGCGCAGTGGTAGCTTACGCGACTGCTGTTCTTGGGTTCGATTCCCGGGTCGGATCAAATGTTTGTATGATCTGCAAATATTTGTTTTCGGAGTTTGGGTGTTTTCTATGTATAATATGTATGTATTTACGTCCGAAATATTTATTATTATTATTATTATTATTTTATCAAAAATCATTACTTCTGTCGTTTTGAGATACACGTGTTTCATCTTCGCATTTTATTTGCTTATGCACCCAATTTTACTTGAGTTTTTTTAATAATATTTCAACTACACATAAATTGCAACTTTCCTACTGAAAGGTCTCATGCAACAACTACGGAGGAAGTGGAGAGGCGTGGTGGTCGGAGAGGCCGCGGTGGTCGTGGAGTTTCACGACCACTGCCCCACCTCGGCTTACCACTTGCCTCACCTCAAGAAGGAGGAGGAGGGAACAGGGAGGGTCGCGGTGGCCGTGGCAGCCGCGGTGGCCGTGGCAGCCGCGGTGGCCGTGGTAGCCGGAGAGGCCAAGAAGTCCGTGGGGGGCTTGGGGGGCGAGAACCTAATAGCCCACCCTCCCAAACATTGAGGCAAGTATAATGTGAACAGGTTTTATTGTATGACTTATTCTCGATTTAGTATTTTTGCTACATTATTTGATTGTAACAGAGAGTTAGACATTGTCCGCGCCCAACGGCAGCTCACGCAAAGGCGTGTTGCAGCTTTGCCTGCGGCGGTCAGGCAGGACCTCATAAGCCGAAAGAGACTTGCCGAAACGGCAAGGTGTATCCTGCCCGACGCGCCACCTCGTAAAAGAAGCAGGTAAGTGTAAATTTATTATGTACAATAATTAGGAATTGAATCACGACTACATACCTTTTATTTTTGTAGAGTCCCATCGCCCGAACGGGAGCCGTGCGTAATGATGCCACAGGAACGGCCAAATAATAATATTATTATTCTGGGTAATGATTTTTTATTGTCTAAAAGTTCATGTGTATTCTTGTAATTTTTTTAATGTTTGATTTGATTTGATTTTTTAGAAAATATACAACTAGTACCCCCGCACTCACCACCCACTCGTACGAGTGACGACGTGCGAGACGTGAGTATTGAAATAGTTGGTGAGTAAATATTTTTAAAGATTCATTTTCAGACAATCATGAAATATTTCAGACTGCAAGATGATTAATATTAATGGTACAATTTTTTTTTTCAGACGTCTTTGGAACTCTCACAAATCCAGAAAATGCTAGTGCACCAAGCACAAGTGCACAGAGTGCACCTGCACAACCTGGTACATATTTTGTTATTTATTCAATCACAATGAAATATTTCAGACTGCAAGATGATTAATATTAATGGTATTCTTGTAATTTTTTTAATGTTTGATTAGATTTTTTATTTAGAAAATATACAACTAGTACCCCCGCACTCACCACCCACTCGTACGAGTGACGACGTGCGACACGTGAGTATTGAAATAGTTGGTGAGTAAATATTTTTAAAGATTCATTTTCAGACAATCATGAAATATTTCAGACTGCAAGATGATTAATATTAATGGTACAATTTTTTTTTTCAGACGTCTTTGGAACTCTCACAAATCCAGAAAATGCTAGTGCACCAAGCACAAGTGCACAGAGTGCACCTGCACAACCTGGTACATATTTTGTTATTTATTCAATCACAATGAAATATTTCAGACTACAAGATGATTAATATTAATGGTACTCTTGTAATTTTTTTAATGATTGATTTGATTTTTTATTTAGAAAATATACAACTAGTACCCCCGCACTCACCACCCACTCGTACGAGTGACGACGTGCGACACGTGAGTATTGAAATAGTTGGTGAGTAAATATTTTTAAAGATTCATTTTCAGACAATCATGAAATATTTCAGACTGCAAGATGATTAATATTAATGGTACAATTTTTTTTTTCAGACGTCTTTGGAACTCTCACAAATCCAGAAAATGCTAGTGCACCAAGCACAAGTGCACAGAGTGCACCTGCACAACCTGGTACATATTTTGTTATTTATTCAATCACAATGAAATATTTCAGACTGCAAGATGATTAATATTAATGGTTTTCTTGTAATTTTTTTAATGTTTGATTTGATTTTTTATTTAGAAAATATACAACTAGTACCCCCGCACTCACCACCCACTCGTACGAGTGACGACGTGCGAGACGTGTGTATTGAAATAATTGGTGAGTAAATATTTTTAAAGATTCATTTTCAGACAATCATGAAATATTTCAGACTGCAAAATGATTAATATTAATGGTACAATTTTTTTTTTCAGACGTCTTTGGAACTCTCACAAATCCAGAAAATGCTAGTGCACCAAGCACAAGTGCACCAAGCACAAGTTCACCAAGCACAAGTTCACCAAGCACAAGTTCACAGCAACCTGCTTTTATTGGTATATATTTTGTTATTTATTCAATCACAATGAAATATTTCAGACTGCAAGATGATTAATATTAATGTTACAATTTTTTTTTTCAGGGATCTATGAGAAGGGGTTCGACAAAAAGACGGACGAGTGGCTTAAATTGACCGACGACCTCAGCGACTGTGACATGGACATAGCCAATGACTTGGACAATGACATAGACACGACGTACAACACAGTGTTTCGTAACGCGTCATCGGAGCCTTCAGTTCCGGCTGATCTGACGCCTTACGAAACCTGTGTGTTAAAAGAAGAAGACCGACTGAATGACGCGGCTATACGTGACATTGCTCCAGTTGACTGTTACGACTTTACTTGGACAAAGGACAAAAATGTATTCACGGGACGCCGAGAAAATTTTACTGGGACTGCAGGCCCTACTTTTCCTGTGACTGACCAGACACGAATTGTGGACGTTTTTTACAAAATGATGGACATGGACCTTATTGACATGATCTGTGCGGAAACAAACAGATACGCCGACCAGAAAATAGAATATTTAAAAAGTATCAGTAAATTCATCCCGACTGCACGGCTGTATAGATGGACGCCGACGGACAGAGACGAAATAATCAGCTTTTTGGCCGTGTTAATCCTACAAGGTCTTTTCCCACTTCCGGAGGAAGAATCCTATTTTAGTTTTAATAGTTTCGGCACAATGCCATACTTTTCCCGTATTATGTCATATAATAGATTTCTTTTGTTGAAATCTATGTTACATTTCGTTGACAATGACACGATTACCGAACGGACTAAACTAAGCAAAATACAATTCGTGTCCGACTATTTCAATGACAAATTTTCGAGCTTATACTATCCATCGCAAGACATTGTTATCGACGAATCACTTCTGAAGTGGCATGGGAGGCTAGGCTTTGCTCAAAAGATTTTGTCGAAGGCTGCTAAAGTCGGCGTCAAAACTTACGAGTTGTGTGAGTCTGCTTCCGGCTACCTTTGGAAGTTTTTCATATATATTGGAAAAGACAAGACGACGACTGCGACTACAACAATGTCTGGCGATGACAACATTGATGACACAGACGAAAGACCTGCTGAGCTCGAAACGACTGACCAGACTGACAGTAACGAAGTGCGTCCCGAGAATGCGACTGCCAAAATTGTTTACGACTTGGTAGAGCCATTACTTCACCGTGGACATACGCTAATAATGGACAATTTTTATAATAGTCCATTATTAGCGCGTTGTCTAAAACGACAACAGACTGACTGCTATGGGACAATTAGACTGAATCGGGAATTCGTTCCCGATTCACTTAAGACTGTGACAAAGACGGAACTTCGACATGGGGAAGTAATGGTGAGCTACAGTACTGATTTGTCCATCGTCGTATGGCGAGACGCTAATTTAGTTAGCATGATTTCGACATACCATGATCTCCAAATCGGTACTCGACAAAAATATGATCGACTAACTTACAAGCCAAGTGTTGTTCTGGACTACAACAAATCTATGGGAGGTGTGGACCGGAAAGATCAATTCCTGTCTGCTCAGCCCATAGAACGCACACGCAACAAAATTTGGTATAAGAAAGTTTTCAGGCGCTTATTTAACACATCATCATCATCAGCCTATCGCAGTCCACTGCTGGACATAGGCCTTATTTAACACGGCACTTTTTAATTCCTGGATTATTTATAATCACTCAAAATTCAAAATTTCACATAGACAGTTCAGATTGACCTTGGCGGAAGACTTGTTAAAACTACATAGACAAATTGACTTGACGACGGAGCCGCGACTCATAACTGTACGACCAGGAGTGATGACGAGCCCACAACGACGTGACAAACCCCAACTCACGCACCGCCATTTCCCAGTAAAAAACGGGCACCGCTTCAGCCGCTGTGTGTTCTGCTCGAGGAGGGGAGTTTCGACCAGAACATCGTGGAAGTGCCTGGAATGCGACGTGAACTTGTGCATTGAGGGTTGCTTTATGGAGTACCATATCTAATCTATTTTTACCATATCTAATGATATATAGCTTATAGCCTTCCTCGATAAATGGGCTATCTAACACTGACAAGAATTTTTCAAATCGGACCAATGGTTCCTGAGATTAGCGTGTTCAAACAAACCAACAAACTCTTCAAACAAACCAACAAACTCTATTGCCGTGATAACTCCCCCGTTTTTGTAATATTTTTTATTGGTGCTCAGCTCCTGTATGTCTTAGCATGATGATATATAGCTTATAGCCTTCCTCGATAAATGGGCTATCTAACACTGACAAGAATTTTTCAAATCGGACCAATGGTTCCTGAGATTAGCGCGTTCAAACAAACCAACAAACTCTTCAAACAAACCAACAAACTCTATTGCCGTGATAACTCCCCCGTTTTTGTAACATTTTTTATTGGTGCTCAGCTCCTGTATGTCTTGATTGATTAAATTAAATAATTATTATTAGATTATAATTAATATTAGAATTTTGATTATGTTTTTGATTGTGATTTTTGATTATTATGATTTGGAACTTTGATAAAACTATATTTACTTGTAATTGATTGATTAAATTAAATAATTATTATTAGATTATAATTAATATTAGAATTTTGATTATGTTTTTGATTGTGATTTTTGATTATTATGATTTGGAACTTTGATAAAACTATATTTACTTGTAATTGATTGATTAAATTAAATAATTATTATTAGATTATAATTAATATTAGAATTTTGATTATGTTTTTGATTGTGATTTCAATTTAATTTACTTGCAATTTTATTTTTGTTTTGGATTTGGACTCGATGTTTAAATGTTAATTTAATATATGTATGAAATTAGAATTTGTAATTGTATGCATGCATTTTGATCACCAGCATATTATATCATATTAAAATATAATATAATAATTATTACTATGTGTCTTTATTTGAAAATCCAATAAACTAAAAATAAATAATGGAGAGGCCTATGTCCAGCAGTGGACTGCGATAGGCTGATGATGATGATGATGATGAAACTTCAAACTAAATTTATTGCGAATATGGGTAATGGGTTACATTGTTGTCAAATTATAAGTTTAGAACATCACATTCTGCTTTCCAGCATGCAACAATAATTTCCTCAAAATTCAAGTTATTAATTTCTTTTATTATCATCAATTTTTCACCATTACACAATTAAAATAGTGCTAATTATTACATTAATACAAACATAAAGAAAGTAAACAATTAATAATGAAATAAATAGATATTATTACAACTTGATGAAATTTAAGTTTTATTTTTAACTAGCTGAACCCCGCGGTGTTACCCGCGGTTATTGTTGTACCGCGAGTAACGCCGCGGGGCAAAGTTAGTCTAAAAAAAGTAGCCTAAGTTACTCCCTGGATCATCAGCTACCTGCCAGTAAAAATCCCGTCAAAATCGGTCCAGCCGTTCCAGAGATTACCTGTAACAAACAGACAGACAAAAATTTTTAACTACATTTTTGGTAAGTGTACCGTGTATACACACATATGCATTTAGTAAAAAGCGGTTATTTTAATATTACAAACAGACGCTCCAATTTTATTTAGTTGTTTAGTTAAATAAAACTAAAGAAAAACAGCTTCACAAAATTTGATGATCAATGTAACTCATAAATACCACCTTCTTTATTTGATTAAACTTACGTTAATACCTGGATCATCAGCTACCTGCCAGTGAAAATCCCGTCAAAATCGGTCCAGCCGTTCCAGAGATTACATGAAACAAACAGACAGACAAAAATTTTTAACTACATTTTTGGTAAGTGTACCGTGTATACATACATATGCATTTAGTAAAAAGCGGTTATTTTAATATTACAAACAGACGCTCCAATTTTATTTAGTTGTTTAGTTAAATAAAACTAAAGAAAAACAGCTTCACAAAATTTGATGATCAATGTAACTCATAAATACCACCTTCTTTATTTGATTAAACTTACGTTACTCCCTGGATCATCAGCTACCTGCCAGTGAAAATCCCGTCAAAATCGGTCCAGCCGTTCCAGAGATTACATGAAACAAACAGACAGACAAAAATTTTTAACTACATTTTTGGTAAGTGTACCGTGTATACATATATATGCATTTAGTAAAAAGCGGTTATTTTAATATTACAAACAGACGCTCCAATTTTATTTAGTTGTTTAGTTAAATAAAACTAAAGAAAAACAGCTTCACAAAATTTGATGATCAATGTCACTCATAAATACCACCTTCTTTATTTGATTAAACTTACGTTACTCCCTGGATCATCAGCTACCTGCCAGTGAAAATCCCGTCAAAATCGGTCCAGCCGTTCCAGAGATTACCAGAAACAAACAGACAGACAAAAATTTTTAACTACATTTTTGGTAAGTGTACCGTGTATACATACATATGCATTTAGTAAAAAGCGGTTATTTTAATATTACAAACAGACGCTCCAATTTTATTAAGTTGTTTAGTTAAATAAAACTAAAGAAAAACAGCTTCACAAAATTTGATGATCAATGCAACTCATAAATACCGCCTTCTTGCGATATGGAGCCCATTGTTGATAGCATATTGTATTTCAGATACATTACTTTGTAGTTTTAAATTAGTGCTAGTTATTACATTAAGACTGTGTCCTAAATTTTGGTTTAATACAAAAAAGTTGAAATAATCTTTAAATTTACTGTTACTGACAGAGAGAACGTCAGTCTATCTACCTGAACCAATGTAAAAAAATAGTAGGCCTAAAACGTTACAGTAAATTAAATAATAGTCCTAATTCTAAATAAATTAATTTGTATGAAATAAATTTAAATCTTAATAACAAGAAATACAGAATATACAGTTAATTGATGAAGTTTAAATTTTTAGACCTAAACTTATTACAAATATATTGAAAGTGTAGCGTGAAGATATATATTTAAATAGTTATATATTGTTTATTAGGAGATATGTAAATAAAAGTTCACTCCACAACTAAACGAAATAGAATATTGTTTATTTGATTTTAGCACTGTACAGAATTTACTCGTTACTTTACATTATAGATTAGATTATTTACTTCACAGGAATACTAGTAATTAAGTATATAGGATATGATTTAACAAACTTATACGCATCCACCGAGAATTAACAACAACAATACTGTAGCACTCGCACCTCTGTTCTGTCGCGGCGACCGGTCGGCCGGCCGCTGCATTCGTTCACTACGTCACGAATCACGATCATTGTAAACAACGCTCTCGACCAGGGTTTGCTTGTTTGTTTATTTTAATTAATTTTATTATGAAATTTTATATTTTAATATGGTTGCTACATTACTCCCCGGCTGAGACCGTTGCTTGCTACGGTCGATAGTGATCTGGAAACCGTACAACGCGACCACTTCTGGTCTTCTTGATGTCTCCTGTAGTTTGTTGGTTCGGTAGTGTGTTACCAATCTTGGTTTCATCTGATGCAAGGTAGGCAGGTTTCAGTCTGTCAATAGACACTGTAGACTCTCGTCCTTTGAGGTTTATTGTAAAGGTCTTCTCACCTCTAGAGATAACCTTGTAGGGTCCGGAATATGGTGGCTCTAAGGACTTCTTTGCTGGGCCGACACGAAGAAAAACATGATCAGCTGTCATCAGGTCTCGAGGTATGTAAAAGGTTTTCGACTTTGAGCAATGCCACTTAGCTGGAACTGGAGCGAGCTTGGAGATGTGATTGCGCAGTCTACTAGTGAAGTCTGTAATATCCGTGGCGTGGTTTTTTGACGGTGCAAAAAACTCACCAGGAAGGCGAAGAGGTTCACCGTAGACGAGTTCGGCTGCAGATGACTTGATGTCCTCCTTCCATGAGCTGCGGATTCCAAGCAGTACGAAAGGAAGAACTTCAGACCAGCGTACGTCTGCGTGGCACATGATGGCGGATTTCAGTTGCCGATGTAGTCGCTCAATCATCCCATTGCAGGCGGGGTGATAAGCCACTGTAGGTCGATGCTTGGTGCCAAGTAAGGTGGAGATGGAGTGGAACATAGCAGACTCGAACTGTCTCCCCCTGTCAGTTGTGATAGTTTCTGGACAGCCAAAACGGGCCACCCAACCAGCTATAAAGGCCC
Source organism: Spilosoma lubricipeda (assembly GCA_905220595.1). Lineage (NCBI taxonomy): Eukaryota > Metazoa > Arthropoda > Insecta > Lepidoptera > Erebidae > Spilosoma > Spilosoma lubricipeda. Next base: position 3,542,863 of record HG992294.1, read on the forward strand.
GCGAACATGTTTCAGCGGTGATGTCCGCGAGAGGATACGCTTCAGGCCACCGTGTGAATCGGTCGATGACTGTGAGGCAGTATCTGTAACCAAGCGATAATGGTAAAGGCCCTACGATGTCCATATGGACATGGGAAAAGCGACTTGAAGGGCTGGAAAAAGGATGGGTGGGAGAGTATGTATGGCGATGGATTTTAGTTCGTTGGCAATCAGTGCATTCATTTGACCACTGTCGACAGTCCTTCTTGATGCCCGGCCATACAAATCTTTGAGTCAGTAGTTTTATTGTGGCCCTGGCTCCGGGATGGCTCAAGTTGTGTAGATGGTGGAAGGCTTGTCTTCGAAAGCTTCTGGTTAATAAAGGTCTAGGAGATGATGTGGACATATCGCAGTAGATCTCACAATCGTCAGTCTTCACTTTCTTGATTTTTAGAGACGTGTCAGCGTTTATGAGCTTCTGTAGTTCTAAATCCTGTTCTTGTGATTTAGCGAGTGCTTTGTAATCAAGAGGTTCTATTATAGTTTCCACACGTGACATAGCATCAGCAACGACGTTTTCTGGGCCAGATACAAATCTTATATCTGAAGTAAATTGGGAGATATAGTCTAGGTACCTAAATTGGCGAGGAGAACAGTTATCTCGACGTGAAGAGAAAGCGAACGTGAGTGGCTTATGGTCAGTGTATATGACAAAGTTTCTGGCTTCTACCATATGACGGAAATGGCGAATAGCTGAGTAGATTGCCAGTAGCTCACGGTCGTAGGGACTGTACTTCTTTTGCGAAGGTTTTAACCGACGAGAGAAGAAGGCCAGTGGTTGCCAATTGCCGTTGATATTTTGTTGTAAGACTGCACCTATTGCGCTGTCAGATGCATCTGTATGGATAGCCAGTTCTGCTTGAGGATCTGGATGTGCCAGTAGAGTAGCTTTTGTGAGAGCAGACTTACTCTGGTTAAACGCAGCACTCATTTCAGGTGTCATAGTGATTGGCTCAGAACCTTTCTTCTTAGATCCAGATAGTGCTACATGAAGAGGTTTTTGAAAAGCAGATGCATCAGGAATAAATCTTCTGTAGAAGTTAAACATGCCGAGGAAGCGACGTAGTTCTTTCACGTTTGTAGGTTCCGGGTAGTCTAACAACGCCTGGATTTTGTCGTGAAGAGGTGATATACCTTTTGCAGATACTTCATGGCCTAGGAATGTGATTTTAGACTTAGCAAACTCACATTTAGCGGTGTTAATTATTATACCATATTCTGACAGGCGCTGAAACAACTTTTTCAGGTGCTGAAAGTGCAGCTCTTCAGTAGATGAGTATATTAAAATGTCGTCAACATATCCATAGGCAAAGGGCATTCCATTCAAGACTTCATCGATAAAGCGCTGAAACGTTTGAGCTGCATTTCGTAATCCAAATGTCATAAATGGAAACTCAAAGAGCCCAAACGGTGTAGTAATTGCAGTTTTTGGAATATCAGGTGGAAAAACGGGTATTTGTGAAAAAGCCTTGACTAGGTCTACTTTAGAAAACACCGTGCTCCCTGCTAACTGGTGGGTGAAGTCCTGAATATGCCTGATCGGGTACCTATCAGGTAAAGTACGTGCGTTCAGGGCTCTGTAGTCACCGCACGGTCTCCAGCCGTTGTCTTTCTTCGCCGCTAAGTGTAGAGCGGATGACCAGGAACTCTCTGATCTGCGGGCTGTACCATTTTGAACCATCTCCTCAAATTCTTTTTGGGCAATCTTGAGACGGTCAGGAGGAAGACGGCGAGGACGCGCTGTTACAGGTGGTCCAGGTGACGTTCGTATGTAGTGCATAGTATTATGCTTAGGCTCAATTGATGTTCCAGCTGGGCGAGTTATAGTGGGGTACTCACGTAAGAGCTGGAGAAATCTGGAGCCTTCTGGGACTGCTTTCACGGATACGACTGCAGCAGTAGGAGAACAGCTTCTCATCACCGTGGAAAGAGAGGTAAGTTCATCGATGAGACGTTTCTGTCGACAATCAACCAAAAGATTATAATGTGAAAGGAAATCCACACCGATTATAGGCCTGGATACATCAGCAACGACGAATCTCCAGGAGAAGTTTCTACGAAGGCCCAGGTTCAGTTGTAGGTGAACAGAGCCATATGTGTCAATAATAGTATTGTTGGCTGCGAAAAGTTGGTATGTGGATTTTTGTCGTCGTTCGTTAATTGCTGAACGTGGGTAGACACATAAATCTGAGCCTGTGTCTATCAGGAAACTTATTTTTGTGGTCTGGTCCACAATAAATAAGCGGCCTGTTGCTGAACGGCTGTCGCTTGCCGCTACTTGCGACTGCCGTGATCGTTTTCCGACTCATAACTGCACGGCTTTTTACACTTTCTAGCTCGAGCTCCGAAGTTGAAGTGAAAAAAACAAAATGGATGGTTTTGTGGCGGTTGAGGTAATCGGTTTCGGCTTATCGAGCGAGGACGCTGTTTACCTATAGACGGTGAGCGGTGACGATGTTTCCTATGAAGCTGCGCTGTAAGCGATGCAACCTGCTTAGTTAAGTCAGCTACTTGCCTAGATAAATCACTAATATCTGACTTACTGGTACTCGCGACCTGGTGTAGGTTCGTTGGGGCTATTTCAATCACCTTATCAGCTAGTTCTGCTAACTTTTCCAGCGTCAGGTCCAACTGTGAAGCTATTATTGTTTGGATGTTGTGGGGTAGGCGGCTAGACCAAATAGTCCTAAGAAAATCCTTGGGTACATTCGGTCCTGCAAGGTCTTGAAGGTGGCGTAGGAACTGTGATGGCTTGCGATCACCCAGCTCCTCATGGGTAAGCAGCTGTTTCACCTTCTTTTCCTGTGATGCAGAAAGTCTTTTAATTAATTCTGTTTTTAATTTGTTATATTTATCTGTGTCAGGTGGATTTATTATTATGTCCTTGACCTCAGCTGCGTATTGGGGATCTAATTGAGCCACAACATAAAAAAACTTTGTGTCGTCTGTTGTAATTCTTGAAAGCAAAAATTGACCCTCTATTTGTGCAAACCATAGTGCTGGTTCTTCTGGCCAAAAAGGTGGTATTCGGACACCAACCCGTAATACTTCTCCACTATCAGTCATATTACAATAAAACTCGCTCACCTTTTAATTTGTTGAATGATAAAAACAAACCAATCCTTTAAAAATTCTTGCAGATTTTTCAAATGAGGGTATATTTTTTTCCAACCGCTGGGTCTTATCTACCGTTGTTTTCAACCAACGGCACGTCGGGGTCACCAATTTGTAGCGTGAAGATATATATTTAAATAGTTATATATTGTTTATTAGGAGATATGTAAATAAAAGTTCACTCCACAACTAAACGAAATAGAATATTGTTTATTTGATTTTAGCACTGTTCAGAATTTACTCGTTACTTTACATTATAGATTAGATTATTTACTTCACAGGAATACTAGTAATTAAGTATATAGGATATGATTTAACAAACTTATACGCATCCACCGAGAATTAACAACAACAATACTGTAGCACTCGCACCTCTGTTCTGTCGCGGCGACCGGTCGGCCGGCCGCTGCATTCGTTCACTACGTCACGAATCACGATCATTGTAAACAACGCTCTCGACCAGGGTTTGCTTGTTTGTTTATTTTAATTAATTTTATTATGAAATTTTATATTTTAATATGGTTGCTACAAAAGTAATCAATTGATAGTCAAATAAATAGATATTATTACAACTTTGTAAAAATTTAAGTTTTAGTTTTAATAAATAAAACTAAACAATAAACTAAAAAAAAACAACTTCACAAAATATGATGATCAATGCAACTCCTAAATAACACCTTCTTTTGATTAAAATTACGTGAGTGGGACAGCCTTAGGGGCGGCCATTTTGCTATTATTTCGCCTTCGCGAGTAAGTTGAAAGCGCTAAAATTTGCACCCAAAAACTTTGAAGAGTAGTGGTTTTGTCTCGGTTTATTTAAATACTTAGATTTAATTAAATATATTAATTTATATACCATTAGAAAGGGTAATAAGTCTAGTTTGTTGTAAAGTTGTTTTATTGACAAAAATGCAACAATCGCTCCTTGTAATGTAAAAAGATCAAAATGTTTCTTTTTTTTTTTCTGAATTCTACGTTTAACCCGACTTTACGTATTCTATATGGTAATTTACTATTAAACAATGTAGATAAGTTTTTTCTGCATACTTTGAACTTTCTTTTCATATCTCTTTCTTTGTTCTAGCTTGTACGGTTACGTAGGTATGTAGGTTTTTATTGCGGCTCAGCTGCAAAGGTCAACGGCGGTCAAGAGCCGCGAACGGCTGGACGTTAGACCGGAATCACGGCGCGCGCGCTGGACGTGTGAGTGGCACTGGAACTAAACATTAATAATATAATAGAAAATGTTCTTATTATATGTACTTGTAGCCTACTTATTAGAAACATTTTATTAACATATTAACATTAAACTATTTACAACATCTTATAATATTTATATACACATGTCACGCGGCAATATCATCCTCCCCGCCACTACGCGTCTCTCGGCTGCCCCACTTGTCGACCGCCGTTCCACCACCGCTGGGGACTCATACAAAGACGAGCGCGCCGAAGGCGCGACCCCTTTTTCTACTTGGCGTCTACCACTCTCGGCGGCTGGGCGGCCCGGCCTGGAGGCCGGAGCCCAACACCACCTTTTCTGCTGGCGTCTTATTGACATTAAACTTCATTATTATTGACCTGTTTTTGGGTTTATAAAACTTATTTCTACTAAAATACTAGGCATGCCTTTTAAGTTCTGTCGTTTCCATATTTCCTGGCAATTTAGAATTTGGAACTGTTCTATATTCGAATGTGTTTAAATTTTGAATTTCAAAACAGTTGAAAGTATAAGGATTAATGCTATTGTTTAGTCATTGCTTCGATTGGAATCTGTCAGGTTACATACGAAAATGAATCTTTCTAAGGAAAATGTTGGTATGCAGACTGTCGAACGCTGGTATTTAGAATTCCAGCGTGGACTTACTAGTGTTAGTGACAAATCTCGCAAAGGACGTCCAAAATCCGCCTTTCCTGAAGATAACATGATTGCTTTGAGCGAATGGAAAAGTGTATTAAGCTATGTAGTGAATACTTTGAAAAACAATATAAAGTGCCTTATGAATCTAGTTGTTTTTTTCTTCAAACGACAAAACTTAAGTAGGTACATTATCTTAGAAGAAACTCAAATTTGACTTTTTAAGCAGAAGAGCAGAGCAGAAGCAAAACAGATATTGAAGAATATTCAATTTCTTGATAAACGTAGCAAAAGAGTCTGCAAAAATAATAAAACATATAAGGTTCGAGTTCCTTCTCTTAACGGATGGGTTACAACTATAGAAAGTTTTGAAAGGTTGTCAAAACTGTTGTTCGAAAAATATAATATACAATATTTTTATCCTCGAAATGTAAATCAAGATCTTCTGGAGATTTTTTTTGGTAGGATCAGAGCCATCAACTACAGAAATATCAATCCTGATGCAAATACTTTTATAAATGCATTCAAATCGCTACTTATGTCCAATGTTATGGGTCCGCATTCATTATATGCAAACTGTGAGGATGATAAAGGAGACACCATCGTTGATTTTGTTAAACTTTTATCTTCCTCCAATGTTGGTGAGAGTTCCTCGTCAATATTTGATGAGAATAAAGAAAATGCCATGACGTGTAGACCCATAACAATAACTCAAAATATTGACAATAATAGCAATCCAGTTATAAATGCAGTGAATGAAAGATTGTGTGTGCACTCTTCTGCATATACAGCAAGGTATATGTGTCGAAGAGTGACAAAAAATTTAACTGCAAGAGTTGCTCTGAATCCTATACCCAAATAAATAGAGACGTGTATCATAAATGGATCGAACAACGAGAATACAACCTTTTAAAACATAGCAATTTAACATATCCATCAAAAAAGTTTTTAAGTTATATAGAGATATCTCGGGCCTTATACACAATAACTTATTTAAGTTAAGCTTTATTTAAGTATGCCTACAAAACTTGCATAAAAAACCGTTTAAAAATAGAAATTCATAAGAAATTTGATGTAAATTGGTTGGGGTGTACACAACATAAAACCGAGGTAAAGGAATGGCTACTTACTTTGATGATACGCACCCATGTTCATAATTGGTGTAACAGAATAAATAGAATTTTAAAAGGAGGTTTACAAGAAAAACTAGTAAATCAGATGTGTGCACCTCAACAAATAGCCTTAGCTAAATATAAAGCCCATAAATTAAGAGGAAAAAGAAATAAAATAAAATCTGAAAAATCTTTTTATTTTTTGCATTCTTTTATATCCTTATAATATATAATTGTATTAAAAATCAACCCTACAAGAATATTTCGTAGTACATCACTATAATATCGATTCTATACTGGATGATTTCATCGACAATTAAAAGTACGCTGTGGGTTGTCACTACGTGACATTACGTAGTATATTCTTGGTTTGTGGTGACATTACGACACTAGCGCTTGGCGCATTTTTTTAGAACTGATCATCAACTGTAACTGTCCTATCTGTCTCCGACTTATTTATAGTTATCTGTGTTCTATACGTTGTTGAGCCCGAGATCAACATATCCGTAATATTTATTTCCATCCCATTCAACATGCTTCTTAATGCTTATTTCATTCATTATGAGACTACATAATGCGTGTTTACCCGATGATATGTATTTCTGTTTTAAAATAGAAAAAAGCTTCAGTTGTAAATCCAGCTTCACCATTAACACTTTCATACCATTTAGCAATAGCAACGGATTTGGTAAGTGTTGGGTTTTGGTAATATTTCAATTAAAGAACAAATGTTAGATTTTGCTTTAGCGATTTATAATAAGCACGAACCAATATGACATTTGTCTTCACACCAAAAAGAAAGCAACAGCGCCACCAGTGGCAAAAGAAAGAAACTGAATGTTTACGAAGACACTTTCTAATAGACCATTTACAAGGACGCTTAAAAACCTATCTTAATAAAAAAATAAATTTATTTACTTAACAGTAAGGATGTACCAAAAGTTTTCCTAACATGAGAATATGCATTTGGCGAATAATAAAAAAGTGTCAATGAATGATCTGAGGGCTGGAGAATATTTCTTCTTTAAAGCTTTATTTTTTATTTTTGTAAGTTGACGCCCAATCAAATCTCTCAACTTCATATTTATTGAAGATAGAATTTCGGCATCTTCTCCCTGTAAAGGGTGTTTAACTTCTATGTCTTTAACATCAATAACGTTAAATTACGAACCTGAAACAAAAGCGAAGCGTATTTCATTAAAAGAACATCTTAAAATGTATATAGAAATGCCGAAACTACGTCACAGGTCCACAAACAAGGATCAGTGCTAAAATAAAAAAAAAATTGGACCGATATTATAACATACTCCTTTTAGGAATAATACCAATTAAAATGTGCTTATCATGTTTTTAAATTTTGCTGCAACATCTTAAACGTGGCATCTGACTATGGACTCGAAATCAATTGGAAAAAGAGTAAGTACTGACTCCAAAAGTTGAGTATTTGGGTCATGTGGTGCAAAACGGAGAAGTAAAGCCGTCTACTGAGAAAACAAGCAGTAATGACGTAACCAGAGCCTAAGACAGTAAGTACAAAGTTTCATGGGTTTAGCATCATATTTTAGCAAGTGCATACCAAACTTTGCTCGAATAGCCATTTCATTGACTAACCTGCTTAAGAAGGATCAAGAGGCTTCTAGTTCAGTTAACTGTAGATGATTAATCCAAAAAACTTCATAGTGTCAATTTCTATTATATGCGTATTATTGTAATGAATATCCGGGAATTCATATAATGATATATGAATAAATATATATATATATATATATATATATATATATATATATGAATAAATATAATTTAAATTTTATGTGTTCATCGCCTAAAATGTATTATTTTTGTCTTATTTTAATTATTGGCATTTAACATTTTATAATAGAAAGTAGTGAATTATTTATGTCATTCTCATATGTTCTTCGATCATTACAAGCTATAGACACAGTGCTGTCATCGGCAAACAGTGTCATTGGTTGCTGAGTAGCTTTTGTTAAATCGTTTATATACAAGTTAAACAGCAATGGTCCCAGTACACTACTTTGAGGAACTCAATGCTTTATTTCTCTTTCCGTTGATTAAAATCTCGCTTACTTGTTGTGTTAAATCAATTAATTTCTGTAACTCGTTTTACGGTTAGCAGCATATGATACTATTAATTCGAGTACCTTTCCTCTAATGCGATACGCTTCAAGTTTATGTATGAGAGAGATATGGTTGATATAGTCAAACGCCTGCGTCATATCGCAAAATATGGCACAAACCGGCGTCCTTTTATCTACATTTATTTATTATTTATTTTATTTAAAACTTATTGCACATGACGTACATAGGCGGACTTAATGCCATGAGGCATTCTCTTCCAGACAACCTTCGGGTGATGTAGAAGTATGATGTGGTAGGTGCAACATTTACCATTACGTTATTTAAAAAATCGTAAATGGCCAAATTTATATTTTTGTTATTGCGAAATCCCTTTTGCTCCTCCGCTATTATCCGATATCTCTCCATGTCACTCTTTTTTTTTACGATAAAATTACTTTTCGAAAACCTAAGATACGACTGGAATGAGTGTAATTCGTCTATAATTTACCATCAAATCGTGCTTATCTCTTTTGTAAAACGGTTTAATAATATATTTTTAGTGCGTCAGGGAATTCTCCAGTGTTTATGCAAAGGTAATAAAACTTAAGAGTGTACATATCACCCAAAACTCGATGACTTCCAGCCCGTGGAGCAGGCTGGGTTTCGAAAAGGCTTCAGTACCGTGGACCACATACACACACTCAGACAAATTATTGAGAAGACAGAGGAATATAATCAGCCTCTCTGTCTAGCATATGTGGACTACGAGAAAGCCTTCGATACCATTGAGACCTGGGCTGTTCTGGAATCCATGCAGAGGTGCCTGGTCGACTGCCGATATATCGAGGTGTTGAGATGCCTTTATGAAGCTGCAACGATGACCGTCCAAGTACAAGAAAAGAGCACAAGACCAATCCAAGTACATCGAGGAGTAAGACAGGGAGATGTTTTATCTCCGAAACTGTTTACTAACGCCTTGGAAGACGTCTTCAAGACGCTCGATTGGAACGGACGGGGAATCAATATCAATGGCCGATTCCTCTCACACCTGCGGTTTGCAGACGACATAGTCATCCTGGCGGAGTCTCTGCAGGACATGGAAGTAATGCTTAACAGTCTGGACGATTCTTCAAGACGAGTGGGACTGGGGATGAACATAGAAAAGACGAAAATCATGCATAATCGGCATGTGTCTCCATGTCCCGTGACCGTAAATGGCATTACTATCGGGGTTGTGCAAGAATACATCTACCTTGGCCAAACTATCCAACTCGGCCGGCACAACTTCGATCGGGAGGCCGATAGAAGAATTCGTTTGGGCTGGGCGGCGTACGGAAAACTACGTCACATCTTTGAGTCGCCAATACCGCAATCATTGAAGACCAAGGTCTTTAACCAGTGCGTCCTACCCGTGATGACATACGGAGCCGAGACGTGGACACTCACCATTGGACTGGTCCACAAATTTAAAGTGGCGCAGCGTGCGATGGAGCGTGCTATGTTGGGTGTTTCTCTGTCTGATAGAATTCGAAACGAAGTTATTCGACAGAAAACTAAAGTAACCGACATCGCACAGAGAATCAGCACGCTGAAGTGGAAATGGGCTGGTCATGTCTCTAGACGTACCGACGGTCGGTGGAGCCGAAATGTGCTTGAGTGGAGACCGCGATTAGGCAAACGTAGGGTAGGGCGCCCTGCAGCACGGTGGACTGACGATTTGAAGAGGGTGGCTGGCAGCGGATGGATGCGGACTGCCCAAGACCGGGATGGTTGGCGCTCCTTGGGGGAGACCTACGTTCAGCAGTGGACGGCTGTTGGTTGAGGAGTACATATCATAGGCGCACTCGCTTTTAATATCTTTGTCGCAATGCCATCGCAACCAACGCTACAAATGTTTTTAAATGTGTAATTATATTAAATATGTCAAACTGTGTAGACAGACCCATAAACATAGACTGGGTTCTGTTATAAATTAATGACTTTGACTTATTTCCTACGTCAAGAGTCGATTGTATCTTATCTTTAAAATAATTGTTAAATCAATTTGATCTCTATAGAGGTCCTATAAGGATTGGTTGCCTTTATTTTCAGATTTTATTAGGTTTACGGAGAATTAAGTTTACTTTTATTAATGATTCGCCACGTGGATTTTTGATTTATTTGAGGATTCAGGTCCGTATTTTGAAAGGCGTCTCAAGTATCCGTTGATCTCCGATCAGCTGAAACTAGTTTCAAGTTAAGTTAAAAGTTTTCAGTTAAAACAACTATGCCAGCCAACGATTTTACTTTTATTGCAATAGAAGAGAATGAATTTATTGTATTGTTTTATAATAAACAGTTTGATAAGAAACAAGATTTTTATTCACACCTTCAGACTAAATTATTAATTTACAGTCGTTTTCGTATTTTTGTAATATAAATTTCGGTTCCTTTTTCAATTTATTTTTGTTTTGTACAATACTGACAGCTATTTTTAGTATAACATGTAACCTGGGACTTTATATTTTTTTTGTATTTCAGGAGAAAAATCTACTAATTGAAATTCTAAAATCGTTCAAACATGTAATTCAAAACAAGAGAACTGATAATATAAATGCTAACTTAAAAGAGAAAGCCTAGAGAGATATTGCAGACAGGTTTAATACGTCAGCTGTGTTATAACAGAATCAGTAAGTATATGTCAAAAGTGTTTCTCCTTATATCTTTGTGCTTCTGTTGCAGGCGACAGAAGATCAATTACGTCGCCTTTGGACCAATCTTAAATCACGTCAACAGAGACTTATTAACAAAAGAACGATAGTATAGATTGGATTGGCCACAGGTGTAGAAGGTCCGTGTCCTGATGCTGACATAGATGCAAACGTAGCCGAAATCGCACCAGCTCTCCTAGTAGAGATACCAAACGCTCTCGACTCTGATGTTCTAGGTGAGTAATAAGAGACAGATATATATAATTTCCGTCAATCACTTTCCGGGGCAGGTATATAAAAGAGAATGTTAATTTTTGTTTGTGTAGTCTCAAAGAAGTAGCGTAACCAAAACATTGTGCGTTTTGCATCTGATATGATAAGAGAGAGAGAATCATGATAATGATTCTCACACACAGATGTTTTTTTTTTTTTTTTATTTATATCTTACATAACCTTTGCTGCAAACTTTCAGGTAAACCTAATGCGATAGAGAGCGTTTAACTTTTAATGTTACAATGTCATTCATATAATTAACTTGAAAGGTTATGTATTTCTAATTATAGGGTTTTCATTTCAGAAATATGCTATGAAAGATCACACCAGAATCCAACCAGTAGTGTATTTACACCCGTCACCATAATTAGCCCCAATAAGTTATCTGCACCCAACAATATTTCCGTTGAACCATCCACATGATCCCTGGTACCACCAAGAGCTCCTGTGATGACAACACCTCCAACATTAGAAAATGCCTCCAACAATACTTTCAATTATTCATTAAATGAAAAAAAATTAAGAGTGCAGATTTTAAAACAGGACCATACCAGTAGGGAGAAAAGGGCTGAAGAAGACCACTTAATCGAAATGAGATTTAAGGAAGAAAAGCATCTGCTGGAGTTGGAAATATTAAAAGCTAAATTGAAGAAAACACAAGCTAGAGCAGAGTTGGCACAAAGAAGTCTGTGTCAATAATTGATTTTAGGTATCTCTATTAGGAGTCTGTAATTTTAGTCCAGACTGTTTTATTTTTGTTAGTATTTTGTTGTGTTTACCTGATTATATGTGATGTTAATATTTTTTTATGTTTATAAGTTCATTATTTTAATTCTTTTGTTCTTCATTGTTGTTGTTCATTATAATGTTGATTTTACAGTAAATAATCTTAAAAGTCAATTGTAGTAGCATTTACATTAAAATAAATAAATAATGTGATTCCTTTCAAATGCAATCTTTTATTATTATATTCCCTAAGGCATCCCGCGCACTAGGCAGCCTGGTTGCGCAGCCAGGCTGCGGCAGCCAGAATATTTGCGCAGCCAGTTATAACAGCCAACCAACGACTAGTCTAGATCCTTCCGTCGAGCAATATGGACGTGGAAGAACTTGTTATTATTGCTTACCTATCTCGTAAAAAACGCAAAACAAAGAAAAGACACTGGATTCATCCTCTTTTTCTAGAAAGACACTCAAAAGGCTTATTCCAAACCTATTTCAAAGATGTTCGCGCATTCCCAGACCGGTTTTTTAACTACACGAGGATGTCAGTGCAATCGTTTGATAACCTTTTGGAAAAAATACGAAATTCAATCAAGGGCATTGATACCCCTATGCGAGCTTTTATAAAACCTGAAGAAAAACTGGTGGTAACTTTGAGGTGAGTACGAAAATGAAAGATATTGTTAATTAGTCTTAACATTTATTATTTATTTCTTACATGTATGGTAATAAATTACCTAGTTCAAGTTGTCCTGTGTAGTAAATAATTCCAGTAATTCAGAACCCTGAGACATCTGTTGCATTTGTGTCAGTTGGTGATAACGCATCAGTATAAACAGTATTGTCTTGCCTGTCTGGAACAGCCGTAGAATACCCGCGGCGGTCTTCCGCGGATCTGGCGGCCGATGTCCCAGGTTCATAATCAACATAACGTTGGCGAAACGGACTAAATTCTGAATCGTGAGTTTAAATTTGAGCTCTTTTTATAACTTCAATTAACTCCATTTTTGTAGAAAGCTTACGATGTCTCGGGATGTATTTAAATTCAACTAGAAGTGAAAGTATAAACAGTCTATCTGAATCAGACTCTTGCTGTCTTTCACGCTCTTCTCTCATTACAATACTTTCCCTTAATACCTGCACCAAATTATCGTCGTCACTTGTCTTCTTCTTTTTGGAAACAGATCGCTCACCTTGAGTACTACCGCTGTTAGTGTTGGTTTCGGCAGTGCGTGTTTCTTCCATGCTATTTTGAGTTTCATTAATTACCACGGCAGGCCGAAGAAAATGAAGTTGTTCGAAATATACGTATGGATGGACTCTTACGCGAAGCTGCTGATCCACTTTTAATACCAGCTCTGCGTTTTACTTCCCTGCTGTAAATAGTCCTGATGTTCTTCCACTTGCTCTGTAGTGATTTACCTGAAAATTATATTCTTTCTTTGTTACAGATATCTTGCTACAGAATGTTCTTTAATGGAATTGAGTCATAATTATCGGATTGGACATACAACTGTCCGAGATATCATACATGAAGTTTGCATGGCGATTTGGGAGAATATGAGACAGTCATCGTTTCCAGAATTAAATGAAGAGAGGTGGCTTGAAATAGCAAGGTTTCAATGAAAATGCAAACTATCCCAATTGCGTTAGTGCTATCGATGGCAAGCATATTAAAGTGTTAAAACCCAGCTATTCAGGGTCAGTGTACTATAATTATAAAAAATATTTTTCCATCGTTTTACTTGCTGTATGCGATGCAGATTACAAGTTTACATAATTTTATTTTTACATTTACCTTAACGTAACAGCGATTCTTTCCATTGGCGATATCTATGTCTCCAATAACTTTTTTTTTCTCAAAACATTCTCAAACCAGCTTTAGTAGTAGCAAGTGATAAAAAAAAGTAAAAACTAAAACCCAACTACGACAAAAAAACGACGCTTAAAAAGTACGAAACAAGTTTCAAAAGCCGTAGTCACGCGTTGTTAAAGTGTTATGGACTATGGAACATTCCTAAGTTTCAAAAGCCGTATGTTAGTTATAATTTTTTAAGTATATTCGGACAGTTTTTGAATTTAATTATCTTTATTGATTTCAATTGGTTTTAACGGGTATTGCCAAAGAAGCTTTCGTTTATTTTTGTTACAGATTTTAATCCCACGTGTTACCCAAGAAAGCTTTTTTGTTATATATATGGTAATTATTTTATTAGGGAAACAAAGTTTGTATTAATTGAAATGTTTCAAGAAAACGATTATAGGCTATATAAGGATCATCAGTATCGTAAATATCTGAAAAGGTTAGACTACTTATACAAGGCTCGAATTTTTCTATATTTTCCTGACTATGGTCTCGTTTTGCTTTACGCCAGTATTTGTTTCAGCATTGTGCTGTATGATCAAACAGTGCGAATTCCAGTACTTCTGCTGTAAAACTTTTTTAAAAATTACTTTTGTAAATACAGTAAAGTACAAAAAAATCGTATTGGTCCGTTATTTTTTAATTTTTCTTGTACACAAACCTTGCCGTAACAATAACGAAACATAAAAAAGAATCATTTAATTTGGTGTAGCCGATCGGAAGTTATGTGCGTACATGCATTTAGGCGAATAATTTTTATATATGTAGATTATTAAAAAACTATTGTATTTTTTCTTAAGTTTCTTTTTCGTAGATATTTGTTTCAATTCTGAGATTTAAGAAATACGAGTATAATAAACTATTAATGAAAATAAACAGTGCCCTTTTATTTTGTATTCATTCAGAATTTATAGTGCTGCGCACTATAAATGTGATAGAAGGATATTGATAATATTGATGATTTAATCACAATTGTGGCACAATTCGCGGAGAATGTCAAACTAGAAATTATTAACGATTATATATCAAGGTTTTTAAAAATATTTTCTGATTCCTTCAGACAAACTGAGGCCATCAAAGGGCACAAATAAATAATAATCAGGTTTTGTGGCAGAAAGACTACCGGAATTTGATTTTTAGAGAGGTAAATTGCTTTATTTGTTTGAGCGGTTATTACAGTCATGTGAAACATGTCGGCGAGTTTAGTTATGGAGAAACCTGTGAAGGGGTTATGGTAGATAGGGAGAATCCTCTATTGCGCTCTGAACTTCAAGTCAGTCAGTGATTGCTAAGACAGACACAATGAATATAATAATGTAATAAAATTTTCTGGCTTGCAGCCTGACAACAAATTACATTTAACATCTGACCGTAACATTAACGAAATGGTTAGTGAAGTGGTAGCACTAATTTCTCCAGAGTGGTTCCGCCATATTGTCATTTTAATGTATCGAAAAACTGAATGATGCACGCCATCCCCTTCTATCTTTTTCCCACATGCCTCGAGCAAGATTGAGGGTGCAAGAAAGAGATAATTAATGCATCATTACGGGATGACCTAACAATTTTGATAAGCAGGAGCGCGGATAATGTGTTATGTCGGGCCATGCGTTCGACTTTGCAGATTGATTTTTTTTGTTCTGTATCGTCGAAAGTTCGAGAAGAGTGGTGAGCGAAAATGGAAGAGTCCCGTCATCAACACATTGGAGTAAAACTCAATGGAAACTCCACCTGGAGTATTTGGAAATTCCAAATGCGAATCCTTCTACAATCGAAAGGGTTATTCGAGATAGCTGAGGGGACCGAGAAAATACCAGAGAAAAAGTTAGGTAAAGACGTCGAAGAATGTAAAAAGTGGATAGATAAGGATTGCAAAGCACAAAGCCTTATAGTTTATCAAGTAGAGCAACAAATATTGACTCACTTTCTTTCCTGCTCAACTTCAGCCGACATGTGGGTAAACTTGTAAGCGTTTTCGAGAAGAAGTCGGCCACAACGTTGCATTTAGAACAAAAAAAGTTTTTAAACTTAAAATGTGAGACTGATACATCAACATTTTTCTCAGAGATTGAAGAAGTGAGATCAAATATAAGACAATTAGGAGAGGTTATCTCGGATAAAATGGTTATTACAAAAGTGTTAATGTCTTTTCCTGAGAAATATAAGTATTTTATTTCTGCATGGGAATCTGTCCCTGCAGAAAGCCAGACCATTGATGAGTTAATGGCGAGATTGTTAATTGAAGAGGAACGGTCAGCACCAGACCATACAAAGACAGAAGCAGTCGCACTTGCAACTTCAAGTAAAAGAGAAGTAAAGTGTTATGCATGTGGCAAGATAGGTCATTATAAGAGTGACTTCAAATCACAGATACAATGTTTTTATTGCAAGAAACCCGGCCATCTTATCAAAGACTGTAGACTACGTTTTAAGAAGAATGGAAGCAAAGAGAAAGTTAATAACGTGTTTGTAAATAACAAAAAAAGTAATGCTTTCATAGTCACGAGAGACGTTTAACATGACCAATAGTTAGTAGTTACTGGAGCCAGCGAGCATATGTGTTATATGAAAGAGTTATTCTGTCAATTTGAGGAGTTCAAGAAAGATAAAACTGTTATGTATGTACTTCAACTATCATAGTACTATTGTGTGTGTGTGTTATGTTGTAGTACAAGGCTGTATTCAGTTGTGAAAATGTGTTTTAGATTGTTTTTTTTTATTAAATTGAGGGGGCGTGTGATGTGTAACCAATTTTATAAAAGGAAAACAATAATGTATCTATGGTAAGTGTCGGTCTACATTGTTTATTGTCTGTACTCTGTCCCTTTTTTTTTCTCTGAAGGATGCCATTAGAAGAGCACAAGTCAAATTAGTGTTTTATTATATTAATCTGCTTTCCACCGAGATTAGCACATTCCACTGTGCGAGAACCTCACTCTGCAACCCGCAGTGTGAAAACCCAAATCATTTTGGGAATGTGTGCAAAAGTAAACCCAAACCTAAAATAAATGAACATGTTAACATTGTTGAAGCTTATGAAGAAAATGACTTCTTCATCGGGACAGCATCGTGTAATGAAATATTACAGGAATTAAAGGTGAGGTCATCAAATACCTATGAAGATGGACACAAGAGCAGCTTGTAATATTATAAGTAGTGAGGTATGTGAGAAACTTAAATAATAAATTATGAAATTCAGCTCTGTAGTAAAAGTGTTAGCCAACTGGACGGAAATAGTGTTTCAGTACGTGGCTCATGTGTATTAGAAATAACTCATCCGAATCAACAGAAATATAAAGTTGAATTCATTATTATTGAAGGGTCAGTACCTACCTTATTAGAATGCAAGACTTGTTTAAAGTTTAACTTTATAAGCATAAATCCCAACCTAGTGAAAGTACTCAGTGTTGCTAGCAATGATAATTGTTGTAATGTTAACATTACACTGTGGTCAAATCTACGCTTACCCGGGTACTGGGGGATCTCTGCCCGGGTGGACTTATATTTCTCCCCCACTCGTGTGAAATGTTATGGCAGATTTAAATTTAAAACAAAACAAAAAACCAGAAGAAGAGAAGGAGAACTTGATGAGAGAGGAGACGGGGGAGTTGCGAACCCGGTCACCACACCCGTTGGTGACAAAGGAGGCACGCGTGACCCTGACGCGTTACGGTAGTAGGGACTCGTCACTGTCGAGTGACGCCTCAATGTTGGATGCAGACTCGCGTCCATCTTCGCCGGGCCGGCTGTGGCGGAAACGCCTGAACCCTGCGTCGGAAGACGACAGCTCTGGCCCGGTCAAGGCAAAAAAGAGAGGACGCCCTCCAACGACGGGCGAGTACGTCGGCCTGGCGAAAGCCAAGGCCGAACTAATTAAGGCACAGGAACGGGAGCTCGAGCTTCGTGCCGAGAAGGAGCTGGCGGAGGAGGTCCGACAGCAAAGGGAGTCTTTCCTCCGAAAGACTCCCGCTCAACAACCGAGGTCGGACCTAACACCTTCCTCCGAGCCCGTCAGCGCTGAGCAGCTGACGGGCAGCATCGAGGCGGCGGTGGCGGTGGTGCAAACCATCGCCACCAAGAGCTCAAACCTGAAGGGCCAGTATGTGCGGGACTTGCGGGTGGCCTGTAGCTCCATTTTGGAGCTCGCCCACCAACTCAAGGCCCGCACGCCTTTATGGTAGAGGCGAAATTCGCGGGGATTCAGGACCGCCTGCTGCCGGAGGAGCGTATCCGTCCGCCTCTCCAGGCGGACGTGAGGAATACCGCCAGAGCCGCTGGCGCTGCTCGCGATGCGAAACCCAGGGCCTCCAAGTCCAGCCGGAGGCCCGAGCCTTCTGCCCTCCCTCTTCCGGCTCTGCCCCTCTCGCCCGTCGTGACAGACGGGCAGAAGGAACCGGGTCCCTGCCCCTCTGGGGCGGTCCCGGCGGCGGAGTTGGGGGGGAAAAATAAGGGCAAAAAGAAGAAGGCCACGAAGAAGAGCGCCGCATCGCTAGAGGCCGAAGCCGCCCGTCAGCCGCGCCAGCAGGCTCCCGCCGCCGCCCCTCCACCTGTGAAGGAGGCGTGGAACGTGGTGGCGGCGCGGCCAAAGAAGGCGCAAGCTACCCCAGCACCGCCGAGCGCCAAGGCGCACGCCAAGCCTGCGAAGCAGGCGAAGGCGAGGCGCAGAATCCGCGCCCCGACGACCGCTGCAGTGTGCCTTACACTGCAGCCGGGCGCGGTGGAGAAGGGTGTCACCTACACCCAGGTGATCGCCAGTGCCGAGAGGCCAATAGATCTCAAGACTCTCGGCATTGACGGCCTCCGGTTCCGCACTGCCGTGACCGGAGGTCGGATCCTGGAGGTGGGTGGCACCGACAGGGCCGTGAAGGCCGACAACCTGGCGGCCAAGCTCCAGACGGTGCTGGGAGAAGAAGTCCGTGTCGCCAGGCCGGAGAGGTGCGTAGAGCTGCGCATCTCTGGCCTGGGCGATGCGGCGACGAAGGAGGGGGTGGCGGAGCGCCTGGCAACCGAAGGAGGTTGCCCTGTCGCCTCTATCAAGGTGGGCGATATAAATCGCCCTCCCGGTCGACAGGGCACTGCCTGGCTGCGCTGTCCGGTTGCGGCGGCCAAGAAGCTGACGGACGGCCGCCGCATCGTCATTGGTGTGGGCGTCCGTACAAGACTGTGAGTCAAAAACTCCGGCCTTGGGCGCCTCCCCTCACCAGAACTCTCGAGCCGAGCCTTCTAGACCGAGTGGTAAGTTCCCTCTTCCCTGCGAGGGGAGAGTGGGTCCCGCCGCGGATGGCAGCACCGAGTCAGGTGCCGGCAGACGAAGGGGCAATACCTCCCGTGTCCGAGGCCGAGTTGGGGGCCGCGATACTGGCACTTCGGTCCAGGAATCGCGCCCCGGGCCCGGACGGAGTCCCTGGGAAGGTTATTGCCACAGTCATGCCGGCACTAGAGGAGGAGACGCTGTCCCTCATGTAGGAGTGCCTGGCGTCGGGGAGGGTCCCCCGGCGATGGAAAGTCGGCAAGCTCGTGCTGATCAAAAAGCACGGGCGCCCAGCCGAATCGCCGTCGGCCTACCGCCCCATCGTGTTGCTCGACGAGATGTGCAAGCTTTTTGAGCGGGTGCTCGCTGCGCGTCTCGTCGGCCACCTGGAGGGGGCGGGGCCCAATTTAAGCGACGGCCAGTTCGGCATCCGTCGCGGGAGGTCAACTCTCGACGCTATATCCCGACTGCGGGACGGCGTCGATGAAGCGGTCTCCAGGGGTGAGGTGTTGTTGGCGGTATCGTTGGACATAGCGAACGCCTTCAACACCCTCCCCTGGGAAACTATTGCGGAGGCGTTAAGGTACCACAATATCCCGTGGTACCTCATACGCGTCCTTGCGGATTACTTCGTGGACCGGGTCATAGTTTACCCGGTCCAAGACGGGGTGGTC
The DNA here is from genome assembly GCA_905220595.1 of Spilosoma lubricipeda. Taxonomy (NCBI): domain Eukaryota; kingdom Metazoa; phylum Arthropoda; class Insecta; order Lepidoptera; family Erebidae; genus Spilosoma; species Spilosoma lubricipeda. The sequence goes on from HG992294.1 coordinate 3,562,540, forward strand.
CGCAGGGGCATGTCTTGTGGCGTTCCACAGGGGTCGGTCCTCGGGCCGCTCCTGTGGAACGTCGGGTATGATTGGGTCCTGCGCGGTGCTAATCTTCGGGGAGTCGGCGTACTTTGTTACGCTGACGACACCCTAGTCACCGCGCGGGCCCCCACATTTCGGGACGCCGCCGTCCTTGCGACGGCAGGCGTCGCGCACGTAGTGCGTCGCATCGGGGCGCTCGGCCTTAAAGTCGCCCTCGAAAAGTCCGAGGCCCTCTTCTTCCACGGGCCTCGGCAGACGCCGCCTCGAGACAGGTCGATCGTGGTGGGCGGCATCCCCATCGCTGTCGGGAAGAGCCTGAAATACCTCAGGCTCGTTCTCGACGGTCGGTGGCGGTTCGCGGAGCATTTCCGGCAGCTGGCACCGAAGCTGATGGCATTTGCCGGAATGCTCTCGCGGTTGCTGCCCAACAGCGGAGGCCCAGGGTCAGCCTGCCGCCGCCTCTATGACGGAGTGGTGCGCTCCAAGGCGCTCTACGGAGCGCCCATATGGGCGGAGGCCCTCTGCCCGGCGAATATTGCGTTGCTGCGACGTCCGCAGCGCGCCATCGCGCAGAGGGCTGCTCGGGCGTACCACACCGTCTCTTACGAGGCGGCGTGCGTGATTGCAGGTAGCATCCCCTGGGATCTCGAGGCCTGCGTCCTCAAGAGGGTGTACGACGAGGGCGCCCTGATGCGGCGTGCTCTTGGAGGTCGGCCGCCTCCGGAAGAGATCGATCGCTAGAGACAGTCAGCTCACGATGATCTCTTCCGGGAATGGGCCGAACGACTGCGGGCGACCCGCAGCGGCTCGCTGCTTGTGGGGGCCGTTCGGCCCGTCTTGCGTCAGTGGGTAGAGCGGGGTCATGGGGCCCCGACATACCACCTCACCCAACTTCTCACGGGCCATGGCTGTTTCGCCAAGTACCTGTGGGAAGTGGTGGGGATCGAGTCGGAGCCCCGGTGCCGAAACTGCACCAGCGGCGACCCTGACACTGCCTACCACACCCTGGCTGTGTGTGAGGCGTGGGACGGACAAAGGGCGGCCCTCATGAGCACCGTTGGTGCGGACCTCTCGCTGTCGGCCGTTGCACCAGCTATGGCCGGCAGCGAAGAGTGTTGGGCTGCCGTCGCCTCGTTTGCTGACGAGGTGATGGCGGCCAAGAGAGAGGCTCTGCGGGAGCGGGAGCGAGCTGGTCTCACTCTCCCGCCCCGCAAACCCGCGGCGAGGGGGCGCCGGCGAGCACAATTCGCCCGCGTCCCCGAATGAGAGTGGCCACGGGCGGTGGGTCGGGGGACCTGCCGCCCCATGCTAAAGTGGCGGAATGCGCCCCTCTGTGTTCCTGGGGTGCATTCATACGAGGAGGACAGGCCCCACCATCTGGGCACGTGGCCCGGAGGGTGGGGCCTCGACAGAGGTGAGCCCGACGACAACAAGGGCGTCCCTAGCCGAGTCGCGGTGAGCAATCTATCCCGTGGCTCGGATTAGGCGAAGGAGGAACACCGTGGTGGTTTAGTGGGTAGTCTGGCCAGGCTTAAGTGGTCAGGAGTTCCACACGAAGCGAACCCCCTGCCCCCGCGGGGGGCGAGCGAAGTGCGTAAATGCATTCCACCACGTAAAAAAAAATAAAAAATAACATTACTCTGTGGTCACTTGATGTATCTGTCACTAGGAGTTACTCTATGCCACTGTTTTCTTGGGTCTATGCTTTTGCATGCTTGCTATGGAGCTTTGTATTACGAGTGTTTTATTGTTCTCTTCAATAAATCTATTTAAATCATATCCATCACGTATTCTTTTATTGAAGAGGACTCACAGAAGTGTGAATAATACTACATGATGACAGCGGGAAAATAAATTTCATGGAGCCGAAGAATTTACTATGCACGTTGTCAATGGAGGGTGATATGCTTAGTAATTGGAAGTCGTTCAAGAGATTTTTTTAACCTTTATGGATGCGTATTATACTGAAGCTAAAGAAAAACAGAAAATTGGTATATTGTCACACCATGGGGGTGATTATTGCCAAGATATTTATGAGACATTTGAATGTTCCAAGGATGAAACATTATATAGCTTGCTGGAGAAATTTGATGCCCATTTTATACCTAAAACTAACATCTTACGAAAGGTATAAAATATTCACGAGGAAACAGCAATTTGAAGAAACTTTTGAGCAGTATGTAACGACTTTGAAGGGAATGAGCCAGTCATGCAAATTTGGTCAAATTCAAGAGGAGCTGGTGAGGGATTTATTTATTTGTGGCATAAACAGTCTCAAGCTACGGAGACAGCTCCTTGGATTGACAGATTTTACCCTGGAAAAAGCTTTAGAAATTTGTAGAAATCATGCTGTTGTTGAGAAGCAATTAAATCAAATGGAGAAATTTGGTGAGCCTATTATTAAGAAAGAAGTAGAGATAGATTTGGTAAAGAAGAAAACAGAAAATAAAGAGTGTCAGTATTGTGGATATAAACATGTCTATGGCAAGTGCCCGGCTTATGTAAAAAACATGTGCTATTTGTAAAAAAAAAAAAATCACATACACATACACATTTTGCAAAAATGTTTAAAAATAAAAAAGTGAATATTTTAGAAGAGGCTAGTGACAGTGATATAGACTATAAAGTATCTTTAGAAAAAAATAACAAACATTCCTGGTACTGTGTTAGTATGAAAATAAATACATTAGTGGTTACTTTTAAAGTTGACTCTGGGGCACAATGCAATGTACCAAGTGAAAATTAGTATTTAAAATTGGGTCTAAGTAAAAATTTATTAAAGAAAACCAATGTTAGGATCACTTCCTTTACAAATGGAAAAGCACCGATTATTGGTAAATGTGAACTTAATTGTCAATACAAATCAAAAGTGTATCCAATTGAATTTTATGTTATAAATTCAGATTGCTATAATCTGTTGGATTTGGAAAGTTCGGAAATGTTTGGACGCATTAAGAGAGTTGATCAGATTAATAAAAGTTTAGAGTCTGTAGTCCCGGACAGTTTCAGAGATTTGTTTGATGGTAACATAGGGTGTGTACCAAGTAAGATAAAATTAGAAGTAAATGAAGATGTTAAGCCAGTTGTTTCTCCAGCTAGGCGATTGCCTTATAGTTTAATGCCTAAAGTCAAACAAGAGATGGATAATTTAGTGAAAAAAGGCATTGTCTACGACACATTCATCGCATGATCCTTTGATTCATTCCACATTCAATGTATCATTCACTCAATATTATTTTTAACGGTCATTCCTTCGTTAACAATTCATCGTTTAAAACATATGTTCATTTTCATATTATTTTGAAGTATATCTGAAATCAAAGAAAACTAAATTTGTTTAATTTATCATAAACAAAATTGACGACCGTGACAGGACCTCAATCATCGGATCGAAGCAAATATCTACTCGGCATATTCCTGTGTCAAGGACACTAGAAAAACATTGTCGACACCAGTCTAAATTCTTACCAGTACCAACGGAAGGTGTATTGATTATTTAATATCGTATCTGCGTATACTGGGTCCCTACTTACCTGGGTCGAACAATCATACCTTCACCAAATTGTTCTGGGAATGTTGCCGAGACTACAGTACTCCGATGAAGCGAAATCCGGTATTAACCAGGCAGAAGAACCTACCCGCAGCTACTCCAGCCTACGAGAGGATAAAAGGGGTCCTACCTATCTACTTAAAAAGTGAGCTCGTTCCATCTTACTAATTTACCTATCTAAATCGTTCGGTCTGTGCATTTGCGGTTTTGGTTTCTCGATAACAAATGATACTTGACTCCTTTCTATTTGTGTCTAGTGTGCCTTATCACCATATAAGCCTATATATAGGTACTCGTAGGATAGGCAAAGCACAAAGTTAGTTTTGATTAATTTTACTTCACTGTTCATTCACTCATCGGCTATTATCTTACCCGCCATCTTAATTCATGCACTTATAATTTTCAACGTAAACTATTTCTAGTGGTTATTTAGTTAACCAGGCACTATTTCACTAACTACAGCACTACAATAGCTTCTCTTTATAGAATATTAACTTATTCTGTCTAAGAATACAATAAGGATACATATCTTCCCGATTTAAACTTATAAGTTTGTAATTAACGCTTTCTTATACAATTTATATGAACGGTAAACTAAAAGCAGTCACAGACGATCGAACTTGGTGCGGAGCGCACCACGAACCGCACGGTGCGATCTACAAAACAGACGATCGCACCAGACTTCGAACCGTCCAGAAAATCGTGCTAGCGTTGCGTAAACACGTCTCCTCGAAATGCCGCCCATTCTATCAAAACAAGCCAAAATTGTTTTAGTTGCGGCAGCTATCGTTAATACATCGCCGTTATATAACCACCGAAAAAGAAGAAAAGAATGGGCAAAATTTTATCTCAGAAACAGACAACGGTACAGTCATATGAATCTCATTAAAGATCTCGATGATAAAGATTTTCGTATATATCTATCTAAGCTGTGAGTGCTGAAGAGAGATTGGTGGCTACTTTAAAATTTCTAGCGTCAGGTAGAGAATTCAGAGAACTTAAATTCAGCACTAGTATATCGTCACTCCGTCTTGGCGTCGCTCCGACTCCATTTTTGTGAACGCGCAGCGACGTGTTGCGCGTACGATAGCACAATAGCGACTAAACCGACATGTGGTTCGGTGTGCCGTCCACACGATCGAATCGGTGCGGTACGTACCGCGTTCGATGTGCAAGCGCTCCGAACCAGCCGTACCGATATTAATAATAATAATGTCCGCCGGACCGTGCGCCACACGATCGTATTTGGTGCGGAGCACACCATGTTCGTGGTGCGCTCCGCACCAAGTTCGATCGTCTGTGACTGCTTTTAGGCGTACGGATTAATCTATTCCAGTGATACTTGCACACGGCATCGCTTGTGCGTCGCTGCTACCTGACTACTGGCCGGCCCTACTTGTTATGTAAACAACAGAACGCAGGACTACGAGTGCCGCGCGCTTGCAAGTTGCATCAGTTGATCGACAAGGGGAGAAGCGTATCGTATGCTATTCTGTTATCTATTTATTACGAAATCATTCAAATATATTGTGGTGACTTATCGTGAATTTAACTAATAAAATGTCGGAAACTTTAAAGTTAAAAGAGCTAATTAGTAAGCGCGGTTCAATCAGAGGACGTGTAACGAAATTTAAATTGAGTCTCGATGTTTTGTCGTTCTTAGAAAATATTTCTGATTTAGAAGTGAGTAAACTCTCGATGAAGCTAACAAAATGTGAAGCATTATTTATTGAATTCGACGAGGTGCAGAGTCTTACAGAAATCCTTAACCCTGATAGTCTAGATAGTGAGTTAGTTACGAGGGATTTAATTGAACAGGATTTCTACCATTGCATTGCATTTGCTCAAGATTTAATTTTAAAAAAATACTATAGATCACGGAAACATTACAGCACGTCTAGCAGGTGCTAAGTTCTACTGTAAATTAGATGCTCAGTCTGCATTTTGGATGTGCCCATTAGAAGAAAATAGTTCAAAGCTGTATACATTTCAAACGGCTTGGGGTAGATACAGATTCTTACGCTTACCATTTGGAATTTCACCGACACCTGAAATTTTCCACAAAATAGTCTGTGATACATTTCAGGACATTGACCAGGTAGCTACTTTTCAGGATGATCCCTAAAGATAAAGATTAGAAAGAAAAAGATTTTATTTAAAGTACTGAATCGAGGTAAAGAAAATCAAATTAAATTTATCCCAAAGAAATATAATTTTTTTTGTTAATGAAGTTACATTCCTGGGACACATTATTAGTAAACATGGAGTGAGCATTGACAAAGAAAAGGTTAGGTTAGGGCAGTAACGGAATTAAAACCTCCTAAAGATAAAAACCCTTGCAAAGAGTTCTAGGAATGTTTAATTACTTATCTAAATTCATTCCAGGATATGCTGACATAACAGCACCATGACGACAATTGTTGAAAACTGATGTTGATTATAGATGGGAGAAGAATCATGAAACAATTTTTGAGGAACTGAAAAAACTTATAACTGTGGCACCAGTATTAACATTTTATCAGCCAGAGAAGGAATTGACACTTAGTGTGGATGCAAGCTCAGTTGGATTGGGTGCAGTATTACTTCAAGAAGGACGTCCTATTGCCTACGCTTCAGCATTAACTGAGGTCCACCAGTACAAAATGTTAATATCTTTTGAAAAAGATATTAACGCCGATTATTTCATCCAATGCAAATCATTTAGCGACCTTAACTGGAGGATTCAGAAAACTTCTGAAGTAGGAATCTCTTATGGTGTTATTAAGGATATTGACCTAAACATGACAGAAGACGAAATTATTAAAAACCTTATGTGTGATAGATAGATAGAAAACTTTTTATTTGTACACCGTTTTACATATTTTCAAGAGAGTACATAAGGTGATCAATATAATAATGTAATGTACAAAGGGCGGCCTTATTGCCAAAAGGTAAACTTATTCTCTGTTACTAGAGCTGTAAATACTGGTTATGTGTTTCAAATTAAAGGTAAAAAATGTGAATTAATTAAAAATAACATAGTACGGACTGTTGGTAAATGTGTTGATAAGTTCTATGTAATGCAGTTTACTTTTGATTCTTCACATAATGTTAATTTAACTACTCAGGTTAAAAAATGTTCTCTTAAAGATTGGCATGAAAAACTAGCGCACCAAAATTATGATTATTGTCGGTCAGTGTTGAAAAATAATAACATAAGTTTCATTGATACTGATGAAATGTGTGTTGCATGTATTGAATGATGTTTTCCTCAGAGTTTAAACAAAACAAGTATGTGTTGTGAAATATTACATGCTGATGTTTGTGGACCGATGGAGGTTTTGTCTGTTGGTGGTTCTAGGTATATCTTAGTTATCAAAGATGACTTTTCAAAGTATAGGAAAACTTACTTTTTAAAACATAAGTCTGAAGTGCCAAGTAAATTAAAACAGTTTATTAATTATGCTGAAGTTGAAACAAACAATAAAGTAAAAATTTTGAGAACAGACAATGGGACAGCATTTTTAAATAAAACATTAGAATTATTCTTAAGCAATAAAGGTATACAGCACCAAACTACGGTAACTTATACACCGGAACAAAATGGCAAGGTAGAAAGAGAAATGAGAACAATAATAGAAGCTGCTAAGACTGCTAATTCAATCTAATTTAGATAAAATGCTGTGGGCTGAAGCAGTTAATATGGCAGTTTACATATTAAATAGAACTTATGTTAAAAATAAAAATACTGATAAAACACCATATGAATGTTGGTCAGGTAAAAATTTCGATATACATAATTTACATAAATTTGGTTATCCAGTATATAGTCATGTACCTAAAGAGAAAAGAAGAAAATTAGATTCAAAAGGAAAAAAGGGATACTTTGTTGGTTATGGGGAATCAACTAAAGGATATAGAATCTACTATAAAGAAGAAAATAAAGTAGAGATCCAAAGGGATGTAGTTTTTATATATGATACTCTTGTTGATGATAATAGTATAAAACCTAGTAGGGAAATTCTAGAAAACTTTGAAATTACAACCGAAGAACTTAATGTAAATTCTGAAAACTCATTAGAGGGAAATAACAATGTTGTACATAGTACAGGATGAAATACATACAGGATGAAAATAGTAGGGATAGTTCAATAAATAGTCAGATAGAAGTTAATAATGAAACATTGGTTCAAAGTTTAAATGATAATTTAAGTATAGATGAATCTAGTAATGAGTCTGAAGGAGAGTTTTATGATACAAACACTGAAGTTCAAAGTGAGGATAGTCAGGTGGAAAGAGCAAGTAGATTAAGACCAAGAAACCAACTTCGTAAGCCAAATTGGTACAAAGACTATAGTACAGATTATACATGTATGTTAAGTTTTATAGAAAATAATCCTAAGACATATAAAGAAGCAATGAGTAGTGCTGAAAGGGCAAATTTTCAAAGAGCAATGGAAGAGGAAATGAATAGTTTAAATGAAAATAATACATGGGAGCTAGTCTCAAAACCAGTTAATTGTAAACTTATTGAAAGCAAATGGGTATATAAAAGAAAAGCAGATGATCAAGGCAATGTTACTAGTTAAAAGGCTAGGCTCGTAGCGAGGGGTTTTCAACAAACAGATTTTAGTGATGACGATTTATTTGCACTTTGTATGAAAGACTTGGGTTTAGCAAAATATTTTTTGGGTATATGCATCGAACAGGATGTGGTTAATGGTATCTTAAAAAATAATCAGAGAGCATTTCTCAAACAAATTTTACAAAAATATAAAATTGTTAGACTGTAAAAGTGTTGCTACACCCATGGATTCAAAATTTAAGTCTGATAATCTTAAAAGGGAAACATCTGAATCACAAGAATTAGAGACAAGATGTAGACAATTTATTGGTTGCTTATTATATGCAGTATTAGGCAGTAGACCTGATTTATGTGCAAGTGTATCAATATTAAGTTGTTTTCAAACATGTGCTAGTGAAGAGTTGTGGAATATGTTAAAAAGAGTTCTTAGATATATTAAAGGTACAATTGATTTAAGTTTAGTTTTTAAAAGAAACAAAAATGATGTTATCATTGTTGGTTATGTGGACTCTGACTGGGGAGGTGATTTGGTTGATAGAAGGTTAACATCCGAGTTTATCTTTGAAATCTTTGGTTCTCCTGTGTCATGGTGTACTAGAAAGCAGCCATGTGTAGCTTTATCCTCGACTGAGGCAGAGTACATGGCACTTAGTATGGCTACAGCAGAAGCAATTAGTAAGTGATTTTTCGATTAATGTTGAGTATGTATTAAACTATGAGGACAACCAAAGTTCAATTAAAGTTGCTAAAAATCCAGTTTTGCATAAAAGGATGAAGCACATTGATATTAAACATCATTTTATTCGTGAGAAAATTGTAGAAGGTATAATTAAGCTAAGTTATGTTCAAACATCAGAACAAGTAGCAGATTTGCTAACCAAACCTTTGTCAGGCCCAACATTTGTTAAGTTAAGGGAATGTTTACAATTAATATAGTTTTAAGTTTTTGATTACAATGATAAGTAAAATATTGAACAGAAATACAAAGTGTTTGAGATATAAATACATTATTTTGTAAAGGTAACATGTAAAACTGTAGGTAACTCAGGATTTCAAGATTTTGTGCATGCATGATGTAAAAGTGTATAAGTTAAAATTTTATATTATGTATGTATCTATATGATTTGTGTTACCTATCTATTTAGTTTCTTAATTTGAGGGACGGTGTTACAATTAGTATATTATTATATTATAGTAGACGTAGAAACAATTAGAAATAATTTGCACCGCACTGGGATGCATTACAGACATCATGCTAAGAAAGTTGTTGTGCGCAAATTAAGAAATTTAAAAAAAAAAAAGTTCTTGACATAGAGGGTTGTCTATGTCATTCGTTCCTTTTTTTTGTTTCGCATCGCAATGGACAATGCTTCTAGTCCATCAATATTGTAGTTGGTAAGTGCTCTTTGTATTTAACTTCATTATAAATAAAACACCTAAATACTGTCTGCCACGCCTTTTATTATACAAAACACAATAAAAGTTCATTGAACGGATGCACACAAAACTGCGAGATTGAATTTTGCACGTAATTATTTAGATTTCGACTGGACAAACACCATCTTTACAGACGAAAAATCATTTCGCTCTTCTCAACATGGTCGCTTAACTTTGTGGCGTTACGATAACACGCGATACACAGAGGACCACGTAGTGCCCAACCAATCATCTGGCCGTATTTCGGCTAACATGTGGGCATGGATGGATGCTGGAAACATAGACGAACTTGTTCCGACGAACTTCCAATTTCTCCTCGTCATTACGCTGTCAACTATGTCGATTTATTGGAAGAATCAATGTTACCATTTGCGAACAGTTTACCCCCGTGAAGATGTGCCAGTATTCTCCTATGTTCATGATAACTGTCGAGTGCATACTGCCAGAATTGTCTCAAATTGGTTTACGGAGCATGAAGATGAATTTTTTACCAGATTTTAACCCAATAGAAAATTTATGGGGTTTGATGGTTCAAATGTGGGATAACAGGAACGAGAGGACTAAAGAAGCCATCAAGCTGCATTGTAATGAAATCTGGGATTTCATGAGGGGAAGTGACATTTGCAATCGTCTAATCGGGTCTATGCGTAATCGATTATTAGACGTTATTGAAAACCATGGCGCTTACACTCGGTTTTAGGTTTAACCAGTAATCCTACAGACCCAAACCATTGGAACCCTTGTGTTACACCGTATTATTCCAATGCCTCCTGATGGGAGCTGATTATTCCATTCGCTTGGATTTTCTTTATTTAATTCGACTGATACACAACAAGCTAATAGGTTGCCAGCGACAATAGTCGAATATGTATGTCTGAACTGGGAAGATTTAAGGGTATGCTCTTGCTCGGAAAGCGGCGATCCTTTCGGATCGGAGGAAAAGTACAGAGCAAGCATGCTTCAATCGACCACTTATGGAGCGGTTTTTGAATTTATGGCCGCGGGAGTATTTTATCCTATTAAAATTGAAATTTATCAGGATGGCGTTCTACGTGGTTCACTCGGTGAAGTGGCTCATCCTACAAAGCGCTTGCTCTTTTCAGGCAGTCATTCTTCAGGTCATTATGACGTTTGTGTTCCTGTAGAGCAAAATATTTCGAATGAGTTATACCTACACTCCTGATACACTTGAACAGAATGAGTCTTTAAACCTAAAAGAAAACTCATTGCGCCGTAAGGGCCGTACCCCGAAGCAAAAATGAGGTCGACCTAAAACCACTGAGAAATCCCGTGAGGATCAAGGTCGTGAAGCTAATCAGCGTTATAGAAAAACACACCCTGAAGTGGTTCAAAATGCCGTAAGACGTTACTCAGATAAACACCCTGAGGCACATCAGCAAGCTGTGAGACGTTACACAGATAAAAACCCTCAGGTGCACCAGAACGCTGTAAAACGTTTCACTCAAGAGAATCCAGAGGTGCACCAGAAAGCGGCGACAAGCTACCATATTTATACTGCAGAATGAACAAAAGAATACATCTTGGTGTTGCGATGCCAAAATATGTTTATTAGATGAAATAGTTCTACAAAGTTTGATACAGGTATTTCAATATTTAATTTCAAAATCGGCCATAGATATTTTTTACTACCTCTCCACACAAAATCAAGAATATTTAGGTAAACTGAAAACACTTTACAACATCAAAACTCATTTCCCTAAAATACGAACTTTAGTTAGAGAGCTTTATCAGTTAATATTTTATTGCAAAAATATAAAATCAATAGATTGTGATTTGAATTCTGTCAATGTGAATAAGTTATGTGAGTTAGTAGTGCCTTTTAATACAAATAATGCCCATTGTGATGTAAGTACTGACGAAAGTGAATTAAAAGAAACTTCATTAATAGATAAATATAAGAGAGATTTTAATAACTTAAAAAACGATGCAATGATGTACCGACGCACTATTGCATATCTTGCCATAGGCTTCTTTGTTTACGAGACATGTCCGCCATTGCTAAATTAAGAATTCCAATTAAAACCGATATATGGAATAGATTACAATAGTTTAATGAACCGTTTAATATTGAACCTAGTGCTTTTATTTGTCATTTATGTTCAAAAAAAATTAGAGCTAATGATTTGCCTGATAATTCCATTCTTAATAGTTTGCATTTTAGTAACATTCCCAAACAATTGAGTGACCTTAATAATTATGTAACTTATGAACTAGAACGTGTCAAGATATTCATTTAAGTTAAGTTTCCGATATTAAATAATGTGTATGTTCACCGGGAACAGTTCCCTATTTGCTTGGCTTACGCTTTTACCATCCACAAATCACAAGGACTTAGTCTGGACAGCGCTCTTCTCGACATAGGCACTTCAATATTTAGCAGAGGACAGACCTACGTTGCGCTCTCCAGAATTAAAACACTAGACGGAGGACTTAGTCATCTAGACCCTAGTCAAATTAAGGCCTAAGATAGTTCTATAATAGAATATAACTGTCTGAGATCGTTATATCACCCGGACTTGACTAATTTAAGCATAAACAGGAAGCGTATTAAAAAGGTAGCAGATAATGAATGGGCAATGCGCACTATTATCTCTAACATTCAAGAGAATGTAAACGATAGCAAATAAAAAGAAAACCATGCAGCGGAAACGCAAGAAAAAACATTAAGTTTTAATAAATCAATCAAACCTGCCTAGTTTTCTTTACAAAAAGTAATGATATTTCACCAAAAATATAAATGTAAAAAAAGGAGAGCCAAGTTCAATACAAAAACTATGCTTGGCTGTTGACCTTTATCAGAATTAAACAATATACAGGGTGTAAAAAGACTACTCCCGAACACTTGGGGGTTACATTACCATGATACTGAATAGGTTCAGCAAAAAAAAAACGCAAAATATATGTTAACTTGTCTAAGTTCTTTTTTGTTTTTTTCTGGTTACATACTCATAGTACAACATAATAGGACCTTAACTACCTAATTATCTAATTTAGAAAACCAAAAAACAAATTAAACTAATAAAACAGTAATGTATTTTAATATCACACAGCTGGCTGGGAGGTCAACGTAACGTGCGCTAGCGCGGTGCATTGACGGCGGGGGGACGCGCGCGCGCGGGTCTCCCCTCGACCCGCTTCATTTGCGGTGTACCTACTGATAATACAAATAAGACTAATACTGCCTAGTTAATAATGCTGCCTAGACACCAGGTGGTAACCTAGTACCGAGACAGCACAGCCCGCTATAATTTTACAAACAGAACTTTTTAGAAACCTAAGTTCTAAAAAAAAATGCAAAATATTAACGTAGGTAGGTGGCCATTAACAATGAATACAATTTAAGGCCCTAACTTTATGAGGCGTGCATCTGCGTAAACAATTGTCTATGTAGATGCGTATAATATTGTATTAGGTAGGTACAAAACTTTATTTTATACACGACTACGTGTGTCGATTTCGCCGCCGCGAGCGCATCGGCGCGGCGGCGGCGCTGCGCATCAAAGCTCCGCCTGCGGGGCGGGCGGGGTCATTTGACAATGAGTGTCAGTGCAGTTTCAATTTTGACTTCGTTAAGTTCATGTCTGTGATACCGACACTGTTTACAAGGATAGGACTGTTCAACCATCGCAACGAACGTCTGTGGTCAATGAGGAATACTAAATTGACTCGGCAGCATTCATTCCAACACAGTTTTAGTGTAAAACAGTCTCCCGATTAACTCCTGTGGATTTATGAAGTGAAGGTTTAAAAAGTTTAAATGTGAATTTAATAAATAGTGTGTTCGTGTTTGCATCATTAAGCTTTGTAGTGGTATGTATGAAATACGTAAAATTAAGTTCTAACTAATAATAAAACAGTAGGTATGGGTATCGGAAAACATTAGTAGGTACGTATTTTGTGTTTGGTCAATTTAAAGGCTGACTTCTCGGGTGTATCGAACTCAAAATTAAAAATAGCAATTTCATCACAACGAGAAGGCCTTAAAAAACTGATTCGTTAAATAAAATTGTATTAGTGATTGAAAAACTTTGTTAGGTAGGTAGGTATCACTTTGCTACTTAGTTTACCCAAACTTTGCCTAAATAGTATGATTTTACTATAATTACAATCAAGTATAATAAGGTATTATAACTATTTAACCATAAACGTAAATGTGTTTGAAGTCGTTGCAATAATAATATTTAATCAATCGTCGCCCGCGCCTGCTGTGACTGCGATGAGCGATACACGCGATACATGCATAATTATTACAATATGAACGTATTTTGTGATTTTAAAAACGTTAATAACTTTATTGTTTTGCTTGTTTGGCATTTCTATTTTTGTGTTTTATGTAAGTACATACGTAAATTTTAAGTTCTATCAATGTTCAGAAGAATAAATAGGTGTTTTTATTTTCTTTATAGTGATTTATTAGTGGTAATATGTATGTGGATTTGAAAATAACTATAATTCTTTAATAAATAAATTTTTAAAATAATCTCTTTTTACATTATCATAAAAATATCACCCCTTATTTTCTTTTCTACGCTGGTGGACGCTAAGTGATCCAGCGGGTGGATGAAAATTAGATTATACGCAGAGTGGTTAAATCGCCTAATCCTAAAGTTTGTCCTTTAAAAAAAAAACACAAGATGTTTCGAACAAAACCAAAAGTTAAAGTTATAATGAACCCATTACACGAACTTTTCATTGAGATTAGTGCTGGGACATTTTTATTCAGATTATTAATCCTAGCTTAACTTGTATTAATCCTACTAATATTATGAATGCGAAAGTTTGTAAGGATGGATGGATGTTTGGATGTTTGTTACTCTTTCACGCAAAAACTACTGAACGGATTTGGATGAAACTTTACAGTAATATAGCTAATACATCAGAATAACACATAGGCTACTATTTGCCGCGATAACCGACATATACGCGGGCGGAGCCGCGGGCAACAACTAGTTATAGATAAATTAAATCTTGCAAAAGCTTAATACTGGTTTGGTGTGAACTTTTACATAATACAACAACCGGGGTACCGTCAACGACGAGAAACCCCAACATCTTTTTGGTCTGTCTGTCTTGAGCTCTGGCCTGTCTTGAGTAATATTAAAGGTAATATGAAGATATAAGAGTTTAATTAACCGCCACTGCTCCAATATTTACAATAGTTATGAGCCCAGGAACGATTTGAATATAAGGAAATATACGAAAAGTCAGAAGATTGCGTTGATCAATTTCGATGAAAAATATGGAAGTGTACGAGTACAACCTCGTGCCCTTTCGGGGCGAAGGATTTTCACTGTGGGCATTCCGATTGAAAAGTATTTTACGTGAGAATGGATGCATCGAAGCAATAGAAAAAGAAAACTTTTCCGAAAAAAGCAAAGATGCTCGCGCGCAAGCCATAATCATTGCGTCAGTAGCAGATAGCCACATCGAGTATGTAAGAAAAGAAACGCATTTTTGATGTTCAAAAACTTAGAGAAAATTTCAAGGAGTATGGAACTCGAAAGAAGTTGTTACTACGAAGACAACTTAATGAAATAAAGTATGAAGAGTCGAGTTCTCTTCAACAACATTTAATAGAATTGCAAAGCATTTGTACTGCAGCTCGTGCAGCTCGAAGAGGCCGGTACAGTAATCTCTGAAGAAGAAAAAAATAATTACATCCTTCTATCACTGTCTAGAACGTATGATTCAGTGGTTACAGCTTTAGAAACCATAGATGACCTCACAACAAATAAAGTGAAAAGTACCTTGTTGGCTGAAGATGAAAAAAGAAAAGGATTCCAAGGAAGGTATATAAATATTAAGGATAGAATGGTCATTTCAAGTTTCAACTGCTATGTGCTGTGGAAAAGCAGGAAATAAAAAGTTTGAATGTAGATATAATACAAGACCGGCAAAAGGTTATCATAATAGTCAAGGAACTCAAGGACGGGGACAACAACATAGAAATAACTGGGATAATCAGCAAAATAGTTAGAATAATAGAAACACATCAAGAGGAAGAGGCTGGAGTAAGCATAATAGTGCGAATTTTGTGTCCAGAAATAATAATAATAGTGCATTTTTAATTGATGAACAGGTTAATGGCGACTTCATCGAATTTTGTGTGGACTCTGAGTGTACAGATCATCGCATAAGTACTAAGGATCATTTCATGAACTATATGGTGCTGAGGGCACCAAGAAGAATTGCAGCGGCCAAAAGTGGTGTGCATTTAGAAACAATAGGCATTGGTAATATACAAATCACATGTGAGGTTGGTAAAAATTAAATTTTTGTTTACTAACAAGTTTTGTTTAACACTTATCAACATCATTTTGTTTTTCACCAATTAACAACAGATCGTCTACATATAGAAGCAAAAATAATTCCTCTTTACTATATAGACAATAATCATTATTGGGCCATGTAAAGCCGTAAGATGTGATAGTCTCATTGAATTTCTTATACCAGTATTTTGGTGACTTCTTTAGACCACATAATGATTTCTTCAACGTAAGTACTGAATCGGGCTGCACCTTCATTCCTTTAGGTGGTTTAAGATAAACCTCTTCATCTATTCTACCATATAAGAAAGCTCCCTTCAAGCTACATCCATTTGACTTATATGGTAGTCCTTAAATGCAACTATTGATAAAATAGTTCTCAACGTTTGCATTCGCAGTACTAGAGTATACATCTTCAAATTGTCCTTCCTGCTGAAATCCTCTTACTACAAGTCTTCCTTATGGAAATCGGACACTCAGTCAATGCGAAAGAAAATATAGTCAGACAGAAAAGGAGGCCATTGCTGTAGTATGGGCTATCGAACATTTTAATATTTTTTTTATTGGAGAAAGAATTTGAATTAATAACGGATCACAAGCCATTGGAGTTCTTGTTCAGTCCAAAATCAAAACAATGCGCTCGAGTCGAAAGACGGGTTTTACGCCTTCAGGCGTATTGGTATAATATAAAATATAAACCAGGCAAAACAAATATTACGGACCCATTATCAAGGCTATGCGTACATTCTGATCAGCTAGTTCATTCATCAGGAGAGAATTATGTTCATCAAATAGTTGAGCTTGCGAGACCTTGTGCAATATCAATGCAACAGATAATAAAAGAGTCCGCAAGTGACTAAGAAATCACAAGGGTTAAAGAAGGAATTTACAATAACCAGTGGGATGAGTCCGTGAAATCATATAAAATATTTTCAGATGAATTGTGTTTTTATGAGAATGTTCTGTTGAGAGGAAACAGGATATCCTACGGAACCTTGTAAAACAGGTTTTACAAGCAGCTCACGAAGGTCATCCTGGTGTGGTTGCGATGAAGAGTCGCCTGCGTTCTAAGGTCTAGTGGCCTAGAATTGATAAAGATGTTGAGACCATGGTAAAGAGCTGTAAAGGATGCACCCTAGTTAGCTTAATAGATCCAATCAGGCACCAATGAGGCGATGAGAACTCCCATCCGAACCCTGGGTCGACATCGCAATGGACCTATTAGGTCCGTTGCCCAACAATGATTACATCTTAGTAATCGTCGACTACTATAGTCGCTATAAAGAGATTAAGATCATCAGGACTATAACGAGTTTACAGATTACTAAGATTCTACGAGAAATCTTCGGTGGACTAGGCTTTCCACTATCGATTACGGCAGATAATGGTCGGCAATTTATTAGCGAAGAGTTTAAAAGCTTATGCAATAACTGTAACATTAGACTTTTTAGCACAATACCATATTGGCCACAAATGAATGGAGAAGTAGAACGACAAAATAGAGACATCGTAAAGCGTCTAAAAATAGGGTTTAGTGAAAATCGAGACATGAAAGTGACTTTATATGAATACCTCATGATGTATAACTCCTCATTCGGTTACGGGGAAAACGCCGTCAGAACTTTTCTTTAAAAGAATGAACAGGGATAAAATCACCATGTTAAAGAATATATATCAAACGGATAATGAAACTGAGGTTAGAGATAGAGACAAGTTACAAAAGGAAAAAGGAAAGGAATATGGAGACCGAAAGAGAAGAGCGACTACCACAGAATTGACAGTACATGATAAAGTGTATGTGAAAGCAGTAGAAAAGACAAATAACCTTTAACTACCTTCAACCCTACACCATATGTAGTTGAAGAATCAGTGGGAAGTGATGTGACAATAAAGAACGAAGAAACCGGACAAAGATTATGAAGGAATGTGATTCATCTAAAGCGCGTAGAAGGACAATGGAAAACGGTAGGAGATGAGACAGGAATGAGTATTAAAGAAACTAAATAAATAAGCATTGTAAATTAATATGAATTATTGTGTCACAGCTGTTTAAATGTATAGGTAAATAGGAATGTAAAATGTTGATTAAAGGATTTTCAAGTCGACTATGTACCTGGATTAACATAAATAAAAGTTGTTAAAAAGGAAGGGATGTAGTGTTTGAATCTATTAAGTAAATATGTACATTGTCTCATGTACCGCAGAGAGGGCGTACCTGTCGGAGTCGCACCACTAGTCTGTCTGTGTTGGTCTATGGTGGGACACCGGAGAGGTGAGGGGTTTATGCGTTTGCGCTCTGATCTGCCGTAGTACCGAGCCAGTGATAATTACACAGTGTTGTTGAGTACATCCCTGTTTAACCTATTTAAGGTAAACTCAGGTTAGACCTGTTGCAATCAGATCTATCATTGTTTTTAGGTCTATCGATTTGCTTATATCTAGTATAAGCCATTCTTTTCTTATATCATATTCAATTAACAGTCCTTCTTTACACCTGAATGCGAGAGCAGTTGTGACTAGACCATTCTCGAACGGCTTGAATGAAAGGATTAAATCAAACAATAGTAAATAAAATAAGATGTAAAATAAATGAGAAAAATAATAAGAGAACTTGGACAACAGTGGCAAGAGAATGTATACAGAAATATAATGAAACAGAACACTCCGTTACAGTCTTTGCACCAAAATATTTACTGGATGGTACTTCTAAATGAATTAAAAACAACAGAAAGGGAGTATTCTACTAAATGAATTAAAAACAACAGAAAGGGAGTATTCTACTAAATGAATTAAAAACAACAGAAAGGGAAGACAAGTGGACGGCTGATAGATGATTGGCATTAAAGTCCCGTACAATAAAGTACAACAAAGTAGAACAAGAAAATATTTGATAGAAATAGGAAAAGCCAAGAGTTTAATATAGGAGACAGTGTATATGTAGAAAATGGACGAATTAAAATAGACTCTTTTAAGATAGTGGAGAAAATAACAAACTCCATGTATAGGATTGAGAGAGAGAATCAACTTTATTCCACACAACAAAATTACAACCTGTCACAACAGAAGCTGAAGAAGATGAAGTAGAAGAAAACAAATATAAAGATAACTTGGCACATTGTGTGAATATGTTGGATAAAACTTTCGCTCTTAGGGGGGAGATGTAATGAAATAACATTTCATTTAATTGAATTGCGCTTCGTGCGTGTCTTAGGTTGTATTGTATGTTGTTCTTTCAATAGCGGATGATGTTCAGATTATTGTGTGAACTCATTTTTATGAAAAAAACTTTTAGAAAGATAAATGAAAGGATATAATTGAAGAGACTACATTGGTGAACTTTAATGTTGTTTCTCTGTATTTTCAGGTGAGATAAAAGTGTAAATCTCTTAATTTGTTGTAATATTGTAAAAGTAAAACTGTCACAAATAGAGCTTTGTTTTTCAGAGAAGTAATTTGTGTTCAATAGCGAAAATCCTCAATAATATATATTAAATGTTGATAATTTTAACGTTATCAATATTTCTAATTTTACATATTAATTTAACAAATAAAATTTTCTAAATTATATGTTTTCACTTCTGTCGGCCCTCTATAAGATTGCCTATTTTTTTATGATAACTATACACTTCACTTTTTAAGTATTTTTTGTAAATATTTACTGGCTGCTGTCAATTTTTGGTTAGTTTGTTCTTTATAAAAGTGAAAAAACTATTTAACATTTGTTTTTATTTCATTATTTTTAACCACTGGTTTTCATCTATATTTTTATGAGGCTAGTTTTTGCTTTACAAGTTCCTATTATTTTATAACAGTCTAGTAAATGATTTGATACTGATTACTTGATAGATAAAGTTATTTAAAAAAATAAGTTTTTTATTTCTTATCTTCTATATTAACATGCGAAATATAAAGACAAATGCGGTTCCTAACTTAAAGGATTTTTTTAAAGTGTCACTATTACTTTTTAACTAAAATGTTGTGGGGATAGTAGTGACACTAGAGAAGACTTTTATAAAAAAAAGATTTATAGGATAAACAATACAAACAAAATATAATAATTTCATCTGAAAATAGAGTAGTTAAGCTAACTTTCAGTTATGTTCTTACTACACATTACGTTATAATAATATCACATCCATATATTTGATAAAAGCTTTAAACATAATTTCCCAAAAAACACTTATTTGGTTTTTACGGTGCATGCATGAATTCACTGGGGACACGAATAATAAGTTTAAAAAAACATTGTATGTGAGAATAAACAGGCCGCCTTATGTAAAATATGACTTTGATAAAAATTCCGACAACTCTGGATTTTCAAGCCAGATGCCGGCTTTTAAGCAAAGAGTACTCCTTTGCGTGAAAGTATGAAGATCGAATCAAATAAATATTTTCTTATTTATTTACTTTTATGTTACTTTATCCAGACATATCTTCGGCCTGTGATGACGCTCACATCGGAAATTTTCGATGAACGTTGCTGTCACAACATTTTACAAAATTATTGTATTACGTATGTTGGGGAAAACAAGAGACAGATCATAGTACTAGAGAAATGGGCGACACAAAGAATTTAATAGCTGAAGTTACGAGAAGATTACTACCAACATTTTCAAACAATTTCATTTCCAATTCCAATCTAACAATACTAACTACTGGATTTGGTTAGCTGTCAAGTGTCCATTCCACAGTCAATTCACTTCACAGATAAAACAAAACAAATCTTACCTATCTGTAGAACTCAGGCCATAGGCTATGGCTATGGCCCATTGTCTCAACTCTCAACTAACCTTAAAGCATATATATCTGAAAGGGCATGCGAACGGGTGGAAAGCGTGATCGGAGTAGTTACAGAGAGACTGAGTTTGGGTAGTGTCTGTCTCTCTTATGCAAGCTTCTGATTGATTGGTGTATTTTCCGCGAAATCAGTCATGAAAATTAGTATGTGCGTCCACAATGCGTATAAAATAGTTAAACTTGATCATCGAGTCATAAATATATAGGTAGTAAATAATAGGGAAAAATCCTATAAGAAAGAGATTGTCCTTTTGGAATGGATGACATTGTAATCATATCACCAAAAAAAAGGAAAAGAAGCATACCAATTCCAGGTATCGCCAATTTTGACGCAGATGCCATTAGAAACCATGTTTATGTACTTGTATAATACCGAGGAGAATACCCTTCCATCAAAAAATTAATAACTAACCTAAAGAAGCTGGTTTAATTAGTGGTGGTAAGTCTTCTTTGACAACAATCCAAAATTTTTTGACTTCAGCTCAAAAATTGTGGCCGGAAAAAAATTTAAATAGATAGATTCAATCTTAAACTACATTCTTACGAATACAATTAGGTACTTTTTTTTTTTTTTTTTTTTTTTTTTTTACGTGTGGAAACCCCCTCGGGCCGTCACCCCGCCGGGGTTTGCGGCGGGGCGGTGTGTCGGAATCGAACCGACTAAAACCACACGGTGTGCCACTCTGCGCCTGAGAGAGGGAGAGATCCGGGAACTGCTGCAGTAAGACCTCCGGACCCCTCCCGGCGCCAGCCCGCACAGAAGCGGGCACCCTCCTCCAACACCTCTCCATTTAGGCGACGTACGGCACACGCGTAACGTCGCCCCCTCGCGGGTGACCACTAAAGCGGATGGAGGGGAAAACCCGTCCCCACCATCCGCGGCCACACTCAGGGCGGCATGAGGCGCTGGTATGCGCGCCTCCGCCGCCCGGCCGGCGAGGCGGCGGATCGGGTCCGAGTGGATATCATCCTCCCGGGCCTTCTCCGCCGCCTCCTTCCGCGAAATTACGTCTTCGCAGAAGGCTGCGACCGCGGTAAAACTGCTGTCGCTACCGGCCATGGAGCGGATGACGGCCGGTAGCGAGAGATCTCCTCCGATGACTGCAGTGAGGGCCCGGCGCTGCGACGCCCAAGCGGGGCAAATCGCCAGCGTATGCTGGGCCGAGTCCTCACTGCAGTCGCAGTGGTGGCAGGCGGGACTCAGTTCCCTCCTGGCGACCGAGTGCAGGTACTTCCCGAAGCATCCATGCCCGGAAAGCACCTGCGTCAGTCGGAAGGAAAGAGTCCCGTGCTGCCGCCCTGCCCACTCGTGGATGACCGGCTGGAGAGCCTCCACGGCGGCGAAGCCAGCGCGTGGAGTCTCCAGCCGGAACGACCAGCGAGCCATCGTGGCTCGACGGGCGGCTTCACGCCACTCGCGTACCTCCTCGGGCGGGGGGCGAATGCCACACTCCGCCCGGAAAGAAGCCACCCGTCGATAAACAGTCATCGCAGAGCCTTACACAATCTCGAACCATCCACGTTGGTTTTGGGGGTGTTGATGGCTCAGTGGCCATATATTGGCCGAGTGATGATAACCTCTATTGCTCTTTCCTGTGGAAGAGTGTGTCCATTGTGGCAGTGGAGTGGGGGTAGCAATGGTGGTAGGTAGTTACTTATCTCCCATTTGCGGCCTAGCTGATTATAAAGCATATCTGCACGAGTTGGGTAGCTGAATCCGCAATTACGCCTCCTGTCCGGATTTCGTCCTGGGTGATTTCAACGTCATCTCAAGAGAATGGGGTGATACCCCGAGGGAATCGATTGCTAACTTATCGTGGGCGACTCCCTCAGCAGTGAACATTGCTAAGGGTCGTTGCGGTCACATCTTGAGATGACCGCTGTAAATAACCGGAGACTAGGAATACGAACCCGATGCGTCCCGGGGGATGTCGTCTAGGGCGGGATGCTGTACCGCCTCTTACTGTGCCCCTGAGGTGACTATGGTCATCCCGGGATGTACCTTATTTTATGCGATGAGGAAGGAGGACTCCAGAATACTGATGTGTTCCTGGAGCTTCTCCCGACTGCCAAGGTAGGCCGCCACGGGGTTTAGTGGGTAGACTGGTTTTCCAGGAGTCCCACACACCATCTTCGTCTCCCCTACGGAGGGTATGGTGCGAAAAGCATTCCCCACGTAAGAAAAAGAACGATAGGTACATCTCAATATCTCATTTTAAAATAAGGCCATAAATCGACTGCGGTATGTCCTGACTGCGCTACCATTTCACCATCCACATCCGATATTTGTTTACAGCGACAGAGTCTAGATTATTATCTAGTAACAATGTATAATCGGTTGCTAATTGTTTCACAATTTCAATGTCTTGGTTACTGTATTCGCTTTTTGATGTGGAAACGCGTAGCTGAAACGGTCATGTAGGTCACTGATTATTGAATCTAGAAGAGGGATGTATATAGGTCTGCAGAAATACTCTTTAGTAGATTGAGCAGGTTGGTTAACGGTCCTATGTCTTGACACTATTCTGGGACATTTAATTTCTACATCTAGCTGCTCAACTACTTCTTTAGCCTTTTCAAAAAACAGTTGGTAAATAACGTCCTCATTTTTTCTTTTATTTTGTAGAACACTTGTAATATCAATAATATTGAAGGTCACATAAAATCTATACTGTGATAGAAAATATATAAAAACATAATGTTTGACAATTTTATTGGTGGTCCGACAGGGTTCTGGTACCCAGCCCAGGGTAGGCCGTGACCCCCATGACCCTCATCCTCCCTGGATCCGCCCTTGAATACAACACAACGCAACACAGGTAGCTTCAAAACTAGCGAAAACTCATTTATGTCTAAAGCCGGAGTTGAAGACAGTATTTCACCCCGGTCCACCGCCTTTTGTTTTATAAGCGGCCTCACATGGAATACTGTCCCCATCTCGGCGGGGGCACCGCAATACCAGCTCCTCCTTCTGGATCGCATTCAACAGAGAGCGATTCCAATCGTCGACTGCCAAGAACTTTCAATTCGGTTAGACTCTTTGGCGCTGCGTAGAGATGTGGCTTCGCTGTGCATCTTCTACCGCATTTACCATGGGGAGTGCCCTGAGGAATTGTTCGGACTGATTCCTGCCGCCTCTTTCCGCCACCGCCATCTCCATCATCTAGATGGCTAGCAGTCCACAACTGTGCCCTTTTCCAGGACCTTTCTGCCTCACACAACAAAACTGTGAAATTAGCCGTCGCCTGTGGTATTACCGAATCAATACAACCTTCAAGAAAAGAGCGTATTCCTTCTTAAAAGGCCGGCAACGCACTTGTGACGCCACTGGTGTTGCGGGTGTCGGTCGGTGATTTAAATTCATAATACAGTAGAAATTCTGCAAAATATTAACGCAGTGAGCTAATTATGTAATAAAGAATAATTAAAACGATTGCCAAAATCAGTCAAATAGCCTATTCTTAAAAACGGAACTGATTTATTTCTATTCAAAAACGATTAACGATGCTCATTCCTATGTAATCTTCTCGAGTGATACGAATAATCTCACTTTGACACACTTTGATGAATAACACTCTATGAATAAGGAATCCTATTATTCTACCTCTATAACACCTCTATAACACTTTGTAATTTACGCCCAAGCACTAAACGTCAACTGTCAAAATATCACCCGCCAAAATCAGTCAAGTCAGTCATACATTTACATACATACTGATTCCATATTTATTATTTTGACTCAAAATATGGAATCAGTTCAATCAGTATGTCAATCAGTCAGTGTTTGACGTTTCTAGTTACTTTTTAACGATAAAAAATGATTTCAACGAAATGTGCTACACTAAGACTGTTGTGTTGTAAACTTTTATAGTAAATAAAATCAACAGCATGGTATCCTGGAGTTCCCGTTCCTGGCCCAATTTCAGGATTACACCCAAAACTTACAAATAAAAAGTGTCACCAAAAGTTGTTAAATATGATCGCATTTGATTGATTGATTGATACGACAGTGATAAACAGATCCTCATGTTTTGTATTAAAGGCGCTATATATTATTAATTAATTAATAATAATAATAATTTTAGATAATCTGAGATGCTGAGGTTTGAACTTAGATCGTTCATTCCAACATTATAATATTTTAATGCAATAACAGTGTTAATAAATGATGACATGGCATGATTTTTAGTATTGTTTACACAGATCGGCTTTAAATTAGCTTGTTGTTAGTTTTCTTTTCTATATGTAGTTGTTGCTTAGTCCTTTCTTGTCGTACCTATGTACATAGTAAATTAAGTATTCTTTTGGGAAAAACCAGATTGTCATTTTGCTGTATTTCACCAATTAAATTAGTTGAGTCGGACAACTACTTCATTCTATGTTAATAATTGCCTTTTCTGTTGGTATTGTATTGTGTAGGTAGGATATTTCTGGAAGAATCTAAAGATGGGTAATTGACTTGTTTTGGAAAACAGTTTTTATACTTTTCTGGAGTCACTGAAACCAGAACAGCAACTTTGAATGCACATTTTCATTAATTTTACTGTTTAAAAAGTTATTATGATAAAACACTAATGGTTCTAAACAATCTAGAACATTTCAATTTTGTACTAATTCAATATCAGTTATTCTGCCACTGTATACACATGCACTAAAGTTGATAATACCATCTGGGGGTGCTACTGATTAGGTAAGTACTTAGCAGTGTTTGAGTTACATCCTTATATTTTGACGAAGTGAAAGCCTGTTCTACAGATTTTAAAGGTTTCTGGATTTCAATTTCAAGACTGTCAATGATGCAGTACATATTAATGTAATTATGTCGAAATGCCATAGAGTGTTTGTTTGACTGCTCTCCTACTTGGTTTAATAACAAAAGGATTTCATGAATATTTTACTGGCATGACAATGGTAAATATGCCAAATTGATCTCTAAGCTCAGAAAAAGGTGTAGGTATTTAGTCCATTTTTTTTAACACAATAATGTATGTTCTTCAGGAAGGTCAGTTTGGTTTTTTATGATAGTTATCCAAAAATACCTAAATAACCTAAATCGAGTGCCTCATTGGTCTCGCGGTTGGCGTGCGTGACTGCTGATCATGAGGTCTTGGGTTCGATTCCCAGGTGGGATCAAATGTTTGAATGATCTTTAACGAAGAAGTATTTTTATCCTTCACTTTTGGTTTGTGTGGCCTTACTTCTATACTTTTTTGTCCAACAAATTTGAACAATTTTATTAGTTGCATGAGGGCAAGCTTGTATCGCCTTATCTTGAAAATTCGTTAAACCAATTGGCACTAATAGTAGACATGACTATAACACCACTTTAATCTTACATACAACAATCAATTGCTGTTTGTTTGTCTCGCTACAACTTAAGAACAGCTGGGCCTGGATATAGCTGATTTTGATTTTGAAATGTTTGTTTTAGTCCAGGGAAGGTGCAAATGGTGAAAAATTTAAAGTAACTTCAAAATCCAAATGTCATGTGTATGAAGTAGCGGGCATAGCTAGTATTATATATTTTATTAAAACAAATCAACAAAAACTAAAATAAATTAAAAACTATATGAATTTCAATAATCTTCAGATATATGTGATATTTTTAAAAACTTGGTGTGTAGACTTTCTATGGAGTAAGTTTGTCTAGTGGTCATTTAACCATAACTTGTGAAGTAATACTGTTTCTAGCAGTGATGCAAAGCTGCCGTTGTTTAATTTTTTTGTCCATAAAGTTTATATTTCAAACTTTATTTTATTTTGGGGCAAATCTGGCATATGTTTGGTGACAGACATATGTCGTTGTATTATCGTTTACATCAGTGCAATTTCTGCAGTACAACATTGCATACATTGTATTATTACATTTTCCATCTTTTTGGCAGGACAGTCTTGACATCTCTTTCTTAAATTATGTATCTTCACAGAAAGTTCCTCATCAGGTTTTCCTCAAAACTGTCTTATTCTTTTGTGCAATTAAATTCTTGGTTAAACATTGAATTTATTGTATACAGAATAAATTTCTGTGTAATATCAAAGATGTTTATGACAACTAACTGATGGAGAATAATCCATGTGATCCGAAATATGAGCAAGATCTGAATTTTTACCGTCCAAACTGGGTGAAATTGTTTTCCCAACTTCGGTTGTTGCTTCCATGACTTTCTAAAAGTTGGCGTTAAATTTATAACTAGTGGCAAAATATTCTGGTGAAAAGTGTTTATACTCTATATTTGATAAGTTGGCTGAATTTATTTCTGATTTATATCTCTTTCTGATTTAAATTGTTGTAAACTGTGATCTTTGTTTTTTTTTTCAGAATTCTCGCTTCACATTCATATCTTAAGCTATCTTTTCATTGCCTAGGAGCACCTGCCATCAAAAAAAATATTTATAAATTTAACTCATGTAGGTATCTTAGTGGCGTAGCGATCACAATGCAATGGAATGCAATGGTTCGTGGGTTCTATTCCCCCTGGGGCGAATATTAATTTACAAAAAAATAATATTTGCCGTATGTTTGGTTGTTTTTAAAAGTATTCAGTGCCGGATTTATATTTTTTTGAGTGTAGGCCACTTTATTTCCGTTTTCCATTTTTAGTATAGAAGGCCTTAAAATTAAATAAACGAATGAATTAGTCATTAGGAAAGAGTGTAAAAAGGAAACAAGAAATAAAATTTTTGGGATTTTTTAATAGCAAAATCATCTATAATATCATCATAGCTTATGGTGTTCATATTATCTCTGCTTCTATGTAGGGTAGAGCTAGAGAATTCATTTTTTCTTGAGACAATGAAGACCTTTGATAATTTTTCACGCACATTAGACAGAGATTGATTCCTCAAAAACGTTGAAAGACTGAGTAGTAAGTTTAATCCAGGCTTCACTGCACTCTCTGCAGTTTTATCAGAGCAAATGTGACTGAAAATGCACACATTCTTGAATCAAATCGTCCTCTAAATCATTGGTATCATATTTCACGAGAGACTCGGCCTTTTCTGTAACTCTTTGTGTTGAAAGTTCAGTAATTTTTGTTAAAAGTTAAAATAATTCCTCCAAGTTTAAGTAGGCATTATGCCTACTCTGTATTTCAGCTCTCAGTCTATCAAGGATCGCTGGTATTCACTGTTCATGGCATCTTCTAAAGTTATAGGTTCTGCATCAATGGATAATACACCAGTTTAATATTCCGCCATCCATGCAGGTTTGTTTGTTTGTCTACCACGGCTGGTGTGAAAGGCTTCTATCAGTCTTTTCTAACTCATCTAACATATCAGAGCTTTCTAAATATTTTTCAGACATAGATGTTGTTGGACTTTGATGGATGTCAGATAAGCATTGTCCACGAATGTTTGTTGCAGCAGAACCTTCTTGTGAACTCATAATATCTTCTGTAGAAGCTACTTGTTCCCCCTCTGGATGTGGTAACTATCCTATATCCTCTTCTTCTTCATAGAAACTAAGAGTTTTCTCATCAGCAATTTGAATATCGCCTTCAGCTGTAGTAACAGGCTGGTTATTTTCCGTGTTTGTCATGATTATTTCAGGGAAAATACACTGTTTTGAGGTCTTTTCTCCTATTTGTATTACTTGTTTGTTATGAGAGGTGCCCTTCAGAAAGGTAACCTCTCTTTTGACAAGAACATTTTTTTGTTTTGGAAAATATACCCTTGGTTGTTTCACCGTATCCTACAAAGTAACCTCTTTCGGCTTTACCATCCCATTTTTTACGCTTTTGATCCGGTACATGTACTGTTACTTTTGTTCAAATATTTGTAGGTTGTAAATATCATAAACTTGATTTTTAAACCATAACTCATAAGGGGTTACGTTTCTAAGGCGATTAACACACTTTTTTTTCAAAAAAAATATTTTCCTGTAATTAGTAATCATCTAAGTAACAAAAAATATCTTGAACCTCCCACTGAATACTGTTCCATTGGACCACACAGATCTCCGTGTATAGGTTCCCTTACTTCTGTTGTCTTTTATATACCTTATGGAAAGTTGACCTATGGTGTTTGCCTTCTATAAATGGTTGACACTGTTCAATCAGCTGTTCGTACTGAGTATTATTATTGCTTAACACTTTTTAATTTTATTAATATCCTGATGAGCCAATCTGTTATGCCATTCTGTAAGTGAAGTTAACGCTACTGTCTTAGGTAAAGATATATTAATTAAAAACAAATTATTACTTCTATAAGCAAATAATACAGTCTCCCCTTTAGAAATAAATTTACATCTGTCTTTAGTAGATATCGTGGTCAAGTTTCCTCTGTCTATAGCACATATTACAGAAAGTAAATTACATTTTAAATCTGGTACATGTAAAACCTATTTTAGAACTGATGGTTCTCTATTGTGTGAAATGAATTTAATTTCCCCTATGCCAACAACTTTTATTTTCCATCGGCTACTGAAACATACTTATCTGTAATTGGAGTATAATCTGCGAAAAGATCCTTTTGATGACACATATGATCACTGGCTCCGGTATCCATTATCCAATCAGTCTCCGTGCACTCGTTCAAGTTAGTTATGTATGCCTTTGGTTCACTCTTCCTGCTATCTTTTACTTTGTTAAGACGCTGTCGACAGTCTTTGTAAAGATGTCCAACTTTGCCACAATAATTACATTTTCGCAAGCGACATTCACTTTTCATGTGTACCATCTTTCCACATTCATAACACTGTACCCAATCTTTTCGGTTATCACACTTATCACTGTTGTTATGCTGTTCATAACTTCTATTACTTTTATGCTGTTGCTGTCCCCTTTTGTGTGCGAACAATGCTGTTATTTCTGTAGTTCTATTCTGTGTCCTTTCTTCTTCTATTAGTAGTCTTGCTGTTAGATTTTTTAAACTTTATTCACTCGTTGGTACTGACTCCCAAGCTAAAGAAAAATATTTGTACTCTTCCGGTAAGGTCAATAATAATAAAATAATCAAAATCTTTGTAATTATCACCTTTTCAGATATTTCCTCACCCTGTGCTTTTAGTTTGCTAACGAAGTCTTCTATCTGTGAAATGAAGCCTGTCATGGCTTTGTCGAACTTCAGATTATAAAAGTTTTGTTGTAAAAGATGGATACAAACTCTGGCTTTTGCATCGAACACAGTTTGTAGTTTTTCCCACATTTGATGACATACATGGTAACAAGTAAGATATAATATTCTCCTCAACTCGTGTCACTATAACCTCCTGTGCCTTCTTGTCTTTAACCCTATCTTCGGTAGAAGCCGATTCGGCCAACAACATGTCGTACCAATCCTTCGACTGTATGATTATTTGTGAACTATGGTGATTTGAAACTTCCATAGCGCCCAATTGCTATCGTTCAATACTAAACCTCCGTCTCTTCTGTCTGTAGTCATATTTCTTGATGTCTTTAACAATTTCCTCTGTATATAAAAAAAATCTAAAACTTCTATAACGCTTAGCGTCGTTAATGGCGGTGATGGCGGCGAGCTTGACTCGTTATCGTCGTATTTCAATTCGCACTCTCCTTGCCTGGGCCCTTAACCTGTTAGTGTTTGAGAGTCTCCAGGTAGGGAATATTGAAATAATATTGTCAAGAACCACTGTTAATTACTGTTTAAAGTTACATACCGACACCCATTACCGAAAGAAGGTAAAAAAAGGGAGCTGTCATAGTGTTGCCAGCTTGGATGACATACTATTTATTGTGTTCCGTTTCATTGCATTCTTAACACAAAATATATCAGATGCTTGACTACTATCAACTGTATTTATCAGGCTAGGTAATTTTCTCCATTGGTCATCAATTTGTTGCCCTTCTTTTAAAAATTTTGATGCCAGTCGTGGCAATAGCTCAAATATTCGTTCGTTCTGAGCGTTTACTAGTAACGACGCATTTGTCGGTGTCCAATTGTGAAACCGCAGTCATTACTGGAGCATTCAAGCTGTAACGTTTCTAATACCTATACAAACTTTTGTTATAAATTTTCGGCATCTTTCTTTTAGGCCTATAACAAGTTCTGGTGGCATGTCACTTGACGAAATCTGTTTTTGAACACCTAATCTAAAATAAGCATCTTCTAGACTTTTGAAATAGGCTTCATTAGGGGGATCTGTTTCATCAAGATTGGTTGTTTCAAGGTGTATTTTGGTGATCATTAGAGACTCGCTTTGAAATAGAGTATTGGCAGATGTAAATTTAGGTCACATCCAGTTTAGGAAGCAAAAATGAGCCTTTATTTGTGGGTTATATGAATAAATAATAATAATAAATACACAACACCTAACACAACGCCATCTAGTCCCAAGCTAAGCAGAGCTTGTGTTATGGGTACTAGACAACGGATACAAATACATAAATACTTTCTTTTGTAAATACATATATATTATACATAGAAAACACCCAAACTCCGAAACAAATGTTTGTAAATCATACAAACATTTGGTCCGACCGAGGAAGTGAACCCGAGACCTCATGATCAGCAGTCGCACACGCCAACCGCGAGACCAACGAGGCAGTTTATTATATTATATACATGAATGTTATTACATTCTTGATGTTCGAGCCATTTACCATTGAAGTAAAGTAGCAGAACGTCCCATTGTTCAAGAATACAATTAGTGACTGCAGCCAGAAACAATCATGTTTTTGAGAAGATTTTATTATCTTGTGAATATCTAAGTAGTGAGTATGTGAGTATTAACAAATGACTGAAATTCCTTCAATTCTGATGGACGTTTGCTGCTTGTAGAAAAATAGTTATATATTTCATGTGCTAGTCTTTCACACTCAATTGGTAATTGTTTACATCATTGGCGAAAAGATGTAGCGCGTGACATATACATTTCAAACTGTGATGGACAAGCCGCTCTACATCGATTGGATATTGAGTTATTGAACCCCATCATAGTGTTGCACTCATCCGATCCAAACCTATAATATTCTCAAGGCTAATTGAATTATCTTAAAATGATTTGAGAACAGCATCAAAAATATTTGCTGCTGACGAACTTTTTTTTTTGGAAAATTTGGATTAGGTCCCAAAATCTACTGACAATTCGACCTTTGCTGGACAAAAGTATCTTACAACAACGAACATCCTCTTAACTGCAGCGAAATCTGATACTTTCGTCAATAATCACAGATAATTTTTGACGTTTTAAATCTGTGTATAAATATTGTTTTTCAATCGCACCTAAAACATTATTTATTAACCCCTAATGTGGCGGGCCCCGACGGGCGCCATACTCGCGTGTGGCGGGGCCTCTGCAGGGTGGCCGCGCTACGTATGCGCCGATGCATTCTTTCGCCAATTTATCTATGATTTTCTAAGAAGATCTATCTACCAATATTTATTATATTTGAATTCCTGATAAAATTGCCTATAGAGAAGTGTAAAAATATTGTAAAGTTTTTTACGTACCCGTTGTTAAAATTATTAATGTCTTCGTTCTTTTAGCTGTGCGCAGTGGTGTCTACATTATAATAAAACTTGTTCTTTCAAATACTTTCTTTTATTAATGTTTCCACACAACCATTTCACAGTACGCCATATTTGTACATATAATATATTTATACTCATTTAAGATTAACAGTTAATATCGGGTTAATGTTGGAAATGATCGGTGATTGGAATTAAAATTTATTCATACTTAATTATAATTATATTCGCAAGCCCATGGTATGTGGCAAACATGTCTTGAGCCTTCTCCAAAACTATAACTTACATGCAATTGTTTATTGTATGTACACATGTGTTTGAGCGAATAAATGAATCTTGTCTTGTCTTGTCTTGAGATTCATAGACTATGTATATCAGCTAGTGCTGGGATATGCTGCTTCCTAGTGATGTGCTAGTCGATACTCTAACAAAAATCGCTGGAAATTAAGGAAGAGATGAAAAAAAAACTAACAATTTGTATATACGAGTATTTTCGAAAATAAACCATTCTTACACATACTTTTTGTGTTATTCTGAAGCTAAAGCCTAAATCTATTCAATTTAATTATCAATAGACATATTTCAATACAAAGTTTTTACATCACGACTTTTACAATTCAGCACGTCATTTCTCCCGCGCTCGTTCACTCCTAGAACAACATTAGAGTTTCAAGTGGTTTTGACGACAGATGCCGTAATGAAGTGGCTTGATTTATGTGTTTCTGAGTAGTATGGTTCATGAACTGTATATAACATAAGTATCAGATGTGGAAGTGCCTTTATTTCAAAGAACGGAGTATATAAACCAACTCGACACTCAAATTACTAACTTTACTATTTACACTTTTAAAGCGACAATTACGCGGTTTTTTCATTACCGCTTGTTTGTTACAAATAGTAAACAATAATTACTATAGAATACGTAAAAAACAATAAGTACTTGCTAACAAAAACAATTAGAAATAAGCTTATAAACATACACGACAAGAGCGCGACAAGAACGCGACAAGAGCACGACAAGCAATGAATTTAACATTGCGCGGGAAACTAACTTCAAGAGCGAAATGGATATGGCATTGTGATTAGGCTTGGGCAACACAGTTCACATTATGGATTCAGTTCACCAAATCTCGTTCAGTAAAATGAACTAGTTCATCTAAATCACTCTACAGTTCATTTCGCTCTGTGACTCTGTGAGTTGCAGCTACTCATTTTACTCTATGACTCGGTGAATTGCATTGATTTAGCTGAGAGTTCATGTACTGTGAACTACAGTAAATACATTTCGATTTCCCTTCATACTTTCTTCAGGCTTAGGACTGACAATTAAAGTGACAAAAATAAATAATATCTTATGGATTTCACTTTAAAAGGCGTATTTATAAATCGATTGTATTTACAATAATTAATTACTTTTTTTAATTCTTTTTTTTATTGTTGTATTGCTTAATTTTTATTTTTTTTATTAATCAGTGAAAATTTTAATAAGTTTGTTCTACATAGAACAAATTTATAAACACGTAATCAGTGCGAATATATCTGATTAGTATTACATGTTTCCATGTAGAAAAAGTAGCTGTGATACTTTTTCAGGCTTCAATAAAGTGCGGCGTGCTCTCAAAATATCGCCAGCCTTCGAAAAAATCCTTTCGCATGGCACGGAGGTAGCTGGTATGCAAAGTCGTTTAAACATATATTGGTATAAATTGGGATATATATTTTTTCGGTCATACCACCATTTTAGTGGATCCGATTTTCTTGGTATTAAGTCTTATTTTAAGTAGCGGTCCACCTCAATGATTGCTTGAGCAGTATGGTGCTCCCACATTGCCGTTATAAAATGTTTGTAAACATTTTATAACACCAAAACATTTACTAACAAATGTTAACAATTGTTGCACTTTGTTAGAAACTGTTACATGTTATAAGTGCTCCTACATTGATGGAAAATGTTTAAACATTTTATAACATCTAGTATTGGCTCGCAGTTTGGTTTCGCCTTCTGAGGGCCGAGGACGTCTACACGAAAATGGAAGAAGATTTGCTCATTGGAATAGCTTTTATTTTTTGTTTAAAAAAGAAGAAACAGCGCTCTTATTGGATGCGCCAAACGCTAAAAGCTAGAGGAAAATATAGTGCCACAGACTATCTCAAGGATTTGGGTATTGACGGTTGCTTAAAAGATTTTATAAGAATGAACAGTTCCGAATTTGAATATCTACAAAATTTAATTGGGGCAAAAATAGGCAAACGAGACACTACATTTAGAAAATCTGTAAGTGTGACGGAAAGACTTGCGGTAACGTTAAGATTTTTGGCAACTGGTAGCAGTTATAAAAGTCTTGGAAATGTGTTCAAGTTGTCAGACCAAGTGATATCTATTATCGTACCAGAAGTGTGCGAGGCTCTCAACGAGGTTTTAAAGGAATACATACAGGTAAGTCAAACAACATTTTTAATTATTTTTTTATTTACTTTTAATATGATCTAATCTAATCATACTTTAGGTAGGTACCTACCTTACCTTACTAATAATTTTTTTAATAATTAACAAACCAAACATGTATTTTTTAATTTTTGATTGATTCCAACAAATCGTTTAATGATTGGGTCGAATCTTGGCTTGATTCCGATAAATTAGACGGACTCTGTGTTCTTGCGCTGGTACGAGTATGTGTCCTGGAGTTATCCGAAGAACTGGTTTCAAATGAAGCCGAGGGACTCGGTGCGGTGTAGTATCCTCTCGAGCTACAGTCAGCATTATTTTCCGAAAAAGTGGATAGATTTGGTTCAGAGTTGTATCCCCAGGAACTACTAGCGGTTGGGTCTGTAAAGGTTGTTGGAAAATCATATTGTCCCATTGTCGCATTGTACAAAATATTGTTAATGTGATGTTGAGCAGTATTCTTAGCATGACTGTTTTTTATTTGTTTCAGTTTCATCGAGACATACTCTCCAAATGCGTCATTTTCATCCCTGCTTTTTCTAGATTCGTACATTCTTTGTAAAATATTTACAGCTTCTTGTTGTGTTGGATCTTGTTCTACTTCAGGCCGTCTTCTTTTCCGAAATGGTTTTGGGGTGGCGAAAGGCGTGCCCGTAGTTTCATCAGTGACAGTATTTCCTGTTTCGTTCAAACTGAGAGTGTTTTCTGAAGCAATTCTGTTTTCTTCGTTACCCTGAAAGAATAGAATTAAACGATAATTTCAAGTTATAGGCGCGTCAAATTAGCTAAAATTGTAAAAAAATCTATAACCGCGATTTTCTTTTTCTATTACTTAACAACCCTTAACTGAAATCATATTTTTTTATAGTGTATTCTATTAATATTTCATACTTAATAAAAATATCCAATAAAATTTGTTAGAATAACGAGTTATAAATTTATTTTTCGCGCCTATTTCTTAATCTTCTATTTTTGTTCCAGATACCAACAACACCTCAAGAGTGGCTACACGTGGCAAATTCATTTGAAGAAAAATGGAATTTCCCAAATTGCTTAGGAAGTATCGATGGAAAGCACGTAGCCATACAAAAGCCAATTGATAGCGGCAGTGAATATTACAACTATAAAGGATTTTACAGCGTTGTACTTTTAGCGATAGTGGACGCAGAATACAACTTTCTGTACGTGAATATTGGCTGCCAAGGACGCATAAGTGATGGCGGAGTTTTCGCAAACACAAAATTTCGAAATAAAATTAACGACAATAGTTTGAAAATACCCAGTGACAGCTCACTACCAGGCAGAAACAAACCTGTTCCTTATGTGTTCGTAACAGATGATGCGTTCCCTTTAGAAAAACACTTATTAAAACCTTTTCCAGGACCACAGGATAGCAATTCTAAGGAAAGAATCTTCAGTTATAGACTGAGTCGTGCGAGGAGAACAGTAGAGAACGCATTTGGGATTTTGTCAGCCAGATTTAGAGTTTTACGAACTACAATATTATTAGATCCAGAAAAAACTACTACTTTAATTATGACATGCGTGCTACTGCATAATTTTATAAGAAAAACTGAATCGAGCATGATTTACGCTCCATCTCAATACTATGATGGAGATGACATAGTAACTGGTACACGTATCGATGGACAATGGAGATTAGAACAGCAGCAATTAACACCACTTGAAGCATGTGAATCCCTGACAGATGATGGGAAAGAAATAAGAAAAGAATTCGCAGAATATTTTTCAAATGAAGGGTTTTTGGACTGGGCATCTAAATATTATTAAAAGACGTTAAAATAAAACTCACCTGCAACCCTCCATCGACAGTTAAACTTGGAATATTTTTGCCTTTAAGGAACATGAGTTTTTTAAATGCAAACCATTTACTTGACTCATTAGCTCCTGCACCAGATTTATTAGATTTACATTCTCGGTTAAATTGACCTACGAGTGATCGAATCTTTTTTCAATTACTTTTTTATCCATATTAAATTCACTGGCAATTTCCATCCAAGCATCGTGTTTTTTATTTCGGTCTTTGTAGCTCTCTGACATCGTGTTCCATAGTACTTCTCTTGCTTGAAACATTTCAATCAGTTTGTAAACATCATCGTTATTCCAATTACCGGACATATTTTATTGCTTGGCGCACGCGCAACCACTAATACACACGCACAGCGATGCACGCTGACACAAAGGGACTGACAAGCGAGACACCACGCGCAGCGACCTGCGTACTCTAACCCCCACCGCACCGCACCGCCTATCCCGCCATCACCCTTATAAAATGTTTACAAACAAAAGATAACACATGTTTTATTTTGTTATAATTTGTTTTGTTATAAAATGTTTACTAACATTACTAAACATTTTCTAACATGAAAATTTATTTGTGATTAAATGTTTGCTAACAAATGTTTACTAACGTTATTAAACATTTTCTAACGGCAATGTGGGAGCACCTGTAGAATTAAGAGGTACCGTTGCCAAGATTTCTTTGTCAATGTCATGCCAAAGATCGTCACTTGCTTCTGCAATATTTGTATCGCTGGGTGAGGGAACAATTTTATTAGAAATAGAGACGCTGGATATTGCAGACGTTTTTCTCTTTATATCTTTCACCGCGTTTTCATATTTGGTAACGCAGTTAAATCCGATTTTTTTGAATCTCGGATCAAGTATTGTGGCTTCAGAATGTAACACCGATGATTGGATATCACCGAATCTTCTAAATATTTCATCATGAAGTTTTTTAACGAGACATTGAACGGTTGTGAGTAAGATGTAATTACAGGTTCTGCATGATGTCTCGTTATATGGTTTATCATAATTTTACAGTAAACAATTACTTTTGAAATAGTTACCGATTTTTCTGAGGAAATTTCATTTGTTATATCATTGAATGTCTTTAAAATTGGAAGTATTTGTTCAATGACTGTAAATTCTTCAGAGCTAATCATTAAGTCGCTCCTCAGCGAAAACGTTGCAGATACCACAGCTTCTTTAATTTTCATAATGCGGTCTAACATTTGAAACGTAGAATTCCAGCGAGTTTCTACATCTTGTTTTAAAGTTAATTCTGGAAGACCTAATTGTTTTTGAATTTCATTTAATTTATATTTTGCATTAGTACTTCTTTTGTAAAATTCAACTATCTTCTTGACTTTTTCGATTATTGGTGAGACTTCTCCTAAGCCTTTCCTTACAACTAGGTTAATTTGATGGGCAAAGCATCCAATATGCCTCCACCCACCCAAACGTATTGCGGCCGTTATATTCGCTGCATTATCCGACACAACAGCGCTTACCTTAAAGTTAATGTTCCAGCGCCTAAAACAATCTTTTAAAAATTCTGCTAGATTTTCACTTGTGTGCTTATCTCCATATTGAATGCATTCTAATGTACACGAACACAATTCCATCTCTTCATTTATGTAATGCACTGTTACCGCAATGTAACTATCTTTTGTGTAGTAAGACGTCCAACCATCAGTTGTCACAGAAACTGCTTTTGCAGAATTAAGGTGGTTCTGAACTGATTCAAGGGTCTCATTATAACATTTTGGTAATAAGCTTTGCGATAAGTTTTTTCTGGAAGGCAAAGTATAGCCTGGAGTTTGAGCTACCATTTCCAGTATTTTTTTAAGCTCTGGTTCATCAACCATACGCAAAGAATGTGACCTTTGGAAATCCACTTCACCACTTGCTTATCTATGGCCTGCGATCTTTGTATGGAAATAGGTCGCCTTCTAGTAACAAAATCAGTGATCATCTGTTGAGCTCCTAAAGGTTCATTGATAATTTTATGTGTCGTCGAATGGGATGTTGATGTTTCAGCTGCGGTTTCAATAGGTCTTACTTCGACTTGCCGTTCAATAGTAATTGGAATTGTGGAATGTTTTTTGTGCATATGACGAGTCAAATTACTGGTATGTCCACTTGCTATGCTTAATATTGTACTACAATAACCACATTTAGCTTTTTTAGGTTCAACTTCACTAAAATGTCCCCAAATATCACTCCTTTTTCTTGTCGCAGCCATTTTACTTTATGGAGAAATTAATTGAAAATTACTTTTATTTCCACTATTTATTAAAATTACACTATTTAAAACTTATTTTCTATTTACACAGCCTATTTAAACCAATTTGATTATGTACACTATTTAAAACTTATACCTATTCTAGTTATAAAAATTAACAATCTATTAGATTCTGTACCTACACTATATGAAACTTATACTTAAACTTAAAAAGTAAAATAATTATAAATCCTAATTACGATGAGCGTAATTACCTATTATTAAAAAACAATACTATGCGTAAAGTTCCGGAATCCTTTTGAAGTTCAGTTCATAAACAAACATTTTATCGGCAACAAAATTGCAATATTGCATTAAGGATTGCTATTCTAAAATAAATGCTATCACAGAACAATAAAGACTAAAATATTTGTTTCTAAAATGACGAATAAATATAGAAAAAGAAAGCGCTATACAGTAGGCAGTGTGCGTGAATGCAACAACAAGTCAACAAAGAAATCACAGGAACTCGGTTTTGTATCGGAGCGGGCGCGATGAGCCGGTGAACTGTAGAACTAAAATACTCCACAGAGTTGAACTAGTTCAAATCGTTCACTGCAAATGCAAATGAGCAGTTCAGTGGAATGAATCACTCGTGAGTTACACAAGTCTAATTGTGAAAGTCACAGTGTTTTTCATATGACTTTTTTTTTGTTATATTTATAAAAACTATGTATTGTGAGTCTTGCTTTTTTTAATGTGTACCTATTTATTTATCTATTGTTAGTAATGTGTTTTTATTTATTTATTTCTAGAAGAAATATTTATTAGAATTTATTTATTGCATATTCAAAGCAAAATGGTTAGGATTTCTTTTAGACAACCATAACACGACATGAGGTGTCTAAAAAGTCTACTATTTTTTATATTTTTAAATGTATTTGTTTTTATATGTATATTTAAAAATGTAATTAATATGTTAATTAAAATGTAATAAAGAGAATAATAATAAAAAATAACAATGAAAAAAAGGGGATCTGTGCACGAGCCCACCATCAGTGCTGTGGATAGAACTGAGTGTTAAACATAAATACATATATTTAGGATTGAGGCCAAAACATAGTCCTTACAAGATATTATATCAGGAAGTCAACGCTTATAAGTATTTTAACAGTCAACTTACTGGTTTACTATATTGTGAAGCCACCGCTGTGTTTATAAGTATTTTAACAGTCAACTTACTGGTGTACTTAGTAAATTATGATGACTTTTCTACCTCACCTCAATTTCAAAAGCTCTTTGATAGACAAAGTGTCAAACAAAACACTTTGGCGATCGCCATAGTTGAAACACAAATGAATTCAACAAAAAACTCCATCTTACATTCCGGGAAAATGGAATTACTTCACTGGGAAAATACTCAAACCCAAAATTCTAAACTCGAATGGAGTCAATAAAATACTACATCATAAATGCCAAAAAAAAAACGGAAAACATCACAAGAACAAAAGACGTTCATGGGTGGCATCTCTGAAGGAACCGTCTGCTCGTTTGTCCACTCTGTAGATGACCCAGTCTGTTCTTTTGCCCTCCCGCGTTTGTCTAGCTCAGTCTGCTCGTTTACCCTTCAGATGTCAGTTAAATGCGAGCGTATTGAACGCAATGAAGAGTGAAAGGAAAAAGGAAAGGTCAGTGGCTTGTTGAGTGGTAAATGATGAAACACACCTCCTCCGGCTTGGTGAAGTCCGCACAAAGGGCGACATTGCACGCCCGACAGATAAAATTAGAGCGTTTAATATTACACTGCACGCACTGTCGGCGGTATCTGTCACCATGCGCCGCATTGGGGATAATGGGGAGTTCCGAAGGCAAATGTCGCCTGACCTCATCCGAAAACAATTTATGTCCGCCATGGTCGATGGTGGGCGTCGTATGGTGGCGTTTCATGATGTCTAATAGTATTTGCCTTCGAAACTCCCTGTGAGTAATGCTGTGGTGTGTGTGTTTGTACAGTATGTACGCATTTAAAATGCTCACATTTAAAAGACGTCTAAAAAATTTCTTGTACCGCACGTGGGTCCGCTTTCGCTCTATGGGGTACGTAGAAAGCATCTGGTCCTTCTTATCGACGCCACCCATGCAGATGTTGTAATCTTGGACAACTACGGGCTTACCTTCGGAGATGCCGGACCCATGATATGTCGAGATCATCGCCACACGGTTTCTATCTCGCCATAAAATGAGATCAACATCTCCGGATGTAGTCCCATAGACATGTCCTTCTCTCTGCCTATGCGAGAGTTCCGTAACTTCTAGCGGCACATGTTGGCGGTTGGTACGGAGTGTACCAGCGCAGTCAAACCCTATAGACTTCAATACGCGGGCAAGTGCTGGAGAATTGTAATAATTATCCGTCCACACAGTATGACCACGATGTTCCAGACCCCGTAGCAACCGCAACACAAGATTTGGTATGATTCCCGATACAATAGCTTGACCTGCAACCTCCCCACCATCCATGTGGACCTCGAATCGCCACAAATACCCCGAAGTCGACTCGCAGATTTCGTAGATTTTGATACCTACGGCTGCGGCCTTAGCTTTTCCCCGTCCATAGAAACGACAGGACCTTGTCATGCTATGTGTCATTAGTATCTTAAGTTTATACATTATTTCTGAGGGTAATTTCCCGCTATGTTATTACAGTTTGTTACTTTACTTATTATTTATTTAATTACATATTTTAATATCTCTATTCTATTATATATATATATATATATATATATATATATATATTGTCCTCCACTCGGCAATTATTGATCAGGCCGAGATACGCTATAATTGTTGATCCACCTTTTTGGCACTATTTCTAAGATAGTATCCAGTGTATCGTCTTATACACGCAATATAAGTATTATACGCCTTGCGACGCTGTGCTTAAGTCTACGGCAAATACTCTAGCTCGTCATCGATTTACACGGCAATTGTAGCTCTGATAACGGTCAACTTTATGATACTTGATGATGTTTTGTTGATCAATATACACAACGTATTGATCAACATATGACGCGTACACTAGCATTTTAAAACGCGGGGGCCGGAGCAGCAACCTCGGTAGAAAGAAACAGGTATATTATTGTTATAATAAAGCTCCTAGAAATAATGTGCGATAGCTCATTCGATTCGTAATGAGTGTCATGACGGCTAGAAAAATGTTTTTACGGATTTATTAGCGCATAAAAAATTGCGATTGTTATTAACAAAATAAGAAAAGGAAAAGAAAGGTATTTAGTTTTTCGTTCAAAACTTCTAAATTACTAATATTTAAGGAATTGTTGAAACTAGATCCTGAAAAACAAGGAAATTTCCAATGAACAAGTCCTAACTCTTGAAACTATATCACCAATTTTGAAAATTATTTTTGTGTTCGAACCTACAAAAAATGAGCATACCCGCTCATTTTTTGTAGGCACGCACTATGTTATTAGTGTATTTTCTATAGTTACACCGATATTTTCATTCATTCACGAGCTGATGATGTAAGGTACAGCTCCTTAACGGTTAGGAGTTGGAGGATAAATCTTTAAATATCATATGTATGTATATTACCTTTAGTCGTATTCTTTCAAATTATTAAGATAAGCTGATGATGAAAGGTATAACTCCTCAACGGTTAGGACTATGCATCTATAGACCTTTAGTTGTGTAGTTTCAAGTTATTTAGGTGAACTGATGGTAAAAGGTTAAACTATTCAACAGTTAGGAATTAGAAGATTATTTTAATATCACACGTACGTAGACCTTAACTTGTATTCTTTTGGAGTATGAGGCTGATTCTTTAATTACCATATATAGAAATAGGAATTTTGGAATTTCTACTCCTAAGAGGGTGAAATAGGGTCTGAAAGTTTGTACGATAGTCCGTCATTTTTAAGTTAGAAACATGAATATTTATCTTAGAGCTACTGATTAAAAATTATTAGATACGTATTTAAGCGTATTCTGCCCCAAATGGGGTGAAATAGGGTTTGAAATTTGTATGGAAGTCCGTCATTTTAAGTTGGGAACATGAAACTTTATCTTTAGGCTACTGCTTAAAAATAAGTTAAAACGTATTTAAGAGTTTCCGTAGTATTCCTCTCCTAAAGGGGTAATGAAAAGATCGAAAGTTTGTGCGAAAGTAATTTTTTTACGGTAAACAAATGAAACTTTATTTCCTAGACCAATGAAACAGTAAAAAAATCTTTTTCAAGTAGGTAGTTTTAAGAGGGTTTACACCGCGAAAGTGCTTCCACCTTTAAAAAAAATCTCAACCAGAATGAATATTAAAATTCTGCTCTGACTACTTGGTGTATACCACGCCGTTTTAAAATATTAGTTCCCGTGGCATATGTTAATCAAACGTTGTGTATATTGATCAACAAAGTATCATCAAGTATGAAAAAAGTGATCAACAAAGTATCATATATGAAAAAGATAACGGTTATTAGAGCCGCAATTGCCGAGTCAATCGAGATAGAGATTTTGCCGTAAACTTAAGCACAGCGTTGCAAACCGCATAATACTATATTGCGCCTATAAGACTATACACTGGACACTTCCTTAGAAATAGTACCGAAAAGGTGGATCAACAATTATTGCAATCTCGGCCTGATCAACAATTGGCGAGTAGAGGACAATATATATATATAAATGTTCAACTCCTGTTTCACGCCCTTAGTGGTAGAATATCCAGAAACGGTTAAATATGTCACCACTAATTTTAATCAGTAGCCGTGAAATAAAGTTACCTCTTCTTAACTTAAAGAAGGACGTACTCACAACAACATACAAACTTTCAACCCCTATTTCACGCCCTTAGGGGTAGAATATCCAGAAACACTTAAATACGTATCCAGTTATTTTAATCAATAGCCCAAAGATAAAGTTTCATCTTCTACCTTAAAAAATGACATACTTCAATACAATCTTTAACCCCCTATCTC
Organism: Spilosoma lubricipeda; assembly: GCA_905220595.1. Taxonomy (NCBI): domain Eukaryota; kingdom Metazoa; phylum Arthropoda; class Insecta; order Lepidoptera; family Erebidae; genus Spilosoma; species Spilosoma lubricipeda. Next base: position 3,606,084 of record HG992294.1, read on the forward strand.
ACCCCCTCAGGGGTAGAATATCCAGAAACGCTTAAATGCGTATCATGTCATTTTAATCAGTAGGCCAAAGATAAAGTTTCATGTTCTAACTTAAAAAATGACAAACTTCCATATAATCTTTAAGCCCTTATCTCACCCCCTTACTGTTAGAATATCCAGAAACCCTTAAATATGTATCTAGTCATTTTTAATCAGTAGCCCAAAGATAAAGTTTTATGTTCTAACTTAAAAAATGACAAACTTCCATATAATCTTTAAATCCCTATCTCACCCCTTTAGGGGTAGAATATCCAGAAATGCTTAAATACGTATCTAATCATTTTTAATCAATAGCCCAAAAAAAATATTTATGTTCTAACTTAAAAAATTACAAACTTTCATACAATCTTTAAACCCCTATTTCACCCCCTTAGGGGTAGACTATCCAGAAAGGCTTAAATACGTATCAACTCATTTTTTTACTTTTGGTAAACTTAAATAGTACCTAAATATATCTGATTACGTACCTTTTTTTGTTTGAAGGGTCCTTAGGCAATAATACGTTACGCATTAATTCGTTAATTAATTATGAAGCAAAGTGGAAACAGTCTATCATAGAAAAGACCCAATCGTGGAGAAGGTGGTCTCTGATTGGTCCGTTTGAATCGGATCAACAATAGCTGGTGTGGATTTGTATAAAAATGATGTAAATAGTTCGTAATTCTGCCAGCAGAGGGGTTGCAATTGTTGATCCAGAGCGGAGCCACAGTAGTTCGCCGGAATACACATTAGATCAACAAAACCTGTTGCTGATCAACAATCGCCAACAGATCAACAATTAACTGACGCCACGTCGCGTCAGATCAACAAGGGCCGAAAAGAGATATCTATATATATATATATATATATATATATATATTATTATTATTTATATACATTATACTTTTTTTGTTTACATTTATTGTTATTTGTTTGCCACAATATTTTGCTTTATATTAATATTTTTATTAATATTTTTATTACTAGTTTTCTTGTCTCTCATATTTTTCTTACAATTAGTTATTCATTTGAATTTTTTTTAAAACAAATTAAATTAAATCAAATTAAACCTATCCTTTTGAAGAGCCTCACCGAGATTTGTAAATCTTCGGTGGGCTGGATAGTTTCTGTCGTGGGGGGCTTCCTGACACCACGCCCGGCTCGGTCGGACCTCGGGCGCCGGAGATATAGGGGTCGAAGTTTGATCTAATTTATAAGTTACGTAAAAATATTCCGAAAATGACCCCCTTCAAATTTTGGCTTAGGGCCAATTTTTTGATGTCTTTTGAAAAATATGACCTAAAAAGTTATCTCCACGGCGTTAGATGGTCGATTGGTCTGCTGGTTTGGGAGGTATGGACCCCCGAATTTTCAAAAAATTTCTTTCTAATTTTCTGCCGGATTCTGGGATAGGTCTTATTTATAGTTGTATAGTGTCTGTGTTAAAATTTTGGTGTGCGGTGGGATCTATTCCCAAGAGTCTGTATTGTGTGTGCCTAGAAGAACAATTTACAAATTTTTTCTACAACTACTTAAAACTAGGGTCAAAATAATAAGCACTAAAATAAAACCTAGATTTTTAAAACTTAAATAAAATCGTTGTCTGTTGTTGGAATTTGACCGGAGAAACTTCCTGGTGTAGCTCACGAGTTCTTCTACTTATGTGGTTGGGTTTTAAGAGTCTGGGGGGTGTATAATACCCCTTGATTAACCCTTAGGAAAGTTTTTTTAAAAAGTTTTATTTGTCACACTATAACTACTTTGTATTTGGTCCTATTTAGGCCGGAAAAGTTTCGTACCCTTTAACACTTATAGGACTATTTATTACTATTTAACTAGGGGGTGTCCGATCACTACCCTTAAAAATAGGGTTGTCAAAAATTTTTCACACTTAACCCTTTATAAATCCAAAACCACTTAACTTTTTCAGGAGCTTGAAGCAGTTCCTGGCTCCTGTTAGCGTCTCGTATCTGTCCAGATATCACCCTTGCTCCTGTAGGACCGGGATCGGGGACCTCGTGGCACGTGTTGACCACGCGGTTTTTAGGAAAAAGTTTTTAACTTTTTCAATTTTCACCGGAAAATTCTGTGAGGGGTCTCAAAAGTTGTGGCTCTCCGAGACGCACCCTCTCAAAACTTAAAATCCGGGGGTCGCAGATCTTAATCCGGAGTTATGTAAGTTTTAAAAGTTTGTTTACACTATTTTCACCAAATTTTTAGTTTATGTTCTAGGAAAATTTTTGTTTCCGATCCGATCACTACGCGGTTTTTACCGTTGAATTCGTCTTGCAACGGCGCAACTTTTGATGTGTCACAATAGGTATTTTACCAAATTTCCGCGAGTTATAAAAATTTCCGTTTTTCGGAAAAAGTTGAATAACTTTCTTATTTTTCGCCCGAAAATTCTGAGATGGGTCTCAACGAGAGGGCTCGCCGAGACGCACAATCGTACAGTCATAAATGTAGGGGTCACAGATCTTAATAGAAAGTTATGCGGCCTTATTCGGGATATACTGTTTGATATCGAGCTACTCCTTCCACTGCGTCAGGGATTCGTCCAAGGCTATGTTTTGGCCTAAGACGGCTTAGGCCAAAACAGCCAACACGTACGGACAAGGATGAAAATTTAGAATTAAGGTGATCGACAATGGGCTGGATTTTATAGATTTTGGCTTGGGATGGGGTAAGGTTTGCGAGAGATGGACCATCGTTCCGGTAGAAATGGAGGCATTTGGATAGAATTTGGAAGCGCTTCAGCGGCATGATTGAAGAGAAAAAAGGGGTATACTCGGGAGCATAAGAGGTGAGCCAATAATCCTTCTGCTGTAATTTCGAAATTAAGCCCATTGCCATCAACAAGCCGAAAAACGTATACATTTCGTCCACGTCAGTCTCTTTCCACAGCGTAATTCGACTAGTTGGCCCAATTTCCCCTTGTCTGAGGAGCTCTTCGCAGTACTGTTGGGCGTAGACGTTTGTCTCTCGGACAATATGCTCCATGATTGTCCCATCCCAAATTGCTACGAATGCATCGTATATATTTGGGATAGGATCAATCATGGGGCCCGAAACCCCAACAAACTGCTCTCTCCTCAGGCGAGGGGAAATTGGGGTAGAAGAATAAGCATGCCACTTAAAGTCAAACATGGTGGTGGGCTCGTGATTCACCCCTTCGACCACTTCGGCAGCCTCTGCGACGCCGACGTCCATTCTACTCGCCTCCGTAAGTGCCTCCTCCGTGTCCTCAGCCATTTCGCTCATGGCCCTAATGACCCGAGCACCGACAAATGAGCTACCACCCTCATCATCATCAAAGTCAGGCTCTTCTTCACTACCTATGAGAAGTGAAAATAACCATGCTGATCACGCACCAATAAAAAATATTAATATAAATTGAAATGATTAGTGCAATGAGGAAATACTAACCGTGATGTAGGAGGGCTTTAATAGATATTTGCCTTGTTGAAGCAATGTCGCTCTGGATGAAGAGTTGGCTGGAAGTTGGCGGGGTGTGAAGCTCATTTCACATTCAGTGAATCTGACAAAATTAATTTGATTTTAACAACACTTTTAACACTCAGTCAGCTGAAAATATACTTTAGGGCTTGTCCAGTTGAAAACCAAAATCAGTAACAATAATAATACTTACTCAGCGGGAGAAGGAGGTTCGTTTGACCGAGGAGGAGGAGGAAGAGGAGTTGGCACCGCTGAAGTCGACGGAACGGGGGACAGAGGAGCACGTGGTGGTATGATGGTGGCAGCACCGGGTGCTACATGTCTAAACAAAAAACAGATGTCATGACCTCATACGCCACTACTTGAAAGAATATAGGAATAGTGGGAGTTACATGTTTTTACTTACCCATGTTCTGACAGGGAGGTGGGCAGAATACGTCTACGTGTAGGATGTAGAGGCACTGCGGTAGCCTCCACCACGCCCAGGGCCCCCACTTCGCCGATGTCAAGACTGAAGTGGAGGTAAACCATTTTAAAATCATAATTAAAATAAACTTGAAAAAAATGTTCCGATAGAAATCCCGAATGTTTTAGAAATGAAATAAATAATAATATAAGTTATAACACTTGCAGACAGACGCCTCACCCCTCTTAACTTAGCATTTGTTATATTTACCACAGTCTTTTCCAGTTTAGTTATTTTTTTATTAGCTTGTTCTTGTTCACTAACCAGTACATCATACTTATCAGACAACACACTTAAACTTTGTTGAATTGAATCTAGATGTTTTCTGATGTCAGGTATAGCACTGACCTTTTTCTGTATGTCTTTTAGGATTTTTGCAGATCTTGTTCTTCATCATCAGCCTCTTCCGCTTCCGACCCATCTTCCTCGCAGTTGTTGCATTAGATTCTATTTATTCCTGCCTTCATGTCTGCTGCTAGTCCTCTCACACAACTCCTATGAAAAGTCCCCTGGCACTAACCTTGGCACATAAAGTGCGAACCCTTTTTTGAAAGTGTCTTTTTACATTTCTGACATTCCATGTTGATTCGTTTAATGTTACATAGGTACGTGTGCATCGATCGCCGCTGCGCGCGAGACTGGTTTTTTTAAACTTTTTGGTTAAGAAGAGGAGAAAAGCATTTGTGACATGATTGAAAAGTAACGCTTGATGTTATTTTGGATTTTTTAGGCATTGCTCTGTCTTCCTCTTTGACAATACTACTATATTTCTCAGAGAACTGGCTATTAAATACCGATGCGACATTTTTTCTTTTATCACTAAAATAACCCGTTAATTGTTTTAGTGGTCGTTCTCTTCGATATAATAATTATCTTTTTTGGGTCTACTACAAATCTGCTATTTTCTTCAACTGGTTTTTTGCTATTTTCTTTAGAGAAATCACTAAATATGCCTCTAGATTGGAAAAAGTGGCTTACAAAACTCAAGATATATCTCCGAGCCAATAATTTAGAAAAGGAAAGCGATCAACGAAAAGTCGCCATCTTGTTGCATATCATAGGCACTGACACACTAACAATTTTTTATTCATTCAACTTGGATATAGATACAATAACCTTTGATGATCTTGTTAAGAAATTTAATCAGTATTTTATGCCCAAAATAAACATTACAATGGAACGTCATAAGCTGTTTAATAGGATACAAGGAGTAAATGAAAGCATTGACGATTACATAACCGATATACGCAATATCAGCAGACAGTGCGAACTAGATAAGCTAGAGGATAACCTAGTTAGAGACATATTCAGCTGGAATTTAAATTCGGATAACCAGTACATTAAGGAAAAAATCCTGATGGAAAAGCCAAAAACACTTGATTCAGCAGTCGAGTTAGCCAAACAACTGGAAGTAACTAGGAACCAAGCAAAAGTCCTACAAGAAACAGGATTTGTTGGACAAGTCAAAAGTCAGTCTGAATTTAAGAGACAGCAGTATTAACAACATTTGCATTCAGGAAACAGGAACAACTCAAACGTTTGTAACAAATGTGGACAAGTACATCGAACAAAATGTCCTGCCAAGGGTGTCAAGTGTAAGATCTGTCAGAAATATAATCATTTTGCTATAATGTGTAGAAATAAGTGTGTTAAAGTTGTACAGTCTGAGGAAAATAATGTTTATGAAGATGAGCCATTTAATATTTTTATAGGTTCTGTATTTTGTATTAAGTCACATAACTAGGACAGTCAATGGAAAGCAGGTTTGAATATTAACAATAACAACATAAAGTTTTTGCTAGACACGGGTGCAGACACAAACATAATGTCCATTCACACATTTCACACACTCAACATACCCTTACATACCATTACCAAAAGTAAATATCAACTTTCAACTTTCAGTGGAGAGGCAATCCCTACAGTAGGGCAATGTGATCTATTGGTCAGTCACAAAAATAACTTCTTCAAAGTTAATTTTCACATTGTTGATCTCAAATGTCTTAACATTCTAGGAAGGGAAACATGTCAGTCCTTAAACCTAATAAAAAACATAAACAATGTCACGTTTGAACTATCAAACAGCCCTAAATCTTTTGTTTTAGATAAGTATAAAGATTTATTTCAAGGTATAGGTTGCATCAAAGACTTTGAATGCAGTCTTACATTAAAGCCAGATGTCACTCCATCCATTGATGCATGTCGAAGAGTCCCATTTCAGCTACAGAAAGAACTAAAAAAGGAATTGGAGGAGCTGGAGAAGAATGATATCATCTGCCGCGTCGAAGAGCCCACCGAATGGGTAAGTTCTATTGTCCTTACTTCCAAAAAGAATGGAAAGTTACGCCTCTGTATAGATCCTCGTAAACTCAATCAGGCAATCATGAGGTCTCATTACCAGTCTGCAGTTGAAGAAAATAGCAATCTGCTATTTTCTTCAACTGGTTTTTTGCTACTTGGAGAACTAACACTTTTTTCAATAGATTTTATATTATTTGCCTTCCCATCTGCATCGGTAATAAGATGCCACGAGTCCCATAAGTCTCTTTGTCTTGTTTACTACTCTGAAGTTGGTCATTTTTTTCTTCGAAGGTGAGACTTAAATTACTTATATCGGTAGTATTTCAAGACATTTTTCGGCATCAACATTACTAAGTCCGTCAAATAAATCCGGTGCTAAATCTTATGACATAGAACATTCATGGATGTCTTCTACGTTTTGGTCCTTAGTAACTTGTTTGATTTCATTTTCCAAACTCAGTTCAATGTCCGATAAAACATAATGTTTTATGTGCGTCGTATTTTCAGAACACATATTTATCTGTTCTTCGTTGTTCTGATTAGTTTCTTCTTTTTTGTTCTCAATATTCAGAGGGACTTCTTCGACACAAGAAGTTGTTGTGGATTTTTCCGAAGTTGAAGAGCAAATTTCAGACGACTGAGTGCTGATCAAAACATGTGATTTTGGAGAAAAACATAGACATTGACCTCTTAGTTCGCCACAAAAGTAACCAATATTGCTAAGCTCTTGCTTGTACTTAGTGTGATTGTGGTATGATCTACGTGGCATAATCTTATTCAAGATTGACTGCTGGAATCCTTGAGATCTTTATATTGGTAGCGTAAAGATGATCCAAACTCAAACTTGAATGTGACTTTGGATACGGTGTAGTCAAGTTTTTAGGGTAGTCGGTGTCCTTCACGCTGGAGATACTTTTTACAGTAGTTTTCTTACCAAATATATATTGATGGAATTTAGTGCATCCAAACAATATTGCCAGAAGTTCTTTTTCTATTTGTGAGTAGTTTTGTTGACACTTACTCAGAGAAGCTGATGCATAGCTAATGGGCTGCTTTTCATGAGACAGGACTGCACCCATAGCATCTTTAGAAGCATCTACAGACATAATAATTTCTTTATTAGGATCAAAGTATGTTAAGACGGGAGCTGTACTGATTATCTTTTTTATTTTTTTAAATTCTGTTTCATGTTGTTGTGACCACAACCAGACTGTATTTTTCGATAGGAGTGTTCTCATGTGACTGGTCTCCTGAGACAAGTTTTTTATAAATGGACCAAGATATTTCACCATACCCATGAATCTTTGAAGTTCATGGGTATGCTGCCTATACCTGCGTTTGACTTCGTTTCGCACGATGGTGTCGACATGTTGGAATGGTCGTCGCGATGCAATGTGACTGAATGGACGCGTACCTTGGTGTTTATAATCCAGTCGTCTGCGCATGGATTCACTTACCGCTGCTTTTTCTTCTGACACCATGTAATATTGGGAAGCAATCAATGAAAGTCTTCACTGTGTGTAGTTACAGGTTTTTAATATTAACATACAAAGTACTTATTACATTGAGCGACGCGACGATACGGGCCACGATGACAGTATACAATGTTTTTTTAAAATCACCAGTGTTGCTACCTGACAAATCCAACTGTTTTCATGATCTTAACTGTTTTTACTGATCTTCGGGCATTCAGCCTCTATGTTCTTGAAATCTTTCTAATAGATAGTCAGGAATAGGGATGACGGAATTAGGATTTTGTGGATGTTATTGGAGATTAAGTATAAATAATTTATGTACTAAATATGATATATATATCATATACATACGTGTAAATAAGAAACTTATACCTAAACTATAACTATCTCATTGCCTACATAGAACAGACCTAATATAATATATAGTTATCTTAATATTTCCTTATAACTAAATCCATTACCTAGACTTTCAAATAACAAATATATTAGAACTAAGTTACGTAAATGATTGACAGAAAAGCGTTTTATAACCGTAACAGAATGCATAGAATGTGATGCATATAATTTAATACTTAATAAAATATGATAGTAATGTAATCGAAAATTGATAAGAAATAAAATACTAACTTTTATAATGTTGATTATGATGCTAGACAATGTAATGATGTTTCTAGTTTTATTTAATATTATTAATTTTGAGATCATAACGTTAGTTTATAAACTTCTGCATGCCAAAGCAAGGGAGACGAACATTGTATTATCAAAACCCACTAATGTTACACCTGGTAATGACATATGTTCTTTGCAAATAAAATTTTATATCATTTTATTTCAAGTTTTATCTCCTGAGTTATGGCTTGTTATAGGAGTGGAATTACTACTGATATCGTTCTGTAACAATTTATTAGATTTTGGAATTCTTTTTAACCTATGTTTTGCCACGGGACCTCGTTTTTTCTTTGTATATATATGGATAGGAAGATTTGCCATTACTGTGTCGTGAGTAAAGCGCGGAGCAAATTTTTGACGGGATGCGAGTGGATTTCTTATAAAGATTTGCTGTTCGGGACAATATTCAACTTCAGTTTCTCTTTTTCTATTACAATTAGTTGTTAAATTTTTACGAGAGTCAGTACTTAGGTCATGAATTAATTTATATATCTCAGTCATCTTTTCTTTGTGGTTAGTCGTATACTGTTGTAGTAAATGAACCGAGAGGTCAACGTCAAAAACGTCACGGGGATCAAAGTGTCCTGTTATTAATTCTATGGGTCTACATTTAGTAAAACTGTGTATACTGTTATTGTATGCTAGGAGGGCGTAAGGCATGAGATTGGTAACCAATTCATTTTTTTGATTAACCTTTAGGATTCTAAGATGTTCTAATATAGTGGCATGGAACCTCTCAACTATTCCGTTCTCGCTAGGTGTGTGCGCTGCGACTTTGTGATGTTGGATTTTATGCAATCTTAAAAATTCTGCGATAAGTTGGTTATTAAACTCCGGCCCATTATCGGTTACTATAGTTATGGGGATGCCATCATGTGTGCAGAACCTAAGCAGAGCTTGAACTACACTGACCGCTGTACCATCTCTCAAATGATATGCCTGGGCATATTTAGAAAAAGCGTCAACAATAGTCAAAAACTTTTCGGTATGTATTGTTAGTAAGTCAAGATGTACGATTTCAAATGGCTTATTGGGTGAAGGAACTATTTTAAATTTTTGTTGAATAGGATTGCGATCGTATTTTGCTTGACCGCATACCGTGCATTCATTTATGAATTTGGTTATGCTATTCCGCATCTTGGGCCAATAGTATTTGTGAGATATGGTTATGCTATTCCGCATCTTGGGCCAATAGTATTTGTGAGATAGGGCTAAAACTGTTTCATTTATACCGCGGTGGTTGGTCTTCCCATCATGATATTTATTAATAATTTCCTGTTGCTTTAAATACTGTGGAACGTGGAGTGTTTTCTACTTCCTTTTTATTTTTATTTATTTATACTTAATGCACGTCTTGTACATAGGCGGACTTAATGCCATATGGCATTCTCTGCCAGTCAACCTTTGAGTGATGTAAAAATATGAGGCGGTCGGTGCAAAATGGGGTATATGTAGAATTTAACTCAAATCCTAAAAATATATATATATATATATATATATAGGTGTGATATAAACATAAGGGTATAGCTTATATATATATTATATACATAATACATAAACATACTTACAAATAAATTAATATAATAATTAAATTGATATAATGTATAATAAAAAATTAATAAAAAAATTTTTAGTTAGTACTAATTGCATTGCTGAGTTTTTAAAAGCTCTCTGGATGATAGGAATAATAGAGTACATAGCCAAAGGTGGATTAATAAGTAAACCAGTTTTTATTTTAGGATTGACATATTCCTTGATAGCATTGACAACGTCCTCTTCTAAGTTGGATTCTGATATCTGAACTGTAATACGAGTATGCGTATCAAAGGATTCAGTAATTATGGTTCGCCCTTTAATATCACCAACGACATTTAAGATAATTTGTTTTGTGAACTTATTTAGTGGATCTTCTGAAATAGGGACCTTTAGAAATGGATGCTCATTATCTGTATGAACTATCGCAGTCGAGAATTATCAGTAACATTTTGGGCTGTCATAGTTCTAGAATAGTCTGATGATTGCTATGTTTCAGATGGGTTAGCTATAATGGACATGAGTTCCTCATTGTTTATTTCAATGCGGGATAGCGCATCAGCATTTGTGTTGTATTTTCCCTGCTTATACACTACTGAGAAATCGTAATCGCTTAACTTTAAACGCCAACGTGTAAGGCGTGAATTAGGTTCTTTTAAATTCATTATCATTGTAAGGGCTTGTGGTCAGTTATATTTTGAATTTGCAACCGAATAAATAGGGCCTAAAATATTTAGGTGCCCATACAATAGCTAGGAGATCCTTCTCAATCGTACTGTAATTGAGTTCACTTGAATTTAATGTGCGAGATACGTAAGCTATAGGTTTATCAGAACCTATTGAACCTTGGGATAGGACGGCACCAATTGCTACATTGGATGCATCGATAGTGAGTAGGAAATCTCTGGAAAAATCAGGATACTGTAGGATATGATCATTAGTTAATAACGTTTTACAGTGATTGAAACAATCTATATATCCTTAATCTAGTATTATTTTAGAACCTTTTTGTAGACATTTAGTTAGTGGTTTAGTTAGTCTCGCGAAATCAGGGATGAATTTTCTATAGTATCCGAGGAGACCAAGAAAACGTTTGATGTCAGTGGGGGTTTTAGGTAGGGGGTATTTTTTCATTGCAGATATTTTATCTGGATTAGGTTTTACTCCCTCATGACAAATAGTATGACCAAGAAAACTTGTTTCTAATTTTAAAAACTCAGATTTGTCCATTTGAACTTTGAAGTTAGACTCCCGTAATTTAATTAATACTCTTTCTAGATTTACTATATGCTCTTGTAATGATGTACTGAAAACAATTATGTCATCAAGATATACAAGACATATTCTATGTTGTAGGTCTTTCAGCACATTGTCCATCACTCGCTGAAAAGTTGATGGCGAATTCTTTAGGCCCATGGGCATTCTGAGAAATTCATAATGGCCGTTTTCTACGTTGAAAGCAGTCTTGTGAATATCCTCGGGATTCATTTCAACTTGATAGAATCCACTTGCTAAATCAAGGGTTGTAAAATACTGACATTTCCCTAGTTTGTCAAGTACATCTGTAATGTTGGGAATGGGGTACTTATCGTCAATCGTCTTCTTATTTATCTTTCTAAAATCTACGACAAGACGCCACTTTACCAGATGCGTCTGCCTTCTTGGGGACAATCCATATAGGAGAGCTCCAAGCAGAATCGGAAGGTCTTATAATATTCTGTTCAAGCATTTTAGTTATATGATTTCTGACTTCTTGCCTATGAACGTAGGGATACCTGTAGCTTTTAGTATGTACTGGAATTTCATCGGTTGTTCTAATATTGTGTTTTATTTTGTTGGTGAATGTTAATGGTTCTCCCTCAAGATAAAAAACATCAGCGTATTTTGCACAAAGGTTTTTTAAATTTACACATTCTTCCTGGTTAAGATGATCAGTGCGTAAACGAGATAAAACAGCTTGAGCGCAACCGATGGTATTTTATTATATGAACAATCTTCCTTCGAAAAGATAAGATCGTTGGATGTAGCATTAGATATTTCTACCCAGCCTCTATTATTAGTCACGGTAGTTAAACAATCAGAGATTAGACAGTTACAAATGATCTGATTTTTAATTAAAACTTCACCGTCAAGTGTATTAATAGGCAACTTTAATAGCTTCGATGAGTTGGCGTGTATAATCTCCTCGTAGAGATTAACATTACAAGAATCGTATATCTCAATTGGTATTTGTGCATTCCGTGTTATAAGAAATCTGTTTTTTAGATCTATCTTTGATCCCCATGTAAATAATTGAGGCCAGTGGAACTGATTTATCATTTATTTCTACACCTTTTAACATAATATACTTTACACACAACGTACTTACTCATGGAGCTTGTAGAAGAGAGAGAGACAGTGTTGCCAACACTATCAACATAAATGTACCTTTCTAACACACCTCTTTACATTTATGTTATTTTACAAGAACAAATGTTACACAAAAAACTTATCATCCCAATAACAATATCATTATATTAATATGCAAGATAAGTTGAATTATAATTTCAAATTTAACATATCTCTAAAGTTTACAAATTTAACTGTTCCTAAAGACTTGGTTAAGATATCTGCAATATTATCTTCTGAATTTACCTTCACCACGTTAACAATATTGTTCTTACAATTTTCATGAACATAGTGGTAGTGAACCTCAATATGTTTAGAATTTTTTGTGAAATTACCATATTTTGCAATACTCAAAGCTCCTGAATTATCCTCATAAACATTTGTAGGCTTATCAATTTTAATGAAAATATCATTCACAATGCTCCGCAAAAGAATTATTTCAGATACTGCTTCACTCATAGCTACATATTCTGCAAAAATAGATGATTTTGTAACACTATTTTGCTTCTTAGATTTCCAATAAATAAAATTTCCAAATAATCTAATGATAAAACCAGTTGTTGATTTCCTATCACAAGTATATCCGGCCCAATCGGCATCAACAAAACAATCCATTATATTTGCCTTAAAATTCTCTTTGTATGTTAATTTTAAATTTCTTGAAAAATATAGATATTTTAGAACTCTTAAAGCATATTTGAAATGAGTCTCATTATAACAGTTTTGGAATCTACTAAGATAATTAACACTAAAAGCTATATCAGGTCTTGTTCGACTACTTATGTACAAAAGTGCACCTATTAAGTTTCTATACTTCACATCCTCATTAATGTCACATTTATCTAATTTGAGATTTATTTCAAGAGGGGTTTTGTATAACTTACAATTTTCAATTTTATACTTCTTTGCTAAAGATTCTATATAAGATTTTTGACTCATAGTTACAGTTCTAGTTTGAGAATAATCATACTGTATATCAATGCCAATGTAATTTTTAACAACATTCATATCCTTTATTTTGAATTTCTTACACAGTTTGTACTTAATATCAGAAATTAAATGTACACTTTTACAACAAATTAAAAGATCATCGACAAATAATATTATGTAAATACTAACATTATTTATAACTTTTACATAAAGGCAGTTATCAAATTGACTTCTACGAAAACCAATAGTTGTTATATAATTATTAAAACATTCATACCACAAACGCGGGCTTTCCTTTAAACCATACAATGCCTTTTTTAATTTATATACTTTATTAGTACAATCATCAAATCCTAATGGTTGTTTAACAAACCTCTGACACTACTTTACCATTAAGGAAAGCTGTCTCAACATCCATTTGATGAATTTCCATAGTCATTTGACAACAACAAGATAATAACAATTTAAGAGTTTCCATTTTGACTTGATCAGTCTGTTGAAAGCCTCTTACAACTAACCTGGCCTTATAATTTGTTGGTGACTTCTTGTTATACACCCACTTTACATCTAACACTTTTTTATATTGAGGTTTATCTATTAGTGTCCATGTATCATTTTTCACTAAACAGTCTATTTCACGATTCATTGCATCCTTCCACCGATTATAATCTACACTTTGAATAGCTTCCTGATAAGAAACTGGATTAGTCGCATCACAAAAATTTGCTGTTATACAGTAATAGCCATACTCTTCTTCAAATCGCTTTGGTGCCTTAATATTTCTCTTAGGTCTCTTATAAATTTCTTCTTAATTGATTTGTCACAAACTTCTTCACTCCCTGTGGTATGCTCCATAATTTCAATATTCTTTATATCTTTCTTTTCTTCTTTTAAAATATTATTGTTTTGTTCGGATTTTCATCATCTTCAAAGCCAATAAATACATCTTACATCCTCTTCTACAACATCCACATGTCTTGCTACAATTACTCTTCCATTTATTAAAACTCTATATCCAACATCTGAATATCCAATTAATACTCCTTGTTCTGCTTTCTTATCCCACTTCGATTTTCTCTTTTCTTCTGGAATTCTCACGAATACTTTACTTCCATATAATCTAAAATTTTTTGCTGTTGACTTCTGCTCGAAGAATATCTCATATGGTGTCTTTCTTTCAATAGTATTATTCAATGACCGGTTTTTTATGTATGCTGCTGCTTTTACAACTTCAGGCCAATAAAGCCTATTAACTTTAGCTTCTGCCATTAGGCATCTAGACATGTCCATAATTGACCGATTAAACCTTTCTGCTGTGCCATTTAGCTCATGAACATATGGTGGACATGATTTTATTATTATTCCTTTATCTCTTGCAAAATTATACATTTCCTTGTTCAAATATTCAGTCCCATTATCACATCTCAATGTTTTTACCATTTTTCCTGTCAGATTTTGAACTTCATTTACATATGTTTTAAACAATTTTTAACCTGATCCTTTGACTGTATACAATAAACTTTTGCCAACTTACTATAATCATCAATAAATGACACAAAATATTTTCCCCCATTGTTACCCGTAGTTCTGTGTGGACCATTTACATCAGAATGTACTATTTCTAAAATTTCCTGTGCTCCTCTTCTATTACTTTTAAATGGTAAGTTATGCATTTTGTTTTCCAAACATATTTTACATTTTAAATATTCAGTTTCTAGTTGTTTTGGTAATCCTTCGAGTAATTCTTCTTTACAGATAATATTTAAACAATTAAAGTTGACATGTCCTAATATACGATGAAGTTTTTCTTTCACTGATAATTTTGTGGCCATATTAGTACATATTTCTTTGTTTACAAAACATGTCATTTTGTACAAATTATTATCTTTTTTTGCAATGGCAATAAGTTCTTTCTTACTATTATAGATTTTTGTAAAAAATCCCTTTGATATTATTGAATTGCAGTCTGTAATTTTTGAGTAACTTAATAAATTAGCTTTCATTTCTTTCACGTAGAAAACATTTTTCAATAAAACTTTACATTTTCTACCATAAACTGGAAAGCATGCAGTTATATTTCCAACTTTAGTGGCTTCTAAAATTGTACCATCACCTATTCTAACTTTAACGGGTACATTCAATGTCTCACATGTGTCATAGTATTCATTGGTATTAATAATGTGGTCTGTACAACCACTATCCAGTAACCACTGTATTTGACCTTTACTGCTCGACTCATTTTGACACATAGTAGATGTGTTAACAATTGTTGTATAAAAACTGTTTCCATATCCTGTATTATTGTTACCACGTCCTCGCTTGAAAGTTTCTATTAGATGAGCTATGACCACGCTGCCTAGTAAATCCACGTCCTCTAAGTCCATGACCTCGACCAGAAACTCCACTATATAGACTACTAGAACGACACTCCTTTATGACATGGCCTGGCTTTCCACAGTTAAAACATGTTCTATATTTATTATTTGAACTATTATCACCGTCACTTCTACTTTTCTCTTCAGCACTTTTTAACCTTATTTTGCTCTTTAGGTAATCAACGGTACGTTCTTTCTCTGGTAAAACATCAATCAAATCACCAATGTGACTATAGTTCTGTGGAAGTGATTTTAACATATAATTTAACTTTTCCTGTTCTGACACCACTGCACCGGCTTGCTTCAACTCATTAATTTGTTTTTCAAAATCATCGAAGAAAAAATTAATATTGGCGTAATTTTTTAGTTTTAAGCATTCTAGGTTATGACGACACTCAATTTGTAAGGCGGTAGATTTCTTAAGATACATCTCGTCGAATTTTTGTATAATTTCATACGCCGAATTTAATTCACTCACGTATTCTAGTTGTTTATTTGAAATTGCACTGTAGATGTAGTTAGTTGCTTGGATATCTTTATCAACCCATTTTTCATCATCAGTGCTAGTCTTTGCTCTCATTACTACATCATTACACTTTTTAAACTGCAAAAACTTTACTATACGTATTTTCCAAGTACTGTAGTCGGAATCGTCGAATATCGGTATAATAATATCTGAATTTTTGGCCGCCATGATGACGCTCAATGACGCTATTTTTCAAGTCGTATTTTTGCACGAATTTATCTTTATTCCTTTTTCCTTTATATATCATGAACCTCGCTGATGCTACCATGTAAATAATTGAGGCCAGTGAAACTGATTTATCATTTATTTCTACACCTTTTAACATAATATACTTTACACACAACGTACTTACTCATGGAGCTTGTAGAAGAGAGAGAGACAGTGTTGCCAACACTATCAACATAAATGTACCTTTCTAACACCCCAGTTCTCTAATAAGTCAAATCCTAAAAGTCCGTCGAAGTAGTTATGAAAATTATAAACAAATAACGTAATGTCGGTTTCTTCATTAAACTCTGGGAAGCAGGTTAAAGTTATAGAGTGGTTATTTCTACTAGTTCCATGAACATTTGTCACTTCAAAAGGCTCATAGTTAAGAGGCAAGTGATTAAAGTACTTGGTTACAACATTAGGGCTGATGAATGATTGATTAGCACCTGTATCTATTAGCAATTTTAGAGGAGGATTACTAATCTGAATATAACCGAGTTGTCTCTGCATGTGAAAATTTAATTCTATTTTGGTTTGTCGGATTGTCGGCCTAGACGAAAATTTTCAACCTGGCTTGATAGTTCAGTCGCCTCCTGATCTACATGTTGAATCACGGGCTGTTCAATGTGAGAGTGAGTGTGTGAATTTTCATAGGAAATATTGTCTGGGTTTTCATAACAAGTAGGGTATTGATGTAGCTGATAAGTGTTCTCTTGTTCATAGTCTGCGTAGTCATAGTCTCCGTAATCGTAGTCATACTCGATTTCATTCAAGTTAATTTCCCGAGTTTTAAAGTAGTAGTAGTAGTAGTACTAGGAGGAGGATTACCGTGGGTTTTCCAATCACGACCCGTTGGTGGTAAAGGTTTAGAAGCAAAATGACTGATGCCACTCATAGGACGAGGGCCATTAAAAGATTTTTGTGGTTGAAACCTGTTACTTAATTTAAAAACATTAGTGTTGGGATTATAGTTAGGCAAAGCGGCGCGCATAATTTGCTGTGTTCTGGATGCGCCTAAGGGTTGTTAAAATCTACTATTATTTGACTTCCAACCTTGCGTATGAGATTGTATTGTCTGCTGTCGGGAGAGATCAAGTGCGTTAGGTAAGGGTGGCATTGATTGCCTAGGTATATTAGGAATATTAAATAAATATTGTTTCGGGATGAATTGGTTAAAATTAAAATGATTAGGTTGTGAATGAGACCAATCTTTCTTGCGGTTAGATAGTCCACATTCGTTACTGTTTTGTATATAAAGAACATTTAATTCATCCTGTACATATTCTAGTGCCTTTTCCATGGAATCAGGTCGCATACAGCGTATCCTAGATCCTAAGGGATCCTTCAGGCCTCTCAAATAAGCCTACAAGGTTAATTTTTGATACAAAGATCGCTTAGAATCTATGGTAGTGGCAACCGTCTCGTGAAGCGAAACATAGGTCATTATGGTACTAAAGAGATTCTGACACCTCTCGTGATATTCCTGAGGAGTGTTAGATCCCTGAGTTTGCATGGATAAGTCACTGTACAGAGCAGTCTCATCACGGTGATCTGCGAAATTATTAATTAAAGCAGATCTTATCCCTTGCCAGTTTTCTGGAATGCCGTTAGCATTAATATATCGAGCCGCGGGACCCGTAACTTAGTTTAAAATACCATTAATGAGAGCTAAATTGGTTAACTCGTAGCCCGGTGCATTATTATTATGTATTAATACTAACTGGTCGCATAACTTAATAAATCTCGTTAAGACATGTGGGTTTCCGTCGAATTCAGGTAATAATCTGAGAGATTTATAAATAACATCTACATCGTATTGAGTCATTGTAATATTTGAATTTCAGTATTCGTCGAAAGCGCTCAATCTAAATCTTTTTTATCCTTATTAAGCCTAATGTTTCGTGATTCTCTAGGGTGAAAAATCTTGACGAATTAACTTACACAAGAATGAAAATAATGTCGATAAATGTATATATGTATAGGAGAATATAAATATATATATCACGTTATACGATTAAATTTAAAAATATAACTTAAAAATAATAATTAGGAGGAATAGAAAATCATCTTAAGAACTAGGATGGTAAGGACTTGAAAGATTCAAGGACTTACTGAATTGACTTTCTTTTGGACGAATCGATGCTTGGATTCTCCCGTGGACTGCTGCACCGTAAGTTCAAGATATCCGACGAAGGCTGAAGAGCTCAACCAGTGGCGTAACGATTGGGAGCAAACGATTTGTGGATGCAGGAGACCGATCGCGACACGCACTGACTCGAATATCCTACCGACTGCGCCAATTACGTTTGCCGCATCTGGAGGATCCAAAATAAAGCAATTTATAATGCTTAAATCTATTTAATTAATTACTAGTATTACAAAATAATGATGGTGATCCTGTTTCGAAGTGTGAAAACAGAAATCTCATTACAAACTAACTACAGCTAATGAGATGTGACTCTGCTTCGAAGTGTGAAACAGGAATGACTTAAAATATGTTTCTATAACAGTGGAGGGCCGATGTCGCCGTCCTAATCGATGTTTCGAAATACTTGTGTAAAGTTTCTAAAGCTTCCATTTTCCAATTTTTACTGGAGTCTCTTCACAGTCTTCTTCTTCTTCTTCTGAGTCCAAAGAAGAATACATAACAACTATGTCATCATCATTGAGCTCCTCTGAAATGATTACATTATCATCCATAATCGAAACGAAATCCTGAAAAGTCACCTGCTGCTCATTTAAGTCATTCATACATGTGGTAAATATTCTATCCCATTCTGGAAAGGCTGCACAAATCTCTAGCTCCTCTTGTAAGCTCTCAGGTTCAGATACATTGGTCACTTTGAATCCAGCTTTTTGGAAGCATTTACTAATTGTGGTTTTGCTAACAGAAAACCAAGCTTTTCTTGCAAATCTCATGGCCTGAAGGATGTTGATTTCTGGGCTTTAATTTTCTTCTATCGATTTAAGAACATACTGAACAACTTCCTTACTGGAGTAAACCTTAAAGTTGTTGATAACACCCTGATCCATGGGCTGCAATTTACTTGTGGTATTGGCGGGTAAGTACAATAATGTAACATAGTCTAATTTGGGCATATTGTTGTGAGCTGTGCAGTTGTCGACAAACATAATGATTTTTCGTTTTTGGGCCCTCATATCGGCGTTCAGTTTTTTAACCAATCTGCAAATAATTCAGAAGTCATCCACGCCTTTTTATTGTTTTGATAATGAACAGGCAACGTTTTAATACCTTTGAAGCATCTGGGGCTCTTAGATTTTCCAATTAAAAGAAGTGGCAGTTTTTCAGTTCCTGACATATTTGCACTTACAAGTACAGTCACCCGATCTTTACTCAATTTACCACCACGGCAAGACTGACCTTTGAACGTAAATGTTTTATCCGGTAGACACTTGTAGAATAAGCCTGCTTCATCGGCGTTGAATACGTCATCGGGGGAATAATCGTGTACTAAAGCTGGAAGGTTTTTAATCCACTCATTAATAATAATAATAATAATAATAATCATTTTATTGCCTTCCAAATACATAAAAAGAAAAGAAACCTTCTGTATAACATATTTCGTTAGATGGCAAAGGGTATAGATTCAGCGGAGGTTAAGAGCCTACAGCAAGCCATAGTGACTCTTAACGCTGGTTTACAATCCACCCCTATATATACACTTGACAATCGATTACACTTTATTCTATCCTAGCGGGTACATAAAACACGCACATGAACAATTATAATAAGGTGAAAAAAAAAAAAATACAAAACATAACTACATTTTAATAATTACATTCGTTATTGTCCTCCGAGTTGTTCTCGCCACAAACATTTTTGAATGCGATATCGTTTCTTTTCTTAAATCCCTCCAACCACCCATTTTGCATTTAATGTAGACTAATCTGGACTTTACAGTATCTAATTTAAACGAATATATTCGAAGATATTACAGATTTAAAATGCACGAATCGTGTCGTCGGCAGGAGTATCTGAAATCCACCCGTGCGAAGCCAGGGCGGGTCGCTAGTATAATATAAACAAAACAATCTGTGAGAAAATTATTATGCACAGTTACTTAATCACCTTAATAAAATCAAAGTCCGTCAAAAAGCGCCAATTGATTAACTTTTTGGCGTTTTGTACTTTCTGTTTTTTTTTTATGCAAGTAATGAAGTCTGACTTTCATATAGTCATCAATTATTGCTTTTATAATTAACTCTGTGGTTTAAAGTGACTGGCTGTTCTCTAGAATGTTCATATAGTATTTGAAAAATATCGGTGTGCAAAAATGACTTTCATATTAGTGACTTCATACTACTGAATTCATTACAATAGTAAAGCGATGTGTTCCTTTCTCTTTAACGTGATTAAAATATTCTGATTTTAAACTAACAAGAAACAAATCACGCGAAGGAAAAACTAGCCCATCCATATTTTTTATATTTATGAGTTTATGAAAATCTAACTTTTCATATGATAATAGCGCATCTTCACTTATTTCACATTTTAATTTTTTTCTTGCCATATTTTAGGCTGAAATATATCCCACTACTTGATCGGAAATTCCACTTAATATATTATTTTTTAAATCCAAACTGTTTGGTAAAATTGTACAGTTCACGTCATACTGACTTACTGACGAATGTTCATAAATGTCTTCTTCGCGACCACTAGTTTCATTAATATTTTCTAAAGGTCGAAAAGAATTTAGAATAAGAAAATTGTCCAAAGGAATACAGTTTCCTGAAAAAGAACTTCGCAACTCCAAGTGATTTTTTTTGTATAAGTATACCTTTAATTTGTTGGGCGTTAGGGTTATTATTATGCCCCCCGTGCTGTCTCATTTTACGAAAAACAACTCTATGTGGTCTTGGCTTAACCGATACGTTGATATATGACTCATTAATTGATTTTTTTCGACATATTCCTCATTCAAATACGTAAGACTTTCAATATCAACCAAAAATCCAATAAACCCTGTCCTACATTTAGACTCAGAAGTTATCATTTTTATTATTATATTTATATTTCCTTTTTTTTTGTTCTTTTTATTTTATTATAAATCTTTAAGTTTTTAATATATTATTTAACGTATTTGAGCAGAATTTTCGCGACATAATGCAGTTTTGTATTGATATGCTCGCGAATTAAAGATATCGAAGAGATCATTGAGATTATTTAAAAAAATTAAGGTGTGGGCAATAAGAATTTTTGAGTAATTGTGTACAGAGTCCTAGTGATTTCGCTACGCTCTTGCTTAACAACTGATCAGCTCAATGAACTTTCATAATTTGATTTCTGAAGTACATGTGACATTCAGTTATCTTATTCGCAAATTTTGCGTATTAATTTTAACATATAACATGCGTCAAGAAATATAGCCACTTTATTATTATTATTCGATGGATGGTCGAAAGTAGTTATAAGTGAATTACATTACAATAACATACAATACAATAACATTACAGAAATTACATCCGAGGTTTTCTGCAACAGCAATGTTAGCTGCACAACCGTCAAATGTAATTGCAATGACGTCAACACCAACTTGAAAGCATTTCTCCAGACAAGTTCTAATCAAATTGACTCTAAGATCTCTTGAGAGACCATTTATAAAAAAACTTGCCGAGTGGTACTTTCCAATTTTGAGTATTAGAAACAAGCATCATCACATATGCTTCAGTTCATTCAGTTGCTAATTCATTACTCTGACCTAATCCAACGTCAACTAAGCCCAAGGTTTTGCGGCCATTCCAAATTCCTTGTTTCCGAATCGCCATTTCATCGATAACTAAAGTGGCTAAAATCCTTCCATTCGCACTTTTAGATTTAGGCTTCTTAAAAACCTGTCTGTGAAACACGGTTCAGCATGAATATTTTCATACCATTTAGCTATTGTGCGATGATATGGTAAAATATTATTAAATTTACTTAAGCAGGAGAGTAATAATGTAAAGTTAATGAAATGTTTTTTAGAGCTGGTGTAAATTTATTGCGATTTTTTGATTTACAACAATACAGACGTAACAATTGCTAAAAACTTTCATCCGCGTCTTCAGCTTTTATAGTTTTAATTCATGAAAGACCAAATTTATTTTCTTTTTTAATTTTTTTAAAGTTGCCTTCAGAGTAATGTTTTTTTTTTTTAAATTTTCATTTTGGCGGTTAACTTTGAGGAGGTCTGTCTTATACTGTAACTGTATTTTTCTTTTGAGTAAAACTTTTCCTTGGACTATCGAATATAGACTTATTATCAGAAATAAATACATAATGAAGCGGTGATTCTTCCCTGTCATCAAAAGCGGTGATTAGCAGTGGCTGAAAAAAAAGAGGAATTGAAAGTAATAATATAAAGTCGAAATATACCTGAAAGGCTGGAAGAGCGGCAGCTGTAATTTTACGTCTCCCTGTTTTTGTAACAAAGATGTCATTTTGTGTGAAATGATCAGAGCATTCTTGTCTACAATTGGTCGGTAGCCAGTGATCCTCCCTTCGTTCAAGTTCAATTAATTTAATTCATTTTTCTTTAACTCCCCGATCTCGAGGGAAACTAAAATGGACAAAAAAAATATCGCATAATTTGTAGCCAAGATAATCTCTTGAAGTATAAGGTGACTGAGTCAAAACACGACTGCTTGATTCAAATGTTTAATGCATAATCCTTATGTACTAATACAATGTTGTTTTATATAGCTACTTCATTAACCTCGGGGATGAGAAAAGATAAAATAATTGAAAATTCGGTACGCGCATACAAAATTTCACATAAAACAGCATTTACAATTTATCTGAACTTTATCTAATTAACAAACCTCTTTGTTCTATCTTTGTGCACTATAACTACTTTTTTTATTCCTTAAAATCTTAACATTTACCCCTAAATCTTCCAGAACCTTAAAAGGTCCTTTAAAAATGCAGTCTAACTTACGAGCATCTTAATTTTTATCTAAAATTAAGCCATTTTCATCGTAGGATACAGGATTTATCATAATATTTTTTCCTTCTTTCCTTACAAGTTAACAAATTGTTTCTTGCATCTTCTTAAAGCTACTTGCTACTTATATCGTAAAACTAAGTAATAACTATTAGGATTATAAAGTGGTTCTACATCGTGTACATTTAAATTGTTTGGTAAACGACACTGTCTGCCGAACACAAGTTCAAAAGGTGTATATTTAGTTTGCGTATTAACACAAGTATTATAACTAAAACACCAGAATGGTATCCAATGTGACCACGGATAAGTCGCATTATTACTAAAAGTTCTTAAAAATGCTCCTAAATGTTTATGAGCTATGTCTAGCGAACCGATTGATTGATGATGGATACATTTCCACTGCATCAATGAACCGTTTTATCTTCCTTATCATCTAAAATAGGTATTAACCCACACGCAGTTCTAATATCGAAATCCATTTTTTCTAAAATTATTTTAGGTAAAAAACACAAAATAGATATTTAAGAATATAAATTCTAAATGTTATCGTAAGTTTCAGTTATTAAATTAATTTTCGATTGCTTTTTTAGTTTTCTTTAAAGTTAAAAATATTTTCTCACTTTCTCCTAACAATTTCCTAGCCTCTTGTAATTTATTTGACGCGAATGTACCCTTATATCTGCTTTGACCTTTCTTTATAAGATAATTACGTATGTCTAATAGGCCTTTGTATAATTCTAATAAACTTTCGAATAATAACTATATAATAAACTACAATAGTAACGCCATATGATATTTCATTCGCTTCGATTCTAACTTTACTAACTTTAACTGAATTGCGCCTGGGCCGGGCCTTTATTCTACGAACTGTTGATTCGATTCTTATTTCACTTGCAATTATAAGAACTAAAATTAGTTATTTAAGAATAACTTTTACCTACATTTTTTAATGTTCTTATAATAAAAATATTCTTAATGTCCATACTAGTAGAAAAGAAAAGAAAAAAAACTAATAGAACACGTACTTTTCGATAAAGAACTATATTATAGAACCACACTACTTAGTTTCACTACGCACTTTTAGGCACTTTTTTTATTATACGTTTATTCTTTAATCAGCTCTCGACAGTCAGACATTTCCTTCTTCGTGCTCCTGTTCTTGCTCACGTCGTCCAGATAATCTATTGCGCACTCTTCGGAGGAATTCGTAGCTCACTCGCTGTTCTATCCATTTTCTATGCGTTTTCTTAAGTTTTAGGTATTCTTAGAGGATATATCAGCCGAGAGGGGCAGGGACATCACGTGATCAGTCGGAGACGCAATAACGTAGCGGGTGGAAGGGGCGACGTGGCGTCGATGCGACGGAGTGTTTTAGGAACTCTATTGAATTATTTACGTGTTCATTGATTTTGTACTTTGTTATTTAATTAATAATTAAATAGTCGGTGTGTAGTTCTGTTTTTCTTTTAAAAAACTAAATAAGCTTCTGATCCCTAAGAGTATATTATGACAATCACCGCAATAGCCATACGCACCAGAAACGTTATTGGAATGTTATTAATTTTCACGTGATTTTCCTGTTCGGAGTCAGAGGCACTATTATTTCCGACTGATGCATTTTGGGATATGATGACCTCCTTGTCCTCGTTTTTAGAGTAAGATTTTCCCATGATAACGTTGTTTTAAAAATAATACTGCTACTTCCATAGCGTAATAATTTCACTCTAATCATCTTTTAATATATTTAAATCGAAACACTTAAGGCACACAGGAATCCGCACGGTTTGCACTTTTAGTCCGTATGGCGAAGCCATAGTATTATAATAGTTTAGATCTGTACGCGGCAACGTGCTACATTAATTGTTTTACTACGTGCCGTCAAGCAACAATATTATATAAGGAAGCATAAATAATAGATTGTCAATTTAGCAATTTAAGTAAACAGTAGTTCATAGTTACCCCCACCTAAACCTGTCCATATTATTGTATATAAACTTTAGTTTAAGTTAAACAAATGAGTCATAATTAAATATTACAATCAACGTGTCGTCTAATTGTCTCCCTGGGTAAACACGCAATAGTCCGCTACGCGCTCAGTTCTCGGAACGCGCATGGCAAGGTCGCCATGAAGTATAAGGTGACTGAGTCGAAACACGACTGCTTGATTCAAGTGTTTAATGCATAATCCTTATGTACTAATACAATGTTGTCTTATATAGCTACTTCACTCTGTACTGTATAAAAATGTAATGATTCATTTGATATACATTTAAACTTGAAATTGAAGAAAATAGAAACAAAAGCCACAAATAACGAAGGTTATCGTCATTGCTATTTTAAAGTAAATATTATAAAAGTATTCAATTCCAGTATCACAAAAAACAACAGTGCCGTATAGAGATCGTTACCTTCAACTTTAAAAGTTCTGTTTTGTATATAATCTTTGGCAGCCGGCTGCTTCTCCACCCCTTACGCCTCTCCTTCGTTCCGCTAATCCGCTCGAGACGTGTGATTAAAATAAATTAAATTAAATTGTTTATGTGTTTCGGCTTATGTTTTTTTTAATTCCAAAATGAACACGAAGGCATAATTCAATGATTAACAAGAAAAAAACGTAAAATATTTTTTTAAGTGCGTTTCCACTCACTGCATGCACTAAGATACCTATTAATATTTATAATTTTTTTACGGCCCTTACGATGTGTTTCAAAAATACCCGCGTCCCAACCTAATACCACCCCCGACCCGGATTTGGGTTGCGACCTGAGGTTAAGAAACGATGAACTAGACAATCGAAGAACTATCCTCCTGGGAAAAGAATTCAAACCAGGGCGATAAAACCCGTTCAAGTAATAATTTATTTTTTATTTATCTATTGATTGCAGTGACAGTTGTCAATTATCGTATTAAAGTATCGTATTAATACACTCAAAAGCTCTTGCTGACGTGTCTGCGTCATTAGGAATTAGGTGAATTACTACAAGCGAATAAATAAAATTAAATTGAATACAAATGAATTACTACAAATTCAGAATGTTTAGAAAAATAGAAATCTAATGCTTGAACCCATCTTCCTCTGAAAGGAACAAATTTAAACACCAAAGTATGAGATGAGAGAGAGAGCTCTTGGCCAATTTTTTGCATTTCACAAATTTCCGAGCTAGTTTTTCGCAAAGTGAGCATCCTTATCGCTTTGAAAATAGCACCGCTTCCATACTATGTCTCCAACATTGAAGTCTACGGTTTTCCTGTGTAGGTTAGAATGTCGCGAACTTTGTTATTTTTATAAATCAGGGCACTTGTGCCTTCCTTTACAATAGAATAAGATTTTTGTGTTAGCACCCCTTCAGAGAATAAGTTTCTTCGTAAACATGGAACTTATAACACATCATTCAGTTCACTGGTCTCCCAGCGTTCATTGACAAATCTCTATATCAACACTTTTCCAATGCCAGATACTTCCACAGATTGATTATTTCCAAATGTCAATGGTTTCTGGTTACCTCCAAATAGTTCCAAAACAACAAACAAGTTAAATGTCATATAGGAAGAGGGCACCACGATCTAGAAGATCTCTGCTCCGGGTTCTAACCCAAGTTATTCTTTTCAGCATAATTTGTATTATTTTCTTCATAAATTGTTAACATATCTGCATCTTCTAATTGAGGTTTTCTATTTTTAGTCATGAATTTTCTTGGAGCACAACATTCTTTGGCGAGATGCCCCCGCTTTCCACACTAATAACATTCAAATCTATGTTTATATGCTTTATCATTCTGACTTAAATATTGCTCTCACTCGCTACTTGTGTTTTGGCTTCGTTTTCCATCCTTTATTAGCAACAAGTAGAGCCGTTGCCTGTTTCTCTTCACCTGCTAAGCTCGCCTCTTGATTTAACAAACGTGCAGTTAGCTACACACACACACACAAAATAGTTTGTTATATCAATGTCAATAAAGTGCTAATTTTATTAACATAATCAACTATACTTTTAGTTTTCTCAGGATTTTCTTTGGAAAATTCAATTAAAATAGGTCGACATAATGTTATAGATGAAGAAGCTGAATTTTACCGCAAGGTTTAATTTCCTGTCTACATCATTAAGGACGCTTCAGATGCACAAAGGAACATATAAATAAATTGGCGTCAGAAATCTATTCATCGATTTGTTGTAATGGTGTCGACTCTTTCCCCGTATATAAAAACATGTTGAGAACATAATATAAGATAAGATAATAATAGAATTTAGATTTAGCTAAAGCTTGTTTGTACGCCACTTGTTTCGAATCTGCAATTTTGAAATATACTCCTTGTAGTACCGATTCCAAAAATGTGTCTTTGATATTTGATGTAATATCATCATGTTGCTTCTTTAGAAATCTAGCTATTTCGTTGTAAGTACCCACAAAATTAGTTCCATTGTCAGAGTAGATCACTGCCGGTTTACCTCTGCGGGCAATGAACCGATTTAAGGCTGCAGTGAAGCCCTCAGAGCTAAGATCGGTAACAAGTTCTATATGTACAGCTCTCACTGCTAGGCAAACAAAAACTGCAATGTATGCTTTCTTGAGCTGACAGCCACGACCTTTCCTGTTCGCTATCATAATGGGACCGGCATAGTCCACCGCTGTATTACTAAAAGCTTGCAATCTTTGTAGAGGTAGATTGCCCATGATAGGCTGGTAAGTCTTACCTGTAAAATCTGAGGCGGGATATGCAATTTCTAGTAACCTTTCTACAAAGATTACGACCGTTCACTATCCAGAATTTGTCTTAATGTTGATAGCAACAGCTGTGGTCCAGCATGTAAACGAATTTTGGGATAATGTGTGACTAATATTTTGGTAATGTAATATAGGGTGCTTTGTGTTGTAATCATAGTGTGAGTTTGACAATCTGCCTCCTACTCTTATTATACCTGAATTGTCAATAAATGGATTTAACTTAAGAAGTTTATCTTTAGGAGACAGTGGGCGTTTGTTAAGTAAACATAAGTATTGTTCACAATATGAATCGCGTTGCACTTGTTTACATAATATTTCTAACGCGATATTTAGCTCTGTGACAGTCAAAGGACCTGATTGTTTATTGCCTGAATGTTTACAATTAAAAATAAATCTTTTGATATAAGCTATAGTTCGTTGTAATTTACTGAATTCAGAAAACTTATTAAAATGGTTAATATTGTGACAATGTGGGTCATTTGTAGACAAATGACATGTACGTTTAATTTCTGGCAAACTAGCAATGTTCATGTTCTGTGGTTGTAAGGGCCACTGCATGTGTGTTTGATGAAGGAAGTGTGGACCTCCCCACCACAAAAGTGAAGATTGAAGTTGAGATACATTCAGCCCCCGAGAACCTATGTCAGCCGAGTTCATGTCTGTGGGAACATAATTCCATGAACTGGGGTCAGAAATGTTTGTAATATCATTAATTCTATTATAAACAAATTGTTTTAGCTTTAACTTGCATGTTTTTATCCAGCCTTTTTTATACTATAGTTGAGTCACACCAAAAAAATACAGAGTCAACTTTTAAACGCAGTACTACCTTTTTCATCAATCTGCAGCGAGAGTTGCACCACAAAGCTCCAACTTAGGCATAGTCAATCTCTGCTTGAGTGGCGCTACTCTGCTCTTTGCAAGTAGAAAATGTAAAAAAAATATAGAAGACTAACTGAACCCCGCGGTGTTACCCGCTGTTATTATTATAGCGCGAGTAACGCCGCGGGACAAAGTTAGTCTAAAAAAAGTAGCCTAAGTTACTCCCTGGATCATTAGCTACCTGCCAGTAAAAGTCCCGTCAAAATCCGTCCAGCCGTTCCAGAGATTACCCGGAACAAACAGATAGACAGACAGACAGACAGACGGACAGACCGACAGACAGACAGACAGACAAAAATTTTTTAACTACATTTTTGGTATATGTACCGTATATACATACATATGGATTTATTAAAAAGCGGTTATTTAATATTACAAACAGACACTCCAATTTTATTTATTTGTATAGAAGAGTAGGCCTTAATGGAGGCAGCAGAATATGCGTACAATTCTACCTTAACACATGAATCACACAACACTCTACGAGGGATTTCAGTTTTGGTGATTTCATGCCATTGCGACTCAACTTCAGCAGGTACTGATCATCCCATATAATATTCTTAGCCCATAGTGTTTGTAATATGAGTTTTTCCTGTAACATGCGAAGATTAATTAAACCAAGCGGGTCAAACACTTCAGCAATAGTAGATAAAATAGTGCGTTTATTTGTGCTGGGCTGATTTGGTATTTTATTTATTGCAAATAATAGTGTGTCTTTCTTACATGCCCAAATTAAACCTAGTGTTTTTGCATACTCGTGTTTATTTAAGTTTAATAGCTCAACCGTGTTGCTTTCAAGAACAAGTTCATCTAGGATAGAAGGTTGATTAGACCGCCATTTCCGTAAACGGAAACATGCGCCCTCTAATGTTTGAATTACACCTTTACATCTTCATGACCTGAATTATAATCGTCAACGTAAAAATCGTGTAAAATTGTTTCACGTGTAGCCTCATTGGTGCATTCTTGACCCAATTGTACAAGACATCTTGTTGCGAGATACGGCGTTGATGCTGTCCCATATGTGACAGTATTTAATTGATACTGTCACATATGATACTTTTGTGGTGGGGAGGTCTTAGGAACAGTATTATTGTGTGCACAGCCTACAGGAACTGAGCCTACAACGCTCTTCATCATGCCCTGCTCGCAAACAATTTGTGCATAGATTTAATTGTTTAATTCGTTCTATACGCCTTTCAGTTGGCATAGATTTTAATTTGGTACATTGGTAAATTGTATGAGTGTTTTTGCATACAGGACATTTAAATAGCGCTTGGTTTTGTGTTTGTTGATTCACTACAAAGGTTTTGGGGCGGTTAGGAGTGATGTCGCTGTGTCTCCGGAATGATAGTTGTTTTGGTTGTGTTGTTGACTTTTCCACAGTCTCTAGTAAGTCAGCACGGTTTTTTAAAAATGTAGTGAAGTCCTTTAAGGTAGGTAATCTTGTGAGATTATTGCGTTCCTCTTCCCAGTCACGCAGTGTGCATGAGTCTAACTTACTAGTTACCATGTGTATTATGATAATGTCCCAGTGTTCTGTAGGTAGATTTAGTGTTTTTAATGCCCTTAAGTTTCTATTTACAGACTAGCGGCCCAGGAGAGCTTACATAGCGAGAATCGTATTCAAAAGGCGAAACTCGGAGCATTTGTTTACACTAGGCGACCATTATTATTGCCTGGAAGAAATCGCCGCTCGCATGCGAGAAACTGCTTGAGTAAAAGACGCTTTATACAATATTTTGATACTAGTAATTATAGTACACCAAATGAATATCTAATTCCTCAAATTAACAAAAAAGTTCCCAGGTTATTTAAAGATGAAATGGGTGGCACACTAATTACTGAATTTATTAGTTTGAGATCAAAGTTATATTCTTTAAAAACGACTGATAGTATAGTTAAAAAAGCAAAAGGTATTAATCTAGTGTGGTCCACGATTTAAGAATAGATGATTATCAGAATGTTTTATTTAATAAAGAAGTAGTCCATCGAAAAAAATATTCTCTTCAAATCCATTAAGCATGAAATATTTACAAAAAGTGTGAATAAAATAACACTCTCCGGTAATGACGATAAACGAATAATATCAAAATGTAATATTGCAACCCACGCATGGTTCAAAGCCAATACATCTTACATCTTCTTCTACAACATCCATATGTCTTGCTACATTACTCTTCCATTTATTAAAACTCTGAATCCAACATCTGAATATCCAATTAATACTCCTTGTTCTCCTTTCTTATCCCACTTTGATTTTCTCATGTCTTCTGGTATTCTCACGAATACTTTACTTCCATATAATCTTAAAGTTTTTGCTGTTGACTTCTGCTCGAAGAATATCTCATATGGTGTCTTTCTTTCAAAAGTATTAGTCAATGTCCGGTTTTTTATGTATGCTGCTGCTTTTACAACTGCAGGTCAATAAAGCCTATCAACTTTAGCTTCTGCCATTAGGCATCTAGACATGTCCATCATTGACCGATTAAACCTTTCCGCTGTGCCATTTAGCTCATGAACATATGGTGGACATGATTTTATTATTATTCCTGTATCTCTTGCAATATTATACATTTCCTTGTTCAAATATTCGGTCCCATTATCACATCTCAATGTTTTTAGTATTTTTCCTGTCAAATTTTGAACTTCACTTACATATGTTTTAAATTTTTTTTTACCTGATCCTTTGACTGTATACAATAAACTTTTGCCAACTTACTATAATCATCAATAAACGACACAAAATATTTTTCCCCATTGTTACCTGTAGTTCTGTGTGGACCATTTACATCAGAATGTACTATTTCTAAAATTTTAGGTGCTCCTCTTCTATCACTTTTAAATGGTAAGTTATGCATTTTGTTTTCCAAACATATTTACATTATAAATATTCAGTTTCTAGTTGTTTTGGTAATCCTTCGAGTAATTCATCTTTACACATAATATTTAAACAATTAAAGTTGACTGATAATTTTGTGGCCATATTTCTTTGTTTACAAAACATGTCAATTTGTAGAAATTATTATCTTTTTTTTGCAATGGCAATAAGTTCTCTCTTACTATTATAGATTTGTGTAAAAAGTTATTGAATTGCAGTCTGTAATTTTTGAGTAGCTTAATAACTTAGCTTTTATTTCTTTCACGTAGAAAACATTTTTTAATAAAACTTTACATTTTCTACCATAAACTGGAAAGTACATGGACATGTATTTAGTACACTCAGACAATTTTCTACCAAATCGATTCAGACTAATGAATCGATTTAAGTCTTCAAGTTCGATTTAAATTAGAGTATTCGATCGGCCATCTTACACAGTTTGAGTCAAACCGGATCTTGGCCATCCGAAACCCACTAACTGACAGATTCCGATTAGTACAATTTTGCGTGAGCGAGTGACTCGGCTCAGACCAGGTTCACCCCGTGCAATATTTTGCAGTGGATCAGATCGCACCGGACGAACTCAAACCAGCCCAATAAGACCAGCATGAGCAACCATGAGAATTAAAATGAAATTAATCTATCACTTTATCGGTAAGTTTAGCATGCGGTTAAATTATTAAATAAAGTAAAATTAATGTACAATTAAATAAAATTAAAATAAACCTAGAACGAAATTAAAATAAAATTACAGAAACGTTTTCTTTTATATTATAAAATCAGAATATAATTGAAATAGAATTATAATGAAATTGTGATAAATTAAAATATAATTGAAGTAAATCAGAATGAATAATTTATTTTCAAAATTAATTAAAAAAACACAAACAAACTGAAAACAATAAGACTATAATAATTTTAACATTGGAATTGAATTTAAATGGATTAAAATAAGATAAAAACAATTCAAAATTCATAGAGTAAAGTAGTGATAAACTAGTGCTAAGTATTTATCACTAGGAACCAAGTCTAATTAAGCAATCATAATGCAGCGAAAAATCAAAATGAATTCAATCTGTTTACCAGGTATAATCATCAGGTCAGAGCAAATAAAATGCGTTAAATTAGATAGACTTGACTCAGTAAATTAAATCAGTTTAGATTAAAATAAAATAAGTAAAAACAAAATAATCTATACAAATAAATAAAATTGGAGTGTCTGTTTGTAATATTAAAATAACCGCTTTTTACTATATGCGTACGTATGTATACACGGTACATTTACCAAATAATATGTTAAAAAGATTTTTGTCTGTCTGTCTGTTTGTTCCGGGTAATCTCTGGAACGGCTGAGGTTTATACCCAGCTCTTGTTCACAGTTATGGCGCTGAATCACGAATCTCGGGCAGCTCCTGATGAGGTGCTCCACGGTCTCGTCCGTGACCCCGTCGCAGACACAGCCCGGCGATTCCGCGAGCCGGAATCTGGACAGGTATGCCCTGATGCCCCCGTGACCAGTGAGGAACTGCGTCCTGATGTTGATGTGGTTGCAATTCCCGAATATTTTGTAGGCCTCACTTACGTTCTTGAGGAACATCTTAGTGGTACCCCCAGTAGATGCCTCCTCGTATCTTTTTTGCCATCTCTCTGTGGTAGATGACCTAATCAGACGTTTTGCCATTGACACAGGGAAATTAGAGTATCGGGGGGCCCTTTTGTCCTTTAGTGCTCCTTCTTTCGCCAGCTCGTCGGCTCTCTCATTCCCCGCCATTCCTGCGTGCGCCTTTATCCAGTACCACTGGATTTTACCACCCCTCTCTTCCAACTCAGACAATCTGGCTTTTATGAGGTTCGCGATCGGGTGCGGTCCGCCCCGCACACTCAAAACATGTCCATGATAATTAGAATAGGAAATACTTGGTATTCGTTGCAATATTTTTCTAAAAAAAAATATTTAGTTTGATACAAAGTTTTTGAATAAACATAAACATTTTGAAATTTTAAACCATTTTCATGTAGTAGGAGACCTACAATTAAATTATTTTTTGCACAATTCGACGGACCGCAAATTATAGATCGTATTGTGTTAGGTAACAATTTACTATGACGAAAACCCGACTTAGAAAAATCATCGCAAATTGTATGTATCAACGTGCAGCGACTGTGGTTGTTTGATAACTTTCTTGATAAATGAGCAATAGTGGGGTAGAATGCCAAATTTTCTTTTAACTCTTGATGCATTTCCTTGTGTTTTACCTAACATGGTGGTAGAAATAGTTTTTCTGGTAGGCAATTTATATAATGGCTGGAGTTCTTTAAATACATTAATCCAGAGGGGATGTTCCACTATTGACAGAGGTGTGCCTGATACGTAAATAGCCTTTGCAAGTAATAAATTAAAATTTTCTTTATTTACTATTGTAGTATTTACTGAAGATGCATTGCCCTCAATCGACAAACTCGATTCCGAATCAAGTCTTATATTTTCTTTGTCAATCGTTTGTAGTTGTGCTGTCACTGGTAGCAAATCCTGAAGAACTTTGTGACGCCATTGCATTGATTTTCAACTGTTGTTTGTAGTTTTCAGGTCAATTGAGTCGACTAATATCAAAGCCGGCAATGTGGCTTTTTGACAATTATTGGTAAATCATTAAAAACGAATCATTGACTTTGTATTCCATTGGCAGTAACAAAACTCTTTTGAATGACATCTTAGGTAAATAACGGGTTAAGTTAATGCTCTATTTCACCAATAATCATTCTATAGCATTATTTATTACCATTTTAATGTTGCATATTTCCGACTTTGATACAATTTTTTAAGAATGCTGTCTTTGATATTGAATAAGGCGCAGATAGTAGTTTTTGATATTAAAGACGCCATTTCAGAATCAGGGTTGTCAAACAAGCATGGAAAAACTTTTACCGATTTGAATAATAAATAATAATGCCAGATAGTTTTAAAAATCTTTAATTATTCTGTTGTAAAATATAAAATCATATGCGCATGTCATTGACCTCTTCCAAGGGCTCCTCGCAATAATGTTCCTGAAATTCAAGAGCGGTAAGATTGGCCTGTGTTTCTAATATATCTTTATAAACAGATAAAGCTTCTATTCCCCTCCATTCTGGGCCGAAATGTTTTTGGAGTAATTTGTTAACATCAGCCAATTTATTTTTATTTACGGGCGTTATATTAGGCAACGGTCTAGGTATCATATTACTAATAGTTTTATTACGTTGACAAATATTTTGTGATTTGCCAAGATCATTTTCATAGTAAAGTTCTCCCCTTACCAGAACATTGCCGGATACTTTAGACCGCCTTAGAATAAATCGTTTGCATTCTTTGAATGAGATATTCCATGACATAGTTGGTTTTAAAACCGACTTTACGGCATCTCGCCAATTGAAAACTGGACAATCACTCCCAAGCCTTATCACTGTTGATGTTTCACCTAAAATGTCTTTTATTACGTCAGGATGCAACATTACATCCATTTTCCGCATTTTTTTTCTCAGCATTGCCAAATTGCCGGTCAGCAGGCATAAACGAGTGTCCTGTTACTGGAAACACCAATTCGATTATTTTAATATTCTGATGACCAGAATGTTGAATCTGCGACCAAGCGAATGTTAGTAATGCCGGTCAAATTTGTATGATTTAGTATATGCGTAATAGCTGAAGCTACTAAGATCGAATCTTTATTGAATTCATTTTCCATGCAATAATAGGTAAACACACGCTCTTTGCTTAAGCTATTTTTTTTGGCTATTGGCTATTATGGTTATATTATGGCTATTAGACACACCCTCCACCACAGTAAAATTAAAAAAATATAATTGGCGCTAATAATATGCCATTTGGTCAGGCAGCTTTGGCAAGGGCATATTTTTTGGCAATCAAAAGATAAAATCTTAAGTGCATCCGAATTATCTTTAAGTTTTTCATAAAATGCTCTAGCCCTTTCTTCTCAGAGTGCACATTCTTCTCTGTCACAAGAAAAGCTTTTTTGTCAGGATCTTTTTCAGAAGCAATTTTTTCAGTCAGCTCTAAACACTTTGAACATACATCTGTTTTTGGCGTTCCAAAGCCTAAATTATAGCAAGAATAAAAAATGTGCCGGAAATACGACTGCTTAACAGCGCTATTAAAATACTCACTGTCTTTGTAAATTTTGTACAGCTTGTTGATGTTCAAATTTGAGGGTAAATATCTTTCATTATTGTTAATGTGGCACATTTTAGTGCTTTCGAATTATGGGTGCAGACTTTATCTGGCAATGATTTCACTAAGTATCTAAAACAAGAAAAACAAATTAGACAATATACCCACTGTAACCAGAAAAGACAACCCTAGGGGACCCCTAGGCCAGGCCTAGACCCAGCTAGATATACCAGTGCCACCGCCGGTTCCCGCCGCCACACGAGCACTACGCGCGTTCTCTGCCAGTTCCATCGCCTTTATCAGCGTAAGGCTCGCGATATCCTTCGTGAAGAGCTTCTCTCTATCAGGCCCAGGCAGCATCCTCATGACAAATCTATCCCGAAGAGCTTCTTGCACGTTCGAGAACCCACAGTTGTCAGACCGCGTAACCTCGCGGCCCATTGCGCATACGTCTCCCCTTCCTGCTGCATTGCCGCGTAAAACTTGTACCGTTCGCCAAACCCACACCGCTTTGGGGTGAAATGTTCATCCAACAGCTTAAGTATGTCGTCGTAAGGTACGTCCTGCAGCTGCCTCGGCAACGCCAGATCCACCGCCAACTTGTGTGTGCCATCTGCCAGTGCGCTCAGCAAGATCGCTCGTCGCTTCGATCCCGTGATGTCGTTTGCCACGAACCACTGTTTAATACGACATTTGTAAGTCTCTCAAGACTGTAAATTGTGGTCAAATGTCGGTAAAATTCCAAATACTTGGCCGGACATCTTTACAATATTTTTTTTTAAATGTGGGTCCTCGTCGCCAATGTTACGTACGGGGTATAAACGAGTGAAAGACTTGCTTACTAGTAACGCATTGACGTTTAATCGTACGAACACTTATTGGTGCGTAGGCACACGCACACATACTTAACAGTTTTTAATAGTATTTTAATGAAAAAAAAGTAAAACTAAAACACAACTACGACAGAAAACGATGCTGAAAAAGTATGAAACAAGTTAGCATATTTAAAATGTTTTGGTGCCGTTATCATATTAATTTCTTTGCAAAGTATATTTTAAATACCATAGAAATATCACAATTATCGAATAAATACGGACAAAGTCACTAAAAAATGCTAATAATATAATATATGTATTTTTGAAATGTACAAGTAACGCCCTTTTCAATGATGATACCAAACACGGCATATTCATCTCATTTTTTTCAATACAGTACTCGTATTTTATGTCGGCTAGAAGGCGCCACATTAGATTAAGTGACACGTTATATATTTGTGTGTATGTATGTATATATATGTATGTATTTTTGTGTGTATTCTTGGACATATCGTTTTACTTCATTTTTAGTTTGTTTTGTCTATTTTAAAGTATAGTGCACCTTTACATTCATTTCCACACCACCTGAAGGTAGACTGTTAGAGAATGCCTATGGTATTAAGTCCGCCATTGTACATCTTGTGCATAAAGTTGTAAAATAAATAAATAAATATATGGCCTATAACCAGCAGACGATCAAGATGTATTGTTGGTGTAATATTATTAGTTGTAATAAAACTAATAGCTGAGGTCTTCAGGAGGTATATTTTAAAGATCTTACAAGGACTTCTTAATATTAGTACAATTAGTGTGTTTCGTGTCAGGAGTCCAAAGCCAAAAAAGACAGAGCCCAGGAAGGTTGTCAATACGATCTGTCATTGTCATTTTGACAATGACATTAGAGACGTTCTCTAATACATCATCCCCTTTTAAAAAACAAAAATATTCTTAATCTCCTCATTCCTTTTTAAAACAATACTATATTCCTGTGAAACAGGATTCTTTACATTTTAATTATACTAAATTTATACATTAAACAAATTAAGTCTATATTCTTTCAACAAAGTTAACATTTTAAATACACTACCATTACACATTCAACAAATAAATTTAAGTTATTTTAACAAAGTTAACATTATAAATGTTTACACTACAATTACACATTCAACCAATGAGTACCTCACTCCGTGAAACACCAAGTCTATGCTGGACGAATGTAGAAAGAGGTTCTTGCATAGTTCACATTATTTTTGTCTCTTATGGTATATGACCTGTTTCCATTTACACCAACAATTTTACCTTCTAACCATATATTTTTTTGTACTTCTTTTTTTAACCATATATTTTGACCACAAACAAATTCTTTTTAAAATCTACTTGTATTATTATAATTTTTAATATTCCTGTCCACTTGCTTACTAAACTGATATTCTACATTATTATTTAATTTTGGTTGTAAATATTTATGTGAAGTTATTAATTTTTTTCTTAAATTTCTATTCATTAACAATTCACAGGGAGAAAAACTTGTTCCAGCCACCGGTGAAACTATACTTTAATAAAGCTATTCTAAAATCTGTGTTATCTTCATTACATTTATACATTATTTTCTTAAGCTGTTTGTACCCCTCTCTCAGCCATCCCATTTGACTGTGGATATCTAGGACTAGTGTAAATATACTTAAAACCCCTTTCTTGAGCAAACATTTTACATTCTCTGGAATCAAATGGTACATGTTCTGACACTATCTCAGAAGGAACACCAAAGTTACTAAATAAATCCAGTAAGCTATTATTAATTGCACTAACACTTTTGTTACTAAGAAACTTAATATCTAACCACTTAGAGTAATAATCATATATTATCAAATAACTTTTTCTTTTAAACTCCATAATATCAATACCTAACTTTAAAAATGGTAAACTAGGAACTGAATGTGAGATCAATGGTTCTTTTATATTATTATTTTGATATGTTTGACAGGGAAAACATTTTTTAACAAATTCCTCAATATGACTAATGTGAGGCCAATAATATAATTTTCGAGCTAATTCTTTCATTTTAGACATGCCAATATGCCCTTCATGTAATATATTTAATGTTGACATTCTTAAGTTTTTAGATACAATTAACCTTTCTTTATAAAATACTAAATTACTGTCAAATGACAAATCATTCTTTAATTTGTGAAAACTATGTAAATGATCCGGTATACTAGGCCAACCATTTTTAATAAATTCTATTAATTCTATCAACTCACTATCTCTTGAACTTTCGTTAATTAAATGAGACTTTTGTTCCTCTGTGCACTCTAAATTCTGTGTAAGGCCCACACAATGTATAACCTCAAACATATATGACTCATCAACATTATTATTACATTCTTGGTATGAACGAGATAATAGGTCTGCTATATACATGAATCTACCCTGTAAGTATTTAAATTCTATATTATATTTTAGTAATTTAAGTTTTAATCTTTGTAATCTAGGTGATGGTATCTCATGTAAGTGTTTCTTTAATAAACATACTAATGGTTTATGATCATTAATAATAGTTACTTTTGAGCCATAAATGAAATAATGAAATTTTTTAGTGGCCCACACTACACTTAACAATTCCTTCTCAATTTGTGAGAAATTTCTTCCTGACTGTGTTAAACTACGAGATGTAAAACAAACTGGCTTATTATTTTGGAATAAACAACAACCTATGCCATCCTTCGATGCATCGCATTGTACTACAATAGGCAACTTACTATTAAAATTCTGTAATATTGGAGCTTCCGTAATTTTTTTCTTAAGATCATTATAAACATTTTCATGAACTTCAGTCCAAATCCACTCAGCATCCATCCATAATAAATGTAAGTGGTGATGCTATATTTGCCATATTAGGTATGAATTTTCTTAAATAACTTACCATTCCAAGAAAAAATTGTAATTGTTTTTTATTAGTAGGACTTTCATATTTAAAATTGCGGTTACTCTATCTGGGTCTATTTTCATGCCTTTTTCAGAGAATAGATGACCAAATATTTTACTTCTTTTAATTTATACTGAAATTTGTTTTTATTAAATCTGACATTATGTTCTAACGCTCTTTCAAAAACTTTCTTTAATATTATATCATGTTCCTCCACGGTGTCGCTACATATTAATAAATCGTCGCAATAGACTATTACACCAGGTATATCTCCAAAAGCCATTTCACTATACCTTTGAAATATTTCTGGAGCTACTGACAAACCAAATGGCATTCTTAAAAATTTGTAACGCCCATAAGGGCTATTAAAAGTACAAAGATCATTTGAATCTTCACTTAATACTATAAAATCCATCTGACAAGTCTAGTACTGAGAAACACTTCTTATTACACAACTTAGACACAATTTCATCTATCGTAGGTATCAAATAATGTTCTCTTATTAACACATTATTTAGATCCTTTGGATCTAAACAAATTCTTAATGAACCATCTTTCTTTTCAATAATAACTAAATTGCTTCCAAATTTTTTCGGGTGCTCGACTCTCGCAATGACTTTGTGCCTCACTAGAGCTTCCAACCTGTCCGCGAGGCGCTTCATTAGTGCATTAGGCACTCTCCGTGGCGGTCTCACTACAGGCTGCACACCAGGTTGAATGCGTAGCTGCAGAGGACTCTTCAATTCACCAACACCCTGAAATAGTTGTATATTCATATTAATAATTTTTTCCTTAGTACTATTACATCAACTCTGAGCTTTGATAATATTAATATTATTATTATTTAAGAAGTTGAGGTCTATTAATGCTTTTAGACCTAATATCGGTCTAACTTGCTTCTTTAACATCAGAAATTCTAACTTTACTTACTCTTTATTAATATTATTATAAACTTTTAATATTATCTTTCCAATTGGTATTATTTTACCACCCCCAAAGACCTCTATGAATGTTCTAGTCTCAGAAAATTTAATATCATCATCGACTATTTTTTGAAGATCCTTTAAACATATTACATTCACTTTAGCCTCTGTATCACATTTAAAAGACACTTTTTATTTTCAACTCTTAATATCTCAATCCACTCGTTATTTTTTAAATCTTTGTTGTAAACTAGTCATAAATCATAAATATAATTATGATGTGTATTTTCATTAATGTTATGTACTTTTTTATCACCTGTACACCCTATGCTGTAAAGATTAAATTTATGGCATTTGTTACACTGTATTCCATAGGCAGGGCACTGCCTAGGACCATGTTCCGTATTACATTTTTTACATTTATAATAGTTTTTATTAAAATTGCCTTTCATATTATTGCTCTTATTTGCATTATTGATTTTATGATGATATGAGTTGTTATGATTATTATTAAATGGCCTATTCGTATACTTAGCTTTATTATCAGATGTATGTTGCTGAGACGACTTCGATGTGTGCATCGCATGAACCTCCTGGTTAGACAACACCTTCAAATGTTCTCTGGACAGCTCTGCAGACCAACAAATGTACACTGCCTTGGTCATCGTCAAGTCTTTTATTTCAAGGAGCTTCTGTTGCATCCGTTGCTGTTTGACACCGATAACAATCCTGTCCCGAATCATACGTTCTTTCTGGTCTCCAAAATTGCAATTTTCAGCCATCTTTCTGATTGCAGTATAGAATGCATCGAACGATTCACTATCTTCTTGATTACGCTTGTTAAAATTGTAACTGTTTATCACCTCATGCTGTTTAGGCTTAAAATAATCTTCAAAAATATCATATAGCTCCTCCAGTTTCACCTTATCATCTTTCTTAAGTACATTGAAATACAGTTCTTGGGCTTGTTGTCCTATGCAGTTTAATAATATTGCTGCTTTCCTGGTTTCGGCTAATTTTTTGAAGCCGGCCGCCATCATGAAATTTTTAAAGCTTTGAAGAAATCTTTGCCATTGTGGATAGCAATTATCGATGTTGTCGAGATTTAGGCCCTTCGGCATCTTATACTCAACAGCACACGTCGTCATATTGTCCACGCCGACCTGTAATTTTTCCTCTTCCGACATTTTCCGAAAATATTCAATGTGCTTTCTTACCAATTTGCTCGTAGGTTTTTATCTGTCTGAATCCTACCGACTGCGCCATGTATTGTTGGTGTAATATTATTAGTTGTAATCAAACTAATAGCTGAGGTCTTCAGGAGGTATATTTTAAAGATCTTACAAGGAATTCTTAATATTAGTACAATTAGTGTGTTTCGTGTCAGGAGTCCAAAGCCAAAAAAGACAGAGCCCAGGAAGGTTGTCAATACGATCTGTCATTGTCATTTTGACAATGACATTAGAGACGTTCTCTAATACACAAGACGCTTCTAACGATACCTCATTTGTCCAGTGCTAATAAATAGTTAAGGAGCTATGAGGGCACAGATGAACATAAATAAATACATACATAGCCTGTCAATATTATAACTATACTATAAATATCCTTTGGCTTTGCCGTAGTCGGGTAAAAACAATAAAAATATACATATTTAATTTTCACCCAGCCAAAATACCCATTGAGTGGAATGTAATGAGTAATAACTGGGTTTTTACCCACTTATGGGTTATTAACCTGGGTGCTGACGCATCTCTAGTTTTAGGTCCGTCTGATTTTAGGTTCAGAATTTTGTTTTTATTAGCATGATTATAATTTTTATTTTAACCCAGCAAAATGGGTGTGATATGATTAAATCATTGTTATAATTAGTGTATATTGCATATGTGTATATTGTATGAATAAGTTATTATATGGGGATATATGTAAATGTGCCCGATTATGTTGATAACAACTTAAATAACTCTTATAATTAATTGCACCCTCAACTGCTACTGTCTCTCCGATACATTTTGATCCATCCTAAGGTTACCTTAAAGAGATTTCTCTTGGCAATAAGGCCGCCCTTTGTACATTACATTATATATTTGTAGTAACGAGATTGGGATAGCTAGAATGAAACCAACGAAATACGGCAACTCGGGGTTTATTCTTTTCTTCTTAAACTTAAGAATATTACTTAACACACATACGTCTTACGAATCATCCTTCCGCCATTCGTCGCCTCTCATTCATTTTACTGATCATTTACATATCATTCCTTGTACTGTATCTGGAATTTGAATCTTGTGTGCTTCGTGATTGATTAGGTGATGGAATATAGTTAACTCTGGAATCTCAATGGCCTCAAATAAAATATCGTTAATTACCTTTTCCGCAAAAAGTTTAAAAAAGTCCTTCAAAAATGATAACGTTCTGTGCAAAAGATTTTGCTGGTTATTGACCATTTTTCTTTTCTTCTTATTTACTGATACTGGTCTTGGAGGTGGATCCATTGAGCTAATCTAATATTTGTCTTCCTGTAAGTGCGCGTCCACAGTGCGGGCCTAGCGCGGTTGCGACGACGGGCACGAAATATTAAACATATGAAACCGCCGTATGCGTCCATAGTGTAGTGGCTAAGGCGGGCTCCTAGCGCGCGTACTTTTCAAACGTTCCTAAGGCGGGCTCCTAGCGCGCGTACTTTTCAAACGTTCCTATCCGTGCGTTATTAAATACCAAATGCGCATTCGATTGTTTGTCTAGCTGAAGATAATCTGATGTTAAAGCATTTTCTCTCATTATTGAGTACTCGCTCAGGATAAGGACGCATTAAATAATGTTTTAATGGATATGCTTC
Organism: Spilosoma lubricipeda; assembly: GCA_905220595.1. Taxonomy (NCBI): domain Eukaryota; kingdom Metazoa; phylum Arthropoda; class Insecta; order Lepidoptera; family Erebidae; genus Spilosoma; species Spilosoma lubricipeda. The sequence goes on from HG992294.1 coordinate 3,649,533, forward strand.
ATCGCCTACTAGGACGAAGGGTGCAAGGACTTCAGAATTTGGAAGTCTCTTAGGCATAGGAATTTTGTATTTATTTTTTTCTATACGCTTATACAGCGTTGATGCAATAAAAGTACCACCATCACTTTGCTTGCCTCGACCGCCTACTTCGATTGTCACAAATTTCCTTTTGCATCAGCTACACCTTGCATCACTATACTATTTCTTTCTTTGTAGCACTAATGTGCCGAACCCGATTTAGGTGGTTTTTTTATTTCGCAATGTTTCCCATCAATTGCTCCTACACAGTTTGGGAAATCCCAGAGAGCTTCAAAATCTTCTGCAATAGTTTTCAGACGTTGTTCCGTTGGTATCGGCATGTGTATAGAAACTAACTCAGTCCATAAAGCACGGCATGTTTCGTGAACGACAGACGCTATAGTGCTTTTTCCCAAACGAAAACTGTAAGCCAGTGCTCTAAATACAGTTCCTGTTGACAAAAACCTGAAACAAAACAGATAATTTTTTTTTTGTTACAGAAAAACAATTGCGTAAAAAGTGGAAGAACCTGCGCGATCAGTTTCGAAAAGAAAAAAAGAAAATCCCTACGCAACGCTCTGGTGACGGTGGCGACGAAATAGAGAGTACGTGGCCACACTTTCAACTTATGCAATTTATAAACGATAATATTACACCAGAAGTGATGTCAGGAAATCTTCAGGACAAGTGACTCAGAATCCCTCAACGAGTCGAGTCATGCCGATCAACAAGACGTAATGAGTCCAGGAGTTTCAACCTGCAGCAGTCGTACACACGCATCAAAACGCAGCAAAACAGCCTCGGATTATAGAGATGAGCTAATAGAATGTGAAAGAAAAAAAATTTCGCTAATTGAACAAAAAATGGCGTCAAATAGTGACCAATCAGAGAAATGTGCAGATTATCATTTCTTTATGAGTCTTCTGCCACAAATGAAACAATTTCACGAATTACAAAAGTTACGCATTAGAAATAAAATTACTAACGTCATAATAGAAGAGGCAGAGAGGATGCAGTTTTCTCATCGTTCGAATGACGAGAACTATAACCATGGAGGATATTCTACTGGCAACTACGACTATTAACAGTAATTAATTTTATTAAAATAACTTTTACTTACATAGTTTGATTACTTACAGAAATACAACGTATAAATAAAATATTGTTTTATTCTTACCTCAGACTTATAAATAATTTCTCCTCAGGCGTAATACTTTTGCGAAAGTTTGAATCCTGTTTGGTGATTTTAGGTGATATTTTACTTAAGATATAATCAAATGTTGACACGGACATTCGAGTGTACTCAAAGAATTTTCTAGGGTACAATCGCAATTCTTCATACAAAGTAAAAAATTCACCCTTTATTGCTCTATTTTTATTTATTTCGTGCACACTGTCTCTTATGTTCATCACCTCCCATCTCAGGATAGGACTGTCTAGTAAACATACTAAATTTTCGTCCATGATTAATGATTCACAACATCTGAAATACGTCTAAGCACGACAACAGCTCGCGCGTCACTGTGGCCACCCGCACGCCCCCGCGCCCGCGTCCGCAAAAGGCCTAGTCCCCGCGCATGCAGTGTGGACGCGCACTAATGGCGGTTGTACACACTCGTCGAGATACTCCGAGACAGGCCGAACGCGCGTGTGTACAGGGCGCTCTCGTCTCGTCTCGCTCTCTCGTTCTCGTCTCATTCGCTCTCGGTGCCTTGTCGGTTTTTTGCGCCCGAGTCAAAGGGTCTCGTTGGCTCTCGCGAGGTAAACGAGAGCGAGCATGTGCACACTCGTTTATTTAGTTGCTCGCTGACTGTATTTATGAACGCACGTGTTTCACTATGTGGTCTAAAGAACGAGAAATACAGTTTTTGGAGTGGTATCAAACAGAACCTGTTTTATGGAACTCGAAGGATGTGAATCACAAAGATAAACAATGTATCCATGACGCTTGGGTGCGAATAAGCGAGCACATGAAAATCCCGGTTGCAGAGTTGAAAAAGAAGCGGGACTCACTTATGGCTACCTATCGTAGTCATAAAAGAAGGGTTATTGCCTCCATCCAGTCTGGAGCTGCAGCTGATTCAGTTTATAAACCAATATGGTTCGCCTATGAGTTAATGGACTCATTTAAAAAAAATATTGTTCAGTGTAGAAATACTTTGAACACAGATACACAGGTAAGAAAACATTATTTATATAAATTAAAATGTATTTATTACAACATTTACAACAGGTAGGTAATAGATATAACCCGTTTAATTATTGGCGCTGTATATTAAAGAAATATGTTGTAAATTCTTCTCTAATCTGACATGCATCCTGTGCTCGTCTTCTCGGTATTTGTTGCAAGGGTCTGATGGCACATGTGTCTTCAATTTCATTCCTCCATAAACCTGGTGTGACCAGCTCATTGTTGCTGTCATATACGTCAACTGTACCTGAAGGTGCATAAATTGCCGATGACGTTCTACTCTTCCTCAAGAAATTGTGTAGAAGTACACTGCAATAATAGTGGTTTTCTCTGGGTTTAGTAATATGGGTTTCCGAAATATTCTGAATCTTGAGGCTAGTATCCCAAATGCATTTTCAACCACTACACGTGACGAAGATAATTTCTTATTAAATATACGTTTCGGCGTCCATTCATTATAACTTCCTGGATACGGCTTCATTACATGTGCTGTCAATGCAAATGCTCCATCTCCCAGAAAAACATACGGAACTTCTCTTCTACCCCCTGGTAGCGGTCGTGGCATTGGGAAATTTAAATTATTTGAGCAAATTCTTTGCCATAGTTGACTACTACGAAAGACACCGCCATCACTAATTCTTCCCTGGCTTCCAATTTCAGCAAAAATAAAATTGTAATTACTGTCAACTAAAGCAAGAAGAACAATACTGAAACTCTTTTTATAGTTATAGTACTCTGAACCACTAAGCATAGGAGATCCTCAGAGGATTACCTGAAAAATACCTACCAATGTTAATGGCAATAGAACATTCCGGAATCGCCATTACTGCTGACGTAGTGAAAACGAAGTTGATCGATATTGCCGACAATGACTCAGAAAAAGGAAGTGCTTTCTGGATTAGAGGGCAGCACACTCGCCAACATTCATACTCTAAAGTTGACAGCATTGTAAAAAATGACAATACGAGTCATGGCGGATTGTCTATGCAAGAGTCAAATGCGAAGAAAACTGATAAATCTTTTATCAAATGTTATCGTTGTAAACGAACAGGACACTATAAATCGCAGTGCAAACAGAATTATCAACGACAATTTAAAAACACAAATGCATTCTCGGCAGATTTTTTTGAGTGGAAATTATAGTAAACAAGATTTTTATCTGGATAGCGGTGCTAGTGTTCACATGACGTCAGATGTAAACATGATGAAGAATACATGTTATACACCGAATATCAAGGAAATTATTACAGCAAATAAAAGTGTAATGCCAGTATTGTGTTCGGGAGACGTGGACATCGTGACAATTACTCCTAATTATAAATACGAGGTTACCTTGAAAGATGAGTTGTGTATACCAACCTCACAACAAATTTGATATCTATCAGTCAACTTATCAAAAACGGTAACAGTGTATCCTTCAAGGAGAAGTGCTGCTATGTTTACAACAGAGAAAGTTTAGTGGCTATGGCAAATAAAGCAGACGGTGTTTACAAGTTGGCCACAGAATACAAACAATGTTTGTTTACATCTTCAGCGGCAGTTACTAGTGAAGTATGGCATAGAAGATTAGGCCATTTGAATATAAATGACCAGAATAAGATGCAGGATGGTGCAGTCACGGGAATATCATACACAGAAAAGTCAGTTATTAACAAAAATATGTGCACAATATGCTGTGAGGGGAAACAATCACGTTCACCTTTTGGCCACAAGAGTACAAGGAGCAGTGAGCCATTGGATATAATCCATGCTGATGTTTGTGGACCAATGGAGTGCAATTCTATTGGAGGATCAAGGTACTTTTTAATCTTTATTGATGATTTTTACCGTATGGCTTTTGTATACTTCCTGAAGGCCAAGAGTGAGACTTTTAAGTGTTTTAAACAGTTAAAAAATATGGTAGAAAATCAACAAGGCACAAATATTAAAATATTTCGGACAGATAATGGCCTAGAATTTTGTAGCAATGAGTTTGAGCAATATTTAAAAGATGCAGGTATAGTTCACCAAAAAACTAATGCTTATACTCCAGAACAGAATAGCATGAGTGAACGCATCAATAGAACCATTGTAGAAAGAGCCCGGTGTTTATTATTTGATGCTGGTTTAGATAAGAGGTCTGTTGCATCAGGGCTAGATAATAAAACTCTATATGAGCTATGGACTAAGAAGAAACCGGATCTTAGTCATGTCCGTATATTTGGCAGCCAAGTGATGGTCCATGTGCCAAAAGAGAAAAGACTTAAGATGGACATTAAGTCGAAGAAACATTAGTTGGTTTCGCTGAAACTGTCAAGGGATACAGAGTGTATGATCCTGTCAAGCGGTGCGTAGTAATGAGTAGAGACGTCATAATACATGAAACTACAGAAAGAAACTGTACAAGCAGTGCAGTTGTTCCAGTTTCAGTTGGGGATATTTCATCAGAGCAGTCAAGCAGTGGTGATGTGGAAAGAATGAAGGATGAACCCATCGACAATCCCTTCAATCTAAACATTTCTTCAGATCCACAGTTTCTTAATGCTTTGACTGACTGAGGCCCGTATTTTAAAAGGCGTCTCAAGTATCCGTTGAACTCCGATCAGCTGAAACGAGTTTCAAGTTCCAATCAAATCTCAAGCGTCCTTCTTATTATAGAATGCGTTTTGAGTTCTACCCAGCTGAAACTAGTCTCAGTAACCAATCTCAACTCAACAGTCTGTTCTCACTAGCTTCTGCATTATCTAAAATATTGTTCTGTGTCAACGCAGCAAATTATATTAAACAAAATATAATTAACAAATATAATTTAAATATTATTAGTTATTGGTTTGTACATAATACATTATTGGCTAGTGTATCAATGTAAACATAAAAATAAGGAGCAACTCGCCCTAAATTAAATATTATAAATATTAAATCAAATGGCTAGATATTACCTATAACGGAACGTCCAAATTGTTATCAATGCTTGTCATGTTGAATTGTTGTTTTGGTTGTTTATTTAAAATAATGTTATATTTTTGTCATAAACCAAAAGGTTGTGAGTGATATTAGTTGAAACAAGTGGTTAAATGTGTATTTAAAGTGAATTGAATTTCAATTTAATGTTAATTAAAGTGAATTGAAATGCGTATGATATGTAATTCTTTCGTAAATAAAGCAAGGTAAAGTGAATCTTTCGTTGTTATTCAGAAAAATCATCATAAAATACGTTAATTTCCCATTAAGGGCCTTTAGAAATTACCACTTGAGACTAGATTGAACTTGTCTCAACTGAACAGAGATCACATCTGTCAAAATCTATTCCTGAGAGGAGATTTTGACATAAGTATCGTTCTAAAATAAGCTGTTCATTGATCTTTAATTTATCTCAACGATCAGTGAATCTTGTCTCAAGAGACGTTCTATAATAAAATCACTTCTTAAAACTAGTTTTGAAACTAGATTCACGACTGAGACGCCTTTTAAAATACAGGAATGTAAATTGGATATCAATAAATCTGAATATTGCGATAAAGATATTCCACATCAACAATTGATTGAAAGTCTGATGTATTTGTCTGTTCTTACAAGACCTGATATATCTTTTAGTATAAGTTATCTAAGTCAATTTAATAAATGTTACAGTAATGTTCATTGGAATTATGCAAAAAGAATACTTAGATACCTTAAGAAAACTAAAAACTATTGTTTAAAATTTGTAAAGGAAACATCTGATCTTATAGGGTATGTTTTATTATATTGGGCAAGTAATACATTAGACCGCAAATCCTATACAGGATTTAGCTTTGTTATGTCTGGAGCAGCTATTGCCTGGGAGAGTAAAAAACAGCGCACTGTAGCGTTATCGAGCATGGAATCTGAATATATGGCTATAGCTGAAGCAACCAAAGAAGCTATATATTTGAAATCTTTAATATATGAATTTACTGGAAATGTGTGTACTGTGCAATTATATAATGACAGTCAGAGTGCACAGAAGTTGGTGGCAAATTATGTATGTAATAGAAAAAGTAAACATATTGATATTCGATATAACTTTATAAAAGATGCAGTTATCAATAAAATTAAAAGTTTAAATTATTTACCAACAACTCATATGCCAGCTGATGTGCTTACAAAAGCATTAAATAATGTAAAACACAGCAGATGTATAGAAGGTCTAGGTATTAGTTAGGTAGATCAGAATGTTAAAGTATATGTATTATTGATAACTGCATCTTTTATAAAGTGATATCGAATATAAAATTGTTATTCCTTCTGATGAGCTTTGTTTATTTGCTGTAGTTGTGGTGTTAGAAATATTTTTAACAAGTGACATCTATTAAACACCCAACACTAAAATGTTGTCTCTGTAGTGGTTTTTCTTTCTTCAAATAAACCGTTCGTTGAGCTATAACCGATCCACATCATTTTATTAGAAATTTAACGGTAGGTAGTTAAATATATTTGAAATATATCAGAAAAGAATGATAAATAAAACATAAACACAGAAATATATACTCATACTCATTACACATGTACAAATAAATTCATTATATACACTTAAACAGTACTTATATAGTCCATATAAATACATTTATTAAGTGATTACAATGGCAAATAATAGTCTTTCACTAGTTTTTTTTAAAATAGGCAAGGTATCGACTGTATCGACAGACGATTAGAGGCTGTACATAGAACGTCTAGAACAATATTTTATAGTAAACAAATAAAACCGGATCTACAAGTACCTACCCTAATGTTGGTTAGTTTATGTACGCCATGTAAACCAATCTCAAAATCTTTTAACGAGTTTGGTCGAGATTTTGGGCAAACATTTGCAACCCCGACCCAGTGTACTAGCCGAGCGGTTTAACTTTCATCATAGGAAACAAAACATGGGAGAAAAGATCGCAGACTACGATGCGGAACTCAGAGATTAAAACGTGTGAATTCGGCCAGTGGTTGCATGAGGCGTTACGCGATCAGCCTGTGTGTGGTCTTACAAGCGAACCAATTCCTCAAAGATTATTTGCAGAGGAAATAATAGACTTCCAGAAAACCTGCAATCTAGCGATCAGCACGGAAGAGGCTGAAAGGGACGCTGCCTTGGTGGAGAGTGATAAAATCGCATCCATTAATTAAAAATAACATGATAAAGTCACACACTCGACGCGTAGCGCGTGGCACGTTAACAGGTCCTGAAATCGTTTATGTCTACTTTTTACAAAAGAAATTAAAGATGTGCTTCGTACATGTTTATTTATTACATATTTGCTAAAACTTGCTCAGTAAAACTAGCATAGTGGGGGTAAGTTTGAGCATCGTACACTTAGTGGCACAAAAAAGTGGTCCCTTTTAGTGCTTGTCATTATTCTATGGTTATTGCAATCATTTATTTTTAATCATGTCTGTTTATAAGGAACAAACAGAATTCGTGATGTTTAGTAGGTGTTAGAAATAAAATATATGCATTTAAAAGTATTTTTTTATTTAAAAATAAAGTCAAGTGTTCTCGTCACTATCATTTAAATATAGTAGTAAATATAGTAATCATACTAGTCGCTGTCGTCACTGGCGTTAATATTAAAAAAAATCCTGTGAAAAAGTGACTGTGTCGACTATGTGGTCACTTTTGATGTGGTCTGCTTCGTTTTTTTTTACTTTCTCGCATAATTTAGAGCATTCATCGGCGCCCATTAGTGCCACTTTCTATTTTAATAGGTCCATTATATGTGACACATTCCATTTTGTATTTTTACTGGCTACAAGGCTTTTGATTACCGCCTATAGGGTAAGGGTAATGCAGCGTTGGTAATTTATCGCTTTCTTCGAATCAAAGTTCGTTTCTTGTGCTGTTCTGCGTTTTGTATAATCTTTTAATGAACATGATTAGTGACTCACTCACACTAATACTGAGGGCTTCGATATTAATTGTCTGTTAATCAATATTCACGAGTGCGAGTAACTCAGGAGGCACGCAATGTTTGTGAAAAGTAAATTTTCTATCTATTACTATGCCTAAAAACTTCTTTGAATTTACTGGGTTTATAAATTTACTTTGCCAAGCCTAAACATAACTTGTACTAGTGTAACAGGATCTAGACTGTCAAATGCACTTTGAACATCTAGAAATACACAAACAGTGTGTAACTTTTTATCCTTTGCATGTTTCAGGTCCGAAATTAAAGAAGTGAAGCTGTCTGCACAACTTCGCCCTCGACGAAATCCATATTGTACATGTGGAATGATACCATTAGATTCTATATACCAATCCAATCGATTTTAAATCATATTTTCAAATATTTTACCTAGACATGAAGAGAGTGATATTGGTCTGTAAGAGCTGGCTAGTTCTGCAGGTTTATCTGGTTTGAGTATCGGTTAGTTAGTTACAATGCCAAAGTAAATTAACAATATTTAGAAACATTTTTTGTGCAGATTCATCAAAATTTTTAATAATACAATAGGGGAAATCATCTAATCCAGGTGTAGCGTCTTTCCGAGATGACAAACTAATTTTAAATTCGGACCATGTAAAAGGATCTAGATTTTTTTTTAAATTTAGACTCATTATTTTGCCTCGTTGGTCTCGCGGTTGGCTTGTGCGACTGCTGATTGTGAGGTCTCGGGTTCGATTCCCGGGTCGGACCAAATGTTTGTATGATCTACAAATATTTGTTTCGGAGTTTGGGTGTTTTCTATGTATAATATGTATGTATTTACAAAAAAAAAAAAATATTTTCTTAAATATGTATTTGTATCAGTTGTTTAGTACCCATAACACAAGCTCTGCTTAGCTTGGGACTAGATGGCGTTGTGTGATAGATGTCCGAAATATTTATTTATTATTTAATTCGAAAATATTACCTAAACTACCAACATCATTTAAATTGCTATTGTCGGATAATTTATCTAGAAATAGATAAATAAACTCATTTTTATATGATTTATTGCCAGCTCTTATACCTTTTAACATTTTAAGAAGATTCCAAATCTTATGTAACCTCTAAACTTGTCAGATTGGCTACTTCACCGGCTACTCAGCGGTAGATAATAATGAGCCCTGGGCGCCTTAAGAAAAAGTAAGTTAAATAAAAATTAATATGTGTGTGCATGTTTGGGAGCCCTAAGGAACTCTTCAGATAAAACACCTTCGCCTCAGTATAACATACATATATTACAATTAAATTTTACATATATATAAGGATTACAATATTTTTTTTTAACAATATTTAAAATAAGTGGGTTGATAAAAATGTAATAAAAGTTCTGCTATGCAGTCCCTTTGTAGATTGGGCTGGAATGGGCAACTTCCACTGGATCACTTCTTTACAATCGTCTCATCACAGACCCAAGGTGGTCTGTGTTCCCTTACACACACAAGATGGCGTGTGTTCGCAGGAGACGCAAATCGGTGATCACATATAGTTGCAAGTTGTTGAGAGTAATAAGGAATTATAAAAAAAAATATTACGTGACCTTTCCCAAGATATGGCAGTGGGCTTGGAAGTGAGCTGCGTACTGCTTTTCTTAAGACCTTTTGCATGAAGTCCCGTCACGCAGGACTTCTTCTTCCTTCTTGATTGTCTCCTCACAGTCCCAAGGTAGACTGTATGACTTCTTCAAGATTGTCTCCTCGCAGACCCAAAATGATCTGTGTTTCCTCATCCGCTCAGCGACTATTCGCAGGTATACAAATTGAATAGCCCTCACAGGAACAGTCAGAAAAAAGAAGTCCTCGCCGTCGCTATTACACCCTCTTTTAAAGCTTCTTTGTCGAACATTCAGGAACGAAATCCCCTCTTCCTTCGACGCGAAAGAAACATACCACATCTCACTGTCAACTTGGATTCAATGCGACCAAATTCAAAGGGTACTGTATCGCGTACAATCTAGTATCAGGTTCGAGCTACCTTCGTTTACTGGATTATCCACAAAAATCATATCGCAGAAACGAATGCCATCTGGCGCATCCATGGTGAATCAGACAGCAAACCACTTGACCGCGCGCTGCACTTAGTTACTATTAGAACTATAGTGAGAGAGAGGGCGCTGAAAACAAATTCTGCAAGAGTGTCTTAATTTATTGTAAATTTAAAAAAAAAAACCGTACAAGGATATTTCAGTAATAATGTACAATATGGTTACTACACAATTCAACCCCGTAATTGTTATACATTACGGCCAGAAACAGCTACACAGAATCCGATTTATTCATCGCCAACAGCTAGTACCTCTCTTGCTGGTATTGATCAAACAGTCCAAGTGAATCGTAGTACAGTACGGATTTTAGATGTAAATGATTACATTTAATAATACTTTTTTTATTTGTATGAAACCTATTATTAATAAATCATTTTTTACCTTCACATTGTCTTTCAGTCCATTGATAATAGCTTTACAGACTTGTGGGATTAATTTGCTGTTTGCCTGTTTTGAGATTTTAAGTTCATAATTTCGAATTATGAACTCCCCTGAACGAAAAGGCGGGTATCAGCAGGGAGAGAGAGAAAAGGCTAAATGGATGAAGTTTATAAAAGACAATGCAATTCGACTCACGTTAAAATATAGAAAATAAAAATCACAACAATCCATAACAAAAATATAGTGAGAGTAATTTCGGAATAAACATCCTGTGTCGCGGGGACTTAACAAACATACATGAAACGGACACAAAGTACAGCCAGACTCAGGACAACAATTTGTGGATTACACGGTGTTGTACCGCGTATGATTTGAACCTTCGACACTTGGCGCAGTAGCAAGCGGCGTGGCGACCACTGAAACGACTAGGCCAACCGTGCAGTCAGTCAATTAAAACACATACAAGCATTCCGAACATTTGTAGAACCATGTTAGCAGTAACTAGAAAGATTAAGTGAACCTAGAAGTGACAGAACGGTTTGCACACATAACAACTTATCGTTACATATTTTGGTATTTGAAAACATTTGTAATTATAGTGACATTATCTTGGTAGTGCTATTCAACACAGTCCCTCATCATCAACCATTTTCTATAGTAGTTTAAATGATGAGTGTGTAACGACGAAACGCCAGACAGTGCTGCTCTTACATTTCAAGCAAGAAAAAAAAACTTTTCTAATAAAATGTATTATGACTGTTTTACCAAACAATACCATATGTACATATTTGCAAGGTGCTTTCTTCTTGCTTTTGTTCTGTCCGTGAGCATTCTACTCTCGATACACTACATTGGTAATCTTCTGATCAATGTACTGTAACGGGGTCCTTAGTGTGATGTATCTTAAATTATTCTGTGCGAGATTTATAAGGGCACCCGTTACAAAAAGTTGGGTACAGTGGAGATTCTAAATAATACTACACACTTTCACAAAATATGGAATATGTATTTGTTAAAATAGTGATTTTGTATTTTTTAATATGTTATCTATGGTTGTCTATGGAAATGTCATATGAGAACCCCGAATCTTCCCTTCCTGTGTTAGCTGTAAGAACTGCATGTTCATTAAAAGAAATGGTCTGTAATAAAGATATTAATAAATAAACAGTGTGAAATATTAAGATGGTAGCAGAGCGTGGTTTAACTTGCGTCACGAATAATAAATACTAAACTGAAAAATGGAGGAAAAAGATGAAATACGATTGCAGATATTTAATGGCGATGCATATGACAAATGGAAATTCCGATTAAAATTGTATCTGCAAATGAAAAAATGCAATGAAGTCGTAGAAAGAGAAACCAGGCCGTCTACGATCACGGAAGAAGCGTGGAACACGAAGGAAATCAAAGCTAAAAACTACATAGTAAATAGCGTTTCTAATACGCAGTTGGAACTGATTTTAAATGAAGAAACTGCTAGAGAAATGATTCTAAAGTTCGATAGTATTTACGGCACTAAGAGTTCGGCAAATAAATTACTTAGTAAAAGACGCTTATTAGAACTGAAAATGCAAGAAAGCGAGGACCCCATGGAGTTCATAAACAAATTTGAGGCCCATATAAATGATATCATCAGATGTGGAGAAGCTGTGAAGAAGGAAGACAAACTCAATTATTTACTGTTATCTTTGCCACAGTCATATTCTAATCAAGGGCGTCGCCAAGGGGGGGCAGGGAGGGGCAGCTGCCCCCCCGTAGAGATTCTAATGTTGCCAAATATAACGCAACCAAAGTCCTAAGTCTTTGAGTTGATTTGCTTGAAGTTCAATCATTGCCGTACGTCGAAACTCAAATGAATTCACCAATTCCACTCGGAGTGGATGGAACTCCTAATATTCCGTATGCTCAACTACGCTCTGCCTGTTCTACTCTATCGTTGAAGCGGGAGAGGGGGAGTGGGGAAGCAACATGTACCCGCGCGGCGCCCGCGCCCCCCGCACAGCCGCCTTTGTTTTAGCGTCTGTATGTCATTCATTCGTGCGTTAGCGTTGCCACTGCCCGCTTTTACGTTTGTTTTGTGCGCTATTATCACATCAAAATAGTTGCTGTGACCACATAATCAATATGGACATCAGAAAGTTTTTTGGTGAGTATCACTTGCGTTTAGCTTTCGTATTTTCCGTCCATAAAATAACGTCAATTAATTTGATTATAAATGCTGATTTTGCATCGGTTTTTAAAATCGCAAAAAATCCGTTTCTAGTCACGATATCCGATTCTTAAGGGTCGTCAGTTTAAACCAAAAGGAAAATTGATCAATTTAATGGCTCAATCGAAAATAGCACCGTATTACCATAGCTTAAAGTAGAAAATTGTATGAATAAATATCGGCAGTGCCGATTCGGCACAGTCGGCTCGCGTATGCTTGAGACTCCGGCTCGTGCGTGTCGTCAGTGTCGTCGCGCCCGCTCTAGAGTGCTCGAGCGAAGATGCCCGAGACCGCGCGAGCATAGCGGCTAGCGCATTTATGCTTTCAATGTGAATTGCGGACCAGAAGAAGTTGTAGCTATTTCAAATATTTTGTTTTGCAGTTTTAAAAAGAAAGAAACCTGAAGGAGCAAGCAGTGACAGCGATGATTCCGTGGGTGACCTGACGAGACCTAGCACATCCAAAGAACCGGACTTAGTTCCCGACTCTTCGATAAATGACTGCAACGAAAATGACATCGGTAAATTTATTGGACAAGCATCAATGTTATCGACTAAAATGAAGAAAGAATTGCTTGAAAACACTTGGTCTCCGTCTGCGACGTATGACTTTGCGGAAGACGCTAAACATTTAAAGAGGAAATTCAATTATTCATGGTTGGAAACGTACTCTCCATGGTTGGCCTATTCCAGGCACCAAAAAGGAGCCTTTTGTAAATATTGTACGTTGTTCCCGCCAAATCCAAATTCTTTTAGAGGCGTATTAGGGTCATTTATCATAAGGCCGTTTTGTAAGTTCAAAGATATTCACGAGCATTGCAAAAAGCACATGGAAACCCACTTCCATAAGATGGCACTGGAAGCAGCTAAATCGTTTCTTGGAAGTGTGCCTGTAGATTTACAACTCAACAAATACTCCCAGGGCATTATTGAAGAAAACCGAAAAATTATAACATCTATTATTTCCTGCATTACGTTTTGCGGGTTGCACGACTTAGCTCTGAGAGGAAAACATTATGGCGAAGGTATTCTCGAGGACCTATACAAGCTACGAATTGACGCGGGAGATTTAGTTTTGAAGAAACACATTGAGCATGGGAAAAAGAATGCAAGCTATCGATCGACTGATATTCAAAATGAAATTATCGCGATTTGTGGAGATGTTATTAAGGCAGACATTGTGAAAAAAGTAAAAGAAGCAGAAGCTTATAGTGTGTTAGCAGACGAAACAGCTGATATTTCCGGTATTGAACAATTATCGATTGGGCTGCGATATTTTGACGAGGAAGCCAATGAGGTCCAAGAAATGTTCGTCGGATTTGTTGAGTTGAAAGGTCTGGATGCGAAATCTATTGCATATTGCATCGATGAGTTTCTGACAAAAGAAGACCTTAATCCTGCTGAAAAATGCGTTGGTTTTGGATTTGACGGTTGTTCGACGATGTCCGGAAAAGACGGTGGAGTACAAGCGATCCTGCGCAAAAAATATACCAAAGCATTGTTCTTTCATTGTTCGTCCCATAAACTGAATCTGGTAATAAATGATCTCAATATTCTTCCTGAAATTCGAAACACCATGGGAACCACTAAAGATATTATTTTTTTTTTTCGGGAATCTGTTTTGAGAAGAAAATTGGTACCTAATATTGCCAGGCTCTGCGAAACAAGATGGAGTGAGAAACATAAAACTATCAGAGTATTTAAGGAGAATTTTCCTGTTATATTGGAAGCCTTAGAAAACTTATCGCGTGAAGGAAACAGTGCGACTCGAAAAAACGCCTTTCAACTCCATGCGGCTGCTTTCAAAATTTCGTTTATACTTTGTATTACTTTGATAGCTAAATACTCTGCTTTGTTGGAACCTGTTGTCAACGCACTCCAATCCATAGCTTTGGATGTGGTTAAGGCCTCGCAACACGTCAAACGCATTTTGCAATTGCTTAAGAGCCACCGTGATAATCCCGAAAGAGTCACAGATGAAATTATAAAGGATGCTACTGTTGTTGCGGAGAAAGTCGGCCTGGAGGAGGATATCACTTCAATGCCGCGCATTGTTGGGAAACAACGTCATCGAAGCAATCACCCAGCAGAAAGCCCTTCAGAATTCTGGAAAAGATCATTAATAATACCATACTTGGACTCCGTTATTACATCGCTTGAAACACGCTTTGCTGAAGAAAATACTCCATCATTTGCTTTATCTAAATTACAAATGCTACGATGAAAACGATGTCAGTCGAAAATCTCATAGGAAGTTGTGAAACTATCGCTCAGTTTTATAATTTACCAAATATAAAAATTGAAGTCGAGCTTTGGCAGCAATTCTGGCATAATAAACCAAACTCAACAGATCAAACCGTTGTTGATATCCTAAAAGAAGCAAAAACCTTCTTTCCCGACACGGAAAAAGTGTTGAAAATTTTGATCGCTCTTCCATGCACGACGTGTACGGTAGAGCGATCGTTTAGCAGCCTCAGGAGACTAAAAACCTGGCTAAGAAGCACTATGAGTGAAAGTCGCCTCAATGGTTTGGCCATGATGAGTGTGCACCGAAAACTTATACATGGAAACTTACAAGATTTTAATAATAAAGTGGTCGAGAAGTTTACAATGAATCCCCGAAAATTATGTTTTAATTAACCTAATATAAACAAACAACGACCACTATAATATTAAAATATGGTAATTTACAAAAAGTACGCTGTACACTTATTCAAATTCAAACTCCTTTTTATTCTACTTTTCTAATAAATGTTATTATAACTTTTTTACAAGTTTTTTATTGCATAGTCAAGAGCTCGTGCTCGTGTAACTTTACACATTGGACTCTGTACTGTCACAGAAAATATATGTATATAGTACTAAGATACTGTTGTTATTACAATCGCTTTGTAAGGCTCGTAGTACAAGTGAAAAGCTTCATGTGCTGTCGACTTTACCTACAATTCATACCTAGTTTTTCTCATTCATAGAGAATGAGAAAAGTATGAATTGTAGTAGGTAAAGTCAACTTGCCCCCCCCTGCGCTATCGGCTGGCGACGCCCTTGATTCTAATATAGTAGACATCGTTGATGTTCTTCCAGAGCATGAAAAGTCAGTGGAATATGTAAAAGCTAAATTGCTTTTAGAACAGAAGAAAAGAGAAACAGACAGAGGAAATGGACAAACATTCAATACCCGAACCGAGGAGAAAAAGTGTTACAAGTGTGGAAAAACAGGACATCTACAATACAACTGCAGAAGTGTAGGAGGTGATATTGCTTGGAGAACAAATCTCAACCTGAGAGGAAAAGAGCGAGGACAGTACAACGGCAGAGGCCAATATAGAAGTAGAGGTCAACAGCGAGGTCGAGGTCAGCAGCGAAATCAAGGTTATAGAGGCTCGTGGAGAGGAATGGCAGGCACATCACTAGTACAGCAGGAACGTATGAACACATTCAACGTGGAAGTAATGCAAGCAGCAGCGGCGTATGGTGAGTCAGGTGAAAATAGACATGAACTTGTTTGGTTATTGGACAGTGGTTGTTCTGATCATATTGTGAACACAGATGATTATTTTTGTGAGTCAAAAAATTTATCAAATCCAGTGGATATTAAAGTTGGTGATGGTTTTGCATTAAAATCTAATAAGATAGGAAACATTATCATAGATTTCAGTATAAATGGTCAGCAATGTAAAACAAAAATATTTAATGTTTATTATGTACCAAGTATGAAGCAGAACTTATTAAGTGTTTCAAGTATTAATGCTCAAAATAATTTAGTTATATTTAATAAAAATAATGCTAAAGTTTATGGCCCTAAAAAGAACCTTATTGCTTATGCTTCAAAATATAATAAATTGTTTATATTAAAAGGTAAAGTAATCTCTAATAATGTTACTTTAAATACATGTTATAGTGAAAGTATAACTGAAAAAGAAAAGTGGCATAGAATTCTAGGTCATACAAATTTTTATAATGTTAGAAAATTATGTGAGTATAATTTATGTATTGACTTACCTCAAACTATTGAAAATGATTTTTACCAGTGTGAAATTTGCATACAAAATAAAATGTCAAACTTACCTTTTTACAAAAATAACAGGCGTAGAGCTCAAGATATACTTGAAATTATACATAGGTTATAACGGTGAAAGATATTTTGTCAGTTTTATAGATGACTATAGTAAATTGGCTAATGTTTATTGTATTAAACAAAAAACTGAAGTTTACTCTTGTTTTGTGGATTATATAAATTTAGTACACAACCAGACTGGAAAAAGAATTAAAGTACTACAGTGTGACAATGGAACAGAATATCTGAACAAAAACTTCTATGAATTAGCCAAGGAACAGGGTATATATTTGAAACCGTGTCCACCGTACACACATGAACAGAATGGAGTCGCAGAGAGATACAACAGAACTGTAATGGACAGAGCAAGATGTTTACTTGCTGAAGCAAACATAAATAAATGCTATTGGCCCGAATGTGTAAAGACAGCTGCATACCTAGGAAACAGATTATTAACAAATACACTTATTAAGAAAACTCCATATGAAATATTCTTGGGAAGGAAACCGGATGTGTCATATCTGAAAATATTTGGAAGTGAAGCTTATGTAAGAGTACCAGAGCAAAGAAGAACATCAAAATTAAATCCAAAAGCAGTGAAAGGCATTTTAGTAGGTCACACAGATACAGGATACAGAGTGTTAGTGGAAAATAAGATAATAGTTACTCGTCATGTGAAATTTATTGATAAAAGATCACAGTATGTTAAATTTAATGGTGAAGAACCAGAGAGGGAGAATAATACTATAAAGGAGATAGAAGATGAGAAGCCAAGTAACGGAAATGATGAACAGCAGAATGAGGAAATTAATGAAAGTGAAGAAAAAGAAGAAGATAAGAATATTAAGGAGGTGACAAAGAACAGACCAAAAAGAACAAGAAAATTACCTGAAAAATACAAAGATTACACAGTATATGCAAACTATTGTAATGCAGATATACCTGAAAACTATGAAGAAGCAATACAGCATCCAGACTCAAAGAAGTGGAAAAGGGCAATGGATGAAGAAATTCAGAGTTTAGAAGAAAATAACACTTGGAATATAGTAGAAGAGCCAGTTGATAAGAAAATAATAGAAGTTAAATGGATATATAGAATCAAGTCAAACGGAAAGTATAAAGCTCGAGTTGTAGCGAAAGGTTTTCAACAAATATATAGTGAAAATGAAGAGATATACTCACCTGTAGCAAGAATGACAACATTGAAGGTATTGCTATCGGCAGCATGTAGAAATGGTTGGGAAGTTGAACAAATGGACGTTGAAACTGCATTTTTGAACGGAAGCATAAAGTCAGAGGTATATATTTATCCACCTGATGGTTATGAGATGGAACAAGGGAAAGTTTATTTATTGAAAAAGTCATTATATGGTTTGCGTGAGAGTCCACGAGACTGGTATGAGTGTTTTCATGGTTTTATGGCAGACATTAACTTTAAGAGATCTCACTATGATTACTGTCTATATGTGGGATGTATAAAAGGCGTAGAAGTATATATAATTCTATATGTTGATGATTTGCTCATTATGTGTTCTAATTGCACTTATATAAAGGAAGTCAAAGAAATGTTAAGCAGGAAATTTAAAATGAAAGATCTAGGAAGAATTAAACAGTATTTAGGAATTAACATAGTGTACAAAAAGGAGGAACGGAAGATGTATTTATGTCAGGAAGAATATATTGAAAATTTAGCTGTGAAATATCAAGTTACTGATTCTAAGAAATATCAAACACCAATGGAAATTAACTTAAAATTGAAACCATGTGAAAAGATAAATGAGAGTTTTAAATATCGAAATTTAATTGGAGCTTTATTATATGTTGCAAACGGTACCCGTCCGGATATTTCTTTTGCGGTAAATTATATGAGTCGCTTTCAAAACGGTTATAGTGAAACTCATTTTAAATATGCCTTACGCATCTTAAAATACTTATATCACACAAAGTCTCTTAAATTACAATATGATAATAATAGTTCTGAAAACATTATGGAAGCCTTTGTTGATGCTGATTGGGCAGCAGACATTGCAGATAGAAAGTCAACCACAGGAATAGCAATTAAAGTATTTGGAAATACAGTGTTTTGGAAATCACAAAAGCAGAAAATTGTATCAAGAGCTTCAACTCATGCTGAATATTATGCCTTAGCTGATTGTGTTGAAGAAGTTTTACCTATAAAAGGAGTGTTAAGTGATATTGGTGTTGAAACTAATTCAATTAAAATTTATGAAGATAATTCCGGTGCTATAGCCTTATCAAAAAAATGGTAAATTCTGTAAAAATTCAAAACATATTGATATAAGCTATCATTTTGTTCATGATCTTGAAAAGAAAGGTATAATTAATGTGTGCAAAATTCAAACTGAGGAGCAAATTGCTGATATATTAACCAAATCATTATGTAAAGTAAAATTTGAAAAGTTTAGAAACATGTTAGGGGTAAAATAAAAGATAAGCTTAATTTCAACTTGTAATTGTTTGTACTAACAGATGTTTATTGTAATAGCTATGATAGTGTAAAGTGTATGATAAAATGTTAGTTTAATGTCAAGTCAAGTATATTCGAAAAAAAGTAATGTTTAGAAAGTATAACAAAATCAAGGAGGTGTGTTAAAATAGTGATTTTGTATTTCTTAATATGTTATCTATGGTTGT
The DNA here is from genome assembly GCA_905220595.1 of Spilosoma lubricipeda. Taxonomy (NCBI): domain Eukaryota; kingdom Metazoa; phylum Arthropoda; class Insecta; order Lepidoptera; family Erebidae; genus Spilosoma; species Spilosoma lubricipeda. The sequence goes on from HG992294.1 coordinate 3,668,993, forward strand.
CTATGGAAATGTCATATGAGAACCCCGAATCTTCCCTTCCTGTGTTAGCTGTAAGAACTGCATGTTCATTAAAAGAAATGGTCTGTAATAAAGATATTAATAAATAAACAGTGTGAAATATTAAGAGTATTTAATTACAAACTGGTACTCATATGGTTATCTATCCAACATATATATTTAAATATACAGCACAAAGATTTTAAAGTTATCAATCTAAGACTAGCCTAGATACATATAGTATTCACAACTTAGACACACGAATATATATATTTTTGGCCTCAATGGTAAACCATCAAAAGAAACAAAAAAAACTCGAGAGGTGTCAAGGGACACCCGGATGGAACGAAGTTCACTGTCAGGATTCATTATTTTTATTATTTTTTATTATTTATTATGTACAAAAAACCTGTATATACTCAACAAAAATAATCGTCGCGACACCACACTGTTCAATGCGAAATAGAAATGAAAATGTCTGGCTTGCTTTCTGTAAGAGAGAGAGAGAGACAGAGAAACATGCGCACGCCGCACGGCTTACAATCGCTTACTGTAGCAAAAAGTGTCGTGAAAACTTTTCGTAAGAATTTTTTCCGTCTAGCCCCCTTTCACAACGCGCGATAAGGAACTTCGTTCCAATGATAGCTTTGGTATCCTTGCCACTGATTAAACTAATAATAACGTTTTTTTCTTTATGAGGCAACGATTTGTAAGATTGTCACATTAGTCACACTTAAAACATGCCTGAATGCCCTACGGAGTACTGCAGCATTCCTGATGTGACCAGACGGCCTTCATCGCCAGGAAGCAGTATAGAAATCTCTTACATGAATCACAGCCACACCCTCAGCGTGCTGGCTAGGAAATCCTGATGTTTGTCTCAGAGGTTTGCTGTCTGCTCATTCAGATGTCACTTCACTTCCTCGATGCTGTCAACCACACTATCCTCACGGCTTCTTATCTTCCCAAAACTTCCGCCCTCAACTCCAATTTTCTCCATATTCGACCGAAACTTTTAGAGGCCGACGATCTTGCCACAAATAATCTAAACTCTATTTTCTATCAAATGACAATCTTCATCTAATTTCCAAATGCTGGCCTTACACCACTATAATTATATTTAAATATTATTTTATTTAAATTCTATATATAAATAGCTGCAATCATGTTACAAAGCGAGAGAACCCTGACTCCGATGGCCGCCACGAGATCACGTCTCGGCTCGTCACACCGGACATTCTGCCAGCGTGTGGAGCGCCGTGTCCACGGTCTGGCCATCGCAGTGGTGGCAATCAGACGTTGGCTCTTTGCGGATCAGACACAGAGATCTCCGAAACATTCTTTTCCAGTGATCACATGCGTCAGCCCGTATGAAAGGCTTCCGTGATGCCAACAACCAAACTGCGGAACAAAAGTTTGTAGATCATACAAACACTTGTCCGACCCGGTAGTCTTACACTATCACTATGCGAATGAGGCAGTCATTAATTTTTTATTTTAACTTATTATTTATATATATTCAGGCACGCAAACGGTAAAGGCTGTCAGGAATAAATCTGTGAAAGAACATGCACAGTTAAAGGTCAAACTTTTAAAATTAAGGGAAAAATGGAAGAACCTTAACCAAAAAGTTCGACAAGCTGCAAAAATATCACAGCGTATTTTTAAAAGCTGTTTTTGCTAATATGCAATTAAGAAAGGCATCCATAAAACCAAGAGGACGAAGATTTACAAATGTTGAAAAAATTTTGTGCCTGACGATATATAAGCAAAGTCAAAAGGCCTATAAATTATTACAAAAACTGTTTGCATTGACTTCAAGACGGACAATCCAGAAAATTCTTAGCAAACCTGGAATAAATAATATTATCATCGAGCATTTCAAAAAAGCAGTAAGAAAATTACCAGAGGAAAAAATGTTATGCACGTGTGAGAAACAATAGTGTCAGAAACGAAATGTAATTTTCTAACAATTAATATCTTAATATTTATTAACAGGACAACGGATATTTGTATTGTATTATTCTAAAACAAGTCTAACCGGTTGACATCCGCTATTACATTTAAACTTACTCACGTTATTTTTATTACATTAAAATAGCGTGAGGTTAATCACAGTAATTCTTATTATTTAATTAAGGATTTATCATGTCATTAGAATAAGGTGTAACGCATTTAATTGTTTTGGAAAGTTAATACGAAACCAATAATAACCGGTATACACGGACTACCGTCATTAGGATTTAATGTGCGTTGGTTTCGTATTGGCGAGAGAAAATGAAGAGATCAGTCTAGTTCGAGCATTGTACGAGGAAGGTACGAGGAAGCTGGAAATAAGTTAAGTACTTAGACTTCTTAATTTTTGTAATTAACTATTAAACGTTTGTAACTAATAAGTTAAGACGTAACTTTAAAAGAGTGGCCATGAGTTTCTTTGCCAGTATTCTTCTCATAAGGCCCTACGCATTTTGGAAACTGGAAGTTATAGATTGGCACGGACGGGCAGTGGATTTTGGTGTTTCCACATAATTCACGTTGACCATGTTGTGCCGATCTATGATTTTAACTGTAGCTTCATTAATTCAATAAACTATTTGGAATTCTATATTGTCTTTGGTTGTGCAAATAAACCCTACCTACCAACGTGTGTAATAATGAATTGATTGAGAGCGATTTCTATTGCTTTGAATCATGAGTGATACTAAAGAGATAAACAGTGACGTCGGCGAGGCTGACGTCACCATTCTTAAAAACCATTACTCGCCCAGCTCGCCTACTAAGTTTTCTGCTTTAGCTTATTCCTATTCCTGTAGTAGAAAATATGCAGGTTATAATTTATATACTGAGGTAGCAAACGTAATATATGCCGTCTTAAATGATATTAGTATTTATAAAGACAAAACATATGACATACTAAAATGTTGGCAACCACTAGTAATATCCACTATACTGAAAGACATAGAGGGTGATCCTCATTTCTTTAATTCCCTTAAGGATATATTATCATTATATCCCAACTCCCTTCTTTTAAAGATAGCCGCAAGAAAGATATCCAATGCTGTAGGTGTACATCTGGCCCTAGAGTTAACAGGACTGACAAAGTGTTTCGGCCACCCTGAAGTTGTCATGGACGCAAGTGTGGCCACCTGGGTTGACAAGGGTACTGTGTTGAAGCCTGGACTGGAGGCTGTTGCAGAGGAAATAAGAAGGGCCTTTGTACTTGAATTTTCCAGGAATTTCTTCAAGCAGAAACGAAAATGGCCTAACATGGTATTAGGACCTCAATCTGATCCCATAATAAAACAGTGTTATGAAGGTGGTTATTGGGGAGAGGACCCAGGTGAGCCTTGGTCAACAGCCATGTTTGCTGATGTAAGATTTAACAAAACGATGGAGTTTGATTATCAAATATATACAGCCGACTTATTAGCTGATAAGTCAATAATACCCAGTTTGGAACATTGGCCTTATGAGTATGACAGCCAGGCTCACCGAACAAAATACGGATTCTTCCCATCTGCCCCCCCGAGAGAGAGTAATAACGTAATAATGCAGTATATAGGAAGAGAGGAGGTCAATGTTAAAGGAATAATTCAGACGGTGTCTGAAAAGAGAGTTCCCAAGTCATGGAAAGTGACAGTCGGAGTAGCAAAAGAGAGAGAAATGAAAAAGACAAAAGCAAGATTCTTTGGAAAGTTGACGTTGGAGATGAGACTCTTCCAGGTTGCAACTGAAAACAATATAAAGAATATATTCAAGTTCATACCACATCAGACCATGACAAAGTCAGAGGATGACCTATTCAAACACCTCCTAAGAATATCGGAGTCATCCTCTCAGGATGAAGGAGGTCATGTCTTTATGGCAATGGACTTCTCAAGCTGGTGCACCAGTTTTAGGTTTGAGGGTGTGACTCCCCTGTTTGAGGAGCTAGATAGATTATTAGGTGTTAAGGATGTTATGGCTTACACTCAGCTCTTCCCTCTAGAGTCAATTTTGCTGTTTCAAGACAGATTTCACCCTCCTAAGCAAGGGTTAGATGGGTACCCTATGAATGGGCCAAGATGTGTGTACGGTCCTGAGGCATGGATGGAAGGCCTAAGGCAGAAGGGATGGACACTTGCTACCCTTCTTTTGATCTTGGTAGCCTCTTGGAGGTGCGGAACCATAGCCACACTGACAGGTCAAGGTGATAATCAAGTAATATACCTCAGACTACCGAGCAAGTCCACATTAGAAGGAATGAGGATGACTAGGCATAGTTATATAAAGTGGTTCCAGGAAACCCTCTTAGAATTATGTACGCAGGCTGGCATAACACTCAAGTTAGAGGAAACATGGGTGTCCTCATCTCTTTTAGAGTATGGGAGAGAGTTCTTCTTTAAGGGCGCACAAGTTAGCTCCTCTCTTAAAAGGATATCAAGAATATCCAGTGAGGCAAATCAAACCATACCCTCCTTTAATAGTGATATAGCAGGTATATATTCAACAGGTATGTCGGCGGCTCAAAAGGATCATACTCCTATCTCAGCATTTTGGAGCACCGTTTTAGAGGCATCTATAGCAGCACATGAACGATTTCCCGAACTTAACAAATACCCTCCTGAATACATTGCATGTCTACTCTCCGTCCCCCGTACCCTTGGTGGATGGCCTATCACGTTATTTGCGAACTTTGCTACTAGATCTGTGCAAGATCCCCTTACATGTGCCCTACACCTAGTAAGGACTCTATTACAGTCTCCTAGACACAGACAACACATTCTTAGAATAGCTACAACAAGAATGAAAGTCACAGATCCTACCATGCTGATAAAGGACCCACAGTCCCTACCTATAGTCCTTCCTCGACAACCAGAGAACTACCTTAAGTCAAAGATAGCTGAGGGTCTACCATCCATTATAAGAAACAAGGAGCTCACTCCTTTATTCTCCCCTGTAATGGAGGAGAATAAGAAGCGACTTATCTCAGATCTAATGGCCATAAGACCTTGTAATCCCAAGCTTATGTCCAAGTTGATGACATTGTCTAATGTGGGTAAACAAGAGGCCCTGGTTAATAAGTTCTCAAGTACAAGATCTATTCAGAATGTAGCATGTAGGGTGTGGAGCTCTGAGACTGAGGTATTGAGAGATGTAAGAGCCATGGAAGACACAATGATGGATCATGTATTGTCAAGAGGCGTAGACCCTACCTTGAGTCAAGTAAACCAGCAGGCTTGCCTCACCCAGCTGGCCCAGAAACTTAGGGAGACAGGATGGGGAATACAGTTAGAGGGGGTTACTATGTCAGCCCAACAGGAGCAGGTACAGGTATGCAGATGGGATAATGTCCCCCTGGAGATGTACGAAAAGACCATATCACTCATGGTAGAAGGCGACTCTACACAGGACTGGAATCTAACTAGAGGGCCTGTACCTCCCTACATAGGAGCACCCACCCGCATCAGAGCAAAGAGACAGCCTCTCCAAGAGATGGAATCCTATAGTTTCACCCAATCTTTATCTCAGGCCCTTCAATTGAGATCCTGGGTCAAAGGAGATGAAGGACTAACTAAACTTATAGATAGTATTATACAAGAGAAGACAGATGCCAGCGAGGAGGAGTTAGACAGGAGGACTTCACATGTATACTCCGGCTCACTAACCCATAGATTGCCCTGTCCAACTATGAGCAGGGGGGGTCAAAGCAACTCAACTAGTAACTTTGCATCCCATATAAGAATATCCTCTAGTACGGCGACTGCATATGCAAAGAAAGGTGAAGATTACACGATTTGTTTTCAAGCTGTGTTTCTTCACAGTATAGCAACTCTTAATATTATTTACCAAAAATATGGTTGTCTCCCACCTAGAATGGCCGCAGTGCTGTCTAGGGGATGTTGCGTGTGGACAATTCCACCAGAGGAGTTCACTCTAGCATCTTCTACGTATCAGGGTGTCCCCATTCCTTCAGCAACCCTGCACATAGAGCCCCTGCAAGAAACCCTTCTTCCATATGATCCTCCTACCGTGGATCTAGATCAATCCTATGCTGCTCATATGGCCTACAAATTTGCGGTGTGGATATTAAACAGGAGGGATACAACTCATATATCCACACTGGAGAGAAGAGCTGTGGAGGACATGTCGACTCCCCCTTTCATTAATTTGTCAGAGGCATGTAGGCTTCACATAGAATATTTCTTTGAGTACCTGGCTGGGTATTTAGTTATTCTGGATGTGTCCTTCAGCTCCAATCCGAACTCTATCCTTAACGAGCTACGGAAATCCCCCAACCGAACAGGATTTGATGACCTGATAGATACAGTCATACTCAGTGGATTGTCTCACTCATTTTGCATGCTTACTCGGTCATCTCCAATAGACTTACAGGACAGAGAGGGGTGGAGGAGGGCAGTACCTGATAAAATATCCTATGAGGTAGATAAGGGAGTTTTGTCCTTGGCAAACAGCTCTATCGTACTTATACCGGAAGAAACACGGCATTTATTCACAAGATGGTTTAGAACCATGGCACATCACATGAGAAAGAGAGTAGACCCTGACATAATAAGAAACATGAGAGGACAAGATATGAGGGACCTACTTAACAAGGCATTGAGAAAGTCCTCCCTAAATCATATCAGATGGCCACCAATAGCAATGTCAGAGGAGGAAAGTATAGCTGGTATAAGAAGGAAGGCAAGACCAGGCCATGGACCCATCAGGCCTATTGCTATACCTCCTACGCCCTTATTAAGAGAGGTAGGGTTGGAGGATGCTGATCCGGATCTCGAGGAGGCCATGTGGTGTGTGTCTGGAGGAAGAGTAATGAATCAACTATATGAAGTGTTCATCATCCTAAAAGGAAAGCTTAGTGTTCTTCCGGATAAATCTATAAGGCTTTACACACTAGGAGATAAGAATGGAGCAGTTTATTCCATGATATGTCACATTCTTTCCGAAAAAATTGGTGGAGGATTTCCATACTGGACAGGAAAGTCATCTAATATTCAATCATCTTTAGAGACAGGACCTAGTTGTATAACTGGTGATCCTTGTTCTATACCATATAACCATCAGGAGTTCTTAGCAAATGTGGGATTAGAGGGGAGAATTAGATACAATAGGGAGGAGGATGTTGTGGATATGTGGATGGTGTGTGACCCTGATTATATGAAATGTATACCTTGTAATGCCAGGGGTATCCTGGTGGCACCGGGATCCTGTCAAATGAGTAAGGGATGGAACAGCATAATGTCTTTCAAGTTTCAGAGAGTTAAAGGGGTACCCAGGTCTGTTTGGGGTCAATGGGCTAAGGGATTCGGTGTAGAGGAGAAGAAAGTTATTGTCTTGGGATTGGGTCACACATCTCCTGACCAGGCCCTCACCAGGCCGATAGAGTGTGCCTCCTTATCCCAAACCCTTAGAACTCCTTGTTTTAGCCCATTAGTCCCCTTATATCATGTTATACAGGGTAACCCCAAGGATAGGACTATGTTGGTAAACCTTATAAACAGGGGTTATAATAATTGTGTGTCCATGTTTCCAGCCCCCAGAATGTATGGTGGCGTGGGTTACTCGGATCCCTTGCTGGAGCGAGATTGTGAGATGCGCAATGATGTTGTGGATAGAATTGCTGTATTGGGATTGCTAGGATGCCTGTTAAGTTTGGAAAATGTTAGGACAGCTACTAAATGTGGGAGTTACATCAAGTTTCATATACATCTGGATAGAGAGGGGCCGTCTGCACTGTGCCAAGGAAGAGGTTGTAGAAAGTTGGAGAAAACCAGAAGTTATGCTAGGGTGTACACTAGTCAACGATTGGGTAGGTGGTGGAAGCCATGTGTCTTACTTGTGGCCTCTTTAGGAGGAGGAAGAGGGGATGAAAGATGTCCCGTTAGAGCTTTTATAAATGAGATCCCAAGATGGGGTTATAAGGGAATGGAAATCTGTTGAGTGTGTTTTTTTTTCTTTTCTCTTGATACCCTACGGAATTTTCTTGTCTTTTCGTTCGCGTTGTTGGTGAAGGAAGGAAGGAAAAGATACCTATATCTGGTAAGTACATTCAAGTTTGTTTATAATGAAATTTAAGAGTTTATTATGTTTTCCATTTACCCATCACTGTCTGCAATTATATAGTACACTGTGTGATACTTATAAGTGAACAGTTGTCTACCGCTATGTGTCTTACCTGTAAAGACGGCTATGTGGTCAAGTCTAAATTAGCTAAGCTAAGCTATGAAATGAAATGAAATGATTTATTCTACGTAAATAGAATACATTTACGGTGCTTTACAATGTCAACATTAGTGACCGTCTATTTAGCCACTATTAGCATGTGAAAATGGATTCCATATGAAATTATAGATTAGACACACTATATCATGGTAGGTATTAATGATCTCAACTGTATTGGTATAAAATTTCGTGGTTAATAAAGACAAATTAAGGTGAACAAAAAAAAAATGACACCTAATGCTAGTACATTTCAAAATCTAAATAAAATTATTAGTATGTCAATAAAATATTATATAATATAAGCTTTATTTTCATTGTTATTAATTCATAAATTCTTTGAGTGAATAATATGACTTCAGCCATATCTTGAGATGGTTCTTAAATCGACGCTTTGCAATTCTTTGAGGCAATCGGGAATTTTATTATACACTTTTATGCACATAGAGTAACAATTAGAATACATTCTAAAACCAACCTATTTGGGTATCGTATCTAGTATTTCTTGGATATTTATCTTTTGCTTTGATGAGCAGGTTTGGTTGTGTTTTTACGAATATCGATATCTCGAAAATGTACATACAATAGAAAGTTAGTACGCCTAAGTTCTTTAAAATTCGGTCTGCACGTTTCATCTGGTGCTATTCCTACTATAGCTCCGACAGATCGTTTTTGTGCTATAAAGCATCAGTTTGCCTCCAAGGAATTGCCCCAAAGTGTCAAACCATATCTCATTACAGAACTTACGTAGCCATGATACGCTAATACTGTAGTCGGCTGTGAAGAAGTATCATTCCTAAGATTACTTCAAACATAAGAAATCTATTAATTTTGCTACATGCAGCATCAATGAGCTTTCCAGTTGACATGCCTGTCCAGTGTTATACCCAAAAAAAAAATTTGTGTTCCTTTTCTTTAATTGTTATAATTTGTATGTTTTAAATATTAGGCTCTAACCATTTTGTCACCATATGGATCGTATCAATTACTATGTTTTACTATGTTTCACTTTTTCATATGTAAATACGAAACTGTGTGACGCATAGCGAATAGAAGACTGACGTATAACGAACACAAAATAAGAGCTGTGTGATGTAGCACAAAATAAGAGCTGTGTGATGTAGCACAAAATAAGAGCTGTGTGATGTAGCACAAAATAAGGGCTGTGTGATGTAGTAAAAGCAACAGCTGTGTGATGTAGTAAAAGCAACAGCACTGACGCACTGACGACGACGAGGATCGATGAGTGACAGACTATACTAGTTTTTGACGTTAATAGTCCTAAGGAAAACTCATTGATTGAATTGAACTGCTGAAGTCTGTTGCTTTGTTCTAGCTTGTCTCATGCGCAGCAGGTGTGGGGCTAGATAATATTGTCCTCAAAGCGACTGACCGTTGTTGTAGTCTTCTTAATGTGAAAAGATACTATGACAATGACAAAATGTTTTACTTTTAAACATTACTATTAATGTGATTTTTATATTAGTAATGTTAATAGAGTTTTGTACTTCGAGACCGAAGTAGAAGTCACTATAACCATGACAAGATGCAATTATTCTGTAGAAAACAATTGATTTAAAATCCATTTTTATATTGGTATTTAAACTTGTCAACTGTAAATTATTTTTAAATGAATATTGCTAACAGAAGTTGTACTGATTGTCAAGGACGAGCAAGTCCATATGAAAGTGAGCAGCCCTGCTGAAGGGTGTAGCTTATTTATGGGTAGAATTTGTGAATATCTAATCACCGCAATTTTTGGTTGTGGCGCCGAATGTTTAATTATATGTGGGTCCGAGTCCTTGTCAGGTAGCTCATGGTCGACTACGAAGACCTCCTCAACCAGGCAACCGGGTCGACGGAATCTGAAGAGGAGGATGAACAGCAACCTGGAACATCCCAGCGTACAACTCCAGGACACTGTCTTGTGAATGACTGATAGCTTTGGTGAGTTCTATCCGTTAATTGAAAATTTTGTTTTTAAGCGTCACATTACAATTTACGAGTGGCAAATTGTTTTATTACATTTATTTTATTTTAGTTATTTTCTTAGCATCCCGTGTTGACCACGATCGTATTAAATTGTCCTGACGACACCATCAACCTAGATCCATTTCTTTTAGAACTGTAGCGTGTCTTAACATACCAACATTTAAATGTATTTTTATTAATCCCTGAAAATATTGCTAAATGTCTTTGTTCGAATCTCTTTGTAATATCCCAAACAATTGTTAGTGCTTCTTAAGTTTCCTTTTAATCCAAATTTTTTATTTGCCTATTAAATAAATAACCAAATTAAATTCATATAAAGTCAAACATCTTGCCTAGATTGTATACCGATACGTTTATTAAATCGAGGGTAGATCGGTGGCGTTGCGATATCAACAATAATTTAAAACTGTGTTAAGAAATTTAGATATAACGCTAAAATGCTTTTTGAATAAAACTCAACCTTGTTGTCATGTGTAGTAACAATGACAATCAAAATAACTGAGACTTATTTGTGAATACGAAACCCTTCGCTCCGCTGCACAATAAAAGGTACTGTCAATATACTACACTACAGAACCATGGCGCTTATACTGCCCAAACCCCAGCATCATCCCTTATCTACGAAAACAAGTAATAGTGTTACATAGGGTATCTGTATTAAAATAAAATCATAATTATGAAGTGGCATGACGCAGTTGCATTGTCACATAAACATATTTCATTCTAATAGTTAATATTTGCTAATGTGGTGTGTATGTGTAATGAAACTATTGCTCAATGGAAAGGAGGATGGCAGATCCTGTGCCGCTGGCAATTTGTTGTGAATAGTTATGTGATTTATACCGCTTATTAAGTGAATCATCCTAATTATTTTTATGTATTTTTATTATATTTTTAGAACTGTGCTAACAGAATAACTCATTTATGATCCATGTATTTCGTTGTAAACTAAAATAGCTTTTTAATGCTATATTGTATAAATCTAGGAATTTAAGATGTTATTGTCGGTGATATTAGCAGCCAAATAAACACAAAAACAATCCCTAACATGACAAACGCCAAGCGTTACAAAGGTCCCATACTAAAATGCCATTGTCCTTTGGAAATAACATAGTGAAGTAAACTTAGAATACTTTACCGATCCGAATTGTTAAAACGAACGATGCACCTATACGGTACACCAAATCGGATCATTGTCAAGAGTTCCTGGAGGAATTTAAAGAATACTGTGGCCAAATAAGCTTAAATATTTACTTTAATTTCGTCAGGATTAAACCGAGCTAATGGTCAGGTTGAGTATGTTTACAGTAACCACTTAACTTTGAATTAAACTGGCGTGGCACCACCTCGCCCAACTCACCTGACGTAATCACTGTTTTCCATTTGAACTCGCTAACTTAATCGACTTGGAAGAGTCCTAGATAAGGACCACTGCTTTATGAAGAGAGTTGTCAAGGGCGACCCCGCAAGGTTGCTCATGACCAGCTGCGAACGGCCCCGAGACCGGAGCAACAACTGGCCGTGTCGGCAGGACCACAAGAAACCTCATCACAGCAATCCCGAGTCACTGCATACCATTGCAGAAGGGGGGTCGACGAGTACCTTCCGCATCCCAACACGAGCAGCGGCGGAATACACCATATTCCTGGGTGAGCAGTATTCATTTTGTTTACAATAGTAACATGCTCATATCGTTCTATGATGTGACTGCTGTCCACATCTCACATTATATGTATTTTTTTAGAGCCTCTGTGTACCACGGCGTACAAGAACGCCCAGAGCACACACTTACCCTTTTATATTAAATCATTACAACATGTTGCCTTAGTGAGTCCACATCATAACAAAGAAATTTATCATGTGACATTATGTGCCACGGCATCATATCACCCAATCATTACATATAAACAGTCTCACTAATCTGAAATCTGCTAAAGAAGTATTTCATTAGGCATTTATAAAACGGGTTATTTATCTGTAAAAATACTTGCCTTGCTTGAATAAAGTTGGTGCAATCATGTATTATTATAACAGCTAGTGCACAACAAACAAGTGCCAATGTGCAATAAACGGCGTATTGGCACTGTTCATATGTTCTCATAAATGTTAGGCATTGTAGACGGATGCCCATCTCAAAAGAAAACCTTTCATTGCTTCAGATTTAAGGCGAATGCAGTGCAGAGAGCGCACTGCTTGTCAGTATGGGCGTGTGAGCGGGGGAAAACATCTACCTACTTATGATTGTCTCAATAAAACTTAACTATTAATTATAAAGTCAGAAACGAAATGTAATTTTCTAACAATTAATATCTTAATATTTATTAACAGGACAACGGATATTTGTATTGTATTATTCTAAAACAAGTCTAACCGGTTGACATCCGCTATTACATTTAAACTTACTCACGTTATTTTATTACATTAAAATAACGTGAGGTTAATCACAGTAATTCTAATTATTTAATTAAGGATTTATCATGTCATTAGAATAAGACGTAACGCATTTAATTGTTTTGGAAAGTTAATACGAAACCAATAATATCCGGTATACACCGACTACCGTCATTATATTTCATGTGCGTTGGTTTCGTAATGGCGAGAATAAATTAAGAGATCAGTCTAGTTTGAGCATTGTACGAGGAAGGACAAACTGTGAATAAGTTAAGTACATAGGCTCCGTAATTGTTGTTATTGATTATTAAACTTTTGTAAGTAATAAGTTAAGATGTAACTTTTAAAAGAGTGGCCATGAGTTTCTTTGCCAGTATTCTTCTCATAAGGTCCTACGCATTTTGGAAACTGGAAGTTATGGATCGACACGAACGGGCAGTGGATTTTAGTGTTTTCACCTAATTCAGCTTGACCATGTAGTGTCGATCTATGATTTTAAGAGTAGCTTCAATTTAAGGTTCATTAAATACATGATTCAAGTTTGAACCTAAGTTATGTTGTTTTAATTAATCCTAGTGTACCGACGGGTATGATAATGAATTGATTGAGAACGGTCTAAATCATGTGAGTGATATTAATGAGTTGAGGAGTGACGTCAGCGAAGCTGATGTCACTCTTTCTAAAAATCATATCTCCCTTTAAAATCTAACACACGCTCATATTTGATGAAGTGGCATTAAGTACCTACTGGTTTATATTATAATAAAACTTGGGATGAAATAATTGGTTTTGAGGACTTTGGTTCTCAGAAAACCAAAAAGATTGCTGACCATGCAATTGTATTTTTGGTCAAGGGTGTTGGTAACACAACATCTCAGTTTAATTATGTTGGCTGCATTGTATATCTTTTTATAGCTGCCAACGATCATAAAACACTGTATTCGTATTGTACTAAACTCTTTCGCTCTGACCGATCTGCAATAAACAACTGTATAATTCTACTCGTGGTTTCCTTGATAAATGACCAGCAAAATTACCTAATAACAGTCCACTTCTAAACATGGTCCTATCTCACCTCAAGTATCGCGAGTGTTAACGTGACAGTTCTGGTTTTCGGCGCGTCGACAGTGTTTTGTTTCAACAACGTTTCGAGAAACAGCCATTTTGAACGACATTTCGGCGAAGAACTTGTCTCGATAAGAAAAGGAATTTCAGTTTGGATTGGGTCAAAGAGGAAGAGGATAAAAAAAAAAAAACGAGATTTGCAGTAAACTACGCAATCTCGTGTTCAATAATTTTATCCACCTTGCGCAAGACAACTTTATCGTAAAACGAAAGACAAAAGGAATTGCAGTGGAGCAATCAACGCATTCCGCACGTATATTTTATCTCAGCTTATTGTTTTTTCAGCCTTTCAGGTAAAAAATATATCATTTCCTTGTTGGGTTGAGAGTATTTCCGAGGCTAGAACTTATTATTTTGTTCGCCGGGCGGATGACGCATGTAGTACCGTGATTGGACGAGCATCGCACTATAGCCAACATAACGCAAACTTGTACGCTGCGCTGGCGCGGTTCGGACCGCGGACGCCATCTTGCCATGCTGCCGACGACAACTTGAAGTAAAATTTTGTAAACTGTCAAAACTGTGTTGTGCTCAATATTGTTGTACCTATTATTACGTGTGTGTTTAATTTTATCGTAATATAAGTTTAAATCTTGTAAAAATGACACTAGAAGAAAAGGAAGGTGACGCCATGCAGTCTCTAATAAGGAAACGCGGCGCTATAAAAGGTTCGCTAACTAAACTAGCTTCTACATTCAGTGATCCAACAGTGTATTTAGCTTATACAAAACAAACATTAGTATTAAAGCAGGAACGCTTAAAATCCACCTTCGATAAATATGAAAATTATAATTTGGACATTTGTGGTTTAGACGCTAGTATAGTTCCCGGCACGTAACTTGGCAAGAGTCGTTAGATGCGCAGAAGTCATATTTTAGGTCCCTTTGGTACGCGCGCGGGACGCGGGGTGTGAGACAGCGCCGAACCTAGCGCGCGATTGGTGCATTAGTAGACCTTCGCCCCTCGCATTGTGCCTACGTCCCGTTCGCTCCCGAATACACTTGCGAGCACGAAAGTTGACCGCTTTGTTTTTGTTAAGTTTTGGTTACGAGTTATTGTTATGTTTTAAATTTCGTTTTTGTTATTAGTTGTTGTTATTGTAAGATATTTATTTTTGTTACGAATTGTTGTTAATTGTTGTTGTTGTTAACATGTAATAGACCTAATTAAGGAGAAAGGCAAAGGCAAAGGCACTAATGGGCGCCGATGAATGGTCTAAATTATGCGAGAAATAAAAAAAAACCTTTTTATTATTTACGCCAGTGACGACAGCCACTCCTCCAGTAATGAGAACGAATTGGACAGTTTTATCGATGATAAAGAGCCACGTCCTTCCACCAGCTCAGGTGGTACTGTCAATTTGATGCCAGGGATAAGATATTTAAGTGATAGTGACGAGACCAGTTGACTATATTTTTAAATAAAAAAATACTTTTAAATGCATATTTTTTATTTCTGACATCTAATAAACATCACGAATTCTGTTTGTTCCTTATGAACAGACTCGATTAAAAATAAAAATAAAAAATAAATGATGGCAATAACCATAGAATAATGACAAGCACTAAAACGGACCACTTTTTTGTGCCACTAAGTGTACGATGCGCGAACTTACCCCCACTATACCAAATCCTTGCCATGTTACGTGCCGGCTACTATAAATCCGACATAGACTTTGATTCTACAGAAAATACATACATAAATACGCGTTCATTAATCTTAGATTTATTCGAAAAATTAGATAAACAAGAAAATATTGAATGTGGAACTAAGCCCTCCTGTCAAAATATACAAACTAAGTTACCTCATATAACCATACCTAATTTTGATGGTAAATATTCGGATTTCAAAGCATTTATTGGACTATTTGATAGCTTAATACATAATAGTACCAGACTTGATAATGTACAAAGATTCTTTTATTTAAGGAGTTATTTACAGGGAGAACCCTTAGATTTAATTAAAAATTTAACCATTACTAGTGAAAATTACATGGAAGCTAGGTCTATTCTACATGATAGATATGACAATGAATATAAAATCACAAATGAGTTAATCAGTTCACTATTAGATATAAATTCCATAACAAGGTCAACGGCACATAATATTAGAAACTTTTTGTCAATTATTAAACAACAACTAGCTGCTCTTAGAAACTTAAATATGCCTGTTGATGAGTGGGATGCTATTCTGTTATGCATACTCACAAGGAAGCTGGACACCTATTGCAATAGGGAGTTTCAATTAATAAGGGAAAAGGAAACAAAAGTAGCACATTTGTTGGATTTTCTAGATAAGCGAGCCCAAGCATTGGAGAGTGTGGAGAAACCAGTGGTGGATCGTCCAAGGGTAGCTAATATATCGACAAAAGGTAGGAAGGAAAAACCTCTAGCTTCAACATCCACTTCAGCTCAACCTGCCTGCTTAATATGTAAGTCTGCTCACAAGCTTTTTTTATGTGCACAATTTAAATTAAAAAATGCATCAGAACGGCTTCAATTTACAGAAGAGCATGGTTTGTGTAAGGTGTGCCTCAACAAACATAATAATAAATGTAGATTTTACTTTAGGTGTGACATTTGCAAGGAAAGTCACAACACACTACTTCATGTTGATAAGGCACAATCACCAGTTATTTTGGCTTCTCAAGCAAGCAATCAGGTATTATTGCCCACGGCTAAAATAAAGCTTATTGCTAAGAATGGGACTGAGGTGCATGTAAAGGCATTACTTGACAGTGGTTCTCAAGCGTCATTCATTACAACTGAACTTGCACGCCTACTTGACTTACAGCCTAAATCAATTAACACACCTTTTACTGGCATAGGTAATAGCAAAGCTAAGCTATCAAAATGTGTTAACATAGACATCCACTCTTTAATCCAGAATTATAAAATAAATGTAAACTGCTATCTTTTAGATTCCATCACTACTAAACTGCTTCAGATTAAATTCAGTGTGGAGGGTCTGCTGCTTCCCCCAAACATAACACTAGCTGACAACACCTTTAATGAACCCAGTACAATACATATTCTATTAGGAGCTGACATCTTCTTCCAGGTGCTACTACCGACTGAGCCATATGGGTTCCAGGCCAACTCCGGGAAAGATGTAAGAGAAAATGTTAAGTCTACAGTACCTGTGTTAAATACTGTCTTCGGTCATATTGTTGCTGGCACCATACCTACCCACACTGCTCATTCACACATACTGGTAACTCTTTTTTTGTAAATCCCAAGATTATCTTCATACATAGAATGAAAGTTTTGAAACCTTTTTTAAGGCAGAAAAGGTCCCTGAGTATTTTCTGGAAGCTACAGTAAAGCTGCCATTAGATTCTATCAGAGAGACCCTTGGAGACTCATTGTATTTAGCTTCAAAAAGATTTCACAACTTAGAAGTTAGATTAAAAAAAGATCCTCTTTTGTATAGTCTTTATAAGGAATTTATTCATGAATATATTGAAAAAGTTCATGGAACTATAATTGACATAAATCAATATGACCTCAAAAAAGATCCTGTGTTCTTTTTACCCTATCATCCTGTCTTAAAACTTGATAGAAAAACCACTAAATGCAGAGTTGTCTTTGATGGATCTATGAAGACTACAAATAGAATTTCATTGAATGATTTATTGCTTAATGGCCCTGTTACTCAAAAGGAACTCATAGACATTTTGTTGTTGTTTAGAGTAGATGTATATATTTTTGTAACTGATATCAGAAGTATGTTCAGATGTGTAGAATTAGATCCAAAGTATAGGCCCTTACAAAACATTCTATGGCGGGACAGCCCAGAACAAGGTTTGCAATATGTTCAGTTGAATACAGTTACTTATGGCATGAAGTCTTCTTCTTACTTAGCCACAAGGTGTTTAAAGGAACTAGTAAGCCTGTATGGAGAAAAATTCCCTCTGGCTGCTTTTATCATAAATAACTGTACATATATAGATGACGCCATTTGTTCCCAAGGTTCTCCAGAGCTTTTGATAAAAGCAAAGGTGCAACTCTGTGGTCTTTTAGAATTAGGGGGTTTTCAGTTACATAAATGGGTTTCTAATTTGTCTGAATTATTACATGATATTCCTAAATTCAGACAACATTTTGATAATAACTGATAGTAATTGAAAAATAACTTATCCTTTAAAACTTTAGGTATAAATTTTAATGTTAAGACCGATTCATTTATAATTTCAAGTCCAAAACCAATCGAAGACTTTCCAGTTACGCAGCGCGGCATTTTAAGCTATATCAGTAAATTCTATGATCCGCTAGGTTTGGTGGGTCCAGTCATAGTATGCGCTAAGGTAATTATGCAGCAGCTATGGCTAGCTAAGATTGATTGGGACAGTACCCAATGATAAGATTTCACATTCATGGCGAGAGTTTTATAATAGTTTACTTAACATGACACTGATAAATGTGCCACGATACACAAATTTACACAACACAAATTTGATACAGATCATAGGTTATGCAGATGCATCAAAAAATACTGCCTATGGTTGCTGTATTTATTTACGAGTTGTCAATGAAACTGGTAGTGTAAAGGTTTCTTTGCTCTGTTCAAAAAGTCGCATCAATCCAATTAAACAAGACATGACTGTTCCACGCCTAGAGCTAATTGCTGCAGTATTGTTGGCTAAATTAGTCACTCGAGTCCATGATACATTATCACTAAAACTAAAAATCGATGAACTTATTTTGTACTCCAATTCTCAAATTGTTTTAGCTTGGATCAAAACGCCATTGATAAAGCTCAGTGCATATGTAGCAAATAGAGTAAAGATACTTTTAGAGCTATCTCATAGTTTCACATGGGCTTACATAGGTACTAGTGAGAACCCTGCTGACTGTCTTAGCAGAGGTGTCTTACCTCATCAGTTAGAGCTACATCCATTATGGTGGAAGGGTCCAAAGTTGTTGCATACATGTAAGTATGAGCCAGAGCTGAATTTAGCTATTCCAAGCCACTTACCTGAAACCAAAGGTGCCTCCACATCCTTCAATGCTATGGTTTGTTCTCTTTCTACTGATGACCAGAATCTAACATTGGAATTTCTAAACAATTATTCTAATATTAATAAGATGCAAAGGGTCTTAGCTTACTTACTACGCTTTCTTCAAAATGTAAGGTCAAAAAATAATAAAACTAAACTTTGTTACTTGACAAGTCAAGAATTAAGTAACTCATTGTTGTTAATTGTTAAACATGAGCAACTTAAATATTACAAAGATGATTTTAATGCCTTAAAATCTAAGAATTTAATTGTTAAAGGTAATTTAAAGCCTTTGAGTCCATTTGTTAATGGCAATGGTCTTCTGCGAGTAGGAGGCAGGTTACATAATGCTTCTATTTCCTATTCACAGAAACATCCAATACTCTTACCTCGAGAGTCACGGATAACAGAGTTAATAATTGAAAATGAACATGTTAAAAATCTGCATGCTGGACCTAGACTAGTATTGTCATCAATTAACCAAAGGTTTTGGATTGTACAGGGAATGAGACAGGTAAAAAATTTTTTGCATAAATGCATTACTTGCTTTAGATTAAAGGCAGAATCAGCCAAACAAATGATGGGCAGTTTACCTGCAGATAGAGTAAATATCTGTCGCCCTTTTCAAAAAATAGGCATGGACTTTGCAGGTCCTATTTCAGTTAAGGTAGCTAGAATCAGAAAGCCAATCATTACAAAGGGTTATGTTTGCCTCTTTGTGTGTTTTGTGACAAAGGCTATACACCTTGAGTTAGCCTCAGATCTAAAAACTGAAACGTTTCTTGCTTGTCTCAAAAGGTTTGTTTCTCGTAGAGGACTACCTACTGATATTTATTCAGATAACGCATCAACATTTAAATGTGCTAAAACACAGCTTGATGAGCTGTATAAATTACAAAATTGTCAAATGCATCAGAAACAAGTATATGACTTTGCTGCACAAAAAACTTTCATTTTTTGCCTTGTTATTCTCCAACATTTGCTGGACTCGCAGAAGCGGGAGTCAAGAGTATGAAATATCATTTAAAGAGAATTGTGCAAACTTCTTCACTTACATATGAAGAACTTAATACACTTTTGTGTCAAATAGAGACTGTATTAAACAGCAGACCTCTCATGCCATTGTCTGCAGATGTAAATGATTTTTCATGTATCACCCCTGGACATTTTCTCATAGGATCACCTCTAAATTCATATCCTGAACAAGAAAATGCATCCATTTCTAGATTAAAGTCTTGGAACGTTTGTAACAATCTTAAACATTCATTTTGGAAACAATGGAGTAAACACTATCTTAATATATTACAATCTCGCCCTAAGTGGAATGATGTTTATCCTAATATTAGGATAGGCTCTCTTGTTATATTAAAGGATGATAATCTAGCCCCTTTGTATTGGCCTATGGCCAGAGTTACGCAAGTCTTTCCAGGGACTACTGATAAGAGGGTTAGAGTAGTAGAAGTTATGACCTCTAATGGTAAAACTCATAAACGGTCTATCACTAAGGTATGTTTACTGCCTATAGACAATGATAGTGTTTAAATGTCAGAACAAATACTTGTTTTAGGATTACTTAGACAATAAGGTGCATACGCAATTAAAAGGAGTAAATTGTTAAATTAAATTTATTTTTCATAATACATAGGTATTGTTACCAAAGGTAGGTACTTAACATTTGTAATTTGCAGTTGCTTGGAACTTGTTTCTTTCCTGGTGGCAAGACTGACTGTGTCATATACGTTATCTACTTATATTGTTTTGTAGATGTATAAGTAAGCATTTTTTTTTTTAAACTATAGTTTAGTTCATTCACATAAAGTTTAAACTTCTAATTTAAGGTCGCAAGTGTAAGGGCAAAATGTTCTTTTGAACTTAATATGTAACACATATCAAATGTGTAGTATTTCAGAACCATTTATATACAAATTGTTACAAGTTTAGTTTTTCAACTTGACTTTAGTGGCTGTGTAGCTGTAACAATATTTTGATGTAATCATTTTTAAACTGTCAAGCCTTATGTTTGTCTAAGCATTGCACTTGTTTGTTTTAAGTACTTGTATATCTTTCTAGGGTTGTCAAAACTTTATTATAGCATTATTATTAAACCATTTGTCGCCCTTGCCAATATGTTGGTAACACAACATCTCAGTTTAATTATGTTGGCTGCATTGTATATCTTTTTATAGCTGCCAACGATCATATAACACTGTATTGTACTAAACTCTTTCGCTCTGACCGATCTGCAATAAACAACTGTATAATTCTACTCGTGGTTTCCTTGATAAATGACCAGCAAAATTACCTATTAACAGGCCACTTCTAAACAAAGGGTCTGAAAGGGAAGTATAAGCAGCTCATTTCCGTTACGTTCTGCCAGAGTGCAACAAAAATAGGCACAGTTAAAAAAAATTTCTAGAAGCATTAAAAGCTGTACAAAGCAGTTGCTTAAAAAAAAGCCACAAATATGAGTGTCATAAAAAGTCTCATAATTACACAAACAGTAAATATTTGAAAGAAGGCAAGGAGTTTAAAAGTTTAGCTTTTGAATGTAATGGAAACAATATATTCTCAATATTTGACCCGCCACACTTTAAAGGATTGAGAAATAATCTTCTCACAAAAGACCTAAGATTTATCCAGGATGGAGTGGTCAAATTTGCCAAATGGGAGCATTTATAAATGCTGCTAGATGCTGATCCTGGGGAAGACGAAATAAGGTTATTAAATAAACTAGTTAAACAAAAAATACCCAAAATGAAAGTCAAACATGCAGCCCAAGTTTTCAGTCAGAGGGTATCCGCTACAATGAGATACTAGCTAGTAAGTATTTAAGCTTCAGTGAACGACTTAATCATATTGGTAGACTTAATGAATTTTGTGTTTTTTATGGTAATAATTATGATAAAATTTGTGTATGGATTTATACATATTAGCATGTATTTAGTATATGTTAGTGTAAGCAGTTTTATATGTATAAAAACTTAGATCCATTGAAGTACACCGCCGACTACCCATAAGATAATTTTATAATATCCATACCGTACGAAGGATGATATTATTAAAATGATCTTTTTCCCCCTAACGGGTTCTCGCCACCCACCAGCTCAATGGTTGCATCGCAACTGAGTGTCCTACCCAAAATTTTTCCCCAGAGCCATCAACGTTGTCCACAAGACCAGGTACTTTATGTATATACTAGCTTTCGCTCGCGGCTTCACCCGCATTTAATAAAAAGTATCCTATGTTACTTCTAATAACTCCAAGAATATGGGTACAAAGTGTCAGTATCGAAATAAATAAAAAAATTAAAGTGAGAGCCCAAAGCATTGTAGTCACCGCGGTCTCCGAAAGCCACATAAATATATAAATGAGGAAACTACAATGTATAATATGGCTAAGAGCTTGGAAAATAGCTTAGTGAAACGAGGCACCACAGGAAGAATGTATCTGCGACGCCAGTTTACACAAATGAAATATGATGAAAAACAAAGCCAGCAAGTTCACCAACTCACTCATCAGAAGTAGGAAAAGTAAATTATATACATTTATGTATACTGTGCCGGAACTGACTATAAGCTTTATCAAGGAAAGATTGTCAAAAGAAGAAAAAATAATGAGAGAGAGGGCATGATTAACATAGAAATAGGGCCAGGTTGTTCACAATTAAAACATGAAAATGCTTCATGTTTTAATTGTGAACAACCTGGCCATAAACAATATCAGTGTGGATAGCCCAGAGCAAACAGACAGGAAAGAGGAGATTATTATAGTCATGGACATGGATTAAATACTAGACAACCTGGATATACTTCAAACAGTAAATAAGGATGGAATACAGGCCGAGGAAGAGGCAAGTGGACATATCGCGTTTGCTGCAGACGGAAAGGCATCATCAAGAAGCGAAGAATAAGAGAAAGCTGTGTGGAGTGTAAACTCTGAATCCTCAGATGACAAACCGAAAAGCCTTATTTACTGAATATGTGGAATTAAAACATACTAAAAATATTGCGGCAGCTCAAAGTGGTGTTTTATGTTTCAAGCTATAGGTATTGGAAGTATTAATGTTAAAGGGGTCTCGCGAGACTTTTTATTAAATAAAAACCTAAGAAATATAGCAACACTCATCACAGACTGGCACCACAGCTTAGAAGCATAGAAATCGACAATGACATTTGACTGGCACAAACGCAGCTCGCAAGTGGCGAAATAAGCATTGGCCATTTTTTAGAAAAATTACGATAAATACCTTCTCCAAATACTTAGATAATACATAGAAATTTCGGACATTTAACACGCAAGTGTCGTTCTAGTCCCAAAATAAGCAGAGTTTGTATTGTGGGTATTATACAACTGATACAAATACATATATACTTTTTTTTTGTAAATACATACATATTATACATAGAAAATACCCAAACTCCGAAGCAAAAATTTGCTGATCATACAAACATTGGTCCGATCCTCAATTTGAACGCGAGACCTCAAGCACACCACACACCTGCTTCACATACGCCCTAGTGCTCTACCGAGGTAGTCAAACAACTTTTTTTTTATATATCATAAAATTTTGTTTTTGTTAAGTGCTAAGTTGCCTACAAAATAAATGTATTTATGTTCGTGATTTTTTTTTTCGATTTTGCTACCCTTCCCTCTTTTCCTTATTCATTGCTTTATATTTTTTTAAATAAAAAATTCTCATTAGATCCATTTTATTTATGTTTTTACATAAATGTATGCAATGAGAAAAAAAATTCTCACTAGATCCATCATGGATCTGGCCAATGGATCTACTGAGAATAAACCTAAGCAATAGCTTTACTAAGCATGTTTTAGCAAATATGTAATAAACAGATATGTATGAAGCACGTGTTTAATTTATTTTGTAAAAAGTAGACGTAAACGGTTTCAGCTGTTCACTACGTACAAATACGTAAGTATGAAAGTTTGGTTATGGTACTTTTGGAACGATTGTGATTATACCTGTCAGGACAGCCATTTCCGTTTACTGATCCGTAGGTTTTACGCAGTTATTGATATACAAAAACTACGCCATCTGGCTGATGTTTGGGACAGGATAGCAAGTACTTAGGAACACTTAATTTTGGCGACACGCTTTCGAGTGTTGATGCCCGAATATGACCCAGGATTCGCGCTAGAAGTTCAGGTTGGGGTCGACATCAGACTATTTGCAAGTAAACATTTAAGCCTAGCTTGCGCCATTATATGCGTTAAGTGGCAGGGCCTATAAATGATTGTATTTCCATACATCCCAACACATTTCACACACGGACGTCTTTTCCAAAACTAGGCAAAGCGTGTACTATGATAACCAAGCTCCTGATTGACATGCTTATATATTTCTAAATATGTACATAACACAAGCTCTGCTTAGCTTGGGACTAGATGGCGTTGTGTGAATAGATGTCCGAAATATTTATATTTATTTATTTTATTTATTAATGACACCCAGACAAAGAAAAGTGATCAAGTTAACCACACAAATATTTGTTCTGGATGGGAACCGAACCCACGACCTCTGGCTTAGTAGTAAGAATCACTAGCCAAGAGACCAACATACCACTATTTAACTGTTAAGTACTCAATAATCCTTACCCGAGATCCAATTTATCTCCCTACCAAAATTCATGAATGTCGGTTCAATAATATAATTGATTTGTTGTAACGTTAACACACCAGCACAATTACAATATTAGTTTGTAGTCAATACTTTGTTGGGAAATAACATTTTGTTCGAGTTGCAAAGTGTAAATAGTTCAAGATATCGCGTATTTAGAGGTTTAGCGGAAGAGAATGGCATTTTTTCGACTTACTGAGGATGAGCGTTACCTTGAAATTCAAATACATTGGAACAAAATTTGCCACAGAATTCTGTCTCCCGAAATACAGGCTATGCCTAACTTAGGAATCAGAACCAGTATCTATTATACACAAACTGTCAAGTATTTAATTGCATTGTATAATTTTAAATGTTATGTCTTTGGTGTGAAATAAACATATTATAATTATCGACTTAACTAGGTTCAAGTTGTAGAGATTCCACTGTATTTTGAAACTTAAACCTTATTTATATACAGTTAATGTTTTATATTGTAGCAGAATATTATTATTGTGACCCAAGCATTTCAAAACAATAAACGTAGTTTCAAGTGTTCATTGCTACTCGACAAATGTCGTCTTCAAATTACTTGATTTTTTTGGGGATTTAGTTTGGGTAAAGTGTAAACATCAGAAAAGATTGAAGCAAAAAAGTCACAGTTCGGTTGGAAGCACAGTAATTTTAATTTTGATGAAATTTTGAATGTAAAACAATAAACAAAAACATTTACAGAAAGTATGTAACGATTAATTACTTAACCTGACTAAATTTAGAAAAGTACTCAATCTAAGTTATATTACTGTGTATTCAAATTTCAAAATTCAATTAACTGCACGTTTGGCCTAGTAGTTTGGCGATCCTATTTCGCCAAGTGTCGTGGGTTCAAATCCCACATGGGCCAACACTTTGTGTTCACAAATTGTTGTTCTGAGTCTGGGTGTTCTTTGTGTCCGTTTTGTGTATGTTTGTAAAGTCTCCCGCCACACAAGATTTATTTCTAGTGCGGTAGTTGCGTTTTAAAAATGAAATAGAATCTGTTCAGCTGTTTCGTTTTGAAAATGTGAACAACGATTTGAAGTACCTATGTAAAATAAATGAATAAATAAATATTTCGGACATCTAACACGCAACGCCATCTAGTCTCAAACTAAGCAGAGCTTGTGTTATGAGTACCAGACAATTGATATAAATACATATACAACTTTTTTTTTTGTAAATACGTATTATGTTTACATATACATAGAAACCAACCAAACTCCGAAACAAATATTTGCAGATCATACAAATATTTTGTCCAAACCGGGAATCGAACCCGAGACCCCAAGCACAGTAGTCTCATAACGCTACTGCTACGCCGCCGAGGCAGTTATAATATAAATATAATTATATGGTGTATTTATTACTACTGCACATTAAAGTTTTAAATAAGACATAAAAATTTTATCTATATTTTACGAAGCAGTTTTAATATAATGATAATATAGACGACACAGCTATCTTGGTGACGGGATCAAATTGGCAGGAAATTAAGGTTAGAGCAGAACACTCTCTCACGAGGGTAATTAACTGGTTAAATGCAAACCTTCTAACCCTTAACTTATCCAAAACCCACTATGTCCCTTTTTCAATTACAAAAATAAACACCGCACCACAAGATTTTTCCATAGCGGCCCATACCTGCTTATCCCCAAACACCTGCTCCTGCTACGCACTAACGAGAGCAGAATCAGTCAAATACTTGGGAGTTCAAATAGACAGTAGTCTAAAATGGGATAAACATATACGCCTCACAACGACACGAATAAGAAGGTTGATACATTTATTTAAATCTCTGAGGGACATCACACCATTAGACAAATTAAAACTGATATACGTAGCACTGGGTCAATCCATCCTCCAATATTGCATTTCTGCATGGGGTGGTGCTGCCAAAACCCATCTTATAGGCTTGGAGCGAGCGCAAAGAGCTGTGTTAAAAGTATTAACAAAAAAACCGTATAGATATCCCACAATAACGCTCTACTCGGACACCAAATTACTAACGGTTCGTCAGCTTTATGTGCTCCGACTTGTTCTAAGGAATCATACTACTCTACCTTCGCCCTCGCTAGAAAGAAGAAGTAAACGGTCTGTTCTTCTTAATGCATCCTGTAGAACTACCTTCGGCACACGCCAATTCTATAGTATGTGCTGTAAAATATATAATAGCACCAATAAAAAACTAAATATTGCACATCTAAATAAACACGAAGTTAAAACCAAAGTCACCGCCTGGCTACAAAAGCTCGACTATTATTTGACTGAGGACCTACTCAAACAAGTCATATAAAACACCGTTACGCTTAATCTGTATGACACACACACACACACACCACATACACACACACACACACACCACACACACACACACACACGTTTCACATATATACTAAAACTAGCCTCTTAATTGTTGTTTACTTCATTTTTTTTCCCTCAAATAAAAGTTCTAAATGTATTTATTAAAAATATTTAAATGTATGAAAAATATACACAGCGACATTTCACGTTCTTTAACTGCAGTACTGATATCGGTGACGGAACACTGTTCTTCCAACATACAGGATTTTGCCTAGTTTGGAAGGCAGTTTCACTACCTTTTGTGTAACACATTTCACGCACTATGTAATTTTAAAATTGTAAAAATGCCTATAACTGTTAATGTGTTTTTGTTCTGTGTTCAATAAATACATTTTATTTTTATTTATTTATTTATTTATAGATGTATACATTTTTTTTATTAGTAACACACTTTAGTAATTACTATTTTACGTAAAAAATATTAGCATTGGAGATTATTGCATAATTATCTAGTGAAAAAAAATTTCTTTAAACAAAAATACCATAAATCACACCAAACAATAATATCACCAGTTTGATTTCATTGGCTTATATCAATTCTTTCTTCCAAAATTCATTAATTTTGGTTTAGTAATTGAGGTGGTGTAACGTAAAATACCGGCAGACTACGTTTACAATTACAATATTAGTTTGAACTAACTTTTACTCATAGCATCGTCAGTATGTTATGATGACAATGAAAAACACATGTCCTTTCCCCTTCCTTACCTCCAGAAACGCATACGCTTAAATATATTTAAGAAAAAAAGACAATATTACATATATTTTGAAAGTTAAACCCATTTATGTACAGTTTATGATTCATAAACTAGCTGAATCATATTAGTTTTACCCAAGCATTTAAAAAAAAAACAGCGTTTCAAGTTGAACACTTGAAAGTCTTTTTTAATGCCACGCGACAAATGTCGTCTTCAAATGACTTGATTTATGTGTTTGGGGGTGGTCGTTTCATGGTATATTTAAAGTACAAACATCAGATAAGATTGGAGATAGGACAAAACAGTATGTAGTATGGTCGGAAGCACAGTAATTTTACTTTTGATGAAATTTTGAATATAGAAACATAAAACGAAAACACAAGCAGAAAGTATTTAACGATTAATTACATAATGTAATGACTTACTGACATAATTTAGAAAAAAAAAGTAATTCATCTAAGTTATATAACCGCGTTATAAACAAATTTTGAAACAAATAAAAAAATAATAAAAGCTGTTTAGATTTGAAAATGTGACATTTATGTACAATAAATAACGTGTATTTACCACCACTACACATTATAGTTCTAAATAAAACAGAAAAAGCTTATCTATATTTTACAAAGCAGTTTTAGTATAATGATATTATAGATGCATACAAATTGTCTTTTATATAACACACTTTTTTAATTACTATTTTACGTAAAAAAATATTAGCGTTGGAGATTTTTGCATAATTATCTAGTGATGAATAAATTTCTTTAACCAATAATATGATAATAAATCACCAAACAAACAACAACATCAAAAAAACAATCTCATCAGTTTGATTTCATTTGTTCAATAACACTTGATGAGAGTAAATAGATCATAATAATAATTTCACATACTACATTACGTATTACGTTTTGCATGATTTATAATGTTGACGGTACTTGTAGCCACTAAAGTCTCGACCAATCAGAAGCTAATTATATCACGCGAACGTACGAGTGCTCTTGAATAGGCAGTTACACCGACGTGACGCTTCCGTTTGGCGGGAGATTGTTTTGTTAAATATAAACATTTGTTTTATTTGGATAGTTTTGTGTTTTGTAAGGTAATGAGTTATGTAATAAGTGCATAAATACTTGTGTGATAGTTTATGAGTGATAGTGTATGTGTAGAAGTTATATATTTTATAATATGAATGGAAATATTGACATCAGGTAAGTGAAAAATCACAACTTGTTGAAGAGTTTGTTTGTTTGTTTGTTTGTTCTTCAGCTTTATATATTAGTATAGATATAAAGCTGAAGAGTTTGTTTGTTTGTTTGTTTGAACACGCTAATCTCAGGAACCGCTGGTCCGATTTGAAAAATTCTTTCGGTGTTGGATAGTACATTTATCGAGGAAGGCTATAGGGTATATATCATCACGCTACTACTAATAGGAGCGGAGCAACAATGAAGAATGTTTAAAAAACGGCGGAAATTTTCACGCTACGGGCAATATAAGGCGCAAACGAGGTTGCGTGGGTCAGCTAGTATTATATAAGAATGATTCCTAGTTTTTGTTAATTTTGTTCAAATTCTTTATTTTTGTTAATTGGGTCTTAGTTTATAATTATTAAAGCAATAAAAAATATTACCTCAAAGTAATCACGAGCTTTTCTTCTGCAGAAACAGTATCCCGTACCACATAATTTTGACATGGAGTCAAATCTTCTTTGATCGTTTCCAGTAAATCATCAAACGATGCTACTGACATCCGAAAGTAGTTAAAAAACTTTTCACTATATTCTCTGAGTTTTGGGTATAAAGTTATAAACATACTATGCGTCATTCTGTCACGTAGAATGGGATGCACTTTAAATCGTCGACTTTCTCTTCGTTTACGACGTCTCCATCGATGGTATGCAAGCCACAACACAACCGCTGTATCCGAGTTCATGTTTATAACTGACCAAATCCGTCTCATCACATGCGCGCATGAAAACGCCGCATCTGGACGCAGTACAAATCAAAAGGCGCGAGTGGACTCGCGCGTATGCTCCTTATGGTTAAGTTAGTTAATAAGTGTACTCCTTAACATTAGTATTGTATTTTGCTGATTGTACATTTTACTTTATAATGCGCATAATTAATGTAAGAAACTCAATAAACTACTTTTGTATGTAGTGGTTGTGTCTTTGAATATCTCGCTAGGAACCCCAACATTACATGGCGACCCTGCCATCAAGGTCAGCCAAGGGGCTTTAGTCAAGTGTAGTTACTAAATTTGGGAGTTAGCAATGTGTCGCTCAACGATAGAAAAAGAGGATATACTCCTGAACCAGAATGTTGCTGGCGGAAACAATGACGCAATGCTGAAGGGCATTGGAGGACACGTGAAGCGGCTGAGCACGATCACAATAGTTATCCTCGCCGTCATAGCTATTTATTGATAATGTATTTCGCCGTGAAATTGTACCGAAATTGCCATCGTTAGTGGATGCAGCAAGAATTTGTGCTTAACACCCTGCAGCGTATCCGAGCTTATATGATAGGACGAGTGGAAAACGGTAGCGGTGACTGTGAGTGATAAACTGATAACATATTCGTGTGTATTATGTACTAGCAGTGTCTAAAATTTGTATCAATAATATTATATTTCATTACACATGCATAGTATGAAGCACCTACAATCGTGCACAAGTAGTCAGTGAACATGATACCGAGCGCGTAAAGTTGCAACGTAGGACGTTTTGTTGCATTGTGTGGGAATGATTTTATTTTAATATTTCGTTGGTTTACATAGAATTATAAGCTTACTGCTTTTAAGCATAGCGTAATATTTTTTTTCTATATAGAACATGATTAATAGTTTAACACGGAATTTAAGTTCCTTGATAGATATACGTAAATACTTGGTTAAAAAGGGAAAATCTAGATATAGAGGTAAAATTATTGAGAATAAGTTGGGTGAAGCTACGCATATTTTTAAGAATTGTCAAGAAATATATCTATTGAAATATATTTAAATTTCCTGCCTTCTAATATGCATTCATAGTTAGTTAGACTGTGTCTGTGGTTACTATTTAGATAATAGACATACTGTGTGATATAATTCCTTCCTTTCTGTGACACTACGAGTAATGTACACGTTTTGTAATTCTCTTACACGTGAAAGCGGTAAAAAGTTTTAGAATAGTTGAAAAATGTCTTCAAATAACCCGCTGACCATGATAGAAAAAGTAACTACTCCACATGGAGATTTGCCGTGAAAACATACCTTGAACACGAGGAGTTATGGGATTGTATAGAAAATCCAAATAGCAACGCGTGAAACCAAAAACGTGATCTCAAAGCCAAATCTAAGATAATTTTGTTAGTCGACTCTGTGAATTATGTTCACATACAAGAAGCGAGAACCGTAAAGGAAGTTTTGGACAACCTGACAAGTGCTTTCGATGACTCAGGGCTTACGCGCCGAGTAGGTTTACTTCGTGAATTGTGTACCACAACCCTCGCAGAGTGTCAAAATGTAGAAGGATACGTAAGTAAAGTAGTCACAACTGCTCATAAGCTGCGCAAAATCGGATTTAAAGTGGACGATGAGTGGCTAGGAACCCTGCTTCTCTCTGGTCTACCCGAGACATACAAACCGATGATCATGGCGATCGAGAGTTCCGGTATGAAAATAAGTGCCGATTCAGTTAAAGCTAAAATTCTACAGGATGTAAAAATGAGCAATAGTGATACAAATGCCTTTACAACAAATTCAAAGAAAAAGTTAACTAAAAAGTCATTTCAAAAGGTCCACGTTGTATCAAATGCAACAGATATGGCCATATAAGCACAGAGTGCAAGTCTAAGCTAAAACAGAAACCTGAAAGCTATGACGCTGCACTCATAGCTTCTGTCAGTAGTAGTGATGCCTGGTATATAGACTCCGGTGCCTCAATGCATATGACCAGACACATTCAATTATTGCATAATTAAACAGTGCCACTCGTGAAGACAATTAAAGTTGCAAATGACACATCCTTACGAGTAGAAAGCTCGGGTCAGCTGAATTTAGATACATGGGACGACAGAGGTCGGAGTAATAAAATTTTATTTCAAAATGTTTTATAAGTTCCCGAGTTAGCAACAAATTTATTATCAGTCAGTCAGATTGTAAATCATGGCGGTGCAGTGAAATTATATAATGAAGGCTGTGTAATTTATAACAGTCATAAGAAAATAGTTGCAACAGCTATCTTAATCCACAATATGTACCGGCTAAATCTGTACAATATTCAAGCATACATATCTGATGTTGATAATCAAGATATTTATCTCTGGCACCAGCGGATGGGGCATCTCAATTTCAGTGATTTAAAGAAAATTTAAGAAAATACAAATGGTGTGCAATTATCTAAGAAAGAAGATAATCTGACCTGTGTGACTTATTTAGAAGGAAAACAAACACGCCTGCCATTTAAGACAAGCCATTCAAGAGCTACACATTTACTTGAAACTGTACATTTAGATATATGTGGGTCAAAAAAAAAACTCCAGCCGAGAAACAGCGAACTTACAGATTGAAAAAAAAAAAATTAATGCAGGAAGCACAAAATATTCTGACAACCAACCAACCTTCAGGGTCCGTCGCACCCGTGATTGCTGTACAGTTGCCACCATCAAGTCCTGATATAGAGCCCAGAATCATAGAGCACGAAGCAGTCATCGAAACTGTACCATCGAGGCCATTAATAAAACGAAAAGCTCAAAACAGTGTCAACGTTTCGAGTAAAAGACGGAAGGAACGTCCTTCAGAAGTTAATTTTGATGAAATCCTCCAACTTCCAAGCCAACCTACACTGTCTTCACATTTGCCAAATGATGAAATACAACAAGTATTAAATCAGCCAATAGAAAATGAAGATGTTGATGCGTCAATGCAACCGCAAAATTTTCATGATAGTGATGATAACGTGTATGCAGAGTCAGTCATTGAAGATGAACAAATTGATAATGAAGATGATTTAAATTTAGAGGATATTGTGCTACCAGAAGAGAATTCAAGCCATTCATATAATGGCTATCGTGCGCATCAATCAGCGCATAAACTATTTCACAAGCTGTTTGTGAAAAATCCTTTTGGTCACGTCTGCAATATTTGTGATCGTCTATGGTTTTTAAATGATCTGCAAACTAGCCAACCTGATGATGAAAATCTACTAAAACAAATTACGGTAGGTCAAAATTTTTTTTTTTAAATTTATTATTTATTTAATACCTTATTAATTCTTATCATATGATATTTTTTTGTTTAGACATTTACCGACGTGGCTGATGTCAAGGTGTGTAAGACTTGCAATGTCAGTATTAAAAAGCGCAAGATTCCGTCGTTGGCAACCTTCAATGGTTTTAAATATCCAGATAGACCAGTGGATTTACCAGAATTGGATATCATTGCTGAAAGATTCATATCACCACGGCTTCCCTTTATGCAGATACGTAGATTGCGGCATTTCAACGGTCAGTTCGCAATAACCGGACAAATAATCAATGTACCTGTGTCAGTTAACAATATGATAAACCTTTTACCCCGACCACTCGATGGCCAGGAAGATTTTTGTATTAATGTACACATAAAAAAAAAGCTTATTCACCGAACAAGTTATCTTCATGGACTAGTTAAAAGATCTGTCGTCAAACAATGGTTAACCTATTTGGTCCAGACACCTTTATATAGACATTATGATATCAAAATAGATGATTCCTGGTTCACAACTGATGATAATGTGATAATTGATTACACTGAACTTGCAGACAACATAATACCTGTTGACCCTGACTCTGTACAAACCCGAAGACATATTGATGACTTAAGTGAACACATTGCAATTGATGGTAGTCTTGTAACCCAACAGCAAACGCTTATGTTGAATGAAGAAAAATTTTTTCACATCGCTCCAGGTGAAAACAAAATTCCTATGAGTTTACTGTTCGATACACATGCAGAGGAATTGTCGTTTCCAGCTATTTACTTAGGACAATTTCGTGTATTCCGGGACGACATTACAGTGACACCATTTATGATGGCAACCAGTGAATTGCGTCGTTCTGATAGGCGGGGAGTGACACCGAATAAACTTCTTTATACTGCGATGAAAATATTGCGACTATTGCGACTAAGAGTTTGTGATGGTTTAAAAATTGGGTTCAAACATATCGGCACGGATACCAATATTTCTAAAGAGCAAGTTCTATCTGAAGAATATATAAATACCTGTTTAGAGAGCAACTTAGCTTTTATGAAATCAATTCCTAATTCTGCAGCTTATTGGTCTGCACGTAAGCGGGATCTGTTTGCAATGATGCGCCAGTTGGGTAAACCAACGATGTTTTTGACGATCAGCGCTAATGAAATCGGATGGCCGCATCTTTTAAAACTTCTACATAAACTCAAGAATAACGGTGAAATACTAACGGATGAACAGATTGAAGCAATAAATTACTTTCAAAAAACAACCTTGGTCAATGAAGATGCCGTAAGTTGCGCAATTTACTTCAACAAGTTGGTCAATGTCATCATGTTAATTTTACAATCGAAGAAAGTAAGTCCATTTGGAAAATATAGAGTTCTCAATTACTTCAAACGCATTGAGTTCCAACATAGGGGTAGTCCACACGCCCATATATTATTATGGTTGGATAATGCACCTAAGGATGCGTTAGGAGAAAATTATCAAGAAGCAATTGCCTTAATTAATGCTCTTATCTCGGTAAATTCATCAGAAGCATCTGAAAACATAAAACTACAAACTCATAAGCATACTTTCACGTGCTTTAAAAATACACGCGCGAATGCTCGGCAATGTCGGTTCGAGGCGCCTTTCTTGCCTATTCGTGAAACAACAATTCTTATACCTTTAGAGAGCGAAAATCCAGAGTTGAAGAGTCTAAAACTACAGTACCAAAATATACGGAAAAACTTAGAAGATAATAATTACGATAATTTTAAGGAATTTTATCAAGCTAATGACATATTATCAGATGAGAATTACATGAACATTATTCGAGCTGGAATCAATCGACCGCGAGTATTTATCAAAAGGCAACCTTCTGAAAAATGGCATAATTGTTTTAATCCTTTTATTCTTAATGTGGTTCGGTCCAATATGGATTTTCAATTCATCACTGAAGAATATTCATGCGCCCAGTACGTCGTTGATTACATCAATAAGACGAACAGAGGAATTAGTGACTTACAACAGAAACTCGTTGATATTATGAATGAGTATCCAGACTTTGACATTATTTCTGCAACTAAAAAACTCAGCGTCAACGTACTCAATAGTGTCGAAATGTCAAGTCAAGAAGCTGCGTGGTTTTTATTACGAGAACCCATGTCCAAAGCGTCGGTAGCTGTTGATTATATACCTACTTATTGGCCACAACACCGAGAGCGAATCAGAAAAACTCTAAAGGAACTAGCACAACTTGATGATGATGACACACGCATTTGGAAGGAGAATTGGTTTGACAAGTATGAAAAAAGACCCGTTGAACTTGATGACGTCACTCTAGCCCAGTTTGTTTCTCGGTATAATGTGACTGCTAAAGGCATTGTAAAAGTACGGAAATTTCCAAAATTATAAGATATCGAAATTATGACATGGGGAAAGAATTATCGGAATATAAAAGAGAAATGGTTACCCTACATATTCCGTTTAGGATTGAAGAAACTGATATTCTGGCAGACATGAAATTTTTACGTATTTTTTAAAGAAAATCAAGCCGTCATAATGGAAAGAAGAAAATAATTCGAATCTAATTTAGACATTGCTAAAACTATGGAAATTTGCTCTCGGTTATGTCGGGAAGAAATTGAGCTCAATGATTCACAGGATCATCGGAATCAAGTTTATGTCGAGGAAGATCCGTATCAACTTCTTCTTCAATATCCTCATTCAAGGATTAATGATGACGTGGTATCAGCGACGATGAATAAGCTCGGTGCGATATGGAAAAAGAAAGAAAATTTAATGGAAACTCGAGACTTTCTCGAATTGATGAGAAAAACAAACGCAAAGCAGTACGAGTTAGCACAACATGTTATATGGTTGTTAACTTCCCCCAATCCAGTCCCGTTACAGCTTTTTTTAAGTGGTCCTGCTGGATGTGGGAAAACATTCCTAATAAAACTTATCATGGAAATCTGTAATCGGTTCACTGATACGGATGGTTATTGCAATGCTTATCTTGCATGTGCATCTACAGGAAAGGCCGCAGTTGCTATAGAAGGCACGACTGTTCACACTGCTTTCAAAATCACTCTTTCGGGTTTTCAAACACCATTATCAAACGAGGTTAAAGGATCTTTATTCAAGTTCGTCAAGATGATACTAATTGATGAAATCAGCATGATCGGGGCTGAAATGTTAGAACGTATTGATCTCAGACTGAAAGAAATAACAGGTAATTTTGATGCTGCTTTTGGTGGATTACACATAATTTTCATCGGTGATTTG
This sequence comes from Spilosoma lubricipeda, assembly GCA_905220595.1. Classification (NCBI taxonomy): domain Eukaryota; kingdom Metazoa; phylum Arthropoda; class Insecta; order Lepidoptera; family Erebidae; genus Spilosoma; species Spilosoma lubricipeda. The sequence continues at coordinate 3,704,914 of HG992294.1, forward strand.
AGACAACTGCCCCCTGTAAGAGCTACTCCTATTTGGAAACAAAAAGTTCAACGAATTGATGGTCGGCAATTATGGAGAGAAATCCGGGAACTGCTGTTATTAACACATCCGGACCCCTCCCAGCGCCTGCCCGCACTGAAGCAGGCACCGTCTGCTGCTAAACTCTCTAATTTAGGCGACGTACGGCACACGCGTCACGTCGCCCCCTCGCGGGTGACCACTAGAGCGGATGGTGGGGAAAACCCGTCCCGACCATCCGCGGCCACACTCAGGGCGGCATGAGGTGCTGATAAGCGCGCCTCCGCCGCCCGGTTCGCCGGCGGCGGATCGGGTCCGAGTGGAGGTCGTCCTCTCGGGCCTGCTCCGCCGCCTCCTTCTGCGAAATTACGTCTTCGCAGAAGGCTGCGACCGCGGTAAAACTGCTGTCGCTACCGGCCATGGAGCGTATGATGGCCGGTAGCGAGAGATCCCCTCCGATGACTGCAGTGAGGGCCCGGCGCTGCGACGCCCAAGCGGGGCAAATCGCCAGCGTATGCTGGGCCGAGTCCTCACTGCAGTCGCAGTGGTGGCAGGCGGGACTCAGTTCCCTCCTGGCGACCGAGTGCAGGTACTTTTCGAAGCATCCGTGCCCGTAAAGAACCTGCGTCAGTCGGAAGGAAAGGGTCCCGTGCTGCCGCCCTGCCCACTCGAGGATGACCGGCTGGAGAGCCTCCACGGCGGCAAAGCCAGCGGAAGAACGCTGTCCAAGTGGAATCCGTTTATTTAATGACAACCACTCAGTTGACGCTTATAATTTAAAAATGTTCAGTTCATCTGATAATATGGCCAATTCAATTGCTGATGACGAAATTATTGGATGTGGTGGAAATCCCGAAAAAGAAAGAGCTGCTAGAAACAGGCTTCATAAGCTTGCTACAATCGACACAGGAGGATTGCCCTACGAAATTATTTTCGTTGTAGATAAGCCATATATGATAACAACCAACATCGACGTCGCTGATGGCTTAGCCAATGGAGCGGCTGGTAAACTTTCGTATGTTGTGTTGGATCCTCAAAATAAAGTACTGCGAGTTTGGCTTCTATTTCCAAAAGGTGTTGGTGTTAAAGCTCGCGGGAAAGTGGCTGGTTATGCAAACTCAAAAGGAATAAGTAGAGAATTAGTTCCTATCAACCGTAGATCTGCAACGGTGCCTCTCAACCGAAATAAATCGATTCATGCTAAAAGAAATCATTTCCCACTCAAACCGGCTTGCGCGTTGACCATTCACAAGTCACAAGGAGGAACATTTGATGAAATTGTGTACAAATACCACAAGACACATTCGCAATCTTTGGTCTACGTAGCCTTATCGAGGGTCACGTCACAAGAAGGCCTTCACATTGTTCCTACTGATAACATTCAACGTTTCTATCATGGTAGACGACATAACGAAGCAATGGTCCTTTTACGCCAAGAATTTATGAGGCTTTCCACTGTTCAACTCACAACAGTTGATCAGGTTATACTTAATAAAAAAAAATGAAGGAAACATGATTCTCTTCTCGCTCAATTGCCAAAGTCTCCAAGCACATGCACGTGATCTCCGTGGTAACATTATACAAAAAGCAGATATTTTAATATTATCAGAAACATGGCTTCGCAACGAGGAATCCGTTGAAATTGAAAATTTCAGATGTATATCCCAATATCGACGACCTGACATTAATCGAGGAGGCGGGGTCAGTATTTATCAAAATCTTAATGATTCACACCATGTGCTTACTGGCAATAATGATACTTTCGTAAGGAATGTCCAGCACTACAGTCAAACACATTCTCCATTGGGAGACATATGTGCTGCGAGATGTACTTTGCCTAACGGTAATCACATTGTTATAGTTTCGATTTACATTTCTGTTAATCAAAAGGTTAATGATGTAATAGATTTCATTTTTGAGGCATTATTGTCTTATACAGAAGGTGGATCAAAACTACTTGGAAAATAATACCATTTACTGCCGCTCGTACTAAGCGGCGATTTTAATGTCGATCTTAGCAAAGATGACGGATTGAAATTAATACAATTTTTAAAATCTGAACTGAATTTAGATATTGTTTCTGATAGAGCAATGGGGACAACGAGGTATGGTACAACCATTGATGCGGTATTTTCGAGATTCGTGAACCACGTATCTACCAACGTCCATGTGTCTTATTTTAGTTACCATAAACCACTTGTCACTGTAATTAAAAATGAAAGTAATGTTGATCTAATTAATATTGAAAAATAATATTTAAAAAATAAATGATAATTGTCAGATAATAATAATTACATAATTTATCAACATTCCTAATGAAATATTTGTGCACATCTGAAATTGACTATTGTGAAAAGTTTAATGTAAAATATTTCGCCGATTAGTTATAATAAATGTATATAAAATGAATAAATATATATTTATATATGTATATTATTTTCATTTATTTGTTAATTTACCCTTTCATATGGTACTAATCTTATTTTAAGTTGGATAAACTCTTTTTGCGTATGTTTAGACAATCGTACTTAAGGAGTAAACTCCAGTCGTGCGTCGGAGCTGACACACACAATTTTCTTTTTTTATTTTATTTCAGGAATTTCACCTTCTGTGTGTGCCAATGAAGGGGGGGAGGAAAGTTTGGATAGTAATGTAGATAGTCAACCTTTGAGACCGCCAACTGTACGTCGTCGTAAAAACCCTGCAGAAGTGTTAGCTGCTGGAGAAACAGTCAAAGATGCTCTGTCTACACTAAAAGAAACTATGAACAATCGACGAATTCAAGAAGATGATGAATGTGACTTAAGACACTTAGACTTAAACAAAAAGTTAAGAGAATTACCCGATAATGAACGAATACGGTTTGTGTGTGACATATATAACATGTTTTTGTACCATGAACAAGTTACTACAGTATTATCTTCGTCATCTGTTGGATCACCGTCTCCGGCACATACTACGGCGTACTCGGAACCATCTACATCATACCAGAGAGCAGGAACTTCACATAGCAGTTACTCTGAGCTACCAATTTATTATTCGCCACCATCACAAATTCACATTCACGATGAAACCTCTACCCCTGCGGCTTCAAGGGTTATCATAACTTCAAATGCACTTATCCAGCCACCTACTCAAGAATCCACAAACTATGTTCAGAATATGATTGATGATGCTTTCAATAGCGCTTGATTAATAAATGATGTTTGGCGTATGATTAATAAACACTTGTTATAATAAATTGTTTTATTACTTACTTTGATTTCCTCCTTTAGTGCTTCATTCAAAGCTTTGCATACCTCTGGAATAATCTTCGATATCAGTTGAGGTGAGATTTTAAATAAAAAGTGGAGACTTTCAAAACTGTCTCCAGTAGCCAAATATCGCAATGTAATAGCAAGGCGTATTCTAGCTGGGATGGCTTTTCTTAATTGAGTATCTTGCTTAGCTATCGCTGGTAAAACTTTGTTCAATAAGTTATCAAAATCATTGAGACATTCTCGTAAACTTTTGAAATTCTCCTGATGGTTCAGCAACTAATTCGCTCAACTGTCTATCCATAGTAGCACTGGAAAAAAAGAAAAGTAAATAAAAATATATACATTTAAATGATTAAACGAAGAAAAAAATATTCAAATATCTCTATATCCAATAAGTTAAATAAATGATTATTTTACTTGGTTCTCCCGCGATGGATTTGAGTCATCCACCATCGTCTTTTTCTCCATCTCTTTTTTATTTGATTCTTATTTTTAATACATAGGTAATTGTAATACGATATAGCACAAATCGTCACCGCAGCAGCGACAATCACTTCGTCATCCATTTTCTTTGAGGTCGCGAACGAGACTGCGAAACTTTGCGAGTGTGGAGGGACACATTGAAACGCGAAGTTCACGGCGCGAATCGCGGCATGAATTCACAGCAAGAATCGCGGGCGAGTGTAGAGCGTGCTTTACAACCACTTAAGTTATACCGGTTTTGGATTTTACCGGTTTAGTTTCGGTTTTTTTTTACATTTTCCTTACTTTTGAAACACCGAACTATAAACATTTACAAGCTGCTAATACAGTTCTAAATTAATTTTTGTTTTGTACTTTTCCGTTTAAAATTCGGTCTTTTAGGGGGATTGTCTAAAAATTTTCAACCTTATTTTTTACCCCTGATTTCGAAAATATAGAGGAATATAAGGAACTAATTTGAATATTTTTGTAATTTTTTCAGTGATAGCTTCAAAAATTTTTTTTTTAAATTTTAAATCATTCGTCCTCAATTACGTCATCTTTGGCATAAAATTGTGTGTACCTTTGCCTTACTCTATGACACAAAAAAAAGTAAGTGTCAAAAAACATTTCACCGGTTGACATGTTGATAGATAACCTCTTCATAGTCTTTTGTCTTGCACCTTGCGTTCCCATACTTTAATCTTTTACATAAATTAAACTATTTATCATTCACTATGACTAATACTTTTATAAAAGAGGCCTCTCGTAATCTGCCTAAGCTGAAAAATGTTATGATTTTAGAATATTTGGCAGAAAGTAACAAGCATAACTTAGCAGAAGTTAGAGGAGCAAAAATCTTAATGTAAGTTTTGCAGTTTATACTATTTACCTACTAACTTTTAGCGATGAGTCGTATATACTACAACAGGTTTTAAAACTTGGTTTCATCAAAGACGTATGAAAACTTAGTTCCTATTCTGCGTACAAACGCGTTTCGAGTATTTAGAAGTACCAATAAGTTCTAGTTTCAAGTCACCAGTCACCAACACAGACCCCAAAACCAAAACGCGTTCGCATACTCGTTCGATGAACACTGGTGTGAGTGAGGTGCTTGAATAAGTCAAATGAAAATCAATCTTAGGATGTGAAAGTTAGGACACTTTTTAAATTCACAAACCTTGTAAGTTGCAATACTTCTAACATGCCGAGACGCGTTCGCGTACGCGTTCGTTGAACACTAGTGTGAGTGAGTAAGTGCTTACAAAAACTAAAGGGAAATCAACCTTAACTTGTCAAATTTAGGACACTTTTTAAATTTACTGAACTTGTAATACTCTATCACGGCAAGACGCGATCAATGAACATATGTGTGAGTGAAATAAATCTCGATATCCAGTGACAATAGTTTATAGAATTTACATACATAGACATTAAAATAATTAGGGAACGAGATGCATTGTCATATTTTCTATTGATTAAAACGAGACAGATAGACCATTTTCAAGCTAAAATAAGTTTTATTTACGGTTTGATGAATGTGTATTTTTTTCCTTTTGTTTGCGAATTCTTTGTTTCTTTAAGGTTAAAAATTCCAATCATTGGCAGTTTTGTACATTAGTTATCTGCGCGCGAAATATTTTGTCCATAAATTTGAATTGTAAAACAAAGTGAATATTTTTAAGTTAATATGATTTAGTAGTTGTTCGTTTATCAGTCATATCGTTAAAACAGTTTAAATATATATACAAATAAATAAAATTGGAGTGTCTGTTTGTAATATTAAAATAACCGCTTTTTGCTAAATGCATATGTATGTATACACGATACATATAACAAAAATGTAGTTAAAAATGTTTTTATTAAATAAATGCTTTTTAATAAATGTAAACGTGTGTATACACGGTACATGTACCAAAATAACATTTTTTACAATTTTTGTCTGTCTGTCAGTCTGTCTGTTTGTTCCGGGTAATCTCTGGAACGGCTGGCAGGTAGCTGATGATCCAGGGAGTAAGTTAGGCTACTTTTTTGACTAGTTTTGTCCCGCGGCGTTACTCGTGGTACGACGATAACCGCGAGTAACACCGCGGGGTTCAGCTAGTAATTATATAAATTAAGTAATAAATTGGCAAAAATATTCACTATAATAGCTGACAGTCCCAAGGTTGTAAAAGTATGAAGGGAAGTTTTCAACACGATCATTTTCGATTAAGCTTATACGTACATATAAGTTGATTGGTTGGTCCTTTTTACGAAAGCTCGATAGCATCCATTGTAACAACTTCCATTTTGCGACACTTGGACTCGTACTTCTAAATACTCGTGGAACTAGTCTTTGGAATCAGTATTTACACGTACTCGTACTCGTAAAACTCAGTACCGGTTTTAACGAGTATGACCCACCTCTACTAACTTTTATAGAAAATTACAATACAAACAATGATATAGCTAAGAATACATGTCACGTATCATACTATGTATAATATCTTTGTCTTTTTAAAAGAATAATATGAAATTCTCTAAAAAAATGTTCTTACCTATTTGTTTTAGGTCATCACGAGATTCTTATGTAAATACCGCTGTGGGTTACGTTAAAGTGAGTCGAACTGGCAACGAATGTATAGTCATTGCAAAAGTAGTACATAGTTTCATACTAACATTTTAAACATCTAATATTCACTGAAATGTGTTTATATTGTAATGAATCAGTATTTTACTAGACCTATAAATAATGGATTGAAACAGTAACAGTTGAAAGACACAGTTGATTGAAATTCATTTTTGATCAGAATTCTATTATGAGCCTTTATAACATCCATTTAAAATTTGTATTGAACAAATATTTTTAATTTCTTTTCAGGTGGTTGTAAGCATTCCCTTCTATTACTATTTTAGCTAGTGAACAAAAATTCTGAACCTTCTCCGACCACAGTTGAATGTTATTGGAACAAACCTACACTTACCAGTGCCAGTACTGAACATGTTTCTAGTAAAGAAATATTTCCTAAGGCCAAAGTTCCAAAATTGGCTCCAAAAAGTTGTACCATCTTAAGCGACTTTAAAGAAGAGTGTTGTAGAAGAAATCTTAGTAATGCAATCATTTTGAAGTTTGATGATTGTTATAAATCAAACTCAGAATATATTTGATATTATATTGGCAATCATATGTGACGAAGCTATACATGAATATGCAAATTTTGGAACACATTCGAAGAAAGTTATTAATAATGATCTTATTAAAGAAATATATTTAAAAACTTTAAACCAAACCGAGAGTAAATACTGGCATAATATACGACAAGGCAGACTGACAGCTTCAAAATTACATGAAGCTGCTCATTGTAGAACAGATGGTGCTTTAGTACAACAAATCTTAGGAGGATATAAGGTCCTTGGGACAAAGGCTATAAAACGTGGGAAGAAATTGGAGGGCAGGGTACTCCAAGCTATTGAAGAGAAACTAAATCTAAAAATAGAAAAGTCAGGATTTTGTCTCATTAATGGCATTTTAGGAGCATCACCGGATGGAGTTGGTGAAGATTTTGTGGTTGAAATATAATGCCCAGCCTCTGAAAAAGCTGTCGATACATATATTAAGGATTATACTATAGCTGCAAAATTTAAAACACAAATAATGTGCCAAATGATGGCCTGTAAAAAAAATAAGGGATTGTTCTGTGTTGCGGACCCATTATTTGAAACAACAAAAAATATACAAGTGATTTGGGTAGATTATGATGAAGGTTATATTACAAATATATTGAGAAGTGCAGAACTCTTTTGGAGTACATATATATTCCCAAAATTAGTGGCAAGTCCTAAAAAATAATAAAACATTAATAAATTTTAATAACTTTTTATTATTACTCTCTGTAAATTAATTAAGCCACAAGCTATCAAAACAATCTCGTCTAAGTAGGGTACATATTGGTATTGGACAACTGAGTGTGATTTCAGTAGTGCATACTCTCTTACATTTTTCTGTTTTTCAATGTGTCTTTAGTTGCATCACAAACAGACAACTCTTCAGTTTCTGATGTACCACCAAATAAAGATGGAGTTGCCGCTGAAGAACTTTCTTGAGATGATAATATCTCAACTGTAGTATTATCAGTAGCCACCTTCCTAACTTTATAACTGGTGCTCTTGTGAACCATCTTTATTTCACAGTGAGTTACAGCATTTTTCTGAAAATTAAGTCAAAATGTTGGTTAATAGAGTGCTGTAAGATATAACTTATAACGATAGTAAGTCATATTCAGTTCTAACGGTTTTTATAATATCAGTAAAAGTATGCGGTCTTGTTTACAAATTGTATATCACATCAGCCTTTCATAGTCCTCTGCTAGCACATTATTATAGCTATCATAAAATATGAAAGAGTGAAATCAAAATATTACTAATTCTTATGCAATCAAATTAGGTGTAAATATAATATATTAATAATATTATAATCTGACTAGAGACTTATATATATCTATAATAGATAAAATTTGTTAGTATGACTATGCATTGTGTGGGATTTGACTCGTACAATATTATTCCTTTTATTAAGTCTAAGGGCATAGGATTAAATGGTAGAAGGTTACATCACAACTGCTTAAAAAAGATTTTGATAAAGTAGATAATAATGGGTAAAACATACCTTTGAAGGAAATACAAAATGAGTAGATACACTAGGCATTACTAAATGTCCATATTTTCTTTTCATAGGATTACTTGTTGATGTAGTAGATGTACTAGCCATGTTTACATCATCATATATTGTTTTGACTGTTTCTTTGGTGCTTGTAGATGTACTAGGCATCACTAAATCCACATATTTAGATGGCTGAGGCTTACTGGCAGTTGTATGTGGCAACAGTAACTTTTTTAATTCCGATGTATTTCAACTTTGGTTCTTCATTCATTAACTTATATTTATAATAATTTATCAAATCTTCTTGGGGCTAAAATAAAATGCGATGTTAATGAACAATCGGTCGAACACACGGTATTCACAATAAGCATCAGTGGACTTAGACCACAAAAAGGTATATTAGTAAGTGTACAGTATTGAAAACATACCTCCAAATGGTCTTCACAACAATACATTGTGTAAACCTTAAAATATTCTGCTTTTGCCTCACGACACCACTTTTCTCTTAAGTCTTCTCGAATGCGAACAAACATTTTATTAGGGTAATTATTTGTGTTGTTATTGCATGTGGGAACAAAACACTCCCTATATTCCATGGTTATTTTACTTGCACTTTAAATCCCGAATATTTTGCTAAATCTTGAGGTTATACGTTTATTATTTATATTGATATTGACAGCAGTAGAACGAATGTCACTTTTATGTCAACGTTTGTAAGCACAGGCAACCATGCCATAATGCCTTGGATGACGTCACAGAATATCAACTGAAGGTTATTCACATTTTGCCGGAAATATTAATAATCCATGAGTATTTTCTTGTTTTAAACCCTTAGCAGACATCAGTAGCCCTATTCCTCGAAATGGTTTTCATATTATAACAGATTTTATTTAAGAGAACAATCCCCAAGGTTTTTTCTTGGTAAATTGATTGTAAAATCAATATTTTACACAAAACTCTTGCCAAGATCATAGAGAAATCATATTTTAAGAAAAATGTTGTTGCAAGTTTTGGAGTCATGTTCGGCTTGGCCTATTTATATTGATCTTATTATAAAGTAATCTTTATAGGCCGAAGTTTTGGGGATAGGAACGTGGCCTTATTTCAAATTTTTTTTTTTGGTAATTTTATGTATGATGGATGAATTTTCAATTTCTCATACAGTTGGGCCATTAAAATTCGTGGGTATACCTAATATAATAATTGGAGACATTAATGAAACTGTGTAGTTGTCTAAAATATGTTAGTAAATGTTTGAAAATATTATATGTTTTCTTTACAGGTACTTCAAGTTTAACTACGTTTTCGTAGTTGTGCTTTTAAAATGTCTAGAGTGGGGCCAGAATTAATCCAGAGCTGGATTGTGAACAATCCAGACCTTGTTTACGATCATGCGAGTGGCCTCATATTTTGCACGAAATGAGAAACACAAATAACAGCCACGCATAAGAGCAGCGTGGATTGTCATGTCAAAGGAGCTTTACATCAAGGCCGACGACAACAGAGACCTGAAGAAGAATTTTACTTGGATTTTGCAGATTTTTTAATACTGTGTACAATATACCGTGGTCTGCAGTAAATAAATTGGCTTTTATAAAGTTTTTTGATAAATATTTAAATATCATGTTGCTGCATTTGTTCGAAAAAAGTTGTACCATCGGAGTCTATACTACGCAAAAAATATTGCGACATCGTTTTCAAAAAAAAATTAAAATCACTGTATGACGCTATAGGGGATTTAAAAATTTGGATTTCTCTCGATGCGACTACCGATTTTAAAGGGAGATTTGTTATAAACTTATTGGTAATGCCATTAATTAAAAATCTACCAACAAAATCGTACTTAATTGCCTGTCAGGTTTTGGAAAAAGTTAACGGAGCAACGATGTCAGAATTTGTGACGAATTCTTTAAGGAATATGTGGGGCGATTCTTTTGAAGAAAACTTAAATAATGTGCTCATGCTATGTACAGACAGCGTAGCATGTATGTTACGAGCTGGAGGCTACTGAAAATAGACCTTCCTAACATGATTCACGTAAGATCACTGAATAGAGTTTTACTTTTTATTTTATTTATATGAGTTGCAGAACAAGTTCGTCCGCAGTATGCAAATTTTGATATATTAATAGCAAATGTAAAAAAAGTATTCGTAAAGGGGAAAACCTTTAAAAGCAATATACCCTGACTTGCCGTTACCACCGCAACCTGTGATCACGCGGTGGGATACATGGTTGCAAGCAGTAACATATTATAGTAAACATTTTGAAAAGATTTCCAATGTACTAAATAGACTAGATAGCAGTCAGGCCTTAAGTATTACAAACGCCAAAAATGTTATGCGAAATGAAAACATATTATCTGAAATAAAGTTCATTCAAGATAATTTTTCGATTCTAGAAAATGCGCTTACTAAATTACAGATTTTTTTTACAAAAATAAAACCGACTTCAAGGTTTGACTCGATTTCTCTTGGATGCCATCATCAGATCTTAGTGTCCATATTTCGGCACCACCGTTGAGATATCTCCTTTTCATTAAAAAAAAGAATCATCAAAATCGGTTCATAAACGACGAAGTTATCCACGAACAAACACAAAAAAAAAATACGGTCGAATTGAGAAACCTCCTCCATAGGTTAAAACATGAATCTGACTCTTCCTGAAGCTTTAGAAATATTGGACAATGTTAGGTGTGCTCTAAATTGGAGTTCTAACGATATTGTACAAAATAAATTAGAAAATGTCTTACAACGAAATCCCGATTATGATGTTATTAGAACGACGTGTGAAAATATTTAAATGGAAATGAAACAGATCATGAATCATTTTACAAATTTGCACCTCTCACTTCCGTAGAAGTTGAACGATCCTTTTCCACTTACAAATGGATATTAAATGTACAAAGAAACCGGCTAAAAGAAGAGAATATAGAAAAACTGATGGTAATATATTTCAATTCCCTTAATAATTCAGGCGAAGGTCTCAACGCTCCCAAGTCGGAAATTGATTCTGAAAACGTTGATCATTCAGAAAATATTGAGCTCTCTTTGGAAAGCTAGTAAATTTATTAAGTAATGTAAATAGTTAATAAATCAATAATGTAAATATTTTAACATAGTATGTAAATAGCCAGTTAATTAGATTTAAAGATTGCTCTAAAAAATTGTGTCATTCATATCTATCGTTAGTACTAATATTTGTAACAGTTTTACTTAGATTCGTCCAAGTAAGAACAAAGAATTGATTGAAATAAATATTTTCGAATACATTTTTTGCTTATATTTCATAGTAAAACCCTGGATACAGATCGATGCACGAAGGACGAACACTGTCAAAGAATATCTAATAGTAACAAGTCGGAATTTAATTCCGTTGAGGTCAAGTAAGCAGGGCAAGTAAATACGGAGCGACGCCATTAAAGTGAACGCCGCGCTTACATGCGCGAAAATGTTCGTTTTACTTGCATCAATCTGAAGCAAAACTTTTTAACTTAAGAAACAGATCAAAAAAGAAATTAAAACCACATTAGCATTTTGCAGATATGTAAAATTCTGTGTTTGGGTAACAAAGAACAATTGGGACTAAAAAACCGAATTTTAACCGGAAAAGTACAAAACAAAAATTAATTTAGAACTATATTAGTAGCTTGTAAATGTTTACAGTTCGGCGTTACAAAGGTAAGGAACATGTAAAACAAAAAAAAAACGAAATCCAAAACCGGTTTAACTTAAGTGGTTGTAACAGCTCCATATTATGTCCCGCTGCAAACTTTAGGTATTTTCACACACCCAATTCCGATCTCTGAATTATTATATTACGTATACAATGGAGAGGGAAAGTGACTTACAAGAACAGTCACAAGCCACGCCGTCGCCATTACCGTCGGTTAATACGAGCAAGTAAGTGTTATTTTGATAAAGTCGTATGAAAATGAGTACCTGTATAGATAAAGTTAAGTATGCGCATCAAAGCGTTCAATGATATTTTTGGATGTTTTATACCTGTTTTGTAGGCGCAAACGTACTTCACGTGCTACCAGCTATCAGATAGACGCGTTGCTGGCAAAGTTGGAAGCGCAACCTTTTTTAGCCACCAAACGATTTACGGGTCTTCCAGGCAGAGAAGTCTGAGACGGCTTGGAAGGAGGTTGCTGCTGAGCTGAACCTAATTATTAACGGCTCGGCGCGGCGGTGAGCAATATGATTTTGGAGTAGAAGATAATAATCTTGTAATTACAAGTAAGTTTAACGAACATCTTTCTTTCTGTTCATTATATAATTACCAAATTTAATGGTGAGCAATATGATTTTGGAGTAGAAGATAATAATCTTGTAATTACTAGTAAGTTTAACGAACATCTTTCTTTCTGTTCATTATACATATATACAGAACACAGTCAATTACCGAATAACTGGCTAATGTTTATGCAAGCATTGTTCAGTTCAAAGAATAACAAATTAAGTGAGAATTATAATCGACGAGCGTTATCAGTGTTTTATGATATGTATTTCACGATTACTGAGAAACACACTCCAAAGCATATAGCTTTAGCTCAATCTATACATCATTTGACTCGATCGAAACAATTAATCGTTATATTGAATAAATGTGGGCATAGCATTAGTTACAAATCATTAAAAAACCTCGATAATGAAGGAACAACGTCAATTGTGTGTGAAGATATAGACAAGAAATTGCTTATTCCTAAAAATATAGTTCGAGATTCATCGTTATTTCTTCATGGAGCTATAGATAACAATGATTTCAATGAAGAAACATTAAGTGGGAAAGGCTCGACTCATGTTACAGCTATGGTGATATATCAAGAAAAAAAATCCACTGACAATGAAGTTAATCTAATTAAAATGAAACCTACAGTAGAGTTGAACGAATTGGATTTAAAATTTTTAAACTGTCAAGCAATTCTTCATTTTCAAGAAAATATGCAGCCTTCAATACCGGACTATAAGGACAGTAGCTGCTTATTAAATAATAATCAAAACAATTTACAATTTGATAATTTGCTCTGGGTCTTGTGTAGACTGCAATATAGTCTATCAATAAATAATTTCTGCCGATCATCTACAAATTCGGTACCAGGATGGACTCCATTTCAACAAATACTATCGTCTGAAACCGCACCTGTTTCTACTGTTGGATTTAGCCCGGTTATACCTCAGCCACCGACTTCCAAAGACGTTGTGTATACCGCTATGAAAAATTATGTCAACGTAAGTCTTGCACTCGGTAAAAAAATAGCAGTACTCTCGTGTGACATGGCTATATATCTTATCGCTAAAAATATTCAGCTAACAAATAAAGAATTTGACAATTTAATATTGAGAATTGGATCATTTCATTTACAAAAAAATTATTTGCGGTGCTTGGGCCAATATGTAGAAGAGAGTGGACTCGACGGTATTCTTATTGAAGCCGATATTTATGGTGAGAATACTTTGGCATCAATTCTGAAAGGTACTCATTATAACAGAGGTATTAGAGCACATAAGCTCTTATACGAAGCCTTAAGAAGCATACAAATTGCCGAATTTATAGAATGCATGAATTATTCTCAAGATTTTTTACAACAGCTAAATATTTGTCTTCAGGAGATAAGAGGAAAGTACAGTAGATAAAGATCATTCTGGCGTAATCGAAAAACATGATCAATACAAAAGAATAATTACAGATTTTTTAATGAATTTTTCACATTTTTTGCGCACCATGAGCACTGAAAATCAAGTATTCAAATATTTAAACAACTACTGCGAAATGGTAGAAATTTTGTTAAATTCAGTTATGGCTGATAGAAATAGTAATTATGAATTACATTTCTTAACTACTCGACAAATGTTACCGTTCTTTTTCTCCATGAATCACACGAACTACATTCGTGGAGTCACTCTTTATTTACAAGATATGATAAAACTACCTTTAGAAGTTGAACATGATATGAAGAGAGGAATGGTGTCCGTCAAACGAACGGAAGGTAAATTTAATGCAGTAAGCCCCGACTTAGCATTAGAACAGTCTCAAAACCGATCTTCAGCAGTTACTGGAGGATTGATTGGCATTACTAAAAATGAAGAAGCGATGCAGAGATGGCTGCTCCTTTATCCGTTCAAAAACAGTATTCACGAGGCTTTTTCTTCATATCTCGAAATACAAGCAGACTCTACAAGTGACATTAATTATCATAATGAATGGACACAATCCAGGATCAATAAAGACGAAAAAGATATTCAAAATATAATAAAGTATATTATTGCCTGCAACCCTTATAATGATAACGCGAATTGCGCACTTCGAAATATTTACACTGGTGAACTTGCTGAAGAATCTTCTGTGCAATGTTTGCTAAATATACAGGAAAATGGAGAGGCTCTGTTAAGAACGTACGAAGATGAGCGATTCGTACTCAAAAGCAAAAAGTTATCTGATCCTATTAAAAAAAAAAAATTAGCAATTTTGTAACTCATTCACAAAAACAAAACAAGAGTACTTCTAATAAAAAGTTACAAGATGCAACAGATGTAAGTCTCATTCAGAAAACATTTTTGTTGGCTAATCAACGTGGATTTGATGCAAAAATTTTAGCATCTTTCGAAATTTTGAATTACTGCAAGTACCTTTTTGACGCTGAAGGGTTTTACAGGAAATCTCCAAAATCACAACTCGCCCTTGAAATTGAAAATAATCATAAGTGTGGTACTAACACGCGGCAGGATATTTTAAATCTACCTTTTTCAAAAATTTACATTGTTGATGGTATGGCACTTGTTCATCGAATCCAATTAAAAAATTTCAGCACATTTGGCGATTTTGCTCAAGCTTTTTTCAATAGAATTCAGAATCTTTTTTCGCAACCAAATGTAAAACGAGTTGATATTGTATTTGACAGATATGATGATATTTCAATAAAATACTTGGAATCAACGTTACGGAGTAAAGGTCAAATGATGAAAAATTTCATAATTTCAAATGAGCACACCAAAATTCCAGCTAATTGTAATAATTTCTTTTCAAGCACTGAAAATAAGTTACAGCTTGTTTGATTTCTATGTACTGCTGCCCCTAGATATGCACAAGTAAATGAAGATTGCGAGTTATATATTTGTGGAGGATTTGAAGATCCAACAAAATGTTTCAAACTGCAAGGTTCTTCATTTTTTGAAGTACCTGACTTGAATTCTAACCATTTAGACGCGGATTCACGGATGTTTGGTCATATATTTCACGCAGTGAAAATCAAACTTGGCCATATCATAATCATTTGCGCTGATACAGATGTTTTCACTCTCGGAATTTACTTCTGGAACAAGCTTGCACGTCTAGGCTGTTTAGGTCTATGGTTCGACGGTTCCTATAAGAAAAAAATTATTTCAGGATGTCATCTGGCTGCTCAATCCCTTGGAGAAAATATTTGTGGTATTTTGCCAGCATTACACGCTCTGAGTGGTTGCGATTCGACTAGCAGATTCGGCTCGAAAAAAAATGCTTTAAACGCTGCATCGTTGGATTTTGTACAAGAAGCTTTAAAGCATTTGGGAAATCCGTACCTAAGTGTCGAACAGCTAAAAGAATTGGAAAACATTTGCACCTATCTTTTTTCAAAAAAAAATTCAACGGCTGATGAACTTCGGTATAAATTAATTTCCCAAAATATCGGTTTCGGCTTAAATTTATTAAAAGTTATTTGCACATCAGATGCTCTACATTTACATCTATTGAGAGCTTCAGCACAAACATATGTATGGGTGAATGCTGACCAAACTTTACTACAGCCTATTGATTACACCTTCTTAGGCTATGAAAGGAAAGATGATAAATTATACCCACGACAAATGACTAAGCAACCACTGCCGGAATTGTTGATTCAACCCTGTAAATGTACATCCAATTGTAAAACAATGGCTTGCTCTTGTAAAAAATTACAGATTGATTGTATTGCGTTATGCAAATGCATAAATAACGATTGTCAAAATAAAAAAGATTGATGATTATACTTATTTTTATGATATGTTTGAATTTGCTTTTTTGTATTAAATAATTTTTTTTAACAATAATTTTTGTTTTTATTATTAATTTTTCTGTTCTTTTTCCACTTGACTAGCTATAAGTATCTTTAATTATAAAAAAAAAATTGATATTGCCGTTAATACAATTATTTTAATGATACCAAAGCATATGTTCAGTCCATTTACTTGATGTCTAAGGGGGTGGGGTGTAAAAAAAAATTGGACCAATACAACTCCTGGCAACATTCGAAATCATAATTTGCATGCTTTTCTGAGTTCAAAACCATAAACCGAATGCGGTCCTCACATTTTGCATACTCAACTCCATCCAGCGCCCGGTCTATATCATAAATGGATCGAACACCGAGAATACAACCTTTGAAAACATAGTAATTTAAAATATCCATCAAAGAAGTTTTTAATGTTATATAGGGATATCTCGGGCCTTATACACAATAACTTGACTAAGTATGTACCTACAAAACTTGCGTAAAAAACGTTTAAAAATAGAAATTTATAAGAAATTTGATGTAAATTGGTTGTGTGTACACCCCGTACACAACATAAAAACGAGGTAAAAGAATGGTTAATTACTTTAATGATACGCACTTATGTTCATAATTGGTGTAACATAATAAATAGAATTTTAAAAGGAGGTTTACAAGAAAAACTAGTAAATCAGATGTGTGCACCTCAATAAACGGCCTTAGCTAAATATAAAACCCATAAATTAAGAGAAAAAAGAAATCAAAGTTAAATCTCAATTTTTATTTTATTTTTTGTATTTTTTTATATCCTTATAATATTTAATTGTAATAAAAAATAACCCTACAGGGTCCTATCGGTCTCCGACTTATTTATAGTTGTCTGTGATCGTTAGTTCAGACTATTCAGTATGTTAGACAATAATGGAAAATACAAATAAATTCATGGTGTTTAAAGAAAAAACTAAATGGAAACGATCTGCTTATTGGGATCAAATAGAAAAGGTAAGATTATTCTTTCAAAAAGTATGCTATGATCACAAGAAAATATTAATTTAAAACGTATTAACTACATTTTTTTTTTCAGAATTTACTTAAGCGTTGTATAACGGAGTTTGTATACATTATAGAAAATAAAAACACGGTTACTATAAGAGCAAAACAGCAGCTTGGCAAAAACTATCGCAAAGGTTCGTAAAATGTCGTGTATATCATTGTAGGGGTATTTCGTGTGGGTAATTAAAAACTATATAAAATTTACAGATTAATGAATTAAATAATCGCGTGAGTGATTTACCAGAAATAATACAACAAAGGGGCACAATGAAAATGAATGCGAAAAAAAAATCTGATGTGAAAACATTGAAGAAGTGCACAGGTGGTGGATTAAAACCTCCTGGCCCAGACCCAGAGAAAATTTTGAAATATTTGGTCCAGCCAAGATGACTCTACTCTGCCTGATGGAAAGCATAAGCAGAGTCCAAAAGTGGTGGTCACCATACTCATTGCGAATGCAGACAAAGCAACAATGCAGCATGGTATTTTAAGTGGATGAGATTTAACATTTAATGAAATAATATATTTATTATTGATTATTTACAGGTACCTATTCAAATAAAGCTAAGTATGGGAAAATATCAAAGAAAGTCAAATTGATGATGTTATTGTTTGGAAAAATTAAGAGAAGCAATGCGTGAGGTAGAAAGTGGTGAAATTAGTGAAATTAGCACTATGCTGCTAAGGACTATAACATACCTCGTATGAATATAATGGACCATGTCAAAAAAAGAAGAAGGAAATCTCAAACGCTTGGACGAAACACTTCTTTGTCTCCGGATATTGAATTTAGCTTGGCCTCTAACCTTCACATTATGGAGAAATATGGGTTCGGACTCACCAGGAAAGAAATTCTACAAATGGTTGGAGATTATATTAACAAAAATAAATTAACAACGCCCGCGCCGTTTAAAAATGGCGTACCTGGAAAAGACTGGTTCTTGGCTTTCAAAAACCACCACTGTCTTTCTGTGAAAAAGCCCCAAGCTGTAGAATACACACGTACCCTGAAAAAGGAGACGCTGGGTTCCATGATCCATCACCTCCACAGGAGAGACATTCTTCCTCTGGTATTAGGAGGATCTACCTTGGTACTTTGGGTAGTAATACTTGCCCCAATATGGAGGTTGAAAAGTTAAGTGCGGAAGCTGAGAGAACATCAGGAGGGCCTGCTGTACAGGATGAAGATATAGGTCTCTTAAAAGAGAATAGAGGAAAGAAGAAAAGGAAAACTCCAGTAACTCCAGATCATCATCATGGAGGATGATATGCTTCCAGGTTTAGAAGAACAACCACCATCAAGAGCCCCCATCTACAGACGGGAGAGACATCTGGCATCTGCGATACCTTGACAGAGATCAATTATATGCTAAAACACAAGGACAACCCTCAAGCACTCCGCCCTCACCCCAAGAGACTGTTGGAAGACTTAGACATCTTGGAGATACAACCCGACGATGGATTCCTAGCATGGTACGTGGAGAATCAAGATAGGTGGAGCTGGTCAACCAAGAAAGAGGAGGCTATTCAAAGAAGGGCTGAGCGGGTGGATTACCTTGCAACATGTGTGTCTTATGCACACTTTTATAAGACCCCTTCACCATCACTCATTACTCTGAGCTGTCTATTACGTGGAGTGAGGTCATAGACTTGGTTTCCCAGAAATTTGTGGCCAGACAATAGCTGAGGATAGGAGAAATAGACGTTGTTTTTGATGCGGAGATATGTCTTGTGAAGGTCACCTCATCCACCTGTTACCTTGTGCCCTACACCTTGTGCTTTTCTGATATGTGCGCCACATGTTACAATCAGACCCATTGGAATGCAGTAAAACGGATTTTCAAGTACTTGAGAGGTACAAAAGAGTATGGGTTGTGTTATACACAATCTCCACAACCATCAGATATGACAGGCCACAGTGACGCAGACTAAGCAAATGATATGGATACACGCCGTTCTGTCACTGGCTATGTCTCGGTCCAGCCAAAGACAACAAACGGTGGCTCTATCTACTACAGAGGCCGAATTTATGGCAGCCTGTGCTGCTACCAAAGAGACAATATGGATCAAACAGTTTTTAAGTGAAATATATGAATATAAACAGGAATCTGTGTCTTAATTTAGATAACCTATGTGCTATTAGTGTCATTAAAAATATTAATTTCCATAAGAGATGTAAGCATATCCAAATTAAATATCACTTTATTAAAGAAAAGTATCATCAAAAGATAATTGTATTAAACTTTGTTAGTAGTTATTGTCAGTTAGCAGATATACTTACAAAAGCATTGTCTAAAATCAAATTTCAGTATTTAAGGTCAAAGCAGTATTCTGTTAATTCAGGACTGAATTTAAAGTTACAACTTAAAATCTTATTATCATTGAGGCTTAAATTCAGGTAGGGTGTTGAATGTTATATTCTATTTTTGAATTTCGCGCCTATATTGTGTAGTTGCGCGCTGTAATGTATAGCTCTCTCTCTATTCCGTGACATCAAGCGACCGGCATTATCATTTTGTATAATTTACTATTATTTAAATAAATAGTGATTAAAAAACCTGGGCTAAGTTATTTCATTCAACAGTATTATTTACAGAAAGATTAGAGTTAGTTGATTTTATAGTTACAAATATATATGGAATCAACTAATAACAACAAAAAACTTTCTTGGGAATTCTCTATTAAAATTAAACTATACCCTTATCAGGAAGTGATTAATGTGATTATCCTTATCGGTATTTAAATGTTGTATGAATGTTACATTAATATTATGTGCAATTTGTAGGCAACATCATCATCATCACCATCTTTAATGAATACTGACATAGAAATATTTGGAATTATAAATGCTGAACCAATGCAAGTTTCAGAGCAACCATTAGAAAAACATGAAACAGAATAGCTAGAGATCAATCAACCACCACAGTCAGACACACATCAACAACAAAAACAACGATAACAGTCTACCATACCACATATCCAAGTAGACTCTGTCTCAGTGTGCGTCCAAGTCATAAGGCCTCAAAGACGAAGACGTCGAGTAGCTCCAATGTCTCAAGAAGCCGCGAGAAGGGCTCTTGTAGATTCTAGCCGTGTACGAGCAGAGGCCACACAGGAAATCTCTAACAGCTTGAGAAATATAGAACGTCTACTGTCACATGTAGTAACATCATTAGATGGCCTCAATAACAGGTAAATCATTTTTATTTTAACCTCATTCAATTTATATAACAATGATTAAAATGTCATGCCATACATATAACATTACTTTTATAGGTAAACTTCAATAAGAGAAAAAGAAATTAACACTATCTTGTCATTAAAATTATACAAATACTTATAACTATATTATGTGTAAATTAACAGTAAAATAGTATTAATTAATTAATAGTAATATAGTTAACAATGATATGCACTACCTTCAATTATTTATTTATTTATTAAAAAAGTAGATTGACTAAGTTCAATTAGTGTTTCATGTATATATTTTTTTAGATTTGCCGGTTTGCCCACAAATGAGCAATAAGTTGTCTTCTGGTTAAAATACCTGCCTGTAGGATCAGCATTTCGTGTTCTCGAAGACTGTCCCTCCCCTTCTTCTATATGGGGCGAACGTTTGACAGGCGACAACATGTCAGCGCGTCTTGTGCCGTACCATGAAGTGTTATTTGACATATGAACAATCGATTTGACTTGCCTTTTTTTGAACTGTTTTCTTCAATTTTAAATTGAAACGTGAGTGTTTGTAAATGTTTGCACAAAATATTATTGTTTCATTATTATTGAATGTTCTTGTTGAGTTTTTTTTTTTTTCAAAATTCGTCGTTATTTTAGATGTGTGATGAAGATGAAATATTTGAATTTCTGGAAGAAGATTGTCGAGTTTCAAACAAAGAACAAAATGTGTCCGCAATTTTGTGAAGCGTTATAGGTTATCCAAACAATGTGTTCTAGAATTGTGTGAGGAACTTAAAACTTTTCTGCCACAACCAATAAAATCAACAGACTTATCAATTGAAGTCAAGGTTTGTACCGATTTGCATGATTAATCTTGGTTAAAAGTGTTGTTGAAGTAACACTCACCTAAGAGTCAATAGAATCATTTAGAAAAGTCTTGAAATACTGTGTTGCAGGTGTGGATCACACTGTCCTTCTATGCAACAGGATCATACCAAAGGCCTACTGTAGATATTGCTACACACGCTGTTGCGCAACAGTCTGTTTCTACAGCTATTAAACAGATTACACAATGCCTAAATCTTTAACATTTTCAGCAAAAGTACATTAAGTTTCCGAATACTCCCAATGAGCGAAGAGCTACCATAGTTTGGTAGATATTCTAGCAGCCTACATATGCAGCTACATACGTTTAAGCGCAACGAGGCCGGCGTCGATACTGGCTGCGGGCTCTGGCCCCTACGTGACCACCCGTTAGAGCTAGAGCGCGCATGTACGACGAAGACAGTGTGTGCGACGGCCTCGTTAGAGCGAGAGCGCGCATGTATGAAGGAGACAGACGTGTGCGCCGGCGGAGCATCGAAATACACTCCTTCTCTGAATCATGTGGCATACTGAATCACACAATCACATTTCTGCGGCCGGAACTTTTTATATAACCCAGGTTCCCAGTGATTGGACAGCACAATCTTCGTGTTCCGTACTTCCACTTCTAAATGTACCGACAAACTGTATTTTTAAGACAAACAATTTTACAATAAAGACACGCATTTAATCAGATACATCTTACGATCGATAAATTTATTTATACAACGCCCAGCTCCTAAAGTGGTGACTCCGACGGAGAAAATGTCTCAAGAACATTCGATCGTACCAGCTGCCATGCCGTCGATGCAAGACATCGAGACTATCTCCATCAAAGCAAGAATACCACAGTTCTGGTGTGATAAACCTAGACTTTGGTTTGCACAGTTCGAGACCGTCACTACCAACCAGAAGCTCGGTGATGAAGGTAGATTTACACTGGCAGTAGCTCAACTCGAGAAGATGGGCATCGAACAATTCTAAAGCCATTACTGATTATACATATATTATATACTTAACTATCTCTCACATTAACTTATTTCTCCAGATTTTATAACATGTTTGGTATGCCTGGTGTATTAGGATGCATTGATAGGATCCATGTTGCAATAAAAAGACCAGTAGAACACGAAGAACGTTTTTATTTGAGTCGAGTCCGTGTTTGTACTTATGACTGAGTGGACGTGTTTTTGGTAACAATGAAGAAGTAATATTTAAAATAAATAATATCACAATTATATTTGCCGCTGCAAGCGGAAATGCAAAGTGTGTCATCGTCACGTATAACAATTTCCTTGAGACTATCATCACGTACGTGTTATAATGAACCTAATAATCATACTGCTAAATCATTGATTAATTTGTGTAGCAATGTTTCAAGTAGGGTCTAGCCCATTTGACCGTAGTCGAATTATACGACACACCCCTCCGCCAACGACATCGCAACAATCAGACCCGATTGACCAACAACCACCAACACCCATGGAAGATGAACTTGTCAGTGATCTATTACCTACGACGGAACTTCAAAAGTGGGCCGCTAACTTTGATACCATCATGAAAGAAGTGTGTGCTATAGTTGCAGATGGGAAAATGAACTCGGACCAAAAGCTACGGGTCGCTACCCTTTGTCGCAAGGCCATGTCTGGAACGTCACAAATGGCGATATTGTGCCAGTCCTTAAAACAGAAACCAATCTATTCAGCACTTACAGGCCTAACAGGATGTAGCTAGTAGTCTTAAAAGCTTTAAGGAGGTCGTCGACGATAAACTGAAACCAGGAGATAAAAGTAGTTTTGCTGACATGGTCAAAAAAAGTGCCGACAATTTCATTCGCCCATCCAATCTGTGTTCAATCGCTATCTACCCTAGCAATAAGACACAATCCAGTGATGAGACCAAGACCCTAGTCCAAAAAATTATATCGCCAGGAGAACTAAAACTTCATGTACGGGGCCTAAGAAAGGTGAAAAAAGGCGGTGTTGTTATCAGCACCGAAAATAAAGAAGACGTCGATAAACTAAAGAAATTAGACAAACTAGTCTCCTCGGGCCTGGCGGTTGAAGAGCCGACTAAGCGCCGTCCGAAGAAGTATAAAAGTCAATTTTAAAATACATAATTCGTGGCATGGCAAGTGTTTGAATCAGCGCGGGGAGAGAAATCATCTGTTTTTACAAACAGATGATTTCTTTTAAAAAAATAAAATAAAATAAAAATCGTTTATTCGGAACTGTTTACATTATACAACTAAAACAAATGGTAACGGTGATAGCTGCAAAAGTATTATACTGTGACACAGCTACCAACGCCCCCCTCCTTGATAAAATAGTGAGTTTTTCCAAATAAAGACTAAGTATAGGTTACAAGTAAATAAAATTCTCTACAAACAAACTACAAACAACCGATTTTACTGGCGGGATTCTTCGTGATGGGGCAGGGAGTACACGGTGTCTACAGCGCTCGCGTCGCCTTCCTTAGTAAGTTTCGACTCTACGCCGCGCAAGCACGTGTGTCGTTAGCTTGCTATCTCTCAACGCGGTAATTTGCTATCGATCATTATTGTTAATTCTTGTTTCTCTTGTTATTCTTTTTATTATCATTGTTATTTCTTTTGTTATTTCGGATAACATGGCTTCGTATTTTAATAACGAATACGCTGACATAATGTTTTGTTATGGTTTTGCCGATGGAAACGCGGCTGCGGCTCGGCGAGAATACCAACGCCACTTTCCCGATCGTCGACTTCCCCACGTTACTGTTTTCGGGAGCACCTATCGACGATTGTCTGAAACTGGCAATGTTCAGAGAGCACATTTCAACGCTGGCAGACCTCGACAGTACACGGCTGACGAAGAGGACGCCCTTCTTCAGTGTTTTATTGATGACTCAAACATCTCAACGAACATTGTTGCAAGACAGCTCGGTATGTCGCAGTGGAAAGTGTGGTCGGTGGTACATCTATCAGGTAGACACCCGTACCATTATCAACCTGTCCAAACATTGCACGAGGGAGAGATCGGCGACTCGAATTTTCTCGGTTTATGTTAAACGCTGACGCTGACCAGGAACATTTCCTAAAAAATATTTTGTGGACTGACAAGTCAAAGTTTGACCGGGAAATTACGAGGAGTTTTTGAGAAACCACCTAGACGATTTGTTGGCTGATGTTCCCGAAGAAATAAAAAACAACCTCGTGTTTCAACATGATGGTTGCCCAGCACATTACCGGATTACTGTCCGACAGTGGCTAGACGAGAAATATCCAAACTGATGGATTGGGAGGGGAGGGCCAATTTCGTGGCCAGCACGAAGCCCTGATATCACACCACTTGATTTTTACGTTTGGGGTCATATGAAGGAATTAGTTTATGTGCAACCAGTAAATTCAGGGGAAGAACTTCGACAGCGAATAATAAACGCGGCGCAACAGATGAGAACAACGTTCACATCAAGAGTGACGAAAACTGAAGTTAGGAAGAGAATTCGAACCTGCATTCGTAATCGAGGGGCTCATTTTGAACAAGATGTGTAATTTTTTAATAAACTTTGACATACCTCTTTTAATGCATTTTATTTTATACAAATACAAATGACCCTTTCTCTCCCCGCGCTGAAATAAAAAAATGACATACTTTTTTGGAACATTACAGAATATGCAGGTTGTTTTAGTCATTAGTACGATTAATGTCATACAAATTTTTGTGACGAGACAACATTTTTGAAGCGTAAAATGAAAATATTGGTAAGATATTATTCTTAAATAGCTCATTATTTTAATTATTTTGTTAAATTATGTACTTTTAATTATGTCCATAGCTAATTGAAGTCCCAGCTACAACATCATTTTAATGGTACCCATTTAAATATGTAGTTTTTTTTATTTGGAGTTAAATGTCAAATTTTGGTTAAATATCGAAAAACCCTTAAAATTCAAGTATCTCGAAAACTATTGAAATTCGGCCATACATATGGGGTGTCCAATTTGTTGCATTTTGGCCCCCTTATCAGCCCCTGGCGGATATACGTCGAATTACCAGTAGGTAACCCTGTATATGAACAAAACATCGCTGAAAAGTTTCCTACCTCTACGCAAGAGTCCTTCCTAGCAGCTATCAAACTAAGTCACAATTCGGGTAAAAGAAACCCCTTAACTTGCAATTACGTACTAGAAGTTCCTGCAGGTATTAGAAAAGCACTCATAAACCAAGGCCGAATTTTCATACAGTGTCACAAGGTGCTTTAACTGTCAACAGTTTGGGCACTCAATTATTCTTTGAAAAAAGAAGTACCGACTTTAAAAAAAATATTAGCGTCTGCCAAGGCAGACCTTAATTTTCCTGGTCAAAGAGAGAATCTGCGCAAAATAATAACAGAAAAATTGGGGTATCGATTCAAAAAATGCTCAAGAAAGCGAGATGTGGCTGATTGAAAGACCAGAAATAGCAGCATGGCGAGCTCGCTATTTGCGACGGTTAAAGTAAAACGATGACCTGGGCGTAGAAAAAAAACCTGTTATTTTCACAGACGAAACGTGGATACATTCCCATTACACTGTTAACAAGTGTTGGCAAAGTAAAACAGACATTGGCATAAGAAAAAACGACTGCGCGGGCCAGCGCTGGATAATTGTTCATGCAGGTAGTAATGACTTTCTTTAATTCTCTCTTTACTGTATTGTTCACTAACCCGCGCCGGCTTTCCTAGAATGCTGATTACACATTTACCAATTGCGTCAAATAGAAAGAGATGGTGATATTCCTGCGCTCTGTGAAATCACTTACTGTGCAGGTATATTGCCTTTTGTTACAAATACCTATTTATATGATGTACTCTGTAGACCTATCACGTGAGTACGAAAAGCGAAAAGCAGGTAGCTCGCTTGCGAGTGATCTCTGACTACCCCTTCGGGGATTACAGTCGTGAGCATATACTACTATACTACTCTTTAGATACTTAGTCGATATTAAATGACAGGTCCATATTTACATTTCATTTTATCTCTCTTTTAATTTCAGGCGGAGAGAACGGGTTCGTCAAGAGTGCAGAATTATTGTACAAATGTAAAAGTACCAAAGGAGATTACCATGATGAAATGGATACAAATAACTACACAAAATGGTTAACCGAGAAGCTTATACCAAATTTGCCATCGAACAGTATTTTTGTGATAGATAATGCATACCACAGCAAACAATTGAATAAGCCTCCTTCAATGGCCGCTCGTAAGGAAAAGATGCAAAACTGGCTTACTGCGAGGAACATTGCGTTCGACCCACGCATGACAAAGCCAGAATTGTATTACATCATGAAATGCAACAGAACAGAAAAAGAATACTTAGTAGATAAACTGTTGACAGAGAGCGGTCATGAAGTCCTCAGAACGCCGCCGTACCAGTGCGACCTGAACCCCATAGAATACATATGGAATATAATGAAGCAAAGGGTAGCCGAAAAAAATGTCGAGCAGTCTGAAAGGCGCATTGAAAAACTTACTAGGGAAGCAATACAGTCTATCACACAAGCTGATTGGAAGAAAGAAATTAATCATGTGGATCGATTACGGCAGAACTATTGGGAAAAGCAAGGCTTAAAAGACACAAGGCAATTCATAATACATGTAAACGACGACGATAGTCACTATCAGACACAATGTCAGAATTATCAGATTTTGGAAAAATGTCGGGGATCGAAGAGTTAGATTCTAGCGATTCTGAATAATCATCTATTTGATTTTTCTTCTGTATTTTATTTTCTGGCATTATTTTAAATTTTTATACTCCAATAAAAATTTATGATCAGATATTTTTTTTTATATTTCCTTTTCTTATACAGGGTGGAATTTAATCAGTGAACTTCCTATCGCCAAGTTAATGTACCCGATATACTGAGCAACTTTCATTAAGGGATCAACTCTGAAATCGCGAAAAAAAAACAGCTGTTCCATGATGTATGGAAATCCAAAATGTATGGAACAGCTGTTTTGTTTTTCGCGATTTCAGAGTTGGTCCCATAATGAAAGTTGCTTAGTATGTCGGGTACATTGACCCGCCGACTTGTACAGGCATATAAGTAGCGTCTTTAATTAAGGCTTCAAACTATCTCCACACCAAAATTCATTTACGACAATAACAAATACTTAAGCACTCACTCATATTTATTATTTAGTATCGAGCTTCCGCATACGAGTGTGAGTACGGCGGTCCTGATAGCCACGTCAATCAAATACGTCTAACAAGTATTTCGAGTTGCGCCCTGGTCTGCGTACTCGCACGTCAATACCTGGTATTGTAAATACGCTCCATTCCTATTCCCATCCCTAGCTACAACGACGCCATGTTTGCCGTGCGCCTAACTAATCTTTAACTTTTTTAGGTTGTTGTGCACCCATAGTTCTTATTTGATTCATACCTAGAGATTTTTTATTCGATGTTGTCTGTTTCACATAGATTTTAAGAAGTGAACCTTTATTTCTGTTGTTATTTTATCTGATTCTTATTTTAGGGGAGGACCTCCTAACTAGATTATGGTGAGAAAATACTTTAGTTACATAATTTTATTTATGATTAATTTTTAGAAAAAAAAATTGTTTCAAATAAGACCTTGTTAATTAAAATTGTATCTTCCTTAGTCGTCGGAATATGACATTTAAATCCTCAATAATATTTTAATATTATGCGAATTTGTTGATGAATGAGGCACACATACACAATGTCCATATTCATGTAAACCGGCTTATTTTAGTGTTCTTTTGCATAATAGATGATCTTACCCGACATGGCAGAGAAATCCATCTACTTGGCTGTTTTTACAAAATTCGTGTTAGTTTGGTAAACAAACAATTTAATGCGATTTGGGTGATTTTATTAGAAATCAACTAAATATTTAAACACAAACTAAAACAACTCGTTTTAAATACAATAGAAATGTCCAAAATTTGTCATTGAAAATAAAAATGAATGGTGTATGCCGCCAGTCTTTGCTGAGTTGACCTTACATGGAATTATCAAATCAAATTTCCTGACTGATAAATCAATATTTATCTCTTTTAGCACAAAACACATATTTTACTAAATTATGCAGAAATGCACCTAACCACTCTATATCGACGCTTGAAAGGCAATCGTATCTAAGCGACAAAAATCTGTAAAATCTTTAACGGTTGAACCAGATATTGACGAGCCGACTTTGAATTATCACCAAGTTGAGGATAACATACAATATACATCACTTACGTTCGACCATGATGTACCGTCTACATCGGCAGGACCACATAAAGATAATAATGAAACAAACTCAGTTAAAAGTAAAGTCGGTAAAAGAAAACACAGGAATGATGTTAAATATATTGATTATATATGAGATCAAGAAGACTTCTCTACTTTTTATGGTAATATAGATGATTCAGATAATTGGTCAGAGGGACAAGAAGGAATAACATCAGAAGATGGTGTGCTATCAGCGAAACAAAAAGTTAAATTAAATAAAACAAACACTAAAAAGAGGTCAAAAGCTTAAGACATCTGCAATGAGAATTAAAAAAACCAATTCTAAAAAACACGGTCAAAAAATAAACAATCTGGTAAATCATATATATAACAAATAAAGGTGTCGCTGTACCATCAAAAACTGTATTGGCTAATCCTGGTTTTGGCAAGAAGTGTGGTAATGACTGCAGGTCTTTGTCTGAAGAAAGAAGAGAAAGTCTATTTTTTTTTTTTTTGAATCTTGACTTAATACGTCGCCGTGATTGGTTAGTATCCCTGTCTCAAAAAGAAAATATTAAACGGAAGCGCACCAATTCTAACATCCGCAACTACTCTATTAAATATTTTATTAACGACGGAGAAGGTAGAAGATTTGTGTGTCAACAGTTTTTAGCAGCCACTCTTGAACATTTCTGAAAAAACAATTTATAATATTGTAAAAATGCTTCTTGGGGATGTGCACGAGAAGATATGAGGGGGAAATGCGAGCCATCAAATAAGACTAAAGAATCCACTATAGATGCTGTTAACAGATTCATCAAAAATTTACCAGCTGTTCCTTCACACTACTGTCGTCAAGACTCAAGCAAAGTGTACCTTCCCCAAGAATACAAAAATATCACCAACTTGTATAAACTTTATAAGCAGCATTATGTGAAGCAGTGTGTGGACGTAGTCAGTGATAGAATTTTTCGTAAAATATTTAAAGATAATTTCAACATTGGATTCCATATACTGTGACGTCGTCAGAGTCGAAGTCACAGGGAAAATTGTAACCTATTCGTTTTGTTTACATTTTATTGTTGCCAGTTTAGTTTTGACAGATGTCAAATTGATGTTTTGCAAATTAGTAGGGATGACACCCTCGTTTCGGATTTTTTAAGGATTTTTAATCGATTTATTTAAGAGTTATCTGTCAGATGGGAACACTGAGGTAATTTTGTGGCTGGTAACATTCTACTAGATGGTCATTCTTTTTCCGGTCGGATAGTGGGAGAGAGTGGTCGACATTATTCTAAATAATTGTTAATTCTTGTTGAATCGTTCTTAATTTGGCTAATCACCACGGTCCATCGCCAGATAAATGCGGCGGAAGACGTCCCGCTGTTAGATATCGTGAATTAATGGTTATTTCGACATTTTCTGAACCTAACATCGAAAGATTCGCCAATGGATTCGTTGGAGTTTCGAAGGATTTAACACGTTATTTTGTTACTTGCAATTGTTGGAGCTTTGAAAGATTTTTGATATATTGTTACTAAAAGAACCCTGCAAGAAGCGGGGTTTCTTTTTTTACTCTTTTTTTTATTCTGGGTTTTTATTCATGGTTTTTTTCTTATATTTTTATACTGGAATTTTTCTTGGTTATTAGTATTTTCCTTATTAGAACATTCCATTTTTTTATAACCCATTTTTACAAAGGTTTGTTGTGTAAAGTTGCTCCCCCCTTACATCTAATTAACCATGATCCTACCTATGGCATTAGTATAATAGCCATAGAAGCAAGAGGCTACCTTAACATCAACGCGTGGAGAAGCCAAAGAGAAGGACAGCCAGACATCTCCTGTCTGGCTCATGTAATGTAGAATTTTAATATAAGGGATTGCAATGACAACAGAAACAGTAACCATGTTAGCGCTACTATTAGCATAGTTTATCCTTATGTAAGACCTTACCCTTCAGACTCTACGAGTAATAAATCTGCTTTTAAACTTAATTGTTCATCAGTCAGTACTCCCCGCCCTAGATTAAGGGTTCAATGTTGGCCGAGTTATCCACGGCATTGTTTGTTATTTTTAGGTTATTTGTGAGTTACCATTGGGGGCAATATTAGTGTTAAGATCTGCACCTGGCGCCCGAAATATTAATTTGTTCTATTTTTTTAATTTGTTTTAATTCTGGTGACTGATCTGGTTTGTTTGTTTGTTAACTTCCAGTGGTAGCAAGCAAAGACACATTTATTTTACATTCATTTATTCACACAATACCATATTATTTTATTTTTTTTATATTACAATACCCAAAAAGGATAAGTGCCTTAAGTGTCTTCAATACGAAAATGATAATAATAATCCAGAAAAGCAAAGAGAAAAGGAAGAACATGAAAGAGAAAAAGAAGAAAGTTATGCCCGTTTTAAAGTTCACAAAAATATTCATAAGGATGATCCTTCCACTCTTTGTGCAAGTTTTGATCTCGAAATAGTTCTCAACACACCCTACGCACAGTCGATGCTGTTGTACTATAGGAGAAAACTAGCTGTATACAATTTGTGTGTTTATGAAAACGTAACTCGTAATGTTTTCTGTTACTACTGGGACGAGAGCAATGGTAAACGTGGCGCTAACGAGATTGCATCTATATTGCACAAATAAATTCTATCGGTAGATGCCAGAGGCAACATTACTCGATTGCTTCTGTATTGTGACTGTTGTCCGGGCTAAAATCGCAACCATACTGTGTTGGCAATGTTGCATTCATCATTACAGGAGTGTAAAAATATTGACACTATTCAGTTAAACTTTCACTTGACGGGACACACTTACATGCCGGTAGATACGGTGCATGCTATTGTTGAAAACAGATTGAAGAAAACAACTGTATATGCACCATCACAATGGTTTACAGTTTTTACAACTGCTAGACAAGAACTTTTATAATTTTATAAATGGGATAACATTGGCGACAAATATTTCAAAGGCAATTTAAATGGAAAGATAAGCAAGATCCTCCAAATCCTACTGCGGCGTCCTTTGATGTTGATGTTCAGTCTAAAACTAAGGTATCTGTTGTACCTTGTTATCGATCGCAACTTCCTATATCAAAGGCTAAATATGACGATTTAGTCAAACTTTGCATGGAAAATGTAATTCCTAATTGTTTTAAACAGGACTTTGTGAACATTCCACGCGCAACAAATGTCAAAGATTGTCTACCCGAATCAGACATTGAAGATTGTGATAATAATTAATATTTGGTGTAACCAAATTTAAATATTAATATTATCACATAAACTCATATTAAAGATTTTTTATGAAGATACAATTAGATTAAGGATTTTTATATTTTTGATAATAACAAATATTATCTCGATTGTTCAAAGAGACTAATTATGTTGTGAAAATAATAAGTGTTGTTATCATAGTAATTAAGTACAGTGTTATTCATAATTGTGCCAAAATAGCAATTTATGTAACTGTTACGTTAAGCAGGGTCTTTTAATTTTTTAAAAATTTAAATTTATTAAAAAACCATCAACGTGCAGTTGCATACAAGATTTTTTCTACGAAGGAAGAAATATAAAGATAATTGTTATGTAATGTTAACAGTAATGTAATGTTAATAGTAACACATTGTGTCAATAAATTACTGTCGACACTATGATCTTTTGACTTTTCATAAGGTTTGTTTACTACAATGTTTAATAGTTAATAATGCATAATAATAGGTAATTGTGAGTTATCTTTTAAGATAGTGACTGATATATATTATGATACTCAAGTAAAAAGTAATTATTGATCTCAGAATAGACAATGTTATGTCATAATTCGTTTTTTTTACTATTTTTTTAAGGTCAATAGTACTTTAATTATTGTATCGTTTTTAATCTGATTGTTGATTGTTGGCGATTGGTGAATTTGATGAAAAAAATAATAAAGACTTATTCATTCATAAATACCTAATTGATTTCATTTATTTTCATGCATGATAATGATCACCATAAAATACAGCTGTTGGTTAATGTCAGTTACGAAGCGAGGTTTAGGGTAGTTTTGTTAGTTAAGATAACATTACCTCATTCACAAAAAGCATTAAAATAATGCTTAGTAAAATTTACTTGCTTTAATTTAAGCTATCACGACCTTTTAGATCAATTAACCTATTAAAAAAATCTTAAATATGTAAGTTTACCTATTTTTACTTGTTGCTGCACACACTGTAGTGTTGATTTAGATAATTTTACCTGGTAATGAAATCAGGTCATTTTTATATAACCGACACAAACCAGTGCTTTTAAAAGGGCCAGGGTTCTTATATTAATAACTTGAATAGCTATTAAAAAGATCTTTCTACAAGTGTTAACAGAATTTTTTATGATTTTTTTAAAAAATAATTTGAACTTTAAATCACTCTCCTGTAAAATTTACTCAATGTCGCTTAGATACGATTGCCTTTCAAGCGTCGATATGTATATATCGTCTTCCGACGCTCAGGGATATACGACCCTAGCTGAACAGCGACGAAGATTTCTATGTGCATTATCATTTTGTGGATCTGATCACTTGCTATATGTATGCTCCTCCAAAAAATGGACAGTGTGATTTATAAGCCATATGTTTGATTTTGCGGAATGTAATGCATGTCTTTTGTACAAACAAAAAGAAACTGAAGCAGGTGAACAAATTTAAAATACCACAGTTATGCAGCTTCAAATTGAATTTAGGTTCCAGACTAATTGATCAAAGTACCTCTAATTCAGAAAGTCTTAATGAGAATGAAGAATTACAGGCTGAGCACAATAAAAGAAAGTCTTTTATTGTGCTCAGCAGCTAACACATATACCAGCGAAAACAGTAAGATATCACAAAGCTGAACATCTGATAGATTATAGTGACAAACGAAAAAGATGTCGCAATCCAAAATGCTCAAATACTACGACAGCCTTTTGCACTAAATGCAATATATATTTATGTAGCACACCAAAAAGAAATTGACACCTTACATTTCATAAAAAATTGTTTACCATCTATTTAATTTTTAAACATTTGATTTTTCCTTTGAGGATATTCAATGCATATTGTGATCATAGTTAATGAGAAGATTCATGTTCCTATTTCGTTTTGAAATTTTGAAATGAAAAAATTATATTTTAGCTATTAAAAATTTCCAAAAAGAAATATTATTGAAGAGTAATTATAAAGAGTGATTGTACGTGTAAGACTACATAGTATAATCATGTGATCATAACACGTAAAACATGTAAGAGTACTATTAAATGTTTATTATTTCATTTTGATTAACTTAAAACCCATGTATAAAACACGACATACCTACATAAAATCTATATTGAAATAACAATATTTTTGAAGTATTTTTAACTCTTTACTTACAAAATAATATCGATTTATTTTTTCTGGAATCCAGGAGGTTAAAGAAACGCGCCATGCTATTGTAACATCTTAATAGGTATTTCATAAAGTAACACATCTAAGCTTTTCACTTCTAACTAACTTGAGTAAATATATTTAT
The DNA here is from genome assembly GCA_905220595.1 of Spilosoma lubricipeda. Lineage (NCBI taxonomy): Eukaryota > Metazoa > Arthropoda > Insecta > Lepidoptera > Erebidae > Spilosoma > Spilosoma lubricipeda. The sequence goes on from HG992294.1 coordinate 3,739,128, forward strand.
CATAATGTAATCTTTTATTAACAGAATCTTCTCGACCATTTAACAAAAAAATACGCACGTACAAGCTTTGGAAATGTAGAACTCACTCAGACTCCGTGACGTTGGATAACAATCAGCCAGTGTTGCCAATCGGGTCTTGTCAGAAGTTATCTGAATTATTTTAAAAAGTAACCTTTTTGTTTAAAGTTTAAAGAGTAACCTTCCTTATTTTATTTTTACTGAAAAAATCGATTTTTGATGTTCTAGGGTGAAATATCGATTCTCTGAATCGAAGAGTGCTTTAATCTAAATGAGAAATAAAATTTCGACAAAAAAAAAAATCGAAGAAAATAGACTTCAAGAACTGGACCAAATTGAAGTGAGACGTCAAGGGAAACACCAGTTTTCAAATAAAAAGAATCATCAAAATCGCTTAACCCAGTCGAATGTTCTGAGGTAACAAACATATAAAAATACAGCCGCATTGGAATGTCCTCCTTTTTATTGAAGTCGGTTAAAAATGGATTCCTATATTTCAAATCGCTAACCTTGCTGATTTAGCTAAAGCCCCTAGAATATGTACCTAGCTAAACCAGATCGGCGCTACGTACGCGTTGGCAAAAGTAGAAACAAGAATTTAAAGGCCAAAAACATAATACCTGGCACAATTTAAAAAATCAGAAAGTGAAGTACCAGAATAAGGTTCTGGTACTTCTTGAATCGAAATTGTTTTGTGCAATCTGTATTTGTATGGAACCTTGTCTAAACCACTTGATGGACCCACCGATGGATAAGAATGCTAAGCTTTTCTTTTGTAGAAATAGTGATCTCACTTAAAAGATATTTTCTTTAAAGCATAATTTACATATTGTTTTTTTTATTCATTAACTTGATTTTAAGTAATAAGGACTCATTTTAAGTGGCTTGAAGGTTCGTGTATGAGCTAGCCCGCCTGTGAACGAGACTAGTGCACGCGTGCCAGTACAATCATTAAAAGACAATTAATTGATGAGTTCGACCTGATGCGATGGCGTAGGAGGATTTTTAATTTTATGATTTGTATGCAAAAGTTTAGAAATTAATTAGTATATTGTAAATAAACTTTCAAATTGACTTATTTGCTTCTATTTAGGACAAAAAGGATATATTAAACATTCAGTCGATTGATGTCGTCGTGTATTGACATTTGTTATTGACGCCATTTTACATCATAGACAAGTTCCCTATACAATGCAATATACAATATAATATATAAAGCTGAAGAGTTTGTTTGTTTGTTTGTTTGTTTGAACACGCTAATCTCAGGAACCGCTGGTCCGATTTGAATAATTCTTTCAGTGTTAGATAGCCCATTTATCGAGGAAGGCTATAGGCTATATATCATCACGCTAAGACCAATAGGAGCGGAGCACCAATGAAAAATGTTTCATAAACGGGGGAAAATTATCACGCTACGGGCAATAAGAGACGTAAACGAAGTTGCGTGGGTCAGCTAGTATACAATACAATACAATATATTTATTTGCATGAATATGGTAGGTACAAGTTCTTCAATCATACATTATGGATCACAGCATATTCGGCCACAAGTGGCGTACAAATTTTAAAATAAAATTAAAATCCATATTATCTAAACTTAGAGGCTATCTTTTAAACTTTCGCGATTCATGATATATTAACAATTATTTTAACGGGAATTAGAGGCTATCGTTTAAAAAATCATTAATATTATAATAACATTTCTCAGTGAGCAGTTTCTTTAGGTTCTTCTTAAAATTAATTATATTCAACTGTTTAAATCCTTCAGGCAGTTTATTAAATATTTTTGGAGCTAAACAAAAAACGCTCTTTTGCATTAGAGATGTGTTAGCTCTGCGTATACTAATAGTATCTTTTCGCCTATTGCGTACAACGGTGTCCGATAAGATAGGAAATAAATGAGGATGCCTTTTTACAAATAATGCGACCTCAAATATATATAGAGATGGAAGTGTTAGAATCTGATGTCGTAGAAAATAGGGTCTACAGCTATCGGTTGTCTGAAGCCCAAACATAGCCCTGATACATCTCTTTTGACATTTGAACGCGATTTCTTTATGTGTGGAGTTGCCCCAAAAAATAAGACCATATCTTAGCACGGATGCGACAGTGCCATGATAAGCAGTAATTAGTGCTTCAGTGTTAACTACACGAGCCAGCTTTTAAAGAGCATAGGAGGAACTACTCACTCTTTTGCATAAATCTTCTACGTGAGCCTTCCAATTTAGTTGATTATCAAGAGCTAAGCCAAGAAATTTCGCTTTATTAGTATCGCTGATTTTAGTACCCTGATATATAACATTAATTTTATCCAAACTGGTTGATTGCCTCTGACTAAAATGCATTACTTGACTTTCTGTTTGATTCTTTCTTGCCGACATCGGTAATTTTATTTATATTATTTTATTTATATATTTTGTATATGACACATAAACCTAAGAACTGTACTCTGAACAGTCTGAACTGAACTGTTACACTGTAATCAGCAGTGCTGCCAGTAAGTAATAACACCTGGACGCATATACCAACTTGTATGACTGATTTGGCGGGAAATACAACAATCAATCAGCAACTTGCGTGAGAGAGTCAGACACTGTCCAAACTCAGTCTCTCTCTCTCTCTCTCTCTACCCCAATCACTCTTTCCATCCCTTCGGCTGCCATACCAAGTAAATATGCTTTAAGTCACCGTCATATTTTTTGAATATTATACTTAGAGCATATATACCAGAAGGGGCAGCTAAACGGGCGAAAAGCGTGATCGGAGTAGAGAGAGAGAGACTGAGTTTGGTTAGCGTCTGTCTCTCTCACGCATGCTTTTAATAGTTTTCCATATCCGTAATACCAATTTGCATGACTGATTTGGCGGGAAATACACCAACCAATCAGAAGCGTATCTAGGCCGTGTGTTATTGCGTATCCTACTATGGAACGTTCAACGGATTATGCTACTTCGTCGGCCACAAAACAGGCTCTTATGAAGGCTATCAAGCCCAGTGACGAAGGTTTTCAAATTGTAGGCGTTAAAAAAACCGCAAAGGCAGGCGTCGTGTTGCGAATTGCAAATGAAAGGCAGCTTAAAGAACTAGAATCTGTAAACGCCATTAAATATGCAGGCTTACGCTTAGAAAAGCCGAAAGGCCGAAGGCCCCGTATAATTGTAAAAGACGTACAAAGCCGATAGGCCGAAGGCCCCGCCAGTTCTATGGAGGATCGTACCTTCCTAAAAGCTTTATATCGTCAGAACATCAAGGACGAATTAACATCTTAAAACTTTTTAAAATCAACCAAAATTGTTAGGCATCGTAAACTAGAAAACGGATGCCAATGGATAGACTTAGAATTGGGAATTAGAAAAAAAAAATATTATTGTTTTTTTTTTATGTATTTCAAAACTTTATTACTAATGATATTGATATTTTATGCAAAAAACTTAAAAATACATTTATTTTCAATATATTATAAACAATAAAAACTTGATCAAATTGAAAAAAAAAACACGTGACTATAAACGCGCCATAATTGGTTACCATAGTTGTGACGTCATATTGTTATAGCTATTTAATAACAGTACGGCGTTTACGGCTGATATGTGACTAGACAATAATATTCAAAATTTATTGCTAAAATCGAGTTGTTAGTTGGTTCCGATTAGCTATGTGTGATAAAGGATTTAATGCTATGACTTTAAAGGTTACGATTTAGAGTCCAGTTAAAAAATGTATTGATTGAACTCTACTTAAGTATATAATAATTAATTGATTTGTATACCTAGATAAATAACTGCCTCGTTGGTCTAGCGGTTGGCGTTTGCCACTGCTGATCATGAGGTCTCGGGTTCGATTCCCGGGTCGAACCGAATGTTTGTATGATCTATAAATATTTGTTTCGGAGTTTGGGTGTTTCTATGTATAATATGAATGTATTTACAAAAAAAAAGTATATGTATTTATATCAGTTGTCTAATACCCATAACACAAGCTCTACTTAGCTTGGGATTGGATGGCGTTGTGTGTTAGATGTCCGAAATATTTATTTATTTATTATTTATTAATAACCATGGTTTTAAGACATACTTTCAACGAAATGATCTTCACAACAAAACAAAATCGATTTTGTTTTGGGATTATCACCGTGTTCTGCTTGAAATCATTTATTTCGACGTTTGTCATCTTGGGGAACATTTAAAACATTTTGTCATCAGTTGTTTTTGTAGTATTCGTACATAATGGTACAAAACAAGAACGATAATTTTTGAGATTCGTCATTTTCAATATAAATTTAAATATTTAACAATGACAACAAAATTAAATAGATCAAAACACTGTACTTATTATTTCTATATCAACTGCAATGAGTGAAAACTAACATTATGACGTCACACGCGCTCGGGTATGTTCGGGAGCTGTCGGCGGGTCTTTGGTACTGGATTCTAAATTAATTTTTATTTTGAAATAACTTTTGAATTATTGAAAAAAAAAATTTGTAAAATAGTTTTCTTATAAAACTTATATATGATCTTTCCATTGATCACAAAAAAAAAATTGTTTCAAAAACCCAATTAGAGACAGAAGTTAGGAAACGCTTAGCTAGCACAAAAAATAAATTATATACATATAGACTGGGCCACTTGTAGGTTTATAGATGACTTAGATGTCAACAATTCGGTCATGTTCAAAAGTTTTGCACAATTAAAATGTGCCTTTTAAATGTGCCAATTGCGCCGCCAGGCGTGATACAAGAGCTTGTTCTATTAAGGACACACCAGATTTTATACCGAAATGCGCACAATGCAGCCGGTTCAAAAAATCATGTGACCATCGAATTGGATCACAGGACTGCCCCACATATAAACTTAAATTAGGTAGATAATCCTAAATATGAATTACTGGTTTTTACAGTAGTAGTTTAGTAATTGTAGTACTTACTTAATAACGGACGCCATATTTTAAAAATCAAATGTCTTCGTAACCCACTAAGAGTGCCTCATGTACAGATATTTTCCAAATGAAATATAGTATTTGATTTCCTACTGATATATTGAAATTTAGAAAAAATACAGCCAATAGAGTCAACTAAATAATGAGTTACTTGGGAAAAACACCTTAATGGCCCAATGATGCAGAGGCATCACTAGGCCGCCATAGTGTTGGTCACCATGCTGCATTATTGCATTGTCTGCAATGAGTATGGTGACCACCACTCTTCGATTCTGCTTATGATTTCCATCAGGCAGAGTAGAGTCATTTTGGCAGGTCCATACCGCACAGTGCTGGCAACAACTAGGTACGTAGTTTAGAAACTTGTAGATGACTTGTGAATTGCGATACTCCTTGGAAAAATTTGTAAACTTGAATGCCTATGTAAAGCATCTATTTTATGTGTCTATAGCTTTTTAGAAGCGCATAATTCTCAATCGAATGAATATTAATATTGTGTTATAACACTGCGAAGTGCAAACAAGTGTTCAGTGTGCCTTAGTAAAAGACTAAAATCTAAGGAATATTTGGGAATAAAGAACACTTTTTTTTCTTATAGTAATTTACTATAACATAAGAATTGGTATTAATAAAACAATACTAACTACGTAAAAATACTATTTATAAAAAAAAAACTATTTAATAACCGCAAGCACAAAATAAGATATTTTAATAATAAAATAAAATTCAGAAACTTTCAATGCAAACCAGAGTTACACAAACCCTTTATCAAACAAAAATAAATAAATAATAAAATTTGAATAATAAGGAATTAGAAAAATAAACAACAAAAAGACTTTCATCTTAAATTTAAGTCTCTAAAATATGCAGTTAGGTAATATTTGTCGTGGCATTCCTTATAAGAATTGCAAACGAGGAGAAAAAACAAAGTGATTTCAAGTAACGAGGGGTCAATTGCATATTTATAGTTATTTTAATCCAACAACGTTATCTACTCGTATAACTTGGTACCTACCTACTATCGAGCATTGGCAAATGAGGTTACGCAATTAAAAAAAAACTTTTATAGAAAATATTATGAATATTCTAAATTCAAATGTCTCTCGTATAATCAATCAATCTCGTATAATTAAAACTGAAAGCAAAAATACATCTGTCTTAAGTTAAATGGTCTTTTTATTTCCCTATAAAAAAAAGGATTGGACAATTTAAAAAATGACAATACTAAGCAAAATTTTGCAAGTGTAGTACATAAACCAAAAAGAAAAAAAAAACTATTAGGCACCATCTCCTTGTTATTGTTTAGTAAGAAGCCTAAGAAGGCTTTCTGATCAAGTGCCACTGCATATTGCCAGATAATTCAGATTCATAAAATATTTATTAAGTACATCATAACTAATAATCGTTAAAAAAAGATATAATTAAAAAAAAAACAAATTTAATTAACAAAACAATGTAAAATAAATAAAATACACTTTGATTAAAATTAAATGTACACAAACCAAAAATCTTCGGTTGTCATTTGCAATATGTACCTATATACAAGATGGACACATATAACACAGGCAAAAAAAACATTACAGCAAGCAATAAAGAAGCTATTTTAAACAGTTAGTCTATGGATTTTTGATAACTCACTACGTTATGCGCATTCAATGCAGCAAAATTGAGTTTAAAGTAGCAAAACCTTAACTTAACAAAACTTTTATAATCCAATTCATTAAGTTAAATTAGTAACATTTATAAAGTTCATATACTCCAAGTCACTTCTAAAATATCATATACTGAGTTTGTCCTAAAGTGTACGTAATGTCGTCCCTCGACTCAACGTCCGCGTCCTTCCTTGCTCGAGTCATTTCCAAAAAAAAACTAATTGAATCCGTCGAACGTGATCCTTTTAAAAAGTGAAGTTTATCACCACCTTAAAGAATACAAAACTTTGTAGTCGTTAGTAATTGAGTGCGCAGAAGAGAGCGACTCCTCGCTTGATCCAGTGCGCTTGGGGCTTGTTCGTGGGCAGTTCGATGGTCATCACGTAGTTGGTGGAGTGGCCCGTCGTGGACAGGGTGCCGGCCCGCAGCAAGGTCTTGTACGTGGGACACTCGTACAGGCCCTCCTTCAGCTTGTGACTCTGCTCTGGCTTCATGTAGATTATCGGCATTTCTGGACAGAAGAAAATATGTATTCAATTACATAAACTAACATCAGATGGAAAATCATACCGCTTGGTAATTGAAATGGATTCAGTAAAGACGCGGGTAACACCGCGGGGTTCAGCTAGTATAATATATATATTTCGGACATCTAACACACATCGCCATTTAAGTCCAAACTAAGCAAAGCTTTTATATGGGCACTAGACAACTGCTTTTTAATACATATATATATTTTTTTTGCTGTAAATCTATACAAATACTAGCAGACCCGCGCAACCTCGTTTGCGTCTCCTATTGCCCGTAGCGTGATATTTTTCACCCGTTTTTGTAACATTCTTCTTTGATGCCCTGCTCCTGTAGATCTTAGCGTGATGATATATATAGCCTATAGCCTTCCTCGATAAATGGGCTATCTAACACTGAAAGAATTTTTCAAATCAAACCAGCGGCTCCTGAGATTAGCGCGTTCAAACAGCGAGGAAGGCTATAGGTTATATATCATCACGCTACTACTAATAGGAGCGGAGCAACAATAAGGAATGTTTAAAAAACGGGGGAAATTTTCACGCTACGGCAATATAAGGCGCAAACGAGGTTACGTGGGTCAGCTAGTACATACATATTATACATAGAAAACACCCAAACAAAAAAAAAATAAACAAGAAACAAATATTTGCAGATCATACAATCATTTAGTCGGATCCGGGAATCGAACCCGATACCTCAAGCACGGCAGTCGCATACGCTACCACTACACCATCGAGGCAGTCGAAAATGCCACACCGGAAACAAATTATGACATCAAATGACACCGTTATATATATATATATATATATAGATACTCTTTTATGTATATATATATAAAAGAGTATCTATATAAAAATACCAATCAAATAAAGAACCTTTTGGAAGTCAGTTAAAAAGTGGAAGGTGACTGACTAAGTTAGTGATAAGATAGAGATCAACGCACAGCCCAAACCGCTGAACCTAGAATCTTGGAAGTTTGGAATGTAGGTTCTTTATATAACGCAAATAAGCACTAAGAAAAGATTTTTTGAAATTCCACCCCTAAGGGGGTAAATCAGGGGATGAAAGTCTGCGTGAGCGAAGCCGCGTGCAAAAGGTACTCATTTATATAAGTACTTCACACTTACCAGTGTACAGTTCCTTAGGTCTACTCTCTTCTAAGGACATTTCAGAGTTGTTAAATCGTGCACCTTCTAAAAACAAACCGCGAACGCAACATCCGTCTTCTGGTTTCTTCGAGGGTGGGCTTGCCAACTCCTGTAATATATTTTATTGTAGTATTTTTATTTTACGTTCCCTGATGGACTGTGTAACGATTCCCGCAAACTGCCACTCCAATCAGTTATTTTGACTTACGAGCGCTCGAAGTCAGAATAAGTAGTGGAGTGGAGAAATAATAACTTCATCATCATTAGCTTATCGCAGTCCATTGCTGAACGTAGTCCTCTCCGATTTGCCGCCACATAATAATTAAATTAATAACTTAAAAGCCAATATTTAGGTATAACGATAACATGCTTCTGTTACAATTAAGAAAAAAAATCACGCCAGTATGCATCGTTCTACATTACAGTCCATTGCTGGATATATGCCTCTTCTTATAAAGGAGGCCAGATGGGTTGGTATAGAGTTTATTACAAGCTTTCATTCTTTGAGCAAACTACGCAGGACAACATCTACATCAAAGCTCAAGGTAGTAGATCCACGCTGACTTCAGCACGAACGAGCCGGCTCGACCAGAGAGGTACTACCCTCGCACAGAAAATCAACGTAAAATGACAGCGATCATGCTGTCGTGTTTCGTTGGTGAGTGCAAGACCGGAGGCCCAATGATGCAGAAGCATCACTAGCCCATCATGGTGTGGGTCACCATGCTACATTGTTGCATTGTCTGCATTCGCAGTATGGTGACCACCACTCTATTATTCTGCTTATGCTTTCCATCAGGCAGAGTAGAGTCATTTTGGCAGGGCCTTACTTTAAAACCAACCAATTTAAAAAAAATAAAATAAAAAATACATTCTTGATTAAAACTCACTTGTACTTATTCCACAATTTTTTTTTTTTATCTCCTGACCGGTTTCGCCTTATGGCATTCTCAAAGGTTATAAGGTTAACCTTTTTTTTGTCAAACCTTGAGTTTTAATCAAGAATGTATAACAAGTTCCATCAAGTGCCGACAGTAGAGAGTATAAATTATAAAAAATACATATTTGCAGTGATGGCGTCCTGCGTAGTTTGCTCATTTAGTCGTCTTTAGGAGGCGACTAAGAGGGTGCCTCGTATTCTTAACCCGTCACGGCTTAATACACGGGAAAAGTATTGCATTAGTTGCGGCGACAGACGTTGTGTAACTCCGCAATTTTTTAACCGACTTCAAAGTTATCAATTCGATAATTTTTTTTACTATTTTATTACTGGGTGAACGGATTTTAAAATTTGTGATTATATAAGGAAAACTGGAGAGTAAAAGCTTGAAGCCAATCCGCGAGTTGCGCTGGTTGTATTTTTATTGACGAACTATAAGCAAGTGCAATATAAAGACAGAAAAGGTTAAAAATCACAATCGTAGTAATTAGGAAGTAGGCAGATATTATTTCCAAACGTTTCTCAGTTATACGAGACACTCGATGAGTACGAAATGAATATTGATCGAACCTCGAAGGCATATGCCACTGTATCGATGGCAATAACGTGTTTCCTGGCGTAGTTCTGCAGGGCTCCGGTGAGGAAGGCCTGAGGGAAGAAGAACCCTGAGATCCAGAACACTTTGGGGATACCCGTGTTTGCCCACTCTTGCATGAAGTTGACTCGCAGAATAAGGTCCTTTGTCCAGGCAGCTAGGAAAATAAAATATTTTACTATTGGAATATGATTTACAGGTTTATTCAAAAGGCACAAATCAAATTACTTTTACTATAAACCTACTCGACATTTTTTAATTTTTTACTCTTTAATTCACAATAAAATATTTTACCCGCGGCTCCACCAACAAATTTGATTGAAGTCGTTGCAGCGGTTTAGCCGTGAAAGCGTTACAGACAGATTTATTGAAAGAAAGATAGTTACTTTCGAGTTTATATATTAGTATGGATTTATTACCCAACGGCTTCAGGGATGGGTACGCTTTAGAGCTCCACATGGCAGGCACGGTGTTTCTGGACAGGCTGCCTCCCATGTTCTCCAGAGCCTCGGACAACACCACTAGACCTTTCAGCGCTTTCAAAAGGTCCCTGTACACAGACAGTTTTCAAGTTAAAAATACATATATTTCTGACATCTGACACACAACAGCTAGATTGATTGATATAATATTTATTTATTTATTTTTTTAATGCATCTGTCAAAACTCCAAAACAAATATTTTAAGATCATACAAACATTTAAGGTGACCCAGGAATCGAACCCAAGACCTCGTGCACAGCAGTCTCGTACGCTACCACTTGCGTCAACGAGGCAGTTTTTGTTTAAACATAGATATGTAGGAGGAATCGTACCTACAGAAGCTTTAGGATCAGATATGAATAACTTGAGACAACTAACACATTTCGAGTTCCGCGACGTGGCAATCGCGGTCGGCGGCTTTTAAATTACAAATTTTCCATCTGATTATGAATTGCAAACAAACCAAATTTTTGGATAACATAAGTGACTGCACTTATGGTATGGTGGTTTAAACGATCGCCATTCTGATTTTTACTGCGCTTAAGTATTGTGGATTTAAACCACACGTGGGATAAAACTGATCATCAAATTATTGTTTTGAGTCTGAGAGTTCTTTGAGTCCCTTTTACTTATGTAAATTCCCTTGCGACATGGTATGTTCCTAACGTGGAATTTTCCTTAAAAATATAAACCGGCCAAGTGTGAGTCGGACCCGCGCACGAAGGGTTCTGTACCATTATCTATAAAAAAAGGGCAAAAATATCGTTTGTTGTATAGGAGGCCCTTAAATATTTATTTTAATCTGTTGTAATAGTGGCAATATAAATACATCATCTGTGAAATTTTTAACTGTCTAACTATCACCGTTTATGAGATATAGCCTGGTGACAGACGGATGGACAGCGGAGTCTTATTAATAGGACCCCGTTTTAAAACTTTAGGTGCGGAACCTTAAAATCTATGTCAACCAGACTGTTGATAAACATATATACTATATATTCTAGCTGACTCGCGCAACTTTATCTGCATTTCAATTAACTACTGTAAAAGAGAAATATTTGAAGACGACGATAACTTTATCCTATTCTTATTTGAATTGCATTGTACATTATATACTAGCTATCCCGGCAAACGTTGTTTTGCCGTAAAAAAAAAACATTTAGGCGTATGAAAAATAGATGTTGGTCGATCCTCAGACTCACTGAATATGCATATAAAATTTCATTAAAATCGGTCAAGCTGTTTAAAGAGGAGTATGGTAACTAACACTGTGACACGAGAATTTTGTCTATACTAATATATAAAGCTGAAGAGTTTGTTTGTTTGTTTGTTTGAACACGCTAATCTCAGGAACCGCTGGTCCGATTTGAAAAATTATTTCAGTGTTAGATAGCCCATTTATCGAGGAAGGCTATAGGGTATATATCATCACGCTACTACTAATAGGAGCGGAGCAACAATGAAGAATGCTTCAAAAACGGGGGCAATTTTCACGCTACGGGCAATATAAGACGCAAACGAGGTTGCGTGGGTCAGCTAGTATAATATATATGTAGACTACAACTCATACATATTGTAGATAAATTACACCTTACCCGGTTACAAGAATTGAGCACAATGTTCATTATCTATTTATTTGACCTTGATGGGAACCGAACCAACATCCTCTAGCTTAGCAACCAGGATCTGCGTACTATACCGATTTGGCTACTAAAAGAAATACCAAGTTGTAAGTTATATAAAACAGCCAATAAACTCACTTTAAAGAGTTCTTAATGACAGCGAGCAGTCGATTGTATCTCATTGATTCCTGAATAAGCACCGTGTTCAAAGACTCCTTATAAGATACGGGATACCTGTAAATCAATAACATCCTCAATAATTAAAGTATTCGGAACGAAAATGATTTTTTTTGGTACAACTACGACAAAGACAAAAGAAGGGTTAGGGTCCGTTCACACAGGCCGGAGAGCATCGGCCCGCTTTTTTCTTTTCACACATACCGGATCGTATTCGCTTGCAATTGGCCGGAGCGTAGCCGCCAACTATTTCACATAGACCAGCTGTGGAACAAAATCTGAGCCGATCGGCTGCGCGAGCGAGAAAGAGCACGCAATCGGAGCCGATCGGTGCATTCTTAATGACAAAATAAGTGCACATGCAAAAGTAAACCTTATTACAATAACTCAAACCTCTGTTTCCAATGTGAGAACTCCGAGCTGTGTGAACGGACCCTAATAGTTTTGGCAGTCTTTGAATGCATATTCGTTTGTTCCATCATCGTAATAAGATCCGGATGACATAGACTACGTAGACGCCTGCAGCTCAGTAGTTACGATGCCATCCTTTGACTTTTCCCTAGAATTAACCTGGAATTGGTCTAGATTCAGTCTATAATTAGCCTGGGTTGAGCCTGAAATTAGCCTAGAATTAGCCTGGAATTAGCTTTAAAAGGAGAAGAAACAAAATAACCTGCCAAAGCAACTCTACTGTGCCTTACGGACATTTGGAGAGCTGTCATACTCTTTGGGAATGCATACAATGCGGTATGGTGACCACACCACAGCGGCTTAGTGAGACAACTTTTCACTTTCCCACTTAAAAGACCTTGGATCATGGAGGGAGTGAAACATGTGCGCTGGTAGTGAGTCCACTAAGGTCGAATTAGCACTTGTGTGCGAAAGCATGGTCCTCGGACCTCGGAGACATCAATAACAATAATTGTAACTGTATCTCATTACGTGATACTGATGTGATGTATGTCAAGCGGTTCAGGTAATTCTCCCAAGATATCTTTAGCGGCCGCCTCAATAATCTCTTCGATCGTTGCGCCACCTTCTCCAGCCGCCTCCTTTGGCTGTAGGTTGAGCAGTGTTGCTGCAAAATTTATCATTTATTAGTACTAATCGTTGTAAATAACATCGTTTTTTGCTCGACTAAAAAGGAAGAGTTATAATTTTGGCAGTCGATGTATATTTGTATGTTCACCGTAGCGGTTAAGCTACTTAACCGATTTTAATAAATGAAGTGTCAAAAGATTCGTTAATATTCTCAATATTTCATACATTGCCTGGACGCCCCAGGTATTATGTACATTGTCTAGGTATTGTATAGAATACCTGTATTATACAGGTTGCCGATAACATACAATATCTATGCTAATATATAAAACTGAAGAGTTTGTTTGTTTGTTTGAACACGCTAATCTCAGGAACCGCTGGTCCGATTTGAAAAATTCTTTCAGTGTTAGATTAGATAGCCCATTTATCGAGGAAGGCTATAGGCTATATATCCTCACGCTAAGACCTACAAAAGCGGAGCAACAATGAAGAATGTTACGAAAAGGGGGGAAAATTATCACCCTACGGGCAATAGGAGACGCAAACGAGGTTGCGTGGGTCGGCTAGTAAGTACATAAGATGAAAACATTTCCAATATATGTATCGGGAAACTGAGTCAATAGTTAATAGTGTTTGGTTAGTCCACATTCTTACTGAGACAAGTTCCAGTTTCAAACATGGCGTAGCTGATGTTAGCATTGGTGTGGAGCCCGAACAGTGACGGGTCGTCGTTCAGAGGCAGCGCACGGATGTACTTCGTATACTCTTCTATAGTTGTCGATGATGGTCTCTACAATATCATACCACAATTTCACAAAACATTATCATTATATTTCAGTTTAAAATTGAAAAATAAATCTTTTATTCTGCAATTCGGTGACATGAAGACTTTTGCATGTTAAACTTTTTTTGAGCAAATGAGTTTAACCTTTTCTAAATGGACTAGAGCCCTGAGACGAAACGACAAAACAAATTCAAAGACCAGAATAAAGCGTTCAACAAATGATAATAATCAGTTTAAAGTTACCTGCTTGTAAGCTCCTGATTCATCAAAAATATAGCGTTCATTGAGCACAGACGAAGAGTAATAGTCGATCAGTAAGTTTAGCAAACACCGCCGGTCCCAGTCGTCTGTTACCCGCCCGCCGTAGTTGATGTGACCCGCAGTGTACGTCAGCATCTATTTACAGAAATGTGTCAGCCGCCAAAACTTTTGAAAACAGAAACTTTATTTACTTTTTTTAGAACTATGCGGAAATTCCTCTGGATACTCCTACTGGTGGGTATGTTGAACTTAATTTGAACTGAGAAAATAGTGATGCAAAAGTGAAGTATCTATCAAACTTCACATTCAAATCAATCAGGTTACACGCTTATGTAAGGAAAGATACTGGCTTGGAATCTTATTAGTTTAAATATGGCTTGATATTTATTGTTTTCTAAACAAATCAAGATGTTCTACCAGTAACAAAAAGCTAGTAAAACAGAACCTTCATGCTTACCCTCAAAGGTACTTCTACGTATTCATTTAAGAACATGTGTAACTGAGAGATGCAGATCCGTAAGTCCCCGTCGGTGAACTCGTAGGGAATGTTGAAGCCCAAAGGTCCGAACTTCCGACGCTCCAGAACTACTCCGTGGAACAGGCAGAGCGAGAACAATAGCCACTAAAATGATAAATGGTGGTTTGTCCGAAAGATAAAATCATCATAAAGACAGGAAAGGAGTGTCTTTTACAGTTGCTTTTAATCCAATATGTAAGGTTATCTGAACTCAAGTTCCCTTAATCTAATTCTTGGAAAGGAACTGAAAAAGCGGCGCATTTGTGACTTTGTGTCTACTACAAAAAGCTAATAAACGTTCATAAATTATATGCTTCATCACTGTTTTTCGGCTGGCTATATTTAACGGTACATCGAAGTCGATTTGCTGTTTCTGGATTTTGTTTTATGTAATAAAAGAAAACAGATCTTTTGGGGTGAAATCTGTTAGTGCAATTTAAAGTGAGGCGAAGTTAAGAAAATTATAAAATTCCCTTAAAATACATACCTTAAAATTAGGTACTTTGGCGTCGGAAGAATTGAAATAGTCAGTAAAATCTGGCACTTGATTCATGTAAGCCTTCAACAAGTTTGCTTTTATTCCTCTTGGAGGTTCTACCGTCATCTTGTAACCTAAAATGAAACAGAACATAACAAATCTTCTTCAAAGAAATTCTCACTATTAGAAGCTTTTTTTCCTTCGACACATATTCTAAACTCTTTTACTAGATAAAGTAAAAAATCACTGATGGATTAGGATTCTACTGAGGTTCGAGAATACTGAAGACTTTTTAGCCATTAAAGCTCATACACTCATTAGGAAGAACTATCTAGACGAGGAAATGACTAAAGACTTGCGCATCACCAGCAGCCGTCAATAGCCCACTGTTAGACATCAATAAGTATATCAGGATCTAATCAAATCGTAAACGTTTGCCATGTTAGCTAGCAAAAACTTGTTTTGGTAAGTTACACGCCAAAACGGTTGACATTCTCAATACATTGTCTAGTACCCATAACACAAGCTCTGCTTAGCTTGGGACTAGATGGCGTTGTGTGTTAGATATCCGAAATATTTAAAAAAAATATTTAAGAATAACTGCCATCTTTGTCAAGATCTTACCATTCTGCAGTAAGGCGACCGGGAAATACGGCGAAGGTGTGGAGGTCAGCCAGAGGCGGAAGTCTTTGTGCACCAGCTCCGGAGCAATGTGCTCGACGTTCACCTCCAGCACAGGCATCCACGATGGGGACAGGTGGCAATTCTATGGATACCGAGAATAAATCACTTGAATCAATAAGTGAGTGTGAATCTTTGAGCCGAGAATCGAACCTGAGCTCTCAGTATAGCAGTCGTATACGCTACCCCGACACCACCGTAGCAGTAATGAATGTAATAAAGAAAAATACTGTGGGAGAGCCACGCTTCGGCATGAATGGGCTGACTCGACCGGAGTGATACCACGGCCTCACAGAAAATCGGTGTGAAATAGTGTTTCCGCTGTGTTTCACCGAGTGAGTGAGGTTACCAGAGGCTCATATCCCCCAATCCATCCCCCTATCTCCCCTCGCCATCCCCCAAAGGCCGATAACGCACTTGTGGCGACTCAGGTGTTGCGGGTGTCCATGGGCGGCGATAATCGCTTATCATCAGGTGATACGTCTGCTCCTTTGCATTCAATACCACAAAACAAAAAACAATGAGCGTCGGCATCCTCAGTCACTCGGTGAAACACAGCGCAAGCACTGTTTCACACGGGTTTTGTGTGAGGCCGTTGTATCAGTCCCGTCGAACCGGCCCATGCATGTCGAAGCGTGGCTCTTACACAAAGAAATGTGATGCAGAAGCATCACAATAGGTTGCCATACTGTGGATCATCATGCTGCATTGTTGCATTGTCTGCGCTCGCAATTAGTTTGCTGACCATCACTCTTGGACATTGCTCATGCTTTCCATCAGGCAGAGTAGAGTAATTTTTGTGTGTCAAAATATGAATATAATTTTAATTACACCACCCTACTAATATTATAAATGTGAAAGTTTGTAAGGATGGATGGATGTTTGTTACTCTTTCACGCAAAAACTACTGAACGGATTTGGATGAAACTCTACAGTAATATAGCTTATACATCAGAATAACACATAGGCTACTATTTGCCGCGATAGCCCACAAATACGCGGGCGGAGCCGCGGGCAACAACTAGTATTTTATAATGGTATTCCATTATCTGCTTGTAATCTTTTGTAACGACGAAACCGAAGTTTTCTAACATTGTTAGACTCGTTAAGCTTTTTCTGTAACTACAATAGAATATTATTTTTTTTGTTAAGGAATTATCGTTAATAAAATAAAATTCGTGAATAAAATTCTATGGTAACACTGGCGGACATGGCCGCATAGTAATTAACAATATTATTTTTTATCTACTCTTTATTTCTATACCTGGAAGAAAACCCAGTTCCCGAAGTCACAGCCAATTTTCATCATGTTTTCAGCTAATGGACCTTGACCTTGACCTAAGGAGATGCTCTCAAAGCGCTTGCCCATCTTCATCTTTTCAGCGAATTTCATCAGATCTGAAGTGATTTATTTTTCGGGTTTAATCGCAATATCCTCAGATTGTATATCCTATTTTTTAACAATATGATGTATTTTTACTATTTTTTAAATTATGAGCTCTTTACAGCTCTCTAACACGATTATACGCATTCTTAATTCTAGCAATCTTAAAGTTCCATTTCTTTCTATCGCTAAATTATGAACTCTTCTGACGATATGCATTTTTATACGTCAAGAATTTCTTTAAAGTGTGTAAAACGTGAAATCTAGGATTTTGCTAGTACTAAAGCACATTGCTACGCCCATACACTTTCGCCACCATTATAACTACTTAGTTAATATTTTAACACAGCAATGCATCCAACCTATCTTCTTTCTTGCTCTACAAAATAATCACTACATATTATAAAACAAAGTCCTCCGTAGCGTCTGTTTTTCTGTTCACGATAAACTCAAAAGCTACTGGATTTTGATGCAGTTTTTACCAATAGATAGACCGATTCTTGAGAAAGAGCTAAAATATAACTATATTTGTTGAAGACTAAGGAAAAAATTAAGCCGCACATCATCTCAGGGTAATATAGGCTAGTTATATTATATTTTCCGTAAAGAGCCCGTGCGAAGCAGGTTGCTAGTTAAAAATATAAACAAAAACAATGCGCTTTTCTAGAAACTTTCTGTCTCGCACAACAAAACTGTCGTCTGTGGTTTTCCCGGACCATGCGAGCGTCAAACCTTCAAGAAAAGCGCGTACTCTTTCTTCGAAACTTCGAATCAGTGGTTATTATTTAAAAGAATTTAAGATAAAACAACGCGTTGCAGAAGAAAACTAAGTATCGAACTGACTAACATTATTTGGGGAATTGACGGATTAACGGACTTGTTTTAAACCTGTAATAGTATAGGGATTAGAGGATCATAATCTATGCAATTATAAACAGTGTATTCACCAGCTGCGGGGTCAGTGCCCGTGGATAACACAAAGATGATGGGCGCGAGTGGGTCTGACTCCGCGTAGAGCGCGGCCAGGTCTGCCGGCTGCGGCTCCACGAACCGGGCACCCAAACCCAACACCACGTAGTCCTAGAAATTACCTCTGTATTATGAGAACCTTGTTAGATTATTTTAGTGATAACACTGTTAGTATTTATTTGAGTGTCTTGGAACAGTAAAAGTGTCTCTTTAAATTTACTAATTTTTTTTTGTGCACTACAGTGTATACCCAAATTTTACTGTTCTGAAATGTATCAACTACTGGGCTTAGTAAAGAAACTAACTATGACTTTACAAATCTAGAAGTCAAAGCGGTGAGTTCTTATTAAATATAATTATTTGTCGACGACAAAGGAATATATTTTGATAAGTCTGGTGACCTCGCGTGATGATTGGTTACTTATCAGGGCATTCAGATTTATCACTTGGAATGTACCATTGCACGATCAAAACTATCGTAAGATTGTTATTTAACAATTTCTTGTGCTTCCACGAGAACTAGAAAACTACATTAGAATATGACGACACCTTAAATACCAAGGTAAAATAAGAATACAGGAAAGATAAATAGCAATCAGAGCAGTAATGTCTTAAGAACTTAAAAAAATATGAAGATTTAAGCGAGCGAATAAATAATTCTTATCTTATCTTATCTAAATACATCAAAACTTAATTCAAACCAAA
Organism: Spilosoma lubricipeda; assembly: GCA_905220595.1. Lineage (NCBI taxonomy): Eukaryota > Metazoa > Arthropoda > Insecta > Lepidoptera > Erebidae > Spilosoma > Spilosoma lubricipeda. The sequence continues at coordinate 3,758,052 of HG992294.1, forward strand.
TAAGATTATTTCTACCTGTAAGGCAGGTATCAGCTTGTCGGGACGTATACACTTGAGGATTAGCAGCTTTTGGAAAATATCAAACTGACTATCTTTCGGATAGGTTAACCTACGGAGATGACAGGAAAATAATTAGGACATGTCGTCAGATGATATTAGTACCATCATTGTGCGATAAGAGAAAATTCACTAACTTGTGCGGTATGTTTGATTCATATAAGTTCCTGTAAAACTTTGGATTCTTGTTCATGAAGTCTTCCAAGAAAGAACTCATGGTCGGCACAGAGCTATTCAACTGCTGGATCTCGATCCAGATTCGGTCCGTAATCCACTTTGGATCTGGATTCGGAATTTCCTAAAATGTAAAGTATTCAGACTTATTACCTACTAATGAATATTAATCAAAAAAAAAAAACACTTAAAACCGGGAGCGTTGCAAAAACGGTTACAAATTTAAAATATTTTCAATAGTAGTTGGGTTTTAGATATACGTACTTCTTCAATTTTCCCTCCGGTCAACAGAAAGTTGAACTCAGAAAATTTAACGGTGCCCTTGTCGAGGAGGATCCTGACACAGACGAGGAACGCGAACAGGAGCTTGTGACGCTCGAACAAGCTGCGGCACACGTTCGAGTACAGCAGAAACGTGAAGTACTCTATAACGACCTCCACGCGCTCCATTATTTGCTCTGAAATATAAGTTCGTTACATAACATCAGAAGATTATATTATACTAGCTGTCCCGGCAAACGTCGTTTTGCCATAACTACTAATAAATTAAAAATTAATTAAAAAACATTGTCCAGCTGACAAAATTGTGAATCTAAACCATTCCCAGATCCCCTTGAACACACACAAAAAATTTCATCAAAATCGGTCCAGTCGTTTGAGAGTAGTTCAGTGACATACACACTCACAGAAGAATCTATACTAATATATAAAGCTGAAGAGTTTGTTTGTTTGTTTGTTTGAACACGCTAATCTCAGGAACCGCTGGTCGGATTTGAAAAATTCTTTCGGTGTTGGATAGTCCATTTATCGAGGAAGGCTATAGGGTGTATATCATCTCGCTACTACTAATAGGAGCGGAGCAATAATGAAGAATGTTTCAAAAACGGGGGAAATTTTCACGCGACGGGCAATAGGAGACGCAAACGAGGTTGCGTGGGTCGGCTAGTTATATATATAAAGATTACCCAATTGACACTTAATTGTATCAAACTCACCGTTAGGCTCGGTCTCCGCCATTGATCGAATGAAGAGTTTCACAAACCATTCGAGGGAGTACTGATACATAGGGTCCACGTGAGCCATGTCCGATAGACAGAAAAACAGAATTTGCCCCCGATTAGCAACCGGTACATAGTCTTCACGGGCAGCGTCGATCTCTGCCGTCGTACGTTCAATGTCCTCGACTTTGATCTGAAACAAAGAACAATTTAGTAAATTAGTAATCCTTTGTGAACCTTTAATATAAAGTTTTGAGATAAATATTTAATATTGTACAGAATTAACATAACACCAAAAAATCAACGTCAGCTCACAAGCATAGGCAGCGGCACGTAAGTCTAGCGCTGAGCGGAACGTTCAGGCGATAGCCGCGCATGGGTACTGTCGCGCACGCAAATTAGTTCGGTCAATTTAGACAATTGAAATAAAGAAAATTCCGACAGAGCCAAATCTTCGTAGAGACCTTATAGACCAGGGTAGAAGCCTTTAAAAATAATAAAAAGTGAAAAAAAAAATAGTAGTATGAAACCCATTAGAAAAGAAGGGGAATATTATAAAAATGAAGGGAAAAATAATTTACGGGCGATCTAAGGTCGGGAAGGAAAAATAAAAAAAAAAAAAAAAAATATATGTTACTATAGTAAATCTTCTCAGAAAATGCGAAAATTCGAAAAAATCTCGAATTCGAGATTTTTTTTAATTATTATAAATAATTTTGAGCTATTTTATTAAAATTTACACTTCAATTACTCGAAAAACGTTAGATTACATGTTAAATTGATAACAAAAAAGTTGCAAATAAAAATATACTACTATAATCAACAAACAAATAAGCTAATAAAATTAATATTTAATAAAAGTAAATTATTTTTCCTTTCATTTTTATAATATTCCCCTCCTTTTCTAATGGGGTTTCATTCTACTATTATGTTTTTTTGTTTTTAAAAATTATCGACCCTGGTCTATTAGGTTTACCACAAGGAATAAAGTGTCAAAAGTCCCAATCAGTCCCATGTGCGCTAAGGGACTTATTCGGGACCCAAGGTCAAAATTTTAGGTTTTTTTGATTTTTCTCGAAAACGGTAAGTTTTATCGAAAAAATACCTCAAAGCAAAGTTGTAGATCTTAAAATTCTCTATAAAAGTGGTCTTTATGATATTTTCTCTAAGACCCACTATTTCCCAGATATTGCGCTTGTAAGAATCACGTTCTCATATTTAGGTACTCAAGCAAGTTAAAATGCCTACTCGTGTCTCCTCTTATGTATACATTATACTATTATAAGAAAATATACTCTAAAAAGACCGCCGGTCCTTTACCGAATCAAGAAAGCAATAACTTAACAAAAAACAAAAAAATAAATTAACAGCGATAACAATATAATTCAGAACGCGACTGTACACTGGAAGCACGCAGGGCGTCGTATTGGTGCAGCGAACGGAATGCGACTGGAGAGCCAATCGGTGCTATGCACGCCCGCCCCTCGTCCCTCTTGCTACCCCAAGATACCTGTTTTTTGACTTCTGCGCAACAACTGTCACCGCTAGAGTTACGTGCCGCTACCTATACGCGTTTACGCTTTCCACAAAGTTTTACGTCCAGTCTTTCACTGTTGAACCTGTACGATTATGGAATACACTGCTGATAAAATCAGGAAAACGCAGACAATAAACGAAATCAAGAAATTGGTTCATGAACATTATCTTAATTAAAACAGGCACGAATTAGGGAATGCTGTGTATATGTAGTTTATTAATTCATACGTGATTTAGTTATGTATAATTAGTATGTAATGTATGTGTATCTTTTGGAATGTATAATTATGTGTTATATGAGTGTGTGCGTATATGTATTATAGTTATTTGTATATAAAAAAATATGTTTTTCATTATACTTATTAGCAAATTATATAATTAATTAAAAACTCATTGCATCGGCAACTACCGCTGTCTCTATTCATTTTAATCCATCCTTAGGTTGCCTGGAAGAGATTGCTTTTGGCAACAAAGCCGCCCTTTGTACACTACATCTCACATTTCATGTACTCTTGTAACTATGTAATATTATGGTATACAGAGTTTTCTGTCTATCTATCATAATGTGTAATTCTATTTTACAAACTATAATTAAAAAATACTGTGTTATTGATCCCTTGGTATCAACAATTAACACCCAATGTATAGTTATTTCCGTGTCAGGTCAGCACCCTTACTTCCTTGTTATCGAACCTGTCCTAGTTGTTAATTCATATAGTAAAATTATAATTGTATATTTGCATGCCGAATGCAGTAGGCGTAATATTAAAAAAGGAAAACTAGCCCTAAGATCTCTATAATGTACCATATTTCTAGCAAATAAAGAATGTTTATCATATCTAGGGAATGTTAAATACTTCCCCAAGTCGCAACAATGTGTGCATCAAATATATATATTTTTGGTATTTATTCAAATATTTTCTTAACATACTGACCAAAATCTCAGCACTTTTGATCTTAATGGCCTCCAGCGTCAGTATAAGGGGTAAGTCATCAACAGGCGAGCCCTGGCTATTGGATAAGCCGAACAAGATGTCGGCTTGCATCTCGGCCAGTTGAGCCGCCATTTGCGCACGCGACACGATGAGCTGTCCGCGGAGTTCCTCCAGGTCCGGCCGCTCCTGGGCAACGACTATCGACAGCAACTGCTCCGATAGACCGCTATAATAATAAATAATAATAATAATAAATATTTCGGACATCTAACACACAACGCCATCTAGTCCCAAGCTAAGCAGAGCTTGTGTTATGGGTACTAGACAACTGATACAAATACATATATACTTTTTTTTTTTGTAAATACATACATATTATACTTCGAAACAAACATTTGTAGATCATACAAACACTTGGTTCGACCCGGGAATCGAACCCGAGACCTCATGATCAGCAGTCGCACACGTCAACCGCGAGACCAACGAGGCAGTCAATAATACATTATGAATAGTAAACCAAATGAAGTGTCGGATTATGTCACGGAAAGTGTAACGTTTCCGTTTCTTTGGAATAAAATTAAAAATCCCGTTCATGTTGATGAATGCACCTCTGTCAAAGTGACTACTCTACCTTATAGAAAGCATGAGCAGAATCCAAGAGTAGTGGACTCATTTGACTGCCTCGTTGGTCTCGCGGTTGGCGTGAGCGACTGCTGATCATGAGGTCTCGGGTTCGATTCCCGGGTCGGACCAAATGTTTGTATGATCTACAAATATTTGTTTCGGAGTTTGGGTGTGTTCTATCTATAATATGTATGTATTTACAACAAAAAAAAGTATATATGTATTTGTATCAGTTATCTAGTACCCCATAACACAAGCTTTGCTTATCTTGGGACTAGATAGCGTTGTGTGTTTAGATGTCCGAAATATTTATTTATTTATTTATTCATTGTCTGCTTTTGCATTGAGTATAGTACCCATTACTCGTGCAGACAAGGCAACAATGCAGCATGGTGACCTACACTATGACGGCCTTTTGAGATGCTTCTGCATCATTGGGGCTTATTTTAGATATGGCCAGACAGTTTTATAATCCAATCAAGCATAAATTAACAGTTATTTACCTTGGCACTAAGGCAAAGTTAACAATTTGCACTTTAACTGAGGTCTCTGGGGTATACTTCGGGTTCGGTAGCTTAGTCGTCATGAACAGACGGAAGCCGGCAACAAATGGAATCAAGGAATCTCCGAATTTTAACACTAGCTGTCCAGCTTGGCGAAAATATTGGCGCTGGAAATATAAAAAGATAAACAAGAAATGGTTTATTTTCTCGAATCAGTTTCTTTTACCCTGAGGTAAGGTTAGATTGAGGTAACTTGCTTCTATCCACACGTCAAAACAAAGGTAATTTGCTTCTATTTAATCCAATATGAATAGTATTAATAAGTATTTTTATTGTAAAACACGCCTAACCGGCAAGTATTTGACAAACGTCTTACTAATTTATAGTAGAAATTTGATGCTTCACGTTTAAAATATTTTAAATAATGATTATTTTATATGTGTTAGAAAGCTGCCCATACATATTTCTTATTAACATCTATACAAATAAATAAAATTGGAGTGTCTGTTTGTAATATTAAAATAACAGCTTTTTAATCAATGCATATGTATGTATACACGATACATATACCAAATATGTAGTTTAAAAATTTTTTGTCTGTCTGTCTGTTTGTTCCGGGTAATCTCTGGAACGGCTGGACGGATTTTGACGGGACTTTCACTGGCAGGTAGCTGATGACCCGGGGAGTAACTTAGGCTACTTTGTTTTAGACTAACTTTGTCCCGCGGCGTTACTCGCGGTACAACAAAAACCGCGGGTAACACCGCGGGGTTCAGCTAGTAGAGTAATAATTATGAAAGTACTTATAAATACGTTTTTTATAGTTTTTCCAAAACAAGACGTCAATTTAACAGTTCACCCTTTAGTCACATACAATTTTGAATAGTTTCGCCGACCGCAAAAGCTATCTACGTACCTTGAGCACAGGATCTAAAGCGGGATCCAATTCTTGACCGACATTCTCCAACAGTAATGGCTTTCCAAACCTTAGCGCTGACTCAAAGCTTCGGAGCAAATCTCGATCATTGGGCTTACAAACTATAAGTCCATCCAGTTTGGCCTAGAATGATTTACATTTCATAAAATGATTTGCGTAGTTTCATTAGCTTATAAAAATCTACACTAATATATAAAGCTGAAGAGGTTGTTTGTATGAACGCGCTAATTTCAGGAACCACTGGTCCGATTTGAAAAATTATTTCAGTGTTAGATAGAACATTTGTCGAGGAAGGCTATAGGCTATATATTATCACGCTAAGGCCAACAGGAGCGGAACACAAATGAACAATGTTTCAAAGCATCTCACTAGGCGGCCCTAGTGTGGGTCACCATGCTGCAATGTCCTTATTCGCATTGAGGATGGTGACCACCACTCTTGGAATCTGCTCATGCTTTCCATCAGGCTGAGCAGAGTCATTTTGGTGCAGCTAAAGTATAAAAAAAAACGGGGGAAAATTTTCACCCTACGGGCAATAGAATACGCAAACGAGGTTGCATGGGTCAGTTAGTATCAAATATATGTGTCGGTATAAAATGAATTATCCTACTGTTGCATTTTTATTCTCTTCTCTTACAAAATTGTATAATTACCATACACAATGTAATTAGTTCAATGTGCAGAAATTAATATTTTGCCCAAAAGACATCTCTGAAATTACTTCGACAATGAAGTTGGTAGTTTGCAGAATTCATCATAGTCATTGGTTTTTTCAAATGACAACATATTGATTCTGATTTAGTGAGCCTTTTAAGAAATTGAAAACCAAAAATTCATAGTCAACCAATGTGTGTATTCTGTGTACTCAAGCCAGGCAATGTTTTTTAATTCTAGAAATCCTATATAATTAATTATGTGTTACTAATTAAAATCAAAGGTGTATTCTACTACACGGACGGAAGACCTACAGGGGACTCGTTGGATACAGGCCGCTACCGACCGGTCGCAATGGAAGTCAATGGGGGAGGCCTACGTTCAGTGGACTTCTTACGGCTGATATGATGATGCTGATGATGATTTTACTACATTATATTCTTATATTCTGCAATACCTTTGAACTTAAGAATTGACTTATGTATCTTTAGTGCTGGTATACCATGGCGAATAACTCAAATTTCAAATTTTTCAAATTCAAAATCATTTATTCAATTAAGACACGAAGTGACATTTATGAACGTTAAATTGAAGCTGTAGTTAAGAATCATAGATCGACACAAACAGACGCCACAGCATGTGCTGTATTGTCGAGGTAAATTAGGCGAAAACACCAAAATCTACGGCCTGCCTGTGTCGATCCATAACTTCCAGTTTCCAACGAGCTAGCACTACATAAATCAGGAACAAGTTGATTCATAACAACATATCCAAAGACGCATAAACATAATTCGCCAGAGACAGAGTTTGACAAATATCCACAATGGGTTCAGTAAATAAAAGAGACGTTACCATAGCCCTTATCCACTTGTTTGCTTGTGTCTGCGGGTCAATGATAAGAGGCCAGCGTCGAGAGTTAAACATAAGCACAGCCGACTCCACGGACATCAGATCTCGCGGGAGACCGTACATTTGCCATTGTCTGTAAAAATAATTATGACCACGCTAAGTAAAGTAGAACAGCATAGCAAAAACTAAAGCGTCATATCAAAAATGTATAAACCGAACATTCGAGTGTTAATCTCGCAAGTTAAGTTCTTGTTCGGTTCCTTAGTGTCATTGTAAGTTAATTATTTTTTTTATGGTATAGAGGGCAAATGAGCAGACGTAAAATGTATATTAGTAATTCAAACAGTAATTGCATGACATGACATTTTACACGGAACGCTATATAGTGTCAAAAAAAGCAGAGAGAGCTGAACAGTGAAAGCTTGGCTGACCAATAGAATATATACCAATATACTTTTTTTATGTAAACATATACATATTATATATAGGTAACATTCAAATTTTTAAATAAATATTGTAGGGATCCCCCTATTTTGTTAGATGTGTAACTTGTAGTAAAATACATCAATAAAAGTAGGAGATCCCTTACAATAACTTATTGTTCAGATCACTCAAACATTTATTCCGTCTCGGGAATCGAATACAAGACCTCAACCAACACTCTCATACCCTACCACTGCATCAGCGAGGCAGATAATATTGATCATAAAAGATGTATGTGACCTTATCTGGACCGCATCTCCTAATGTAGTCAGTGGAGTGGCGCCAGGTGTATGCGGTACATTCACTTCCTGAAAATAAGACGTTATTATGTGTATAATGTTAATCTGGGTTGTACCACCTGCGCGATTGCAGTAGATTTTTTGATTTCATCACACACAGCTCATTTCACCTTTAAAGACTTTATCTTCTTTTTTTCTGTCCTTCGTACGGTCTTTTTTGCCTTGGCATATTCAATTATTACCTACTGTGTTCCTGCACGGGGTAATGCTGGGAAATGCCTCATGCTACGATTGGAGATAGCCCAGAGGGTAGTCTTGAAAGTCATTCTTCACAAACCCATATGTTTTCCAACACATGACTTATATTCCTTATGCAAAATACCTACTGCGAGGCATTCTTTTCTATTACACACGATTTTACGTAAAGATGCTGAGCTACCGTTTGATCACGATTTTAATGGGCGTTAGCGTCGATCTGACCGGGTTTGCCCCATTCGGACCACTCGACTTGAGGTTATACGCACTTTGCTCCATTGTTATATAACAGAGTCAATAGAATACTAGATATTTATTCACAGTATTTCCATAAATGCAAGAAACTTACCGATGAATGTGTATAATTAAAATTCTGCCTTTACGTATAATAAACTGGAATCGTTGGTGAGGCTACAGGCTTATTAGAAATCCTCCCTAGCCCATTTACACTCACTTAAAAACACACACACACAAACACAACACGCGCACACAGACACTCGCACACAGACACACACATACACACTCTAATACATACCCGTTAAGTGGTTATTTTGTATTGTATAACTTACCTAATAATTTCTAATCTATTATTATAGGTGCCGTCATCTAACTTGGCCAAACTTCGGCGTGGTGGGTGTAAGTTCGCGCATAGTTCACTAATGCAACAAATCAAAACAAAGGAAATCGAAGTGTAGTCGACTTACGCACCATTCGTTTTCTCGGAACGTCTAATAGCTTGCTCGGAACGTACAATCCCCGTGACCCTCTATCACCAAAGGGACCTTAAAAACTACTTTCTGCGCATGGCCAAGTAAGCTGCCGGCACCTATACCTATGTAGCACACTTGTGCTTGTACTTTACTGGAGGTGGGCGATAATAGCCACGACACTAATTAATTTGGTTATTTTTGTACACAAATTAAAAAAAAATAATCATCTAGGTAGGTAGGCCACCACTTACGTCGAGCTATGTCTCCTAGGTAAAATCTACCTAGGCGAAATATCCCATATAACAATACCAACATGAAACTTGATAATCAAAACTATTCCATTTAAATTATCGAGGTGAACATATTGAAAGAAACCTGTTTAATAAGTGCTGTAGAAATTTAAATTTACATGTTCAAAGATGATTATAACGAAATGTTAGCTTATTAGTTTAAGCTAGTACTACTATAGGGGATACTATTGGTATTATTATTACTGTATAAATGATTCACGTCTTATCGGAATAGTTCTGTTAAGATGGCAGGTCCTATGAGACAGTAAAAGTGGTTCCCACATGGCTCCAAGGGCGGATCTTGGGATTGTTATGAAAGGGGCTGGTTCTGCGATTAAAATTGTATGAAATGAAATTAAATCATTTATTCTGCAACTAGGTTGTATAAACACTTTTGCAAGTATGTTCCTTTTGTTTTATATGGGGATTAAATATGTCCTGGATATATAACAAGCAGTAACATTTAGTGATTAAAAACAGTAATATCGAATGACAGCGTTAATGAGAACTTATTTTAAAGCAAGCCAAGTGTTTACATACCACGTTCCTATACCACAAAATATTAGATAACGGCCCTGTAGAATGCTTAACTGTAACCTGACCAATTAAAATTACTTCTAATAAGTAACTGCACGTACGTCACTTTAAGTTCATTGAATTTGAGATTATTTATTGTTCACTAAATTATAGCCACGCTAGTTCAAGTTCTTTGTTTTCAAATTTATTAACTTCTGACGTGGACTATACTTATACAATGTTCAATCAATTATATATTATGCTGATTCTCCAAACCTCAATATGCTGCATCCACTCGGCGAGTAATTCTCTTCTGAATTCGTCTGTAAACGGTGTAATATACCCCACAGCACCTAACAAATAATAAAGTTTTAAACTAGCTGATCCCAAAATAATGTAGTATTCCCAAGAGACAAGTTGCGGAGAACAGAACATTTTTTCCACCTTTTTTTGCGGAAATCCCCTCGGATACCTGGTGGTTATGTCGGACCTTTTTTCCACCTATCTGCGATCCAACTCTGCGATTAGAATAAAATTAAAAAAGCACGCGCTTCTCCAGCCTCCTGTAACACAGTTCTGTTTCTTACCATGTAACTACTCCCACAGATTGCAGAAATAAAAATGGTCGAAGAGAAACAAAGAGAAATAGTCAAAAAAGTTGTAAAACTTTTACCCAACACTTACACGCACTAAGCTGTATGTCTCCGATGAGATTGACAATAGCTATGTCTAACTCCTTGATGGTTTTTATCCATCTTACACGCTCACTTGATAGACCGTTTAGTAACCTGGAACATTACACTTAAATTATTAGGAGGTCTAAATAGAAAAAAACAGTTAGGGATTAAGACCAGTTTCACCAATCGCTAATAAAGTTTCTAATCTGAACTTTTCTGCCCAATAAACTACAGGATTCGATTTCACAAGTCTTGTATAGTCATTTGTTTCAAATTAACACAAATATGTCGGCAACTTTTATCTTGTTATATGACAGATAACAGTTGGGATTTTAACAGGAATTGGTGAAAATGGTCCTCAATATAATTAAATTTAAACAAAGCCTCACAGAATACCATGGTTCAGTAAATTTTTGGCTGACTTATTTCAAAATCTCTTACTTGTGTTAAGTGCGACAACACAACACAACTTCAAGCAGAGGAACCTTACCGATTGGCACGGTCCATCCTCGCCAAGCATAGATTTATGTCTTCCTCCATCTTACGTTTCTCCTCCTCCTTCTCCGCCAAGTATTCGTTTAACTTGGCGATGCCCTCTAGCAATTCTTGCATCTTGGCCTTTGCGTTAGCTAGCATCGCTGTTTTTCAAAACTTTTTATGAATTAACATTATCTAAATTGTCAGCATGATGATAGTTAGAACTTATATTAACCTTTTAAATGAGCATATGTGCTTATGTATCAGTGTTGCCATGAGCACATATGCCAGTGACTGTCTGTGCATGCTTGCACAGTATGTATGTGATTTAGTGGGTAAATAAAGTTTTTTTATTTAGCTTCCATCCGTCAATTTTACCTTGATTGTTGACAAAATCATTTTTGCACCGTACGGTCCTATGTATATCACGTATAATTAAAATGATTTAAAAATGTTTATTGTAAGTAGGTGCCCTTGTCTTATTCCTGGCCTATCCAACCAGAAAATCTATAAGGAATACACCCCACTGGCTCTTTGGTAGCTACTGCAATTTCATTCCCGTTCATTTTCCGAGAGCCATTACGCTAAGCACCGCGATTTGGTATATTTTAAGCAGAAAGAAAATGTTTATTATTTAAATAAAAGAATACAAAACCACTTATTTCGAACAATAGTTGACACCTAAGTCAAATCAGTTACTTTTTATGATCTGTCAAAACGATAACTTTGTATGAAAAATGTACTAAAACTAACTTGTGACGTCACTGTTTTAGATTACTCAACTGAGCGATATATTTCGATGTTTATTAAATTTAAATTCGTAATAGAAATGAAAAGCTGTAACTATTATATTTTCCGAGATGTTTTGTAATATTCGTTTTAATGAAGGAGGCATTGGTATTTATTTACATACAGTCAACTACCATATTGAAATGTACATACAAACTTTATACCACTTAATTGGAGTAAAATCATGAATTACCTTCAACAGCAGCGAGACCTTGTTGAGCCTTTTCCAGGGCTTCCTTCTTGGGCTTCACAGCTTTGTTCACGTGATAGAACTTGTACATGGCGTGAACCCACATACACAGCGACTGACACGCTTTTGATACCTATCGAACCACAGCTGGGTAAGTCAACTACTAAAGCAAATTCCCTATCTTACATATTCATCGAGCAGAGCCTATACCGCTGGCGCACATAACTTATTTTCGCCCTAAGAACCTTCATTATGTCTTAACGTAAGCATCTATACAAATAAATAGAATTGGAATGTCTGTTTGAATTATTAAAATAACCGCTTTTTATTATTATAAATGGCAGCTATATGGCACATTAGGCCATTCAATTTTATTTAAGTACTAGCTGAAACCCGCGGTTATTGTTCTACCGCGAGTAACACCGCGGGACAAAGTTAGTCTAAAAAAAGTAGCCTAAGTTACTCCCCGGATCATCAGCTATATGCCAGTGAAAGTCCCGTCAAAATCCGTCCAGCCGTTCCAGAGATTACCCGGAACAAACAGACAGACAGACAGACAGACAGACAGACACACAGACAGACAGACAGACAGACAGACCGACAGACAGACAGACAAAAATTTTTTCAACTACACTTTCGGTATATGTACCGTGTATACATATATATGCGTTTAGTAAAAAGCGGTTATTTTAATATTACACACGGACACTCCAATTTTATTTATTTGTATAGATATAGATTGCTGCAGTTAATAAGACTCACTCTGGGAAGAAACGTCGGAGCAGTTTTCTTTTAATTTGTAAACAGATTAAATTAAAGCTTACAGTATAAGATTTGGGTTGGGGCCTTTTGCTAGCGGGAATGGGAAGCGGGTCGATAATCAAGTAATACGTCTTAAACAGTGTACAGGGTTGCCTGAATACCTTGATAATCTTTGCTGGATCATAATCAGGATTGATGATGAACCTCTTGAGTTTCTTGATCATATCTTCAGTAATAGAATCCTTGTCGAAGTTCATCAGAGAATCGAGGAACGCGCCAGGGTCCGATAGCATCAATGATCCTGGCTTCCAATAGTTTAATATTTTTTCACCAAAGTTTGCACCCGCTTCCTGTATCATACAGTTTTTATATCATCATCACCATTATCATCATTATCAACGGCCTTGGACAGTCCATTGCTAGACATAGGCTTCTCCTCTTTTAAAAGGATCATTTTTAATAATAACATACCACACTGTTAACAATTATTTTTACATAAATTAACGCACACTTAACACTTATTAAAAGGTATTTTGGACCAGGTTGCACTAGTCGTGGTCTCAGGCTGACTGGCTCAGCGGCGCATGCTGGTCACAGGCGCAGTCAGCCTGTGACCACGGCCAGTGCAACCTGGTCGAAACATCAGGCAAATCAGAGGTATGTAATACCTTTTAATAAGTGATCGCGTTAATTTCCGTAAAAATAATTGTTAATATATCATGTAACGCGAAAGTTTAAAAGTTAGTATACCACCGTTCACCGTGGGAGAGCCGTATTCTAAAATAGTGACGTCACAAGCCAGTTCTTAGTACATTTTCATACAAAGTTATCATTTTGACAGATAATAAAAAGTAACTGATTTGACTAAAATGTCAACTACTCTATTCTCATAGCTATATGAAGTACTAGTTGTTGCCCGCGGCTCCGCCCGCGTATATGTCGGTTATTGCGGCAAATAGTAGCCTATGTGTTATTCTGATGTATAAGCTATATTACTGTAAAGTTTCATCCAAATCCGTTCAGTAGTTTTTGCGTGAAAGAGTAACAAACATCCAAACATCCATCCATCCTTACAAACTTTCGCATTTATAATATTAGTAGGATTAGTAGGATACCTTCACGGGTTTGATATCGAACACGACACATAGCGACTCTATGACAAGGATGACCCCCTGAGGGGGTTTCTTCATCGCTTTCACTTCCACTATGTCATTACGATTTAACTCTTGTAATGCTTTCTCAGCTGCTCGGAGGGCAGGCATCGCTTCCTCTGTGAAATTAAAACATGTCAAGTTTTTTTTTAATTATTTTGGACATATCACACAACAACATCTTACGTCAAACTAATTAGAGCTTGTTCTAACACTGCTAGATTAACTGATAGAATACTAATATACTTTTGATGTTTAGCAGTTAGTCAGTAGTATGACAGTAGTTAAACCAGAACAGTTAAAGGTAATAGATATGGTGAGAAACTATTAAATTTCTAGTTAATTTTAATTTTTCTCCGTTTAAACCTTCACTGGACTACGACAAACATTTCAAAACCAAAATCATCTAAATCGGCCTCGGTTCTCGTGTTTTAGCGAAACAAACGAACAGCAATTGATTTTGTTATTTAAGATTGGAAGCTGGGATCATTGATGCTATCAGTCCCTGGTGCGTTCCTCGACTCTCTTATGAACTTTGACAAGGAATCTATTAAGGATAATGATATTATATCGCTTTATTGTACACCAGATGCATTCCAAGGTAAACTTAAAATTAGAGAAGTACAATTGGCCTTATCACCCGGAGGCAATCTCTTACAGGCAACCGTTGGATGGAGAGAAAAACACGATTATGAGATAGTGTAGAGTAGTGTCTGGTGTAGAACTAGGTAAGAGTAAAAATAAATAAAGTAATATAGTAACATGGTGTGGATTATGAAATAAATACAAACAATGAATAAGATAAATATACAGTTAATTACATATACATATTGTAGTAGTGTGACTGTGCGAAAAAATTGACAATATATATATATATATATATATACTATCTGAACCCCGCGGTGTTACCCGCGGTTATTGTTGTACCGCGAGTAACGCCGCGGGACACAGTTAGTCTAAAAAAGAAGTTACTCCCTGGATCATCAGCTACCTGCCAGTGAAAGTCCCGTCAAAATCGGTCCAGCCGTTCCAGAGATTACCCGGAACAGACAGACAGACAAAAAAATTTTAAACTACATTTTTGGTATATGTACCGTGTATACATACATATGCATTTTATATTACAAACAGACACTTCAGTTTTATTTATTTGTATAGATAGTCGGTTAAGGGGCATTGATGTCTCCCAGGTAATGCTACTTTACAGGATCCAGAAACTCCAGAGGCTCATCAACTACCCTGACTGTGATCCCGCAAAGATTATCAAGGAAATATGTCTTACCTAAGTCTCTTATGGCGTCTTCAGCCATTGCGGCGGTTAGCGTAGCCATCTGTTCAGCAACCTTTTGTTCTTCTTCAACTTTAGCTCGAGCTTCTTCTGCGATTGCCTGTTAATAATAACATGAATAAATTTTCGCAAAACGGTAACTGGAATTCAGATAAAGGTATTTAAATATTCATGACTATTTACTTTTTTATTTGGTCATGGATAAAGTATAACAGTATACATTTATTTAATACAAACCACTAATAGTCCAGGATCCCTGGTACAAATTTTACAAGTTATTACTATCAAGCTAATTTTTCGTGATAGGCTTCATTTTCATGAGGGGCCCACCTTTCACCTTACAAAAATTTTTGAGCGTAGGACTGGGATAACGTACCACACAATTTGTAGGACAATGTGGCTGTTAAATTATATAAATATTAACTAAATAACTGTTAAAATATCAGCCGGTTAGTATTATTTTTGATGACCTCTTATCAATATATGTTGGAAGGACCCTACGTTTTGTGGGATTTTTTTTTTTTACAATAAGTAATAATGTTAGTTAACATTTATATAATTTAACAGCCACATTTTTCTACAAATTGCGTGGTACGTTTTCCTGGTTCTACGCTCAAAAGTTTGTTGACCCTGCTACACCTGTTAGCTACCACAATCGAAAGTTTTTGTAAAGTGAAAGGTGGGCCCCTCATCGAAATGAAGCCACTCACGAAAAATTGGCTTGATGGTAATTAATTGTAAAATTTGTACCGGGGATCCCGGACTTTTACTTAAACTGTAGAGGCATATGCGGAGGAGTTCGCTTTGCTCATTAACAACATGTAACATACCTACATCATTCTGGATAAGTCCAGAATGTGCTTACATGACAATAAAATTCCACAGTAAGAATGAAGTCGCTTCCTGTTATTGCACTATCGACAAAATTTTAATGATGACACTCTATAAAATTAATTTCTTACGAACACAATTCATCAAACAAAAACATATCTACAAATACAATAAATCGACATTTGCGTAAATTACATGCAGTTCCATTGCCTTCTTATTTGTCATATAATTACACAGAGAATTTATGTTGCAGTATTCATCTTTGTTAAAAAAAGCATTTGTTCCGAGTTATACTTAATTCCAAAGAGCATGAATACAATATATCCGGGGTTCCCAAAGTGTGCGCCGCGGCGCCCTGGGGCGCCGCAGGAAGTAGCGAGGTGCGCCGCGAGTCGGTCTTCTATCATTATCCGAAAGGGTTAATTATTTACGGGTATCCATACCGCAACAATATTTTGACCACTCGCATCATAGGTTCTTAAGGCCTTGTCCTACGTAGACGTTTCAACGAGAAGCGAATTACAATTTGTAATGCGATCCGACGCGGTGATTTTCAGTATAATAAGAATGTACTCTTAGGCGGTGACACGATGCGACGCAGCGCTAAAGTTAACTTCAAAAGCTTCAACATTTTCATTTCCTTTGCAACGTCATATTTGTGTGAAGCTGGATTTTTAGCAGTAGCCGTAATCAAGAACAAATATTGCTCAAGAAATGAGAGTGGCAGTCTCAAACCTTATCCCACGCTTCGAAAAACTGGGCGCAGAATACCAGGCTCACGTCTACTATTATTGTGAAATTATTGTTTTTTATTTTTGTGTTTCATAAGTTTCTTTCGTAGATATTTTGTTGCAATTCTAATTTTTTTTAATAAATAAATAATTTTTTTACCGTGGATGTTTAAATTTTTGTGCCTTGCAACCAATGATAACTACTATTGTAGGTGTATAATTTATTTGATACTATCTATGTCTAATGGCTAGGTACGGGGAGGGGGGGTGCCGTGACAATATTGTAATCTTGAAAGTGCGCCGTAGGCTGAAAAAGATTGGGAACCCCTGCAATATATGATTATAACTGTTTTATCTTATACTAGCTGACCCACGCAACCTCGTTTGCGCCTTATATTGCCCGTAGCGTGAAAATTTCCCCCGTTTTTGAAACATTCTTCATTGTTGCTCCGCTCCTATTAGAAGTAGCGTGATGATATATAACCTATAGCGTTCCTCAATTAATAGACTATCCAACACCGAAAGAATTTTTCAAATCGGACCAGCGGTTCCTGAGATTAGCGTGTTCAAACAAACAAACTCTTCAGCTTTATATATTAGTATTAGTATAGATATTACTGCAGTGATGTTAAAGGTAAAATTGTGTAGATGTATTTGTAGTGTTAGACAGATATATTAATAGTAGATATTGCACAGCTCTAAGCCAGTATTGATGTAGCTTGCTTAATATTTAAAACGTCCTAAGTGCAGCATGATCTGTTAAGGAGGATAATCTTTGTTGTTTTGACGGATTCAAACAATTTATCGGAAAACTAGTTGTTGCCCGCGGCTCCGACCGCGTATATGTCGGTCATCGCGGCAAATAGTAGCCTATGTGTTATTCTGATGTATAAGCTATATTACTGTAAAGTTTCATCCAAATCCGTTCAGTAGTTTTTGCGTGAAAGAGTAACAAACATCCAAACATCCATCCATCCTTACAAACTTTCGCATTTATAATAATAGTAGGATTGGGTCGTAATTCGTAATAACATTTGACCTTTCAAACTACGCAACTGATTTTAATGCAAGCCACCATTAATCCCGCCCAGAGAGGGAAAGAGAGAGAGTGATTCAGGTTAAGAAAATTCGATTGCCAGACGAAACTCAGAACTCAGAACAACAATTTGTGGATCACACAATGTGTTGTTCCATGTATATAAACCACTAAGAGACATATTGTTTATTGGGACTAATCCCGCCCACACACCCATCACCATAACTCCTATGCACCAGGATCAACAGCAGTGACCCGGGAAGTCCCAGGAAAAATAATAACTGTCTTGGAACCCGCAACGAAATTAATCAGAAGAAAAAAACAGGAGGAGCTGGAAATATGATAAGTCACTTCCCTCCTTAGCAAAGCGGGAGACAAAATGAAGTCAAAATAGGCAGATACCTTTTTCAAACCAGGAAGCACCACGGATAAAATATTATGGGTCCTAAGTGAGCTATATTTGATTACTATTGTATGTATGGCAGAATCGCCTAAATGCTCGGAAATTCACCGCAGTTGACACAAGATCCCCATAGTATACCGCCCCAGATGTCATTTATAAGCTATTTAGCATTGTGTTACGTTCATTGTACCAAAGACTACAATCCCAGAGTACATGATGAGCCGACTGTTCACAGCTAATATTAATGTGTTGAGCATTGACACAATGGTGAAATATAAGAGACATAAAAAATGCAGTTAACATGATGTATATACTCACAGTGTCAATAGCTATCTGCTGGATAACTTTCCTTGTTTCCTCTGCGGCTTGCTCCATCAAGGGTTTTAATTCAGCCAATTCTATTTGGAGTTCTTTCACCTCTATTTCTGTTTGATTCAATTTGCTTAGACCTGGTATGGATTAGATATAATAAACTTACGAATATTTATTTATTTGAAATATAAGATTAGAACTTTACCTAACCTTAAACCAGTCACTTTGAGAAAGCCACGCGTCGGCATGAATGGGCCGGCTCGACCGGAGTGATACCAAGGCCTCACAGAACCGGTGTGATATAGCGTATGCGCTGTGCTTCATCGAGTGAGTGAGGATACCGGAGGTCCATACCCCAACCATTCTCCACATCGCTTTCGCAAAGGTCGGCAACGCACTTGTGACGCACCTGTTGTGCGTGCGTGTGTTGCGGGTGTCCATAGGCGGCGGTAATCGCTTACCATCAGGTGATACGTCTACTCGTTTACCTCCTATACCATAAAAAAACTCGCTAACAAGTTACAAACGGTACTACCTTTTTAGCTTGTTTACGTGAATTAATAATCATTTCGGTTTTACAATAATAATAGATTAGGACGAATTTCATCATCAACATTTTAAACACCACGCAGAGTAGTCACCTTAACAGGTTCACGTATAACATACACTATAATTTATTTTCTACTTTTTAGTTTGATATATTTACAAAAGCGTGTTTGTTTAGTTTTCAAAACTATTTTTTTAGAAAAAAAAAGACACAAATTGTTTTTTTTTCACATTATTGTATTGTCATCGGCCCTTGACCCTTGTGCAAATTTTCAAGTTGATCAGACTCCTAGAAGTAAGTGAAAATGTGGTTAAAAGATTTGGATACAGGTGAAGCTAATAAAAGCTTGTTAAAAAGGTAAGTATCAAGTTGTTACCAGTTTTAAGAGCGGTGGACTCGTCGAGTATGGACTTCTGTTTCTTTGTAAACATTTCAGAATACGCATTTAGCATCGACATATAGGACATGGGGGTGACATAGTTGATTCTGTTCAGTTGATGTTCGAACTTATGGCTCGCTTCCACCACCGACTGGTGCGCGAAGCAACATACTGACTGAACAACACAAACGGGACTGAATCAAGAAATGTACACTAAATACATGTCATCTTATTTTCAAACAAACTTTTTTTAAATCTGACTCAACGCAATCTAGTCTCAAACTTAGCAGAGCTTGTACTATGAAAGCTATAAATACCTATATTTTGTATATAGAAAACACTGAAACTCCGGAACACAAACATTCGATTTGGGAATTGAACCCGAGACCTCAGCACAAACGCCGCATATAATAATAATAATAATATATATTTCGGACATCAAACACACAACGCCATCTAGTCCCAAACTAAGCAGAGCTTGTATTATGGGTACTAGACAACTAATATAAATACTAATATACTTTTTTTTTGTAAATACATACATATTATACATAGAAAACACCCAAACTCCGAAACAAATGTTTGCAGATCATACAAACATTTGGTCCGACCCGGGAATCGAGCCCGAGACCTCAACCACAGCAGTCGCATACGCTACCACTGCGCCACCACCACCACAGTCGAAATTAAACAGCAAGTACTAGGCCGTTAGCTCAGTTTGTACCATGGGTTACGAAACGTGGATAATCACATTTAATATATTTTTAAATCATATATATTGTACATACAAACACAAACAAAACTACGAGTTGGAAATATAATATCTATGTACACAAATAATTCCACCAGCGCGAACCTTTACGTTAATGCACCACTTTTTTTTTTCTTTTTTTTTTATGGGACTATTCCCACCCACACGCCCACCACTGTAACTCCTGTACACCAGGATCAACAGCAGTGACCCACGAACACACCGAGTTATGACACTCGGGAAGTCCCAGGAAGAAAATTAACTGTCTTGGAACCCGCAACGAAGTTAATCAGAAGAAAAACATGAAGAGTTGGAAATGATAAATGCACCACTTGTAGAAACAAATAGGTCATCCAAACATAGCCGCGTTTCTTACCACCATAGCGTCTATGATTTCATTTGACGTAGATTGCAGCTGTCCCATGCCAGTGAAGAAATGTTTCGCAACTGACTCCAGGGCTGTCTTGGGCCACTCGCTGAACCAATCTATTGTACAGCAGTTCACAAGCGACGGGAACTGGCGAAGGCGGGCTCGGAATATCTAAATTTATATTTTATTGTGTTTTCAATTACCTTTTGCATCTCTTCTTAATGTTATACACGCGAAAGTTTGTAAATATGGATGGATGGATGGATGGATGTTTGTTACTCTTTTACGCAAAAACTACTGAACGGATTTGGATAAAACTGTACAGTAATATAGCTTACTAGCTGACCCACGCAACTTCGTTTACGTCTGTTATTGCCCGTAGCGTGATAATTTCCCCCCGTTTTTGAAACATTTTTCATTGGTGTTCCGCTCCTATTGGTCTTAGCGTGATGATATATAGCCTTTAGCCTTCCTCGATAAATGGGCTATCTAACAGTGAAAGAATTTTCCAAATCGGACTAGCGGTTCCTGAGATTACCGTGTTCAAACAAACAAACTCTTCAGCTTTATATATTAGTATAGATTCATCAGAATAACACATAGGCTACTATTTGCCGCGATAACCGACATACACGCGGGCGGAGTCGCGGGCAACCACTAGTATAATTATATGTTTAGTATGTAATGGTCTTTACTGTAATCGAATATAAATAAAAAAAATATATTTCAGACATCTAACACACAACCCCAACTAGTCCTAAACTAAGCACAACTTGTATTATGGGTACTAGACAACTTATATAAATACATATCTACTTTAAACATTTGGTCCAACCCGGGAATCGAACCCGAGACCTCAACAGCAGTTGCATACGCTACCACTGCGCCATCGGGGCGTCATACAATTACAAATTATCGAATTGTTTATATAGGAATTATGAACTGTTTTTTTTTCTTATTGCAGCAACTTTTGCTTTATTGCTGAGTAAAAACCATAAAATGTAAATTAACTATTTATAAATAAATTTTCTTAAACTTAGTTGAGTCATGCGTGGTTACGCGGTCAGTGCACGAAACTACTCGGGTATTCTGAAACTTACATAAGTACATGTACGTATAAATTACATGAATATCGGTGGAACTTACTTCACCAATGGGGCTCATAACGATGACAATGTGTAAATTACTGCGTACTCTGCGTTGGTAGCACGAGAATAAGTTCGTCTTTGTAGCAACCATGTTCATTTCCATTACAACGTGACGGACAGATTGATAGATTTTGTCGAAGTCCTCAGCTTCGTATATGTTAGGAACATCTCCAGAGCTCAAGACGTTGTTTAGATCTTCTAGGAAGGATTCCATTTTTATCTGAAGAGTAAACGTTTTAATGTTAAGTGTTGTTGTGTAACTCCAGCATAGGACTATACAAACATACATAAAGCGGACACAAAGAACGTCCAAACTCAGAAAAACAATTTGTCAATCACATCTAGATTTGTCCCTTGCTGGGTTTGAACCAACAACATTTAGCGCATTAGATATCCCCGAGACGACCGATTGAGCCACTAAGCCAACCATGCAGTCAAATCAATAAAAGTAAGATAAGACGATAGTAGACAAAAAGTATGAACCACGTGTGATAATTGAGTGATGATTGAGGATCTTCCGCTCATCATCATCACCACCATCCGCCTTTAATAGTCCACTGCTGCACATAGCAAAAACATAGACCATAGAAAAAATAAAAGGAATATAATTTAAAAAAAAATGGGTGTCATAAGGACTGTGTATAGAAGTGAAAACTTCTAACTTAGAATGTTATTTGTAGTATTAATGTGTACAAACTATCAACATCGAACATAAGCATGTCGGTGATGTGAAGCCGTAAGATTTTCCCCTACTAAAAAGTGCTCACCGCGGCCAAAAAAGCTTTGTGACGTCAGCATGTCGGTGACACTGTAACGCTAACTCATAAGATTTTCCCCTATCAAAAAGTGTGCAACGGGTCTAAAGAAATTTTCATTTAAAAAATTGTAAGTTGTAGTAGAATCGTACAATAGAATTTGTAAATTTAGACTAAGCAAAGTTACATCAGCTGCAAAATTATTTTTGTCAATAATTACCTGTGCATCAGAGAATAGGAAGACGATGCCTCTATTGTCAGCTCCAGCTTTTAACATCGTCTGCTTGAGATCATCGCGCCACTCCTGCTGACCGTACACCTTTGTGATTTCTATCTGAATGCATGTCAGTTCTGCCATGCTGGCAGCCAGGCGAGACAGCGACTGTCGACCTGAGAACATTAAGATTGATGACAATTATGAGATATTATGAGCTTTAAAAACATCAGTACGAATACAAATTACCACACATCGACTGGCTGAGTGTCTTAAAAATATATTACTTCTTTTTATGGTAAACAATTACTGCCGCAAATGGACACTCACAATACCGGAGGCATCACAAGTGCGTTGCCGACCTTTGCGGGATGGGGAAAGGGATGGGGGAGGGGTTGGGCCTCCGGTATCCTCACTCACTCGGTGAAACACAGCGCAAGCACTGTTTTACACCAGTTTTTTGTGAGGTCGTGGTATCACTCCGGCTGCTGGCCCATGCATGCTGAAGTGTGGCTCTTCCACATGGTAAGAGAAGAATCTAAAGCTAATCTTCTTACAAGATAAGAAACTGCCTATTAATGTGTCTATTACTGAATTTTGATTTTAACAAACTTAATGAAATGTATTGATCATTATTTTAAGATATATGTTATTGATTAAGTAGATTAATTAGATGTAAATGGTTCAAGAACTTACCAGACCCGCCCATACCCAGGAGTAGTGCATTTGCCATGGGTTGTCGCATGATGCGCGCGATTCGACACAAATGTGCTATGGCATCGTCGAACAGTACCAGGTCTAAAGGAACTGTTGTTGACAAGTTGTAGTCGTTTTTGTAATGGCCTAGGATCTCGTACAGCTACAAATAATAGAATAATTTATTAGGAGCTTTATGGTAAAATAGCAAGATTTTTTTTTCCATATTCATTAATATCATCATGTAATGGATGATTACGCAAACATACTTCTCAAACATTATTTGGGATATCAGTATAGTCCATTCGCTTAGATACAGTCACCTTGATTGCGCTGCCGTCATATGTGTGGCAAGTCGCCACAAAATCAAAGGGCCTGCTTGCGGCGTACACCCACAACCAAGTGTGATTTGTCAGTTTACGCCGTTTTATGAAGTAATATATTCGTATTTTACATCAATAACCACTATTGTGTGCGGGTGCACAGACAGTCTAAACGGATGGACTACATAGTTCATACTTTAATCGTACTGATCTGTTACTCTAGTCGTTAATACCCTTACTGGAAGCCAGAGAATTTAGGATATAATTGTCACCCAGAACAAATACCTGTGTGAAGAACACAATGATTTGTTCTGTGTCTTGGTATAATTAAATTACACTGTAGATATCAAGATATTTATACATATGTATGTATATCAGCAATTTCTCATACCAGCTGTCCAAAGCTTAAGGTATCCGTTTTAGTTCAAATCCGGTCTGGTCCAGCATAGGTTTGTCATGGCAAAACTTGAATGACTTAAATGGCAAAAATATGATAAGGAGGAATATTAACAATTATTTTTACGGGAATTAGCGCGATCACTTATTAAAAGGTAAACACCTCTGATTTGCCTGACGTTTCGAACAGGTTGCACGTAACGTAAGGTACGTAATAAGTGATCGCATTAATTCCCGTAAAAATAATTGTTAATATAACATGGAACGCGAAAGTTTAAAAGTTAAATAAGGACAATAAAAACCTACTTCGTCCCGGTCATTGATTTCGATATACTTCCTATCTTCAGCACCAATGTCCATGAAGTCTCCGAATAGCATCAGACGTCCTCCAGTCACATCGACTGGCTTTTTGCCGAAATCCGTACGAATTTTCTTGTCTAGTAAACTGGAGAGGAGAAAACATTATGCTCAAAGCGAATTTATTACTTAATAGCTGAACCCCACAGTGTTACCCGCGGTTATTGTTGTACCGCGAGTAACACCGCGGGACAAAGTTAGTCTAAAAAAAGTAGCCTAAGTTACTCCCCGGATCATCAGCTACCTGCCAGTGAAAGTCCCGTCAAAATCCGTCCAGCCGTTCCAGAGATTACCCGGAACAAACCGACAGACAGACAGACAGACAAAAAAAAACAACTACATTTATGGTATATGTATCGTGTATACATACATATGCATTTAGTAAAAAGCGGTTATTTTAATATTACAAACAGACACTCCAATATTATTTATTTGTATAGATAATTATATTACTACTAGCTGTCCCGGCAAACGTCGTTTTGCCATAACTACTAATAAATTAAAAATTAATTAAAAAAACATTGTCCAGCGGACAAAATTGTGAATCTAAACCATTCCCAGATCCCCTTGAACACACACACAAAAATTTCATCAAAATCGGTCCAGTCGTTTGAGAGTAGTTCAGTGACATACACACTCACAGAAGAATAATATATATAAAGATTTTCAAACCTATTTTCTATTTTAAAATCTGTTTTTAAACCAATCCTCAATTTGTTCACCCTATTACCGAATTAATAAATATAAATAAATAAATAAAAAGTAAATATTTCCGACATCTAGCACACAACGCCATCTAGTCCCAAACTAAGCAGAGCTTGTATTATGGGTACTAGACAACTGATATAAATACTTACATAACTTTTTTTTGTAAATACATACATATCATACATGGAAAACGCCCAAACTCCGAAACAAATATTTGTAGATCATACAAACATTTGGTCCGACCCGGGAATCGAACCCGAGACCTCATGAACAGCAGTTGCGTACGCTACCACTGCGCCACCGAGGCAGTCAAAAGAGAAAGCTTAGTTTGATTTTTAAATTGGTGCTATGGTTCACATTTTTGGTTTTAATTTTATAGAACAGTAAGTTGTATAAGTTACATTTTTATTTGTATAAATTTGCCTCATCATGTCATTTCTTGAAGTATTAATGTTTTAAAATTATATTACAATGATATACAAACTTCAGGTCTACTAAGTTTTGTACCATTTTATTTTAAAAGAGGTTATAACAATCTATACAAATAAATAAAATTGGAGTATCTGTATGTAATATTAAAATAACCGCTTTTTGCTAAATGCATAATGTCCTACTAATATTATAAATGCGAAAGTTTATAAGGATGGATGGATGTTTGGATGGATGTTTGTTACTCTTTCACGCAAAAGCTACTGAACGGATTTGGATCAAACTTTACAGTAATATAGCTTATACATCAGAATAACACATAAGCTACTATTTGCCGCGATAACCGACATATACGCGGGCGGAGCCGCGGGCAACAACTAGTATATATATTTAAAAAAAAAATGTCTGTCTGGCTGTTTGTTTGTGCCGGGTAATTTCTGGAATGGTTGGACGGATTTTGACGGGACTTTCACTGGCAGGTAGCTGATGATCCAGGGAGTAACTTAGGCTACTTTTTTTTAAACTAACTTTGTCCCGCGGCGTTACTCGCGCTACAACAATAACCGCGGGTAACACCGCGGGGTTCAGCTAGTATATAAATGAAAATGAATCACCGAAATGCATGTACGCGCATAACTGCCGATCGTTTGCACCAAATTAGATGATTCTTTTTGTTTTATGTTTATAATAATAATGATTTCACTTTATTGTACACCATATTAATTACACAGGTAACACAAAACTAGGACGTACTGTTGGCGGCCTTATCGCCATTAGGCAATCTCTGACAGGCAACCATGGGTTTATTATTGGTTTATTTTGGTCAGTGCAAGGTTATAAGTGGAAACCTGATAACGAATATAAGAAACTAGCTGACCCACGCAACCTCATTTGCGTCTCCTATTGCTCGTAGCGTAATAATGTTCCCTCGTTTTTGAAACTTTGTCCATTGGTGCTCCGCTCCCATTGGCCTTAGCGTGATGATATATAACCTATAGCCTTCCTCCATAAATGCACTATCCAACGCTGAAAGAACTTTTGAAATCGGACCAGCGGTTCCCGAGACTAGCGCGTTCAAACAAACAAACAAACAAACTCTTTAGCTTTATAATATTAGTATGGATATATATATTTAAGAAACATGAGGCGTATATAAATACTGAAACAAGTGTTTCGGACACTTGCGTATGGCGGTACGCAGTTTACCATTTCAGGGTCAGCCATTTTTTTATATATATTTCATTATTATTTTTTTTTTAACTTTAACCCCTTTTTCCCGTTGCTCCACCCACGTGTATGTCGGTTATTGCGGTTAAGTCTATGTCTTTCGTAAAGAACCAAAGTATCTCGATGACTTGGTGATAAAAGATACAGTATTCTTTAGAATTAATTATATTATTATTGATAACTCACCTTTTAAACCATTTCCGGTCTTCATCGTTAATGAGTCGGTCTTGGTACACACGCTGGTGCTCGTGGTACCACAGACGGATCACGTCATTCTCATCCTGTTGATATTAAATAAGGAAAAAGTAATAACTTTCTTCCTGCGTTCCTTTGTGTAAAACCTATCCTTAATCTATCCCGTGTGTTTCTAGTGCCCTTGTGTGGCAGTTGACAGCAATTATAATTTATACTCTCGCTTGTTGACTGACTGCCTCGTTGGTCTCGCGGTTGGCGTGTGCGACTGCTCATCATGAGGTCTCGGGTTCGATTCCCGGGTCGGACCAAATGTTTGCATGATCTACAAATATTTGTTTCGGAGTTTGGGTGTTTTCTATGTATAATGTGTATGTATTTACAAAAAAAAAGTATATATGTATTTTTATCAATTGTCTAGTACCCATAACACAAGCTCTGCTTATCTTGGGACTAGATGGCGTTGTGTGTTAGATGTCCGAAATATTTATTTATTTACTATTATTGTCGGCACTTGATCGAACTTGTTGTAATACATTCTAGAAATAAACACACTTGTACTTATTCCACTATTTTAATTCAATTTACACCTGACCGGTTTCGCTTTATACCCTTTGAGAATGCCATAAGACGAAACCGGTCAGGTGTAAATTTAATGAAAATAGTGGAATAAGTACAAGTGAAATTATTTCTAGAATGTATGACAGCAATAATTATTGGCTTGCTCCCGGTTAAAAATTGATTAGGTATGAATAAGATGGGATTATGGATATTTGGCGATCATAAAGTCGTCAAAATAAATACTTGCACTGTATAAAATACATTTCAACGAAATATATAAATTTAATTTTGTATTAAAACATTCTGCACATACCTATATGTATCATGAGAAATATTTTGTTCACATTTCTAAAAATGTCTAAAGAAGTGTCGATTTATTAGAAACTTAACAAACTCACCAGTATTACTTGGGGGTCTACCATCAGCATACCCTGGAACACCTTGCTGAGGTCTCGCAGGTTGAAGGTATAGTGCGACTTGACAGGCGTAGGCAGCAGTTCTTCCACCAGCTGCGTAAAGATGTCGAGAGAAGCAGCCAGGAACGGAGCTTCCCGCACTGTCACCTTTGGATTGATATTGCGCGTCCAAGACTTGAGGATCACGCTGAAGATGGCGTACTGAAAAATGTATAATTATATAATATAATAATAATCACGTCTAATGTTGTGTATGAAAGTAACACTAAACATCATGTTTATCGGTAAACCAATTTTGACGAATTTTGAAAACTACCCGATACTAAACTACTATACCGAATTACATAAATCAATTCACATTTTTTGATATTGTTCTAAGTCTGGGTGTTCTTTGTGTCCGTTTCCCGTAAATTTGTAAGGTCCCCCCTGACACAGTATGTATATATGCGACAGTTGTCTTTTCAGAAAAGAAAAATAATAAAAAAAATCAAAAATCTAAAAACAGTAATTCAGTCTGTGGCGACTTCCACATGCAGCGCAATCAAGAAAATCATATGACAGCGCCATCTACCGAAGATACACTACGGAGTAACATACAATGCGAAGAAACTACCAATCCTGCATTGCGCAATAGAAGTTCTCACGCCGATAATCATATATACGACATTCCAACATCAACCGTTGGGCATGCCCGCCAGGCATGATCACCTCGCCTGGTCGGAGGATCGTCTCTTTGTGTTGGAGGGATACACCCGTTCCTCCACAAGTCAAATAAGCTTTATTAATGGTATAAAGAGGGGGTGGAGTTAGGTGTAATCTTACTAACTGTAGCGTTGTAAGTATTTAAGTTTTACCTACCTTGCTAGCATACTCCATCTCAGTGAAGGAGATGTAGTGGAAGTGCCTCATGAGCCTCATGGTGACGGGGTTGCGCCCCCCCCCAGGCGGACCCATCGCCGCCACCATGCCCACGTCGACTAGCGTTCTGAACTCGCCGATATTTTGTCTGTCGTACCAGCCTATTATCGAACAAATTTTTTTGCTGATATTTAAGAAGTTTCTTATCTATACAAATAATAAAATTGAGTTATTTGTTTTTTCTAATTAGCAGTTCTTGACTTAATGCATACGAAAGTAATATTCAACAAGGTACTTCCGTAAAAGATCAATTGTCAAAATTTTATTTGTCTGTTCCGGCTAATTTCTGGAACAGCTAAACTGATTTTGACGTAGTAACTTAGGCTAATTTTATTGAAGGATATCATCGCCCCATGGTGTTGTCGTACCTGCACAACAACCGCGGGTAACACCGCTAGGTATAGCTAGTTCAAAATATCAAATATCAATTTGGTCACACAGCTTTTCAACTATCTATACAAATAAATAAAATTGGATTGGATGGATTGTAATATAAAAATAACCGTTTTTTACTAAATTCAGATGTATATATACACGTATAATAAAATTGGATTGTGTTTGTAATATTAAAATAACCGCTTTTTACTAAATTCAGATGTTTGCATACACGTATAATAAAATTGGATTGTCTGTTTGTAATATTAAAATAACCACTTTTTACTAAATTCAGATGTATGTATACGTGTATACATACATACAGCATTTAATAAGAAGCGGTTACCGTGGTACATATACCAAAAATGTAGCTAAACTAATTTTTGTCTGTCTGTCTATCTGTCTGTTTGTTCCGGGTAATCTATGGAACGGCTGGATGGATTTTGACGGGACTTTCACTTGCAGGTGGCTTATGATCCAGGGAGTAACTTAGGCTACTTTTTTTAGACTAGCTTGTCCCGCGGTGTTACTCGCGATACGACATTAACCGCGGGGTTCAGCTAGTTTGTAATAAAATAAATCCTCGTGAAGAAATAATTATTCTTTATGAAAACTTAGGATCGTACTCTAATTGCAATTCTACAACATACCGGAGAAGTCCATAAATTGTCTGAGTAGCTCGATAGGCGGCTGGGCACCATATACCTAAAAGCAATTTTATTTTCAGCAAGCATAATTTACACTATAACCATTTCGATAATATTGTAGTCAAATTAGCTAGCTCAGTTCAGTTCGTAAACGGAGATAGTAACTAATCAGTAGGACACAGTAAAAAAAACGCAATAATTAAGACTAGAAAGCGTTATACTCTCCCATCCAAAGTTTAGTTAGGGTATTAGTCCTTTAAGCGGAAAAAAACATCTAATTAGGCCGCTATAGTGTGGGTCACCATACTGCATTGTCCACGTTTACATTGAGGATGGTGACCACCACTCTTAGATTATACTCATGCTTTCCATCAGCCTGACCGAGTCGATGTACTTACTTCCAGTGCAGGCATGTTGAGGTCGTCGATAAAGAAAATTTGTCGTTTAGTGGGAGGAGGGCCAAACACTCCGCGCCGGCGACGTTCCAGCTTGCTGTCTATCACATCCTGAAGAAGACACTTCGGTTAGCTTTTAGACTAGAGAGTATATTTTAAGATTAAAACTCATCCATGAATTTCGCTAATAAGTGACGGATTTTGTTAAGTATCCATAATTATAAATATGAAATTCTCGTATTTTGGCTTAATATATATCGGTATTTAAGAATTTATATATCTTTCTGAGACTATAAACGTGATCCCAAAAACTTCGTATACCATTTACGAAACTTATGTGAACGAATGAGTATGAAATTTAATACAGTAAAGTTTCTATTGAGAAGGCTTGCAGAAAGCTAATCAAACATGAATTATGGTCGAATTTCGAGCACTGGGCGACCCTGTTATTACTGAATCCTAACCAAGGAGGACCTTGTTACTGAACTTTCCGATATGAAAGCCTATAATAATAATCCTGTTTTCGCGTTAAAGTTCTGAATTAAAGGAGACACCGTAATAATTTTTGCAAAATAAATTATCATCTATATAACCTGCGTCTGATTTGCAGAGGTCCTGGCTGAAAACACCAAGAACTCGCATATGAACTTCTTATGTAATCCGTGCGATAGTTTTGCATTAATGGTGACCGTCTTGCCCGTGCCGGTGGGTCCGACACATATAACATGGTTCCAGTTGTGTACTTTGAAACCCAGGATTGCGGCACTGCGGACGTTGTCCAAAGTTGGAACTTCAATATCTATAAAAAGAACATCGAATTGTTGGCAGTATTTTCAAAAGTCATCCAGAACTTTCAATGTTTTCGCGTGATGTATCTACGTTTTTAAATTTATTTAGATATCACCGGGACTATTAGGGTTGTCAATTCGATCACATCAAGACATAGTTTCAAACTCCTTAATAAGGAGAGGCTTATGTTCAGCATTTGGCTATTAAAGTCTGTTGATGATGAAGATATGGCTGAGTGCAAAGTAAAGATTTGGTTGATTGACGAGAGGGAAAATTAAAATATAGTTTTGTTTAAAGATTTGATGATAAAATGAACTCTTTTTGTGAAGTTTCTAAAGACAAATATAGCCATTTGTCTTTATAAACTTTTTGGTAAGCGGGAGTCAATCTTCATGCTCTTATTCAGGTTTTCCTGGAATATATTTAAGTAAAGTATAACTATTGGATCAAACCACTCGTACCCGCGTATTGCCATTCTGGATCCACCTCATATTCCTCCAAATTTGCCATCCAATTGTACCAGTAGGGAGCAGCCGGCTCGCCATCCTCCGTCAGGTCGGTAAAGCCGCCGTCATGGAGACTATTTGTCACATGATATATTATATAGTGCGTTTTAAGAGTTCTTTTCAAAGGCAGCATTGTAATATGAATAATGTGAAATGATGACTTTTGTATTTTCGGGTAGTTTGAAGTTTTAAATACCTTTTATGTTACTGATTCAACCAATATTACAAAAGAGACTTAGATTATTGGACAAATTATACACAAAATCTAAAGGTATAAGATAATAGTGCTAATTCTATTGTTGACGGTACTGAGCTGAATATGCGAGCGTATAGTAAATTTAAGATTTGAAATTTCGTAAAAATATGAAATTAAAAATATATATTCAGAAAATGAAACCGTTTAAACACATATTTTATTTTAGTGATGTCAACAATAGAATTCGCAACAATAAACCGTTTTAAATACACAGTAGTACGATGAAAAATATTTTAACATGTTTTAAAAAAAAAAACACTGATTGACATTCTATGATCAAAACAATCCATAATAAGGGTAAGCGTCTATCCAATAATCAGATCTGAGAGAATAGCATAAGCAAAATATTAATAATATAAATGACAACTTACGTATAATCGTAGACCCTGCCCTTCGCGGGGAAAGGAGGCTTTAGGCCAGCCTCTGTGGTTTTCTGCCGTATGAAGTCGGAGAATATCGCACGTCCGTTGTGGTCGCACGTCGCGCCTACCGACCATATCACCGACCACACCACCCACAGGGGGGCAAGGCGAGCTACAGCAACCGACCAGGGCTTGTCATTTATGGAAATTTTAAATTACTTTGAATGTATTGCAATTTTAGTACAGTTCTTAGCACAAGGTCAGATACTAACTTTTAAACTTTCGCGTTCCATTATATATTAACAATTATTTTTACGGGAAATTAACGCGATCACTTATTAAAAGGTATTACATACCTCTGATTTGCCTGAAGTTTCGACCAGGTTGCACTGGCCGTGGTCATAGTGACCACGGCCAGTGCAACCTGGTCGAAACTGTAATACCTTTTAATAAGTGATCGCGTTAATTTCCCGTAAAAATAATTGTTAACAAGGTCAGATAATTGTACCGACTAGTTTCAAGCTTACGAGAGACCCAATGATACAGAAAAATCTCAATAGGCCGCAATAGAGTAGATTAGCAATTTTTTCATGGCATAGGGGGGCAAACGAGCAGCCGTATCAGGTGTGATGGTAAGCGATTACCGCCGCCCAGGCTCACCCACAACACTAGAGGCGTCACAAGTGCGTTGGCGGCCGTTGGGGGTAGAAAAAGGAATGTAAGGAGGGGTTGGAGTATGGCCTCCGGTATCCTCATTCACTCGGTGAAGCACAGCGCAAGCGCGTCTCTCCCACAGTTAGAAGCGTGTTGCATTATTGTATTGTCTATATTAGCAATGAGTATGGTGACAAAAATTGCGTGTTTGTAGGAGAATCACAAAGATAAAATATTTTCATGAATTAGTATATCGAAGGAGTTTTCAACACTTACGCATAACAGCGAGGAATTGAGGTCCTGGAGGTGGTCTGTCATCTTTCCCCGTCAGTGGCCTCAGCCTGAAGTCTAACAGCTCAAGAAACTTCAGCACCAGAGAAGAGTCGATGGACACCACAATCTCAATGAGACGTTCGCGTAACAACTCCAATGCAGGGTATAAGTATGTGTTGATCAGACCAGGGAGAGACTTTCGGATGTTGTCTGCTAACTGTAAGAACGATAAATAGTACGCTAGTGTGTTACAGAGTTTTAGTATGAGTGCCAAAGAACTGTGATGTATTAGTAATCTGGAAAAACTATGACTTTACAACAACCTTATACCGAAACATTTGGTCAGCGTGATATGGTAACAACGTACTTTTTAAGGAGAAGCTTATGTCCAGCTGTGGACTACTAAAGGCTGTTGATAAATCATCATTTGAGAAGAAAGAACATATTTCGTAGTACATACCAATGTACGACGACAAAATGACCAAATAATTAAATTTCGAAAATGTTATTTCTTTGTTCGGCAAATATTTTTGCTACGTTACAGTCTGTCTGCGTATAAATATACTAACAGAGGGCAGGTTACTTCTGAGCCATGCGTTGACTAAGGGTTGTAGACCCACAACTTGCGTGTCCAGGTACACCATGCCGCAGCGCGAGACCGTGGCGGGGGAGGCCACGGCCAGGTCCGCCACCTCGAAGATCATGCGCTGCCGCTCCGTCAGCTTCATTATCTCACCGCTCGATAAGCATAATTTCTTGTTGTCGTCTAATACCTAGAAATAGTGCAGTCTATAACATCTGGGAA
Organism: Spilosoma lubricipeda; assembly: GCA_905220595.1. Classification (NCBI taxonomy): domain Eukaryota; kingdom Metazoa; phylum Arthropoda; class Insecta; order Lepidoptera; family Erebidae; genus Spilosoma; species Spilosoma lubricipeda. The sequence continues at coordinate 3,791,908 of HG992294.1, forward strand.
CTTCCGTACGGAGAGTTACTACGAGGGAGTTGAATCAGTGCACCTTAAACTTGTTGCATCGCACTTAGTGTATATGTTTCTACTACAAATTAGTGATTGCAGCCATCTCAACAATTAATATTTTTCTAAAACACAATATAGATGACTAGCTTTGACTTGACCGCCTGCGTCGTGTTCGATTATCGCAGCACAAAGTCGCCTATGTCCTTCTTCAAGAATCAAAGTACCTCTATGCCAAATTTCTTTGAAATCGGTGCGGCAGTCTAGCCGAGAAAGCGCAAAAGACAAGCAGAGTTACTTTCGTATGAAAGTGATTAGTATGGATAGATATGTGTGAACTTGGCAGCAAGTATGTTACTTAGAAAACTTGGAATTCGCTGAGTTATATTTTACACTAGACAATCTATACAAATAAATAAAATTGCAGTGTCTGTTTGTAATATTAAAATAACCGCTTTTTACTTAATGCATATGTATGTATACACGATACATATACCAAAAACGTAGTTAAATTTTTTTTGTCTGTCTGTCTGTTTGTTCCGGGTAATCTCTGGAACGGCTGGACGGATTTTGACGGAATTTTCACTGGCTGATGATCCGGAGAGTAACTTAGGCTACTTTTTTTAGACTAACTTTGTCCCACGGCGTTACTCGCGGTACAACAATAACCGCGGGGAACACCGCGGGATTCAGCTAGTCTTTAATATATATAACGTACAGTATTCATGTTTTCAATCCACACGGCGTCCACGGGCCCATCGAAGACATACCAGCGCTTGTCCATGTCTTCAACTGCTATACCACCTCGTACTAAGCTTGACAGAATGCCATCAGTCCTGAACAAAATAGTCAATTATCTTTTATATAGAAATCAATTGCTGTTCGTTTGTCTCGCTAAAACTCGAGAATGGCTGGGCCATAAGTTTTTATTTTTTGTACTTATCGACATGTAAGTTTTTTTTTCTACTGACGTGTTTTATTTCTATTCATTAGCATCAGTTGCGGCCTTATATGATTGAATTCTAATATATCACTAACCACTCGTGTGTTTGCAGATCAAACTCTCCATACAGTTGCCCCATGGTAATGGATTTTGGATTCACGACGAACGAATGCACCGGCGTGAATGGGAAACCGTCTGGAGCCAATTTACCTTTGATAGCTGTTAGCGCGTCTCGAAGTACTTCATAACACTAGAGGACCGAAAAACAAATATGAATAATTACTGGTAGTAGCATGTTCTTCTAATTTGCTTTAGACTGTCGGGTTCATTCGTCTACAATTCTTCTCGATGACTGAAGAACAGTGTTAGTGTCATTGGCATTAATTCTCGAATTGTCGAACTTAAAATTTACCACTGGAGAGCCACGCTTCGGCATGAATGGGCTGGCTCGTCCTTAAGTGATACCAAGACCTGACAGAAAACCGGTGTGAAACAGCGCTTGCGCTGTGTTTCACCGAGCGAGTGAGGATACCGGAGGCCCATACCCAACCCCTCCCTCCATCCTCCTCCCCATTCCCCAAAGGCCGGAAACGCGCTTGTGACGCCTCTGGTGTAGCGGATGTCCATGGGCGGCGGTAATCGCTTACCATCAGGCGATACATTTGCTTGAATGCCCCCTATTTATAAAAAAAAATAATCACGGAATTTTGAATGTATCTTTCCGCTTATGTATCTTCCTAGATTCTAATTCTTTCTTGAGAATGCTGATCCACGCAACCTCGTTTGCATCACCTATTGCCCGTAGCGTGATAATTTTTCATTGGTCCCGTTCTTATTGGTCTTAGCGTGATGTTACATAGCCTATAGCCTTCCTCGATAAATGTACTATCCAACACTGAAAGAATTTTTCAAATCGGACTAACGGTTCGTGAGATTAGCGCGTTCAAACAAACAAACTCTTCAGCTTTATAACATTAGTATAGATTTTTTTAAGAAATCAAAGTTTACCTTGGTTTTGCCAGCGCCCGCAGGTCCCACCAACATGAGGCCGTGTCGCACTACAGTTGTCTCGTACAATTGTATCACTTTGAATATGAACGCTAGAAAATAGTGTAATCACTTCTATTGTCGACCACAAATCACACATTATATTATAATAAACATTTTAAAAAATAAAATAAAGCTGAATTTTGTTTTAGTTAAGCTTTCATTATTGTCATCATCATCATCAACGGTATTTAACAGTCCAATGCAAAATTAGTTAAAATTGGTGTAAATACAATACATTACATCAGAATCTTCGCTTCATCATCTACCTCGCTTGTTTAAAAAACCAGGCTTAGATAATAATAATAATAAATATTTCGGACATCTAACACACAACGCTATCTAGTCCCAAACTAGCCAGAGCTTGTTTTAAGGTTCTAGATAACTGATATAAATACATAATACCTTTTTTTATAAACATAGAAAACACCCGGACTCCGAAACAAATATTTGCAGATCATACAAACATTTGGTCCGACTCGGGAATCGAACCAGAGACCTCAAGCACAGCAGTCGCGTACGCTACCACTGGCTCAACGAGGCAGTCATGCAGTCGAGGCAGTGTTTCAAAGAATATTATGTTTACAGAAAGATCTAGGAACTCTAGTGACCAGCAGTTGATGACGTGTAATAATAATAATAATAATAATAATAAGTTTATTTTGAATAAACACAGTATACAACATAAAAAGTAATTTTAACAGTACATTAAACAAAAGTGGATAATATATAAAAAGAAACCAAACATTTTTTTTTTTTTTTTTTTTAGGCTGTTATCATTTAAGATGTCTAATATTGTCACTTGTCACTTGTCAAATGACGTGGCAATAAAGAATTGATGATGTGTCGCTCTTCACACGCGTTTCTTTTGTAGGTAGGTAATGTACGAAAAGAAAATTAACTGAGTTTAATGAATTTACACAATTTATACCTATACCACAATTTAAGCCTCTAAGTCAAAAGTACTGAGCGATTTACTGTGATAAACGTAGGTTGTACGCCGTGTTCAACAAAATGGGTGGACTCTCAGCATTCACTGCGATGGGCATGACCCATCCCAGCACTGATTTTCAGTGCCCACCGTAACAATCGACCTAACGCCGATAGCCGCGGCCATCACCAAAGCATTCAACTGTCCCTCGTGGGGTTTCAGTAACATGAGTTGAAGTTTTTTTTTTGGTAAGTAACTAATGAAGTACATATAGCATTGAGTAATAGTTAGAAGTTTAGAAAAGCCATACAATAACGCAAGTTACACACAAACAGTCAAATAGTTTTTGCATATTTACATTTTTACATTAAACTAAATTTGGTAGCTGAGCACCTATGCATACCATCACTTTTTCACTTTTATTTCATTGTTCATTTCAGGTCCATAGGTTTGAGATATTCAATAACCAAGGAGAAATGAAAATAAAACAAGAAAAATAAAACAAAATAAAATTCATAGGTAACAACACAGAAAATACACCAAAACCCACCAAAATTTGCTATCTCACCAGGACATGTGACAGACCGGGAAGACATTGCCTGTGGGTATAAAATCCCACACATCCATGCTGGAAATAGACAGTTGATGGACCATAAACCTAGCGGTAAGTAGCCATGGATGTAAGTTGTAGATTTTGCTGTTCTAGGTAATATGTTTTTAATTTAATTCTAAAAGATACTAATGATTTCAGGTCCCTAATCGGTGGGGGTATTGAGTTCCAGCATCGTGTTGCTGCATATTTAAAGGAACCACGAAAAGCTGTCGTTCTATGTCCCGGTATGCTGAGTGTCCTAGTAGATGGCCTGATAGAATAGGAGAAGTGGTTATGTCTCCAATCTATTTTCTCATACAAATAGGTAGGATTGCTCTTTTTTATTACACCAAATAGTAAGATTGCCAAATGCAGCTTTCTTCTGGCCTCCATCTTCAAAATACTATGGTCATTTATATATGGTGTTACGTACTCGGTATACTCAATGTAAGATGGCAACAGGTACTTACTATATAGATCGTCGTAGCCTTTTTTGACGAGCGTGTTTCTGATTGACTGCTCCATAATACCGTAATCCACTACGGGGATTTCCACGCGTGGGAATAGATCCGATATTATTCCTACACAAAAAGTTACACAAATTATGAAGATGTACTCTATGATGTTTAAAATTCTTATAGTTAACTACGTGGCCCCACGAACTTCATACCGCCATATTTACATATCGGTCTTAGCTTCCCACATGCAGTGTACAGTTACGGAAAAAAAATGCGTTATCTTTTAATTTTTGTACACAAACCTTGCCCTAATAGTAACGAACACATAAAAAAAAGTATTATTTAACTAGCTGTGCCCGCTACTTCGTACACGGGACATATGGATTTTCAAGTTATTTTTAATTTTATTACGATTACGGATTACGACAAACATTTCTAAAGCAAAATCAGCTAAATCCGCCCAGCCGTTCTCGAGTTTTAACGAGACAAACGAACAGCAAGGCAAGAAGTTTGACTTTATTTTAATTTGATTTAATTTTAAATATTTATTTTAAGAACAAACAAAAGTTTGGATTTCAAGACAACTAAGTAATACTTGTGTACTAGATACGCTACAATTAAAAAAGTAGGTATATGATCTTCTTAATGCAATAGCAGAATTGTATAATCGATAGTTATTCCTAGCAGTCACAGTGTACGAATATAGTTAAAAATTTATAGGTAGTAGAGACACGCTGTTTTCAGCACGAACGGGCAGGTTCGACCGGGGCGGTACTACCCCCGCACAGAAGATTAACGTAAAATGACAGCGTTCGTGCTGTCGTGTTTCGTTGGTGATTGCGAGACCGGAGGCCCAATGATGCTGAGGCGGCGGCCTATTAAGTATGATGACCATCACTCTTGGATTCTGCTTATGCTTTCCATCAGGCAGAATAGAGTCATATTAGCAGGGCTAAACATGAAAAAAAAAATGTATGAGTGTATATGAAAATATGTATTTATGACGAATGTATTACTGTTTACCTTTTCATTTATTATGTTACCTCCAACTCAACACCACCTAAGGTTGACCGGTTTTAAACATTGATGGCCAAAAGACCAAAAACTTTTAAATCATTAAACAATTTAGGTATTATAACAAACTCACCATTAAACAACAATAAGTCGTCGGCCAAGAACTTGGGCACGTTGACGTCTCTTAAAGCCCTGAGGACGATCTGTCTCTCGTCTCCGTCTGGCATCTGGCGGATGAGGTTCCCGGCCACAGTGATGACCGTCTTCACGGCACGCATCCCGAAGTCATAGTGGTCCTAAATGTAAACATTGAACATATACACACTTGAAGTATTTTCAAAGTTAAGCTTAAGAGTCTTGAGCTCAGACATTAGGGTTAGATTTATTTAACTGGTAGACAGTAGATGCACCACTTCCATAAATAAAATAAAATAAAATAAATAAACATTTCGGACATCTAAACACACGACGCCATCTAGTCCCAAGATAAGCAGAGCTTGTGTTATGGGGTACTAGACAACTGATACAAATACAAATATACATATTTTTTTGTAAATACATACATATTATATATAGAAAACACCCAAACTCCGAAACAAATATTTGTAGATCATACAAACATTTGGCCCGACCCGGGAATCGAACCCGAGACCTCATGATCAGCAGTCGCTCACGCCAACCGCGAGACCAACGAGGCAGTCGATTCATAAATGTAGATTATATCAATAAGTTTTTTTTTTTTTTTTTTTATGTTTGACCCTGCCATAATGACTCTACTCTGCCCGATGGAAAGCATAAGCAGAATCCAAGAGTGATGGTCACCATACTGCAAACGCAGACAATGCAACAATGCAGCATGGTGACCCACACCATGGCGGGCTAGTGATGCTTCCGCATCATTGGGCCTCCGGTCTCGCACTCACCAACGAAACACGACAGCATGATCGCTGTCATTTTACGTTGATTTTCTGTGCTCAGGTAGTACCGCCCCGGTCGAGCCGGCCCGTTCGTGCTGAAATCAGCGTGGCTCTACTACCTTGAAAAGTTCACAGCTAAATAGTTTCAATCAGCGAAATTCTGTATTTTTATGTGCTTGTATTGTTATATAAGCTTTTGAAACTCAAAGATTACACTGACAAGTAAATAAAAAAATCACCTGAGCAGAAAGCTGTTCAGAGCTAAGCCTGAAAGTGGTGGTAATCTTGCCCGCTAAGATCTTAGCCTCCCCGAATCCGAAGGAGAATAGTGAGATTTCTGCAATCAGCGCATAATCCGGCACCATCATGGCGATAGGTCGAAACAGGGCTTTTAAATTATCAGGCAATTCCGTGCGGCCTGAAATTCAATAAATCCCACATTGGCGCAATTGCTGATCTAAATAAACATAAGATTATGATATGACCTCACCGGTTAAACATACCGCAATAAAAGTCACACATAAGATAGCATATACCTCAATAAAATAAAGACGGGCAGACTGATAGATTTCTAGCTATCTGATTTCAGAAGTACTTTTAACTCCCTTAAGACAGCATCTAAACAGAAAAATGCTTAGACGGTTGGTCGGACAGATACTTACAAACATTTTGTCGGCCATAAAATAGGAATGGACCGTATTAACACTTATAAGTCACATTCCTAAACCCTATCCACATCCAAAACATACAGAATCTCCTTAGTTATTATTGAAACTTTCTAACATCAATCTAAGCACCACCACCAATCAATTTGACATGCTCTAACCATCATCTATACAAATAAATAAAATTGGAGTGTTTGTTTGTAATATTAAAATAACAGATTTTTAATCAATGCATATGTATGTATACACGATACATATACCGAAAATGTAGTTAAAAAATTTTTTGTCTGTCTGTCTGTCTGTCTGTCTGTTTGTTCCGGGTAATCTCTGGAACGGCTGGACCGATTTTGACGGGACTTTCACTGGTAGGTAGCTGATGATCCAGGGCGTAACTTAGGCTACTTTTTTTTGACTAATTTTGACGCGCGGCGTTACTCGCAGTGCGACGATAACCGCGGGTAAGACCGTGGGGTTCAGCTAGTGTTAAACTAAGATGACAATGATATAACATACCTGCATATCCAGGGTTCATAGTGATAAATACGGAGCAGGAAGCCTTCAGTGGTAAGTCGACGCCTTCAAACATAAACCTATCTTGACGGGCGACTTGAGCTTTTTGAATGGTCACCACCTGTGTTATAAATTCAAGATTCTGAAGCTTAACATCGTTCGAACATCTAATACGCAACGCTATTTAGTTTCAAACAAACCAGAGCTTGTACTATGAAAGTTATATTGACGACTGGTTAAATAATTTAATGGTGGCAAATTAAAGATATCGAGTGACATCAGCCCTGTTCATCCCGTATATGACGTCACAGGCTTCTAAAGGAGTAAAATGTGTCGGACAATATCACAGTAAAGAGAAGGATATCTTGAAAAATACCCTATACCAATAGCCAACTCGTCACTTTCGTTTTGGAAACTATTCAAATGACTCAAACTGAAGCAGAACTAAGTACAAATATAAGTTAAAGTTAAGACATATACCTGTTGTGCCACAACGGAAAGCACTTCTATATCAATTCTGTTGAATTCGTCGAAGCACGCCCATGCACCAGATCTGGTGAGAAAAATAAGCCAGGACGACTGTTAGTGTAACGTCATATATTCCTAATTTCTTATTGAATGCTTAGATGTAGTTATTTTTAACCAACTTCAAAAAGGAGGAGGTTTTCAATTTGAATTTTCATTTATCGAGGAAGGCTCATAGGATATATATCATCACGCTAAGACTTACAAGAGCGGAGCACCATTGAAGAATGTTACAAAAACGGGAGAAAATTATCACGCTACGGGCAATAGGAGACGCAAACAAGGTTGCGTGGGGCGGCTAGTAATATTATAAAGCTGAAGAGTTTGTTTGTTTGAACGCGCAAATCTCAGGAACCGCCGTTCTGATTTGAAAAATTATTTCAGTGTTGGATAGTCCATTTATCGAGGAAGGCTATAGGGTATATATCATCACGCTACTACTAATAGGAGCGGAGCACCAATGAAAAATGTTTCAAAAACGGGGGAAAATTATCACGCGACGGGCGTTAGGAGACGCAAACGAGGTTGTGTGAGTCTGCTAGTAGGATATATATCAATACGCTAAGACTTACAGGAGCGGAGCACCATTGAAGAATGTTACAAAAACGGGGGAAAATTATCACGCTACGGGCAATAGGAGACGCAAACAAGGTTGCGTGGGGCGGCTAGTAATATTATAAAGCTGAAGAGTTTGTTTGTTTGAACGCGCAAATCTCAGGAACCGCCGTTCTGATTTGAAAAATTCTTTGAGTGTTGGATAGTACATTTATCGAGGAAGGCTATAGGCTATATATAAATAAATAAATAAATATTTCGCACATCTAGTCCCAAGCTAAGCAGAGCTTGTGTTATGGGTACTAGACAACTGATACAAATACATATGTACTTTTTTTTTTGTAAATACATACATATTATACATAGAAAACACCCAAACTCCGAAACAAATATTTGTGGATCATACAAACATTTGGTCCGACCCGGGAATCGAACCCGTAGTCTAAGTCTAAGTTTATTTATTTATTTATTTATTTACACTTTAAAAGCAGACCTCACCCGAGACCTCATGATCAGCAGTCGCATAAGCCAACCGCAAGACCAACGAAGCAGTCAAATATAAAATAAATATATTTTATATGATCACGCTAAGACCAATAGGAGGGAAACACAGATGAAGAATGTTACAAAAACGGTGGAAAGTTATCACGCTACGGGCAATAGGAGACGCAAACTGTTTCGTGGGTCTGCTAGTGATCTGATAAAGGATCTAAAAAAAAAGATCGCGAAACATATGTCCGTTATTTGACTTTGAATTACTGTAACCATTTTTATGGTAACCAGATTTGTTCACACTTTATAACATCTCGCTACGGGCAATAAGAGACACAGAGGAGGTTTTTTTTTAATGGGACTAATCCCACCCACACGCCCACCGCTGTAACTCCTGTATACCAGGATCAACAGCAGTGACCCACGAACACACCGAGTTATGACACTCGGGAAGTCCCAGGAAAAAATATTAACGGTCTTGGAACCCGCAACGAAATTAATCAGAAGAAAAACAGGAGGAGTTGGAAATATGACAAGTCCACTTCCCTCCTTAGCAAAGCGGGAGACAAAATGAAGTCAAAATAGGCAGACACCTTTTTTTTAAACCGGGAAGCACCACGGATAAAGTATTAGGGGTCCTAAGTGAGCTATATTTGATTACTATAGTATGTATGGCAGAATCGCCTAAACGCACGGAAATTCACCGCAGTTGACACAAGATCCCCATAGTATACCGCCCCAGATGTCATTTGTAAGCTATTTAGCATTGTGTTACGTTCATTGTACCAAAGACTACACTCCCAGAGAACATGACGAGCCGACTGTTCACAGCTAGTATCGGGTGTTGAGCATTGACACAATGGTGAATCGACTAATTTAAATGAGTGTAGTTTGCTCTTAAAGTTACCGTGGCCCGTAAGAAATTGAGCGACACAGTGATCTACCTCGAGCCATGTCCTCGACATCCGTTCGCGAACAGATGGAAAGAACTGGTAGAGGTGGCGCCCCTTAGATGATTCGTCCCATCGTTGTTGCCATTCATCCATTAGGTCGTTATAGACATTGGACTGCTGTTGAAACAATCTTATGATTTTATCGCGGTCTCGTACGCCCAAAAAATCGCATTCCATGTTTTGTTTTGTGGAATAGTACATGGCTGTACGTCTTTGCACCTCGAGATCAACCGGAAGAACACCCGCCAACACCGGTAAAGCCTCAGTACTAACCGTCCTATATGCTTTGCACAAGAAGATTAATGCAAGTCGTTGGCCTTGTAGCAGTTTGCGACGGACAGCACCTACAGTCGCTCTATCGGCCCATACGGGAGCACCATAGCAAACAGCACCCAAATAAGTAGCTCCATATATGATTTTTAATGTATTAAATGAAAGACCCCATGTGGCAGTTGATATTCTCGTCAGAGCAAAGAAACTTTTTTTAGACTTTTCATTAACTGTTCTAATATGTTCGATAAATGACAATTTTTTTTCTAAAACTAATCCCAAATAGCAAACCGAGGTTTTATTTTTAACAGTCACATTTTGAAATTTAATACACGGCGGTGATTTGAGGTTACCTTTCAGAAGTAGCTGGAAGGTTTTGTTTGGTGCAAAAGTCAAGCGATTACGTACACCCCAAAGAGATACTAAGTTCAAACATCTATTAGCCAGACTCTCAAGCCCCGCTCTGGACACAGAGGAGGTTGCGAGGTTTAGCTAGTAATCTCATAAACTTATAAATCTTCAAATAATTGTTATATACTTACGCTGCTAGTCCTTTGAAGAACTTGCCCATGGCCATAAAGTCTAGTTGGTCGGAACAATTGAACACAACACACTGTACTGCAAGAGCTTTCGCCAGATCCTGAAAGAAATAAATTGCCCTTGTCATTGAATATAACAAAGCTGTAGATACAAGAATTTGATCAAGATATTAGGAATTTCTACTATATGGTACCTTGGTGGTCTCAGTCTTGCCGGTGCCGGCGGGCCCGGCGGGCGCTCCGCCGAACTTGAGGTGCATCGCGCACATCAGCGTCAGATAGCAGCGGTCCGTCAGCGGCGTGATCACCAATCGTCCACTAAACGTACATACATACATACAATAATTAACACACTAAACACAATGTTAGTAGAGAATGCTGAGCTTATTAACATTTATTTATTACTAGCCGACCCACGCAACCTCGTTTGCGTCTTCTATTGCCCGTAGCGTTATAATTTTCCCCCGTTTTCGAAACATTTTTCATTGGTGCTCCGCTCCTATTAGTCCTAGCGTGATGATATATAGCCTATAGCCTTCCTCGATAAATGGGCTATCTAACACTGAAAGAATTTTTCAAATCGGACCAGTAGTTCCTGAGATTAGCGTGTTCAAACAAACAAATTCTTCAGCTTTATATATTAGTATAGATTACAACATCACCTTCACTATCATTACAGGGTGCCCTAATGCTATAGAAAGGCTGACTTACATTTCTAATATGACATCCATTGTTTTACAAGTGAACAAAGAAACACATACAGTAACGAAATGTAAACTCAAAAAAAATAACAATTTATCTTAAAATGAACAAGTAAAATTTTAACAAAAATAAAACCGACTTCAAGGTTTGACTCGATTTCTCTTAGGTGCCATCATCAGATCTTAGTGTCCTTATCATGGTACCACCGTTGGGATATCTCCTTTCCATAAAAAAAGAATCATCAAAATCGGTTCATAAACGACGAAGTTATCCGCGAACACACATAAAAAAATACATATATATACATACGGTCGAATTGAGAAACCTCCTCCTTTTTTTGAAGTCGGTTAAAAATATAAAATAAAACATTGCAGTTTTTATCTCTTGTAACAAATTAAATTTACAAACACTCAATTGATACGAAAAAAATCAAAATCTTTATGAACTTCGTTAATTAGACGGATGATTCACGTAAGGGGTGGTTCCTTAAGTAGGTCAGTCCCGGGCCCTGGGTATGAACCAACAGAGGCGGGCGACGGCGCCTCCACACCACACGTACATGTCAGGCACGCACACGGCACAGCTTCAGTGGCCTAGTACCCCGGGATTATGTTCTAGATCACCTAGTAGTTTTATTACATACACAGCAAGCGTGTATTCACGTCACATTCTAAGTTTTTGTAATATCGAATCAATAATATACTAGAAAACTACAAATGGACTGATGTGAATTTGAATCATTTGAGTCTTAAATATATGATTTTGAATATGACCACACATTGTGTTTGGAGTTGCGATTGGCTCACACGGAACACACTAGGGCTTTAGATCAAAAGGTAACAGTAGCGAATAGAATAGGTAAATCTATACTAATATATAAAGCTGAAGAGTTTGTTTGTTTGTTTGTTTGAACACGCTAATCTCAGGAACCGCTGGTCCGATTTGAACAATTCTTTCAGGGTTATATATCATCACGCTAAGACCTACAGGAGCTGAGCATCAATGAAGAATGTTACAAAAACGGGGGGAACGGACAATAGGAGACGCAAACGAGGTTTCGTGGGTCAGCTAGTGTAGTATAAATGAATAAGAACAAATAGTCAAGAATGAATTGATCAGGTAGCAGCGCTCAGACAATCGAAAATATGTTATAATTATGTATATAAAAATTTTAACAGTATCCATAACCGACCTGTTCCCCAAGTACTCGTTCTGGTATGTAAACACGGAGTTGAGAGCTTTAACGTCACACGTGTTCTGACTGAACTGGCGGTAATAGGCCGAAGTGTTCAGATGCGACTCGTCTTGGTAGATCTCGGGCAGTTCACCCGGCTCCAAGGGATACATAGGCTTCACATTAGAGTAATATCTGCAACAGATTGTCTCACAGAAAATCAACGTAAAATGACAGCGATCATGCTGTCGTGTTTCGTTGGTGAGTGCGAGACCGGAGGCCCAATGATGCAGAAGCATCGCTAGCCCGCTATGGTGATGGTCACCATGCTGCACTGTAGCATTGTCTGCATTCGCAGTATGATGATCACCACTCTTGGATTCTGCTTATGTTTTCCATCAGGCAGAGTAGAGTCATTTTGGTAGGGCAAAATACAAAAAAAAAAAAAAAACGGTAGAAAGTTAATCTATTATTTCTTACTTCCTTATTTAGTTTAGGTTTAGATAACCAGTCTGCTGAATTGCTTTTTGACTTGATTGCCACATTATTAAAAATTGTAATTTATTGAGGGTAAAAGATTATTGTGCAATGCAGGATTGTTAGTGACCAAGTAGTTCTACTCAACTTGGTTAGATGGCGCTCGCTCAAGTTATTTTAAGTACATAGAAAGGCTTACCTGAGCTGACAGATCCATTGGAAGTCTGATACGTTGCGAACGCTCTCATCAACGAGGGTGCGAGTGACATCACGCGCGTGTACTTCGATAACGATGAGAGCGCACAACACTTCGCGTTGGAAGTACGTCAGATCACTCTTCACCAAGGCACGAAGACTTTCGAGCTGCATGCAAAAAGAAATCATCCAGCAACAACTCATTTTCGTCAACCATATAACAGCAAAAATTATAATAATTGAGAACCTCTTGCTTTTTTGAAGTAGATTAAAAAGTACGATGACATTTTCGTATAATTAGAATACCTACAATTCTACGAACTATTTTAATAAAAATCATAATTATTGTTATGTTTTCACAAAAAAATCTGGTTACATCTATCCATTTGTCCAGCTAAACTAATTTTATGTCTAGACAGCACTGTGTTTGTATGGTTTAATTTAATTGAATATTCATTGTTCACCTGTTGCAACATTTCATCAAAGTATTCATCCACGCGATATTCTAGTATAGAGTTCTCAACACCGGCCGTCCAGGCTGTTTGTGACCCTGCGATCACTACCTGTCCCGGCCAACGCAGTACCCACGCTGCGCGGGGTATTCGCCACAGCTCCTCCAGAGCATCAATAAGAATGAGACGAACTAGAAACCGTAAGATTAGTTTAAATTATCACTTGTTTCACATTGAGGTATCGGGGTCCTACTAACATTATTCCATCGATCACTTAATTATAATAAATAATAACTTAAAATAACAATAACATTTTTGATCCTTTTTTTTCTGTGACCCGTGAATCCTTTTCTTTTGGAGTACATCTGATACAAAGTAACCAATGACTCCCATGAGCACTATACAATCAAGAGATATGTAGTAAAATATCTCTTGATTAAATTCTCCTCCTCAGAATTAAGCTGTTGGGCCTCTGGTAACCGCAATCCCTTGTATATCAATGAAAAAAAATGTATAACATCGATTTAATGACTACCTCGGTGGCGCAGTGGTAGCGTACGCGGCTGCTGTTCTTGAGGCCTCGGGTTCGATTCCCGGGTCGGACCAAATGTTTGTATGATCTACAAATATTTGTTTCGGAGTTTGGGTGTTTTCTATATATAATATGTATGTATTTACAAAAAAAAGGTATATATGTATTTATATCAGTTGTTCTAGTACCCATTACCCAAGCTCTGCTTAGCTTGGGACTAGACGGCGTTGTGTGTTAGATGTCCGAAATATTTATTTATTTATTTATTATTTATTTAGTACCATATTAAATACCTCTACCAGTAAAGTTGCAGGTTGGTGCAATAAGCATGATGTATTACCTACTAGCTGTGCCCGCTACTTCGTACAAGTGACATTTGGATTTTCAAGTGATTTTTAATTTTTTCACCGTTTGAACCTTCCCTGGACTACGAGAAACATTTCAAAACCAAAATCAGCTAATTTGGCCCAGCCGTTCTCGAGTTTTAGCGAGACAAACGAACAGCAATTGATTTTTATATATAAGAAGAAGAAGAAGATAACTCATTTCCTTCTTCTTCTCTTCTTCACCCTCTGAAGATGAACAGCAATGCGTAAATTATTTTCTAGCACCTTATTCAATATACTAGAATTGACTCTTTCAAAACTTACGACTCTAAGCGCATGTGTTCATGGGTGGTTGACGGTATTAGTTATTCTGTATCATATACCTTACAAAAAGTAATACATGTATGGAGACAGATTTTTAATTCCAAATCCATATACATAATTGTATTTTACAATCAATATTAATATTATAAAGTTTGAAGGGGGTAACCTACAGAATCGATTTTGAATATTATTTTGCAAATAGAAAGCGTTAACTGCAAACGTAGCCTAGTTATCGCCGCGTCCTACTTTACAAGTGTTATGTTTTCAAAATGCTATATGTAACAAAACTTCATGTGATCCACAACTTGGTGTTGTCGAGTCTGTGTGTAAAGTCTCCCGCGACACTGGATTAGTGCGGAAGTTGTCATTTAAACAAGAAACAAACCACATCATTTGTGATAAAATTACTAGCTGATCCGTGCCCACTTCGTTGGGCGGTAAATATTTTCATCCGACTGCCACAAAAAAAGTATTTCTACTTTTCGAGTTATTATATGTCATATGTTACTCACGAAAAATGTAGCCGTCTATTGATAAAAGAATCATCAAAATCGGTTTAGTAGATGCAGAGATTACCTTTTTCAAAGTCACAAACTCACAAACTTTACTTCTTTATATAATACTAGGTTTTGCACGCAGCTTCATTCACGCAGATTTGAGGAGGAATTTCAAAAAATTCTTTCTTAGTGCTCACTTACGTTATATAAAGAACCTACATGCAAAATTTCAGGATTCTAAGTTCAGTGGTTTAGGCTGTGCGTTGATCTCTGGGTATGTCACCTTCCTGTTTTATATTTATAGATAATACTATAGAAGTATAGATTGCCGCGGTATCCATATACACGCGGGCAAGAGCTAGTGTAGTTAAACTGGCAATTCTCCATGAACGAAACTGTCTGGATATCATTCTACTTACTCGAATTTCTCATGGTATCTTCTAACAGTAGAAGCCACTGTTCCACGTTAGCCGAAGGGTAAAATTGATACCTCAGCTCTACGATTTCTCCCTCGCTCGAGTGCATGTGGGTTATCTTCAGGTCGGGTTGGAATGTCACCTAAGTTCAGTTGAGCATATTAGAATATAAAATTCTCATGCGGGGTACATTCCTATAAGTGGTCATATTGGCAAGTGTAGTGAGCACGTTCACTATGAAATGATCGTTTTTACTATTAATATTTAAAATTCTGTTCTTAACTTAGATTCGAAAAAAATAAATTTACGAACCAATGTAAGCAAAGAACTTTTTATTGGGACAGGAAGTCTTTTTTTATGGCGGTTATATAGGCGGTTAACGAGCAGACGTATCGCCTGATGGTAAGCGATTATCGTCGCCCATGGACACCACCACCACCAACACCAGAGGCGTCACAAGTGCGTTGCCGGTTTTTGGGGTGGTATTGTATCGGGTTAGAGTTATAGGGTATGGGCCTTCGGTATCCTGTGTGAGGATGTGAGGATATGAATACGGACAACACGGTCACTGTTTCCCACGGTTTTTTGTGAGGCCGTGGTATCACTCCTGCCCATTCATGCTGAAGCGTGGCTCTCCCACGGTGAATTTAGTTTTTAATTTCTGCCTTCATGAAAAAACTATCCTGTAATACATGTGTTCACGTATCATACGCGGGTAGCGACAACGGGTGCGGTGCGCGGGCGGCGGCGCGCTCAGCTGACGCGTCCAGCGCCCGGCCACACGACACGACTCGCCTACAGCCTCTGTCGTCGGCGGACGTTACTTACCGCGCGATCATTTTTATTGTTATCATAATATTATTTGGTGTAATATACAAAGTTTTCACCTAAGCGAGTCAATTTATTTCAATCTCCAACAACATGTTTCAAAATATAATACAATCTTAACCTAACTTTTGCAAAAACTATAAAAGGGATGAAAAATAGTTCACTTAAAAACTTCGATTAGTTTTAGAGAGTAAAAACAAACATCTTTATGCTTTTGTTAGTACCGCGCTACTGTTTGCAAATTAATTTAGCTTTCATATTATTAATTAACGCACCCATATAATTGTTACCAAGATTGTGAAGCTCTATTACCTTAGCAATGTTTTCGAAACACTTCCTGAGATGTGGCTGCACAGCGCGAGGGTTACGCGACTGCGACAAGATCTCCAGCAGCTCGTCGTCGCTCAGGAAGAAGAACCGCGGGAAGCGCAGCCGCTTCAGTTCCATGTAACAGTTCAGACCTCGATACACCACGTCCAGGAGATGCCGAGCCTCCACCAAACTGTCCAACAGACGACTGTCGGGACATATTACCATTATCTGTAAATAAAAGTACATTTAAAAATCGGATACAGGTATTCTGTCGTTAATTCTGTGGATCGTGTGTCACTTACACATCATTTCATCAATAAAGTGAACGAAAGGAAAATATAGAACTGTAACTACAGAATATGACTTACATTTATACAAACTATTATATATATATGTCGGAGAACGAGTAGTTTTCTTAAGTTTTAATTTGAATTCGTGTTTATTTCAATCGATTATTCGAAACGTCAAACTGTGCATCGAGAAACATGGCAGTTTGGGTGGAATCTGTGGACGGTGTATGCAAAAGAAGGCGCACTGATTATTTGTTGTTCGATGTGATTATTACGTCTTAGTTTACTTACAGCTTGAATTAATAATGTTGGTTTAGTTTTAGTCGATTCTGTAAGCAATATTAAATTAAATGTTACTAAAATGTGTGCGGGTAACACCGAATATAGTGGTAGGTGTCACCACAAGTTAAAGCGAGCAGCCGGTATAAAAGAGAGCGGCCGCACGAGTTGCGGGACTACTAACTTATTGGCTCTTAAACTAACTACCCACCGTTTCGTATTGAAGTAAAATAGAATCAACAGATCAGTTTAGTACGGGCATTGTACGAGGAAGGACAAGCTGTAAATAAGCTAAGTACATAGTCTTCTTAATTATTGTAATTGACTATTAAACGTTGTAACTAATAAGTTAAGATGTAACTTTCAAAAGAGTGGCCATGAGTTTCTTTGCCAGTTTCTTCTCATAAGGCTCTACGCATTTTGGAAACTGGAGGTTATGGGTCGACACGGACGTTCAGTGGATTTTGGTGTTCTCACCTAATTCACTTTGACAGTGTTGTGCCGATCTATGATTTTAACTGTAGCTTCATTGATTCAATAAACTATTGGAATTCTATATTGTCTTTGGCTGTGCAAATAAACCCTACCTACCAACGTGTGTAATAAAGATTGATTACTAGACTAGACTTGATTAAGAGCGATTTCTATTGCTTTAAATCATGAGTGCCACTTGACAAAATATCCAAGTGACGTCGGCGAAACTGACGTCACCGTTTCTCAATAACCGCTTCGACCGATCGCCCCACACTGTGACTCCGACATCAGAAGTGGGATTACCTGTGGATTACCTGTGAATTACCCCTGTGGACTACCCCTAGAGATTACCTATGGATACCCCTATGGATTACCTGTGAATTACCCTATGGATTATCTGTGAATTACCCTATGGAATACCCTTATGGATTACCCCCATGAACTACCCCTATGGGTTACCCATAACGGATCAGGAACAAAATACAGGACAGATTGTTATTATTTTATTTTCGTTTACCCTACGTTAAAAAAAAATATTTTCGATACGTAATTAAATTGTGCTATACGAGAACCGCCAACTAGTGAGAGAACTACTCCGAATGTAAAAGTGAAGTGGTGTGTGAAAAATACAAGCGCTTTCACAGCTGTGCCAAAATCAAAAGGTTACATAATCCAGTAAAGATTAGGACAATTTTAGTCGTGACAATATTGCTAACACGTATTCTGAGATTTCAGATACTACCTCGCCTGATAGTCGAAGGAAACCAAAGTGCAGAAGACTATTACTTGAACCTTATTCAAGTGTGGTGTCATAGATGCAGTTCCAATATGAGTAAGGAGACAAACGATTTGCAAACCGAGTAACCAGTGAATGTCGGCTGCATCCAACCAGCTCTAGTTCAGCTCCAAGAAAGATTTGGTGAGAAGTTTTCATTTTGTTTCAAATGCTCTTTAATAAGACAAATTCTGTCAGATAGATTTCTGGGCCAACGACAATATAGTGCAGTAATATTATTGAGGGTAGGTAACGCCCGCCCTTATTGTAACATAGTATTGTGTGGTCCACGAATTGTTGCTCTGAGTCTGGGTGATCTTTGTGTACGTTTGTGAGGTCCCCCGTGACACAGGATGTTTATTCCTAATGGGAGAGTTGTCTTTTTAATAAAACAATAAATTCTGTCAAGAGATCCGGGTTGAAGAAATGCACTGAATAGCATTTCCTGTAGTAGGTACACGATTACTGTATTTCAAACGACATAATTATTTAAAGAAAAGAATGAAAATCTGCTTGCATTAGGCTTTTCAGTTGTAATTTTCGAAAAGTTCTTAAAAATAATGAGGTCGTTTCTATTGGTGCCTACATTCTCTTTTAAAATGAGGATCGCAATCAAATGGCATTAGACCCACAGTATAAAGGTCCTTACGTGGTCACCGAAATACTAGAGGGAGACCGCGAATTTGCTGTCCACACATATTTTCTACCCACACATATTTTCTACCCACACATATTTTCTACCAACCATTGATCATCTACACTCGCAGTAATCAAAGTGAATACAGACCGTCAGATACCCACTAGTGAAGTCCCTATTGATTTGTCCAATGAACATGATGTAGAAAACAATGATCCTTGAATAGTTTATTAAATTAATCGAAGTCTTTATTTTGTTCGTGAACAATTATTTGGAATGTATTTTGTGACGTTTTAAGTTTATTTTAATTAATAAACAAAGTTATTTAATTACAAGGGATGTAGTGTTAGTAACCTGGTTTCACAACCTGCTTAGGTCTCGCTGGTCATTTGTAGCCGTAGCTCGTGCAGTACTTATCTGTAGAGAGTGCGCGGTGCGCATCTGGCTATGCGAATGTTAGTCGCTGGTTAAGTGACAATAAAAAGATCTCGATCTCTGGCTAAGAGTTGAGCAAAACGCCGCTGGTGAAGTGGTTATACGCAGTTGCTGGTTAAGCGACTAAGTCAAAACGTCTTAACGCTGTTACTGGCGATTTAGACAGAGGTGCTGAACCTAGGTTAACAATCATTATTGTTTGTACTAAGATTTATGTGATTATGCTGGTAGAGACATAAATGAGCATGGTCAGAACCTTATCGTGATACTGACGTGAATAGAAAAATCAAATTTAAAGTTAAAATCATGAAGGCAAAATAATTTGTTATCATTGAAATTGGTTTCTATGAATCTTTAATTTGGTCAGGAATAGCCGAGAGAACGGATTCACTGTCCAGATGTTTCCTCAGTTAACAAACACGTAGACGTGTAAGTCCATCAGAATGCCTGTATCGACGAGGCAATACCGGCCGAATAAATTGAGCTACTGTGGTTGCTTTTTTTCTTTGTTTACAGATGACTCACACGAGGACGTGTGATGAATCAGGATGGCCGTGTCGGAGAACGAGTAGTTTTCTTAAGTTTTAATTTGAATTCGTGTTTATTTCAATCGATTATTCGAAACGTCAAACTGTGCATCGAGAAACATGGCAGTTTGGGTGGAATCTGTGGACGGTGTATGCAAAAGAAGGCGCACTGATTATTTGTTGTTCGATGTGATTATTACGTCTTAGTTTACTTACAGCTTGAATTAATAATGTTGGTTTAGTTTTAGTCGATTCTGTAAGCAATATTAAATTAAATGTTACTAAAATGTGTGCGGGTAACACCGAATATAGTGGTAGGTGTCACCACAAGTTAAAGCGAGCAGCCGGTATAAAAGAGAGCGGCCGCACGAGTTGCGGGACTACTAACTTATTGGCTCTTAAACTAACTACCCACCGTTTCGTATTGAAGTAAAATAGAATCAACAGATCAGTTTAGTACGGGCATTGTACGAGGAAGGACAAGCTGTAAATAAGCTAAGTACATAGTCTTCTTAATTATTGTAATTGACTATTAAACGTTGTAACTAATAAGTTAAGATGTAACTTTCAAAAGAGTGGCCATGAGTTTCTTTGCCAGTTTCTTCTCATAAGGCTCTACGCATTTTGGAAACTGGAGGTTATGGGTCGACACGGACGTTCAGTGGATTTTGGTGTTCTCACCTAATTCACTTTGACAGTGTTGTGCCGATCTATGATTTTAACTGTAGCTTCATTGATTCAATAAACTATTGGAATTCTATATTGTCTTTGGCTGTGCAAATAAACCCTACCTACCAACGTGTGTAATAAAGATTGATTACTAGACTAGACTTGATTAAGAGCGATTTCTATTGCTTTAAATCATGAGTGCCACTTGACAAAATATCCAAGTGACGTCGGCGAAACTGACGTCACCGTTTCTCAATAACCGCTTCGACCGATCGCCCCACACTGTGACTCCGACATATATTATAAGTCAACCTAAATTGAAAAAGGGTTTTGTTCTGACTTTGTCCATTGTTCGATCCAAAATCATCAATTTGGTATCGTAGGATAAACTATAATGTTGCAATGGCAACAATAGATTGTCTTTGGCAAAATGACAGTTTTCAAAGTGAAAAATGACTCGGATAGAATTTGCTAGAATCAGGTATGTCGGAATAACTATCTACGCGTAGGAACGTGTATTTGAGGCCGGGCCCACTTTGAATTGATAAATCCTCCGCTTTGGGAGTGGATTAACAGTTTGTTACCCGCCGGGACCTTAATTATTTACCGAATGTTTGTTGTAGTCGTGTCGTTATTGTACACGGAATGTATTTATCGAGTGACCCTCGTGTTTCGGACGGAATGGTCGGCGCCATAATATTTTTATAAAACTTCAGCGTGTTTGTTATTGAAACCGTTGTTGTGAGCTAATTAATACATGAAACGAACTAGCCGCCCAGGACCGCCCTCGTAGAATCGCAAAGTGATTAGTTTTCAGGCGAGTAGACGGATCCGCAAATCCACCCAAACTTCGTTTGTAACTTTATTTGTAACCGGAACCTGGTGGAATTGTGCAAGGATCTACGCAGTGGACTTCGTTACAGCGGGTCCCCTAACCGCTTCGGATGTCGACGCAGCGTACACCAGGTTAGTGAGAAGAAAATTGTATTTAAAGGGTGTTAGCGCCCGGTAATTTGAATTCTTTCACCAGAAGGATAGTTCTTCGATTGTCTAGCTTTTATCTAATGGGCCCGTACAAGCTATGATAAGGATTACTTACTCCAAGTAACGAAGCCCTGGTGAAAGGAATTAAACATTCATATATTGTTCTTGGATAATAATTGTTTTAGTTACAGTTCATAAAGATAGACACTTATTTGCAACTTCATATATTTCTTACTAACTTTTTCCTTTAGCTCCGCCAGCGTGTATCCGCGACGGCACGAGATGAAAAGAAGCTTATATCCTTCCTCATGAATCAAAGTTTCTTCATGCTTGATCTTATTAGAATCGCTTTGGTGGTTTAGACGTGAAAGCGTAACATATCGATAGATAGAATGACTTTTGCGTTAATCCTACTTCCTTCTTACTTATTAATACTTATCACACTAATATAGAAAGGCGAAAGTTTGTGAGTGTGTATGTTTGTTACTTCTTCACGCACAAACTACTGAACGGATTCGGATGAAACTTAACAATAATTTAGCTAATACATCAGAATAACACATAGGCTACTATTTTGCCACGATAACCGACATACACGCGGGCGGAGACGCGGGCAACAACTAGTACTAAAAGGAGGGAAAAATTGTCTTTTGTTTCACACACACACACACTCTAAAGTATTTTACCCATATTCTATTAGATACCTTAGGACAAGCAACGGCCGACGACATAATTCGTCGCCAGATCCTCTCCATGGTGCCATACTTCTTGGCTTCTGACGGCAGCTGGCGGGATATATCCTCCGACCCGAAGATCGGTTCCAAGTACATCCATTCTCTGAAAATGTTAGCACGACTTGTTGAGCTGTCCATTACGATCAGAAGTAGATATGTATAGAAACTGTCAGAAGGTACTACTTACTTCTGGCACTCGATCCATTCCTCGACAACTTTTTGGGTGAGATGTAGTTTGTCGTCCCACTCTTGAATGCGCAGTTCAAAGGCTGCCTTGAACGGACTGAACCCTAACTGTTGAGTGCCCAGGAGATGCTCATCCAACAACTGCAATGTCTCGTCAGCTATCTTCATAATGTGCGTTCCTAACAAAAACGTCGTTTAATTTAGCTACTAATTGTTTTAAGCTGTAAAACACGTCAAATATCTTACGACAAATATTTGAATTCTTATATTCTATTGACTCATAACCAAATCTCATTATCAATCTCTATTGCTGCTTATAAGTGATGCATGCATCAGTACATAGGGATATTTCATAACACCAATGGATTACCTTCTGTCTTCATCTATGTTAAGGAATTCTCTGGTAAATTAAGTTAGTAGGTAGACCAGAAAAGTGAACTTTTTGTCATTCCATACTTAATCGTTTTAATAGTATTTCGTTTTAATTTGCAGTAACCTCAATCTGCAGTCAAACGAACGTTATTATACTCATAGTGGTTGCGTAGACTTTTATTACCCTCCATTTCTAGAGCGACCAATGGCTTTCCACTACCATTATCACTAGGCATAATATTGACGTATATTCATTTATTATATTAAATCGTGAACTGTCTTACAATTCATAATAGATCGAATGTAGTTTTTATTAAAAACAATAGAAGACGTTTTTGATGTGGCATATTTTTTAACTAGCTGTTGCCCGCGGCTCCGCCCGCGTATATATCGGTGATTGCGGCAAATAGTAGCCTATGTGTTATTCTCCTGTATAAGCTATATTACTCTAAAGTTTCTTCCAAATCCATTCAGTAGTTTTTGGGTGAAAGAGTAACAAACTTTTGTATTTAGAATATTAGTTGGAAGTTTCAGACCCTATGGTTACTAAACCGGTGAGTAAAATATTCACATTTTTAGAGAGAAATATCGCAATTTACAGTTGTTTTTTTTTTTCTTTTTTATTTATGGCCTGCCACCATGACTCGACTCCGCCTGGTGGAAAGCATAAGCAGAATCCAAGAGTGATGATCACCATACTCATTGCGAATACAGACAATGCAACAATGCAGCATGGCGACCCACACTGCATTATTGGGCCTCCGACCTCGCACTCACCAACAAAACGTGACAGCATGAACGCTGTCATTTTACGTTGATTTTTATGCGAGGGTAGTACCGCCCCGGTCGAGCCGGCCCGTTCGTGCTGAAATCTGCATGGCTCTACTACCTGGGCATTTACGATAACTAATCTTATAGAGGTTGTGAACGGGAGAACTGTCTGAGCTCACTTATTTAATTAATTGTGTCGGGTCGTAGTGAGCCACAAATCATTTTACTACAGTACATCCCGGTAAACAACATTTAAAGACTTATTATTTTCTGCGTAAACAAAAAGATTTCTTGCTCTCGACACACGCGAAC
Organism: Spilosoma lubricipeda; assembly: GCA_905220595.1. Lineage (NCBI taxonomy): Eukaryota > Metazoa > Arthropoda > Insecta > Lepidoptera > Erebidae > Spilosoma > Spilosoma lubricipeda. The sequence goes on from HG992294.1 coordinate 3,815,999, forward strand.
AACCTACGTAGAGCTGCCCGTGGGAGAAGCAGGGGGTACCCAAGTGGATACCGGCTACTTTTAGAGTTTGCCCCTGACTTTTATTTATTGTAATGGAGAAAGCTATCTTCAGAGGAAATTGCAAGCGCTTAAATTGGAATGGCAAGTTAGTGGGTATTATGGGGATCCTAGGTATCAATACCGTCTCTCCCGATGCCCCTCCGGTGAGGATGGTGGCCTGTACAATATGCCGTCTCAGCTCTGTGACGCGTAACCTGGTGCCGTTACACAATCTGGGCGCGTCCAGGTTACGCATTAGTATGACAGGCACACCAAGCTTGAGCTCTAATTTGTGAGAGGGCACTCCTGACAGTTCAAGGGAATTTAAAAATTCTGCAGGGTATGTAGAAGCGTCGTCAGTTGTCAAGACGGTGTCTATTGACATATAGGTTCTCACCTCACCTGGAACTTGCTCCAATATTTTTTTATTAATTTTGCCCACCAACTCGTTTGTAGGAGCCATGATAATTCTTTCGCACAACCACTCCACGTTAGCCAAGTTGTGTTCTAAGTTCGGAAATACCTTATTAATAAGGTTATCTTCCGAACTTACAACATTGCTAAATCGGCTATCAAAAGTTATTTGACTGTTAGCGTCCGTCGACATGCGACCTTCGCCGACCTCGAGAAGTGTTTGTGCGAATAGTCCAGACTCCTGATCATTGAAGAGCTGGACTCTCATATTGGTCTTCAGTTGTAACCGCTCAACCTTACTCCACAACGGTGAAGCCTTGAGGCACGCGTTCATCTCGTCTGCCGCAGTACCCCGCTCGATAACTGGTAGCGTCTGCCGGAAATCTCCTGCAAGCAAGACGACTACTCCACCCATCAACATTCGATTGCCCCGAATATCTTGCAAGCTGCGATCCAATGCTTCAATCGCTCGCTTATGTGACATCGTGCATTCGTCCCACACAATCAGTTTGCACCATTGCATTAGAGCACCGCGGCTACTGCTTTTGCTGATGTTGCAAATGGGCATTTGTTCAGTTGCAAGGTTTAGCGGGAGTTTGAACACTGAATGTGCGGTTTTGCCACCACTTAGCAATGTTGCGGCTATTCCGGAGGACGCAACAGCCAGTGCGATTACTTTATCTTTGCGCAACTGTGCTAGCAGCAAGTTCAGTAACAATGTTTTGCCGGTGCCCCCTGGAGCGTCCAAGAAAAAAAGACCCCCTTTTCCGCTAGCTATGCGGTTTGTTATGAGGTTGAAAATTTCCCTTTGTTCTGGTAGTAACAGAGGCTCTATTTGGGCGACTTCAGCCCTTAAGGCAATAGTATCATAGCCCAGCTCTCTGGCTAAATCAGTAAAAAGCTCTCCTGTTCTTTGTGGAGTAGGCAAATTGAAATCGGACAGCAGTTTCCCGACCATTGTAAAAATTTTGTCCTCAATAAGTTTCAGTGCTTCGTTAAAAACTAAGTCATCGTTGGCTTGTGCAGTTCCTCGATATCGGCGAGCAATATCTTCTGATAAAGCATTTTTATACTTGACCCATAACTGTCGAGGGTTGGAGAGTCCACAGATGCTTACCATAATTGCAAAGAGATCTCTTAACGTAGTCGCTGACCGGCACAATATAGCGTCCTCCATCGTTGCGTCCCAGTGGCCGTCGTCTTCCAGCAATCCCATCGCCTCACACGCTTCTCGGAAAGTGGCCTTTTCTTGCCCATCGACGGTTTTGAGGACCTGAAAACTGGTGGGGCCTCGGAGTCTAGTGAGCAGCAACCGTACACAATAACATTCAAATTGTGTTATGTGTACGGTATACACTCTGCCTAGAGCATCTGAGGCCTTCACACCAGGCCATCCTTCGACGGGTGCGCCTTGCACGCGTCGTTTCCATTCTTTCCGCGACGCATTCCACGTATAATACCTTGGCACTTCTATGTACAACAACGTCCGGGCAAACTCGTCAGCTTGGCACAGGCGGAAAAATGCGGTGAGGGTGGTATTAGGCGGTGTTGCAACTCGGTCTCTCAGATTTTCCTCCGTAAAATACATGCGTTCACCGTTTGGTAGGTGCACAGCAAGATGGGTCACTGTTGGGTGCCTTTGGTGCAATGGTAAACCAAGTATTCTCCATGCCGCTTCATTAGTACTTACATATCGGCCCGCCCGAAACATCTGCACCTCATTCTTTGGGTCGATCATAACGTTACCCTGCTGCCTCACGATGAAAATAGCCTGGTCGTTGCCCTTATTTATGTATTTACAAATATATTTGATGGCCTGGACCGAGCTGCAAAATTCCACATTTATGTGGGCCTCAAAAATTTTACAAAGCAGTGGTGAATATGGAACTACCCAGCTATTGTCCACGGACATGTTTTGTGCGTTGCCTCTGAAGTTAATATTGACCGTACGCCCGCCATCCTCGGGCGCTCTACGTCTATATAACGGGTAACCATTTTCATTGGTTTGTGTAACTTTTATAAGCGCGCGAGGATATTTTTTTGTACATTTCCCATCCTTCATGCAAGGAGACGTACGATTCAGTACTCCGCATGGCCCGTGGATCATGCTTTTAGTAACAGTGTCATACAACTTTTTGTCTTCATTGGGGTCGGGCAACTCTGCAGAAACAACATCGTCAATTTGGCTGGGACGCAATTTCTCTTTTAGCCAAAGTAATAAATGTACATGCGGCAGTCCGCGCTTTTGCCACTCAATAGAATACATAAAACACTGCATCTCACCGAACACCTGCCCTTTGGTAAGGAGGGCCACCAATTTTTGTACCTTTATATGAAAGACTCTAGCGATAATGTCGTGTCGGTCAGTTGGTTTTTGTCCCGACATCAATTCCTCTTTTATTTCGGGCCAGGCTGGATTACACGTCATTGTAAGAAATAGGTCCGGCCGCCCATAATTCCGGACATATGAAAATGCGTCTTGAGTATACTCATGGAGATAACGGGGACTGTTTACGAACGACGACGGGAGGATCACCATTCTACCCAAATCGTTTGGGTTGACATTGCCGTCGTTAGCAATGGCGTCTTGGAGGTGTATGAAGCTCTCGGCACGCAACTTGCTCTGATTTAGAGCTATGTAGCGTAGGCGCTCACTCTCCATCTTTACGTACATATCCACCAAGAATTGTGAAAGTAGTGTCCTACAGCGCAATAATAAATTAAAATTATTTTCACGAACCATTACATGGAAAACGTAAAAGTCCATGCAAGTGACTTTTTTAATTGAGTTGGTTTGAGGGATATTAAAGTGATATCCTTCTTGCCCTTTCCAATAAATTATTGGATACTGTAGAGCATCATAATATCGGTGCGTGTCTGCAATTCTGGTGAGGGAGTCATCATACTTCCGCAGGACAATGTCTCTCGGGGCGGTAGGGTCGGCGCCCGAAATCACGGCCGCCACCTCGGCGGCTGCCGGCGCGTTGTAGCGGCGCGGGTGCTGCCCGCTCGGCACGCGCTCTGCGTGAATGACTACCTTGCAACTATCATTGGGCATATTCTCTAGGGCATACTTAAATTCATGGACCAAGATATTGTGGTTGTGTAGGACTTGTTGAATTTTAAGTACAGTTGCTCGCTCTACGTCCTGAATGATTTGACACCGTCTGTCAGTCTCCGTCTCATCATTTCCCATAAAATAGACCTGTAAAAATTGGTGCTGTTTATTAAGTGGCGGCAACAGTGACCCTATTTTGTGATGTACTTGGCCTTGCACCGTAAATGTAGAGGAAAATCCAGGCAATGCGAGGATTTTGTCGGCCCCGAAAGAAGTCATATGAAAACATGAATTGTATTTTTTTATACGGGCAAGGAACCGCCGAGATTCATTTGTTTCGCCTGTAAATAACGATTTTAAGGGATCCACAGGCTCTTCTAAAGTAGGAATGGCTACTTTGCCCCCAGAGCAACACATTCCCGCTCTTTCTTCCTTCCATTTTAATGCGCTACAATAGCGACACACATTTTCCATACGGTTAATTTTGATGAGCCTGTGGTTACTGTAATCTAATGTCGCGTCATATTCAAAAGCACATTTTTCAAATATCCCCCAAGAGTTTCTAGTAAATATTTGACGGCGCTCTGCTTGACGCTGAGCAACTGCGAGCCGGCGAGCATTTGACTCCTCTGCTGTCTCAGAAGCACGCTGATTAGCCATTAGCTGGACATGCTCTCGCCGTCGAGAAGCTGCTTCTTCAGGTATTTCAGCGGCACGTTGAGAGGCCATACGGTCTGCGTTTTCTTGGCGCCGAGTAGCTGCTTCCTCAGGAGTCTCTGATGAACGCTGAGTGGCTATGCGGATAGCATTTTCCAGACGTCTAGCATAAGCTTGCGCACAATTTTCTCCAGCTCTGACTTCTGCCTGACGTGCTGCTTGCTCACGTCTACGCTGTTCAGCATGAACATCTGATTCTTGCTGCCTAGCAGTATTCATAGCTCTAGCTCTTTGAGAGCTTTGTGAAAGATTAGATTTGCGTTTGCGAGTCATCTAAGTAGCTATAGACTATAGAATTTTCAACAAAAACAATTAAACTACACTTTATGATAAAAAATTAAACAAAGAAACTAAAGTAGTAAACACAAAAGCAATAATAACAAAACTTAGAAATTATTTGTTTACTAATCGAAACTTATTTAGAATTGTTAAACTTATCTAGCTATCTGAATTATAAATAGTTATAGATTAAAGAATTTACATCAAAAATATTAAACTGTCCGGTGAAAAACCTTTCTTAAACTAAGTACTAAAAACGAAAGCAATAATAATAATGATAAAATAATGATATTAACTCTTATTAATTGTAACTATTTTTTTCAAATAATTCGACAAAGACACCAACTAACTAATAAACAATAGAATAGAATCGGAAATTAATTGAGTATCGATTTTATTTTATATATCGAAGAAGACGATAAAGATACGAATACGAATTAACAATTGAACGACAGGACAGTATCGGAAATTCAAACCCATATAATTCGAGTCCATATATGAGAGTGAAAAAAGTAAAGAGGGTCATTAATCAGCGGAGAATCTTAACACCGCAATTTTATAATGACGTCATTTGCACAACGCCATCTATTGAGAAACACTTAGACTTTATCGCGTATGCGCTTCACTCAATTTTGGTCCATCATCTATGATATTTCAAAGTTATAGACACATTTTACTGATGCAAAGTACAAATATTATCTAAATTAAGTATTATTTTTTTGAATATTATATCTAAATTAAGTATTTATTGATGAAATAATTCAATTTTGTAAGAAGCAGCGACACATCGTCAATGAGTCCACTTAAAAACTCCCTAGAATTTTTTAAAACATAAAATCAGTTCTTGTGGCTAAGCCGCAATATGTAGATATAGTGTGTCCTAGTTTTATTGTAGATATTTTAAAGTTCTATAATGCCTTAAAACATTATAGGGCTTTATTTATAACTATTTACGCAGCGTTCATATATATATGTAGTCCATGGTATGATTAGGGATACTTGAGAGAATAATGCACTTGGACGTGTTTCTAATGACATGTTTTAACGTATATTAAAATGATATGCAGTTATTTAAAAATACATGATTATAAATGACCACAGTGGCACAGCAATAATTAATCCTATCAAACGCTGCCATCAACAATTTGGCAGGCGCTTGAACATATATATAAATATAAAAAGTAGTAAATATATAAGTATATAAAGTAGCCTATGTGTTATTCTGATGTATAAGCTATATTACTGTAAAGTTTCATTCAAATCCGTTCAGTAGTTTTTGCGTGAAGAAGTAACAAACATACACACTCACAAACTTTCGGCTTTATATATTAGTGTGAAGTGTGATAGAATAGGGGGCAAAGGAGCAGACGTATCGCATGATGGTAAGCGATATCCGCCGCCAATGGCCTTTGGGGTATGGGCCTCCGGTATCCTCACTCACTCTATTATGAGAATAAGCGAAAATTTGGAGTACCAGTATTTTTGTAAGGAGTCAATTCGAAATTCTTGTTGGCCCATTCGCTTATCATTTTATCGAGGGACTGTTCGATGACGTATTCCTTAGTAGCGAGTTCACCAATCTCGGCGATCATTTCCCCATGTTCTGCTACGCCTTGCTTTATACACATTTGGAAGGTCTGCTTGTCGTTCATTGTTACCGTTATACCTGAAATGAAACGCAATGGTCAATGGCAGTATGAACCTGAAACCATAAAAGAAGAAACATTACTTTATTCTTCATAGATTTATCGGTCGGCTAGAAAATACAACAGTTTTGTTTGAGGCCATCTTATGGTGTCTATACCTCCGTATATTTTTTCAACAATAATACGAATTAGTGGTCCCCCAGTAGTCGAAATTGGGCCATAAATCATTTCAGTTTTATTTTTTTTCATTCATTCCTCATTTGCATGATTTTCGACAAAAGGGGTGCAAACTTTTCACTTCACGTATATTAATGTATTGATAATGTAAATACTATTTATTAATAAAAAAAACTCAATTCCTAATAAACACGTGATATCACTGAGGCCACGTGCTGGTGGCGCGGGGGTGATGGTAAATATTTTATAATGCAAAAGTAGTCTCACGATAAAATATGCAGTTTCCATGCGAGTGAGTTTTGTGAAATTGTGATAATTCTCAAATCTTAATCTTAAAGTTCAAAAAAGAAAAAGTAACCTTCGGCAGGCTTTTATAGCTTAAGTCTTGTTGCATTAATTATTATCTATAGTTTAAATTAAAGTTATTTATGACTATTTTGATTTGTTTCAAACAAAACTAGGTTTGTAATAATAAACCACTATTCTGCCGTTCTTTATGTACATAGCTTTATTTTTCCTTACCCACACTCGATAAATGTCTCTTACCAGATTTCTCCATAAACTCATTCCAGTGTCTCTCCTTCATGCCGGGGTTCCTCACAGCTTGAATAATTGGAATCATGGGTCTGAACTCATCTATAGCATCCTAATGCAAAATAAAAGGTTAACTAATTATAAATTATAAGTAATAAAGAATAATAAATAATTAAATATAAATAATAATAATATATACATATATAAGATTACTTAAGTCGATAGAAGTCGGTAGATACAGCAAGAACATACTCACCCTGATAACATTAGCGACGTACTGGACTTTGGGCAAATCCGCAAATGTGCGTATACATTTGATGATAGTCTTGTAATAATCATTCGTTAACGGCTCTATTGAGTCAGCATCCACGTATATTAATGGGTTGTCTAGCCATATCTCGCGAGACTTCAGGAAGTCTACAAAATATATTTTTATTATATTGGGAACAAAATTAGATGGCTCATCTGATTGTAACCGAATACTGATACTCATAGACATCTATTCAAGTGTTGCCAAGAATAAGAAAGGGATAGTCTGATCAGTTTGAACTCCGGTAGCCTTACTCACTCACAAAGTAACAGAACCAGATGGAATGTCTCATAAAAAAATCCAGTATTTCAAGGCAAATAAGTACATTTATGATACTGACAGGAGAGTAGTTTTCTCTACTCAAGAAGCTGCACGGTACAGCTAACACAAGATGGATTTGGAAGCCAGTAAACCACCCCTTCTCATATTTCTTCACAATTAAAACAACTCCCAATTTTGTATTTGCTCTACATTTTACACGCGAATATTATTTTCGTAATTCTAGAGTTACAATGTGTCCTCCGTTCATGAGTGTAAAGTTCAAATAATATTACGGCTAAGTTTACCTGAAGCCGTAACCCATAGGTTTCTGTAAGGTTCAAACTCTTTAACCAGTTTGTTGAGGTCGGTAAAAGGGACAATGGGTTGTCCAAATAGCTTTTGGCGCGCGTTGAGGACTCGTCCCCATTCCTGGGACTCTTTCATGGCTTTCCACGATTTCTTTATGTCGTTGGCTATTTCATGCACCTGTAGATCGACAATGATAATCATATCGAGGATGGATTAAATACATGAAGTTTCTCACCCGTATTCATTCTTTGGGTGTCGTAAGTAACTAAGGGAGCAAACGACGTATTTTAAGAACAACGCAAAAAAGAAAAAAACCGGCAACAGACCCTACATCAATCCGTCTTTCTCAAAAACTTCCTTTCTAAGAACAGGCCTATGGTGAGAATGAAGAACGATAAACCGCTAAAAGTCAATGAACTGAGGACATTCCCATTTTTGTTCCAAGAAGTAGGGATGTTAACTTTACCTTGTAGAAGTCGTTCTGCAAGCTGAGAGTCATGCATTGTTGAGTGAACAAATCTATTTTGTCGTACAGAACTTGTTCATCCTGTTGGTGCAGCTTCCAAAACTTCTCCTGTTCTTCTTCCAGAAGTAAGGTAGTGGCTTCCACCTATTAACATGTAAAATAGTTTCAAATGGTGGAAGCGAAATAGTTTGGTCGTAGTACTTGGGACCGAATGTTCGCTAACCAACCCGGACGATACCCTTGACAATCGGAACTTCTTGATTGACAGTTTCATCAACGGTGGGGGCTAAACCGTTGGGGCTAATAACTTAAAATGTTGGTTGCTGATGCTTTTTAAAATATAAACACTTTTTTTATGGTACAAGTGACAAACGAGCATACGTATCGTCTGATGGTAAGCGATTATTTATTTATTTATTATTTTTATAAACTTTATGCACTAAATTTGTACATCGGCGGACTTAATGCCCAGGGCATTCTCTTCCAGTCAACCTTCGGGTGGTGTAGAAATGTTGTGAGGTAGGTGCACAGGTTTAAAATTACTCGTAAACACAATACATCAAAAATTACAAGTATAAACATACATATATATGTACAGACAAATATACATACATACACTTACATACATACATATCACATCTATACACCATGAACACCGAAATAAGAGGTGTGCTATGGATGAGATAGTTCTACCAGTTCATTTAGAAGGAGTTCGTGTACTTTCTTTTTGAAAGTAAAACGGGTTGTGGATTTCCTGATTTCGAGCGGGAGCGCATTCCAGAGCAGTACCGCTTGAACAAAGAACGAGCTGTTCATGAAGTCGGAGTTGTGGGAGGGACAAGAGAGAAGCAGATTATTAACTGAGCGAAGATTTCTATCGTGGTTAGAGCATAGGTACCGAAGGTACGGAGTAAGGTAAGTAGGTGGAGATTGTGAATTAAGAAATGAAAATAGTGAAGTTAGCGCACGCTGATTGCGCCGTAGGCGAATAGGCAACCATTTTAACTGGGTACGCAAAGCAGACACATGGTCATACTTCCGAAGATTAAAAATAAATCGAATGCAGTTATTGAGAAGGCGGTCTAGTTTATTAAGGAGGTCTGCATTCAGGTCGAAGTAACATACATCACCATAGTCGATTATTGGTATTATTAAGGTCTGCATAAGTGTAATTTTAGTTTTTGGAGGCAAGAAATTCTTGAGACGATACAACAATCGCATGTTACATGTTACTTTCTGGCTCACACTACACGATTACCGCCGCCCATGGACACCCGCAATACCAGAGGCGTCACAAGTGCGTTGCCAACCTTTTGGGGATGGGGTAAGGGATGTAGGGAGGGTATGGGCCTCCGATATCCTCACTCACTCGGTGAGACACAGCGCAAGCGCTATTTCGCTCCGGTTTTCCGTGAGGCCGTGGTATCACTCCGGTCGAGACGGCCCATTCATGCCGAAGCGTGGCTCTCCCACGTAAGAGCACCAACACAACACAGAACACCAACTAAGAAAGGTTTTTTGACAACACCAAATTCACTCCTAAGTGGTTTTAAAAAGGATAAACGGTTGTATCAAAATTTGCATACACATGATAATTTCGCATTGAACATGACAATAGATATTGCTAATAGATGAGACAGTTACTAAAGTATGTCTTTCTTTTTTAATTACCTTTCAACTTATGTATGGTATACCGTAAACAAAATCTGACCTGTTTGTGAATCTTTAACGGCCAGCCTATAGCTTCCCATAGTGCCTTGAAATCATCGTTGTCCAATGCATAGAAAAACACTTCGAGTACTTCATAGTTCTGCAAAAAACAATAAATAAATATTTTCGGACATGTAACACACAACGCTATCTAGTCCCAAACTAAGCAGAACTTGTATTATGGGTGGGTACTAGGCAACTGTTATTAATCATCTAGACTGTACTGCGTACATCTGTGATGAGAAAAATAAAAATTATTATTATTATTAATACACATATTCTTTTTTTGTAAATACATACATAACTATACATAGAAAACATCCAAACTCCGAAACCAATATTTGCAGATCATACAAACCTTTATGGTCCGACCCAGGAATCGAACCCGATACCTTAAGCACAGCACTCGCGTTCGCTACCACTGCGCCAACAAGGCAGTCACATACAGCATAGTACTGCAGTTGTTATTTTAAAATTATTGCCATTTTATTAAAAAATATGATTCTGTTTTGTGTGTGTGTGTGTGTGTGTGTGTGTGTGTGTGTGTGCGTGTGCGTGTGTGGATGTGTGCCTGTTTGTATAAGTATTTGATAGTATAGGGTATGATTATGTATGTTTTATTCGTCAGCAAATTGTAACGACTTACTGTGTGTACTTTCTTCATAACGTCGTCTTGCGTCTTCAGTGCAAACGGTATTGACTCCATCCACTCTCTGATCTCAAAGACGTGCTCTATAGTATGAGGTTTCTCTCCTAACTTGCGCATAATAGTCTTGTAAGCCTCTATGACATCATCGACGACAATACGTTCCTCCTCACACCACATCACAAGCAAAGCCTTCATTATATCAGACCGTTTTGTTATAAGTTGTTGCTGTAGTACAATAAAAGAGCCATTGAAATTCATGAGCAAATTTGAAACGATAAAATGAAATTAAAAAAACAGTAAAAATTAAAACCTAACTACGCCAAAAACGACGCTGAAAAAGCATGAAACAAGTTTCAAAAGCCGGCGGCAAGGCTGACGTCACCCTTTTTAAAACCACCCAGCGCTTCACGCTAAAATAAAATTGGAGTGTCTGTTTGTAATATGAAAATAACCGCTTTTTAATAAATGCATATGTATGTATATACGGTACATGTACCGAAACAACATTTCTTTCAATTTTTGTGTCTGTCTGTTTGTCGTCTGTCTGTCTGTTAGTTCCGGGTAATCTCTGGAACGGTTGGACCGATTTTAACGGGAGTTTTACTGACAGATAGCTGATGATCTAAGAAGTAACTTAGGCTACTTATTTTTAGACTAGCTTTGTCCCGCGGCACGACAATAACCGCTGATAACACCGCGCGGTTCAGCTAGTATATAATAATTATGATTATTTTTTTACATGTTATGGAGGATTTGGATTTATGTTATGGAGCTATGATATTTTGATGAAGCAGGAGTTACTCTAATCAATAAACCAAAGTAAAAAGTTAAAACGAAAAATAACCGACTTCAAGAATTGGACTAAATTGAAATGGGACCACACGGGAAATACCAGCTTTCAAATAAAAGAAAAGAATAATCAAAATCGGTTCACCCAGTCGAAAGTTCTGAGGTAACAAACAAAAAAAATACAAGTGATTTGAGAACCTCTTCCTTTCTTAGTAGGAGTAGTAGGAGTGGGGAGATCACCACTTATATCTATGCTGTCAGACGAGAATATGAATCTCATCTATTTAATACGTGAAGCAATAATGTTGGACCCCTTTTTACGAATTATGTTAACAATGTTGCAGAAGCTTCAGTAGGCCGCCATAGTGTGCGTCGCCATGTTGCATTGTTTGCCATCGCAATGAGTGTCTTGACCACCACTCTTGGATTCTACTTATGCTTTCCATCAGGCAGAGTAATCATTTTTGCAGGGCTATACATAAAAAAACGAAGAAGTATTAAAACATTTCACAGTCAAGGTTTTTATAGAGGAGGAGTGCAGAAAGCAAAATTAAACGATGGTCGAATTTTGACCCATGCGTTATTACTAGATTGATTTAATATACAAAGTGAAGTATAATAAAATACCTTAAGTGAGTCAACATTGATTGCAAAAGGTCCGATATTAATATATTGAGGTAAGCGCTCAATAAGTAGCTGCTTGGCGTCATAGTGTGCCTGAATCTCTGCTTGAGTCTCTGTGTGAGAGTGCTTTTCTTCACGGAAATTCCTGAACCAAGTGTTAAATTTAATTGGGTATATCCACTCTGGATCTGGTAACCTCAACAATTGATTAAGGGAACAATTTTGTTATTTAAAACGGCAGAATAATGGAAAACAATAAAATTCATTGTTCTAAACAGAAAAATTAATGGGGAATATGCATGTTTTTTTTATTTTCTTAATCTGATCATTTACATCCCTATAACATAGAAAAAAATATAAATAGGCTTACAAATAGTCAAACTAATTTTTAAAGAGAAATTTAATACAGTGACTAAATTGGAGCTATTCAAACGCCTCTATTTTGCGCGCGTTTTGACCTACTAACTATACCACTCTTGCCAGAGTTGGTATAGGGTTTTTTGCTTCAAGTGTTTCTTCTTTTTACTTAGTCCTCTTAAGACACCCATGGGATGAATAGGAGTGATGACACTTTGTGTACAAACCGTCACCACACGGATAAACATTCAAATACCATAATTATTCTTATAAACATCCTGTTAAAGAAAACTTAAAAGCAACATCCTGTTTCTTTCAGGTGTGGAATACCCTTTTGAAAATGATTTGCTATTCTAATCCCACCTAGACAGAGATAAAATATATTTCTATTGTATTATGGTAACCAGACTACTGTGGTTAAGGATTATGCATATTTAAGGATGTATGTTCACTGCTGGACGTTACATCCCTTGACATACTTACAAATTGTTAGAAAGGAAAATGGAAATTTCACATAAATTACACCGAACAACTGTACTCAGCACCCTATTATGTGCTAGGTAGAAATCGAATTTATCATTTCGGCCATTGCAGTTAGGGTCACTAACTATGTGACTAACAGGCCCGTTATAAGATAAAATTGAGAATGAAAAAAAACACGTCGTAATTATGACGTAGAGAATATTTTATTACAGGCATCATGGGGCTCTCAAGAGGCTGTGTGCTTAGCTAGTAGAAGATTCTATAAAATGGTTAGAGAGAGGTTCTAGTATCTGTGCCACTTCTTTTTTTTATATTGGAGCTGCCAAAATAACTCTGTCCCGCTTGATGGAAAGCACAAGTAGAATCCAAGAGTGGTGGTCACCATCCTCTATGCGAACAAGGACAGTGCAGCATGGTGACCAGCACTATGGCGGCCTAGTGAGATGCTTTTTCACGCCCCGCTTAAAGGACCCGGGATCATAGTGGGACGGAAACATGTGCGCTGGTAGTGAGTTCCAGGTTTTAACCGCTCGGCACAGGAAGGAAGAACCGAATCGAAGAGTGCGAGAGCGTATGTCTTCCACTCTGAGGCAGTGACTTCTGGCATGTGTTGTCCTGTAGAGGAGGGAGAAGGGCGGACTAGTTGAAAGAGCTCTTCAGAACACTCCCCATGATAAAGGCGATAGAAGGCCGCCATAGAGGCGATATATCTACGCATCTGCAGAGGTTCAAGGGATTCGGTGGTTTCAGGTCTATCGACTTTGCGGATTGCTCGCCGCTGCAACCGGTCGAGAGCGTCTAATACTGCACGGCTCCGTCGCAAACGTGAGAACAGTACTCCACGTACGAGAGGACCTGGGTCTTTTTTCCTGTTTAGAACACCTAACTTCCGCAAGGCCGCCTTAGTGACGCTCCCAAGGTACTCGCGCGATTTGTGGTCGCGGCAGATATCCATGCCCAGGATATCGAGCCTGCCTTTGCCTGAGCCCCAATTGAGTGTTCTGAAAAATCGGAAGAGGAAGAAATCGAGACTTATTGTCAGAAAACGCGCACACCTGTGTTTCCATGGCGTTGAACTCAACCAGATTCTCGCAGCCCTATTGAGAAACGCTTCATTCACTTCAGTTCACACCGGTTCAGATCTATATTTGAGATTCGTCGAATAGCGGTTTCAGTGGTTCGCACTGTAGCCTGCCTGGTGTGGTTTCTTTGAAAATGAGGAGGTTACAGCAGATAGAGCCGTTGTAAGGTAATGTATCGATGTAGGTGAGTTAAATCGCAATCAAATTAAGTGTTTAACCAAATTAGACATGCTAAATTAATTAAAATGTGGTATGACTTACTCGACGTAGGATTCAATATTTAACCTGTAGATATCTCTGTACTCATCGTACTGTCGCAAGTAAGCCTTGAGTGGTATAACAGCTTTTCTATACGCTCTGAGGAGTCTCTCCCTGTATTCAGCCGCATTCGGTTCATTCAGACCTGGAGTGAATCAGAGCTAATTATTTTGTTTTCCAACTATAATATTGATTTGAACTAGTTGCTTGGTATTATTGGTAATATTTTCACAAAGCAAAGTTAACTTGCTTGATATATCTATGTAATGCTACATTTTACCACAAGTCACTACACTTTTAGTACTATGTCTAAATTTTATTTAATTAACAGACTGACAACTTCGATTATAATTCAACTCAATTTATTTATTTGCAGAAATCTATACTAATATATAAAGCTGAAGAGTTTGTTTGTTTGAACACGCTAATCTCAGGAACCGCTGGTCCGATTTGAAAAATTCTTTCGGTGTTGGATAGTCCATTTATCGAGAAAGGCTATAGGGTATATATCACCACGCTACTACTAATAGGAGCGGAGCAACAAAGAAGAATGTTTCAAAAACGAGGGAAATTTTCACGCTACGGGCAATATAAGGCGCAAACGAGGTTGCGTGGGTCGGCTAGTATAGGTATATAGAGATCACAATGATGTTATAATGTTAGTGTTCCATTTACATTCTACCATTATATGATAGTAAAACAAAGACTTTAGTCTTTAAAATACCTTTTCAATTTCTAATACGAGTGTACTATTGTTTGAAGATTATTTTTTCAAATCGATTCGTTCAGTATTTAATTTCAGGACACTCATTTTTACATTTAATGTTCCAATTTTAATCAAAGTTACAGAAATAAAAATTATACTAACATTACAAAGTTCAGAGTATAAACGCGATAGATCTACTTGCTTACCGATTGATGTGAGATACAGATCTTTGTTGAAAACTATGCCAGTCATGATCATAGGGTGTACTTGTTTTATTGAGTGACTCCGGTACATCATGTCACGAAAGAGCCGCTGAATCACAATCTACAACCAAACCAAAATCACAGCACTGCTTAATTACTTGTAAATTAAACTAATTTTACGTTTTAATTTAACGAATTTACCTCAAATTGTGCCGGATCTGTGGAATAATAAGGCCCGTCATCAGACATCAGAAGATGGAAATAGAACAGGGTGATAACAGAACGGAAAGGCGAGTTGATGAGGTCATTAGAATTCCACTCGAAGTCGTCTTCGCACTCATAAGTGCATAAGCATGGAGTCTCACACATATTCACGAACATCACCATAGACTGCTCGATACAATATCGGAGGGCGTACTGTGAACAGTATTAATAAGTAACGGTAACCTATAAATAACTAGTGTAAATAGTTTGTAAAAATAAGTTCAGTAGTGGCTAGTCTTCGCAGATAATGTGCCAATTGCTTACAGATTCGACCAGGGCGGTACTACCCTCTCCCAGAAGACCAACCTAAAATGAAAGCATTCGTGCTGCTGTGTTTGGTTGGTGAGTGCGAGGCTGGAGGCTAATAGTGTGGTTCACCATGTTGAACTGATTGTTTTTGACTGTCTCGGTGGCGCAGTGGCAACGTATAGCGTAGCAACAACTGTGCTTGAGGTCTCGGGTTCGATTCCTGGGCTAGTTCAAATTTTTGTATGATCTGCAAATATTTGTTTCGGAATTTGGGTGTTTTCTATAGAAAACACCAAATGTATACATAGTATATACCTATGCATTTACAAAATAAAATGTATTTGTATCAGTTTTCTACTAAGCTCTGCTTAGTTTGAAACGAGATGGCGTTTTGTGTTGGATGTACGAAATATTTATTTATTTACTGTCTGCATTCGCAATGAGTATGGTTACTACCACTCTTGGATTCCGCTCATGCTTTCCATCAGGTAGAGCAGAGTCAATATGGCAAACCCATACAAAAAAAAATGCCCCATTATTTTAAAATTGTGTATGCTTAACGACATATATCGAAGAACTCCACATTCCATTCGTTTAGCCGAGCACTAGGCCGACACCACTTTAGAGTTTTGCTATCGATACGATAAGAATCTTTGTTTCTCGATTGATTAATAAACATAGGTATTTTATATCATGGATTAATAGACTTATGTGATGGAGTTCAAAATTCTTCCATGTAAGTAATGTACATTAGTTTGCCCATAAAACTAAGTTTCCGAACAAGGTTTGTTTAAATGTAAATACGACATAAACATGCTAGGAACACCACCTATGTTCCCTTCGCGCTCTAACACCCTACTGTTACGATAAATCTGCCATCATGCTGATGATAATAAGATAATAGTATTAGTTTATTTCCTCGCCACGATACATTTTTCAAAGTTACAGCTTAAACATAAATATGATAAGGTTTCATTCTGTGGGAAACTGGTGCCTAAACTGGGCTTACAGCCTGTACCAGGATCCCCTCCGTTAATGTTTACATTCACTTTATATTAGTTTCGATGATCGGTTGTGGTCGAAAAATTCTAGAGTATTAAGAAGTATCTATATAAGTAGATAAGTGTGTGGGTGGATGTGTTTTGTGGGTGTGTGTGTGTGCATTAGAAGCTGTCTTCTAATGCACACACACATATGTAGGATATTCGTGACCGGCACTACATCTACGCCAAGACGATGTATGATGTTCCCTAGCTTAGAACTACAAGTAACATCAAGCACATACTTGCATACGAAATCGAACAAGTTGCATAAATCTTGAAATCTTGCTGACACTATAATACTGCCACTGCTTTTCGTATATGTTGAACCATCTGCCATAAAATCAGAAACTTTAACACGTATGTGTACGTTGTGCCAAAATATCATTATTTACAAAAAACAGAATTGCATGCAGGATTGACAGTGAGGGTATTTCTCAAGTAACTCATTATTTAGTTGACCGAAGTCAACTAAATAATGAGTGGCTGATGTTTTTTTTTCTAAATTTTAATAAATTCGTAAAAAATTCAAATACTATATTTAATTTGGAAAATATCTGTTCTAGAGGCACTCTTATTGGATGAACGGTTACGAAGAAATTCATTTGTTAAAATATGACGTCTACTGAAATCAACTTTATTTTCACCGAAATCAAAAAAAGTTAATAATGTTTACAAAATATTTACATGGTATTTCTACATTTAAAAAAATGAATTTTATTATAAATTCAGTTAAGCAAAACTAATACCGTTAATGGATTTCTGATATATATTACAATAAAACAATTATCTGATAATTTTTTTATTTGTTTATTACGTTACATAAACTTACTACAGTCAACTTTGGCATGAAGCTTAAAAAAGTTAAGTGTATAGTTCCTACTTCATTTCTTAAACCAAAAAATTACATAAATATTCATGCGGTATTTAAGTCTACGTATAATAAATTTGCTATCTGGCTTTTTGTAAGTCTCTAGAGTCGGTCTAGCAGTCCAATATCTGTAACGACCTCATGGATCAAAGGCAACAACGATGGGACGACTCATCTGAGACGCGCTGCCTTTACCAGTTCTTCCAATCTGTTCGCAAACGGTTGTCGAGGGAAGTCGAGAGGGTTAGTCGATTCACCTTGTCACATATTGTAGCAACGCTCAACACCTGATTCTAGCAGTTAACAGTCAGCTCATCATGTCCTCTGGTAATGTAGTCTTTGGTACAATGAACGTAACATAATACTATTCAAGCTTATAAATAACATCTGGATCTGTATACTATGTGGATCTTGTGTTAACTTCGACCCATCATTTTGTTATCCGTGGTACTTCCCGGTGTGAAGAAGATGTCTGCCTATTTTGACTTTATTTTGTCTACATCTTTACTAAGTAGGGAACTGGACTTATTTTATTTAAAACTAATTAGTTTCGTTGCGGATTCCAAGACAGGTTTTTTTCCATGGACTTGCCGAGTGTCATGATTCTGTGTATTCGTGGGTTACAGTGGTGGGTGTTTGGACGGGATTGGCACTAATAAAGCACTGAAGGTACTTGATTGAGTGCTAAGCCGATTCCTTTCTATCGATGGTATTATTTGACGTTGTTATAAAAGTTTCAGTTGCGATTGTAAAGTTATCAAAGGATCATCATTTGTGTCGACTACTTCTGGTATGACTATTAAATCTTCTTCAAGGCATTTCAACTCTCTAAGCTTTTTTTCCGATTATGTCTGTCCGAAGATATTCTACTCCTCTCTCTATGTATGCGTTTTTGACGAGGAATAAATTCACTAACAGGCTTTATCTTACCTTCATTCTTCCTTTTATAATACCGTTTCCTGTCTTTTTTCTTGTGTATTGCGTAAAGTTCTGGATGACTCTTGATTCGGTCTTTCCGACGTTTTAGCCAATCTTTTTTTAGCCAAGTGACCTGGCTTAGAATCTGACATAATGACAATATTGGTCACAAAAAGTTAGTAGAAGGTGGACACATTGCCACGGAAAACACCGAATTCAATACCACTGAAATCAAAATATTAAGATATTTCGTACATAACGTAAAAAATAATTTCAAATGCTAATATTTACATTTTCTACTAAAATCTATTACATGTAATATATACTATATTTATATTTTAAATATGATAGTTTAAAGTATACATAACGGATTCACCGAAATCAATTTTTTTGTATACCAAGGCAGCGAAAACAATTACTTACCTCTATAAAAAGTGACCATAAGACGTACAGCCATGGTTTCTTCGTTGCTGCCGCGACACGACTGATGCTTCAGCTAACGCCAATAAATATCCCCACACACAGTTTGGTTCGAGAAATATGATCAGATCGGTGCGCGCCACAGATACCAACTCAAAACATCGGACGTGTATACAATCTGCTGTATCTTCTCTATTGTGGCATATCATTATTAAAACTATACTATATTAATCTTATAAAGCTGAAGAGTTTGTTTGTTTGTTTGAACGCGATAATATCAGAAACCACAGGTCCAATGTGAATAATTCTTCCAGTGTTGGATAGTACATTTATCGAGGAAGGCTATAGGCTATATATCACCACGCTAAGATCAATAGGAGCGGAGCACCAATGGAGAATATTTCTAAAACGCGGGAATAATATAAAATGAACAAATAACTATTTGGTCATTTGTGAACATCTGTTAAATATCGTAATCTATTGGAGTATAAAAATAAACCTCTTTTACTATAAAATGCATTTAAATATACTGAATAGTAGAAATTAATATAGTGTTGTCAAAAGAAATTCTACTACATAGATAATAAACAATTTAATACCCTTTGCCCACATCTCTGAACGACATCCGAATCGCATGAGCAGTATTGGTAAGCCAGGTTATTGTCAAATATTTCAACATCTGAAACACATTAAGGAACGTACTTCAGAAATCTATTCAAATAGCAAATTAAGTCTACAAAACGATATACACGATGTGATACATCGCTTTAAATTGACGTCTTCAAAATCTTTAACATTTTACTCTTCTGCTTTAGTTATATTGTAAGTATTTGTTAAATTATTATTTAATAATGTAATAATAATAGATTCCTTGTACACCAGATTTATATCAAGGTTAAAAAAAAATTGAGAAGTACAACTTGCGCCCTTATCAACTGGGGCAATCTCTTACAAGCAACGATGGCTTACAGGTAACCATGGCTACATTTCGCTGTACGCGAAAATTTATTGCACGACAGCCTATTTATTGATGAACAATACAACAAATTATAACGAACATTGATGGAAAATTTTGCAATGTTTCCCAATGAGGAAACTTGATTCCATTCATGTATAGGTAGTAGAGCCACGCTGATTTCAGCACGAACGGGCCGGCTCGACCGGGGCGGTACTACCCCCGCACAGAAAATCAACGTAAAATGACAGCGATCGTGCTGCTGTGTGCTCGCCATGTTGTACTACCCTGCTACATTGTTGCATTGTCTGCATCCGCATTGAGTATGGTGACCACCACTCTTTGATTTTGCTTAAGCTTTGCATATGCATTTTGGCAGGCCATACATACAAAAAAAAATGAGACACGCAAATCAAGTTACGTCAGTTAGCTGTAAGTTATAAAATACGATATATATGACGTACCATGCTTGTGCAGTGTTGTTGCGCTGCATCGAACTCTGCCAAACTCACATTCCTACCGTAGTTAGTCGTGAAGAAAGACATAGACTCCACCTGGTTTATACATAAAAGAATAGTGTTCACAATTGCAACCAATGCGTTCGAGTGATTCCCAATCCCCTACATGTAGTTCGTTCCGTACCTTCATTTAACCGAAAGAACTTCTTCATGTACTGATTGAGAGTGAAGGACAAATATATTCTCCATTGTACAAATGGTACCGTAACTTGGTAGTGCGATGGGCTGGGAAGATGTTTGACCGTAACAGAACTACCCATGACACTACTTAGTAGCGCAAGCAAAAGGGGAAAAAAATTGCATGATACTATTGGTGATATAACTTCTTAGTACGGTAGTTCAGAAGCCAATTAACATATATCACAGGGGTCAGTTCACGGCAATATTAATAAAGACTTTGATCATTAAGGTATACTACAGCTACACTAGCACAGATCTTAAATTCATCTCTTATTTTTTTTTTCACGACAACTCCTGCACAAGAAATAAATCCTGTGCACGGAGGACTTTACAAACATACATGAAACGAACACAAAGAACACCCAGATTCAGAACAACAATTTGTGGATTATATAAAATTTTGTCTTGCTTTGAATGCACAACACTTGGCAAAGTAGGAAGCGTCGTGGCTACCGCTGATTCCACTAGACCGTGCAAGTTAAGTATAAACTGAACAAATCTAGGTTCAAAAAGTAAACCAATTGTACCTTCAGACACTCTTCAATTACAAGGTGTATACAGGCGACAGACTCTATCAGCACGTACAAAGAGTTCCATTGATTATGCGCCACACGTGCCTTAAAGCCTTCCATTTCACATGGGTACCTACCTGCAGGGGAAATATTACCGTTTTTCTATTAGGTTATTCACATATCATATAATTATAAATTATAGATAAATTTCACCGAAAACCAATAAACACACATACACACACACACACAATTATTTGTTCTGAGTGGAAATCGAACCCGCGACTTCCGAAAAGAGTCGGAGTCACTAACCCTAGAAACAGCCAAATCCTGGGGTCTCATATGGAGCAGGATATCCAGTACCAATGTTCCCACGCTCTATTCATTTTTCTTCCCCAATTCCTCATTAATTTTCATCCCTACATTTGTGTGAAAATATACGCTTATTGAGAAAGTTTTAAATATATCAGGCCGATAATAAAAGTCCCAAAGCTCTTTGCAAAATTACACAATGTATCGGCCACAAATAAATTAGGTCCATAGGTAAGATGACGATAAGTCCAAAAGTGGTATTGAGTACATAATATACAATGTAAGAACATTTACCATAATCTGGTACCGGAGGCTTATAGTCTTTAGTTGGCACATCTATGAAGTTGTACAAATTCGGATACTTCTGTATAGTATAAATGATTTTCATTTTTCCTTCAATCTTCTGATACAAATTTAGCACCTAAAATAGAAGGTACATTTACATGTAAAAGTCTGAACTACGGACAATCTTAAGATTTCTGTGATCATCAGTGATATATTTTGTAGCTTCATAGTTCACATTATGAAAATCAGTTACATTAAGCTATTGCATATTTTACAGACATTTAGTACTAATATTTCAACCTAATGTTTGAAAATTTATTAACGCAATAAAAAAAATATTCTGATCTACTCTTAACTTCACAATTCTCATAGTGTAAAGTCGACATGCCGACCATATTGTGGACGTAAGTAAATCGTTATTCTCTTAGTATTAGTAATAGTTTATCGCGAGAATACCGTTTATGACATTTGTGGAATCGAGAGTAAAACTGTACTGATATTTGCCTTAATTTTGAATTAGAGAATTGACCTTCCGTAATGTAAGATAAATACCTCTTTTTGAAGTGCGGAAACAGAAAGCTCTGGGGCTGCCTTTGATTTGCGATAGCTTAATACCATCTTCATAATTCTACTCATGAAGTGATCGGGAAGTGGCGGTAATGCGTTTAGCATTAAACAATCCAGATATAGGTAGAACCTGTGAACAATAGTTATTGAATAATGTTTTACTTACGTACGTAGACTCAACCCTAGCAGATGAAGCCTTAAACTATGTAGGAGAGACCTCGCAGCATCACAAATAGGGCTCCGTCCACTAGGATCCCCTGGGGGGATTCATTTGGAATTTTCATCCACACTGACCCCCTAGGGGATCGTTTTGAATTAAATTTCCGTTTTGATGCCACAGAGGATTTGCCTGGATCTTTTTCTTTCATTTGGATCATCTGCTTATAAACCGATCTGGGAACTATTTGGATTTTTTGCGCACATCTATCTTCAATGGTATCTTTTACAAATGTTTATACATTTTAATAATTAATTTGGAATTTATACTAAAAAAAAAAATCTAATCCCTAAATGATCATATTTTCATTTCGATTTCAAATGTTCTTTTAATAAATGGAGTAGTAACAAGGATTTTTAATAATAATAATAATAAATCGCTTTATTGTACACCAGATAACTTAGTACATAACTTAAAGCTAGGTAGGTTTTAATGAGTTTTGTATGAGTAATTGGTGGATGGCGTTTGACCTTTATACAAGACTAGCTGACCCACTCAACTTCGTTTGCGTCTCTCCATAAGATTTTTTTTTCCAATTTCCTAACATTTTCGGTCGATACCGGGCTCCTATTGCTCTTAGAGTGATGTTACATAGCCTAAAACCTTCCTCGATATATGGGCTATCCAACAAAAAAGAATTAGCAAAATCGGTTCAGCCGTTCACGCGTGATGTCGTGACCAAGGCAATTAGGGATTCATTTTTATATATATATATAGATAGATTGGCCATAAGTAGCCATGTTGTGTGGACAGATCATTTTATAAATGCCGAAATATCGAGTCCTGCTAACAGTATGGCGTTGTTTTTTTTCTAACGCTTCGCACAGTCCCAAGTTGCCAACTGTACAATGAAAATAGTTAACATCGAAAAAAAAATTCACCCTAACAACTCAATTAGTAGCGAAATATAGAGCAGAAAATTTCAAGGCTCCCTGCTTGTATATTAACATATTTAACTACAGATACATAGAATAAACTAACATTTTAATACGATTTTATTAAATTACCAGGGTGAACTTGGTACCTCCTTATCTATATATATATAAATGAATCGCCGAAATGTATCTACGCGCATAACTTCCGATCGGCTGAACCAAACTAAATAATTCTTTTTTATGTGTTCGTTATTGACAAGGTTTGTTTATAATAAAAATTTAAAGAATGGAAAAATTTAATAAACGGGCAAGTCAATTTTTTTGTCCACGACTATACACTGTCTGTGGGAAGCTGAGATAGATCTCTACCAGCTCTTAAACTTAGAAGTCTTAGAAGATATCGTGTTTGCCATTTACTTTATAATCAAGTATTATTTTGTTGTTTATGTTTAATTTTATTTTGAAGTGATTTTAAATTGTGTGTGTAACTAACTGTTTTGTATATGTAGATTTTATTAGATGTGAGGTATAGCAACAAACCGTAAATTATTCTCGATTTCTTTCCGAAAATCCACCGCAAACTTGATCCGCATAGCGAATGTTTCCGGATCATCTGCTTTGAACATCAGCCGGATGCGTGGTATTCTGCCGGAATAAGCATTCTTATAAAAACACTAGCTGTCCCGGCAAACGTCGTTTTGCCATAACTACTAATAAATTAAAAATTAATTAAAAAAACATTGTCCAGCGGACAAAATTGTGAATCTAAACCATTCCCAGATCCCCTTGAACACACACAAAGAATTTCATCAAAATCGGTCCAGTCGTTTGAGAGTAGTTCAGTGACATACACACTCACAGAAGAATTATATATATAAAGATTAACTTCAAAGATATATATCTATACTAATACCAGTTGAGCCACGCAAATTCGTCTGTCTCTTTTCAATCACGCTCAGCTCCTATTGGTCTAAGCTTGACGTTGACTATAGTCTTTGGCACGTCAAAATACATCCAATAATAATGGTCACCACACTCACAGCAATCATTATCATAATTGAGTAATATACTCGTAGCAATATCAACAGACTATTGAGATGTTTCTGTATCATTGGGCCTCCGGTCTCGCACTCACCAACGAAACACGACAGCGCGAATGCAGTCACTTTAGGTTGATCTTCCGTGTTGTACCACCTCGATCGAGTCAGTCCGTCCGTGCTAGCATCAGCGTGGCTCTACTACTTACATAATAGAACAGCCTGGAAGTCATGGTTCGTCAATTGACTGCCTTGTTGGTCTAGCGGTTGGCGTGAGCGACTGCTGATCATGAGGTCTCGGGTTCGATTCCCGGGTCGGACCAAATGTTTGTATGATCTACAAATATTTGCTTCGGAGTTTGGGTGTGTTCTATCTATAATGTGTATGTATATACAAAAAAAAAGTAAATATGTATTTGCATTTGTATCTATTTTATTTAAATAGCCCGGTTCAACCGCAGTGAAGACGCGGCCACGCAGAAAACCAGTGTTTAATCAACAACTTTAATTGTTTTCCCACCAAGTGACTGAAGATATTTCCCCCCACGTTATAATCTCCTACATAAATAGCTTTCACCCGCGTCTCCTCTTGCATGTTGCGGATTTTTTTTCATATGGCACTCACTAGTAATGTAGTGTTATATGTCGGAATGTGGGTATCCGAATAATAAAAGTATTGCAAACATGTACCACAATCAAACAGTTAAATGAGTCAGGCGAGGTGGGGATGGGAGGAGGACAATTTTCTCTTCAGATCTCGCGACGTTCATAACTCTTGATTGTGACACGGGTTACTCCTGAGTCATAATAGTTTTCTATTATTTGATTTATAAAGAACTAGCTGACCCACGCAACCTCGTTTGTGCCTTACATTGCCCGTAGCGTGAAAATTTCCCCCGTTTTTGAAACATTCTTCATCGTTGCTCCACTCCTATTAGTAGTAGCATGATGATATATACCCTATAGCCTGCCTCGATAAATGGACTATCCAACACTGAAATAATTTTTGAAATCGGACCCGTGGTTCCTGAGATTAGCGTGTTCAAACAAAGTCTTCAGCTTTATATATTAGTATAGATTTATTGTATTTATGTGTTTAATATTGTGTGTGCGAGTACCGGCTAATTTGTCCTTAATCTCTCCCTTAGATCCACGTGGGGCGATATTTGACAGTGGGGGAATTGCTAGTCTGGTGACGAATTCCACAGGGCAACTCAAAGAAGTGAGCGTTCCCCTCCGGAAGTGTTTATATAATTCATATTCTAGACGTTCTACTTGGTGTACCTACATTGGAGAGTGTTGTGAGCTAGTGCTACAAGAACGTGTTTGTTTTGCCACTGTCCTGGCTAATCCACCGTTACAATAGCTATCTATTGGAACCAATTTAGATTTTTTATGTTCAAAATCGGTTATGTAAATCCGGAGATTACTCACCATACGTGCGTCTTAACATTCATATTTCATATACTATATACTTATATACTACTTACGAATATCGTCGCTTCGTCCCGTCTAACGTCATGATACACCATTTTTCAGTTTTGTGATCATAATCTAAGGCTGCTACATTCGTCCACTGCAACAGTTGTAAGTCAATTTGATGAGAATTTATTTGGCACTAGCTGAAGTGTGTTAGATGTCCGAAATATTTATTATTTATTTATTATTATTTATTTATTATTATTTATTATTATTTATTTATTATTATTTATTATTATTTATTTATTATTATTTATTATTATTTATTTATTATTATTTTTAACTAGCTGAACCCCGCGGTGTTACCCGCGTTTATTGTAGTACCGCGAGTAACGCCGCTGGACAAAGTTAGTCTAAAAAAAGTAACCTAAGTTACTCCCCGGATCATCAGCTACCTGCCAGTGAAAGTCCCGTCAAAATCCGTCCAGCCGTTCCAGAGATTACCCGGAACAAACAGACAGACAGACTGACAGACAAAATTTTTTTTAACTACATTTTTGTTACATGTATCGTGTATACATACATATGCATTGATTAAAAAGCTATTATTTGTTACAAACAGACACTCCAATTTTATTTATTTGTATAGATGTATAGATTACAAACATGTTTGCATTTGTTGTCATAGAGACAGTAGAAATATCAGCTGTAACAAATTATTATGACGGCCTCGGTGCCGCCGTTATAGCGTATGCGATTCTTGGGGTATTGGGTATGATGCTCGGGTCGGACCAAGTGTTTGTTAGATCTAAAAATATGTGTTCCGGTGTTTTCTATGAATCCTACTAATATTATAAATGCAAAAGTTTGTAAGGATGGATGGATGTTTGGATGTTTGTTACTCTTTCACGCAAAAACTACTGAACGGATTTGGATGAAACTTTACAGTAATATAGCTTATACATCAGAATAACACATAGGCTACTATTTGCCGCGATAGCCGACATATACGCGGGCGGAGCCGCGGGCAACAACTAGTAATACATATGTTTGTATTTACAAATAAAAATATCAGTTGTCTAGTACCCATAACACAATCTCTGCTTAGTTTGGGACGGGGCGCGGGCGGTCCGAAATATTTATTTAATAATTCATCATGAAAAACCGACCAAAAAACGATGCATTAGGAATATACATCCTATGTCGCGGCCAATCATGGGAGACTTTAAAATCATTGATGAAACGGAAACAAAGAACACCTATACTCAGAACAACAATTTGTGGATCACACAAATGACACAAAGTGTTGTCCCATGTGGGATTTAACCCCCAACACTTTGCGCAGTAGAAAACAACGTGGCGACCGCATAAACCACTAGGCCTGTGCAGTCATGAAAACTTCCAACTCTCTAGCTCAGGTTCACGAGATATAGACGAACAGTAGAGTTTAAGTAATAGTGTTCCGTTGTTACTCATTGGGTACGGAACTCTATAGAACCCTCGGTGCGCGAGTCTCACTCACACTTAGCCTGTTTTTTTTTTGTTTTCTATTACTTACTAGTTGTTGCCCGCGGCTCCGCCCGTGTATATGTCGGTTGTCGCGGCAAATAGTAGCCTATGTGTTATTCTGATGTATAAGCTATGTTACTGTAAAGTTTAATCCAAATCCGTTCAGCAGTTTTTGCGTGAAACAGTAACAAACATCCATCCAAACATCCATCCATCCTTACAAACTTTCGCATTTATAATATTAGTAGGATCTAAGAATAACGGACAGATATACGTACCTCGTAAAAATTATTTAGTTGATGCATGTAATCCCCACTCATCGATTTTAATTCATGTTTGGGGATGAAAGCGAGACCCGGACAAGGATGTAGCTCTCCCTCTATCATACCTAATGACAGCCACTCATCAGGTACACTGAAATTAAATACATGTTCAAGAACTTATTTATCAAAATAGTGGGTGATCTACGCTCACTTTGTGGGTGTTAACCATTTTCAAGCAAATCCGACAACCACCAAACAACAAACTTTTCTGGTTAATATACATAACCTTATGACTCTCATAAGTGACCTATTTGTGTCTACTGGTAAAATAATTTTCAAAATGTTTCGGTAGATGTAGACAATACCCCTTAAAACACTTACAAAATATATTTTTAATAAATTTTTTGAACCTGCCAAAATGACTTTACTCCGACTGGAGGAAAGCAAAAGTGGAATCCAAGAGTGGTGGTAACTATACTCATTGCGATTGCAACAATGCAGCATGGTCACCCACACCATGGTAGCTTTGTGATGCTTTCGCATCGTTGGGCCTCCGGTCTCGTACTCACCAACGAAACACGACAGCACGAACGCTGTCATTTTACGTTAATCTTCTGTGCGGGGGTAGTACCGCCCCGGTCGAGCCGGCCCAACCGTGCTGAAATCAGCGTGGATCTACTACCTTGCAGTATAAGATGATATTTAAAAAAATCTTTAAACTCTTGAATCTGGTGTAGTTAAAAACGGTCTTGACCAAAACACTCTTAAAAAGAAATTACCATGTAGCAGTCAGACTAATATTTATTTATTTTTAGGGTTCAGTAGCCAAATAATGGAAACAAGTACCTAGACTTGAAATTTTATTTTCTTTATTTATTTATTTGTAGGTACATAAATAAATTACAGGTTTGACATAACCGACGGTTTCGCAATAAGCTCGAGGCTTGTGTCGCGCCAACTGCGGAAATATATAGATAATGGTACGCAAGTCTTCCTACGCGAATTCGACTCGCACTTGACCGATTTTTATTGCAATGTAAACACCATATTAAAGTCGAATGTACCATAAATGATGTAAATGATTATTTATGTAACTAACCGACAGTCGAAGTCAGTGTTGTCAAAAATCTCAAGGTCAAGTTTGGGAAACGGACTGTAAAGGCTATATAGCTCCTGATTTTCCACGTGGTACTCGTCCACCGGCAATAGTTCGTAGGGCTGTATACCAAGCTCACGAAGCCTTTTCTGCAAAAGTCAAAAATGTTTTGTTAATTCCTACAAAAAAATTATATAGTTTACTAGCTGCCCCGGCAAACGTCGTTTCGCCATAAATTTTTTTTAAGGATGGGTGACCCTTACCATTTAGGGGGATGAAAAATAGATGTTGTTTTATTCTCAGACCTACTCAATATGCTCACAAAATTTCATGAGAATCGGTCAAGCCTTTTCGGAGGAATTTGGCAACTAAAACTGTGACACGAGAATTTTATATATTAGATTTACGGTTAGAGCATCCATACTTTCCCTCAATATTTAGCCATTTTGAATCACAAATAATGTATGTGAACCTATTTTACCCCTCGAGCCCATATCTAAACGGAGTTTTGAGTCGAGTGGAGTATCCAAACACAACCGACTGAAACCATATGGTCTCCCATTCTGCGACAAAAACGTGACTTGTTCGAGCTATTCTTGAATTGCGTCATCCGTTCATTTTCCCTACCATCTAGCAATCGTGTACCAAATTTATTTCAGAGGTTTATCTTATATCATAATTTCACTTCTGCTCAGTATGACCAAGTTAAAAATACATTTTATATTATGCAATATCGAACCTTCATATTAGCAGCGAGAAATTTCCTGCGCAGCCGTTCAATTTTGACTAGTCGAGGCAGCTCCTTTGGTAGTACAATACTTAGAAACTGAAGTTTGGGCACAAACGTTTCAAATGGGAATTGCTAGAACAAAATTAACATTAAATTGAAATATTTAATGTAGTGTGATACACTATGACGCTCCACTGAGATCAGAGATGCCTTTGCATCATTACCTTCTATCTTATTTTCAATATGTAGGAAAAAACGAGCAGGATAATCCTACTAATCCTACTTAATATTATAAATGCGAAAGTTTGTAAGGATGGATGGATGTTTGGATGGATGTTTGGTACTCTTTCACGCTGAACTACTGCAAACTACTGAACGGCTTTGGATGAAACTTTACAGTAATATAGCTTATACATGAGAATAACA
The DNA here is from genome assembly GCA_905220595.1 of Spilosoma lubricipeda. NCBI lineage: Eukaryota > Metazoa > Arthropoda > Insecta > Lepidoptera > Erebidae > Spilosoma > Spilosoma lubricipeda. Next base: position 3,845,730 of record HG992294.1, read on the forward strand.
CATAGGCTACTATTTGCCGCGATAACCGACATATACGCGGGCGGAGCCGCGGGCAACAACTAGTTTAATATATACTAACAATACTTTCATCCTCTCTATAGGTAGTCCACCGTCCAGGTGGCAACAATATCTTCACTCTCTGCGGTTTCGGCAAAGACACCAATGTTGGTGCTAGCTTTTCAGTCTTGCTCTGGAAATGTAATTACAATATTTAACCACCAAATTAATTAAATGCTTTTTTTAAAAAAAAGGCGAAACCGTTGATGCTTTTCTAATAGGTATTTTTTATCTATCTTAGACCTTCAGTATTTATGGGCCGATTAGAAATAATATTTTTTAATTCGGAGGGTTGGTATATATACTGCTTGCTTGATCCTAATCAAAAATGAGAAAAATATTTCCCATGAATGTGTAGTATTTTTACCCGACTACGGCAAAGCCAAAGGAGGAGGAGGATTTTGACAGGCTATGTTTGTATGTGTATGTATGTATGCATGTATGTATGTGTGATCATCTGTTCCCTCATCAGAGGTATCATTAGAAGCGTCTTGATCGTCCGCTGGTGATAGACTCTATGACTGAATCTAATGTGGCGCCCTCCAACGGTCATAAAGTATTGTTTTAAAAATAAATTAGAGATAAATGTACTGTGCTTGGAATCATTGGAAAGGGTGTTGTACGGACTGGACTTGTACATTTTGAATATATATCTATATTATTAGCATTTGCTCGTGACTTCGTTTGTATTTTTATTAAAAAAAAAAATATTGTATTTAAAATATACTTGGCAAATAAATTAATAGTATCACTACCAAAACATTTCGAATAAAAAAAAAGTAAAAACTAAACCCCAACTACGACAAAAAATGAGTTGTTAAAGTGTTATGGTACGTTTCTATGTGCTATGGCTTTTCAAAACTTGTTTTATACTTTTACAGCGTCATTTTTTGTCGTATTTGGGTTTTAGTTTTTACTTTTTTTATTTAAATTAGGTTAGGATTAGGTTTTGAAACTATTGTCTAAGTAACTGAGTAAAATAAAGAAAAATACCTATTAAAAAGTAATTAATTATTATAATTTTCAGAATCCTTAGCCGTCATAGGTCTTTATTTTACAGCCAATCTTTCGAGTAGTGGGAAAAACTGTCTAGTAAAGTGTAGTGCTGTGATAATTTCTTAAATTATATATATACATAATGTCTAGATGGGTTGTCAACAATGTAAAACCAGAGAAAAATATAGCGGCCAACAGTTGACGCCTAAATGCTTTTCCCGCGTTTGGTATCAGAAGTGCTGTCAGTGGATACTTAGATGTTTCTGTCACATTTTTGACGATTTGTGTATTTTATAAGTGTAGAGAAATGATAAAGAATGATCTAAATAAAATTAAATAGTTACCTAACATCAAACGATTGTCGTGTCTATTTCAGAATAATAAGTCATTGAATTATTTCTAAAATTAATTATTAATGTGTTCGCCGTTTTGTATGTGTTGCTAGTTTCTGAACTTAAGTCAAAACTCCCATAAAAATGTTGCGTACTATGTAATAAACGTAGTAGTTACTAGTAACTTATTTTTATTCTGTAGTATTGTAAAAGAATGATATTCGTACAGCGATGAAATTTGTATTGAAATTATTTAAATTTTAATGGAAATAATTTTTAGCGGCGTTTAGTAATTTTTGATAGGAGTAGGTAGGTATGAATTGGGAGTTGACTGTGATGGTGCAGTAATTGCGGGTCCGTAATTTAACTTCGAGAGTCATATGTTCGATGAATTTAAAATCGATTGAACGTTACTTCTAATAGTTTGTTGCCATACAACTTTTTATCGATAATAAACGCTTCTTCGCCTGAACGATTCATCGAATATTAGTGAATCAAAGGAATGCTTTTTCAAATGAGTTTTAGTTATTAAGTAGTTCAATAATGGAAATAAAAAAATAAAGAAAACGTGTGTGTGTGTGTGTGTGTGTGTGTGTGTGTGTGTGTATAAAATTATTTCATACATAATTGTAAATAACACTTTCTTTAACTTTTAAAATTAGGTATTATATTTTATTTTTATTATTGAACTATATAAGTAAAACTCATTCGAAAAAGTATTCAATTCACAAATATTCGATTAATCGTTCAGTTGTTCAAAACTTGTTTCGCAATAAACTCCATTCGAAGTAACGTTCGAAGTCGATATTCCGTTCATCGAACATATGACTTTGGCAATTACCGTGTAGAGGTCTTGCGTTCAATTCTAAGGCAGGGCACAATATTTGTTATAAAAATCTTTTGGGATTCGCTGGATAACGCTTAAACTTAATAAATATAAAAAGTCCCAATTAAATTTATCAAAATCACATTATTACACGTCTCCAAATATGTACCATGTCTTAGTGGCAATTTTTTACGATCATTAGTTATTGACAATACCTGAATGATCGAGCTTTGCTCGGTATTATTCTACGTATTTATTTGCCCAAAAACCCCCTACACTATTAATTTTATTAAAATCTTGTGAGCCGTTTCCAAGATTCAGATTTTATAAATATAAGAATTGCTCGTTTCAATGTACCTATTAGAATATCGCGATAACCGAGACAAACGCGGGCGGAGCCGAAGGCAAAAGCTAGTATTACATAATCAAGTTAAGCATATCTTTATTTCGTGTAAGTAAGCTTCTGTAGAACGCGTACTCTTTACTAATAAAGAAGCACCAGCGGCAACGATTGAGCCCCCGCTGTTTTATTAACCTGTAATATGAGTTTGATGCGTTTTTTTGCACAAAACGATTTGAAGTGGCCTTCCTTCGACATATCTGCCACCAATTCAGAATAATACCCTCTTTTAGGTTCATCATTTCTGATCTTATCATTGTAAATGAGATCATGCTGCTGTAACTTTTTCCGTTTAGTATACATATTGCAAAATACAAATAAAAATATTGTTGATTCTACAAAATATACTTATTTGACATTAACTTGTCAAATACAAAATTATTCAAAACCTGTTTTATGGTATTTTGCACTCAGTTTCATTTTTAAATGTTTCATAGCACCTCTTTAATTGTTTAAATTAAAAATAATTATATATCTAATACCATAAAACGAGTTATAATCTGAATTTCGGCAACTGTTCCAACCCATGTCATGTTTAGTATGCAGGTGGTTTCATGGGCGAGAAATCGATCCAGGATTCATATAAAAAAAACATGTCAAAAAATACTAAGCAAAGCGCGGTCATCCAGGTATAATAGATACGCAAAAGACGAATAGCGTTATCTCCAAAAATCTGAAAATTTGCACAAAATACTTATATATTTTTTAAAAAAAAAACAAGTATAACAAAAATAAGTGAAACCCTCAAAATAATTGAACAGGTAACATTTTATTAGTGCTAAGTGTAAAAAATACTGTTTAGTGTAGTTTACCTGTTAATTATACAATAAACCTTCCTAGTCTTCGATCATGTATCTTAAGTAGCCAAGCCACGCGTTTTACCCGCGGTATAACATAAACCACAAGTAACGCCGCGGGTCGAAGTTAGTCTAAAAAAGTAGCCTAGTTACTCCTTTTATCATCAGCTATCTGTCAGTAAAAGTCCCGTCAAAATCGGTCAAGCCGTTCCAGAGAATACCTGGAACAAACAGACAGACCGACAGACAGATAAAAATTGTAAAAAGTGTTATTTAGGTACATGTACCGTGCATACATGTATACATATGCATTTATTAAAAAGCGTTTTTTTTTTTTAATATTACAAACAGATAGTTAAATTTTATTTATTTGTATAGATGTATGGATAATATATGATCGAAGTTCTTGTGATGTATTTTTTTTATGTAACAGGCGGGCAAACGAGCAGACATATCGCGCTTATCGTATCGGTGAGCGATTACCGCTGCCGCGCCGCCCATGGACACCTGCAACGCCTGAGGCGCCTCAAGTGCGTTGACGGCCTTTGAGGGATGGGGAGGGGGTTTGGGCCTCCGATATAAATATAATTTATATCTATACAAATAAATAAAATTGGAGTGTCTGTTTGCAATATTAAAATAACCGCTTTTTACTAAATGCATATGTATGTATACACGGTACATATACGAAAAATGTAGTGTCTGTCTGTCTGTTTGTTCCGGGCAATCTCTGGAACGGCTGGACGGATTTTGACGGGACTTTCACTGGCAGGTAGCTGATGATCCAGGGAGTAACTTAGGCTACTTTTTTTCGACTAACTTTGTCCCATGGCGTTACTCGCGGTACAACAATAACCGCGGGTAACACCGCGGGGTTCGTACCCGGAACAAACAGGTCTGTCTGTGACAGACCGACAGACAGACAGACAGACAAAAATTTTTTAACCACATTTTTGACATATGTACCGTATATACATACATATGCATTTAGTAAAAAGCAGTTATTTTAATATTACAAACAGACACTCCAATTTTATTTATTTGTATAGATGTATAGATTACGCACTAGTAATTGATCGTCTAGGGGCCGCCGAAATCTTAAAAACAACATTTTGTTTTTGAACGAGAAAAAGTTTTTGAGGATTGCAACACTATTTACTACATATGTCATATGTCAACAATTAGGGAGATCGTTTTTTGTTTTTCAGTAGAAAGAAGTCAATTTTTAATTTATTGCCTGTGTGCCATCACCATTAAATTCGAGATTGAGCAAATAATGAATTTAAAAAATTGTGATATGTAAACTCATAAGTAAGTAAAAAACTGGTCTATGGTTATAACCTTTCTCCAAGTCCATTAAAATATATGTAAGTTTTACATTGTAATACATAGGCGATTCCAAAAGTAAAAATAATTTCTAAGCATAGTTTTGCAACACGAATATTTTTTGAAAAATAGAATTGAAAAGTTTTTTAGATAAACATTTTTAAGTTTCATTTTGGCTAGTTAGTTTTAATAGTTAAGTCAGTGTTGTTAATCTTAAATACCTTTATATTTGGTTGATTTAATTTGTGTCCAAGTGTTGATTTTAAAATACCTGTAAAGTCTACTCTGATATAAATATTGATATGTTTAAAAAACAATTTAAGGTAAAATAACTTATTTTCATGTTTGAAAATGTAAAATATTGATGTTATGGGAAAGGAAATAGTTTGTTAATTCTAAGAAATAATAAACAGGTAAGCTGAAGGTGGTCACAGTCAATATTTTTTGAAATATTACCTTAATCCATTTTAATTACACAAATATAAAATATTATTGTTAGTAGTCGTATTATTCTTAGTAAGTTTGCACTGATGCCGAATAAATCTTCTGTCTAATTAGCAAATGTCTTAGATTCAAGTATTCCTTGCATCACCAAGGTTGAATTTTGTAATTTCAAAACTTGTGGCATATAGTTTTATGTTGAATACTAAGAAACATAGTTTTTCACTGTCGTTATTCCGATGATATAAGTATAGTTGTTTGGTGAGAATCAATAGCTTCTCACTTGGAGCATTAGTAAACATGGTATAGTGTTGTCGATATGCTCTGTCAAAAAAGATATAAGTTATTAAAATAATTGGAAGATATACATCTAATAAAGAATAATGATTTGGATGTAAGTAATTTAATTGAATTACATTGTATGAGAATCTAATCTATACTAATATACAAAGCTGAAGAGTTTGTTTGTTTGTTTGAATACGCTAATCTCAGGAAACAATGCTCCGATTTAAAAAAAATATTTCAGTGTTAGATAGCCCATTTATCGAGGAAGGTCATAGGATGTATATCATCACCCTAAGACCTACACGAGCGGAGCACCAATGAAGAATGTTACAAAAATGGAGTCAAATTATCATGCAATAGGAGACGCAAACGAGGTTGGGTGGGTCAGCTAGTTTAATATGATATTCCACTCCCTGCAAGATCAACCTTAATGCAATTAAGGGATTTCATTTTAAACCTTCAATCCAGCTTGTAGCCACTGTCCATATTGTTTTAAAAAGGAGATAGTGATGTTCAGAGATTCATGTAGTGAGTTAGTAATATACATTATCATCTCAATTATGTATAATATACATTATCATCTCATTATGGAAGACACTTCTGAGAGCCCTATGTCCCTGCTAAGGGATCAAGGATATCATCATCATCATCATCATTATCATCTCAAAAAAACAGGCAGTCCCGTCCAACAGACAGTCTCCAAGCTGCAAGAGCTGGGGTTGGAAGCTCTCCCTCATCCTCACCTGACCTTGAACCTACTGACTATTACTTTTTCCAATCTTTACACAACTTTTTAGTGGGTAAAAAATTCAATTCATGAGAGGCAGTACAAAATGCCCACATCTAATCACTTTTAATCTTGCCTAATTTGGCTTTCTCGATTTTTTTATGATTTTTCCTTGAAATGAATCACTATCATAACAACGGGAATAACAAATCTTGGTGTATTTTGTGGGAGTCCAGTTTTGCCTTTTATTTTTTTTGATCCATTGCTCTTCAATACTATCTTTAGATGAAGATTTAGAACATTTCCTATATACTGGTACATTGTATTATTTTAATGAATTAAAAAAAAACCCATCAAATCATCAGCATAAGTAAAATTTCTTTTTTTTCAATATTTGAAGTAACAACTTTCAATGCAAGATTAATATAGTCGTAGCTTGATAAAATATTTGGATTCTAAATACGACCGTCTTTTTATTTTATAATAGATGTCAATAGATGTCAGTCTGTTCACAATATAATTATGAAAAATACAAAAAAAATACCATGATGAATAAAAATTCATTAGGTAAGAATGCAGAACTCATTTATGTATCTTCTTATGGTATTAATATTCAGCTCAACGTACCATTGTATTTTTATTTTGAGATACATAAAGTTTTGCCATCTAGTGTCGAGTAAATTTAATAACATTTCAATAAAACACTCAGAGATTTTTCTAGAACTTTTAAAAAATTTGCTATAAAATTACTTATAAAAGAAATATGATGCCACTCATGGTACCAGAACGTTTATCCGCGTAATTTCTACTTGATAAAATGCAACACTTTAACTTCAACATTTTTATGCCGAGAAAATATAAAGATTTGCGATTGTTCGATACAGTTCTAGAAGATTACCGTTGACTGTCTTCAATCATGAGCCGCGTCAAGCGCTATGACGTCGGGGCCTGTAATTTGTCACGGGGCCTATTCCCTTATCCTCTAGCCCTCTCCTCTTTGTATTTGCTCCGTGGTAGGAATACACTCACGGTGGTAAATGTTTTCTACACGCAGCAAATGTTCCTAAGACAGTTATGTTTTATTTTAAGTTTTGGCTCACATCATACATATTTTTTATACTTTTTAGATCAAGAAGAAGACCGTTTGATGGATTGGTTTTGAAATCCGCTTCGTCACAGTTTTAAATTCGGTCAGGATCATCCAATATGTCTAACGCATTTTTCTGTTACTCTGCTTTGAGCTAATACTATATTCTCGGAGTGTCTTTGGCTAATTGTGGGAGTCGTTTTGAGGAAACTTTTAAACCATGTTCTTCTGGCTTTATAATATAAGTTGTCTTTAAACACATTAGGACTGTTATCTTTCGAAATAATGTCGTAAACTGTATGGATCAGGTTTTGCTTGCTGATGGGAAAACCTTTCTTAGCCATGGCTATTATCCAACGACAAAGTATTTCTTGTTCATCTGGTTAGAATAGTAGGTGCCCCTATTTTCCTAACAATTGGACTTTTTAATTTCATTTTATTTATGATAATGGAATGAAGAATTCCATATTTGCTGACGGTAATTTTAGCACCGTATTAGCAGCAAGAAAGTAAAGTAAGAAGTAAGCTTTCTTCGCCGTATTTGAATAATATTTTTATGTGTGGTGATGGCATTTTGTATATTTATGTGAAAAAATCTTGAACTGCTCAAACACTAAAGCAAGCAAAAGATCCTTCAAAGAGTCAGTAGTTTACCACTGGTCAATTACTGATTACCGAACATTATACAAACTTTTAATTGAATACTCGTGGAGTACTCCAGGAAAACAGACTGTTTAAATTAAAATTTGTTAGTACTGCTAGATTTCAGTCAATAACCGAAACCTAGCAGTACTAACAAATTAATCCATTATTTCTTTCATTCTACTATAAACAAATTCCGTTCCATTGTCTCTACTCAATGTTTTTAATTTATATCCTATTTGTCTTTCAATGTATATTATGAACTTTCTAATTATCTCTGGAACTTCTTACTTTTGTTTAAGAAAATACACAAATCTAAAGTTTGAATAATCATCTTTTGACAGAAGAAAATAACAAGAACCTCCTACTGACTTCTCTTCCATTGGCCCACACAAATCACTATGTATTAACTCTAAAATGTTGTTAGATGTAGAAAAAGGCAATCTGTGCATTTTTCCTACATTTTAAGTATTTTATGTCAAGTATCATCTCTTTTGTGTTTTCCCACAAACGCCGTAATGGAGATATTTTCCGAAAGTTTTCCCTTGTGTGGGTTGTGTTTTCAGTTTCATAAGGGTCGACTGAATTTTCGGGGTTAGAGTCGGTGACAGACATATTCACTATTACATTCTCGGACAGATGGAACGGCACCTTTGTTTTCTTTTTTTTGTGACATTTTTTTTTGTAGTTGACTTTGTTTGCCCATTGATCTCAGCATCTCTCCTTGGCGTACTGGAATTAGGTAGTCCTGAAAAGGTACTCTGGCTATTGTTGTTTATTTCCGCTGTATAATGAGGAGAAGGTCGAAAAAAGGTCATGGCTTTTCGATAGGTACACTTCATCACGAATCCGTCTTTCTCTTGCATAAACCGGACACTCCCTTGATAATGAGATATGGTCAGCAGAACAGTTGACACTCTTATAATATGTCACAATTATTGTGATCATTTTTTCCACATTTCAGGCAAAGAGATTTGTTGGAGTGGCACATCTTTGATGTATGACCGAATCTCCAGTATCTTGCGCATTGTGTCACAGGAAACACAAATAGAGAGAGACAGCAATCCGTAAGTCCATTAAATAAATATGACTTGCTAAAGAATTACCCTTAAAGCCAATTCTAACGGTCTTACTAGGAATCCATACTTCCTCGGTTCTTCTTTTCATCCGCTTAGCCATTACGATGTCCTTATCAGTTCGAATATACTTTATGATTTCCACCTCTATATCTTTGATGATTCCATAACATAAATCTACTTCCCAGGTTTTTTGTTTGCGCCAACCAAGTTCAGTTAAAGCGTCACAAGATATAAATTTCTCGGCATTTACTTTACTAATAGCTTATAAGGGTTAATATATTTTACTTTTGTTACTCCAGATATGTTGTGTTCATTTAGCAACTTGGCCATAGTGAATCGCTTCGGTAGCTTTTCTTTTGAATAGACACTAAAACCAAAAAAACTCACACGTCCAGCGCGCGCGCCTTGATTCCGGTCTAACGTCCAGCCGTTCGCGGCTCTTGACCGCCGTTGACCTTTGCAGCTGAGCCGCAATAAAAACCTACATAACTACATAACCGTACAAGCTAGAACAAAGAAAGAGATATGAAAAGAAAGTTCAAAGTATACAGAATAAACTTATCTACATTGTTTAAATAACTGCCTCGGTGGCGCAGTGGTAGCGTACGCGACTACTGGTCTTGAGGTCTCGGGTTCGATTCCCGGGTCGGAACAAATGTTTGTATGATCTGCAAATATTTGTTTCGGAGTTTGGGTGTTTTCTATGTATAATATGTATGTATTTACAACAAAAAAAGTATATAGTAGTAGCTCTGCTTAGTTTGGGACTAGATGGCGTTGTGTGTTAGATGTCCGAAATATTTATTTATTTATTTATTTTATTTAAATTACTATATAGAATACATAAAGTCGGGTTAAACGTAGAATTCAGAAAAGAAATCAAATTCATTTTTATCTTTTTACATTACAAGGAGCGATTGTTGCATTTTTGTAAATAAAATAATTTAACAACAAACTAGATTAGAACTTATTTCCCTTTCTAATGGTATATAAATTAATATATTTAATTGAATCTAAGTATTTAAATAAACCGAGACAAAACCACTACTCTTAAAAGTTTTTGCGTGCAAATTTTAGCGCTTTCAACTTACTCGCGAAGGCGAAATAATAGCAAAATAGCCGCCCACTACCGGCCGTTCCACTCACATAAGTTTAATCAAATAAAGAAGGTGGTATTTATGAGTTGCATTGCTCATCATATTTTGTGAAGTTGTTTTTTTTAGTTTTATTTAATTAAACAACTAAATAAAATAGGAGCGTCTGTTTGTAATATTAAAATAACCGCTTTTTACTAAATGCATATGTATGTATACACGGTACACATACCTAAAATGTAGTTAAAATTTTTGTCTGTCTGTTTGTTCCAGGTAATCTCTGGAACGGCTGGACCGATTTTGACGGGATTTTCACTGGCAGGTAACTGATGATCCAGGGAGTAACTTAGGCTACTTTTTTTTTAGACTAACTTTGCCCCGCGGCTTTACTCGCGATACAACAATAACCGCGGGTAACACCGCGGGGTTCAGCTAGTTAAAAATAAAACTTAAATTTCACAAAGTTGTAATAATCTCTATTTATTTCTTTATTAATTGTTTACTTTCAATGTTTGTATTAATGTAATAATTAGCACTATTTTAATTGTGTATTGGTGAAAAGTTGATGATAATAAAAGAAATTAATAACTTTAATAACTTAATTTTGAGGAAATTATTGTTGCATGCTGGAAAGCAGAATGTGATGTTCTAAACTTATAATTTGACAACAATGTAACCCATTACCCATTACGTAATAAATTTAGTTTGAAGTTTAGTTTATTGTTTATTTATTTTAAGAGTAAAAGTATATATAGTTTTATTAGTAATATATCTATACTAATACATAAAGCTGAAGAGTTTGTTTGTTTGTTTGAACACGCTAATCTCAGGAACCACTGGTCCGATTTAAAAAATTCTTGTCAGTGTTAGATAGCCCATTTATCGAGGAAGGCTACAAGCTATATATCATCACGCTAAGACCTACAGGAATAGGAAGACCTACCAATAAAAAATGTTACACAAACGGGGGAAAATTATCAAATGTGGTACTCCATGAAGCAACCCTCGATGCACAGGTTCACGTCACATTCCAGGCACTTCCACGTTGTTCTGGTAACAATTTTCTTCTTCGAACACAGCAGACAGCGGCTGCATCGGTGCCCGTTTTTGATTGGGTAATGGCGGTGCATGAGTTGGGGTTTGTCTCGTCGTGGTTGGCTTGTCATCGCTCCTGGTCGTACAGTTATGAGTCACGGCTCCGTCGTCAAGTCAACGTGTCTATGAACTTTCAATAAGTCTCCTGCCAAGGTCAATCTGAACTGTCTATGTGAAAATTTGATGTTCGAATGATTATATATAACCCAGGAATTAAAAAGAGCGGTGTTAAATAGGCGTCGGAAAACTTTTTTGTACCAAATTTTGTTGCGTGTGCGTTCTATGGGCTGAGCAGACAGCAATTGGTCTTTCCGGTCCACAGCTCCCATAGATTTGTTGTAGCTCAGAACAACACTTGGCTTGTAAGTCAGTCGATCATATTTTTGTCGAGTACCGATTTGGAGATCATGGTATGTCGAAATCATGCTAACTAAGTTAGCGTCTCGCCATACGACGATGGCCAAATCAGTACAGTAGCCATTACTTACCATTACTTCCCCATGTCGAAGTTCCGTCTTTGTCAGTCTTTAGTGAATCGGGAACGAATGCCCGATTCAGTCTTATTGTCCCATAGCAGTCAGTCTGTTGTCGTTTTAGACAACGCGCTAATAATGGACTATTATAAAAATTGTCCATTATTAGCGTATGTCCACGGTGAAGTAATGGCTCTACCAAGTCGTAAACAATTTTGGCAGTCGCATTGTTGGGACGTCAGTCGTTTCCGTCTCAACAGGTCTTTCGTCTGTGTCATCAATGTTGTTATCGTCAGACATTGTTGTAGTCGCAGTCGTGGTCTTGTCTTTTCCAATATATATGAAAATAATTGTACCATTAATATTAATCATCTTGCAGTCTGAAATATTTCATTGTGATTGAATAAATAACAAAATATGTACCAATAAAAGCAGGTTGTGCACTTGTACTAGGTGCACTTGTAGCACTCCCATAGACGTCTGAAAAAAATAATTGTACCATTAATATTAATCATCTTGCAGTCTAAAATATTTCACTGTAATTGAATAAAAACAAAATATGTACCAATAAAAGCAGGTTGTGCACTCGTACTAGGTGCACTTGTAGCTTTCTCACAGGACTCTGAAAAAAAAAATTGTAACATTAATATTAATCATCTTGCAATCTGAAATATTTCACTGTAATTGAATAAATAACAAAATATGTACCAATAAAAGCAGGTTGTGCACTTGCACTAGGTGCACTTGTAGCACTCCCATAGACGTCTGAAAAAAATAAATGTACTATTAATATTAATCATACTAATAATTTTCGGTGATAAAGGGTCTCCTTGTTTCACTCCTCGCCTTATGTATATTTTTGGCCCAACTTTATCTAGCTTTACCCTGCTTGTGCTGTTTTTGCATAGCTGAACTAAATTTTTGGCCAAAATTGAAAAAAAAAATATGATCTTATTTTTTACCCCATCTTTAATAACACGCAAGTCATCAACCATCCTTTCAGAAAGACTTACGTCCTCTTAAGTTGCAAAAGTTAATTTAGACACACCCAAAAATTTTTCCGGCACGGTGAAGACCACTTTTATCTTAGAAGAAAAATCGTGGACTTCCTACCCCTTTTTTATTCAAATTTTCGAAGTACTCCTCATATGTTATGTTGTCTGTACTGGCCCAAAATTCGTACACACTGTATTGTTGTTGTAATATTATTAGTTGTGATAAAACTAATAGCTGAGGTCTTCAGGAGGTATATTTTAAATATCTTACAAGGAATTCTTAATATTAGTACAATTAGTGTGTTTCGTGTCCGGAGTCCAAAGCCAAAAAGACAGAGCCCAGGAAGGTTGTTCACACAATCTGTCATTGTCATTTTGACAATGACATTAGAGACGTTCTCTAATACATCATCCCCTTTTAAAAAACAAAATATTCTTAATCTCCTCAGCCCCTTTTAAAACAATACTATATTATATTTTAGTAATTTAAGTTTTAATCTTTGTAATCTAGGTGATGGATGGTATCTCATGTAAGTGTTTCTTTAATAAACATTCTAATGGTTTATGATCATTAATAATAGTTACTTTTTGGCCATAAATGAAATAATGAAATTTTTTAGTGGCCCACACTACACTTAACAATTCCTTCTCAATTTGTGAGAAATTTCTCTCTGACTGTGTTAAACTACGAGATGCAAAACAAACTGGCTTATTATTTTGTAATAAACAACAACCTATGCCATCCTACCGACTGCGCCATGTATTGTTGTTGTAATATTATTAGTTGTAATAAAACTAATAGCTGAGGTCTTCAGGAGGTATATTTTAAATATCTTACAAGGAATTCTTAATATTAGTACAATTAGTGAGTTTCGTGTCCGGAGTCCAAAGCCAAAAAGAAAGAGCCCAGGAAGGTTTTTCACACAATCTGTCATTGTCATTTTGACAATGACATTAGAGACGTTCTATAATACACACACATCTACTATAAATTTGTCCACTATTCTATCCACTTCATTTCCATCAGGATCAGAACTCGCATGTATGATCTTTTTATCGTAGAACTTTGCATTTGCTCTTATCCAATGTAAGTGTGGAACTACACTTTTTACGATTACTGCATAGCCATGTTGTTGCAAATTTATATGTCACACTTAAATTATATTTATGTCCCCATAAAGTAGTACAGTTTTATTCATTCTGCGTTTTATAAAACTTACTTCCATTTTCACAAATTTAGTAGTGATGCAACGGAAGTGACATAACGGAAACAGATGTCAAAAGTAAATCTTAGCAGAACCGGAAGTGGAAGTGTTGATACTAAAAAAAAAACACATTTTTTTAAAAGATTTTTTTATGTAATTTAATTACAGTAAGAAATATTAGGTCTTTATCTATAAAATTGCCTTTCTTCAGTACTGGTCATTTCAAATAAAAAAAAAGTTTGTAATGGCTCTGTACTAAATTTAAAGTAATTTTGTTTTAAAACCATCACATTCTATTTACAAACTCAGTCCTTTGTTTTTTGATTAGCGTTGTATTTTCTTTACATTTGAACATTTTTCGTCATAATGGATGCTTTAAAAAATCGTGTAATTATGGAATATGAGTTCCGTCGTGGCACCAACGCGACACAAATGGCACGTAACATCCAAAACGTTTCCGGAGAGAACTGTACAAACGAACTGTTACACCCCACTAATGTGAGCAGTCGACCTGACTAGGTAATCTCTCGTTTGCTGAGCCAGCATAAGTAATCCTGAGGTAGGACATGAACGCAGGGGAAAGTCAGTCTACTTTCAAACTCGGTTCGGGTCGGATCTCTAGTTTATTTCTACTTCATTTTCTAAATCATTTGTACTACTAAATCTATATATTACTAATTAAATATAACCTTCAATCAATCAAATAGTTTTCTTTTTAAAAAGCCAGATAGCTTTTTACGATCCCGTGTAACAGAACGCACAACCCGTTATTGGTTTTCCCGGTTCCGTTCTGGAAATTTTGACTTGAAAAATGAAGCTCGTGGTCGTCCGGAGACTTTGGTTAACAATAATGAATTCGAATAACAGAAATAAAAAAGTTTGAAAAAATAAGTACTTTCCCTTATTGCATACAAAACGGCAATTTCATAGGTAAACCCCTTTATATAAATATAAAGGTCTCAAATATATATATAAATATAAGCTCTTTATATAAATGGATGACAATATATCTACCCATCAACAAATAAGTATATATTAAAGGGTAAACTTTTATTACAGTCAATGTCCCTATATTTTACAACAAAATTTGACTAAATATTTGTAAATACACAGAAATAACAGATAAAATGTGTTTTATTAACGTTGCTAGTCTAATGCCAATATGAATTAACATGAAATAAAGCAAACCTTAGGCTTATTTTATATAATAAACTGATGTGCAACTTTATTTCAGTACCTTCACAATCATTACAAGATTAAAAGATTACCTTTAATAAGTTTCACTGAAATTAATATTATTACATGTAGATGACTGTATTGACTTTTAGCACTAATAGCTTAATTAATACTATTAGTTTGTAACAAACTTTTATGTACTAATTTACATTAATCTACCTCTACAATACATAAATAGTTATATGCAAGATTACCAAATAGTTTCACTGTAATTAATTTATTACATGTAGATAACTGTATTGACTTTCAGCTTTAGCAATAATAACTGAAATACTACTTGTGTATAATCAATTGTTAACTTGTTAGGCGTCGTTGAATGCTGGTTGTATGGCAGGCTGCCATTTGGCATTACAATTTTGCTTTTGATGATATTCCAAGATGGTATTTACCGACTTCGTTGTATGCGATCTTCTGGCAATTTTTTAATTATCCGGCTCGTATTCAGGACTATGTGGCGGATTTAAATTTGCAGATTAAATAAAAAACCGATGTCGAGAGACAAAACTGTAATCGCACAACCAAGAGCACGTAACAGGGATGCCAACATAAAAAATAAAAATTCTCCTACTAATTACATTTTAAGTCAGGTGCTCATTATTTAATGGAGAAGGCGTATACACTGTTCCTATGAACACCGCTTACAATATTTCAACATGGCTTTTCTTCGTAACCCTCGCCGTAAACAATATCTCGTATATCTTCACAAAATAGTAAACGTCTCAATAAAATGTTGTGATCTAACTGAACACATACTTTATTCTCAACAAAACCGCTGAGATATGCCATCATCATAAAATTTTACACACATCATGCATGCATCCCTGACGTGAACTTGCAGAGAATATAGCTAATAAATATTTTTAAAAGTGTGTCGTATGTGTGCTGTTGGTATACCTTATAAATATTTTTCAAATGATATTAGCGAAATATTCTCGGACATGTCATCAGCAGAGAGTAATACTTTGGCTTCCGGTAAGTTTTTAGGTGTGGCGTGAGGTTGAGTAGGCCAATGAAAATGATCCTCTTAGAAACGAACGACCCTCCCACTACAAACATGATGGCTACAGATGCTAACACACTATTAAATTCAATAAAAATACAACGATTCGGTCTATAAAATTATTGAAACAACGTAATAAATAACTATCTTCACCTCGACGGTCTGTAAAAGGCTTTTAACTGGAGTGCAAACTTATACGAGTATATTAAAGATAATCTAATCTTAAATTGCGCGCCCATTTACTACCTGTCACGTAAACATTTAACTTATTTGTAAATTTATATACATTTTGTAAAGAGGCGTGAGATTTAAAGTTAGACTATTTATCCGCACATTACTTTGTTAATCTCAACTCAACAATGAAACTATTAAATTCAATAAAATACAACGATTCAGTGTATAAAATTAATAAAATAAAATACTAATATCTTCACTTTGGCGCCCCGTGTAACGCTTCTTCTCTCTACTCTAAAAAAATATGGTAATATTGCAAAAAAAACTCGCCTCTGTTTTGCAGTCGGGTACATGTTAATAAATGTTGGTTAAAGCAATACCTATATTTTATCTAACTGAAATTTCAACGTACCTCGACAGCCAACTTGTGGATTTGGCAATGTTTTTTCTATATCTAACATAGCTATGTCTGATACATCATCTACTAGTGGCCAGTAAAATATACCCTTCGAATTCTTTCTTAACTATTTTATAGTATATTATTATGTGCTTTCCAGCTCGATATATTTAGTCACTAGACCAATATAATACTTGCAAATATAACTTCAAGGTTGTACATTTTACAATTACATATTTACCCACACCTATTTCAAAATTTTCTTCTTCTTCAATATCTAGATCGAGTTCTTCATTTATTTCTGCCAGATAAGGTTTACATGTGACTCACAGATGGTAGGAAATGTCCTCAGAACGGTAATATCGATAGTCGGGTATTTTTTTTAATACAGCGTCTGAATTCAGAGGATGTATGCCAGCAGCACGAAAGCCACTTTCTATATTTTTGGTATGATTGAATTTAGTTGTCTCTTATACTGTTTTTAACAACTCAGGAAATATTTGCTTGTTTAATGTGTTCGCATTTGAGTGTCGCACTTTTATAGCCGGTCAATATTTGTCTCCGTTCTCGCTTTAAGGGACCGAAAAAAGCAACATCTAATGGTTGGGTGTAGTGCGTTGAGTTGGGCGGATAAAACAAAAACCTAATATTGTTCTCTTCACATTTAGTAATAATAATTATATTCAAGTGCGACGATAAGTTACCTCCAATTACAACTTTAGCTGTTGGAGCTTTAGCTGGAGCTGATGTTTTTACTGCCCATGGAATAATTATAGTATTAAATCAATCATCGAACGTATCTGTGTCAAACCAACCCGATTTAGTTGTATTGTACCTGGCCCCGTCACGTCCATTAGCACACCAATAAGTCCACCAATTGTCAGCCTTGTAGACTACATATGGTTGGAATATTTCTCCACTCGCCGTAGCTGAAAACATAACGGAAATCGCGGTCTTGGTTTTCTTTAAAATTTTATTTGGATGTTTTTCCGACTTTAAATATACCTCTTTGAGACTTGAACAGTAAGTCTTATCGTAATTCACAATATTTTCAGGTTTTACATTAAGCAGTGATCGTCTTCAAATTTTCAAATTATTGGGTATAATCCTGCATGGTCTTGTTGGCTCGAGATTCCTTTATATTCTGTGTTGAACGTACTATCAAGATATTTTTATGGCGTTTCAAAAAGTTTCTTACCTACTTCTGGTCTGGCATTTTATTGTTAAAAATATGACTTAGTCCATTTTTTACTGTATAATCATGTTCAATCGACCTTAATGCTAGATTTGTAAGGATATCTATACTCTCCACAAAGAATCAAACAACTAGCTATTTTCTGTTCATCAGCTGGTGACTGTGTAGTGGTAGGACATCCAATATTTTTCATGTGTTTTTGTTTTACCTAATTTAAAATCGTACCACGAGGTATCCCGAACTGCTTTTCTGCTTCGTAGGAGGTTATGTTTTTATTTTCGACCAACCCAACATCAATGTTATGTAAATCGTCAGAATAATTTTTGTACCATCGCTTGTTCATTTTGACAATTCTTTAAAAATAAAAAAGGTATTTTTTTACTTTGTTACATTACTACGTGGTGTGTAATGAAATACTGAGTTTTAATCTTCAAGTTAATTATATTTACACTCAGAAATAATACAAAGTAAAATTTGCACGCTTACATAATGGAGGCCAAAAGCGTAGAGAGCAAACATTATTTTTTTATTAGATACCATAAACAATTATCATGGCATAGGAATTACTCATACAGCCTATATTAAATATTAATATACCACAAATACTGTTTACAAATTCAGCCTCTGAGAAGCTCTTATAGTTCTTTTGGGTCTAGAATTAATTACAGGTTTATCTACAGGATCGTTTTGAGGTGTAGATATAGTTACAATACTATCAGGTGTGACACAATCTTGAGGTAATGATAGAACTACCTCTGGCTCAGACACTTTGGAGAAAACAATGGGCTCTGGCTCAGATTCTGGTAACAAATTTTGCAAAGGCTCTAGAAAAATAACTTGAATCAAGTTGTACAACATTATGATGAAAAACTATTATTATATTAGGATTGTCTAGATCTAAACTAATGCAGATAATGAATAGACGGAACGATGTTACAACGACAGGAGTTTTATTACAGAACATGGAAGTGTACGTGTAAGTGTAAATAACTAAAAAACACGGTGACCTCTATGACCAACCATAGATTTATCCGGCATGGAGTCCGCGTTCACATTTCAACATCCTCTCTTGAACGTAGACCCATGTCACTGATGACTTGGTGATGCTTAGACTTTCCCAAGGCCTTGGTCGGGCAGTCGGCCAGCATGCTGCTTGTAGGAATATACTCAATGTGAACTTCCCCAGCCTTAACTTTTTCTCGAATATAATGGTGACGGACATCAATATGTTTGCTTCTAGGATGATAAGCAGAATTACCTTATCCTCTTCCTTTTCATAGAGTGGTGGCTACGTCTAAATCACCTTGCAGAAAGGCTGAAATTGCATCCAGCTGTTCTATGTATAGCTTGTATCTAGCTGCCATTCCAAGTAGGTATCATATAGAGGTGAGACGTACCACAGGGGCATACACATCAACATAATCTATGCCATATGTTTGTTCATAACCTTTGATGACCAACCTGGCTTTATATTTGCTTATGTTTCCATTAAGCATTTAGTTTGGTTTTGTAAACCCATTTACTTGGAATTGCCCTTTTTCCTGGAGGTAGCTTAGTGAGAGTCCATGTATTGTTTTCTATTAGTGATTCATATTCACAGTCCATCGCATTTCTCCACATCTGTGCATGTTCACTGTTTATAGCTTCCTTTACCGTCTGAGGATCATTTATTAAAGTTGTATTCCCTGACGTATTATACACACATAGGTAGGGATCTTTTTTCTGGGTCTCAGATTTCGAGTGGTAGAAGGCAGTGGGCTCTGGTTGACATTACGTTCAGGAACATAATCTTCATCCTTTGTATCATCTTTACTAAAATGAGAGCTGTCAATCTCCCGGACTGTACTAGTACTTTGATAAGAGCTTGATTCACTAACAACTGTTTCATTTAAATTTTCATTATTTTGTTCATTTTTAAGTGGCATCCAAATAAAATCTTTCTGTATATTTTCTTCCAAGAAAATAACATCTCTACTTCGAAGTATTTTTCCTTCCTTTTTATCATATAGTCTATATCCCTTAGATTCTGGGCAGTATCCAACAAATATGAGTTCCTTAGATTTGAAGTCCCACTTTAACTGCTTTTCTTTAGGTATATGCATCATAGCCGGACAACCAAAAACTTTCATGTGTTGTAAATTCGGTTTCATGCCTGTCCACATTTCTTCTGGTGTTTTATAATTAATAGATTTCGTTGGCGAGCAGTTAGTTAATTACATATGCAGCAGTAGGGACAGACTCTGCCCAAAATTTCTTTGGCAACTTAGCATCTATAAGCATGCATTTAGCGCGTTCTACCAATGTACGATTCATTCTCTCGCTCATGCCATTTTGCTCGGGAGAATATGGTATAGTGTCAATGAATATGGTATGGTGTAACTGTCGCTTGATACCAGATTCTTTACAGAATTTATCAAATGCTTCATTGGCATACTCTTTGCCATTGTCACTCCTAAATATTTTTATTTTGGTCTGTAGCTGATTCTCAACTAGTTCTTTAAAATACTCAAATACTTGACACTTAGAATGCATGAAATAGACAAATACCTTTCTTGAATAATCGTCGATAAATGTGACATAATATCGAGCACCTCCACGTGACTTATCTTCCATTGGACCGCATACATCTGAATGTATTATCTCTAGAAGACCGGAAGCCCTTGTGCCAAGATCCTTAAACGGTTGCCGGGTTTGTTTACCTTGTAAGCAAGTATGGCAAGTCACATTCCTCTCTTGATTTATCTTCACATCTACTCCTTCAACAGAATCATTGAGTTTCAATAAGTTCTGGTAATTTATATGACCCATTCGTTGATGCCACAGGTGAGCGCAGCCCCTCACAGATAAAGTTTTATTGTCTGCAACAGTGACTGTATTAATTTTAGCAGGTTTTAAATCATAAATCCAGTCTTTATTATGAACTCTCAAAACCTACGCCCAGTCTAGTCTGTATATAATTCGAATTAGAGGACAACTTAAGAACTTACTTCGAATTAGAGGATAACTTAAGAACCTGCATCGAGTACGGAGTGCAACAGCGTCATAGTGCTACGCGCGTATGTTACGCTACGATAAACGTCTACCTTTGCTACGGATCGCGGTCAATCGAAGTGTCAGTTATCGGCTACAAAACTATCCTACTACACTATCATTATAGATGTGTTATAAGGGTATTATCGTTATGTCGACTGTAAAACATTAGCCAAAAAAAAATTAAAGCTTCCTGCCACGGGAGTAATAGAACAATCGCAATCCCAAAACCCAGAACTACTTCATGTTACTCACACATAGTAGTCACCTAGATGACTTTAAACTAGAAATCAAAGAAAGGCTGACAACTTGGAAGCGCGATTACGAAGACGCTTTTTCGAGGGCTTTGGCGGAGCAAACATCATTAGTTGTGAAACTTGTTGCTGAAGTGACTGAATTAAAACAACAAAACCTGGAGATTCGTAAGTCAAATAAAGAGATAGAAAAATATATTACTACTGTCAGTGAATTGTATGATGACATGAAAAACCAGGTAAAATTACTGCGGAGTGAGTGTGGAAATTATAAAAAGTACACAGAATTCTTGGAAAAAACTATACGTGATCTCCAATACCAGACACGTTCTTCGACCATTGAGATACGTAATGTACCATTGAATCCCCTGCAACAATCCGAGATGTATATCGTTCCCCAGGAAATTCACCCAACAAAGCCATTATAGCCGAACTCACGAGTGTGCAATTAAAGGCAGAACTCATTTCTTGAGTACGTAAATTTAACACTGTAAGCGTTAACAAAGACTCTAAGCTTAACACACAACGCTTAGGGCTCCCGGGAGAAAAGCAGCCTGTCTACGTGGACAAAAACCTGTGTTCACCTGTGAAGAAACTTTTTTATTTATCCAGGACATTTGCAAAACAGTATGATTATAATTTTTGTTGGTCATCTAATGGCAGAATCTTCTTACGGAAAAGACCGGGTGAGAAACAAATATTGATAAATCCGAAACCACCCTTCAGGAGCCTCAAGGCAGCAAATGACAGCCACCGCACTGCCAAGTCATGTTTCACTACTACTACTGCATCTTTTTTTGTTTACTGCATGATAAATATTTTTATATTGGTTTAATTCGGGGAATGGGCACCGATCTGCTCATAAACACACACATATATCTCTTAAACATCATAAAAAACTGATATTACTTTCAAAACGGTATATGTTCACAAAAAATTTCACTTCCATTATACATTTACACATTCAAACCTATATCTCACACATAGATATAGAATACCATAGATTGGCTATGCGGAAATGAGACAATACGAGTTTACGTGTGTTAGAGCGCGACAGATAAACGAGACCAAACACCAATACGCTATGAGCCTGTATCAGGCTAGCGCCCGTCGAGGTCAAAACATTATTGTTGTTATTTTATCAGAATCTTGAGTATTTTGTTGTGGTTTATTATTTGTGAAGCGTGTTTTATTATGGTGACTTGTGCAGTACCTGGATGTAACGCTTCCAAGAATGAAAATGCACAAAATCTTTCATTTCACATGTAAGTAAACAATGCCATATTTGCCTCTAAATAAGCTTTGTTTCAATGCGATATCGCATATTTTATATAACAAGCGGTAGATAATATTGTCTTGTTTAGTTTTATTATAAATTAAGATGCTTTGGCATCGTATAAAACAAATTATTAAATACGTGAATTTATGTTGTTTCAAACCTCACATACCTAGAAGTTTGAAGTGACAATGTCGATAAAAATATCGATAATAGTCACAGTGACCAAATAATATCATCAATTAGTTTTTGGAACGAAGTTCCTTATCGCACGTTGTGAAAGGGGGCTAGGCGAAAAAAATCTTACGAAAAGTTGTCACGACACTTTTTGCTACAGTAAGCGATTGTAAGCCGTGCGGCGTGCGCATGTTTCTCTGTCTCTCTCTCTCTCTCTCTTACAGAAAGCAAGCCAGACATTTTCATTTCTATTTCGCTTTGAACAGTGTGGTGTCGCTACGATTATTTTTGTTGAGTATATACAGGTTTTTTGAACATAATAAATAATAAAAAATAATAAAAATAATCTCGAGTTTTTTTATACTATTTGGCATTTTAATTATGTTAATTAATATGGTTACACATTCGCTTAAAATGCAGACATGCGAGGAAAATGGTTAAAAATGGTGAACAGACCGGATTGGGTCCCAAAAAAACATTCAACCATTTGTAGTAGTCATTTTGAAGAAAACTGTTTTGTAAACAGAAATGTACGAAGAATAAATCAGTGCCCACACTATCTGTACGGTATGCTAAATGAAAGATAAATGTGCTAGGAAGAAATAACTGTATTTAATAGAAACATGAAACTTGCCATTAGTTTGGCAAGTACCTCTGCCCCACACAACTACAACCGGGGTAATGATATTTGTTTGCTGGTAGGGACTAGTTTAGATTTCCCGGCAACCAAAATTATTGACTTTTCTGAATTTTTTACTCTACAGTATACAACACAGGCATACGACTTTGTTGAGGCATCACAAAATCCATGTAATTCGACCTCACTTGTTGATTGAGTACCGTACCATCGTGGTATGTTAAACTGATTGATATTTTCTAGGTCGGTCTTGAGGTTTGTCCACTCCTTACTAATATTTTCTGGAACCTGTTCGTCCCATTTAATTTTTAATAACCATGTTTGTTGAAAGAGTATTTTTTGTTTTGTAGTTATGGGTACAATCCATCCTAGTGGGTCAAATACCTTTGACATATCAGACAATATACTCCTTTTAGTAATCTTGGATTTTTGTGAATTCATTTGGGGAGAATATGTAAAATACCTTTGACATATCGGACAATATACTCCTTTTAGTAATCTTGGATTTTTGTGAATTCATTTGGGGAGAATATTTAAAATTGTCTTCAGTGGGATCTCAACGGAGACCTAAGGTTTTAGTTGAGCCTACTTGTTTAAAGCTCAAATCTTCCTGATCCCAATAAATTTGATTTTCTTGTTGTAGTGATTGGCTATCATTTGAGGTCTATTTTCGTAAGTTGAAGCCCCCTAATTTAAGTAAATTGAATAAATCCTCTTGTAATTTCTTAGCGGATGATAGAGAGTAGCTACCGTGAACGGCGTCATCCATATAAAATGACTCCTCGATGACCTTCGCAGCTTCCGGGAACTTGTATCCTTCGTCCTTTGCCAATTGCCTTAAAGTCATCATCGCGAGGAATGGCGCGGCTTTTGTCCCATACGTCACGGTAGTAAGTTGATATTCGTTTAATTTTTTGTGTGGATCGTCTCGCCATACTATTTTCTGCAGAAATTGGTCGTCAGGGTGGATCCAAATTTGCCTGAACATCTTCTCTATTTCAGCTGTAAATGCATATCGATATTGCCTTCATTTCAAGATTAAAGATTGAAGATCCTGTTGCAAGTTTGGGCCACTGTACATTAAATCATTCAAAGTTTTGTTAGTAGAAGTTTTTGATGGTGCATTGTGAACAACTCGTAGCGTCGTAGTAGTAGAGTCCTTTCGTAAAACACAATGATGTGGCAAAAAGCATTCAAGAGTCTGATTACTCACTGCCGGTTTCATGTGTCCTAAGGACAGTGCTAGAAAGAAATAACTGTATTTAATAGAAACATGAAACTTAACATGTATCGATGCGCGGCGAATGGTGCGATAGGTCGCCCTGTATGATGTTGCAACGACTACTGGTTTATTACGTGTTCAATAATTTTATATTGTAAATGAGGTTCGCTGCGCGTCGATGTCAGCGTAAAACTATAACAAGTGAAATGTACGGGTTTGCTCGTACACTATTATCCATCTCAAGATATAATAGAAATAGGCTCAAAATGGGAACGAGTTTGCCGAACATCAGCAACATTCAATGAACAAAGTAATTTTTCAAAAAAATGTTGCTAAATGCCTTATTCTATGTCGAAAGTATTTCAGGAATATTTCGAAATTTTAAGATAGGATTTAGGATGACTCGCCATACCTCCTAAATCTTAAATATATATTAATTAAACTGATTCTAGAAATATATGTGTCTATTAGAATTAAATCTGAGGCAAAGCTGTGTAATGCAATAAAGGAAAATTTGAGACATTTCTATAATAAATTAATATTGTTCGGAGGAAACTGAATTCCTGTGCATGCTTACAGTGCTGTTTTTGATTAAATATTGTTTGTGGTTAAATATTTATGTTTCTAAAACAACGAGCAATGTTGCGTAATATTATTATAACTTAATTAACACATTAAACATTTAAACAGTTATCCCTTGTTTTTGTGCATCCACTGAACATTCTATCAATAAAGATTTGTCTTTTTAATTTTGTAGTTTTCTTGTACTTATTCGCACTGAATACGTAACTCTGAATGCCTGTGGATTTATTTGTACCAGTTGGTACAGGTTATCGAAGAAACTAATTTTGCATGGCACATCACTAGCACGTTACACACACATGCACATTTAACGCACACCATTGCATTTCGTTTTTGGTCTCGCTTATAGAAATGCACAACCACTCTATGGTATTTATTCCTACGTCACATTATTAAATCAATAGAATGTATAAATTCCATTATAATAGATAAGATAGCTAGGTAAATTATTTAGCACGTAGTACGAAGACACGGCTTATCTCATCGAGAAGAACGCATGATCAAAGGCAGTGTAAGGAATCATTTTACTTGTATAAAAGTAGATGTAATTGTGGTACAGTCACCAGACGCCACCATGTAACGAATAGATAGATAGATAGATAGAAAACTCTTTATTTGTACACCGTATTACAGTTTTACAAGAAATTACAGAAAATAACAAATATATCATGTACAAAGGGCGGCCTTATTGCCGAAAGCTATCTCGTCCAGGCAACCTTAGGATGGATCAAGATGTATCGGAGATAGTAGCAGTTAACGGTGCAATGAGTTTTGATGAGTTATAATTTTCCAATGATTATAACTAGAAATACATATATATCTCCATACAGGCATATTTACACAAACATATATACATTAAAAATAAATAAATACATGTCATCAGTGGAGCATACATATAATATCTATACATATATCAACATGTACCTACATATTAAAAAACTATAACTACTCAGTTATACTAAATATTACACTATAGACTCATCATTTCATCAGATCATTTTCTTAAAACTATTTACTGTTTGCGCTTTCCTAATGTTTGTCGGCAATGCATTCCACAAGCGTATAGCTTCAACCGTAAAGGACTGATCATAAAATTTTGTAGAATGCAGAGGCATCTCCAGTCTCAAATTTTCAGATGACCTTAGACATTTGTCATGTGTGTCATTAAGGAACTTGAATCGTTCTTTGAGGTAGAAGGGGGCTTTAGGATTAAACAAGATGTTATAAAGGAAAATGAGGATATGAGTATTCCGGCGAGAGCGAATTGGAAGTCACTTGAGCATTTGACGGAATTCGGAGACATGATTATATTTTCGTAGGCCAAATACAAATCGTATACAAAAATTTTGTAGTCGCTCAAACTCACACGTACAGCGCGCGCGCCTTGATTTCGGTCTAACGTCTAGCCGTTCGCGGCTCTTGACCGCCGTTGACCTTTGCAGCTGAGCCGCAATAAAAACCTACATAACTACATAACCATACTAGCTAGAACAAAGAAAGAGATATGAAAAGAAAGTTCAAAGTATACAGAATAAACTTATCTACAATGTTTAATAGTAAATTACTATATAGAATACATAAAGTCGGGTTAAACGTAGAATTCAGAAAAAATAAACAAATTCATTTTTATCTTTTTACATTACAAGGAGCGATTGCTGCATTTTTGTCAACAAAATAATTTAACAAATATAAATTCCCTAAACCTTCAAATGTATTAGCGTATTTTGACACAATATTTTGTACTGACCTGTCGCTATGTCTGTCTTCAATTTTGAATATTCTTTTCACAATACCAAGTTTTTGACATGTTTTCCTTCCAATTATTGTTATACATTCACAATCTACAACAGTTGAACAGCTGAAGATCCATTTTCAAATACACAATTGATGATGCAAGTACCTACATTTGGCACTATTTCTCCTGAAAAAGTATATATTTTATTATTTGTTCTAAATACTTTAATATTATTCTGAGTATTAAACTTAATTCTTTCAAGAGTATGCTTTGATATTACATTTGTATCAGCTCCGGTATCTATTTGACAATAGACAATTAATTTGCCAGTCTTCTACATTAGTACACTTTTTGTTAATAGAACCTATTACGTAGTGATAATCCTGTATTATTATAATTGCCTGAATTTTTAAAGAAACAAAATTTTGCAAAATGATTCTTCTTCTTGCAATTGTTGCATGTCTTGCCTTCTGCTGGACATTTGTATTTATGTACTTGACCACACCTTCTGCACATATTGTTGGATGGTGATTTCAATCTTAGGTTGTATGTATTTCTATTTAACGATGATGATGTGTTCCTGTAGTAATGATTACTTTTGTTGTTGTATCTAGTCTGTGAACGGATTCTGTTTTTTGTCTTGATTGTTTGCACTGTTTCTTTGTTTTCTGTTTTACACTTCTGTGTTGACCTTTCTTGAGAGATTTTTCTAAACTTTCATGGCAATTTTCATGGCATTTTCTATTGTCAAGTTTTCTTCTTGAAGGAGTCGTTCCTTTATGTGTGTATTTTTTATACCAATGACGAGCATATCTTTTATAAGAGAAGCTCTTAGAGCTGCAAATTCACATGCGATTGATAAGTTAGTGAGAAATGTGAGTGTTCGGCATGCGACGGGTAGGGCTTCGGCGGTAGTGAAATCCAGATTTTCTGTTAGTAACATTTAATCTAAGTACAAGATAAGTATAGGTATAGATAGGTACAGATACCGCCGAAATGCGGTGTATAAGCAGGAGAAAATTTAAATGTAATACCTTGGTTGCACGCGAAATCGCTGACTGGTTTGTTACAAGATTTAAACAGTTTGTTCAGTTCGTTACTAAATTGTAGAAACGTCTCTTGGCAATATGAAAAGAGTCGCCGAGAGCCTCCTCGGGGGCCTCGCGAAAATGTAGTTTTACAGAAAATCTGCCGTCTTCAAGGCGGACAGTATTAGCAGTGAAATGACTTTCACAGTATTCTTCATCTGTAGAAAGTTTAGTTGGGAGAGTGGTAATATCCTCAAGTTCCCAAAATTTTGGTATAGAATCTTTAATCTGTTGACTAAAGTTAGAATGAGTAGTGGGAGTATGACCCTGACCCGTAGAGCCTGACACAAGCCAGCCCAGTTTAGATTTCTGAAGAGTAGGTTTACTACAATATTGTTTTATATATTCAGGAACATTAAGTCACGAAGGGTCTACCTTGACACTAGGTAGCCCACCTGTAATTTATTATTTATACCAGAAATTGATACCTTTGTATCAGAACAAGTAAGGTTTAACTTCCTTTGTATTTTTTTCAGATATAAAAGAAGACTGACTTCCACAGTCTAGAAGAAGCCTAACAAGATGAGTAGTATTGGTTTCATTGTCCACCGATTCAACCACAGCAGTACACAGAAGAACCTACCCAGACATGGCAGCAGAGAGTGACACAGGTGCTGACTGAGAAGTAGTACCAGACACTAGTACTAGTAGAAAGCATAGCAACATTAGATACCTGTGGACGAGCAGTCACTTGAGAAAGTGAGGCCACAAGTATCCGCAGGTAAGTGTGTAGTATTGTTTTTAGGGTATACTTTATGTAGTAATAAATAATCTGACTTTGAAAAGAGTGGCCACGAGTTTTTTAGCCAGTATTCTTCTTATGAGGCTCTACGCATTTTGGAAACTGGAAGTTATGGATCGACACAGGCAGGCAGTAGATTTTGGTGTTTTCACCTAATTTACCTCGACAATACAGCACATGCTGTGGCGTCTGTTTGTGCCGATCTATGATTCTTAACTACAGCTTCAATTTAACGTTCATAAATGTCACTTAGTGTCTTAATTGAATAAATGATTTTGAATTGGAATTTGAATTATGTTTTTCGTTACAGAACTTGCAAGGATGATGCTTGCAATGAGAAGAGTAATGACCAGGACGCAAACAATTTCGATAAAGTCTGTGCTTCGAGACTACATTAAATTTAGCATCAACTGACATGGACTTAAATTTGTCACACCTATATAGTAGATGATCTTGTTCGCATTAAACGAAGTAACAAAACATTTTGTAATATGACTGTGAAGGTTTTTCAGTTTTAGTAACATCATTTCTACTGTACTGTAAAGTTTCCAAAACGTCAGCACGATTTTGCAAGAATTTATAAAATTCATCGACTGTTGGAGAAGAAGTTAAGTCACTCCTGTGCTCCTCCCATCTCCGACTTGTTGCTAAATGCCTTATTCTATGTCGAAAGTATTTCAGGAATATTTCGAAATTTTAAGATAGGATTTAGGATGACTCGCCATACCTCCTAAATCTTAAATATATATTAATTAAACTGATTCTAGAAATATATGTGTCTATTAGAATTAAATCTGAGGCAAAGCTGTGTAATGCAATAAAGGAAAATTTGAGACATTTCTATAATAAATTAATATTGTTCGGAGGAAACTGAATTCCTGTGCATGCTTACAGTGCTGTTTTTGATTAAATATTGTTTGTGGTTAAATATTTATGTTTCTAAAACAACGAGCAATGTTGCGTAATATTATTATAACTTAATTAACACATTAAACATTTAAACAGTTATCCCTTGTTTTTGTGCATCCACTGAACATTCTATCAATAAAGATTTGTCTTTTTAATTTTGTAGTTTTCTTGTACTTATTCGCACTGAATACGTAACTCTGAATGCCTGTGGATTTATTTGTACCAGTTGGTACAGGTTATCGAAGAAACTAATTTTGCATGGCACATCACTAGCACGTTACACACACATGCACATTTAACGCACACCATTGCATTTCGTTTTTGGTCTCGCTTATAGAAATGCACAACCACTCTATGGTATTTATTCCTACGTCACATTATTAAATCAATAGAATGTATAAATTCCATTATAATAGATAAGATAGCTAGGTAAATTATTTAGCACGTAGTACGAAGACACGGCTTATCTCATCGAGAAGAACGCATGATCAAAGGCAGTGTAAGGAATCATTTTACTTGTATAAAAGTAGATGTAATTGTGGTACAGTCACCAGACGCCACCATGTAACGAATAGATAGATAGATAGATAGAAAACTCTTTATTTGTACACCGTATTACAGTTTTACAAGAAATTACAGAAAATAACAAATATATCATGTACAAAGGGCGGCCTTATTGCCGAAAGCTATCTCGTCCAGGCAACCTTAGGATGGATCAAGATGTATCGGAGATAGTAGCAGTTAACGGTGCAATGAGTTTTGATGAGTTATAATTTTCCAATGATTATAACTAGAAATACATATATATCTCCATACAGGCATATTTACACAAACATATATACATTAAAAATAAATAAATACATGTCATCAGTGGAGCATACATATAATATCTATACATATATCAACATGTACCTACATATTAAAAAACTATAACTACTCAGTTATACTAAATATTACACTATAGACTCATCATTTCATCAGATCATTTTCTTAAAACTATTTACTGTTTGCGCTTTCCTAATGTTTGTCGGCAATGCATTCCACAAGCGTATAGCTTCAACCGTAAAGGACTGATCATAAAATTTTGTAGAATGCAGAGGCATCTCCAGTCTCAAATTTTCAGATGACCTTAGACATTTGTCATGTGTGTCATTAAGGAACTTGAATCGTTCTTTGAGGTAGAAGGGGGCTTTAGGATTAAACAAGATGTTATAAAGGAAAATGAGGATATGAGTATTCCGGCGAGAGCGAATTGGAAGTCACTTGAGCATTTGACGGAATTCGGAGACATGATTATATTTTCGTAGGCCAAATACAAATCGTATACAAAAATTTTGTAGTCGCTCAAACTCACACGTACAGCGCGCGCGCCTTGATTTCGGTCTAACGTCTAGCCGTTCGCGGCTCTTGACCGCCGTTGACCTTTGCAGCTGAGCCGCAATAAAAACCTACATAACTACATAACCATACTAGCTAGAACAAAGAAAGAGATATGAAAAGAAAGTTCAAAGTATACAGAATAAACTTATCTACAATGTTTAATAGTAAATTACTATATAGAATACATAAAGTCGGGTTAAACGTAGAATTCAGAAAAAATAAACAAATTCATTTTTATCTTTTTACATTACAAGGAGCGATTGCTGCATTTTTGTCAACAAAATAATTTAACAAATATAAATTCCCTAAACCTTCAAATGTATTAGCGTATTTTGACACAATATTTTGTACTGACCTGTCGCTATGTCTGTCTTCAATTTTGAATATTCTTTTCACAATACCAAGTTTTTGACATGTTTTCCTTCCAATTATTGTTATACATTCACAATCTACAACAGTTGAACAGCTGAAGATCCATTTTCAAATACACAATTGATGATGCAAGTACCTACATTTGGCACTATTTCTCCTGAAAAAGTATATATTTTATTATTTGTTCTAAATACTTTAATATTATTCTGAGTATTAAACTTAATTCTTTCAAGAGTATGCTTTGATATTACATTTGTATCAGCTCCGGTATCTATTTGACAATAGACAATTAATTTGCCAGTCTTCTACATTAGTACACTTTTTGTTAATAGAACCTATTACGTAGTGATAATCCTGTATTATTATAATTGCCTGAATTTTTAAAGAAACAAAATTTTGCAAAATGATTCTTCTTCTTGCAATTGTTGCATGTCTTGCCTTCTGCTGGACATTTGTATTTATGTACTTGACCACACCTTCTGCACATATTGTTGGATGGTGATTTCAATCTTAGGTTGTATGTATTTCTATTTAACGATGATGATGTGTTCCTGTAGTAATGATTACTTTTGTTGTTGTATCTAGTCTGTGAACGGATTCTGTTTTTTGTCTTGATTGTTTGCACTGTTTCTTTGTTTTCTGTTTTACACTTCTGTGTTGACCTTTCTTGAGAGATTTTTCTAAACTTTCATGGCAATTTTCATGGCATTTTCTATTGTCAAGTTTTCTTCTTGAAGGAGTCGTTCCTTTATGTGTGTATTTTTTATACCAATGACGAGCATATCTTTTATAAGAGAAGCTCTTAGAGCTGCAAATTCACATGCGATTGATAAGTTAGTGAGAAATGTGAGTGTTCGGCATGCGACGGGTAGGGCTTCGGCGGTAGTGAAATCCAGATTTTCTGTTAGTAACATTTAATCTAAGTACAAGATAAGTATAGGTATAGATAGGTACAGATACCGCCGAAATGCGGTGTATAAGCAGGAGAAAATTTAAATGTAATACCTTGGTTGCACGCGAAATCGCTGACTGGTTTGTTACAAGATTTAAACAGTTTGTTCAGTTCGTTACTAAATTGTAGAAACGTCTCTTGGCAATATGAAAAGAGTCGCCGAGAGCCTCCTCGGGGGCCTCGCGAAAATGTAGTTTTACAGAAAATCTGCCGTCTTCAAGGCGGACAGTATTAGCAGTGAAATGACTTTCACAGTATTCTTCATCTGTAGAAAGTTTAGTTGGGAGAGTGGTAATATCCTCAAGTTCCCAAAATTTTGGTATAGAATCTTTAATCTGTTGACTAAAGTTAGAATGAGTAGTGGGAGTATGACCCTGACCCGTAGAGCCTGACACAAGCCAGCCCAGTTTAGATTTCTGAAGAGTAGGTTTACTACAATATTGTTTTATATATTCAGGAACATTAAGTCACGAAGGGTCTACCTTGACACTAGGTAGCCCACCTGTAATTTATTATTTATACCAGAAATTGATACCTTTGTATCAGAACAAGTAAGGTTTAACTTCCTTTGTATTTTTTTCAGATATAAAAGAAGACTGACTTCCACAGTCTAGAAGAAGCCTAACAAGATGAGTAGTATTGGTTTCATTGTCCACCGATTCAACCACAGCAGTACACAGAAGAACCTACCCAGACATGGCAGCAGAGAGTGACACAGGTGCTGACTGAGAAGTAGTACCAGACACTAGTACTAGTAGAAAGCATAGCAACATTAGATACCTGTGGACGAGCAGTCACTTGAGAAAGTGAGGCCACAAGTATCCGCAGGTAAGTGTGTAGTATTGTTTTTAGGGTATACTTTATGTAGTAATAAATAATCTGACTTTGAAAAGAGTGGCCACGAGTTTTTTAGCCAGTATTCTTCTTATGAGGCTCTACGCATTTTGGAAACTGGAAGTTATGGATCGACACAGGCAGGCAGTAGATTTTGGTGTTTTCACCTAATTTACCTCGACAATACAGCACATGCTGTGGCGTCTGTTTGTGCCGATCTATGATTCTTAACTACAGCTTCAATTTAACGTTCATAAATGTCACTTAGTGTCTTAATTGAATAAATGATTTTGAATTGGAATTTGAATTATGTTTTTCGTTACAGAACTTGCAAGGATGATGCTTGCAATGAGAAGAGTAATGACCAGGACGCAAACAATTTCGATAAAGTCTGTGCTTCGAGACTACATTAAATTTAGCATCAACTGACATGGACTTAAATTTGTCACACCTATATAGTAGATGATCTTGTTCGCATTAAACGAAGTAACAAAACATTTTGTAATATGACTGTGAAGGTTTTTCAGTTTTAGTAACATCATTTCTACTGTACTGTAAAGTTTCCAAAACGTCAGCACGATTTTGCAAGAATTTATAAAATTCATCGACTGTTGGAGAAGAAGTTAAGTCACTCCTGTGCTCCTCCCATCTCCGACTTGTGGCGCCATCTAGTTTCGACGCCATAATAAAAGCAATCAAAGTATCCCAGTGAGACGTGGGTTCATTCAAAGTATTAAGGGCACGTAAATTTTTAGAATAGTAATCTATCATATAGCAAAGCGACCTGTAAGTTTCCTTAATAATAGGATCAAATTCAAAAAGAGCTTTCAAGTGGTTATTTATTAATACTCGCTTGTTGTCAAAGCGTAGAGAGAAGGGGAGGGCCCGCAGCCGAGGCGGGGCGGGCCACGTTGTCGCGTCGTCGCGCCGCTCCGCTCCCGAGCAGCCCCCTCATGAGGTTACGTCATTAACAGTGAGGTATTCATCCAAAGTTTCGCCCTGTTTCTGTATTCTAGTGAAAAAATTGTATCTTTCGACTGTTATGTTACTGTGCGGACGGAATTTATCATCAATTTTTTTCGAAATTTCTTCTACCTTTGTCTGTGTCCTGTCGATGTTAAAACTATTGAAAATTTCAATCGCATCATCACCAATCGCGTTTAGAACAATTGCTGTCTGTTTTGCAATCGGATATTTGTTGATTACAGGTGCGTCCATGAAGATTTCGAAACTTTGCTTCTATTGTCGCCATTTTCTATTTTAAGGGGTCTCATGTTCGCAATGAATATTTTGTCTGACATTTTGAATTTTCACTATTTTCTTACCTCTTGTGACCAATTCTGATACCATGTTATACTTCTGACACCATGTTATGTTTGGGGACTGCTTGGGTTCTTAGAATAAGATGACTTCTTGACTCAGACATTTTAGTTTATTAGGATCGTCTTGGATGGCGTCCATTCCATCGTCCGTAAGCCAGGGAAGAGGCATAGACTATACATTTTTATTTTAACGCTTCACTTAGCATAGACAAATATGCAACAATGGGGAAGTATAGGAACCTGATGGTATGCACTTTGTAGGTCTAACGCACTGAAGACAGAGTATTGCGATACTTTGGACACCGTTTCTTCAATATATGGGAGAGGATAGGCGTCGAGTTGGGTGAACCTATTGATCGTCTGGGAGTAATCAATAACAAGGCGTTTCTTGTGAGTCTCGCTTTTCGTGACGAGTACCTGCACCCTCCAAGGAGATTGACTATCTTCGATGGTCCCTTCCTCGAACAGCTTCTTGACTTCATTTTGGATAAAAATCTGTTCTTCGGCATTGAGTCTGCGTGACTTTATCGCGACTGGTTTACAGTCCGTGGAAAGATTTAAAAATAATGGGACGGCAGAAGCGGAGGCTTCAGCAACACTGCATACCTTAAATACCTCTTTAGGTCCTCCGAAAGCAAATTCCAGACTCGAGTGGTTACGTAAGACATCATGGCCAACTATCATGTCAGCACAGAGATTTTTGACTATCAGCAAGGTAGTGTTGGCATAAGAGTGATAACCTATTTTAATGTTCTGGCAGGTAAGACTTTTTACTTGAGAGGTATGTGATAGAGAAGCCATGGAAACAGTTTGTGTGCAAGGCTCTTTCTTGAGATTCTGAGAGAGAGCGAAATCTTCATTAATAAAACTGACAGAACTCCCAGTATCAATGAGAATTTCAGCACGGACGCCTTTGACGAACGCAATGACGATGGCTTTGCGCAATGAAGTAAGCGTAGCAGCCATTATGCAGGCTGTGCAGTGATTGCAGCCTTTATATACATTTTTTTTAAAGTAATTCTGTCCATCTCTTGCATGACAAGTTTTTTTTTATTCTATCTATATATATATATGTTGCGTTTAATAAAATTTAATTTTTCTGCACTTGTTTCCCTATTTATTTTTATTAGTTTCTAGTTTTTGCAGATTTGTCTATATTTATATGTTAAGCTTATTTCCTTTTTTCCTATTTGTTTTTATTTATAACTTTATTACCGATCGATTTGGCAAAATCCAGGAATGCTGTTCTTCTCTCCTTGCATTTGATCAAGAGGTGTGCCTCTTCTCGCACTAGACGGACCCGAAGGCGTTGTTCAGCTTCATATCTTATTGACCCGAATACGGGGCACTCAAAAATTATGTGCAAAACGGTCTCCTCTTTGGCCGGGTCGCAGATACATAACGGGCTCTCCCGACACTTGAAGCGGTACAAGTATTGGGAGAACCCCCCATGTCCCGTTAACATCTGCGTAACAACGCCCTGGGGTCGGATCTTCTGCACCAAGCAGTACGCATCCCTCGCGTCCGGGAAAAACACTTTCGTGACGGAGGCGGTGTGGCCCGACCGGTATCGACGGTTCCATTCGTCGAGCGATTCGCTGCGAATCTGACGCTTGACGAATGAAACCGGACACAGGTCGTAGTCTGGCTTCCTCCGACACGAAAGTGCCGCCTCCTTAGCCAACTGGTCGGCGCGCTCGTTACCATCGATACTGGCGTGGGCCTTGGCCCAGTACAAGGTTACATCTTTGCCACGGGTCAAGACCTCGCTGAGGTTTCGGCGCGCCTTGGTCGCGAGAGGATGCAGGGTTCCGGGGTTCGTCACCGTCTCCAGTGCTGCTCTCGAGTCGCTGTAGATGCCGCAACTCCTCGTACTGCAGTTAAGGACTTTGCTCGAAGCTCTGTATATGGCCAAGAGCTCGGCCTGGTAGACTGTGCAGTACGCTGGCAATCTCAGTTTTTGCCTCTGCAGTTCGGCCCGGCTATCCCATATAGATAGCGCGGCGCCGACCTTGCCCTGTCGCTTGCTGCCGTCCGTAAAGATTCTGAGCGACTGCACGTTGTGCTGGTCTACCAGGCTTTGGTCCTCCAGACTCTGGAACCTCAAGTCCATACGCAAAGCTGGACGCGGAAGCTCCGCAAATCGTACCACAAGCTCTACCTCCCGGTCTCCCAGTACTAGCCGGGTCGACCCTTTGCGCGCCTCGTAGAGGACGGCTGCCTCCTTTATTCGAATGTTTAAAGGTAGTAACCCGGCCAGTAGTAGGGCCGAGTTGAGGGAGACTTTGCGGTGGGACAACTTGCAGATCTTTTGAGCGAATCCTCTTTGCACAGTGTCGAGGAGCTTGCTGGTGTGTCCCAGCTTCTCCACAGCTGGCGCATAAGCGGCTGCCGCATACGTGATGACCGGTTCTACTGTTGCGGTGTAAATGGTCTGTACGACCTCAGGGTGCAGTCCCCAGCCTGTTTTAGCTGTTTTCGAGAGCTGTTTATAGATATTTAGGGCCTTCCTACAGACGTTGCCGACATGGTGATAAAAGTCAGCTTATCATCTATAGTAAGCCCCAAAATCCTCAGCTTTCGGGACATGCGTTTATTTGTTAGCAGCATGGCGCAGGTCTTATGTGGCGCGAACTTGAGATACATTAGAAGACGCACTAGTGTTCTTGGAACGACAAACCTTAGCAGGATGGCCTTTCTTATCACAGGATTTGCAAATGGCCTCTCGTTCTGGGCAATACTTTCTCGGGTGTAGTGAACCGCCGCAGAAGAAACACTTGCATCCTGAATGTCCTGATGAGCCAGAGGAAGAGTTACTGGCAGCCACCACGTTGATTCTTTCGGCATCCACAGGGGTGTGTGTCGATTCAGATTTAGATGAGCCGGGTACCGCGCTGATAGTTGGATGTTGATTAGAGTAAGCTTGAGAGTTAAGCTCTGCCATTTCCATCCAAATAGCAGTGTTATACGCAGTGTCTAATGTCAACGTCAAACTTTTCAACAGTCTCGATTGGATCTTAGATGATGTCAAGCCAGCTATGAAAGCATCTACGTCAGTAAAACTACAGTTGAGTACTTTGCCAGCTGTTTCAGAGACTGCATGTAAGCGTCCACCGTCTCGTCTGCTTATTGACTTCTAGTAGTAAGCTTGTGACGGGCGTGGGTGATATTGGACTCTTTGATAAAGATTTTGTCGAGAGCCCTTATAGAATCTACGTAGATCTTGCAATCACTTACGTAGGCGTACACTCGTGGTGAATGTGATTAATTAGCAACTGCAGTTTGATTTTGTCGTCGATGGCTAGGGTGGTGCATCCTTGGATTTAGTTGCAGTGGGGTGTTTTAGTTCTGGAAAGTTTGTTTCCAATGGGTCCACTCCTTTGCCGTAGACTTTACAGTGGGATCCTCGCGTCCGTCCTCCGTCGAACCTCTCGGGTCTTAGATACTTCTACATTATGTTGAATAAATCGAAATAGGAGTGCAAAACCTAGGGAAGTTAGGTTTTATTCAACATAAAATTAAACGCAATGGTAAGACGGGCATTGAAAATAAACAAACAAAGGTAATAGAAGTACTGCATTAAAGCAGTGTCAAGTTTTGACACAATGAGATAAATCACGTTGTCTACTGCCTGCGATGCGCGCAGC
Source organism: Spilosoma lubricipeda (assembly GCA_905220595.1). NCBI lineage: Eukaryota > Metazoa > Arthropoda > Insecta > Lepidoptera > Erebidae > Spilosoma > Spilosoma lubricipeda. Next base: position 3,883,748 of record HG992294.1, read on the forward strand.
ACTGAAGGAGGTTGAATATCATATCAGTCCCATTTTTGCAGAGTTCAAAAACGTAGCCTCTTGAAAAAGACCCAGCACTGCAATTCACATGTGCCTAATTGTTACAATTTGAACACATAATTCAGTCGTCGATGGGTGAGTCACAATATTCCTGGCAATAAATGTAGAAATATTTAACATTTCCTTTATCACATTCAAAATTGTTTAAGTTTTTTAAACCTTTTGGTCGTTTTTCTTTAGTGTTTTTTTGGTTTCTTATTTGTAGTTTTGGTCTTTTCTTATTTTAGGTTCTTTCTCTTTCTTTCTATTTGCTTTTTGCTGTAGGTTTACTTTTTCTGGCGTGCTGGTGAAAATCATGGAGTATTTTTTTAACTAACAGTAGTACAAGTAGGTTTTAGAGTTGGTACTTGCACTACATCACTAAGTGGTACTAAGAGAGATGGATAAGTTTCTATTTATTGGGGTAGCTGATCTTCGAAGTGATATATTGGGGCATCTCGCCATAAAATTATAATACCAGTCTATACCTGTCATTTTGGTATTTTTTTTTAAGTAATTTGCTATGTTATCAGCAGCAGCAAAATCAAATGCTATTTTTCTTAGGGTAGGAATTGTTATCCCAAAGAAGGATTTGCAAAATTTTAAAATGAATTCGACCAGTTCGTTTGCTTGAGATTCATTAAAAACTGTCTTCTTTCCTCTTTTTGGCATGGTACTAACACAGGCTTTTTACTTGATCAAAAAGGGTAGTTCTGGGAATGCCATACTTCTCTGCCGCCTCTCGAAAAGGAGTCTTATTCTCGAGCTAATTTCTGATTAAGTTCTAACTACTAATTTCTAAAACCTGAAATAATATTTTTAGTCAATCTTTTGAACGTCAAAAATTTTGGAACATCAGAATTAGTACCAATCAATAATGAATGATCTGCTCTTGGTTGCCGCGACACAAGCCTCGAGCTTAGTGCGGAAACCGTCGATAAGTTTGAACCTGTAAATTGTTTATGTACAAATAAATAAATAAATAATAATTTTACAATTTAACAACTTTACTGAACAATACCACATTTTTCAACAAATTTAAGTAATAACACCTTTTTTAATGATTTTGTAAACATATCTGCTATTTGTTCAGAAGAACTTATATATTTTACATTTATTTTTCCATTTAATATCAATTCTCTTACAAAGTGGTATTTTATGTCTATATGCTTCAATCTTTTCACACAATTAGTATTAGCTATCATTATTGCAGACTGGTTGTCACATAATATTGTAACTACTAGGAGATACATTTGAAATATTAAAATCATTTAGTATATTTATAAGCCAACAACATTCACTTGATGCCATATTCATAGCTATATACTCAGCCTCAGTAGATGAGATGCTGACAGTACTTAGCCTTTTACGGCCGTTTTCAATAACCTATCTTCAGTTAAGGATAGATCGCTATCTCCGATTTGCAGCTTGATCTTATCTATCCATAACTTGCGTTTCACAATCGAGGATAAGCGCTTTTTTACTTAATTTGTTTACCACATTCAATAATGAAATAAAACGTTTTGACATGAGCATGTGACATTGGAATTGACGTTTGTTAGTACGTTATATGCGTAAATAAATATTTTGTATAACCACTCGTCACAACTGTGGGGACTTGAATTGACACAACTGTGGGGTGATTTTGACAGCACTCCCGGTACATTTTCGTCTCTGATTAAAACGTCGATTTCCAATAAAAATGTATTGGGGCTATATAAGATATTGGTATGTGTAGAATGGTCATTAAATATACTTTTAGATGATGTATAATTGATGATGATTTTTTTTTTAATTCACCCCCCAATTAATATATAAATTCAATTTCAAAGTTCACTCGTACCAGCAACCGTACGTCACAAAAATTCCCGCCGAATGAGAACGATTTACATTGTCAACTGACGTAATGAAATGGCGCCTCTGGGCATCTCTGTTTTATTCTCTTTAATATAATTAAGTGCGACAAAGCTGCAAACAATATAAAGCAGCTAAATTCATGGTTAAAATAGACCGGGAAAAAAACACCACGACGTGGCATTCAACAGACTGGAAGAAATTGACAGCGACCATTACGTGGCGTTCAACATCGGAGAGGATAATAATCGTATTTTGTTGTTTCGAAAGATCATCAGAAACATCATCAAACATCATTTACAATATACACTATATACAATACTGAAACTATATATATTACAACACCTATAGTCAATAAATTAATGTTTACAATTTTACATGCCAAGCTCTGAGATCGTCATGTCTTTTGTGTCCAGTCCATGCTATGTATTAAAAATATTACTACCAATTCATTAATGGGTCAATTCAATAATCTGAAGGGAAAAGAGCAGCATATAACTTTGACTACTTTTAACAGCCAAGCGGAAACATAAGATGGAAGAGGAAAAGTGTAAGGCCCGCACAATGAGGGAAAATGATCTGACAGTTTTTATTTGTTAAGAAAAAGAAAAATAGAAAACTAGAATTAGAAAATGAAGAAAAGGAATTACATATTGCTAATCTCAAGTTAGAATCAGAAAAAGCCAGATGAAAAAAGGATTTAAATTAATTAACATTTTATCATTATATTATATTGTGATCATAGTGATATATATAGTATACAGTGATATAGTGATTAGTTATATTGCATTGTGATCTCAAATTTGTGAAAGGAAATAAAAAATACATAAAATATGAATAATTATTGTTTATTTTACACATTTAAGTAATTATTTATTAACAATAGCCGTTCTGACATGTTTAAAGTTGGAGAATTGTCATGAATAATATATTTTCCTCCTGGGTTGTTTCTGAAATTGATATTTCAGGCTTTATCACTGCGAAATTCATGTTCCTGGCAAAATTGTGTAACACAGCAGTGGCAACAATAACGGCTTGCATATTTTCTAAATTTAGCCTCATTTTTATGGATAGCATGGGGAATCTTCTTTTCCAAACTCCAATACATCTGCAATTACAGTAGGTATTAATAGTGTATTTAAACCATTTACCCTGCATATAGTATTTAGTATACTAAATACTATATGCAGGGTAAATGGTTAAATACATTAATAAAATATTATTATTGTTTTTATTAATTATAAATAAATTAATAAAAACAAAACAAACCTCTCTATAGTATTTCTTGTTTTAATGTGAGCTTCATTATAACATTGCTCTGATGGAATATTTGGGTTGAGTAGGGGTGTCAACAGATAGGGTAAGCATCACATCACCAAGCAGCCAGCGATTTCGAAGTCCACCTTGTTCACAATAATCTGCAAGTTTAATATTATATATCAGTTGTTTAAGCAATAGGAACGGGGTACTTATTTTTTTTTAAATTTCTTTTTTAAAAAGGATTACTAGCAACTGAAATTACTAGTATACCTGTTAACCCCTCCAACTAAGCTAAATTGCTCCTTAGTGGGTTCAAATCGGTAGTGTACTTACTGGTCAGGATTTGAACCCACAATCTCTTTTTGGCAAGTCCAATGCCTTTATCACTAGACTACAGCCGCTTCTAAAAACTTATTATTCACAGAATAAACAACTAAATAAGTGACCTTTCAAATTAGAGTGGTTGAATATAGTGGTATCATGAGTGGATCCTGGTCATCGGGCAACAACATTTAGAAACACTAATGAACAATTACACACAACTTGTACATTGATAGAGAATGTTCCTTTCCTGTTTCTAAATTCTTCTCTAATATATGAGTCTGTAAATAATATGAAAACAGTAGTAATATGTATGTACAGATAGTATGAAAACATAAAAAAATTAAGTTAAACCAGAACCTAAATAGAAGTATGAGATAGTTCAATATGAGATGAGGTACTTACTTGGTGATATTAGTATAAGGTACATACATGTATTCTGGGGAATCTAGCAATATTATAAAACTCTTGTCGAGTGTGATTTTGTAACACAACAAAGTTTGGGCACAATCTTGCTATGGCTCTAGATACATCAGAGACAATATGACTAGCAGATGCTATAGATACTCCGATGAAATCTGCATCAGACACTAGCATAGTACCCAATGCATAAAATTGTAGAGCCAAAAGTATCTGATGGAGGGTGGATATGCCGTGATTTCTGGAAAAATAAGAACTTTGTTAAAACTTGATATTAGCATGGCAATACTAGCACCATTATGAGCTTACACTTGAGCCAAACCCAATGAAGAAAATATAATACAATTGCTTGTAATTGTCAAATTATAGAATAGTTTCATGTGTTGTTTATAAATTGATATCAAATTTGACTGAAGTATAAAGTTGAGACTTAAAAGGATAACTGAAAACTTACCTTTTGGATGTTACGCTTGAATATTGTTTTATCAAAGTTATTGACTGATTCACACCAATTTTATTTGGTCTAAAATCTATATGCAAATTCGTAGTCATTAATTTGCATTTTAATTTGTAAATATAATTTACACGAAGCTTATATTCCTTCTGTAAAGATATGTTTTCTTCAGTACCACTGTCACTGCTTTCATCATAATCCATAATAATTCCAAATAATTCTATGTCGCTATCATCACTGCTAAAACCTTCCTTTATTTTATATTTATTTGGAAAGTTAATTATTTTCGAAATTCTATCTGGCCGGGTGGCGCGTAACTGGCCGATGTTGACAGATAAGCAAATGACGTTACTGTAGTTAACTACGCCTATCGGAGAGTAACTCGAAACTTATATTGAAATACAAGTTAGTCCGATTACTATGCACTCGAGTTCCTATCTCTAGTAGCCTATCCGTCCTCCCAAAGATAGATAGACAACGTCGATAGGAAATGCTATCTGCCGGTAGGTTATTGAAACGTAAGTAAGAGTAAAAAGATAGATTTGTTTAACTGTAGTAAGGAGAACTAAAGATAGATAGGTTATTGAAAACGGCCGTTAGAGCACCAAGAAATCAGACAGTTTGAAAAACTAAAATTTTAGTTTTTCAAACTGTCTGATCTCTTGGTGCTCTAAAAGGCAAAGTACCCAGTTGTGGACTTCCTGTCTCCGAGATCACCTCCCCAATCCGCGTCACAATAATTATTTACCCAATAATTTACTATCATTACATTTATATACCAGGTTATAAGTTATTGTATGTTTTATACATCGCAGAACCCTTTTTAAAGCTACCAATAACATTTCACTTACACATTCTTGGAACCTACGTAATAAAAAAATTGCAACACACAGATCAGGTCTTGTACCTGACACTGCATACATCAAACATCCAATTATCTGTCTGCACAGTCTTTCAGTATTTTTACCAACTTTACATTCATTTTTAAGTATTTTAGTATTAAAGTTTGGATTCATTGGGGTACCTATTGGTTTACAGTTGTACATATTAAATCTTTTCAAAACATTTTTTAAATACGTTTTTTGACATAGTTCCGTTATCCTGATATCTAAATTTTTTTTAACATTGATTCCCAAAAAAATTGTAACTGTACTAAAATCCTTCATTTCAAACTCTTTACTTAACATTGACTTAAGCTTACATATTTCACTATTTTCAGTTCCAAACATCAACAAATCATGGACATAAATTAATACATATGTTTGTTGTGTATCACTACATTTTGAATAAAGACATGAATCACATTGAGATCTTTTAAATACCCCTCTAATCATAATAGAATAAAAATTTATATTCCAATACTTTGGAGATTTCTTAAGTCCATAAAGCGCCTTATATAATTTTACTATATTTTTACCATTACAATAAGCCCCTTCAGGTAACCTTATATAAACATCTTCTATATCCCCATACAAAAAAGTCCCTGTTACGTCCATTTGGAATACTGGTAAATTTAATTTAGTTGCTACTACCAAAAACAATCTAAACGTTAATAATTTACCTACTGGAGCATAAATTTCATTAAAATCTAATACATCATTTTGCTCGAACCCCCGAGCTACTAATCTAGCTAGTTTTTAATCTTAAATATCCATTTACTACTTACCACTTTAGTGTCATTTGGTCTGTAGTTACTAGGAGATGATCTGTCGCCGTCTTTATGTATAGGAGTGACAACGGCAGTTTTCCAGCATTGAGGAAATAAACCAGTGTTTAGGCTGAGGTTAAAAATGTGCGTAAGTGGGCCAATAATATGTTTTTTAGTTCCTTTTATTAATCTAGGAGGGGAAGCGTCTAAGCCCGGGGAGCTGCTATCTTTAAGGTCGTCAATAAGTTTCATAACTTCCTAAGAGTCAGTTGGAGTAACGAAAAAGGAATTGCCTTTAGTTGTTACATTAGAAGAAGTGTAAGCTGAGGCAAGGGAGGTTTCTGAAACATTCAGTTTATTTATAATATCATTTGCTAATTTTCTTCCAATATTTGAAAAGCATTGGTTGCAAATATTAAGCGACGTAACGGGATTAGAATGATTTTTTGTTAGTTCTATAGGTGTTGTAAGATTGTTTGACATGTTACAGATCTGTTTAATTGATTTCCATAGATTTTTCGAATTTCCGGACTCAATGCTACTATTTAATAATTGGGTCTCATAATTGACTTTGAGACGTTTTTGTAGGTTAGTAAGGAAATTGCGATATCTTTTGTATGTAATTTGACAAATGACGTCATTTGGCTTGTTCTTGCTTTCAAGATGAAGTTTGTCTCGTATTCTCTGGCATCGCATTAATCCTGGCGTAATCCAGGGCTTTATAGAGCTCTGGGAACGACTAACAGTAATAGTTTTAGAGTTATTTTGCATGGATATTTTAAGAATTTTATTGAATTCACTTGCTGCTACGTCTGGATCGTCAGTACCATAGATGTTTGCCGTCTCCGGTTCGTTAATAACTCCTATTGTGTTAGTCTTTAATTTGGTGCGAAGTGGTAAACTATTTGATGACTCGCAGGTCATGGTCGCTAGACAAATGTCGTGATCTGTAATGGCAGCACGACAGACCATTCCTACCGATACTGATTTATTTTTTATGAAAATGTGGTCTAAGCACGCCTCGCCTCGTGTAGGTAACGTTATGGCGGGTAGGAGTTGGTAACTAGCCAATAAACAAAGGTATTCAGAACATTGCTCGGACGGTGTGTTAGAACAGATGTCCAGGTTAATGTCACTAGCTAGGACAATAGCATGACGGGCGTGTATGTGGAACAAAGCGTCGTCTACGAAGGAAAGAAACGTGGAAATGTTTTTAAAAGAGGAAGACCGGTAAATTCCTAGTACAGTTAATTTATCATTAATAGTTAGATGAAGGTAATTACATTCATCACATAACGGTTCGTGAACTGAGGTTCGTAAAAAGTTTTAAGATTGTAAGGAAGTATAAAGTTGTAAAATATGTAAAGTCTCATTTACATTGGAACGTGCTAAGTACAATGCAATATATTAGACATAATATGTAACGTGGCCGTGGCCTATTGCTCTCTCTCTCTCTCTCTTACTCTGATTGTCATGGCGGAACCTGTAACTGTGTGTAAAGAGTGTCTAAGTAAAAATACAAGTTTAAAACAATATTGCTTAAATTCTTTTTTCGTGTCAAAGTGGCTCCAAATGGTTTGTTAAATATTCACACGGTGCGGCACACCAGTTCCGTTAGCTTGAACTTGGCTTGACACGCTACCGCGTATTTAGATCAATTCACACTATAGTCATTGCATCCTATTATATTATTCATATCTGCTATTGTCAAATTTACTTACATTTACATTTAGAAATTAAGACGGCAGACTTATCACATATTAAGTTTTTTTTACTTTTTATTTTGTGTACATACTATGTATCTTTTCTTTTGCCTAAATAGCATAAGTTATATGTGGTGCACTGTTTTGCGTATACAGATAGTAACAGTTTTACATTTAAATTAAGAATAATCATCATCAGTCATCAGTCATCCTCGGTGCACCTGTTTCTCCGAAATCCGTATTGATTTTCTGCCAAGAGATGATATTTCTCCAAATAATTAGTGAGCCTTCGATTAATCACTTTCTCGATTATTTTACTCACAGAACTCAACAAAGATATAGGACGGTAGTTTGAAGCAGTCTCATTGTTATCGCCTTTGAATGTGGGAATATCTATAGCTTTTTTTTTTAATTTTAGGAAATTTTCCAGTTGCAATGCTTAAATTACATAAATCTGCTATCACCAAACACAGAATAGAGTGGGAGTTTTTAGTATTATTGGAGAAATAAGGTCAATACCGGGGGCACAATTTCCCTTAAGGCTACACACAATCTCATCAATTTCCTTGTAATCAGTAGGAGTCAGAGCCATCGATTGCAAATTGTAGGAAATGCATTTTGTAGTTGATGCCCGGGGTACAGTCTGGTTTGATTTAAGTAAAATTTCATCCGCTAAATTAGCACCAATAGATGTGAAGTATCTGTTGACTGCGTTTATGGACTCTTTGGGAGAACTTTGCGTTTTAAGAAGTTGCACCGCCTCGAGAGATCGTTTCTTTAAATTGCATATTTCCTTCACTGTATCCCAAGTCCCTTTGTTGTTTTTGAATGTCCCTTTAAACTTATCTTGATAATATTGCTTTTTAAATATTTAGCGTATTCATCACATAGATTACGATGTTTTAAGTAAACTTTTCTAATTTCGCCATCGTTGGGCCTTTTTTTGACCAGTTGATGCATTTTATCCCTCCTCCGAAAATGCCCAATAAGCTCCACTGAAATTCAGGGCTTAATTGGTCTTTTTCTCCTTGTGAACGTAATTGTACTTGTCTTTCTTTAATTAATTTTCTTAAACCTTTTAATAGAAAAAGTATTAAATGTATTGCAAGCTCACTTGTTAATACTTTCATATAAAATGGAAGATATTGTAAATAGCATTTTATTTGCAAAAACCAATACATTACATCCGATAATTCTTACTCCACAAGAGCTGTTTAATGAATTAATAAACAATTTAAAAAACCTAGCAAAATTTTAAGAAATACCTAATACTATATATATAATAATATATATAATAATAATAATTAAAGACATAATATTCTAAGTTTAAATCATTAGATTTAAACTTAGAATATTATGTCATACTTTCTTAATGATAAGCTAATTTGTGTTATTAAGATACCTATGGTCGATTTAACTGCCTATGACCTGTTTAAATCTGTACCAATACCTGTTCCACATAATAGTGATAAGCCAAACTCTTTTGCATCACTAAAAACCCTATAAAACTATACATAGGGTTAAGTGAAGACCGTAATACGTGTTTTTATATAGATAATTTAGATGTTAAATGTAAACTAATTTTTATTTGTAAGCCCACAGACGTTTCCAGTGTTACAACCAATTTAACTTGTGAAATTGATATTATGACTAAAGCTATCGATAGTCTCCCAGATAATTGTGAAACTTTTTCAAGGACAGTATCATCTCGGGAACGGGTATCTTAATCTTAAATTTAGAACCAAACTGTATTGCATTTTGTAAAGAAAATAAGCTACAAGCAGTATGTTTATGAAACGCATACGTCTAATATAACCGCAACACGAACCAATTAATTTTTGCGTGCATAGTTATTAAGATAGCTTTAAATTCTTAATCGTTACTCACTCAATTGTCATAACTGTTGTGAAGCACATTAGATATTTTACAAATCTACGTAGATTTTCTTATTTAACCAAATTTACCTGGACTCACATCACCCACCCCCCAACATTGGTTCTGGACCGCTCCGGATCTGATTTACGGAATTTATGTATAAAGAAGATTTTGTGGAAGATTAGCATTGAAGCACGCGTGTCGAGTTAAGGTCAAGTGGTCTCGATATTTAATTATTTTCAGTGATTAAAGCTATTATTTTCACCCATCACTCTAATTCAGATAAACTTAAGGTAAAAGCTGCGTAATTAATAAGGTTAGTACTCGAAATTGATAAAATGTATGCATTTATTGTATGAACAGTATGAACCTATTAATGTGTCTACAGATAATAGCATACTTATTTGATGATTTTGGGAGATTATTAATACTTCATTTAGTTATTATTATATTTAGTGCTGCTGTTAACTATCTAAAAAACTAAAAAGACTCATTAAAATCAGTAAATTTTATCCAAGCAGCTAGTATACTAGTGTTAAGTGTCGAGTACATACGTAATCTTTGAAAAAAATTTGTATTTTTGCATAGAAATCAACATCATTTTAAAGTTGATAATTAAATTTATTTGTGTTATAAATAGTAAAATAAATATAATTATAGTAGAATCATAAATCTGTCTCTTGTCTTAACATAGCTATTTACTTGCATTCTATAACGTTCCAGGTTGACAAAACACTTGTTTCCCAGAATGTCTGATGAAAAAGAGTCGATAAAGAGAAGAGGCAGTTATAAAGGCCGTTTAACCGCCTTTGCCACGTATTTAAATGCGCTTAATATATCTTCGTTGAGCCAAACTGACATCACTGAGTTGGAATTACGCATTGGTAAGGTAAAATGGTTGTTCGATCAAATGAAACACAAATAAAACTTGAATGCATAGTTGATAATTTTGAAATTAGTTTTACAAAAGCTATGGCTTGATAAAATATCGTGGGATGATAAACTGTCACCTGAAGTTAGCAAACTGTGGGCTGGCATTGTTAGTACTTTACCATTATTAAATAAAATTCGCATTCCACGGCATTTAATCTGTAATAACTGTAAATTAATTGAAATGCATATATTTACCGATGCATCAGAGCAAGCGTATGGTGCATGTCTTTACATACGAAGTGTCGCCGATTCTGGTGATTGTTTAGATAGATTATTACTGACTAAAAGTCGCGTAGCTCCCGTACGGCCTACCACCGTTCCCAGATTAGAATTATGTGGCGCAGTGGTGGCGTGCGTCTGGCGAAATGAGACAAGTTACTTTACAGACTTCTGTCGTTGAACCAACAACTACAGGTTTAATCCATTTTGATCACTTTTCTATTATTTATACATGAACATAAAGTTTTAATGCATGCAGGTCCTCAGTTACTGTTAGCGTCTATTAAGGAAAGATATTGGCCGATAGGAGTTCGTAATTTGGCAAAAAAGTGTTGCCATCAATGCGTACTGTTACGAATCCCTTCTGTATGGGACTTGGCTGACCTAGGCATCTCCCCCCTAGATATCAGGTGTCAAGATGAGCACGGTGTGCATAGGGACAGTTAGTCTTCTCCTAGCTCTCGATTTGAACACTCGTTCTTTTGTACTAAATTCTATTACAAATATATACTATTTTTGTGACTCCATTTTGTAAACAGTTTTATTATACATTAAAGTGTTTAAAGTGTAGGAAAATACAAAATCTGTTTTTTTAAAACGTTAACGCGGAAGGCCCGTGTAACATTGGTGGCAGCTTAAGGGATTTTTGAAATCCTGGATCGCCTCATTTCTACAAAAAAATATCATATACGTATTTTAATCTTGTCGCTGAATCTCCGCGTAGTGTACAAAACCTACGCGTGTGCCGCTGTTTCCTGCTAACCTACTTGGTCCCCGCCGTTCCTGTCGCTGAGCCCGCTTACCTTAGCGAAAGAGGTATACCATCTGCTGCGAGATGTCCCGTGGTACTCTTGCAGTCACTGAGAAGGAATGTTTAGCAATTATCTTCGGTACCAAAACATTTAGACCTTATTTATATGATCATCGGTTCAAAATTGTCACAGATCACCGTCCTTTAAAATGGTTATTTAATTGTAAGGATCCTGGATCGAAATTAGTGAGATGGAGACTTAAACTAGAAGAATTTGACTATGAAGTAGAGTACAAAAAGGGAAAAATAAACAGTAATGCTGACGCGTTGTCACGATTCCCAGTTAATCCAGTGTCCCAAGATCCAGAACCCTCTACTAGTAGTATAAATAATCCTCCCAATCTCAGCCCAGACCTAGACCTTGACCTCAGAACTCCTCCCATTCCAATAGACTCTCCAAACCCTTCTACTCCCGTTGAAACCCCTGAATCAAGAGAACAAACCTCTACTAGTCACGGCAATGAATACTCCGATTTCTTAAAATCTATTGCTAATAAAAATGAAACTTATACTACTCAAATCGCAGAACATAACGAAACCCTATTAAAAAGCAGTGCTGAAGCAATAATTGTTCCCATATCAGTAGACCTCGACGAATCTAACCCCTATCTTACAGACGTGCTCTCTACCACAGAGAATTATATCGTCTCTAGTGGTTTTTAGAGTTTTAAAGATGTCGGGATTAATGATATGGCAATCTCAGATTTTAAAAACGCATTCGAAAATCTCTCTTTCATTAAAATTTACGGTATTCTTATGTATCTATTTAATAATACCAACATTAAGGTTAATATATATCACAATACTATTATATATCCGGTACCGTCAGAAATAGCAAAAATCTTAAAAGAAAATCACAATATCCCCATTGCCGGTCACCTTGGCTCTAACAGAATGTTTGACCGAATTAAAGAACGCTATTACTGGAAAAATTTGAGATCAGACATAGAAACCTATGTAAAAACTTTTAATTGGTGTCAGACAAATAAAGCATATCGTGGTATAAATAGATCACCCATGCAAATTACATCGACTTCCACGCGCCCATTCGAAAGAATTAGCCTAGACATAGTAGGGCCCTTGCCCGAAGCTGGTCTACGAAATCTTAAATTCATACTTACTCTCCAGGATGATCTGACCAAATTCTCCATTGCATATCCTATCTCCAATGCGACTGCAGAAGAATCGTGTGAGTGTTAAATACACTTTATATCCTTTTTCGGAATCCCCAAAACCATACTCACGGATCAAGGAACCAATTTCACTGCCGAATTATTTAAGCAAACCTGTCGGTTTTTGAAAATAAAACAAATCTGGTCATCTCCCTACAGACCTCAAACCCAAGGGGCTCTCGAAAGAAGCCACTCAACTTTGAAGGAGTATTTAAAATCTTACGTTAACGAAAACCAAACCGATTGGCACAAATTTGTATACACTGCCATGTTAACCTATAATAATAGTGTCCATACAACAACCCGCTTTACACCCTATGAGCTTGTATTTGGCCATAAACCATTTATCCCTGATTCAATTTTTGATCCTTCTCCTGATATTACATACCCTGATTATATTAAGATGCTTCAACACCGTCTCCGAATTTCCCGTGAAAAAGCGCTTGAAAATAGACAAGCTTCAAAAGAAAGATCCAAAGCATATTATGATAGACAAACTCGCTTGGCTAAATATAAAGTCGGTGACTATGTTTATTTGCGAAACCATGTGAGATTACGTAAGGCTTTATCACCTGTTTGGAAGGGTCCATACAAAGTCGTTCAAGTCCACGGAAACAATACGTTATCTCTTTTGATCAATCGGCGTCATGTCAAACACCATTTCGACGAAGTAAAGCCAGCACATCTGAACGGTTAGAGAAATTATCTTATTCTTTTATTTTTTATTTTAATTAACCTAATCCTTATAACTTATAATTACAGACTGGCGGCCGCTTATGTCATGGCAACCAGCGAAAACCAATACATTGAATACATCACCCAGGGTCCTGGTATACTATTCGATCCTGTTGGCACCCTCAAAGTAGTGAATGACCAATTCCACGTCGTTATACCCATAGATGTCTCTGCCTTTAAAAATCATATCGAAAATATCCATAATGCATATTCTTTCTCTTCTATATAACATTCTGTTTAATCCTTTCACTCCACGTTACCTTAAAATGCGGTTTACTTTTCTACATGACTCACACTCCAAATTATTGAGATCGTCAGAAAATCTAAAATTAAAAATGCCTGGTCACTCTTCCAAATTCCTCGACCAGTCGTTTTCAGTCCAACCAGTACGCTTGTGGAATGCCCTACCAGTTGCAATTAGATGTGCAAAAACTCAAACTGCCTTTAAGAGATTGGTAAAGGAGCATTACCTGTTAGACAACAATAATCCATAAATAACTGTTATTATAAATCAATTGGGTCACAGTATCGAATGCCAGGTTGTGTATAATATCTATGAATTTCACTTATTATGTGTGTATATATAACCATATATTTGTGTCACTTGTACTTCATATAATATTGTTATCAATAAATATTGATACTGCTCTATTTTCCTTTTATAAATTACTCTCTAATGCACCAGACACCACACTACTCGTATACGTCTGCCCAATAACGTTATTTATTTCCATCCCACGGTTGCCTGGAAGAGATTGCCATTGAGCAATAAGGCCGCCAGTTGTACTACCGACCTACCTAGCTTTAAGTTATGTACTTAGTTATCTGGTGTACAATAAAGTGATTTATTATTATTATTATTATTATTAATACGGTACGGTTTGAATGTCGAGAAAATGAAGAAATAGATGGTAACATATGTCGAAATATGTTAGAACCTTTAAACTCATTGTACGCGGATATTATACGCGACTTTGAATCATTCTCTCATATAATCTCAAATAACTTCTCTAAAAGATCCGCTTGGATCTCTGGTGTCGGTGTTATTTTTAGACACGTATTTGGTACTCTAGATGAAGACGATGCTGAAAATTATAATAACGCGATTCAAAAATTATCTACTAATGAAAAGAAGATTACAGAAGTAGTCAAAAAAGGTATTATTGTGTCTCAGTCGGCTATATCTCACATAAATAGTTCCCTACACGAATTATATATCAATCAAGCAAAATTGACTGACGTCATTGACAAAATGACATTGTCATTTAACAATGTCTCCATGATTATGCTAAGTAATGGTTTTAAAATTAGATTAGAAAATGTCCTAAATATCTTAAGTTCTAATTTATACACTTTATCTTTCAAAGTGGAAGATATTTTAAATTCTATTCTATTTGTAAAAAGTAACATTCTTCACCCATCAATTTTGACTCCTCGTCAATTATATAACGACATAGTAAATAACCTTAAGATAGTTCAAAAAAATAAAGATTTTCCTGTTAAGTTAGAATTAAACAATATCCATACTATAGTTAACATTGCTGAGTTAGTTTGCTACTATTTAGATAATAAGTTAATATTTGTAATCCGTATACCTTTAGTTAATGCCTTAGAATATAATTTATATAAGAATATTCCATTGCCAATCCCACATAATTCAGAAAAACCAAACTCTTATAGTTTAATTTTACCCACTGAACAATTCTTAGCTTTAAGCACAGACAAATCATCATTTACATTTATAAAAGATCTGAATGATTGTAAAGATATATCTCATAAAATGTACCTTTGTAAAATTTCTGAAATTTTATTATATTATTAATTATATTGTGAAATAGATATAATTACCAAAGCTGTATCCTCATTACCAGAAAACTGTCAGTATAGATTTCTTCATGGTAATATTGATATTTGGCATAAATTAAATAACAATAAATGGATATTTGTACAATCCAAACCTACAAAACTTACTATCGAATGTTCAAATAGTATACTGTCGGAAACTGTAATATCTGGTACTGGTGTATTAAATATCCCAAAGGGTTTCTTCTAGTTTTAATATCATTAACGATAGTTGTTGTAATATTAAGCGTGTAAACAAATTAAACTTTCCTCCTATCCAATTAAGTAATGTAAAATTAGATAACCTTAAAGACTTCAAGATTGTATCAAACCAACTCGTAGATAAACTTAATTCTGTACAAACTTTAAATAACTTTGATAAACATATAGGTTTTTCAATCCTTAGTGTATTATCTGTAATTTTGTGGTTAGTTTTAGTTTTTATATACTTTTGTAAAAAAGGCAAGTGTACAAAATCGAAAGAGCTTATAGTAATTATG
Source organism: Spilosoma lubricipeda (assembly GCA_905220595.1). Taxonomy (NCBI): domain Eukaryota; kingdom Metazoa; phylum Arthropoda; class Insecta; order Lepidoptera; family Erebidae; genus Spilosoma; species Spilosoma lubricipeda. The sequence goes on from HG992294.1 coordinate 3,899,534, forward strand.
ATTATATTAATTATTAATTATTATGATTATAATTATTATGATTATAGTAATTATGATGGTTGACTGGTAGAGAATGCCTTAGGCATTAAGTCCGCCAATGCACCTAAAGTGCATGATGTATAAAATAAATAATAAATAAATAATTAGTGAACAAAATGAAGACTCTAATATCGAGCTGGGAACAACATCAAATCAACCACGTTTGCGTATTGAATAGTTTTCCGTAAACTTTCCTTTAGGGTAAGTTTCCTCTTAACCAGGGGGTTGTTACGAATCCCTTCTGTATGGGACTTGGCTGACCTAGGCATCTCCCCCCTAGATATCAGGTGTCAAGATGAGCACGGTGTGCATAGGGACAGTTAGTCTTCTCTTAGCTCTCGATTTGAACACTCGTTCTTTTGTACTAAATTCTATTACAAATATATACTATTTTTGTGACTCCATTTTGTAAACAGTTTTATTATACATTAAAGTGTTTAAAGTGTAGGAAAATACAAAATCTGTTTTTTTAAAACGTTAACGCGGAAGGCCCGTGTAACAGTACGTTGCTGTCGCTTAAAGGCTCAAGTAGTCATTCGACTGCGTTTCGGTTCCATTTCATTCCTGTAAATTCCCCCCACTTTGGAGGGCTCTGATAGGCAGGTGTGAAGTCTTCCAAATATCATTTAGTAAGAGTGTTGGAAAATTGTCACCTCACGTATGAGGAATTATATACCACTGTTGAGTCACGCACTCAACCGGTTAGATCACGGCGGTGAGGAGACAGGCGCGGGGTGTGTCATCAGCCGGCAGCCGCGCCATCAGTCATCAGTTACGAGCCTTGAAGCACACACGTCAAACGCCTTGAATACTTATTATTCAAATTTGTAACGTTCCGCAGACACGACTGTTAAAACCCTGTTACAGTTATTAAATTCTTATTATACAGTCCACTTCTTTCATTAATCAGCACCATGCGCAAACAACCACTTTGGTACAAATAGAGGCCATCTTGAACTCTAGACCACTCACGCCAATTTCCACTGACCCCGGTCACTTCCTCATAGGGCGCTCACTCACCGCACTGCCAGAGCCGAGTTATGAAAATTCATTGAACCATTTAACACGCTTCCAACGAATTGGTCAACTTGGTCACCACTTTTGGCATCGTTGGAGCAAGGAATATGTTTCAGAGTTGCAGCAACGAACTAAGTGGTGATTGAACAATAATTCACTTAAGCTGAACTCCTTAGTTGTTGTGAAGGAGGACAATCTTCCACCTTTAAAGTGGCGGCTTGGACGTGTCATCGCAGTTCACCCTGGTTCTGACGAAATCAACCGAGTTGCAGATATAAGGACGAGCAACGGCATTATTCGAAAAGCGTTAAGCAAGATTTGCCCACTGCCGGAAGTTTCACCCTGAAGTTTTGGTTTGAAAGGCAAGCTTCCAAAGTCCGGGGGCATGTTTATGAAACGCCTACGTGTAATATCACCGCAACACGAACCAATTAATTTTGCGTGCATAGTTATTAAGATAGCTTTAAGTTCTTAATCGTTACTCATTCAACTGTCATAACTGTTGTGAAGCATATTAGATAATAGGTTTTTACCTATGAAATTGCCGTTTTGTATGCAGTAAGTGAAAGTACTTATTTTTTTAAACTTTTTTATTTCTGTTATTCGTAGTAATCACCCATGCAATCGACGCATCTTTGGCAACGCATTGGCAGTTTATTGATGCCCTTCTTATAAAAATCAGCTGGACGGGTGGCAACAAACTCTTCAAAGTCATTTTGTCCACTCGGACCCGATTCGCCGCCGGCAAACCGGGCAGCGGAGGCGCGCCTATCAGCGCCTCATACCGCCCTGAGTGTGGCCGCGGATGGTCGGGATGAGTTTTCCCCTCCATCCGCTTCAGTGGCCACCCGCGAGAGGGCGACGTTACGCGTGTGCCATACGTCGCCTATTTAGAGAGTCTACCAGCAGACGGTGCCCGCTTCAGTGCGGGCAAGCGCCGGGAGGAGTTCAGATGTGTTAATAACAGCATTCCGGATCCCTCCCATCTCAGGCGCAGAGTGGCACGCCGTGTGGTTTTAGTCGGTTCGATTTCGACACACCGCCCCGCACGTAATTGCTTGACTTTTGCACCAAACAAAACCTTCCAGCTACTTCTGAAAGGTAACCTCAAATCACCGCCGTGTATTAAATTTCAAAATGTTACTATTAAAAATTAAACCTCGGTTTGTTATTTGGGATTAGTTTTAGAAAGAAATTTTTCATTTATCGAACTTATTAGAACAGTTAACGAAAAGTCTAAAAAAAATTTCTTTGCTCTGACGAGAATATCAACTGCCATATGGGGTCTTTCATTTAATACATTAAAAATCATATATGGAGCTACTTATTTAGGTGCTGTTTGCAATGGTGCTCCCGTATGGGCCGATAGAGCGACTGTAGGTGCTGTCCGTCGCAAACTATTACAAGGCCAACGACTTGCATTGATCTTCTTGTGCAAAGCATATAGGACGGTTAGTACTGAGGCGTTACCGGTGTTGGTGGGTGTTCTTCCGGTCGATCTCGAGGTGCAGAGACGTGCAGCCATGTCCTATTCCACTCTACAAAACATGGAATGCGATTTTTTGGGCGTACGAGACCGCAATAAAATCATAAGATTGTTTCAACAACAGTCCAATGTCTATAACGACCTAATGGATGAATGGCAACAACGATGGGACGAATCATCTAAGGGGCGCCACCTCTACCAGTTCTTTCCATCTGTTCGCGAACGGATGTCGAGGACATTGCTGTAGATCACTGTGTCGCTCAATTTCTTACTCACACATCTCTCTTCTATACTGGTTAAAAAAAAACAATTGATTTGTTTTATTTTAAGTTAATTAATATAGTCTTATTTCTTCAATTTCTTTTTTTTTAAACTAACTTGACAAGGTCGTCATAATAGTGTTCACTGTGTTTTTGTTTTAATCTAATTTCATTGTTGTCTTCTTTCTGTTATTAGTTTGTAATTAGCATAAACTACTGGAAGACCCTTACTGTAATATGCAACTCCCTCCTTTCCTATTGTTTTTATCCCTTAATCCATCCAGCGGTTGCCTGGAAGAGACCGCAGACCGCGATAAGGCCGCCATTTGTACAACATTCTTTTTTGTTTACTAATGTAATTTTACAAACTGTAATTGTATCTTTGTGTTATTGTACAACAAAGATCTATCTATCTATCTATCATCTGGGAGCTGGGGATATGAAGACTGCCACATGAAGTGCAGTGGATTTTAACAGCACAACGCGAATTGTCACTAGAAAATATTGCTGAAATTGCTGATTCTATAACTGAAACACCACTGTCGTCCACGCAGCATCCTCCCAGCTCAGCAAAATTGACAGCATAAAAAAGGCATTGGATAAATTGTCTCAAAAAGTAGATGCCCTGACTAACGAACGGTCTCAATAGCATTCTACATCCAAGCCCAGATCTACATCTCCGTCTGGTAATCGATTTTGCTGGTAACACAAAAAGTTTGCTGACAAAGCTAACAAATGTGTAGTTGAAAAGCCGATCAGGAAAACTCCATTAGAAGCCAGTAGTAGCGGCATCTGACTGCTTCTGCACTCCCAGCTATCGCTTATTTGTCGCGGATTGTACAACTAAAGTCCGATACCTGATTGATACAGGTTCGACCTATCTTATTACCCAAGTCAGCTCTTACTGGATAAACACTTCCCCGTTGGTTTCGACGTGCTCTCCGATAATGGTAACCTCATCCAAACATATGGCGCCTTACTTCTGTGCTTAAACTTTGGGCTTCGCTGCGATTTCCGCTGGAATTTTACTATTGCAGATGTTACTCACATCTATCATTGGATCGGATTTTCTGGCTCACTACCACTCGTTGGCCTGACTGCCAGAATTGCAAGCTTATTGATGGCTATACAAATTTAACCATACGCGCGCTATTATAACCCAAGTTAGCTAGCTTTAAGACACTTGTTGCCGGGAAGTCTCCTTATACTAAACTACTGTAGGAGTTCTCCGACATAACACTTCTACCTGGTCTCCATAGGGACAACAAGCATGCCACTGTACATCACATCGTCACTACAGAGGGCTCATCAGGTTGCTCGCTCCTGTCGCCTTGCCTTACAGAATTTGCAAGCAGCCAAGAAGGAATTTCAGGAAGAGTTTTCAGATGTACAATCTATCAAAGAAGAGGATGAAAGCATCATTACATATTCAGCTGATGAAACTTATGTTCCAAGTGACAGTGACTCGGAGAGTAGTCAAAAAACAACTGTTAAATTTATACCAAGACCTGTACGGAACAGGAAGCCAGTTGAAAGGTATGGTTTTTCAAGTATGTGCACGGATGAAGGAATGCCTGCCGACGCTAGTGACTTGACCCTGGAAGAGGCGCTGAAAGGAACTGACAGAAAAAATTGGCTCGATGCTGTAAGTGAAGAAATACAGTGTTTTCAAGATATGCATGGGAGCTGGTAGATGCTCCAGTTGATAGTGTAGTGACACACGTGCACGACGGGAACGAAACCGCAGTGTAAGCAAAAGGTGAAACGGACCACAGTCGTTACCCCTCAGGCACGTAGCTCACTCGCGTACATATTTAAGATAAGTGTTAAGTGATTATTATTAAAAGGTACTTTTATAACTGAATTAAACAAGTTCGGAGTTAAAGATCTGTGTTAATTAATGAACTTTGCCTGATACAATATATAGCAATAAATATACCCAACTGTAGGTAAATTGGTGACCCCGCGAACTATGAACATAGTAACGACTCGCATTTCATTAAGTTTCGTGCCTGAGTTATTATAATATATATATCAAATAATTTTAATAAATTTAAATAATCAAATATCAGTGGTGAACAAAGACATTATGACGCATCTAGGACAACCGCAAGCGCCTCCAGCGACAGTCTCGGCCCCGGGAGTCTCTATGAAGGAAGAGTTAAGAACGGATATGGCTGCTATTTCAGTGACGTCACGGGTTCCAGAATTTTGGATCGACCAGCCGAGACTTTGGTTCTTCCAGGCAGAGGCTATTCTGTCACCACAGAAGATGTCGGACGAGGTCAAGTTTAACCTCGTCATAACAAAACTGTCTAAAGAAGCCATTCAACAGGTCACAGATATACTCATGAAGCCACCTGATACCAAGAAGTATGACGCCTTAAAAGATAGATTATTGACAATTTACGAGGAATCGGAGACACGCCAAATACAGAAGCTCATAAGTGAAATGGAACTGGGAGATCAGCGCCCGTCACAACTGTTGAGGCGTATGAGAGACCTCGCCAGGGCTCGAATACCAGACGAGACACTCAAGATCCTATGGCAGGGACATCTGCCGTCAGCCGTTCGTGGAATAATTTCTGTAACGGAATCGTCCGAGCTAGATGTTTTGGCCCGTATTGCGGATAAGGTGTTGGAAACGACTCGAAGTTCTCATATTTCGGAGATTTCCGAACTGGCCACCACCAGCAGTTCTTCGTCGGACCTGATAATAGCCGAAATTAAGAAGATTAACCAGAGACTTAGTCGTTTGGAAGTTCCTAGGCAGGCCTGGCCACGAAGCCGTAGCCAGAGCAGAGGAAGAAGCGATAACGCGTCGAAGCAGGCAGCAAGTAACTCACCAGACTGGCAGTGCTTTTACCATTTCCGTTTTAGGGAGAGGGCACGCAAGTGTGTTCCTCCATGCAGCTGGAAGAGCGAGGGAAACTGAGTGCGGTACAGTCGACGACGGACGCCTGTACCCAGCCCGGAAGTAACAACCGTCTCAGTGTTGTAGATCATAACACCGGTCTTAGATTTTTAGTGGACACGGGTGCTAACGTATCTGTGCTTCCCGCGCGTAATAAATTACACATGTCGAGTGATAACAGTGCTTGTGATTACAAATTATACGCTGCAAACGGTACGGAAATAAGTACTTTTGGTGTCAAGACGCTAGTATTAGACTTAAAATTACGTAGGCCATACCGTTGGACATTTGTGTTAGCAAGCGTTAATCAGCCAATTTTAGGCGCAGACTTTTTGATTTATCATAAACTTTTAGTAGATTTAAGTAAGCGTAGATTAGTGGATGAAGTGACAAATATGAATATACCAGGTTCAATTGTAACTTCTAACCAACCTACTGTAAGTACTATGGATGAATCACATCCGTATTTTAACCTCTTGTGTATGTACCCAGATATTACGAAACCTGTCTCCTTTAGGGAAACTCCTAAACATACGGTCTTTCATCACATAGAGACGACGGGGCCGCCAGTGCATGCGCGCAGCCGCCCTCTGCCTCCCGATAGGTACAAAAAGGTTAGTGAAGAATTTCGTATTATGCAGGAAATGGGAATCTGTCGCCCTTCGAAGAGTCCGTGGTCGAGCCCGTTGCATATAGTCCCCAAAAAGAATGGAGAAATACGGCCTTGTGGTGATTACAGACGACTCAACGCCATTACGAAACCGGATAGATACCCCATTCCACGCTTGCATGATTTTACATATATGTTGACAGGAAAACGAATCTTTAGTAAAATCGACGTTAACCGGGCTTATCACTGTATTCCAGTAGCTCCAGAGGATGTTGAAAAGACTGCGATAATTACCCCTTTCGGTCTATTCGAATTTCCGAGGATGTCGTTTGGGCTGCGTAACGCGACGCAGTCTTTCCAACGTTTTATGAACAACACTGTGTTGCAGGGATTAGGGATCAAACATAACGACGGAACCTTCGAGCCAGGCTCAGAGTTTATATTTGCGTATATCGATGACGTCATATGCGCTAGCGATTCGATGGTTAATCACAAACTACATTTAGAGGCTTTGTTTAAACGCCTACATGAATTCGGTATTACAATTAACGTATCGAAGTGTTCATTCGGGCAAAGTCATATCGAGTTTTTGGGTCATGAAGTGACCCCCGAAGGTATCAAACCTGCTCAGGATAAAGTGAAGGCCATTAGTGAGTTTCCAAAACCAGAAACGATAGCGGACCTCAGACGTTTTATTGGCATGGTTAATTTCTATCGCCCGCATATGCCGAACGCTATTTCGTACCAATCGGAATTAAATAAATATTTACATAATGCTAAGAAAAATGATAAAACAAAAATTAACTGGACTGATAAAGCTTACGACGCATTTATAAAGTGTAAGGAGAGTCTCCGGTCGGCCGCGTTGTTATCGTATCCGGTACCTGAAATTCCACTAGCGTTGATGACGGATGCATCAAATACTTGTGTGGGAGCAGTCTTGCAACAGTTCGTTGACGGTAATTGGAAACCGTTAGGCTATTTTTCTAGAAAGCTTACCGACGCGCAGATTAAGTATAGTACTTACGATCGTGAATTATTAGCAATTTATTTAGCAATTATTCACTTTCGAAAGATGTTTGAAGGAAGAGAGCTGATAATATACACAGACCATAAGCCATTAACCTTCGCTTTCTCAAAATTAGCTAGTGACAAGGAAACGCCCCGTAGAACTAGACAACTTATGTACATTAGTGAGTTTACCACAGACATTCAGTATGTAATTGGTTCCAGTAACATAATTGCTGATTCGTTGAGTAGGGTTGAAACAATAACATGTCCGAGTACTTTGAATTTCGTAGAAATAGCGAACGCCCAGAACAACGATAGTTACGTTACACAATGGAAGTTTGAACCAAAGTGCAACGTCGTAATTAAAAAGTTGCCAATACCTAACTGTGCGAACAATATATATTGCGAAATGTCAACTGAGAATATTAGACCTTATTTACCGGATCAATTCAGGAAATTAGCGTTTAATTCAGTGCATAATTTGAGTCATCCGGGCATTAATAACACACGTAAGTTAGTGTGTCAGCGGTTTTTCTGGCCGGGCATGAACAAAGATATCAATAATTGGGCCAAAACGTGTATCAAATGCCAAAGAGCTAAGGTTCAGCGTCATACGGTGTCAACCCTAGGGCAATTTCCAACAGCGGGACGTTTCGAACATATACATACAGATATTGTAGGTCCTTTACCGACCACAGCAGAAGGATATAGGTATATACTTACAATCATTGATCGTTGTACTCATTGGCCGGAAGCATTTCCTATTCGCGACATAACTGCAGAGACGGTAGCAAGAGTTATATATGATGGATGGATTACTAGATTCGGGATTTGCCGGTTTTTAACGTCGGATCAAGGTCGCCAGTTCGAGAGCAGTCTGTTCTCTGAGTTAATGAAATGTATGGGTATTCACAAGGTTCGAAGCTCGCCTTACCATCCCCAGAGTAACGGTGCTATAGAACGATGGCATAGAAGCCTCAAAGTCGGCCTCAAAGCCCGGTTAGAATGTACGACGTGGGTGGATGATTTACCTACAGTTTTGTTAGGATTAAGGTCTACTCTACGTAGCGATTCAGGTCTTAGCGCAGCCGAGTTGACGTACGGTTGCACTCTAAAGTTACCGGGAGAATTTTTTGTCACGAGTAAGTCCGAAACATCCGATCCTTACACTTTAGTACAGGAGTTGCGTAATAAATTACGCAAACTGCGACCAGTTTCGGTTAAACAACGAGATCAGAAAACGCTTTTTGTTCACAAGGACCTAAAATCGTGCGATTACGTGTTTATCAGGAACGACGCCGTGCGTAAACCGTTGCAACCCCCCTACGATGGCCCATATCGCGTCATAGGCAGAGGGGACAAAGTTTTTAAAGTTCAATTACCTTCAAGAACAGTTAATATTTCCATAGACCGACTTAAACCAGCTTATCTACTCAACTTTGAGTCAGCTGAAGCAAACTCTAATAAAAAATGTAGCTCTAAAATGATATGTAGCGATAAGATATTAAATAATAAGACAGAGCCGGCGGAAAACACTTGTTTTGATAAAAATGATTCGTCCACGCATCGCACCACACGTTCTGGTCGCGTCATCAAAACACCAGTTAGATTTAACCTAAATTAATTTTGTTGAATTGCATTAATCAAGTCGATAAGTTACCGATATTTTCACGACAATTCATTTCATTTTGAGATTTCACATGATTATTACTATGGGCAAGTCACAGTCCAAAGACGTTATTATTGCCCAAAATGCATCAGCAGGGAGCCAAGAAATATTTGAATCACATGTAAGAATTTACGGTGTCATTATATCCGCAGTCCTGGTTATGCTGTCGTTACTTATACTGTATTGGATATACAGAAAGTGCCACGCACGGACAAAGTCATGGATATCGAAACAAGTGAATAAAGCCAACGTGGAAGTAGCGAATGTTTCGCGAATTCCACAAGCGCAAGTTATACCACAACAGGTATACACAGCGTAATTAGGTAAATATTATAATTTTGTTGTGTCACTCTGTTAAAGTGTAGTACTGTTAAGTTAAGTTAAGTTTTTGTTATTTATATACTATGTATTTTCAACTTTAATTTAAACATGCTTTGTATTAGTTTAGTTTCTATAACATATTATTCTATTGTCCGCTTTGGCTACAGAACGGAGCGATAACAACCTGGCTTCGTCGAATAGGTAATTCGAACTCATGTTTATGTTACGAAGTCCGGTTGTTACGTTGCTCAACATTGACATATTGTACTTGTATACCGTGTGAATATTTTAAATGTTTGTTTGTACGTATATTTTTTTATCAATCTTATTTTTTAATTTTTATTATTTTTTTTTTAAAAAAAGGGGAGGGTTGATGTAGTGACACACACGTGCACGACGGGAACGAAACCGCAGTGTAAGCAAAAGGTGAAACGGACCACAGTCGTTACCCCTCAGGCACGTAGCTCACTCGCGTACATATTTAAGATAAGTGTTAAGTGATTATTATTAAAAGGTACTTTTATAACTGAATTAAACAAGTTCGGAGTTAAAGATCTGTGTTAATTAATGAACTTTGCCTGATACAATATATAGCAATAAATATACCCAACTGTAGGTAAAATAGTAATATAGTGAAGTGTAAGTGGGTATTAAAAAAGAAATACGATAGTGAAAGTAAAGTGCGTTTTCGTGCGAGACTAGTGGCCAAAGGTTTTATGCAAAAAGGTGTGGACTATGAAGAAACTTTTTCGCCTGTGGTGCGACATACTTCACTTAGACTCTTGTTTGCATTGGCAGTTCAGTTGAACCTAGATGTTACACACCTAGATGTCACATCTACAACTGCTTTTCTGAATGGAGACCTTGAAGAGATTATATATATGCAGAAACCAGATTGTTTTCAAAAGTGTAAAAGTGAGGGAAAGGTTTTAAGACTAAAAAAGGCAATATATGGACTGAAACAATCCTCGAGGGCCTGGTACAGAAAGGTAGATGATAGTCTTATTAAATTAGGTTATAAGAGATCTCGTATTGAGCCTTGTCTATATACTAAAGGTGGTAATAATAATTGTAAAACTATTCTAGCATTATATGTCGATGATTTTTTTTTGTTTTTTCTAATAATCCTGCAGAGACAGAGCATTTAAAAGGTGTTTTAGCTTCACAGTTTAAACTAAAAGACTTAGGAGAAGTGAAGCAATGTCTAGGAATGAATGTATGTATAGATAAGGTTAATAAAGCTGTCAAATTAAATCAGGAACATTATGTAAACCAATTGCTGAAGAAATTTAACATGTTAGAGTGCAAAACCGTTGATACTCCTATGGAAACTAAATTAAGTTTAAACAAAGCAGAAAATAATAATGTTAGTTACCCTTATCAACAACTTGTGGGTTGTCTTATGTACCTGGCTGTGCTGACGAGGCCAGATATAATGTTTTCTGTTGTTTATTTAAGTCACTTTAACAATTGTCATGAGACTAAACATTGTTTATATGCTAAAAGGGTTTTAAAATATTTAAAGCAGACAAAGCATTATGGTTTAATTTATACAAAAATTGGTAATACTAAATTGGAAGGTTTCGCTGATGCTGACTGGGGAAACAATATTGTAGACAGGAGATCATATACGGGGGTGTGCTTATTTTATCTGGTGGTGCTATCTCATGGGCAAGTAGGAAGCAAAGTACAGTTGCCCTGTCAAGCACTGAGGCTGAGTACATGAGTATCACAGAGGCAGGTAAAGAAACAATCTATTTAAGATCTTTAATTTGTGAAATAACAGGAGAATTGTATACTGTAAATGTCTTCAGTAATAATCAAGGTGCACTGAAGTTGTCAGTAAATAATTTATTTCACAACCGTACAAAACATATTGATGTGAGATTTCATTTTTGTCGAGATTGCATTAGAGACGAAATTGTTAAATTGCAGTATTTGGAAACGTCAAAGATGCCAGCTGATTTACTAACCAAAAGTTTACCTAATGTAAAGCATTACTATTTTTTAGAAGCACTAGGCATCAGAAGTACTAAATAGTTATGGGTATATACTCTATTTAATTTTGTTAACTTGGTTGACATTGATATAGGAATACAAGTTTATTTTGATAAGTAGGAGTGTTGAAATATGTATATCAAAATAGTATTTCAAATACATGTTCTGCCATCTATCGGTGCTAAGCGCCAAACTCTGCTTGTGCCTGTATTATCTGTGTCACTGTAATGTGTCTTTTATATGTTAATAAATCCTGTCAGTCGTTACTCGTCTCAAGCGTCTATTTCTTTTAACATTTTACCCTTATTAACAGTTTAATTCAATTACTGACTTCTTTACTCAAGCGAGTTTGTGGTTTAATTTTGTGTGCCAACATCAGGTAAGTGTAAATGTAATGTTTATTTCGTATATTTTAAATTAAAATCGGTATTGAACACAAGTTTAGTTCTTTTTACCATTCTAACCTTTTAAAATCTATATAAGACAATTAGTCGGGATTATTAGGAATCGGCAAAATAAAACCTATTGCGTTGCTCTGAAAATAGAGAGTTTTTATTTAGACATATATCTTCAAAGTTTCACTATAAACTACAGTATTTTAATAAACATACTAGGTATCTTACCTGAAAATAGAGAGAAACGACATTTAAAGTTTTATATCAGATTTGTCGATTCCTTAGTCTTTTTACCATGACAGCCATCTGTCAAACTACACCATCCGGCTGTTTATGAAGGTTGATATAGAGCGACATAGTCATAATTGTGGGTAACCTCCATAAATAAAGATTTAAAGAAAGTTAATATAAAATAGGCAAAGAAATATTATTTATTTCTTTACATCTCCCCCACTAGACTAGAAAATTTCTTTAGAAATTTTCATTGGATTACCTACAATTCATTCTCTGTAGTTACATTGCTATCTTGGTACTTGTGTTGGAACTGGAAGGAGTTTCGTAATGTGGAAAAGATTTGACTCCAATTTTCTATGACCTGTATTAATTTTATATATTGAATGTGATATTTTTTCTTCAATTTTAACAGGGCCAATCCTCACCTCATCCAATTTTTTTCTATTTAGTTTGTGTCCATTTTCAACGTATACCATATCACCTGTATTAAAGTTATGGTGTATTCTATTTTTGTCATTAATTATTTTGTTGTATTCATGCGACTTAATTGATTTTTCTAATGCAATTTTCTTGTGTTCAATCCAATAGTCTACTTCTTTTTCTCGTTTTAGTTCATTTGGTATCAGTGAAACATCTGTACCATCCAGTAGATATCTCGGTGCGAAACCAGTTATTGTGTGTTCAGTGTCATTATATTTATCTATACAATTATGGGCGATGGTTGTCCATGCTCTGTTATTAGGTTTTTCATTTATTTTACATCTAATTTTATTTACAAGCGTTTGGTTCAATCTTTCATTTAGACCATTTGAACACGGAGAATTTACTGCTGTGATAACCAGGGTTATTGACTTTTTATTCAAAAATATTTTGAACTCTTTTGAGTTTATTCCTGGGTATTGGTCATTAAGGACCATGCCAATTTCATTGCAATTTGGTACACTATGTATTAGTTTTATAAAGTCTTTTGTACTTTGTGTCTTCGAAGTTACTATATATGCATATCGAGCAAAATGATCTACTAAAAGATGTAAATATCTTTTTGTTGATCGAGAGCCCCCAAAACCTCCAATGGTATCTATTGAAACAATTTCAAATGGTCTTGAGACAGGACCTAACTGTAACATCAAACCATACTTAACTTGTCCTCTTGACTTATTTTTATACATATTTCGCATGTTTTACAAATATCATTAATGTTTCTTGTTAAATTTTTGCCAGTATAGATTTTTCCTATTTTCTTTTGCATTTGCTTTATACCTATGTGGCACATGTTTTCATGTATTTTTTTCATAAATTGTATACAGATTTTTTCTGACAAAATATTTTTTTCTTGTTTTTTTACCTTTTTATAGTATAACTTTTGTTTGTATATTAATTTGTTATTACATTTTTGTATATCCTTATTGTTTTCTTGATCTGTTACTATGTCATTCAATGTAATTAAGTTTACAATTTTTAATTGTTCATTCACATCTTTATTTTCTTCCAATACTGGGTTTCTACTTAAACAATCTGCCTCTAAATTTTCTTTTCCTGGAGCATATTTTATTTTAAAATCATATTGTGAGAGATAATATACTAATTCTCCCAATTCTTCATCTGTTCGAGATTTAATATTTAAATTTTCTAAGGGTTCGTGGTCTGAATATATTGTAAAAGTTTTACCTATTAGCCAATATTGCCAGTATTTAATTGATTCTTTAATGGCTAAGCATTCCAAGTATATGGCCTTTTTTTTCTTTTGGGCTCATTTAATTTCTTTGAGAAATATGCTACTGGCTTTTCTTTTCCGTTAGACCGTATTTGCTTTAACACTGCTCCAATACCTTCTAACGATGCGTCTGTGTATATTTTTATCGGCAAGTCTTGATCAAAAATTTCGAAGATTGGTTGTGAGCAGAATAGTGTTTTTATTTTTTCAAAAGCATCTTGACAGTCTGCTGACCAAATGTATTTTTGATTTTTCCTGAGCAAATTATGAAGTGGTTCTAAAATAATTGAGCTTATAGGTATGTATTCTCGGTAGAAATTATTTTTTCCTAGAAGTTGCCTGATATTTTTCTGAGACTTTGGTATAGGGAAATCTCTTATTGAAATTAAATTGTCCCTCAGTGGTCGAACTGTATTATTTTGTATTATATGCCCGAGATATTTTATCGATTCTGATGCAAATGTGCATTTTGTGAATTTTAGTCTAAAACCCTCATTTTTAATCGCCTCCAACAGTTGAGATAAGTGGTTTATGTGTTCGGTATAAGATTTGGAGAATATTAAAATATCATCGATAAAATTGACAGCAAAATCAGTTAATTTATACTTTCTTAGTATGTTACTCAAAATCCTTTGAAATATCGCTGGAGAAGTCTTCAATCCAAACGGTAAACATGTCCATTGGAAATGGCCTTCTTGTGTCACAAAAGCCGTTTTTTTTCTATCTTCAATTCGCAAAGGGATAGACCAAAAAGCAGAATTAATATCCAATGCTGAAAAATATTTACAGTTTCTTGTTTTCGTCACTAGGTCCTCAATCAACGGAAAAGGTTGAGCCTGTGGTACCACTATTTTATTTAGATCTCTGAAATCAATACATAAACTGGTTTTTCTGTTGTCTTCTTTTTTAAAAGCTAAGGTTACAGGTGCTGCAAAAGGTCTGTATAATCTATTAGGTTTTTTTGGAGTAATTTTCCTACTTGTTCTTCTATTTCCATCTTATCTTCTCTAGAACATCTGTAAGGTCTTTTGCAACAATATTTGTCCACGAGTAAATCAATTCGTGCTTCATAATCTCTTATTATTCCAATATCGTACTTATCTTTTGCAAAGCTTGATTTGTATTTATTTATCAATTTATTTAATTTAGATTTTTGCTGACTATTTAAATTGCTCAGAACTATTTTAAATTCTTCAGTTATGTCTTCATTAAAATTGATAAATTTCAAGTTTGTATAGTTTTCTTTTGTTTTTTGTCTAATTTCTAAATTTTCATTTTGAATCAGATTAAACTCTTTTATCATGTCTAGTTCAATTAGGAAGTCATATTTAAATTCTTTCCCATCAACAATATAAACATCAATGTTTTTTTCTATGTCAAAAACTTTTTTTTTATTGTTGTCAAACCTCTTGTGTTTTTAACACCATTAAATGTTATTAATTTTGCATTGCAACAATCTTTTTCTTTTTCTTTTTTTATTTTTAATAATTTAGAGTTGATCAAAGATACATTAGAACCTGAATCATATATACCAAATATATTTAACTTTTCTTCCAATATTAGTTTGACTTTAATTAATGGTGTTATTATTCGTTTTTTTTATCACTGTAATTTAATTCCACATCTAATAAATTATTGTTTACATTCTTAGAATGGTTTCTTTTGTTCTCATAACTATCAGTTTGTTTAAACCAGCATTTTTCCTCAGAGTGAAAACGGTTGCCTTTATTTAATTTTTCACAAATTTTACAAGGTTTACTTTTATCAACATGTACTTTGTTTTCGAAAATGTTTCTCTTGAATTTATTATAAATACTTTTGTTTATGGTATTTTAATGTTTTCCAATTTCATTGTAAAGGTTTGCAGTGGATTCTATTGATTCTTTATTCATTTTGTACATTATAATATCTGGTAAACCCATTACAATAAGATTTATCATTGTTTCTGTGTCAATTTCTTTATTCACCTCTAATAACAGCCTTTCCTTTTTTGTGGCATATTCCAGCAACGAACCTCCTTGGAATTTATATGTAAATGCATATTTAAAAACATGTGACCAACCTTTTTTCCTGTATGTTTCACATAAATTATTTTTCCATATTGTCCATCCTGTTACGGTAAATTTTATTAACATACTAGTGTACCAATCTAAACATTGTTTTTCTAGCAAATGTTTTAAAATCTCAATTTTCTCTGTATCCTGTAGTATCTCGAAACGTGTACACTCACTCTCAAAATCATTAATCCATTGGTCAACATTTGAGGTTTTTTCTGAAAACTTATCTAGTAAAAATCTTTCAGCTGTTTTTCCTAGGTTTTTACTCACAGATTCCATGTTCTTAATATTTGACGGTTCATTTGTAATCTCGTTTAAATATTGGTCATCAAATGGCACATTTCCACCTTCATCCAAATAGATTTTTCTCAATTCTGGAGATAATGCAATCCATAGTTTTCGTGTCTGATGTCTCTTTTTTAGGGAATTCTTAATTTTAATATAAACATTTGAAGATGTAATCCCAGTGTGATTACTTACAGGTTTCAGCTCATCCGGCAAATCATAAACAAGTCCCTCCGGTGTTTCGATTGAGGTTATGCAGATCACATTTGTTTTTCCATCCTTTGCTGCTAATACAGCGAATATGAATCTTAATTTTTCCATTTTTCTTGACTATAAATGTCGTTTTATAAGACAATTAGTCGGGATTATTAGGAATCGGCAAAATAAAACCTATTGCGTTGCTCTGAAAATAGAGAGTTTTTATTTAGACATATATCTTCATAGTTTCACTATAAACTACAGTATTTTAATAAACATACTAGGTATCTTACCTGAAAATAGAGAGAAACGACATTTAAAGTTTTATATCAGATTTGTCGATTCCTTAGTCTTTTTACCATGACAGCCATCTGTCAAACTACACCATCCGGCTGTTTATGAAGGTTGATATAGAGCGACATAGTCATAATTGTGGGTAAGCTCCATAAATAAAGATTTAAAGAAAGTTAATATAAAATAGGCAAAGAAATATTATTTATTTCTTTACATCTATTTTTTTTTCAAGATACACTAAATTATTTAAATTGTGCAAGTGTATGTTACCCCGTTATTATAAATCCCTTAAATAATATAAAATACCGCTATTTTGAATAAATTACTTTATTGTTTTGTCTATATTTACTTTGGTAATGCATTTACGCGGTTTTTCTATTTGTATAAGTGTGGGTTACGTTTTTATTAAAACCACATTAAAAATTATTCCAATTTACATTTAGGATCAAAATAAGAAGTGAAACTAATTCCTGTAGCGAAAACGAAACGGTTCATGCTACTATGTTACTCAGTTTAAAGAAGAGGCGCGAACGTTTATTGGAAATAAAAAAACAAATTTTGCTTAAGCAGACTGCATCTCGTGAAAATACCACACAGCTGGTTGAAAATGTCCCTACTACTAGTTTTGCTGAAGCTGAAAATCACAATGAGAATCCTGATGACAGCGATTTATCTAACTTTGACACAATTAAGCTACTAACTCAGCAGAGCTGCTGAAATTTGGTGATCCAGATGTTTCTGAGCCTGCTATAGCTGCTACTAACAACGTTGTGTCCACTTCTCCTGAGATGATTGCCTGTATTGAGGCACTAAGTGGATCTTCAATTTTGATTTTTCATTAGGTGACTCTGATCAGCCTGACTAGATCAGCCATCTAAATTATGCTCCATTGTCTGAAATAAAAAATGTTGCACCGATAGTTTCATCATCGACAGACAGTAATAATGATCTAATTCCTGAAAGTAACTTAGAACGTGAAGTTGCAGCTGAGTCTAGGATAAGTAAACGAAAGGCAGATAAAATGTCTACAAAAAGGATTACGAATAAGAGGTTAAGAATGCTAGGTCGGGAATACATAGGTTTCAAGAAGACGGATCATGTGAAATTCATACAAGGCTCTATTAAACCGGCGCGATAACTTGAAGAGACTTGTAAGTCAACAATTGTATTAGGTTCAGATTAACTGTTAAAAGTTTTTTGAAACTGTACGATTACATATTTTTAAAGAATTTTGGGAGATGACCTGGATTGAGAAAAAATATTTGTCTCATCCTTAGTAGATAAAAAATCGACTAACAGAAAAACCACTGGAAGGGCTGGTTCAACACGATGTAGTACAATGGAGTATTGTTTGAAATTAAATTACCAAAAATATAGAGTATGTTTAAAGACATTCTTAGGGTAATTGTGCATTAGATAAGGAGTAAACTGTAAGGTACTGGTTAGGGGAGACACCGAGTAACGAAACAACAATGAACAGAAGGGAGGATAATGTGTTACCTACGAGTACGTTAAAAGAATTTGTGCAAGCATTTTAAGGGATATGCTCAAAGTGCCTTCTATTTACTGCAGAAAAGAAAGTACGAAATTATATTTAGAGACATTAATACAGTCCAAAGGTGAACTATATCGTATCTATGTTAAAGAGGCAACAAAAAAGGCACAGAGAGTGGCTTCAAGAAAACTATTTGAAAATGTTCTGAAATATGAAATGTTTATAAAAGTAATTCAAAGAGATATTTATAAGAGTAATTCAAAGTGATTTTAGAGAAAAAGTTTATGTTGGTTTTGTTAGATCCATTTTATCTAACTTTTGTAAGGGGCAAAGATTGTACATTAATTTTATATAGTTTTATTTTCAACATTAAATATTTTTTGTTGTTAAAATAATAATATTTGTTTAATTTCAAAACCGTGTACTTTCCTCTTAAGTTCCAATGTTATAAGTTTATGGTCAAAGCAAATCCGCGTAATTGTCGTAGGGCCTTAATTATTTACTCAAATTTATATATTTTTCTAACAAGAGATAGAACATATTAATAATTACTTTTTGTGTAAAAATGAGCTTGAAATTCATTGAATAATAAAGTTATTAAGTTTTAACCTTCCTCTGTAAAACTGGATCTATTGCAGATACGCGGCCTTTACGTACGGTAGATTTGCGGATTTACACTATCCCCAACGATATGGCTTAAAACTTGTTAAATAGCACTATATATTGATGACTTTTATGTATTTAGCAACAGTTCCACAACTAAAACTGAACTAATGACATTGTTAGAACAAGAATTGAATGTGAAAAATTTGGGTTCATTGAAAACGTGTTTAGGTATGAATGTAACTCATGATAAGCGCAGTGGTATACTGACTTTAGATCAATCTCACTATATTAAAAGATTATTATCACGGTTTGGAATGAAAGATTGTAAGGCAGCATCTACTCCCATAGTATTAGGCAATAAACTATGTAAACCTCAAGGTACCTTAACTGCTTTTGCAGATGCTGACTGGGCTAATGATGTGGTAGACAGGAAATCTTATATTGGCTTTGTGATTAAACTAGGCAATAATACAGTCAATTGGGAGTCTCATAAGGAAAAATATATAGCGCTTTCTAGTACTGAAAGTGAGTACTTGGGTACCACAGAAGCACTGAAAGATTTATGTTTCATTAAAAGTTTTTATCCGAAGTTTTGGATAAGAAGTTAGAAATTGTATTGTTCAATGATAACTAAAGTGCTTACAAATTACTGGAAGCTCTCTAGCTTCGTGATTGTGTTTCGTTCTTTTATGGCAGTATTCCCTAATACTGCCATGAAAGAACGAAACACATATTTAGGATATCATTTTGTAAAAGATTTGATTCAAAATGGGTTTGCTAATGTAAATATTTCTCGACTGACCAGATGATGGCAGATGTACTTAAAAAACCATTAAGCGCTATTAAACATTGTAAATTTGTAAAAGCAATATTAAATTGTAAATAGTAGAGCTGTCCTATTACATGGTTATTATTATTATTATTGCTGTGACTGAATGAAAAGCATGTAGAAAAAGGTTTGTCAATGTTGTAAAGTTGTTTTGCCTAGCATGGTCATGCATGTTTATGATTATATGTTTTTGTTTGACCATGTATGGAACATAATAAGGGGAAGTGTTGAGATGGTATTATGTTCTACATGTGTATAATCTGTGATGTCTTGTCTATGTCAACTCTATTTTGTCTTTGTCCTCTTGCTCGCTGGCCATCTTCCTGTGCGTATAGAATATTTCTACCATTATTAATTATATTAAACATAGATGCTAAACTGCATGTATTTCCTCATAAATAAACTCTCAAACGACGAAGCGACCTGTAATCTTGTGGATTAAAGGAAGTTGTTGAAGACCTCTGTCTTTGTTTTTATGGGCTCATGCCTGACACCTGCGCAACCTGCTTATTTACAACGATAAGTTTCTGGTGTTTACCATAAGACACTCTAGTTCGGCGCACCGCCGCTGTGCGCCACTGCCGCGCGCCACTCGCGATTCGCCGGCGCATACACGCCCGGCGCGTCAGGCGCCGTAGGCCTGCAGCGATAGTCCAGTAGCCTAAGTTACTCCCCGGATCATCAGCTACCTGCCGGTGAAAGTCCCGTCAAAATCCGTCCAGCCGTTCCAGAGATTACCCGGAACAAACAGACAGACAGACAGACAAAATTTTTTTTACTACATTATTGGTTATTGGTACTATATTATTGGTGCATACATACATATGCATTAATTAAAAAGCTGTTATTTTAATATTACAAACAGACACTCCAATTTTATTTATTTGTATAGATGACAATCTGCAACAATTTACTCCAGTGTTGCTAATACTGTAATATGTACACCACCCAAAGTCAGGCTGACATTGCCGTTACAACTCGTAAGAAACCCTTTTAAATATTCTACTATCGAAAAATAACATTTGGATATTTCTTTTACAGAAAAAGGAATTCTTCCAGCAGAATGTGAGGATACGTCACAAATATTGCTATTTTTTGACGAACTATTCGACTCGGTAAACGGAAGCTTCACCGGTGACCACATTGCAAAACCGCTTCAGGGTCCAGTGACACCAGATTCCCCTCATGAAGCTAAATGGACCGAATCCATAAAAATACTAAAAAGTATGAACTTTGAAGAAAAAGCTTATGTGCCGACTATAGATGGATGGGTGTGGACACTAGAAGGTGTACAAAAATTAATTAAACACCTAAAGGAAAATAATGATGTAAGCTCAGTTTGGATGCGGCACCTAAATCAAGACCAACTTGAAAATTTTTTTGGCTCTATAAGAAGCCACGGATCCCGAAATACAAATCCAACGCCAGAAAAGTTCGAAAGTGCATTTGCAAGCCTTTTAATTAACAGACTTACTAGTGTCCACTCTCCATCCGCAAATTGTGAGATTAATGACTGTGAACCATTATTTGCCCTCGCCATTTCAAGGGGTGGCAAAGCCTCGAGTAGTACCAATATAATACCATCTATACAAGTTGAGGAAATTACTCTTACGCCATTAAGTGATAAAAATATTCCACAAATAATGGGACCACTGCAGTATATGGCAGGGTATTTTTTTTAAAAACTTAAAACTAAAACTTTCAAATCCTGTAAAATATGCAAGTTAAACCTCTGTACTGAGGACCAATTAGAATTTATAAAATACTAGCTGAACCCCGCGGTGTTACCCGCGGTTATTGTTGTACCGCGAGTAACGCCGCGGGATAAAGTTAGTCTAAAAAAAGTAGCCTAAGTTACTCCCCGGATCATCAGCTACCTGCCAGTGAAAGTCCCGTCAAAATCCATCCAGCCGTTCCAGAGATTACCCGGAACAAACAGACAGACAGACAGACAAATTTTTTTTAACTACATTTTTGGTATATGTATCGTGTATACATACATATGCATTAAGTACAAAACGGCTATTTTAATATTACAAACAGACACTCCAATTTTATTTATTTGTATAGATAGAGAGTATGGTGGTGGTCGCTGGCTTTGCTACCCAGACATACATTTTATAACCTGCACATCTAATTTACAAGATATCATTTCAAATTTAATTAACAAAAACGTCCACATACCTAATTTAAAAGAATTTATAAAAACGATGATTTTAATGTATTTAGATTTTGATTTTATTAAATGTAGCAAACATAAGGAAATGATTATATCTTTTTTAATAGATTTTGTTAATAGATTTTTTATATACAATTATTGTAAAAGATGTAATAAAATTTTGAGAATGACGAGGGTGATAGGTTACTAAAAGTCAAAATATATGCACAGAAAACTTTTAAAAAGAGGAAATAAAGTAATTAAATTATTTACATTGTTTTATTTTACAAAAGCCCTAATTGAATAGGTATATCTGTATACAATAAGTAGTATACTATGTTTATATAACTACGTATAGTTTCAAATGTTGAGCAAGACTAAAGTTGTTGATCGCAACCTACAGATGGTGTTGTTATAGAATTTCCTTCAGAAGCGATTGAGATATACCTCTATTTCAGTATATAACAATATACTCTGTGTGACAGTCGGCCGAACACACCCGCGCCGCGCGCCGCTCGCACACTCTCCTCGACGCCCGCGTTACGCGCCACGCCCCGCCCTGTACGACCTCCGTCGTTCGCACCTTCATAGTATTATAATACTGAATAATAATTGTACGAGGGTTTAGTCCTAGTTCGTTTATTATAACGGAGTGTGATTCATAACGGAAGTTTTATTTATACAACCACATTAGGCTAGGCACCCCCGACAAGTTCAATCAGTTCTTATTCGGCTTAAAACTATACGTATATAACAAATAGGCAGGTAGGTACTTTTTTATCCGACACTGGCAATCACTAATATCGATTCACTTTACTTTTCTTTTCGAAAGTCTGGAAACAAAATCAGTCACTGGTCACTGGCCAACACTAATATCGATCCACATTACTTTTCATTTCTTATGTCTGGAATTCACAGATCACCTCTAATAAATACCGCATACAGGGCCAAAACCGTGCACAGCACATTCGTGTAGTAGCTTGTATATGAAGACCAAGTGTATGACCCGTGAGCATGCAGAGTTCAGAGCAATTAAAAAATAATCTCAAATTTTAAAAGATATTTTAAATGGCTCCCTGTGCAGTAAAGTGGTGTGGCAGGTCATCTAAGACATCTAGTTTCCAAAAAGATGGCATAACATTTCATCCCACTCACACGTCCGTGGTAACACGTGTTACCAAAATAAAAGTAGTGTCTTACGTCCGCGGCAACAATCGTTGCCACTACTCAGCACGGCGCACAGTTGAATTTAAATCTTACATTATAAGATATAGGGTACTGTTTGGTAGGTTTTCATTGCTTCTATGTGAAGCTAATAAACTAATTCGAATAAAAAACACCAGAGGGCCATGGATATATCTGTACCTCAGAGGTATACAATAGTAACTCCATTTTTTACGAAATCTTGTTTTTTGTACCAATGAAATAGTTAAAATCAGTTCTACATAGTGGTATAAAGCATTAACTCCTACGAGTAGTATATTAAAAGATAAACATTTGTATATGATATTAAATCCAAAAATACTAACGTGGTATAGAATCTCAAAGGATCATAAGTTTATTTACCCATAAGCGTCGCGCAAATATAATGTTTTTAATTGGACTTAATGCCTTTTACCACTAAACGCAGCGTGGGGCCCGCGCCGCGCGCCGCGCCGTGTCTGCCGTGAACTTGTCAGTGCTTGCGTATCGTGCGTGCAATCACAATGCAAATAATGCTTTAAAATTATTTTACATGGTTTCATCGACATGTTTTCACGTGGAAAGTTATTATGTAAGCTAGCTACTGTTGAAGAACAAGTTGACCAAACTTCAGGAGATGGTAAGGAAGTTTTCTATTACTTTTATAACATAGCGAGTAGCTTTTTAGGGGTAAACAATAGTATCTCCCGTAAATACACACTTTTGATTAGGACCATTTTCAATCTTATTTGTAGGTGCGTTAAGGTACGTTTTTCAATACTTGGGAAAAGAGTTTATTTATGGATTTTTTTCGTTTGTTTATGATTTAATACCAACTATTCATACTAACAAATTGCAAAATTAATAATATTAAGGGAGAAAACCTAAAGCCCGCTCCTAGGCTCTAGGCAATAATATCTGTTAGCTAATGTTTGTTAAAATGTGTCGGTAAATAAATTGTTACTGTACTGATCTTCACGGAATATGCAAGGTTTTTTTTTTTAATATTCAGATCTTACAATATTTATGTGATAGTATATTTTGTTGGTTTGTTTGCCTAGCTTACACGTAGCAACGAATTATTTTGACCTTTTAAATTCATAAGGTGATAAGACCGACCGACTGATAGATACATTTCGTCCTGGAAATTGACATTTAATTATATTTACGTTTTCTTGCAATGGCTTGATAAGACTACATAGTGTTTTCTTTTTCAGGGCTTTCGAATAAATATGATTTCCTACAGCGAAACCTTACCCTCCATGGTGATTCCCCAAGGACTTACAATGTTGAAGAAGTAGAATATCAACGAGTTGACCAGTTTACGCCATTGCCTGAAGTATTCGCTATAGTAGTTGATGACACCGATGAAGACACACAACCTTCAAATTCCAATTTATTAACTGATATTTCGTCTAATGTTTTACCTCTGCCCGATAAAATTGCTACAGTAATAGAAGCTTTTAATGAAAACACATGTCCGTCAATTTCCAGTATCTTAAATGATACTTCAGCTAATAATTTCGTACCATCGCCCAAAAAAAATTGTGTTATAGATGCTTCTGATGAAGAGACAAAACTATCAAAGTCTGGGTCGCTAATTGATATTGTTTCAATAAACGAAGTACCAGATGCATCTAAATCGTATCACCTTGTCAGTGTACACAGCAACTCTGAAGAAGATTTTTCACCTTCAGATGAGGACTATGTTCCAGACACTAACGAAAATTCACCAGATCATGATTTTCCGGGAAGAAGTCAAATTTTTGTACCAGAAACTAGCTGTAGCAGCTTATCCGACAATGAAGTAAATTCAGAAAATCGATTAAATACATGCATAAACCCTATCTCTATGGATGTTCAAACTATTTCTTTATCGTCTTCATCAGAGAGCAGAGGGAGTCGAAAACGAAAAAGAAATATTTGTAAATGGAAGTGCAACGTTAGAAAACTTAAAGCTGTCACAGGAAAATCATATACATCTAAGAAAGGTAAAGTTGTGCCCGAAAAAAAGATGAAACCTGTATGTGACTGTCGACTGAAATGCTCTGAACGAGTAGATGAAACAGCCAGAGCTGCTATATTTCAAAAATATTATAGTAATGAGAAGACTTGGAATTTGAAGAGACAGTTTATAATATCAATGGTAACAGAAATTGAAACTGCTAGATCTAGACGTCGCGATCCTGAACACCCACCTAAGAGATCGTTTACATTAAATTACACATTTTTGGTCAACGATAAACCCGAAAAGATATGCAAAAAGTTTTTTTTAAATACCTTGGCAATTTCGGAGACTGTTGTGAGAAATGCTATCAAAAAATCTACACACGGCTTTGTTCAAGAAGACAGACGAGGAAGACATCCACCGCCTAATAAAACGGCAGAAGCCATTAAAGAAAGCATTCGTAACCACATTGATATGATACCCAAATATGAGAGCCATTATAGTCGGAACAGAACTAAAAGACTGTATCTTGGAAGTCATCTAAATATTGAAAAATTGTATGCTTTGTATGTAGAGTTTTGTGCCGAAAAGAATATACCGAAGGAGAATATTGCAAAGGCATGGCTATATAGACATATTTTCAAGAATGAGTATAATCTAGGATTTAATCCTCCAGCCAATGATACGTGCGACGATTGTGATGGCTTTGTAATTAAAACAAAAAATATTACCGATGTAATAGATAAGAATGCCATAAAAGCTGAACATGATAAACATCTTCAGGAATCACACCTCCGCTATAGCTTAAAAGGATTTGACAAAGTCGATGCAATAGAGAGTCACGGTTCTAAAAAAATGTTAACAGTTGATCTACAAAAGTGTTTGCCTACACCTTATTTGACAAATAGCCAAAGTTTTTATCTTAGGAAGTTGTGGACTTTTAACTTCACGATTATGGATTCTGTAGCCAAGGAGAGCTGGTGCTTTATGTGGGACGAGGCTGTAGCAGGACGTGGCGGGAATGAGATGGCTTCTGGATTAGTCAAGTTTTTTGAACAGCTTGAAGATGTCAGATTAGAAGAAGTGACGATATGGAGTGACAACTGCGCCGGACAGAATAAAAATATTTCTGTAATGATGGCGTATTTGTGGATACTATCAAATCAAAATAGAAAGATAATTAACCACAAGTATTTACTGAAAGGACATACGCACATGGAGGTGGACGTAATCCATTCCATTATCGAGCGAGAAAAGAAAAAAATACAAGAATTTCCTATAGTTACACCTTGGGACTGGCAGCAGTTTATTAAAAGCTGTTCCAAAAATGCCAAAATAAGTGTAGTGAACATGGAAACAGATTCTTTCAAAGAATTTTCAGCATTTTGTGAGGGACTCTCAGCGCCTTTTGTACACCGAAAAAAATCGGAATCTGGAGAAACGGTGCCATATTCCAATATAGTATGGATGCAATTTAGAAAAGAACACATGGGCTCAATGTTCTATAAAACATCATTTCAAGACGAAATGTTTAGTGAAGTTAGTTTTATTCGAAACAAACGAAAAGGATTTTCTATGCCAACACCAAAACCTATTCGAGATACATTGAGGCCAATTTCCAAATTAAAGTATAACGACTTACAAAAATCGTTACAGTGGATTCCCTCCATGTTTCATGACTTCTACAAAAATCTACCAAATGGCGATGTTCCAGACCTACCTGAAGCTGCTGCTTAATAATAAACATATTTTAATTAGATAAGTACATAACAATTGTGTTAATTTTAAGAAGTCCAATGATTGATCTCATGAATGTTTCTATTTTATTACATAAGAAAATAAATAAAGAAATTTGAAATAATTTTATGATTCTATACATACATATGATGCTTTATGCCCCTGAGTATTACTTGAAATTAATGTATTATGCCGAGGTAAATAACATTATGATGACATAATGCTTTATTTATACCGTCAACTTAATTTTCTGTTGCAAGTAAACAACCTCAAGTCCACAAAATCATACAAGCAATAACTTTATTACAATATAGTAATTATATTAAATATTACCTACTTAAACAATAAAAAACCTAATTTAGTTCATACTTATATCTCGCATACAGCCCGCGTAACATCGCGTTCAACATCTATGCCTCGCATTTTTGTCTCTCCTGTAAAATGTGTGTTTTGGCGCATAATATTCTATACCTCTGAGGTACAGATATTTTGATTGGACCGTGAGATTTGGCCAACATCAGTTGACTCGTGTGACGCTCGAGTGTTGTGCGCGTCGTGAACTACTCTCCGCAAATACGTCGTAAGTACTCTAGTTTTATTGTATTTAACATACAAGTGTTATGCATCAAAACAAACTAGACAAATTGGGTTTCACGATTATGTTTACATATTACAGTTTATGTAATAAATCTAGTATATTTTTAGCTTTAAACTTTTGATGCTTCGAACAAAATGAAGGCGCTTTTCGCGCCGATCAATTTTAGTTTTGTTAACACATTTTATACACAACTGCATATAAAATATCAAATTAGATTTCGTAATAAGCAAAATAATATCTTTACAACATAAAAATATGTTAAATTCATTGACGATTCCTCAATAATATAATGTGTTCCTCAGGCTTGTAGGGCGTGGCACCGTTTGTTGCCACGGACGTTTCATCAATGTTACAAGTTAGGTAGCCAATTAACGTCAAAATTATATTCGCAATATTTTTTGTTTTGCACGATTGTTATTTCTTTGCACGAGATGATACTAATATTGGATTAAGTTGCGCTTTTGGGTTTTGGACTAACTTTTTTTTTGGTTTCGGGTATATATGATTCATGCTCTGTATTGATTTTTGTTTTGAGATATTAATTTCATCACTTTGTTTTTAACCGACTTCAAATAAAGGAGATTCTCAATTTGACTATTTTAGTGTAATTATATTGATTCTAGTCATAAGAAAATTATTTGTGTTCAATTTATTTCATTTATTTATTATTAACTGCCTCGGTGGCGCAGTGGTAGCTTACGCGACTGCTGTTCTTGGGTTCGATTCCCGGGTCGAATCAAATGTTTGTATGATCTGCAAATATTTGTTTCGGAGTTTGGGTATTTTCTATGTATAATATGTATGTATTTACGTCCGAAATATTTATTATTATTATTATTCTCTTTATTACAATTATAAATACATATTATTTACATTTTTAAATATAAATATAAAAAACAAATACATTTAAAAATATAAAAAATAGTAAACCACCGACTTCGGGTACAGGGACCAAGAAACCGGTGGTTAGGGCTCCAAAGACAGGAACCTCCTCACTATACGTGCCGTGTCAAGAAGGACTGCCTTCTGCATCAGACCCTTGATCCAGCCCTCCAACGTGAGCCTCTTAAGGTGTTGGTCGAGGCTCTTGGCTGTCAATCCGTGAGCAGAAACGACTATCGGAACAATGATCGCTGAATCCACATTCCACATATCGACAATCTCGTGAGATAAATCCAAATATTTTATTTGTTTTTCTTTTTCGACTTTCACGAGATTCTCGTCATGAGGAACGGCGATATCGACAATCATTGCGCGGCGCTCCAATCGATCTATCACCACAATATCAGGCTTATTGGCAACAATAGTCCTATCTGTGATAATAGATCGATCCCAATATAACGTAGCACGACCATTCTCGAGAACTGGGTCGGGCACATATCTGTAGTATGGCACCTCTGAACTCACAAGATGGTATTTAAGGGCAAGTTGTTGATGTACAATCCTGGCTACTTGGTTGTGTCTGTGCAAATATTCGCCGTTAGCAAGACGAGAACAACCAGAAATAATATGCCTGATAGATTCTCCAGGACGGTGACATGCCCGACAGATGTCGACCGTACCATCCTTCAGGATATATTTCCGATAGTTATTCGTCATGATAACTTCGTCCATAATCGCACAAACAAAACCTTCGGTTTCTCCGAAGAGATCACCATACCGTAGCCAGGACGTAGATGCTTTAAAATCTATATCAGGCCCATTAAGGGCCCGATAAAATCGACCATGAAGTTCTTTGCCCTTCCATACCTCCCTGCGATCATTAGTACTAAGTACTACAGGTTTGCGCCAATTCTCTTTAGCCAAAGCGAGCGGAGTGAGTCCGGTATCCACTGTAACTACACTGCGATGCACTCCCACATCAGTATGAAGGAAATATTCTCTAAGATTGTATATCTCGCGATTGTGTAGGGTCTTGGCATTTAATAGACCACGACCCCCAAGCTTTCGCGGGATATACAATCTCATAACCGATGAACGTGGGTGATGCATTCGAAATGCAGTCAGCAGTGTACGGACTCTCCTGTCTATGGCATCTAATTCGGTCTGAGTCCATCTAAGTATACCAAAGGAATACATCAGAACCGGCATGACCCAACCATTGTAGGCTCGCACCTTGTTACCGCCTGATAAAAGACTTTTAAGTACTTTTTTCAGGCGGCCAAAGAAGCGTTCCCGCAACGACTGTTTCATGTCAGGTTCTGGTATTCCTAAGGACTGTGAAAAACCTAGATATTTGTAAGTTTCGGTTGCAGACAGAAATCTGAGTTTTGTGGAATCTGAAAGCTCTATTCCTTCAGATTCCACAATCACACCTTTCTTTACATGCATGACAGCACATTTGTCTACACAAAATTCCATTTTGATAGAATTACTAAAGTTTTCCGTAACCCTTAGTAACGCTGTCAATTGTAATTTAGTAGGGGCAAATAGTTTCAAATCATCCATATAAAAGAGGTGAGATATAAGTGCAGCGTCTTTCTGCAACCTATAGCCTAACCCTGAACTCTCTAATAAAGTACTTAGAGGGTTCAAAGCCAGGCAAAACCACAAGGGACTCAGACTGTCACCTTGAAATATGCCCCGCTCGATCTTTATTGGTACATCGTTTACCGCAGTCTGACGACATCCAGGATAGCGAAGTACTGTTCTCCATTGCCCCATACACGACTTTAAGAAAGTGCACAGAGTTGTATCAATTTTATACAACTCAAGCACCTTCAAAAGCCATGTATGTGGAACCGAGTCATAAGCCTTCTTGTAATCTATCCAGCATGTCGCCAGGTTCTTGCGATTACGACGCACCTGCTGGCTAATGGTCATGTCTATGATAAGGAGCTCTTTAGTGCCACGGGTTCCACTTCTACATCCATTCTGAGAAACAGAAAGTATCGAATTCTGATTAATGTGTGTAGTAATTTTGAGTCTCAGAATAGATGTCAGAAGTTTATATAAGGTTGGTAAGCAAGTTATGGGCCTAAAGTTTTTGGGATCCATGGCACTACCAGATTTGTAGAGTAAGTGGGTTATGCCAGTGGTTAAAAATTGTGGTAATGAACCCGAGTCCAATGCTGTTTGGAATTGAGATGCTAAACACGCATGTGAGCTTCTGAACCACTTGAGCCAGAAGTTGTGCAGTCCGTCTGGACCAGGTGCTTTCCAATTCGGCAATGAACGGACTGCACAACTTACATCCTCTTTATCGATGTTAATTAGTTCCATAGGTAATAAAGACTCACATGAGCGCTCAACATCCCGATACCAATCACCTTCTGTATGAGCGACAGGCACTGACCAGATGCTGCGCCAAAACGAATTCGTGGCATTTTCATCTGGGACTTGCCCATCACTCATACACGGACTCAGGTTCTCCCATTTCCGGTACACCCACTTCTCGTTTCTTTGGAACATGCGATTCTGATTATACCGATCTATTCGCTTTCTATACCGCCTTATTCTGTTTGCCCATGCATAAACTTTTTGCTTCAGAAAGTCTATGCGCTCTGTGACACATGACATATACTGTTGAGGACTAATAGTAGTCCCCAAGAATGCCTGTTTCACAAAGCGCATCACTTTCGGTCGCGTGTTACCTGATCGGAAACTAATTAGCTTACCAATGAGTGTCCTGGCCCCAGCAATACGACGTTCAATTCTACACTGCCAAGCTGGCACAGTATTTTCTGGTCGAGTAGTAGTTATATTTTCTGCAAATTTAATACCAGCTACTCGACAAACTGCAATAGCCGCACAGTATAGAATGGAATGTGTATCACTGAGATCTTCGCTATTACCGAAATAATCCGGTAATAACGAATCCAAGGCACCCACCAGCGCTAAATTTCGTTTATGAATGGGCAAACGGGGCAAACGGGGTCTGTTATTAAAATTTACGTATCGGTATTCCCGAATCACATCTTCCAAAGTGCTCCTTATCTTATCACTGTATAGGGTACTTACAGATATAATTTCACTGTCCACTAATTCACTAACATCTTCATTTTGTGGTGTGGAGTTTGTTACCACATCCACCACATGTGGTGAAGAAGGGACAGTCAAGCTATTCCGTATGTCAGAGCATATCCTTTCAAGTACGGTATCATCCAGCAGGTGACATCGCTGGATAGCTCGCACTTGATCCGACAATCGTTGTGCCGATACGTTGACGGCCGGTTCAAGCTCCTGAAACAGAGAGACTAGTCGAACACGGTACGCAGTAAGGTTCGTTCCCAACTCTGTAGCCCGAAAATATGCCCGCATGACATTCTCATTAATAGATTGTGTCCATTTCATGCGGCGCACATCACCACCGGCAGCGGGGGCCCTGTTCGAGGTCAGTGGTCCTCGGGATCCCAAGCTGGACGGTGGCCGGTCTCTCCCCTGCCGACGTACAGGTGTTGGCGACGTCGGCGGAGAGAAAAACTCGTCGCTGGAAGATGAGCTCGACGCCTCTGCGACTGTTGGAACTTCTGTTCTGGCATCCGAAGACGGCAGGGCGGAGCGTAGCGACGAGTCCGAAGATGGTAAAAGTGCTCGTGCTCTAGCTCTTGTTAACATTTTGTCAGATATTCTCTCATTTTTATATTGTTATGACATGACGTTAAACGTCATGTCTTATGGTAGATATTTATTTTCTATACGTTAATTTTAGGCGTGTTACATTGTTATTTTTAAAATATTTATCCATTTTTCTTCTTTGTTATTGGCTGTATGATATTTATTGATTGAAATATTTTAAAATTGATTTTATTTTGAGAATAAATATTCGAAAATCTGACTGTTGCTGTTGGTGTTGCTAGTTATTATTATTATTATTATTTTATCAAAAATCATTACTTCTGTCGTTTTGAGATACACGTGTTTCATCTTCGCATTTTATTTGCTTATGCACCCAATTTTTCTTGAGTTTTTTTAATAATATTTCAACTACACATAAATTGCAACTTTCCTACTGAAAGGTCTCATGCATCAACTACGGAGGAAGTGGAGAGGCGTGATGGTCGAAGAGGCCGCGGTGGTCGTGGAGTTTCACGACCACTGCCCCACCTCGGCTTACCACTTGCCTTACCTAAAGAAGGAGGGAACAGGGAGGGTGGCGGGGGCCGTGGCAGCCGCGGTGGCCGTGGCAGCCACGGTGGCCGTGGTAGCCGGAGAGGCCTAGGAGTCCGTGGGGGGCTTGGGGGGCGAGAACATAATAGCCCACCCTCCCAAACATTGAGGCAAGTATAATGTGAACAGGTTTTATTGTATGACTTATTCTCGATTTAGTATTTTTGCTACATTATTTGATTGTAACAGAGAGTTAGACATCGTCCGCGCCCAACGGCAGCTCACGCAAAAGCGTGTTGCAGCTTTGCCTGCGACGGTCAGGCAGGACCTCTTGTGCCGAAAGAGACTTGCCGAAACGGCAAGGTGTATCCTGCCCGACGCGCCACCTCGTAAAAGAAGCAGGTAAGTGTAAATTTATTATTTACAATAATTAGGAATTGAATCACGACTACATACCATTTATTTTTGTCCCATCGCCCGAACGGGAGCCGTGTATAATGATGCCAGAGGAACGGCCAAATCAAAATATTATTATTCTGGGTAGTGATTTTTTATTGTCTAAAAGTTCATGTGTATTCTTGTAATTTTTGTAATGTTTGATTCGATTTGATTTTTTAGAAAATATACAACTAGTGCCCCCGCACTCACACACTCACAGGGACGTGCGAGACGTGACTATTGAAGTAGTTGGTGAGTAAATATTTTTAAAGATTCATTTTCAGACAATCATGAAATAATTCAGACTGCAAGATGATTAATATTAATGGTACAATTTTTTTTTCAGACGTCTATGGGAGTGTTATAAACGCAGACAATGCTAGTGGCACCTTGCACAAGTGCACCAAGCACAAGTGCACAGAATGCACCTGCACAATCTGGTACATATTTTGTTATTTATTCAATCACAATGAAATATTTCAGACTGCAAGATGATTAATATTAATGGTATTCTTGTAATTTTTTTAATGTTTGATTTGATTTTTTAGAAAATATACAACTAGTGCCCCCGCACTCACGCACTCGTACGGACGTGCGAGACGTGACTATTGAAATAGTTGGTGAGTAAATATTTTAAAGATTCATTTTCAGACAGTCATGAAATATTTCAGACTGCAAGATGATTAATATTAATGGTACAATTTTTTTTTTCAGACGTCTATGGGAGTGTTATAAACGCAGACAATGCTAGTGCACCTTGCACAAGTGCACCAAGCACAAGTGCACAGAATGCACCTGCACAACCTGGTACATATTTTGTTATTTATTCAATCACAATGAAATATTTCAGACTGCAAGATGATTAATAATTATGGTATTCTTGTAATTTTTTAAATGTTTGATTTGATTTTTTAGAAAATATACAACTAGTGCCCCCGCACTCACCCACTCGTACGGACGTGCGAGACGTGACTATTGAAATAGTTGGTGAGTAAATATTTTTAAAGATTCATTTTCAGACAATCATGAAATATTTCAGACTGCAAGATGATTAATATTAATGGTACAATTTTTTTTTTCAGACATCTATGGGAGTGTTATAAACGCAGACAATGCTAGTGCACCTTGCACAAGTGCACCAAGCACAAGTTCACAACAACCTGCTTTTATTGGTACATATTTTGTTATTTATTCAATCACAATGAAATATTTCAGACTGCAAGATGATTAATATTAATGTTACAATTTTTTTTTCAGGTATCTATGAGAAGGGGTTCGACAAAAAGACGGACGAGTGGCTTAGATTGACCGACGACCTCAGCGACTGTGACCTGGACATAGCCAATGACTTGGACAATGACATAGACACGACGTACAACACAGTGTTTCGTAACGCGTCATCGGAGCCTTCAGTTCCGGCTGATCTGACGCCTTACGAAACCTGTGTGTTAAAAGAAGAAGACCGACTGAATGACGCGGCTATACGTGACATTGCTCCAGTTGACTGTTACGACTTTACTTGGACAAAGGACAAAAATGTATTCACGGGACGCCGAGAAAATTTTACTGGGACTGCAGGCCCTACTTTTCCTGTGACTGACCAGACACGAATTGTGGACGTTTTTTACAAAATGATGGACATGGACTTCATTGACATGATCTGTGCGGAAACAAACAGATACGCCGACCAGAAAATTCAATATTTAAAAAGTATCAATAAATTCATCCCGACTGCACGGCTGTATAGATGGACGCCGACGGACAGAGACGAAATCATCAGCTTTTTGGCCGTGTTAATCCTACAAGGTCTTTTCCCACTTCCGGAGGAAGAATCCTATTTTAGATTTAATAGTTTCGGCACAATGCCATACTTTTCCCGTATTATGTCATATAACAGATTTCTTTTGCTGAAATCTATGTTACATTTCGTTGACAATGACACGATTACCGAACGGACTAAACTGAGCAAAATACAATTCGTGTCCGACTATTTCAATGACAAATTTTCGAGCTTATACTATCCATCGCAAGACATTGTTATCGACGAATCACTTCTGAAGTGGCATGGGAGGCTAGGCTTTGCTCGAAAGATTTTGTCGAAGGCTGCTAAAGTCGGCGTCAAAACTTACGAGTTGTGTGAGTCTGCTTCCGGCTACCTTACCTACCTACCAAGTTTTTCATATATATTGGAAAAGACAAGACGACGACTGCGACTACAACAATGTCTGGCGATAACAACATTGATGACACAGACGAAAGAGCTGCTGAGCTGGAAACGACTGACCAGACTGACAGTAACGAAGTGCGTCCCGAGAATGCGACTGCCAAAATTGTTTACGACTTGGTAGAGCCATTACTTCACCGTGGACATACGCTAATAATGGACAATTTTTATAATAGTCCATTATTAGCGCGTTATCTAAAACGACAACAGACTGACTGCTATGGGACAATTAGACTGAATCGGGAATTCGTTCCCGATTCACTTAAGACTGTGACAAAGACGGAACTTCGACATGGGGAAGTAATGGTGAGCTACTGTACTGATTTGGCCATCGTCGTATGGCGAGACGCTAATTTAGTTAGCATGATTTCGACATACCATGATCTCCAAATCGGTACTCGACAAAAATATGATCGACTGACTTACAAGCCAAGTGTTGTTCTGGACTACAACAAATCTATGGGAGGTGTGGACCGGAAAGACCAATTCCTGTCTGCTCAGCCCATAGAACGCACACGCAACAAAATTTGGTACAAGAAAGTTTTCAGACGCTTATTTAACACGGCATTTTTTAATTCCTGGATTATTTATAATCACTCAAAATTCAAAATTTCACATAGACAGTTCAGATTGACCTTGGCGGAAGACTTGTTAAAACTACATAGACAAATTGACTTGACGACAGAGCCGCGACTCATAACTGTACGACCAGGAGTGATGACAAGCCAACAACGACGTGACAAACCCCAACTCACGCACCGCCATTTCCCTGTAAAAAACGGGCACCGATTCAGCCCGCTGTGTGTTCTGCTCGAGAAGGGGAGTTTCGACCAGAACATCGTGGAAGTGCCTGGAATGCGACGTGAACCTGTGCATCGAGGGTTGCTTTATGGAGTACCATATATAATCTTTGTGTCTCCTATTGCTGTGATAACTTTCCCCCGTTTTTGTAACATTTTTTATTGGTGCTCAGCTCCTGTAGGTCTTAGCATGATGATATATAGCTTATAGCTTTCCTCGATAAATGGGCTATCTAACACTGACAAGAATTTGTCAAATCGGACCAGTGGTTCCTGAGATTAGCGTGTTCAAACAAACAAACAAATTCTTCAGCTTTATGTATTAGTATAGATATATTGTTAATAAAACTATATTTACTTTTACTATTTGTCTTTATTTGAAAATCCAATAAACTAAAAATAAATAAACAATAAACTTAAACGAGGATCGAACTACGTGGCGTGCAATTGGAGAGGCCTATGTCCAGCAGTGGACTGCGATAGGCTGATGATGATGATGATGATGAAACTTCAAACTAAATTTATTGCGAATATGGGTAATGGGTTACATTGTTGTCAAATTATAAGTTTAGAACATCACATTCTGCTTTCCAGCATGCAACAATAATTTCCTCAAAATTCAAGTTATTAAAGTTATTAATTTCTTTTATTATCATCAATTTTTCACCATTACACAATTAAAATAGTGCTAATAATTACATTAATACAAACATAAAGAAAGTAAACAATTAAAAATGAAATAAATAGATATTATTACAACTTGATGAAATTTAAGTTTTATTTTTAACTAGCTGAACCACGCGGTGTTACCCGCGGTTATTGTTGTACCGCGAGTAACGCCGCGGTACAACAAAAGTAAAAAAAAGTAGCCTAAGTTACTCCCTGGATCATCAGCTACCTTCCAGTGAAAATCCCGTCAAAATCGGTCCAGCCGTTCCAGAGATTACCTGAAACAAACAGGCAGACAAAAATTTTTAACTACATTTTTGGTAAGTGTACCGTGTATACATACATATGCATTTAGTAAAAAGCGGTTATTTTATTATTACAAACAGACGCTCCAATTTTATTTAGTTGTTTAATTAAATAAAACTAAAGAAAAACAGCTTCACAAAATTTGATGATCAATGTAACTCATAAATACCACTAGTATAGGATCCCGCTATACAACGACCTTCACCGAGATGCTTATTTAATGAGACGTATTTTTTATGTTATTAAATATGCCAATAAATATATCCTATATGGGTTGCCTAACAAATTTCAGTCCAGAGTATTTTTAATTAATAATTAAAAAAAATTTTTTTTTAAACATTGCACCGGTGTGATTATTAAATAAATTTGATACCAATCGAAAGTTTGAAGCACATAGAATATGCAAACGTTAGGTTGCCTATTTTTTCCGGTCACAACCACGGGTTGCCAGGTGTAAACAGGTAAATCTATACTAGCATTTTGCAACGGTCTGATTATTGAATCAAACTTAGATAAACTGAAAGATTATTTCATAAGGAACACGGTGGTATAGGGTTGCCTGCGAAAAATCAGTCCCGAATTACGGTTGTCGAATTTTAAATAATAAAATATCGCTGCTAGTGAATGTGTGTGAGAGAGAGGTCCCAGACCAACCATCCCCTTGCGGTAGAAAAGGACGCAGCGTAGCAGCTGTTTAAAGTCCGCCCATTTAAAGAAGGAGAGTGCGCATGCTATTTGTGCTTGGAAATGAAAAGGATAGCGATAGACTCGTATATGCTGTGCATTATTTTGGAGTAGATTGTCGCTATAGATACAAGTGAAAAAACGTGCTGCTATTTATTGTTGGAAAAAATGGCCAAAAAGTGTTTTTTGTGTGATTCGGATGACGGAATAATTGATTTTGATACTGAAACTTTTGAAAACTGTGCATTAAAGTTAGCTTTTCGTAAAAAAAAAAATTATAACGAAGAATTTCTTAAATTTATCGCTGAATATACAGTAAGTACATAATAATTGAATCTTTAAAATTATCTAAGCTAATACATCTTCTATATTTTTGTCATGTTGAAGTAATTGCTAGTAAAACTCACTTATGGTTTTGTTAATTTTCGACACACATATTTTTTTTGTAATTTACTTAAAAAACGGTAGTTGAAAATTGAACAAGAAAATGTTCTGATTTCCTTTTTTCTTTTTGGAATAATTAAATGAGGATGTTTTAAATCAACTATGCTTATCAAAAATTTTTTTAAATTTATAATCAAACATTTTCATTTAATCGCAATTTTTTTTTTTTAGGAGCATACCGATGTATCTACTACTGAAGGAGAACCACAACAGTTGAATCCTAGTGTCGATTCCTGTGCTACAGTTGCTGAGGATGAAACGAGTAATGTTGAAGACCTGCCTCAAACTTCTGGGGGCTTTGACAAGGTAATAATTTTTTTTTCTTTTTTAAGCTTTTTTAAAAAAGTGACATGAAAATCTATTAATTGAACTTGTATTTTCATTTATATTTGTTTTCTTCCATTTTTACTCAAAGAATGATTTAAATTCTTTTAGGAGCAGTCAACATCAACAGCATCGACATCAACAGCAACGACATCAACAGCATCGACATCAAGCACAATTATTTGTCTTTTTTGTGACCACAGCCAAAAAAGATGTGGAAAGAAGCTGGTTAATCTTACTTTCCCTAAAGGTGACAAAGTACCACTACAGATCAAAAATATCGCCGAAAATTTAAGCGATTCGGAGATTCTCTCCAAACTTCAACATCAAACTATCGCGTACCATCTGCCTTGTTACGCACTGTATCAATCGAAAAATAAGCGGTCCACGGAAGAATCTACCGATTCCACGTATAGTAAATATCGACAGTTACATCAGTTGGCTTTTCAATCCATATCAAATTTTATTGAGACAGAAATAATTGAAAACAACCAAGTTATGTACTTGGCTCAATCATTTTTAAGATACCAAGCTTTATTGCTAGAGTTTGGAAATCATGAAATTGATTTCGATGATATTCAAGATTACCGATGTGAAACCTTGCAAAAAAAGTTAATGAAGAAATTTGATAATCTTATTACGATTGAACGTCAATGGGAATACGTTAGCTGGAATAGCATCTCGCATACAAGTGTTTCGTTTTTGTATGCCACTCTCAATTTTAGAAAGTAGCTCATCAAATTTATGCGGGAGTATGCGCAAATGATTTTTATAACTGTCGAGATCTTCGCTTCGCATCTCTGCCAACAATCGATTACTTGCTCCCAGTGATTCTCAATTCAGTGATTATCCAATTACGAACCCAAATTCTCCTTTATTTTGTTTTTTTTCTTTTTCACCAAAATGTTCATACACAATTACGTTGCAAGCAATACGATTTTTTTATTGAGTTCTGTACGGATAGCACTCGTCGCACACGTCCATTTTGGCCGAGAACCTGGTGCCAAATAGCACGTCTGTCAGTACGTTTGTTTTAAAGCATGCTTATTAAGAGTATGCTTAAAACAAGCATGCTTATTGCTGGCAAATGTGAACAGCTGCACAGCATGCTAATTTTAAGCAAGCTTATTAGCATGCTGTTTTTTGAGCACGTCTGTCCGTACCTTTAAGCACCCGTTGATATATTTTTGAAATGTCCCTTTCACTCATTACGTAAATTGCAATACTTGTCTTTGTCTATGCAGCACGTGTAACGATAGTGTTGTGATTTTGAAGTCGATATTTGTATGGTCATCGTTTGTTTTTTGTTTTCTCTTAAAGCAAAGATATTTTCTTAAAAAAAATTGTATTATTGTGATATATTTGTGTTAAAGGTTTCCTAAATGCCCCGAAAGAAAAAAAATATGGATCCGCAACTCGTCGAGGGAACGAATGGTTCCTCACCAAAAATAGTGTTATGTGCTCAAGACATTTCACAGAAGACAGTATTCATGTCATGAAAAATCGAAGAAGGCTGTTTTGTTTCCGCTATACCTATTCATATATATATATATATATATACATCATTATCATTTTTTATAAAAAAATATTGTAAATATTATGCTAAAAGAAACAAATATATATTTCAGATTACTGGTTCATTCATAAAAGACGCAATAACCCCGTCAACATGAAAAAATCAGAGCCATTGCTTAGACACGCCTACAAAAGAAAAAAGAAAGTGTTCACCTATTCCTGATACGCCATCTGCATTTGATACTCCAGTAAAAAAACGTCTTTGTAGAAGAATCATCGAATTGACCAACGTAGTGAATACAAAAAATAAAAAAAATAAGTGATTCAAACAGAAGACTAAAAAGACAAATAGTTTCTTTGAAATCATTATTGACAGAGTTAGAAAATAAAAAAATATTAACAGTCGAAAACAATGAGGCATTAAGTTCCTTAGGGGTGAAATGTAATGAAATTATTCGTCGTCAAATATTAAAGGGAAAATCAGGTAAAGTTATTCGAAAAAAATATTCACCGCAGTTAAGAGCAAAAAAAAAAATAAGGTAAGTGCAAAAGCACTTACCTTAAATTTTTACTCAATAAAAGCTTATAATTATGTGCGTAAAACATTTAATAATTGTTTACCCTCTGTAAAAACACTAGGAAAATGGTACAGGTCTATAGATGGCCGTCCAGGTTTCACGAAGGAAGCTTTTGACGCCTTAAAATTTAAGGTCACACAGACAGATCTGCCTATAAAGTGCTGTATTGTCTTTGATGAAATGAAAATCGAGAAGAAAATAGAAACGACATACGGTTATGTTGATTATGGTGGAAATGAGGATTCTGACTGTAGAGAAGAATGTACAGACGCATTAGTTTTTTTGGTTGTTCCGTTACACGGTAAATGGAAACTGCCTTGTTCAATAGAACATGATTGCATTACCGGCAACGTCATATCTATGTCGCACGCAGTGCTTGCATCGCACTCGGTACAGGCCCTGTCAACAGTTAGGCATGACCGAGATTAAGGCAGCTGCATCGTCATAACACATGGATGGCGCACATGTAAATAGCCATCCATGTGTACTTAGAGTAAGATTAGTATACAAGCTAGAATTTATGTTAATAGAATCAGTCATTTTGTCTAATCCGACTTTGACTCGTTACCCTTCCCCACCTCTCACTGTGGCCAAGACACCCTTAGCCGTCAGTAGATCGGTCTTGTGAGTCTGCTCGACCGGCAGTGAAAAAACCATCTCCTAAACCCAGCTCCCATCTCGTCTCCGTCTGTTGCCCTAGGTTTCCCGGTAACAGACTTCCCGCACTATCTATATATGTATTTATACCCTCACCACAGGGTACACATATTGATACGGCTAGGGATTTAGGTAATTAGGCGTAGGTTACGTGCGAGTATTGAACGGTTCATTACGGTGCCCGTTCGGTACACGTACTTAGGTTGTAATTTTTGCGTAGTTTTCATTTGTTAGTTTGGGTAAAAGATAAACTCGTGTTTCGGACGCCAGTTCTAAAAACTTCTAATGCCACTATTATCTCTGTAATCCGCCTTTTTTTTGTACCTGGGCCCATAACCTATTGAAGGTTTAGGAGGGCTAGAGACTTTTCTATTTTGTTAAAAAAAAACACTTCTTCTATATGTTCTATTTATTATGGCAGAGCATTCACTAACTCGGCCATCTTCTATTATAGTTACACAGAGAGTGAGTGTGTGAACCATAATGAATGACAACATTGACAACTGAATGATTAACTACAGGAATCGATATTCAACATAGTTATCCGAAAAATCCAACAATAAAAGAAAAATGGATAAATGCGACAGGAAAAGGGCCAAACTGGTTCCAAGCAAATACCATTTGCTCAACTCACTTTGAGCAAAAGTGTTATCAACAACTAACGAAAGTTCATCGCCTTTTTGAATGGTCGGTGCCGACATTGAAAATCCGTAAGGTGTTAACGAATTATACGAAACCTTCCACATCCAAGGTATGAGTTAACTTTATTGAGTTTTTAGATAAAAAAAGTTCACAGTAATTCAGAGTGAAACACAGGCAACTTTTGTTTTCAGTGAGTCTTATAAGATATAAATTATAAAGACACATTTTTACAGATATACTAACAATCTTTAGCTTTTGCACGCGGCTACGCTCATGCAGACTTTCATTCCCTGATTTACTTAGGGGTGGAATTTCAAAAAATCCTTTCTTGGTGCTCAGTTACGTTAAATAAAGAACCTACATGCAAAATTTTAAGATTCTAGGTTCAGCGGTTTGGGTTGTGCGTTGATCTCAGGGTATGTCAGTCAGGCATCTTCCTCTTTTATATATAGTTTACTTATTCATTATTTCAGACTGACGCTATGGAAATTTCTGCTTCATTGTCACCAATAGATCGTGCAAATGCCTATTCAAACTTTCCACAAAGCTCCACTAGTGAGTGTCCAGAAACACCTCGTAAGTTTAAATTGCGTGAATTCATTTCGTCACAAGAACGTTTAATAAAAATTAAAATGCTCAAATCAAAAGCCTTTAAAAGAAAATTAGCCGGTAGGTACAAGAAAAAGAACGCTGATTTAAAACAAATTTTGGAAATCATTAAAGAAAAAAACTATATAGGCTATGATCACGTCACGCAATTGGAAAACAGGTGTGACGGACCTTGTGCATCGTTATGAGAATAGTTTGTCATCAGGCCAGACAATAAAGCAAAAGTATTCTCCTAATTTA
The DNA here is from genome assembly GCA_905220595.1 of Spilosoma lubricipeda. Classification (NCBI taxonomy): domain Eukaryota; kingdom Metazoa; phylum Arthropoda; class Insecta; order Lepidoptera; family Erebidae; genus Spilosoma; species Spilosoma lubricipeda. Next base: position 3,941,768 of record HG992294.1, read on the forward strand.
AGAATATTTGCGAGCACTCTTCACTTTTACTCGCCAAAAGGTTATGCGTATGTAAGGGAAAAGTTTCATACAATAAAAAAGTGGTACCAATCCATCGATGCTCAGCCGGGGTTTACAAGGGAATCATTAAAAGCAATTAAACTTAAAGCTGCCAATAAAAAATACACATTGCTCTGTAATTTAGTGGTTGACGAAATGGCAATCAAACAGCGTGTGGAGTGGGATGGGAAGCAAATGCATGGGTATGTCGATATATCGAATTCTGCAGGGCAGGGGGACTGTTTGCCCGAAGCTAAACAAGCTTTGGTATTTTTAGTTACAGCGATAAATGAGCCTTGGAAAATACCAGTAGGATATTTTCTTGTTGATGGCGTCACAGGTGAACAACGATCTAACTTAGACACTCAATGTTTGGAATTACTCGAAGACACAGGCATCCAAATAACTTCAATAACTTTTGACGGCTTTCCAGCTAACATAACTATGGCTAAGGAACTCGTCTGTTCTTTTGATGTCAAAAATTTTAATTTTTTTTTTCACACCCCGTTACTTGTCAACCAGTATATATTTTATTTTTTATTTTATAACCTTTGAGAATGCCATAAGGCGAAACCGGTCAGGTGTAAAATAAAATAAAATAAAATATTGGAATAAGTACAAGTGAGTTTTAATCAAGAATGTAGTATATATATTCCTCGATCCATGCCATATGCTGAAATTATTAAGGAATGCTTTCGAAGCTTATGATTCTTTAATGGATTATTCAGACCGATATATAAAATGGAACCATTTGAAAAACTTGAATGAAGTTCAGGAGAAAGAAAAATTGCACTTAGGAAATAAACTGCGGAAGGGTCACATTTACTTCAAGAACCAGAAAATTAAAGTACGTTTAGCTTCACAGTTGTTCAGCAAAAGTGTTGCAGATGCTATAAAATTTTGTTCCGATTTTGGGATGGCTGGTTTCGATGAAGTAGAAGGCACCGTAAAATATTTGAAAATTGTCAATAATTTATTTGATCTGTTGAACTCTAGGCTCAACTTCGCTGTAAAAAACCAATTTTCCCAGGTAACAAAAACGAAATATTTGAATTCTTGAAAAAAGCTAAGCACTATCTTTCATCAGTAAAACTTCCAGATTGTACGAAAGCCATTAAAACTCCAAGAAAGACCGGCTTTATTGGTTTTTTAGTATGCATTGAAAGCCTCAAATGTTTATATGTACAACTTGTGGAAAAGGATCAAAAACTACCTTCCTATGTACAAAATAAATCAAGATCATTTGACGCTTATGTTTGGACACATAAGAGCTCATGCTGGATGCAGCACTAACCCTACAGCACGACAGTTTCAAGCCATATATAAGAAGCTCTTAGTTAAATCAGAGATTAGAGAAATAGACCAAGGAAACTGTAGATCTCTAGAAAAAGTTTGTTTTCTTACATGCTCTTCTGCAGTTCGAAATATTAATCTAACAATCGAACCATACAAATTAGACGGAATAAATGGTACCGCATCTCATCGGTATCATTTATTTCGTTTCATTAAACTTTTCACTTTGTTTCATTAAACCGTGTCAAAATCTTATCGAACCGTGAGAAATTAAAAGGTAAAACTTTATTTTGCGCTTTCATTATGGACGAGATGGCCATCAGAAAGTATGTGCAGTGGAACGGGAAGAAGTGTGTCGGTTTCGTAAATTTTGGGGAAACTTTAGAAGGCGATAGTGTTAGTGTAGCCAGAGAAGCACTTGTTTTATGGTAATTTCCATCAGCGGTTCATGGAAACTTCCGGTAGGGTACTTTTTAGTGAATGGTTGTAGTGCAGAACAAAAAGCTAATTTGGTTAAGCAGTGCATCAAACTACTAACTTCATGTGATGTACAAACAATTTCACTAACATTTGATGGGTGCGCGGCTAACATAGCAATGGCAAAATGCCTAGGTTGTGTTATAGAGCCGTCGAATATCAAAAACATGAAATGTTCATTTGCTAAGGTGAACAGGAAGTAGTCATTATGCCTGATCCAGCATATATGCTCAAACTCGTTAGGAACACGCTCGGAGAAAAAAAAAGATCTCACAAATGCGAATGGTCAAAGAATTTCTTGGACTTATGTAACTAATCTTCACGAATTACAGCAAAATAAAGGACTTCATTTAGCCAATAAATTAAGAGATCAACATATTCAATTTGCTAAGCAAATTATGAAAGTGCGATTGGCAGCACAGACCTTAAGCAACTCTGTAGCTGAAGCGATTCAGTTTTGCGATAATGTTCTCCATTTGCCTCGATTCTCTTTTTCAGAAGCCACCGTCTAATTCAATCAAAACATGAATATTTTATTTGAGCCGCAACTATAATACATTTGCTTTTAAAAAACCAATGAATGCACATAATATAAATGACATAGAATCAGTTCTTGGCAAATTTTAAAATTATTTAATAGGTATAAACTTATACGGACAATCAGTAATTACAACAAACAGAAAAATTAGATTCATAGGGTTCCTCATTTGTATAAAAAGCTTAAAATCTATTTATCAGAAATATATAGCGTCTGAAGCCCTGAAATTTGTTCCGGTGTAAATTGAGTCAGGTTCTTTTAGTTCTGTCCGCGCGAAAGGTGGTTTTAATAATAACTCCACTGCAATGCAATTCGAAAGTGCGTATAAGCGCCGTATTATACACGGTGAAATTTAGCATCTTGCGTCTGGTAATTGCTTGGTAATTATACCCCTTGAAGATATAAACATCTTGACCTTCTTCTTGACCCTAATTGGAGTGGCGCGTTCTGTGCCTCAATTTTTGTCGACTACCTACAATACATTTTATTATTGTAAACGAGCTCTGAACCATGTACCTCCTTTTTTAATTATGTTTATTTCTTATGTTAAGTGATTGGTAATCTTTGAGAAATAAATAAATAATTCTAACCTTACCTTCAGTGATGATAGCGTGATTGACGACGACCACGATTATTTAACTGAACCCTCAAGGTTAACAATTTATTGGTGGCTTCGTAGTTAGAAAGTTGAGAAAATGTCTTAAATGTGAAGACTGTCTTATTTCTTTCGTCACAGAAAAATATTTGAAAAATTATTGAAAAAAAAGACAAAGGAGGGCTTATTTATCCGTCAAAAGATGAAAACGCCAAAAAAATATTTCGGCGCCGATCAAACCAAGGTTTAATTATTTTTTAAAGAAAATAATGTAATCCCTAAATTGGTATTGTCTTGTTTCAAAGCATGATCATGCTCAATATAAGCAAGATTTTTCAAAATGATCATTTTGATTCACAGCCTCTAATAGGCAATCACAGAAGTTTACTAGTTAAAGCCATAGCAATGCATTACTTTGAAACATGCATTCACCATGCCACTGAAGAACGTTTTGCACCATAGCAAAGAATACGAAATGTACAGACTAAATGAGTACTGTTTCAAGGGCCAGCTCGTCAGATGTTTTATTTACGAAAATAATCATGTATACCTGTAACATGAGATACCTCTAATCAACTTTCACTCGCAGCGGCATATTGGGTAAGTTCCCTTTTGTATACAGAGTACTTAACTTGAAATTACCCCAGTACGGCAGAACAGCAATTTCATAGGTAAAGACCTATTATTTGATGCTAAGAGCACGCTAAACAGTAGTCTCTTTTCTTGTCAAAACATATTTTTCCGCTGTGGCAAGGTCTCGCCGACTAGTTTGAAACAGACTCGCTCGTTGTTTCCATCACCCGCGCTCCTTTCCCCGCCCAAGCCGCCGCCGGCGCCGAGTCACGCCACGCATTGTTGTGGTTGTGGCAGCCGAGTGACACGTGTTGTTTTGAAATGGAGCGGTTTATAGAAGCTGTACGACAATATCCCTGTTTATGGAACGTATCAAGCAAAGAGTACCGAAACATTGATAAAAAAGAAGCTGCATGGAAATCTATAGTTGATAATTTGAATTTGGCCGAAATAAAAGACGGTAAGTAGATGTCTTTTTCAATCAAATTTATTAAGTTCAAACAACATAATCTTGAAAGGCTATTCTACCGGAGTTGTTAAAATAATCGCAATATATATGACGTACATTAAAAGCTCCTCGTGTAGCTCGCAGTCTGTCAAAGGCCATGTTGTTGTTGGGTCGTGGATCATTATAATTTTGATAATCTGCAGCCGATGTGGGTAGTGACGATAATTGTACAGATAAATAATTATGTAACACGCATGTTGCTTTTATTATATGATCGACCGTCTGAAGTTTACATTCTAGTGGTCGCCGATAAACACGCCATCTAACAGATAAAATGCCGAATGCATTTTCTACAACATTTCGAGCTCTGCTGAGTCGATAATTAAAGATTCTTTTCGGTCTATCATTAATTGTATTTGGATATGGCCTCAGTAATTTTTTGCGTAAAGCAAACGCCTTGTCACCTATAAACACATAGGGCACTCTGACTGAACTATTTTCATCTAAAGTACGGTGGTCCGATAAATCTAATTGGTTATTAATCATTTTTTTTCCAAAAACACTATCATTCAAAATACCACCGTCACTGAAACGCCCCAACGACCCAACATCAATGATTATAAAACGTTTGTGTGCATCGACAACTGCCATTAACACGACGGAATAATGTTTTTTATAGTTGTAAAATTTACTTCCTGAAAGTGGAGGGCGTTTAATGGCCACGTGTTTACTTCTGCTATATTTTCCCAATCTTGCTTTCTGGGTTCTTTCATATGGATAGGCTGTAATTTTTTCCAAATGGCAATACATGTATCGTGTACTATTCTTAAAACAGTGGCTGTACTCATGCGATAATTGTAGCCTATTGTTTAGAATGAGTCGCCTGTAGCCAAAAAACTGAAACAAACGATATACATAATTAGTGACAAATATTATACATAAAATAAATAGTTGTAGGTACAGGTAAAGGTCAGGTTTCTTGGGAAAAGTTGTACAATTTGATGAATAAGAACGGTAGACAAAATATTTGTAGGCGCCTAAATTACACCCATACTGTTATGCGTATTAGATTAGATAAATAATTAAAATAAATATATTTAAATATGTAATGTTTCTATTATTGTTTTTTTGTTTCAGTCAAGGAAGCGAAATCCGAATGGAAAAAGTTAAGGGATAACCATAGAGATAGTTTAAAAAGAATGAAAACCACCAGATCTGGGCAAGCAGCTACAAACATCAATACTTGGAGGTATGCGGAGTTGATGGAATTTTTACTTCCATATATGAAAAATCGTAGTAGGTCTACCAATTTAAATTCTACAAATATACAACCATCGGCAACCCCTGAAACCTCTGAAGTGCAAGATGATGAAGATGCTAATAGTTCCGAAGTATCAGTATTTTCAAGAAACGATACAATAAATAATGCGGAGGCTGGTGCACCTCAAGAAGGTAGAACTGAGACAAGAAAACGGAATGCAGAAGGTGATTTCATAGAATTATTGAAAGAAATGGAGCATAATCACCAAAAAAGACAAGAAGATAGATATTTAAGACGCACAATGACGAATGCACAAAACGAAAAAGATGCCATTGATTTGTTTTTGGAGAGTATGGCGATCACTATTAAAACGATGCCGACGTGGATGCAAAATCGTATTAATAATAAAAAAATTCTCATCGTTAGTGACGCCGAGGAAGAACTAGAAAATTATAGTACATGCATTACACCAGACTCGATAAACAATACCTTGCCGGCAGTGCCAGGATCATCACGTCCTGTCAATTACGGATACACTACGTCGGGAGAGACTGTGAACAACACCATGCCGGCAGCAGCAGGACCATCACGTTCTACCAATACGATCTACCACGGATACAGTAGGCCGGAAACATTTGAGCCATCGCCTTTACATGATTATGATAACTAAGTATAAATATTATTTTCTTTATTTTTCCCTGCTTTGTTTTGATTCTGAGTAAAGTTTAAAATAATTATGAACAATGTTTTATTTCTTACCTTAGGCACACAGCTAGTTTCTCTTGAGGTGAAATAGCTTTCCTGTAGTTAGTATTTTATCGACTTATAAAATATCGACCTCCACAAATGACAAAAGTTCTTGAAATTGTTCCTAACCCTGTAATAGTTATTAAATTTTTCATCGTCTAAATCGTAGAATAGCCTATATTCCCCTTTCAATGTTCTTTCTCGAATGTGCTGGCATAACCAAAATCTCCGTCTTGCACGTTTTTTCTGTGCTTAAGATACAATAAAATGTACTTTTTCTTTCTGTATACATAATCACTATCTTCACTAGATCCCGTGTCACTCGACAACATCGCGAATTCGCAACAAAACACTACCGCACGCAACCAGTTCAAAACTCCAACTGAACTCGCTCTCTGTGTAAACTGTTTGTTCATTTTCCATTTCTCATTTTCCGTTCAGCTTGCTCCGCTAATTCCTCTCTCTCATTTTCCTTTTGCAGTGGAAATCAACAGACAAATCTCTTTGTTGCTGGAAATGTAAACCTATTTCATTTAAAAGAAGTCCGTCCCTCCTAACCATTTCCCGCTCATTACCCTTTCGCGGTGGAAACCCGGCTTTAACTTTTGGGAACGTTGTCAACTGGTAGCGGTTTATTATACTAGTGTAGGCTTTATTTTTGGTTAGTTTTAGTTGTAATAACTCGAATCAAATAAAAGTAACTTTTTCCTTTTATTGTTTCAGTGACATTCATGATTCATATGATTTTACTGTTGAAGTGGAAAACAAGAAAGAAGACTTTCAACCCGTTTCAGGACGAAGAATTCTTGACATAAATTTTCTTTTGCGAGAACTGCAAGAAAAAGCGCGTCACAGCAGTCTATTTGATTGTAAAATTAGTAGCTTTCGCTTGATTAGCGAAAAAAGACTAGGGCTAAGTTCAGTTTTTAAATTTCAATGCGGTATGTGTCAAGAAACCTAGAAAGAATCCAATCGGAAGATACTGAGAATACGGAGCGAGTAAATTTAAACATAGCCGCAACTATTGGGATCGTGGCTTCTGGCATTGGATTTGCACCGTTTGAAGAACTGTGCTCTTCTATGGATGTCCCCATATTTTCTGCACTACTACAACAAGTTACAAACTGAAGTTTATGAAAAATGGGAACAAATTGCATGTGCATCTATGGCGGCTGCTGCTAAAAAAGAAAGAGAGATGACTGTAGCAGAAGGCCGAATCAAAAACGGTTATCCTTTAATTGATGTTTTAGTATATCGTGGTGTGCGAGATCGTACGGTACCAATTATAAAGCTTCTTCCGGTGCTGCGGCCATAATCGGGAGGAAAACTAAAGAGGTCCTTTACATTGGAGTAAAAAATAAGTATTGTTCGGTGTGTGCCAGAGCAGAAAATAAAAACATTGCTCCAAAGGAACATGCTTCTTTCAAAAACTTTGAGGGCTCTTCGAGTTCAATGGAGACTGAAATAATACTAGAAGGGTTCAATTAGAGTGATAGGGGATGGTCATGCGTCGACATACGCAAGAATACTCAACGCCAAAACCTATGAAACTCAAAATTTGACAGTTGAGAAAATTGAGTGCCGCAATCATATAATGCAAAATTTCTGTAAAAAATTACGTGGACTGACAACGGAAACCAAGTATTTGCTGCAATATCCAAAAACGCTTAGCAACGCAAGAATAATGACAATTAGGAAAGCTATTGTGAAATGCATAAAACATCACAAGGCTTCTGAGAATCCTAGAAATGTTGCTGAAAATCATACATCGATTCTGCACAATGATATTGTCAATTCGATGCCACACGTTTACGCAGATCACAAAATGTGCCAGAGCTACTACTGTGACAAAAAGACAACGACAAAAACGAACTCAAAAATATACAAAACTCAACATATGCATTTCGAATAAAAGCAATTGTTTCAAGTGTAGCAGCTAAATCGCGAAGTTTAATTGAAGATGTGGACACCAATATTGCGTTATAGTCAAGTTTATTGGGGGTAAAAAAACCAATTTAGCCCAAAAACGAGGCTATCAAGGTAGATGCTCAGCGATTGTAGTCTCGTTTAACCCGAAATCTGTTATTTCGTCAATCCAAAAAGTATTCACAGACAAAGATCCCAGCGGTAAAATTAAAGAGATGGAAAAAAAGAGAGCACTTAAACGGAAGTATTTTGTAGAGCACCAAGTGAAGAAAAAAAGAGCTTTGAAAGAGACAAACAAAAACAACACCATTATGGCCCTGCCAGTTCTGCACCAGACATGTCACACGAGGAACCACAAATGGCACAAGAAGAATTCATAAAAAACTTAGAATCGCTTACCGCAGACAAAAAGTCAATAAAACGAGCAACTATATTGCAAAGGGAAAGTAGTGAGTGGTTGGAGATAAGACGAAAATTAATGACAGCATTAAACTTTGGTCTAATATGCAAACGAAAATCATCATCGAATATAGTTAATTTGGTAAAAAACATTATACAAGAAAAATTTGGCCCATGTGACTTCCATTGCTCATGGAATAGAGAACGAAAACCAGGCGCTGCTGCAATGGGCGCGACAGGAAAATGTCATGATCTAGCTCTGCTGATTATTTATCGACCCCATACATCCATTTATCGGGCCACTTCTGACGGGTTGATAGATGATGACATGATAGTGGAAATAAAGTGTCCTATCACAGCGCCCAAAAAAGGAATGGCAAAAGCTATTGAGGAAAATAAAATAAAAATCCCTGTTCTAACAATAAAAAAAGCAATTGGTACTACCAAATTCAGGGCCAACTACATGTTACAGGACGGCAGTATGTGTTCTTAGAATCTGAGCAGGTGAGAATGAGCCTTTGTACACAGAAAGAATAGAAAGAGATAACAATTTCTGGCTAGCAATTATGGTGCCAAAGCTGGTACAGTTTTACCATGTAGGCACACAGTTTATGTTCAGCTAAGTAAGCATTGTTGGTTGGCACCGGATTGTTAGGCCGGTCAGCGCCAGTTGCCTCGCGCCGTGTAAACCCTACACTACGTGTGTAGATTTATATTTGTAACAGTTTTAATTATTAAATAACCTTCAAGTAAAATCACTCCGTGTTTTATATCTCAGTCCCGGTTAGGAACATCGCGAAAGTGAGTTGACAACTATATCAAACAGTGACTATAAACATTTAATAAATACTCGTCCTCAAGTTATATATCCCACACACAACATCAACAACATCAGAGGGATAATTGGTGACCTCCGACATACGGTCGGTGACGAGCACGTTTTACGGACAGTGTTATTAAGTGCAAACGTACTTAGTGTTATTAAGTGCAAGCGTACTTAGGTAGATAGTGACACGGCGCGGTGTAAAAGGCAACTCCTCGGTAGTCCGTTTATACGGTTACCGAGAATTTAAGTATCGCACGTTGCGACCTGCGATTTTTATAGCCATAAAATAAGTTTTTTTTAACGATGGCGGCAGCAGAAATCGCATTAGTTTTAGTGACCGGACGTATCCAAGAATTTCAACAGCTCTCCTCAACGGCCCAGAAGATTATAGAGACGACTTTCACACTCGAAGTCGAAGGAATAACATATTCGAGTAGCGGATTAGTGGCGGATATAGCTAAACTATGTCGTCAGGTGTCAGAGTTGAGATGTAGAACCACGGAAGGCACCACAGCCGTTATCGCTCTGGAAACCACAATATTCGGCAGGTACAGAGGGAAAGATCCAGCTGTAGGAGATGAAATGACCCGAAAAAGCTATGTTTCTATTATCGTCCTATAAAAAAAACGCACGCAAATGTATTCAATTTGTCATTGGAAGGACATATCACTGAAGTAACTAGACAAAGTGCTGTCATCGACGGGGAATTGTACCTACCCAGTACCCCTATACCGTCTGAGTATAATTATCAGTGACAAAATTAGCGGTTTAAGTTTCCCAGTAGGCAGATAATGGTAGTGAAATAAGAATATGTCATCAAATGCAACCGATTAAATACGAAGATTTTTTGAGCTAATTCGGTTTGTTGGTAGATTAAAGAGCGCGTAGAAATATCGATAAGACCACCATTCTAAATGTAAATGGCATAAAAAAAAAACGTTTTCAGAGTAAAATCGACTGGAATGACGAGTCGAATGAAACTTTTGAGCAGTGTAAACTTAGCTTAAAATAACGCGGTTACATTGTCTCATCCTTTGGAAGTATCGGTAGATAGCCCCTTGTGTGCAGCGCAGGCGTCATTATGTCAGTTCTAGCAAAATCGTAGCTGACGCAATATCGTGCGTCGAGACTATTTCCTGTCCCACAAGTATCAATTTCAGCAAGCACAAAACAATGACGACTATGTTGTGCAATACGACAACAGTAGTACCTACCCAAGTCATATGTGCGAATTAAGCGAATCTTTCTACCTATATGTAATAAGCACCTGTACTGTGCTCGATCTTATTTGTTTTTAAATTAGCGGAAGCTTACGTTATCATTAGTTTAGTGTAACTAGAATAAGATTATAGTTACATGTCTATTGTAATATAATTTGTTTGTGGTATGTAAGGACGAAAGTCGATGCCAAGGATTTAAAGCCGTAGGACTTACATACACAACAATGTACCTAGTAACTCCACAATTTTTTAATGTGACTTACGAATAATACTTACCTATATATAATTAATTATATTAGCTGTAACATTGTAACATTGTGTAATTTCAGAGCTCCGTAAGAGAAGCTATTTGTTTTTAGTTGTGTTCTACATACATACCCAACTATAATGCAACTTACCTAACGTGCAGTCCTGAGTATCACATTTCATTTTGCGAGTCTTTGTAAACAGCATGTAATAAGTACCTATTGTTAATGAAATGGAATATTGTCTCATTGTAGAGTTTCTGTGTTAGGGTTGATACTTTCATGTTTTATATGATTTTTTTTTAAATGAAATGTTTTTAGGAGGGTGTATTGTAGGCACACAGTTTATGTTTAGCTAAGTAAGCATTGTTGGTTGGCACCGGATTGTTAGGCCGGGCAGCGCCAGTTGCCTCGCGCCGTGTCAACCCTACACTACGTGTGTAGATTTATAATTGTAACAGTTTTAATTATTAAATAACCTTCAAGTAAATCACTCCGTGTTTTATATCTCAGTCCCGGCTAGGAACATCGCGAAAGTGAGTTGACAACTACATCAAACAGTGACTATAACCATTTAATAAATACTCGTCCTCGAGTTATATATACCACACAATGGGGATAACCACAAATGCTTACTGCCAGAAATTGTAAACAGAGCCTTTGTACACAGAAAGAATAGAAAGAGATAACAATTTCTGGCTAGCAAGTATGGTGCCAAAGCTGGTACAGTTTTACCACAAATGCTTTCTGCCAGAAATTGTAGACAGTAGAAATGAACGTGGCATGCCAATCAGAAACCATGCATTCCAAGACAATGAAAAGAAGATGCCTAATAAGTGCGCATCCAGTACACACTCTCTGCCTCAACCAGATTTGCAGCATCCCGGTCCAAGCACGCGCGTCATTAATATTTGTGATTTCTGATAAAAAAAATTTGAATGGTATTTGCTTTGAGTAAATATTTTAGTATTTCTTATTTTTAATATAAAATTTACTGTCTTATGTATTATATTGTAATGAGTTTTATCCGAATTTATTTAGTCTAAAGTAAGTAAGAGCCATACCATGTATTTTTTTTTTCAAAATAGTAGGTCCAGTTGTAACGGAGATTTCGGAGAGTAGGGAGATTAGAGATTAGGGGGAATGGTAATTTTTTATCGAATTACTTAAAGATCTTTAAAAGTATTTATTTTAAAATTATAAAAAAATATGTTTAAGATCCTCGCAACAAGCACTTTAATTTGATACGGTACTGTGTTGGTCTGTATGCGGGGCAGAAACCGGGCCAGAGGGGAATGGTCAAGAGGGACTGAAGGAGGTTAAATGTTTCAAGTGTGGACGAAGTGGACATTTTGTGACCCAGTGCAAAAGTAACAAAGACATTCGCAAGTGTTTTGTTTGTAATACAGTAGGGCATGTTAAATCACAGTGCTTAAATCGCCTGCAAAAAAACAATTCAGGTTTGCATAAACATAACAATGCAGAAGAAAAAAACAATGCGTTTATCAGTGCATTATCAACAGATATTACAGACTTGGATGAGAGGTTGTGCCAAAACAAAAAATGGTTAATTGATAGTGCAGCAAGTGAGCATATGGTTTCGGAACGCACCCTACTTTCAAACTTTAGACAGATATCAATGTCAAACAAATGTGTTGTGGTAGGGGATGGTCGGCGTCTTCCTATATCAGGAGTTGGGGACGTGATTTTGAGATCGTTTAACGGAAAAGTGTACATAAACACCACTATAAGTAATGTACTGTATGTACCGGACTTGAAAGTGAATCTGTTCTCTGTGACAAGTATAACCAAAAAGGGATATCAAGTGACATTGGGTAAAGAGTGTTTGGTGTAAAAAAATTAGAAGTTATGTGCTGTGGGGACGCGCGAGGGTAATTTTTACATTATGGACTTCAAATACTATGATAGAACAGCGCTACTAACTTTAAGTGACTGGCATGAAAGACTATGCCATCAAAATCTGAAGTTGGTCAAAGATGTTTTGAATATAAATAATATTAAGCATACAGAGGACAATGCATCATGTGAGGCGTGCTTCAAAGGTAAGATGCACAGGCTTCTTTTTGAAAACAGTGGGAGCATGTTTTCCCAGCCATTAGAACTGGTACACGCAGACTTATGTGGACCCATGGAGGTGGAAACCATTGGAGGGCCTCGTTATTTATTATTGCTAAAAGACGACCATTCAAACTACAGGCATATCTTCTTCCTCAAACAAAAATCAGAGGTGAGTGAGCACTTAAAGAATTTTATAACAGTTGCAGAGAGAAGTACAGGTTTTAAATTAAAGAGAATACGTACTGATAATGATAGGGAGTTTGTGAATGCTGAATTGAGTACTTACTTACTTACTTAGTGGAGGCAGCGAGGTCAATGTTAGCAGTGAAAGGAATGAAAAAAGAGCTGTGGGCTGAAGCTATAAATCATCACGCGCATACACAATAACACAAATACACACACACACACACACACACACACCCACACACCACACACACACACACACACACACACACACACACACAGAGACAGACACACACACACGCACGCACACACATACATTCGCATGCATGCTTTGCTTCAATAGTTTATTAAGTATAAATGTAACTTTGTATTTTCTTTTGCTGTTTATTGTTTTGCCTATAATACCATGTACTCAAACTGATATAACGCTATTGTCACTATAATAATGGGGAAGATACTAACACCTGCAACACAGTATTTACTAGCGCAGGTACTAGGGAATCCCACCATGTATTGAATGTACTTATATCAATTAGGAATATTATTATTATTATTATTATAAATGTGGTGGTGTATGTGTTGAATAGAAGTAGTAGAAGTAGAAAAGAAGGCAAGACTCCATACCAGATCTGGGCAAATAAAGATTTTCATTTCAATAAGTTGAAAATTACATTTGGAACAGAAGTTTTTGTACACATTCCAAAGGAGAAAAGGTTGAAATGGGATGAGAAAGGAGAAAAAGGAGTATTTGTGTGTTATGAGGAATCTAAAGGCTATTTACTATGAACAAAAGAAAGAAATACTTGTGAAAAGAGATGTAGTACCTTATTATTTCAGAGAACCTAAATAACAAAAAGAATAAAAATGTAAAGGGAGAACTAGTGATTTCTTTAGAAAACTTAGATGAAGAGACGGTTTCTCATTCAGAGGATAAAAAAGTGAAGAGAGAGGAGAGGAAAATTATGGTTCAGGAGGTGAGGGGGAAAGGTATAGTACATGAGATGAAAGATCAGCGAATGAAGAGGAAGAACCGGTGATAAAAACCAGGAGTTGAAGGGTAGTGAAAAAACCAAATGAAAATTGGAAGAACTGGAGAGCTCAAAGGCTAAGCTTTACTGAGAAATACGGTGAATGCTTAAATAAGATCGAAGTCTGCATTCTTGCGAGTTTTGACGGAGGACTAGGTACGTGAAAACAACGATGAGAGAAGCGAGCAACTTAAATCTACTAGGAAGACGGAGTACAGGAAGGAGTTTGGAGAGTGTAGCAAAAGAAGCAAACGTCGCAAGTTATTACTTTTATCTCAGATAGCCGATTCCGTTGTAAATACTTTAGGTACTTAATGATTCCAATCCATCAGACGTCACTTCTTTTAAATTTATTCCATATGAAATGGTTTTATATTTTAATGAGGCCGAACTAACTAAACACAATAAAGGTTGATTAATTGAAGAAGTCTTTTAGCTAAAGACGTGTTCGATTAAGTACTTAGAACCATTTTGCAATTTTACAAAAATAAAAATAATTCCATGTTTTCCTATTACGTATAATATAATAATATAATCATTTATAGTATAATCTTTTCTATGATAAAAAGTAATGCTTTTATTTCAAATCCAACCTGCAACGCCTATGACCGCTCTTCTTAGAAAACGGGACTATTGTCAATTGGGGCGGACTTATATCGATACCCTCTGGCTCAAAGGTCGTAAAGGACATTTGGGCGAAAATGACTTTTTGATGCACTTTTACTCAGCTTTTAATACTCTATCGATGTGTATATTCCGTTTTACGAAATTCGCAAAAAAATGCCTTTACGACCCACATAATTTGAGACGTTAAACAAACTTTACCAAGAATATAGTGATGTAAACAACACTTAGTTACCAGAGTGAACTCATTTGGGTAATAAAGCAAAGTATGAAACAACTTTTGGCTGTAATGTACAATAAAAATATCAATTGTCTTATACCACCTTGGGTGGTTAATATAAGTTACCTCAAATATTTGGATGTAAAGGACATCGTCTTTACAAATTGTCCTGTACGCCCTTACAATTTAAGAAAGAAACTACTTCTGAAGTGAATAAGATCTCTTAAAATGAAATAGTTCAACCAAAGCATAGCATTTCGATTTATTTTTGAAGATTATAATATAAGTTTTTCGACAATGTGTAGTGTGTACACGCTTTAGAGGCAAAACGATGGAGCCGCTGATGGGCCAGCTGCCAGCGAACAGGGTTACACAAAACTATCCGTTTCAATGGAGTGGTATAGATTTCGCGGGTCCGTTTCTTATTTCCGCAAAAAAGGGTCGCGGTAATCGTATAACAAAATGTTATTTATGCCTTTTTGTTTGTTTTTGTACGAAATCAATTCATTTAGAAATAGAAAGTGACTTAAGTACCGAGGCCTTTATCTCTTGTCTCCGCAGGTTTATTTCTCGTAGAGGGAAACCTAGTCATATTTATTGCAATAACGCAACAAACTTTGTTGGGGCCAACAATTAATTGGGTAGAGCATTAAAATCTAGTATCGAGTCGGTTTACGAGTTCACAGCAGAAGAGGGTATAGAATTCTGTTTCAATCCCCCTTACTCTCCCACATTCGATGGCTTACGGGAAGCTGACGTTAAAAGCGCAAAATTTCACATGAAAAGCATAGTAGGCAATACTAGTTTAACTTACGAGGAGTTGAGTACGATCTGTACACAAATTGGGGCCGTCCTTAACTCCGTCCCCTTACTCCTTTATCATCCGACTCACACGATCTCTCTCCACTCACCCCAGGGCCCTTCCTCATCGGCCGGCCACTGGCGTCGTTTCCAACGCCACCTACCGGGGATGTGAAGAACTTCAAGACTAGATATCAGCTGATAGAATCGCTACGTGAGAATTTTTGGAAAAGGTGGCATAATGAATACCTATCTGAACTACAAAAAAGAACTAAATGGAAATTCTCAGAAAGGGACCTAAAGGAAGGAACGATGGTGATCTTCAAGGATATTAATCTACCGCCTATGAAATGGAAACTAGGACGTGTTCATCGTCTATTCCCAGGCAAGGACGGAGTAAATCGAGTGACTGATTTTATAACGAACAGAGGTATCGAACAGAGGTTTGCCCCTTTTATACGATCAAGAGGATGTCTTGAAACCAGCTTCAACTCCAACAGTCCCTGTGGATTCTTCAGCTCCTACTAAGGGGCCCCTAGGATGTCTACGACGTCATCACTCGAGGCACGGGCGCGGTGGTGGCGGGGAAAGGCAGCGCGAGCGCCGACCGGCGGCGATGTGTGATTAATATATCATAAGACGCAATACAGACACCTCACTGAACGCACGTAGCGAGTTTTTATTTTTCTCCTTTAATTCTAAAAGTAAGCTCTTAATAACGCTTACATCTACTTATAAGAGATTTAAGATTCACCAAACCCTTAATTCACCCAACAATGAAACGATCACCTGCAGCTTTGACTTACAAAAAGTCCTGAATACGCCACATGGACAAAGTATGATATTATACTATTCTAGAAAATATTAGGTGTTTAATTTCACTATTTATAAAAGTCGCACACAGGATGTTAATTGTTATACATGAGGGAATGTGATGGCAAAAGAGGGAGTAATGAGATTGCAACTTGTTTATTGAAATATCTTGAGGAAAAGGACAAAATGGGCGTAAAAAATCTGCTGATGTACTGTGATTCGTGTAGTGGTCAAAATAAAACCGTATTGGCTGCCATGAACCAATTCCTAAAATCAGCAATTAATTTGGAGGTCATCCGAATTAACTACTTACTTCCGGGCCGTATACATACAGGCCTGTCGATACAGTTCATGCTGTTATCGAAAGGGAAGTGCGAAAGGTTATTGTATGGAGTCCCTCACAGTGGTCTACATATTTTGAATCGGCCCGCAAAAGACCAAGACCTTACAAAGTCAATGTCATGTAATATACTGACTTTTTAAATTTTGATCAATTAGCTTTAAATACATTCACGCCAATGACATAAAAAAATATTACATTCAAAAACATCAGAGTCGCCACATTAAAAGAAAAGCATATCGACACAATCTTTGTCAAATACTCCATGGAAGACAAAGTAGAAAACTTATTCTGTAACATTTTGCGAGAAAACCCCAGACAAAGGAAAAGGGAAGTGAAAGTTCAAAGGGAAAGCAAGCCAGATTAACAATGAACCAGTGATTGGTATGGATGCAGTGAAACAGCTATATAATAGTAGATTACCATTAGCGGTTGCTAAATATAAAGACAAATCGTGAGAAAATGGTACAATAGTACCTAAAAGATTTCATAAATAATACAGGGAGCTTCCATACAATTCTGACCTACGCGAGACTTTGAAGAGGCGAAGAGAACGATGAAACAAGTACAATTTTAGCAAAAATAAAACCGACTTCAAAGTTTGACTCGATTTCTCTTGGATGCCATCATCAGATCTTAGTGTCCTTATCATGGTACCACACTTTTAGGTTTAGTTAATTACTATGGCAGATTTTTACCTAACTTAAGTGATAGTTTAGAACTATTGCAAGAACAAGGACATTAGGGAATTAGCACAGGATTGCATGCAATGCTCTATGGCTATACCTATAGCATCCAAACATGTTTGAATACCCGTCGAAACGATTTGAACGAGTACACATTAATTTTAAAGGCATGTTTCATAATGTTTATGTTTTGTTGAAGTGAAAACTTCTTTAGGCGTGTTGAACACTTTTTAAGTGTACAAAAATAAATTTTTGATATGTTAGTAATAATCACTCATGTAAGGTAACGCTGTTTCTCTTTACCTAGTTAAGTCAGTTTTCTATACGGTTGGTCTTTACAACGTCTCTATTGTCGGTGGTTGGTTGTCTTTGGTGTGTTACGAAAATAAATGTTAATTAAATCGGCCTCTGGATTAGTATTCAATATATTTAAGAGCAGAGCGTGGTTCCGAAAAATCATAAGGCAGTGTTAACATTTTCTATTTGGGTGGTTTGGGCTGCGTCGTGTCGTCTCGTCGTAATTGCAGCATGCAAGATCATTTAAACGAGATGCTGGGGATGATAAATGAGTTGTGAGCTTCAGATTCAACTGTAAAAGACATGGATATTGTTATTTATATATTGATGTCATTACCCCCAGAATATGATGTAATAAAGGCAACAATTGAAAACCAACCAGATACAACTTTGACATCAGACTTTGTGATTCGAAGATTATTGAAATCGAGGTATTGAAAGGTGATACAAGTGAAAATAAGGCTGAAAATGCAAAGACAAATGTAGCATTTAATGCAAAGAAAAATCAATATGTGACATATCATAAATGTTAACAAAAAGGTCACACTGCAAAATATTGTGGCGGAAGGTCAACATGCTTGAACTGTGGACGTCCTGGCCATTCGAAGTCTAACAACAGTGAGTATGCTGCTGTCACCACATGGTAAATAAAACGAATGAGCGCTTCACGTTGGACTCGGGTGCATCCACACACATGTGGCGTGTGTGCAGCAAACAAGAATGGTTTAATGACATGAGACCCCACAGAGGTACAGTGCATCAAAGTAGAAGATTTGGAATTCAAAGGTTTTGGAACAATTGCTGGCATGTTAAATAGAACAAAGATAACCCTCGCAGAAGTATTGTTTATTTCAGAGTTAAATGGTCAGTTAATATCAGTGAACAATATACAGAAAGCTGGCTACAGTTTTATAATATGAAAATAATTAAAAGGTACCAAATTTGAACAACATCAAGGTTTTCGGATGGGACGCCTATATGAGAGTTCCAGATAACTTGAGGAAGAAGCTGGATCCCAAGTCTAAGAAGACGATTTTCGTAGTATATTATATATAGATATAGATATAGATTGGGCTATCGCTTTTTATTTTTTTTATATTTGGCCCTGCCAAAATGACTCTACTCTGCCTGATGGAAAGCATGAGCAGAATCCAAGAGTGGTGGTCACCATACTGCGAATGCAGACAATGCAACAATGCAGTATGGTGACCCACACCATGGCGGGCTAGTGATGCTTCTGCATCATTGGGCTTGCTGATGATGCTTGCTGAATATGAGAACTAATCAAATTACTGTTTCACGTAATGTGGTATTTAATGAAGAGAAGAGGACTTGTATTTCAGGCTGTGTTGATAAAAGGGAAGAAGTAGTTCCTGATCCTGATGCAGTTCCTGAACCTCGTGTGGTTCCTGAAGCACCTGAACCAGGAACAGCTGATAGTGGTCAAGATGAATTCTTGGACTGCGCAGAAGATGAAGAGGCGATTGCCAGATCTAGACAACCTAAGAGACAGTTGAAGCTGCCAGTCAGATTTAAGGATTATTATGTCTATGAAGCAATTGCTGAAACGGAACTGGTACGATTATTGACTAATTTACCCGACGAAAAACTAATAGCTAATGATCTCTACTATCACCTCTGAAGGACCGATCTGGTCGCCAAACTCCAAAATAGTACATTGTTTCTTTTCATTTTTCGTCATCATTTCTTGAAGTAGGGAATGGAAAAATATATGGTGGAGTTGTTTATGTATCCATTTTGATTTTATCTTCACTTGATAGAAAAAAAATCCAAACAGCCAATTTTTGACACTTTGAATTCATTTTATGACGAAAATTTATATAGAACATGATTTTGAAACTTACACAATATATTTTATCGTAAGCCAAGTAATCCATTTCAGAAAAAAAAATGATAAAATTACATTAATTTAATGTTTTACATTACTAATTGTAATCACGGGCCGGCGCGCCTTAGTGCTCCAGCTGCCCACTGCGCTCCGAGACACTGTCAAGGAAGAACTCTTGCCGAGTTTTGCGCGAGTGCTGCGGTACTGTTTACGATTTTTTTTTAATAATAATGTTATAATTAAATATTTTAATAATAATTATTTAATATTCATAAGTAGGGTTTGCAATCCCGTATTCCGCGTTCTAACATTCCAGCGGTTTCCCGCATATGTGCGGTATATCCCGCGCGAGATTTTTTTTTTATCTAAAAGAACACAAAAAAAGCAACTTAAAATTTCGAGAAATAGCCTGAGATGAGTGAGTGAATATGAGAATAATTAAAAGGTTACTTGTCCCTAGTTCATAATTATCTGAACACTATCACCCCTTCAAGTTTAGAAGAGGAAAGGACATCTGCAACCGGATATATCTGTAGTCCTATAAGGAATAAGATGTCAGAGAAAAAAATTGAAGTGATTTTGTTTACGCTCTAATTTTCAGAACAAAATGTAACTTTAATTTTATGATTTTTCTTCTTGTTTATTTAACACGAAGTTTATCTGAATCTAAGTACTACAATGACTGATTATTATTTTGTCGGTGCAAGTGATCTCTTAATTTCTGGTAGAATTTTATAGATTTAGTAATATTATTAGCAAGCAAGAAGTATGCATTAAGGAAATAGAGACAACAAAAAGTACTGTAAGTTATATATACATTACTAGCTTTTGCACGCGGCTTCGCTCACGCAGACTTTCATCCCCTGATTTACCCCCTTAGGGGTGGAATTTCCAAAATTCCTTTCTTAGTGCTCACTTACGTTATATAAAGAACCTACATGCAAAATTTCAGGGTTCTAGGTTCAGCGGTTTGGGCTGTGCGTTGATCTCTGGGTATGTCAGTCAGTCACCTTACTCTTTTATATATATAGAAGATTATATTAACACCCATATTCAATTAACCATCAACAATGTCTCACTTAATGGAGATTGAATCAGCACAGAGAAGTCTCGAAGAGAGTTTCAATCAAAGGATGGCAGGACCGAACTTGAGGCCCAGCTTCACAGCGGAGTGCCAGCTAAAGATACTATGGCGAAAGTAGCTGAGGAGTTCCGTACATTTCGTGAACTCATCTTTAAAATGCTTGAAATCCTTCGCAAGCAAATCTCCGACTGTCACAGACTAGTTGATGACCTTGAGGCAAGGCAAAGACGCAAGAATCTTCTCTTCCTGGGCGTATCGGAGCCTGAGAGTGAAGATTGTGCAAAATCCATTCTCGACTTGGTTCGTGGAAGAATGAGCATGGAAAACATCTCTCCCCAAGACATTAAGTCTTGCCACAGGATTGGGGTCGTGAGCCAAGATCATCCTCGGCCCATATTGGTGCGTTTTGGCGATGTGACAACAAGATCTTCCATCTGGAGAGCTAAGCCGACGTTAAAGAGCACATCTATCTCAGTTCGGGAGTTCCTCACAAAGACTAGACAGGCGATTTTCGGCAAAGCACGACAGCATTTTGGCATGAAAGCGGTTTGGTCACAGAGCGGTACCATTGTCATCAATACGCCGGATGGTCATCGCCACAAAGTATTATATATGGAACAACTCCTTCCGCTGCTAGAGAGACATCCCAGAGCGGTTGGTAATACATCCTCTGCAGCTAGGAATAGCGGTAACACCTGTTCACGTAAATAAACAATATTTGATAAACTCCCACATCAATGATGATCTGTATTGTTCTATATATTCAAGCGTAGCTATTTGTATTTTCCAGTTATGTTTTCTTCATGTCGGCCGTGCTATTTATCAAATTGCTTGTGATGACTGTAATGTGTAGAATTCAATTTATTTTACCAACCCTGGATGCCTTCCACTAACCCGTGTAATCTCGCCACCATCTTTTGGGTCTCAGATGGGTCTCTCCGCTGTTTGTTTGCTAATTTCGGCTAACCTTCGCGAGTGAGCCCTCTCTACTCGCACCAGCTCCCTGGCCGCTCGCGCTCGCTCCTCTTCTAGCGCCACGCGGTGCCTGCTCCTCGAGTCCGCGACGCCAAGAACGGTCTCGTAAAGGGCCTGCAGGCATTCCATAGCTTCAGCCTTACAGTCCCTGCGCATGTTTCCCGCCTTTACCAGGGCATCCTTCCCGTCCTGCAGGAGCTTATTGGCCCTAACGGTTGCCAGGTCCATAGCCACACCAACGACCCTATCAATGGGTGGCAGCATACTCGCCCTCCCACTCCTCCAACTCTTTAGGCTCTCCAACTCGGAGAGTGCCTCGTCGGTGTCGCTACCACCGACTGCCACTAGCCGCTCCAGTTCTGATTCCGGTCCGATCCCAGCCACCAGCTCACTCCCGCCCTGGCTCGCCGGATCCTCCAATCCCGCAGGGTTCAAGTCCTGCGGGGAGTTCGTTACAGACCAGAACTCCAGTCTGCCCGCGCTTCGCTTGGGACTGAGGGACTCCGCGCTCATGTAGGGGGTGCCGTCAGCCTGCTGGGCCAAGCCATCCCCGGAGGACTCCGACAAAGTCTTAGTCCGGTCAGTCTGGTCTTGCTCTCCTGCAGTCTGGACCTGCAGCCCCCGGGCGACATCCGTGACGTTACGTCTTGCTGTCGTCTGGGCGTTTTTGATCGTGGTGGCCTTCCTGAGGCCCCCCGACGCCGACCTAGTGGACTTCGAGGTTCTGACCGGTTTAACCCTTCCTCCTCGGTCACTTTTCGTCGACCTGACCGGCTCCACCACTGCCCCAGGCCGACCAGCGTCCACAGCCCTCTCAGGGCTGGACCCACCGGGTGCACGAGCGGCATTCATATTGTGAATTGTATATTCAGTCAGGATTAAGATAATACAATTTAGCGTTCAACTATAAAGGGTCAGGGAAGTCTCTTAATCTAAAAAGTCGCAATTATTATAAAAAAACTAATTCTTTCAAAGACAAAAACTTTTTGGCTCTAGCAGGCAGCAAAATAAGCCAAGAAATGAACCTTCCAATAGCTGAATTAAAGAAAAAAACTACTAAAAGGACTCTTTACTAGGGTCTTATAGGAGGGAAAAGTCGAAAGAAAAAAAAAGCCGAATCACAGGATCAGGTATTTATTATTTAATGTTTATGATTAGGGTTAACAACATTCATTTTATTATATCCAAAGTTACACCGGTTTTTATATAATTTCTAATATAATTATTTTTTATTTTATACTGCAGGTTGTGGTGAAATATATGTTTCGAATTGGTATGCCTATGAAGCCT
The DNA here is from genome assembly GCA_905220595.1 of Spilosoma lubricipeda. Taxonomy (NCBI): domain Eukaryota; kingdom Metazoa; phylum Arthropoda; class Insecta; order Lepidoptera; family Erebidae; genus Spilosoma; species Spilosoma lubricipeda. The sequence continues at coordinate 3,964,624 of HG992294.1, forward strand.
TCAGTTTTCTGGGAGATAGAAATCACCCAGGAAATACACAAAATACTTTAGGTGAAGAAGTGAGTACCTATTATTTACTGATAATTATTCTGCCAAGAAATTGCTCCGTTTGTTATGAAATGTCTTCCTAAATGTGAACGTATTTCTTTTATATTTGTTAATCCTCGCCGTGGTATGGCTTGAATAGATAGCATTGATGACATTTCTGTATCCTGTCGCCATCGGCCGGGTATTACTGTCCCTTCAACTTCGGCATCGAATGATCCTGGGGGAGTGAACCTTTGTGAGGAAGTTTGATCTCTACGCAAGTAGTTATATAAGTATATGGTAGTCAATACGACTTTCGTAGCTTTTTCTGGTTCTAATAGTAGCGGCTTCCTCAGTACTCTAAAAACGGAGCTTAAAATGCCAAAGGCATTCTCCACAACTCTTCTTGCTCTGGACAGCCTGTAATTGAAAATCCTTTCCATTGAACCTCTTTCTGCAGTACCTTCATAAGGTTTCAATGTATAATCATTGAGAGCAAAAGCTTTATCGCCTAGAATAAAATAGGGCACTGCAATTTTATACGGTATTTGTAATATTTCTGGCGGAGGAATGTTCAATTCCTTCTTTTCGACCTTTTTATATAAATTGGTGTTATTAAACACACCGCCATCTGATATACGTCCCTTGTTGCCAACGTCTACGTACAGAAATTTATAGTTAGCGTCACCTAAAGCAAACAGTACTATATTTGGAAACATTTTGTAACAGTCATAATCATTGCCACTATTTATCGGCGACTGTAATATAACATGCTTCCCATCCATTGCTCCTATGACATGTGGGAAATTCCATTTGCTCTCAAACTCTTTCGCTATGGTAAGCCACTCTTCTTCGGATGATGGTATCTGTAAATAAAATTAAGTAATAATTTCTATCTTTACAGAATGCAAGTCTGGATAATACTCGAAATGATGACGGTCATAATGAAGAAAGAAATGAAACTTCAAACTCGTCGATAACGGAAGGACCTAAACAAAAGTCAATTAGACCTAAACAGAGATCCAAAATGAACGAAAGTGATGATCTTACTGATAACGCCATATCTGAAGCATTAACACTTTTACAACAGTGTGCAAGCGATAATATATCGGAAAAAAATGATCCCTATAATGTGTATGGCCAATATATAGGAAATGAGTTGAGAAAGTATGATAAAATTACATTAGCATACGTAAAAAATGCAATAAATAAAATTATTTTGACGCAGACATGGGAGCATACAGTGGTTATGGTTATTATACTCAATCATGTGGTGAACACGACAATTTAAGATATATGTCTCATCCCTCTTCCTCATCGACGCCATCTACATATTCGATGCCTGCTGCCTCACCAATGCCTTCTACCTCACTAATGCCTCCTACTTCACCGATGCCTCTTGCCTCGCCCATGCCTCCTACCTCACCGATGCCTGCTGCCTCACCGATGCCTTCTACCTCACTGATGCCTCCTACTTCACCGATACCTCTTGCCTCGCCCATGCCTTCTACCTCACCGATGCCTGCTGCCTCACCGATACCTCCTATCTCACCAATTTCGATGCCTCCCCCTCCTCCTTCTCCAGCTCCTCATCGTTAAATATTTGTTTGTTTAATTTTCTTATATTATTTGTCCAATTTTCTAATTACGTTAATAAAATAATAATAAAAATATGTAATTTTATTTTACCTTAACATAATCCTTTACCACCTCAATTATAGCATCACAGACTTCAGGAACTATAACCGATATCCTTTGTTTTGATATACGAAATAGATACTGTAGACTGGTATAAGAATCTCCTGTGGCCAAAAATATCAACATCTATAATAATCTTTCCCTAGCGGATATTGCTTCTCGAAAATTTGTGTCCTTCTTACTTATTTTGGCGTTTATGAGAGAATACACATTGTCAAATTCGATTTTACTCATTCGAGTGAAATTTTTTTCTTCGTCATCGAAACACAACTCTTCAAACAATCTGTTCCCAGCCTGTAATCTATTTTTGCATAAGAGTTTAATCCAAAAACGTTTTGTTTTCTGTTTTCTTTTTTTTGCAAGCCTTAGAATTATTAAAAAGGCAGTTGTAGCGACAGCTTTCCGAATGTGTGGTCTCATGGTGATCTCGGGCAAACTATACGCACGCGCAGACTCTATTCGACTTCAAGTTAAATTGAGCGTCGATGCTCACTGTGGCTCGGTCTTGCCGCGCGAGGCAGCGTCGGATTAGAAAACTTATAGACCGAGGCCGCCTCGCGCGGCATGCGTACTGCGGCAAATGTCCGAGGCTGCCTCGCGAAGCCGCTCGCTTGGTCAGTACGCGCCTAACCGCTAGACCAACGAGGCAGTCGCTATTTTGATATTTTGATTTCGCTATTTTATATATAGTCGTTATTTTGTAATACTAGTAATTAATTAAATTTATTTAAGCATTATAAATTGCTTTATTTTGGATCCTTCGGATGCGGCAAACGTAATTAACGCAGTCAGTAGGATATTCGAGTCAGTGTAAGTCGCGATCAGTCTCCTGCATCCACAAATCGTTTGCTCCCAATCGTTACGCCACTGGTGAAGCTCTTCAGCCTTCGTCGGGTATCCTGAACTTACGGTGCAGCAGTCCAGAGGAGAATCCAAGCATCGATTCGGCCAAAAGAAAGTCAATTCAGTAAGTCCTTGAATCTTTCAAATCCTTACCAAAAGATTTTTTATTAATATTTTCAAATCTAAACATATAACGTGATATATATAAATATATCCTCATATATTATATAAAAAATAATATATATTTTATTTTTGTATGTTTTTTTGTATGTTTATAGTATATATATATATATATATATTAAAAACATACAAAAAGAACTGGACGAACAAAAATCTAAGATTCGTAAAAGTGCAGACAAAGTTACAGAACGGGTCACAAAGAATATCAACAAAATTTTAGATGAAAAAATTTTCAAACTGCAGGATCAACATGATAAACTGAAGGAGAAGGTAGAAAACCAAGAGAAAAGAATATATTTTTAGAAAAACAAGCAAGACAACGAAATAAAGTATTTTTTGGTATTGAAGAGAATGAATCGTCGTACGATAACCTTCTTAATAAAATCATGAACTTTATAAAACATCACTTAGGCACTGACATAGAACTCCGAGATATTCAAGAGGCAAGACGAATCGGGACAAAAGGAGACAGACCTCGTCTAATTATCGTTGTCTTTTCAACGCTAAGAATAAAAATAAATATTATGAAGCAAAAGGGGGTATTAAAAGGCACACAATATTATGTGAAAGAGGACTACCCCTTACAAGTTTTGAAAAAACGCAGAGAGCTACAAGAATAAGCGAAAATAGAAATAGAAAAAGATAACAATGTGAAAATAAAATATGATAAACTGATTATATTAAAAACGAATAACAAAAGATGACTACCAATATCACCAGAGAACACACCAATCGTAGAACCTCAGTCAAAAAACCATATCAACACACAACTCCAAAAAAAGAACCGAACGCAGCATTCAAAACCAAAAAGGTCAAACATTGTGGGGTCGCGATGATGCAATACATTGAAATAGTAAATGCATGGTCAGCTAATGTAACATATCGCACCTCGGGCTCGACAGGGCCGCTGGAGACTGCAGTCAGTCCGCATCGTCCGTTGGGACTAGTTTGTCCACGGCACCGATAAGAGTCAGTCAATCCGCTCAACTAATACCAATGTACAATTATTGGAGTCGCAAAATATATTCGGTTTACATAGATCTCACTTTCATTTATTATTATAGCAATAATACACCAATCACATTTAATATTGCTAAAGTGGTGACCCCGACGTTAACTAAGCCGACGTGATTATAGAATTAAAGTGAGATCGCGGACTGCTCCCCGTTAAACACAGTGGGTTATTTAATTTTTGAACGTTGCGTATTTAAATTAAAATGCCACAACCGCCGCGTAGAAGACGACAGAGCTCTCGGTTATATCACTGTCAGCTAAAATACCAGAGTTTTGGAGAGAGAATCCTCGACTATGGTTTGCCCAATTTGATTCAGTATTGGAACCGCAGAAACAAGGTGTCGCAGCCAAATATAATCTGGTCATCGCGAAATTAGGAAGAGAACCGTTACAGCAGGTTAGTGACATTATTTTGACGCCGCCTGAAACAAATAAGTATCAGACTGTTAAAGATTGATTAATTAAAACATATGAAGAAAGTGCCGAAAAACAGTTTCGACGACTAGTTCCTGATATGTGTTTGGGATCACAGAAACCTACACAATTACTCAGAACGATGTCTAGTTTAGCGAGAAACTCACAGGCATCTGAAGTCTTCCCAATTCGGTAAAAGCTGTTCTATCAGTGGCGCAAGACACCCAATTAGAGGAACTTGCAGCCCTGGCAGACAAGATAATGGAGAATATACAGTCGACAGAGATCGCAGCGGTAGCGTCCACTTCCACTTCAACAGTGCCGACAGATTTAATTACACAATTTACTGCCATGACTGAAATGAATAACCTACGTAAGGAGCTAAATGAAATACGCGGCCGTAGCTTTAATAGAGGTAACAAATGGAACAGAACTGCATCTAGAGGAAGATCACAATCAAGAGGACCGCGTCTTACGAGTTCAAGGCCGAATTGGTTATGCAAATATCACTTCAAGTATAGAAATAAAGCAAGGGCATGTGTGCAGCCGTGCAACTGGAATAAGTCTGGTACGTCACTAGTACAGCAGGAAGACAGAAACACGGAAATCTAGGCGCCGTACAATCTAGCTCGGTGGGCGATTGTGCAACGGCGACTGGCAGCCACCGCTTGTGTGTAGCAGATCTGAGGTCTCGTGTTCGATTCTTGGTCGACACTGGAGCCAATGTCTCCGTCTTACCGGTGAGTCAATTTAAATGTGAAAGTATAGTGAGTGAACATAAATTATATGCCGCAAATAATACAGAAATTAAAACGTTCGGATTAAAGACTTTAGAGTTAATCTTAGGTTTGCGCAGGTTATTTAAGTGGACCTTTATAATTTGTGATGTCAAACAGGCGATATTGGGTGCAGATTTTATTACACATTATAAGTTAACAGTAGACTTATATAATAAGAAACTTACTGATAATGTAACTAGCTTACACACGGAAGGGTCCATCATAAGATGTAATGCGTGTTCTGTTACAAGCGTACAGGGAAATAGTCTTAATAGGGATTTATTAATAGATATTTCAGAAATAACGAAACCTGTAGCGTTTAAGGAAACGTGTTACCATGCTGTCTGACACCATATTGTTACCAACGGAGCCCCGGTATGTGTGTACTACCGCCGGACCGGTACAACAAGGTTAAAGAAGAGTTCACAAAGATGCAGGAGTTAGGCATATGTAGGCCAGGCAAAGGAGAATGGGCAAGTCCTCTCCACGTTGTTCCAAAGAAAGATGGTAGCTTAAGGCCTTGTGGCGATTATAGAGCACTTAATTCTTTAACTAAGACCGATAGGTACCCAGTACCTCGCTTAAAGGACTTTACGTACATTTTAAATGATAAGAAATGTCTCAGTGTGATTGATTTGAATAGAGCTTTTAATAATATAATGGTCGCAGACGAGGATATTGAGAAAACGGCAATATGTACGCCGTTGGGTTTATTTGAGTTTCCTCGAATGGGATATGGATTCCGAAATAGTCCACAAACTTTTCAGAGATTTATGGATCATGAAGTTTTAAAAGGAATAGAAACGATAGGTAAAGAAGGAAGCTATGAGTCAGCACTATTCTGTTATTTGGACGATATTTTAGTAGCGTCAATTGATGAGAAAAGCAATAAATTACACTTACGACGCATTTTTGAAAGACTCGACAAGTTAGGTATCACTATCAACGTGAATAAATGCGTTTTTGGACAATCTCGTGTAGATTTCTTAGGATATTCAGTGTCAAGTAATGGCATAAGCCCGTTGCCGGAGAAGGTTCAGGCTATTGTTAATTACCCAAGACCAAAAACAGTTGAAGAACTCCGTAGTTTCTTAGGAATGATTATTTTTTATAGATATCATTTACCACATGCTGTAGCTTATCAGAGCGAACTTCATAAGTTTTTACACAATACGAACAAGAAAGATAAAACCTTGATTTGCCGTGATGCAAGTAGTTTAGAAGCTTTCGATCAATGTAAGAAGTCTTTAGAAAATGCGATTACCCTAGCGCATCCTAGATCAAATGTACAGTATACGCTAACGACAGATGCTAGCGACACCTGTGTAGGAGCCTGTCTAGAGCAAGTAGTAAACGGAAAATCGGAAACGTTAGGATTTTTCTCGAAAAAGTTATCTGATACACAACGGAAATACAGCACTTACGATAAGGAATTAACAGCAATATATTTTAGAGATTTAATTTGTCTAAAATATTTATAATTAAATAAATACAATTATTAACAGTTAAATATCTACCTAAAATTACTAATAATTTTCGAGATAAAGAATTTTGCTTTTATTATAAGAATTTAGTCTTAAATTTTACTCATCATTTACTTCGAAACCATGAATACGAAACTGAAGTGCATAAAATTATATCAAAACCTAAAGGAAGTCTGGAAAGGAAACAACTAATTAGAGCTCTACGTAAAAAGACCTTCTAAATTTACTATAAATCACTAAACCGATGCGAAAACAAAAATTTACTGATTATCTGCCATGTACTGAAAAGGCAGGCTGAAGGCTTTTTTCCAATATATAATATGGAAACAAAATCTGGTATACGTCATCAGATTGAACGTTTTCATTTTATTTTTTACCACTATATTTTTTTATGTTTCCATAATATTTTTTTAATAAAAGTATTCAGCCTGCCTATTTAAAAATAGATGAAAAACTTAAAGAAACAGTATTTCCCCGAATGAGAGCAGAGAAAATATCCCTCGTTGCAAAAAAAGGACTACCTAATTTGTGCTTTTCGATTTCAGTACTTAAGAACACACAGAGAAAAGCATTTCATAAATGTAACATCTAGAAAAATGAGAGAGCTTGCAAAACTAATAATAGAATTAGAAAACATAACTCATCTATATACTCCGGTCTCGCAGTCACCAACGAAACACGACAGAAAGAACGTTGTCACGCCCTGGTCGAGCCGGCCCGTTCTTGCTGAAATCAGCGTGGATCAACTACCTTTAGATAATCTGGTCTATATAACTGTCTCAGTCTTCCTCTTCCTCTCTTTCCTTCTATGTTATTACTTAGAAAGTTATCGTGACGAATAAGGTGGCCTACCATCTGCCTCTTCTAATTTCTGTTGTAGATATAAACCTTTTCTCTTTCACCCTTTCCATAACTTCTTTGTTGGTAATTTTTTCCGTCCAGCTGATTGCTTAAATTCTTCTCCAGCAACACATTTCAAATCTTAGCCACAATTTAATTCTATATTGAGTCCGATTAAAATCTATATTGTGACAAAAAATATAAAGAACATTATGTTTATCAATTTAATTTAGGTCACGGCGGCGGTCGGCGTGTCACTTAATGGGAAAGATAGCCGCCCCATAAAGCGTAACATGTCATGAGTTCGACTTCCACATAATTATGGACATAAATTTGCGTGATAAACAAATACTGTTTAGACTATGGAAGTATTTTCATCTAATAGTACTTTTAGTTCCCTATTCAAGTTGAGGAAAGAAATATCTGTTCTAGGGTGTTGTACTAGAGTCATTATAATTTTTATTACACTCATATATATAGGTGGAAGCTGCTTAGCTAGTAAGCCGAATACAATAATACAAATAGTATTCGATTGTAAGTTAGTTTGTACAAGAAATGTAATATTTGTTCAGTGCATAATATAGAATTAGTTCCGATATAAGTTTGTATGGAGGCGTGAACATGCCTCTAATGTATTTAAGATATGCGGTAATATTCAGTGTGTTACAAAGGGCTAAGAATGAACAGACGCGATAATGTAACCGGAAATGATTAAAATCGAATATGAACATATAGTATTTAATTGGAATGGAATGGAAAGATTGGTCTCATTCGCAACCTAATCATTTTGATTTTAACCAATTTATTCCGAAATAATCCTTATTTAAAATTCCTAATACACTTCATCTCTCTCGACAGCAAACAATACAATCTCATAAACAAGGTTGAAAGTCAAATAATAATAGATTTCAACAACCCTTAGGCGCATTCAAAACACAGCAAATTATGCGCGCCACTTTGCCTAACTATAATCCCAACACTTATGTTTTTAAATTAAGTAACAGGTTTTAACCCCAAAAATCTTTTAATGGCCCACGTCTTATGAGTGGCATCAGTAATTTCCCGAAAAACCCACAATAATCCTCCTCCTAGTAATTGTTTTAAAACTAGGGAAATTAACTTGAATGAACTCGAGTATGACTACGATTACAGAGACTATGACTACGCAGACTATGAACAAGAGAACACTTATCAGTTACATCAATATACTACTTGTTATGAGAACCCAGATTACATTTACTATGAATGAACTATGAAAATTTTCACTCACTCCTACCATAAACAACCCGTGATGGAACATATAGATTAGGAGGCGACTGAATTATCTGGCCAGGAATACAAAACCAATGCTGCTGAGCTATCCCGCATTGAAATAAACAATGTCCATTGTAGCCAACCCATCTGAACAGAGCAATCATCAAATTATTCTAGATCTATTACAGCCCAAAAACGTAAAGAAGTAAAAAACGTACCGCAATACTTAAGGCAACAGGAACTTTTTAATAAGTATTATAATGGAAATGCTAACTTAAACACAAAATTAATTCAAGACATTACAGCCCAAAAACAAAGAAAAAGTAAAAAACGTTCCACTATACTTAAGGCAACAGGAAGTTATTAATAAGTATCATAATGAAAATACTAACCCTAATCCGCAAACGTCAGATTCAAATTCTAAGCACATGAACGGACATTCCGTCGATTCTTGTTTTCTTAAACGACGTGTAAAATCTAAAACAAATGAAGAGAATTTTTCGAATAATGTAAATGTTTGCTCAGTCTTCTTTGAACATAATAATGTGATGCCTGCAGTCATTCAGAACGTACCAGTTTATGTTCTTGTTGATTCCGGCTCAGATATTTCTCTCATATCCAATTCTATTTTAAAGCACTTTAGTTTAAATAAAATTCCTATCTACCGTCGTATGCGAGGTCAGGATATAGAGTCCACTTTTTATGTCAGTACCACAGTTGAATTACCCGAGCTATTTTTGGAGGTGGATTTGTTTGTTGTTTCCACGGAGTGTATTCAAGCTCCAATTCTAATCGGCACTGATGTTTTAAATCGTAGTGGTGTTCCACACATTTGGACAAAAGATTCGCAACGTTTAATTAGAATTCCATGTGTAAATAACGTGTCAACTGTAGAATTACCCCAAATAAAAACACCTTTGGTTGGCGATGAAAAAGAATGTTTGATATCCTTGCTAAAGGAATTCTCCAATACTTTCACTACTGGAACAGCGACTTCTACGGTTAACACATGTAGTATGGAAATAAGACTTAACAGTGACATGGCATGCCAAAGAGCCAAGGTTCAGCGTCGTACTGTGTCGACCTTAGGGAAATTTCCACCAGCGGGACGTTTTGAACATATACATACAGATATTATAGGTCCTTTACCGACCACAGAAGAGGATTATAGGTATATACTTACAATCATTGATCGTTATACTCATTGGCCGGAAGCATTTCCTATTTCGCGACTTACCTACAGTTTTGTTAGGATTAAGGTCTACTCTACGTAGCGATGCAGTCGAGTTGACGTACGGTTGCACTCTAAAGTTACCGGGAGAATTTTTCGTCACGAGTAAGTCCGAAACATCCGACCCTTATACTTTAGTGCAGGAGTTGCGTAATAAATTACACAAACTGCGACCAGTTTCGGTTAAACAACGAGATCAGAAAACGCAGTTCGTTCACCCAGATCTAAAATCGTGCGATTACGTGTTTATCAAGAACGATACTGTGCGTAAACCGTAGCAACCCCCCTACGATGGCCCAAATCGCGTCATAGGCAGAGGTGACAAAGTTTTTAAAGTTCAATTACCTTCTAGAACAGTAAATATTTCCATAGAACGACTTAAACCAGCTTATCTACTCAACCTTGAGTCAGCTGAATCAAACTCTAAAAAAAGTTGTAGCTCTAAAAAAGTATTTAGCGATAAGATATTAAATAATAAGACAGTGCCGACGGAAAACACATGTTTTAATAAAAATGAGTCGTCCACGCATCGCACCACACGTTCTGGTCATCAAAACACCAGTTCAATTTAACCTAAAATATTTTTTTTGAATTGCATTATTCAAGTCGATTAGTTACCGATATTTTCACGACAATTCATTTCATTTTGAGATTTCACATGATTATTACTATGGGCAAGTCACAGTCCAAAGACGTTATTATTGCCTAAAATGCATCAGCAGAGAGCCAAGAAATATTTGAGTCACATGTAAGAATTTACGGTGTCATTATATCGGCATTCCTGGTTATGTTGTCGTTACTTATACTGTATTGGATATACAGAAAGTGCCACGCACGAACGAAGTCATGGATATCGGGACAAGGGAATAAAGCCAATGTGGAAGTAGCGAATGTTCCGCGAATTCCACAAGCACAAGTTATACCACAACAGGTATACACAGCGTAAATAGGTAATTATTATAATTTTGTTTTGTCGCTCTTTTAAAGTGTAATACTGTACACTTATGTATACAAGATTTTGTTATTTTATATACTATGTATTTTAAACTTTAATATAAATATACTTTGTATTAGTTTAGTTTCTGTAACATATTGTTCTATTGTCTGCTTTGGCTAGAGAACGGAGCGATAGCAACCTGGCTTCGTCGAATAGGTAATTCGAACTCCTGTTTATATTATGAAGTCCGGTTGATACGTTGCTCAACGTTGACATATTGTAATTATATACTGTTTGAATATTTCAAATGTTTGTTTGTACGCATATTTTTTGATCAACCTTATTTTATAATTTTTATTTTTTTTCTAAATATATGTCAAATATATGTCTTTTTTTTCGAAATACGTGCACGACGGGAACGAAACAGCGGCGTAAGCAAAAAGCGAGACGGACCTCAGTCGTTACCCTTCAGACACGTAGCTCACGCGCGAACATATTCGCGATAATTGTTAAGTGATAATGAATAAGATGTACTTTTATAAGTGAATTAAATAAGTTCCATATTAAAGATATGTGTTAATCAATGAACTTTGCCTGATGTAATATATAGAAATACCATACACAACCACTGGTAAAATCTCAAGACTTCCAGCAGTCAATCTTCAATAAGATTATGCTACGTAGATCATATCACAATCACACTAACTACGAGCAAGAACAAATCAACCCCCACCTTGATTTATTGCTGAATTCATCGGTGGTGGCTGTTTTTCGAGGGGAGGTGTTACATACCCCTAATCAATTCACACGTCTCTTGAGGACACTTATAAGAATAAGCATCGATAAGGATGGCGACATTTGCCCAGGACACTTAGCAAGGCGCATTTCCCTAATCACTCCACACGTCACTTGAGGACCCTTATAAGAATAACATCGATAAGGATGGCGACATTGGTACCCCACTGTAATAGAAACATAATTTAATTATTTCAATCTTGCTTTACACTTCGAGGTGGAATCACTAGTCTAATTAGCTGTAGGTTTTAACTTAGTAAATTAGTTTGTAAGAAGATTTCGTTTTCACACTTCGAAATAGAATCATCTTTAATTAGCTATAGTCATTATTTTGTAATACTAGTAATTGATTAAATTTATTTAAGCATTATAAATTTTTTTTTTGGATCTTACTTTCTCATCTCATCTTTTTGGACTTTATTTTGGATCTTCCGGATGCGGCAAACGTAATTAGCTCACACACACAACCCACAACACAACAAACGCCTGTTCCTATCGACACAGGCCATCTACATTCCTTTTCTATCTACATATAATTAATCTACTACATAAAAATAAGTCGGGTTTTCCTTCCTGACGCTATAACTCCAGAACGCCCGAACCGATTTCCACGGTTTTGCATTCGTTGGTAAGGTCTCGGGCTCCGTGAGGTTTATAGCAAAGAAAATTCAGGAAAAATTTCAACAGAAAAGCGGGAATATCATTTTTCACGTACAGCGCCATCTCTGATTCATAGCATGTACTCTACAAACCAATATTTTAAGTAGATGGCGCCGGTGCGTGATACATTGTTTGACAGCTACTCATTGTTCCCTGCTCAGTTAATTTCATGTGACAAACCGGTATTGTGTTCACTGTGAAATTGTGAAAAAAAAGTAAAAAATAAGTTATTCGTTTCCTAACATTTCAATTGGAAACCATCAAATCAATCACGTGTATTGTGCAAATTTTTATTCAATTTCAACAGCAGGCATTTGTCTTTAAGGTGGTAAGTTGAACTGTGTAAATTATGTGGATCGTGCATTTGAGGTTAAATTCACCACTCTGTACATAGTCCAAAATGCCTAGAGGACGACGTGCAAACATCGACCGCCGCACAAGACATGCAAGCCAGCAACAAGTGTATTCACAAAACTTCAGCGTAGAAAGACAAAATATAATAAGAGAAAATGCCCGATTGAGACAACGCGTGAGCACACGAAGATCATTGGCATCATACAATCGCTTGGCATTCCAATATGATCCCACTGCGAACTACAGTGATGATGAAAATTTAGATATTGGACCAATGACGACTATATGGCGATATTGCAATGCGTTAAAGTTCAAAAGAGAAACGGCTGGATTGTGCTGCGCAAGTGGAAAAGTCAAACTGGATCCATTACTTACACCACCACCGCCACAGAAACCATTGTTCGATGGAAGTGATCCCGATTCCAGCCATTTTCTTCAACACATCCTTGAATACAATAACTGCTTTCGCATGACCTCTTTTGGAGCTAATATCATTCGAGAAGGCAGCTTCATGCTGACTTGCAAGGTAAAAGATACAACACACATAATCAATCACTCACACCAACACAATGAATTGCAACACATAACAACTACATATACACCACACATCGTGTGATGGTGTACATCACACGATCAGAAGTTACACCGTATTCTTCAACAAATGATTGTTTGCAATTACAGATACAAGGACAAATATATCATTTGCATGGTTCAATGGTGCCAACACCAGATGAACCCGCATCAATTTCTGCAAATATATTTCATTTCGTCGATAGTGGATCAGCTGAATGTGCGGTGTAATATACAGGGAACACAACAGTTAAAGAGACGAATTATTGAACAGTTGCAAGCATTTTTTCACGCTAATAATGCTGTGGTTAATATGTTCAAAACAGCATTGGAACGAATGCCATCGGATACGCACAAATTTGTCATAAGAGCGGATTGTACCCCAACAGGTGAACATCTGCGAAGATTCAATGCACCCACCGTTAATGATGTTGCTGCAATTATTGTTGGCGATCCAACTAAATCGCGAGACATTGTCGTTCAGCGAAGAAGCAATATCATGCATGGTGTAAATGAGACACATCCTTTGTACGATGCGTTACAATATCATGTGGTTCAGGTTAACATGTGTCGAATTCACGACCGCGAGCGCAGTGGCGCGGCGCCTCAAAGCTACGCCCGCGGGGCGGGAGGGTTAATTTGACAAAGACTGCAGTGCAGTTTCAATTTTGACTTCGTTAAGTGCATTTCTGTGATACCGACACTGTTTACAAGGATAGGACTGTTCAACCATCACAACGAACGTCGGTGGTCAATGAGGAATCCTAAATTAATGAAGCATTCATTCCAACACAGGTTTGGTGTGAAGTGAAGGTTTAAAAAGTTTAAAAGTGAATTTAATAAATAGTGTGTTCGTGTTTGCAACATTTAGCCTTGTAGTGGTATGTATGAAATCTTAAATTAAGTTCTGTAGTAGTTGCCAGTTGATGACTTAAAATTAAAACTAACGAATAATAAAACAGTAGGTATCGGTATCGGAAAACATTAGTAGGTACCTATTTTGTGTTTGGTCAATTTAAAGGCTGACTTCTCGGGTGTATCGAACTCGAAAATTAAAAGTCGCAATTTGATCACAACGAGAAGGCCTTAAAAACAGATTCGTAAAATAAAATTGAATGAGTGATTGAAAAAGTTTGTTAAGTAGGTAGGTATCACTCTGCTACTCAGTTTACTTAAACTTTGCCTAAATACTATGATTTTACTATAATTACAATCAAGTATAATGAGGCGTTAGAGAAGGGAGGGAGGGAAGAGAGGGCGTTACTGTGCCACGGTTAACCTCGGCTGCGTAAATAAAAAGTATTTAAAAATATATTAAGTGTAGTTTGGGAAAGTGTGAACGTTTAAAGTGTCTATAAACTAAGTACCGAAAAACTTTTTAGCAGTAAGGCTAATAAAAGTGCTAAAACAACAATAAAAAACGCGAAGAACACAAGGACAAAACTTCGTGTGTGCTTAGTGTTTTTTAAGAACCTATGAAGTGAGACAAAAATCAATCAGTGCAGAAAACTTATTCAATCATTCTAAAGTACATCATTGGACAGTACTATATAGGAAAATATTTAAACTCTGAATATAACCTCAAAGTGCATGACTTGCAAATCTATAGATAGATCGATATTGTACGTCATCGTCCATATAGCGCCATCTACCCCAATTCGAGTGAACTAGGTTAAACTATACTAGATCCATCGCGCTTTCATCATTGCAGAATAAAATAGTACCAGAACGTACCAAAGAGTGCGCCACGCACACTAAGAAATTAGTTCAGACGTTGACCGGTAGAAGGTTTTACAATTACCAAAACAAAACCATTTAATCGATAACTTAATCATGGAAGAAGTTATGCTTGCACTAAAAAACATACAAAAAGAACTCGATGAGCAAAAAACCGAAATTCGCAAAAGTGCTGATAAGGTAACAGAACGGGTTACACAAAATATTAACAAAATATTGGACGAAAAAATTGTCAAACTGCAGAATCAACAGGATAAATTGAAGGAGAAGGTAGATATACAAGAGGAAAGAATTCACTTTCTAGAAAAACAGGCAAGACAAAGAAATGTAGTATTTTTTGGTATGGAAGAGAAAGAATTATCGTATGAAAATCTTCAAAACGATATCGCCAGCTTTATAAAAAAATACTTAAATACTAACATAGAACTCGGAGATATCCAAGAGATCAGACGAGTAGGGAAAAAAGGAGATAGACCTCGTCCAATAATTGTAACTTTTTTAACTCTAGGAATAAAAATTAATATTATGAAACAAAAAGGGTTATTAAAGGACACGCAATATTATATGAAAGAAGACTACCCAATACAAGTTTTAGAAAAACGAAGAGAACTGCAAGAACAGATGAAAATAGAAAAGGAGAAGGGTAACATAGTGAGAATAAAATATGACAAACTGGTTATACTAAAAGCAAACAACAAAAGGTCACTCCCAATATCACCAGAAAACACCACAACCACAGAATCTCAGTCAAAAAGAAATACCAACACACAAGTCCATAAAAATAAAAAGAACCGAACACAGAATGTAAACACGACGGTACAAAGGTCAAACAGCATTTCTGAAGGATTTATAAAGCCGAGCATGTTAAAATACCTAGTAAACAAGAATATCAACAGCACAACTACAGAACAAAAAAATGATACCAAAAACAGCAACATATAGCAATCAACTCCCCCCTCTCACACGAATATTATTAATAAGCAACATAAAATAAGCAACAATAAACGTCTTCCAATCCGGCTGGTCACCGTGGAGGACTATGACCAAAACCCTCCAAGGAAAAATAGAAAAACATCAAAACTTTTAAACAACAACAAACTCTACGTAGTCACATACAATGTAAGAACTTTGTCATCATATAGTCGCTCGTTAGAGCTGACTGAAGCACTAAACAACATAAAATACGACATTATCGGACTGTCGGAAACAAGACGAATCCAGACTAAAAGATGACAGATGGACTATAAGAGTCACATCGTGGAAAGGCCCAGTAGGGAAACGCCAAAAAGGCAGACCGCATACCAGATGGGAAGACGATATAAAAGAAACGGCCGGCCCACAATGGATGAAGAAGGCACAAGACAGAAACGAATCGAAATCCTTGGAGGAGGCCTTCACCTGAAGAGGGGTTCTTGCAATACTCATTAAGTTTAACATTGTATTATTTTATATGTAAGTGAGCAAGAAATATAAGGCTTTTTTATTTTTATTTATTTATAATGAGGCACTTTAACTATTTAGCCATAAACCTAAATGTGTTTGAAGACGTTGCAATAATAATATTTAATCAATCGTCGAGCGCGCCCGCTGTGACTGCGATGAGCGAGACACGTGCGTGCGTAATTATTACAATGTGGACGTATTTTGTGATTTTAAAAACGTTAATAACTTTATTGCGTTGCTTCTTTGGCATTTCTATTATTGTGATTTGTGTTAGTACATATGTTCTGTATCTGCTCCTAGTTTTTCTCTGGTAATTAAAAACTATTTTTTAAATAAATTAATATATTAATATTATTATAATTAAATAACATTCTTCCTCTAACCTCTCACAAAATGTTTAAAAAAGGCAGTAAGATAGTATGAAATCAAGAGTACATGCAAGCATTTGATGAATGTAAAAAATGCTTATAAATGCACTGATCTTACAGGATCCAGATTTTGAAAAACCATTTATACTCACTACAGAGACTTCAGACATATACCAAAGGCGCAGTTTTATCCTAGGGACAACTAGGTTTAAGCGAATAGCATACGCTAAAACCGACGACACAGAAGTCAAATACTCAACCATAGAGAAAGAATGGGCTACTAAATATTTTCGCCCTTATATTTACGGCATATGTTTAACTATTTACACAATTCGAAGCCCATTGACCTGGATCATGTCTATAAAGGATCCAAATTCCAAACTTACTCGCTGGTGCTTAAGAGATTAGCTGAATTTAATTTTGACGTACAGTATAAAAAAAAGGAAAATACAACACTAATGCAGACGCTCTATCTAGGATACGCACGATACATAACAATAAAAACATGACAGCATCAAACACAAACGAAGCACAACCTAGTTGCACAAACACATACTACACAAAATAGATTTAGGGATACTCTTAGATCTACCGATAACACCTAAATTACCTAATTAATAATTAAGAACACAAGAAGCAATACAAATAGACATGTCAACGACACCCCCTATCTCAAACACCCCACAGCCATTAGCAACATTACAACCCGAAGTAGGATCAGTAAGTATTACAGAAAAAAATAACTGAAATAGAATAGAACTGACAAAATAAAGTAATAAACTTAGAACTTATGGAATACTATGATGTTATTAGGTCAGGCTCGTATTTTGTACAAAAACAGATAATTATATATTTCAAACTCCCTGTAATCTCTCCGAACACTTATGATTTCTATAAATTATCCCTCGCCCCAAATAAATTTCACCAAGTCCTTATTCCTCCTTATCCTTATGCATAGCAACTGATAGGAATGAATTTGTGTACATAGAGGCTGAATGCCCGAAGTTTGGAAGTCAGTTTCTTTGTGATGAAAAGTCTCACAAAAAACTAAAAAACCAACGTGACTGCGTCCACGCAATCATCTCAATACACACCATCGCCCCAAATTACAGTCCTTCAACCGTACATCACTCGACTGAAGCCATGGAAAAGTTAGACGACCGCAGTTACATGATAAGCTTTCCACGACCAGAGAAGGTTCACCTAAGTTGCGGTACCCAAACCTATAGCACATTTAATGGAAGTTTTCTGCTGACTGACACTACCCAGTCACTGCTCTAACTGGAGGAAATTGCTAGTCAGTTGAAAGGTATTTATGAGGTGCCATCTGACAGGATGCTCATGACAAAGATATGACACTACCTGACAAATACAGGTATTTTGTGAGTGCATGGGAGTTGCATGTTCCGGAGAGTCAACAGACCCTGAAAGAGTTAATTTTGAGACTACTCGTAAAAGACGAGCGAGGCCAAGCAGGTCAGACAGATGATGTACACCAAATGAGATGGATCTGCAGCATTTGTGGGAAAGAGCAAAGCGGTCAAGGTGTACAGGAGTGAGGAAATGTTATTTGTGTAATCAATTGAGACACTTCAAAAAGGATTGTAAAATTAAAAGTGTTTTCGGTTTTATTAAGTCACATAGCTGTAAAATGTTCTGACATGACATATCATAAAGAAATAACAACCGAATGGAAAAAAATGCCTTTATAGTCCAAGAGCTCGGTATAAAAAAAAAATTTTTGTTTATCATGGATTCAGGAGCCAGTGTACGGATGACCTTCAATAAAAAATTCTTAGTAATAAATTATAGTCATATCTAAAAATGTGGTTGTAGGCAATGGTAAAGAGGTAAATGTGGAAGGAGTCGGGGAAATTCAAATATTAGCTTTTGACGGTCATAAGTATCCCTTCCCTATACCTTCTGTAATGTATAATGTATTATATGTTCCACAGTTAAGTACCAATTTATTCTCACAATCTTGTTCAACAGATCACGGTAAGACAATTTTTGTGATGAGTATTGCTGTCGATTAATTTCTGAGGGTTCATGTGTAGTCGAACCAACAGAATAGACAGTTTATATTTTACGGATTTAAATGTTATAAGTTAAATGATAAAAATCATTCAGGATTATTAACTTTATCAACATGGCATAAGAGACTAGTACATCAAAATTACAGCACTGTCAGCGACGTCCACGTGCGCTGCGTAGTTGCTCCATAGGTATTTTAATTAGATATTAAGATTTTGTGTATACAGTCCTTCACTAACTCAATATACTTTTAAATAGTTTTAAATTCTTAAAAGTAGACATTTAGTTATTTATTATTAATTTTGTTATATGTTAACGAGCGTATCTTGCCAACAAGCTGTGTAGCTTGGCGAGGAATTTGTTTATGTTTATTTTAGGATTTCATATATAATTGGAAAAATAAAACAAAAAAATTATGTAAGTTTTCAGATCAGAAACTTTATGGTCGTCCTTGTAATTTTAAATGTGGACGTCTCACACGCAGTTCAATCGCCATCCTGTAAGTATTTATTTAAACGGAAAATTTAATTTGTTGATTTATATTATCGCTTAATTGGTAATAAAAAAAACTTAAATTTTGAAATAGATGCTCATTTGTTTCTTTGATTTTGTAGGCATGTTGAATATGGTGCAAGTAGCACTTTGTGGAGTAAGCACTTTGAGTACCAAGAATGTGTCATGTCATCTTGACATGTCCTGAGGTAGCGGAATACGGGCGAGGCACCTCGGATCGCCGAGGTTACTTCAGGAAGTCGTAAAACTACATAAAATTGAAAGTGCCGTAAAATACAAAAAGCGCCTTCAAAAGGTTTACCAGGCCAATTATGCGAGGTCACAGAACCAACAACATGTGAAGAAGCTATGGCAAGCAAAGATAAAGGAAAGTGCGTTTAAACTTTAGAGGACTTCACTCTCATGAACAAAACAAAACATGGGAGTAAGTGAAAGTAAGAGGGTCTTAAAAGGCAAGATTATGTGCTGAAGTTTTTTCACACAACAAGGGCCTTGCCTACCAGGAGATATTTCCAATAGAGGTATATAATACCATAAGGTTTATTTTGGCCTATGCTGCTGAATGTAAACTTAAGATATATCAGTTTGATAGATAAAAGTCCAAAGATAAGTAGCATGGTAGTCAATATAGTTAAGAAACAGGGAGAGAATGCTGCTAATTTCAACATTGTTTCTGCATCGCTTAATCTTATCACTTATTTGACAAACTCATTTTTCGAATTAGGATATCTGTGTTTTTGAGAACCGTCTGTGTTTTACTTATTAAGTCAGAAAATCACATCTGCGTCCAAGTCTCATAAATCTATTAAAAGTACGGTGTACCGTCAAAAAAGTGTAGTCTAAATATCTATAACATATGACTAATACGTGCACATGCGTTCGACTTCTCCGTCATTATAATTACATTAATTTCTTTATGTTTATCGAAGCAAACTGTTTCGTAATATAATACTGTGATTGCGAAATAAATGATGTTATTTTTTTTTGTTACTTTGATGTTACTTTGATCAATTTGTTTTGTTAGTTACCTACTATTGTTCATTCTAACCATTTATGTAATAATTACTATTTTATTATTTAAATTAGTTTATAAATACGAATAATCACTTAAGAGCATTGAAATAACTATGTGGAATTCTTAATTGATGAAGTGTTGTCATCTGCATAACCTCAAATTTTTTATTTTGTTTTCATACAAAAGAGTAAAACTCTCGTTATCTTTTTAAAATCAGCAAGAAGTGAATCTTGCTCGAGTGCCTATTCGTATCGTGATCGTGACAGACGTTCCAAACGACGTAAGAACATAAAGAAACATTCTAACTCGCGAAGCCGGTCGAGGAAACACAAAAGACCGAGACGTACTCGCCGGTCTAGGGAAGTGACGAATAGTCTCTTGACGAATACTATTATAATAAGATGGTACTTCTAAATGCATGCGATATATCAACAAGAAAGCTGTAGATTGTATCATACACAGGCTTGAGAATCGCACAATAAGAGCTGGTGCATCCTCGGCTCGTTTTATTCAACCAGAAGAATTATTAAAGCATAAACAGCAGCAGAACAGAGACCAGCTTCTAAACCAAATAGATCTAGTAACAATTCTATAATATGTAATGTTTGTAATAAAAGTGATCATCGAGCAAATCAGTGCAGACAATTTAATAGAAGCACTAATAACCCATCTGTGTGCATTAACTGTCAAGAACCTGGTCATTGGGTTGTACAATGCACAAAACCGATTAATAAATATGAAAAATGTCAAAAGGTCGGGCATAAAACTGAATATTACTATTCAAATAAAAATGCAACACAAAATAACAATCAAGACAAACAGGTTATGATGGTCACTATTATTGGATCACAAGAATGATTTATCAATAATAATTGTCAGCCAGTTCAATGTTTTGTAAATTTTGAGCGTGAATGCAGCGTGCATCAGTTAGTGATGCGTTGATAAATTATTACAATTTAACTATTGATAGCGGCCTTTTACCTGTTATTAAAGGGATAGGTGAAACTGAAATTAAACATAGATGGAGTTGAGGCCCTTATCTCGACATATGTTGTTGCGTTTAGTCAGTTAAATGTGCCTATATTAGTTGGTCAGAATTTCACTGAGTTACCACACATTTTGGTAATAAAAACAAACAGTTGCCTACAGATTTTAAGCCGTCATTCCTGTGGGGATTTCTTGCTTGGAATTGACCTTGAAGTTAATAATAGCATTATGATGTGAAGCTCAAAGCGTCGCCTATAAATTTAAACCTGCTACTGGCATATGCACCCACCAGTGAAGCTCTACGTCCGTCCTGGAGAGTTTTTACCAACATCTGCAGTCAATAATTGGTAAAATCCCCAACAAAAGAGCTACTTATAATCATGGGTGATTTTAATTTGAAAATTGGTGCAAACTCTGCCAAGTACAGCAGGTGTGTGGGGAACTTCGGACTTGGGGCACGCAATGATAGAGGTGAAAGACTGATGCAGTTCGTAGACGAGAACAACATGGTGGTGGTGAATAGTCTATTTCAGCACCATCCCCGTAGACGGACGTCACTTGGAGGTAGAAACAAAAATCAAATCGACTACATTCTAATTGGGCCATGCTGGCGCACCTCTATTCTCAATGCCCACACGCTTTTAGGGGTCGATTGTGGTTCTCGTTGAACGATGAACTCGTTATCGTAAAGAAGAGGTTGAAGCTCAAAGCTGCCCGATTCTTTAAGAATATAAAACGAATTGAAGTAACAGATAACGAGAGGTTCAATAAAACCTTTGAACGGAGCTGGAAGAATTGGACCGATATAGACCACAATGAAGATACACCAGACACGTTATGGAATAAGGCCAAACAACTTATTCAAAGTGCGGTGGCAAAGTCTAATTCCAGGATCCAGAACGCGCAAACGTCAAGATTGGATGACGGACAGTACTCTTGGTCTAATAGAAGAGAGGCGCCTAGGCGAATAGAGAACGACAAGAATAAGTGGTAACAGAACTTGAACAAATCTCTGAAACGTAGAAGAGCTACTGTCAGTCATTATTCCTGGACCCGCAGTCGCAAGAATTCGCAAGTACAGTTGCCATAAAACACGTGAAAATTAAAAACAACTGGTCCGGATGCAATTCCTATAGAGACAATTAAAGCCATAGAAGAACGTGGCGACCATATGATTCATCTTATCTGCATCAAGGTGTGGCAGACAGGAGTTTGGCCCTCTAAATGGACGCATACCGTATTAACACCCCTGCACAAGAAGGGTTCAACAAAGTGTAACGACTACAGTTTTATTGCTCTGATATCTCACGCTAGCATAGTGTTCACTGGTGGGTGCATAGGCCAGTATCAGGTTTAAATTTACAGGCGACGCTTTGAGCTTAATCGTCAATGCGGTCGCTTATTGCCTCATACCCTATAACACTGTTACTCTGATCCTTAGAAACAAGGATCGCCACTCCGTTTCGGCTATTGTAAAAGTAGACATCATGGGAGTGAACAAAATAGTGCGGACCTGTTTGCTACACATGGTATTATACATCAAACCACAGCGACTTATACCTCGGAACAACGGCAAAGCAGAGCGAGTGAATCGAACCTTGGTTGCAGTCTGAAAGACATTCTTCACTCAAGATTCTTGTTCTATAAACGAAAACAAGATACACAAGAGCTATGTTATCAATTCCTAACAGACGTATTAAAACCATCTTAGGGCTGTAAGTTTAAAAGTAGTGACAAAGAAGCTATTAGAGACGGGTTGGTTTTTGGAACAAAGGATCTAAAAACACAGGAAAATAATCTTAGAAGGCATAATGCTACTATAGCAGGTTATTACACGGTTCCGGCTGGCGGAGATTGAAAAAATGCAGACAGATGAAATTAAAAAACAAGTAGAGGTAGCATAAATTAGTAAAGAGTGTGCTCGAACCCTCTAGGCTATGGTTGCAAGTGCAAATAGTGTGTAGGAAAATATGAAGGGAAGCTCTCAGCTTGTCCGGCGAGTGGCAAATTATGTACCAAGTGTAATAAATATAATCATTTGGCATCTTGTGTCTCAGTAAATTTGCCAAAGTGATTTCAAGTTATCAACCAGTATTTTTTTATGTTTGTTACCGCATAACTTTCGTCTGGGAACCGATTTTCATGATTCTTTATTTGTAAGCTGGTGCTTCCCGTTTGGTCCCATTTTAATCTGGTCTAGTTCTGACAATGTCATCCATGAGAAAACCACATAAGTATTCAATTTGCATTAAGTGTGTGCACGACAAGTTGATAAATAACTCAATATCACGCCTACCGATTTCGATGATTCTTTTTTATTTGATAGCTGGTGCTTCCCGTATTCTCATTTCAATTTTGGTCCAGTTCTTAGTCATTGTTTTTTTTTTTGCGAAAATTTTGTATTATTTTTATGGACGTGATGATATTAGTCGCCAAAATTCTGGCATTAAAGACAACAACAGACCGTCCTGAAGATGTAAAAAAAGTTAAAATGCAAAACAGGATTTCGTCAGCAATTTCTCGAAATATATGCTTTATTTTACGATGAATTCGGAAAGATAATAGGCAAAAGTAAATTTATTGAACTTCGATAAAAACATGTTCTCCTGAGCTGCCTGAAAATGTTTGCCTTTGCAAGTATAAGGAAAATTACATATTAGCTGTATACGCGCTGTCCAAAGAATGCAGTAACATTCCTGGTTACGACAAAAACTGCTCTTTGTGAAGCACCAACAACATCCTATTGGTATGGTTAATGCACAAAATATAAAACTCAGATGCAATCTGAATTAGAAAAAGCTACTTGTTTAATTAAAGATGAAGAAAATGGACGGCTAATTCTCTTCCAATTATGAGAAAACGACGTAATTTGAAAAACACATGGAATTGTTTGCCACTTTTCATGGGAAAGGGCCAGTTGACAGAATCGGAGGTGCCCTTAAACGTCGGGTACGAAATGTAGTGATGAGGAGAGAGAAAATTGTGTCAAATGCACGTGATTTTTCTGAAGCTGTAAACAAAAACTCCACGGTACAAATAATTTTGATGAATAATGAGGACTTTAGTAAATACCATGATGACCTAGTATTAAGTACGATTTTTGAGAAAGCTATGGCTATTAAAAACATTTAAAAATTCACAAATTTTAGTTTTTAAATAGATTTAATTGCTGGCTTGGCGCCGACTTCAAACAGGTTTTAGGTACCTAGCACACATAATAATATTACTATTTAAATGAAGAAAGAATTAGGTATAAACAAGAATTGGCATAGCAATTTATGAAGAGCCAGTTTATTTTAAGCTTTTTAGTATTTTTTGCCAGGGAGTTTTCGTTGGATGCTTTTTGGAAGTCGGTTTTTTTTTATAAAAAGTTTTTGTACTCTCAGTTTGTCACAAAAATCAAACGTCAGATATATCGTTACGTCACTATTTTACAGAGTGATGTAGATGAAGAGGGCGAAGTCAAACTTACAGTAACAAATCACGATGCCTCTTTATTTGAAGCTGGTGAGGAAGATATATCTTATGTGTCTTTAGATGACATACTGGATTTGATTGCTGGTTTACCTGATCCTAGTCTGATTTTTTAAGGGCAATGTCTTATATAAGTTTCCAAAAAGTCTAGACATCATTGAAAAAGCTTAAAAGAATTTATACTTTGTTAAAGAAATTGCATATTTTTTTAAATAATTATTATATTTCTTTTTCTAAAAGTTTTATTTTGGATTATTTTAGTTTCCATGTTCGTTTCTAATATACTACTAGTGAATTCGTTTAGGTGGTACTTATGTGCAAAAATAGCATTTTAACGAGTTCATTAATAACACTTTTGTACCTTTCAAATTATTTTCTTGTACAAATACTGACTTGTACACTACACAAAGTGAGTGTAATGTCGGTCACGTTTTGGGCTGTAGTGTCAGTCACAATTTAATTTACTAATTAATATATTTTTTAAATAACGTAAAGCTTTTATTATAACATTTTATAATAGTTTATTTCGTGCACTTTCGATAAAAACACAAATTAAAGTTATTACCACAGTACAGAGGAAGATTATTGAAGTTTGAAAACACTTTCGAAAACGACTTCCATTTGCATGGAGTGTCAGTCACGATTATATTTAACTAAATAAAGGATATTTTCAAAATAAAAGATTTTTATAGTTTAGTTTTTCTCGTGACCCTATGGTGTGGAGAATGGACATCGATCGTTAGCAAGCCGACGTGAAGATTTTCTAAGTCGAACAAATCATACGTCGTTTGTGCACAACATTTTCGTAATGAATAAATGTATGTTACTGCAGAAGGCATAGAACTTCTTATTTTTTTTGTTTTTATGGATAGGCAGATGAATCGTATAGGCTCAATTTGGGACACATCACAAAAAGTTTGAAAAAAAAGCGGCCAAGTGCGAGTCGGACTCGCCCATGAAGCGTTCCATAGCAACAAGTAACATAATATAAAAGTTTTTGTAGTTCTTTGTAACTTATATAGATGTAATAATAGTGTATTTCTTTGCGGTTTACGATTTATGACGTATTAAAGTAAAACTACTAACTAGATTTTGTTCAAACCAATTTTCGGTGGAACTTCGCATGGTAATGTACATCATATATTTTTTTTAGTTTCATAATTCTTTTATTTTACAAGTAACGGGGGGGAGGGGGAAACAGTTTACCCATTTGGAAGTGTCTCTCGCGCAAACTATTCAGTTTAGAAATAAAAATGTTATAAGAAACCTTAATATCATTTTTGAACACCTATCCATAGATACCTCACACGTATCGGTTTGATGAAAAATAAATTTAGAGTTTCAGTTCTAAGTACGGGGCTCCCGAAATTTTTTTCTTCCATTTTTATGTGAAAAACTTAATGCGGTTCACAGAATACATCTACTTACCAAGTTCCAACACTATAGTTCTTACAGTTTCGGAAAAAAGTGTCTGTGACATACGAACGGACGGACAGACAGACAGACGGACGGACAGACAAACAGACATGACGGATCTATAAGGGTTCCGCTTTTTGCCATTTGGCTACGGAACCCTAAAAATGTGAATTCAAAAGATTACTCAGCACGGAAAAGTCATAGACAATTTAGGGAAAAAAATCTAGACTTGTTAAGAAAAACATTTCGATAACATTTTTCTGCAAAAAAAAATCATTTAGATTCAAATACATGTCAAGATCTATCAATTCATCTACAACCAACTGATTTGTTTAGTTTTAATTTTTTAAACAGTGGAACAAAAAGGAAAAGATGTTCAAAATATCCTCCAGAGGTCAGAAAATTTGCGTTGATATTACACGTCTACTCACCAGCAGCTTATAAATATATTCGAAACATTTACAATACTTAGTTACTTCATACGAATACGTTACATGACTGGTACAAAATTGTTGAAGCAAGACCAGGTTTTACACAAGAAGCATTTGATAGGTTTTCAGAAAAAGTTAAAACAGTGACGAATTCATGTTATAGTTGGGTCATTACAAACGTGTGAACTGAGTCATAAATCATTCTTCTTCTAACTCGGTTCACTCTTGGCAGAGCGGTCGTGATCACGTAGAGTGCACACTGGTTGTAGAGGCGGACAGAGCCCCTCTCACAATTTCCCGCCATCTCACCCTGTCAGCAGACTGCCGGCTGCAGTCGGACACGCAGCTTCCGATTGTGGACTTCACCTGGTCGGTCCAGCGCGCTGGTGCCCTGCCGCGGAGTCTGATCCCCTCCACCTTTCCCTGCACCACCAGTCGCTCTATTGAGTCGCCACTCCGTCTAGAGACATGGCCAAAGTACTGCAGTATGCGCGACCGTACTATGGTTGACAGACGCTGTGTAATGCCGAGTTCCTCTAGCACAGACACGTTAGTACGGAACTCCGTCCACGATATCCCGAGCATTTTTCTCCAGCACCACATTTCCAGAGCATCTATCTTCCTTCTTTCCAACTCGCGTACTGTCCATGTCTCGGCGCCGTATAAGAAAATGGGAAATATAAGCGACTGTACTAGCCTGATTTTGGTGGCTTTGGTAATGTTATGATTTCCCCAAACTTTTCTCAATTTCTCCATTGCAGCCTTGGTCATGGCCATGCGTCGTTTTACTTCATCTACGCAGCCACCATTGTTTGATATTAAAGCCCCAAGGTATACGTAGGTCTGCACAACGTTGCAATTCGCAATCTGTGTCACTTCGGGCGAGTTATTGTTGATGCGGTCCACGATCATCATTTTGGTCTTAGATCGGTTTATCTTTAATCCAAACGTAAGGCTTACTCGCTCCATTTTGAGAAGTAATTCCTCCATTATGCCAGCACTACTCGCAAACAAGGTGGTGTCGTCTGCGTACCGCAAGTTGGTAACTTTATATCCACCAATCGCAATACCATCAGTCCAGTCCTCGAGAGTGACTCGCATCACAAGCTCGGTATAAATGTTAAATAGCAAGGGCGAAACCATGCAACCCTGTCGAACGCCTCTACTTGGATGGAAACTATCTGAAAGGAGTTCATCAGTACGCACTGAGGCTGTTCCTCCCTCGTACAGTTCTCTGAGGAGGTGCACGAGGTGCTGTGGTGTGCCCATGTCTATTAGTGTTTTCCACAATGCTGGCCATCTCACCGAGTCGAACGCTTTAGAGAAATCCACGAAGCATATATATGTGGGCTTGTTGAACTCTCGAGCCTTCTCGATGATCTGACGAACAATGAGAATCTGTTCTCGGGTTCCTTTTCCCTTAACGAATCCGGCCTGTTCTGGCGCAACCTCTCCGGACAGATATGCTTTCAGCCGCTCATTTATAATGTGTAGCATTATTTTGCTGGCATGTGTGATAAGAGCAATAAATCATTACTTCATAGGAATGTGATGCCGCGTCCCTTGTTATCGATAAAGGGATACCGCTAGGACGCGGGTAGCTAGGAAGACGCGGTCGTTAATGACTAATGTAGATAAAATAGTAGTAAATATTGTTTGTAAAAATGGTGTTAGTTATTAGACTATCACAAGCGACCCATGGACGCATTATTCTCCAACTTAACTCTGTTAAAATTAAAGGGCGATATTGACGCCCAAACTCGTATGGTTATTCATAATGTGTTGACAGTGTTTTACGAATTGAGTTTATTGTGTGTTTTTTCGAATTGGATTACGAAGTGATCCGGAAAAAATATCTTCATTAAATTGAAATAAACCACGAGATATTACGACGCTTCTTTGTGGAGTACGACAACTGTTGACAAAGTCAAGAAAGAAAATTAAACAATATAACAAATTGAAATTGTCTGCGTTAAACTTAAGTTTTTAAGAAAACTTGATACATTAAAGAAGACAACGATACCCATCCGCGGTTTTATCTGGACGAGACCTGGGTCAATCAAGACCATTGCAGAAAGCGAATGTGGCTTAGAGAAAATTATCAAGGTGGCTTCAAAAATCAGCCAGTGGGGAAAGGGCATAGTTTGATTCTGTCATGCCGGCTCAGCTAAGACAGGCTTCGTACCAACGACGATTACCACACTAAAATGGATGCAGAAATATGATATGAATAAATAGCGCAGTGTGAGGACTTTTTACAAGTTTTGAATGAATCATTCATTATTGTTATAGATAATGCCAGTCACCATTCCAAGCAATTAGAACCCATACCGAAATGGTCTTAAAAAAATTACATCCAGGGATGGCTCAAAAAGAAAAGCATTCTATTTTCAAATACCGACATAAAAGAAGAATTAATAATGAAAGTAAAACAAAGCAACCGAAAAAAAAATTATGCAATTGAGTGGCCTTTGAGTACGGTCACGAAGTCATTCGACTGCCACCGTATCACTGCCAGTATAATCTCATTGAATTGGTATGGACAAAAGTGAAGGGCAAAGTGGCATCAAAAAACAATACCTACAGAATAGCAGACGTCGAGTCGAGATCCTTCTACATGAAGCTATCGGGAATGTATCTAAAAATGACTGAATCAAATCTGTGAGGAATGCAGAAGAACTACAGGATCCGGATTTAACCAAGGCAATTTTAAGAGATCAGAGAATACAGCCTTTGATAATAAATTTACACAAAGATGACAGTGACTGCTCGGAAGATGACATATACATAGATTAATATTCTAAGCTGATCAATAATTGTTTTAAAAATGTTATATAATAAAATAATATCTGTAAATAATCTTGTGTTATATAACTATACTACTTTAAGTTTTATAACTTTTATTTATTATATGTTTTAGAAGCAGATATAAAAATCATGCTAAACAATATTTTGCATTATTTCCTAAACCTTTCCCTCATGACCTGCTATTGACTATCGACAAATCCATTTTTTATTGTTACACCCAACACTAGGAATTCGAGCGAGAGTTTCGATATGCCTATAGGCGTGAGCGAGAGGTCTGATAAAAATTATTTATGACTCAGTTTGCACGTTTGTAATGGCCCAACTATAATAGTATTTATTCTTTTTTCAGTCACCACTTCATTTGATGACTATACCAAGAAATAAAACTATCGAAGTTTCAAAATTGTTTTATAAAACATAATAAATACAGGCTATAACGTAATGGATAACAAATAGGTGGGTTCGTGATAAACTTGAAATTACACAGGACGGCAAATATTTAGACATCTGGTACTGTCTTCACAATGTGTACTGAAGATAAACTGTTAGTACTTAGTGTGTACAGTTATGTGTGGAGGCCCCACACATAACTGCGATGGCATGCGATGCGGCGTGAAGTTCTTGCGATGCATTCGTGCGAACTCACAGATATTTGCGATGCGTTGCGAATTCGCAGCTATGTGTGGGAGCCCTTAATGCTACAGTAGCAAGATGTATATAAGAAAACAATTTTATAAGAAAAGACTTGGTAGGAAAATTGTGAAGACAAACAGATTTATCATATGCTTACACATAAAACGGTTAGAAATAATATAACATTCGTTACTATTATTGTATTTATTATGGCGTTTTTACTGTTATTACAACTATAAGAAATTTAATACTTACAAATGTAGGTATCGTGGAGTTTACCAAATAGTACTGAAATAAAGATAAATATTCAGACAGCATAGCATTTATCCCACAGTCCAGGTGTTGTAATTAATCCAGTAAAAACGCATTTACAATTGTTCCTAACTGTGCTTATCTATAATAAATATAAGTATTATTATGAAGATGTTTGTGAACACATTAATGTCATGTACTGCGAAGCTAAAATTAATTGCACCGAACACTTAGAATTATATGACAATGCGTTGTTAAAAATGACTAGTATTTAGCGTAAGGCCTCCTACACTCCATGCCGGCGACATGGCTTAAGTATAAAACTGCGTGGGAATGTCGCCGATATTTTTTGGCGTTGGCAAAGACCGCAGAGCATTATTTCAGTTACGAATAACCCGGTAGCCGTGCTAGCGACTTGTTTAAACGACAAGGCTGGCGGCACAGTAACCCGCCGTTGTGTAGGAGGCCTAATAGAATTGCATTATTTTGTGGTTATTCGAATTATGTATTTCAAAATGACATATGGGACATCAACTTTCCAAGACCCAGGTCCAACTTATTAGTACACTGGTAGTCACTCACATAAGTTACTAGAACCGAGAACGTATTAACAGTAGCTTTTCGAAAATAATTTAAAATCTTTCTTTATGTTATAACGAAATTTTAAAACTACATATAAAAACCGAGTACAATTCAAATAACCACGATCCTTAATCAATTAAATTTTATAAAAAATAAATCAAGCGTAGAGATTCGTTAACTAGTAAAGAGGTACACTGAATAACAATAGTTGTATAAAAAAAAACAAATTATTGCGACATGAGGTTCAATAGACAAAACATTCCGTTCGCATTTAGGGTAAAACCATTAGAGTTGAAAATACATCCAAATCTAAAAATGAGCCAATAACTATTAAGATAATTACATTACATTTTATATTATTTGCATTGCTTCAGAGAGAAACAAACCAATTTATATGCCCATGTTTTTGTACACTTTTACTTTTAATTAGGTAATAATTTTGGTTACTTACGTTTTTATCTGTTTTGCTAATGGTTTATTTTTCATTTTTAGAACACACTACAAAAAATATTGGTTTCGCGGTGAGATGACAGTGGCTTAGGTTTCATAAGACGCATATACATTAATATTATTAGTTCCTTTTAGGTAATCAAACAACAATTCTTACATATTTAAGTGTGAACGTCTTCAAACAAATTAGTTTAAAAGTACATAGAAAATTGTATATAGATAGTAGTAAGTCCTTCTGATAGTACCTCTATTCTTTGCAATGTCTTGAGTAGTGACCGTAAAAGAAAGCATTGTCCGTAAATATATCAGATTAAAGAGTAATTACATGGAATTATTACATCCAATATGCTGTTAGACCTGGTAGTAAACCAGGTCTAAAATATTTTACATAAAATAAGTAGAGAATAAAGTGATGTCACAGTTTTAGGGAATGTAATTCGAATGATAAAATTAATATCATTAATCGTTCGTCATCAAAATCAGAAATCTGATTTGTGTCTGTTTAAAATTAGTATAGAACGAAGATTATAGAACGAATATTTTAATTAACGGTTTTGTATACAATGTACAGTCAGCCCTAAGAGTAGACAGTACTGACCATTTCCATGTTTCAAAAACTAATGAACAAACAAACAACTTCCTATGGGCATTATATTATGCATTTTCCTTTCAACAGTTTAAAATAAAATATATAGAAATAATTTAAACTCCGGTGGACAGAAATGATTTAATATGATAATTTAATAATACTGGTGAAATTCATATTTCTAATTAAGAGTCTGTGGCGACCTTCATACACCAGATTTTCAGATTACATTTCAGTACCATCTAGCGAAAACACAAAGAACTACTCAGTAATTACTGACCCTGAATCGCGATATAAAAACATCAACCGCTAGGCAATTCGCACACCACGAGATGTAAATTATGGGAATTATGGAAAACTGGAAAATTATATTATTAAGTATAGGAATCAACTATCAATTTCTATTTAAACTTTTGACCGTTGGTGAATTTAATCATTTCTGTACAACACGGATTATTTATAACTAAAAAAAAAACTAGAAAATTAAAAATTTTTATAAAAAATAATACGCTTTCCGAATACGAATGGCAAGGATTTAAAAAAAAAATATTCGTAATTTCACAGTCTTATTTGAATTGGTCTTGTGTACAATTGGCAAAGTGTTCAAGTTCGGCAATATATAAACACAATACATAACACTTAACAAGAAAATATACGAACACTTATGACTAAACATTTTAGATCGAATTGTCATTTATCAGCCAACAAATATTTTAGTACTTTTTGGTATTAATTAATTTTACTAAATACTGTCTTTAATTTTAAAGCAAAAATGTCTTTATAACAACAATAGTAAATATAAGAACATTGTGTTTGTAAGTATGTCTTTGTCATTTTAGCTCTTTAAATAGCTGAACCAATTGCGGATTATGGTGACGTACCTATACCAGAACATATTTGGTATATATTTTAGAGCAGCCTTATAAAAGTATTTAAAGTTATATAGACTGCATTTATCACGTTGCTTTTCTAATACTCTCTGCCGTCTTGGATTGGTCTTAAAGACTATAGAGTACATAGAAAATCTCGAACTTAGTTATTGGCTAGAAACTTCTTTGATTGTTTACGAAATATCTCATTAATTATATTCACACAGATTTCAAAAAGCGCGTGCATGAAATTATGAAAGAAAATCCTCGACTCTGATACCTCGCATAAAGCAAATTATTCGTATCTTAAAATCGATAATACCGTGCAACTCTCAATAAAATAAATTATATTATTACCCTTATCTCAACATCAACATCTGCCCTTAAATAACTAAATATCCAATTTTATTACACACACATACAGCTCATCTTAACAACAAGCCTACTTTACATACCAAGCTTTGCTTCAGCGTTTCATGAATATGAACCTTATAACTAATACGAATAGATTCAATTTGCATTGTGGGCCGACCTACAGTTTCACGACTCTTAAATCATACCTGAGAACGTTTTACAACTAAGAGTCAGCGCTGACGGACGGTGTGGCGGCGAAGAGACTAATCCAGTAATTTAAATTGAACCTAAAACTCTTCAGAATACAACTGTATTTGATGCAACAATAAAATAACGGCAAACGACACTAACGACGTTTGGTTTTATTTCATTCTAAAAGATCAAGAGACAACACAAAGTGATTTAACTTCATTTTAAGTAGATTAGAAGAAAGAAACATACCAAAAGAGTTATGAACAACATTGTAGAAAACCCTTGGTTTTCTTTGGATCTTTCGGAAATGAAAACAATGATGGAAATTAACCTAGAAGATCAAGAGACACCATAAACTTATGAAATTACAGATCACAGAATAAAACAATATAACAATAAAGAAAAATCAAGCGATTACCATAAAATTATGGAGTTTTCAATAGTTCACAATTTGAACTAAACTGAACTTGAACCTCTCCATCAAACAAGAATATTATCAAAGAAGATTATAAGATGTTTATATGTACCTAGCTATCTTCTTCAACTATTAATACTTGACTTCAACTAATAATTTTAACTTATCTATCCAGAAGATAATGTACAGAGTAGACTTATTGTATAATGTGTGACTACTTTTATATATATATATATTAATAAAAATGAATCCCTAAATGACTTGCTATCGGCAAAACTCGAGAACCGCTCGAACAGTTAAAAAAACGCGGCTAACACCACGGGGTCCAGCTAGTACTAAATAAACTACACTGAAATCGTATTTTCGTTTAATTTACATGTATTTATAAACCTGTTTGACTTGAAGCAACATCCTAAACCCTAATTGTGTCATAAACTAATTATTTTTGATAAAGATTCATTTTCAATCCATCTGGACATCATGTAGTTTCTATGTTAATGCGTCGGATAATGACTTATAGTCAGTTAGAGAGTATTAGCTGTCAAAATGACTAGTCTGCCTAATGGAAAGCTTGAGTAGAATCAAAGAGTGGTTGTAATTATCCTCAATGTGAACGCGGCCAGTGCAGCATGGTGACCCCGCACTATGGCGTCCTAGTGAGATGCTTTTTTACGCCCTGCCTAAAGGATACGGGATCATAATGGGAGGGAAATACTTCTTGTAGTGGTAGTGAGTTCCGGGTATTGACTGCTCAGCACAAAAGAAGAACAGAACGTTGCGTATGTCTACCACTCTAAAAGAATATCTATATATATGATATAATATATAAAGCCGAAGAGTTTGTTTGTTAGTTTGTTTGTTTGTTTGAACACGCTAATCTCAGGAACCGCTGGTCCGATTTGAAAAAATCTTTCGGTGTTGGATAGTCCATTTATCGAGGAAGACTATAGGGTATATATCATCACGCTACTACTAATAGGAGCGGAGCAACAATGAATAATGTTTCAAAAACGGGGGAAATTTTCACGCTACGGGCAATATAACCCGCAAACGAGGTTGCGTGGGTCAGCTAGTATATGATATGGAGGTTGAATTTAAATTGTAACTTAAGTAAGTCTCTTTGCCGCCACTCCGTCCGTCGGCACTGACCTTAAGAGATAGTGTACATAAACGTGCAGTAAACTATAACACACATTTCTAAAAAACACTACATACTGTTGAAGAAATCATTTGATGTTTTAAATTTTGACATCACAAACAATTATTTATTACAAGTTCCTAAAGAATCTACGTTTTACCACTGAAAAAAAAAACAATATTGAACTACCTTATAGAAGTCAATGTGGCTGGATTCGAATCAATATCTTATTTTTTAGTATGTATAAGCCTGCCAAAGTGACTTTACTCTGCCTGATGGAAAGCATGAACAGAATCCAAAAGTAATGGTGAACCACACTCATTGCGAATGCAGACAATGCGACATGGTAACCAACACTATGGCAGCCTATTGAGAAGCTTCTGCATCATTGTGAGATTCTAACATGAATCGAATCAAGACTACACGATCGCTGTTCTATTTTACCAATAAAAAAAAATTCGTACACTACCTCTTACAAACTTAACACTTAACTAAATCCAATAAATAGCCAGCAGGTACCAACCCTCTGCTGAATATTTGAATAAAGATATATATTTACATCAATGGACGATGACGTCACCGAGCATCGTGTTGTCCGTCGGCTCTGCTTGCTCTTCTATGACCGACTCGGTCCGCTCTATACCTAGAGCAGCCGAGTCGCTTGACTTCTCACTGCAATAGGGTACATTCCTATGTTTAAAATAAAATATTTCACCCGTCACCACCCTTATACATCCCGTGGGTGGGAGGAGCAAACCACAAACCGAAAACGGGATTTGACAATGGCTATTAGTATTTCGTACAATAATTACAAATTTTAACAAAAAAAGAACCGACTTCAAGAATTGGCCCAAATTTAAATGGGATATACGAGATATATTCCTAGTTGGATTGGGAATTTCCTCGTTATTTGAAGTCGGTTTAGAGATACTTACGCTCGGTCGGTTTCCCGCGCTCTGTGTGGAGGGTCGGGCTCGTGCTCGGCCACGGCCAGCGGCAGCGACTGCGGCCGCCGCAGCCACGAGCCGCGCTCCTCCTGACACAACACCCACCGGTGAACAACATTTTACTTTACACTTACACTCACCAT
The DNA here is from genome assembly GCA_905220595.1 of Spilosoma lubricipeda. Lineage (NCBI taxonomy): Eukaryota > Metazoa > Arthropoda > Insecta > Lepidoptera > Erebidae > Spilosoma > Spilosoma lubricipeda. The sequence continues at coordinate 4,000,491 of HG992294.1, forward strand.
CATCAGCTTCTTAGCCTTTGTTACAACATTACATATACTACATTCGCTTACATACGATCACTCGCACGAGTGGCAACCCGCCACAAAATCAAAGGGCCCGTCTGCGACGTGCATCCACAATAAAGTATGATTTGTCAGTTTATGCCGTTGTATGAATTAATATATTCGTATTTAACAACAATAACCACAATTACGTGAGGGTGCACCGACACTATCTAAACGAATGGACTATAGGCTATTGAAAATCGCTCTGCTAAAATAAAAGAGTAGGCGATAATTTTAGAGACATTTTAGTATAGTGACGCAAAAACAGAAATAGCTTCAGCATTAACCAGTACCCTTTTTTATATATAATATATATACAGGATGTCCCAGAACTCAACGTCAAGCCGAAACAGGGTGACAGGATTGATAGGAACCATCATGAGAAAAAAAAATCTATCCCATGCAGTTCGAAAAAATATGGGCATTTAAAAAAAACTTTTAAGTTTGGTCAATCTGTAACCATTTTTCGGTTATTGTGGTTAATTTTTATTATTTTTGTTCATTTAAACTTTGGAACCGTAACCGTCACCGTCACCGTGCTCATTGCGAATACAGACACAAAAACCTTCTGCCTCGCACGTCAAAACTGTGTAATGAACTGTCGCGGGTGGTATTCCCGGACCAATACAATCTTCAAAACACAAGCTTACCATCAGGTGATATGTCTGCTCGTTTGTCCAGTCTCCGATAAAAAAAAAACAACGCAACAATGCAGTATGGTGACCCACACTATGGCTACTGATACGCTTCTGCATCATTGGGCCTCCGGTCTCGCACTCACCAACTAAACACGACGGCACGAATGATACCACCACTTCCCTGATACCACCCCTTTCTGATCTCTACTACCATGAGATTCGTTAAGTGCATTTACCTGTGGTGTTAGGATGGCTGTGATGTCTGTCTGTGTGGAAACACCCTCCGCTTGGCCCTTATTCGATACGGCTTTTAATACTTCCTGCATACAACTCTGAAGCTCCACGACCTGGGACAACAAATTTGACTTAAATCAGTATCAACAGTTTCTACAGTCCAATCTATACTAATATATAAAGCTGAAGAGTTTGTTCGTTAGTTTGAACACGCTAATCTCAGGAACTACTGGTCCGATTTGAAAAATTCTTTCAGTGTTAGATAGCCCATTTATCGAGGAAGGCTATAGGCTATATATCATCACGCTGAGACCAATAGGAGGAGCACCAATGAAAAATGTTTCAGAAACAGGGGAAAATTATCACGCGACGGGCAATAGGAGACGCAAACGAGGTTGCGTGGGTCTGCTAGTGCAAATGTAAGCTTCCATACGATGTATAATAAACGTTACGGACCTGTGCCTGTAAACTGAAACACGTCTCAGTCAGCTGCCGCAACACGTCGGAGTTGTCCTCTGGATCCAACATCCTCGGTTTTTGGTTATCTAAAAATCCATAATTTTATTTTATTTAGACACTCAATCTGCGATAACAATGACAAATTATCAAATAGTCAAGAATTTCTTGTAAGGTGACAATAACGGTTTTTAGTACGACCTGGGTACGGACTGAGGTAGAGACATATGGAACAAGAGAAATGGTTCACTTACCGGTAGCCTGCAATGTGGAGACTTTCTTCCAAAGCGCATTGATGGCCTGCATCTGTAGTTGCTGAATTTTTCTCTCACTTTCCAAGGCTGCCTTCGTAGCTTCCATGTCACAAGTTAATCGCCTACAGAACATAAACAAAGCGATAATGAATTAATTTATTTCATGAATTTAGATTAAGGATAATTTAGTCTATGTTTTTTTTTAATCACGTGTTGCCAACAAAGTAGTAGCTATGACCGATTTCTACTTAAAAACTAAGTCCCCTAAGGTTTAAGAAAGTACCTTACGATTATTGTCACATATTTCAATAAATTTAAGTATATTTTTCTCACATATCACAAGTTGATTGATAACCCCAATAAAACCCTTAAAATAAATTATATAAATATCTTGTGTGACGGTTTGTCTAGTTGCATTTCTTCCAAAATTCATATTTTAAGTATAGTTAGTATTAGGGTACGAAGTAAGTATTTCACCCTCCTTCGCCCATTTTTATAACTAAATAATAAACTAATTGTGGTAAAACAACGTTTCGTGACAAAATAATGATAAAAACTAGCTGACCCGGCAGCTAGTTTTATCATTATTTTGCTATTCTTAAGAAAAAAAAATATAAACCCGGCAAATTATCAAAAGTGATCCCCCTTTAGTCTCAAAACAAGTATTTAATAAAGCGACTTCAAAAAAGGGAGGAGGTTCTCAATTCGACCATAAATATTTTTTTTTTTATGTGTGTTCGCGGATAACTCCGTCGTTTATGAACCGATTTTGATGTTTTTTATTTAATGGAAAGGAGATATCCCAACTGTGGTACCATGATAAGGATACTAAGATATGAAGATGACATCCAAGAGAAATCGAGACGAACCTTGAAGTCGGTTTTCTTTTTGTTTAAATTTTATTATGATTACATTTGTCGTTGAACTGAGTCGGTTCAACGACGGAGTTGATTTAAATATTAGTTAAAGTATCCCCATACTTACTGTATATGTTGTCTCGCTCTAGCAGCCTGTATGGCGTGCAGAATCCTCAAGGTGTCCTTATTCAAGTTCCTACTTCTGTAGCCCCTCCACATCTTCTGAATGGTAACTGCAGCCATGGACTCCACACTCATTTTCTTCTGTCGCCGCTGGTTTGAGGCCAATTTCATTATGTCACCCATTTGGTCAGTGTTATCGTTTGTCATGCCTAAAAGGGTTTTAAAACGTTCTCAATTAAAATTAAATATTACGTTAAATAAAGTAATTTAAGCTTAAATAATAATAATTATTATTATTACAGGTCAGACCAACTAGAAGTGAAAACTTGTAATTGGCATTCAGATGACTAATCTGCTTTAATTAACTAAAGTTTCTAGCTGTTGGTTTTTCATGCATAAATAAATAAATAAATTTAAATTAAATTATAAGTTTGTGTATCGATATGAGCTGCACTACTTATGTGACAGTTTCAATTTAGATATATGGTGGAGAAATGCAGAAAGCAAATAAAATGAAAAAGAAAACATAATATGGTCAAATTTTACTACCACCACTAGCGGTAAAAATGGCTAATTTTATTTTAGAAAAGTTATGTTTTCGAACGATTAACTCCATGTTTAAATATTTAGCTTAATTGTTTCTTTTTTTGTGAAATAGATGTATAAAATGTCAAACATCAATTTTATAATAAACAAAAAATTAAAAAAAAAAAACAACTTCAAGAAGTGGACCAAATTGAAATGGCACCACACGGGAAGCACCAACTTTCAAATAAAAAGGAATTCACAAAATCAGTTTTTTTTTGTTTGTTACCACAGAACCTCTGAACGTTCTGTAGTAACAAACAAAGAAGAATTGATAACCTCCTCCTTTTTTGAAGTTGGTTAAAAACTGTTCAATCATAAATTTCAATCACAAAACTATATGATCTATCTTGTCTTATTATACTGTTATGTTATCAAAATGCCGTGATTTTTGAACTAAAATTATTTACTTTTATCATATTATACAGGAGGTAAAATGATGCAGAAGCATCACTAGCCCGCCATGGTGTGAGTCAATATGCTGCATTGTCTGCATTCGCAATGAGTATGGTGACCACCACTCTTGGATTCTGCTTATGCTTTCTAACAGTAGAGTAGAGTCATTTGGGCCATACACAAAAAAAAATGTATTTTTTTTACGTTTGGTCTCAATTATACTTGAAAAATTAACAGCGTGTCTAATGGTTCAAAAATTAAGCAATGAAAAAAATTTTTTTGTAATTAATTATTGATGATTCATTTTAAAACTTATTTAAAAGCATCCATCTCTTTGAGAAATAAAATTAAATACAAAGTTTACAAACTGATACTTTGTACAAATGAAAACTTAAAGATATGCCGTGACCAGTAATTTAAGAAGTTAAACACACATACCGTTTAATTTCTTCTCAACATTTTTGAAGTCAAGTTTAGATAAGCTGCCTTTTCTTTGGTCCATTTTAGTCTTCAGTTTTGGGGATGACGTCGCACTCTTTGGTAATTTAGGGGAACCCTTTAAATTCTTTGCCTGTTCAAGTTAAAAAGAAAAAATATAAGTCATCAACGCCTCTTAACAGCCTATTGTGGAAAATAGCGCTTATCTTGATAAGGTGGCCTGACGGGTTGGTTGGTTTAGTTTAAGTTTTCGATCAAATGACAGTGATGTGGGTTCTGTGCAGTTAGTTCCCTTGGTCGTCCGTTACAACACCGTGCCTATCAGCCACAGAGATCAATCTATATTTTAAGGACTGCAGTGAAAATATATTAAATAGTATATCAAATAGTAGCCTATGTGTTATTCTGATGTATAAGCTATATTACTGTAAATTTCATCCAAATCCGTTCAGTAGTTTTTGCGTTAAAGAGTAACAAACATCCAAACATCCATCCATCCTTACAAACTTTCGCATTTATAATATTAGTAGGATTATAAAGACAAAAAATTGTAAGTGTATCTTTGCACATTTGTTACTTTTTTACTCTCAAACCGATTTTGATAACATCGATGGTCCCTATAAAACATATTCCACTAACATAAAAACAGTCAATGAAAATATGAATTTGTGGATTTTTTATTGTTTTTTTATCATGAAAACAACGTTTTTGAACTACTCTACTCAAAAATTGTCTTTTTGCAGATCAGACAATATTAATACAGACGATGTTATCTAACTCGGTCCAGCCGTTTATGGAGGTTATTAACACACGGGATTAACACGTAGGCTACGTTTTATCTATAAAATAAAGTCATCTGTGAGGTAAATTACGGGTAACATCACAGGGCGCAGTTAGTTTTTACACAAATACTTACTTGTCTAGGTTTATCTTCGTGGATACTGCTGTTACTTGACTGTGATGACGTATTCGAAATACTGTTCACAGAGTGGTTCACAGGCTTTGGTATGCTTCTTTGGATATCGTATATGGGGTCCTGGTAGTCCGGACTCATTAAAGACTCCGGTACAGGAACCATCTTAGATGCTGCTTCCAGTGAATGATTCATGGGCTTTGGTTGGGGTACTGGCTCTGCAATATAATATGATACTTCATATACGTTCACTGGGAATGTGACGATTGTTCTGTTGAATGCACTTATCTCAGAAACTACTGAGTCCTTTAGATAGTAGGTAAACCATTTATTGAGGCAGGCTATAGGCTATATACTATCTGTAGGACCAGTAAGAACCGAGTATCAATGAAAAATATTACACGGAGACAATTGATTATTTTCGAGAGATATAGATTAAGTTAAGCGGATTAGCTTTTATTTTTAACCGACTTAAAAAAAGGAGGAGGTTCTATGTTATTAATTTATTATTGTTTTTAGTGTTATAGTTTTAATCTCACCAACGAAACACGACAGCATGAACGCTGTCATTTTATGTTGATATTCTGTGCGAGGGTCTAGCCGATGAAATCATCTTGGCTCTACTACCTATGAATATTTAATTACCTTGTAATTTCTCCCTCTCTTTGTCCCGTTTCTCTGTCGCGTACATGAGGCCTGGCGAGTCAAAGCTCTGACTCATAACCGTAGGTATACCGGTGAGATCTCCACACAGGGACGAGGACATCTGGTGTGATGGTGAACTGGTTTTAGAGAGCGCTGAGTGGTAACTAGATGTCAGACGGTCTGGTGACCGGCCCATATGTCGTGGTGTTATACGGGCTGGAAAAAGTAAAAATAATAAAATAAATATTTTGGACATCTAACACACAACGCCATCTAGTATACCTATATATCATTTATTTTTTTGTAAATACATACATCTATACAAGTAAATAAAATTGGAGTGTCAGTTTGTAATATTTTTTACAATTGTTGTCTGTCTGTCTGTTTGTTCCGGCTAATCTCTCTCTCTTTCTGAAACGGCTCGATCGATTTTGACGGGACTTTCACTTCGGAATAGGATAATAAGTATTTAAATATGATATTGCTCCATAATTTTTAATTTATTTATTTAAAACTTCATGCACACATGTACATCGGCGGGTTTAATGCCCAAGGCATTATCTACCAGCCAACCTTTGGGTGATGTAGAAATATTGTAAGGTAGGTGCACTGTGGTGGAAGTCAGAGGTAATAATTTTGTCAATAAGTGTATAGAACTGACGTAAACTTACATAATACTACTACACATATACATAAACAAATATTGATATATATATATATAATAATTTTACACACTAATACATAAACTTTAGATTCGTACACTGTGGTTACTATATTGTATTTTAGTTATTTATTTCCAGCAATCGCGTCAAGAAATAGTTCTTGACATTCTTTTTGAATGAAAAACGACTAGTTGACATCCTGATTTCGGGTGGAAGCGTATTCCATAGCAGTACTGCTTGCACGAAGAACGAAGAGTTCACGAAGTCAGAATTGTGAGAGGGGCACAAGAGAAGCAAATTGTTTGATGAGCGAAGATATCTGTCGTGGTTCGAGGACAAGAAACGAAGGTACGGTTCAAGATTCTCAGGTGAGGATGGGGAGTTGAGGAACGAAATAATTAGAATATAATAAATAATAAAAAACATCATTCTAATCACATTCGACTGTTAGTTCGCCGGTTAGGCTAGTAATTAAATAAAACATAATACTACTTACATTGCATTCTCGGAGACTGCAACTTGGGTTTCAAGGGACTGTGGGTGTGATCCTTCAATTGTTGCTGATGATGTTGCGCCTAAAGACATATGACATATATTAGTAGACTAGCGGACCCACGCAACCTCGTTTGCGCCTTCTATTGCCCCATAGCGTAATAATTTTCCCCCGTTTTTGTAACATTCTTATTTGATGCTCCGCTCCTATTGGTCTCAGCGTGATGATATGTAGCCTATAGCCTTCCTCGATAAATGTACTATCCAACACTAAAATAATTTTCATATCGGACCAGCGGTTTCTGAGATTCGCGCGTTCAAACAAACAAACAAACTCTTCAGCTTTATATATAAGTATAGATTATTGTATACAAACAAACTGTCATTCGGATTTATAGTTCTAGTTGTCAACTAAAATACTTGTAAGCTGTCCAACTGAGAACTAATGAAAGGGGTTGCAATCCTCGATTTTTCTATCACATGATTTTTTGTACGTCGTTGCTAAATAATGGATTAGAACAGGTATTGAAATTGTATGGAACCAATGGTATGCTTACAAGTGACGGCATAGTGCTAAATGTTATAGTTTTATGTCCCTGTATCTTTTTAAAACGATCTCCTGGTGGTTCATGAGACCCATCAATTTTCAACACGGACCTGTAGTCTACAGAGGATGTGTGAAGATCGGTTGTTTCTACAACATTTGTAATATAGTTTTTACCTTACTAAGTATAAGTCTCAATTTCCTTTGATCCTCAGTTTCCAGCGCATCCGCAGTCAGGGGGCAAGTGGACGCCAGGTACTCGCACAGTTCCTGATGCTGACCAGAGTGGAAGTGACGGCCTTTTCCTTGACTGTACAGCCATTCAGCTTTTAAACTGGAAAATTATCATTGTGTATCTATGGCGTTCATTTTATTATTTTATTGAATAACTCAACGCAATTGACAGTAGGGTAGTTGACACTATAGTCAAATTGGTTACTTTTTATTATCTGTCTAAACGATAACTTTGTATGAACAATGTGTTAAATACAAACTTGTGACGTAACTGTTTTAGACTACGACTAACGATACAATCATCTATACCTACTTATTATTTGAACAGGTAAAGTTTGTGCGTTTGTGAGTTTGTAACGTTGTGACGTTCTAGGGGGTAATCGTTGACTGAACCGATTTTGAAAATTCTTTTACTAATAGAAGGCTACGTTATTTGTAAGTGACAAAGGCTATATAATAACCCGAAAAGTGGAAAGCATTTTCGTGGTAGCAGTAAGTCGGAGAAAAAAATATTTACCGCCCAAAGAAGCACGGGTCAGTTAGTCTACCATAATGAAGCATCGATTTAGGTGCTACAATGTCTATGGTAGATGACTGTATCGTAAATGAATACCGGTGTCTATAATATTCTTTAAAAATAATATTACAAAACATCTTGGAAAATACATTAATTACTTTATTAAATTAATTCTTTCAAGAAGGTTGCGTATTATCGTGCGAAACTTTGTACTAATTTGGTTCTAAACTTTTTTAATTTTTGAAACAAACAGATATATATATTTTTATTATTATACATAGAATATATCAAGATCATTGCTTACCTTTCAATTGCACTGACAACGAATCCATCGATCGATTTGACGCTCAATATCCAATTGAGAACAAACGGACGGTAATCGAATCCACTGAGATATTGTGTAAAGAAATAATTTTCATCCAAAAATATGTTAAAACTTTCAGTTTTAGCTAAGGGCGCAGGATGAACAAGGCATCGACCTTTCTGTCTTTTGGGAGATTGTTTACCTAGGCAAGTTAATTTTTTAACCATACGTGTAAAAAAACGCCAATTTTGTCCAAGCTTACTTGCCCAAGTCAATTTTGTCCAAGCTTACTTGCCCAAGTCAATTTTGTCCTTTGTTTCCAAATTATTTAGAATCGTCTCTGAGTCTAGTACGATATGGCTGAACTTAGATGCGACTACCATCAGTCATCCTATAGGAAACTGATTAGGGTTTTAAATACCCATAACGACTACCAAAGATGTTCGTATATTCGTATGGCAAAAGAAACCGACAGTTTAATGTGCTCTCTAAGGCACAGAGGGATGTAAATATATTAAGAACTAGCTGAACCCCGCGGTGTTACCCGCGGTTATTGTTGTACCACGAGTAACGCCGCGGGACAAAGTAAGTCTAAAAAAAGTAGCCTAAGTTACTCACTGGATCATCAGCTACCTGCCAGTGAAAGTCCCGTCCAGCCGTTCCAGAGATTACCCGGAACAAACACAGGACAGACTTTTTTAACTACATGTTTGTTATATGTATCGTGTATACATACATATGCATTGATTAAAAAGCTGTTATTTTAATGTTACAAACAGACACTCCCACTTTTATTTATTTGTATAGATGTATAGGTGGTCACCCATCACAGACTGACGTGGCTAGGATTGTCAGTTCAGTTCCCACTGAGCCACAAGGCCCTCGTTCAATACGAAAGTTTTCAATAACTAAAACTAAGCAATTGATGACATCATGATGACAGTGTCTATTCCTACCCAAATTATTTGCTATAAGTCAATGTGCTTTGTCAGTAGTTTGGAAAGCCCACCAAATACAGAATTTATTCCACATGCGACAACGCTTTGTGTGATCTGTTAATAGTTGATCTGCGTCTGGGTGTTAATGTGTCCTTTCATGTATATCTTTTAAAAAGAAAGAGAAATCGTCTATACTTTCACATCCAATTTATGTTTCGTAATTTTTTTAATACACTATTAAAAAGGATACAGCTTGTCTTTACCGGCCATGGCCACACAAGGGTTACCCTGTATAGTGAAACTCTCCAATTTGTTCAAATGTACTAAATGACTTATTTCATTTAAATCTTGTATGTTGTTGTGTCCCAGCCCTAAATGTTCCAAATTGGATGGCAGGTAGCGGTCGCATTGTCGTAGATCAATTATTCGATTTCTTTCCAAATTCAAATGCTGAAAATTTTCCAAATTCAAATAGGAACCAAAAAAAAACGGTAAGTGTCACCATCAAATTAAGAGTTAAAACACATAAAAATAAACAAAAAACAATTTGATTTAAGAAACTTATTTTTTTAGTTGGTTGAAAATTTCTAATAAGAACAATATTCATGTTTGTATATAAGAGTTTTTGTTTGTATTAAATTTATTTATAACTAGCTGAACACATTTGTCCCGTGGCGTTACTTGCGGTACAACAATAACCGCGGGTAACACCGCGGGAAAAATTTAGTCTAAAAAAGTAGCCTAAGTTTCTCCCTGGATCATCAGCCGTTCCAGAGATTACCCTGAACAAACAGACAGACAGACAACATTTTTTTAACTACATTTTTGGTATATGTACCGTGTATACATACATATGCATTTAGTAAAAAGCATTTATTTTAATATTACAAATAGATACTCCAATTTTATTTATTTCTATAGATGTATAGAAGATGATATTAAGAATAAAAAATCAATTAAGTAATTTGATTTTTAGTAAGTTATCTATTTTAACAGTTAACCTTAAAATATTGGACGAATCTGCTCACCTTCAAATGTTTCAAATAAGAAATGTCGGCAATAAAAGAAATTTGGTTGTTTGATAAATCTAAATGTTCCAGATGCATGTTGTGGTTGAGATGTTCTATTGACTTGATGTTGTTACCTGCAACACATTTTGTTCCATAAACTTTCTGCTTTAATTTAGTATTATATATAGTAAGTAGCTGAGCCCCGCGTAACCCGCGGTACAACAACAACTGCATGTAACGCCAAGGGACAAAGCAGACTGAAGAACAGCAAAGTCTAAGTAATAGGTTTTACCCTTTGGGTACGAAACCCTAACAACATGCTACAAGAAAACAGGTATGTATCACACTAGTCCAACAAAAATTTACATTTTCTTTAAACATAGTTAGTATTAAATTTTTAGGAATGGTCAAGACACATTTAGGATTTAATAATTATAATAATGCTAAAGAGATAAAAAACTTATTTGAAAATAGTCTTACCTTAGAATCAGAGGTAAAATACATTAAAATATGGAGCTATTTTAAAAATAGAATAGTATGTTAATTCTCTCTTGCAAAATAATTCTCAATTTATTTTTTATAATGTTACTTACAATAATACGTAACATACGTAAATGTTTTACTTACCAGCCAGTTTTAACACTTTCAAGTAAATTAAATCTTTCAGTCCCTCTATTTGTAATATGCCATTGTTGCTTAGTGCCAATATGCGGATGTTTGTCAGGCGGGACACTCCATGCATGCGGAGTAAAAAGTTGTTGCATATTGATAACTGAAATAAACAAGAAAATTATAGGCAGTATCTTACTAATAATTATATACAGTAATGTTTATAAATATGGATGGATGCTTGTTAGTCTTTCACGTAAAAACTACAAAACTGATTGGGATGATGAATACAGTAATACAGCTTATACATCAGAATAAGACATACTACTATTTGTCACGATAACCGACACACACGCGGGCTGAGCCGCGGGCAACAACTAGTTAAAATATAAATGAATTGTCTTAATAGACTGCATATAATCAAATAAATGTTTTTTTAGTAATAAGTGTGTAAATGTTTAAGATATAAAATGTAAGTATGTCGCGTATTTTTCATTTGCAAGTAATAAATGAAAAGCCGAAAATTGTTATACCGCTCAAGGTTCAGCTCAGCAGTTTAGCTTAAACTTACATTTTCAATACGGCTGTAAGTGTCAATATTGTCCAACCGCTGCAATTCATTTTGATCCAAGATCAAATTAATAATCGTCTTAGATTCCTCTACGGGAGCTTTCTCTATTTTCTTCAACCCACGCCTCGAAAGGTCCACAGTTTCTTTTTTCGTCTCTTCTGTCAACAAATAATAAGTTAATAGAAAGTTTCACGTCAAGCTCTCTCAAGTAAATACTAAACGTACCCATTTTTGGACTATTCTAACATGTTTTTTATATTTGTTAAAACGAATTTTAGGTCTATCACTTCAATCACAAATCAACATTTGTAAATTGACGTTCCAAACTGCCAAACAAAAAAATATTTTTAAGTTCATGATACTTTCAATGTACATTCAATATTTAATCTCGGTAAATTATGGTACAAAAATTACTTCGGATGATAGTAAACCAAGATTTTACTAGAATTCTTTTGAAAAGCTTTGTCGGAAATTAGAAAATTTATGCACAAGCTTTTATCGTGACAATTTTAATATAGCTTTTGAACACAACTGAACTGACGTTTTGAGTTGGGAAGCATAATTTTCTTTGTTGTGGGGACATTTCGATTTAACGATTTTGTAGTCGATTACATTTATTATGATTAAAAACTAATATTTAATTATGTTTTAATAGAATATATTTTATTATTTTAAATAATTCCAAACATAACATTTTAATTACTTTACTCTCACACTATTTAACGCACATACCTTTCAAAAAAGATTTGCACTGCACTACTACGCGGTGGCGGTGGATTTTGTTGAGGTTAGTGAATTAATTATGAAAAAAATGATTTTATGTTTATTGTTAGCGAAGACAAACGCTTTTACTATTTCAAATACAAGTATGGCATAGTGCAGCTTAATTATATTGCATCAAAATACCACTATTCAGTCATATTTGTCGTTAATTAAAGAGACGCTCTAGTTGACATTTTTTTGAGTTAAGTTTGTATCGTTTGGTTTATTGTTAAGCATCAAGTTTTTGAGTTGAAACTATTTTACAATAAGTGCAGAGCTTATTATGTTTTGTAGTTATACTTTATGAGATATTATATTGAGCCTACATAATCTTTCTATTTATAGACGATTCATATGTAACCTCTTTCGGTTTAGGCGGGAGAATGGTGTTGGCAAAGGGCCTGAGGCCGCTACAGGTGGTCTCTCTCATATTCTTCGTGAGAATTTTGTCAGTATTTCTCGTGCAGACTTGGTATGTTCCTGACGAGTATTGGCAGACTTTAGAAATTGCCCACAAACAAGTGTTTGGGTATGGGGCAGTGACCTGGGAGTGGCAGAAGGGTATTAGGAGTTATCTGTACCCAAGCCTGATAGCTACTTTGTATACGATTTTGAAATATACTGGACTTGACCATCCTGAGGCCTTGGTAAGTAAAATTTAATAGTTATCCTCTTATCAAACTGATATATATTTTTAATAACACTAAAAAATATATGAATTATAATCACTGCTGTAAAAATATAGTTATGTTTACCTACTATTGTTGAAGCTAGAGCGTAGAGGAAAATGATGTCAATATTATTGTTCATGACTTTTACCATTCAATATAGTCACATACCCAGTTTTGTTTCTTATTAGAATATGTTTTATTTCATCACTGGAATTATAATTATTGTTGGGTTTTCCTTTACTAAACACATCACCTCTATCAATATATTATTTACTATTTTCACTATTGACATGTAAGTTTGACTAATTCATATCATTTCTCCTTTTTAACCAGCTTTAAAAAGGAAGAGGTTCTGAAATTATCGAAATCTTTTTTTTAATTTTGAAAACTAATTATATATTTGCCATAAACAGAAGGCATTCTAAATCAGTGTGATCCTAGTTATTTTTATTTACATTTTTTATACCTTTTTAGTCATCTTTATTTTTTTCCCCACTAGTAACCCGGCCAGTTTTTTAAAGTCTTTAAAATTCTCCGATTTCCTCTACTATAATATGCATGTACTACACCCACCTCTTGAATCACTCTTATTTATTGCTAAAAACTGTATTAACATCCATTGAGTAAATTAAAAGATCTAAGCAAACAGACAGCAGAAGCAACTTCATGTTAATCTATGTAGAACTTACAGCTAGAAACAAGAAAAATATTTGGCTTGAAATCTATCTACATTAATATATAATATAAAGCTGAAGAGTTTGTTTGTTTGAACGCGCTAATCTCAGGAACTGCTGGTCCGATTTGAAAAATTCTTTCAGTGTTGGATAGTACATTTATTGAGAACGGCTATTTCAAAAATGAGGTTACGTGGGTCTGCTAGTGGAGTCATAAAATACATCTCATTTTTACTTTATTCAACTTTTTAGCACACTCACTGACCACAGGAAAATGAGAAGACCTAGTGGTTATGGGTTCAATTCCCACCTAATTCAAATGATTCTGTGATGAACGCGTTCATATGTTCTATGTGTGACTGTTATTTAACTACCTAATATACAGAATTCTTGTGTTGCGCTGTTTGTTACAAAACTCCTCGGAAACGGCTGGACATATTTTTATGAAGTTTTGTGTGCATATCGAGTAGGTCTGAGAATCGGCCAACATCTATTTTTCATACACCTAAATGAGGGAGCCCACATCTAAATATGTTATTTTTATGACAAAACAATGTTTGCCAGTTCAGCTAGCAAAATGTATAATTATATTTGTTACTGTGTAACGCAACACAAACCAAAAGCTTTAGTGTTATCCTTAATATCTCTTGTATGTTTGTTTTATATGTTAATAAAAGAGGAAAAATATATAAGCATGTATACCAGCCGTCTGATCTGGTGGCTTTGCTTAGTTTGGAATCAGAAGGCTGTTTGAGATTATTTAGGATATTATTATTATAACCAACACACAATACACATGAAACTGCTAAGTATAGCAGCAATCAAATCAAGGCTTTTAATAATAAGTTATCAAATCAAGGCTTTTAATAAAAAGTTTTTAATAATAATAAAAGCAGACTTATTTACTCACTAGCCGACACACGCAACCTCGTTTGCGTCTCCTATTGCCCGTAGCGTGATAATTTTCCCCGGTTTTTGTAACATTCTTCATTGTTGCTCCACTCCTGTAGGTCTCAGAGTGATGATATATAGCCTATAGCCTTCATCGATAAATGGGCTATTTAACACTGAAAGAATTTTTCAAACAAACTCTTCAGCTTTATATATTAGTATAGATTAATGCCATGGGGCACTCTCTCCCTGTCAACCTTCAGGTGTTGTAGAAATATGATGCTAGATGTTTAATTCAAAATGCCAGTGTTCAAACCTTGAAATTTTTTTTTATAGATTCTCCTGCCTCGCATTCTCCAAGCGGCCATTAGCACTGCTGCAGACTATAGCTTTTACAAATGGACAGGCGGGCGTAAATGGGCATTGTTCTTGGTACTAACTTCCTGGTTCTGGTTCTACACCTCTGGTAGAACTTTGCTTCAGACCTTGGAGACGGCAATTGTTTGTATTGCTCTGTCATCATTCCCATTTCAAAGCGGAAAACGTGGATATTATGATCATGGTAAGTGAAATGGTGGCATAGACAATGAACTAAGCTTTTAAAGTTGTGGGTATGTATCTGGTAGATATTTAACCAGCTTATTCTAATTCTATCTG
This sequence comes from Spilosoma lubricipeda, assembly GCA_905220595.1. Lineage (NCBI taxonomy): Eukaryota > Metazoa > Arthropoda > Insecta > Lepidoptera > Erebidae > Spilosoma > Spilosoma lubricipeda. The sequence goes on from HG992294.1 coordinate 4,015,611, forward strand.
ACTATTATTATGAAGCCAAAAATAATAGGTTTCACAGATATTAATAATTAAATTGCCAATAGATTCGTAATTATGACCCAGGTACAGTGTTGGCATTAATCGATTACTTAATTTTTATTAATTTAAATTGAAATTAATTTAATTGTGATTTAATTCGCAATCGCAGTAAAAATATTAATCGTAAACGCGATTAATGAAATTAATCATCTATCGTTAATTTGATTAAGCAGATTAAAGTACTTTAATTGATGGACAAGATTTTTTTTAGTCTACATTTGAAACCAAAAACTTAAGGTGGTACATGCTAGATGAGTGAGGAATTATATATTACTCCGATTTGGAGTCTTGGCTGTCATATTTTTTGTTAGCCCCGCGGCATTAAGATGTTGTACGGAAACGGCAAAAATATATGAATATACTCTATTTCAGAAAGCCCGCTATGGATATGGTTGGCGGTATTATGCGTGTTCATTCGTCCGACATCGGCGCCTATATGGGTTGTGCTCGGCGCATACAATCTGTTCAATACCAACAAGGGACGGCTGACACTAATCATGAGGACTTACATACCAATCAGGTAATTTGACTCCATCCACTAGAATCTCCTGCTTAGATCCCCTGGGGGATTTATTTGGATCATTTGTCCACACTTTGCATGAACTACAAATATTTGTTTCAGACTTTATGTTTATGAATTAAAAAAAGGAAATATATAAAGTATTCTAGCCGTCTATCTGGCTGTAACAGTAAAAGCTCTGCTTTGTTTGAAGCTAGATGGTATTGTGTCAGATGTCTGTTATATAAACAAATGACAAAATCTAATTAAAGAACGTTTTTATAATTATTTCTTTTTTGTTACAGCGTCATTGTTGGCAGTGCTCTGGTCGGCCTGGATTCCTATTACTATGGCAGACTGATTGTAACACCGTGGGAGTTCTTCAGATTCAACGTGCTTCACGACATTGCCTCGTTCTACGGACAACATCCTTGGTAAGCCGTGTCTTAACTTATTGAATGTTCATTTTTGTTATCTTCAATCAAGCTATATTATAAAAAAAAAAAAACAAAACGAAGCAGCCATGAGGAGTGCCAACAGAAGTGAAAATTAAATACAGACAATTGTGTAAACTCACCTGAAAATAACCTGCTCTTTAAATAAAATGCGCGATGATGAAACGAAGCTACTACCACTTACCTACCGTGGGAGAGCCACGCTTCGGCATGAATGGTTCGGCTCGACCAGAGTGATACCACGGCCTCACAGAAAACCGGTGTGAAATAGTGCTTGCGCTGTGTTCCACCGAGTGAGTGAGGATACTGGAGGTCCATAACCCAAACCCCCTCCCTATCCCCCAAAGGCCGGCAACGCACTTGTGACTCCTCTGGTGTTTGCAGGTCTCCATGGGCGGCGGTAATCGCTTACCATCGGATGATACGTCTACTCGTTTTTTTAAAAAAATGTTCGGTGACGATGACGCGATTTCCATGATTTTGAAGAAATGCTCAACACGCCTAAAGAAGTTTTTACCTCAAAAAGGTTAATTCAAGTCTTTCTCTTTGGGAGGCAGTCAAAGTTTTAACTAACGAGTCCCAGAGGAAGAAATGTAGTGGTGACACGGTGATGACAATTTCTGTTATATCTTGAGAATATGTAACATTTCCAGGTATTGGTACATAACCCAAGGTCTGCCGGCGGTCCTAGGCATCCATCTCGTCCCTGTGCTGTGGGCTACATTCAACATCCTGCGCCGTCCTAAGGAGAACAGAGTCGGATTATTGCTGTTAACTGTCGTTGCAGCATACCTAGCGATGTTCAGGTATGTTTCTTCCAAACAATTGACATTATCAATATACCTATGTCATAGGATATAAACACATGATAACAAACAATGTCAGGTTATGCTGTCACTTTCAATACAGTATCTGCACATACAAAATTGATTTCATAAATAACTAGCTGAACCCCGCGGTGTTACCCGCGGTTATTGTTGTACCGCGAGTGACGCCGTGGGACAAAGTTAGTTTAAAAAAAGTAGCCTAAGTTACTCCCCGGATCATCAGCTACCTGCCCGTGAAAGTCCCGTCAAAATCCGTCCAGCCGTTCCAGAGATTACCCGGAACAAACAGACAGACAGACAGACAAAAAATTTTTTAACCACATTTTTGGTATATGTATCGTGTATACATACATATGCATTAAGCAAAAAGCGGTTATTTTAATATTACAAACAGACACTCCAATTTTATTTACTTATATAGATTACAAACAGACACTCCAATTTTATTTATTTGTATAGATAAATTGATTTAATCTACACTAATATATAAAGCTGAAGAGTTTATTTGTTTGTTTGAACGTACTAATCTCAGGAATCGACCAGTAGGGTCCGATTTGAACAATTTTTCAGTGTTACATAGCCCATTTATTGAGGAAGGCTATAGGCTATATATCATCACGCTAAGACCTACAGAAACGGAGCACCATTGAACAATGTTATAGAAACGGGGGAAAATTATCACGCTACGGGCAATAGGAGACGCAAACGAGGTTGCTTGGGTTGGCTAGTAAATAATAAATGAAATAATTTGCAAAGTTAGCATTAGAAGTTAAAAAAATTCACTCGTATACTTATTTAAATGTCATATTTAATATTTAAAGTTGTGATTGTGTGACAAATTTAGTTGTTACAAGTATTTTGAAATATGAATACATATCTATCGATTGCGACCGTAATACTTTGACGTGTTGTACTGTATAATCACATCTTTTAAGACATTTTAAAGGGTAAATAAAATAATAAAGGTAAATATTTGTTACAGTTTCATACCACACAAAGAGTTTAGATTCATTTTACCGTTGCTGCCAGTTCTGCTGTACCTTGCACAAGATGTCATCGTACCTTGGAGCAGGAAAGCTAAGAAGTGAGTTATGTTTTTAATTACTTAACCCTCGCATGTTAAGCGTTCCGTTTCGTTAATAGGCCTCTAGTATAAACAAATAAAATTGAAATCTTTGTCAAAAAAAATAAAATTAAATCAATTACATTTCATTTTCAACTTTATTCATTTCTATTTATTAAGTCAATATTCGCTTTAGTGAAATATACATCGGTATACAGCATCAGTTCGCATAAGATAACGTTGTGTCACGTGTGTCAGGTGGCAGTTGTACCTGGTGGCGGGCGGCCTGCTGCTAGGCAACGCGCTCCCGGCCGCGTACTTCGGCACGGTCCACCAGGCCGCCACGGTCAAGGTCATGGCCGAGATAAGAGACGCCATTCCTAACAACAGGAGCTCCGTCACCTTCCTTATGCCGTGCCACTCCACACCCTTGTACAGGTTGGTTCTTTAATTTTTTCTCTTTCTTTTCTCTTAACACGTAACGACACTAAATTTTCGTTATTGGGCAGTCAGTGTCGTACTTACAACTAGTTGAACCTTCGAATTTAGCTCGCCCTAAATTTTGAGGAGGTCGATATTCAGACCGAATTCAAATAATGTTGGAAATAATAAACGTTAGCAAGAATAAGAAGACGTTAATCATAGCTGATATTTTAATTATTTTAGTAAGTTATGTCTACTGAAAGAACTACTGTCGGTAAGAGCGGGATAAGATTGCAAATCAAAGGCTTTAAAATGTTGTTAGACATGTCACATTTTAACATATTATACAATGCAGTTTTCAGCAATAAAAGAAGTGGTTTAAAAGAAAGTTTATATGTGTAATACATGCATATTATTAAGTAATAGAGAAAAAAACATTAAAAAGATGCTATTTTACCCGTGGTTGTGCTCTTGTAATAGTTATTGTCTATGTTCGGATGATAAGTATACATAATTTTATTACAGTAGTTAAATTAGGAAAGTGTTATTAAGTCACTTATAAAAGAATCACGTAAACCGCAGTCAGAAGCAACTTTTGACAGTCCCGGTGGCACAGTAGTAGCGAATGTGACATTCGTGCCAAGGTTTGGGAATCGATTGCCTGGTAGAAGTACATATATAACTCTTCTATTAGTCATTCTACCTTTCATAGTACAAGTGCTTAGTTTGAAACTAGGCGTATGTAATTCTTTATTTATGCTTTTAGCACTTTGTATATCGGCGGACTTTATGTCCAAGGCATTATCTTCCAGTCAACCTTAGGGCGGTTCGGGTAAACTTTTGATAGGGACGTAAGTTGTCCTATGTATTATGATTTATTTAAAATGGAAATACTCGTGTGTGTCAGCCACTTGCACGTGAACGTCACGACGCGGTTCCTGAACTGCGACCCTCCCCTGTCGGGGTCCGGAGACACGTACGAGGCGGCCGCCTTCTTCAACAACCCGCTGCGCTGGTGGCGAGCTGAACACGCCGCCAGGCAACCCCCCACGCTCCTCGTACTCTTCGACACGCTCAAGGGCAGGGTCGAGAGCGTGCTCAGCGGGTACAAGCTGCTGAAGGAGATCCCTCACACACAGGTAACTAAATATGCAAGTAATTGTAAAAACGAGAGACTCTAGATGTCCCATATAACAAGTGTTCTGCCATCTCACCTATATATATATATCGAACATATGTGATACAATCTAAAAATCATGACATCATACTGTTTTTTTTTTGTTAATCTATACAAATAAAAAAAATTGGAGTGTCTGTTTGTAATATTGAAATAAACGCTTTTTACTAAATGCATATGTATGTATACACGGTAAATATACCAAAAATGTAGTTAAAAGAAAAGACTGTTTGTTCCGGTAATCTCTAGATGGCTGGACCGATTTTGACGGGACCTTCACTGACAGGTAGCTGATGATCCAGGGAGTAACTTAGGCTACTTTAATGCGAAGCTAATGTACAAATAAGAATATAAATAATCACTAATTTAAAAAAAACGACTTCATGAACTAGACCAAATTGAAATGGGACCACACGGTAAGCACCAGTTTTCATATAAAAAAGAATCATCATAATCGGTTCACCCAGTCGAAAGTTCTGAGGTAACAAACAAAAAAAAAATACAGCGAATTGATAACCTTCTCCTTTTTAAAGACGGTTAAAAACTACAATATCTTGTTCTATGCAAAGTTAAATACAGAAAAAATGCTCACTCAATATTTTTTTTCAGTTCCCGGAGGGTGAAGTGGGGGAAAATGTACTCCTGTACCGTCGAGCAACATCCTCCCCTCCCCCGCCCCGCACCGACGACCTGGAGTAGACCTGCACCGGCTTCTAGACCACTCACCAGGTACATTATTGTGTACACCGTCTACTCACAACCACAGACTATATACCATGAACTAGATTGATCAGTCTGTGCTTTATGATTGTAATCGAAAGGTTTAAGCAGTTAACTAACTATAAACAATGAATAAATCGAACTCTTTTAGATGTGACGGTAGTTTAAAAATGTTTTTAATTTAATTTAAATTACACTTTAATTGCTGTAAACTAACTTCCCTTACAGTTCAAATTAGCGAATCACATTAATAGCCTCCACTGCTGAACACAGACCTCTCCTTAGAAAGTAGGTGTAAAATTAACGAATAATAAATTTTAAATTTATATTTAACTAATGTTTGACCGCAGCTTCGCACGGCTATATTATACATACTTATATAGTGTGAGTGAAATATGCATGTATGTGCATATAGACCTTCCTCTAAACTCTAGAGGAAGGTCAGAGAGATACTCTATAGTCTAGAGTATCTGTTGATGCAAACCGGATTAAAAATCCATTGCACAGTTTGAAAGATCTTAACATACAAGAATATGCTATAAACTATGTAAAGACAATAAAAATTACATTTTATCTTTAGTTAAATACCTAAACCTTTCGAATATACGTATATCCATTTGTAAAATATGGCCATTACAGATAACGATACAATAGGAAAATTACGGATATTTGACATTCGCGAATATTTGAAAATCTACTCGAAAATAATTAATAGTATTTTTTATTAAATTAATATTACGACTCTATGGGAATTTTGCCCCATAAAATGTGTTCGAATTATCAAATAATTATACAACTTAGTAATATGTACAATATACGTAATAGAAATCTTCATTAAAAAAAAATATACATGTTACTAATTCTTTTACCAGCAATTGAATATTTTGCCATTATTAATTTTTGAAAATGCATTTAATTTTAAACTTTAAAATAGACTAAGGGTTGGTTTCATCAGAACCTGATAAAGTTTCAGTTAGTTGTCTGCCATATAACACTATTTACAGATAAAAGTTTCTGATATATCTATACTAATATATAAAGCTGAAGAGTTTGTTTGTTTGAACACGCTAATCTCAGGAACTACTGGTCCGATTTGAAAAATTCTTTCAGTGTTAGATAGCCCATTTATCGAGGAAGGCTATAGGCTATATATCATCACGCTAATACCAATAGGAGAGGAACACCAATGAAAAATGTTTCAAAAACAGGGAAAATTATCACGCGACGGGCAATAGAAGACGCAAACGAGGTTGCGTGGGTCGGCTAGTATATAAATATATCTGACCTATATGTTGCTATACAAGACTTGTAAAACCGAAATCTGTGGTTATTTGATAGTTAAGTTAACATTAATCTTCAGCAACTGGTGAAACTAGCCCTGGCCTGGCCCGGAGACTCCTTTTAGACTACTAAAAGGATTAAAATAACAGATTTCTGTTTAATATTATGCTACTGCTCCACCTGCGTTAGCGTTAACGTTAATGGCAACGGCAAACTACGCGTTAAAAATGCACGTTCACTTCCTTAAGATTACAATGCCGTTAAGACTTAATTCCTCATGAATTAACGCGTTAACACATAATACACACAATGGAGCTTGAAGCAGCTAAACTAGTTGCGACACTGGGCGTCATAAATTATTTTATGCATTTATACAATTAAAAAAAAAAACTAAATGATGGTTGATGTTTCAAATGCATCGTTGAAGAACTCGTTAAACAATCTCGGCTCTGATTTTAATAGTTCTAAAAACTAATGTTTTCTTATTCGACCACTCCATTGTCGTTCTCGTAAATCCAGTTCCCGCCAAAACAAAGTACACTCGTCCTTGCTATGAGCGCGTTCTATAGAATGAGACGGCGTTAATGTAGCCAACATCAAATGACACGCTAAACTACGCGCTAAACCCCTTTGATGTGTCCAAAAAACCGACACTCGGGTTATCGCTTAATAATTTGAATTTAACGCATTAAAACATTGGCCACATCTACGTACCACCTAAATTAACGTTAAGACGCAGGTGGAGCAGTATAGTTAAAAAGAAACACGTATGTAACTGGGACACAGTGTATATATTGTAAGTAGGTATAGACTCAAGAGGATAACTAAAGCATTTTATTACTATTTGGATGACAAAAGTCCCTTTAAGAAGACGGACCAAGAGGCATACAAGTATTGTCAACTGTAGATAATAATGTGCCTAAAGATACTAACATAATACAGCCTTGTTCATATACGTCATTAAACTTTATAGTTTTGTGTTATTTTTACCTTTAAGGCTGTAGTTTTAAAGTTGAAAATAGCACGGGCAGTTGCTTAAAGTTTAATTCGACATTTGCTAGCCGTAAATCGTGCTCAGCTATGATTAATTATTACATCAAATATTGAAATACAAATTCAATTTTTAAATAATTTGAGTAACTTATGAGTTTTGACGATAACCAAGGTATTCTGAAACTTAAAAAACAATTACACTTAACCGAAGGTTGAATAAAATACCAGTCTATTCGCGTTGAAAAAATTGTGACGCACCGATAAAGCCCTGCCTACTAAGTTATCATTAAACAAACAGTAGAATATATAAACTAACTAATGTACGGGTATGGCGTCATCTCAACGCTAAGTCACGTGGTCAAAACAATATTAGCCAATAATAGAATTAGACACGTTAGCGATTGTAGAAATACAATCTTGCATTTTGGCGAAGTGGCAGATTTAAAAAAAAAAATGGTGTCATACAAAAGTTTCGAATCTGATTGGACAGAAGTCTTGGTCAATGCATCACTATTTTCTTACCGCGAAAGAACTATTAACATTTGTTTTCTACTAGACCTTTTTTTTTTTATATTTAATCTTTCTACTTCCATCGCAATAATTATTCATGAATCTACTTTATCAAATATATGTAAGTGTAAATTACACACAGTTAGGATTTTCCGCTATCTTCCATGACTGTTGCAGGATAAGTACAAATGTCACTTATATGTAGTTATACGCTTGCCAAAGTTATTCCTAAAGTGTTTTTTTACTAACAATAACGTATTTTGCTTTGCCCGACTAGAAATATACTATAAATACCCTGAACCATATGTTATTTAGCTATTTTAACTCCCAATAGAGTATAATTAGACCATAGATCAAACTGAATACATTCTATTTCCATGATACCCCTTCTAAATAGATCTGATTACAGGTTAGTTTTGTCGTATGTTTTTGGTCGGGCCCCTATTTATTAATCGACTGTTATTTCACATAGCGTTTTGAGAAATTTCAGCAACCACCGAAAAACATCATTATAGCCGTAAGATACGTTTGTCATCTTCAAGTAAAGGTGGACATTAAGAAAATAAAACCCACACTTTGAACAGAATTAAAATCATGGATGAATTAATTGTGCAATAAATGTTTTATGTATTTTAAATAATATCAATACTTGAGACCGGAAAATGAGGAACAATATTGATTAGCTACAGTGAGTTATGTAAATCTACATACATTATTGGAACTAACCCAGATTTGTCCAATACCTGAAGCTTAGGTTGGATTTTTTTATTAAATCATATTTTTACGAATATTTTTAGTAATAGACCATCATAGTGTGGGTCACCATGCTGCATTGTTGCATTGTCTGCACAAGCAATGAGTATGGTGACCACCACTCTTGGATTCTGCTTATGCTTTCCATCAGGCAAAGTATTGTCACTTTGGCAGGCTCATACATAAAAAAATGTAGTATAAAGAAAGAGTGAAATACTAAATGACGAATTTTTGTAGAGGCTTAAAAAATAACTGAAAATAAACCTTAGCTTGAAGCTGACTGACATCGATTTAATATTAATTTGTTTTGATTATATTTAATTTAATTATTATTTTATTTGTATGGATTGGAATTGCAATACATTTGAATATTTTTCTTTTTATTAGTTTTAATATTTTAGTTTATATTGTATAGTTTAAAGATGCTCAAATATAAAGACAAGTATTTTAAGATCTCTTGTTCTTCGTAAGCAATAGTTCCTTACTTGTATGTGTTGTTTTATTTGCGTGCGTGAGTGAAACTCGGAACCTAGTGTGAGTTCTGAGTCTCGTCAAAGAGCGAATTCGTCGCTGTAATTGGTGACGATTTCAGTGCTGGCCAATCACAATGCCTCACGCGGTCACCAGGACCGTCTAGTTAATGTGAAATAAACTCACACTAGGCCTTCTGATGATGGCTTTCGTACTGCTTTCAACGAGCTTTACTAGTTTGTAATAAACACGTCTATTGTTTCGCTCCTAAAGTCCTTAACGTAACGTGAAAAATAAATAGATGACTGGACTTTTTTTTTAAGATTACCGAAATTTTATTCCTCAACTGACATTGTATAGTACATATATTTAAGATAATTTGTACTAAAAAGAGTTTATTGCATATATTACTAAAACAACACTATAAGTAGGAATTCAGTACGAGAAATGCTGACAGCATATTGTGTAATACCTAAACATGTTATAGTGTTTATGTATGCCAACATGTCACTAATCATATCCTGAAAACTGCGTTGTGTCCACAAAATTTCACGCACACATAAATACACACATTCTGTGTCATAACAGTGTAAATGCGTAGGCCCATTTGGGCTTATACATTGACAGAGGGCATGCTTTACCGTGTTGCTTAATACATCACATCAACAACCTTTTACAATCCACTGCTAGAGATAGGCGTCTCCTTAGAAAGGAGAATAGGCTATATATTGGTTTAATGTAATAATATTACCTCATTGGTCTATTGGTTGAAGTATGCGACTGCCAATCAAGAGGTCTCGGGTTCGAATCCGGAACGGGCCAAAAGTGTTATTGAGTTTTTCTGATAGAAATACTTAGTAACAGCTCAAAGTTTGGAAGTTGAGGTCTGAAACTCAATTCCCGTGCCTTGGAGAACACGTAAAGCTGTCGAGTGAGTGCACTTTAATATCTCCTGCTTAGAATGACCGCCATGGTTAGAATGGGCTAGGAGAACAATTACTTCATGTAACATTAAATTCAATTTGTTACATCTTCGCCTAAAACCAACAGTTCTGAGTACAATTATCAAGTTTCGTGGTTGTGTACAATATTCAAAGGTGCCAAATAAATTGTTATAAGTATTACTGTACAACGTTATGTAATTATTTTGCTAAAACAATAACTTTATATGACTAAATGTTGGTTTAGGCCTGACACCCTAATTGTTGCAATACAATTTCAGCCAACAAACCTTCTTCCTACTGATATTATAAATGCGACAGTTTGTTAAGATGTATGGATGTTTGTTACCCTTTCACACGAAAACTACTGATCGAATTTAAATGAAACTTTATGGTTATAGACTACATTTTACCGCGAGATTTGACATATGCGTACTCGGAACCGCTCCCAGTAGCTAGTTTCCTATAAAATAAGTCTATAGTCGACCTGGTATCTTGAGAAGTCTGAATAATGAATGAATGGAGAGCCACGCTTCGTCATGAATGGGCCGGCTCGACCGGAGTCATACCACGGCCTCACAGAAAACCGGTGTGAAACAGCGCTTGCGCTGTGTTTCACCGAGGGAGTGAACATACCGGAGTCCTACACCCCAACGCCTCTCCCATCCTCCTCCATCCTCATCCCCCAAAGGCCGGCAATGCACTTGTTGCGGGTGTCCATGAGCGGCGATAATCGCTTACCGTCGGGCGATACGTCTGCTCGTCTGCCTCCTATTCTATAAAAATTAAAATCTAAAGTTAAAAAAATGGTCATGAATTCTGTATTTTAGTTAGTAACAAATTCTGCTAAGCGATCCATTTAAATTTAAATTAAATTAAAATAATGTGACAGAGTTACTGTCTAATTTGTAATATTAGTATAGACTAAGAATGAGAAGTAAATGTTTTTATATTTACATAAGCTATTTAAAAAATATATGGTGGTGTTTTTGCACACAACGCAGTTCGTATGAAATAGAATCGGACAGAGATAATTTTGAGCTATAGTTTTAGGTGATAGTTGGTTGTTTTCGTATTTAAGTCCAACAGAATGTCTTCTATAGAGATGTGTGAATTTTAATAAAGATTTTATTTTTAATACTGTATTTGATTTTAACCTTTTTTTTGTGTCGAAATCCTCACCGGATACAGGGTACTAGAAGTCGGGGAACCAGACTTTGATTTTACCCTTTATTGATCTGTTGAAAAATATCTTTGGAATATCTCTGTTGGTCATGCTAAATGCTGACCACGAGATTTAGGTTCGAATCCCGTCTAGGGCAGATAATTTTGTGATGGACACATTATTTGTTCTATGCCTGTGTTTAATATACCTATATTTACTGCCTCGGGTAGTAGTCATAGCGAATGTGACTGCTGTACTTAAGGTCTTGGGTTCGATTCCTGGGTCGGTTATTTGTATGATGTGCAAATGTCTGTTTCAATAATTGAATGTTTTCTGTGTATCTGTTTACAAAAAAGTATATATTTCATACTAGCTGAACCCCGCGGTGTTACCCGCGGTTTTCGTCGTACCGCGAGTAAAAGTAAGTAGTCTAAAAAAAAGTAGTCAAGTTACTCCCTGGATCATCGGCTACCTGTCAGTGAAAGTCCCGTCAAAATCCGTCCAGCCGTTCCAGAGATTACCCGGAACAAACAGACAGACAGACCAATTTTTTTTTAACCACATTTTTGGTACCAATATGTACCGTGTCTAAATCATAAAACTTTATTAAATGAATTTAATCTTGTTAATGATGTATAAATAGGCAATAGAGATCTTTTCCGGGGTCACTGCAAAATTACTATGTAGGTAGTTAAACTGATAAGAATAGCGCAGAAGCTGTAATGTAAATGTAAAATAATAATATCTGTGTACGACACGTGTTTTGCCTTGAAGTGAACAGCGGGTAACACCGGGGGACGAAGCGAGAGTTTGTGAGAATGTTTTTTTTATGGAATTGTTTAATGGACACCCGCAACACCATGGGCGTCACAAGTGCGTTGACGGCCTTTGGGGGATAGGGGGAGGGGTTGGGGTATGGGCCTCCGGTACCCTCACTCACTCGGGAAAACATCGGTTTTCAGTGAGGCCGTGGTATCATCCCGGTCGAGCCGGCCCATACATGCTGCAGCCTGGCTCTCCTACGTACACGTATAGATGTTTGTTACTCTTTCACGCAAAAACTCTTGGACGGATTTACCACTCACTCTCTAATATTATCCTACGATAATAACAAGAACCGAGTGCTCAACGTGACCTCCGAATCACGGAGACGCTCAGGGTATCATGCCACCAGCGATCACCCATCCATGTACAGACCGCGCAGTCGTTGCTTACCCTCGATGATTGTTTCTAATCACCGAGTGCAACTGGGCTATGAGCGCCTCGTTACTCGCCACTTTAAGTAGTTATGTTCTAACCAGCAAGCTCCGTCATACTCAGAGTAAAAGAAATCTTATAACAATAATGAGCACACACGGCAGGTTCCCAATATTTTAAGAATGAACCACTCTTAGACTGACCTGGATTTGCTTAACTTTGCAATATGTTAACATAATTATGTACTCGATTACCAGAGCCTCTCAATTTCCTCTTAAGATATGTCAAACCGATAAGAGACACCCGGAGTCAAGATTTTGAGCTATTCTCTTGTTAACGCTGGTGCACATCAGCGCATTGTTTTGTTATCAGTCTGGGATTAGCTTTAAATATAAAACATTTCTTATCTAAATTATGACCGTAATACAAGTTCTCGGTATATAAAAGAATTATCTTGTTATCGTATATTTTAATATAATAATATGTTTGCATTTCTCACGTACAGTGAACACACGAAAGTTTGCTCGCAAAATCTCGAATTCTAAGCTTTTAAATGCTTTATTTCTAAGAAACATTTTAAACAATTTTTTGGCCTCGGGATCAATAGGCTGGAGCGATAGAATTCGGCAAAACTCTACAGAACAAATTATAAGCTCATGAAGTCACAACGGTGTGATACTTTATGATAGGATATCACTCACACATCGCAGAAAAGACAGAAAAGTAGTTACATTTCAATATATGTTTATACACTGTATTTTCTACAAGAGTAGTCAGACCTTTAGCCCTATTAAATGTATTTACCATCTGCATATTGCCAATTTAGTCCCTCGGTTTAGTTAGCTTGTAACAATTGTTATTGAAGTCTGAGCCCTCATATATAACTAATCAATAAAATAATAATTGTAAGCCTATGTACACCCAGTCTTGACATAAATACACTCAAGTACATTATTTCCTCACGCCAACCCACATTGATTACTCCGGTCAGAGGTTGACGATAACACATTAATAACGAACTCTCTCGCTCATTACGAAAAAAAACTTAACAACAATTAAACATAATGAACTAAATATGTTTAGGTCAGTGAAGTGTGTTTTGTTATTATTTTTTGTATTCGTAAGTTTAGCAGAATGTAAAATAAAAAGAAAATCCCGTTCGCCAAAAGATGAGCTAGGAAAGAGTAGCCTGGCTTTCGTGTTTGATGTGACAGGGTCAATGCAAAACGATTTGAGGCAGCTCCGAGAAGGTGCTGAAATGATTCTGAACACAGCGCTCAAGGAAAGCAACGTTATTGCAGATTTTGTTTTCGTCCCGTTCCACGATCCTAGTAAGTACCAACTTTAACTTATTGTTTATTAGCTTAATTAGGCAAACACGAAATTTCAAAACTATAAATTTTGCCATACCTACAAACAATCGTTTTATTTTCGAAACAAATAGCTAAATAAAACAGTAGCAACTCAGTTAGACTAGTCCAGTTACTAATTTTTGTGCTACTCGTGTAAAATACTAAGTCCTTAATATCGGTATTGTGAGAACTGTTAATTTACAAACCTATGTTTAGCACACATACCAGAAGATAATGCTTTTAGAAAGTAAATGGTGAAAACACTAAATAGAATAGTCGGTTAGTTGCGACTTGGACTAACGTACGAATCTTTTTAATAAACTGAATACACTTATTCACCAATGTAGGCTAAAATCAGCGTAGTATATTAGCATATGAAGCAGTGAACGATTAAACAAAAGGCTGTGATGATCACTGCCTCTTTAATCACTGCACTTCTTTTATATCTCCAATTACCATTTTGCAATTCTCCACATCTCCCAATGCACTTTTTTAATTTCTCTCTGATCTATTACAGCGGTAGGTCCAGTCACCGTGACACGCAGTAAGAAAGTTTTCAAGCAAGCTTTAAGCGCAGTTCACGTGTATGGAGGAGGCGACTGCCCCGAGAAGTCCTTGACTGGTATACAGCTCGCGCTGAACGTCAGCCGGCCGAGGTCTTTCCTATACGTGTTCACAGATGCTACGGCAGGAGACCATAGGACCGTGGCCAAAGTGCTGGATGAAATTCAGAATAAGCAAAGTCAAGTAATTTTCTCTTCATTTTTTGGCGTGACAACGTCTGATAAATCGATGAACGCCGGCTGCACGTACAAAAAAGAATTACTCATTGTCCCGTTACGCTCATTGTACGTCGTTGTATGAGAGATGGATGCGACGCTGCGCCGTATCATCTCTCATCATTTCATCAGTGTTTTGTTATGACGTTGTCATGTTAAACTATTGTCCGTTAATCGACTTTACAGACAACCAATTTTTTTACTGAATGTCGTAGACGTAAAAAGCATACTTCTTGATTATAATTATGTAAATAGATATCTAACGAGAAACCTATGTCTTGCAGTGGACTATCAAAGGATGATGATGATATGGATATCAGTAACTGTAAATACTAGTGCAACACCCGTGGTTTGCCAACTCATTATTGGTTTATTGACTACCATGGTCATTTTCACTAGATAAGTCATTATAGACGGAATATTCATAAAAATAATTCATTCGTTTTCCTGCAGTTTGTGGCAATGCCAAAATATCGGAATCTAATTCTTCTTTTTTTGCGTTTCGAAAGCATATGTTACGTGTTTGTATACGTATAATCATCAATCGGCAGTCCATAACCCGGTCACTTTGAATGCGTATTTGGTGGCAGCTATCTAGTTCTCCTGCGGTAGACTACTCCCAAGGGGATATCGTTTCGATGGCCGCACAAACTAATCCTCAAAAATAAAGAAGATAAATATCCTGTTTATAATTATTTATCAAGTCATTCAGAGTTCTCTGACAAATTTATCCTTTTAAAAATACAACACCACATTACCAGTGGAACAAATATTGTCTCAGACTCCAATTTGAGAGCATAGCTGCTAATACTTTATACATAATCTTACTCAGCCTATAACTAAAGAAGTAGTTTAGTCCTGTAGTTAACTTATAGCCAAATTAAGCACATTATTTTCAGGTTGTGTTCATCCTGACGGGCCATTGTAACGATTTGGACAAGCCTTCGTACAAAGTGTACCAACAAATAGCAGCAGCAAGTTCTGGACAAATTTTTAACTTGAAGAAGGCTAGTGTACATAAGGTAATATAGTGAAGTATTATTATTCATACGGTTACTAAGCATGACAAGGAAGTCATCACCAATAATCATCAGCAATAACCTCTTCTTCTCCCTCTAGTCGCCTCTTATGACCTGGCATGAAAGACAAAGTAGTAAGACTTAATAACTATAGTTCGAAGTATAATAATTCTCCCAATTACCAGATGCTGGAGTTTGTAAAGAGTTCCATCAAAGGCCGGACCGTCAATCTTGCTTCTGCTACGAATCCTGCTGGATATAACTATTCAAAAGAGGTAATTTTAAATGTTAATATGTTTACCAAAGTATTTACGTAACATCCTCGAATACATTTATATTCTCTGTGCAGTATGATCAATAGACGTCACTGATATAACCATTAATACGTTTTTTTTTGTAAAAAAGGGGGCAAACGAATATACGTATCATCTGATGTTACCCATCCACTTTTGGAGGATGGGTCAGGGGTTGGGCATGGGCGTCCGGTATCCTCACTCACTTGGTGAAACACAGCCAAAGTGCTATTTCACACCGGTTTTCTGTGAGGCTGTGGTATCGTTCCGGTCGAGCCAGCCCTTTATGCCGAAGCGTGGCCACTTCTTGTCTAGCGGAAAGTTAGGCTAATTTAAATAACTTTGATTCTGGAAGCTACCTCCTCCAATACTTGATATTACTTTTACTCTATTGAAAAGTCAAACTCAGAGAGCACGTTAAGCCGCCGGCCCCGGTTATCATGAACGTCTATGATAATCGTTATTGGGAAGTCAGAGTCCTCAAATATACTGACCACTAGTTCCTTCAAACAACCTTCAAAAACAATTCGCTCTCGCTCTCATAATGCGGATGGAGATTTAATGGTAGTCGTTTCTGATATGTATGTATGTAAAACCGGTTGAACTCTCAAATAATAGTAACCGACCTCAAATTATTTCGGGATTAATACAGGCTAGAAAGAAGAGTCAGTCAAATGCGATGTAACAAGAAGAGTCTTGGTTTTTCCCAGGATACATCTCGACGACGCTTCGAAAATTACGATTAGGTAAATGCATTACCCATTATTCAAATGAATCTTTTAGTGCATATGAAAAAATGCATGTTTCAGATCCCAGTCGACAGTACGTTAGGAGAAGTGACCGTGTCTGTATCCGGGGCGAAGCCTAGGATTACCGTGGTGGACCCTAAGGGAGAGGAATTGAAAGGCCCGCCAAAGTTAGTTACAACTTTGGATCTCTCCGAGATTATGGTTAGTCACCACATTAAATAAATACATAGGTATCTATGTTACAGTATCTTTTAAGGCATTAAAAACATAACACACTGTGGTTTAAATGGCATGTAGACTATACCCTTTTCTGATTTTGTTTATTCTTCTGATATTATTAATTCAAGTTAAAGAGAAAAATATTAAAAAAGTAATTAAATAATTTATTAAAAACTAGTTGTTGCCCGCGGCTCCGCCCGCGTATATGTCGGTTATCGCGGCAAATAGTAGCCTATGTTATTCTGATGTATAAGCTATATTACTGTAAAGTTTCATCCAAATCCGTTCAGTAGTTTTTGCGTGAAAGAGTAACAAACATCCATCCAAACATCCATCCATCCTTACAAACTTTCGCATTTATAATATTTGTAGGTTATTATGCTAATGTAAACAGCTAATATAATTTGATGATTTGTATCCGAGGGGATTGGCGCTGATACAGGCATTGCCTAGTTCGGTTACAGATGTTCATACCACTAACTTGAAACTCTGTATATTATATTTGTGAAGTAAACTATAATAATTATTAATTATTAATGACTTGATAGATTTTGAATTGAGAGATATAGTTAGATTTGTCTTTTAATAATACACTTTGTATATGAAAATCAATATTGAAACAGCCAAAGGGATAGGTAATAGTTTTAGCAGTTATGTTTGCATGTTCCACCGTAACAGCTAAAATACTTAACTGAGTTTAATTAATGAGTTGTCAATAGATTCAAAATAATTGCCCGGGTAACATGGCTATATATTTTATCAAAAGTTTTACATAGCCGGGTCATAGTTTTTGAAAGATTTCCTTGTTTAATAATTCGCTTGTTCGCTTATGTCTCCTACTAGCCGACCCACGCAACCTCGTTTGCGCCTTATATTGCCCGTAGCGTGAAAATTTCCCCCGTTTTAGAAACATTCTTCATTGAGGCTCCGCTCCTATTAGTAGTAGCGTGATGATATATACCCTATAGCCTTCCTCGATAAATGGACTATCCAACACCGAAAGAATTTTTCAAATCGGACCAGCGGTTCCTGAGATTAGCGTGTTCAAACAAACAAACAAACTCTTCAGCTTTATATATTAGTATAGATTCTAAGTGAAGAACACAGTTCGTGTTATCCGTTTTATTTACTTGAGTAAGGGTGAAGCCGTTATTGCTGTTATATAGGTATTTTCTTGTAGGGGCGTAATTTTATTTTCCTGACCCAGGTGGTGAAAGTAATGCAGCCAGAGATGGGCAACTATCTCATAACAGTGGGTAGCGCCGAGGACTACTCCGTGAAAGTGGTGGGGCTGTCCAACTTAACTTTTAACCACGGTTTCTCCGTCCACGCTCCGAAATCTATGCAGGAAACCAGCTACAGACCTTTGAAGGGTAATGTTTATATACAAGTAAATAAATTTGAGTGCCTGTTTGTTATATTGTAGATAGATAGATAGAAAACTCTTTATTTGTACACCGTTTTACATATTTT
Organism: Spilosoma lubricipeda; assembly: GCA_905220595.1. Lineage (NCBI taxonomy): Eukaryota > Metazoa > Arthropoda > Insecta > Lepidoptera > Erebidae > Spilosoma > Spilosoma lubricipeda. The sequence goes on from HG992294.1 coordinate 4,034,027, forward strand.
CAAGAGAGTACATAAGGTGATCAATATAATAATGTAATGTAATAAACGCTTTTGAATGAATTTGCGTACGTATGCATACATGGCACATATACACAAAATAACATTATTAACAATTTTTGCCTGTCTGTCTGCGGCAGCGTATGCGACTGCTGAGCTTGAGGTCTTGGGTTCGATTCCCGGATCGAACCAAATGTTTGTATGATCTGCATATTTTTTTATAAATGTTATGGCTCTGCCAAAACGACTCTACTCTTCCTTGATGGAAAGCATAAGCAGAATCCAAGAGTAGTGGTCACCATACTCATTGCTCTTACAGACAATGCAACATGGTGACCCACACAGCAGACATACAGAAGGATCTCAACAGGCCGCCATACTGTTGAGATCATTCTGTATCATTGGGCCTCCGGTCTCGCACTCACGAACGAACTTTATATTTATTTCGGAGTTTATATATAATTATAATATATATGTGTATTTAAAAAAAAAAAAAATATTATATCAGTTGTCTAGCACCCGTAATACTAAGGTAGTAGAGCCACGCTGATTTCAGCACGGTAGGGCCGGCTCTCGCGGGGCGGTACTACCCTCGCACAGAAAATCAACATAAATGACAGCGATCATGCTGGTGTGTTTCGTTGGTGAGTGCGAGACCGGAGGCCCAATGATGCAGAAGCATCACTAGCCCACCATGGTGTGGGTCACTGTGCTGCATTTTTGCATTGTCAGCATTCGTAGTTCGCAGTATGGTGACCACCACTCTTGGATTCTGCTTATTTCCATCAGGCAGAGCAAAGTCATTTTGGCTGGGCCAAAAAAAAAATAAAAAAAAAACAAGTTCTGCTTAGTTTGGGACTAGATGTCGAGTTACATGTGCGAAATATTTATTTATTTTTTCAGGAGCATACAACCACATGCGAATATGTGTAACTGAAACCAACGTGACGGTTGATATCCAGTACGCAGAGATCCTCACGTTGGATGGCAGAACATTGTTCGAAGTGCCGCTAAAAGAAGTGGACAGTATCAAGAAAGTGTACGCGGCCGACCCTTTCATACCTCCCGATGAGTTCTTCTATATAGCTGTGAGTATAGTTTTATATGTCTTTCTGGTGGTAGAACGTCGTAAGTACCAATTCAATGGTTTTGAATATGAGGTCTTAGAGTTAACTATTTTAAATTTATTGTCTAAAATTCTAAATGGTTACACTCCGTATATTATATACTGCCTCGTTGGTCTAGCGGTTGTCGTGTGCGACTGCCGATCATGAGGTCTCGGGTTCGATTCCCGGGTCGAACCAAATGTTTGTATGATCTACAAATATTTGTTTCGGAGTTTGGGTGTTTTCTATGTATAATTTGTATGTATTTACAAAAAAAAAGTATATATGTATTTATATCAGTTGTCTAGTACCCATAACACAAGCTCTGCTTAGCTTGGGACTAGATGGCGTTGTGTGTAAGATGTCCGAAATATTTATTATTATTATTACATATGTATGTATATATACCTGTATTTTTCATAATAACAATTTCAGGGTAATAATATTATGCGTAATGTGACTGATTGTTGTATAATGTACGAAGTGTCAGCATCCCAATTAGGGTGTCATAAAAGCAGACTTAGGGAGCGCAGGATAACAATACTACAAGAGGAAAACTTTTTTTTATTTCGGACATCTAACACAACGCCCTCTAGTTCCAAGCTAAGCTCGTTTTATGGATACTAGACAACTGATATAAATACATAATACCCGAACCCGAGACCTCAAGCACAGCAGTTTTTTTTATGGTATTGAGGGCAAACGAGTAGATGTATAACCTGTCGGTAAGCGATTACCGCCGCCCATAGACACCCGCAACACCAGAGGCGTCACAAGTGCGTTGCCGACCTTTGGGGGATGGAGAAAGGTATGTGGGGATGGTATGGGCCCCCGGTATCCTCACTCACTCGGTGAAACACAGCCCAAGTGCTATTTTACACCGGTTTTCTGTGAGGCCGTGGTATCACTCCGGTCGAGCCGACACATTAATGCCGAACCATGGCTCTCCCACGGTGAAAACTTGAAAATGTTTATACCAACCAATCTGGTTTCAGTCAGCGTGGGATAATGGGTCAAAATTTCCTAGTGGATTGGTTCATGTCCAACTGTGGACTTACTAAAAAGTGTTGATGGTTGATGATAATAGTGATGTTGATGTGAATTATTTTAATTACAGATAAACGGTCGTGATCAGCACAACCAAGAGCTAAGGCGAATAGGAACGACTGCCGTACAGCCGAAGTCACCAGGTATGTTTTATTCTATGTATCACAGACACAGATGATCAACCTAAAGTTATAAAATTCATGCTGTCGTGTTTCGTTGGTGAGTGTAAGACCGGAGGCCCAATGATGCAGAAGCATCACTAGCCCGACATGGTGTGGGTCACCATGCTGCATTGTTGCATTGTCTGCATCCGCAATGAGTATGGTGACCACCACTCTTGGATTCTGCTCATACTTTGGACCAGGCAGAGTAGAGGCACTTTGATACATCCAAATATAAAAATAATGTTTAATGTAAAAAAAGTGCGGTAACGCACTTATAATGTTTGAGTTACAAGTGCGTTACGTGCGAGCACGCACTTGGCATCGTATGACCCGTTTACCTCCCTATACTATGAAAAAAGTATCCAGATCTATTTTAAAGTATATTTCTACTTTCTTACTGTTATTTCTCCAAATAACTTTAAAATTGCAGTTCTTATTTATTTCATTTTTGTTTTCAGACGTTCCCCATTTAACAGCTCCAGAAAGGGTAAGGAACTATTTAATATACTTGTATGTATTATTACTGTTTGGATTCGAATATCTTGAGCTTTACGATGACTGAAAGATACTTTATTTTAAACATTCTTAAAACCTTTAAGTAACCTAAAATAATCGTCATTAACGATCGCTGCGGTCGCTGGGTTATTCACTCAGATATTTATCGCACTGTAGCACAAACTGAACCGCCTTTTTATATTAGACGCTACGAGTACTAGTTCCGACGGTCACAGAAAATTCAAACAAGACGTAGAGGTTTTCTAGTAATGTAAATAAGCCATATTCGACCTTACGCTTATTACATTAAGGTTCATTGTTCTGTGCCACAATTAATTATATTATTTATTAGAACTTATCTAGATTGTTCTGGAATGTCCTAACTGGAAATATTATTAAATGCCTCCAGTCAAGCCTGAATATTATTTTAATATTATTTTGAATAATACGTATTGAATACTCTTTTGGCCATGACCATCATTTTGTTTTTATACATAAATTTATACAAGTCATAGTCTTAAATGTATTTAGGAATAGATAACAGCGTTCATACAATTATAACGTGCCAATTAGATATCTTCTTTCAAATCAAAATAGATATTAAAAATGTCAAGTTACTTCAAAAACTGGAAAGTTCTGGATCTATAGATTATATAGATTATAATTTATCGTACAGGTGCAGGCTCACTCCCACTCGAGGGTGGTTCTGACGTGTAAAGTGGAGAGTTTGGTTCCCTTCGCCGCGATGTGGACGAAGGACACCTCCATTATCAACCAACAAACTACTAGCTTGTGAGTACTTGACTATTATTCTGTTTGCTTTCTTATTTTTAACTCTCTATCAAATACATCTGTCTCCCCTTCTATCGATTTAGCTGTCTCTCTCTCTATCTAAATATCTGTCTCTCCATCGCTATCTATGTAGGTATATATCTTTATATATATAGTACAGAGAGAGATAGAAAGAGAGTGAGATCTCTTGTTCTCTCTCTCTCTCTCGTCTCGGATACTATGGTTAGGTGTCCCATTTGGTCATTAAAACCACATATTAACATAGTTTGTTTGTTAGTGTTGTTGTCTTATGTTTAATTCTATATTGTATGTTAATTCGTAGACAAACGACCTCGCTGGACTTGGTGATCGAAGATATGAAAGAAGACCACGTCGGTACTTACAGCTGCGTCGCACGGAACGTGGCTGGCATTAATAAGGCTACCACTGAACTTACCATTACGGGTATGATACTTAACATTTTTACCGGTTGCAATAGAGAGAGGGTCATGTTTTTTACTTTCTTTCTCTTCATCAAAATTATTTCGAAGTTTTTCGATAGCCACTATCGATAGTTAGGCAAGTCTAACTTTATATCCCGATTTCTATTTTGCAATACAGGGTTAGCATTTACTCCGTAGTGTGGTGTTTTTTGGTAGATGGCGCTGTAGTATGTTTTTGTTGCGCTGTATGTAAAAGTTACTATAGTTAGTAATATCATAAATATATCGTAATTACTATTACTAGTGGCCGCCCAGTAGTAAAAATTATTTTTTTTGCGTTCCGTACCTCATAGGGATTAAACGGAACCCTTATAGGATCACTTTGTTGTCCGTCTATCAAGATCCTTTCCTCAGGAACGCGATGAGGTATCAAGCTGAAATTCATATCAAATACTCAGGTCTACTGTCCCTTGGACCTGTGAAAAAATCAAACTTCTAAGCCAACGCAATTAAAAGCTACCGCCGTTTATGCTGCAAATCTGAGAATGGGTAACATTGGCTGACATTATTTATTTTCCCTAAAAATATATTTCATCTTTCACTATTTATATAATATATGTATGGATATAATAATTACATTTTATTAAATACTACACAAATATACACCACCGGACACGGACAGACAAACGACACCGGGCGCGGTTCCTATCGTAATATCAGCGCTGCAGTCACCCTGACTGCAGAAATATGCTGAGATAGGCGCCTTTTCTGGCACTGCACAGGGCATTACAATTGCTTAGTATGTCCTATAACCTCAAATATGCTCCAAACCATGTATTTGTCCTGTGTATGTCAGAATAAATGTTTTTTCTTTCTTTCTTTCTTTCTTCTTTCAAATTTTCGCAAGGGCACCAAAACCTTCAGGGTAATTACCCTGAAGGTTTTGGTGCCCTTGCGAAAATTTGAAAGAAGAAATTCTCGTGAACTCATAACTTGAAATTTGGTACGAAGCAACGTCTTGTAGCACAAATAAAGGAAAAATTGCGAAAAGCATAATTTTTTTGTTACATCATTGACATAATAATATACCTACAGGTTTGTACGGAACCCTCGGTGCGCGAGTCTGACTCGCACACCGGTTTTTTATAGCTTTCCTGACTTCTCCATATAAACTGTAACTGTTCCAACTTTCATTTTCTGGTTGCCTAATTTTCGTAAAAAGAGGTATAAAGTTTTTGCTACACATCTCTATACTAATATATAAAGCTGCCGATTTTGATGATTCTTTTTTTAATGGAAAGTGATGAATGTTACCGTAATTTCAGTGGACGCTCCGCAAGTGTCGATAGAGCCTCACAACACTACAGTCGAGGCGGGAAGTGACGTCACCATCACCTGCACCGTCTACAGCGAAGCCTTACTCCTCGAGAACAAACTGCTCTTTAACGGAACACGAACTCATTATGGTAACACTAACATACGTTTTTTTATTGACTTCAGTGGTAGCGTATGCGACTGCTATACTGAGGTAGGAACTTCGATCCTTGTTTCGGATAAATGTTTTTATGATCTGCAAATATTTGTTTCGGAATCCGGATATTTCCTTTGTTTAATATGTATGTATTTTAAGAAAAACTATACAAGTATTTTATCAGTCATTCTGCAGTCTAATTACTATAGTAAGGCTCAACCTACTCGAGTTCAAGAGGTGGGTCTATCTATATCCATATTAATATTAAAATTTCTAAAGGAACTCTGTCTGTATGTTGTTCACCGTTACACTGATTTTAATGAAATTTGATCCTTGAGGAAGGACATACACCACTCTTTACCGCGATAACCGACATACACGCGAGCGGAGCCGCGGCCATAAACTAGTACATATATATAAAAATATTGAATAGGTTTGAGTACGCTTTTGCACCGATTAAACCCTAATTTTCATACGGTACAAAATAAACTTAAAAATGTATTTTGTCAATTTTTTTCAACCATATGCCTGCCTGTGCCGTAGGAAAGAGGGTACGTACAGCTCTAATTAATAACATTTAAATTATTATTTTCAGCCATAGACTTAAACAAGGAACCGAGCTTAGAAGGCCTGTATACATACAGGAAAAAAATACACGTTAGTGAAAATGTAACAGGAAAGTATTCCTGTGTCGCCGCCAACAGAGGTACGTTACATTATATACGTTATTATTTGGAAATACACTTTAATTATTTCTACAATACACTTTAATTATTTTTATGTTACTTTGATAATAATTATCTAGAGGTAACCGCACAGTTTGTAGGATGGACACGGACTGGCGAAGACCAGTGAACGAGTAGAGAGCTTAGAGAGGAGGCCTGCTGACTAAGTAGAGTAGCATCCAGGGCAGCATTTCTCAGTTATAACAGTACGTATACGTGTACGTAACGTATGTGTACGAATACGTGTACGTAACGTATATGTACGTATACGTGTACGTACCGTATACGTACGCATGGTAGCGTAGTGTTTTAAACGGTCACCACGCCGCTTTCTTCTACGCTCACTGTTGTAGGTTCAAACCTCATATGGGACTTTGAACAACACTTTGCTTTACACAAATTGTTATTCTGAGTCTAAGTGCTCTTTGTGTCTGTCTCAATTATGTTTTAATGTTCCTCGGGACACAGGAATTCCTAGTACGAGAGTTGTCAACAAAAAATGTTGTTTATAAATATTTTTGTTTTTTAATGTGGCTTTTAAAGACCACTTAAATACCCACTGCTAAGAAAATAAAGATAAGGGGATATTGTTGGAGCTTTGAGGTTTGGTTACTTAAAAAAATAAGTAGCCCTTTTTGATCCTCATTCAACTTTTTTCTCAAGAAAACATGGAAAGCGTTTCACATTCTTAGGTACCTTGAAAGATATAAAAAAAACTATAGGTCGCTCACATGAAGCCTCTTCAAAAAAACAATATTTTTTTCTTAAATTGTCATAAACCTTTCTGTAATGAATTGCACACTATATCACACAATCTTATTTGTTTTAGGAGGCAAAACAGAACAATCAACACATATAAAAATTAAAAGAAACCCGACAGCTCAAATCTTAGGCCCTCACACAGTGTCGAAGGTCATCAACTCAGACCTGCAGCTGGTGTGTGCGGGGGACAACGCCAACCTGGTGGTGTGGCGCGCCCCCAACAACACCGCGCTCAGGAGTGTTGTTGTCAACGGGACTTATAGCGACGTGCTCCCGCTCAGGAATGTCACTAGCGATGGCACCTGGACTTGCACGGCTTTGAGGGGGTCCATGAAAGGTGAGACAAATGTTTTAATAACTCTATACTCATGTCTATATTTATGAAGCCGTAGTCGCGGGTATATTAGGAGTAGGTACATGGTAATACGTTATTTTTTATTCCTAAACTAGCTACGTCCCAGATTTTGTTACAATTAAATCGAATATGGTTGGTTTTAATTATGTTCTGTTTTTTTTTATATAAAACAAACCTAATTTACTCCTTATAACACCAGCTTAGCCGGAATAAAGAAACATTCAAAGTAATATTTAAAAAAACAGCTTCTTATAAAATAGACTTACATAAAAAACACTTCTTAATTTTTTTGTCTGTCTATCTCTCTGTTTGTATCGGTTAATCTCTGGAATGGATGGACCGAGTTTGACGGGACTTTAACTGGCAGACAGCTGTGTATATAAGGTGTAACTTAGACTACTTTTTTATACTCAGCCAGTGAATAATAAATTTGCAGGTTCAGATTCTGTAAAAGTGAGTGTATTGATAAAGCCCGTGGTGCAAATAGTCGGAGAAAAGAATATCACAGTTCTGAACGGTTCTGTGGTAGAAGTGACCTGCCTCGTCGAGGCCAAACCTGAGCCAAGAATACTTTGGCATCGGGAAACTGAGACATTCTTGAACAACACTGTAAGTATCTGTACATGTTATCTATCTATATCTAAATACATAAAAGAGGAAGCTGACTGACTGACTGACATACAAAGAGATCAACGCACAGCCCAAACCGCTAAACCTAGAATCTTGAAATTTTGCATGTAGGTTCTTTATATAACGTAAGTGAGCACTAAGAAAGGAATTTTTGAAATTCCACCCAAAGGGGGTAAATCAGGGGATGAAAGTCTGTGTGTGCGAAGCCGCGTGCTAAGGCTAGTATTTTATAGGTGACTACGACTTCCTCGGTGGCGCAGTGGTAGCAAACGCGACTGCTGTGCTTGAGGTCTCGGGTTCGATTAAAATGTTTGTATGTTCTGCAAATATTTGTTTCGGTATTTGGGTGTTTTCTATGTATAATATTTATGTATTTTCAAAAATAAAGTATATATGTATTAATATCGGTTGTCTAGTACCCATAACATAGGGTCAGCTTAGCTTGGGACTAGATGGCGTTGTGGGTTACATGTCGGAAATATTTAAAATATTTAGGGATATATTTAAAAAAATTAAAGTGCAGACTTGAAAAAAATAACTAACATCTTAATATCTGTGTTATAACGGATTAAGAATAAAAAGTCATCTTACAAAACTTTACACATTATTAGTTAGGGGCGGAGCTAGAACACGTCACTATTTTCTTAACGTGAATAGAGAATAAAAAGTTGTCATATCATATCACACTGTATAGTTATAGTATTTTCTATGTATAATATGTACGTATTTACAAAAAAAAGTATATATGTATTTGTATCAGTTGTCTAGTACCCATAACACAAGCACTGCTTTGCTTGGGACTAGATGTCCGAAATATTTATTTATTTATTTAGTGTTTTTCAAAGTTTATTTTATAAGCCTGTCAAAGTGACTTCTTTGCCTGACGAAAAGTAAGAACAGAATCCAAGAGTAGTGGTCACTGCGAATACAGACAATGCAACATGGTGACCCACATCATGGCGGCCTAGTGATGCTTCTGCATAATCGGACCTCCGTTGACAGTCTTGACAGACAGAAGTTGACTGACTTAATTGCATAAATTATACCTCATTTATGGCATCAAGTCTGTTAAAATTAAAGTATACTAAAATATATTTTTTTAGATAACAGCGATAAAACCGACCGTATACCAGAGCGTGTTGACTCTCAACTCGAGCGCTGAGTCCGTCAACGGCACATACTTCTGCTTCGGGGAGAACACAGAAGGTATTCATCACGACAGCGTTACTGTCAATGTCAGAAGGAAGATGACACTAATGAAAGGGTTCACTGGTAAGAGTTAAAAATCCTTTCTTATAATGATATGGGGCTAAGCGAACAGACAGGTCACGTCATCAACAGCCTTTGACAGTCTACTGCTTAACAATGACATCTTTTCTTTGTCTGTCTATCTGTTTGATTGTTCCGACTTTGACGGGTCTTTCACTGACAGATAGCTGATGATACAAAGAATAACTTGGGCTACTTTTCTTAGACTAGCTTGCCATTACCCGCTGTTGTTTTTGTAAAGCTACAAGAACAACTGCGGGTAACACAGTGACCCCCTAGTTCGCCAGTTATCGCTAACATGTTTGACTGTGAACTGGCATTTTTAATCCCAAACCATTTTTGAGATATTAGACTTTTCATTACCAAAATTGTAGTTTCCTTCACAAAATTTTATTTTTAAAAACGATACGTCCCGCATTTGGAATATAAATTTTGTGTCACGGGGTACTTTAAAAACATACATGAAACGGACACAGAGAACACCCAGACTCAGTACAACAATTTCTGGATCACACAAAGTGTTGTCACATGTTGGATTTGAACTCACAATACTTGGCGGAGTAGAGAGCGACGTGACAACCGCTTAAACCACTTGGCCAAACGTGCAGTCAACAGCTTAAATAAAATATTGATATCGAACTGGGTCATAGATATCAAGTATCTAGATCATCTCTACCAGTAGTAATAAAAAATTTACGTCATAATAGGGTGATTGACACCTTAGTCTTCTTCTTCTTCTTTGATGAAATAGCAACCAGCCGGATCTCTGGGATCAGCTATTTCTGCCAATGTCAAGTGTTTATAGTCTTCAAATCTTAAGTCTTTAAATATCCGTCGTGTTGAAATTAATGTTTAAAACTATATAAAACTTGGGTGAGATGAAATGAGGACCGTCTTTCGAAAAAACAAACAACGCTCTCCGACACCTTAGTCAAATCAGTTACTTTTTATCATCTGTCAAAATGCTAACTTTGTATGAAAAATGTACTAAAAACTAACTTGTGACGTCACTGTTTTAGATTACTCAATTGAGCGATATATTTCAATGTTTATTAGAATAAAATTTGTAAAAGAAATCAAAACAGGAGACATCAGTATTTATTTACGATACAGTCAACTACACTATTCATATCGACGAAAATTATTTTCTTTGACCATTTCAGATCAAGCAATACAGCTGTACTACCAAACTGAACTACACTGCGTAGTGGACTCCTATCCCATTGGAGTAACCCACTGGTACCACAATGGTACATCACTAGTGCCCAATGACAGCGTTCAAATATCTGAGGACAACACTACCGTGTATTTAATGAAGGTGGACTTTAATGACCTTGGAGAATACGTTTGTGAGGTGGAGAATGAGTATGAGAAAATTGAAGTTAAAGGCACTATTAGTGTAGAAGGGTTAGGTGAGTTGTTTTTATTTAAAGCCTGTCAAAGTGACTGAACTCTGCCTGATGGAAAGCATGAATCCAAGAGTAGTGGTCACCATACTCATTGCGAATGCAGACACTGCAGCATGGTGATCTAAACTATGACGATGATTTTACTATGCTTTATATTTGTTACTAGCTGAACCCCGCGGTGCTACCCGCGGTTATTGTTGTACCGCGAGTAACGCCGCGGGACAAAGCTAGTCTAAAAAAAGTAGCCTAAGTTACTCCCTGGATCATCAGCTACCTGCCAGTGACGTCGAAATCGGTCCAGCCGTTCCAGAGATTACCCGGAACAAACAGACAGACAGACAGACAAAATTTTTTTTAACTACATTTTTGGTATATGTAACGTGTATACATATATATGCATTGATTAAAAAACTGTTATTTTAATATTACAAACAGACACTCCAATTTTATTTATTTCTTTAGATAGGTATGTTTTTTTGATAGTTTCTTTGTTAAATTTTAGCGCGTCCGGTGTTATATAATGAAGCTAGGAACCTGACTACGGGAGAAGGACACCCTGCTATAATCACATGTAGGTGAGATTGTGTATCGTTAACATCGTTATATTTAAGTGATTCTTTTAAATATAAAATTAGTTTATTTTTTCAATATCTTTAATTCATTTTAAATCTTAACTGCTTATAATAAACGCTTCATGGTCATAGGCCTCTCCGGCATGGAGGGTTTTGCCCATGATCGCCACGCTGGGCAGGTGGACTGGTGATCACGGGGCGAAGCTTGTTCACCGGTGACGCTGCTGCTCGTCACCGGCCTATTGTATTTAGTTACGATTATTGAACGCTTGTCCAACTTAAATAATAAATATTTTCATAGATCTAACACACAAGCCGTCTAGTTCCAAACTAAGCAGAGATTGTTCTATGGGTACTAAACAACTGATAAATACATATATATATATTTAAATACATACGTATTATACATAGAAAACATTCAAACCCCGAAACAAATATTTGCAGATCATACAAACATTTAGTCTAAACCGGGAATCGAACTCGAGATCTCAAGCACAGCAGTCGCTTACGCTACCACTGCACCATCGAAACAGTTAAACTTAAATGTAATGAAAATATGCAATATCCACTAAATGCTCCAATAAAAATAAATGTACTAGCGCTGAATTCTCTTTCTAGGATCGTCGAGGGTTCTCCAGAACCTAAAATTACTTGGCAGTACAGGATCAATGGGTCTTTAGAATTCTCAACACCATTGGAAGACGTGGTTCTAAGTAACGATGGATTTGAACTTTCTATACCCAAAGTCAATAAAAAACATGCAGGGATCTACCGCTGTTGGGCTCACAATGTGGTCGGTGAAGATTTCTATGATGTCACTCTTGTTGTCCAATGTAAGTTGGTCTTTGAGTTTATTTTCAGAAATAGAAAGAAATGTATTAACAGTCTCATATTATAGTATTAGATGATTGATATTCTTACGAAGAAAGATCATTCCAGATAAAGCAGATCCTCACTGCTAAACATCCTGAAAATTCTATATAGTCTCTTGAAGCACAGAACACTAAACCTTACATCAATATACTAGCGTCGAATATAGATTGACTGTCGCGCAGTTAGTTTGATTGCATTCAACGGCGCAATGAACTCTCTAGAATGTACTAGTAATAACGGCACGTATTATAAAAAGGTATCTCGTGGACTTCAGTTTAGTTTGAGCTACAGTGCGACAAATATGAGAGTAATATCAGTGATTAACCTTGCGACTTCTGCGACGATTAAGAACTATTATTCCGAGTTATTCTGTGCTTTTAAGATTATCTATATAAATAAATAAAATTGGAGTGTCTGTTTGTAATATTAAAATAACAGCTTCTTACTAAATGCATAAGAATGTATACACGATACATATACCAAAAATGTAGTTAAAACATTTTTTGTCTGTCTGTCTATTTGTTCCGGGTAATCTGTGGTACGACTGGACCGATTTAGACAGGACTTTCACTGGCAGGTAGCTGATGATCCAGGGGAGTAACTTAGGCTACTTTGTTTACTTTTTTTAAACTAACTTTGTCCCGCGGCGGTACAACAATAACCGCGGGTAACACCAAGGGTTTTAGCTAGTTTTTTAAGAAATTCAGTCTTACAAACTTTTGCCAGCTGATGTATTTTATGTTGTAAGCATGGATATATTAAGCACGTTAACCCTTAGGGGTTAATTAAGGAATGAACGACTGTACAGAAATTCATCATTGTTAACAGCTATGTCATGAACTAAGAAATATTCTCAAATAATGTCTAAGTAAATTGTCATTGCTAAGAAATTTCATTAACGTCACATCTCATCAACTGATTCTCTTGAGAAAGGGAGTTTTGGCTCACGCTGACGAGACGGTTTGTCTAAGGGTTTGTTTAACGGTTTCCTTCTTTATGCCGTAACGTTGTCCTGCGTTGTTTGCTTAGACGGCTCTTACTAATAATAATAATTTATTTTATTTTCTCCCATACACATTAATTGTACAATACACATTGCTTATTGGGAGACTGGTTTCCAAACTAGGTGAGAACCTGTAACATGGATAACCAGACTTCCATTACACAGACAAAACATAGAAAGTTAAACACTGCACATTCATGTAGAAGTCAAGAAACAAAAGAGGGGAAAAAACCAAAAAAAAAATAATAAATAACAAAAATATACATCTCTCGATGTGTGTTTAAGCGCGATTTTGTGTGCGTGCGTGTGTATGTATGTGTGTGTGTGAGTGCTCACATATGGGTAGTCATATCTAGGCTATTACCTTTGTATAATTAATAGTTTTTCTGTTTCCTCGTAGTCTAATTTAACTAAAAACTTATAAACTTCCTCTTTCACACATAGGATTGGTGACATGGTAAAAATTAGTATAACATAGTTTAAAATATCCCCTAGATCCACCAAAACTACTGAATGTCACAAAGGATGGTGACAAACCTCAAACAGTGAAACTCGGTGAGTCTGTGAGGTTGTCGTGTGAGGCGAGCGGAACTCCTCCGCCCCTCACTGTGTGGACCAAACATGGACGAGCCATGATCTATACCGACCATCTGTGAGTATATGATATCCTGATCACATACAGTACTTTGTTTTTGATCATTTGAAAGTAAATACCGTAGACTTAAACACGTTACAAATACACATTTAGGCATTCATTCTTTTTAGATATGTGCAAAATACTAGTGAACTGGTGATAGCAGCAGCATCCGCAGACGACTCTGGCACATACACGTGTAACGTGACCAACGTGGCAGGGTCTACTCACAGGAATTACACGTTACTTGTCTATGGTTAGTATTGTGTACATTTGTAAATATGTATTGAAATTTCCCATACTTTGACGTAGGGAAAGTAAAACAAACCGTCAAGTAAAATCATATCATCATAATATAGACTGCACGCTTGGCATACTGGTTTAAGCGGTCGACATGTCGCTTTTTATTATGGCTTTAAACCACATGGGACAATACTTTTTTGATTCGCAAATTGTTGTTTTGAGTCTGGGTATCCTTTGCGTCCGTTACATGTGTGTATGATTTTAAAATCCCACGCGACACAGGATGTATATGCTCAATGCGAAAGTTGTTTTTTAAAAATGAAAAGATATTAATAGGATGTAAACTATTACATCCTGTGATATATATATGATGAGGATGTGTCCAACAAAGAACTACCTTATTTGGACATAAGACTCTCCATGGATAGTTTTTTTATCTTTTTTTTTTATGTTTGGCCCTGCCAAAATGACTCTACTCTGCCTGATGGAAAGCATAAGCAGAATCCAAGAGTGTTGGTCACCATACTGCAAATGCAGACAATGCAACAATGCAGCATGGTGACCCACACCATGGCGGGCTAGTGATGCTTCTGCATCATTGGGCCTCCGGTCTCACACCCACCAACGAAACACACCAGCATGATCGCTGTCATTTTACGTAGATTTTCTGTGCGAGGGTAGTACCGCCCCGGTCGAGCCGGCCCTACCGTGCTGAAATCAGCGTGGCTCTACTACCTTTAGGCTTAGGCTTACTATACGATGGCTGGTATAGAGTTTATGTCAAGCTTTCCTTCTCCTTGCAATGATGGTAATAGGCGTAGTTGGTTCCTTGATTTACTTTAACCACACCAATGGGATGGATGGGTGTGGTAACGCTCTGTATCCTTCATTCATCACCATATTGACCTATATATATTTATTTATTTAAAAACTTTATACATTTGTACATTGGCGGGCTTAATGCCAAAGCATTCTCTTCCAGTCAACCTTCGGGTGGTGTAGATATTTCGTAACGTAGGTTATATACCTGTAAGATGTATATAGTTCTCAACATATATCCATACATAAAGAATTACTTGCCCTGACTGCCTGACAGGTTCCTCAATGCAGATCCAAAGTCACTGGGGCTACTATAGTTTGAATAAATTTTGATAGCTGATTCTAAGATGAACTTATACTTAGAAATATTTTTCGGCAATTTCGCTCTTAACGGGGTTTAATGTTGCGTAAACGCTTGTAAGAAATAATCACGAGAGCGAAGCCGCAAAAACTAGTATGTATTATTACCGTTTTTTTCACTTTGGCTTCTCCATCTACAGATCCACCAACAATATTATCCACACCCGCTCCACCCCGTGAGGTGTTTCAAGGGTCGCTGTTGGAACTGCCGTGTGACGCAAAGGGTCTGCCCGCACCCTTACTACACTGGACACTGAATGGTCAGCCGGTTGACATCAACAAACATGACGATCTCTATGGACTAAGGTACGAATAAAAACACTGCGTAAATAAATACAAATAACTATAACTGATTACTCTTTTTACATTATGGTGTCTCCCACAAACAGTGCAATAAAAGAACATACTACAGCGCCATCTACCGAAGACACGTTAAACTATAGAGTAGATATTCACGTCGGTTGACATAATAGGATTTCTCAAGATTTAAGGCTAGGCCTCAGCCCGCCAGGCATAATCGCCTCACCTGGTTGGAGTATCCTATCTTTGTGTTGGAGAGGGCAAAAGCGTAAACCGTTCACCGAATATTGACTACCGTTACACGTGGACGTACGCTTGAGTCTTCTTTTCTCTATACATAGAGGTAGGCTCTTGTATTTCTGTATCCTTAATCACTCCATTAAAAGCAACTAAATAAAACTTGAGAGGTGTCAAGTGACACCCGGATAGAACGAAGTTCACTGTCTGGATTCATTATTGTTATTATTTTTAATTATTTATTATGTATAAAAACCTGTGTATACTCAAGAAAAATGATCGTCGGGACACCACACTGTTCAATGCGAAATATAAATGAAAATGTCTGGCTTGCTTTCTGTAAGAGAGAGAGAGAGAGAGAGAGACAGAGAAACATGCGCACGCCGCACGGCTTACAACAGCTTACTATAGCAAAAAGTGTCGTTTTCGTGAGAATTTATTCCGTCTAGCCTCCTTTCACAACACGCGATAAGGAACTTCGTTCCAACTTTCGGTTAATTCGGTTCGTTAATTGTCGGTTTTCAGTGAGGCCAACATTATTTATTTATTTACATACATACTTTACACTTGTATAACTTTTTCCGTTCGAATTCCAATTAATTTTGTTTTTTGCAAGATCTATGATGTACCTTTGCAATTGCCAGGTTTGTAGCGAACGTGGCAGATTCTGGCGAATACAAATGCACAGCTAAAAATGTATACGGCAATGCTACACTGACTTATATTCTGCAAATTTCGGGTAAAATGCCATTTTATTTATTTGTTTTGTTCTTAATAGCTCCATCGATATGTTTTTTGTCTGCAACAGTAATTTTTGCAAGCGTATCTTTAAGTTTCTTTAAACATTTATTTGAGAAATAAACAGAAAAGTAATAGTTACAGTTTACAAAATTTAAGTTGAATTTCCAGGATCAGGTTAAACATTTATAGAAGCAAGTGAAAATAAAATATAGGAGATAACCCCCATTTAAAGGCAAAGTTAAAATGAAGTAGGTATTACCACATTAATATTAGAAAGTTTGTGAGTTTGTTTGTTGCTTCTTCACGCTTCGTATAAAAATACAATAAATAAATGAACAAGTTAAAGATTTTAGAAATACATACTTGTATGCACCGAAAAATAAGTATTTCAATGTTAGACTATTATGGGTAGTAATTAAGTCTATAAGTAATTTTTATACTTATTTAGTATTTTTGACTGTAGACCCTCCAAAGTTACTAAATACTTCAGAAGAAAAACTCCAATCAGTAAAAGTGGGTGAAGCAGTGAAGTTGTCGTGTGAAGCGAGCGGAACTCCTCCGCCTATCATTTTGTGGACCAAAGATGGCCGCCCTATCGATTTTGCTGACAAATTGTAAGTATTTATTTAAACTCATCAACAGTTTAATAGTTAACTGCTTGTGACAAGAGGTAGTATCAAACCCAAAGCAGAATTTGATGAATAAGTTGTAAAGAGATAAACTGAACACCATTCTCATAATGAAAGAATATTTAATTGTGTTGTTTTAAGTATTTTACACAAAAAGACATATAACACAAACATAATTTTTATTACTTGGGTTCACCTGAATATTATTAGGGATCGGCAGTGATAACACAAACTAATCTTGAGATTAATAAAGGCTAGGAGGATGATAAACAATCATTCGTTTTTTCAGGGTTCCGTACCCAAAAGGGTGATCGCTAGACATCTGAAATTTTCACAGATGACTTATATATATATATATATATATCGCTATAACAACAAGTGCTAAAAACAGAATAAAATAAATATTCAATTTATACAACAAACGTAATTTTTGCCTTTTTCTCGATATTAATAATGGCAACAGATAGATGCTAAAAATGTATAGATAATGGATTATGTGTAAATTACTAATATATGAAGAGTCATGATGGCCTGAAGGTACTTCACCGGAACTCATCTTCTTCTAGTTATGTGGGTAGGTGGGCGCGGAAATAGAAATAAATGACTTCAGAACACAATCGACGTATTTTAATTAGATTCACTATAATCACTATTTAATTATGTAATTAACAGTTACTATTACACGAAATCAACAAAATTAAATGTTTAAATAGCGCGAACATGAAAGTCCTGAGTGATTCGTCACAAGCGTGGTGCGCGGTCGCCGTCTCGTTCAAAAGTGACTTCAAGATGGCCGCCCGCACTACCATCGACAATGACGCTTCACTAGGTTGACATTTACGGTTTTGCCAACCTGATGTTTTACGGAAACGCCGTCACGGCCGGACTGACTTGCGACCGTCCTCGGGCGATTTGTCTGAAACAAATTAAAATAACTGCGTAGTTCGTTCGCTCATCCTGACTTAATCATCATACAAACACTAAAATCATTTAATGGTTTGGACTTATCAGGCAAGTGTATAGCGTAGCTAACTGTAAGGCGTGACTCGAATTACTCTCGGTAAGACCAGTCGACAAACGGGTTATACGCCAGTTCAGGCTAGAATTTAACCCGGATAACACATTTTCGTCTTGGTAAACATTTGGACAAGCCAATCCTTACAAGGGATGTGGCCCGGACGACACAATTCGTCTCACACATAGCAAGCGATCATCCAGGACAAGTCAGCTCTCTCAAGAGAGACTCGGACGACAAATTTCGTCAGATGACGCTAAATAAACCACTGTGACAAGTCACCCAGGCAATGACTCGGACGACAAATTTCGTCAGATGGCTAAATAAACCACCGTGACAAGTCACCCAGACTGACTCGGACGACACATTTCGTCTACCTTCTGTGACGGGTGAAGTGTGACCTCTAACTACTCACCCTGGAATAGTAAGGACGACACTTCTTCGCCCAGGATCAACCATTCGTGTAATTTATCAGAATTATAGAAATGTTACAGTCCAATAACCATAGTTTTCTATCTTGTGTTTTTTTTTTTTTAATTGTTTTCAATAACCTGCCTATGATAGTGAATCGTCCTCCTCTGTGTGCACTTCAACTTCATGAAGGACCTCCCATGTTTCAGGGTCAGAGTGTGCGCTCAGGGTGTCTGAGCTTGCAGTGACAGTGCGCGAGTCAGCCGAAGCAGTGTCCGAGCACACAGTCAAGGTGTCAAGGCAGTCTAATGACTCGGTATCATTATTTGAGCACGAAGTATTTTCTACATCATCAGACGCCGTCTCGGCCTCAACTTCGTTTAAAAGACTAAACGCGATTTCGAGTAATCCATCATGTCCCCGGGGTACTGCGCGCAAATTCTCGTGGGAATATTTAAGAATTCGATTGGAAGCATCCACTATGTTTTTAAGATTATAGCGATCATTATTTAGAACTTCTGTTATCACAAATGGGCCCCTAAATTTTCTATCTAATTTTGTTTGATTGCGTTCACAGTTTTTGATGAACACGTAATCACCTTTAGAAAATGGTTTAATTATTGCGCGGCCACGATTGAATCTAAGGGTTTCAGATTCAGCAGCTTTTTGGATGTTTGCTGATGCATCCTCCCTAATTGAATCAATATCCAAGCGAACATCGTTGTCTTTATAAGTGCAATTTATTTTAGACATACCAAGCGAATCGAAACGAATTCCAAACATAAGCTCTGATGGGGAATATTTAGTTACGGTAGACTTTGTACTATTTAGGGCAAGCTGAATATTTCCTAATTCGTCACGCCACCTTTTATTAGGGTCGTTTTCGACGATAGTTAAAAGGCTCTTTAAAGTACGCATCACTCGTTCAACCTGGCCATTGGCTCTACTTGCACCCGTCGCAATAAAGTGCAGTTCTATTTTATGCTCGTCACAAAAACTTTTAAAATCGGAACTAATAAAGCAACGACCTTGATCTGCAATGATTCTTTTTGGTGCCCCAAAAAGGTAGACTGCTTTTTGCAGTGCATGTATTGCACTCTTTGCATCAACAGACGTGGTATGTTCGAGTAAGACGTACTTCGTAAAACCGTCAATAATTACTGAGCAATACTCCTTCTGGTCACTCTTCCCGCTAAGCTTCCCCGAAAAGTCGATATGAACTGTGTGCCAAGGCATTGACACTTTAGGAATCGGATGAAGCTGAACGGGCTGTGCTCCCGATGGGCCTTTAGAAGCTTTACAAACTATGCACGAATCTATGAATTTCCGAACACATTTGGACATATCTGGAAACCAATACTTTTCATAGAGCTTGTCTAACGTTTTATCCCTACCTAAATGTTGCAATTCGTTGTGAACATGATTTATGAGTGTCCATATAAGGGATCGAGGAACTACTGGCAGCCAGGCGATCACTTTATTACGCACGATTTTCCTATAAAGGATACCTTCTCTGACATCATATGTTTGGGCTACGGTTTCTGGAAAACTATTATCGTGGTATTTTGTGATAAGATTTTGGATTTCAGCATCCCTTTTTTGTTCTACTGATAACCAACCTTGATGTAGCTCAACAAATTGAACAGATTTAGTTTGCACCTTTTCAGATTTTAAGGAAGTAACCGTATCAGGATTCGGAATAGGATTTCGAGACAAAAAGTCAGCGTGTTCCATTTTGCTGCCTTCGCGATAAACGACATCGAAGTCATAAGCCTGCAAATATGCCCACCAACGATATACACGTGGAGTTAAATCCTTCTTAGACTTTGACGCCTTCAATGAATTGCAGTCCGTAACAACTACAAAACTCCTACCATAAAGATAGTGTCTGAAATGCTCTACCGCTCTAACGACTGCTAACGTCTCTAGCTCATAAGAGTGGTAGCGGGACTCTGTGTCTGACGTTCGACGGCTAAAGTATTCTACAACGTGGGGAAGGTTATCTTTCCTTTGTAAAAGAATTGCTCCGTAACCGTCCGAGCTAGCGTCTGTATGTAACTCTATAGAGAGTTCCGGGTCAAATATGGTAAGTACGGGTTCAGATGTAAGAATGCCTATTAATCTTTTGCGTATACTTTCATGTTCAGCAGTCCAAGTAATTCGTCCTTTCAATTTTGTAAGAGGATATAAGGGACCCACAACCCGGGTGAAATCAGGGATAAATTTCCGGAAATAAGACGCTAATCCCAGGAATTGTCGGACATTAGTAGCCGACTTCGGTTCAGGGGCATCTACCAATGCTTGAATTTTCCGCGAATTGGGTCTGATCACACCAGATTGCACAGAATATCCTAAATAATCGATCTTTTGCTTCATGAATTTACACTTTTGAAGGTTCAGTGAAAAGCCAGCTTCCGACAATGCTGCCAATACGTCGTCGAGATGCTGCAGACCCCCAGAGATGTCCACAGAGTGGCACAATACATCGTCCATGTAGATTAATGGTTTGTCTTTTAAATGACTAACGGCTTTTGTGATACATCTCTGAAAGACTGAAGGAGCATTTCGCAATCCAAAGGGCATAGCAAGATACTCATACTGGCCCTCATTGGTGACAAAAGCTGTCTTCTGCACTGAATCGGGGTGAACTGGAATCTGATGGAACCCAGCAGCCATATCGAGCGAGGAGAAGAAATTGGCCCCAACGAGCTGATCGATTTGTTCCTCTATGCGGGGTAAAGGATAACGTTCAGGCACGGTATTGAAATTTAGCTCCCTGTAATCGACACATAATCTATCTGTATTGTCCTTCTTTTTAACAAGGACAATTGGGCTTGCAAAAGGGGAAGAACTCTCCTGAATCACTCCTGCATCTAATAATTTTTGAACCTGTTCCCTGATTATTTGTTTTTCTATGGGAGCGCGTTTAGTGGGGCACCTATATACGACCTTTTGTGGATCTACCAATCTAAGTTCACACATCCCTGTCTTAACACGTTTGGTAGGAATACCCTCTATAAAATGATTTGAATACTTTCTTAAAATTAGAGTTAACATTTCTCTATCGTGCCCCTGCAAATCTGTGTCAATATGATTTAAATCTGACGTATCTAAAGTCTCATTACAAAATTGAGATTGCTCCCTGGTGTATATTACTAAGTTATCATTATCAATTTTCACGCATAGTCCTAAATCAAAAATATCCCTACCAATTATTATAGGATCTGATATATTACAGTCAGAAACCACATGGAACAGCAAGCTTATTAAACGTTCATTGATCTTGACTTCGCTCTGAATTTGTGTAGTGCATTGAATGTCATTACCTCCGATGCCACTAAGATAAACGATATCTTTACGCACAGTACCCAAGAGCTTATTGTGAAAACTTTCCTTTATAAGTGAACAAGATGAACCACTATCAAATAAAAAAGGGACAAGCTCACCGGATGATGTTTTCAAAGTACCCCTAGAAGGGCGGTGCTCGCAATGATGAACCTCCTTGACCGCTCCCTTGCTTCCGTTCTTCTTGTCGGGGCAGTTAGTTGTCACATGCCCCTTTTGTCCGCACGTGTAGCAGGTCACAGCAGTAATGTTCTCCGAAGCGCGTGATGAGCTTGGTGTGTCCTGAGGCATAGGTCCGGAATGATCACGACGTTTTCTACATTCTGCGAAACGGTGACCCATTATTCCACAGAAACTACATCTGCCTGAGAACCTTTCGGTGGGACGAAAGCGCTTGATCTCAGGTTCATTGATTTCTCCACCATCCGACCGACGCTTGAGAGATACACCTCCCAGTATTCGGAATAATTGAGTGCGAGTTGTGATATTGTGAGCATTTAACTCGCGACGTATCAGGTTGTCCTTTTGACAAAGTACTGAAATCACAAATCCAGTCACCACTTCTTCGGGCATCACGATCTTTGGAATTCTTTCTATCAAGTACCATAGCCGAAGTGCAGATTCTGAAGCTGTTTCTTTGGCCCCGATTTGAAATCGTAGAACGTCATCAAAGTAGTCCTGAAGTAATTTTGGTTTAGAGAACTTCGCGACAAGAGACTGCTTGACTACGCTCCAGGTCATATCCTGTAGGTTTAATTTGGTGATGCAAGATGCGGCTCGTCCTTTCAAGGCACCCGTAAGAGCCATGAGTAAGTCTATCCCATCCAACCCCTTTTTTTGAATGATGGCTTCTGTTATATTACACCAACCATCAATGTCGGCATCAGGCTCATCTGGATTAAAGGGTAGCAATTGCATAGGATGATTAGAGTTCACAGTTGGTACTTGCTGAGCCGCGAGAACTCGAGACAAAAGCATTTCCATGGTGTTAAGTAATTTCTCGGTACCTGTTATGTTCCCTCGGCCCTCAACTTGGGCCCGATCGCATCCCACTTCTGATGAAGAGTCATGATGGCCTGAAGGTACTTCACCGGAACTCATCTTCTTCTAGTTATGTGGGTAGGTGGGCGCGGAAATAGAAATAAATGACTTCAGAACACAATCGACGTATTTTAATTAGATTCACTATAATCACTATTTAATTATGTAATTAACAGTTACTATTACACGAAATCAACTAAATTAAATGTTTAAATAGCGCGAACATGAAAGTCCTGAGTGATTCGTCACAAGCGTGGTGCGCGGTCGCCGTCTCGTTCAAAAGTGACTTCAAGATGGCCGCCCGCACTACCATCGACAATGACGCTTCACTAGGTTGACATTTACGGTTTTGCCAACCTGATGTTTTACGGAAACGCCGTCATATATTATTGTTATTTATTTTGTATCTGTTTGTTTCCCTAATAAACTAAAATAAATAAAAAATAAAAATAATGGTACAGTGGACTCTTCGTGCGCGACTCTTTTTAAAGTACTGTAAAACTACTAAAGCTTATGTATCGTTAATTCATGTCGAGTTAAGTAGTCATACATACTTTATTTAAGTGGCATAGTTCGAGACGGTCGCCAACCTAACTCTCGCTGTTTAGTCCTCTGATAGTGACTACCATTGCCCATGGGCAAATAGTGGCTTCCTGCAGGAAGGGAAGGGCCTAGCTGGCAAATATGCGTTACGGTTGGGCTCCAGTAATAGCATCAATTTGGTGGAAAGGGTAGTATTATTATAGATTGTAGTGCTCTTAACGCACGCGCCCAGTCACCTCCACCGCTCACAGTTGACTAAACTGTGTCACGACCGAACGTGCGCTAGAGATGGCATTATGCTTCCTTCTCTTTCACTAACAAACATAACAATGAGTCAGTGAATGAATGAATGAATGTCTGACTGAGTGAGGTGACTGAATAGACGCATACACTACAGAAAGTAGGTAACGAATATAATGATTAATGCCTGTTTTCTATAAGGCTGTGAATATAGCGATCCGGTTAAACTGACTCTTTCATGGTGCTCGGAGCATATCTCTCCCACGAGAACATATCTTTAGCATAATTTCAAACATTTCCAAAAAGACTAAGTAATAAAAGATAATTAATGTTTGACAGGCATGTATCGACCAGTCGTTCAACCACTACTATTAGTGACTTGACAATAGAATCAGCATCTACACAGGACTCGGGCGAATATACTTGCAATGTGTCTAATACTGCAGGCTCCACTCACAGGAACTTCAATGTAACTGTCTATGGTAAGTCTCTATAATCATCTATGGCCGAGAAAATATCATTTTTTAGTAAGCTCCACAAAGATACTATAGCGCCTTCTACCGAAGACACACAGAACTACTAAGTGACGAACTACAGAGCAACTACTAATCCTGTCGTTGTGGATTCCATCTTTTGTTGAAATCAACCGCTGGCAAAGTTGAAACTAGTCTAAAGAAATAGTGGAAGTCCCGTCAAAATCGGTCAAGCCGTTCCAGAGATTAGCTAAACCAAACAGACTGACAAAAATTATAAAAAATGCTATTATGGTAGATATACCGTGTATACCTACATACCTACATATTTATTTAGTAAAAAGCGATTGTTTTAATACTACAAACAGACACTTCAATTTTGTTTATTTGTTTAGATGAATAAATTACACCCAGACACGGAAGAAATTGTCGTGTTATTTGTCCTAGGTGGACTCCATTTGGGGACATTAATTTAGTATTTATTACTGTGTAGACCCTCCAAAGTTACTAAATACTTCGAAAGAGGAACTCCAAGCAGTAAAAGTGGGTGAAGCAGTGAAGTTGTCGTGTGAAGCGAGCGGAACTCCTCCGCCTATCATTTTGTGGACTAAAGATGGCCGTCCTATCGATTTTGCCGATAAATTGTGAGTATTTATTTAAACTAATAAATTAGTAAATCAATTTAAACCAATTTTAATTTAATTATACTTTAAGCACAGACACAAAGACAACAAGACACAAGATGTATATGCCTATTGCGGGTGTTGTCTAGTTAAAAAAATAGAAAATTGAATTTATTTCTTTTAAATATTTATCTCTTGTTTTGGCTAATGTTAAAAAAAGCTATATATGTATATAAATGTGATGTTATACAGGCATGTATCGACCAGTCGTTCAGCCACAACTATTAGTGAGTTGACAATAGAATCAGCCTCTACACATGACTCGGGCGAATATACTTGCAATGTATCCAATACTGCAGGCTCCACTCACAGCAGCTTCGATGTAGCTGTCTATGGTAAGTCTCTATGATCATTTAGGGCAGAAAAATATCACGGGTTTTGTAGTATGTAGCGGCAACAAAATCATAACTTCACCCTATTGCCTTGGGATCACATCACGGGGACCCATCGCCTTCCAGGCGTCAATAGAGAGGCGTCAATAGAGATATAACCTATATAGGTCGTGGCCCGCCATGCTTCGCCTGGTCGGAGGTGTTCTTCCATCACAATGACACCGTTCCTCCGCAAGTTTAATTAGCATAATATGTTTGACAGCATGGATGGCGTATTTAGCTGTTTCGATCTTCATATGGGACAAAACTTTAGGTGCTCGTGCTCTACAAATTGTTGTTCTGAGTTAAGGTGTACTTTGTGTCCGTTTCATGTATGTTTGTAAAGTCCTCCGGGACACAGGATTCTTAGTTCACAAATTTAGCACGAGATGAATCAGTGTGACGACACTGTTCTTAATTCGTCACCGCACGGACCTTATTATTATCTATACAAATAAATAAAATTGGAGTGTCTGTTTGTAATATTAAAATAAGCGCTTTTTAATAAATACATATGTATGTATACACGGTACCTTTACAAAAATGTAGTTAAAACCTTTTTTGTCTGTCTGTCTGTCTGTTTGTTCCGGGTATTCTGAAACGGCTGGACGGATTTTGACGGGACTTGCACTGGCAGGTAGCTGATGATCCAGGGAGTAACTTAGCCCTTAACTTACTTTTTTCACACTTTTTGAACACCACGGGGTTCAGCTAGTTCCAAATGTAAATTGATCAAGCAGTAAAATTTAAGATAGAGGTTTATTATACTTTACGATATTATAAATAATAGTTTATCAATCCAGATCCGCCGAAGTTACTCAAACATACGGAGGAAAAAAAAGAACCGCTCGAAGTGAAACTCGGCGAGTCGGTGAGGCTGTCGTGTGAGGCGAGCGGAACTCCTCCGCCCCTCACTGTGTGGACCAAACATGGACGAGCTCTGATCTATACCGACCATCTGTGAGTATGTTTTATCTAAATCATTGTTGTTCTGAGTCTGGGTTTTCTATGTGTCCGTTTCATGTGTGTATATGTGCGGAAGAGGTAAAAGAAAACACTGTTTAACTACCAACACACGAAAAAAGTATTACGAAACAAAATTATTTAAGATTAAATTCCTACCATTATAAAAATACAGATTAAAACATTTTTCAGATATATAACGAAGAACAGTGAGCTAGTGATAGCTGCAGCGTCCGCGAGCGACTCGGGCACTTACACGTGTACGGCGACTAACGCGGCTGGAGCCATACAAAGGAATTTCACACTTTCCGTATATGGTAAGCACATATATACGCACATATTTGATAGTAGCTTCTGTCAAGCATTCAATAAGTGAAAAAGTGAAACAAACTCGAATGTCTCAAAATCTAAACATTCTATTTCTGCTGTAACCGAAATCTGTTGCAACATCTGTGAAAGCGAGCGCTGATTGAAAACCCTAATTTATATTAAGGGACTAAGGTAGGTTACCTACAAACGAAAAATATGAATCGCAAATATAGTAAATTTGAAATAGAACTTATCAATAATTATTAATTACTGTAAATAAAAACTAAACGGACATGAATTTATGTAAACACAAATTTATTAACTAAACATTGGTTACACAAAGGACAATATAAGCACACAATAAATCGTAAATTAAGTAATAGATAACTAATATAACACAGGAGTGACCCGTGTCACAATTAACATGTGTGGACGTCGCGAGATCGAATAGAAACCACAGAGTACAATGTAATAGAAACTGTCCCCTGTTTCCGATCGCAACGCTTTATATATGGCCCGTCTCCACCTCGCCTGACTATATAGTATAGACGCGTTCGTAATGACTTTATTATTCTGATAACCTCATTTCGACAAATAATCGCTCGCTACGTCGCTCTATTGTAAAAAATCTATTATAAAAAAAATAACTATTGTACACTATATTAATTACAACGCTTTCAAACTCGGAGGTACAAGACAACGAATAAAACAGGAAGAGCGTGTAGGTCCACTGTTAGACTTTGGTGGGCCGTGGTTTTGATTCCCAGGACAGAACATCTATGGCTATCGTTATTGGGAAGTACTGACCCCTCATATATACTGACAACTAGTTCAACCTTCGAATTCAGTTCACCCTCAGAGTTGCGGCGGTCCGATGCCAGTCACTCTTTGTAAAAACTGATATTCAGGTAACACCAGTTGAACTAATAGCCGACTCCAAATCTAGGGAATAATAAAGGCTAGGAAGATGAGACATATGTAAGCTTGTTTATCAGTATTAAAAAATACATTATTAAATTCATAACTTTTTTATTATATTTTATTTTTGACTCTGTGGCGCAGTAGTAGCGTATGCGACTGCTGTGCTTGAGGTCTCGGATTCGATTCCCGGGTCGGACCAAATGTTTGTATGATCTGCAAACATTTGTTTCGGAGTTTGAGTGTTTTCTATCTATAATATGTGTGTATTTACAAAAAGTATATATGTATTTATATCAGTTGTCTAGTACCCATAACACAAGCTCTGCTTAGCTTGGGACTAGATGGCGTTGTGTGTTATACGTCCTAAATATTTATTATTATTATTAAATATTAAAATAACAATTCACCATACAGATCCGCCGAAACTTCTAGTATCTACAAAGGTGAGAGATGAACAACGGAAGGTGAAACTGGGCGAGTCGGTGAGGTTGTCGTGTGAGTCGAGCGGAACTCCTCCGCCCCTCACTGTGTGGACCAAACATGGACGAGCTCTGATCTATACCGACCATCTGTGAGTATTTTTAGTCCAGATCACCTATAATTCTGTAGTATAATAAGATTAAAAAAAAAGCGTTCACATTGCGTCAACATCTTTTAACGGTATACTGGTCGACAGAGACCTCTCCTTAGAAAAGAGGTTTGCCGTGGAAGCCACGCTTCGGCATGCATGGGCCGGTTCTTGAGTGAGGATACCGGAGGCTCACCCCCTCCTCCCCAACCCTCCCCCATCCTCCTCCTCATCCCCCAAAAGCCGGCAACGCACTTGTGACACCTCTGGTGTTGCGGCTGTCCATGGGCGGCGGTAATCACTTACCATCAGGTGATACGCCTGCTCGTTTTCACCCTAAACCATAAAAAGGTTTTGGCATACTTCACTGGCCGGACAGGTTGGTGTAGGGTTTGTTTTAAATTTTCTACTCTTTGAAGTAAAATTGGTTAATAATAAACAAAAATATAAATCAAACTAAGAAGTAAAAAAATGTTTGCAAGTCCAACTTTGCATAAACTAAAAAGTTAAAAGTGTCACTGATAAATTAGTTTCGCTATCTGCTGCTAGATGGCGATGCCGCTTTTATAAAATAATTTGTACATTTTCCAGGTACCTTACGAACAGTAGTGAATTAGTGATAGACGCTGCGTCCGCAAATGATGCGGGCACGTACACGTGCAACGTCACCAGTTCGGCGGGCTCTACTCATAGGAACTTTACTCTGGAAGTGTACGGTAAGGGATATCGACATTTACTATTTTTTACTTCTCTTTATACCAACCAAAGCGAGTGCCCCGCTCTGTCAGCTCTGTCGCTCTTATTTCTCTTTCTCCCAGTCTCTCTCTCTCTCTCTGTCTCTCACTTTGTATTTTCATTTAAAAAGACTGTAAACAATGCTTGTAATCTTAAATATAGAAATAAACATGCTATCGATTGAAATAGTTTGGTAAAAAAACGACCGATTCACTTTCCACCGAAACCATTGTTAAGAAATATGATGTATAGGTAAAACACATCTTAAATCACCTTCAGTTTTTTTGCTCTTTTCGGATTTAATGAATTTATTTTTCCTAGTAATGACGAATTGGGTTTTTGATTTTTTTTTTGTGATCAATTGAAAGATCATATGTAAGTTTTGTAACAAAACTGCTTTATTATTATTTTTTTTGCAATAATTCTAAAGTTATTTGAAAATAAAAATTAACTTTTGAATCCAGTACCGAAGACGCGCCGACAGCTCCCGAACATACCCGAGCGCGTGTGACGTCATAATGTTAGTTTTCACACACACAAAATGTAAATTTAAATTGAAACTAAGACTAAAAGAAATGTTTGGATATGGTAATAGATTAAAACGTGTACTTAATTAAGGAAGTAGGTTCCCAAAAATAATGAGGTTGTACTGATTATGTATTGTTTATTTCTTAGATATAAGTATTTGTTTTTTTGTTAGTTAATATAAAAAGTAGCATTTAAGTATTAAGTTTATTATACATTGAGCGGAACGCCTACAAACTGTTAGAACAGTTTGGCGAATAGAGACACTGTAAAAAAAAATGTAACTTAAATGTGAATAAAGATTAAAAAAAAAAAAAAAACTCATTGCAGTTGATATAAAAATAATCAGTACACTGTTTTGATCTATTTTATTTTGTTATCATTGTTAAATATTTAAATTTATATTGAAAATGTCGAATCTCAAAAGTTATCGTTCTTGTTTTGTACCATTATGTACGAATACTACAAAAACAACTCCTGACAAAATGTTGTGTGTGTACCAATGCCTGATAATCGTGATTTTTTCCATTAGCAATCGACTTCTGTTGGTGTCGGATCTTCACTTCTACGATGGGTACACATAAGTAATAATAATGCATGTTTGCGACCACCTGTATACACAATATAAAAGATTTAATTGCTGATAACATCAAACAACTTAAATTTAATCTATACTAATATATAAAGCTGAAGAGTTTGTTTGTTTGTTTGTTTGTTTGTTTGTTTGTTTGAACACGCTAATCTCAGGAACCGCTGGTCCGATTTGAAAAATTATTTCGGTGTTGGATAGTCCATTTATCGAGGAAGGCTATAGGGTATATATCATCACGCTACTACTAATAGGAGCGGAGCAACAATGAAGAATGTTTCAAAAACGGGGGAAATTTTCACGCTACGGGCAATATAAGGCGCAAACGAAGTTGCGTGGGTCAGCTAGTAGGAGTATAAATTACCCGCTGAAGCTGCACAGTCATGTCGTTGAACATCTTAATTTTTTCTTGACTTTTAATCAATAGTTAAAGTAACTGAATAAGCTTTACTCCGAACTCGGTGTAAATCTGGACAGACCCGTCCTTTTACAATACAAATATTTTTTTAACCGACTTCAAAAAAAGGAGGAGGTTTCTCAATTCGACCGTTTTTTTTAAGTATGTTCGGGGATAACTTCGTCGTTTATGAACCGATTTTGATGATTCTTTTTTTATTGGAAAGGAGATGACCCAACGGTGGTACCGTGATAAGGACATCAATATCTGATGATGGCATATAAGAGAAATCGAGTCGAACCTTGAAGTCGGTTTTATTTTTGTTAATTTACGACTTAGTTGAGCATAACCTATAGCTTTGTCGCCATAACTCTCACACGATGCTCTACAATTTATGAAATAAATAATTATGTTTAATATAATGGAGACTAAATACTTAAATATTTTTATTCATTATATTATTTTTGAAAGATTTACCTTGATGCCTTGGCACTATTCGAATTAAACCGAAAGTCATTTTAAAAAAAATTGATTATCATAAATATATCAACATCAGGAATATTATCAGACTTTGCCTTAATAAATCCTTTATCGCACATAGCTAATCGGAACCAACTAACAACACGTTTTTTAGCAATAAATTTTCAATACTAGTGTAGTCGAGTAGAATTCTAGTCTAGTATACTAGATGTATCAGCCGTAAACGCCGTACTGTTATTAAATAGCTATAACATTTAGCTATAACAACGTCACAACTATGGTGACCAATCATGGCGCGTATGTAGTCACGTGATTTTTTTTTTTATTTGATCAAACTTTTATTGTTTATAATATATTGAAAAAAAAAACTTTTTTTAAGTTTTTTGCGTCAAATATCAATATTATTAGTAATAAAGTTTTGAGATACATAAAAAAATCAATTTTTTTTTTTTTCAAATCCCCAATTATTATTACTATTCATCCCATGGTGTCGTAAGAAGGGACTAAGGTAGCAACTACGCAGGACAATGCAGGCAAAGTGAAGTAAATCTTGATACAAACCCTATAGGTACCAACCCTAGGCCAAAACTTTTCCAAAGATAGGCCTATGCCCAACAGTGAATTGTTAAAATCCCTTAATGAATACTTAGGTAATATATTTATATCCCCAGACCCACCAACAATATCATCCCAGTCTGAATCTCTACGCGAAGTGTTGGAAGGTCAGCTAGTGGAGCTGCCCTGTACCGCTCGTGGTATCCCCACTCCCATTGTGGAGTGGATGCTAAATGAGGAGCCAATTAGTCATGAAAAATACCTTGATGAACATGGATTGAGGTATACAATTAACTAATAAAGAATTTATACCGTGGCGACGTATGCCGTGGTGATACGTCGCCACAGCAATAGCCGTTCTGAACCGCCGCATAGGATTTTTCACATCAAAAGCAAAGACTTTTGCTTATTTCTCTTTTGTTTTTTTTTTATTTGAACATAATTTTTTCTTTAACTGTTAAATCTTTAATTCGTTTAAGAAAATTTATTTTGTGGGCCGAGTTCGATGATTTTTTAATTGAATTGATTAATTCTAGACTTTGATCCTATATAAATTTGATGAAAAAATTATGATGTAGTAATGAAATTAAGTAGTTATAATAACATAACACAGATTTTTTATTTTCAGGTTTGTGGCTAATTTGACAGATTTCGGTGAATATACCTGCACAGCGACCAATATACATGGAAATGCTTCCATTTCCTATACACTGCATGTTTGGGGTAATTACTTTATTTGTACTGTAGTATGTAATTTATTATGGTTGGACTATATTGGTGCGTCGCTAGTGTACGTGACCAGCACGCTAGAGTTCACAGGTTCGATTCCATGTCCATTGTACATAACTGTTTCTCGGTCACGACAGTATTCTAAGTGTGCGAATAAAATTTGACACAGAGATTAATAATAGTGTGAAGTATGACAATTTCTTTATAAAAACACTCTTTGATTAACAACACCCAGATTTAAACCGAAGCCACCCGTAATACCTCGGACTGCCTCGTTGGTCTGGCGTTTGGCGTGTGCGGCTGCTGATCGTGAGGTCTCGGGTTCGATTCCCGAGTCGGATCAAATGTATGAATGATCTACAAATATTTGTTTCGGAGTTTGGGTTTTTTCTATGTATAATATGTATGTATTTACAAAAAAAAGTATATATGTATTTGTATCAGTTGTCTAGTACCCATAACACAAGCTCTGCTTAGCTTGGGACTAGATGGCGTTGTGTGATAGATGTCCGAAATATTTATTTATTTATTTAATACCTAGAGTATAAAAAAAGAAGTTCTTTTTATAAATTTTATTGATTTCTTAAGTCATTATCGTCATATCGCAGTCCAATTAAAGTAAATCAAATAAATTAAGGTGTACATTATAATTAAAAAATAATGATATGATATCTATATTATATACCAGATTAATTACAAATATTAACTTAAAGCTAGGACGAACAAGTGGCAGCCTTGTCGCTTGAAGGCAATCTCTTACAGATAATCACGAAATCTACACTCCTTACAATAAACGCCATATTGTGAATTGCTTCTAGTTCCACCATACATAAAACCACATTCGACGATTGTAAGAGAGGCCCTAGTGGGGTCAAATGTGACCCTACAGTGTGACGTCATCGGGTTCCCTCTACCCACATTGCAATGGAAATTCAACGAAGAGTTGCTTGAAGAAAATACCACCGATGTGAGGTAAGTCTTTAATAATCATACTGATATTATCAAAGCGAAAATGTGTGTTTTTTATATTTATTACGTCTTCACACGCAAATGGATGGACCAAATTTGATAAAAATTTGATGTAGGTAGCTTACACTTCTATCCCAAAAACTTTAGTTTTCCTTTGGGATGAGTAATTTGGAAGCTGCAGGCAGCGCTGTGGAACGTGCTTAGTGTTTGATATAAACTTTAAATGTTTATAGGTCTAGTGACCTTGACCTCTAGGTCGGGTTGAGGTCATTGGTTCATTGGTTGTATTAGATGTGTAAAGTTATTTGTCTTTCCACTACGCTATGTCATGTTGCATGTAACTGGATGCGAGTAGCCCAAAATCGATCAGAGACGTGCAACGTGAGAGGCCATAGCAGTGGACTGCGATATGCTGATGATGATGATGATGCTGATGATATTGATTATGATTTCGTCAAATGTTTCTATTCTGTTACAGTTTCAACGAGATGGGTAACATATACGTAACGAACACGCAGTTGGAGCACGAAGGAACGTACACGTGCCTCGCACACAACCTCGGGGGTGCTGATGAACGCTCCATTTATCTTAAAGTCTACGGTAAACAACATAAACAATTAATGGTCCATTAATTATAAGTAGAGGCCCTCATTACAAAGGAGGTTTTGGCTTAGTATACCACGCTAGCCAAGCGCTAGCCACATGGATTGGCGCATTTTGACTGCCTCTATGACGCAGTGGTAGTGTATGCGACTGCTGTGCGTAACGTCTCGGGTTCGATTCATAATAAGTATGTATTTACAAAAAAAAAGGTATATATGTATTTGTATCAGTTGTTTAGTACCCATAACACAAGCTCTGCTTAGCTTGGGACTAAATGGCGTTGTGTGTTAAATGTCCGAAATATATTTAAAAAATATGTATGTATTATCATTGAATTATTATTCTCCTTCCAAGAGCCGCCAAAGATCATGGAGGACAACTACACGGGCCCGTACGTCGCTACTGACTCCGACACAGCGCTCAGCATCGCGTGCCGGTCTACAGGCAAACCTGCACCTTATTACACGTGGGTTAAGGACGGGTTTTATTTGAACAGGGGTAAGTTACTTGCTTCATTATATGAGGTATATTTATGTTATGTTAGTTTGACTTTTTATTTATTGGGAATAAAAATAACTATCCCCACTAATAATAAAAATAACTCTATCCATCTGGTATACTTTTACGGCTAAAGTGCTGAACCGGTTTTAATGAAATTTAGCTTGGAGAGAGATACTTTGACTGGGAAGTAAGGCCATAGGATATTTTTTACGACAGTAACTAACGTACACGCCGGCAGAACCACAAACAAAAGTTAGTAATTGTAGTAATTATAATATTTTTGTGGGATCGACCGTCTCGGTGGCGCAATGGTAGCGTATACGACTGCTGTGCTTAAGGTCTCGAGTTCGATTCCCGGATAAGATCAAATGTTGATATGATCAGCAAATGTTTTTTTCGGATTTTAGGTGTTTTCTATGTATAACTTGTAAATATTTGCAAAAAAAGATATGTATACATATTTATCAGTTGTCTAGTACTCGTAACACAAGCTCTGACTTGGGACTAACTGGCGTCGTCTGTTAATGTCTGAAATATTTATTCTTATTATTATTTCTATATATATTTAAAGATAATAAATTAAATAGAAGTATATATTGTCTCATGTTGTAGACGTCCGTTACTCAGTAGACGTGGACGGAACTCTACACATGAGGTCTCCGAGCGCCGACATGAGCGGCCTCTACACCTGCCTCGCGGCCAACCGCGCGGGAGCTGACAACAAGACCGTTGCGGTGTTAATATACTGTGAGTTCATAACTACCCACTGCACTGATAGCGCAATGGTTTCATTCAACGTCAATCTTTTTTTACATTAATAATCTACTACACAGTGTTGTGAGTTCAATCCCTACGTTACACAAGATTGTGTGTGATAAACACGCACCTGAGTGTTTTTTTGTATGCGTTTCATGTGAATAAATTACAGAATTAAATTAAACATTTAAATTAATAAAATATTGTAATGAGGTAAAGTTTGATAGGTTGTAAGGGTAATCTACTGAACCGATTTGATACTTTTTCTAATAAAAAAACACATTGTTTTTGAGTGCCTTAAGCCTATATATTAGCCTGAAAAAGACTGTAACTGTGATACATACTACTTACAAGTAATTAAATATTTAAAGTTATTAAATAATAAATTAAAAAACATACCATTCAAAAAAACGATGTTCGGAGGAAAGAGAATAATAACTATAATTAGTTTTAACTTTTAGAGCATTTTTGCTTATAAAAGTTTTACCGTGGGAGAGCCACGCTTCGGCACGAATGAGCTGGCTCGACCGGAGTGATACCACGGCCTCACAGAAAACCGGTGTAAAATAGCGCATGCGCTATGTTTCACCTAGTGAGTGAGGATACCGAAGGTCCATAACCCGACCCCTCCCCACGTCCATTTCCCCATCCCCAAAAGATCGGCAACACACTTGTGACGCTTCTGGTGTTGCAGGTAACTATGGGCAGCGCTAATCGCTTACTGTCAGATGATACGTCTGCTCGTTTGCCACCTGCACCATAAAAAAAAACCAAGAAAAAGTTTTAAAAAAAACTATATCCCGACTAAGTCAAAAAAGGCAAGATAGTAGTGTGAGCGCGGTTGGGCCGGCTCGACCGGGGCGGTCTCGATCTGAGCACAGAAGATCAGCGTAATGACAGCGATCATGCTGTCGTGTTTCGTTGGTGAGTGTGAGACCGGAGGCCCAACGATGCAGAAGCATCACTAGCCCGCCATGGTGAGGGTCACCATGCTGCGTTGTTGCATTGTCTGCACGAGCAATGAGTATGGTGACCACCACTCTTGGATTCTGCTTATGCTTTCCATCAGACAGACTTTTTCGTGTATGCCAACCAGGACAATCATTACGTGTCTTTTATCACACGATGATTAAAAATCGGTTCAGTTGAGTAGGTGTTACAGCGAAACATACATAGATTGTCAAAATTATTACCTTTCCTTTTAACTTCGCTATACTCGGGTGAAAAAATATCTATCTACGTACTTAAGACCATATTCGTAGCTGTGTTTAGTACTCCCCAATTCATAAATAATAATTTGATTCCCCAGCGTTACCGAAGTTCACGCAGTCTGAAGAGAACCCTTCAGTAGTGACTGTAGAAGAAGGAAGTGACGTAGTCATCGAGTGCCCAATGCGAGCCTCCTCACACTCACTCAAATGGTATAAGGTTCGATGTTGCTATAGCACATATTTATTTACTTAGAACCCCGCAGTGTTACCCGCGGTTATTATCGTACCACGGGAAATGCAGCGGGACAAAAGTAGTCTAAGTTAGTCCTTAGGTTATCAGCTATCTGCAAGTGAAAGTCCCGTCAAAATTCATCTAGCCATTCCAGAGATTACCCGGAACCAACAGACAGACAGACAGACAAAAATCTAAAAAAATGCTATTTTGGTATATGTAAAGTGTATACATACATATTCATTTAGTAAAAAGCGGTTATTTCAATATTACAAACAGACACTCCAATTTTATTTATTTGTATAGATATATACCCTAGCCATTAAAAACTGTTCTGTTCTTTTGTGTCTTCACGTCAATACTTATTTCTCAAATTTGATGCACAACGCCATCTAATTTCAAAATAAACAGAGCTTGTACTATGAAAAATAGATTGAGTAATAGAAAAGAAATAAATATTCACAGATCATGCAAAAGTTTAATCCGACCCGGGATTCGAACTTGAGACCTCTGCACAGCAGTCGAATGCTTCTACAGACTCACTGAGGCAATCAATATAACTAAGATAAAAATTGTAATGTAGGTTGCTAAGACGCGTTTATTAGGATGAGTTCGACCCCGCATCCAACTGAGCACAGTTACGACTCTACCAGTTGAACAAATGTTTATTGTAGAACGTCAAACTGCTAGCAACAGGACCTCTTCGCCTGTTCAACGTGTCTCGCGACAACGCGACCAGCTACTTCTGCGTGGTGGCCAACGCCGTCGGCTCAGCTCACTCCAAAGTCCAACTCGTAGTTGAGTGGGCGCCAACGTTCCTACAAGAAGAGAGACAGAGAGAGATAGAGAGTCTAAAAGGCGAGGACGCTTACTTACACTGTGATGTCGATGCTAAACCAAGTGCTAAGGTAAGAATAACTATGTAATTAGTTTAGGATAGGTGTAAAAACCGGCTCGGTCGATAAAATAATACACATCATTTTTATACTTAACCTAAAAAAAACTAATGTGTTTTTTAGTTTCTTTGAACGCTCTAATCTCTGAAACTGCCAGCCTGATTTAAACGATTCTGTCTGTTTAAAAGTGAATATTTATTGAAAAAATATGTAGACTAAGTAACATGACGCTACGATTCTTGGTAACAGAGCAGCGACTGCGTGAAGTTACTGATACGAAAATATAAATAACTAGCTGACCCGATAAACGTTATTTTATTTTGCTATGAAAGAAAATAGCCCTTATCATTTAAGGCTATGAAAAATTTGCTCAGAGCTACCCTCTATACACATAAAATTTGATATAAATCGGTCCAGCCGTTTCGGAGAATAATGCTAACAAACTTTATATATTACATTTATAAATTAACTGTATCTCGTTTTGGTAGACAAAATGGTTGTTAAACTCAAAGCCCCTGGTGTTCGAAGACAAGAGTTACTTGAAGCTAATGAACGTGCAACTCCGACACGCCGGCACGTACAAGTGCATCGTCAGCAACGTACACGGCACTCGCGTCAGGGACTTTGTACTGAAGGTGTTAGGTAAGTCAATGGTATTTTAACCAATATTGAGTCTTATGAATAAGGTAATTATGGTTGAAAATGTCAGTGACTTTATATTGAAGATGTTCGATGAGGCCAGGAGTTCTTTAAGTAATATTGAGTCTTATGCACAAGGTCTTTAAATACAGTTTAAATTCTCAGCCTAAACTTTGAAGACAACACAAGCGTTATTTAGATATCTACAGACAACCAAACTAATATTTCGTATATTATCTTATTTCTCCCCGCCATCTTTTCTTTTACCGCATGCTTTTCCTCCTAATGTACAATGGGACTAATCCCACCCACACGCCCACCACTGTAACTCCTGTACACCAGGATCAACAGCAGTGACCCACGAACACACCGAGTTATGACACTCGGGAAGTCCCAGGAAAAAAAAAATTAACTGTCTTGGAACCCGCAACGAAATTAATCAGAAGAAAAACAGGAGGAGTTGGATATATGATAAGTCCACTTCCCTCCTTAGCAAAGCGGGAGACAAAATGAAGTCAAAATAGGCAGACACCTTTTTTAAACCGGGAAGCACCACGTATAAAATATTATGGGTCCTAAGTGAGCTATATTTGATTACTATAGTATGTATGGCAGAATCGCCTAAACGCACGGAAATTCACCGCAGTTGACACAAGATCCTCATAGTATACCGCCCCAGATGTCATTTGTAAGCTATTTAGCATTGTGTTACGTTCATTGTACCAAAGACTACACTCCCAGAGAATATGATGAGCCGACTGTTCACAGCTAGTATCAGGTGTTGAGCATTGACACAATGGTGAATCGATTAATTTCCTCCTCCGAAACGGCTTGACCGAATCTAATGTACAATGTGACAATTCTTACGCCATAATAATGTACTATAACGTCTTCTTCGGTTCTTCCTATCTACTCATTCTCCCTACATCTCTCACTTCCCCTCATAACTCAGGTTTCTCTCAAAAATTGTTAGGTGCTTCATTTTGAAGATAAATTCCAAAAATAAACCATGTCAACCGTCGTTCCTGATGAAAAACAATGACTTGAATGTAAATTACAGTTTTTAAGGTTTCCGTAGCCAAATGGCAAATACGGAACCCTTATGGATTAGTCATGTCTGTCTGTCTGTCCATATGTGACAGCAACTTTTTTCCGAAACTATAAGAACTATACTGTTAAAAGTTTGTAAGTAGATGTATTCTGTGAACCGTATTAAGATTTTCACACAAAAATAGAAAAAAAAAACAATAAATTTTGAGGTTTCCCCATACTTAGAACTGAACTCAAAATCTTGTTTTCATCAAACCCATACGTGTTTGATATTGATGTTTCTAATATATTTTTTATCCAAATTGAATAGTTTGCGCGAGTGACACTTCCAAAGTGGTAAAATGTGTCCCTCCCCGTAATTTCTAAAATAAGATAATGATAAAACTAAAAAAAAAAATATGAAGTACATTACAATGCATGCTTCCACCGAAAACTGGTCTGAACGAGATCATAAGTAGTTTTTTTTAATACGTCATAAATCGTAAACCACAATTTACCTTTAAAAAAAAAAAAAATCTAATATATAAAATTCTCGTGTCACAGTTTTCGTTGCCATACTCCTCCGAAACGGCTTGTCCGATTCTCATGAAACTTTGTGAGCATATTGAGTAGGTCTGAGAATCGGCCAACATCTATTTTTCATCCCCCTAAAGGGACACCCATCCTTAAAAAAAAATTATGGCAAAACGACGTTTGCCGGGGCAGCTAGTATATATATATATTTTATGTGTGTTCGCGGATAATTTCGTCGTTTATGAACCGATTTTGATGATCATCTTTTTAATGGAAAAGAGATATCCCAACGGTGGTACCATGATAAGGACACTAAGATCTGATGATGGCATTCAAGAGGAATCGAGACAAAC
Organism: Spilosoma lubricipeda; assembly: GCA_905220595.1. Lineage (NCBI taxonomy): Eukaryota > Metazoa > Arthropoda > Insecta > Lepidoptera > Erebidae > Spilosoma > Spilosoma lubricipeda. The sequence goes on from HG992294.1 coordinate 4,073,698, forward strand.
CTTGAAGTCGGTTTTATTTATGTTAAAATTTTACTTGTGTGTGGTTTTTATCAGATCATTTTCTACTGTAAGTATGTATCTATAAAGTTTATAATTGACTGTATCACGATGGTTTTGTATTTCAGAGCCACCATTTATATCTGACTTCGACATGATGGATGTTCAGCTGAAGGAAGGAGACAACGCTACTCTGGAGTGCAACGCTAGAGGGACCCCTCCGCCTAACGTTACATGGACTTATAGGTATAATAGCTTTTACCCGTGACTTAGCCCGTTTATAAGTCGATTATTGCGGTAAAGATTAGGCTACACCCTTCCTCAAGTTTTTCTATACTTATTATATAAAGGGGTAAAGTTTGTGTGTTTGTGAGTTTGTGACTCTGTAGGGGGTAATCTCTGGAGCTACTGAACCAATCTTGTACCAATAGGAGGCTTCGTTATTTGTGAGTGACATAGGCTATATAATAACCCGAAAAGACCCGGAAAGATTTTTTCGTCGTAGCTAAATTTGCAAAGTCGGAGAAAAAAATGTTTACCCATATTACCCAATGAAGTGGGTTAGCCAGTTTTTTAAACGTTTATTTTTTGGTTTAGTCGAGTATAATATCATCTTTTATTTATTTTTTGTTTGACTAATCTAATATGTAAAATTCTCGTGTCACAGTTTTAGTTGCCAAACTCCTCCGAAACGGCTTGACCGATTCTCATGAAATTTTGTGAGCATATTGAGTAGGTCTGAGAATCGAAGAACATCTATTTTTCATCCCCCTAAATGGAAAGGGTCACCCATCCTTAAAAAAAATTTATGGCAAAACGACGTTTGCCGGGGCATCTAGTAAACATATATTCTTCTACTTCAATGTGCTAATGTAGTCTTTCTTAATAATAATGCACACTGTATATTTGTTTGTCAGTAACCCCAGGTGGCATGTGGAAGGTACGTCTCTCTGGTCGGCCAACATGTCAGGCGAGTCGGGCGGGCTGTTCCGCTGCGACGCGGCCAGTCGAGCAGGCTCTACCCACCTGGTGTACCGTGTCTCGGTGGTCACTGCAGCCCGGGTGGAAGAAGTCGTGGCCTACATGAACGGGGAAGGGACCACTGTTGGGAAAACCTTGGAACTTGTCGTGAGTATTTCATTACCACTGCTGGAGAGCTGAATGTAAAGTAAAAGTATGTCAGTATTCTATCTTAACTGCCTCGGTGGCGCAGTGGTAGCGTACGCGACTGCTGTTCTTGTTGTTGAACAAATGTTTGTATGATCTGCAAATATTTGTTTATTATTTATTTATTTATCAGTCAATCTAGCTTTCATAGTTAGAAGCTAGATGGTTTTGTGTGTCAGATATCTGAAATGGTTGTGACGCGTTCCCCAATGGACAGTCTTTTCAGAAACTTTGTCACGCCTAGTTGTGTGGTATGTGTTTTTATAAATAAATGAGCCTTCCAAAATGACTCTACTCTGCCTGATGGAAAGCACGAGCAGAATCCACGAGTGGTGGTCACCATTCTCATTGCGAATGCAACAATACAGTATGGTGACCCACACTATGGCTATTGAGATGCTTCTGCATCAACGGCACAAATGCTTTCATTTTAGGTTTTTTTCTGTGAGAGATAAGTACCGCGTCGTACAATACAAATCTATTATGACTGCCTCGTTGGTCTCGCGGTTGACGTGTGCGACTGCTGATCGTGAGGTCTCGGGTTCGATTCCCGGGTCGGACCAAATGTTTGTATGATCTACAAATATTTGTTTCGGAGTTTGGGTGTTTTCTATGTATAATATGTATGTATTTACGAAAAAAAGTTATATAATATGGATTTATATCAGTTGTCTAGTACCCATAACACAAGCTCTGCTTAGCTTAGGACTAGATGGCGTTGTGTGATAGATGTCCGAAATATATAGTTATTTATTATTTATTTTATTAGACGCTCGTTAATTTAAAAAAAAACTCGTTTGGAACACACAAATATACTGCCAAAACTATACACCGGGTTCGCCGTAACCGGGTAAAAGGACGAAACTGAGTAACATATTAACAATTATTTTTACGGGAATTGACCGTGGCTATGGTCACAGGCTAACTGTCAGCCAGCCTGTGTCGGCCAGTGCAACCTGGTCGAAACGTTCAGGCAAATAGGAGGTATGTAATACCTTTTAATAAGTGATAGTAACATAGATAGCTATTGCAAGGCTTGCTCGCTTTTCTTCCAGCGCGGCTCCAACGTGAGGGTAGCCTGCAAGGCTTCAGGGAACCCCGTCCCGGACATACAGTGGCTGCGCCAGGGCCGGCCTGTCAGCCAGAACAGATACGACATTCACTACGCGGACCTGACCCTGGCTGGAGTGGACCCCACTCACAAAGGGCCGTACACTTGCGTCGCCAGCAACGAGGGAGGGAGCGATGATAGGAGGATCACCGTGGATGTGTTGGGTAAATATCATCTACCTACGCTTTGCTTTTTTTTATTTAGGATTGACTTTCATAAGACAAACGAAAAAGATAAGTGCTGGAAAAAATATATATTTTAACGACCATATCCAGGGAGGACCATGCTTTGGTGTGTTTAGAATATTAGTAAAGGTATTGTTAGTAATTTTAAATAGTGTAGTAAAAGACTAAGGTAGCTTATACGACTGCTGTGTTGGGGTCTCAGGTTCGAATCCTGGGTAGGACCAAATGTTAGTACGATCCGCAAATATTTGTTTCGGAGTTTGGTTGTTTTCTACTAATATGTCGGTACTTACAATGAAATATATGAAATGGCAAAATAATATTTCTTCTTGTAAGTCAGTCTTATATAGATATTTTTACACGTCTGACTTTGAAGCTAAAAGGCACCCACATTTCCCAAGACTCACACTCAGCAAAAAATGCCGATACAAACCTTCGGGTGTCATTTTGAAGAAACGACTATCATTTTGAGTCCGAAATCTGCTCTTACCCAAATGATTTTAAAATTAAATTAAACTTTATTAAAATTCGTCATAATTTTCATTCAATTTACTTTTTCAGAACCACCAAAAATATTCCAATCATTATTCGAAGCCACACATTCTTCAGAAGTCCACCTCGAGGTTATATCTGGACAATCGTACTACCTCCACTGCCATCCGTACGGGAACCCCTTCCCAGAAGTCTACTGGTTCAGAGATGACGTTCCCCTCAAACTGTTCGATGATAAGATGGTGTCTACTGAATTTGGCGAGGTTATAGTGGTGAAGGAAGCTTCGGAAGAACAGTCTGGCAACTACACCTGTGTTGCCAGGAACAAAGTTGGCAATACCAGCGTTACTTATCTGGTTGATGTTTTGGGTAAGTTCTAATATCAACTAATAATAATTATTTTTAAAGGCTTCTTAACCGCACGAAGTATGTTTACGAGTAAAAAGGCACAAGTAGAAACTTTGCCCTATGTTGTAAAACTAAATAAAGGATTGACCAACTAATAGTAAAAATGCATCTAATTATTCTTTGCTGCTTTACCAAACCTGGTATAATAGGAGGCCAATAGTTGCTTTCATGCAAAAAAATGTGTGACCACTTCCCCATGCGGCAACCAAAACATACTACAGAGCCATCTAACGAAGATACACCGAATTACGGAATAAGTGCTAATCCTGTATCGCGATGTAGAAATTCTCTTCCCAACATCAAACTGTGTGCCGCAGCCCGCTCGACAAGTTCCCCTAGCCTAGTTGGAGGATCCTTCTTTTGTATTGGAGGGGTTATTGACCCGTTCCTTTACTAGAAGTATTCTAGCCATGCCAAGTCGCGCTCGAAGTATTTTTATATATTTTTTATATATATCAGAAGTTTAGGTCACTCGTTACTAGGGACTCTAGAGCTTGATGATAAAAGACCATATGAGCTGTCTATTTGCATTAAAGAAAGGCCATAAACCTTATCAAAATAAAAGCAATTATTAGAATGCCTCTACCTAATAAATAAAAATAAAATAAAATAGAGTAAGCTGTGAGTTTATGTATAAACTAGCTGTTGCCCGCGGCTTCGCCCGCGTGTATGTCGATAATCGCGGCAAATAGTAGCCTATGTGTTATTCTGATGTATAAGCTGTATTACTGTAAAGTTTCATCCAAATCCTTTCAGTAGTTTTTGCGTGAAGAAGTAACAAACATACACACTCACAAAATTTCACCTTTATATATTAGTGTGATGTAATTAGTCACAACTCATCATCATCACTTTTTACAATTACTTCTGGTCATAAACCTCTTCTAAGAAAAGAGGTTGTCTACTTACCACTTACCACGGCGTGTTGATATATGGTTTATTTTAAGTTTAACTTTTCTTTACAGTGATGTTTGCCCGCGTAATTTGCTCCCTTAATATGCTTGTATGTTGGTTAAATTATATATTACTAGTTGTTGCCCGGGGCTCCGCCCGCGTATATGTCGGTTATCGCGGCAAATAGTAGCCTATGTGTTATTCTGATGTATAAGCTATATTACTGTAAAGTTTCATCCAAATCCGTTCAGTAGTTTTTGCGTGAAAGAGTAACAAACATCCATCCAAACATCCATCCATCCTTACAGACTTTCGCATTTATAATATTAGTAGGATTAGTCCAACACAACTAAATCCCTCAAACTAAATCTTTTATTTTGCTTCAGTACCTCCAATATCACCGAAAGAATCTTCTAGAAAAGTCGTGGCCACTTTCGGGAATGAGTTAGTGTTAGAATGTCCGTCAGTGGGTACCCGCCCTAATGTCATGTGGATCAAGCACCCTTACACTGAGATCAACGCCGACAACAGGATCTCGTTTGCAGACGACAATTTCACCATGGTGAGTTCCGATACAAATATTTTTTCCGGGAATCGAACCCGAGACTTGAGAGAGATCTACTAGGTAGTACAGCCACGCTCGACTTCGGCGGTATAATCCTCTCACAGCGTTGGTGAGTGCGAGACCGGAGGCCCAATGCTGCAGGAGCAACTCAACAGTAGGCCATGGTGTGGGTCACTATGGTTCTGATGGGTCTTCATGGGCTGAAATTGAAACGATTTTTATTCTACAAAAACGAGCCATCCGCTCAATATACAATTTAGGTGCTAGAGTCTCTCTTCGAGAGTTGTTTAAAGAAATAGGTATTTTAACTGTTGCATCACAGTATATATTTGCAAATATTATGTTTGTTAGGCACAACATTAATGACTATAAGAAAAACAGTGATGTACACAATATTAATACAAGAAACAAATCTAAACTCGTTGGTACCTATCATCGTTTACATAAGGTACACAACTCATTCGAAGGTCTTGGTATACGTTTTTATAATAGAATTCCTATACATGTAATCGACCTTCCTATAAATAAATTCAACCTAACTATAAAAAATCACCTTATTAGGAAAGCCTACTATACGATCAACGACTATGACATGATCACACCTAAACTAGACAAAAAATCACATCTAAACGAATAACAGTCATGGGCTTAAGGTGTCATTAGATAGATACACACAAACTTCTTTGTTATATAACTAAGCTAAATATTAACAAACAATTGTTAGTTGAGGGTAATGCGTGGCGATTATCATGGTAATTTAATTAGTAGTGATTTTTATCAGTATCTCGACTATGGTCTGTCATGCTCACTAAAATATCATTGCATTGTCGTTTCTTTCCCTCTGATATGGCGAAGGAGATGATGGCTGGTCCATGCGTCATACTCGTGAACGGGTGCTGCTTGGGGTGATTGGTCGGCCTAGTCAGCGATGCTTTAGACATTCTATTATTTTGGTTCGTTCAACTGCAACTGTAGCCTTTTAATCTAGTCACGAATTATTTTCAACAGCAGATTTTGCAACTGATTGTAAGTAGATGTGCACCTTGAATGATTTCTATGTTTAATAGACTAAAACCTTTAACGTTATCAATGAGTGATTTTTCTTTTCTTTTTTTTGTTTGAGCGTTAGATTTTGGAGCATTTTAATAAAAGGAAATTCAGGTGGCAACAGCTTGCATACTGTTTACCTTACATGTAATACTAACACTATTGTACCTGAAAATCTGACTTTGAAAAGAGTGGCCATGAGTTTCTTTGCCAGTATTCTTCTCATGAGGCTCTACGCATTTTGGAAACTGGAAGTTATAGATCGACACAGGCAGGCAGTAGATTTTGGTGTTTTCACCTAATTTACCTCGACAATACAGCACATGCTGTGGCGTCTGTTTGTGTCGATCTATGATTCTTAACTACAGCTTCAATTTAACGTTCATAAATGTCACTTAGTGTCTTAATTGAATAAATGATTTTGAATTTGTTCATTGCGGCATTGTCTGCATTCGTAATGAGTACGATGACCACTACTCTTGGATTCTGCTCATGCTTTCCATCAGGCAGAGTTGAGTCATTTTGACTGGCTCATACATAAAAACCTCAGCACAGCATTCCCATACGCTGCAGCCGAAACATTCAAGAGAGAGATGAACAACTTGTAGTTCATTTTAACCGACAAAAGTCTACACGACAGCAACTCAAAGTGGCAGCAAATCTATTGACTACTGGAGGAATTATTTTATAAAAAAAAATAAAAATATATACTAGCTGTCCCGGCAAACGTCGTTTTGCCATAACTACTAATAAATTAAAAATTAATTAAAAAAACATTGTCCAGCGGACAAAATTGTGAATCTAAACCATTCCCAGATCCCCTTGAACACACACAAAAAATTTCATCAAAATCGGTCCAGTCGTTTGAGAGTAGTTCAGTGACATACACACTCACAGCAGAATTATATATATAAAGATATTTTAGCTGCGCCGAAATGACTCCGCTCTGCCTGATGGAAAGCATGAGCAGATTCCATGAGTGGTGGTCACCATGCAGCATGGTGACACGCACTATGTCCGCCTAGTGAGATGCTTTTTACGCCCACGCTTAAAGGACCCGGGATCATAGTAAATATATATATATATATATATATCATATCAATTCATGAGTTCACTAGCTTTTGCCCGCGGCTCCGACCAAGTGTATGACGGTTGTCGCGGTAAATAGTATATATATTCTTCCTCAAAAATGTTTGTATCTTTATGCCAAATTTCATTGAAATCGGTTCAGCGGTTTAACTCTGAAAGCGTAAACAGACAGTTACTTTTGAATTTATTATAATAGGTCCTATGAAATTGCCGTTTTGTATGCAATAAGTGAAAGTACTAATTTTTTCAAACTTTTGTTATTCGAATTAATCACCCATGCAATCGACGCATCTTTGCCAACGCATTGGCAGTTTATTGATGCCCTTCTTGTCAAAATCAGCTGGACGCGAGGCAACAAACTCCTCAAAGGCATTTTGTACTGCCTCTCGGGAATTTTTACAAATATATATATAAATATTTATTTTTATATCATATTATACATAGAAAACTGAGACATCTGTTTTCTATGTATAATATGATATAAAAATAAATATTTCGGACATCTAACACACACACACAACGCCATCTAGTTCCAAGCTAAGCAGAGCTCGTGTTATAGGTACTAGACAACTGATATAAATACAATATACTTTTTTGTGTAAATACCTACATATTATACATAGAAAACACCCAAACTCCGAAACAAATATTGGAGATCATTCAAACATTTGATCCGATCCGGGAATCAAACTCGAGACCTCAAGCACAGCAGTCGCCTACGCTACCACTGCGCCACAAAGGCAGTTATGGCAATATATTTATAAAAAAGTATAAATGTAGTCTATCATTCAATCTAGCTTTTATGGTACAACTTCTGCTTAGTTTGACGCTAGATGGCGTTGTGTGTCAGATATCTGAAATATAATATTTCCCATTTCAGATAATGAACAAAACCGTAGTCTCAGACAGCGGCAACTACTCTTGTATTCTAACTAACAAGGTTGGCACCACTGAAGTGATGTTTGAAGTGGTTGTACGTAAACGACCGTCCATTGCCGGCAATGTAGGGACCAACATAGTCGAGGGACACGTGGTGCCCTTGAGAAGGAGCATTGTACTTAAATGCGAAGTTGATGGCCATCCGTTTCCACAGATTACATGGTTAAAGGTAAGATTAAACCCGGTATTTTTTTATTCTTGACTGCCTTCACATTATCACTTCGGTGTGAGTTCGAGTCTCACATGGAACAACGCTGTGATTCAAAATTAAAATGTTGTTCCGAGTCTGGCTGTTTTTTGTTAAGTTTTTTGTACATACCTATGTGTTTAAAGTCCTTGGCTACACAGAATGTACTCTTAGCCAAAATATGAAAATTGTTTGTGAAAAAACCAAATGAGCTTTAAATAGGGGGGGACATAGAATTATTTTTAAACTAACCGCACAAGTTGCATAAAGGCGGACTTAATTTCATGAGGCATTCACTGCCAGTCCACCTTCAGATGTTGCAGAAATATGATGAGGTAGGTGCAAAGACAAAATAAACAGGAAATTATATAAAGCTCATGACAAATCACATATTTGTGGTTGGAGTCGTTGAAAAGAAGAGTTAGGTGTGTCTTTGTGTTTCATCATAGTCCAAGTCCATAATAACAATCCAAGTTATCAAAAAAGAGAAGGTTAACTTGACACGTTATCTTCACCAGTCTACTGCAGTCGACTGCTGGAAATAGCCTCTCCAATTGCAAGTCACTAGGTTCGATCTTCTCCTTCTCGTATCCAGCATCTTCACTCCACCTGGCCAATCTTACGTATAGGATGACGTACCTATTCCTTTTTTTTACGTGTGGAACCCCTTCGGGCCGTCACCCCTCCGGGGTTTGTTATGAGGCGGTGTGTCGGAATCGAACCGACTAAAACCACACGGTGTGCCACTCTGCGCCTGAGACGGGAGAGATCCGGGAACTGCTGTTATTTTAAAAAATGGTGTCTGCCTATTTTGACTTCATTTTGTCTCCCGCTTTGCTAAGGAGGGAAGTGGACTTATCATATTTCATACTCCTCCTGTTTTTCTTCTGATTAATTTCGTTGCGGGTTCCAAGACAGTTAATTTTTTTCCTGGGACTTCCCGAGTGTCATAACTCGGTGTGTTCGTGGGTCACTGCTGTTGATCCTGGTGTACAGGAGTTACAGCGGTGGGCGTGTGGGTGGGATTAGTCCCAATAAAAAAAACTGCTGTTATTAACACATCCGTACTACGTTACCTACTCCTGTCCCAACCCGTCTCGCGCTTGTTCCTAGAGAAGCTATTTTCTTTCTCCTGACTGTTATGATATTGAGAACCTGTCCAGGACACGCAACTGCTGAGTGACAGCGTGTCGAACATCCAGCGCGTGTTGGGCAACAGCCTGCTGGCCATCTGGAGCGTGCAGGCGCGGGACGCGGGCCAGTACATCTGCCTCGCCGAGAGCCTGGCCGGCTCCGCACACAGGAGGTACAACGTCGCTGTACAAGGTGGAATATTTATTTGATTATTATATACACTGTTTCTCTAACGACCATTTTCAGTATCTTATCTCCAGGTCTGACTAGAGATACGACGCGAGTGATAACGTGGACGCAGCCACCTCTAAGCACAATTATATCTATTGACTGCCTCATTGGTGGATCGGATCAAATGTTTGTATGATCTGCAAATATTGGTTTCGGAGTTTGGTTTTTTTTATCCTACTAATATTATAAACGCGAAAGTTTGTAAGTATGGATGGATGTTTGTAACTCTTTCACGCAAAAACTACTAAACGGATTTGGATGAAACTTTACAGTAATATAGCTTAAACATCAGAATAACACGTAGGTTACTATTTGACGTAATAACCGACATATACGCGGGCGGAGCCGCGGGAAACAACTAGTGTGTTATACAAAATAGGTAATACAAAAAAAAAGTATTTATATCAGTTATCTAGTACAAGTTTTGCTTAGTCTGTACATAAATGGCGTTGGCTGATATATTTCAGAAAAAATATTCTCATTATTTATATCTGTTATCACTTAAACTTAATTTAACCTAAACAGAGCATATGAAAGTAAAGTGAGTATGTTGGTTCCTACATTGTGTAAGCGGGAAAAAGTATTTCTCTTATAGGTAAAACAAAAAATAATAAATTACAATAATTTGAGGAAATAACCCTCTTTCAAGTTTATTTTTACCAAGATTTACAAATTTATTTACAATTTTGGAAGTGAAACTTTCTTGCGCGCATGAGGGTAAAATTTTAACGGATGAAACACAATAAAAGTGACACGATTGAGAGAGAGACAGAGAGGGTTTACCAAAGAAATTTCACTTCTGACATATGTACTTTGTGCGTACTCAATTGTTTTCAGTTTGAGTATGTTTTTTAAGGTGTTTAATTACAGTTCCAGCGAAATGGAGTGTCTGGTCATCATGGTCGCTGTGCAACGTCACCTGCGGGCTGGGACACCAGACCAGGTCCAGACTGTGTCAATATATTGACGAACGCAACAACACTTATGGTACACTACTGTCATTTATTTTTGGGTTTTTAATCTAACCTCACATTGTAGGTGGTACAGCCAGGATGATTTCAGCTCGACTGGGGCAGTACTAGCCTCTCACAGAAGAATAATATTCGTGCTGTCGTGTTTCGTTGGTGAGTGCGAGACCGGAGGCCCAATGATACAGAAGAGTCTCAGTAGCCATAGTGTGGGTATACCGTACTACATTGTTGCATAATCTCACGAGCAATGAGTGTCATGACCACAGATCTACTATGACTGAGTCACTTTGGAAGGCCCATACATAAAAAAGCACGTTTATTGTTTAATAAAAACCAAGCTGCTAAACCTGTGGCGACATCTTCGTGAATATAAAATTTGCTACCACGCCATCTAGTAAAGACTAGGTGAACTATCTGAAAACTTCTGTACTTACATCGCGCAATAACAGTTCTTCCACTGTTTAAGACATGAGTATGTGTTACAAGATCATTTCCTAGTATTTTATATCATCAAATACAGATATTTCAAAATAAAATTTAATCGAATCCATCGAATAAACTTAATTGTGCCGTGTCAGTCTTTTGCTTAACTTGTCTGCACTGATGTAGTTTATGGGTGTGTGTGCAGTGGTTTCAGCGGTCACCTCGCAGTTTGCTTTAGTGGGTTTTCTTTCTCGGAAACAACTTCATGTATATTTTTAAAGTCTCCAGCGACAAATGAAATGCTTCTTCCATTCTGTGCCGAGCGGTCAAAACCTGGAACTCACTTCCAGCGCACGTGTTTCCCTCCCAATATGATCCCGGGTCCTTTACGCGGGCCGTAGAAAAGCAACTTACTAGGCGGCCATAGTGTGGGTCACCATGCTGCAATGTCCTTATTCGCATTGAGGATGGTGGCCACCACTCATGGAATCTGCTCATGCTTTCCGTCAGGCAGAGCAGAGTCATTTTGGCGCAGTTAATATGATAAATGCCACAATCATTTAGGTAAAACTTTAACACGATAATAGTTTTAGACTATACAATATATTATTCTGCTTGTATACGTTTCAGACAGGTCATCAAACTCGGAGACTATAGTTCTAGACGAGTCCGCGTGTAAGGGTCCCTCAGAGGACAGACGCAAATGTCACATGCCTCCCTGTCAGGTGAGTGCTACTCATATTAACTATTTAATATTAAAATTGTAAAATAGGATAAATGCTCCTGTATTATTATTATTATTGCTACTTTGTTCCCCCTAACAGTCAATGAATGAGGAGATAATGTTTTTAATAAATATGAAATTTTAATACTTAGTGGGTGTATGTAAAAGACATCGGAACAGGGAAGACGGTGCGCTACGTGGCGCTGTCACTGCAGTAGTTGTACTCTACTAGCTTTTGCCCGCGGCTCCGCCCAATTGAGTGTCGGATATCGCAGTAAAAAGTAGCCTATGTCCTTTCTCAAGATCCATGGCAAATTTCATTGAAATTGTTACAGAGGTTTGGCCGTCAAAGCATTACAGATAGACAAAGTTACTTTCGCATTTATAACTAGCAACCCGCCCCCGGCTTCACACGGGCTTATTACGGCAAATATAATATAGCCTATGTTTCTCTGAGATTTCCGACGTCTCCAACAACAATCATTATATTTTAGTCAATATACTCAAAAAATTTACAAATTATACACGAGAACCTTCCCCAAGAACACTCTATATATAAGTAAAACCGCATAATAAATCCGTGCAGTTGCTTTTGAGCTTATCGCGAAGTGACAGACCGACCGACGCGACGGAGGACTTTATTTTATAATATGTATTGTAAAGGACCATATAAAGAAAATCAGGACTTGAAATAAAAGGCAGGCGTGTGGTCTGTATGCTGTGAGCTTTTATAATAAACTTCAAATTGACAATAAAAATATAGATTGATTACCTATTAATGGATGAGCCTTAAATATTATTAGCGTTAACACGTTGCTGCCACATTTAACGTAGGCGCTCCAACATGTATTGAAGTATGGATTTAGTTTGTTATCTAATATTTTTGTTTGGTTTTAGGAGGATAGTTCGAAGCCCCGATGGAGTCAGTGGTCCCAGTGGTCCGAATGTTCAACGACCTGCGGCTCAGGTTCAAGAGCGAGGACGAGGAAATGCAAGACCAAGGCTAAATGCATAGGAGATAACGTACAAGTGAGTCGTCAAATCATTCAAACCTAATGAATTAGTTTTCCTGGTCATGTAAATGCCTGCATTTAGAATATTTTTTTCAAATAGTTTTGTGTTTTTTCAATAGATGGCGTTATTGATTTATGTAAATCGCGCTATAGTTTAACTTCGTCAATTAAGCAGAAATTAGAAATTATTTTCCTAAAATAGGTTTCTTACAGAACTGGTTGTTGTGAATCATTTACTTAATGTAATTTTATTTTTGTTTTTAGTGTCTTTTATATAATAACTAGCCGACCCACGCAACCTCGTTTGCGTCTTCTATTGCCCGTAGCGTGATAATTTTTCCCCTTTTCGAAACATTTTTCATTCGTGCTCCGCTCCTATTGGTCCTAGCGTGATGATATATAGCCTATAGCCTTCCTCAATAAATGTACTATCCAACACTGAAAGAATTTTTCAAATCGGACCAGTAGTTCCTGAGATTAGTGTGTTCAAACAAACAAACAAACTCTTCAGCTTTATATATTAGTATATATTATATAGATATACTTCGAGACCAAGTCTAGGTACAGCTTATAAGCCATAACTTGTTATTGATCTTGAAGCCGTCTAAAAAAAGTAAGTAAATAAATACTTTTATAACTTTTTCAGATTAAAAAGTGTACAAATTTGCCCTCGTGCAGTCCGGTAGCCAGTTTAAGTGATACTGATGATTCCGACAGCTCCGGAGACATCAGTAACTCTGTGAGTATCTAACACTAAATACTAATAGTGCTATCTTCTTTTGACTCTTTCTTTCTCAATTTCTAAACTTTATTTATTTATTACACACACTTGTAACCACCGCGTAATGTAAAAATTCATAAAATTTTGAAAAGACACGTAATAAAAATACTATAAACTAAAAATACTCGACCTCATGTGACATCCCATAACGTATATCAATTACTAGCTGACCCACGCAACGTCGTTTGCGCCTTATATTGCCCGTAGCGTGAAAATTTCCCCCGTTTTTGAAACATTCTTCATTGTTGCTCCGCTCCTATTAGTAGTAGCGTGATGATATATACCCTATAGCCTTCCTCGATAAATGGACTATCCAACACCGAAAGAATTTTTCAAATCGGACCAGTGGTTCCTGAGATTAGCGTGTTCAAACAAACAAACAAACAAACAAACAAACAAACTCTTCAGCTTTATATATTAGTATAGATTTCGTTTATTTTTTTATGAATTTGTTAGTTAGTAGCTTTCTTAAATTGTATTCAACGTTTTATTTTAGCTTTTTTGGTAGATTTTAAAAACTACATTTTCAGTTATTTTTTAACTAATTTATAAAAATATTGAAGTATTTTTCCCAAAACGTCACGGAAGAGGACAAAGAAAACATTTATTACTTAAAGTTGTACTACCGTTTCAAAGGTACAACAAAAACCGCGGGGCCAAAAGGCGCGGACAAAAAGTAGCCAAGTTACTCTTTATATCATCATTTGTCAGTAAAAGAACCGTGAAAACCTGTACAGCTATTTCAGAGATTAGCCGGAATAAACAAGCAAACAAAATATATTTTTCGATGTTAGCCCCGTATATACCTTTAATTGCATTTAGTGAAAGATTGCTATAAACATCAGTTTTATTTATTGTTATAGATATTTTAGCTTTATATCATACATAATACAAGTACAAATATCCAAATTCATCTGCAACTTAATAAGAACAGTTTAGAAATAAACATAGCTGGGGTGCAATTGCTTAGTCACTGATGAAATATGCATTTGTTAACAAATAAAATATAGTTTATGTTAAATTAAATTAAATTAAATATTTTTTTGCTTTATATTTCTACAGAACCCTTACATACCGGACGTTACGTTTGAGTCGGAGCCAGAAGTCATAGACTCACATTATTCACCTGACGTGGAAGAATTTTACAGCGCATCAGGTAAAGAACAAACTTCTCGCGGCATTAGCTAGAAAATTAAAAAGTAAACCATTTACACGGCATTAGATACATGTAAATATAAATAAATAAATATTTAATAAATAAATAATAATAAATATTTCGGACATCTATCACACAACGCCATCGAGTCCCAAGCTAAGCAGAGCTTGTGTTATGGGTACTAGACAACTGATATAAATACATATATACTTTTTTTTTGTAAATACATACATATTATACATAGAAAACACTCAAACTCCGAAACAAATATTTGTAGATAATACAAACATTTGGTTCGACCCGGGAATCGAACCCGAGACCTCATGATCAGCAGTCGCACACGCCAACCGCGAGACCAACGAGGCCGTTAATCACACATGTATTCGTAAACGTAAAGCCAGCGTCCCAACATTGGACAAGCCCATCTATCACACAATACGTTCAGGATGTTGTGCTAAATAAATAAACATTTCGGACATCTATTTCGTTTCGACATCAGATTCGTAAAGAAATAATCACAATATAACGCTATTAAAACAGATTTTAGTCCTTTTTTCACAACCGCCAAACGTAACTGCCAGCTACCAAATCCTAAGACGAAAATGATGTTGTCGGCGTTGCCTCGCCGATATATGTATGTATTTACAAAAAAAAAGAAGTATATAAGTATTTTTAAATCAGTACCTAGTAGTACCCATCCACCCATCTAGTAACCATAACACAAACTCTGCTTAGCTTGGGACTAGATGGCGTTGTGTGTTAAATGTACGATTTTTTTTTAATATCTATCTACAAATAAATAAAATTGGAGTGTCTGTTTGTAATATTAAAATAACCGCTTTTTACTTAATGCATATGTATGTATACACGATACATATACCAAAAATGTAGTTAACATTTTTTGTCTGTCTGTCTGTCTGTTTGTGCCTGGTAATCTCTTTAACGGCTGGACGGATTTTGACGGGACTTTCACTGGCAGGTAACTGATGATCCGGGGAGTAACTTAGGCTACTTTTTTAGACTAACTTTGTCCCGCGGCGTTACTCGCGGTACAACAATAACCGCGGGTAACACCGCTTGGTTCAGCTAGTTTTGTAATAAATTATGTAATTCTCTTTTAGAAATATATATTTGAGTGTTTTAAATGTTGTACCTCAGGTGCTCAGTCCCCAACGGCGTTCTACGACGTAGAAGTGAAGGAGAACTTGGACGGCAGTGTGCAGGGTCCCTGTGACCCTGGGTACAGACACAACATAGCTACTAACACCTGTGACGGTAAGTGCTTTAACCAGACACCATTACTGTGCTAAGTGAAGTAAGTTCGATTCCCATGGGGCAATACTTCGTGTGATAAACAAATTGTTATTTTATGTATGTATGTGACTTCAAGAACTGGATTATTGAAATGGGCCACACGGGAAGTACTAACTTTCAAATAAAAAAAGAATCATCAAAATCGGTTCACCCAGTCGAAAGTTATGAGGTAACAAATCTAAAAAAGGAGGAGGTTATCAATTCGACTGGAGGTAATAACCTCCTCCTTGTTTGAAGCCGGTAATAAGCGACTTCATACAAGGAGGAGGTTATTAAATACTATAAAGAAATGTACCTTCGTATAGTTGGTATATAATAATATAAGTTTTTGCCTGCGGCTCCGCTTGCCTATATGTCGGTTATCGCGGCAAATAGTAGCCTACGTGTTGTTCTGATGTATAAGCTATATTACTGTAAAGTTTCATCCAAATCCGTCCAGTAGCTTTTGCGTGAAGAAGTAACAAACATACACACCCAGAAAGTTTCGCCTTTATAAATTAGTGTGATATTGTAGACGTGGATGAGTGTTCGGTGGAGAAGAACCAGTGCCACCCGACTCAGGTGTGCGCGAACACGGCGGGCGGGTACCGCTGCTCCTGCCCCGCCGGCTACCTCGCGCTCGCCGCCGGACAGCGGTGCCTCGGTACGTACAACCAGTAACCACCACGCTCACACACCACCAGTAACCACCACGCTCACACATAACCAGTAACCACCACGCTCACACACCGCCAGTAACCACCACGCTGACACACCACCAGTAACCACCACGCTGACACACCACCAGTAACCACCACGCTCACACACCACCAGTAACCACCACGCTCACACACCACCAGTAACCACCACGCTGACACACCACCAGTAACCACCACGCTGACACACCACCAGTAACCACCACGCTGACACACCACCAGTAACCACCACGCTCACACAACACCAGTAACCACCACGCTCACACACCACCAGTAACCACCACGCTGACACACCACCAGTAACCACCACGCTGACACACCACCAGTAACCACCACGCTCACACACCACCAGTAACCACCACGCTCACACACCACCAGTAACCACCACGCTGACACACCACCAGTAACCACCACGCTGACACACCACCAGTAACCACCACGCTGACACACCACCAGTAACCACCACGCTGACACACCACCAGTAACCACCACGCTCACACAACACCAGTAACCACCACGCTCACACACCACCAGTAACCACCACGCTGACACACCACCAGTAACCACCACGCTGACACACCACCAGTAACCACCACGCTGACACACCACCAGTAACCACCACGCTGACACACCACCAGTAACCACCATGCTGACACACCACCAGTAACCACCACGCTGACACATCACCAGTAACCACCACGCTCACACACCACCAGTAACCACCACGCTCACTTCACTTGTTCACTTGTGGTATACGTAATGTTGTTCGTGCAGATATCAACGAGTGCACGCTGGAGTCTGACGGGTGCGAGTTCTCGTGCGTGAACACGGCGGGCGGGTACGTGTGCGCCTGCCCCCGGCACCTGCGCCTGCACCTGGACAAGCACCACTGCGTTATACGTCAGTATACACCTCAACATATTTCTTTAACACCCCTTAGCAAATCACACAACTCTTCATTAGATAGTAAGTGAAAAAAAAAACAAATCTATAACTCAAGCGATAAAACTGCTTTACTGCTCTTTAAGACTAATTGTGGGAGTGAGAGGTCAAACCCATAAAAGATCCTAGACTAGATCCTATAAAAGACCTCTGAAAGTATCCTATTCTTCTTTATCTTTCTAGCCTTTATTATTCCCAAGATTTGGGGTCGGCTACTAGTTCAACCGGTTTTACCTGAATATCAGTTATTACACGAGACGACTGCCATCACACCTCCGCAACTCTGAGGGTGAACTGAATTCGAAGGTTGAACTAGTTGTCAGTGCATTTGAGGGCAATAACGATTGTCATAGATATTCATCACAACCGGAACCAATGGTTTAACGTGCTCTCCGAAGCACGGGTAGGCAATACCGCCATCTTCCATACTCCGGGCTGCTGTTAAGACTGGTTTTAAAGTCACGTCGACCTGTCAGCGCGTTGCCTGTCAGCGCTGAGGGTGAGCGCGAAACGTTTCAGTGTCATGCTGATCGCCCGCGGAGTAAACAGAAACATAATGTGGAGAGCAATTACCATTGCTGCTTTGTACTGCCTATGGAAAAGATAGAAAAAACAACGACGAAGACTTCATATTCATCCATTGACTAAGCAGAGAGGCGACCGCTACGCCTGAGCCGTCGGCGCGCTGTCGCGTTATTCAAAAACGCTGCCTAGAGTTTCATATATTTCGCCGCGGCACTAAAACCAGCCTAAGAATTTCTTGTAAGAAAACCAGCAGTCCGACCTGGGAATTGAACCCGAAACCTCTTGATCTACAGTCGCTTACGCTAACCACTATAACAACGAGGCAGCAACGATAATATTTTTATAAATTTATTCCGTTCATTAGCAACCTTTAATAGTCCACAATTGAGCACAAGCTTTTGAAAGGAGGCTTCGGGCTACTAAACCATGCTGGCTAGATGAATAAATAAATCTTTCGGACATCTATCACACAATGCCATCTAGTCCCAAGCTAAGCAGAGCTTGTGTTATGGGTACTAGACAACTGATGCAAATACATATATACTTTTTTTTTTAAATACATACATATTATACATAGAAAACACCAAAACTCCAAAACAAATATTTGTAAATCATACAAACATTTGGTCCGACCCGGGAATCGAACCCGAGACCTCACAGATCAGCAGTCGCATACGAGAACCGCGAGACCAACGAGGCAGTAACGACGAGATGGGTTGGTATAAGATTGCTCCCAAGTTAACTTTCTCTTAACAGTGACGTGGTCCTGCGTAGTTTGGTCCGTTAGAGCGTTTTCACATTATCCGATCCGATATCGACATTTTACTTCCTCTGATATCGTATCGGCACCCGACACCGATATCGGATCAGACAAGAAGATAAGATAAAATGCTCTTAGTTGACTCTTAACTAAACTAACGCATTCTTTATACAATGCTAAAATTACTTGTTTTGTTTCAGCGTCATTATACCGAAAACCCTTTGATGAAATAGAACCGGACTACATGAGTACTACAGTTGATTTTCCGATTAAATACACTAAGTATAGAAATAAATAACTTAGGTATTTAGTTTATTCAATATCAATAGTCTTGCGTCAATACTTAGATTTATAAGCCATTAAATTATTTAGCATAATTCAGATTGAAATAAAAGTTACAAAATAATATGTGTATTTGTTTTATTTTCATCTACAACAATATCTACATAATATATATGTGAATATTTATTTAACTAGCTAACAGATATAGATATTTATTTATTAAATATACATAAATGTCTGTAGATATAAACTTATTTTTTGACGTGCCCTTACTGTGAACAATATTTTTCATCTACACTCAATAAAATATTTAATTATTCAAACTACATAAGATAGGCATGACCCCCTCGTTCTGGGCTAGGTATAGTTCGTACGATTCAAGTAGTAATCAAACTGGAACTTAACTTGAGACCTTGTTTAAGACATGCACAAACATGACCCGTTTTGAGTAGAGAATCAAAAAAGAAAGCTCTTGACTACTCGTTTCTAACTCATTCTCTTTTTCTGAATCTCACTCATTCTTTCTTCTTCATCCGTAGAAAAGTCAAGATTGTAAAGATCTTCTTGACAGTAGCCGTCACCGAAGGAAATAATGACAATTAAAACTACGTCATTAATTTTACAACAACAGATAAGTACTGGATAGCTTATCTGACAAATGGTGGGACACAACTTAAATGGAAGATACGATACTTCAAATTATCTGTAAGATAATTTATCCGAAACTTATCTGTAACTGGTGAAACAGGGACTTAGTAGGGGAAGTAGGAACTTAGTACTATACATAATATTTTTATACCTTGGAAGAGCCACGCTTCGGCATGAATGGGCCGGCTCGACCGGAGTGATACCGCGGCCTCATAGAAAACCGGTGTGAACTCGGTGTTTCACCGAGTGAGTGAGGATACCGGAGGCCCATACCCCAACCCCTGCCCACATCCCTTTCCCCATCCCCCAAAGGTCGGCAACGCATTTGTGACGCCTCTGGTGTTGCGGGTGTCGATGGACGGTGATAATCGCTTACCATCTGGTGATACGTCTGCTCGTTTGCTATCTATGCCATACAAAAAAAAGATAGAATCTTCGATAGAATACGCCTGTAGTATGTTTTTGTTTATATGTGGAAGTCACCACAAGCCTCTCCCCATATACTAAGAAGAACGAGATGTCAAGCTTCAGTACCACACACTGGTGATAGCTGAAAAGCAATAAAAAAAATGATTTGTATATCTTCAATCATATTGGCCCATTTGTGTAGCCTAAGCATGGCTCTCTCATACATACATTCATTCATTCGTATGTCTGTTCAGGGCTTTATGATACCAGAATAAAAAAATATCTACACTTGGTGTACAATAAAAGAAAACTATTCAAGTAATTATTTTCTTAACTAGTTAGATTAATGTACTAATTTTAAAACGTAATATATAGATTTTTGTGTATGAAAATAATGTGTGGTACTATAATTAGGTGGCAATCGGTGGAAGTCGTTCGTTCCCCAGGAGCTTCTTTATAGGTCCTCGCTTGGGGTCCAAGACTCGCTCGTCGTTCTTTCTGGCGACGTTTCTGAAAATTCACATCGGTAGTACGAATAAGTAAACATCTTTAACCTTTAATTGGCCTTGTTATCTGTGTATAATTAACAGCTGAACAACAACCTTCCCCTCAGACTTTTAATAAAACTGAATAGTGCCATTAGTTTCTCGTTTTGAGTGCCTTCGTTAATTTATAAGCCCGATCAGAATAATAAATATTCTGTTAGATAGAGCATTCATAGAGGAAGGCTTCGGAGTGAAGCAGTAAACCTTAGAGCATCGATATATGGAGGGGGTGATGAACGTCATCATCTCATCTCATCACCCAATCAGTTTGCATGAATACAACAACCAATCAGAAGCCTGCGTGAGAGAGACACACTAACTAAACTCAGTCTCTCTTTCTCTCTACTACGATCACGCTTTCCGCCCGTTCAGCACCCCTCCATGCATCTATGCTCTAAGCAGTACAAGAAGGTGAGACCACGGGGAACAGCTAGTTTCAAATTATATCCTCTGTGGCATTTTCTATTCAGTTTTTGTCAACATTCTGGGGCAATGCTTTTCACAGCTGTGTTATATTGTTTTATTTAAAAATAGTCTACGCTGTTTATAGTAACAGTTGTAAATTTTGGTTTGAATATTTAGTGAGTGCAAAGGAGGGTCTTTTAAACATAAGTTTTGTTTCATGGTGAAATTTTCAAACTATTACAGACCACAATAAAGAGATTATTTAAACACTTTTAGCTATATTCAACGGTCTTAAGTGCAATTCCACCATAACGTTCATACTTGTACGCCAGTGACATTTTGACTGCTTAGGTGGCGCAGTAGTAGCGTATGCGTCTGCTGTGCTTGAGGTCTCGGGTTCGATTCCCGGATCGGACCAAATGTTTATATGATCTGCAAATATTTGTTTCGGAGTTTGGGTGATTTCTATGTATAAAATGTAAGTATTTACAAAAAAAAAGTATATAAGTATTTAAATCACTTGTCTAGTACTCATAAAACAAGCTCTGCTTAGTTTGGGACTAGATGGCGTTGTGTGTTAGTTGTCCGAAATGTTTAGGTACTTATTTATTTCACTTACGACCCTTGACTCGCTTCACTGTACCTACCTCCTCTCTTATTTTAGAAATTAATTGTTAAATACTTATTAGATATTTACTGCCAATAACCGCCGTTCTTCTGAAGCCTGAGTATGTTGTTCTGACAGATCATGAGTTCGTTTTGTAAATAAGTTCTTTGGTCGTTCACTCGCACGAACAACTAGAATGAATAAACACGAAATTATTAAATCGATATAAAAAAATAATTTTGTTTCTTATTCCGGACGTAATGAATTAAGATGCTGGATATTTTCGTCATATCCATACTGGGTTAGTAATAATAAAGGTTCTATTATAGTATTTATTCCATATTACTTATTTTTTAATTCTTCTTTTTTTTTATGGTATAGGGAGCAAACGAGCAGACGTATCACCTAATGGTAAGCGATTACCGCCGCCCATAGACACCCGCAACACCAGCGGCATCACAAGTGCGTTGTAGACCTTTAGGGCACGGGGAAAGGGATGTGGGGATGGGTTGGGGTATGGGCCTCCGGTATCCCCACGCACTCGGTGAAACACAGCGCAAGCGCTATTTCACATCGGTTTTCTGCAAGGCCGTGGTATCACTCCGGTCGAGCCGACCCATTCATGCCAACAACAAAAATTCTCCCACGGTATTCTCCTCTAAAAATATAATTCAGTGTTGGAAATTATCCGAAAGAAGTTACTATTTTATTTGTACATATGAATATAGCGTTTTAGAAAAAAAAAATACAATTAAGTAGGCAAGTGACGTAATCGCAAGGGTTCCCATGCGTTCAGTCATTTAAAAGACTGCCCGTGGAAGAGCCACGCTTTGGCACGAATGGGTCGGCTCGACCGGAGTGATACCACGGCCTCACTACCGGTGTGAAACAGCACTTGCGCTGTGTTCCACTGAGTGAGTGAGGATACTGGAACCCCATACCACAACCCCTCTCCCATCCCCCTCCCTATCCCCAAAGGCCGGCAACGCACTTGTGACGCCTCTGACGTGCGGGTGTCCATGTGCGGCGGTAATCGCTTACCATCAGGCGATACGTCTGCTCGTTTGCTCGCTACTCCATAAAAAAAATAAAAAGATTAAGTTTACTTTCTAAAGATTTCCTAAAAACAACCGGGAAGAGTAAAACGGAAATGACTCCAACCAACAATACAATAAACAAAGTGAACGGGCAGTGGTTCATACTTTTTACCTTGTCGTAGCTAAGAAACTACATGAATGTGCGGAAAACACTTTTTATAACAGAAACGCACCTTCGACTCTGAATCCAGACGCCATTCTTTGCTGCGCAGGGCGCTGATCAGATCAGTTTTAAGACGTTCAAATCTTTTAACTGTACGCAACAATTCAGCCTGTAAACATAATGTACATTAAAATTAAATATACATACTTTAACTGATTATTGCAACTAACAGAGTAATGTGAGAAAATGTTAACACAAATCTAAAACTGATTACGTTTGAATTATTAAGACTAGATGACCCAGTATACTTTGTAGCACCTACATCTATTTATTATTATTAATAGTCGGTTCTTTATCATAATGTCAATATTTTGCATCTTTAAATCTAACAAGTATAATTTTAACAAAAATAAAACCGACTTCAAGGTTTGACTCGATTTCTCTTGGATGCCATCATCAGATCTTAGTGTCCTCATCATGGTACCACCGTTGGGACATCCCCTTTCCATTAAAAAAAGAATCATCAAAATCGGTTCATAAACGACGAAGTTATCCGCTAACACACATACAAAAAAATATATATATATACAGTCCAGTCCTATCTCCAGTCGGCATCCTTTTTTTGAAGTCGGTTAAAAACGTGATCTAATTATAGTGTATATATCTATATTTTCTGAATTTCTATAGACTATCATCGCCTCTAGAACACCAAAGCTATACTCTTGTAACTGAGAGAACTGCCAACCAGATAGTAATAACCAGATACTTGTTCAGTAGGTACATTATATACTCACAGGAGTAAGAATATCCAAGTTGATGTTGAGATCGTCATGTTTCAACTTACAATCTGGAATAGAAAAACAATTAAGTACTTTGATTTTAGCTGAACTTGGAACGACTACATTTAAAATCGGGTAAAAAAATGATGTAACCCACCTGCTCCACAAATCTTGGCCGCTCTGATCTTGTCTTTTAGGCCCGGCAGTTGTTCTCGCAGAGTCTCGATGGTATCTAAGTATACTTTGTGTCTGGCATTCTCCTTCCTCAGGTTATCGTCGTGATCCCATGGATAGTCGTTCTTCCGTAGCTCATCGTGAATAGATGCTATTTGTTTTTCAAGTTCACCATTTTGCCAGGCCGCTGAATCTCTGCAGTTTAATAAGAAATGGTACAACTATTAAACGCCGTTAAATTCATGTGCCACTAATAAGTATTTTAGATCTATGCTTTTCTTCTATCCCATTTTTATATATTCTAATATTTCCGCTTTTGACAAAGTAGGAACAGATAAATTTCTTTTTATATAGTTTAACTCTCAATTTGACAAAATATTCAAATATTAAGTGCCTGGAATTATTATTTTAGCAATTCACACTAGGACCAATGATCAACTCTACTCTTTATTGTTAATAGACAAACTTGTTTTTATTCATGTAGTATCCCTGTCCTATTGACCGCGGCTCCGCCCGCGTGTATGTCGGTTATCGCTGCAAATAGTAACCTATGTGAAATTCTGATGTATAAGCTATATTACTGTAAAGTTTCATCCAAATCCGTTCAGTACTTTTTGCGTGAAGAAGTAACGAACATACACACTCACAAACTTTTGCCTTTATATATTAGTGTGATGATGTGATGTGATTTTGTGAATAAAGTAATTTCGATAAGCTTGATACCCTTAGGGCGACTCGTACAACGTTTGCGAGATGCCAATTGCGTTTTTCAAAGATGCCAATTAACCTTTTTAAACGCATTTAGTACGTCTCGAATGTATTTAAGCTATATGTCGTGCAAGTGGCCCTTTAAGTCGGGATTTAGGATACATATTTAATAATATAGGTACCTACTTCAGAATTACAGAAGGAAAACAGACTTGAGAGTTCGAGGTAAGTAACTGCATAGTGTTTCGTATAACATACAAACAATCAATATACATTCACTGAGTCATTCCAAATGCTTACCTGCAAGTTTTTTCATGGTCCAATTCACTTTTTAATGTATCAATTTCAATACTGTCGTTCATTATTAAAGGAATTTTAGCCAGTGTTAAAAATATTTACTGTTGAAATTGCAGAATGTGTAGTGAACACAGCGATGCCCTTGAGTTTGGGCTTGATTGATTTAACAAGACGATGGCGACCAAATGTACCAGGAATTGAAACCTTCAAAATTGTTTATTTTGCATCTAATTTTCATAATAGCAATGCGAAACATGAAGGGTTCACCAGTGTTGTAAAATACCCATAATATTTTTGTAGGTCAAGATCACCTAACATGTGTATCCCTCCCTACTTAGGACATAAAGTCGAAAATATATTATTTGTTTGACTTTTGTTTTCTTTTAAAAAGACAACTTCCGCATTAGGAATAAACATCCTGTGTCGCGGGGGACTTCACAAACATACATGAAACGGACACAAAAAGCACCCAGACAACAATTTGTGGATCACACAAAGTGTCATCCCATGTGATGGATGTCCCATGGATTTGAACTCATAATGCTACCGGGCCAACCGTGCAGTCAAACTAATAATATTATAAACTAGCTGCTGCCCGCGGCTCCGCCCGCGTGTATGTCGGTTATCGTGGCAAATAGTAGTCTATGTGTTATTCTGATGTATAAGCTATTTCACTGTAAAGTTCCATCCAAGTCCGTTTAGTAGTTTTTGCGTGAAAGAGTAACTAACATACACACTTACAAACTTTCACCCTTATAATGTTAGTGTAATTGATGATAAAAACGGTTAAACAAACAAAAACAATACCATGTATAATTTAACATATAATATATTTGGTGCTAGTCGCATTTGAAAAATATAACAGCCTGACAATGACAACTTACCTACCTACAACCTATGTAATGTAATTAAAATAAAAACGAAGTAATTCGGTATAATTACAGCTACGTAATCTATAATAATTAAAATAAAAATGAAGTTTGTACGTGGAATTTTGTACGTGTAACTTCTAAAAAAAACTGTCAATACTTAACCTTAGTCCTATATTATTTTAAGTAAAATGCGTTTTTAGCTAATCGTAAATGTCTTGAAAATTCGCAAAACGGAAACAACCATCATCGACGTCTTCCCTCACGCGTCTGCCTACCTACCCTCGTTCGGGTCGTACACTCAGCGATGATTAATTTTAATATTTATTTATTTGTATTTATTTGTATAAATATTTATTTGCATAAATATTTATTTGTCCAAATGATGTAGCGCAAAAGATATATTTTATCTACTTTAAATACCAGAAGCGATAAATGTGTCCATTTTCATTTAGGAATCAACTTAATACTACCATACCAAATGTGCATTTGAAATAAATCATTAATTTTTATTGTAGTTATGGTTCACTATGTTGGCTTTAATGGCTTACACATTTTAACTATAACAGCTTTTAAGATAAACATTTCCATCAAACATTACATATGTAAAACTTTAGCGATTTTGGCGGCGCACGCCAGTATAGCTCAGTATAGATGGTAGATTTTTTCTACTACCTACTTGACACTTATCGTCATATTTTAGAGAATTCACACAATATCTTTATTATTTGTAGCCTATCTGTTATTCTGATGTATAAGTTAAATTCCTGTAGTGTCATTCAAATCCGTTCAGTAGTTTTTGCGTGCAATTTCACTGATATGTCCACATATTGTGACAGTGTTACCTTTATTTAAAGAGCTTCGCTGTATACTATGTTATGTGTAATGCCATTGGAACAATATACGAACATATTAGCATTGTCGCTCACCCTCGACAGAGCCACATAGAGCTTTCCGTTGCTGAAACAGTTCGTCTATGCCTGCGGTGCGCAACGTCTGACTTTATGTCTTGTTTATCGTCATCGCAAAGCATAGACTCACCAAAAACTGCACGCGTTTGAAGCGGAAAGGAAAATAAACTATGGATTGGGGTCATCGTTTAAGATAATAGTCTAAAAAGACATATTTCACTATAAATCAAACAAAATAATTTAAGTTTCTCGCAGATTGCACGAAATAAAACTAACAATTTTTTTTAAATTTTATCTTCGACATAAACGTCTTGTGATTGGTTGCAACTCTGGTGACGTCACATGCTAATAAACGAAAGATTCCTCTATTGAATATTGTTTGCGTTTTATGTTTTCGGAGTGGTAATAATCGATCTGTGAGCTATTTCTGCAGGACTTTTTTTAATAAACTATTTAATAAGTGGTTCGAAACAAAAAGGAACCAAATTTTGTGGGTGCCGATAACAGCAACCTACATGAGATAGACGCTTTTATGGTTGCACTTTTCTATCTATACAAATAAATAAAATTGGAGTGTGTTTAAATATTAAAATAACCGCTTTTTACTAAATGCCTATGTATATATATACACGGTACATATACCAAAAATGTAGTTAAAAATGTTTTTGTCTGTCTGTTTGTTTCTTCCGGGTAATCTCTGGAACGGCTGGACGGATTTTGACGGAACTTTCACTGGCAGGTAGCTGATGATCCAGGAAGTAACTTAGGCTACTTTTTTTAGACTAACTTTGTCCCGCAGCGTTACTCGTGGTACAACAATAACTGCGGGTAACACCGCGGGGTTCAGCTAGTACATAATAATAACATTGATAACTATGCTGCAGAACTGAAAAATGTTAAAGCAGCTACGTTGCACTTGCATAAGTGCAACATGAAAATTGTTTCTGTAATAACCTCTGGAAAAATTCATTCATTATTTTTGTAAAATCTAATTTACTTTATGTAGGTAGGTATATCTCAATGCTTTTAGGTTACATTTTGAAATAGTACAAAGCGTGGTATTTAAAGATGTTATCTGACCCGACAAACTTCGTACCACCATATTTTTCTTTCGTTACCCATGAGTAGGGTGTAGTCACGGACAAAAAGTTTTTCCTTTATTTTTTATTTTTTCTTGTACAAACCTTGTCCTAAGAATAACTAACACATTAAAAAAATATATAATTTGGTGTAGCCGATCGAAAGTTACGCGCATACATACATTTCGGCGTAACGCCACGGGACAAAGTTAGTCTAAATAAAGTGGCCTAAGTAACTCCCTGGATCATCAGCTAGCTGCCAGTGAAAGTCCCGTCAAAATCGGTCCAGCCGTTCCAGAGAATACCCGGAACAAACAGACAAACAGACAGACAGACTGACAAAAAATTTTTTTACTACATTTTTGGTATATGTACCGTGTATACATACATATACATTTAGTAAAAAGCGGTTAATTTGATATTACAAAGAGACACTCCAATTTTATTTATTTGTACCTATAGATGTATAGATTTGTTCACTGTGGCACTACAAACCATTTATTCGACAGTTTAATTAATATAAAATTGGAGAAAACTGATAAAATTAACTTAAACCGCGCTGTTTTGTTTTGTTGTGGCTAGAGTGTGACGTCACGCGTCTCATGTGACCAGCGCCATTACAGAAATATCGTTTTTGGTTGTCAAGCTTGAACTTTATCTTAAACTAGCTGAACCCCGCGGTGTTACCCGCGGTTAATGTTGTACCGCGAGTAACGCCGCGGGACAAAGTTAGTCTAAAAAAAGTAGCCTAAGTTACTACCCGGGTCATCAGCTACCTGCCAGTGAAAGTCCCGTCAAAATCCGTCCAGCCGTTCCAGAGATTACCCGGAACAAACAGACAGACAGACAGACAGACAGACAGACAGACAGACAGACAGACAGACAGACAAAAAATTTTTTAACTACATTTTTGGTATATGTATCGTGTATACATACACATGCATTTATTAAAAAGCTGTTATTTTAATATTACAAACAGACACTCCAATTTTATTTATTTGTATAGATTGAAATTCATAATTAATCATAATACAGTAGAAATTCTGCAAAAAATTGATTCGGTAAGTAGTCGTTTCACCACCCGATGAATGAAGCAATATTTATAATAAACTAGCTGAACCCCGCGGTGTTACCCGCGGCTATTATTGTACCGCGAGTAACGCCACGGGACAAAGTTAGTCTAAAAAAAGTAGCCTAAGTTACTCCCCGGATCACCAGCTACCTGCCAGTGAAAGTCCCGTCAAAATCCGTCCAGCCGTTCCAGAGATTACCCGGAACAAACAGACAGACAGACAGACAAAAAATTTTTCAACTACACTTTCGGTATATGTACCGTGTAAACATATATATGCATTTAGTAAAAAACGGTTATTTTAATATTACAAACAGACACTCCAATTTTATTTATTTGTATAGATGTATAGATTAGGGGCAGCTGAACGGGCGGAAAGCTTGATCGGAGTAGACAGAGAGAGCCTGAGTTCCATTAGCGTCTCACGCAAGCTTCTAATTGGTTGGTGTATGCCCCGCCAAATCAGTCATGCGAATTGGTATGTAAGTCCACTAACCAAATTCAGTCTCTCTCTACTTCGATCACGCTTTCCGCCCGTTCAGCTGCCCTCTAGGTACATATGCTCTAAGGTTGTATTATATTACTAGCTGAACCCCGCGGTGTTACCCGCGGTTATTGTTGTACCGCGAGTAACGCCGCGCGACAAAGTTAGTCTAAAAAAAGTAGCCTAAGTTACTCCCCGGATCATCAGCTACCTGCCAGTGAAAGTCCCGTCAAAATCCGTCCAGCCGTTCCAGAGATTACCCGGAACAAACAGACAGACAGACAGACAGACAGACAGACAGACAGACAGACAGACAAAAAATTTTTTAACTACATTTTCGGTATATGTAACGTGTATACATACCTATGCATTTATTAAAAAGTGGTTATTTTAATATTACAAACAGACACTCCAATTTTATTTATTTGTATAGATAAATATGACGCTGCCTTTTAAAAATCTATTTAAGACCGAAGAGTAATTTTTGTTTTGCATCATCACTAAAGAGTTGTTGTTTACATTTGTTCAAAGTGGACGCTTCCGGTACGTATGCATAAAGATTCGTGGAACTACTGACCCAGGAAAAAGCGACGTACAACTGCCCATGTGAAAAACATCTGAGACTAAGATCTACTCCAGCAACACGGAAAGTCTGACGATGAGATTTATTTATTGTCATTGCATAAATTTACTTATTTGAAATTATACTTATTAATTTTACAACTACAAATATAAAGGAAAGAAGGAGAAACAAACAAAAACACTAAACAAACTAATTATATTATTATCTAATACCTACTTTAAACTGATATCTAAAAACTACGTCTTATGTATTTTTTAAATCTAAAACGCGCTTATTCCCAGTCAATAAGAACCACGTTCGTTCGCAATAACAGTGACAATTCGAGTGAAGTCAGCGCGTGAGCGGCGTGAGCGCTCCCGCCTTTTTGGCCGTTTTTGGATGGCCGTTTCGCGTGTTAAAGAAAAATCAACCGTAATGTCGTACTTATACTGGTGCGGCGAGATTTGGCAGTTTTATTTCATCTATATCTTGTGTGTTTATTAATTATAATTTTATAATTCTATATTTTATTAAAAAAGATATTAAAGTGTATAGTGATAAGGATATATCCATGTGAAATACAATATATTTAAGTATTTAATACACCTTGAAGAAATGCCAAACGTTTAAACACGTTATTGTGGCTAATTTATAAAAGATAGAAATATACTATTGAGGACTTTTTTGTAGATCTTTTAAAGACCATCATCTTTGTAATACATATTTTTGGTGTATGATCAACGTATGCTAGGATAAGAGCTCGAAAGCGAAAATTTTCATCCGGCTTGCTTCAAATTTATCGTCACTGCTCAGCTCCTATGCATCTTAGCGTTATGTTATATAGCCTATAACCTGCCCAGGAGTATGGACTATAATCGTACCAAGTTTGGTTAAAATCCCTTCAGTAGTTTTTGATCCATGCGTGCACATACAGACAGACAGACAGACAGACAGACAGACAGACAGACAGACAAAAAACTTACTGATTACATTTTTGGCATCAGTATCGATAACCATTCATCCCCCAATAATAATTTTTAATATATATTCAATGTACAGAATTGACCTCTCTACAGTTTTATTATAAGTATAATATAATAATAAAATAGATAATAGATATAATTTTATAATTCTATATTTTATTAAAAAAGATATTAAAGTGTATAGTGATAAGGATATATCCATGTGAAATACAATATATTTAAGTATTTAATACACCTTGAAGAAATGCCAAACGTTTAAACACGTTATTGTGGCTAATTTATAAAAGATAGAAATATACTATTGAGGACTTTTTTGTAGATCTTTTAAAGACCATCATCTTTGTAATACATATTTTTGGTGTATGATCAACGTATGCGAGGATAAGAGCTCGAAAGCGAAAATTTTCATCCGACTTGCTTCAAATTTATCGTCACTGCTCAGCTCCTATGCATCTTAGCGTTATGTTATATAGCCTATAACCTGCCCAGGAGTATGGACTATAATCGTACCAAGTTTGGTTAAAATCCCTTCAGTAGTTTTTGATCCATGCGTGCACATACAGACAGACAGACAGACAGACAGACAGACAGACAGACAGACAGACAGACAGACAAAAAACTTACTGATTACATTTTTGGCATCAGTATCGATAACCATTCATCCCCCAATAATAATTTTTAATATATATTCAATGTACAGAATTGACCTCTCTACAGTTTTATTATAAGTATAATAATAATATAATATAAAATAGATTTAATTATTCCAATAAAATACCAACAGTTTGTTTCATGTAACATCAAACATTTAGTATGCGTATAATAAGCCACATTTTGGCTACAACGTTAACGATCTGACATTGTGGTCTGTGGATCTGAGTGTTCCGACCCCGACTGAACTGGGAAGAGGTTCAAAGAGGACTTATTTTTATGCAATTCCATAAATAAAGTAATCAATTAACACACAGCTTAGAATACGAATAGATACGAGAGAATTTAAAAAATTAGATTTTGAGCTAAAAAATATTCAACAAAGCAATTTTTAAACGTACTGTCAATGTGTCATTCGAAGTTCAAAAACTTCAGAACAAAAATGTTATGTCAAATTCAAAATTTGAATCTACTTAGAAACTTAACGAATCAAGTTAATTTCAGTGCAAACATAACAACTGGGAAATTTTAAAATGAGTTTGTTAAGTGCTGTGTTACAAGAAGCCAATAAAGTTAATACGGATGACTTGAAGAGACATCGTGATCTCATATTACCAACACTTAAAGACCTTACAGAACGACTACAACTTTTATCTTGGGCATTACAGGAAAATATTATTGATACTTACGTTAATTTTACGGTAACAAAGAGTTTGGAACAGTTAAATTACAAAAATCGAAAAGCTAAGATTCTAGAAGATCATTCTAAATGTATCACAGAACTAGATAATATAAGAGAAATGTTTACTAATGATGAAGATTTTCGTAATCATTGCGATAAATTACATAAATCATTTAATATTTTCAATGATTTATGTACTGTTGTTGATGGTAAACGTATCTTAGAAAAGGCAAACCATGAATTTGCGCGTTTCAATTACACTGAAGCAATATTATCTGTAAAACAGTTGAAAACTGATCTAAACAAATTAAAATTTGAGGGAAAAATGGTGAAAGCTTTAAGCAATATTAATGCCCAAGCTGAGAACCAGCTTGCTTTGTTTATCGCACAGTTGTGTATTGAGTGGGAGAATATTTTTACATGGTCGGAGAAAAAAGGTCTCACATTCTTGACCTACTCACTTTCTGTGCAACAAAGCGACCCAATACTACTACAAACAATATTAAAAACTTTACATATCACAGACCGTATATATGCTGAAATCGGTTTATTTTCCAATTTCTTCATAAATAACTTACTACCCAATGTTATAAGACACAATTGTGATATTTTCAATGAAGATCACATTGGTGCTATAGTATTTAATATAAAGGTTAATCGAAATGACTCCAAGAGGCCCAATTACCAAACAATTTTCAATAATTTAACTGCCATCTTCGAGTTCCTCCAGTCAACGTTAGGCTCACACTTTGAAAGTGAAAAATCCTTTATAGAAATATTTGCAGATACATTAAGACAAAAATTCTTCAATAAAATCATAGAAGACTGCATTCGGATGAACTTACCATCGTGTGATAGCACATACCAGAATTATAAGAATATTGTAATTGAATTAGATTCGTTTAACAAATTCCTGGTTGATCTGAAATTCGTAAAAGCAGACGAATCTCCTCTCAATAAATATATTGATGATACCGAATGTGTGTTATACAATAAGAAATGCGATAAACTATTGTCTGATGTCCGTGCGTTGCTTAATAAAAGTCTTTCCTACAGTACCATTATTGTAGGGTCTGAATCAATGGATGAGAACGATTCTATATTGGATGTAACTGATGACAGTGCTATTTGGGATATAAATAAACCTTTATTCCTACCGAGATGTGTGATTTCTCAAAACGTTAAAGTTATGGTGTCATTGATAGTAGAACATTTGGAGGAAAGCGCTAAGTTGCCGGAGAAATACAGTAAACAGCTCATTACTTATATCAAAGACATTGGGATCATGTATCAGAGCTTTGTACCTAAGAAATTTAAAATTAACCTGGAGTGCTGTCCCTCAGATATTGGTAAATATTTTCTCAATATATATTTTTTTCTGCCAAAGTTACTCTACTCTGCCTAATGGAAAGCATAAGCATAATATAAGAGTGGTGGTCACCATCCTCATTGTAAATGCAGACATTGCAACAATGCAGTATGGTAACCCACACCATGACTGCCTATTTAAGGATTTCAATAGGAAGGTAATATTAAATGTTTGTATGTTTAGATAAACATTTATAGAAAATTTCATGAAATTTAGATTATTTTAAGAATAACTTTGGGTTAATAAATTAGATTTAGCAGGATAATATGAATTGATAAAGTTTTTTTTTTTTCATACATATATGTGTCGAATGTGACAGAATTTATCTGGCCGAAAATTTTATGTGTACTTAATATTTCCTTTTATCTTTTAATTATGGAATACACTCCTATTTATAAAACATACGCCTTACTACCAAAAGGGTAGGCAGAGACATTAGATCAACAGGCATATGAATTCTAATTATATTAATTATTCTATTTTTTGTGTATAACTTGCTGTTAACCATTTTATGCCTTTTCAGCTCTGTTCTTCAACAATTGCTTTTATTTGGCTCACAGTTTGCTGGGGCCCCCATGGTGTATCACATTGCCTAAGGATATAGCTAACCAGCTGAATATAATGCTCTTGGAATGCATTCAAGATCTCAGGGTGTTGGGCCTGGAGAAGATTTCCTTGTATCTGCAGAGAGAGAAGATTAATATCATACAGAGCATGGAAACTGATGGTAAGCAATGTACCTTCTGTTTAATTGGACAAATGGGAAAGCGATTTAGGTCGGATCCCATCATGAGACAACATTGTGTGTTATACATTAGTTGTTACTTGTTACTGTTGTATGTTGTCATGTTCATGTTTTACTTATGAGGTACATAAGAGAAGTATTGTCTGTTGTTATCTTCCTCTGACCCTGGTTGGAAGAGAAGATATTTATTATTATTATTTTTAACTGTTATTACTTTATATATTTGTTGTTTTTCTGTGCGATAATAACCCTAATTCATACCGTGGGAGAGCCACGCTTCGGCATGAATGGGCCGGCTCGACCAGAGTGATACCACGGCCTCATAGAAAACCAGTGTGAAAAAGTGCTTTCGCTGTGTTTCACCGTGTAAGTGAGGATACCGCAGGCCCATACCCCAATCCCCCTCCCCGCTATTCCCCAAAGGCCGGTAACACAATTGTGACGCCTGTGGTGTTGCGGGTGTCCATGGGAGGTGATAATCGCTTACCATCAAGCGATACGTCGGCTCGTTTGCCCAAAAAAAAACCCCCATTGCTCCTATTCCAAGGTGTCGCTAAGACTGCGGAGTAATTGTTATAGTAATTTTTTGAGACTCTCATACTGCGAACTGCGATTAATCGCGAGCTGATTAAAGCCATAATGCAGAAGCATTACTAGGTGAGTTACCATGCTGCATGGTTGCATTGTCTGCATTTGCAATGAGTATAGTGACCACCACTCTTGGAATATGCTTACGCTTAGCATCAGGCAGAGTAGAGCCATTTTGGCAGACCCATACATAAAATAAAAAGCCGTCTAAAAATGTACCTTTGTAATATAATATACCTTTCCATACCATTTTTTTGTACAGTGACTAATAAAAAAAAAGTAACTCACCATATTCCCATAACCCAAAACCTCTCTCCCTATCCCCCAAAGGCCGGCAACGCACTTGTGACGCCTCTAGTGTTTGCAGGTGTCCATGGGCGGCGTTAATCGCTTACCATCAGGCGATACGTCTGCTCGTTTGCCCGACTATTCCATAAAAAAATATGACGGTTTTTGTGTTCTTGGCAAGTATCATTGTTTGCGGTGCTAATATTAAGGTACTAGCTGCTGCCTGATTTGCTCGCTTCGAAGTTCATTGTATG
Source organism: Spilosoma lubricipeda (assembly GCA_905220595.1). Taxonomy (NCBI): domain Eukaryota; kingdom Metazoa; phylum Arthropoda; class Insecta; order Lepidoptera; family Erebidae; genus Spilosoma; species Spilosoma lubricipeda. The sequence goes on from HG992294.1 coordinate 4,109,038, forward strand.
TATTTAATTAAAACAGTATAAAAGTATGTATGAATACTTTTAAGCGTATTTACTTATTTTTGATCAATAGCCAATTTAAAAAGACTTTCATACAAACATTCGACCCTTATTTTAACCCCTTTAGGAACAGAATTCCCATAAATGTTGATATAAGTATTCATCTATTTGTAATCATAAACCTAAAGACGAAAGTTTCAGGCTGCTAAATAAAAAAATAACGGACTTTCAAACAACTGACCTATATACGAAATTTCAACGCCTTTTTCACCCCTTAGGGGTATAATATCTAGAAACGCTTAAATATGGATCTACTCGTTTTTAATAAGTAGCCCAAAAGATAATGTTTTATGTTTCTAAATTGCCGGACTTCCATGAAATCTTTCAACCCCTATTTCAACTCCTTAGGGGTAGAACATCCAGAAACGCCTTAATACGTATCTTATCGTCATCAACCTACCGCAGTCCACTGCTTGAAACAGACATCTCAAATTGCACGCCACTTGTTCGATCCTGGGCTTCTCGCATCCAGCTCCTCCCAGCAGCTGTGGACGTCCTACACTACGTTTGCCGAGACGCGGTCTCCACTCAAGAACCCGTTTACCCCTACGGTTATCAGTTCTGCCGCTGATATGGCCAGCCCACTCCTGTGGGCTATGTCAAAGTGACGCAACAATCAGTGCCTTATATCATCATCATCATCATCATCAGCCTATCGCAGTCCACTGCTGGACATAGGCCTCTCCAATTGCGCGCCACTTGGTTCGATCCTCGGCTTCTCGCATCCAGCTCCTGCCAGCCATCTTGCGCAGATCATCACTCCACCTGGCCTGTGGACGTCCTACACTACGTTTGCCGAGACGCGGTCTCCACTCAAGAACCCGTCTACCCCAACGGTAATCAGTTCTTCGGCTAATATGGCCTGCCCACTGCCACTTCAGCTTGCTAATCCAGTGCCTTATATAATATAATATAATTACGTAGCTAACAATTTTTATGTTTTCAGGATCACCGTGGACCCATGAGTCCTACGAGCAATTCGACTGCGCAATCAACACCGCCTTAGCGTTATTAAAAGACCTAAAATGTTCTTGGTACAACGCTCTACCGAATCGAATGTATGAGATGTCAATGTGTACGCTGGTACAAGTACTATGCCAGTCAGTGTTAGACCGGGTGCTCGCGGCCATCAAGCCAGTAAGTGAAGAACTGGTGTACATGCTGGCTATTAGGGTAGACGACACTCTCATTGATGTCTTAACTTTATTTGAGGTAAGGTACTAAGTGGAAAAATGTTTATGAAGTTTCTCTAGTTTGTTTAGCAAACTTGATATCTTAATGCTGTCCTGACAAAAGTAGAAGACCCTGGCTTCTTCCAGTTACCACAGTCTTCCCTTACCTCTAATCTTTTTTCTCATATTCAGTGTGAAAGTCGTTAGATTTGAAAGGTGCAATTTATTTGTTTAGGTTTAGGACAGATGCGCAAGTGAAATGAAAGTAAAGGTATATAGAGACGTTGCAAGTTTAATATAACATGCCATGACTTCTGATGGCTTTAAGCTTCAATGAAGACATGTATTCGTGTAAATGTGGGGCGAAAACCCGTCACTTATCAATTTTACTTATAAATCGAGAATAATCAATGATTTGCCCGAAAATTTTCCGACAAGTAATTAAAAAACACATTTTCCTGCACTTGGAGTAAGATATATAAGCACCTCATGTTTTGTTCTGGAATTTTTGAAATTTCTCACAAAACATGTTTGTTTCAGGAACCAATTCAGTTCGAATCAAAGATTAGCATATGGACCAAATTTTCTAAACTACCGCATCTGCTAAGAGCTCAACTGCTGGAGATATCGGACTTGTGGAACAAGGACAGGGAGCAATTCCAGGGTTACAGCTGCGAGGAAGTGCGGCAAATTATCAAAATGAGATTCCCCGATGATAAATATAGGCTTAAGATATTAAAAGAAATACAGTGATTATTTATCATAAGTCGTTTTGTTCTTATATTAATAAACTAGATCAAGATGAACTTACTAATGTGATATTTGGGAGTATGTGTGTATTTGATACTTGAAACAGAATTATGAAGAAACTATTGCTACGTCGCTCCTTCTGATAACAGATTCTTCTGAATTTTTTTTTACAGAAACTAATTGGCTTGAGAACTCTCATTGTTATACAGGTGAGTAGTTACTACGAGTATATAGTTCGACTTGTCTTTTTAGATGCCACCAAATTTCCACATGCTTCAATATACATATTTCAATATGTTTTTGCAGCATGTTGAAATTTCATTGAGAACATTCATTCATTGTTGAACAAAAAACAAATCTGAAACAACTCATGCCAAATGAACCGTGTATTTACCTAAAAATTTATTTTGCCTTAAGTAGAAAACTAGCTATCAAATAAAATGTGTCCTAACGCATAGGCTGTAGTTATAAATAGCAGAAAAGCAGAAGAAAAATAGAAACAAAGGCCTCCTAACCCACTTGCGTGTTCTATTAAAACGATTGCGTATAGCAACGGAATGTGTAACATACAATAGGTGCGTGTAGAAAAGCGGAAACAGGAACAACAGATCGTTTTAATTACTGTATATCCTATATGTTGAATAACAAATCGGTACAAGGCATCCATCTCAACAGAATACCTTGCGGACGGGCTGGAAGATAACTGATAAGAATATAATTGTCTCAGGGAGTGTGATTTTTATTATTGTATCCATTCTAATAAAAAAAAAGTTATTTTGGTATATGTATCACTAGCTGAGACCCGCGGTGTCACCCGCGGTTATTGTCGTGCCGCGGGGCGAAGCTAGTCTAAAAATTGGTTGTCTGTAAAGTCGGTTTTCGTACGATAATTTAACGTGACAACGTCATAACAAAACATTGAAATGATGAGAGATAGATGTGGCGCTATCATACAACGACGTTCATTGAGCGTAACGGGACAATGAGTCATCCTTTTTCGTGCATGCAGCCGGCGTTCATCAATTAATTTGACGTTGTCACGTCAATAAAATTACACAATATTGGTACAAAGGTTTTCTGGAAGAGATCGCCGTGAGCGATAAGACCGTCTATATAGTTGCCGCCAAATGTAGTTTTTCATGTAGGTAGTGTAGATTTGTAATTTTTTTAAACTTTATATAAGACTAATCCTGGTCAATAATGTTTAAATAATATAAATTGGAAACAACTTTGCCTATTACAAGTTATTTCAATGACATATATGGCATGGAGATGATTGATTCTTGAGGAAGGCCACACCTAGCTTATTTTTTAACGCGATAACCAACATACATGCGGGCAAAACATGGGCTACGGCGACAGGTTAGGAAGCATTTCTATAATCAGAACAACTCGACAATACTAACTTTTAAACTTTCGCGTTCCATTATATAATAATTATAAATACCGTGGGAGTGCCACGCTTCGGCATGAATGGGCCGGCTCGACCGGAGTGATACCACGGCCTCACAGAAAAGGCCCATACCCTAACACCTCCCCATCCCCCAAAGGCAACGCACTTGTGACGCCTCTGGTGTTGCGAGTGTCCATGGGCTTACCACCAGGCGATATGTCAGCTCGTTTGCAACATTATTCCATAAAAAAAATTACGGGATTTAACGCGACATGGTTGTGACCAGGGTCTTTTTTTTTTTTTTTTTTTACGTGTGGAAACCCCCTCGGTCCGTCACGTTGTGACCACGGCCAGTGCAACCTAGTCTAAACGTCGAGTGAATCAGAGGTATGGAATACCTTTAAATAAGTGATCGCGTTATTTCCCGTAAAAATAATAATTATTATGACTCAACAATACTTTTTGTGGCCACATTGGGTATCGAACTATCGAACCCGAGTAATCTTGATCTGCAGTCGCACAAGCCAACTGCTAGAGCAATTAAGCAATCAACTAGACAAAAAATCTTTCCATACTGGATTTCTCAGAAAAAAACGAACTTAGTCTCTTAACCAGCAAAGACTTTATGACCTTTTTTTTTTTTTTTTTTTTTTTTTTTATGTTTGACCCTGCCATAATGACTCTACTCTGCCTGATGGAAAGCATAAGCAGAATCCAAGAGTGATGGTCACCATACTGCGAACGCAGACAATGCAACAATGCAGCATGGTGACCCACACCATGGCGGGCTAGTGATGCTTTCGCATCATTGGGCCTCCGGTCTCGCACTCACCAACGAAACACGACAGCATTCTTTTTACGTTGATTTTCTGTGCGAGGGTAGTACCGCCCCGGTCGAGCCGGCCCGTTCGTGCTGAAATCAGCGTGGCTCTACTACCTTGGAAACCTATGGGTCCCTTTAATATATATTATTGTTATTAACGTCTTTATGGATACTGATCTACTAATTAATTTATCTGTATCTATTGTAAAAAGAAGATGTGAAGCTAACTCTTTTAAATTATCGTTTCTGTAAAATATTTACAGAAAAATAAAAATATGTGAATTGAAGAGAAAGTAATCATCCTGAAACTCAACCACCCATTACGCGAATGCTATATAAGTGAGTGGCGCTTCCTTACATACACCATTACGATTACAATTGGCCGAAGGCGCTGCAACATGCAACACTATTCGGTAGGTTAATAAAAAAAAAACGGAGCAAAGAACCAATAAAACTCGATTTTACAAATTAGTGTTTTGGCGGGTAAAAGTGTAATGTGTAAATTGTATTATAAGTGAAAATAATTATCAATTATGTGTTTTGTGTAATAATGTGATTTTGGTGCTTCAAATCTAGTACTTAGTTAAAAAAGTTACTGGGATATGAATTTTTGTAGAACTTGGTATGTGTGACTAGGTATGTTCAGTGTGCCCCAATGGACCAAAACTGTATGTAATGTTTTATCTATACAAGTAAATAAAATTGGAGTGTCTGCTTGTAACATAAAATAACCGCTTTAAATAAATGCATATGTATGTACACACGATACAATGTATCAAACTATGTAACAAAATAACATTTTTTTAAATTGTTGGCTGCCTATCTTTTTGTTCCGGGTAATCTCTGAACCGATTATAACGGAACTTTCACTGGCAGTTAGCTGATGATCCAGGAAGTAACTTAGGCAACCTTTTTTTAGACTAGCTTTGTCCCACGGCGTTACCCGCAGTTGTTGTACCGCGGGGTTTAGCTAGTAATATAAAAGAAAATTTAAAAATTGCATCTAAAATATCTAAACATTTAGGTACCTGTACCCTACACTTCTATTCGAATTTTATTCTTTCACTTTAAAATAAATTTGCAAAATCGTATCTACTACAAAATAAAAAAAAGTAAAATCTAAAATCCAACTACGACAAAAAACGAAGCTCAAAAATCCGTACGTTACACGTTTTAGGTATACATTCAACACAAGAATAGCAAAGGAAAAATAAGGTCTAAGTTGAGTAATTTAACTAACGGTGGTTATGCCAAAGAAAATTTTACTTTTTCTAGCAATAAGCAAGTGTTTATTTCTGAATAAAGCGTATATATACTAATATATAAAGCTGAGGAGTTTGTTTGCTTGTTTATTTGTTTGAACTCGCTAATCTCAGGAACAGCTGGTCCGATTTGAAAAATTCTTTCAGTGTTAGATAGCCCATTTATTGAGGAAGGCTATAGGGTATATATCATCACGCTAGGACCAATAGGAGCGGAGCACCAATGAAAAATGTTTCGAAAACGGGGGAAAATTATCACGCTACGGGCAATAGAAGACGCAAACGAGGTTGCGTGGGTCGGCTAGTTTGGTACAAAACTAAAAAAAGGGACAGCTGAGATGTGAGATATCGAAAAATGGAGCATTAGCGGATGAGATTAGAGTACCTATTTAATCCATTAACGAATTTTAGTGAATGTTACCTGAGTGATAACAACAAGAGAATCACCACCACTTACTGAATAAATCTGAAGTGATTTAAACAGTCACATTGGGTCGCTTTCAACTGCGCTAAGAGTTGTGGATTCGATCCCGACAACACTTTGTGTGATTCACAAATTGTTGTTCTGAGTCTTGCTGTTCTTTGTGTTCGTTGTGACGTCTTCCGCAACACATGATCTTACAGTATCACCGGGGTGTGATTTACCTTTTAAAAAAAATGAAAAGAAATTGGTTGGTAATTAAAAAAAAATAAGTTTTAACGTATGTTGCGTAAATCAATAACTTTTAAAGTAGGAACAATAAATATTACATGCGCATTATTGATGTACCTATACTTCTCTAATTTCTCACAACTAAGGGTAATATTTTTTACAATTGAAGTAGTATGAAGTAACAAATTGGTTCCTAATTAACGGAATGTCCTATGAAGTAAATTATTTTTGTTTTAAAATCCTATTAAAAGTGTGTGTTATTATTAAATTGTATAAAACTATTTCTGAACCTCTATAGACTCCTCTCCGCCCATGGACGCCTACAAGACACACAAGTTCGTTTGGCGCCTTTGAATGCCCCATGCCTAAATTAGCGGGAAACGAAGGGTAACAAAGTGAGGTTCGGTGGAAAGCAACAATAGAATTGCTAACACTTGTTTTCTGTGAGGAAGTTTCATTATCCTGACACACTCGGTGGAACACAGCGCAAGCACTATTTCACACCGGTTTTCTGTGAGGCCGTGGTATCACTTCGGTCGAGCCGGCCCATTCATGCCGAAGCGTGGCTCTCCCCCTTCTCTTAGTCGCCTCTGACGACACACATGGTATCAGTATGGGTGGTAACACTCTGTTTTCTTAATCAGTCACCACACAGACCATTTCTTTCATAACTTACCTACTATTTACCGCCTAGTTTCACTTTTACGTGAGTTTATACATACTACAGTTTTTCTATCACACTACTACAATCGATTCTCAAGTATTTTTCCCCCTATAGCTTCCCAGTGACTTCATAATACCGGCAATTGGATATCTTGGTTCCTGCTATGACATTAAAGTTTCCCACAAATCAATTGTGGGCGATGTGTAGACACTGATTATAACTTACCTACTAATAAGGAACTAATAATACCTAAAAACTGAACACAAACCAAAATTCTCAGTGTTTCGTTGTAAAATAGTTAACTCAATGCATAATCGGTTTCCTAAAATAGATGAATAAGGAAATAAGGATCGCGTGTCAGCTTTCCGCACGCACCAACCAGAAGGAATGATGTATACCTACGGAAAAAATTTTAAACTGCAAATACCACAAAGATTTTTTGTATTCACTAATTTATTGTCACACGGTCTACACCGACATATATTATATTTATTGTTTACTAATCTCAATAATTACAATAACAACACGTAACCAGCCGTTTTAATGATTTCTTTTCTTTTCAGACGGCATTCCTGATAATTTCGTTAGCAATCGTCGTTAATCAAGGATGTGGCGTGACAGCTCAAGATGATGAGCTACTTGCGATTGAGTCCAAAAACAGAGCTGTAACTGTTATACATAATCCAAAGTACGTAGCGCAAAAGAAACCAACCAACCAATCATTAACGAAGCCAGACTTGACTGCTTACCAATCATTGACGAAACCAGACTTTACAGTTTACAAACCTCTACAAAGACTACCAAGTAAACCGCCTAACATCGTAGACAAACCAGTGCAAACGAACCATTACGTCGAAGTCCTTCGACCTCTTCATGGCCAAAAGCAGAACTTACTGCCACCACCACGAAGCTATCCTAAACAGCCCTTGAAGTACAAGTATTCACCTAATTCACTCTACAAGTACCCTAGCGTTATTCCTATACAGAAATATCACAGACCTTATTATATAAAAACGACACGACCGGTAACTTACACTGCGGTAACTGCAGCTCCATTAGTTGCCAAAAGCCCTAAGTTCAGCTTACCGCAAGTGATAAATGGCATTCGCTCCGACATCGTGAAGCCGCCACCATCTTTTAACCAGACAACATCGACGTCATCCACAACCACGGTAGCTACAACCACGGTAGCTACAACTGTCACGACCACACAAAAAGCTTTGAGGACGAAACGAATATGGCCAAAACGAATTCTAAGCAAAATGAACATGACTTTACAAAACCTGACATTGACGCAAGACAATACGACTGTATCTAACATAACTGACGAAACTGATCGCGAGACTTCTGAAAGTAACCGTCGAGTCACATATGCTTACAGAAACTCTACCGCCGGAACCACTACAGTCCGACCGTCAACGCCGCGTGTTTATCGTCCTGTCACCAGAAAGGTTAAAGTAAAAACTACCACGCCTTTAACACACATAAATTTCACGGTACCCGAACCAAACGACTGGGTGCCAATTCCACCTTCACATTATGCTAGGTTAAAAAAAACTCCGACGGAGCCAGTCATTAGTAAACGTTCAGATTTTTTTTTCATGAATCCTTCCGCACCGTCAGGTAATCAACAGTTTTATTCACAAAATTTTGGACTTGTCCAAATGCCAGTACCTCAACATTCTGATCCTGAGGTGGATAGAAAACACACGGTTGTAATCCATCGGAAACCTCAATTGAAACCGCATTCTTCTGGTTACAGTGGGCGGCCGGGCCGCAAACCTTCACAAATGCACTACGCATACGAGGACTTAGAAGCCGAAGGAAGTCACAGACATCAACACCAAATTCAATCCAACGGGGCGACAAAAATTAAACACCACCATCACCATCATCATCACAGATATGTTAAGACTGTTGAGAAAAAAGTCAATGTGCCCTACAAAGTCGAAGTTCCGAAACCTTACCCTGTTCAAGTTGAGAAAAAAGTACCGGTACCAGTTGAAAAAATTAAATTTGTGGAAAAACCAGTGCCTTACCCGGTAACAGTTGAGAAAACTGTTCCATTTCCAATAGGAATAAAAATACCACATCCCGTTCCTGTGAAAGTTGTAGAGAAGGAATATGTACCGAAACCATACCCAGTAGTACAACAGGTGCCAGTGGTGAAACATGTTGTAGTGAAAGTACCACAGCCCATGCCGATACCCGTAGAGAACAAAGTGCCTTATCCTGTAGAAGTCAGAGTTCCCGTACCGATGGATAGGCCGGTTCCGGTGGCGGTGAGAGTTGAAAAGCAAGTGCCTTATCCCGTACCCTTCAAAGTTCTCGTCCCGCAGCCGTACCCGGTCGAAACTAAAGTGCCTTATCCGGTAGAAGTTAAAGTTAGAGAACCGATAGAAGTAGTAAGACATGTACCAATTCGAGTACCGTATCCGCAGCCGTATGCAATCAAAATACCTCATCCAATACCATTTCCCGTAGAGAAACGAATACCGTATCGAGTTAACGTAGAAAAGAAGGTGCCAGTACCTATAGAAGTAATGGTACCTCAAAGAGTAGAAGTTGAAAAAAGGGTACCAGTCTACATTCCTAAGCCTTACCCAATAGAAAAAAAGGTACCTTATCCGGTCAAAGTACCTTATCCAGTGAAAGTAAGGGTACCAGTAAAAGTTCCCGTGGAAGTTCCGGTGTACGTTCATCATCCAGTACAGGCTCAGATGTATACCGAAGATCAGTATCAGCCCACGTCTGAATATGAGGACATGGATCGTTATGGTTCTAGTACTTCGCCCACAGTCCATATAGGCGGGAAAACGGGCTATAATAGGTTCCAATCTCGTTCTGACTCTGCCGCCGACACAACGACACCAGGAACACCAACCAACTCACCGGCCACCACACCAGCCAGTTAATCAAAATAGACTAGACTAAATAAGTGGACTTTGCAGTCTTAAGATTGCGTTTAAATTAATTGTGTAAGTAGGTTCTTTGATGATGTGCAAGTATAGTGATGTGCGTGTGGGTAGTTGCAAAAAAAGTTTATTGAGTAAATGAATGGTTCTGTGATATGAAAGGCACTTTTGTTTTATTAGACCAATCTTGATTTCGTTGCTCCGATAATTAACATTTAAATAGCTACTAGCTGCCCCGGCAAACGTCGTTTTGCCATAAATTTGTTTTAAGGATGGGTGACCCTTACCATTTAGGGGTATGAAAAATAGATGTTGTTCGATTCTCATACCTACTCATTATGCTCACAAAATTTCATGAGAATCGGTCAAGCCGTTTCGGAGGAGTTTGGCAACTAAAATGTGACACAAGAATTTTATATATTAGATAAGGAAAGTTTGGTTAAAAGTAAATAGGCAGTAGGTATGCAACAACAAAGAAGAGTTCTCAGCGCAGCTTCAAATAAACTGATGTTCAGAAATTAAGAGAAATACGTACATAACTATCAAACTTACTTTTTAACACTTCAGGCATATCTATGTAGGTAAGAAACCTTTTTTTTTAAATTTGCCAAGAGATAAATATATAATTAGTTTAGTGTTAAAATTCTATATAATATATGAGCCTAAAATGGGTTTATATTTAGTCCATATAACACTAACATTATTACAGCTACTTTTTAATTAAACTAACTTAAACTATTGATTCACGATTCACGTAGCGAATGAATCAAATTCAATGGCAAACTCGAATGGGCGTAACTGAGCTAGCGAGAAATTACATGTTTTGTTGTGATGTCAATCACCCGCACGATACAGCTTGGGTGCATGTAAATACACTGCAAAACTAATTATTATCTAGCTATCTGATCGATTGAAAATATGTATAAAGAAAAAGTTTCACCTATATAATAATAATAAAAAATATTTCAGACATCTAACACACAACGCGATCTAGTCCCAAGCTAAGCAGAGCTTGTGTTATGGGTCCTAGACAACTGATATGAATACATATATATTTTTTTTATAAATACATACATATTATACATAGAAAACACCCAAACTCCGAAACAAATATTTGTAGATCATACAAACATTTGGTTCGACCCGGGAATCGAACCCGAGACCTCATGATCAGCAGTCGCACACGCCAACCGTAGACCAACGAGGCAGTCAAATTAAATGCTTTCTTACAATACAGTTTACTACAAACACAGGAGCCACTATTCTCTACACGAATAGTACAAGATGTGTCGATATACATACATACATAGTAAAATAGAGACCCTACTTGATACGTTGTTAATTTTATCCAAGTCGCATGCTGTTATACCACAAATCAATTAGTCGAACATAAAACGTGTTGGACAAACTCTGATTTACGGCACGAGCGCTTTTTGTTCTCTGGATTAAAATTATTGCCATCACCGAGGACACTGACCTGAAACGAAAGTCTCGTAAGTAACTGGAACTTATGTTTTCTCACATCTTGAAAGTTAGCGACTAACGCTTTTATCCCTGAGAATTTGACTACATTCAATATAATTGGGTTGTAAACCTTTTTTGTAGCGTGTGGAATCTCCCTTGCTCGGTCACCCCACCGAACTTCGGTGGGTGTGGCGGGGTTGGAATACTTGGAATCGGACCGACTAAAACCACACGGTATACCTTTTTACTCCTGAGAAGATAGGAGAGATCCAGAAACAGCTGATGCGGACACCAATGGGTGCATGCATGAACCTACATGAGCTTTAGCGAAAGATGCAGCAAGAGAATAAATCCTGCAGAAATGGGCAGTGCAAAGTGCATTCTTCTTTTCTAGTTTCCATTTTTTTTTATTTCATACAAGATTTTTAACTTTATTTGGCTTACATTAAGAAACAAATCAAATTATTAACGCCTGTCACAATAAATGAAAATTCCCACAGTATTTCCGAGATTTGCACCCCAATTAAACTCACTGTAGGCTGTCAATAAGATAGGAGTAATATCTAATAATTACTGCTGTCCTTTGGTCGCAGTAGGTCAATTTTAACGTTGTGCAATAAGGGAGACCACTTTTGTATGCCTACTGTAAGGTCTACTGGAGATTTGTGCACAAGAAGTAACAAAAAAATATTTGACAAGTTTTCTACGTGGTCTAGCTAATGTTCCAGGTTTTGCTATTAAATACTTCCTTCAAGTCTTTTTTTTTATGGTATAGACGGGCAAACGAGCAGACGTATCGCTTGATGGTAAGCGATTACTGCCGCCCATGGACACCTGCAAACACCAGAGGCGTCACAAGTGCGTTGCCGGCCTTTGGGGGATAGGGAGAGGAGATGGGGGACATGTTTGGGTTATGGTCCGGTATCCTCACTCACTCGGTGATAGACAGCGCTAGCACTTTTTCACACCGGTTTTCTGTGAGGCCGTGGTATCACTCCGGTCGAGCCGGCCCATTCAAGCTAAAGCGTGGCTCCCCCACGGTAAGAACAAGGTAGTCTATGGTAAGAACAAATAAGTAAAACAGTGTTAATTGTTGTAGCTTACCGCGGAACAGGAAACGCATAATGATCGAAAGTGAAGATTCACAGTTGAGTTGGCGCGCGAAAACTAATTAAATGCAATACGACATTACATCGTACACTTACGTTTGCAGAATAAAACGTTAAGAACGTAGCAAAATATATCGATTACGACATCGCTTTTAAACCCTTAACAATACTCGGTTCGCCCAGTGGTGGAAATTCGACCATAATTCTTTCTTTAAGCTTTCTGCACTCATCCTACACTTTAACTGTGCTAAATTTCATTTTTTTTTTCTGACGTCTAACACACAACGACATCTAGTCCCAAGCTAAGCAGAACTTGTGTTATGGGTACTAAACAACTGATATAATTACATACATACTGTTTTTTTTTGTGTAAATACATACATATTATACATAGAAAACATCCAAACTCCGAAACAAATATTTGCAGATCATACAAATATTTGGTCCGACCCGGGATTCGGGATTCTTTCGCATAATGTTCGTAAAGACGGGTACAAAGTTTTGCTTCATGTATTAATATTTAGATAAGTGTTAATTTGTTTATTCTGACATAGGTATCTATGTCAATAATCAATATGATGAGGTTCTCTGCTACGGCCAGTCTCAACTGAGACCAGCCAACTACGCAGAAGATATTTTTTATTATAGTGCTCAAGTGTGTGCGTAAACACATATGCACTGTGCACTCACTGTTCCCTTTCTCTCTCATAATCCGATGGGACGGACCAACACGATCGGGGAGAGATCAGGCGCAGGACCGACAGCTTTACGTGATCTCCGAGGCACGGGAGTTCAAACCCTAACTTCCAAACTCCGAGGTGTTACTAAGTATGTACAATTTCTATAATCAGCAAAACTCAATAATACTTTTGGCCTGACCCGGGATTCGAACCCGAGACCTCTTGATCGGCAACCGCTAGACCAACGAGGCAGTAATGTCTATATTTATACAAATAAATAAAATTTAAGTGTCTGTAATATTAAAATAACCGCTTTTTATTAAATGCATAGGTATGTATGTATACACGTTACATATACCAAAAATGTAGTTAAAAAGTTTTTTTGTCTGTCTGTCTGCCTGTTTGTTCCGGCTATTCTCAGGGACGGCTGTACCGATTTTGACGGGACTTTCACTGGCAGGTAGCTGATGATCCAGGGAGTAATAATAATAATAATAAATATTTCGGACATCTAACACACAACGCCATCTAGTCCCAAGCTAAGCAGAGCTTGTGTTATGGGTACTAGACAACGGATACAAATACATATATACTTTTTTTTGTGAATACATACATATTATCCATAGAAAACACCCAAACTCCGAAACAAAATGTTTGTAGATCATACAAACATTTGGTCCGACCCAGGAATCGAACCCGAGACCTCATGATCAGCAGTCGCACACGCCAACCGCGAGACCACCGAGGCAGTTACTTAGGCTATGCAGGGAGTTACTTTTTTTTAAACTAATTTTGTCCCGCGGCGTTACTCGCGGTACAACAATAACCGCGGGTAACACCGCGGGGTTCAGCTAGAATTATAATAAGTTAACAATTTACTATATTGTGTCTACCCTCGATCTAAAAACTCACTTTGTCCTATGTCCCATAGTAAATTATTCAAAAGTTTTCACTACACTTTTTTAAGCTATATCACTTTGAAATGTGCATAAATGGTTGTATACACCTATTTCCATATTTTACTGTTAGTGCTGTAAATTATAGTAAAGTGACTATATCAAGTAAAAAGAAAATTCCTTAAATATATATCTAACTATTATCTACTTTCAATAACGCGTAAATTCACGTATTTATCAATGGATGTAGTGGGACTTATTCGCGATACAGATATTTTAAAGGTTACGATACTTTCTCTTTCCCGACGTTTCGAACGGATTATACCGCTCCTGGTCACGGGCAGACTCTTCCTGTGTACAATTATTTTATTTTTTTAAAAGACTACTCCCGCATTAGGAATATAGCTACTTCCTGTGTCGCGGGAGACTTTACAAACAAACATGAAACGGACACAAAGAACACCCAGACTCAGAACAACGATTTGTGGATCACACAGTGTTGTCCGATGTGGGATTTGAACCCGCAACACTTGGCTCAGTGCAAAGCGACGTGGCGACCGCTTAAACGAATAAATCCCGCTTTATAAACCTATATATCAACCAACCAGAAGTTTGCGTGAGAGACAGACCCTACCCAAAACTCAGTCTCTTTCTTTCTACTCCGATCACGCTTTCCGCCCGTTCGGCTGCCCCTGTAGGTATATATGCTCATAGCTTCAATCAAGCTTTATAGCAATATTGTTTGGCTGTCTGTTTAGCGTCTAGAAAGACTACTCCAAACAACGACTCAGTAGTCGTTCTCTTCCCAAGCGGCGCAGTATGAGAGATGGTCTATGGAAATTAAAATATCATGTTCAGACAATTTTGATGATAAGTTTTTGTCAAATAAAATTGCCTACTCCTTGTTAACTTACGTTCCCAACTATTTACTAAATGATTACCCGAGATCCCAGGAAACATAAAGAGGATATTTTTCACAGAACAAAAACAACAGTTTATTAAATATTTATGTATTGCACACCTTTTGATATATATGTTTAAGATGTAAGTATTATAATTACCTTAAAAATGGTATGAATTATGCGAAAAATCATATTTTTACAGTACAGTTCTTTAGGTACATTAAAATAGGACCTTTATTAAAATTGGATTGTCAGTGTTGCCATAACTAAGTCTTAATTAACCTTAGAGCATATATACCTAGAGGGGGCAGCCAAACGGGCGGAAAGCGTGATCGGAGTAGAAAGAGAGAGACTGAGTTTTAGGTAGGGCCTGTCTCTCTCACGAAGCTTCTGAATGGTTGGTATATTTCCCGCCAAATCAGTGGTGAGAATTGGTATATGCGTCCACTAATCAGAAGCTCGCGTGAGAGACAGACACTACCCAAACTCAGTCTCTCTGTCTCCCTATCTACTCTGATCACGGTTTCCGCCCGTTTGGCTGCCACTCCAGGAATATATGTTCTAAGTAATTAACATACAAAAATGGTATAAGCAAATGAGAAAGAATATAAATGTTACCGTCAGATTGTCAAAACCGTTAGATTGTAATCTATCTCGCGAGATTGCAAACAGTCGAAAGATTGTGAAATGGTACGACGAATCGCAACTCGCTCGCTGATTGGTTTAACAGCATATGTCTGCATGTGTGTATGTATGTGAATGTTAATTCGTCTTTGTTGCCGAATTTAAAGTATTTTTGTGATTGTAAATTAATTTCAGGTTGAAAATACCTCACAGGTTTAGAATTAGTTATACAAAATCGTTGTCACAGTAACATTAATTTGTGATTAATCAAAGAAGTTCTATCCTAACTCTACAGCCAATGAACGACTGTAAAACTGACCAATCAGGGACTGTTGACAATTTGAGGCGCGTAAGCAGTATATCGCAGTTGACAATCTATCGATAGTTTGCAATCTCGCTAGGTAGATTATAATCTACCGGTTTTTACCATCTTACGGTGACATATACATATTATTTTAAACTGACACTTTTATATTACTTAATATTGTACAAATTCATTCTTATAGTCTCATGTTATTAGTTACAAATGTAAAAATTAATTGTACCATTTAAGACCAGTAAAATAGCACTAATTAACATGAAAACATTAGAGCTGCATATAATTTCTTATGTCACAAGATTAATAATTGATTTTTACATTAAATCCATTAACCTCTCCGATGTTGAACACCACGTAATGGTCGCTGTCAATTTCTTCCAGTCTGTTGAATGCCACGTCGTGGTGTTTTTTTTTCCGGTCTATTTTAACCATGAATTTGGCTGCTTTATATTGTTTGCGGCTTTGTCGCACTTAATTATATTAAAGAGAATAAAACAGAGATGCCCAGAGGCACCATTTCATTACGTCAGTTGACAATGTAAATCGTTCTCATTCGGCGGGAATTTTTGTGATGTACGGTTGCTGGTCGAGTGAACTTTGAAATTGAATTTATATATTAATTCGGGTGTGAATTCAAAAAAAAAATCATCATCAATTATGCATCATCTGATAGTATATTTAATGACCATTCTAAACATACCAATATCTTATTTAGCCCCAATACATTTTTTATTGGAAATCGACGTTTTAATCAGAGGCGAAAATGTAACGGGAGTGCTGTCAAAATCGCCCTACAGTTGTGTCAATTCGGACCAATATGGCGCCACTGACGAATGGTTAACCCGTAAGGTGTCCACGGCCTTTCATTGGCCGTATTAAAACATGGTCTATTGTGTCACCGGCCAGCCACTGGCCGGTCAATGGCCGGGAGTCGGGAATTATTAATAATAATAATGGAATTATCCCACAAACCACGTGACACTCAAGCTATGCTTATGTCAAAGTGACGTGACACCTGAGGGATTAAGCATCAGTCATCAATAATTTGATTAAATTTGACATCTGTCAATGTCATAATATCAATATGTTTTGATGCACACAGCACATATTTAGCTATTTATTAACCCCCAACTCGAGTGGAATATAAATTGAAAGGACATAATGTGTACATCATAAAAGTGTAGTTCTCATTAAAGTCGGTTCAGTAAATTTTTGTTGAGGATTTTTATTATTTTTAATTAATTTATAATTAAATACCACGACTGGGTAATATGTGTACAGGTACAAAAATTAATATCCTTTCAATGAATTACCTTTTTAATAACCCACTACTTGACTTTCACAAACTGCCATTCCAATTCAAACACACCAACTGAAGTCTTGTTCTTCTCATCGTAGTCCACCCATTCTACCTCGGACAAATCTACATCTTCAAACGTTTTACCTGAAAAAGTATATCAAAAATTTAATTAATATATTCAGACATCTAACACACAACGCTATCTAGTCCCAGACAAAGCAGAGCTTGTGTTATGGGTACTAGACAACTGATATAAATTTATATATTTATTAAATAAATACACATACATATAAAACACCCAAGCTCCAAAACAAATATTTGCATATCATACAAACATTTGATCTGACCTGGGAATCGAACCCGAGGCCTCATGCACACCAGTTGCATACGCTATCACTGCGCCAACGAGGTATAAAAAAGAAATATGATTTATTAAAAAAAATAGAAAGCATTAGCAGATAGAGTAGAAAAAGAGCAAACTCATTATACCAACAAAATTTAATTTAGGAAAAGGGCAACAAGATGAGATTCTATTAATATTAAATGCAAAAGTTATTATGGATTTTTGTTAAAATGTCACATAAAAACTACAAAATGGATTTAGATGAAACTTAACACTGTTATGTAATCCATATTACTGTTAACAGTAAAATAGATTACTAGTTTTTGCTCGCGGCTCCACCCGTGTGTATGTTTGGATATTTGTGGGAACTTGTTATTGGCCATCACCATGTTATTCCTTTTATTTGAGTTTTATTTCTGGCTGTAAGTTTCCATATAATTGTACAATAAAATAAATCGGTACAAACCAAATTTTAGAAGAATAAATAAAACATTTTTGCTAAGATGTTTATCTTAATAAAAAAGACACTAGCAAAATGCATAGAGTAGCTTGCCAATGCAACTATTAGAGAAGATTTGAATAAAAATTATAAATACGGAATATTTTATTATTCGTACTACACTGACCATTGTCCTCAGCTACTGCAATCCAATCTGATTGTGGTTCGAAGTCAACGGGCTCGACCCCTCGGCAGTCAAATATTACAAGAGTTTTATATTTATTGATATCTTCGCTTGTCAATACACCTGGAAATTTAAAAAAGAACTTTTAGCATTAGCAACAATTAAATAATAATAGTTCTAAATATTTTTGGACCTCTAAAACACAAAGCCATCTAGTCCCAAACTAAGCAGACCTTGTTTTATGAGTACTAATTAACTGATATAAATACATATATATGTTTTGGAAACACATAATATTTTATATATAGAAAACTCTGAAACAAATAAATACCTAAATAAAATAAATCCTACTAATATTATAAATGTGAAAGTTTGTAAGGATGGATGGATGTTTGGATGTTTGTTACTCTTTCATGCAAAAAGTGCTGAACGGATTTGGATGAAACTTTACAGTAATATAGCTTATACATCAGAATAACACATAGGCTACTATTTGCCGCGATAGCCGACATATACGCGGGCGGAGCCGCGGGCAACAACTAGTAATAAATATTCCAGACATCTAACACACAACACCATCTAGTCCCAAGCTAAGCAGAGCTTGTTTTATGGGTACTAGACTACTGTTATAAATACATTTGTATTATATACTTTTTTTTGTAGAAAACACTCAAACTCCGAAACAAATATTTGCAGATCATACAAACATTTAGTCCGACCCAGGAATCGAACGTTAGACCTCAAGCATGGCAGTAACATATGTTACCACAGCACTATCAAGGCAGTCATAATTGTATTTTTGTTCACCACTTTAGTTCAAAATCTTTCACTTTAACCATCACACTTCTCATGGTTTTGAACCATCTTTAAATTATTAAATTTTATAAAAATCTAGCCTATTGTAATTGCATTATTCAAAAATGAGGATAATACCAACACAAAAAATATATGAAAATAATCCCTGCACTAGGTTTTAATTTGAGTCAAAATTTCACAACAATTTGTGTAGAACTTTTTAAGTTTTGAAAGCATACACTGACCAATCTAATGTGGAATATCTTGCATTGGTAGTTGAAAGGGCAGTACATAAGTCAAAGGCGTGCATGATGATTTTTTTATAGCTTTTTTGGAATGTACGTGAATCAAGCTTCACCTTGGTTTCATTTCGTGTTATATAAAGAGCAGTAAGCACGGAAACTGCCTTTGCTGACTTACTGCCTTCTCTATTACCAGGACAGCATTAAAATCCAGCTAGATATTGTTAAATTAAGATTTAGGTTATAATACTTGCCATTGGATCCTTCGACAACATCTATACTATTATCCCTCGAGCACAGCTTACATTTTATCATCAAATTGGTTTCTGACCTATTATGTTTTTGTGGTACTTTTTCTGCTTCAGTGAGATCATGAAACTTTTCACTCACTTCGCCGCAACTTCCACACTTCAGTTTTAAGAACCAACGGTAGTGTGGATGATTGGTATATAACTTTTCAATATGGTCTAATGTCGCTCTGATTTGTAGAGCAATTTTAACCATGTTTTAAGCTATGTGAAATAATATTTCTCAATATCAAAACCACAGTACAGTACCCGAAAGTACCAGCTCTAAAATGTAGTATTTTGTATTTTTGTAATGTCAAATGTCAGATCAAATCACTGAGATTGTGATATTTTTTTTTTTTTGGTAATTTTATGGCCTGGTAACAAGACCTTTAAGCCAAGTCTTCATTTTTGATAACTTCACTTTATTTCACTTCACTTCAATGGTCAATCGTGTATTTGACAGATGTCAAATCAAAGATTTCCACATGTGTTTTTTAGGAAATTGTAAATTGGTTTGAAGCAATCCACATTTTTTAATAAAGCACTAAGGCGGCGGGAGGGGTCGTTTGTTGTCGAGAACACTTTCACTGTATTAAGTTCACTAGCAAGGATTAAACGGTCTAAGGAGTATGCTGGACATGAGAAGATCACATGGTCTACATCGCAGACACTACCACAGTTGATGCATTTGTCATCTTCAATTATTCCAAGTCTGGATAAATGCGTAGGTGTCTTAGTATGACCAAAACGAAGTCGATTGATTGTGGTGATAAAGTCACGGCTGGCACTTGGTAAACAATAATACCAAGGCTTGCATGGTAAGTCTTGTTGGATGTTTCCATACCATTTTCCCTTGACTTCCTGATCCTTTTTCCAGAATTCTTTCCATAGCTTCTTTACATCATATTTTACGGTTGAATAACAATCTGTCATTGGTATATTTACAGTTAACGATACATCTAATGAATTAATTCCTTCATATGCAGCCTTATCAGCTATTTCATTACCTGAAATTCCTTTATGTGAAGGAATCCACATAAGAGAAATTTCCAGGCCTTTTTTCATGCATTTATAAATAATTTCTCTTATTTTAAAAATTAAATATGAAAATTTGAAATGAACTTGAAACCTTTCTAAAGATTTAATTAAACTTAAGGAGTCTGTCAAAATTAAAAATTTATGTTGACCATTTACAAACGAAATTATCTTAACTGCTTCTAAAACTGCATAAGCCTCTGCAGTAAATATACTACTATTATTATTCAGAGCAAAACTTTGAACAAATTTAGTCTGAGGGTTATAAACAGCACTACGAACATAATTTTCCCCTTTACTGCCATCAGTATAGAGTGTGTAAAAATCTCTATTTTTACTTAAAAATTCTAACATTTCCTGATTATTATTAATAGTATGGTTTATTACTGGAATTTGATACAACAAACAATCATAAGAATAAAAATAACATGGCCAAGGAGATATTGCATATATTGAAGGGAAGTTTTTCATCATTTCCAGTAGTATGCGGGACAACTCGGGAAACTGCCCATTGAGAAGATCAGCTCCTGATGTCAATGGATCATTGCAGACTAACTCGCAGGGTACAATTCTTTTGATTATATATAGGTTATTTGAAGCTAATAATTTAATACTGTATCTTTCTGCAAGAAGTAACCTTCTCAATGTTAGAGGCATGATATTTGTTTCAACTTCCATTGCTCTGATGGGAGTTGAGCACATAGCTCCTGAAATGATCCTCAAAGCCTTGTTCTGAATAATATCTAATTTATGTACATACCTACTATTTAAGTAAGATAAACAGCTATAATCAAAATGACTTCTAACTATGGCTTTATAGAGGATAGATAGTATCTTAGGGTCTGCCCCCCAAGATACCCCTGCTAGACACCTCATAATGTTTAGACCTTTAATAGAGTTTTGACAGATGTTTTTAATGTGCTTCTCAAAAGATAAATTATTTTCAATAACTATACCTAAAAATGTATGATGGCTCACTTGAGGAATAACTTCATTATCAAATATAATTTAATTATTTGGGAAGTCCTTACTAAAAATCATAGCACTACTTTTTGATGGATTAATTTGTAGAGACAGTTTGCCGTTATAATATGAATGTAATTCCTCAAGCGCATAGTTTAGTCTATCAATAGCAATATCTACATTATTATTTACAGTATATAATACAAGGTCATCAGCAAATTGTAAAATATTTACAAAATCAGTATTTATAAATTTACAGATCTCACTGGTATACAAATTGTATAGCAGCGGGGATAAAATTGCCCCTTGCATCGTGCCCTTGGACACAATTCTTGGGCCATGTAATATGTTATTATGTCTTACATATAGTGTGCGGTTAATTAGAAACTCATGCACCCATTTTGCAAATAAACCAGGTATACCTAGATCAGATAACACCTTAACTAATATTCCAGGATGTACATTATCAAATGCACCTTTTACATCCAAAAAGACACATACAGCACTTGCTTTACTATTTTTTGCATATTTCAGATCAGATAAAAGGGATAAGAAACTGTCTGCACAGCTCCTGCCCCGTCTGAAACCATATTGGACATGTGGAATGATGCCTTCAGATTCAACAAACCAATCAAGTCTGCTTTTAACAATATTTTCTAACAATTTACCTATACATGAAGATAGAGAAATGGGGCGATATGAATCAGCGCTATCTGCCGGTTTATCTGGTTTAAGGACTGGTACAACACACTGAGTTTTCCAAGAGTGTGGAATTATTTGTTTTGACCATAAAGCATTGAAAATTTCTAATAAAATATCTAATACAGTTGAATCTAAATTTTTTAATAATATATATGGAAAATCGTCTAAACCTGGACTAGTATTTTTACGGGATTGAAGACTTGACAGAAATTCGATTCTTGTAAAAGGTTCTAACAAAAATTTCGATTTCTCATTATTATTATTTAGATTATAGTACATATCTAGATTGTTTACAGTAACTGAGGATTCTGCCGACAATTTATCCATAAAAGAAGCTATAAATTCGTCACTGTATGATCTATTTTTGTTTTTATTTATACCTTTAAATTTTTTGATGTTGTTCCAGATTAAACTAATAGGTGTAGTTCTATTAAAACTTTCTGAAAGCTTTCGCCAACCATTATTTTTCTCCTCTGCAATAGTTCTTTTTTTTAAAGCATCTTTCTTTTTATATTCAATGTAGTTCTCAATAGTCGGATTTGTTCGATAGTACTTTAAGGCCTCATAAGAGTTGATGACACTCTTCTCACATTTATCATTCCACCAGGGAGCTGGGGGCTTACTTAAAAAAGTTGTATTTTTGGAAAATCTAGGAATACACTCTTGCTTGAGTGTGTTTAAATATTGACAAAAACGTTCATAAGAAACTAGGGGATTTTCTTTATCCACAGTAAAATCTTTAAATAAAGTTAGTGACATTTGATTATATTTTTCCCAATCTGCTTTTCTATATAAAAATTTATCGATAGGAGAGTTTACTTGATATCTGTCAACTGAAAGACTAATATTCGTTATAGTGGGAAAATGATAACTGCCCATATTATTATCATGTACTGACCACTCACAAAGAGGAGTAATACAAGGACTGATTAAAGTTACATCTATAGCAGAAGGGCTACGATTAGGATAATTAATTGTTGTAAATGAGCCATCATTTAATATACATAAATTACACTCTTCTATAACATCGAACAATTGTAGGCCTCGAGCTTTAGAGGAAACGCAGCCAAAAGCTATATGATGAGCATTAAAATCTCCTGCTACAAATATGGGTTTAGGTAGACCATTTATTATTTTCTTTAATTTCATCATTGACTGACTACCAGTAGGAGGACAATAAACACACAGAATAGACATGGTACCAGTATCAATGGACAGTGATAATGCAATTGTTTGAACATCTTCATAAAAATCAGTTTGTAGTAAAGTATATTTAAAAATTGGTTTTATCAAAATAGCTACACCACCATGTTCATTCTTTGCATTTTTGTAAAATATATTATAACCAGGAATATTAAAATGTTGATTGTTTTTAAGCCATGTTTCATTTAATAAACAAATGTCAATATTATTTTCTGTCAAGAATTGAATAAGTAAAGGTTTTTTGTTTTTAACACTTTGAATGTTGTGAAGAGTGATTCTTAACTGTGAAATACTAGAGGTTCTGGAATCCATTTATGATAGATTTTTAAAAAGCATATCTTTGATTGTTGTTGTAGAAATAGGAGAGTCATCAACCTTATTAGCCAATTCAACTAAAGTACGGACAATTGCCATGGTTAAGTCATCATTTCCAAGTAATTGTGCCTTAACATCCAAATAAGCAGCTTTCGCTGGGGAGGGAGACTTATTTAAATTTAAAGTTTTATTTACATTTGAGTTTACTTTTTGTACATCTGGTTGGGGAGATTTTAGTTCAGGAAAATCTGATACATTTTGAGTATTTACAACAGTATTTGCAACAGAGGAGTAAGTGATTTTGCTTTTCTTCTCTATAATTTTTTTCATTTTTATGGGACAGGCCGTTGAGATGGCCATATGAGGCCCGCTGCAATTAACACAGCATAGTTCATTTGGCTTTTCACACTCTTTATAGTGATGATCACCAGCACAACAGCTGCAGCGCTGTTTGCCACTGCAGATCTTGGCTGAGTGATTGAATTTAAAACACCTATAACACTGCTGCAGAGGAGGAATATAATCAAAAACTCTGTATGAGAACAGATCATATTGAACATTATCAGGTAGCGTATTTGATAGAAATGTAAGGCTTACAGTTTGTAAAGGTACACGTTCCTGTCCTACTTTTTTTAAAAACCGTCGGATTGAAATTATTTCGTATTTCGACGATAGTTTTGAGTATAAGTCCTTGTTTGAAATGTTCGTTGGAACAAATCGTGTAATACCAGTTTTTTCAATATGAGCAGCTGGAATGAATGCTCGCATGGAATTTTTCTCCAAGAATGTCTTATTATTAATAAAGTTATTGGCCGTATTGAATTGTTTGAAAATCACCACAATCTTATTCGCATTTATACGCCGAATTGACACTACACCTTTGATTCCACTTGAAAAAATATGGTTAAGATAAATTGGACTTTTGTTGCCCAGTCTCTCGTTTGAAGTTGATTCAACAAACACTTTGAATTCAGTAGAATGAGAATTTTCCGGATATAAACGTTTATAGTCCGGTTTGTAAAACGGTAAGAAAATATTGTCCTCACCGCCGCCGTCTTTTTCACCGTCCTTCTCGGTGGCCCTTTTCCTAGGCCTTTTATTACTCTGGGCCGGGGGATTATCACCCCCGCCCCCGTCGATATCCATTTTTATCTCTCTATACTAAATTTTTATTATGTACACTCTACTGTATACATTAAATTACTATAGAAAAAAGTTTTACAAATTTCTTTAAAATTTACCGCCCTCAGTTCAAATTCCCGCCAAAGAATCGAGATTGTGATATCTGGCAGGATATGTTGCCATATCCTGAACTCATGGTATAAAATTAAGGTATTGTTATAACATGCTTGAACTCATGTAGTCCTCAGATCTAGTCTGAGTGGAAACCAGGCAGATAAAAAAAATGTCCTAATTTTATGGAGTTTTCTTCATAAAGGTAGGAATAATATTATTCATAGGTTTTCATCATCTTTGGTTGATTTTTTCATACAACCTTTTTTAATTTGTTAAAAACTCAGACTCGGAACCTTCTTGGTGTACTTTTTTTAATTTGCTTTGCCCGCGCCATTTTCTTTTCCGGCCATTGTCATCTCACTGAGGTGGGATGAAAAGTTACGTGTTGCTCTTGAGTGCAAAGATTTTTTACTTCGTGCTCGTTTAATTCCCTCGCTAACGCTCAGGATTCCTATTTTTGAACCACTTGCTGCACTCGTGATTCAATTTTAGAATTCTTCGGTTGCTCGGTCATCAAAATTGAGCACGCGGCTAAAAAGCAACTTTGCACTCTTGTATAACAAATAACTATTGTAATACGGGGCCTATGAGTGCCTATGATAGACTGATAATTTTAACTGTTTTTGTTTTACTTTAGAATATATTTTTTTAATGAATCGGAAGTACCTTTGTTCCACACGAGCACGCCAGGTTATTAACTTCAACATGATTAAAAGAATCAGAAGTAGCTTAAAATAAGCGAATTATTTAGGAATCAGAAGGAATTCTATTAAAGAGGACTGCCGTTGACAGTCAATTTGGTGCAACCGATCGGAAGTTAAGCACGTACATACATTTTGGGATTCATTTTTACTTAAATAGATATAATCTGAATCACGGAAACGGCTCCAACGTCTACCAACGGAAATTTGGTATGCAAGGGGTTTGGGGGGGATCTGTCTAGGATACTTTTTTAAACAATTTACGGAAACAAAATACTAAGCAACAAGTCCCGATCATCCAGGTACCAATAATAAAAAGCAGTTAACAGACCTACACCACAATGAAAACTATTGTTATTTTACAGCATCAATTTATTGCATTTATTGACAAATGCTAAATATACTCTTAAATAATATTAAAATCATAATAAGCTAGGATTTTTTCTTCACAGTTATAATAGGAAAAGGCAAATAAAGCTAGATAAAATAAAAATGTATATATTTTGCGTTTATAATCAGACTAGTTGCGTTGTAGGGGTACTACTCTGATGTTATTGCCTTGACTGTCAGTGTGGAGAGTGAGACCCATTTCTTGCAACACCTCATTGTCCACGGGTCCTTGGAGAGTTAACTTTGATATGACTTCCTGTGAAATAATTGATTTAATAAAGAATTATTATAAATAATAGACACGAGTGATTTTTGAACACAGACGGATTTATTAGAATTCGAGGTCGACAGGTCATCATCTTCCTAGCCTTTATTATTCCCAAGATTTTGGTGACGGCTACTAGTTCAACCGGTGTTACCTGAATATCAGTTTTTACATAGAGCGACTGTATCGGACCTCTGCAACTCTGAGGGTGAACTGAGTAGTCAGTATATTTGAGGGCACTGACTTCCCAATAACGATAGCCATAGATGTTCATGACAACAGGGACCGACCGCTTGACGTGCTCTCCGAAACACCGCCGTTTTCATACTCCGGGCTGCCATTAAAAATTTCTTGTCAGAAAAACCCAACAGCAGTCCGAACCGGGAATCGAACCAGAGACCTCTTGATCAGCAGTCGCTTACGCTAACTACTAAACCAACGAGGTAGTCGAGGTCGACAGGTATTCGTGTCTTATTACATGAACAGCAAAAATTGAACTTCTTACTCCTAGCCTTTATTATTTTCAATATTACTTGGCGTCGGCTACTGTCTCGACCGATTTTAAGTGAATATCAGTTTTTCTACGGACTGACAGACATCGGACCTCCGCAATACTGAGAGCGGACTGAATTTGGAGGTTGAACTGGTTGTCAGCATATATAAAGGCAGTCTTCCATAGGGAAGACTGCCTTTATATATATATATAGAGCGATTGCTCTATACGTTCATAGCAACCGGGACCGACATATTCCGGGCTAATATTAAGGATTTCTTGTAAGAAGAACCCTATATCACTTTTTAGCCCAACCCGGGCATCGAACCCGAGACCTATTGATCTGCAATAGCATCGCTAGACCTAAGACCAATGACGCAGTATAACTTGAGCTATTATTTATTACATTTTTTAACTTCCTATAGTTATACTACGTTGAATAAGCTTGAATTTTAAACAAATTAATAGAAACTTTCTATTAACTGTATACAAGGAACGTCTTTTAGTTGCATGTGAAATCCTTAATTATTATGGCTCAATTATACAGATTAAAAAACAATAACGTACCTGATTTTCCGGACAGTTTTCGCATATATTTCGCATCGCGAAAATAACCCACTGCATGATTACTGTAATATGATAAGGAATTTATTGCAGGATATGGTGTGCAATGAACACTTTTGTAAATATATTTTGGCACAGGTGGCTACGAGCAGGGAGTCCAAAAAGAAGAGGTTCTCAATTCGACTGTTTTTTTATATGTTGAGCATGCCAAAATGACTCTACTCTGCCTGATGCAAAGCATAAGCAGAATCCAAGAGTGGTGGTCGCCATACTACGAATGCAGACAATGCAGCATGGTGACCCACACCATGGCGGCCTAATGATGCTTCTGCATCATTGGGCCTCCGGTCTCTCATTCACCAACGTAACATGGCAGCATGATCGCTGTCATTTTACGTTGATTTCTGTGCGTGATTTTCGACTGGGTGAACTGATTTGGATGTTTTTTTTTAAAGGTATAGGGGCAAACGAGCATACTTATCACCTACTACACCTAAAACCAGAGGCGTCACAAGTGCGTTGACGACCTTTGGGGGAAGGGGAGAGGGATGTGGGGGGGATTATGGGCCTCCGGTATACTCACTCACTCGGTAAAACACGAAGCGTGGCTCTCCCACGGTAGAACATTTGGTTTTAAAATTTTTAAAAGGATACAAGGATTACGAGCGTCGATGTTACAGCAATCTAGCAGTACTGGGATCACTTCTAATTCTCGGATCTGAAAGTAATAATGATAAATAAATTAAAATATTTCGGATATAAGTACATATGATACACAACGCCATCTACATTCAAACTCACCATAAAACTGATGTACTTTTTTTATAAAGATATAATATTATACATAGAAAATATCCAAACTTCAAAACAAATATTTGTAGAATATACAAACATTTGGTCCGACCCGGGAATCGAACCCAAGATCTCAGCACATCAGTCGCGCGTAGAACAACTGCGCCACGGTGGCTGAGAAAGTCATACCTTGTGTTCAGTGTTTGGCAATTCGTTCTTAAGATTACTATAAGGGGGAGCAAAATGACCACGATTTTATAAGTCGAGTGTTAGGGTATTTTAATTTTGAAATTCGGTTAGGCTTGCAGAATAACGCATGCAACTTCAGTTGGGAGAAACCCCACTTGGAACAACAAATATTTAAATTGTTGTCCTGAGTCTGGGTGTTCTTTATGACCATATTATAATAAATAAAATTGGAGTGTCTGTTTGTAATTTTAAGATAACCGCTTTTTACTAAATGCATATGTATGTATACATGGTACATGTATCAAAAAGGTCTGTCTGTCTGTTTGTTCGGACCGATTTTGACGGGACTTTCACTGGCAGGTAGCTGATGATCCAGGGAGTAATTTAGGCTACTTTTTTTAGACTAACTTTGTCCCGCGGCGTTACTCGCGGTACGACGATAAACGCGAGTAACACCGCGGGGTTCGGCTAGTATATTTATAAAAACCCACGCGATACAGGATATATTCCTTATGAGAAAGTTGTATTTGAAAAAATATTACCATTCTCTTATTTTCCTGGCTCTTCCAGCAAAGGTTGGCGAGTGTCCTGACTAGCGCCGCCTTGAACCCGAAAGCGACGTGCCGTTCAACGGTCTCCACGCTGGTCACAGCTTTCTTTGGAGTGGTAAGATCTATAGCACCTAGTCTGAAATTATGATAAAAGGGTTCAATTTCACTTCACATTATCTATACCTAATACAGGCAAAGGGAGCGGCAGAATATCTATACAAATAAATAAAATTTGAGTGTCTGTTTGTATTATTAAAATAACCGCTTTTAACTAAATGTATATGTATGTATACACGGTACATATAACCAAAAAAGTAGTTAAAACAATTTTTGTCTGTCTGTCTGTTTGTTCCGGGTAATCTCTGGAACGGCTGGACCGATTTTGACCGGGACTTTCACAGGCAGGTAGCTGATGATCCATGGAGTAACTTAGGCTACTTTTTTAGACTAACTTTGTCCCGCGGCGCTACTCGCGGTACGACGATTACCGTAGGTAACACCGCGGGGTTCAGCTAGTACAATAATAAATAAATATCGGTGTCCATTGTGCGGTGGTGATATCAAGAGCCTAAGTTAATCCCTGGATCATCAGCTACCTGCGAGTGAAAGTCCCGTCAAAATCCGTCCAGCCGTTCCAGAGATTACCCAGAACAGACAGACAAAAAAATTTTTAACTACATTTTTGGTATAGGTACCGTGTATATATACATATGCATTTAGTAAAAAACGGTTATTTTAATATTACAAACAGACACTCCAATTTTATTTATTTGTATAGAGTATAGATTATAATATAATAATCTTTTATTTCACAAAGTTTTACAAACACAGGTTGCTTCATAATTAGATGCAAGTAAAAGTATTACTCTTAAGGTACTGATACTGTCTCCCAAACTAAGCAAATACTTGTGTTTTGGGTGGCAGTTTTCAGTCATGTATTTGAATCTGAATTAAACACATTGTACATTGTATACACATGACAAAAGATAATAAATAATAAATATTTTGGACATCTAAACACACAACGCCATCTAGTCCCAAGATAAGCAGAGCTTGTGTTATGGGGTACTAGACAACTGATATAAATCGGGAATCGAACCCGAGACCTCATGATCAGCAGTCGCTCACGCCAACCGCTAGACCAACAAGGCAGTCAAAAATGGTATAAGGGTTCGTTTGTTTTCTTTTGAGGTAGGGAACCCTAAAAGCAAGAAAGGGATTGCTTAAACCCGGTTTTCTGTGAGGCCAGAGGAATATACTCTGATGGAATCGGTACATTTATGCTGAAGTGTCTATTTCTAAGAGGAGGAATAAATAATGGAAGTACCGCAACATTCATAGCACTATAACTAACCTTGTTTTCTGCGTGTCAGGCGAGTCAATCTGCACGGAAGGTATTTTATTCACATTAATATCTTCTTTGCTGCTTTTAACTGTTAAACTTTCTTCTGAGGCCTTTCCTTCCACTGCACTTTCTATCTTCTTCTCACCATTACCACCTTCTCCTCGCGTCTTCTCCGACGAAATACCAAGAATCTTCTGCAACTGCTCACTTAAATCAAAGTCAGTGGAAAGATTCTGACTTTTCTTAATTTCCTTTGGAGTATCGGGCGATTGTTTTTGCGATTCTGCTTCTGGTACACTATCTGCTAGAGGAGGGGATATTTCGCTTGGAGATGCTTTAATTTCACTCTTCAATTCCTCTTTTGGGAAGTGGATTTCCGTTGGTGGGTCATTTGGTGAGCTGTCTTGAGAGTCTGTACAGCTTGTCGGTTGTAAATCGAGCCTAGGTTGTAAAGCCACGGGGATGACTTCAGCTATGGTGTTCATGCTGCCGTTTGGTGACGTAGAATCGATGATTAAAGGTGGTTCGGTATCATCACCGATGTCAATTTTATGTTCTAAGCTAATCCGTCTTATTGGAAGTGGGACTCGGTCTTCTGTTTTTGGTACTGAGCTACTTCTCTTATAAGCGACTTTGGAGAGTTCTGAATCGATTTTAATGGTGTTATTCCGTCCGTTTAATACGTTGGGTGTTGATTCTGATTTCAAAGGGAGCATATTATCGAATGCTTCTACTTTGTCTATGTAACTCGGAATGTCGTTACATTCGAAATACTGCTCACTGCTTTCGGATTCTGTGCATTCGGATGTAGTTTCGTTACACGATAACATGTTGTCCGCGGAGTCGTTTTTTTGCAGTGGATCTATAAAAATTAATGTGACCATTAATAAGTAACTGCCCTCTAGCCAAGATGACATTAGAACAAATATGAGCGTTATAATATAACTAACAAATGTATGGGTATGACGTCATCTCAACGCAAGGCACGTGGTCTAAACAAAACATCAGCCAATCATTAAAGAGACGTTGGCGATTGTAGAAACAGAATCGACGCGAACAGCAACGCTGATTTCAGCATGGATGGGCCGGGCGTCTATAACTATAACCTCGTACAGAAAATCAACGTAAAATAAACGTCGTGTTTCGTTAGTGAGTGCGAAACCGGAGGCCCAATGACTGTCATAGTGTGGGTCACCATGCTGCATTGTTGCATTGTCTGCACTGCATCCGCAATGAGTATGGTGACCACCACTCTTGGATTCTGTTTATGCTTTCCATCAGGCAAAGTAGAGTCATTTTGGCAGGCTATACATAAAAAAAAACACAGGTTAAACACAGCGCAAGCGCTATTTCACACCGGTTTTCTGTGAGGCCGTGGTATCACTACCGTGGAGCCGTTACATATTTAACAGTAGGAGCCTCTCCTACTGTTAAATATGATTGGAAGTCTGAGCTAGTACACACAGTTTTAAGAGTAGGCGCAATGTTTTATGGATTTTATATAATGTATTTTTTTTTTATAGTGAGTTGCCAGAATGACTCTACCCTGCCTGATGGAAAGCATGGGTAGAATCCAAGAGTGGTGGTCACCATCCTCATTGCGAATAAGCACAAAGCAGCATGGTGACCCGCACTATGGCGGCTTGGTGAGATGCTTTTTCACGCCCCGCTTAAAGGACCCGGGATCATAGTGGGAAGGAAACACGTATGCCGGTAGTGAGTTCCAGGTTGTGACCGCTCGGCACAGGAAGGAAGAATCGAAGCGATGAGTTCGAGAACGTATGTCTATCTATAGTGTATCTATATATATAAAAGAGGAAGGTGACTGACTGACTGCCATACCTACAGATCAACGCACAGCCCAAACCGCTAAACCTAGAAACCTGAAATTTTGCACGTAGGTTCTTTATATAACGTGAGTGAGCACAATAATTTTTCAAATTCCAATTCCAAAGCTAGTGTACTAATAAAGTATGTTTAAAAACAATAACCCGAATACGTAACTAAACTTAAAACTATTAATGAAACTTATATAGCCCATTTTACTCGGGCTATTATTACGAATCTATTGACACTCCATTCATTAAGATCGGTTCAAAAGTTTATGCATTATGGTGGAACATACCTACATAGATTTTCAAAAGTATTACCCCTCCTTTTCGCTTGCCATAGTCGGGTAAAGATATTTGAGTTGAGACCTCAACGCGACACGTTAAGCAATCAAGTAACAAAGCTTCCGCCATCTTCAGTCACAGCAATTAGTAACACTTGTTCAGTTACATATTACAAGCAGTCAGCGTTAGTCATGTGATTTACAATTACATGGTGTACTGATACACCGGTTCTGTTTTAGTGCCGTGAAGTTATTTGAGTAGGTATTTCACAGATAAAATATTGAAACAATTATTATTTTATTGGTTGCTTTAGCGTGTGAATTATTTCATGTTGTGATGTGAATCATAATTGGTAATCTATATGCACGAAGGATGAATGGTAAAGTATTTCTATAGTTATAATAGTAATAATAATTTCACACATAAAACACAATCGCGTTATTCTAAACTAGCTGACCCACGCATCTTCGTTTGCGCCTTATATTGCCCTTAGCGTGAAAATTTCCCCCGTTTTTGAAACATTCTTCATTGTTGCTCCGCTCCTATTAGTAGTAGCGTGATGATATATACCCTATAGCCTTCCTCGATAAATGGACTATCCAACACCGAAATTATTTTTCAAATCGGACCAGCGGTTTCTGAGATTAGCGCGTTCAAACAAACAAACCAACAAAACAAACAAACTCTTCAGCTTTATAATATTACACACGCACACACACACACATATATACACATATTCTTGGAGATGTTAGAAGTAACATAAGATACTTTTTAGTAAATGCAAGCGAAGCGGCGAACGAAACCTATCTAGATCTACCTATATTGCAACAAGTTCCATCAAATGCCGACAATCAAGAGTGTAAATTACTTATCTATACTAATATTACAAAGCAGAAGAGTTTGTTTGTTTGAATGCGCTAATCTCAGGAACCGCTGGTCCAATTTAAAAAAATATTTCAGTGTTGAATAGCCCATTTATCGAGGAAGGCTATAGGCTTTATAAGATCACGCTAAGGTCAATAGGAGCGGAGCACCAATGGAAAATGTTTCAAAAATGGGGGAAAATTATCACGCTATGGTTGCGGTTGCGTGGGTCAGCTAGTTACTTATACATATATTCTAAAAAAAACTTTCGTATTTATTGTATCAAAGGAATGAACTAGTAGATTTAGGTACTTACTTTCTACCGCTGTATGGATATTGTTTTCATCATTTATAAGAGTCTTTCCTGTGGCTTCATACAACTTGTTAATGGATGAAAAGAAATTTTGACTCTCCTTTCCAAGTTTATGAATAGCACGCAAGAGAACTGAAATGACAAAAGTTAATTAGGTCACAGCTTTGCTTTTTGAATAAGTAAATATAGTCTGTCGTTGCTTAATGTTACTTTTTTTTAAGAGCAAATCAGCAGACCGAATCATCTGATAGTAAGTGTCTATGGTCATTCATGGGCACCTACAAGTCAAGTGAAGTTTGTAAGTAACACCCTCCCCCATTACACCTCAAAAATACATACGTGCAAGAAATTAAATATGTTTATTTGAAACTAGCTAAGCCCCGCAGTGTTACCCACGTTTGTAGTTGTAACCGAGGACACGCTGTGGGGTGAAGGTAGTCTGAAAAAAGTAGCCTAAGTTGCTCCTTATATCGTCAGCTATCTGCCAGTGAAAGTCCCGTCGAAATCGGTTCAGCCATTCCAGTGATTAGCAGGAACAAACAGACAGACAAAAATAAAATATATATATATACATGTGCATTCAGTAAAAAGCGGTTATTTTAATATAACAAACAGACACTCCAATTTTATTTATTTGTATAAAGTATAGATTTGCGCATTTCTTCAAACTAGCGATATACCCGACAGGAGGCTTCGCAATGATCTACGGCCGCCTATGCAAGAATAGCACCCTCATCAGTTAAATCAAGTACCTCATCACTTCCGACGTAACATACTTCCGACGTAACATACTTCCGTCCCTTTTCATGAACTCATTGCTACGTATTGCAAGAAAAAGAAACTGCCAATAAGATTCTAGCTTTTCATTTTTTTGTATTATATCATGGACCAAATAAAATTCCGTTTTTCTTTAAATTCTCTAGACAATTTGACAGACATACTTACAAGCACAATTGATGAACAGAGAACTATCAGACTGCAAACAGTCCATATACGCATCCATACTCGACGCAGTCGCAATTATTTCCAATAAGAAAACCACCTCTTGTGGCTCAATGTTATTTACATATTTGTCTACCGTCTTCAATATACAATCTGATTTACTTTTAAACTCATGGGCCATAAACTTCACAAAGTTAACAGACACATTGATATCTTGAGATTCGGATGACATTAGTATGTTGTAAGCTAAATTCAACACTAGCATCCTACATTCAGGTTCTAATTTTGAATACAACTTTTCTATATAAGCATTCTCAACTCCGATTAAGTATTCTATAATTAAATGTGGGTATTCAGTGTTGCCATTACTGTACATGTATGCCAAAGAGTTTAATAGTGTCACATCATCTTGCAACACATTTGGTTGACCCAACAAAATATTGTATACGATCATTGCCGCAGCTGTTGCAATTTTATCATTCTGATCAACAAGACTGTTCAAAATATTAGTATCAAATTTATTCCAAATCATTATTTGATTAAATGGGTTGTTGACAACTAAATTTCCTAGAGCTTGCATGAGAACCGTCATACATGATTCAAACTTTTTTTGCAACTCTTCATTAATGAAATCACTTGGATGTTGATACTCGGTGGCTAGGATATACATGGAGTCCAATATGGAGAGTTCCTTTGATATATACGTTTGCATTTTGGTACCAGCTGCGGCACAGGAGCGAACGAGACGGAGGCACTGTTCTGCGACGGCAAGTGTGCTCCGGTTGTACGAAGCTTGTTCTACATCAAGCCTCATTATGTGTAGTACTTCAGCTATAAGTCGTAAAGTATATTCAGATGCTTTTTTCCTGAAACCAGCATACAGAAACTTCATTATTATTCATATGAAAATAATGATGGGATCTTGGTGTAGAAAATTAAAGACCTTAATTTTATAAGTGTGAAAATGTTTCAAAATAGGATTTTTAGTAATAAAACAAGCTATTGAGGAGTATTTGAAGTTTCTATTTTACTAGCTGACCCACGCAACCTTGTTTGCGTATCCTATTGCCCATAGAGTGATAATTTTCCACTGTTTTTGAAACATTTTTCATTGGTGCTCCGCTCCTATTGGTCTTAACGTGATGATATATAGCCAATATTCTTCCTCAATAAATGTACTATCCAACATAGAAAGAATTTTTTGAATCGGACCTGCTGTTCTTGAGATTAGCGCGTTCAAATAAACAAACAAACTCTTCAGCTTTATAATATTAGTATAGATCAATAGCCCCATTTACCATTAAAAAAATGTACACAAATAAACAAACAAATAAATTATAAAAAAAAACCCAACTGAGTCAATATCTTCAGTCTTTATTAAATTGAGAATCTATATATATAAAAGAGGAAGGTGACTGACTGATTGACATACCCAGAGATCAACGCACAGCCTAAACCGTTGAACCTAGAATTCTGAAATTTTGTAGGTTCTTTATATAACGTAAGTGAGCACTAAGAAAGGAACTTTGGAAATTCCACCCCTAAGGGGGTAAATCAGGGGATGGAAGTCTGCGAGAGCGAAGCCGCGTGCAAGAGCTAGTTAAAATATTTTTATTGTTTTATTTTTATTTTGATGTACCCAGTGTCACTCTCACGACAAATCTATTGACACCAGTTACATAAAATATGACAAGCCATTTAGGCTTAAGGGCATGCCAAAGGTATATAAATACATACACTCCAAAAACATACCCTTCTTTGCAGTCAGGTAAAAACTGATAAATTTCTATAAACCCAACATCCGCATATTAGATAAATCACACTCAACAGTCTTTTCAACTGCTCTACATAAACTTCTCTTTTGAAAAGAGATTTAATATCAGTCAAATTCATGCAAATTTTATAAATTTGAAAGTAACTTTGTCTGTCTGTTATGCTTTCAAGCTAAACCGTTAAACCAATTTGGATGAATTTCAATTTAGAGATAGATTGGACCCTGGAGAAGAACATAGGCTGCTTTTAGTCGTGATGACCGCAAGGGGCAAAAGCCATTTAGAATATAATATTTTTGTTTAAGTATATGAGATACTAATACAATTTGAGTTCTACTGTAATTTTTTTTAATTTAGATGTATAAGAATAAAGGCAATAAATTAATATTTATAATATAGAGTATTAAGGAGATTATTAATTAATGTGAATTATCATCATCATCATATCAGCCGTAAGAAGTCCACTGCTGAACGTAGGCCTGCCCCATTGACTTCCATTGCGACCGGTCGGTAGCGGCCTGCATCCAATGAGTCCCTGGATTAACTTAACTAGGTCCGTCCACCTTGACGCCTTCCTACGCTGCGTTTGCCGTCACGAAATGTGAATGTCATATGTGAATCTTGGGAGTGAAGTATTGAATGTGTTATTATCAATAAATATTTAGAAAAAATATTAAGTGTTATGATGATCATGATAGGCAGAATGATAGGATAGTCTTTATGTGCTTTCCTTTAAATTTATTTAAATTATCCATTCTTACTTTACTTAACCTCTACTCTGTGTTAATAATAACTATTAAAATAAATTGTTTTATTAAATGTTACTAAAGTTTTCTAAAACCAATTCTCACTCAACAACAGCTCAAGAATAACCCAAATCAATATGAATATATTTACAGCAGTCAGAATTAATCAACTTTAATAAACAGTTACTTACATCGAATGTAATGTGATCATATCGTATTGTGAAGAAAAACTTGAAACAAACATCTATGGGGTGGTAGAGCTGATCAAAGCCTATTTAAGGAGAGATTTATGCCCAGCAGTGAATTATTAAATGCTGTAGATTTCACGGTTACTTACGGTCTTAATCGTCCGGTCTCGGCATCTCTCGAAAGTTGAGCCTCCGCCTTTAACATTTCCTCGACAGCGTCCCATTCTCCTGTTTCTAATTGGAAGTTAATTAATTTGGCATCTAACAATATTTCTTCAGCAAACCACACGCTTTTATCTCGAGACATTTTTACAGATTTATGAATAATTACTACGCAAGAACTCTGCACATATTTTGATTTATGACAGAAAAATAGATAGATTCAATAGATTGACATGGACACAATGACAGATGAGCAAATTGAGCAATAAACTGACAGGAAATAAAAACGGTGTTGTCAGTACAACGCTTTTCTTTATGATCTTTACCAGAAATTTTCTTACAGTCTAGTTTACGTTAGAGAATTTACATCTGGGGGGGCAGCCGAACGGACGGAAACAGTGATCGGAGTAGGGAGAGAGACTGAGTTTGTGTAATGTCGGTCTCTCTCACGCAAGCTTCTGATTGGTTGGTGTATTTCACGCAAAATCAGTCATGCAAATTTGACAATTTGATAAACAATGTCCGTCCACCAAGTAATTTGTATTCAATATTCAATTTACATAGTTCTATCAGAATCCATTGCTAAAATAAGAAATTGAAAATGCCCTTTTTGTAGAAATTTTATTTAATGTTTTTCGACTTTTAACAGCCTCGTTGGTCTCGAGGTTGGCTTGTGCGACTGCTGATCATGAGGTCTCGAGTTCGATTCCCGGGTCGGATCTAGTGTTTGTATGATCTACAAATTTTTTTTTTGGAGTTTGGTTGTTTTCTATGTATAATGCGTATGTATTTACAAAAAAAAGTATATATGTGAAATAAGAGAGCAATATCATATCATTCTCCCACACTGTAATCTTCAAGGTAGCGGGGTAAGAGTCGACTCCCTCGGATCTTCGGGGAACATCCTCTAATGGAAGTGGGGGCCGTGACAGGAGTTGACGAGATGAAGGAGAGGAGGTTCTCCACGAGGGCATCACCTCGTCTCTCAGTGACTGTGGACGTGAGATCGGAGGGTCATCCCGAGGCGGAGTATCCGGTGGAGTCGTATAGCTCTAGGAGGAATCATTATGGCCTGAAAATAGCTCTTCTTCTAGCACTGATTCTTGGCCAGGAAGATCCAATATCTCTCCTTCTCCTTGTCCAACTGGGCGAGATTTCGATTAGATACTGTGGTCTCCCTACCATCTTTGAGTTTAACAAACGAATAATCAAGGTTAGCTTGCAATATTTCCACTTCCTTTAAGAGCGGCTGGTACTTATTTTTCCGATCGAATCGTTTCATCAAAACGTGGCCTGATTCAGTTAGTCAAGAGGGTATCGTATTCGAGATCGGCGTGTGTGTAAGAACATTCTTTCATGAGGAGTGCAGTTAGTCGCAGTGCATAGCAATGATCGAATGGAATGTAGAGCTACCGGTAAATATTGTTCCCATGTGTCAATAGGCGGTTCGTAAAACTCATAGGCCAGTTGTAGAGCTTTCCAGACTGTCGAGTTTAGCTTTTCTACTTGACCATTTCCTTGGGGATTGTACGCAGTAGTCCTGCTAGTTGCGATGCCCCTGAAGTTGAGAAACTCTTTAACTTCTGCAGATAGAAACTGAGTTCCTCTATCCGAATGGACGTATGCGGGCATTCCAAACATCATGAAAATATTTTGATTATTGATATTGATTGATAAATTTTGATTGATAAGGTTTTCGGAATGCATTAGTCAGATAATTAAAATAAAAACCTTATGTTTTAGTCTGTCTTGAACTCTAGTGTACTAAAATAATCTCATGTAGTAGAATTTTTAATTGCGGTTGTAAACCCCAAAAGCGGTGATAGTCGCTTATTCCCTCCCGCCCCCGCTTCGCCGTCCGGTCGAACGAAGAAACGTTGAGAATGGCATTTGTGCGTGAAATTGTATCAGTTTTTATGTGAAGAACTGCATATTTCTCACAGCAGCAAGTTCACCCTTCGACCTTTAGTTGTTTTGTGCAATTATCCCTCACAGTGTTTCAGTGTGTGTAGTTTTAAGTAGTTATGTGTCGAAAAAAAATTATGTGAATGATTTGGGGTGGTATCCTGAGGATTTTGTTTCATTGTGCAGTACAATAATGGACAAACTTCCCGCTAACATCGTTGGAATTTAAAACATTCGGTGAGTCATCATCGTTCTGAGTTTTAACGTTAATGTATTTTGATGTATATCTTTCGAGATTATTTAAGTAGATCTAAAAATACTAAGAAAACATTGTAGAGTCGTTCTATTCAGTTGATGTTAGTGGCGCTATTTTTAATATTAACAACATTCTACTTTGCCATGCTTTCCATATGTTGTGAAGAATGCAAACACAGATTGCAATTCCAACTTTCATAATTTATATTTTAGGTTTCTCCCTATCGTAGCTACAACGTAACAGACCTCTTGCAATTTATTCATGTTATCATTAGGCAGACTGTAAAATAGTCTACATATGTTTCCTGATGTGATTTATTTGACCTGGGTCTGCTTTAAACCACCTGCCATGTGAGCATACATCGGTCTAACTTGAATCACAACAACACATCTTTTAAAAATGCATTCCAACTGCACTCCTTCCATAACCAAAAGGAGTTGATGATGAATATAAATTTTTACCTGTTTATGTTTATGGTCATTGCAGCCCCTACCTTTGGAGGGATATCATAGGGATATGTTAAATAGCTTTTTTTATATCTACTTTATTTTTTGTAAAGGTTAGGGCACAGAAACAGATTTATTTTAAATGTACTAAAGTGCCATAGGTATTTAAGATAAAATTGATATTCTTATCAGTACTTTCTTATTATATTCTGTTTCTTGTTTCCTTGTAAAATTTTGTGAAGTTTTTAAATATGCATATTATATCTTGGTATATGTAGTTCCTTAAATAATATTTAAATGCTAGTAAAATTTAATCACTGTTATGCTCTTAAAGTTTTGCGGTCTTTAAAATAAATTACTTTAAAAAAAAATATATTTGAACCAATTGAAGACATTAATCTTAATTAGGTAGTATGAACATATTTTACTGTCAGTTTCTTTATATTTTTAACATTTTGTTTAAAATAAAGCCCCAAGACCAATATGACCTGGTCATATTGGTCTTTGCAGCAGAGAAGTGGGTTTGGAAATAAACTCAAGCAAAGCAAAATTGTTGATAAACGTAACAGCTGCGAACATAATTATTAACGGACAAAAACTTGAATATGTGGAGGAATATGTTAATTTAGGCCAGACCATATCGCCAAGCGACCAAAGAAATTGATAAAAGAATTGCTAATGGGTGGAAAACATTTTGGGTTTCTAAAGAAATAATGAAAAGCATTATTAGTACTATTATTAAAACCCTAAGAAAGATAGATTATACTCATTTTATACAGAGAAATTGGTAACACTGCAGAGCACAGCTACTAACAAAACACCTCACAAAACCTATCCTTTGTTCTTAATCTATGATTAGTCCATACCATAGTATCCAGACTGCTAGTAACTGCTGCAGTGTAGTGACTATAAACATCACACAATATTTGTTCTGGTCGAGAATCAAACCCATAATCTCTGCTTAGCTTCACATATGTCACTTTTAGTTGACTGAATTTGAGATTATTTATCACTGAATTATAGAT
This sequence comes from Spilosoma lubricipeda, assembly GCA_905220595.1. Classification (NCBI taxonomy): domain Eukaryota; kingdom Metazoa; phylum Arthropoda; class Insecta; order Lepidoptera; family Erebidae; genus Spilosoma; species Spilosoma lubricipeda. Next base: position 4,149,790 of record HG992294.1, read on the forward strand.
ACGCTACGCTTAATACAAGTTTTTTTTTCAAATTTAGTAGCTTGTGATGTGGTATATGGTGGTGGTGATACTTATTCAATTGTACATTATGCTGATTCTCCAAACCTCAATATGCCGCATCCACTCGGCAAATAATTCTTTTCTGAATTCGTCTGTAAACGGTGTAATATACCCCACACCACCTAACAAATAATAAAGTTATTAACTAGATGAGCCTGAAAAAATTTTGTATTCCCATGAGACAATTGCCGGAACAATACTTTTTTGATCCAACTCTGAGGATTGGAATAAATCCTACTAATATTAAAAATGCGAAAGTTTGTAAGGATGTGTGTTTGTTGCTCTTTCACACAAAAACGACTTAATGGATTTTCATGAAACTTTGATGTAATATAGCTTAGACATCGGAATAACTAACATTATAGAGATTTTTAAAATTTAAATATCAATATAAAGCTGGGCAGAGCCACGGGCCAAGGCTAGTATTTTATAATGGAAGAAAATAAACCGATTTTGATAATTCTTTTTTTGATAGACAAGGACAATAAGATCTGATGATGGCATACAAGAGAAATCAATCGATTTAAGTCTTACTTGTTACATAAATATGTTTATCATATTATGCATTATTTACAGTTCAGACAAGTGAGAGCTGGATATAGGCCTCTTCTTTGAAAGTAGGTTTAAAATAAACATACTGCTATCAAATTGAGGTCATATAATATATATTATATAAATTGTATATAATACAATTTATACAATATATATTATATGACCTCAATTGTGATAATTAGGTACCTACTTTCAATTAAAATAGGAATCTGCGGGATTGCTACCATTTACCTTTTTGTTTGTGAGTATCCGATACTCACATTACTATATATACTCACAAACAAAAAGGTACATGGTAGCAATCCCACAGATTCCTATTTTAATGTTACTGACCATGAAAGTTTAAAACAACCTACTTTCAATGTTGTGAATTCGAAATTACTCAATCTTCTCATGCATTTCAAGAAAAAGTACATAATTAGTAATTACCAGGATTTGGCTGTTTTAGTAAATTTATAAGAACAAATTAAAGGAAGACTTATAGACCAGACCATGATGTGTGGCCCTGATGGTGCTATGATTTGAAATCTTACATACATTTTGTATGAAGTAGTTAAGCAATATTACACAGTGTATTATCCCTGTCCCATCCAGGCCCATCTAGTAACGAATATGGCCCATCTATTATAAAATCTTCTCTAAGGATTTTAAACATATATATAGTGCGTGTATGTCGGTTATCGCGGATAAGTTGTCTGTGTCCTTCCTCTAGAATCAAAGTATCTCCATGCCAAATTTCATTGAAATCAGTGCAGTTTTACCCGTGAAAAAGCAACGGATAAAACTTTCCAATTTTAATTTTAGTATTGATATCGAAACATAGTATATGATGTGTAGTGTGAAAGTATTGTTTCATAGATGTGTTAGTGGGTATTGTACGTATGTGTAGAATGATGACCTGATGCTAGTAACAAGTACCTAATAATTGATATCAAACATCTCATCTTACTATATATAAACTTCACTAAGCAGTTCTCCCATACTTCCACAGTTCCTATGTGAATAATAATAAGTAATTTTCTACCACATTTACACAATGCCATTTAGTTCTAAAAAGAGCTTATTCTGAGAGTAATAAATAACTGATATAAAAATGGGCCAAGTGCGAGACAGACTCTACCTGTTGCCGTTATCAATATCGAGCAAAAAGCGCCGCCGCTTTTTTGTATTTGTTTTTATAGCGGCAACAAAAATACATAATCTCTGAAAATTTCAAGTATCTAAGTATCACTGTTCATGAGATTTTTTTCTGTTTTTTTTTTATGTTTGGCCCTGCCAAAATGACTTTACTCTGACTGATGGAAAGCATAAGCAGAATCCAAGAGTGGTGGTCACCATACTGCGAATGCAGACAATGCAGCATGGTGACCTACACTATGGCGGGCTATTGATGCTTCTGCATCATTGCACCTCCGGTCTCGCACTCACTAACAAAACACGACAGCATGATCGCTGTCATTTTACGTTGATTTTCTGTGCGAGGATAGTACCGCCCCGGTCGAGCCGGCCCGTTCGTGCTGAAATCAGCGTGGCTCTACTACCTTTTGAAAATATACTTTTAAAAAGACACATCCTGGTGACAGATGGATGGACAGCAAAGTTTTATTAATAGAGTACCGTTTTACCCTGTGGGTACGAAACCCTAAAAACCTACAAAAACAAAAGGGCAAACGAGCAGATGTATCGCCTGATGGTATGCGAATACCGACGCCCATGGACATCCGCAACACCAAAGGCGTCACACACTTTTAAGAAGGAGTACACTCTTTTTTTGAAGGTCGTATTGGTCCGGGAAATACCGCAGGCCATCATTCCACAGTTTTCTTGCGCGAGGCAGAAAGTTTCTGGAAAAGCGCACACTTGTTGACTACAAACCATTAAAATTCTTGTTGCGTGGGGCGATGGCGAAAAGTCTATGTCCAGCTGCAGAAGTGCAGACTATTAAACTCAAAGTTACAGCCAGACCAAACCAAGTAAATTTTCACGCAAATAAATGTTTGACTTGAGTGAACATTGAAGCTGCAACCTACAAAAAACAAATACCTACATATTTCAACAATTTTTATCTTTTGTTCACAGTGCCCAACCGGCATGGATGAAGGTCTTCTGAATGATTTACTCGAGTGCTCCGTGTGTCTGGAGCGACTCGATACTTCCTCCCGGGTGCTGCCGTGTCAGCACACATTCTGCCTCAAATGTTTAAAGGTAGGCTGAACGCAAAAGTACACATTGATTGCTTTTTACACATACCAATGTTCATAATGGGAAAGCTTTGCATTTATGAGTCAGGTAAGGTGGTTATATGGCTTCATATCACAGAAACCTGGTTTAAAGAAGTTTCTTTTCTGGTTTTCATCCAGTGAGTGAGTGAGGTTACTGATCTTACGTCCTCCTGGAGCCCAAACCTCTCCTTATTTGGGAGAAGGACGAACTGAAAGGCAGGCCTGTGACCTATACTTGTATACCCCTATGGCACAAAGAAAAATTCAGAGCACTTGTGAAATCTTGTTCAGAGTTATAAAGTTGAGAGGAAGGAGGATTGTTCTTCCATAGTTCATCCATCATTCATCTATAGAAATAAATAAAATTAGAGTGTCTGTTTGTAATATTAAAATAACCGCTTTTTACTTAATGCATATGTATGTATACACGATACATATAACAAAAATGTAGTTAAAAAATTTTTTGTCTGTCTGTCTGTCTGTCTGTTTGTTCCGGGTAATCTCTTTTGTACGGACGGATTTTGACGGGACTTTCACTGGCAGGTAGCTGATGATCCGGGGAGTAACTTAGGCTACTTTTTTTAGACTAACTTTGTCCCGCGGCGTTACTCACGGTACAACAATAACCGCGGGTAAAACCGCGGGGTTCAGCTAGTTTATTTATATTATCTATGCAAATAAATAAAATTTAAGTGTCTGTTTGTTTAATCAAATTAACAGCTTTTCACTAAATGCATATACATATGAAAGTGTAGACGGTACTTAGGTAAAAAAAATCTAATTAAAAATTTTTGCCTGTCTGTCTTTTTGTTCCTCCTAATTTCTGGACCGGTTGGACCGAGTGTGAGGGAGCTTTCACTAGCATGCAACTGATGGTATAAGGAGTAACTTAGACGTTAACTAGCTTTGCCTAGCAGCGTTACCCACCTTTGTTATTAGAAATAAAAAAAGTAGCCTAAGTTACTCCCCGGATCATCAGCTACCTGCCAGTGAAAGTCCCGTCAAAATCCGTCCAGCCGTTCCAGAGATTACCCGGAACAAACAGACAGACAGACAGACAGACAAAAATTTTTTTAATCACATTTTTGGTATATGTATCGTGTATATATACATATGCATTGATTAAAAAGCTGTTATTTTAATATTACAAACAGACACTCCAATTTTATTTATTTGTATAGATGTACAATGGCTGTTGCCACGGGTAACACCGCGGGCCTCTGCTAGTTAATTATTTGTACAATGCACAGTCAAACTCATTTTAATGTACTGCATGGATACATCTAAATCATAGTTATCTACTAATATATGGCCCTAGTTATCAGACCATTAATTTATACTTTAATACTAGCTGAACCCCGCGGTGTTACACGCGGTTAAAATCGTACCGAGGGTAACGCCGTGTGGCAAAGCTAGTCTAAAAAAAGCCTAAGTTACTCCTTATATCATCAGCTATCTACCAGTGAAAGTCCCGTCATCAATTAGACTGAACTCACAGACAGACAGACCGATCGATCGACAGACACAAAAATAGTAAAAAAAACATTGGCATATGTACCGTGTATACATACATATTCATTTAGCAAAAACCGGTTATTTTAATATTACAAACAAACGGCCCAATTTTATTTCTTTATATAGATATTTTGTCTCCGGTCCTGCTCTACTTCCTTAAGTTTACGAGAAATAGTCGTCCATTGTCAGCCAAGATAACCTTTTGTCTATAAATAAATAATACAGACAACTTACTCTAAGCAGAGCTTGTGAAGTAAAAGCTAGAATACTTTTATACTTATTTTGTGTAAATAAAACATCAAAATTCGAAACAAATATTTGCAAATCATACAAACGTTTGGTTCTGGAAATCGAACGCGAGACCTTAAGCACAGCAGTTGCATACGCCACCACCGAGGCAGTCTAATATATTAATCTATATATATACTAGCTGACCCACGCAACCTCGTTTGCGCCTTATATTGCCCGTAGCGTGAAAATTTCCCCCGTTTTTGAAACATTCTTCATTGTTGCTCCACTCCTGTTAGTAGTAGCGTGATGATATATACACTATAGCCTTCCTCGATAAATGGGCTATCTAACACTGAAAGAATTTTTCAAATCGGACCAGTGGTTCCTGAGATTAGCGTGTTCAAACAAACAAACTCTTCAGCTTTATATATTAGTATAGATAAGAGGAAGGTGACTGACTGACATACCCAGAGATCAACGCACAGCCCAAACCGCTGAACCTAGAATCCTGAAATTTTGCATGTAGGTTCTTTATATAACGTAAGTGAGCACTAAGAAAGGATTTTTTGACATTCCACCCCTAAGAGGGTAAATCAGGGGGTGGAAGTCTGCGTGAGCGAAGCCGCGTGCAAAAGCTAGTATATCTATATACCTCTACAACAACAACCGCGAGAAATGCCGTGGGGCCAAGTTAGTAAATAAAAAGTAAACTAAATTATTCCTATACCATCTGACATATGCCAGTGAAAGTCCTGTCACAATTGGTCCAACCGTTCTAAAGATTAACCGGAACAAAAAAAACAGACAGACAAAAATTTTAAAAATAGTTTTTTTTAAGGCCTGTGTTCACTTTGATTAGTGTGCGAGTGCAGGTGATCAATTATTGGTAGAAAATACGTGTGGACAGCGAATTCGCGGGACGTATAAGTAGTACCTTAATTTAGTTAATTTGAAATTCCAAACAGAAATTTATTCGTTAAGTTTAAATATTTAATAGACATCTATGTTAGAACAGTCTCACAGAGAAATATTTGCTATGCATTTCTTGGACCGTTCTTAAATACGGCCGTTGATTGAGTGGGCTATTTATAACTATTAAAAAACCAATTTAACTATAGGCTTTATTTGTATGGCATTAAGGTACACTTTATGCCATGTATTGAATGTTGTCAATCAACGATAAACATGTGTTTCAGCTGTTGTTAGTAAATAGGGTCGTGAACATATGGGATGGACTACGTTCCTGTTGAGTTTATACTTTGCTCTTATACACTAAATGAAATATACTCTGTAAGTCTATAGGTATGATGCCAATTCGTTGAGTGTATGGGATGTTTACAGCTGAGCCGGAGTTCATGGGTTCGATTCCCAACCCGGAGAGATAAACCAACCTACACTTAAATAATTTTCAATTCGAATCAGTAGTTCCTAAGATTAGCACGTTCAACCAAATGAATAAACGAACTATCCAGCTCTTTAATGTAAGATACAGGTGGCGCTCAACAAGTATTCGGTTCTTGATGTCGCAACCGCCATTTCTAAGAATATCGAATGTTTTCAGAATGTTAATATCGATTCTTTAAGAAATTGTCTTTGCCCGCATTATACTATGATCAGTTCACACAACAAATAAAGAGAACTTGTATTTTATTTTAGAGGTATCAAAGGGTTAATGTAATTTTACGGTCAGTTTGCAGGGCCTCTTAGTATGTTAATGATTTTAACTGCTGAAATTACGAGTTCGTATTTACAATCCTTATTCAGACTCAGACTCATCAGTTCTGATACAAAAACCAAACTTTAAAAATAAGTATATTGAAAAAACTGTTAACTGACGTAAGGGGAAACATGTAACAGTCGTTGGCTATAAATTAGGGCAGCATGATACTCGTATAAACAATGTCTGGGATGTCTGCTGGTAGACGGCACAGCCATCTAAATTATTTCAACACATCATTTTTTAACTTATACTAGCTGAGCCCCGCGGTGTTACCCGCGGTACGACATCAATATCAAAGTTACTCCTTATATCATCATCTACCTATCAGTGAAAGTCCTGTTAAAATCGGTACAGCCGTTTTCTAGAACGGCTGGCACAAACAGACAAAATTTAAAAAAATATTTTATGATGTCTAGTTTCGTACATACTTTCGTTTGCATTTAGTGTTAATTTGAAATTACAAACAGACATTTCGATTTTATTTCTTTGTTAGATTAATTATTCCCAGTTTCTTTTATTCATTACAAGTGGATAGCTTTTAAAAGCTTAGGGTTTGTTCTACTATACCTGAGCCAGAGTGATTAGTAAAGGGGTTGCGTTTACCTTCTCTTTGCTGTGATCTTGTGGATCACACAAAGTTTTGTACCGCGTGGGATTTGAACCCACGATACTTGCCCCAGTAGCAAGAGGCGTGGCAACCGCTGAAACCATTTTTTTTTACCTGTGGAAACCTCCTTGGGCGGTGTGTCGGAATCGAACCGACTAAAACCACAGAGTGTGCTGAAACAACCGCTGAAACCACTCACACACCAACACACCGTCAATTTCCTAAAGGATGATGTTACCAACGTTAAGATACACAATAAATATAAAATTTGTATATAAATGATGTTATTGTTTGTCTTCTATGCGTGTCTATGTCATTTATGTCACAAGTGAGTTGATTACGCATTTCCGGGAAGGTTCCGGGAATATTCGGTACGGTCAGGACTTGTAAACTAGTTTAGACATGATTAATGGAACTACTTGCAGGATGGTAGTCAATTGTCTGTGATTTACGAGTATAATGCTTACTACTAAAAATAAAATCTATAATAGTGTGGGGTTATATTGGGCCAGTTCCTTAACTGTGTGCTTTTTTTAATATTTCAATGTTTCGGCTCTTCTTTCCTTTGCCAAGTAATTAAAACCTGGAACTCACTACCAGCGTAATTGTTCCCCTCCCACTATGAAACCGGGTCCTTTTAGCGGGACTTGAAAAGAATCTGACTAGGCTGCTGTAGTAAGAGTTACAGCATTGTCTGCATTCGCAATGAGGATGGTGACCACCACTATTTATTTATTTAAACTCATGCTTGCCATCAAGCAAAGTAATTGTGTCAGCTATCTAAAAAAACGCTGAAGGTTTTTAGTCCAAGTTATTGTGTTATTGATCCTTTTGTGTCGCAGTGGTAGCGTACGCGACTGCTGTTCTTGAGGTCTCGGGTTCGATTCCCGGGTCGGAACAAATGTTTGTATAATCTGCAAATATTTGTTTCGGAGTTTGGGTGTTTTCTATGTATAATATGTATGTATTTACAAAAAAAAAAGTATATAACTATTGATATCAGTTGTCTAGTACTAGTATAATACAAGTCTCTGCTTAGTTTGGGACTAGATGGCGTTGTGTGTATGATGTCCGAAATATATATTTATTTATTTATTTTTGTATGAACCAGACCAAACCGTCCATTTCAGGGCAGGTAGAAAATTAAAGGATAGGCAGAAAATGAAGCGCTTTTTTATTTTTTGTTTCTACTAGCAGTATTTTTGTATCGTCAATACTAATGTGATTTTCTTATTAACACATGGGACCAGTCAAATTCTTGGTTGAGAAACCTTTAGCGTTTTCCAAGAAATAGGAGCCGATGTAACAGCCGGGCCGAAATTAACACCAAATAGTGATGTTTTCGGAATAGTTGATGCACCTGTTGTACGTTTCTCACTACCGATGTAGCGATGTACCTAGCTTTAAAATAACTGGAACGATTTGAATCAAACTAGCACTTTTGTCATTAAGCCTTTTTGGACCTCCCGTATCCTCACTCACTCGGTGAAACACAGCGCAAGCGCTATTTCACAACGGTTTTCTTTAAGGCCGTGGTAACACTTCGGTAGAGCCGGCCCATTCGTGCCGAACCGTGGCTCTCCCACGGTTTACACCTTCATATTAGAGAAATTATAATATGTATTTACATACATGTTATAATTTCTCTAATATGAAGGTGCAAGTCTCGACTCCATTAACCATATTACTTACACCAAAAGACAAAATTGGCCAAAAAATTACGACTCTTATAACTTACTAGCTGACCCACGCAACCTCGTTTGAGCCTTATATTGCCCGTAGTGTCAAAATTTTCCCCGTTTTTGAAACATTCTTCATTATTGCTCCGCTCCTATTAGTAGTAGCGTGATGATATATACCCTATAGCCTTCCTCGATAAATGGACTATCCAACACCGAAAGAGTTTTTCAAATCGGACAAGCGGTTGCTAAGATTAGCGTGTTCAAACAAACAAACAAACTCTTCAGCTTTATATATTAGTATAGATGATATATTGCTATCACTCAAAAATCAATTCAGAAGTTTAAACCAGAAGCATAAAACATATTTCAAAGAAGAACTATTTTGAAGTACAGATTGTGGTTACTAATGTTTGAATTGTGTTGCGTTCCTAATTCAAATGTCAACAATAAATAAATATTCCTGTCAAATATGACAGCTGTATTATGAGCCAAGAAGGCCGCAATTCTCTGTCATAATCTAAATGCCCTAATTTATACTCTTTGTAAATCAGTTCAATATTGAACACATTTCTTAATCTGTATTTTCATTTATTCAAAGTTTGCCTGTTAAAAAATTATCTAAGCGATAAAACTGATATTTCTCTTGCATGATTATGTTTGTAAAAGAAGTCTAAGGAGTCATAATTTCTGAACAATATGAGGTTAAAAGTTATGCAAATATAGCTAACATGTTTTAAGACTTTTTACTCAAAACTGTACACTGACAGTTCAAGTTTGATTTTCTATGAATTATAAATGAAGCATTCGAAACAGTTCATAATCTGCCATCAGACGATATTATAAATCTGTCTATGACGATACGTGTAGCTTCTGTATCGCACCTGACCTGACGCAAATTGTTCCATTCACACATCCTGCATTATCCCCTCATCATAAATATGTACTAGTTTTATTTGCTGACTGACGTATGACCCCGGCCCCGCTATCGATATGTGCTGCATGTTTTATATGTGCCAAATCTATTTTAAACTAACTATGCGTGTGCGCATTCGTCGATTATACACAAGAGGTCACCCCTAGTTAAACTTTGATTTAATAGCTACGTATTTCTTGCTTGTTGGTCTAGCGGTTGAAGTATGTGACTGCCGATCGAGAAGTCTCGGGTTCAAATTTCGAGTCGGGCCAAAGTGTCGTTGAGTTTTTCTGATCATATATATACTTAACTAGCAGACCCACGGAACCTTTTTTTCCTTTCCTATTTCCCGTAACGTGATAATTTTCCCCAGTTTTTGTAACATTCTTCATTGGTGCTCCGCTCCTGTAGGTCTTAGCGTGATGATATATAGCCTATAGCCTTCCTCGATAAATGGGCTATCTAACACTGAAATATTTTTTCAAATCGAACATGTAGTAGTTCCTGAAATTAGCGTGTTCAAACAAACAAACAAATTCTTCAGCTTTGTAATATTGGTACAAATAACAGCTCGGAATTATATATAGAAAATAAAAAAAATGTTATTTTGATGTATTTACCTGTATACATACACACATACATTAGTAAAAAGCGTTTATTTTAATAGTACAAACAGACACTCCAATTTTATTTATTTGTATAGACGTATATATTGGGTGGTGACGCTCTGTATTCATAAACCGTCACCACATTGATAATAAAATACATATAGGTTATTAATATATTAGGTAATTCTCATTTAAGTCTAATAATACGCGTGACATTTAATTCTTCGAAAAGCCTTGAGGAGCAAATCTATATTCTATATTTGTATTATAGTTCCCAGAACAAAGCTACAGAGACTTAGAGTGGTAGGGAGACGGGCTTGTCAATGATAGGCTCACTTGAGGATCCGGAGGCCAATTATACTTAATACGATTTACCTGGATCTTCGAATAGAGACATAACAAATCTCTTTTAGATATTATTTCTACTAATCTATAGAAATAAATAAAATTGAAATTAACAGCTTTTTCACTAAACGAAAGTATAAACAATCTATACTTCTATCTATACTAATATATAAAGCTGAAGAGTTTGTTTGTTTGTTTGAACACGTTAATCTCAGGAACTTCTGGTCCGATTTGAATAATTATTTCAGTGTTGGATAGTACATTTATCGAGGAAGGCTATAGGCTATATATCATCACGCTAGGACCAATAGGAGCGGAGCACCAATGAAAAATGTTTCGAAAACGGGGGAAAATTATTACGCTACGGGAAGACGAAGACGCAAACGAGGTTGCGGGGGTCGGCTATGACCTAATTTTTTTAATTTTTCGACTGTCTGCCTGTCCGTCTATTTATTCCGGTTAATCTCTGAAACGACTGGATTCCGGACTTTACTCCTATTTTGACGGAACTTTCACTGGCAAACAGTTGATGATATAAGGAGTCACTTAGGATACTTTTTTAAACTAGCTTCGCTCTACTGCATTAACCGAGGTTATTGTCGTACCGCGGGGTTCAGCTGATAACACAATACAAGCCGACACACGCGACTTGGTCTGTCCCTCAAAAGTAATAATTATTCCTTATTTTTGCTACATTTTTGATTGATGTTCAGTTCCTATAAGTCGTACGTGATCTGTCACATAGCCTGTAGCCATCCTCGATAAATGGGCTATCCAATACTAAAAGAATTGTTCAAATCTAACCCCACTTCAGCTTTATAATGTTCACTATTATAAATGCGTACATGTATACTTGAATTTTAAAACTGCCTATTTTCCAATAAAACAAGATGTTAAAAAATATCCCGAAATTGTTTGAATAAAAAGTAAATAATAAGAATTCGTTGGTATGAAAATTGAAGTACGTATTATTTGTCTCGGTATGTATCATAGACATGAATAAGGCGAGAATATATATTTAGTTCTTGACATCTTTCCTATCACTTTCATGCATGTTAGTGATTCGTAAAAAGGGACGGAAGTATGTTACAGGAAGCCAGAGAAGCGCGCTAGTAATTGATTTGATGAGCGCGGGTGGTTTTAATCAGTCGTCAGATCGTAACAAAGACATGTTAAGAATAGAGCCTCAAGGCTCAAGGTAGTAGAGCCACGCTGATTGAGCACGAACGGGCCGGCTCGACCGGGGCGGTACTACCCTCGCACAGAAAATCAACGTAAAATGACAGCGATCATGCTGTCGTGTTTCGTTGGTGAGTGCGAGACCGGAGGCCCAATGATGCGAAAGCATCACTAGCCCGCCATGGTGCATCGTTGCATTGTCTGCGTTCGCAGTATGGTAACCATCACTCTTGGATTCTGCTTATGCTTTCAATCAGGCAGAGTAGAGTCATTATAGCAGGGTCAAACATAAAAAAAAAAAATTGGCTTTTTTTTCTAAAAATGGGTATAGAATAATCTTCTTTCGCAGAAAGTAGTGATAAAATATTTACATAAATCTAAAATGTTACATGTATATCAAATGTGACGTAAGGATCGATAACTGATATATCATACGTCTTATGCGATAACACTAAAGTATAATAATTAAATCTCAATATTCTATCTTAAATTTTTTTACCGTATCATATTAATTATTTCATCGATAGTGGTAATTGATATTAGAGCTGTGCTTGTCACAATCCGTGTATGTGTTGTGTGTAGTGGCTGGCAATGGCTTTATAGTGGGTTCGAATCCCATACAGAACAAAAACAACAAGTAAATAGTTTTATATGTAATCCAGTTAAAAAGCATAAAAGCGTTTTGTTTTTCACTAGAACTATCATGAAATGTTTTCTAAAGAAAATTACATGAAGTAAAATTTATTTTGAAAAAATGTTACCAATGTCCATATTGTTTTTTATGGTAGATGTTAGAGGACAAACAAGCAGACGTGTTTATAATTAACTGCTTCGGTTGCGCAGTGGTATTATAAAATATTTGTAAATGTTTGTTTCGGAGTTTGGATGTTTTCTATGTAGATATAATATGTATGTATTTACAAAAAAAAGTATATAACTTATTTTTATCAGTTGTCTACTACCCATATTACAAGCTCTGCTTAGTTTGGGACTAGACAGCGTTATTAGTAAGATGTACGAAAAATTAATTGTTATTTATTATTTAAGACTTTAATAGTTAATTTTTTATTACCTCTAATGTTTATCAAATCTTCCAAATATTTTCAGAAATATCTTGGTTTCGTTTGCTATAATCTCCTACCTATTATGGGATCTTTATGAAATTAACACGTTTTGTGAGAAGCAGGTACAAACATACATATTAACATTTAGTGATGTTACGACCAAAAGCTACAAGTAATAAAATGCACTATGGTATCGTTGTATTATCGTGAACTTATGACGTTTCCTGTTAAAATTTCGAACTAACTTACAAAACCTGTATATGTTACTGATTAATATTAGTCACAGCTGTAAGAAAGCAGATCGTTATCTATACATCTATACAAATATTTAAAATTGGAGTGTCTGTTTGTAATATTAAAATAACCACATTTAGTAAATGCATATGTATGTATACACGGTACATACAAACGAAGTTAAAAAAAAATTGTCTGTCTCTGTCTGCATGTTCCGGGTAATCTCTGGAACGGCTGGACTGATTTTGACGGGACTTTTTTGTAGACTATGCCTAAGGGTGTAAATCAGGGCATGAAAGTCTGCGTGAGCGAAGCCGCGTGCAAAAGCTAGTTTATAATATAAGTATGGATATGACAGTTTGAATTTAAAATAAACTGACTATGAAACGCCAGAAATGACTAATTGCAAACGAACTATAATACACTACTGCACTATCGAGTTACTAGATAGAGGTCGGTTCCAGCCTGTTACGCAATAGTTTCTCAGTACTAAACGTCGTAATTAATATCGTAATATATTTAACGATGACGCTGCATCCGCATAAATGTCTATTTTTTATATCATAGGTTGCAAACGAGCAGACGTATCGCCTGACGGTAAGCGATTACCGCCGCCCATGGACACCCGCACCACCAGCAACGTCACAGTGTGTTGCCGGCATTTGGGGGAAAGGTTTGGTGGGGTATGGGCCACCGGTATCCTCACCCACTTGGTGAAACACACAGCGCTACGCTGTTTAACACCGGTTTTCTGTGAGGCCTTGATATCACTCCGGTCGAGCCGGCCCATTCGTGCCGAAGCGAGTGCATTTGTGTGTTCTTTGCAGTCAATCGGGTTTTTTTTATAATCTGAGCTTATATCCATCAAGAATAACATAACATTATAGGTTTTTTTTATATTTATATTAGGTCGGTGAACTCTAGATTTGTTTCAAATTTCAACCAACAAAAAAATGTGTCGCACTTAGTTTACAGAATGATTTATCTTTATGTAACAGTACAGTCATCTTCTTTGGGGAAAATTTACCTAATCCAGTATATCTTTTGGATATTTTAATGATAAGGATTGTTTACTGTAGGGTGTGGTTATTGGTGATCATTCATGGATATGAAAGGGAAATGATACCTAATGTTTTGCTCCTCAACAGATGTGTCTTTCAGGAGAGACCTATACTAAAGCCATTCGAACTGCCATCTTCAAGAAACCATTCTTTGAGTAATTACTTTGGGTTTGAACAAATAGGTACTCGCTCTTTTTTAAGGTTCCGTAGTTAAAATGGCTTTAACAGAACTCTAATCGTTGAGTTGTGTCCATACGTTTGTCCGACTTCCCATTAATTTTGCATAATATTTGAAATTTCGACATATTAACCAATTAAATATTTCTTTCCTGCTACCAATATTGACCATACAATACATACATATTTACCGATAATTATATTTATTGGTCAATATGTGCTATTTTTTTTATTTTAATTATTATATATATATATATTTTCCTGCCCTTGCTTGGTAACACTACCAGTTTATTGACCAATCAATATAAATATATAAATATAAGTGTTATTTTTTTTCTTGCACTTGCTTGGTAATACTACCAGTTTATAATATACAAAGTTCAGGAAAAAATGTATTTATTGGTGACTATGTGTTATTTTTTCTTGCACTTGCTGGGTAATATTACCAGTTTATAATATAGAAAGTGTTTTTTTTTTCTCGCTGGTATTACCAATTCATACTATAGAAAGTGCAGGAAAAAAAAATATTGGACAATATGTGTCAAAAATTCTCTTTCTGCGAAATTTTGTATTTAAGTTTATACTTCTTCTTCTTCTTCTAAATTCTTATCTTATGATAAGAATTTTTAATATATAAGTATTTTTTTCTTATTAAGTATATAAAATTTCACTCATTATATAATAATTAACTAATTGCCTGCTCTCACTTACGGCTTTCTTCGTTAATCGCTTTAAAACACGACAAACAAATACCACAGAACTAAAAGTTACGAAAGGCGGGAAGTCGTTGAAGTGCTTTACACAAAATGCAGCGGTGAACAACGTTTTATTTCCAACTTTATCGATCGCTATGTTGCGTGCTGTTAGTTCACTTTCACTGGCGATCGAGACCAGTGTTCTCGCATCGTATGATGTCACCTGGGCGTACTGTTATATATATGTAATGTATATAATAGTGCCTGACGGCCCTATTCCTATCCCTTAGACAGCACTTTTGGTGGTTGTTAGTAATTAGACTGCAAAGACAGTCCAGTTCGATTCCATCATCCGCGCGTGACACTTGCCCTTTACTTGAGTCCTTTTAAATTCAATAAACGACCTTAAAAATACAAATATATTTTTTTTAAAAGAGCCGTCCAGTAGTTCGTATAACAGTACGATAAACATGTGTACCTGGTTCTCAGGTTGTCTTGTAAAAATTTGAGCTATTTTCGTGGAGCATTCCTAGCCTTTACTATTCCCAATGTTTGGGGTTGGCTACTAGTTCAATCGGTTTTGCCTGATAGTTGAACTAGTTGTCAGTATATTTAAGGGCACTGACTTCCCAATAACGATTGCCATAGATGTTCAGGACAACCAGGACCGACGGCGTGCTCTCCGAGGCACGGGCGTAAAACACCGCCATCTATCACATGACTACTACGTTTTCGTGGAGCATTCAAAAGGCCTTTTATGGTGGACTACGTTCTATACCCTTTTTAATATAGGAACCTGTCAAAGTGACTACTCTGCCTGGTGAAAGCGTTAGCAGAATCCAAGAGTAGTGATGACCATACTAATTGCGAACGCTGGTAATGCAACAACGCAGCACGGTGATTTACAATATGGCGGACTATTGAGATGCCTCTGCCCTCTTCTCCGTATGGCCACTCAAAAGGTGATCTTAGATGACCCGAAAAAACTGTAATCTTTCTAAAAAATATTTTTATTTCATGAAAGCATCGTACTTGAGCGACAGGCATAATTGAGGCTAAGCTTAACAAGTACAATTTTAACAAAAATAAAACCGACTTTCAAGGTTCGACTCGATTTCTCTTGGATGCCATCATCCGATATTAATGTCCCCAACATGGTACCACCGTTGGGAGATCTCCTTTCCATTAAAAAAATAATCATCAAAATCGGTTCATAAACGAGGAAGTTATCCGCGAACACACATGAAAAAAAAATGTATACGGTCGAATTGAAAAACCTCTTCCTTTTTTTGAAGTCGGTTAAAAAATAAGATTTAAAAAAAGCATCCTCCTTATTTTTTATTAGATACTAATTTAGAATTCTGACCTAGCTACCTTGTTTCCTATAGTTTATTCTCAGCAGATCCATTGGCCAGATCCATGATGAATCTAGTGAGAATTTTTTATCTCATTAGATACATTTATGTAAAAACATAAATAAAATGGATCTAATGAGATTTTTTTATTTAAAAAAATATAAAGCAATGAATTAGGAAAAGAGGGAAGGGTAGCAAAAGCGAAAAAAAATAATCACGAATTGTCAATCAGAAAGCGCGTGTGTAGCAACTAATATTCCTAAAAAATTGATCTATAAAATGAGGAAAGTGTAGTTTTCATTTCATTTGGTGTACGATTTCATGATCGTCTTAATAGGTTGCGTCAGTTGTACATCCTGAATGATTCATCAGAACGTAAATGTCACTTAACGTGTACCTGTGCATAACTTTTGTTTCCCGTAAACAAAACAGACATGGCCATATACCAAATTAATTTCTTTTGTCAATTTTTGTATGTCTGTTTGTTTCAGCTAATCTCTAGAACGGCTGGACCGATTTTGACGGGACTTTTATACTGGCAGTTACTTTGTTCTGTTAGGTGATAGTATGAGGAGTAACTTAGGCCACTTTTTTAGACTAACTTTGGCCCGTGGCGTTACCGCCGGTTACTCGTTATCTATAAAACGGCAAAAAAACACGTTTGTTGTATGGGAGTCCCCTTAAATATTTATTTTATTGTGTTTTAGTATTTATTGTTATAGCGGCAACAGAAATACATCATCTCTGAAAATTTTAACATCGCAGTTTATGAGATGCAGTATGGTGACAAGCGGACCGATAGCGAAGTCTTAGTAATAGGTTGTCGTTTTATTCTTTGGGTACGGAACCCTAAAAAATCAATGCCAGCAGTATAAAATTCTTAGAAAACTTTTATTGAGAAGGTGTATAAGACTACTTCTTATTAACCTGTAGATTGGTGCTTGGACCCAATGATCAATGAGTCATGTAAAACTAACATGATGCGTAACATTCCAGATTTTAAATGGTGTGTTTATACTTATCCGGTCTCGAAAAAAGATGTTCCGATAGCGATTGAAATAAAACTACTAATAAGCTAATGGAATCGTTATAGGCATACTGATTACATTACTGTTTTGCATTAATTAATTTTAACCGTCAATGAGCATCGAGAGTTTTTAAAATTCATATCTATCATAAACACTTTGTAGCTTAGTTCACGTAAAATTCAATTCATTCATTATAATTAAAATCAACAACAGTAAACCGTTCTCTGATACTCAGTTACAAAAGTTAAAAAGTTGTAGTCCCACGAAGGGTCGTGGGACTTTCGGAGCCGGAACCGCGGTCCCGGATTTCACCTTTCAATATAATACTTTTTATTTATGTTGAACCCTAAATAAAAAAAAACAAAGTTCCTGCCACGGCTCCTGAATGTAATATGTATCCTTACAAGAAATGTATGAGTGTATGAAATGTGCTTTAGGGTTCGTTTTCCGAGTCGGACCAAATGTTTGTATGATCTGCAAATATTTGTTCTCCGAAACAAATATATTTAGATGTGTTCTATGTATTATACGTAGGTCTTTACAGCAGCAAGTAAATCGATACTAATATATAAAGCTGAAGAGTTTGTTTGTTTGAACGCGCTAATCTCAGAAGCCGCTAGTCCGATTTAAAAATTCTTTCAGCGTTGGATAGTACATTTATCGAGGAAGGCTATAGGCTATATATCATCACGCTAAGATCAATATGAGCGAAGCGCGAATGAAGAATGTTACAAAATAGGGGTAAAATTAGCTAGGGGCTAATAGGAGACGCAAACGAGGTTGCGTGGGTCAGCTAGTATATACATATGTAGGTATATCAAACATCTGGTAAGTATCCATAGTACAAGTTCTACTTAGTTTGGAACTAGATGGCGTTGGGTGAATGTGGTAGAATATTGTTTATTTTATACTATATTAGGGCCGCGGCTCCGCCCCCGTGTATCTCGGTAATCGCACAAAAGACTAGCCTATGTCCTTTCTCAAGAATTAAAGTATCCAAAATGCCAAATTTCATTGAAATCGATGCAGCAAGTTAGCCTCGCAAGCGTAACAGACATGAGGCACTTTCGAATTTATAATATTGGTATGGATTATTATTATGTTTATGTAGCGTGACAGTTTCTTTCTGAGTAAACAAGTTTTAAATCTCGGCTGCATTAAATAACACTACAATAAGACACGCAATAACTTTCTAGATCAGTCCGGTTCAGTCACACGAGAGTAAATGTAGGTGTTCATTATTGATTATTAATTCTCCCACTTAGGGAGGTTCATTTTTATCGCGCAGGCCGTTGTCAACGACGTCCACTTACGTACCCTACGTCATGAGGTCGACAGCTGAACCTCAAGTGTAACCCATTCTACTGTTAAAGATTTTACGTTTATATTACCCAGTAGCTGAACATTTAATAAGATAAGTATACCTAAATAAGTATACCTTGTGCGCGAGTTGTCTTTATTTGAAAAAAAAAAAAAAGAGCATGATACTCTCTAGCGCAGTGTCCCAAATTTAAACATATTGGAATGTGGAATCTTTCCTCGATGTAGGAGTTCTTAATGGAAAAAATAAATCTTATCTAAATCTAGAGATCATAAATACCGCTACATTTTTAGTAGTTAAAAATCGATTTTAGAATTCTATTTCGTCAGATATTTATTACAAGCTTTTATTTAGCTTCACCTGTCCGGATGTTTGTCTGTAATCAAATCTTACAAGTTAAATTTGACCCACTTCTCGATTTCCGATTAAGCTGAAATTTGAAATCACCACTAGTTCTGATGACAATGGAATTTTATATAATGTTTTTTTTATTAACAAGTAATAAAATATTGTTTAAAAAAAAAAGTTTGTTAATCACTTGTTCATTTAACTCTACGACCGGCGCTGAGCGCGGCGCAGTGGTTTAATTGGTCACCTTACTGTTTCCTACTGTCATGAATCTTGTAGGTTCGAGGCGCAAATGGGACAATGTGATCTACAAATTGTTGTTCTAATTTTAATTTCTTTGTGTTCGTGTCATATGTTTGTGAAGTCTTTTGCGACGTACTGACATGAGGTATAAAATTGTTCTCTTTTTACGAAAATTATTCTAACGGAAAATGACGAAATTCGGCACAATTAAACATATATATAAAAGGAATGCAGAAAGTTAAAATAAATTAAAGAAGTGTACCTATTGTAATGTAATTTCGATTACTGCGCGAAGACTAGCATATTTACATATATATTGCACGATTTGTATTTTATAAAAGAAGCAAAAAGTTAAATATAATAGCCGTAGGATCACACTTTTCTGTCTAGATTTTTAGATAAGTAAATTTAGGGTATGTTCACTTCGGTTTTTGTTTTCAAAAGTACTGACTCGCTTTTACTTTATCAAGAGAAAATACGCAAAATGCAACACAGTCTTTAACCAAATACATCAGTACTATATTCGTCTTAGTCCATTTCGAGTTTCAGTCGTGATTATTTATTTATGTGTTTTGTATAAGACGAAGCGCCGTGTTTATTTGTGGACGGCTCAGTTTAAGGTTGATGGAACGGACTGTCACTGAACCAGAGTAACAAATGTCTTCATTACAGCTCCATTTTGTTAAATTGTTTTGAGAGATGTAAAAGAATTTCGACCGAACCTTTCTTTTACCGAAACCAAGAGGAATGGTAATATTTTTGCCAGTCTATGATCATTTAACATACAGCATCTAGTCTCAATCTAAGCAGAGCTTGTATTATGGGTACTAGACAACTGATGTAAAGACATATATGTATATATATACTCTTTTTTTGTAAGTACACACATACGTACATAAATATTTGCAGATCATCATCATCATGCATGAATATTTGCAGATCAGATGCGCAGCAGCCGCGGAAGCTACCACTGCGTCAACGAGGCAGTAGTCGATTATAATTATGTTCCACTGTAAACTAATGAACCGGATTTAATGAATGAAGTGTCAATAAAATAGTAATAGTATCCCGGGTGACATAGGCTATAATTTTATCATCAACTAGCTGACCCACGCAACCTCGTTTGCGCCTTATATTGCCCGTAGCGTGAAAATTTCCCCCGCTTTTGAAACATTCTTCATTGTTGCTCCGCTCCTATTAGTAGTAGCGTGATAATTTTTCAAACCGGACCAGCAGTTCCTGATATTAGCGCGTTCAAACAAACAAACTTTTCAGCTTTATTATATTAGTATAGATTTTTGCGGGGCCGGAATAAAATTTCAAAACAAAATCTTGTTCCCAAACTGGGCTGCGGTCGGCTTTAAGTCTACTTACAATACGGCTGAACTTACATGTTTACGCGGAACGACTGCCATCAAACCTCCACAACCTAAGTACTAAGTGATACAGTGCGTTTTAAATAACCACTAGCCGACCCACACACACAACCTCATTTGCGTGTCCTATTGCCTGTAGCGTCATAATTTTCCCCCGTTTTTGTAACATTCTTCGTTGTTGCTCCGCTCCTGTGGGTCTTAGCGTGATGATATATAGCCTATACCTTCCTCGATAAATGGGCTTCTAACACTGAAAGAATTTTTTAAATCGGACCAACGGTTCCTGAGATTAGCGTGTTCAAACAAACAAAGAAACAAACAAACTCTTCAGCTTTATGTATTAGTATAGATAGGAATGGAAATCCGCCATGTTGACCATAAAAACGATAATTTACAATTACCAGTCACAAAATCCACTCCTATTTTTATTTGAAACCCATTGTAATTGTAAATTCTCCTTTTTATTGCACACCATACAAAAATACCTGAACATGTTGACAAATGCAGGGCAAGATGGCGGATTTCCAATCCTAGTCTTAATGAAACGCATTGTATAAAACTTCTTTCGAAATACTGTTACCAGACTTAGGGCTATAACTGCCCATAGTTATTGACACAGATAATCGTAACGCAACAACCTGATGGCTTCACTTGTTCCCAGAGACACGGAGGGGTTTCCATTTGATTACAAATAATCACCCGTCCATATAATGACCTGGCTGAGATTTCTTAACTTTGCAATGAGTTGACCTACTCGTTTACCACTAAGCAGCGAGCGAGCCTCTCGTCATCTCCCTGACGAGAGACGTAAATAAATAAATATTTCGGACATCTAACACACAACGCCATCTAGCCCCAAGTTAAGCAGAGCTTGTGTTATGGGTACTAGACAACTGATATAAATACATATATACTTTTTTTTTTGTAAATACATACGTATTATACATAGAAAACACCCAACCTCCGAAACAAATATTTGCAGATCATACAAATATTTGGTTCGACCCGGGATTTGAACCCGAGACCTCATGATCAGCAGTCGCACACGCCAATCGCTAGACCAACGAGGCAGTCGTAAGAAAATGTTGAATGTAAATTGTTGTCCGTTTGTAAGAACTGAAAAATGGGACATGTTTTTTTGTTGTTTTTCTAGTCGCAACTGTAGTCTGACGCAAATTGTTTTTCGTTTTTGTGGTTTATCTATACAAATAAATGAAATTGGAGTGTCTGTTTGTAATATTAAAATAACCGCTTTTTAATAGATGCATATGTATGTATACACGATACATGTACCTTAATATAATTTTTTAAAATTGTTGTCTGTCTGTATGGCTGGACCGATTTTGACGGGACTTTCACTGGCAGATAGCTGATGATCTAAGAAATAATTTAGGCTACTTTTTTAGACTAGCTTCACTCCATGGCGTTACCCGCGGTACGATAATAACCGCGGGTAACTCCGCGGAGTTCAGCTAGTATGATAAATAAATGTACCCATTCCTAGTGTTAGCTTTGTTCGCTTTTTAAGTAGTAGGCACCAGGTTTATTGTATGAAATAAATATAGAGACACAAAGATATAATTCCTGAACTGCTAAAATGTACCGTTTAAGTAGAATAATTAATAAAAAGAAAGTAAAAACTAAAACCCAACTACGCCAAAAACGACGCTGAAAAATGCATGAAAAAAGGTTCAAAAACCGTAGTCACGCGTTGTTACAGTGTTATGGACTATGATACATTACACTACATGGATTACGGCTTTTGAAACTTAGTAACGCGCTTAAAGAAAATTTCACTTCAATATTCAAAATTTGCTGACGGATGCATGGAGAGAACGATTGAGGTTTGAGTCTAGAATACCAACTTCGGGTTATGTAATATCACGCTGCGACTCGAAGAAACGTAGCAGTGACCATAAACGCGTGTAAAACCGCGAGATACATCTGTACTAATATATAAAGCTGAAGAGTTTGTTTGTTTGAACGCGCTAATCTCAGGAACCGCTAATCCGATTTGAAAATTCTCAGTGTTGGATAGTACATTTATCGAGGAAGGCTATAGGCTATATATCATCACGCTAAGGCCCTTAGGAGCGGAGCACCAAGGAAAAATGTTTCAAAAACGGGGGAAAATTATCACGCTCAAGGTAGTAGAGCCACGCTGATTTCAGCACTGTTGGGCCGGCTCGACCGGGGCGGTACTACCCTCGCACAGAAAATCAACGTAAAATGACAGCGATCATGCTGTCGTGTTTCGTTGGTGAGTGCGAGACCGGAGGCCCAATGATGCGAAAGCATCACTAGCCCGCCATGGTGTGGGTCACCATGCTGCATTGTTGCATAGTCTGCGTTCGCAGTATGGTGACCATCACTCTTGGATTCTGCTTATGCTTTCCATCAGGCAGAGTAGAGTCATTATGGCAGGGTTAAACATTATAACATAACAAAAAAAAAAAAAAAAACGCTACGGGCAATAGGAGACGCAAACGAGGTTGTGTGAGTCTGCTAGTTATTAATACAATCATGTGTGTGTTCACTCGGTCGCGTGTTATATGGCTATTACTGTCACTTATACTTTCAAAGCGTGAGTATAAAACTTTATGCCTTACACGCGGATTATAGTATACAAATAAATTCTTTAACTCTTGTTTGAGTATTTATTTAGGTGTGTGTGTGTGTGTGATCGATCTACTCTTAATATAGGAAATCATTAGTGTAAGAAAAGTTATTCTTGAAGGCAGAGATTAAATTAGTGATTTATGTCAAACTAACAAATATATTAAACTAGCAGATCCTCGCAACCCCGTTTGCGTCTCCTATTGCCCGTAGCGTGATAATTTTACCCCGTTTTTGAAACATTCTTTATTGATGCTCCGTTCTTATTGGTCTAAGCGTGATGATATGTAACCTATAGCCTTCCTCGATAAATGGGCTATGTAACACTGAAAGAATTTTTCAAATCGGACCAGCGGTTCCTGAGATTAGCGCGTTTAAACAAACAAACTCTTCAGCTTTATATATTAGTATAGACATGCGGTTAGAAGCGCGACAATTACAGTAAATAATTTGGTACTAATATACACGTACGTACGTCCACTTTGGAAGCAATAATCAACAACCTATAATGTCCCATTGCTGGATACATATCATCACGCTTAGATCAATAGGAGCGGAGCAACAATGAAGAATGTTGCGAAAACGGGGGAAAATTATTACGCTACGGGCAATAGGAGACGTAAGCGAAGTTGCGTGGGTCATTTAGTATTTTTAATATACGTGATCATTAAAAAGTCGAATCTAATATATAGTGTGACAAACGAATTTGTTTTGGTACAATCTGATTTGGTGATCAAACGACGCAACTTAAAACCGTCCTTGGTTTTTTCGTCATTTCCATTTCATCGTGCTAAACATAGATACTTTTTTGTTAAATAAAAGAATCACTAATACCGGGTTTTTTAAAAGAATAGAGAGAGTAAAGTACAGAGTAAAGCAGTTATTTCTATGGTTTCCATCAGGCAGAGTACTAACTTTGGCAGGCATATTTAGAAAAAAAATGTGGAGAGTGATCTTTTCAAAATATGCTTTCTCGATTGATTATTGGTAATGATAGTGATAACTTTGTAATTATAGTTTATTTAAACTAACTCATGGGAGAATCATGATTCGGTAAACATGTACAGACTATCAGATAGAGTTGGTCCATATTTCATACATGTTTCATCATACCACAGAGTGAGATAAAACCGGTATCAGGTTATTTTTTTTTTTGTATTTGGTGTACCGAATCCGTCAGTGAATCTTATTCTGATGAGCAGTCATTCGAAGAACTGGACTTGTGATTCAGGCTTCCTAAAATGACGTAAGTTAGCATGGTTTTTTTGATACCTGCTAAATGTAAAACGGCCCCACTTTCAGCTTAGTGAGTATCCATTAAATAAATAAATAAATATTTTCGGACATCTAACACACAATGCCATCTAGTCCCAAGCTAAACAGAGCTTGTGTTATGGGTACTAGACAACTAATACAAATACATTATTTACTTTTTTTTTGTAAATACACACATACTATACATAGAAAACACCCAAACTCTGAAACAAATATTTGTAGATCGTACAAACATTTGATCCAACCCGGGAATCGAACTCGAGACTTCATGATCAGCTGTTGCACACGCCAACCGCCAGACCAACGATGCAGTCAATTCATTCCTTTCTGAGTATATTTTAGACTAGCTGACCCACGCAACCTCGTTTGCGCCTTATATTGCCCGTAGCGTGAAAATTTCCCCAGTTTTTGAAACATTCTTCATTGTTGCTCCGCTCCTATTAGGAGTAGCGTGATTATATATACCCTATAGCCTTCCTCGATAAATGGACTATCCAACACCGAAAGAATTTTTCAAATCGGAAAAGCGGTTCCTGAGATTAGCGCGTTCAAACAAACAAACAAACTCTTCAGCTTCATTATATTAGTATAGATTACTGACCCTAAAACTTTAATCTCTCCTAAAATGACTCTTGGACTAGCCTATGTATTCTGATGTATAAGCTATGTTACTGTAAAATTTCATTCAAAACCGTAGTAATCCGTTCTGTATTTTTTGCGTAAAGGAGTAAAAAACATCCATCTATCCATCCATCCGTACTTACAAACTTCGCGTTTATAATAGTAGTATAGATTTTTGACTTGCAAGCATTTGGCACTGTTTTCTAGAACAATCGTCACGTTTATTGATAAGAAAATGTAGATATCTAAAAAGGAAATTCACGAATACGCTTTATCGTTTTTATCTTTTCTTTTATCTGATTTTTACGCACCTTCAGTTTATGCGATAAATAGAAAGGCCGGCTTAAGTTTTGATAAAGGATAATGAGAAGAAACGTCTCGACCCCTCAACAGATTGGAAACAAGTGTCATTCGAAACGTTTAGTAGGACAGATAATTTCTTCCTATGGCGACATCCCGTTGGAGAGCAACTACAGGAGTGATACCACGGCCTCACAGAAAACCGGTGTGAAACAGAGCTTGCACTGTATTTCACTGTATTATTATTTTCCTATGTTTTACTTACACATTTACGGTTAAATAAATAGATGTAGTGGATCCATTTTGGGTTACGACGTGTGATGTTACAATATTGCAGTCATAGATGAGTCAAGAAAGTCCGAAAAATGAAGACGTCTTCATAGTAGATAGGGGTTTTATACACTTGCCATACAGGTAATCGCACTATAGGAAGTTGTGCACACATTATATCTATTAAATGATATATGCGATTAGGGAGACATACTGATTTCATACACCAGCACAATTTGCTCGATTATACGTGTATCGCTTTAAATGTCTTTATGTAAAACTGGACTGTATTAAAAGGAACCTAATAATCACAAATTTTAACTAAAAAAACGACCTAAATCTAGACCAATTGAGATGATATTGATTGATAGACCATTGATATGGCACCACATGGAAAGCACCAGCTTTCGAATAAAAAAAGAATCATCAAAATCGGTTCACCCAGTCAAAAGTTATGAGGTAACAAAATTAAAAAAAAAACAATCGAATTGATTACCACCTCCTTTTTTGAATTCAGTTAAAAACTGACATTAAGTAAAACATTGTATTTGTAAGTCAATAATTTTTCAGATTAAAAATCATATTTTTGTAGAAATTTTCAATTATTTATATAAAATATTACATATAAAATATAAAACTGACATTAGGTAAAACATTGTATTTGTAAGTCAATAATTTTTCAGATTAAAAATCATATTTTTGTAGAAATTTTCAATTATTTATATAAAATATTACAAAAATAAATTATATAAATTATTTACATAAAATATACCTTTGTTTACGAATATTTCTTTTTGTTACTTTTCAACACTTTTTTCTTGAAAAGTTGTTTTGAAAAACATCGACACGCATCTCATCTCTGTTGCAGGGTGGGGACGGGGTCCGTACAAAACCCCCAATGGTCTTTTGTGCTTTTATAATAATAATACGGTATTCTTCTTTGGGCTTCAGCTGAAAATCAGCGCTGTGGTCAATTTCCCGAGCGTAGTATAGGCTGAGCTGTGGCCCTTAATTGTTTCTTTCGTTGTTTGGTCCTATTAAATGTTTTTGAATTATCTCTTTTATCTTTATTTTGTGGACTAATAACCGTATTAATTTTTTCCTTACTTCTTATCCTAAATAATTCAGAGCCAGATACGTAGGGTAAGGTCTGAGAGGTGTTTCGTGCTCAATGGACCAGCTCGAAAGGAACCACTACGGCCTCAGAAACCGGTGTTTGACAACCGTCTAAAAACACCACCACCGGGTGTCAGTCACCCCGCCGGGGTTTGCGCCCGGGTTGTGTATCGGGATCGGACCGACTAAAACCACACGGTGTGCCACTTTACGCCTGAGAGCATTTTCGATCACCTAACCTTGTGATGATAAATGTTTGGAGTATTTTTATTACTAAATCACGCAAAAAACTGTTAAAGAAAACTGAGTGAAAGACACAGATAATCTAATGGCACTTTTTATCAAGAAATTTTGATTGACATAAACCACCGAAACAGCGGCTAAAAGCTCGTCATTTCATTTCATCTATTTAATTGCCAAATTTTTAAAACAAGCAATGGGTATTTCACGCCTATTTAGTTCCACTAAATTGATTAGAACTTCATTAAAGCCTAACTCGCAAACAGCGTAGTAACAAATGATTTGTCTCGGAGCAGTCTGAATTTTCTTACAATAAATTGAAGGTTATCAATAATTTAATTTTGTGTGAGACCTTGCTTCTCGCTTTCGTGTTTATAGGTCAAAGAAAGTACCGTATCTATAATAATATATAAAGCTGAAGAGTTTGTTTGTTTGTTTGAACACGCTAATCTCAGGAACTATTGGTCCGATTTGAAAAATTCTTTCAGTGTTAGATAGCCCATTTATCGAGGAAGGATATAGGCTATTAGTCTTAGCGTAATCATCACGCTAAGACTAATAGGAGAGGAGCACCAATGAAAAATGTTTCAAAAAACGGGGGAAAATGATCACGCGACGGGCAATAGAAGACGCAAACTTGGTTGCGTGGGTCTGCTAGTACGTGATATATCTACACTAGCCGACCCACGCAACCTCGTTTGCGTCTTCTATTGCCCGTCGCGTGATCATCTTCCAAAATAAATAAAATTGGAGTGTCTGTTTGTAATATTAAAATAACCGCTTTTTTACTAAATGCATAGTATATGTATTTATGTATACACGGTCCATTTACCAAAAACATAGTTAAAAAATGTTTGTCTGTCTGTGTGCTTGTTCCGGGTAATCTTTGGAACGGCTGGACCGATTTTGACGGGACTTTCACTGGCAGGTAGCAAATGATCCAGGGAGTAACTTAGGCTATTTTTTTAGACTAACTCAAGCGGTATTACTCGCGGTATAAGAATAACCGCGGGTAACACCGCAGGGTTCAGCTAGTAATAAATGAAAATGGTAAAACAAAACAATTTTCGAAAGTAAAGAAAAGTACACTTACATTATTGTTTACAATACAACCTTGACTCACAAAACTTACGATAACTTGTTGATTAGATAAATCGTAGATAACCTTCGCTATATACTTTTGATGATTAGACATTAACATTACCTATTGTTTTCATAATCAACATATTCGATGTAAGTTCTCGCAGGCTCGGCAATTAAATAGTCGATCAACTTACCTATCCAATTCTTACATGTTAAGGCAAATAACATAATGCTTCAGGAGTAAATTAAAATAGTATTTTTATTAGTTTACTAGCCGACACACGCAACCTCGTTTGCGTCTCCTATTGCCCGTAGCGTGATAATTTTCCCCCGTTTTTGAAACATTCTTCATTGTTGCTCCGCTCCTGTAGGTCTTAGGGTGATGATATATAGCCTATAGCCTTCCTCGATAAATGGGCTATCTAACACTGAAACAATTTTTCAAATCGGACCAGCGGTTCCTGAGATTAGCGTGTACAAACAAACAAACCAGCAAACTCTTCAGCTTTATATATTAGTACTAGCAGACCCACGCAACGTCGTTTGCGCCTTATATTGCCCGTAGCGTGAAAATTTCCCCCGTTTTTGAAACATTCTTCATTGTTGCTCCGCTCCTATTAGTAGTAGCGTGATGATATATACCCTATAGCCTTCCTCGATAAATGGACTATCCAACACCGAAAGAATTTTTCAAATCGGACCAGTGGTTCCTGAGATTAGCGTGTTCAAACAAACAAACAAACTCTTCAGCTTTATATATTAGTATAGATAGAGAGATTTAAAAAAAAAATAAGTTGCGCAAAAACTGAAATTGTGTACAAAATACAACATTTATACCAAAAGATAGTACCTAACTAGTAAGTAGACAGTAATAAAGTTCTTAAACTATTAATAGTTGCTTTATACGCATAAATATCACACTAATTATTATAAAGGCGAAAGTTTGTGAGTGTGTATGTTTGTTACTCCTTCACACGCAAACGGCTGGACCAATTTGGATATAATTTGATATGCAGGAAGCTGACACCCTAGCCAACCAACAGCCAACGGCTAGTATATAATAATATAAATAATAATAGTATATAAATAATGCTTTGTTTGAATCTTATCTGTTATAAAATGTTTACATATAATATTAGAAAATGGATCAGAATATTGAAGGCGAGGTCAAGCTACTTGTTTTAATTGGTGGTTTTTAATTTAAAATATATTTCATTGTTGTTTTGTTTCTTTATTAGTCCCAGTCAACGCATACGAGTAATATTGATCAAGTTGTAGGCCTGTTGAAGGCTATTTGCTAAGAAAATTTTGTAAATATATATATTAACTAGCCGACCCACGCAACCTCGTTTGCGCCTTATATTGCCCGTAGCGTGAAAATTTCCCCCGTTTTTGAAACATTCTTCATTGTTGCTCCGCTCCTATTAGTAGTAGCGTGATGATATATGCCCTATAGCCTTCCTCGATAAATGGACTATCCAACACCGAAAGAATTTTTCAAATCGGAATAGCGTGTTCAAACAAACAAACAAACAAACTCTTCAGCTTTATATATTAGTATAGATACGTGAAGTAAAAACTTTGAACTACTTTTTACGAAAATTATAAAAATGAAGGAGTATGAAATTCGGAACAGTTAAAGTTTATATGGAGGAGGAGCGCATAAAGGAAAAGAAACATCAAATAAGAATGAAACGAAATAAGTAAAAGTCCAAACTAAATTACTTCTATCTATACTTCTATACTAATATATAAAGCTGAAGAGTTTGTTTGTTTGTTTGAACACGCTTACCTCAGGAACCGCTGGTCCGATTAGAAAAATTATTTCAGTGTTAGATAGCCCATTTATCGAGGAAGGCTATAGGCTATATATCATCACGCTAGGACCAATAGGAGCGGAGCAACAATGAAGAATGTTTAAAAAAAAGTTGCGTGGGTCGGCTAGTTAGGGTATAAAAGACTTTGATAAACACTAAACGTCTCCTGCAATGGGTTAAAAAACAACTGATGATGAGTTACTCCCCAGACGAGACTTGGGAATGTTTAACGAATTTAAAACTGAGAATATAAACGTCTCCTCCGTTCAAGTAGCGCTGAAATGCTAACGAAGAGAGGGCGATACTATTATTAGCTGATAGCCACATCTATACAAATAAATAAAATTGGAGTGTCTGTTTGTAATATTAAAATAACCGCTTTTTACTAAATGCATATGTATGTGTACACGGTACATATACCAAAAATGTAGTTAAAAATTGTTTTGTCTGTCTATCTGTCTGTTTGTTCCGGGTAATCTCTGGAACGGCTGGACGGATTTTGACGGGACTTTCACTGGCAGGTAGCTGATGACCCAGGGAGTAACTTAGGCTACTTTTTTAGACTAACTTTGTACCGCGGAAAACACGCGGGCGGAGCCGCGCGCAATAGCTAGTACATATTTGATATTTCCATTGTTTGTTTATATTAGTATATAAAGAAGAATATTATCAATTGCATACATTACTATTAAAATATCGCAATCTATACGACCTACTTACATTGTAATCTTTATAAGGATTTTGGTAAGTCTAATGACCTTGCGCTAGTGAAAGTCCCTGAGCTGCTTTAGTCCTGAAAGTCCAACACTGCTCACGTTACTGCGTTGCACTTCGACCTTCAGCCTTGTGGTTTAAGCCGTCTCCACACTACTTTCTACAACGCCAAGTATTGTGAGTTCAAATCCCGTATGGGACAACACTTTGATTCACATGTTGTTGTTCTGAGTCTAAGTGTTCTTTGTGTCCGTTTCATGTATGTTTGTAAAGTCGCCACACAGGATGTATATACCTAAAGTGGGTGTTGTCTTTGCCAAAAGAAAAAAAAAACAATAATAAATATTTCGGACATCTATCACACAACGCCCGCTAGTCCCAAGCTAAGCAGAGCTTGTGTTATGGGGTACTAGACAACTGATACAAATACATATATACTTTTTTTTTATAAATACATACATATTATACATAGAAAACACCGAAACTCCGAAACAAATATTTGTAGATCGTACAAACATTTGGTCCGACCCGGAAATCGAACCCGAGACCTCACGATCAGCAGTCGAACACACCAACCGCGAGACCAACGAGGCAGTCAATACACAGAAAGTATGACATAGAAGCGAGTATAAGTTGACATCATTTTACATAGTTAACATAAACTTCCTATTTATATCCCATATCCTTATTTTAACAATTATTTTAACGGGAATCAACGCGATCACTTATTAAAAGGTATTAAGTACATACCTCTAATTTGCCTGACGTTACGACCTGGTTGCACTGTCCGTGGTCACAGGAGTCAGCCTGTTTCCCGTAAAAATTTCGAGTTAGTAGAGCCACGCTGATTTCAGCACGAACGGGCCGGCTCAACCGGGGCGGTACTACCCCCGCACAGAAAATCAACGTAAAATGACAGCGATCATGCTGTCGTGTTTCGCTGGTGAGTGCGAGACCGGAGGCCCAATGATGCAGAAGCATTACTAGCCCGCCACCATGCTGCATTGCTGCATTGGCTGCATTAGCAGTATGGTGACCACCTCTCTAAGATTCTGCTTATGCTTTCCATCAGGCAGAGTAGAGTCATTTTGGCAGGAACAAACATAAAAAAAAAAAAAAAAAATTGTTAATATATTATCATGGAAAGCGAAAGTTTAAAAGTTACTATATCCTTATTATAATTTATCTAGTCGTTATTTATTGATCTTGTTTATACTATTCAGCAGTACAATTAAATGAAAATTACAGCTAAGAGTGACTTCTATTCGACGCACAATTGACCCATGTTTGATATTTACTATTGTAAACTAATATTTTATTGATTTTGTGTGTAATAATTCTTATTTTTCATATTCTCAGGTGATAGTCGAGTCGCACAAAGAACTCCGTTGTCCAGAATGCCGAGTTCTAGTGGAGACCAAGGTGGAGGAGCTGCCACCGAACGTGCTCCTAATGAGGATCCTCGAGGGCATGAAAAACTCTGCTCCGAGGAAAATCATCACAGGACAACGAAATTCCAGGAGTGGACATTCACAAGTGAGAAGCAAAATGTACTTAATTATAGAACACTAGCTGACCCACGCAACTTCGATTACGTCAGTATTCACGTCAGTGTATTTCAGTGTTAGATAGCCCATTAACAAAGGATGACTATATGCTACATATCATCATGCTTAGACCAATAGGAGCGGAGCACCAATGAAGTTAATGAATGTTACGAAAACTAGGAGAAATTATCACGCTACGGGCAACAGGAGACGCAAACGAGGTTGCGTGGGTTAGCTAGTAAATTATATTGGCGGTAAATGAGTGAAATATGTAAGTCCAAGATCTTGGTAAAGGGGTATTTACCCTTGCCAGAACAATACTATCTGTGTGTACTATAACACTTTAGGCAATGGTCAGTTCACTGTATATTAAAACAATCGTGCATAGTTATATCTATTTCTAATACACTCATTCTGGCTTTTCCATATTGTTGGAAAACTTGTCATGAACTATTGCAACCTATCTTTAATCTGTCTCAAGTTATATTTATATTAGATATTTTCCTTTATATTTTGGTGTAAATCCTGTTTTTAATCGACTTCAAAAAGGGAGGAGGTTTAACTGCATTGTGAGTCTGTCCATCCGAGAACTGCGGAATCCCTTCCACACTTCTGCCTCCACTACATTCGTGTTCCTTACAATAAACTCCTGAAAACGCTTATTTTACAATGGAGGGTTACCATCATCAGACAGGCAGCTAGCTATAAAAGCACATTGCGCTGAAAACCATTTAATATTAAAGAAAAGCAAGCAGATTATGAATAACTAGCTGACCCACGCAATCTTGTTTGCGTCTCCTGTTACCCGTAACGTGAAAAAAAATCCCCGTTTTTGAAACCCTTTTGCATTGGTGCTCTACTCCTATTGGTCTTAGCGTATATAGCCTATAGTCTTCCTCGATAAAATTAAATGTACTATCCTGAGATTAGCGCGTTCTAACAAACAAACAAACAATCTCTTCAGCTTTATAATAATAGTATAGATTTGTTTTATATTTAAGGACCAGCAAGGTGTGCAGTTCGCTGGGCGGGACGGTAAGCAGCTGCCTCCACACGGAAGGGCCCTGTACAACTACATATCTAATGAGCCTGGGTAAGACACTATTATCTTCTCGACACAATTCCAACATAGGCCCGCATTTTAAAAGGCGTCTCAGTCGTGAATCTAGTTTTAAAACTAGTTTTAAGAAATATTATTATTGAACGTCTCCTGAGTAATGATTCACTGATCGTTAATCAAGTGAGTAAAGATCCATCAACAGCTTATTTTAGAACGAAACTCATGTCAAAATCTCCTCTCAGGAATACATTTTGACAGATATGATCTCTGTTCAGTTGAGACAAGCTCAATCTAGTCTCAAGTGGTACATTCTGAGGCCTTTATGGGGAAATTAACGTATTTTATGATGATGTTTCTAAATTACAACGAAATATTTACTTTACCTTACTTTATTTACAAAAGAATTACTTATCATACACATTTCAATTCACTTTAATTCACATTTAAATTCTATTCAATTCACTTAAAATATACATTCAACCATTTCTTTCAATTAATATTACCCATAAGCTTTTGATTTTTAACAAAAATATAACTTAAATTAATCTAAAAAAACAAACATAGTTTGACAATTCGACATGACAAGTATTGGTAACAATATAACGTTCCGTTATAGGTAATATCTCGCCATTTTGTTTTAATATTTATAATATTTAATTTAGAGTGAATTGCTTCTTATTATTATGTTTATATTTATACACTAGCCTAATAACTAATAATATGTTTATTATTTTTGTTAATTATATTTGTTTAATTTGATGCGTGACACGGAAAAATAATTTTGAAAATGCAGAAACGTAATTGAGGATAGACTGTTGAGTTGAGATTGGTTACTGAGACTAGTTTGAATTGAGTAGAACTTAAAACGCTTATAATAAGAGCGACGCTTGAGATATGATTGGAACTTAAAACTAGTTTCAGCTGATCAAAGTTCAACGGATACTTGAGACGCCTTTTAAAATATGGGCCATAGTCATGCTCATGACATAGGGCTCCCACACAAAACTGCGATGCGATGCGGCGTCGCACGATTTGAATCAGATCGGAAGTTCTTGCGGTGCATTCGTGCGAGCTCGCAGACATTTGCGATGCGTTGCGAATTCGCAGTTATGTGTGGGAGCCCATAATTAGAGTTGTAAAGTAAATATAAATGAAAAAAATATATTTGGAACGGTACATATACCAATAATATAATTAATTTTTTTTGTCTGTCTGTCTATTTGTTCCGAGTAATCTCTGGCTGGACCGATTTTGACGGGACTTTCACTGGCAAATAACTGATGATATAAGGAATAACTTAGGCTTTTTAGACTAGCTTTGCCCCACGCCGTTACATGGGGTTACTGTTGTAACGCTGGTAACGCCGCGGGGCTCAGCTTGTACAAATATATATGTAATTCTTTTGTCACGTTGTTGCTCGTTACGATGAACTACAAAATTATCTAACTATTTTCTCGTTTTCTTAAATATGTGTTTGGGTGACGCGCCCAAGATAGGGCAGTTAATCACTCTTAGAGCAGCTGTTCGTTTAGATATTAAAGCAAATACACATGCAAAGTAAATAAAATAATATTATCACCGCGGTAAATGAATGTAGGTGCGTAGTATCCTATTCACAAAAATATCATGTTTTATATAAATAATATGAATGTGTTGTTTGATACTCCTGTATGTTTGTATTGTACGTAATAGGAGTAATAGCGCAACGACTGTGGGAACAGTAAACAAGACACACATTTGTTAATTCTCATTATGATTTCTGTTTAATGAGACGGCTCTAGCAATAGGACTTTACCAATATACATGAAACTGACAAAACTGTACCCAGATTCAGGATAGCAACTTGTGGGACACTCGAAGTCACGAAGTATATTTATATGTGGGGGTTGAACCCATAGCAGAGAGCGGCGAGGTGACTACCATCCGTGCAGTTTCTTAAATTAATTTGACTCGTTTTGTTTCGAACCATTGGGTAACAACCATTGGTGGTGATGCACGCGTGAGAGTAATATGTATTTTTTAAAGCCCCGCTAGTAACGCCACGGGGCGGAGATAGTCTAGAAAAGTAGCCTTAGTTACTGGTTGTATTATCTGCAGTGAAAGTCCCGTCAAAACCAGTCCAGCCGTTACAAAGATTAGCCGTAACAAACAGACAGTCAGACAAATGGACTGATAGTAAAAAAGGGTTATTTTAAAATTACTAACAGACACTCCAATTTTATTTATTTGTATAGATGAATAGGTTCATCTGTTTTAGAGTTCAATACCACAAACAAACCAACAACCCAAAGTATTTAACAAATCCTAACACACAACTACATTCGCAACATGAGTCATTTTTCTGAATAAGACAACATATATTGATGATAAAGGATAGTTAGAAGTGTGAGAACCACTTAACTTCTATTGGTATAAATAAGTTCCATTGTCTTGATGAATCATCTCCTGCCGATATACCCACTGTGTTCTTATTGGACCATCATTAAGGGCGTGTGTCATACAAATTCGTCGTACTAAAGTTACTCACATCACCTGTTGCGAGATTTGAATAAGAATTTGCATTGTCAGGTGCATTTCGGGTTAACATAAACATTGATTTCTTTTAATTTATATGTAACTAGCTGAACCCCGCGGTGTTACCCGCGGTTATTGTTGTACCGCGAGTAACGCCGCGGGACAAAGTTAGTCTAAATAAGAGTAGCCTAAGTTACTCCTAAGAGTGAAAGTCCCGTTAAAATCCGTCCAGCCGTTCCAGAGATTACCCGGAACAAACAGACAGACGGACAAAAATTTTTTTAACTACATTTTTCGTATATGTTCCGTGTATACATACATATGCATTTATTAAAAAGTAGTTATTTTTTTATATTACAAACAGACACTCCAATTTTATTTATTTGTATAGATAACTTTTTTGTGTGGTAATGGATTAAGCATATCGTGTGTAACTACCCTTATTCATCCAATGGGTGATATAAAAGCCGGCTTGGGAGCAAAGTTTGCACGCCAACACGCACATAGCAAACTCTAGGTATACCAATTCGTCTGGCCTTTCGTGGCCTGGATGCGTGGAGGAAAATCTCCTGTCTAAGGAGACGCCTATTTCCAGCAGTAGACTGGCCTATTCATTCCATGGGTATTGTAAGAGCCGATATAGGAAGAAAACTGCACGCAAAAAGCAAATCCTATACCAATCGGCCTAGCGAAAGTGGTGTATCTGGGAAACCCTCCTTTCTAAAGAGACGCCTATTTCCAGCATTACATTAGCCTATTCATTCCATAGGTGTCGTAAGTGCCAACTAAGGAAGGAAACTATTTATAACAACGCTTTAAGACAAACCCTATACCTATCCGTTTTAAAGGGAGGTTTATTTTCAGCATTGAAACTATTCGTAAGTTGGGTATTTGTTTTTTCTTTTTTTTATGTATGACCTGATAAAATGACTCTACTCTGCCTAATGGAAAGCATAAGCAGAATCCGAGAGTGCTGGTCACCATACTCATTGCGGACTAGCTGAACCCCACAGTGTTACCCGCGGTTATTGTTGTACCGCGAGTAACGCCGCGGGAGAAAGTTAGTCTACAAAAAGTAGCCTAAGTTACTTCCTGGATCATCAGCTACCTGCCAGTAAAAGTCCCCTCTAAATCCGTCCAGCCAATCCAGAGATTATTCGGAACGAACAAACAGACAGACAGGCAAAAAATTTTTAACTACATTTTTGGTATAATGTACCGTGTATACATACATACGTATGCATTTAGTAAAAAGCGGTTATTTTAATATTACAAACAGACACTCCAATTTAATTTATTTGTATAGTTGTAGACAGTGCAACAATGCAGTATGGTGACCCACACCATGGCGGCCTAGTGATGCTTCTGCATCATTGGGCCTCAGGTCTCGCACTCACCAACGAAACACGACAGAACGATCGCTGTCATTTTACGTTGATTTTC
This sequence comes from Spilosoma lubricipeda, assembly GCA_905220595.1. Lineage (NCBI taxonomy): Eukaryota > Metazoa > Arthropoda > Insecta > Lepidoptera > Erebidae > Spilosoma > Spilosoma lubricipeda. The sequence continues at coordinate 4,186,942 of HG992294.1, forward strand.
TGTGCGAGGGTAGTACCGCCCCGGTCGAGCCGGCCCGTTCGTGCTGAAATCAGCGTGGCTCTACTCATCACTTGCCGCCGCCATGGAGTAGGTCAGCATGCTGCATTGTCTGCATTCGCAATGAGTATAGTGACCACCACAGATTCAGCTTACGCTTTCCATTAGGCAGAGTAGATTCATTTCATCATACATCAAAAATGATATGTGATATAGTAAACCCATAACCTTTCAGAGGCCTATGTCGAGCGATGTATTTAAAATGTCATATTATAACTTGACATTTCTATTTTCAGAGACCTGTCCTTCAAGAAAGGCGAAACGATTCTGCTTCACAAGAAACTGGATCAGTTTTGGTACCAGGGAGAGTGTTCGGGTAGAACTGGCATGTTCCCAATCACCTATGTACAGGTTTGTATTCGTTTGCATATTGGAATTAAAGTTACTGCTTAGGTTCCAGTATCCTTATCATATCACTATCGACGTGACCTTGGAATCATACCATAATATTTTTTTGTTCGTGTGGAAGGCCTTTATTCCACAGGGATTTCTAATGGAAACCCGTGTCATAATCAAAGCTTACCACCGAGTTCTTTTTTTAATCCATTTCCATTATAAATTCGAAAGTAACGCTGTCCGTTTGTTACGCTTTAACAGCTAAACTACTGCACCGATTTCAATGAAATGTGGTATGGAGTTACTTTCATTCTTAAAGAACGAAATAGGTTAATCTTGGGTTAGATTAAGTGGTCCGGAGGTCGTAATACAGCAGTTCCCGGACCTCTCCCTCTCTCAGGCGCAGAGTGGCACACCGTGTGGTTTTAGTCGGTTCGATTCCGACACACCGCCCCGCCGCCGCAAACCCCGGCGGGGTGACGGCCCGAGGGGGTTTCCACACGTAAAAAAAAAAAAAAAAAATGGGTTAGATTAAGTAGTAACCGACATACATGCTGACGGAGCCGCTGGTAAAAGCTAGTTATTGCATATGCGACTGCTGTGTTTGAGGTTTTAACAGCAGTCGCATACGTTAACCGTTACATCAACGATGCAGCTTGTAAATACATACATATTATACATAGAAAATACGTAAACTCCGAAACAAATATTTGCGGACCATACAAACATTTGATTTGACTCGGGAATCGAGCCCGAGATCTCAAGCACAGCAGTCGCATACGCTACCAATACAACACCGAGGCAGTTAATTTTTTTTTTCTTATATACATTATTTTAAATATCTCTTACTAATTAACTATTGTAAAAAAAAAAAAAACAAAAAAAAAACATTCAACTTTGTTAATAGCTGCGTGCTTAGAAATACTAATTTTCAATGGGTCAACAAATGTTATATAGCACAGTCGGATATAAAAGTATTACCAGAAATGCGTAACTTTTAACTGATTTGAAGTCTAACAACACTAATATAATAATAGTATCAATTTGTCTGCTTTACAGTACGTCAAAGCATCCGATATACGAGTACATGACAATAATAGCACCTAATTCTAACTCTACACATCTCACATACGGCCGTCTGCCCTCAAACTACAGAGAACCTGTACAACTAGACTGCGCATAAAAATTATTGTGGATTTCTAAGTACATATATTATCTATATATTATAGACAAAACAGGTCCATACACAGAACAACGGGTGCTGCTGACCAGACAATTATTTGTTTTAGGTGGGAATCGAACCCACGACCTCTTAGAAGTTAGGATCTAACAGCAGATTCAGAAAGACGTCAATAGTAGTTCATTTCAATGAAAAATAAAAGACTGTTTATTGTCCCGTTACAAAATGCGTACTTTGCGGGTAATGGTGTGTTAAAACTGCGCTTAAGGATCGTCTACACAAGCGAGAGAATCGCGCCGATGTTATCGTTGTATCACGTATTTCTATACACTCGGCGATTCCGTCACTAGTCCCAATGATACGCTAGAGAAATAGTCCTAGTAGTAGTCGTAGAGATTACACGACGACAGACGCGCGGATCCGTCGCGATTCTGTCGCCTGTATAGACGGCCCCTTAGCGAAGCACTTCTCGAGTCGCATCGAGGCGTTAATTGTTGTTTGGCTTGAATGCGCTTCGAAATTTGTTGCTAAGGAGATTTGCAGTAATATAATACTGCTTCTATTGTATTCAGCGTTAACTACACATATAATTCTGTGAAATAGTGATAGGTATTTGTGTTTCCTGCATAAACTGTGGCTTTGTCTAAATTATCGGGTAGCTACTTAGGATTCTTTAGTAGTTCGACGTTTTTGTGTAGACTCCCCGGTCCCTGTGGGGTTTTAGGAGGGGGGGGGGGGAAGGTAAATTCAATGATGACTTATTAACAACTATCTCGTGCCCGCGGTTTCGCCCGCGTATATGTAGCATATGTGTTATTCTGATGTATCCTACTATCCTACTATAAATAAATGCGAAAGTTTGTAAGGATGGATGTTTGTTACTCTTTCACGCAAAAACTACTGAACGGATTTGGATGAAGCTTTACAGTAATATAGCTTATACATCAGAATAACACATAGGCTACTATTTGCCGCGATAACCGACATATGCGCGCGGGCAACAACTAGTAAGCTATATTACTGTAAAGTTTCATCCAAATCCATCAAGTAGTTTTTGCGTGAAGAAGTAACAAACATACACACTCACAAACTTTCGCCTTTATATATTAGCGCGATTTGAGCACAAAGTATGAAGAATTTCAAGGGCCTATGTATGTATGAAACAAAAAGGTAATTGACTTAAATCAAAGTGTAATTTCATTTTGATTTTTATACCTACAGGGTGTAACCAGACGTCTACCGAAAACGAAAGAGGTAGCTTCAGCACCCCAAAACCTATTAAAAAACACAAACAGTTGCCCTTAAAAAAAATTGTAGCCGGAAAAAACAACGTGTCAAGATTTTTATTCATTTCAGAAGCCAGCAATGTATTGCGCGCACCGTGTAGCTACGTGAATGACTATTTATTACAATTTAAGTACCTACGCGTCGGTACAGTTGCTTGTGCTTACTAACGGAAGTAGGTAGTGACTTTATACTCTACGTACCTAATTCTGCGGTAGCCTCGGTCGAACCAGAAATGGCATCAACTGTTAGTTTTTAATTACCAGAGAAAACTAGGGGCGGATACAGAACGTGTGTACTTCAAACACATTTAGGTTTATGGTTAAATAGTTAAAATGCCTCATTATACTTGATTGTAATTTTAGTAAAATTATAGAAGCGAAAGAAAACAATTAGAGCCACCGTAGAAAGTAGGTATCAAGCGACATGCACTCTGCGTCAAAGCTAGCAAGTGACTGGCGAGGCGGCAGCGCGGGCGCCGGAGCCGGCGAGTGAGCTCCCAGCGGCCGCGCAGCCGTCCGCGCGTCAAGCGACAGAATATCATAAGGAATGCATGTCCCTCTTCTACATACTAATTTTATTAAAACATAATATTTAAATAATACATAAATACTAAAATGTAAAACATGAACCCGCTACAAAATCATAGTATTTAGGCAAAGTTTTGGGTAAACTGAGTAGCAGAGTGATACCTACCTACTTAACACAGTTTTTCAATCACACATTCAATTTTATTTTACGAATCTGTTTTTTAAGTTTAAGTAATCAACTGGTAACTACTACAGAACTTAATTTACGTATTTCATACATACATAATGCTTAATGTTGCATACACGAACACACTATTTATTAAATTCACTTTTAAACTTTTTAACCTTCACTTCATAAATCCACAGGAGTTGATAGGGAGACTGTTTACACTGTCAATTTAGTATTCCTCATTGACCACATACGTTCGTTGCGATGGTTGAACAGTGTCAATATAACAGACATGCACTTAACGAAGTCATAATTGAAACTGACGGACTGACTGGTCGTGACCCCTCCCGCCCTGCGCCCCGCGGCCGCGCCGATGCCGCCGCGGTGACGAATTCAACACTTGTAGTCGTGTATAAAATAAAGTTTTGTACCTACCTAATACAATATTATACGCATCTACATAGACAATTGTTTACGCAGATGCACGCTTCATAAAGTTAGGGCCTTAAATTGTATTCATTGTTAATGGCCACCTACTATAATCTTTTGCATTTTTTTAGAACTTAGGTTTCTAAGAAGTTCTGTTTGTAAAATGAAGGTGGGCTGTGCTGTCTAGGTACTAGGTTACCACCTGGTGGTTGCAGCATTATTAACTAGGCAGTATTAGTCTTATTTGTATTATCAGTAGGTACAATGCAAAATGAAGCGGGTCGAGGGGAGACACGCGCGCGCACGTCCGCCCGCGGTCAATGCACCGCGCTAGCGCACGGTACGTTGACCTCCCGGCCAGCTGAGTGATATTAAAATACATTACTGTTTTATTAGTTTAATTTGTTTATTGGTTTTCTAAATGAGATAATTAGGTAGTTAGGGTCCTATTATGTTGTACTATGTGTATGTAACCAGAAAAAAAGAAAAAAGAACTTAGACAAGTTAACATATTTTTTGCGTTTTTTTTTCGCTAAACCTATCCAGTATCATGGTCTGAATGCAACCCCCAAGTTTTCGGGAGCAGTCTTTTTACACCCTGTATATATAATTCTGTGAAGCACTGATAGGTATGTGTGTTTCTGTTTGCTGCATACACTGACTGTGGCCTGTCTTTGTCTTAATTATAGGTAGGTACTTTCGTATCTGTGGTAATTTGATTTTTGATCTGAACCCACTGGTTTAGGCGCAACCCGAATACCGGGAGTCATTGAAGACATGACTTAAATCCTAATTGATGAAAACCGCACACGTTAACATGAAATATATTCTTTAAATTTACAAACGAAAAATGTTCTGACAGTCCTTTTGAACCGACTTCAAACAAGTAAAATTTTAACAAAAATAAAACCGACTTCAAGGTTTGACTCGATTTCTCTTGAATTCCATCATCAGATCTTAGTGTCCTTATCATGGTACCACCTTTGGGATATCTCCTTTCAATTAAAAAAAGAATCATCAAATTCGGTTCATAAACGACGGACCGCGAACACACATAAAAAAAAAAGAAAAATATATTCGGTCGAATTGAGAAACCTCTTTTTTTGAAGTCGGTTAAAAAGGAGGAGGTTCTGATTTCGACTGTATTTTTTTTATGTTTCTTACCTCAGAACTTTCGACTGGGTGAACCGATTTTGATGATTATTTTTTATTTCAAAGCTGAGCTTCCCTTAAGGTCCCATTTCAATTTGGCCCAGTTCTTGAAGTTAGTTTTTTACACTTAATGAATTGTGTATAAATTTAGTAAATATAATGTTGCAGGTTATAATACCGATACCTGTTGCCACGCCGCTATGCAAAGCACTCTACGACTTTCGAATGTCCGCACCTGAAGAGGAAGGCTGTCTGGCGTTTGACAAAGGTACAGTATTACTCCGTTTTACTAGCTTCAATTTAACCGTCATGATTGTATGTAGATATGTCTGTGTGTTTGTTCCGGTCAATCTTACAACAAAATTTTATAATGGTAGTAGTTATCCTCAACCGGTTATTCATAAATTTTCTATAAATGATTAATTTGGATGATACTTAAATTAAAAAAATCGAAAAAAGAAGACAATTGACAGACAGACGATTTTAATTTTTATTTGCAATATCCAATGTCTACCACTACCTATAGTATCATATTTCAGCAACACCTGAAGGTTGACTGGTATGGAATGTGTTAGATGTCCGAAATAGAATGCTTCACGGTATTAAATCCGCCTTTGTACTTCATGTGCAATACTGTGGGAGAGCCACGCTTCGGCATGAATGGGCCGGCTCAACCGGAGTGATACCGCGGCATCACAGAAAATCGGTGTAAAACAGCGCTTGCGCTGTGTTTCACTAAGTGAGTGAGGAAAACGGAGGCACATACCCCAACCCCTCCCCCTATCCCTCTTTCCATACCCCAAAGGCCGGCAACGGACTTGTGACGTCTCTGGTATTGCGGGTGTCCATGGGCGGTGGTAATCGCTTACCACCAGTTTTACGTAGGCTCGATTGCCCACCTATGCCATAAAAAAATATACAGACAGCAGTTCACAAGTGTTTACTTTGTAATTTGCAGGCGCAATAATAACAGTTCACCGTCGCGTGGACGACAACTGGGCGGAGGGGCGGCTGGACCAGCGCGTGGGCATCTTCCCCATAGCGTTCGTTGAGCTCAACCAGTACGCACGACAACTCATGAACAGGTATTTGATCTATTCTAAAGTGTATCTACCTATATTCGTCCCTATTATAATACACAGTATTACCACCCCTGTTGGTTTTACTTGGAACAAAGGCAAAGGAGTAAACGGATCGCCTGATTTCAAGCGATTACCGCTGCCCATGGACACACGCAACGCCAGCGGCGTGACAAGTGCGGCCGGCCTTTTAAGAAGGAGTATGCCTTTTTCTTGAAAGTTTGAAGGTAGTATTGGTCCGGGAAAATTAATTCCACAGTTTTGTTGTGCGAGACAGAAAGTTTCTAGAGATTCTATACTCTTGGTTCTTCATAAGAATCGACTGAGGTGACTGCAAAGAAGAAAACCTTGAGATAATTTTAATGTTCCCCTAGCTGATTACGGACCTGGCGGTCAGCCTCAACGGAGGTCAGCCAACTACGCAGGAGATATTATTATAGTACACAAGTGTGTGCGCAAACACAAGTGCACTCTCTGTTCTCTCTCTCTCATAATCCGATTTTACGTTTAACCTAACAAAAACGAACACATTAAAAAAAGAATTATCCAATTTGGTGCAGTCGATCGGAAGTTATGCGTGTACATCCATTTCGGCGATTTTTTTTTTAAATATAGATAATAAAATGTTTACAGTGTTTCGCTGAACCGTGCCGTGCCTCCAGTACCTGATCATGCTCGGCCTTCGCACTCCGAGCATCGACATCACGCCCAGGTACTTACACTTACAAAACAAGATACATAAATATCGTGGGGCGAAGCTAGTCTAAAATAAGTAGCACTTAGCTCTTCTTATATCATCAGCTACATATCAGTAAAAGTCCCGTCAAAATCGGTCTAGTCGTTCCAAAGATTATCCGGAACAACAGACAGACAAAAATTATAAAAAATGTTATATTGGTTCATGTACCGTATATACATACATATGCATTTAGTAAAAAGCGGATATTTTAATAGTACAAACAGACACTCCAATTTTATTTATTTGTATAGATTTGCATTTTGATAGTGTATTATTTATTTTCCTTATAGCACAACCATCGATACCAACAAATGTCGATGTCCACTCCCACCACTGGTCAAAGCAATTATCAGAACATGGCCACGATGAGCCAATCTCATCCCAACTACCACGCGACGCAGCAAATGTTATCACAACAATCACAAATATTGGTCCCAGTCAACCAACACGCCAACATCACCTCTATTTCTCACGGCGGTCTCGTGACCACTACAGCCGTACCGAGGAACATCATGGAGCCAAGTCAAACGAAACATTCATTGGACTTGATACAATTCACAAACGTGCACAACAAGTCCCACCAAGGAACGATGGGCATACAAAGCGTTTCAAGAATCAACGAGAATTACGATCGACTTCGAACAGTCAAATACGACAATTACAACACCACTCCAGTACATAAGGTCGAGACCACATATCAGAATGTCAGGACGCACGAACACTTTCCTGTATCTGTGGCCAATTTCAACACCAGCAACCTATCGTCGGACTCCAGTTCTAGTATGAACACACCCTCAGTCGGAGTCAGTTCCACCACGACTCCTAACACTAGTTCGAACACTAGTACTTGTGAGAGCGCAGAGCCGAGCTTGCCCAGCTCGCCTGATAACAATACAGAGCGAAACGCGACCGTCGTCGCTTGTAATACGACCCAAAATCAAACTGAAGAAGTAAACAACGAGTCACTCAACACTTCGATGGGAGTGCTGAGTTTGAACGAGAGTTCAACAGCAACGAACACATCGTTGAACGTTAGTTTGCCTCCGTCTGAGAGTCCAAAATTGAATGCGTCTAGTGTTAGTAACACGTCGCAAAGTCAATCTGAAGCTCAAGAAGGCGCAAGCAATAGTGAACCTTCGAGGTTAGACGGACCATCGTCTAGTAAGAACGTGTTGCGCTCCAGTGGGCCGGATTCTTTATTGAATTTCGGTCTCGGACTGCAAGCTGCGCTGTCGCCCTCTCACGGCAAGGACGGGAACTACATGGTGACGAGAGCGCATAGAGACCATCACCACAGAGATAGAGAGAAGAGACACAGTTTGACGCCCTCGACGCATTTGCAAGCAAACCATAACACACAAAACAGGTGAGTTATCACATGTAATCTTTTGTTTATTGAATTGTTCACAAGTTTTTGGGTATAGTAATGATTCTCTTTAAACTATTACAACTTACCGTTAGAATAAAAGTTTGCCATGGGAGAGCCACGCTTCGGCATGAATGGGCTCGACTGGATTGATACCACGGCCTCACAGAAAACCGGTGTGAAATAGTGCTTGCGCTGTGTTCCACCGAGTGAGTGAGGATACCGGAGGCCCATAACCCAAACCCCTCCCCCATCTCCCCTCCCTATCCCCCAAAGGCCGGCAACGCACTTGTGACGCCTCTGGTGTTTGCAGGTGTCCATGGGCGGCGTTAATCGCTTAGCATCAGACGATACGTCTGCTGGTTTGCTCGCCTATTCCTTAAATAAAATAATAAAAAAGTTATGGTCGAAATATATATATTGTTATATTTATTCACTAGTGTTTAGGAGCTTAAACTCCATGAGATACATTCAGTGGTTACGATTTGCAACTGTCAAGTATACGGTGGCACAGTGGTAACGTGTGACTGCTGTGCTAGAAGTCTCTGGTTCAATTTCCGGTTTGGCTCAAATACTTGTATGATTTGATTATAGAATATTTATTATTTATTTCCAGACACTCAGCGGAGATAGTCGCGACTAGTTTGTTAGACGCGACCATCGACACTCGCGACAACCGCGACGTCCGCGAGCGGCGCCGGCGCAGATCCAAGAGCAACGAGCGACCGCTTCCCGCCGACTACATCGCCATCTACCCCTACAAGCCGCAGAAACCTGACGAACTTGAGCTCAAGAAAGGAGGTGAGTCGTATGTGCTATACACATATTTCGGCTGGAACCGAAATCTGTTGTGAAATCGGTGAAGGCAAGCACTGATTGAAAATCTTAAGGGATCGAGTTAGTTATTTAACTACAAACGAAAGTATAAACCACAAATATAGTTAATTTGGATCAAAGCTAATCATTAATCACTGTAAATAAAAACTAAACGCACATGAATTCATTTAAACACAATTTGATTAAATAATAATTAGTTACACAAAGAGTGATATAGGCTCATGATATCAATATAAACACATAATATAGAAATTAAATAATAGAGAACCAGTATGACTCAGGAGTGACCCATGTCACAATTAAGAGGTGTGGACGTCGTGAGATCTGAATAGAAACTGTCTCCTGTTTCCGATCGTACCGCTTTATATATGGCCCGTATTTTAAAAGGCGTCTCAAATATCCGTTGAACTCCGATCAGCTGATACTAGTTTTAAGTTCAAATCAAATCTCAAGCGTCGCTCCTATTACAGAATACGTTTTAAGTTCTACTCAGCTGAAACTAGTCTCACTAACTAATCTCATCTCACAGTCTGTTCTGTTCTGTGTGAGATTATCAAAACCGTTAGATTGTAATCTATCTCGTGAGATTGTAAACTGCCGACAAAAGACCAATATACTGCTTACAATGTAACGATTATAATCTATCGAAATGGAACCGTCACATTGTGATATAGTATGTCCCGCGCCCGCCGCCATATATGTCAATTCGTTTGTTACCGAATGTAAAGTATTTTTGTGATTGTAAATTGATTCCATGTTGAAAATACCTCAAAACATAGAATTAGTTACGTAAACATGTTGTGGCAGTAAAATGAATTTGTAATTAAGTAACGAGTACATTGTTGTCGCTAGGCGTGTACAGGGTGACGGAGCGGTGCCGCGACGGCTGGTACAAGGGCTGCTCGGAGCGCTCGCAGCGCTGCGGCGTGTTTCCCGGGAACTACGTCGCGCCCGCCCCCACCCCCGCCCCCACACCCCTCGCCAAGAACAAACACGACAAGGTACTAGTTTATCTTATTATTATAAATTATATTGCTTTATATATTTATATGTATATTGTTTAATTTTTCCCATTTGGAGTTTGGCTTATTTCTTTGAACTATAGATACCATTTTACGTAAGACGAACAACTTTAGGTTCGTTTCCCGAGAAACTTTAAAATATCAATAATTTTTACTTTGTAAAAATATGTTGAATGGTTTTTCGTGTAGCGACTATATTTTTCAACAAAATCGAACTTTTAAAGTAAGATTTTGCTTATTTTATAGTTAATTAATTTGGTGTTAAAAATATGAGTAACTGTTGTTACCAGGGTCCCTCCAGTGGGACGAGCTCGACGCCAGCGCCCCCCGCCCCAGTCGGGACGCCCGCCCCGGCCGCCCCGACTGGGACGCCCGCCCCGGACGCCCCGCCCCGGGAACGTACCCCACCCGCCACCGCTACAGGTAGCTTCACATTTTGCCCTCTAGTAATAACCCAGAAGTCATGGCTTAGATTCCCATCTAGGACAAATGTTTATGTGACACGTTATTTGTTCTGTTTCTGTGTGTAATTTTTATGTTTGTTTGTCAGCAATCTGATCGCTATAATAAAGATTTAGCCCAGTTTATGATCAGACGGCGATGATATGTCTGATCTCTCGAATTTTGGTGTAAGAAACGGCATTTTTACACCAAAACTTTTTAATTGAATTTGATTCAAATGCATGCCTATGTTATTTTAAAATTTTACAGACCGATTTTAGACTCCTGTGAACCATTTATTAGGAACCTTTGGTTTGGTAATATAACACTCGCCTCGCCGCTTCCTTGTGAGTCAGAGTGTTGCGAGACTAAACCCTAGATGGGACAACACTTTGTGTACACATGTAGTACGTATAAACTGATCTGGCTATTCGTCCACTATATATACATAAGATTATATTATTACAGCTCAACCAATGTCTTTCTCCTGGGGTACGTCGGCACAACCGCAACAAACCACGCCTAGAACGGAAAAGGTAATTACATCCTCTATTTTGCATTACTTTAAATCGCGTGATCGCTTTAACAATATCAGGAACTGTCATTATATGAAGAAAGTTATACTTTTATACCATAAAATATTCTGGAATAAGGTTAAAATATATATATTGTTATGTGTAAGGGTGATTTATCGTAGAAATAAACCTTCTGACTTGTTAAGGAGACTTTATTAAAAGCGCTATTAAAATAACAATTTTACCTCGAATTACAATCCTTAATAGTCGCCGAGGTCGCTATGTTGATCACTGATATCACTTCGATGTTTATCACATTATAGTTCAAACTGAACTGAACTACGGCCCTCGAGACACTCTATTTTTACTCATATAATTATTATTATTTATTTCGAGAGACGTCTCGTAAAGACGAGGTCATTCACCGTTCCATTGACGCGCCCGCCGTCGTGATCGTTTTACACAATCGCGCAAAAACCAATTAATATTTGACGCTATGTGCATACAAAATAAGGTTCATTGTATCGTGCCTTGGAAGATTAACGAGAAATTTCTCTGTGCGTGTAGATATTTCTGAAGACGTCTCGAACGTTGTTCGCGAACAATCTTTCTTCGTAACAATATTAAGCCCTAAAAGTTTTCAACAGACATTAACCAAGTTTTAATTAAGGTTCTAACTAACTTTTATTATGTTATATATTTGTTATATTTTATTATTTCTTAGATCAAAAAACAAAGAAATAATTTCCGTGTATTTTCATTGTCCTTTCCTTCATATAGAAAAAATAAATTAAACTGTAAGAAAAATTTGTATAAACTTGTGGAATTTTTCTTCGTTTATAGCTAAAAGATAAATCAAAATCGGAGAAATCGTCGATGTCAGCCAGTGGAATAAGCCTCATGAAGAGATTGGCTGCCATGAAAAAATGCAAGTCGCCACCTCCGGCCGGTTACAGTATGGACAATCCTGTGTTTGAAGACGGACCTGGCACCTCACTCATGTTGAACTTAGCTCAGCAACGACATCCTGTGCACGTCAGGTAAGTCTCTTTAGTCCCACAACACTTGGCCTCAAGAAATGCGAGACTAGTATCTTTAGTCCCACAACACTTATGCCTCAATAATAAAATAGTGTGTTTATGAAAGTTGTTAATCTAGGATTCTTTAGTATTCCTGATTGCTAAGCCAGAGATTGTGGGTTCGATTCCCGTCTAGAATATTTTTAGCGTAATATTCAATCTGTGGAAAACCATGAAAAAATAACATCATTTCTATATAATTTCTCTATGAATATAGTATCTGGTATAAATATGTTAAAGTATAGCTCTTCTTAAATTTTAATTCCTCTGTTTCTTAAAAACGTTTATCTATATCCACCAGTGGATTTGGGATCTTTGGTGGATCTTGCTATACTACCTTAGTGCTATTCGATCCACTAAAGGAACAGAAAACTGTGATACTTTCATCACAAGATCCACCCAGATCAATGGTGGACCAGAGTGAACTTTATAGCGCTGTTCGACTAGTGGATCCAGATAGTGGATCCTATCGTACAGAGAGATTTCAATATATCACCTCTACATTTCAAATGTGTGTGTGCATCGCCTGTCTAACATGTTTATTGAATGTTTTTAACGTGTGTTCGTGTGTTTTAATATGTGTTGTTCTAACATCACTCATTTTCACTGCATTTGTCCAGCTGTGTTTTGAACTGTAAACACGATTTTAATAGTTCTAAAAGACTACAGTTAATAAGACTTGACTAAGTTAACCGAAAATTGACTACATATTAAATTTAACTAATACTCGTATTAGTATATGTACGTTGATAGTTGAAAACGTCGATTTCAACGTACACTCAAATCGTGTACAATATATTAATATTGTCAGACTCTAGAAAATTTTTGGTTAAGCGTCTAACACTCTATATATAGAGACGTAGTATATTTTTATGAAGGTATACATAAATATACAAATTCCAAATTTAAATAATTATATCGGTTGATAGAAAACCGTTAAATAATGTAAACGAAGAAAAGATAATTGAAATATAGTAACAAAAAGAGAACCTTCTCCTTTGGAAGTCGGTTAAAAATATTGAAGCCTTGTGAAAAGAACTGTATCACTTGAGGCTCGGCGATAATAACTGGTATATAGATGAGAATGAGTGGATAGAGATATTCGACTATGCAATATTGGGATCGTGTTGACGGTGCGTGTGTGCGTGTGTGCGTGTGGTAGGTCGGGCTCGTGCCCCTCGCAGCTGCTGCGCGCGCTGCCGGCGCGGCACAAGGAGCGCCCCGCCCCCGCCCTCACCTCCGCCCTCACCTCCGCCCTCGCCTCCGCCTCGCACGACCTCCACCTGCACAACAGGTTGTATGCCGCTTATGTTTACACCGCACATTCTAACATTTTAACACTCACAGCATGTATCGCACTATTCTATTTATAACTAGCTGAACCCCGAGGTCTTACCCGCGGTTAATCTTGTACCGCGGGTAACACCGCGGGACAAAGTTAGTCTAAAAAAAGTAGCCTAAGTTACTCCCTGGATCATCAGCTACCTACCAGTGAAAGTCGCGTCAAAATAGGTCAAGCCGTTCTAGAGATTACCCGGAACAAATAGACAGACGATTTTTGGAACGAAGTTCCTCATCGCGCATTGTGAAAGGAGGCTAGACGGCAAAAAGTCTCACGAAAAATTGTAACGACACTTTTTGCTATAATAAGCGTATGTAATCCGTGCGGCGTGCGCATGTTTCTCTGTCTGTGTGTCTCTCTCTCTCTCGCTCTCTCTCTCTCTTAAAGAAAACAAGCCAGATATTTCTATTTCGAGTTCGCATTGAACAGTTTGGTGTCGCGACGATTATTTTTGTTGAGTATATACAGGTTTTTTGTACATAATAAATAATAAAAAATAATAACAATAATGAATCCTGATAGTGAACTTCGTTCCATCCAGGTGTCCCTTGACACCTCTCAAGTTTTTTTTAAACTACATTTTTGGTATATGTACCGTATTTTAATATTACACACAGATACTCCAATTTTATTTATTTGTATAGAAAAGTATATATGTATTTGTATCAGTTGTCTAGTACCCATAACACAAGCTCAGTTTAGCTTGGGACTAGTTGTGTGTTAACTGTCCGAAATATTTATTATTATATTTATAAGAAATTGTACTAACTTGGGGATTTTGATTCTATCCAAATGTTAGGAGGTCTAGTTCGAGTTTATTTTTAATATCGATTCGATGTTAACAGCAACTGTGGGAGACGTTGCTATTGGTAAAAGCTTTCATTTAGCCGAACGTTGCGACGTTCGACATCCACTTAATCAGTTCATTTCAACGACATTATCAACTCGATCACTTCAGTTCAACAGTATTATACATTCACTCAATCAGATTATTTCACACACATCTTACACGTTTCACATCTACTGAGATCGACAATAAAGTTGATGTAAAATAAACAGGCGCTAGATCTCCAGATCACCAAAATTACTTTTCATCTTATAAATGTTCCTTCATACCTATGGGTTGTTTTTTCCTTTTTTTTTTATATGTTTGACCCTGCCAATATGACTCTACTCTGCCTGATGAAAAGCATAAGCAGAATCCAAGAGTGATGGTCACCATACTGTGAATGCAGACAATGCAACAATGCAGCATGGTGACACACCATGGCGTTGTTTGTATTACAACTGTAATAGGAATCAAAATGTGTTTCTTCTAATAAATTTAGTAATAAGGATTATATGTTTGGAGCTTTGTACGAACTAACACCCTAAAGAATATTAATTTAGCTTGTTTTTATTTATTTACGGTTGGACAATTAATTTGCATGAAACAAATAATTAAAACCATAATGTAAATAATCTAAATCCACTATCAAATAGTTTATTTTGTGATTTAAAATGTGTATTGGCGAATAATTTGACTGCCTCGTTGGTCTAGCGGTTGGCGTGTGCGACTGCTGATCATCAGGTCTCGGGTTCGATTCCCGGGTCGAACCAAATGTTTGTATGATCAACAAATATTGGTTTTGGAGTTTGGGTGTTTTCTATGTATAATATGTATGTGTTTACAAAAAAAAGTATATATGTATTTATATCAGTTGTCTAGTACCCATAACACAAGTTCTGCTTAACTTGGGACTAGATGGCTTTGTGTGTTAGATGTCCGAAATATTTATTTATTTATTATATATTTAATTTCATTTAATTTAATATGAAAACTGTCTTGTGTTTATTATCACTGTTTACTAGCTGAACCCCGAGGTGTTACCCGCGGTTATTGTTGTACCGCGTATAACGCCGCGCGACAAAGTTAGTCTAAAGAAAGTAGCCAGCTACCTACCAGTGAAGGTCCCGTCAAAATCGGTCCAGCTGTTCCAGAGATTACCCGGAACAAACAGACAGACAGACAGACAAAAAAATTTTTAATTACTTTTTGGTATATGTACCGTGTATACATACATATGCATTTAGTAAAAAGTGCATGTTTTAATATTACAAACAGACACTCCAATTTTATTAATTTGTACAGATTAAGCTGGTATTGATATATTTATTGGCTCTTCAATTAACTTATATTACTATGATGAATGAGGTTAATGTTATTATCAATATTCATATATTAGAAATTATTTGATAGTAATTTTACTGCATTAAACATGTAAAATATATAAATGTGTGTAAATGTATGTTTCAGAGCACCGACGGAGAATCCCTGGCAATCGCAACATCGCAAATCGCAGTCCCTAGACGTGACAGCGTCGAGGCGAGACCGACACCACTCGCAACCAGTTAAAGAGAAGTAATACTTGTTCAAAGTTTCATACTTATTTCTTTTATATAATTATATTGTTTAAATATATATATTTATTGTAAATTAGTTTTATATTTTATTTGGTGTCGGTATTATTTTTTGTGATTAAATGTATATTTTTTTGTTAATTTAAAATAAATTACGATTAAAATTTACTATATTAATTTAGTATGTAATGAAATTGGAAATATATAAGTATTATATACTAACCATATTATTTATGCACCATATTACACACAAATACTTACACATCTATCCAGATGGGGTAGACAGAAAGGGACTTTAGAAGTCCACATTTTACGTGATGGGGACTAAAATAAGTTCCGATCACGTAATATAGAGTTAGTCTGTTGCCGTCACGTGGGACTTTAGGTGTAAAATAAAAATATTAGGTGTATTTACAATAGGAAAGGACGTAGGTTAGAAGATTTAGCAGTAGGAAATTTTATGAAATTCGTTAAGTAGTAGGTAATTGCACTAATAGTGATGACTGCCTCGTTGGTCTCGCGGTTGGCGTATGCGACTGCTGATCATGAGGTCTCGGGTTCAATTCCCGGGTTGGACCAAATGTTTGTATGATCTACAAATATTTGTTTCGGAGTTTGGATATTTTCTATATATAATATGTATTACAAAAAAAAAGTATATATGTATTTGTATCAGTTGTCTAGTACCCCATAACACAAGCTCTGCTTAGCTTGGGACTAGATGGCGTTGTGTGATAGATGTCCGAAGTGTAGTGGTTGAAGCGAGGGCGTGGCTTCATGGTGTGAGTCTGAGTGTTTCTTTTGTCCGTTCGTGTATATTTGTAAAGTCTCCACACAGGTTATATTACTAATGGGGAGTTGTCCAAGGTTAAGAGCTGGATAAAACCTTATATTTAACATATGTTTGTTTATTTATCCATGATTCGTCTATTTACAGTCGATTTGAGTTTAAAGGTTGTCTGTAAGAAGTTGCTTATATAAGATAAAGTTGTCATGTTCATTAATTTGATGTATTGCGTTGTACCAACAATTAATTCTAATAAAACGTTGTAAAGACATGATTTTTCTTTCGTCATTAATGATTTTATTCTGACCTATCATCAAAAGTGTCAACTCATTAGTGTAGAGACCGGCACGTATCTTGGCCAGATTCGTTTAATGCGCAGTAGTCATTTTCAACCGACTTCAAAAAAGGAGGAGGTTATCAATTCGACTGTATTTTTTTATATTTGTTACATCATAACTTTCGATTGGGTGAACCGATTTTGATTATTCTTTTTTCATTTGAAAGCTGGTGTTTTCCGTGTAGTCCCATTTTAATTTGATCCAGTTCTTGGAGTCGGGTTTTTATTTGTTAAAATTTGTGATTATTTAGGTTGATAGTGGGACGCGGGGATTGGGAGGGGTCCGGATGTGCAGTTCCCGGATCCCTCCCGTCTCAGGCGCAGAGTGGCACACCGTGTGGTTTTAGTCGGTTCGATTCCGACACACCGCCCCATAGCAAACCCCGGCGGGGTGACAGCGCGAGGGAGTATCAATACGTAAAAAAAAAAGGACGCCGGAATTGTAGTAGCACCGTTTTGAGCAAGCGATTGAAGCGGCAGTCGCCTACACTTCGATTTCCTTAGTTTTGATTTGTTGCACTAAGTTTACTGTTCGCGAACTTACCCCCACTACACCGAAATCTGGCCAAGTTACGTGCCGGTGCCTAGCCTGTCTATTTTTTACACTATTTCGACTACTGATATACATAGTTTTTGCTCTATGGCGGCACTTATTTATACTAATATTATAAAGCTGAAGAGTGTGTTTGTTCGAACGCTAATCTCAGGAACTGCTGGTCCGATTTTAAAAAATTGTGTGTTGGATAGTACATTAATCGAGAAAGGCTATAGACTATATATCATCACGCTAAGAATAATATGAGCGGAACACCAATGGAGAATGTTTCAAAAACTAGGGAAAATTATCACGCTACGGGCAATAGGAGCTGCAAACGAGGTTCCGTGGCTCAGCTAGCCCGCTATAAAATTGTTTAATAATAGATTACGTCACCATTTTTCCCGATGTTTCGAACAGGATTGGATCGGGTTTGAAACGTCGGGAAATAAAAGGAACCTTTTAAATAATTTTATCGCTAATAAATCCTCATAAAATAAAATAATAAGTACTATTCAACAAAAACTGTTCGTTTTATCGTTTCTATTCGATAGTTCTTTCCCTAAATCCCTATCTTTACTTAGTATAAAATGAAGTAGCTTTTTGTTATACGCTCAAACTAAACGCTCAGACTTCAAAAAAAGGAGGAGGTTATCAATTAGACTGTTTTTTTTTTTATATTTGTTACCTCATAACTTTCGAGGGGGTGAACTGATTCCTGTTTGAATTTGAAAGCTGGTGCTTCCCGTGTGGTTCTTTTTCAATTTGGTGATTTTTTTTTTTTTGTTAAAATTTGTGATTATCAGTATACTATAAATAGAGTAATTCAAGAGGAAGGGTTCAAAACATTTATTTTACAAACAACATTGTAAGTTATAAGGTTTCACTTCTATCAGTAGTCCTTATGATTGCCAATTTTTTTTTTTAATTCACTTTTCAAAATTGCTTTAATATCGACTTATTTTGAAGTGTGCATAAAAATATTAACAATCACATCATAATGAAAGTTAAAAGTGTATGTAAATGTTATATAATAATATTTATATATTTTACTAGCTGACCCACGTAACCTCGTTTGCGCCTTATATTGCCCGTAGCGTGAAAATTTCCCCCGTTTTTTAAACATTCTTCATTGTTGCTCCGCTCCTATTAGTAGTAGCGTGATGATATATACCCTATAGTCTTCCTCGATAAATGGACTATCCAACACCGAAAGATTTTTTTAAATCAGACCAGCGGTTGCTGAGATTAGCGCGTTCAAACAAACAAACAAACTCTTCAGCTTTATATATTAGTATAGATTGTACGAGACAACAGCTCACGATTACTAGGATTTCATTGTTAATGACTGCATGGTTGACATACTACGCCAAGTGTTGTTGGTTCAAATTCCACATGGGACAACAATTTGTGATCCACAAATTGTGGTTCCGAGTGTGTGTTATTTCATGTATTTTTGTAAAGTCTTCGCGATGCAGAAAGTATTCCTGATGCAGTTGTCTTACAAAATAAAAGATTAGGTCCAAAGTAAAACCAAGAAATTATCGTTTATCGTTTATTATATAAGTATCCTATGTTACTTTTAATGCCTCAAGAATATGTGTACAAAGTTTCATGATGATCGGTTAAATAGTTTTCGCGTGAGAGTGTAACGAACAAACTTACATTCACATTTATAATAATAAGGATTACCAAACACATCGATTGGGGTGAGATGATTTCCCCCTGGTTCCCCTACCAACTGAGGGTTCGCTTTCCCGTAGGTTCCGGTGCATCGTGCCGTACCCTCCCAACTCGGAGTACGAGCTGGAGCTGAAGGTGGACGACATCGTGGTCGTGTCGCGCAAGCGCGGGGACGGCTGGTACAAGGGCACGCTGCAGCGCACCGGCCGCACCGGCCTCTTCCCCGCCTCCTTCGTGCAGAGCTGCCAGCCGCCGCCACCTCCCACCTCCACCTGAACCACCACTCCACCACCCCACCACCCCACCATCCCTACCTCTACTTGGAGCTATTCTGCGAGTGATACCTGTTTCTATCTTGAGCAGTGTGCAGGACAGCATGGATCGTAGTGCCGAGAGTAGAGCAAGCTAAGTCTGCCTTACCTACCTAACGTTGGATACATTCACAAATACAACTGTCGTGTTTTATATAGGGTAGTTGACATCTCTGTCGAATTAGTGCAAATTAATGGAAAGAGTCCGACTGAGTTTTTTGTTTTATTTGTTGGATTATTGAAGTTCATGAAACTATGAAAAAAAAAACTCCCTGTTATCATCTATCAAAATGAAAATTTTTCTATGAAAAATGTATTTTTATGCCAAATTATGACGTCATATTTTATACTATTAATGTTCTTCAATAGTCTAAAACTTTTTAAATTTAAAAGTTTTAAAATATAGAATAATTATTATTCAGTTATGTTTTTGATATTTCGACTACCCTATTAAACAGGTAAAATCGGTTTACTATCCCGGTATAAACTTGTATCAAAACAAAAATGGCGCGTGCGTATGTGATAAAATACTGTAAGTCACAAGGGCTGGTTTCCAATAGATAATTTATATTTTTCAATATCAATAGTGAAATTTATTAAATATATTTATTGTTATTAGATAAAATATTTCATGGTAGCAAAATTTCGTAAAACTAGACCGATTGCTGAGTTCTCGAATTAGTTGAAAATTTGGCAATTTTTAGTTTAAATAATGTGTAAATTTAAGATATCTTGTGGTCGCTTAGTGGTCGAAATAAAAACCACTATTTGTCGACCAATATTTCAAATTATTCATAATTCCGTTTTTGACAACAACCACTGTACAAAAAAAAAAGTAAAATCAATAATTGTGAATGCCGAATACCATCCCATAAAGAAAACTCAATTCAGGCAAGTACAACTCTTTTCTAAATAAGTTGCGACATCAAATAATTAATTATCTAATTTCTGTAAGCGATTGTCAATCTTAAGACCAGTTTCACACGTTGCCAATACAATCTGATAAACTAATGTCAATGTCAAAAAAAAAAAACAATTTATCTGTAACTACAGATTTCAGTTTCACAAGTCTAAATTAAAGACATTCATGTCAGATATACGTATATTTAACAGCAACATTTACCTGTTATAAAGCCTTCAATACTAACTGTAATTGTTTTTAATAATTTGTTTTCTAGCTATTCATTGAGTGAAATACTGGTGTCCAATTGATTGTCCTGATTCTTGTGGGAACCTCATACTGACTGACAGTTGAGTTGTAGGAATGAAATGAAATTGAATAATTTATTCTGCAATTAGTTTACACAATTTTTGAGCAGATTAATTGTTGTTTTGTTTCTGTCAAAAATCTTGTAAAATTGAGGTCTAGTTTTAATTTAGTTAATTCTCTTGTGACTGAACCTTACTGCCACACAATATGTTTGTACATATGTCTACGTTGAAACACTAGGTATATATTTAAAACGAACAATGTGGGCCAAAATAGAGTCCATGATAAAAGTATTTTTGTAGTATTAAAATTAAAGTATGTAAATAATAAATAGCCACTGGTACTAGGCTATCTTGTAGCACTCTATGTTATTGGAATGCGTCATAGAGTAATACAGGTCGTTTGACCGGATGGGAGTGGCCATAGTGTCTTTTCTCGATACAAAACAGTTTGTAATTTTTGGCGTTTAAATCATTACACATACGCTGTTTAGACTCAGGTAAAAAAACAATCGATTTTCACTACGAACTCACACACAACAATAGGGTAGTTGACACATAGAGGTATTATAAATAGATCAGGGGAGCCAGGCCTCCAGCCGTCCCTCGATTACAAAGAGACGATCGCGGTACCTATCTGTTTCTCTCTACTCGCGTATGCGCATTTAGCGGCATAGCAGAACGATTTGACGGTTAACGTCAGATGGGGTACCGCAATCTACTCCCATTTTTTAACCGTTGGACGTTTCCGCTTACAGGCAGTCGTATGTATTCCCTACTCTATCTATAATAGTTCTATGACTTGACATCTTAGTCAAATTAGTTACTTTTTACCATCCGTAAAACTTTGTATGAAAAATGTACTAAGTACAAACTTGTGACGTCACAGTTTTCGGCTACTCAATTGAGCAATATATTTCAATGTTTATTTGATTAAAATGTATAATACAAATGAAAGCTGGATTAATTAATTACATTTACTTAGATGTTTTGTAATATTGGAGGAAATCAGTATTTATTTACAATACAGTCAACTACCCTATTAAAACATAATTTCACACAAACACATTTTGTGACATAACAGTGTAATACATAGGCCCATTTGGGCTTTTACATTGATAGTGCGTATGGCTACTCCCTAGAGTGTTGCTCTACGAAATGAGTTCATAAATAGGTGTATAATTTAACATATGACGTCACATGTTTGTTTCTTATCTATCAAAATAAAACCCGACTACGTAAAAACTTTTAATAAAATTTAAATATTAAATGTCACCCGGACTATTACTTCTTATCTATTGACCTCATTCATTGAAATCGGTTCAGTAGTTTAGGAGGTACGGTAGAACATACCTAGACTGCCAAAATCATTCTCCTCCCTTTTGCGTTCGTCGGGTATAAAAGATAACTCATGATTTTCGTTTCTTGATACTATATAGTACATAATATTTATTGCCATTCTAATGAAGTTATTGATCGATTTATTTGAAAATAAAAGCCATGACTTTTGTAACATTAGCACATATTTTTAATATTACACTTGCGTGCATGTAAACTACGCCTTAAATAATTTTATTTATTTATTGACTGCCTCGGTGGCACAGTGGTAGTGCGACTTCTGTTCTTGAGGTCTCGGGTTTGATTCCCAGGGTCGGACCAAATGTTTGTATGATCTGCAAATATTTGTTTCGGAGTTTGGGTGTTTTTTGTGTATAATATTTATTTACAAAAAATATTTTTATTAAGTATTCATATCACTTGTCTAGTATCCATAGTACAATGGACTAGATGGCGTCGATGTCCAAAATATTATTAGTATTCAGACTGTGCTAGTTTTATTGCAAGCAAGTGCATGTCCTAGAATCGAAGTAGTTTAAACTATAACTGTTTATACTTTTAATTATTTTTATATTAGGATTCCATTTACGCTTACTATTTTTTAACATTACTTTATTTTTATTTTTAAGACACTGCCATATTATCATTTTTTTTATATTTCTTTTTCTTTAGTTGTAAGTACAATAGATGTTTTCAAGTAGATAAGTAAAATTAGTTAATTAAGGGGAATAGTTTATTAAAGTATTTATATTATAGTGAAATAGTTATTTATATAAATAAACTCAGGATTTACTTTGATGAAATTAAGACTGTATGATGTATTGTAGTAATCTTTATAACGGTATCGTGTGGTACAAATTATAAATGTATTGACTATTTAGGAGTTTTCGTAATGAATCCACATGTTTTGATAACTTAGATAATAAGGTTAACATACAAATATTATTGTACTGTGCTCGTTTTTTGGTGGCCCGATGTGTTTTTATTTTTATACAATGTACAGTGAAGTGTTACAAATGGTAATAATAATAATTCTTAGTTTTTTTTTGTTTATGGGCCTGCCAAAATGACTCTACTCTGCCTAATGGAAAGTATAAGCAGAATCCAAGAGTGGTGGTCACCATACTCATTGCGAATGCAGACAATACAACAATGCAGTATGGTGACCCACACCATGGCGGCTTAGTGATGCTTCTACATCATTGGGCCGATCAACGAAACACGACAGCACGGACGCTGTTATTTTACGTTGGTCTTCCGTGCACAAATCAGCGTGACTCTACTACCTTGTTGTAACAAAAGTGGATTACAACTGAACAACCCTGGCTCCCAAAGTAGCGTTAACCGTGTGTTTATGAGTCTATAAACAGATTTAACTTAAAATTTTTCCTGCACGGAATGCAGTTCATTAATTACATTGAATGCAATGAATTTTGCCAACACACATATACATAACACAAATACAATATAAAATTGTTTATAGACATACAACCAAATACTCAACAACAAGGAGATATAGACAGTTATGTTGCTGCTAAACTTGCAGGGTTAAGTCAACACATAGATATAGAAACAATTGTTCATTGAACGTCGTCTACTTGTATAAAAGAGAATTCTTAACACGTAATACTAACATACACATACTAGGGTGGGCTGAAAAGTTTCCAACCTCAACGTGAAGATGGCAGCACTCGTTAAAAACTAATGAATGTAGTTGTGCATATTTGCATCTGTATTGTGCATTGTTGGAAGAGTTACAAGAGAGTTGGTAGATAAATGATTAAAACCTGGAACGTAATACCACCCCACGTATTTCCCAGCCAATATAATCCCAGGCCTTGAAAAAGCATCTCATTGGCTGCCATAGTGTGGTTCACCATCTATATTGTCTGCATTCGCAATGAGTATGGTGACCACCACTCTTAGATTATGCTCATGCTTTCCATCAGACAGAGATCACTTTGGCAGAATTTACTCTGTAAGGAAAAATGCCCTGTATCATGGTTAGGTCGGAATTTTTTCAAACCACCCACGTAAAGCGACTATCACACCGAACTAGAACTGATTTTTGATTGTAAATACTTTCTTAACTCTACATTGACGCCATTAAAATTAATTATAATGTTTTAAGTAATTTGTTGTGAACTGATTTTTAAACGTATTTATTTTATATGTACCTTAGACACTAAGTACCTTATGTAACAACGAAAGTTTGTTTGGCGCTCTTCTTTGAAACTGGGACACAAATATTGTTCAGTAGTAATCGTAAATTTCGCTTTAAATACCTATTCAATTTTTTGTATTTTTATAACCTGCCGTTTTTTTTATTCTTGCAACACTTGCGAGTGACACTTCGATGTTGCAAGTGTAAATAATGACGACCATTGAGTCAACCATTGTATATTTTACGTGTTGTTGTGTGTGGTATTATGTCTGTCATAGAGGGACTTGTAGAACAAATTTGTGTCCAACGTGTTTTGTATAATATAATGTGCGCTTCTATTATATGTTTTAAGTGAATCATATCGAAGTTATAAATAGGTGATTTCGAAAAGAATTAAAATTTCTTCGTAACATAATTGTCTTTTTATTTATTTAATCAATACCTATATATCAATATTTTATGCTATATATAGTATTATATGGGGGCTAATGCCTAATTATTTACTGCCTCAGTGGCGCAGTTGTAGCGTATGCGAGTGTTGTGCTGAAGTCTCGGGTTCGATTCCCGGGTCGGCCCTGACGTAAGTATGATCTTTGTTTCGAAATATTAAGTGTTTTCTATGTATGTGTATTCAAAAAATTTAATAAGTCCTATGATATCAGTCAATGTAATTGTTATAGGATATGCTCTACTGATGGCGTTGTGTATCAGACGTCCGCAATACTTGTTTAAACGAACTATCGGGATACCGGTTATGCCGCTCATGGACTACTGCAACTGAAATTACAAGTGACTACACTTGTTGTGGAAATCTTTTCTAAGGAGAGACCCATGCCCAGCTGCCCACGACTTTTTGCAGCGAGACAGTAGCGATGCTGTCGCGCATTCGCATCGAAACAGTCGCAATGCGGTCGCTAGCTATGTGCCCTCGCGCACGATTCAGTCGCGATATAAACGCGATACTGCTATGGTTCTGTCGCGCTGCAAAGGCGATTTAACAACGGCACAAAAATGCCTGAGATCGCTATAGTTGCAAGATGGTCTCTGTTGAGATAACTGTCTTTAGAGCTGTTTTTACGTAAGCAACCACGAACGCAGCAGCAATGAAAGCAGCCTCCATTCTTCCCCCGAGTTCGTTCGACACGCCACGTAATGGCGATGCTGTAGCGCGTTGGCATCGCTTCTGAAGCGCGTTGCAAATGCGACAAAAGCGCGTTTGTAGCGATGCAGTAGCGCGTTTTCGAAACGCGCGACAGCATCGCCACAAAAAGACGTCGTGGGTGAGCGTCCTTTAAGACTGTTGGTGATGATGTCGACAGTAGTGGGATTCGGTCTCCTGTTTTACCTCAATGCATAGTGTGAGCATATGGCACAATTCAGGCCGACCATGTAATAATTGACTAATTTTGGTTGGTTAACGTATCTTGATGTTGAACCCGCGAGCTGGGTTTCAGCAACTCGACGTGCACCTATTTTGCGTGGTGGGTTGACATTATCCATGCCAACCCAGTTACTCCAGGAAACCTAGCAGACCCTTAACGTTGCCGACGATTTCTGAAAGTAACCTCGGCGATCCGAGGTGTCTCGTCCGGTATTGGTTGGTTAATGTTACAGTAATTACGAAAAAATTTGATAATGAAAGTCTAGAGGATATTTAACATCATGTTACAAACCAAGATCCAGGTGGAACTTCGGGGACCAGATGCTATATTGTACACTAGCTGACCCACGCAACTTCGTTTGCGCCTTATATTGCCCGTAGCGTGAAAATTTCCCCCGTTTTTGAAACATTCTTCATTGTTGCTCCGCTCCTATTAGTAGTAGCGTGATGATATATACCCTATAGCCTTCCTCGATAAATGGACTATCCAACACCGAAAGAATTTTTCAAATCGGACCAGCGGTTCCTGAGATTAGCGTGTTCAAACAAACAAACAAACAAACTCTTCAGCTTTATATATTAGTATAGATAACATCCTTACTACTGGGTGTCCAGCACTGGACGTCTTTTGGCAAATAGAAAAAGGTTTTAAAGAAATAAGTATTAAAATAAAAATCGTGGCATTAACTTGGATAAAAAAATTTTTGTTATACGTATACCTAGCTAGTTTTCTTGGACGATTTTGTCGGAGTTCCTGTCGAACCTGTTTGTGAAATACTGCCGAAATATTGTGTCATTGGTATCACTTTTAAAATGAAGTATTGACATCAGTTCACAAATAACAAAGATTTACCCGCAACATTTGTTGAGAAACTCGTATACAAAATAGTTTTTGACACTAATCTCGACTGAATTTAGTTTTATTCGAAAACTTTGTTAATAAATGGTCGAATTTCGACCATTCTATACTTACTAGAATTATTAAAAAGTCACAACTGTTACATTTACTTTATTTAATTATATGTAATGTATGTCTCAAAGTTCGTCTCGCACAAGTTTCAACATTTCGTCTTCTTCTTCGGTCCATTGCTCAGGGTCCTCAGCCATTTTGGACATCGCCTCCAAGCGCCGTTCCATCATAACTTGATCCAAAATATGCTCCATCTTTATATGCATACAGTCGTTGAACACCGAAGCGTATTCACAAACCTCGAAAATACCGTCATTTTCAACGGCTTTTGAACACTCCGCTATTGCAGCCTTTAGTCTCGCCATCACCTCGGTATCTTCACCGTAAACTTCTCTATTCAACTCTAATAAGCGTCCTTTATCTATCTTATTGTTCTTTATTATAGCGTTTCGCTTTAAAATACACGCGACGAAACATTTCCCTTGCATTGAAGATTGCGGTATCCTCTTTAAAAATTTTTCAACATCAATCATTTCAGCTTTGACTTGGCGCGCGCATTCAGTTAAATTCCTTCTGAACGGTTCCACATCGTCCGTCATTTTCTCGTACCGTTCAATATGCTCTTCTTTCGTTAGAGGAGTGAAAGATATGGTCAGATAAAATGCCGTACTGAACAAAATGAATAAAATTGCTTCGAAGACGTTGGTAATAGAACGCTGCATTTTGACTTGCGGCTGCGTTCGCGCCGACCTCCGCTTGTTATAAGTTTTCATTTCACTCTAAAGTCGAGGATGTTAATTGGCTGTTAGCACCACGTAATCCTTGTTATGTTACAAATAAACAGATTTTTGCTCGTTAGGAAATATTGGACGATAAGTTACAGGTAAAGTTAGGTCAATTGCATTGAGAGATAAAGTGCAGTGCTACGTATTGCTGAAGTAATATAGTAGGAATAATAAAAGGCGGGAATTTTAGTCAAATGCCCAGAGCATGTGAACTAGGCTACACGATGGTTATCTTAGAATAATATATCACCGTGGGAGAGCCACGCTTAGGCATGAATGGCCCGGCTCGTCCGGAGTGATACCACGGCCTCACAGAAAACCGGTGAGAAATAGCGCTTGCGCTGTGTTTCACCGAGTGAGTGAGGATACCGGAGACCCATACCCCAACCCCTCCCCACATCCCTTTCCCCATCCCCCAAAGGTCGGCAATGTACTTGTGACGCCTCTGGTGTTGCGGGTGTCCATGGGCGGCGGTAATCGCTTACCATCAGGTGATACGTCTGCTAGCTTGCCCTCTATACCATAAAAAAAATAGGAATTCATATCTAATTTGGGCTTAATCAATAACACTGACGAATATATTTATACTAGCTGAACCCCGCGGTGTTACCCGCGGTTATCGTCGTACCGCGAGTAACGCCGCGGGAGAAAGTAAGTCTAAAAAAAGTAGTTACTCCCTGGATCATCAGCTACCTGCCATTGAAAGTCCCGTCAAAATCGCTCCAGCCGTTCCAGACGTTACCCGAAACAAACAGACAGACGGACAGACAGACAGACATGCAAAAAAATGTTTAACTACATTTTTGGTATATGTACCGTGTATACACCTTTTTTAACGCGGGGAATGCTTTATGCACCATACCCATACCGTGTATACATACCTATGCATTTAGTAAAAAGCGGTTATTTTAATATTACAAACAGACACTCCAATTTTATTTATTTGTATAGATTGTGTCATCGACAATAATAATAATTAAAAAGAAAGAATAAAGTTAGCAATATTGTAACGAAATGCAAATAAATTTTTTTCTAACAATTAAATATTGGGCTTTTCATATAGATTAAAACACCTAGTTGCAAATAATTAATCGGCAAACATAAAATACTTAGATACAATTTATAAAAATATATTACAAACAATGATAGGACCCAAAAGACGTAAAAGAAAACAGTAAACGATATGGTGGTCATTGATAGCTGGGTCTACATAAATATGTTGCAGACTTACAACATATTTATGTAGACACAGACTCCAGATATTTTATTGCATTGTGGGCAAACGAGCAGACGTATCGCCGGATGGTAAACGATTACCGCCGCCCATGAACACCCGCAACACCGATAATTTTCCGCCGTTTTGAAACATTCTTAAATAAAATAAACTTTATTGTACACCAATTGATACAGTTATATTTAAAAACTAAACAATATAATAACCATGTACAAATGGCGGCCTTATCGCTAAAAAGCAATTTCTTACAGGCAACCTTTGGATGGACAAATCAACTGTAGAAACACAAATTCATGGGTACTTTGGTGTTTAAAATAAATAAGGAAACAAATGAACTTCTTTCAGATAAAATATCATAAATATTATAATACATTCTTCATTGGTGCTCCGCTCCTTTTAGTCTTAGCGTGATGATATATAACCTATAGCCTTCCTTGATAAATGTACTACCTAACACTGAAAGAATTTTTCAAATCGGACCAGCGTTTCCAGAGACTTATCTTAGGAACCGCAGGTCCGATTTGAAAAATTCTTTGCGCTAACGCGTTCAAACAAACTCTTCAACTTTATAATAATAGTATATATATTTATACTAGCAAACCCACGCAACCTCGTTTGCGTCTTCTATTGCACGTCGCGTGATAATTTTCCCCCGTTTTTGAAACATTTTTCATTGGTGCTCCTCTCCTATTGGTCTTAGCGTGATGATATACAGCCTATAGCCTTCCTCGATAAATAGGCTATCTAACACTGAAAGAATTTTTCAAATCGGACCAGTAGTTCCTGAGAGTAGCGTGTTCAAACAAACAAACTCTTCAGCTTTATATATTAGTATAGAGTATAAATAAATGTTCGGAGAATTGAATGTCAGAGGCAGAGCTTCAGTGTCAGTGTTATGCTTCGCCGCTCCGATGTGTAGGTGGATTCTACGTAGGTTTGGTCGTGTAAACGATGGCTGTAGAAAGCTTCGTGTCGCCGCTTAAGTCTGACTGGCCGTGACAGTTGTTATTTCTGTACATTAAATTGTTTGTTTGTCTTGTTGGATGTTGTGTGGGTAGACACTAATAATAATGTACATCTATACAAATAAATAAAATTGGAGTGTCTGTATGAAATATTAAAACAAGTAAAATTATCTATAGAAATAAATAAAATTGGAGTGTCTGTGTGTAATATTAAAATAACCGCTTTTTACTAAATGTATATGTATGTATACACGATACATATACCAAAAACGTATTTAAATATTTTTTGTCTGTCTGTCTGTTTGTTTGTTCCGGGTAATCTCTGGAACGGCTGGACGGATTTTGACGGGACTTTCACTGGCAGGTAGCTGATGATCCAGAGAGTAACTTAGTTTACTTTTTTAGACTAACTTTGTACAACCACAACCGCGGAGTTCAGCTAGTTAAGTAATAAAGTTATGCATGGAAATCCTTTTTTTAGTACTAGTGGTCAAAGTTTTAGCTTCACGAATTAATATTCAGATTTATAAACCGAAACATAAAATAACAAAACCACAGAACAAAGGAATATCTAAACTTCTCTTATCTGTAAACAAAACTTTACAACTAGACAGTCTGTATAATTCTAAACAAATGCATATTTTAGATGAATTATAACCAGATGCAGAACGAGAAGAAATGCAGTGCTTGTCGCAAAAAAATGTCCTGGGTGGGAATAGAACCCACGACTCAGCAGCCAGGGACGCCAACTACTGGACCTATAGGTATAAATCGAACGAATTTTAACAAAAAGGAAACTGACTTCAAGCACTGAAACAAATTGAAATGGCAGCACACGGGAAGCACCAGCCTTCAAATAACAAAAAAGAATCGACAAAATCGGTTCACCCAATCGAAAGTTCAGACAGTAACAAACATAAAACAAGTACAATTTTAACAAAAATAAAACCGACTTCAAGGTTCGACTCGATTTCTCTTGGATGCCATGATCAGATATTAATGTCCTTATCATGGTACCACCGTTGGGGCATCTCCTTTCCATTAAAAAAAGAATTATCGAAATCGGTTGATAAACGACGAAGTTATGCCCGAACACACATAAAATATATATATATATATATATATATACGGTCGAACTGAGAAACATCCTCCTTTTTTTGAAGTCGGTTAAAAATAATCGACAAAATCGGTTTACCCAATCGAAGTTCAGAGGTAACAAACATAAAACAAGTACAATTTTAACAAAAATAAAAACGACTTCAAGGTTCGACTCGATTTCTCTTGGATGCCATGATCAGATATTAATGTCCTCATCATGGTACCACCGTCGGGGCATCTCCTTTCCATTAAAAATATCGAAATCGGTTGATAAACGACGAAGTTATGCCCGAACACACATAAAATATATATATATATATACGGTCGAATTGAGAAACCTCCTCCTTTTTTTGAAGTCGGTTAAAAATAATCGACAAAATCGGTTTACCCAATCGAAGTTCAGAGGTAACAAACATAAAACAAGTACAATTTTAACAAAAATAAAAACGACTTCAAGGTTCGACTCGATTTCTCTTGGATGCCATGATCAGATATTAATGTCCTCATCATGGTACCACCGTCGGGGCATCTCCTATCCATTAAAAAAAGAATCATCAAAATCCGCGAACACACATAAAAGAAAAAGTATATATGGTCGAATTGAGAAACCTCCTCCTTTTTTTGATGTCGGTTAAAAAATACAGTCGAATTGATATCCTCCTCCTTTTTTAAAGTCGGTTAAAAATCAAACGAGTTGTAAGTAAGACATTTTTTTTTCGTCAAAATCTTATCGACGTAATTAAAAGACCATAAGTTTTGCGTGATAAGCGCATATTTGCCGCAGTTGTAAAAACCGGAATGCAAAACGATAGTCGAGACGAATAAATTACTCTACTTTAGCAAACGCATTCAATAAAAACTATTTACGTGTAGGTATGTTTGGTAATCGTTGTTATAACCATTGCTTGAACCTAACTGGTTTTGTTCTTTTTAATCATTTCACTTCAAATTGGTCGTATCGCATTAGACTTAGACATAAAGGAATAAACTGCCAAAGAAGATACACATATTATTTTTAGGTCTCAATCTAGACTTGACCAAAAACACGACGTTAAGATTTAATTGATAAGTTCATTCTTTTCGTTTTAAATTCATTCATTCATTCGTTAATAAATATTTGATCAATTACTAGTTGACACGGCGAACATCGTACCGCCATATTTTTTTCTCGTAATTATTTTCTAAATTTTTGAAAAACTCGTAACAGTATTTATGCCCGTCTCAATTTCCCAGAAGAAGTGTACCCGGCCGAAAAAAAATGTTCTGGTTATCTTTTATTATTTTGTATGCAAACCTTGTCCTAACAATAACGAACATATAAAAAAAAAGAATTATTTAATTTGGTGCAGCCGATGGGAAGTTATACTTCGGCGATTCATTTTATTTAGAGAGAAGATTATTAGGTATTTTTAAAAATCATTTTTTTTTATTTATTGGTTTACCTACAGTTGCTACACATTACTTAAGAATAATACATGCATAATACATAAAATATACCTAGGTATACAACATCAATCGCCAAACACAACACTCATGAAAAACATTCGGATTCTAGTTTATATAAATGTAAGACAAAATATATTTTGATACAAACTTCGTTAAAATTGATAACCAGTTTACATAAAATAATAATAAGAAAATAACATAACAAAAAAGGAAAACAAAGCCAAATAAACAGTAATATAATTTTGTCTTAATTTGATTGGAATTGAAATAAATATAATTGACACAGTTTAAATAAACTTGTTGCTAACTGTGGTTAGTTTTGCTATGAACTTGGTTCTTAAATTCATACAGGCCGGTGCCAAGCATATCAATTTGTTTATCGAACTTATTATATAGTTTACTTAATCTTGGTATTGGAAATTTGAAACCGAGGACTGTTTTACGTGATGTGGGTAGAATCGTTTGACCAGGTTCGGGGGTATTGACGAGGGACATTAACTTGTATACCAGATAATAATTGAGGGCAGTTGACGACATTATTTACTAGTTTATACAGAAAAATTAGGTCCAGTGATTCTCTTCTTGTTTCGAGATGTTTTCTAGCGATATTATCTTAAAAGTTTGTAATCGTTCAGTGTAACTTCGGGTCCTTTTTGCGAGCTAGGCGACTCAGAAACCTTTTCTGAATGCGTTATATTCTGGGAGTATGTGTAGGGTGGATGCCAAACAACCGAGCAGTATTCAAGAATGCTTCGAATTAAACAATTAGGTATGTAGTTGTGAAAGGGTTTAGTGTTGCGAATTACTAATAAATCCAAGCGCTTTTGAAGCTTTCTTAATAACTGTATCAATGTGATTAACTTTAGTTTTCTATCTAGATTAATTCCTAAATCTTTTATGCTCTTATTTCTGCTCAAACAACAACCATTCATGTATAAAGTACTAATAAGTTTTATCTATCCATTGTAGTTGTCGGGTGAAAGTAATTTGGCTGCATTTATTGGAGTTGCGTCTTATGTTTTGCACACCAATCTAAAAGATTGCCTATATCCTCCTGCAGCAATACTGTATCTAAATCCGATTCTATTACTCTGACCATTTTTAAATCATCTGCAAATAGAAATGGCACTGAATTCCTCAAACAGCCTGACAGATCATTTATAAAAATAATGAACAATAGTGGACTAAGGTGCGAACCCCGAGGTATATATACCAGAACTTATTTTAATGTGTATTTGATTTATATACATGGGCTACAACGTGAAATTATTTATCTGTCAAGAAAAAAGCCATTTGAGGAAAGGTCCAGCAAAACGATATGTAGCTAACTTCCTAATTTAGATATAATTAAGATATCATGAAACTAAATAACGATCAATTTATATATCTATTTCAGATAGCTATAGATGGATTGAAAAGTGACCATGCTGCAAACGTCCGTGAAATGTCATTCATGTCAATGAATGACGTTTTATTGACGTAAAAATACTTAGGTATTTTTTGTTCCGCGTATCGCAAAATCAAACAGTGTAATTACAAGTTATTTTTTTACTATTATAACTTTGAAAGTTTATCTGCGTAATCGAATCAGGAATGAGGAGATTCGCAGACGAACCAATTTTACCGACATTGCAAGAAGAATTGCCAGACTTAAGTGTCAGTAAACAGGCCACATTGCTCGCAGACACGGTTTCCGATGGGGCCAAATAGTCCTTGAGTGATGACCACGTACTGGAAGGCGGAGCGTGGGTAGGCCCCCTAAAAGGTGGTCCGACGACCTGGCGAAAGTAGCGAGAAACCGATCGATGCAGGCAACACAGGACCCGTTGCAGTTGGGAGCTTTTGGGAAGCACAATATGTCTACTAGTAGCATTGGACGTCTTTCGGCTGAGATACTAATAATACTACTACTACTACTTTGAAATATGTAAAAGTGTTTGACTTATTATGATGTATACCGCAACTTGAAAATTTAATTAGTGTTTATCTTTTGTTCCAAAACATAACATAAAAAAATAACAGTGTCATGTAGTTAATAAAACGGATTGAAAAAACAATATATACTAAACTGAACACCTTTCAAAGTTTCAGCATAAATATTGATGAAATTCCTCATAAAGTAAGAAAATATATTAACAGGCAATCTCTTCCGCATTTTGGTATTTTTTTTAATAGAGATCTAACGAGCAGGCGTATCACCTGATGGTAAGCGATTACCGCCGCCCATTGACACCCCCGCAACACCAGAAGCGTCACAAGTACATTGCCGATCTTTGGGGGATGGGGAAAGGGATGTGGGGAGGGGTTGGGGTATGGGTCTCCGGTATCCTCACTCACTCGGTGAAACACAGCGCAAGCGCTATTTCTCACCGGTTTTTCTGTGCTAGTAGTCGTTGCTAGCCTTTTAAGAAGGAATACGAATTTCGACCATACCCTGTTCAAAGTTAGTGTGACAATAATTGCCTAGACAGTTCTCAGATGCAAGTATTAACGTCGACCATTATTATTTCAAGTAAATTTTCGCATTATAATCTCGCAAGTTTTTAATTATAACGTATGGCCTTAACCCTCTCGTGAGAGGAGACCCGAGTTCAGCAGTGGGACATTATGGGTTGTTGAAACTTTTATTTGGAAGCCGAGTATCAAACTGAGTGGCGTGCAATTGGAGAGTCTAGTCTACTGAGTTAGACTGATGAAGCATTTTATCAAGATTAAAGCAACTTTGTCCATAAAACAATTAATCAAAAATCACACTTTTGTATTGTTATAAAGAAAATTAAGCTCTCTCTAAAGCTACAAAGTATTAAACGTACCGTTACGCGTCCTATACCAGTACCACAGATAAAAAATATAAGTAAAAGTTATGTGTACCAGAGAAAAACACTTTCTAATTAAAAGTAAATCAAGTTCATTGACCTGATAGCTAATAGCTTTATACATTCATTTTTTGACCTTACTTCAATACTATTCAAGTAAAATTTTAACAAAAATAGAGCCGACTTCAAGTTTCGACTTGATTTCTCTTCGATGCCATTATCAGATCTTACTGTTCTTATCATGATACTAACGTTGGGATATCTCCTTTCCATTAAAAAAACATGCGAACGACAAAGCGAACACACATAAAATAATTTACACATATATATATTTAGATATATACGGCCGAATTGTGAACCTCCTCCTTTTTTGAAGTTGGTTAAAAAGCACTGTTATCTTTTACTTATTCTATTTTTCAGAAAAAAATGCATAATAGTCATATGAAATCAATGCGGCGTGCGATACTATTAAATGAAAAAATGTTGATAAATGGACAGTAAACAAGAATTGAATTTTAGTAAGTAATCAAAAAGCACGAAAATGTTTTTGGTAAGTTTAATTAAAACCGGTTATAAAATGCCGTATAT
The DNA here is from genome assembly GCA_905220595.1 of Spilosoma lubricipeda. NCBI lineage: Eukaryota > Metazoa > Arthropoda > Insecta > Lepidoptera > Erebidae > Spilosoma > Spilosoma lubricipeda. Next base: position 4,222,486 of record HG992294.1, read on the forward strand.
TTTCTAAGTCCCGTTAAAATCGATTCATTCGTTTTAGAGATCAGCCAAAAGAAACACAGACAAAAAATGCTTTTTTTATGTAAGTATCGTATATAGGTACCTACTTTTATATCCAATTAGTACAAAACTGTTTATTTCAAATTAGAAACAGAATTTAATTTAATTAATATCTATACATGTATCTAATATATAAAATTCTCGTGTCACAGTTTTCGTTGCCATACTCCTCCGAAACGGCTTGACCGATTCTCATGAAACTTTGTGAGCATATTGAGTAGGTCTGAGAATCGGCCAACATCTATTTTTCATCCCCCTAAATGGTAAGGGTCACCCATCCTTAAAAAAAATTTTATGGCAAAACGACGTTTGCCGGGGCAGCTAGTTGTATATAAATATTTCGGACATCTAAACACACAACGCCATCTAGTCCCAAGATAAGCAGAGCTTGTGTTATGGGGTACTAGACAACTGATACAAATACATATATACTTTTTTTTTGTAAATACATACATACTATAGATAGAACACACCCAAACTCCGAAACAAATATTTGTAGATCATATAAACATTTGGTCCGACCCGGGAATCGAACCCGAGACCTCATGATCAGCAGTCGCACACGCCAACCGCGAGACCAACGAGGCAGTCTATATTATTTATCTAGATATATATCTACTAGCTGTTGCCCGCGGCTTTGCTCGCGTGGAAGTTGATTATATGCATTTAATTAAAACTGTGTAATAGTATGTATGCATATTTTATTCATGTTTTTAAACATCTTTATTTACTTTCAATCAATAGCCCATTTAAAAGAACTTTCATACAAAAATTCGACTCATATTTTAACCCCTTTAGGACCAGAATTCCCATAAATGCAGATATAAGTATTCATCTATTTGTAATCAGAAACATTAAGACGAAAGTTTTTAGGTTACTAAATTAACAAATGACAGACTTCCAAACTAACCTATAATATATGAAATGTCAATGCCTGTTTCTCTCCATAGGGGTAGAACATCCAGAAACGCTTAAATACGTATCTACTCGTTTTTAATTATTTTTTTTTTTTTTTTTTTTTTTATTGTTCAAAATATTATCTACATACAGATGTAAATACAGATTCTCTCGCATAAACCACACGGGTTTTTAGGCGAGAGGGAGTTGGTCTATAGTCTATAACAATTTACACAGTTTAGCACAATTATACACAAAATCAGACAAAACAACAAGGGGCAGGCAAGCGTATGCATGTACAATGTCTAATAGACAATACAACACCACCTACCCACATACTTAAGCTATGTTGTCCATAAGGAATTTCCGCATTATTTTTACATAGTTTTCGTTTGTGATGTATTTTTGCAGTATATGTTCTGGTATATCATTTAATATATCAGGCAAAATATAACGCCATGTTCTAGTGCCATACAAGTTATTAGATTTTGGCAAGGTGTATTTTTTTAGATTAGGTAGCTGTCTCAAGTTACATTTACGTTTTCGTACACAGAGTTGATCTATATTTGCAATTTCTTCCTTCATGATAGCCATTTTGATTTTACATTGTATTGGTAATACATTACAATGTTGGAACAGTTGCTTAAAGTTATCTTGACATGCTATTTTTATTTTTTGTGGCACAATAGCTTTTAACATTCTTAATTGTAAATTAAAGATTTTTTCGATATAAGTTTTGTAAGTGCGGCCGTAACTACACAATCCGTAACTGATAACTGAGTCTGCCAGTGCCAGATATAAAAGGCGTAATGTTTCAAATGGCATTTTGTACCTCAGTATACTCAGTTTACTTAGTATAGCTCGCAATTTTTTACATACGTGGTCTATATGTGCACCCCAGTTAAATCGGTTATCTATTATAAGTCCTACATACATATGCTCCTGAACTGTTTCTAGTATAGTACATGTACTGTCACGCCTACACATAAAGTTGTTATGTAGGCATTCATGATCGTGAGCTAGAATATTTGGCATGTGACAGCTGTTTTTATGTGAAGATTGTATACACATCATTTTTGTTTTTTGCGCGTTTATCACTAAACCAACATCGTGCGCCCATTGACACATTCTATTAAAATTTTCCTGCAGTTTTAGCTCAGCGATTTTAATGTCATTGTCAGCCACCAGAAGACAAGTGTCATCAGCAAACTGATATACGGAGCCATGTTTAAACAGGTTGCACATTTGGTTTACGTAAATAATATATTCATTTGGGCCAATGATTGAGCCTTGTGCGGTGCCTTTATTTGTGATCATTTTTTTACTATACGTATCGCCCACTTTAACTCTCGTGTATCGGTTATGATGATAATTTTTGAAAAGTTGTAACAGTGGCCCACGTATACCAGCTTGCTCCAGCCTTTCATACAACACCTCTTATTGGAGCATATCAAATGCTTTGCTGAAATCAACAAAGATAACGAGCACGTGACGTTTATCATTCAAGTGCTCGTTAACTTCGTTGGTGAATTGACACAACAATTGAGAGGTACTTCTCCCTCTTTGAAAACCAAATTGTTTAGTGTGAATAATTTGTTGTGAGCGTAAGAAATGGCTAAGTTGGTCCCCTATATACCTCTCAATTATCTTGTCAACGCAGGACAGTATAGTGATTGGGCGGTAGTTATTACAATTGTCGTGATTACCGTTTTTAAAAATAGGGCGCACTAATCCCAGCTTTAGATCGTCTGGGTAACTGGATGTGTCGATGCATCTATTAATCAAATGTGTAATTACCGGTGTTATTTCTTTATTCAATTTTTTTATATCGGTTGCTCTTATTCCATCTAATCCCGGACTTTTGTTAATTTTCAATCTATTAATAATTTTAAATGTTTCATCATTATTTATCTTTGGTAATCTCATCGACACATTCACCCCTTTTGTCATGTTAGCTATTGGCACCGTTAATATTTTTTTATCACATGAGTTGGAAAGCATATCTACATTTTTTTTGAACTCCAGCGCAAACATACTTGCTGCGTCATAATCGGACAAGCAAAAATACTTTTGAATCTTTTCATCGACTGAGACAACTACCTTCCCACATAATTCGTTTATAAATTGCCACAACTTTCTAGAATGATTAAAATTACTTACAATTTCTTTCTTGTAGAATTTATTTTTAGTGTAGTTAATAAATTTGTTAGTCTTGTTTCTATACCTATTATAAATGATTTTATTTTCTATGGTTGGTATTTTTTTCCACAATTTTAATAGTTCAGCTCGTTTTTTACACATGTTTATAACTGTTTTGTTTACCCAATTGCATGTGTTGGATTTATATTTATTTAACCTAATTTTACTGTGCTTACATCGCTCATACGCGTCTGTAAATATCGAGTGCATTTTTTTAAAAACATCATTAGGCGCAAAACACAGAGGTGCATTCCAATCCGCGCGGCGCAGCTCTGTCACCAGTCGATCACTATCGTAGGTAAATATACGGCGTTTGTTTACATCGTCCCTAGTCGGCCGCTCATTCACCAGTGTGCACGCCGTTATGTAGTGGTCTGCGGGCGACTCATTTACTACCGCTGAATAGATGGTCTCTGTTATAGACGAGTTGCTCCGCACAAAGATGTGATCTATGCATGACTTTGTTATTAAGTTACCTTTTTTTTCAATCCGTGTATATTGATTAATGCAGCTCATTAAACCTAATTCACTTAAAGTATTCATGTAATCGGTTTTTGTCTTACAGTTTTTCAGGATGTCGATATTCATGTCACCAATGAGCACAATATTACACTTCTCGGCCATGTTTTTAATTAAATATGCAATTTCCTTCGTGTAACTTGGGATTGAGAGGTCAGGTGGTCTATACACACTAACGATTGATATTTTTTCATTGTTTACCTCTAGAAGACCCATAATAATTTCACTGAATTACGAATTAGTGGGCGTTCTTGTGAACTTTAACCTTTTATGAACGTAAAGAACAACACCTCCGCCCTTTCTGTGTGCTCTCAGATTAGTATACATATTATAATTAGTGAGCTCAAATAAACCCGAACAGTGTTCTCCTATGTTCACCTCTGTCAAAACAATAATATCAACTAGCTGAGGACTTGAAGCTATCAGTAGCTCAATTTGTGCAAAGTTCAATACTAGGGATCTAATGTTGACATGTAACGTTGTTATTTTCTGCTTGTGATTTGGTAGACAATGTATGTAATCGTTCCAGTTATTAAAGTTTCTTTCATCAATATTATTAGTGGTGTGACTACGCATTGAGAGTTAGAGTTTAGTAATATGCAACATTAACAGGACAAAAAGCAAGATCGAAAGGAATAAAAGAGGAAGATGCCGACTTATGGTTTATTGTTACTTATCTCTTGAGCCCATCTTTTAATATCCTCTTCTGATCGGATTACGCGTATTTTGTCATCTTCATTTCGTCTCACAAGGACATTTCCGTGTTTGCACCACACGAACTTCGCCAGATTCGTCATCTTTAGTTCCGACTTTGCACGCCACAGTAGGTGAGCAGTGGCAGGGGAAAGTGCTTCTCTGAGAAATATTCTTGAACTACCCTCTCTTCCAATATCTCGCTCTAATACGGTTTTTGCTTTTGCTGCTTCCAGCCACACATCTCTCTGATCCTCTTTCAAGGTCATGACCAGTATTCCTTCGTTCCTTCTCTGTCCATCAATAGATTTACTTTGTTTTCTATGTATTCTAATAACATCTTCTACTTTAGTTTCAAGTTTGTCGCTAATTCTACGTACTATTTCCATAAAATTTTCATCATCCTGTTTGGTAATTCCACACACTTCCACTTGGTTATGCATGTTTTTTTGTTCTAAAGTATTTATTTTCTGCTCCATAAATTCTGTTTTGTTTTTTATGTGGGTATATTTATTATTTAGGTCTTTGTATTGTCTATCCATGGTTTTAATTTTTTCTTCATAATTATTGATCGCCTCCTGAAATTCATCGAATTTGTCGGAGAAAAACTGTAGACTTCTTTTCATCTCATTTTGTATTGTTTCTCTTATTTGACGTCGTATTTCCTGCATCATGTTTCGCTGCGTCGCCAACCCTGTTGTTTCTGTATCGGTATTTTCTTCATCATCCTCGGGAAGAATGGCTGAAATGCGTCTTTGTTTCGATTGACTGGAGCAGGGCTTGCATTTCCAATCTACCGAGTCCACCGCAGTAAGGGTACTTAACTGCTCAGCAGTTAATGAAGCACAGCTTGCATGCCACCATTTGCTGCACTTACCACACTGCAGTCCGGCTGATTTTTTGGTGATTAGTTTGCTACACTTAATACACTTAGCCATTTCATATAATAATTAGTGTTTACGTACAAATTAATTATTAACTTTATTTGTGGGTGTTCACGCACTACTTGCATCCGTCGCGACTATCGACTGACTATGAGTAGCCTAAAAATAGTATTTCATGTTTCTAACTTATAAATAACGGACTCCCATGCAATCTTTCAAGCCCTATTTCACCCCTCAGGGGAAGAATATCCAGAAACTTAAATACGTATCTCATAATCATCAACCTATCGCAGTGAACGTCCAACACTACGTTTGCCGAAACGCGGTCTAAACCCAAGAACCCGTTTACCACAACGGTTATCAGTTCTGCGACTGATATGGCCAGCCCACTACCACTTTAGCTTCCTTGTCCTGTAGGCTCTGTCGATGACCTTGGTTATCTGCGCGATCACCTCACTCCTGGTGCGATACCTTTGAGAAACGTCGATCATAGTCATTAGCATAGTCGATGTTAGTTATGTTTCTTACTTAAAAAATGATGAAATTCCAATCACACTTTAAAAACCTATTTCACCCCTTAGGGATAGAATATCCAGAAACGCTTAAATACGAATCTACTCTTTTTTAATCATTAACACATGAATAAAGTTACATGTTTCTAACTTAAAAAATGACGAACTTCCATACGAACTTTCAACCCCTATTTCACCCCTTTAGGGGTAGAATATCCAAAAACGTTTAAATATATATCTACTCTTACTTAATCAGTAGCACATGAATAAAGTGTCAAGTTTCTAACTTAAAAAATGATGAACTTCTATACAAACTTTCCACCCCTATTTCACCCCCTTAAGGGTAGAATATCCAGAAACGCTTAAACACGTGTCTACTCTTTTTTAATCATTAACACATGAATAAAGTTACATGTTTCTAACTTAAAAAATGATGAACTTTCATATAAACTTTCCACCCCTATTTCACCTCCTTAGGGGAAGAATATCCAGAAACGCTTAAACACGTATCTACTCTTTTTTAATCATTAACACATGAATAAAGTTACATGTTTCTAACTTAAAAAATGACGAACTTCCATACAAACTTTCAGCCCTTATTTCACCCCTTGGGGGTAGAATATCCAAAAACGCTTAAATACGTATTAACTCATTTTTAGTCAGGAACCCAAAAACAAAGTTTCATGTTTCGAACTTCAAAAATGGCGGACTTCCAGACTAACCTATATGCAAAATGTCAACCCCTATTTCACCCCTTAGGGGTAGAATATCCAAGAACGCTGAAATACGTGTTTACTCATTTTTAATTACCAGCCCAAAAGTAAAGTTTCAGGTTTCCAACTTAAAAAATGACGAACTTCCATACAAACTTGCAGCCCCTATTTCACCCTTTAGGGGTAGAATATCCAAAAACGCTTAAATACGTCTTTACTCATTTTCAGTCAGGAGCCCAAAAACAAAGTTTCATGTTGCGGACTTCAAAAATGACGGACTTTCAGAGTAACCTATATGCGAAATTTCAACCCCTATTTTACCCCTTGGGGGTAGAATATCCAGAAACGCTTAAATACGTATTTACTCATTTTTAGTCAGTAGCCCAAATGTAATTTTTTATGTTTCTAACTTAAAAAATGACGTCCTTTCATACAAATTTTCAACCCCTATTTCACCCCCTTAGGGGTAGAAATTCCAAAATTCCTTTCTTAGTGGGTGTCCACTCAATAAAACGATCCTACTCACCAAATTTCATAGTCCTTACTATCATAGTTTACGCTCGGCGATGATGAATCAGTCAGTCAGGACTTACTATTTTATAAGTATAGATAGATACTAGCCGACCCACGCAACCTCGTTTGCGCCTTATATTGCCCGTAGCGTGAAAATTTCCCCCGTTTTTGCAACATTCTTCATTGTTGCTCCGCTCCTATTAGTAGTAGCGTGATGATATATACCCTATAGCCTTCCTCGATAAATGGACTATCCAACACCGAAAGAATTTTTCAAATCGGACCAGCAGTTCCTGAGATTAGCGTGTTCAAACAAACAAACAAACAAACAAACTCTTCAGCTTTATATATTAGTATAGATTATATAACATGCGTGTATATGTCATGTACGTATACAACGTCAAGAACTTGCTAGGCAATATTCGCCATATATGTATGTTTACGCGTGGTTATTATAATGAATATTCAAAAGCAGGTCGTTCCGCATACTAACTTCTCGTGGTTTATATTTTATAACAATTAACTGTTACGGTCGCTTGGTAAGTGCGTGTGTGCAACAAATAAGCATTAATAAGTCTCATACGAGACTGTGACTGGTTGGTCTAGTGGTTGGCGTAAGCGACTGCCGATCAAGAGGTCTCGGGTTCGATTCCCGGGTCGGTCTGCTGTTGGGTTTTTCTTACATGAAATTTTTAATAGCAGCCCGGAGTATGGAAATTGGCGGTGTTTGCTGCGTGTGCCTCGGAGAGCAAGTTAAGACGCTTGGTCCCGTATGTCATGAACATATGGCAATCGTTATTGGGAAGTCAGTGCCCTCAAATATACTGACAACTAGTTCAATCTTCGAATTCAGTTCACCCATACTCAGTTCACACTCTCTGTTCCCTCATTCCACTCTCATAATCTGATAGGACCGGACTGTACCGACCGAAAAGCCGTAGTCACACGTTACAGAGCAACGTACCGTAACACTTTAACTTTTCAACCTTGTTTCTGACTTTTTCAGCGTCATTTTTTGTCTTAATTGTGTTTTAGTTTTTACTTTTTTTATGAAATTACAAAACTATTACACTTCAATTTTATTTACATGTACCTATAGATTTCTAAATACATTAAAACCTACAGCGTGAACAAAAGTTATCGAAAAAAAGTAACAGCGATTAATCTTTACTATGCGATCGCGATCTTTTCATTTTAAATTTTAAAGAGGAAAAAATCTTTCATACAATGTTTTTGCAAAAAAATTAACCGTTTACATAGCACACGCAATGAAAGCTTTAAAGAGGTATGATTTTTCCCCGTATTATAAAATTTTTCATTATTACCGAGTTCCTATTGGTAGCAGCGTGACAATATATAGCCTCAACCTCAATATCTGAATTATCTAACACTGAAAGAATTTATCAAATCGAAACAGTATTACCTGGCATTAGGGCGTAAACCAATCAAACATACTCTCTAGTTTTATAATATTGAATGAAAACCTGTATTTATGTAGGTACGTTTATGTAGTGTCGTTAAGAAAAACTTTTATTGCACTTACTAGTAATGAATAGACAAAGAAATTATATTAAGTGGTACATTCAAAGTGAAGCCATTAGCCAAAGTGCAGCTCAGATTAATTTAATTTGCGAGAAAATGCTATAACGTTAGAATTGTCTGACTTAAGTAGTTCGTAGAAGAGAATTCAGAAGAATACACTGTACCGGGATTTGTTTTATTGTTATAAGAACACTAGCCGACCCACCCACGCAACCTCGTTTGCGTCTTCTATTGCCCGTAGCGTGATAATTTTCCCCCGTTTTTGAAACATTTTTCATTGGTGCTCCGCTCCTATTGGTCCTAGCGTGATGATATATAGCCTATAGCCTTCCTTGATAAATGGGCTATCTAACACTGAAAGAATTTTTCGGACCAGCGGTTCCTGAGATTAGCGTGTTCAAACAAACAAACTCTTCAGCTTTATATATTAGTATAGATTTGTTAGTGATTCTCTCTCCCATCAATCATCTTAAAGACTAACAAACTAGAAACAAATATATTTGCATATCATTAAAACATTTATTGCCGCGGTTGCGCGGTGGCAGCGTATGCGACTGAAGTCTCAGGGTCAAATATTTGTATGATCTGCAAATGTAATTTCGAAGTTTGGGTAATTTCTATGTATAATAATATATACTGGTAAGGTCGGGTTTCTTTGACTCTAGAGGGTAACTTTGACTCCAATCTATATAAATAAATAAAATTGAAGTGTCTGTTTGTTATATTAAAATAACCGCTTTTTGCTAAATGCATATGTATGTATACACGATACATATACTAAGAATTTGCTAACATTTGTTTGTCTGTCTGTTTGTTTGTTCAGGGTAATCTCTGGAACGACTGGACCGATTTTGACGGAACTTTCACTGGTAGGAAACTGATGATCCAGGGAGTAACTTAGGCTACTTTTTTTAGACTAACCTTGTCTCGCGGTGTTACTCGCGGTACGACGATAGCCGCGGGTTCAGCTAGTAACAAATAAGTTTGAACTTCCCACCTCGTTGCATCAGTGTCATTTATCAATTTTGTTTTAACCGAGATCGCTAGATGGTGTTCCCATGCGTCTAGTTCTGGAAGGATTCAAGATTGGTTTCCAACTTAACACAACAATAACCGCGGGTAACACCGCGGGGCGAAGCTAGTCTTACCTAGTCCTAGTCCCCTACACTACGTTTGCCGAGATACGATCTCCAATCAAGAAATTCGAAAAAATATAGTTAACTATAATTTATGAATGATCTACTAAGACTGGAAAATGAATAGGTATTTGATTTGAACATTTGGTCTGACCGGGGAATCGAACATGAGACCTCAGCACAGCTGGCGCATGGGCAGTCAAACATTATGATACGAGACAAAAGGTTGCCAAATGAATGGCTGCCCTTGAAGCTCTGCCTACGTCTGTATATTATACAATTAAAGCCAAGACTTTCTAGGAAAAAAAAAACAATTAAGGTTATTATTAAATGTCTCAAAATAATCTACTCAAATAAATAAAATTTAGGTGTCGGTTTGTAATATCAAATTAACAGATTTTCTCTAAATGCATATGAAAGTGTCATACATCAATGTTTAAAAATGTTGTCCGTCTTTCTGTTTAGTCCGGCTAAGCTCTGGAACGGCTGGACAGATTTTGACCGGTCTTTCACTGGCAGATAGGTAGTATTTTCATCTATTTGTCACTAGGACTATCATGAAATGTTTTGTAAAGAAAATTACATCAAGTAAAATTTTATATATAAAATTTAATATTATATTTCATAGAGTTTTACTTTATTAAACTCTGAATGTTTTTATAACATTTCTTTATGCAGGACTATTTGTTGCCCGTGCCTACGCCCGCGTGTATGTCCGTTATCGCAGCAAATGCCTGTGTTATTCTGATGTACAAGCTATATTACTGTAATCCAATCTAATGTAACAAACATCCATCCATCCATCCATCCAACCATACTTACAAACTTTCGCGTGCATAATATTAATAGGATAATATTAGAGGACAAAAAAGCAGACGTGTTTATATATATCTATATATGAGCCTGCCAAAGTGGCTACTCTGCCTGATGGAAAGCATGACGAGAACCCAAGCGTAGTGGTCACCAGACTCATTGTGAATGCAGAAAATGCAACATGCGCCATGGTGAGCCACACCTTTCCATCTTTATGCTTCTGCATCTAGAGTTACTTCATGTTATGTGACAACCGACACGACACCTGCAACTGAGACACGTATGCCTTCTTTGACCCTTCCTCTATAAATCAGGGGTGGATCTACTAATCTACAACAGGCGAGTAGATCCGCGGTCTGAGCCTAGATTATTTCAATGTCTATTTTGCTGGCATCCTCAACTTGGCAACAACACAAATGTATCTGTAGGCTTTGTTCATTCCCCATTGTAACTATTGCCAAGTCTAGCAACTACCATTTTACCCATAATATTACCATATTTAGATGTATTTATATATATTTGTATTGATTTTATGTATTTAAGAATGGTTTAATGGTCTTTCGGACAGGGATGTCTTTACGTATAGTGCAGGGTGTGCACATGGGTGTAGCATTGTCAGGGGCGCCGGCCGCGGCACTTAAATGAATCTGCGCGTTACTGAAGGGCGCTACCCTGACTAAAGGGCGCTAGAGTAATAATTGCACACAGGCTTGCTTACTGAAGGGCGCTACCCTGACTAAAGGGCGCTACTGTATTAATTGCACACGGGCGGGCTTACTGAAAGGTGCTATTGTAATAGTTGCACAAAGGCGGGCTTACTGAAGGGCGCTACCCTTCCAAAAGGGCGCTAGAGTAATAATTGCACACGGGCGGGCTTTTGGAGTATAAACTTGAAGTCTAGGTGTCGAAGAGCCTGTCCTTTATCTGATCACAGTGGCCAGTGACCCTGACTACCAAGTCGTAGGTCATGAGTTCGTTTCCCACCCATGGTAAATACTGTGTTGAGCTCGATAATTTTCCTGTGTGTATCTATACTAATATATAAAGCTGAAAAGTTTGTTTGTTTGTTTGAACACGTTAATCTCAGGAACCGCTGGTCCCTTTTGAAAAATTCTTTCAGTGTTAGATAGCCCATTTATCCAGGAAGGCTATAGGCTAATACCATCACGCTAAGACCTACAGGAGCGGAGCACCAATGAAGAATATGTAGGCACACACATATACTAGGTCGTATTACTGTATAGCGGGGCTGCGCCCACGCTTATTAGTATTAAGTATCAGTAAGGTGTGAATGTAAAGTTAGTCGCAAATAAACCATCATCGAGTTCAGTTGTCTCATATTATTTAAATCACTGCTCCCCTATAAGAAATACGCAAAGTTGTCAAGGGCATTACATAGACAACTCTACATTGGTGACCCCGACGTGATAAATTTTTTTGGGAGTACAGTGACCGAAGTGACAGAGTAAAATGACTGGGTCTGGTGTTCCAACCGCGAAGGATATGAAGAACGTGGCCTGCGAGACCAGCGACAAAGCGTTGGCTAGCATCACGGTCTCTTCGCGGATACCTGAGTTTTGGACGGATCAACCGCGACTCTGGTTTGTCCAATTCGAAGCTGTAGTGGAGAGTCAGAAGCTGACTGATGCCGCCAAGCTGAATCTAGTTGTAACGAAGCTGAGCAAAAGCGCTATACAACAAGTGAGTGACCTACTTCTTGCTCCACCGGAATCTCGAAAGTATCACACCCTAAAAGAACGGTTGCTGGAAGTGTTCGAGTTGACAGTGACGGATTCAAAGGATTTGGACGTACTAGCGGCTATCGCGGATAAGGTCCTTGAGAGCACTGGTACGAGTACAGCTCAGATCTCGGAAGTCAAGACTACGGTTTATCCAGGGCAGTCGACATCAGGTCGCACAGCGGAAATCAACTCGATTATGCAGGAATTGGCTAAGATAAACCTGCGTCTGAAGGGTTTAGAGCGTGGTCGAAGTATGGCACGCTTGCATAGCGAATCAAGAAGTAGATCGGTGTCGAAGGGTAATAATTCAGTTACAGCACGGAAAAATGCTAATTGGTTGTGTTTTTACCATTTTCGGTACAGGGAGAAAGCGGTAAAGTGCGTGAAACCCTGTAATTGGAGCGAGGGTCAGAAGAATTCGGCGGGAAACTAGAGATGGTGCAGCCGGCGGCGGGACCCTGCACGACACACAACCGCCTCATAGTGTGTGACAAAAACTCAGGTATGCGATTTTTAATTGATACGGGAGCGAATGTGTCCGTGATACCGGTTTATAACAACAAAGTGCGTTATCGTAACAGTGACAAAAATAAATATAACTTATATGCTGCTAACGGGACACTAATTGAAACTTTTGGTATCAAAATGTTAACATTAAATTTGGGTTTGAGACGTCCTTACACATGGAATTTTATCATAGCGAACGTAAAACAGCCTATAATTGGTGCTGATTTTTTATTACATCATAAATTAATGGTAGATCTCAGTGGACGACGGCTCTTAGACCAAATAACTAGCTTAAGTGTGTTAGGATCAATTGTAATGTGGAATGGGTCGTCATTAAGCACGATAAATAAAAATAATGTTTATGCCGATATACTTTTACAATATCCGGAAATCACTAAGCCTATATCTTTTAAAGAGGATCCCCCTATTTCGGTGTTTCATCACATAGAGACATCCGGTCCCCCCGTTTACGCACGGGCTAGGCCTTTAGCACCGGAGCGGTACATAAGGGTTAAGGAAGAGTTTTGCCGTATGCAGGAATTAGGTATATGCCGACCGTCAAAAGGCGCTTGGGCGAGTCCTTTGCATGTAGTACCCAAAAAGGACGGATAAATACGTCCCTGTGGAGATTATAGAGCCTTAAACGCAATAACAAAGCCGGATAGGTACCCTATTCCTCGTATAAATGATTTTACATATATTTTAGGTAATAAGGTAATATTTTCGCGACTAGATGTAAATCGTGCTTATCATAATATTTTAATTGCACCTGAAGATATAGAAAAAACCGCAATTACGACGCCGTTTGGATTATACGAGTTCACGCGTATGACATTCGGATTGCGTAATGCAGCTCAAACTTTTCAGAGATATATGAATAATACTGTTTTTCAAGGTTTAGAGACACAATTTAGGGTAGAGGGTAAAGAATCTTGTGACCCCTTTTATTTTTGTTATATTGATGACATTATTATTGCATCAGAATCGGAAAATTTGCATAAATTACATTTAAAAGCTATTTTTGAGCGATTAAATAAATTCGGCATTACGATTAACTTAGCAAAATGTTGTTTTGGTAGAAAAAAACTCGATTTCTTAGGATATGAGATTACCCCAACAGGTTTTAGTCCCTTACCAGATAAAGTACAAGCAATTACCGACTTTCCGAAACCCAAAACTGTAGATCAGTTAAGACGTTTCTTGGGAATGGTTAATTTTTACAGATCTAATTTACCTAGGGCTGCGGAATATCAATGCGTGTTAAATACATATTTAGTTAAAGCAAAGAAAAAAGATAAATCTATCATTAATTGGACCCCCGAAGCGGACGCTGCGTTTGCGAAATGCAAAACAAGCCTACAAAGTGCAGTAGCGTTAAGTTACCCTATCATAAATGCTGAATTAGCAATCATGTCGGATGCGTCGAATGACTGCGTTGGTAGCGTTTTGCAAGTAAAGGTTGGTGCACACTGGAGACCTTTAGGTTATTATTCTAAGAAATTAAGTGACACCCAGATTAAATATAGTACGTACGATAGAGAACTTTTAGCTATTTATTTATCGGTGCAACATTTTAGATACATGGTGGAAGGTAGACCATTTACAATCTACACGGACCACAAACCACTAGTTTACGTATTTTCTAAAAAACCTAGCGAGAAAGAAACCCCTAGACGGATTAGGCAACTTATGTTCATCAGTGAATTCACTACCAATATACAACATATTAGTGGTAGCGATAATACCGTTGCTGATGCGCTCTCACGTATCGAGACCCTTAGTTGTCCAACAACGCTCGATTTCGCAGAAGTAGCGATGGCGCAGCGCCCGGACAAGGAGCTGAGTAAGCTGTTATCGGATACGAGTGAGCGATTGCAGTTCAAAAGAATTGTTTTGCCCGATTGTCAGAATGAGGTTACGTGTGAGGTTTCTACAAATAGCGTGAGACCCTATTTACCTGTAGAGTTTAGGAAAAAAGCGTTTCACATGGTACACGATTTATCACATCCTGGAATTAGAACGACTAGAAAATTAGTTACGTGTAGGTATTTTTGGCCCGGTATGAATACAGATGTAGGAAACTGGTCTAAAACCTGTATTCCATGCCAGAAGTCAAAGGTTATTAGACATACAGTTTCAGGTTTAGGTCAATTTGAACCATGCGATAGATTTCAACATATTCAGGCAGATTTAATAGGTCCTTTAACAACATCAGCAGACGGCTATAGGTACTGTCTGACGGTCATAGACAGAGCGACAGGTTGGCCGGAGGCGTTTGCTATAAAAGATATTACTGCTAATACGGTGGCCAAGGTCTTGTATGAGGAATGGATTACGCGTTATGGTTGTCCTGTTAAAATTACGACAGACCAAGGCAGACAATTCGAAAGTTTTCTTTTTAAGGAATTAACTAAGTGCTTAGGTATAAATAAAATTAGGACCACGGCATTTCATGCTCAAGCTAACGGAACTATAGAACGTTTTCATCGCGTTCTGAAAGGAGCGATTATGGCTAGAAGTAGTAGTGGAACATGGGTTGAAGAGTTACATACTGTTTTATTGGGATTGCGAGCAACACCGCGGAGCGACACTGGTGTCAGTGCGGCTGAATTGACATTTGGTAAAACGTTAAGATTACCCGGAGACTTTTATAGTGGTACTAACGTAAGCGTTAGCGATTCATACGAAGTCGTTGATAAAATTAGGGAGACAATTAGAAACCTTAGACCAAGGCCGATTAAACAGAGAGATTCACGTACTATTTTTGTTCATCCTGATTTACGTACTTGTTCTCATGTTTTTGTTCGCGTCGATTTAGTAAAAAAATCATTACAACCACCCTATGATGGCCCTTATCAGGTCATAGACAGGAATGAAAAGACGTTTTTATTGAAAGTAGCCAGTAAACAGGTGCGTTATTCAATAGATAGATTAAAACCGGCATACATTATTAACGACGAACCCATTTCGCAAAAAACAGTACTGAATGATTGTTCTAAATTTAATTTAGGTAGTAAAAATAATATAACTCAAGATAAGCCTGTAACTTGCACCACTCGAAGTGGCCGGACAGTCAAGAGACCGATAAGGTTACAATAATAACTTACAATATGCGTTATGCTTCAATAGGTAAAAGGTAACGTGATTGAAGTTTTCAGCTTCGATTCCTGTTGTGCATTATATTGAATAATTATAATTAATTAATTTAAACGAGAAACATGATTTTATTTGTTTTCATTAACGTCAAATGTATGTTTAATTAATTAGGTTGAAATGTAATAGTAATAAATAAGAAATATATATCAGCGTTTTAGCGTAGTTACGAAATATTATAATATAAATAGGTACGCAAGTAGGTTGCATAGTGAGCATTTTGTTTAAAATGATACATATGTATTTAGTGCTGCATAGATTAATAATCAGTTTGATGTTTTATAATTTGTAACATCGTCACTATAACCAGACTTGTTTTAATTTAAAATTTAATAATTTCATTTTACATTTTACAAAATGGGTTCCAGTAATAGTCATCCAGAACAGAACAATGTTGCTATTGCACAAACAGTGTCAAATGAAGTTATTGGACAGAGGATAAACTGTTTGGAAATTGTTTTATTGGTGTTGGCGATTGTACTGGGAATAGCATTTATTGTATTCATGAGAAGTTTATGTAAAAGGCGCGTGCAGAATTGGTTTCGTAAGGAAGCCGCAGCGGTCGGGTTATCTCCACCAAGGGTCAAAGTGCACTCTGTTCCGCCGGCAGCTACAGTGCTCGCCGCCGACGATTATTAGTGTTCGTGTTACGTGACGATGACATAGGATATCTATGTGGATTGTATTTAATATAAATATTTATAATAAGTGTTAAGTATGTGACATCATATGGTATTTGTGATTTTTTATTTGTTAGATGCAGTTCTTTGTATATTTATACAGTTAGCCATTTTCGGTGTATTAAAAATTTTTTTTTTAGGAAGGGGCTACTGTAGGCACACACATATACTAGGTCGTATTACTGTATAGCGGGGCTGCGCCCACGCTTATTAGTATTAAGTATCAGTAAGGTGTGAATGTAAAGTTAGTCGCAAATAAACCATCATCGAGTTCAGTTGTCTCATATTATTTAAATCACTGCTCCCCTATAAGAAATACGCAAAGTTGTCAAGGGCATTACATAGACAACTCTACAAATATTACAAAAACGGGGGAAAATTATCGCGCTACGGGCTATAGGAGACGCAAACGAGGTTGCGTGGGTCGGCTAGTAAATAATAAGCGTAGGTATCGAATGTATTTGTATCGATACACGATATTACTGTATGTCTTTATAGCGATGTACTTATCTTAGTAAAGCTATTGCATCTGTAGCGACTTATACTTCTTCTTCTTCGGCCTAGCTTTTTCCCTGCTTAGTGCTGGGGTCCGCTTTCCTACTTAACCTTCTCCACTTTGCCCGATCTTCGGCATCCTCAGGTGTGAGATCGTTACCTTCCATGTCCGCTTTGACGACGACTAGCGACTTATACTAATACAAATGTTATACTTCTTACATTTTTGTAATTTATTACGAAGCATCTTAAGGTATATTCTTTATACCGTATTGAATATCGACTTACCGTATGTTGCACAGAAGTTGCGGTATCGATATTTCGTAACTTATTTGGCTTCAATACTGTGAATCGAATTGACCCTCGCTAAGAAGTATCCCTCTCATCATAGATATTTCTCAGATTTTATTTTGTTCCCCTGCGTAATTTGCACCCTTTTCCGCTTCTTACGACACCCTCGAAATAAACAAAGGTGATGACACTCAATCGTCATCAAACATAATTTATTTAATTATCTGTTGCATTCATTACTTTAGTACAGATTAATATTAATAATAAAGTTCACCTGCTTTCCTAATTTCAAAAACATTAAGAAGTAAACAGTTATAAATGAAACGAAGTCACTAGTTGGTTTTAATATATTTAATTCATTATACAGTTCGTACTCATTATTTTCTCAGTAATTAATTGGTATTCAAATGGTATTAATTAAGACATTTATATTAAAACATATGGTAGGTAGCTAGACTTATGAATGTATTTACATTTTTAAAGACACACTGGAATATATCCCAACACTAAGTACATTTGAAGTATTGTTTTATGACTAAGCTCATATCTTATTACCTTTTGGCTTAATTATTTCCGACACACAAAATAGATCTTTTATTTATAACTAAATTCAATTTAATTAGCACCAGTTCTCAAAAAAACAAAATACAAAAAGCTTTTAAAAATATATCAAATGTCAGGATGGTATGGTAGGTTTTAAAAGACAAATTATGACGTCATACATTACCAGTCTCAATTTTTATGTGACTTTAAAAAGAGGAAGTTCTCTGCTTCTTCTTTGGATGAAATGGCAACCAGCCGGATCTTTCCGATTAGCTATTTCTGCCAATTTCAAGTGTTTATAGTCTCCAAATCATAAGTCTTCAGTCTTTAAGTCTTCGTCGTGATGAAATTAATGTTAAAAAATATATAAAATATGGATGAGATGAAATGGGTTCTCCATTTTGTCTTTCGAAAAAACAAGAAACTATCTCCGAGGAAGTTCTCAATTTAAATGTATGTTTTTTAAGTTTTCTTTAAGTGTGCAATGACAGGTAAAGAAACATAATGTTTCGTAAACTGCCGTAGCCTTCCAACAATAAAAAAAAATAGATATATTATGACATGATTATGGTAAACTAGCCGACCCACGCAACCTCGTTTGCGTCTCCTATTGCCCGTCGCGTGAAAATTTTCCCCGTTTTCGAAACATTTTTCATTGGTGCTCCGCTCCTATTGGTCCTAGCGTGATGATATATAGCCTATAGCCTTCCTCGATAATAGGCTAACTAACACTGAAAGAATTTTTCAAATCGGACCAGCGGTTCCTGAGATTAGCGTGTTCAAACAAACAAACAAACAAACAAACAAACAAACTCTTCAGCTTTATATATTAGTATAGATAATCAATTCAACAAAAACTCTCTTGAGCTTTAATAGGTAGCATTTAATATTGTACATTTTTTTCGTGTTTAACTAAAAAATGTTAACTGTGCGCATCTAACTAAACGAATTACTTGGCCTTTTCGTTTATTTATTTAACTTTTAATTAAATATTCAATGTATTCAAACATCACTTCCTAATGACAGTTATTGTTTGAGAGTATGACTTATGTAAACCAACACAAAGGTTCAATGGCAATATTATTTTAGATTTTGTTTTGAGAGTTTTATCTCTTCGGAGCTCGTTGCAGCAAACGTAAGCGTGGGAAATAAGGAACTGTTTACATCCGTTCTACAAGTACTCAGTTAATGTGAACCAAAGAGGTGAAAATAACAATGCAATATATTTTTAGTCTAATGACATAATTTAGAAAAAAAGACCGTTATGTGTACTGTTGTCAGGTCACATTGGCCACGAGGTGTTGCTTTGGTTACTATTTTAAAGTTTCAATATTATTCCCCACTTTCATAAAATACTAGTTGTTGCCCGCGGCTCCGCCCGCGTATATGTCGGTTATCGCGGCAAATAGTAGCCTATGTGTTATTCTGATGTATAAGCTATATTACTGTAAAGTATATTACTGTAGTTTTTGCGTGAAAGAGTAACAAACATCCATCTAAACATCCATCCATCCTTACAAACTTTCGCATTTATAATATTAGTAGGATTAGCTGAACCCCGCGGTGGTAACAACAATAACCGCGGGCAACCGCGGTTATTGTTGTACCGCGAGTAACGCCGCGGGATAAAGTTTTTGATGATTTTAATAGAAAGGAGATATCCCAACGGTGGTACCATGATAAGGACACTAAAATCTGATGATGGCATCGAAGATAAATCGAGTCGAACCTTGAAGTCGATTTAACTTTTGTTAAAATTTTACTTGAAATTGAACTAAATGTATTTGTTTTTGCTGCATCTGCTACTTTAGAGTGGACTTTTCACGTTAATATTTTTATTATAGTTCATGCCATAGTGTAGTCGAAACAAAGAATTATAGGTGATATCGTTCTCTCAGTAACATACTATTTAAAAAAGAAGTATAACTCGACTACAATACTATCGAATTTATCGACACCTCATTCACAAAAATCTATTCAGGCGCTTAGGCGCTATGCTGAAACATAACATAGACTGCCAAAATTATTACCCACCCTTTTGACTTCACTATAATCAGGTAAAAAGGACATGAAGTAAAGTAGGTCCTTGATTTTAACACGTGCACCACCGACATTTAGCGCAAGGAACAAGCTCCGAATCAGACAGAACGGATTCACGGAGTTTCAACAGAAAACACGAATCACTTTAAAGGTCGTGTGCGATTTACAGTCTTACACAAAAATATCGCAATTCACAATTACAACAAGCGCTCGTTTTTTGTAACGTATTTCACTTACTAGTTTTAACTACAAATTAGGCCCAAATGAATACACAATTTGGTGCTGCGGTAATTGAAAAAATATTTAAACATCTATGCTTATAAATGTCACAGTATAAATATTAATTCGTACCATAGATTATTTAAATCAAGTTTGTGGATTATTTTTATGTGCTTACAAGACTAATTAGAAAGTACTTTAGGAAGTAATAGATTGAAAAATATGTGGTAAATATATTGGTTAGCATTGTGTAGGTAAATACAAATGTACATAAACGCACGTTTCTTATCCCCTTATCTCATTACGGGGTGTTAAACGCTAAGCTAGATGGTGTCGTGTGTCAGATTTCCGACATATTTACTAAGTTATTAATTAGAACACAATTACGTTGTAATTAATTACATGAAGTAAAATAGTTATAAAAATGTATGAAATTATAATTTAAAATGATGTCAGTTTAACTTGGTTAACAAATACATTACAACTACGATAAAAAAAAAAAGATTAATCTATCTTATGTTTCTTTGTAAATATGGAGTTAAACTCATTAACTGTAATAACAAAAACAAAGGTTCTCAATTCGACCGTTTTTTTTTGTGTGTTCGCGGGTAACTTCGTCGTTTCTAAACCGATTTGGATCATTCTTTTTTTAATGGAAGGAAAATATCCCAACTGTTGTACCATGATAAGGACACTAAGATCTGACGAATGCATCAAAGAGAAAGCGATCGATTTGGTCGTTGTTGAAGTCGGTTTTTCATTTTGTTAAAATTTTATTGTTAGTGTCTGTCCGTCTGCGTCTTCTTCTAATCATACTTCACACTAATATTATAAAGCTGAAAGTTTGCGAGTGTGTATGTTTGTTACTTTTTCACGCGCAACGACTGTATTAACACGTAGGCTACTACTATTTGCCGCGATAACCGGAGTCGCGGACAACAGCTAGTAAGAAATAAATTACAATTTATAGTTTTTTTTATTTAGTAAAAAAATTTACAACCAGTACAAAATTACGACAATACGAATACGTCTATTAATTATCTGTACAAATTGTCAAAGATACAGTATAAAAAAAATGGGGTACATTTTTTTTATACTGTATCTTTGACAATTTGTCTGACCGAATTGTAAATTTTAAATGATCTTTATTTTTTTTAACTATTCATACAAAACTTTGCAGTCTGTTAACAAAACGGCGAAAGCCCCTAATTAAAGCCTGATCGCCCGGTCGCAGACTTCCAACTAGAAATTAAATAGGTAACTTTCTAGCACTATTATCAATAATTATGAGCAATTAAGGGATCCTCATTAAGTAAGATGTTATTCTATCTATTTAAACATACATACTTGGGCATAACCTATTCAGTACCTACAATTTTCGAAGTTTATACAAGTCAGGTGGAATAAAACCGTTGGCAATTAAAGGCAGTAAACAAAACATAATTGGTTTAAGATTGGTACGATTACAATATTCTTTTTTTCAACTGTTTCAACTTTTGTAAGCCTTTAAACTTACCTAACCTTACGATCTTGGCAAGGTGCAATGACAATAGATATTGGCTCCTGTTCAAGTTATATTACTCTGTGCAAATTAACGTATTATATGCGTTGTCTGATGAGCCGGTCTACGTATTAAAATTAGGTTTTTCTTGTATAAGTACAAAATTAATTAACTTTATAGTAACTACTTAATTATTATTAGCATGTATAAGAATATTTTGTGTATCGGAAATAATAATTGTTACTGCCAAGTTATCCACCTCTTTTCTTTCGTAACTGAATCATTCTCTTCTATAAAATAACACATTTAGTTTCCAAAGATCATAATTACATGGCTTAACCTACATGAGTCATACGAAGACGTAGGTAACACTTGTCTTTACGAAGCTTCGCCGCTGAGACACTTTCGAGCGCTTGCAAAAAACGCACTTTCACTTTCGCATCCCATTGCAAACCAAACATAACCTCGTTATGACGTAGCCCGTCAAAATTTCGAAGATAAATCTAACCATTTACCGGTTAGATAATCTATTAAGTTAGCTCTCCTCTGTCTCGACTAGAACCGGTAGACTCGTGTGCGCCGAGTGGGGCGAAGCCCTGCACGTAAACGCCGACATCCAAGATTCCACATCTCGTTCGGAACACATGAATTTCGCGGAAATTGTGTTATCGTAACCTTTCTGTCGGACAATGAAGCCACTGTTCGACTCAGCTTGCTCTACAGCCGTATTCCTTAAGTTTACCACTCCAATAGATTTTGATACCCTCTTCCTCGGGTAGATGACGGCGAAATGCTCAAGGGATGTTCTGTACACTACAACCCTCACGTCCTGCCGCATCCCGCCGGGTCCCAGAAGCACTAAGAACCCCGATTTTATTTCACTTTCCCCAGTTTTCTTATTCAAACTTTGACCAAAATGTTCACTGCGGTAAGAGCTCGGCATTACGTCTGTAGGCATTTCACTGTTTTGGTAACAGAGTGTCTTTCATAAAACAATTTGCAATGTTATTGTTGAAGAAGGCGCGAGTCGTCTGGAAAAGCGTACTCTCTCAACCCGTCGTGTAAAAGGTACTAGCGAGCAATTTTCCGAGTGGGGTCTATTTATAAGCTCCAAACGCCGAAGCTGTTCGGATAATTTCGGTTGTGATCGTTACTTTACCTTCACTTTGAAGGTACTTGGGGCTCGCTAGACTATGTGAACCGGCCAAATTATGTACGTTTATGGTGCTTAATAAATACCTTTTAACAACACACTTTTTACATAGTAGGGTTATGGGATTGCTTGAATGTCATTGGTTTCAGACTAGACATGAACCTTTATGACTGTATTGTTCTCTTAAGTACTCGGTGCATTGCATTTGCGAACGATAAATAATCTATTTTGGAGTGTTTCTAAGACGTAACTTAATAAGAAAATGTCATCGCATAATAATATTATAACAGAACATATTTATTCTCTAATGTTTTTATAAGCTTATTTAAAAGTTAAAGTCAGACAAATAAAAAAATCATTATAACAAAAAACAATAGTAGGTTTAAAAAAAAAACATGCACATGCATGCATGATGTGCATCATCGATGAACACGCATTTATATATAACCACTAGCTGTGCTCGCTACTTCGTGCACGTGACATTTCGATTTTCAAGTCATTTTAAGTTTTTCACTGTTTGAACCTTCCCTAGACTACGACAAACATTTCAAAACAAAAATCCGCTAAATCGGCCCAGCCGTTCTCGAGTTTTAGCGAGACAAACGAACAGCAATTAATTTTTATATTAACAATTATTTTTCACACGGCCAGTGCAACCTGGTCGAAACGTCAGGCAAATCAGAGGTATGTAATACCTTTTAATAAGTGATCGCGTTAATTCCCGTAAAAATAATTGTTAATATATCATGGAACGCGAAAGTTTAAAAGTTAATTGATTTTTATATAAGAAGATATAGATACCAAAATCCTGGCAGCATTGCATCGTTTAATGGCAATGCTAGGAATTCAAATTTATTTTAAATTTTTCATATAATTATATCATATAATCATATATCATATAATTACATCTTTATATATAATTCTTCTGTGAGTGTGTATGTCACTGAACTTCTCTCAAACGACTGGACCGATTTTGATGAAATTTTTTGTGTGTGTTCAAGGGGATCTGGGAATGGTTTAGACTCACAATTTTG
This sequence comes from Spilosoma lubricipeda, assembly GCA_905220595.1. Taxonomy (NCBI): domain Eukaryota; kingdom Metazoa; phylum Arthropoda; class Insecta; order Lepidoptera; family Erebidae; genus Spilosoma; species Spilosoma lubricipeda. Next base: position 4,246,322 of record HG992294.1, read on the forward strand.
TCCGCTGGACAATGTTTTTTTTAATTAATTTTTAATTTATTAGTAGTTATGGCAAAACGACGTTTGCCGGGACAGCTAGTATAGATATAAAACAGTGAATACTTAGTAGGTAACTAAATAGATATATATTTCGGACATCTCGAGTATCTAATACACAACGCCTTCTAGTCCCAAGCTAAGCAGAACTTGTGTTATGGGTACTAGAAAACTGATATAAATACATATATACTTTTTTTTTTTGTAAATACACACATATTATAGATAGAAAACACAAAAACTCCGAAACAAAGATTTGTAGATAAATAAAATAAATAAATAAATATTTCAGACGTCTAACACACACAACGCCATCTAGTTCCAAGCAAAGCAGGGATTTTACTATGGGTACTAGACAACTGATATAAATACTTTTATACTTTTTTTTTGTAAATACATACATATTATACATAGAAAACACCCAAACTCCGATACAAATATTTGCAGATCATACAAACATTTGATCCGACCCGGGAATCGAACCCGAAACCTCAAGAACAGCAGTCGCGTACGCTACCACTGCGCCACTAAGGCAGTCAAACGAAATTATAGTAAACTAGCTGAACCCCGCGGTGTTACCTGCGCTTATTTTCGTACCACGCGTGAAGTGGCGGGGCAAAGCTAGTCTAAAAAAAAGTAACCTAAGTTACTCCCAATATCATCAGCTACCTATTAGTGAAAATCCCGTCGAAATCGTTTTAGCCGTTCCGATTCAGATCAGTTCAGATTACCCGGAACAAACAGATAGACAGACAGACAGACAAAAATTGTAAAATATGTTATTTTGGTACATATATCGTGTATACATACACATGCATTTATTAAAAATCGGTTATTACCCGACTACGGCAAAGCCAAACGAGGGTTATGATTTTGACAGGCTATGTATGTATATATGTATGTATGTTCATTTGTTCCCTCATAGCTCCTTAACTACTCATTAGAACTGGACAAATGAGGTGTCGTTAGAAGCGTCATCATCGTCTGCTGGTTATAGGCTATATGAAATGTCACTGAATCTAATGTGGCGCCCTCTAGCCAACATAAAGTACTGCATTAAAATAATAATGTTAGGTAAATATGTCATGTTTGGTATCATTGAAAAGGGCGTTACTTTTACATTTCAAAAATATATATATTATTTTATTAGCATTTGCTCGTGACTTTGTCCGTATTTATTCGATAAGTGTGGTATTTCTATGGTATGCTCGTTTGTTCCCTCCTTTCTAAGCTACTAGTCAGAATTAGATAAATGAGGTATCGTTAGAAGCGTCTTGATTGTCCGCTGGTTATAGGCTATACGACGTGTCATTTAATCTAATGTGGCGCCCTCTAGCCGAGGTAAAGTACTGTTTCAAAACATAAATTTGAGAGAAATATGCCGTGTTTAGTATCATACGAAAGGGTTACTTGTACATTTCAAAAATATATATATTATAAGCATTTTCTCGTGACTTTGTTTGTATTTATTCGATAATTGTGAATTTTTTATAGTACCTATTTAAAATATACTATGCAAAGAAATTAATATTATAGAGGCACCAAAACATTTTAAATAACAAAAAGTAAAAACTAAAACCCAACTACGAAAAAAAACGACGTTGAAAAAGCATAAAACAAGTTTCAAAAGCCGTAGTCACGCGTTGTTAAAGTGTTATGAACTATGGTACATTATACTACATGGACTACGGTTTTTGAAACTTAGTAATGAACCATAGTCCATGACACTTTAACAACGCGTGACTACGGCTTTTGAAACTTGTTTCATGCTTTTTCAACGTCGGGTTTTAGTTTTTATTTTAATACTAGCTGAACCCCGCGGTGTTACCCGCGGTTATCGTCGTACCGCAAGTAACGCCGCGGGACAAAGTTAGTCAAATAAAAGTAGCCTAAGTTACTCCCTGGATCATCAGCTACCTGTCAGTGAAAGTCCCGTAAAAATCCGTCCAGCCGTTCCAGAGATTACCCGGAACAAACAGACAGACAGACAGACAGACAGACCGACAGACAGACAGACAGACAGACAAAAAAATTTTATACTACATTTTTGGTATATGTATCGTGTATACATACATATGCATTTAGTAAAAAGCGGTTATTTTAATATTACAAACAGACACTCCAATTTTATTTATTTGTATAGATTACAAATAGACACTTCAATTTTATTAATTTGTATAGATAAACCATGTGCGTGTGAAATGAGGGACGTTGGTGGTATTTCGTAAAAAAAAGATTTAGTAAAAGTTTCTAAACAATTAATGTGGGAATTTCAAAGTAGCAGTAGTGGTAGTAGAACCACGCTGATTTCAGCACAACTGGGGCGGTCGTGTGATCGTGTGTCGTTGGAGAGTACGAGATCGAAGACTTTCCTTCAGTCAGAGTAGAGTAATTTTAGCAGGCTCATAAAAAAAAAAATATAAATATGTTTTATTAAACTACAGCTACCAACAGAATATACATACATACATACAGAATCAACATTCTCGTAATTCACCATAAGGTAGATCGTGGAAAATGTCTGAATAATTAACGTTATGTGATCTATACATACAAATAAATAAAATTGGAGTGTCTGTTTGTAATATTGAAATAACCGCTTTTTACTAAATGCATATGTATGTATACACGGTACATATACCAAAAATGTAGTTTAAAAATGTTTTGTCTGTCTGTCTGTCTGTCGGCCTGTCTGTCTGTCTGTCTGTCTGTCTGTCTGTTTGTTCCGAGTAATCTTTGGAACGGCTGGACGGATTTTGACGGGACTTTCACTGGCAGGTAGCTGATGATCCATGGAGTAACTTAGGCTACGTTTTTTAGACTAACTTTGTCCCACGGCGTTACACAACAATAACCGCAGGTAACACCGAGGGGTTCAGCTAGTTACAAATAAATATTTAGTAGAGAATTTGTGTCCCGTGGGAGAGCCACGCTTCGGCATGAATGGGCCGGCTCGACCGGAGTGATACCACGGCCTCACAAAAAACCGGTGTGAAACAGCGCTTGCGCTGTGTAAGCTGTGTACCGAGTTAGTGGGGATACCCCTCCCCCCATTCTCCTCCCCATCCGCCAAAGGCCGGCAACGCAATTGTGACGCCTCTGATCTCTGACGCCGTGATGAAAAAAACATTGTTCATTCTAAGACTGCTAACGCAATCTTCTTCTTCTTCTTTGGATGAAATGGCAACCAGCCGGATCTCTTGGATCAGCTATTTCTGCCAATTTCAAGTGTTTAAAGTCTTCAAATCTTCGTCATGATGAAATTAATGTTAAGAAATATATAAAATACTAGCTGAACCCCGCGGTGTTACCCGCGGTTATTGTTGTATCGCGAGTATTCGCGAGTAACGCCGCGGGACAAAGTTAGTCTAAAAAAGTAGCCTAAGTTACTCCCCGGATCATCAGCTACCTGCCAGTGAAAGTCCCGTCAAAATCCGTTTTTTAACTACATTTCTGGTATATGTATCGTGTATACATACATATGTATTAATTAAAAAGCGGTTATTTTAATATTACAAACAGACACTCCAATTTTATTTATTTGTATAGATGTATAGATGGATGAGATGAAATGGGGACCGTCTTTCGAAAAAAAAAACGATCTTAACGCAATCTTTTGAGAGCGTTGAGTACAATTTGACAATATTACAGTCATGCACCAAATACAATTTTATACTTTGCTCCGTGATAACAGTGGTTCAGGCAATAATTGGATTTAAGAAATAAGAGATTAAATAAATTAAACAAAAACAGAAAAACATTTTGTTTCAGTTGCAAAAGGGTTTTTTTTGTTTTTCTGATTCTGCTGTATTGACATGATTGTATTGTCACACAATCATACTTGGTCATACTGTAAATACAAAGTGATCTCGAGCCTATAAATTTGGTATTTCCACCGAAATGGCGTCTGTTCTACCGAAACGAATCAATTTTTTTATTTCTAAAAATATGCAAAGAAAATCTCGATTTTTTACAAAATTCTTAATTGGTATTCTTACTTGTTTTTTTTTACGTTACATTCCCCTGAGTTACCGCTTGAACGTCATACGATAATAACGATAATTATTTTGCCGAATACCTTTTTGTCTCATAGGTAGCTATTTAGCGTTTTTTTTAGGAGATGCTATCAGAAAATTCTTTTGCTTTATTATTAAGAAGATTTTCGACTTTAAGTTTTTTAAATATTTTATTTCATTATTTATTATCAGAATAATTTTGCTCCGTTTCTGCCACATTTTTATTGATGCTCCGCCGTTTTTGTCGTAGCGTGATGACATATATATATAGTTTACGATCTTTCTCGATAACTGGCCTATCTAACCCGGGAATAATTTTTCAGATCGGACCAGTACTTCCTGAGATTAATGCGTTCAACCAAACATACAAATTATTCAACTTTAAAAATATTTGTGTAGATAGTGTTTTTATTCCTTAATTTATGAAAAAGTCCTGTATGTTAGCTAAAATCACCATAATATATGTATTCCACCTTCTGGAAATGTTTAGGTGGCGGTGCCCCCGGGCTGCTGGCAGTTCTGTGCGGGCACGCCAACGCCACGGACACTCGTGATAAGTGTGCTTTAAAACTACACATGATACATCCATCCAGTGATTATTAGGAATCTCACGAGTCAGAACGTCCCTCTGCTGCCCAAAAAAATTAAAAACTAAACTTAAATTCTGTGATAATTATTTGAAAGCGTCATTAGTTTCAAAGAAAACTGAAATAATAGTCCCTAAAAGTAGTTTAACTACAGACATTTATTTAATATTGTTTTTAAATTATTATTAATATGAAAATCATTTAATTATTTTTCTTTTTTGTAGTTATATTCAATTTTTTTTTTAATTTGTAAATCCACCGATTTCACATTTTGGCATTTGATTCGATCGCGTTACTGGTTGATACTAGTAGACCTGAATTCGATGTTAAAAAAAAAAAAAAATATAATTATTATAATTGCGATCACTACTCACATGTTTATAAGTATCAATATTTACTTCTTCATTTGTAAGAGAGGATGACGAATGAATTTTTATATGGAATTATTGTATTTCAAAGACGGTCAAGGAGAATCGAGGTTTGTGTAATTATCTGCTATACGAGAGTACGCTGTGGTTTGACGTTAGAGGGGAAATGCTGCAATGATTGTAAAATTCCAGAAGCCGTTGTAAAAGAAATCGATATAAAAAGTAATATCAATCTGAAATAGAAACTAGGTACCGAAAGAAATTATTCATCTGAAGAAGACGAATTAATTTAAAATAGTTGTTATTGAATAAATTTTATGTTTATTTACCTATCGAAAGTGTATTTTTAATGTAGTTCCATATTTGTTAGTGGTATTCTGGTGGTTTTAATAGTAGAATCTAGTGGAGAGCAAGTATATCTGATCTGATGGCAACACTTCTTGAATCTGTGGCACAGGCACAGACAGTACATTTACATTGTTATTAAATCAATCTGTGGTCGCGTCGATTGTCGAAGTTCGAATCGAATCCCACCCACAATCGTAATCATTTTTAGTTTGGTTCAGGAAGCAAATATAATTTTTGTGCATGTAAAATTTTTAATTGACTCGTGTTTTTACTTATGGGAAATAAAATGAGTTCTGTAAGTACTTGCGTTTACGATAATTTTGACATAAAAGTTTCTTGAGATATTTTAATACAATTAACGAAATGTCAATGAGTTTCTCGTGAAATTAGTAATAAAATAACAAACTCAAAAATTATCTGTGTATGTCGAACAAAACCAAAGTTTCCCTTTTAGATACAAGCCTTAAATATGGTTGTAATAAAATATTTAGTTCATAGATCGCATTTTTAGTCAGTTAGTTATTAACATAGGTACGTATCCTTAGCTTGTTAATCGCTTACCCTTTCCATTGGTGACTCATGTAAATGTAACTAATAATTCATAATATAAAACCAAATATAGTGACTAAAGTAGGTGCCTATTATTTTACAAAATAAGACATTTTGGATAGAGCGTAACAAATTGAGTAAAGTTTTCAAGTATGGTTAGTATTATGTATATGCTTTACTAGCCGACCCACGCAACCTCGTTTGCGTCTCCTATTGCCCGTCGCGTGATAATTTTCCACCGTTTTTGAAACATTTTTCATTGGTGCTCATCTCCTATTGGTCTTAGCGTGATGATATAAAATGTTCTCGATAAATGGGCTGTCTAACACTGAAAGAATTTTTGAAATCGGACCAGTAGTTCCTGAGATTAGCGTGTTCAAACAAACAAACAAACTCTTCAGCTTTATATATTAGTATAGATATGTATTCTCAAAAAGAAGTATAAATGGGTATTTATATTTCTGTACTTGTGATTTGCTGTGCCCTAAAGGGTCCATGATTGTTTCTAGTATTTAAGTGTGACATGTTTACCATCTTTCTACAAGATTGTGGAATGCAAATAAACAAGATGAATATATCTGTCTCGTTGGTCTGCGACTGCTAATCATGAGGTCTCGGGTTCGATTCCCAGGTTGAATCAAATGTTTGTATGATCTAAAAATATTTGTTTTGGAGTTTGGGTGTTTTCTATGTATAATATGTATGCATTTACAAAAGAAAAAGTATATTGTATTTATATCAGTTGTCTAGTACCCATAACACAAGCTCTGCTTAGCTTGGGACTAGATGGGGTTGTGTGTTAGATGTCCGAAATATTTATTTATATTTATTTTCAACAGTTGCCTGGTACCCATAGTTCAAGATATGGTTAGTTTGGAACTAGATGACATTATGTGTTATATGTCAAAAATAAATTAGAATACTTGATATGTAAGTATTTGCCTCTGAGCAACAAGACAGCTACTTGTATTGACCCATTATTATTAACTAGCAACTCAGCTTTCAATGAAAGTCTTTGAAATTCTCTGATGTTTACTATTATAATATGTATATAAACCTTCTTCCTTAAAGAAGTAGCAACTTAATTTCATATTATGTAAAGATCATAACATAACATGTATTGTTCTGTCAGATTTTAATAATAATAAATATTTGGGACATCAAACACACAAAGCCATCTAGTCCCAAGCTAGGCAGAGCTTGTGTTATGAGTACTAGACAACTGATAACAACAACATGATCAGCAGTCGCACAAGCCAACTGCGAGACCTACGAGGCAGTCAAAAAATTAGACATATTAGACACTACTAATGCCTGTAACCAATAAAATATTGAGAATATTCACATATTAATCTAATTTGGATTGTCTTCAAAATTTTAGTTCAACTTAAAAACTCAGTGCTACAAGAGACCACTGAATATTTCTCCATAGAATGCACAATGCATAGTTGTTCAGGCACTTTTTTAGCATTTGTTCATCTTCTAGTAAAATGTAAAATATTACTTACTTAATATCTATGTTACGTTATGTTATCTATGTACAAAAGTACATCACATCACATATATAGCTATAACTATCCTCATTTTTTTCAGGTGAACGATACTACAGCAATGACCCAGTCAATGACAGCAAATTATACATGTGCCTCTCTTGAGCATTACATTGGTATTGCTGGTGAACCACGGTTTCAGAGGAACCATTGGCGAAATTTTCATACAGTGTACTCTTTTTGCACATTTTGATATGTTCTCTGAACCCAACCATTGTAACTTCAAGTGAGATGTTGGAAGATGATTGAGTTTGAAGTTAAAAATCTCAAAAGGCACCCTTTCGCTACGTACAGGAGTGCATGTATGTGTAAGAATGCATGCAAAACAGATAATTACACCTTCACGGCTGAACAATAGCTCCTTGTGTGTATAGCTGGAGTAGTAGTTTTGGACTAGGGAACAGAACTCTGGACAGAAAGAGAATAAACTAAAAATAGCCAACATTACAGTACTGCCTCGGTGGCGCAGTGGTAGCGTACGCGACTGCTGTTCTTGAGGTCTCAGGTTCGATTCCCAGGTCGGATCAAATGTTTGTATGATCTGCAAATATTTGTTTCGGAGTTTGGGTGTTTTCTATGTATAATATGTATGTATTTACAAAAAAAAAGTATATAAGTATTTACATCAGTTGTCTAGTACCCATAATACAAGCTCTGCTTAGTTTGGGGACTAGATGGCGTTGGTTGTTAGATGTCCGAAAAAAAAAATATTATTTACCCGGTGGACACTGATAAAGACTGGTGGTGCTGTTTTTGAATATTTCCCAGGTTTGGAGATCTACTATGCGTTCATTTCGAGAATATCGTATGTAATAGATAATACGTCTATAGCAGGCGTTGCCCGCGCTCAGAGCGACATCTATAATGACGCCATCTTGACAAACCGACATTGTGTGTTTATAAAAGACGTGGCGCGTGCGCTCTGGGGGCTCTTTACCTTTAGTTCGTCGAAGTGTGAACATCTAAGTGTTGTATATCGTAATTTGTTATTTAAATTATTTAGTAACGAACAAATAGTACTACATTGATTTATTTTTAATAAATCTAAATTGGTTCATAACACGTAATATAATCATAATAGTTTATCTATACATCTATACAAATAAATAAAATTGTTGTGTATACACGATACATATACCAAAAATGTAGTTAAAATTTTTTTGACTGTCTGTCTGTTTGTTCCGGGTAATCTCTGGAATGGCTGGACGGATTTTGACGGGACTTTCACTGGCAGGTAGCTGATGATCCGGGGAGTAACTTAGGCTACTTTTTTTAGACTAACTTTGTCCCGCGGCGTTACTCGCGGTAAAACAATAACCGCGGGTAACACTGCGGGGTTCAGCTAGTTATATATATATGTGGGATGTAGCTCAAAGCAAAATAGATTTCGTAAATCAACACTTGAATTGTTTTTTTTTTCACAGAGCAAATAAACATCGAAACTGATTAGTCTTACAGACTTATCTCATACTACTGACGTTTGACAGCTGGGCATTTTGAGAAAAAGTGTACCAATAATGAAAATAAGCTTTCAATTTTTCAAGCAATTTTTGCTTCTAAATATATTAAATTTTAAGGAAAATACAACAGATTACGTTGTTAATTTATTTTAATAGTATTTCAAGCAAGTTTTGTGAGAAACAAATTCAATTTTCTGTCAGTTACATTACACAAACGTTACAGAGTTCTTTTATGTTTACAAAGTAAATAAAACAATTTATATCTCAAAATCGCGTTTATTCAGTATAATCTACGTAAATATAAAAAATACACAAAAGAAATATAATACTTTGTAACTAACTATTCAAAATAGTGCGTATTTTATCGCATTTTGTTACGATATGAGCTAATCAGACTGTTCATTTTTCGAGTAACTTTTGTAGTTTAGTCTAACTTATATAAATTTAGTATTAAATAAAAAGTAATCAATATTTATAGCCAAATTATATACTATAAAACAACATTAACATTCAATAATTCTTAAAAAACAGCAATATTCATAAAGAAAATCTGGGACAATTGAACGTATGACAGATTTGTAACATAACTGACACAGTAAGGTTGAGATCAGACTTAGCCTAAAATTACTCTTAAATCCCTAAACTTAGGTTTTGTGGGTAATGACAATTCAAACTTTAACCCGTTTAACACAGCTCGAGTTTTTAAGTAATATTATTACTTTGGTTTGAGAGTACAGTCTTATTCAATATTATCTAAAACGTTTAACTAACAACATAAAATCAACAAAATATAACAAAACAAAAATTCTGACAGTTGCAAAATAAAAACTGGTATTCATCTTAAAATATGTTAAGCCCTTGTTAAGCCCAAAGGCAGACATCACAAATATAATCGATGATCAATTGTCAGCGCTACAGTCCCAACAAAACCATCGTTTGCACACCATGCACTTGGCTACACGATTTAATAATAGCGGTTCATTGCACTTGTCACATTTAAAAGTACGCTTAATTATAGTTTGTAAAGACTTTTAAGGCTTGTTGTAGGTTTTACTAATAATACGATCACGCTTCAGCGGAGAAAACTTGGAAGTTGATGGTTCGCACATTAAAGTACTGTTAAGCGAGTTATTAAAAAAATAAGCATTGTTCTCTATATCACTACGGTCATCAGAATACTTGAGTTTCTTGTTGGGGTTACAATCATCTATGTCACCGAAATTATCCTCAAATACCTAATGGTCCTATATCCACTAGTTTATTTGTTCCTCCTAATATTTCGCAACATTTGTCATCGTCATTTTTATCTCAGTTAACTAATATGGAGTCATCATCTTGGGGTTCATTACTTTTTTGTCTACTGTTCATTCTCCTGTCATTTCCTGAGTCATGCAAAATATCCACGAGTCCTATAGCCACTTCACGCTATTGTTCGATTTCTGTTCCTGGTATTTCGCAGAATATGGCTTCGCCGTGCTCATACGAGTAAAATATGGAGTCATCTTCTTGAGGTTCATTTATTTCTTGCTTACTGTTTATTCTCTTGAGACTTGATTCTTGAGTTGATGTGCTTTCTGTGGGGTGAAAATAGTGTTTCTGAAGAGAAAAACATGTGCACAGTCCTCTAATTGGCCCGCAGAAACAACTTACATCTCTGTAGCTCAATACATGTTTCTCTTTTGCGATTATTTGATGTAAATGCATAGTACCTTTCAAAGTAGACAGCTTTTGTGGCAATACAGATGATGTTTCTTTTATTTCCGTGTCTTGTATATAAAAAATTTTGACTACTTTCATAGCACTTTTTAAAATCTCATACGCATCTATAGCATTCGTGCAATCATTACCAAAACACACTCGGCGGTTGAGCGTTATTTTGGAAATATGCGATCGAGCATTTAAAGTATGTGGTGTATGATACTATTTGGAAGATTAAAGCTTCGGTGGCGAGTTCTTCTGAGTTAGAGACTGAAATTTCACCTAAGTCGACATACCCAAAAACTTTATCTAATTTTCGATCATAGGCCAGATCTTGTCTTAATGCCATCCCATCAAATATTAGCGCTACGTTTTTTAGAAAAGGTTTTTCTTGCGTTTCCAATTGGACTTTTAAATATTCTAATACCTCCGTCAGAAATCCATCATTACAATTAAATGTTGATAGAGAACGCCTTAAGGTTTCGACATGAGGCAAAGCCACATATTTTCTGAGAAATTCGTACGCTTTTGCAGAATAGAAATGCAGAGTTAAAGCAAATGATTTTACCTCGTCACTATACCTCACAATATGCGGTGAACTCTTTGAAGGTTTTTTAAATTCTTTGCAAAATTCCCTTGAATAATATTATCAATTTCACTGTTACTAGCATAAGATTTCACTATTTTCATTAGTGATTTCAATGTTTTAACTGATTTGTTCAGCCTCCGAACTTTTTCAACCCAAAATTTATTCCTTTTTGAGGACCTTTTTCCCTTGATGTTTTAATTTTTGCCTGTACACTTTATCCACACCAAACTTGATGGGCGAGGTGCTTTGGTTGTTGACCTAGTAACAAAAAATATAAAATTAGCATTGATTGCATGAAACTACCGAACCCCAATAAACTAGAATCGTTCTAACTAGCCCTTGATTGGGTTGAGAATATTCTATAAATATTAAAATGAATAGGGTCTGCATAACCTTGAGCAAGATGGCATGCGACCACGGTTATCCTCTGAATATCCTTATGTTCCCAGTTGCCTCTCAGGTGGCAACGCCTCCAGGGGCAACTGTGAAAAAAAGTGCCAGTTGCCACCGGAGGCAACTGGGAATGAATCGCCCCCACTTGTGATCGCCGTACATTGATGGCTTCCTAATATAGGTGTTTGTGCGAGTGAATAATGCAGACTATTCAAGAAGTCTTCAAACGGTGGATTGGACCATATTGAGGCGAATATCCAACTACTTCGTTCCTAAAATCGGTATGTGAAAAATAAAACCTTATTCCCTAAATTTTGCCCCTAATTACCCTAAATTTACAGTCACCATTACCCAGGTTATAGGTAGGTAAGATATTTGTTTGTGTTTAACTTACCTGTTTACTTTTTTTTACATCTTGCTGAGGTGTGTCCAATATTTCAAGTAAGCGAGGTTTTTTAGAAGGACATGTATTTTCAATTTCATTTGTTGTGTCACGCAGAGGTTTCGACTCCTGTAAGTCGGGAATGTTACATTAGTGATAACATATCAGAAGCTCAATTTAATTTTAATATCACGATAGATTATAATCAACATAATGATAAAATAGGACTGCACTGCCTTATCACGTTTACCAAGGAATTGAGCAGCATCTGTGTCTTACTCTCATAAATACAAAAGGAATGCTTACATGATATGATGTAGAAGGCATATTTCCCATTTCCATCTCGAAATTTAGACTGGTAGGTTGTATTGTCCTAACTACTGTTTGCTCCTACAAATCAATTTTTTTTTTTAATTATTATGTACAGAAAAAGGGGCACAGTAATTAAAAATTAAACCACGATATACATATGTTTATAAACAGAAGAATGCTTTCTATTCACAAGTTCATTTCATGAGCAGTTAAATTACCTCATCCGACATTAAATGCACATTACATTCTTCATAAATAGGGGTTACACCAAATAAAAGTCTCTTTCCAGAACTGATAGTTCTGGAAAGATCAGTATCCTTAAAATGAAGACTATATATCCTTGCATTTTGAGAAAAAGGTCGCCTTAGTGGTACAATTGATAACCATTTGTTCCTTTCAGTTGTGTCAGAGGGAAACCTAAAAACAATATCTATTATTTTATTCAGTTTAAGCAGTCAAACCCACAGCATTTCCATGAACATTGATAAAAATCGTGTGTGAATCGTGAAGCGAGTGACGAAATCGGAACATTATACGTGGAAGACATCTGAAATATGGTCATCCTATTTGATATCGTTTCCACTTGCACAAAATGAGTCAAAACGAGTGTTAAAGCGAATTATTCCTACTACTAAGTAAACGAGGAGACAAATGTTTAACATACAACTGTTAAGAATCGAGAATTTTAAAGAAATAATGTAAGGAAACTGAATTTTGTTCAATAAAATGTTTTCATTATTTTACAATGAGATATCGTACTTACTCGTGAAAAATCTTTTGTTGAAATAAACTAGATAACTAGGATATGAAAGCAAAAAACGTTGTTTGCACAGGGAAAATTTTTATATAATATATCAAGTCACATGACATTTGTCAATATAAAAAAACCTTTGTTCGAATATCAAAAGAAAGAATGTCGTAACTAAAAAGTTTCCACACTTCCCCTCAAACAACATCCATCATCAGATATCCTCACATCACACCATACCACACACACCCAAACTCAGATCGCGCACACATTTGGTAAATGCCACACGACCTAGTGGTTTCGTAAGCACATCTGCTGGATTATCCTGCGTACACACATAGTCCAGACGTACAACATTTTTAGCAATGCAATCTCCGACATAGTGAGCTCTTATGTCTATATGTTTCGTCCTTCTATGCGCTACAGGATTGTACGCAAGTTTCATAGCACTCTGATTATCTACAAAAATGCAAATAGACCTAAGAGATTCACCTCTTATAAATGCATTCAGCTGCCGCAAGTGAACTGCCTCCTTGGTAGCCTCCGAAAGTGCAATATATTCGGCTTCCGTTGATGACAGTGCCACACAAGCTTGTTTCCGGCATTCCCAGTTAATCAACGAGTTCCCACATCTAAAAATAAATCCAGAATAAGATTTTCTATCTTTGATGTTCCCTCCCCAGTCAGCATCTACGAATCCCGTGATGTCCTGCACTAGCGACTTGGGAAATATCAAACATAGATCCCTTGTACCCCTAAGGTACCTTAAGATATGCTTAGCTGCTTTCCAGTGGCGTTCTTCACAACAGGAATTATATTGTGCCAAGAAATTAACTGCAGCCGCAATATCCGGGCGTGTGTTACAGGCTAAATAGTTCAGCGACCCTATGAGCGCCTGATAACGACGACAGTCTTGGCAGGACAAGATCTTACCTCCTTCCCCTTCCGCCATGACTTTATGGAAATCCATTTCCATCGGAGTTTTCACCGGTTTGCAATCGCTCATACCATATTCATCCAAGATCTTTGAAATAAGCCTCTCTTGACTCAAATATATTGCGGTATCCGTCCTATACAAAAGCATCCCCAAAACTTGCCTAGCTTCCCCTAAATCCTTCATCTTGAAATGCTTGCGAAGGTTGTTCAACAACTCTTCCTTCTGCGCTCTGTCTTTGTAAAATAAAATAAAATCATCAACGTGCAAAGCGATATAAAAATTATTATTTTTGTAAAGACAGCTATCAAAGTCACAGCGCTTGAAGTTCAAAGACAATAACACTTCATTCACTTTTTCATTCCACGAACGAGAAGCTTGTTTGAGGCCGTATATCGCTTTTTCTAATAAGCAAACTTTTTCTTTCGAGTCATTGTCTATGCAACCCTCCGGTTGTCGCATATAAACTCTTTCATGTAAATCACCGTTCAAAAAGGCGGTGTTCACATCGAAGTGGCTAATGAAAAAGTCCTTTTCAATAGCCAACGATAGCAGCAGTCTGACTGTTGATCTTCTCACGACCGGTGAATAAGTTTCAAAGTAGTCGACCCCGTAGGACTGACAGAAACCCTTCGCAACAAGTCGAGCCTTATAGGTCCTGTTACCATCTGCATCATACTTGTACTTGAAGATCCACTTATTCCCCACGATCTTACTTTCAGGTGGCTTGTCAACGAGCTTCCAGACTTTGTTCTCGTACATAGAGTCCATCTCTTTCTTCATGGCTTCCTTCCAGCTATCCTTGTCTTCCCGACTCAAGGCTTCCTTAACTGTCAAAGGCTCCTGCTCAGTACAGCATGCAAGTCCATGAAGATTTCTTTCTCGCATTCTATTACGTAGAGGATAGCGATACTCAACCTCGTTTGATTCTCCTCTATCAACAGTCTGCTCTTCATCTTCAACATTTTCTGCTCTGCTATCTGCCGTTTCTCCTACTTCCACTTCCGCGTCTTCATACAGCTTCATCTGTAGGACTCGACCCTTGAGAAGCTTCTGCAGTACCAGGTGACATACCTGACTGGTCTTCTACCCTTGCAAATTCCCAGATAACTTCAGCACCTTTGTCACCGTTGTCTACCAGTTGACTAGGATTCTCTGAAATCGCTGCTGTAGAGTCTTCCAAGAAAACTACATCCCTTGCTCTAACTGTAACGCGTGGATTACTAAGATTAATGAAACGGTATCCCTTGGTTTCTTCACAGTAACCAACAAAGATATGTTCTTCCGCTTTAGGGCTCCATTTCTTCCGAGTTTCCTTTGGTACGTGCACAAACGCCTTAGATCCAAAAACTCTGAAATGATCGAATGACTGAGCCTTTCCTGTCCACAACTCCTCAGGAATCTTACCGTTGTTACCACTGTGAGGCAGCCTGTTCTTCGTGTACACAGCAGTAGAACACGCATCCGCCCACAGTTTCCAACTAAGATCTTTCTCCACCAACATAGTACGAGCCATCTCCACGATAGTACGATTTGCTCGCTCCACTACGCCGTTCTGCTCTGGAGTGTAGGGAACAGTCAATTGATGTTTAATCCCCTTTTTGCGTAGAAACCCATCAAACTTATTGTTCACAAACTCTGTTCCGTTGTCCGTGCGTATGCACTTCAGCTTCAACCCGGTCTCAACCTCTACAGATGCTAGAAAAACTTTAAAATAATCCAAAACCTGATCTTTTGATTTAAGGAAAAATGCAAAAGTTTTACGTGTAAAATCATCTACAATTACTAGCATGTATCGAGATCCACCGTACGACGGTTCAGACATTGGACCGCAGATATCTGCATGAACCAGTTGCAGTCTCTCAACTGCCTTCTCAGCCTCACCAACTGGAAAAGGTAAACGATGTGCCTTCCCCTTAATACAGGCGACACAAGGCTCCATTACGCTCTTTCCAAAATCCATACCCGGAAGCTTATGTAAATCTCGCTCATTTACGTGCCCAAGCCGCCGGTGCCATAACATCAAAGGATTACCTGCTTTCACTGACGCCAACGCAGTCTCATCTACAACCGCCTGACAACCTTCAAGCTTGTAGATACCAGAGACTTCACTTGCGGTAGCCAGAAGCTTTCCATTGAAATGGCCTGGAACCAAATGGTGAATTAGCTTGCACCCATCCCTGTCAAAAATCACCTTCCATCCTCTCTCTACTAACTGTGAAACAGATAACAGGTTAACACGCAAACCAGGTACATACATGACATCCCTCACGGCAAACATTCTACCTTTCATACTCACCATGATGTCACCCTTACCCGTGCATTCCATCTTATCACTATTCGCACATGTCACGTTACTTATACCGATATTCATGACCAAATCTTTAAACCAATGTTTCTGGAAAGACATATGTGAAGATGCCCCGCTGTCGATGTACCACTCCGTCGGATTGAAGGAGTGCCCGATACTGGACGAAGACAGGCTCACGACATCCTTCCTTTTGGAGGTCGAATCATCTGCTTTTCTTCCTTCTTGACAGTCTGGCTTCTTATGCCCATGCTTTCCACATTTATAGCATTTCACTTTGGTCATATTCTTGTCCTTGTTCCCATTCCGTTTCCGACTCTTACTCACTGCTAATGCCGAGTCTGTTGAAGACGATGTACTGCAACTTTGACGTGAATCCTCCTGTAGTAACTTCTGTCGTACGTTCTCTGAAGTCAACTTCATCCCAGAGTATTCCAGTGCCATACGCATAGGTCTGTACTCTTCAGGTAGTCCTCTCAGCAACACAACAGCTACAAGGTCATCGTCAAATCCGGTGGCAATATCCTTCAACTTTTGAGATAGAGACATAACAGCAGCAACATAATCATGCATCGACGAGTGTCTCTCCAGCTTTTCATCCAGCAAAGCGTTCATCAGGGTAATCCTTCGATTCACACCTTTATCCTCAAACACTTTCGCTAAGCTATCCCAAGCGTCTTTGGCATGCTTTGAATCCTGTACATACGTGTAGAGTGAGGTATCCACATGCAGACAGATCAAAGCCAGTGCATCTTGGTCCTTCTCGATGCTTATGGAGTCATTGGAATCCGGGTACTTTGACGTATACGTGAACAATTTTTCTCTTATCAGAATCATTTTCATTGCGAATTTCCACGTAGAGTAGTCATCTAGTCCGCAGAGGTTTTTAATGGCAACTTTCGTGGATAGGCCCATAACCTTTTGTTGAAATAAACTAGATAACTAGGATATGAAAGCAAAAAACGTTGTTTGCACAGGGAAAATTTTTATATAATATATCAAGTCACATGACATTTGTCAATATAAAAAAACCTTTGTTCGAATATCAAAAGAAAGAATGTCGTAACTAAAAAGTTTCCACAAAATCACATCACATGCCGGATACCACTCACTTCTGCAATCGCGCACAATACATTTTAAACCTATTTTGCTATTGTTTTTGTTAATAGCCTGATATTTTTACTGTTAAAGTTGCGAAGCGAAGCCAAAACATCTACCGTCAACGATTTGACATATTCGATTAGTGTTGTCATTTGCGATTTTAGATATTCCATGATTTATGGTAAATACCTTATTGTAATTTGTTTACACTAAACTGATTTGAGTAGTCCATGAGTATAACTTTTTTATTAAAACATCAATATACTTTTAAATTTAAATCTTGGATAAATTATTTTCAATTCTAGTATGTTTGTGCCGTT
Source organism: Spilosoma lubricipeda (assembly GCA_905220595.1). NCBI lineage: Eukaryota > Metazoa > Arthropoda > Insecta > Lepidoptera > Erebidae > Spilosoma > Spilosoma lubricipeda. Next base: position 4,264,021 of record HG992294.1, read on the forward strand.
CGTCAAATTAATTAATGTGGCCTAAGTGGGGGTTTGGTTTTTTGCACCGGCATACTTGTGGGGAGACCTAGAAAGAGACAGATAGGAAACGAAGACTTTTCAAAGGTTACTTGGGGTCACGAATCTTGCCCTCAAACTTAAGAACGAAGTGTGGTTTCCAGCTTTACTATAAGTTCCTGGGAATATAAAATTAAAAAAGAAATCTGCGGGATTGGTACCATGTACCTTTTTGTTTGTGAGTATCCGATATTTCCATCGAATCCATGGTAAACGTAAATTAGCTTGGAGAAATTTTTGCGTTTGTAGTAGTGTATGGTCAGCAAATAAAAAAAAAACAACATTTATTTTTAGTGTTTATTTTTTTAAAGGTAATATACGTTTGTGGCTGGAGCACACTAAATGCGTACACGTCTACGCATACGGACTACGTACTAATACGGACGTGAAAATGTGTATCCACTGCATTGTATCTATGGAACTGTATGAGGCAGACAAGCCAGTTCCAAATATTACAAGCAGTGAATGCCGGTTTTCACTTCAGTGAAGACGTGTATGAATTAGGTGTTCTCCGGCCATAAATGTTTTATTCTAATAATTCATCAACCCCAAGCATATCACAATCATCCTCACATCATCCTCGCTTTCATCACATGAATTATTTAAATTAATTATGATTCGTTCTGATATTGTGTCTTAAGCTGCGTCTCTACCCTGATATTTGTTTTCCTCCTCAATAGCATGCAGACAAACTTTTCTCCATTCCTCTACAGTTATGGCGTTCATTTTTTCTTCAGCTAATGACATTATAACCTTCATATTCATTGCGACATTCTTTTTTGCGACATATGTTTTCACTATCCCCCATATATTTTCTGTAGGATTAAACTCCGGATGGTATGGTGGTAAACGCAGCACAGTATGACCGTGCTGTCGTAATATTTCGTCTATCTTGTACTCTACAAATCTCGCCTTGTTTTGCAGAATCAGTTCATATAATTGAGGCTTAAGCAACGTGGATGAATGCTCAATGTTTCGCAATGTCAGCCAGTCAATCATTTGCTGGTTTCTAGAATTACTATTCGGTGCAGGATTTTGTATTGAGTTATGATATGGTGTGTTGTCAACAACAACACTATTTGGTTGTAAGTTGGGTATTAATTGAGTTTGAATCCACCTTGAATAGTTGTCATAGTTCATATTGTCGTGGTAATCTCCACTTTTTTGATTGGCTTTAAACATAAGCAATGCGTTTGGTATAAAGCCATCCATACCACCGGCATGGACAATGATTAAGCGGTTGCCTTTCGATATATGTTGCTTCAAACCTGAAGTGCTTCCATCTGACCAAGATTTCGAGAGGGTTTGTGATGTATGTATATATGTTTCGTCGGTGTAAACAATTGGTCGGCGTTGTTCACGATATTCAGCAATTTTCATCAAATAATTAATTCGCAAGTATCTAATTTCGTGTTTTTCCATAAGAAGTTTCCGGTTATCTTCTGTTTGCTTCCAATTAAAACCTAATGACATGACGTGTTTTCGTAACGTGCTGACACAACCTTTATAATCGATATCTTTTCAATTTTGCGTGCAAAGTTTTCAAAGTGGGAACTTCTTTATTTGTGATGTGGAAGTCATGAATTGTTCTTCTGATAACTTGCTGATCAAAGTTATCGATTACTATTGTAGGTTTACGATTCGGTTTCTTTTTAGGAGATTTAAATGTAACTTCCTGATCTGAAGGACGATATTTGCTTTCTGATACTACCTCTCTGACGGATGCTATTGAAATTCCTGTTGATTTAGCAACTAATTGAGGGGGGGTCATAATACTGCTCGGGTTGTTATTACACTCATTTTCGAAATATTTGTACAAACAGTACAAAACTTCTTTAGTTTGAGAAGTCAAAGGCTTGCCTCGACTATGTTTTAACACTGGAGCCATTATGAATTAACAATATAAAGTTACAACACTTACACACAAACTAAAAACTTCAACAAATATTATAACAATAATAACAAACAATAACAACAATCAACAAATACAAAATTTAACAATTAACGTAATAATTATAATTTTTGAATGAAATGTGTGCTTTATGTTCTAAGTGACCGACTGACGCCGGACTGCACGTGGCACCTGCGGACAACGTAAACTGGTTTATTCTGGTTTTGTACGTGTTTCCACTTTCCACTATCAAGTGACGATTTTTTGCTTTAGATTGAAATATCTCGGAAACGGTGCGTCCTAGGCCAAAAATAACAAAAAAATTGACCCCTCCGTATATCCCCGGAGTTTTAAAAACCTAGATGAAAGGGAAAAAAAATATATATATCGGTCTCTCCTCTTTAAAGTTTCACTTCTATCGTGTGTGAATTGCACATACACCTTTTTTTTTACCCGACTACGGCAAAGCCGGAGGGACAACTACGGAGGGTTATGATTTTGACAGGCTATGTATGTATGTATATATGTATGTATGTTCATTTGTTCCCTCCTAGCTCCTTAACTACTCATCAAGTTTGGACAAATGAGGTGTCTCTAGAAGCGTCATGATCGTCTTCTGGTTATAGGCTATATGACGTGTCACTGAATCTAATGTGGCGCCCTCTAGCCGACATAAAGTACTGTATTAAAAAATAAATTTGAGATAAATATGCCGTGTTTGGTATCATTGGAAAGGGCGTTACTTGTACATTTCAAAAATACATATATTATTAGCATTTGTACGTGACTTTGTCCGTATTTATTCGATAAGTGTGACATTTCTATGGTATGCTTTTTTGTTCCCTCATTCTTTCTAAACTAGTCAGAATAAGACAAATGAGATATCGTTAGAAATGTCTTGATTGTCCGCTGCTTAGAGGTTATATGACGTGTCACTGAATCTAATGTGGCGCCCTCTAGCCGACATAAAGTACTGTATTAAAAACATAATTTGAAATAAATATGCCGTGTTTGGTATCATTGGAAAGGGCGTTACTTGTACATTTCAAAAATATATATATTACTAGCTGTTGCCCGCGGCTCCGCCCGCGTAAATAACGGTGGTTGCGGCAAATAGTAGCCTATGTATTATTCACGCGTTCATCTCGTCTGCTGCAGTACCCCGCTCGATAACTGGCAGCGTCTGCCGGAAATCTCCTGCAAGCTAGATGACTACTCCACCCAACAATATTCGATTGCCCCGAATGTCTTGCAAGCTGCGATCCAATGTTTCAATCGCTCGCTTGAGTGACATCGTGCATTCGTCTCACATAATCAGTTTGCACCCATTGCATTAGAGCACTGCGACTACTGCTTTTGCTGTTTCAAATGGACGCTTGTTCAGTTGCAAGGTTTAGCGGGAGTTCGAACACTGAATATGCAGTTTTGCCATCACTCAGCAAGGTTGCGGCTATTCCGGAGGACGCAACAGCCAGCGCAACTACTTTGTCTTTGCGCAACTGTGCTAGCAGCAAGTTCAGTAACAATGTTTTGCCGGTGCCCCCTGGTGCGTCCCAGAAAAAAAGACATCATGAGATTCTTCGAAGTGACTAGAACATTTTCTTGTATACTGTGTAAAATTCCTACGGAGGCCTTCCAGTTATGGTATTTTATCACATATTTTTATCCGTATTTTTTTATTCCTTATGCGTAGGAAACCTGTAAGCAAATAATAAAAAAATAAATAAAATGAATTTAAAAGTAAAATTGCATTGACAAATAATGAATTGATTTTGGAAAAGTCGGATATTGAGAATTTTTTTCTTTTGGCATACTATTTTATAATATTCCGTAATTCTTAATGACCGAGACCGAAGCAGAGTCTAATTAGGTATTATATATTTATTTTCTAAATCTAACCACCTCCATTGTTTTAATTTCATTAAACGTATTATAAGCGACAGCACAAATAATTCAGATTGATTTTTTGAAATCTTGTTTTTATTTCATTACTCGTTTTATAAACGGGCCCAGAATTTACATGTGATTATACTTTTACTCTATCGATAAAAGGTACATCCCTCTGAAGTACATGTTATGTCAAAACGTATCAATAATACTATTTTTCAATTTTCATTTCTAAATTGGGAACTGTTATTTAATGTAGAAGCAGATGCGTCTATCTATTTATATCAGGACTACTATTTTCTTTAACACTTTCTGCTTAAAATGCTTTTTAACAATTAGATAACATTGAATTGACTTACCCATGAAACGATTTTTTGCATTATTTTCTTTTAAACACCAACTCTATAAGAGCTACCGGGCACAGTACATGCCATTATTGTTAGCAAAACGAAAACCATACTTATAATATAATATTATTCACAATTTGATAAAATATTTGATGAAATCGGCAGACAAACGTGTTAACCAGCTTACTGACAATCAAAATGACGGTTTTCAGCAAGTGGCGCGCGGGGTTTAAGACGTTCGGAAAAGCTATTGCTATCTCTTTTTGTCACATGAGATATTTCCATAAAAAGTGTTGAGTACAAGATAGGCAACTACTCGTATATTCAACTTAAATTTGATCCATCTAGTGTATTCTTTATCTGAGGTTGCTAGGGATAAGTATAAAATTAAATAGTAATGTTAGGATATCGAAACATTTTTGTATAGGCCAGAACGATATAGTGGAAACGCTAACTAACTCTAAGATCTGAGTAATATACACACCACTACATATGCAAAAAATTAATTTTAGTAAAGCTTTGCATAAAGAGTCACCAAGAATTCGGTATAATTTATTAATGTTTATGAAACGCTGATGATTTCCAACACCCATATTTATCCAAATTTTCCAAGAAACTTTCAGGTGAGACATATTTTCCAGAAGTATTATTAAAATATCAAAACAGCGTCTAACAAGTTCTGCGTCAAAATGATTTTGCAAATATGAAAAATAATCCTAGAATAGGCTTCTTCTTGTTGTTCACACGATAATGATTCTTCAATTTTAAGTTTAGTTTTAATTAAAGTCGCAGCGCCAATGTCGGCGCCGCGACTGACTTTAACTGTTTACATGAAGTAAGTAGTAGTGGGAAAAATGAATTCGCGAAAACAACTGAAACGACGATTTAATTATTTGTTGAAAAGAAGAGAGTTGTTGAGAGGAAGAATGGAAAATTATTGAAGACGGTTTCAATACCAAGTGGAATTTCCCTTCATATTATGGAGCAATCGATGGGAAGCATATTATAATTAAAACTCCTCCAAATAGTGGAAGTGAATTTTATAATTATAAAAAAAACAATAGTACAGTATTGTTAGCACTTGTAGACCACGACTATTGTTTTTCATATATAGACGTTGAAGCGAATGGAAACGCCTCTGATGGAGGTGTTTTCAAAAATTCATTATTATATCGTCGGTTGGACGATGGATTGCTTCCTACAAATGGAGTAATAGTTGGTGATGCATAACATCTACTTGTGTAGACAGAGAGGACAATGATGGACAAATAATAGAAGGAACATGGAGATCGGAAATAAATCCACTGCCAAGCATTTCAGAACAACAAAGAGGCAACCATTCCATGACTGCTAAAAATAAAAGAGACCTATATAGGAACTTCTTTATGACTGCTGGAAGTGTGCCATGGCAATTGGATAGAATTCATTAGTTTTGTATAGGTACCTAGGATGGAAATAAAATAAATAAGTTACAATAAATACTTACCATTGTTTTTCTTTTTACAATAGCATTTTTTATAAAGCCGTCCAGTTCTTGAAACCACTTGACTTTTGGGACATATACGTTCCCACTAGCGCCAGATCTGGTGGATTTTTGTATCTTGTCGAGCTCTAAATAATATGTATCCCTTATGGCTTTAATTTTATTTTTACTTCTGTAGAAGTGAGCCCTTCGATTTGCATTTGTTGATCCATATTTTGCAACGCTGTTGACCGCATTTCTTTATTGCGGTAATCGTTTTCGCCATATAATTGCACCAATTTTAAGGTTTCGTCTTTGCTAAGCTTCATTTTTATCGCCAACGAAAAAAACGTGGTCACTCTACAACGCAGCGGCAATGACTAACCACGCACTGACTTGTCTGTTTACACGGGGTTTATTTGGCTGGCGCGGAGGTGCGCGGGTGGCGGGGGGCGCCAACTGACTTTAAAATATTCGTGTCCGAATATTCAAGTGAGCGCTGACTTCAAGCCACTGTACTGACTGCAAATCAGTTTACACAGGAGTTTTTTCAGGTCAGCACGGGGTTTATTTGGCTGGCGCGGAGGTGCGCGGGTGGCGGGGGGCGCCAACTTACTTTAAAATATTCGTGTCCGAATATTCAAGTCCGCGCTGACTTCAAGCCACTGTACTGACTGCAAATCAGTTTACACAGGAGTTTTTTCAGGTCAGCACTGACTTGCCTCGAATTTGTAGTCAGTTACTGACCCTGTGTAAATCAGCTTTAAATGTTTTTATTACCAATGAAAGGCAACATGTTTACACTACCCCAGTGATCAATAAAAAAGTTAACCAAAGCTTCTTTAAATTGTGCATTTTTAAGTTCAACTGCGAAATGATAGGGTCGAATTTGGTTAGGACCAATTGAGACAGGGCTGGTTACTTCATCTCGCCACAATCTTTGATAGAAGGCGAAAAATATTGGTCGAAGACAATATCAATTCGAACTTCAACTTTTTCATTTTAATTCAAGGCTTAGCAATCGGTGTAATGTCTTACACATTAATTTGAAGTTTTCTTAGCTTTAAATAACATAATGTAAAAATTATAGACATTATAAAATACTTTGATTTTTTGATAAAAAAGAAAAGCAAATCGCGTATGGCACATAGAGCAATGTCAAAAACAAATCTCTGATTTGCCTGACGTTTCGACCAGGTAGTACTGGCCGTGGTCACAGGCTGACAGGCTCCTGTTGTAATACCTTTTAATGAGTAATCGCGTTAATACCTTTCCTCTTTCACTTATCGTAGCAACACAGATTAATGAACGTAAATAATAAATGAACAGAAAAACCTTAACGAAATAAAAACAACAACAAATTCGAGAGCGTGCGGTAATACAAAAATGGACGTAGTTACAGGGCAGCGTTGCTATCCGTGCTAAAGGGGCGACGCTTGACGCGCGGTATGAGGCAGCGGGACGAGAAGTTACGGCGTTCACGAAATGAACGCTTAATAAGACACCTTCACATTTCTGTGCAAGAGTTTTGGAAACAGTAAAAACGTGTAGTGATGACTACATTCAACTCTACACAGCAAGTACATTTGATTAAAAAAAAGTGTCCTTGATGTATAAATTTACCATGTGTAGAGTATATCAAATGTAGTGCATGCAATAAGGTATGATTTGAAGTTTAGTGAAGTGGATCCCTTATAAGTTTATTTTAATGTTTATTATGTGAGGTTGCCAATAAAATTCTTTTCTTACCACTACAGGCTTTTATTTTCTTCTTACTAATATTAATATAGAATACAGGTAGAAAATACTTTAACACTCTTCCTCATACTCAACATTTATGACCCCTAACTTAAACACTAAATTCTTAAAATGATTTCTTCTAACAGGCTTCGTGAATACATCATCTAATTGTTAATCAGTTCTTACATACTCTTTCTCTCTTCTCTTTCAGTTGATCATACGTTTTAACAGATTTATTTGTGCTTTGATTATCTTCGAATATTGTAATATTTTTAACATCAATATCAAAATCTTTTAAAAGTTTTAACATCCAACATGACTAACACAAGCTTCACACAACGATATTAATTCTGCTTCTGTAGTACTTAATGCTACAACAGATTGATTCTTCGATTTCCAAATTACTAAATCTCCATATATTTGGCATAAATATCCTGTACCAGACTTCCTATCTAGATCTCTGCCCCAATCGGCATCTGCATATCCAAGTAAAGGTTGTAATATTCCTTTCTTTTCAAAATTAAATTATAATTAATAGTTTGTTTAACATATCTTAAAATTATCTTTAAAGCTTTCCATAAGGTTTCATTTGGTTAACTTTGAAACCTACTTAAATAAAAAACTGAAAAAGCTAAGTCTGGTCTAGTGTTTGTAGCGGCATACATAAGAGAGCCAATCAAAGATCTATACTGCCTTTTATACATCATATCTATATCGGTATTATCAAATTTAAAATTTGTGCCCATCGGAGTATTCGAGCCCTTACAATCCTTCATACCAAACCTGCCAAGTACATTCTGCAAATATTTTGTTTGATTAATTAAAATGTAGTTATTCTGTCTGTTAATTGAAATACCTAAATATGTTAAGTTTCTGTCCCCTAATTCCTTCATTCATTTCAAAAAAACAATATCCTTTCCCAAGTACCACATTCTTCTAAAGTTTGTAACTCTTTCTTAACTGCTTTATTCCATATTTCATTATCTTGTCTCGTTTTATTTTCCTCAAAACTTATCAGAACCTCTTCAAACTGTCTAGCTAGTAACGCAAATAAAACTTCATCATTTTCTTCTTTAAAGTTTATCTCATAATCTTCTTGCCATTTCGGTTTCTGTACTTTCCTTTTTTCTCTTCCTAAATCTGTGCTTACTCTTGTTTCAATGTTTCATTCTTTTTCAACGGTTTCATTCCTTTCATTTTGTTTTCTGTATTCTTTCTTTCTTCATTTATATATATGTTTTCATTATTTATATATGCACATTAATGCTAAAGAATTAAGCTTGTATTGACAGATTTTTATTCTTTGTGGGTTTTTTAATCTTTTCAGTTGTGAAAAGGATCGTTGAGCAGAGCAGTTAGTAATCATTAAGCTCTGAAGGATTCTCAATGCCGCTTCTATGTTTGGGAAAACGTACTTTACTTTATCCTTAATAATCTTTTCATATAGATCGGAATGGGTGACCTTTGTTTCTGAAGATTCATATTTTATTTGAACACTAGCTGAACCCCGCGGTGTTACCCGCGGTTATTGTTGTACCGCGAGTAACGCCGCGCGACAAAGTTAGTCTAAAAAAAGTAGCCTAAGTTACTCCCCGGATCATCAGCTACCTGCCAGTGAAAGTCCCGTCAAAATCCGTCCAGCCGTTCCAGAGATTACCCGGAACAAACAGACAGACAGACAGACAAAACTTTTTTAACTACAGTTTTGGTATATGTACCGTGTATACATACATATGCATTAAGTAAAAAGCGGTTATTTAAAAATTACAAACAGACACTCCAATTTTATTTAGTTGTATAGATATTTAAGAAAATGATTAAATTCGCCGAGGAGGTTTTCAATGAAGTCTTCTGGGTAAGTTTCTAACAGCAATTGGATATCGTTTTTATACTCTGAACATAATTTATTTAGATCCGCAAGAAATGAAAATTTTTGTGAAACTTCGTGGCATACCTCACCTCTTTTGACATTTAAGCATTAAATGTGTGTGTTCCATCATTTACTTGTTTCTTCCTAGTTCGTCTTCGAGTTTCTTTATATTGATGATACAGAAGGGAAAGGGGACGTAAAAGGCGTGACAGTCATCGTGGCAGTGTAATACCGGGACTTAGAGTGCCGTGTCATCATACAACAGCAAGGCATGACCGTGACCGAGCCGTCGGATGGAAGGGCCCCCGTACCCTCCCGGAAGTGGTCGCCTGGTCCCACCATCCGGTCACCAACCGGCACGACGAGCCACTCCGAGTATTATGCGCGACCTGACGGGGCAGCCTCCCAGGGTGGTTAGCCGCTGTTGGACCCCTCTATGCCGCGGGCGGCCAGTGGCACCCCTACTATAATTTCACAAGCATTCCACCGCTCACACACGTATCACGATGACCCCTGCATCATTAGACCTTCGGTCTCGCAACTCACCAACGAAACACGACAGCGCGAACGCTGTCATTTCACGCTGATTTTCTGTGCGAAGGTAGTACCGCCCCGGTCTAGCCGGCCCGTTCGTGCTGAAAGCAGCGTGGCTCTGCTTCCTAGAAAATCTATCAGTCACCTAGAAGCAATTGAGAAAATAACAACAAAACATTTAAAGTGGGTTAAATTAATAAAAAAAATAACAAAAAAAGAAACCGACTTCAAGAACTGGACCAAATTGAAAAAGAACCACACTGGAAGCAATAGCTTTAAAAAAAAGGATTATCAAAATTGGTTCACCCAGTCGAAAGTTCTGAGGTAACAACTAATACAATAATTTTATTTACTTATGGAACGAATAGTTCACAAAAAATAATAATTTAAAAGTTGTGTATATTATTATGTTTGTATTGTGTATTATACCTAAAAAAACTTAAAAGTAACATGATATTAATACAGTTTAGACTAGATACTGTACGCTTGATTAACGTTGAAAAACAATATAAACAATATTTCTACTAGTAAATTAGCGTTATATAAACGATGATCAATTCATTACCAAAGAAGTGGTTTTTTCGTTAGGATCGATGGTTCCAATTCGCTTAATTTTGTTAGAAATAAAAACTTTTCATTATAGATGTTGTAAGCTTTCTACCGTTTTTCTATTTCAGTCACTAGTCTATCTATTATAAAAATAAAGGTTCTAATCCTAAAGCGTCACTCGCAGTAATTGTAACATCGTCATTGGGTGTTTCATCAAATTTGCTTTTTCTTTTTGGTTGTCTTTTACCTATGTCTTTTGCATATTCCATCGCAGTTTCTTCGTAATGCTTAAAATTATTTCGTTCAGTTAGAAAGAAACTACGAAGTGATTCATAAAGATCAGCAACACTGTGATTAAATCTACGGTGGAACTTTGAATTAACGCCCTTTTTAATTTTTCTAAATTGGAAAGTATTTCCGCGGCTTCTCGTCGCGTGACAGGCTTTTCGCTGCAATCGCCCTTAATCACTTCCAAAGTTTTACGAACTTCATGCCAAGAACCTCGCAAACCTCTCTTTTATCTCGTCTCATATCTGTTTGGAAACCTTACGACTCATCAAAAGAATAAATTCGTCGCAAACGGTCTTTGGAAGATAACTGGTGCTTCCTGAACATTGATATCCGAATTGTTCTATACGACGTGCTAAAAAGGGATCGAATAACATAAAGTAGTTTCCGTTTTGCGAATCACCAAATTTTTTGTTTCTACTTCTAAAAGCCAAACCCCTTACACACAGTCGTTTCACTACTGCAACAACTCTCTTCAAAATATTTCTCCAATAAGTGATTTCTTAATCGATTTTGACCTGGAGTAAATTATCCACTCGGCCATCAATCTCACTTCTTGCTTTAAAGCTTAAGATACTACTTTTATGACGCGAAGAGTTTTCATGCTGAGATACTCGATATTCTGCATTTTGATGAATTGCATGCATGCATTTGAAACCTTCGATCTCAAACTGAGTTCTATGTTCAAATGGGGCGAATGCCAAGAGGATCCACAGTATATTGATGTTTTGCTTTCTGAATATACTAGCCAATTTCGGTCTTTGACTTCGTTATTTTGCATCTTGCTTTGAAAGATGCTCATTGGCAGGAAACGCCGCTGATCAGAATAAATTCTTTTGCTTTTGGAGAAGTCACAGTTTTATTTTGATCAAAGCAGTATCTTGCAACAATCTCTCTTATCGCGTCGTTTATTTACCACAAAGCTGGATCTTTATTGAATTTGGCTGTAGTTTGGACTTGGTCATCAATTGTAGTTGACGTTTGAAACTGAGATGCATTTTCAATTGATTTGATTGCTCTGCTGTTTCTTTTTCAAAAGTAAAAGTTTCCGTTTTTTTAACTGTAGATTTTTCAATAGACGATAATTGTTGTTGAGAAGAACTGCTCACATCCATTTCATCTGTTTTAAACTGTGCTATGCGGATAATTTGTTCTTGTTCTTCTTCTATTCTGTTTGGCTTTTTTTTATACTCAGCTCCACTGAGTCGCTTTCTTCCATCGCTCATTGCCGCCCATCGCCCGCGGGGGGGAGCGAAGTGCCTAAACGCATTCCACCACGTAAAAAAAAACTACTACTACACCCTCGCCGTGTGGTGCCGGCATAGAATAGCTCCACCCCATCTCATCCCGTGGGTGTCGTAAAAGGCGACTAAGGGAAAGACGGAGCCGAACATCAGGCTGCTGAGGCCTCATTGCACGCGGGGGTCGTCGTGCGATCCGTGCCAGCCCTTTTCAGGGCTCGCCGTCGCTTCCAGTATCCCTGTTTTCAGAGGGGACTGGGAAGAGACGGTGTTAGGGATCGAGGGACGGGTCGGCCCACTGCTCGCGCAGGGGCTGGACAGGCACTTGTGCCACAGTTGGAGATGGGAGAGTTGGCTGCCCTCCCGCGTTACGTAAACTCCGGGTGATGGACATTTTAACTTGGGTACTAGCCATACCCAGGAAGCCGTGATCTCGGAGGACGTGGGGCTTGCCTTAACTGGCCGGCCTGCGTCAAGGAAAAGACTTTAAAACCCGACAGCTAAGTCGCTTAAAACCTGTGGACACCGGGGGACCTCCACAGTATATACCCCGCTTCCTGGAATGAGCGTCACCCGGGAAGTGTATTCTTTTCGTCTCATACTCGTGGGATATGTTATGGATACATCAAATAAAATTAAAATTACAAATATTAAAGAGAGAAGGGAGGAGAAAATGGAGACAGAGATCGAGACGGAGACCGCAAGGTCTTCTGTCTCTCTCAGGGAGATGGTGCCAGTGGTGGAGCTGGAGCGGGTGGACCCGGCGGTAGTGCTGGAGCGGATGACCGTTGCCAGCTTACTTGGAGTTTCGCGCTCGACCTCCCCAGTAAGGGGAAGACTCTGGCGCAAGCGAACCAACTCCCTCACGGAGTTGAAATCGCAGAGCGAGAGTGATTCGGTGGACGGGGGCCCAAAACGAAATCTTGGCCGTCCCCCGAAAACAGGGGAATATGTCGGTCTTGCAAAGACGAAGGCGGAGCTCAACGCGGCCAAGGAGCGTGAGCTCGAGTTCCAAGCCGAAGCGGAGCTTGCGGACGAACTGCGACTGCAGCGGCAAAGTGCTCTCTATCTCAGAGAGACCCCGAGCCCGCAGCCCCAGCCCAGTCTGCAGCCCCAAGCGGGACGGGCATCCTCGGCCATCGAGTCTCTCAGCGCGGAGGACGGAGGAACCATCGCCGCCAAGAGCTCAAATCTAAAGGGCCAGTACGTGCGGGACCTGAGAATCGCGTGCAACTACATCGTGGAGAACAGGCGAGTTCTCATGTCCCGCACGGAATCGGAGGAGGTGGCCAAGCTCCAGGCCGAGCTGGCTGCAGTACGGGCCGAAATGCGGGCCTTTAAGCAGCAGGCGGAGGCTGCGCCGCCCCCGATGAGCCGTGACGAGATCGGCTTTCTCGTCGACGCGCGACTCGCGGGGATCGCTGACCGCCTGCTGCCGGAGACCCGCATCCGTCCGTCTCTGCAGGCTGACGCTAGGAATGCGGCACGGTCTGCCAGCAGACCTAAGCCTGAGCCCGACGCGTCTCCCTCAGAGCCTCTCCCCCTTCCCCTCTCTCCTCCAATGCCAGGCGGGCAAGTGGAGGCAGGGCCGTGCCCTACCGTGCCGCCGGGGGGGAAGGAGGAGACGAAGAAGAGGAAGAAGAAGAAGGCGGCGGGGAAGACGGCCGCGGCGAAGGAGGCGGAGGCTGCCCGACAACCGCGGCAGTCACCCCCGTCGTCTTCGATGTTGGCTCCCGCCCCGCTTCCGCAAAGCGGGACATGGAGCGAGGTGGCGGCTAGGCCAAAGGCGCCGAAACCGCCCCCTGCCCGGTCGGCTGCCACAACCGCCACTGCCACTCCGATAGCCACTAAGCGGAGAAAACGTCGCTCCCGGAAGCCCCGCAGATTGCGCACCCCGCAAACGGCAGCGGTCGCAATCACGCTGCAGCCGGGCGCCGCGGAGCGGGGCATTACTTACGCGCAGGTGATGTCCAAAGCCGAGAGGTCGATAGACCTCAAGGGCTTGGGCATCGACGGCCTCCGACTCCGCAACGCAGTAACCGGAGGTCGGATACTGGAGGTGGCTGGCGCCGACAGGGCCCAGAAGGCGAACCATCTGGCCGTCAAGCTCAGGGAGGTGCTGGAAGAGGTCCGCGTCGCTAGGCCGGAAAGATACGTCGAGATGCGCGTCTCTGGGCTTAGCGACTCGGCCTCGAAAGAGTCGGTGGCGGCGTCCCTGGCGGCGGAGGGGGGCTGTGCTGCCGATCACATTAAGGTGGGCGAGATACAGCGCCCACCTGGCCGACAGGGCACTGCCTGGCTTCGGTGCCCGGTTAAGGCGGCAAGGAAACTGACGGATGGCCGCCGCGTCGTCGTCGGATGGTCGGTGGTTAAACTGACCACCCTGGAGTCGAGGCCGACGCGGTGCTTCCGCTGCCTCAAGCCGGGGCACGTCGGGGCCAAGTGCACTGTGGCCAATGACCGCATTACGCTCTGCTTCCGTTGCGGGCAGGCCGGCCACAGGTCGGCCACCTGCTCCGCGGAGCCCAGATGCCCCGTCTGTGCCGCGGAGGGTGCAAACTTCGGCCACAGGCTTGGCTCCGCCAAGTGCCGGGCAGCCTCCCTCAAAAGGGGCCAGGCGAAACGCAAAGCGACAGGGGAGGGTGGAACCACCTCATCCACTCTGTCGCCGCCGTCAAACGAGGAGGAGATGGACACCGCCCACATTTAAGGGAAAGCCCAGGGAATACTCCCCGCGATCACACACGCCGCCTCGTAAGAGACGGTGTGGTACGCCCGCGCAGCCCTCTGCGCGATGGCGCGCTGCGGACGTCGCAGCAGCGCGATATTCGCCGGGCAGAGGGCTTCCGCCCATATGGGCGCTCCGTAGAGCGCCTTGGAGCGCACCACTCCGTCATAGAGGCGACGGCAGGCAGACCCTGGGCCTTCGCTGTTGGGCAGCAACCGCGAGAGCATTTCGGCAAATGCCATCAACTTCGGTGCCAGCTGCTGAAAATGCTCCGCGAACCGCCACCGACCGTCGAGAACGAGCCCGAGATATTTCAGGCTGGTCCCAACAGCGATGGGGATGCCACCCACCATGATTGTCTTATCTCGAGGCGGCGTCTGCCGAGGCCCATGGAAGAAGAGGGCCTCGGACTTTTCGAGGGCGACTTTTAGGCCGTGCGCCCCGATGCGACGCACTACGTGGGCGACACCTGCCGTGGCAAGGACGGCGGCGTCACGAAACGTCGGGGCCCGCGCGGTGACTAGGGTATCGTCAGCGTAACACAGTACGCCGACCCCCCGAAGATTAGGACCTAATCATACCCGACGTTCCACAGGAGCGGCCCGAGGACTGACCCCTGCGGAACGCCACAAGACATGCCCCTGCGGACCACCCCGTTTTGGGCCGGGTAAACTATGACCCGGTCCACAAAGTAATCCGCAAGGACTCGCCTGAGGTACCACGGGACATTGTGGTACCTCAACGCCTCCGCAATGGTTTCCCAGGGGAGGGTGTTGAAGGCGTTGGCTATGTCCAGCGATACCGCCAACAGCACCTCACCCCTGGAGACCGCTTCATCGACGCCGCCCCGTAGTCGGGATATAGCGTCGAGAGTTGACCGCCCGCGACGGAAGCCGAACTTGCCGTCGCTCAAATTGGGCCCCACCCCCTCTAGGTAGCCGACGAGACGCGCAGCGAGCACCCGCTCAAAAAGCTTGCACATCTCGTCGAGCAACACGATGGGGCGGTAGGCCAACGGCGATTCGGCTGGGCGCCCGTGCTTTTTGAGCAGCACGTTTTCTTATGCTCAGCCACAACAATTTTCCTTGCTTCACAGACATGTCCTTTATATTTTTCTTCGTGTAAAGTAGTATAATGACGTTTAACATTGTATTCTTTACTCACAGATAAAACTTGCATACAAATCATACACTGAATTTTATTATTGTTGTTGCAGATAAAATAGTCAAGTTCCCAACTCTCATTAAATACTCGATGTTCATCACTTAATTTTCGCTTCTTCGTAGACATAATGCAGTTAGTTAAGGTTTTTTTAAAAACTGCTGCTAATTACTTATTATAATGTGTAAAATTCAAAGCGGCGTAAGTAAGAAGTTCCGATACGAACTAAGTGGAAGCACAAACTTAACTAATACGGTCAACAGCAAATCCTCACTCGACAAAAACAAAATATTTTTCGGGAATTCCCCCAATAATAGTAAAAGTGGAATGTTGCAAGACTGAAGATAAATAATTATACCAAGTATTGAGTACATGTTTTGACAACGAATAATAATAAAAAATAAAGTTGTATAAATAAATAAAAAAAAAATATCCAAACTATTTGTGTCCAAAACTATTTTTAGATTAAAATGTGTGTCGCGGTCCGCATGCGGCCCGCTGGCCTTTGTTTGGACAGCCCTGGTCTATGTCATTTACAGTGATAAAGTGGCTTATGGGAACAACTTCTACGGCGACAATATCGGGTGTCACTTGCAAGTAAATTGTCTAATACTTATGTGACGTAATTGTAAATGTCTCAATACTGTGTGTAATGTGTTTAAAAAAATGACATCCCTTTTTGTATCTACAGAATTCTTGCCTGAAAAGTACACTCTGTAGCCCTTAATATTTTCACCATAACCTACCATCAAGCCTTTTTTCCTTTCACATCCCATTTTCTACGTTTTTTCTTAGGAATATGCACATACACTTGTGAACCGAACACCTTCAGCTGATTTCAGCACCACAAAATATCTCGACCCTCCGATCGATTCTACTTCCATGGGCCCGCAGGTATCCCCATGTATTAACTCACATGTTCTGGTGCTTACGTTTCCACTTTTCTTAAATGGTAATCGGTGTATTTTTCCTTTCAAGCAGCTCTCACACTGTGGAACAACAGTTTTATTTATCTCAATTTTAATATTATTTTCTCCAGTTCTTTTTTCGTGTGATTAAAGTTTTGGTGAGCAAACTTCTCATGCCAATCATTTATGTCGCTCTTCACTAGTTTAAATACAGTTTATGCATATCTTCCTGTCTTTAACTAAATACTTTGACAAAATGATACCGGATGTCAACATGTTTTAACCGGTTCGTAATATCTGTTTTTGCATTTATTATGGCAGACTGATTATCACAGAATATGTTGACTAGAAAAACATATTCATAATTCATAATATAATAAATCTAATAACAAATTTATAAGCCATGATGCATCACTGGCAGCCATGCTCATTGATACATATTCTGATTCTGTAGAAGTCAGACTTACAGATGCTTGTATCTTAGAGCACCATACAACAAGACAATTTGACAACATAAACATGTAACCTGAGGTAGACTTGCTATCCTTCAGATCACCACCACAGTCAGCATCACAATATCCTTCCAAAACAATATCATTACATTTATATACTAATTTAAAATTTAAACTATACTTATCATATCTTAACACCCTCTTTAATGCACTTAATAACTCATTATTTGCACATGTTTGATACCTATTTAACAATGACAATGGATAACATAAGTCTGGTCTAGTACCAGACACAGCATACAATAAATAACCTTAAATTTGTCTACATAGCTTCTCAGTAGTGTTATCAGTACAAGTAATATTATTTGCAAATATTTTAGCATTAAAGTTTTGATCCATTGGAATTAACAAGGCAAGATGGAAGGAAGCAACAGTAACAAAAATGTGAACGATAATAATAGCACTTATTATTGTTCGCATTTTTCTCTTTGTCTTTATTATTTCTACACTCGGTTTGGTAATGAACGATTTTACCACACTTAAAGCACTTTACGTTCCTTTTTGCTAAAAACGCCTCAGCCGACGGGGATGCAGTTTCTTCCGTTTTTGTATTTTCCTTCAACCTCTCCTCTTCGACCTATAACCGGACCACTAAATTATCGAATCTTTATTTGTCATCCGGTGCAGATTCCCACGCCGATATAAAATGTTTGTAGTCGTCCGGCAAACTCATTAGAACTTTAGTTATGACAAACTTATCTGATATGTCCTCACCCATTTGTTTTATTTGGCTTTGCATCTCTTGGATTTTTGATAAAAATATAGACTTTTCAACTCCTTAGTCAAATTTGTATTGGAAAAAACGAAGCTGTAATATATGTATACTGGTTCCTGATTTCTGTTCAAACATGCTTAGTAGCTTCCACCATTTCAGCCGACGATGTGCAAATTATGAGATGCAACATGACATCTCCTGTCATTCTAGTCACCAGTAACGCCTGAGCCTTAGCATCGCTAATCTCCCATTGGGTTCGTGCAGTAGCGTCTTCAGGTTTAGGCTTCGCCCTTCGACAATATCTAGCCATCCATGACCTCTCAATAATAACGGATGATTTTTTAAGAGGTACAAGATTTTATTTTCAAAAAAACACAAAGAAAATTAAAAATTTGATGAAATCTTTATTGGAATCGATAGAACGATCAATATAATTTTATGTTTGAAGATGATTTCATGCAAATGCTGGCCGCGGCTCCGGTTTAGATGGCCCATTCGCAAGGCCCAATTTCGGCACACTCTCTCTAATATGTCAGCCGGTATATCACGAATAAATGCTTCAATACTGGCTCCCAGTGCGTCAATCGTTCCTGGTTTATCCCTGTAGACATGAGCCTTAACATGGCCCCACAAGAAATAGTCCAAAGGCGTTAGATCACACGATCTAGGCGGCCAATTGACGGGCCCAATACGTGAGATAAACTGTTCACCGAAGGCGGCTCTCAACCGTCTTGTTGACACCACATGTCAGGCATGTCCAATTCTTCCGTTTTGGGCAAAAAAAAATCACCAATCATCACACGGTAGCGCTCGCCATTCCCAGTAACGTTTCGGCCATTATCGTCTTTGAAAAAGTACGGCCCGATGATGCCACCGGCCCATAATCCACACCAAACAGTACATTTTTCGGGATGCAGTGCTTGTAATGCTTCTGGCTGGTCTTCACTCCAGATGCGGCAATTATGCTTATTGACCATTCATTCAACCAGACCATCATTCAACTATTCAACCAGAAATGAGCTTCGTCGCTGAACACAATTTTTCGATAAAAAAGTGGATCTTCCTCCAACTTTGCCAATGCCCATTCACCAAATGTTAGACGTTGTGGTCGGTCGTGTGGCTTCAATTCTTGCACCAGCTGTATATTGTAAGGTTTTACACCCAAATCCTTTCGCAAAATTTTCCACGTAGTGGAGTAACAGAGGCCCAATTGCTGCGAACGGCGGCGAATCGACATTTCACGGTCATCACTAACACTGGCGAATACAGCCGCAATATTTTCTTTGGTCTGTTACACGGGCCTTCTGCGTTAACGTTTTAAAAAAAAGATTTTGTATTTTTCTACACTTTAAACACTTTAATGTATAATAAAACTGTTTACAAAATGGAGTCACAAAAATAGTATATATTTGTAATAGAATTTAGTACAAAAGAACGAGTGTTCAAATCGAGAGCTAGGAGAAGACTGCCTGTCCCTATGCACACCGTGTTCATCTTGACACCTGATATCTAGGGGGGAGATGCCTAGGTCAGCCAAGTCCCATACAGAAGGGATTCGTAACAGGTCCTCACTCTACGTATGCGTGTTCGTGGTTTAATGTCCAATAATGTAAACTGGGTTCGAAATTTAGTCACAAGCTTCCGAATAGCTACCTCAGTGTCAGAGCATGCATTTTGATAGTAAAATTCAATAATTTGCAAGTGTTGTTCGTGTTGTGTTGACAATGACACAAGACACGATTCACGCGTGATCTGTCAAAAACAGTGTTGCCAAAAAGATACCAGCAAAAAAATCACCCGTTACTTTAACTTTTTATCATCTAATCTCTAATAAATTTCCTTGATATATCACGAGGAAAGACGACCTACAACTTTACACGGCGTGCTTTCTTTACTGCGAAAGAATCTTTTAGCTCCTCAAAGTCCGTCGCATAGGCATTTGGTTTTCAGTGGCTAAGATCGCGAAGCCGAATAAACGCTCATGACTCATTGTTGAACGTAGATAAGTTTTAATTGTTTTCAATTTGCTGAAGCTTCACTTACAGCTTACATATGTTTTTGGTAATGTGTAATAAATTCATAATGCTATACTAACATTGGGAAACGCTTCTTGCAAGTCATGCTTGTACAAATGTTGTAACAAGTCGGAGGCACTTTTTTTTTATAAATTTCAAGTACTAGCTCTTTTTAAAACTTTGTCAAACACTACTTGTAAATCTATGAAAATTTTCCGGACGGATCTATTATTCTTGTTTCATGTTCACTAATTTCGTCGTGTTGCTTTCTCTTTTTGGAAATTCATTTGTTTTTAAGAACCAGCTCTACTTCCAACTTTTCTGATACAGGTGTAGCTTCTTTGATCCAATATTCTACCGGTTTTTCTCTCATTTCTTTCAAGATCTTACAACGCCTTGCATTATCGCAACAAAACGCGAAATGGTAATATCCTCTTTTTGTATTTCAACGTTCACTCTATTAATCTCTCAAAGAATATTATCCCAAATTGTCAAGTTGAGGATAAATTTAAAATTCAATACCGCATATAGCAAATGAGCCTGATACCACCAAGACTGGCGTTTCCTCGTCTAGTTCGGCCCAGTCCTGAAAAGGAAAAGATTGTTTCGCTTGTCTCTTTCCTAGCCCTTAATGTTTGTGATGCAAGTGTACTGTTGCTCCAGTTGTATAAATCTGTTCTCACATGCAGCGGTTGTTCTTTTTGACTGCTTCGTTGGTCTACCGGTTGGCGTGTGCGACTGCTGATCATGAGGGCTCGGGTTCGATTCCCGGGTCGAACCAAATGTTTGTATGATCTACAAATATTTGTTTCGAAGTTTGGGTGTTTTCATGTATAATATGTATGTATTTACAAAAAAAAGTATATATGTATTTATATCAGTTGTCTAGTACCCATAACACAAGCTCTGCTTAGCTTGGGACTAGATGGCGTTGTGTGTTAGATGTCCGAAATATTTATTTATTATTTTTGGTTTTTCTCTGCCAATAAGGTATTATTAATTTTATCGTCGTCATCAGTATTAGCTGATTGATCGTGGCGAAGAATGTTTATTTTTCTCTCTCTTGATATCAAGGAATGTTTCCAAACCACAATCTTTTCTTTTACGTGTTTGTCTTGTGATGGCTGGTAACGAGGGTCACGGAGAAGACGAAGGCGTTTGCCGTAGGTTGATATCTATACACGTTTTCAGTGGTACTTCTTGCAAAGTAGACGCAGATTCATGGTGCTGGGTGTTGTCATTACTAGTCACGTCCACGTTCAATTGAGACGTGAGACCAATTAGTCCGATTCGTCGAGATTCTATTGTTTTACTAAAAAAATACAAATTAATGAAGACTATAAGATATAAAATTAAGCTATTTCTGAGACGTATCTTCGACATAATTACATCTGGTGAACAATCGGTGATAGTATAGCTCTTTAATTTTCTTTACCAGTCATGGTATTCTTCAGGAATAACTTCTTTGGTACAAAGTTTGAGCAAATTAGCTTTTTTGGCTTAAGAGATTTTCTTAAATTATCGTGGTAGAGCTGTGACAACTCCATAAGAAGTGTGGCAGTCGTGGCACACTCCCTTGTTCTAACGACGTCAACAGTATCGTTCACCGCTAGTATTTTAGATTTTCTGGTCAAGGACTGATGATGTACTGATCGATCTACAGAAATGCTGACTTCGTTGGCATTTGTTGGTTGGATGTCTATGCAGAAAAAGTTCTCTGAAATGTCATAGTTGTAATATAATTTCATTTCGCCTTGCACTTACTTCATCCGTTTTATTTTTTACCAAAATACACGATTCTCTTCCTTATTCTGTGCTCTATTACTACCCATTCTGACATAGAATAGACTGAAGTATGTTTCTGGGCACACTCAATGTAGAATCCACCTCCATATAGGAGTGACCACTTTCTAGAAACTATACAAAAACAAAATAGACATCTGTGAAATGCTATTCCGGCTAAAATAAAATTAGAAGTCAGTCAGAGATATCTGTTAGATTGTTTGCACACATTAGAAGCACTTTACAAGGTTTCTAGATTTGCTATAATCTCAGTTCTTACCTGAAGTTTGTGCTGCAATATCTACGGCTGTAAAGGATTATAATCAGGCAAGCAAAACAAAATATTCAAATATTTAAGCTTTATTTGTGTAATAAGTAATACATTCAAGAACTATTGAGACATACAAATCAAGAATAAAATGATCAAGTCTAACACATATTCCAAGATGCATTTAACATATCAAATATTTGAGCCTTTGGTCAAAACTGTTCTTCGTCTTCTGCTTGTTGATTTGATGTGTTTGTTGCAGTTGTTGGGATGAATGTTTGCTGGTTTATGAGTCTGTTTTGTTAGCGGAAGTGTAGTTAAAGTAAACGTTTGTTGATTTTGTGTGAAATTCAGTTTCTGGAAAGAATGTTTACCGATTTTGTGTATCTATTGACAATGGAAGTGTTGTTGTATCCGGAACACGAGAATCTATCGTGTAAGTCATGTTTTAGTAATTTTTCAGGTCGAGGGTGCTAAACACATTCACTTGAGATAGCCTGTCTATGTGATCCTCAATCACGGGTAATGGGTACTCATCTTTCACCATTTTCTGATTAAGCTTTCTGTCGTCGACACAGACACGCATACTTCCATCTTTCTTCTTAACTAAGACTAGGGGACTTGCATATTCAGAGTAACTGGGTCGTATGATGTTCCCAGTCAACCACTCCTCTATCTGGCATATTACTGCAACTTCTTCTTTTAACGCAAACCTACGAGGACGATGCACAACTGGGATATCATCCTTTAAAATAATTTTCAATTTGATAGGAGTCTCTTCAGTTTTAAAGGGTTTATAATGAGAAATAATATTTTGAACCTGAGGTGACAATCGACACAAGAAACTAAACTTAAATAATAACTATCATAACTATGTGGCTTTATTTGAATGACAGCCTTATCAATAACAGTTACTGTATTCTCTATAAATGTTTGTCCTAAAATAACATTGTAAGGGATTACACCTTTTGGCACGATATAGAAAGATTCGTTGTAGCAATGACCATCAATAACAATATTGTAAACACACTTACCAACTGAAATCACCCGACTTGACCCTAAGCCCGTCATAGCTAATTTGACTGGTTTATAATTTACATCTTTCAGCTTGTAAAATAAATCACTCGACATTAAATTAATATTACTGCCCGTATCCACTAAACATTTTACCGAAAAGCCTCCGAGTTTAACCATTTTAATGGACTTATTCACTACGCCATCGCGATTGTTTACATTTAATACTTCGAGGTTAGAATATTCACAATTACACTGACAGTGACACTGTTTGACCGACATCACGTTTGATACTTCACATCGGTCTGTAGTGTCATTCACTTCTTCCATCTCGCTTGCGCCTACAAACATCGACGCTTATGACCGGACATTCCTGCCCTCTCGCTCGCTCACGGCGACACCACTACTGCCAACATTGCGGACTCTACGCGCTCCGCCGGACGCATCTTTCGTTATGTTGTCGACACTGGCACTGCACTCAGTGGCAATGTGTCCGAAGTTATTGCATTTAAAACACTTAATGCCTCTCGAACATGATGTTGCTAAATGACCCCTTTCAGCACACTTGTAACAGCGATGATAAGACTTATCACTTGCATGATCCACTTTCCTATCACTCACTTTAGCCGGCTTTCCTGATTCTCGCGACTTATTTGAACAGCTCGGGTTGCTTCTTGGGTTCATCTTCTGCTTCATATACTCATATTGATTAAGCCTTTCTTTTAGAACGGAATAGGTCGTAACACCATACAGACACATCTTATTTAGTTCATAGTCCGTAATCCCGTCAACTATGTATTGTATTGCTACGTAATCAGCAATTTTAGCCCTCTTTCCTAGTTCCTTCATTATAAGCATGTATTGATAGCAGGTTTCATTACTAAGTTTTCTCCTTGCAGCCATAATTTCATGCATTTGCTTGCTGTTGACAGCCTCCGGGAATTCCTTCTGTAGGGCAGCTTTTAAATCCTCATAGGATCGGAATGGTTTCTCAGTCCTCACCCACGGTTCAGCAGTACCTATCAATGTCCGTCGGGCTATTATTAATTTTTTGCAATTTTTTTGCGGATGCAGGCTCAGCATTTATATATTAAATCAAATTACTGATCCGACCGAATTTTTTGATAAGAGAGGAAAAAATCTGATAAACTATTTATTCAGCTTACATACTTTTCTTAATAAAAAAATCATGTTACTGAATCTACTAGCGTTTTTGAATAAAAAAACAGAAAGTGCGTGTCAGGTCATCCACAGAATAAGGTTCCGTAGTCACAAATGTCCACAAATTGAAATAAAATCGTGTCTGACAGATAACTATCATGATTTTAGTTTTAATATTTTACATGTTCTACGTTGGCGCAGTGGTAGCTTACGCGACTGCTGTACATCTCTCGGTCTCGGGTTCGATTCCCCTGTCGAACTAAATGTTTGTATGATTTGTAAATATTTGTTTCGGAGTTTGGGTGTTCTTTATGTTTAATATGTATGTATTTACAAAAATAGCTTATAAGTATTGTGTCAGTCAAAAGTATTGTCCAAAATATTTATTACTAGCTGAATCCCGCGGTGTTACCCGCGTTTGTAGTTGTAACCGCGTGCAACGCTGCGGAGCGAAGCTAGTCTAAAAAAAGTAACTTAAGTTACTCCTTATATCTGCCAGTGAAAGTCGCGTCGAAATCGTCCCAGCCGTTCCAGAGATTAACCGGAACAAATAGGCAGACAGACACAAAAATTAAAAAATAGATGAATTTTAGAGATTTGTTTTGAGTTGTTAGCTTTAAAGAGCTGAACAGAACAGCTTGATAAAGCTATTATTGATGTGAAACATCTAAAGGCGAGCGCGGAGCGTCGCCGCGATTTCAAATTTTATTTTTATTTCAATTAAATAAAAACGAATATTAACCTATAAAGTGTCCAACGCCATCTCACGGCCGCGGTGACACTCTAGCAAGTGCGCGGCTCGACATTTCTGCTGTTAATGTAATAAACAGTCATTTTATTTTATACAAAATAATTTCGATGTTTCCCATCTATAAGGCGTCCCGTGACGGCTCACGTTATTTTTAAATAGAACCATGTAATTAACCACTGTTTCCGACTGAACCGCTGTTGCCTCCATGCGCCTACATGAAATTGTTACAGTTGAATTCTTTTAAATACCAAGAAAAAAGGTTTAAATAAAAACTCAGTAAATTTTAATTGTCTAACAAAGTTTTGCTTTGTTAAAACTTCCTTGTTATGTCTTTCATTTTGTGGTTCTTCATGTTCATGTATTATTTCATTTTCCTGACCCGGTCTTTTTCTAATAACAGTATTAGACACTTTAATTCAACGACTGTCTCATCATCAATGATTCCATCAGATGTAGCTGCTATGCTGCTGATAACCATATTTTTCGTCTATAAAAACACCACAAGGTCTTATTTTTACGCCTTCTTGTACTTCCAGTTGCCTTAAGGCCTTACATTCATTTTCTTTTCCATGTTTTATGGCATTTACGTGTGAAATTGATTCTTTGTAAAGAATGTCCTTTACAAGATTATGCCAGCTTACGTCATTGCGCCTCTTTATGACTTTTCCGAAATTCGACGCAGTTAATATATTACGCCTCAATTCTAACCATTCACTGCACGAGCTTTGCAGTATAGGGTCCCGCTGTATTCTGTCTTTTTCTTCTTTAAGTTTTCGAGAAATGTCTTTTTTTGTTGTTCGAACGCTTCAGGACAAACATCAGGTTTTTCGCATGAACTCCCGTAATTTGAGTCTTCTCCTTTGGGAAAATGATTTCTAGATTTCTTTCTTTTCAGATTCCTCATCACTACTCTGTTCTGCATTCTTCTTTGCTCTAATTTTGCCAGACTTCCTCTAGGGCTGCGACTTGCCATGGATTTATATAAAGATGACAAGCCTTTATGCGTATTAAATGATACTACAGCAGCACGACACCTGGTCTGGTACGACCCTCGTTTACTAAAATAAATTCGTTTCCCCTAACTAGCTTTGCTATTACACTATTATAACTTTCAACAGTATTGCTATCGATGTCGTAAATCAAGCTCCCCCAGCTTGATTCACTCTGTTTTGTACATAAGAACAATCAAGCTAAACCAATATAATATTTAGATATATAATTACATGATAAGATGCATTTTTTAAATTTTTATTTATGCAGATTTTCTTGCTTTGTTAGGTCTCGACATTTTTTTTGTATTTACACAAAATTTTGAAATAAGCACAATGTACAAAGCAAGCAAAGAAATAAGTTATAAATTCACAAAAACAATAGTCCACAAAACATTAAAAAAAAACTCCAAGCGCACGATCACTTTCAGTCCATTGCAACGAGTTAGTCTCGAATGCACACTAACCCAAAAAGTACGTAAATACTTGCAAAAAAGCAAATGTACACGCATAGTTAGTCGATAGCGCTAGCGGAGCAGCGAGCGAGATAGCCTTCCCCTCTGAATGCCTGCGCCCGCTCAGAGACACTTTTAATTTTGGAAATTTCAAAATTTAACATTTTCTTTACAAAATATTGATTGATTTAAATATAAGTAATGCCTAATTTATAGCAAATTTAACCAGATTTTTTTCTGTGTAAAATTTTTTTTTTAGCTTCAAAGTCGTTTAAAAGCAGTAAGCAAAATAGCGTGTTGTAAGATTTTTTTTTTATGGCAATACTATTTATTGTACGTAAAAAATCTATTTATCACATTCTTGTACATGAATTACGATACACGATATATACGATTAATGAGGAGTAGTCACGGAGCAAATACAAAGAGGAGATGGCATAAGCGCATCACCCCCGTGACAAAATACTCACCCCGACGTCATCGCAGTTGACGCAACTTGCAAATTATACTATTAACGTCAATGTTCTAGAACTGCATCGAAAAATCGTAATACTTGAATGTTCTCGGTACAATCAAGTAAAAAGATGAAGTATTGTGTTTTATCTTGTACAAATAACTCAGATAGACGTTCTGGTACCATGAGTGGCATCATATTTGTTTTATAAGTCATTTTATAGCTAATTTTTTTAAAAGTTCTAGAAAAATCTCTTGGTGTTTTATTGAAATGTTATTATATTTACTCGCCACTAGATGGCAAAACTTTGTGTTACTGGAAATAAAGATACAATGGTACGTTGAGCTGAATATTAATAAAACATACCATAAGAAGATACCGAAATGAGTTCTACATTCTTACCTAATGAATTTTTATTCATCATGGTATTTTTTTTGTATTTTTCTTAATTATATTGTGAACAGACTGACATCTATCGACATCTATTCTAAAATAAAAAGACAGGGTCGTATTTAGAATCCAAATATTTTATCAAGTGACGACTATATTAATCTTGCATTGAAAGTTGTTACTTCAAATATTGAAAAAAAAAAAGAAATTTTACTTATGCTGATGATGTGACGGGTTTTTTTTTAAATTATTCATCATTAAAATAATACAATGTACCAGTATACAGGTAATGTTCTAAATTTTCATCTAAAGATAGTATTGAAGAGCAATTGATCAAAAAATAATAGGCAAAACTGGACTCCTACAAAATACACCAATATTTGTTCTTCCCGTTGTTATGATAGTGATTCATTTCAAGGAAAAATCATAAAAAATCGAAAAAGGAACTTATTATCTAAACCCAAATTAGGCAAGATTAAAAGTGATTAGATGTGGATATTAGAGACAACATTGGTATGATCATTCAATTTAGATTAGTTGATTTTCTGAGATTGGCGTTATTTAAGCATTCCAATTCCGAAGTGAAATAAAATATAAATTTATTTATTTTTTAAATAAAATGATTTGCACTACATATATTAAGTTTTGTTCTACATAATTCACGTGTAAACCAAGCATATTGAACAATGTTTTATTTAGGGTTATTTATTAGAAAAAAAAAAAGTTCACTTTTGCAAAATTATTTACGTTATTAATGAAGTTTTTTGTTCAAGATGCTTACAAAATCGACCTTGAAAAAACTACTCCTTGAAATTCTGAGTACGTCCACACTAGTGTCAGCTAGCTAAACTACATAGCAATATACTCGTACAACGATGCAAGTAGTTTTGCTATTGTCTGGTAGATGGAAAAGTGTAAACTAACACCCCCTCACCCCCGCAAATTGTCACGCATTGCTTCATACAAAAATCTCATTAGGGCATCTCCTCTTTGTATTTGCTCCGTGGGAGTAGTCATTAGAATGCAACCTTTTTTACGCATCTAAAGGGAGGTAGGGCCTTAACTGACAGCCCGAATCACTGTTGATGTTATCGATGACTTGCGAAATGTTGATACACTCTTGCATGTAAATACAACTGCAGATCATCGGCATACAGGTGATACGAACAACGAAGGTGATCAGTCATGAGGTTGATAAAAATAGAGAAAAGAAGAGGAGATAAAATTCCTTGAGGGACGTGTGAAGGTCGCACCAATTCGATGACGAGTCTTGAACACTAACACAGCGGAGGCCCCTGAAGATAGGTAGAGAACCATTCCAGTAGCTTCGGGGGACACCTCGAGATACCCAAGGATTGATAGTAGGATTTCGTGATTGCTGGTATTGAAGTCATAAGAAAAATCCACCAAGACCAGAACTGTAACTTTGGTTTCTTCCATGCCCTTCCTAATATCGCCAGTCACTCGAGAAGGGCGGTAACAGTACTATGGCCGGCCTGAAGCCGGACTGTAAAGGACTTAGCAATTTATGTCGGTATACAAATTCGGAAAGCTGCTGCTTTTACTTGTATGCACAGGCCTCACGCACCGTAGATAGGAAGGGGAGGTTGGAAATAGGTAGAAAGTGTTCGGGTAGTGAAGGAATTTTTTTAAGTAAGAGGTAATATGAAAGCCTAACGCCAAAGAGATGGGAAAGTTCCAGAGTCCAGAGAGATATTAATTAGGTGAGTTATTGCTGAGAGCGTATAATCCAAGATGGTAATGACCATGCGTCGGCTAATGCCATCGCATCCCAAAGCTCACTCACCAAGTTTATGTTGGTTAATCAAATAGTAAATATCTTGTTTGTTACGTCGACTACTCCTACAGTTCCATTGGAGGACTTGGAGAGCCATTGGAAGCATTATTCTTAGAGAGAACAGAAAATAGAGCCATTGGAAGCATTATTCTTAGAGAGAACAGAAAATAGTTGATCAGCAAGAACTGCGACATATTAATTAAAGATCAAAGAAGTAGCTGGACAAGATTGGCATTGGGGCAAGAGGAGGTAGTTTCAGTAGGGTGTTTTAAACAACAACCGTTCGAATGGGAAGAACAGGGGGATTGAGTTATTGCATTGTGGGCATGAACCTCATATGATATCCGGCGAGGGGGAAGGTTGACAGTTTTTTTGTGTGATATGGAAGGAGAAGCAGAAGAGGGGGATATGGAGGATGGATGAGTTTGAGAATTTAGAGGGAAGTTAGCACGGGATTTAGGATTGGTAGCAGCCACAGAGTGAAGCCGCTTAGGAGTCTGGGATTCTGGCTGATGTTCCCATGTAACTCAGGTTTTCCTGAGACATAACATTTTTTATTGATTTTTGTCTAGAATGTTCGGGACATATGTTATCAGTACCACAATGGCTAACCACCACGACATAATAAACAAGATACCTCCGAGTCAGGAACCAGACGGGAGTCACCAAAATGCGGTTGAGCGCATTTAGCACTTAGCGCAGCGGAGTTGAGACCTACACTGTTTGGCAATATGGCCGAACCGACAACAATTCTTACATTGCATGGTAGGTAACTGGTAAAAGGACACAGAGATGCATTAAAACAAAAATAAATATTTGGAGACTGCCCCAAAAACGTAAGAACAACATCTTTTCTATGTTTAACATTAAGACGGTAAAAGGACACAAAGATGCATTAAAACAAAAATAAATATTTGGAGACTGCCCCAAAAACGTAAGAACAACATCTTTTCTATGTTTAACATTAAGACGTCTAACTCGAACTACTTATCCACAATTTTTAGGGACAGAGTTTTCAGATACTAGCTTCTCTAGAGTCCACCCAGTAGGGATGTCCCTAACAACACCCATACGAAATATTTGGAAGCGAGGAATATTTGCCACATAATTATTTTGATTGACAATTGGGGAATTAATTAAATTATTCGCAGAAATAGCAGAAATGAATTTCACACGAGACTTTATTACGACCCATATTTTTAATAGTACCTTCAACAATGTCAGGTATTTTGTTTTTATATAAAATGTGAGTGCCTTAAGAGACAGGCCAGATGATGGATCAGGTTCAAGCCTAGAAACATACACAGAATATGGATACTTGTCCGATACTGAATTGATATATTAGTATATATATTTTTCTTTTAATGTAAACATTTTCTTTATTTGAATCATTTATTGAAAACACGCACACACACCATTTTAGTTGCAGTAGTAGACAGATCAGAAAAAGGGGAAAACCACTTGTCAAAGTATAAAGGTAGCGTTCAGAAATTACAACACCCTGGCTCTTGAAACTTTCTTTTACAAAAGTAAAGTTAATCAATCGTTAACTACATTGAGAAGCTAACATATAACATCAATATGATTCAACACAAAGTTAGTCAATAATGTATGAAGTATAATTTTAAGTTACATTTAATGTAAGCAATACTTAAATTAATTTAACAGTACGCTTCTTGTAGTTCATAATCCTGTAGATACTGTGGTTTCTTTATAACTCTAAGAAGAAGTGGATTCTTGTTTTTCCTTCTTCTGTAATATCATTTCCTCCTCTTATCATATTTTCTTCTGTAACCACATTTTCTTTTGTTACTACATTTTCTTCTCTTTTATTTTTTTTCACGTCTTTTCTTTGTTGTTTTATCTTTTTGATTATACATTTTTGCAATTTCATTTTGTGCTACTATTTTGCATGTTTTTGTTATTTCCGAAAAACCCATTTTTATTGCTTTTAACACTCTACCATCTGGCAGTTTACATCAATGGGAATTTTTAAATTTACATAATTATGAAAACAAGTATCTGTTCTTATGATATAGTCAGTGCATCTAATATCTAACAACCAATTAATTTTACAATAGTTTTCATCACAATTTTATTTACTAAATGCCGTTAACTGATTTACTTCAGAATTACATACCTGGGGCTGTCCATGACTCTGTCACAGAATTGTTTCGTTGAGTGCTCGAAGACTCACTTATTGGATGAACTAGACCTCTGCCTCGACCACGACCAAGATGAAATTCGTCTCTGTTGTAACCTCTTTGTACTCCTTGTTGGTGCTGGTTCATCGGGTATCTTCCCTGGAAGGTCTGCTGTCCTTGGTTAATTTTCTGACGGTGCCAACAGTCCTTCTTAAGATAGACAGTCCTTCCACATATGAAACACTGTTTTTTTTTGTTTTTATTGTGAATGTACTCGTATTACTTTTTGATGATTCGCTAATATTCATCCAGCCCTCTTCAAATCGTTTGTTGTCTTCTCGAAATCAACAAAGAAGTCTTCAATCGTGTCATAGTTAGTTAATTTAAGCTCTTCCATTTTCACCCTACATATTATTTGCATCGCAGTAGATTGTGTTAAATACATTTTATCTAATTTTTTCATCATATCGTAAGATGTACCTCATTCTGTAATATATTCTAGTTGTTTATTCAAAATCGGATATTATTATAATCCTTGCTTTCAAATCTAATTTATTCCAAGCCGCTTTTTGATATGTAACGGCAACATGGCCAAAATGGCGGGCTCTTTACTTTTCTTGTATTCTAACAAATTATGTAAAAGGTTTTCTACAATTAATCCTTCAATTTTCACAGGGTTATTTTGACATTTTAACCTCAAAATCCCTTCCTTTTTTGCAACATTTTTTGTCGATTAGCGACTAGAATGTATATAGGGTCCATTAGGGTTTTGGCATCTTCCATAAGTTTTTCATGATCCATTTTTATAAAATTGTGTGTGGCTACAGAGTCAACGACGAATAGTATTGAGCCGTCTTCTTGTTGTAAACTATTTTCGGCAGATAAGGCAATACATGTGCATTCCTGGTCGTGATCTTGTCTTGCATACCTTGCTGATGATCCTTTCATACCTCTTACTCTAAAGCTCCGGCCTTTAGATCTACCTCTGCTACGACTTCTGCCTCGGTTCTGCATATTATTCTGATGCTCATTATATATGAGCATCAGATATATGGCCTCTTTCAACACATTTATAACGTGTTATAAAACTTGATTCAATCTGCTGTGCATTCTGTCTGCTTTCTTCTCCATTTATTTTCAGTTCAGCATCTAATAAATAGCCTTGACTTGACGAAATCTAATGAAAGGTCCTTACTGCCACACAGACACCGTCTTGAGGGCAATTATCACCATCGCGTAATCGTTGGGCAAAGTAAGCAATAAGTGGCAAACCTTATCATTCTCATCTAAGGCTGTTCCTGTATTCTCTAAATCTGTTTCTCTAAATTGTATCAAATTTCAGAAAATGGTCCTGAAGCTTTTCCTTAGTGTTATAAGCCACTTTAGTATAAGGACACTTTAGTGTTATAAGCCTTTTACGTAAGTATAATTTGTTGAAAACAATTTTACGTTGAAAGATATTTTCCAGTTGCGTCATCATGTCTGCCGCTGTCGTAATTTTCTTGATGTATTCTAAGTAAGTCCGATAAGCACTGCACTATTATGGAACGTGCTCGTGCATTGTCTTCCTTTTAAGGTTTCGTTTCGGGCAATAATGTATCGTCTAAGCCCTTTTCCTCCAGTAGAATTTTCACTCGAAACTTCCAATTCGACAACCTGCCGCCATCACTCAGTTTTGGAACTGTATTACTCGCCAACGGCATATTTTATGTTTTTACTGATCAACCACGGTCTGCTGTTGATATATAAGTATATATATTGTTCTTTTGATATAAACATTTTCTTTATTTGTATCATTTATTGAGAGCACACACAACTTAAGTAAGATAGAAAATATATAAGTATATATATTGTTCTTTTGATATAAACATTTTCTTTATTTGTATCATTTATTGAGAGCACACACAACTTAAGTAAGATAGAAAAGCACGGGTCGATAGTGAGGGCAGTTGAAGTTGCCTACAACTATCATAGGGGAAGGAGTAGCTAACTTGTTAATTTACAAATAATGTTTGTGTTGGGATGGGGGATGTACACAGAGACAAAAGAAACGTTAAAAGCTCTGACGGCAACAATATTTAAGCCAGGATTATGGTTTGGTAATGAGATTTAAGAGAATGAGTAGTTTGTATTGACCAACAAAGCGCAAGCGGCATAACCATATTTTTTTTCGTCTCGAAGGAAGGGAAAAACCCGAGATCCTGAAGTTGAAATCAGGCTTCAACCAGGTTTCTGAGACTGCAAACACACCAAGTTTATGTTGGTTAATCAAATAGTAAATATCTTGTTTGTTACGTCGAATACTCCTACAGTTAGATTGGAGGACTTGGAGAGCCATTGGAAGCACTGTTTTTGATGAGGACAGAAAGTACAGTAAAGTTGTTCAACAAGAACTGCAACGTAGTACAGTAGGGCTGACATTTTAGTCAGCATATTAATTAAAGAGCAAAGAAGGAGCTGGACAAAAATGTCATTGGAAGTAGCAAGAGGAGTGAGTAGTTTCAGTTGGGGGTTTAAGGCAACTACCGTTAGAATGGGAAGAAGAAGGGGATTGAGTTATTGCATTGTGGGCATGAACATCATATGACTTCTCCCAGACGTAGAAATCCGGCGAGGGGGAAGGTTGACAGTTTCTTTTGTGTGATATGGAAGGAGAAGTAGAAGAGGGGTGGTATGGAGGATGGATGAGTTTGGGGATTTAGAGGGAAGTTAGCACGGGATTTAGGATTGGCAGCATCCACAGAGTTAAGCCGCTCAGGAGATTGTGACAATCTGGCCGATATTTCCATGTAATTCAGGTTTTCCTGAGACATAACAATTTTTATTGATTTTTGTCTAGAATGTTCGGGACACCTGTTATCAGTAGCACCATTGCTACCACCACAACATAATAAACAAGATACCTCCGAGTCAGAAACCAGGCCGGAGTCACCAGAATGCGGCTGAGCGCATTTATAGCAGCGGGGCTGAGACCTACACTGTTTGGCAATATGGCCGAACCGACAACAATTCCTACATTAATTGGTAGGTAACTGGTAAAGGGACGCAGATATGCATTAAAACAAAAAAAAAATTAGAAGACTGCCCCAAAAACTTAGAACAACGGAAGAACAATATATTTTCTATGTTTAACATTAAGACGTCTAACTCGAACTACTTCTTCACAATTTTTAGGGACAGAGATTCCAGATACTAGCTTCTCTAGAGTCCACTCAGTAGGGATACATCCTCTTGATCTGCAGTCGCTTACGCTGGCCAATAGTTGTACATCTGATACATAAGTGTCAGATATCCGAAATATTAGTATTATTCGCCAGCGAGTCCCAAGCTAAGCAAATTTGTATTATGGGTACTAATTAGACGGGATTCTTAGAAATCGGCAAAATTAAACTTATTGTGTTGCTCTGAAAATAGAGAGTTTTTATTTAGGCATATATTTACCTAGTTTTACTATAAACTACATATGTTAACAAACATACTAGGTATCTTACCTGAAAATAGAGAGAAACGACATTTAAAGTTTCTTAACAGTTTAGTCGATTCCTTTTCACAAAGTAAATTACAAAATAATTCTTTACCTCTTACTTAACTCTTATTAGTCTTTTTACCATAACAACCATTTGTCAAACTACACCATCCGGCTGTATATGAAGGTTAATACAAAATAGGCAAAGAAATATTATTTATTTCTTTACATATGTATACTTTTTGTAAATACATAGATATTATACATACAAAAAAAACACATAAATCATACGAACATTTGGGCCGAGTTGGCAATCAAATCTGAGACCTCAAGCACAGCAGTGGCATACACTACCACTGCGCACAACGAGATAATCACAACACCCATACGAAATATTTGGAAGCGAGGAATATTTACCAGATAATTATTTTGATTGACAATTTCTGACAAATCTCAACGGAGATCACCCAACTACGCAGGAGATATTATAGTGCACAAGTGTGTGCGTAAACACAGGTGCACTCTCTGTTCCCTCATAATCCGATGGTGCGGTCAACCGACACGACCGGGGAGAGATCATGCGCAGGACCGACAGCACGAATTGTAAGTCAGTAAAAATAATTTCGAACAGTGTTATTTAGATGTCCTTCAAACCTCAGTTCAGGGTCCATCATCAGCCCCAGATTATTAACTTCATTTACCCTTGCAATCCTTTATCCATCTATGATAAATGGTCATTTTGCAGCACTGATTGGATTTAAAACCAATGAGTGGTCCTCGTCCATCCTGTCTACTGCTGATCTGGTTTCATTGGGTTTAAAGTCAAAAATAACTTAGTGTCATCTGCATACATATGGTACTTGCAGTTTTAAAACCAAGAACTGATTGGTTTCTAAACTGTCAGCTGAATATAATATAAATAAAAACCCTCAGTATAGAGCCCTGTGGAACTCCCCTGGCTACAGCCTGTGGGGGGAAGAAATAACTGATCCATTCTATTTGTGCACTTCTACATGTTGGAACCTATTTGAGAGGTAGCTGTGGAGCCACTGTACGCCATATGCCAATTTGGACAAGTAGGAATGTATCGATAGCATCAAATGCACGGGAGTAGTCCAGCAGGTTTTTTTTCATGTTTGACCCTGCCAAAATGACTCTACTCTGCCTGATGAAAAGCATAAGTAGAATCCAAGAGTGGTGGTCACCATATTGCGAATGCAAACAATGCAACAATGCTGCATGGTGACCCACACCATGACGGGCTAGTGATGCTTCTGCATCATTGGGCCTCTGGTCTCGCACTCACCAACGAAACACGACAGCATGATCGCTGTCATTTTACGTTGATTTTCTGTGCGAGGGTAGTACCGCCCCGGTCGAGCCGGCTTGTTCGTGCTGAAGTCAGCGTGGCTCTATTACCTCGAAACGGTTAGTATTGTTCCCTCTCCCAATAATAATGAGTTAAGATATGCTGTAAAAACACTTGTTGACTGTTTAACTGACACCTCGTCTCGAGTTGTGTGGCGCTTTGACCGGTGCGCGACTGTCTACAAAAATTATTGAGTCGTTACGCGTAAAATTTTATAAAACATATTCTTGGACAGACTCAACTATTGTACTAGGGTGGCTTCGCATGTCACCTCACTTACTGAAAACCTTTGTTCAGCATAGGACACTTGAAATTAATAAAATCACGAGTAATACTGTGTGGTTACACATTAGTAATGAGAACAATCCCGCGGGTTTAGTATCGCGCGGAACTGATTTACACACACTCATTGATAGTCGGTTGTGGTGGCACGGTCCACCGTTTTACAAGACTCAGACTTTAGGTCTTTACGAAGTCAACAAACTTCATTTACAAGTACTGAAATTACAATAGATAATATGCCTATAATATGGTTTTATTAATTTTGAACGATTTTCGTCCTACACTCATATTCGACGCGCCGGTGCTTAATTATTGCGATTTATTCATAATACACGCACACAAAGAAAGAACTGCATAACCGGTCCGTTATGGGTGGATGAATTGAATGACACATCACAGATGTTGACGCGCATAGTTCAACGTGAATCATCCTAAGGAGTATAAGAATAAGTTATCGTTAAAACCAACATGTAATTTTTCTAAACTTAACATATTTATTGATGATAATAACATAATTAGAGTCGGTGGCATGTTAGGTAATTCTTTAAATCTTAGTTGTGCAGGTTTACATTGTTATTGTTCAGACATTTGCATATACAACTACTTCATGCAGGCCCTCAATTATTCTTATTTACCATGCGTAAAAATTGGTGGCCTCTGGGAGGTAGAAATCTCGCGAGAAAGGTAGTATATCAGTGTGTACGCTGCACCCGGGTGAAGGGTAAGCTGGTCATCCCGATTATGGGTAATCTTCCCGTTGAGCGTTTGGAACCTGGTTTACCTTTTATTCGGTGTGGGGTTGACTACGCGGTGCCTTCCTAGTATTGAACCGTAAAGGTAGGGGCGCTAAATTAGAAAAAGGTGACATTTGTTTATTTCTGTGTATTGTTTCGCGTGCCATTCAGTTAGAACTTGTCAGTACTCTTTCTTCGCAAGACTACCTTTTCGCAATAAGACGGTTTATATCCCGCCGCCGTAAGCCTGCTCAATTTTTTTCCGACAATGGAAAAAACTCTGTCGGCGCAATGAATGTAATATATTCAATGTTTAATGAATGTTCACAAGAAATCATCGACACTTTCTGTAATGAAAATATAGAATTTAAATTTATTCCCCCCAGGAAGTTCGGAGTTAGAGTTAGGAGTCAAATCCTGTAAGCACCATTTGAGGCGTGTGTTGGGTAACACCAACTTGATATACGAGGAGTTCAGCACGGTGTTAACACAGATTGAGGCCGTTCTGAATTCCCGTCCCATGTACCCTATGTCCTCAGATCCAAGCGATTTATGTCCACTCAGTCCTTTCCTCATCGGCCGGACACTCACCTCTCCAAGCTACAAGAACCTGAGCGATGCACCGGTTCAACGTCTAACACGTTACGAGAGGGTGGAACAAATAAGACAACAGTTTTGGAGACGCTGGTCCAAGGAGAACCTCTCAGAGCTGCTGACAAGGGCGAAATGGAGAACCAGTACTCAGGGCTTGGCGTTAAACACTCTGGTTGTGATCAAGGACGATCACTTACCCCCTTTATAGTGGCGAATGGGCAGAGTGCTGAAGTTGCTCCCGGGAAAGGATGGAGTGGCACAGGTGGCCACTATTCGTACTGCTGCGGGGCCGGTGCAGCGGACTGTCACCTATGTCCAGTCCTGTGCTGGTTGCGGAGGAGAGTATCTAACCTATTGAAAGCAGGAGTTTCCAACGCGGGCGGCATGTTACAAAGAAGGCCATCTCGGTGGCTATCTTCCCTTCGCTTCTAGACGCCGACCGAATGACACATATTTTTTCTTGTCGCAAAATTCTACATTAAATGTGATTATTATATCTATTTGGATTAAACAAATCCATTAAAGGTTCAGTTGTTTAAATAAGCTATCAATACTGGCTGCAACAATTAGTTTTCCTACAAAATGCTTTTTTTTTGTTGTAAATTTAGCCAAAATCCTGGAGTCTGTTTTGAACTTTATACGAGCTTCTTGAAGATGTTCAATGTCAGCAAGTCCGTAGAGTATTGATGGTTCTATATTTTCTTGTTCTTCTTGCGGGCGTGTGATGATATCGTACATCGTTTCATATTCCGAATCGTCTGTATCAGCAATATATATATATACAGTGGACCCCCGGTAGTCCGACAAATATTTTGCAGGGCAGTGTCGAACTATCGAATTTGTCGGATTATAGAGTACTGCCTAAGACCCCCTATAGTCCGGATTTTTTTACAAAAGAGTACCTTGTAATCCTACAAATTACAGATCCAATGATAAGATTCTTTATACATACATATTATATACACATCTGTACATATATGTACTCTGAAATACTAATTATACTTCATTATGTATGTCAAATTTAGTAAATTAAACAACAATAGAGAGCTTACGTTTTATTATAAAATTAACGTCATTAATGCTATAGAACTTACAAAAAATATGCAATAACTTTTCGTTAGGAAATAATTGTGTACAAACACATGTACATTGTACTAAAATAATCAAAAACTATGAATCAATTATGTAGTTTAAGAAGCATGCAAATATTCATCAATTTTTTTTTGTTTAACATTGTTGAAACGCGAGATTAAAGCTTTGTCCCTCAGTCTTCTCAAAAGTAGAAGTTCGTTGTAGGATGCACCATTTTCTTCAGCCCATTGCAAACCCAGCTCAAAGGCATTAATTGCATCTTGCGCTTTCACTTGCGGAGTAGTTGCAATCACTTCGTCGCCATCTTCCTGATTTATTGTTGTATGACTAGAAATCTCTTTTATAATCTCTTCGTCAGACATTTCATGAAAAATGTTTTCCTCTTTATCCATTCCACGGCACCAGGTTTCCAAATCTTCCGGACTTATTTGTGTTTCAGCAACAATTTGCTCTATTACTTCCGAAGGTACACTGATTTGTGGATCGGTGGTAGGAGTGGCGACTATACCTGGCCATAACTTTTTCCAAGACGATGTAATAGTTGATGAAGGTAATGCATTCCACGATTGACAAAGAGCAAAAACCAAGTCTTTCATGTTAAGTTCTTTTAACGTTTTTTCTATTGGCTGGTCTTTTGACAAGTCTTTCAGAAGTAGGTTTTTCTTATAATCTTGTTTTACAAACTGAATGATATGCTGATCCATCGGTTTAATCAGCGAAGTGCAGTTTGGCGGAAGAAACATCGCAGTGATGCATTTATCCTTAGTTGTCAGTTCTTCTTCAAGCGGATGACCGGGAGCGTTATCAAGAAGCAATAACGCTTTTTGAGAAAAATTATGATCTTTCAACCATTTTCTAACTTCTGGTAACATTCATCAAACCACTTTTTGAAAAGATCTTTTGTCATCCACGCACTTTTTTTGTCCATAATAGTGTACAGGTAAATCAATGTTTTTGAATGCACGTGGTTTATTAGATTTTCCAATGACCAACATTTTTAGCGTGTGTGTACCCGCAGCGTTAGCACATGGTAGTATGGTTACACGTTCTTTACTTACTTTTCGTCCAGGTACGGGTTTTTCATTATAGGAAACAAAAGTTTTATTAGGTATCACACGCCAAAAAAGCCCAGATTCGTCTGCATTGTACACCTGTGACGGGTTAAGATTTAAATCTTTCACCTTTTGCAAAAATCTTAATTTAAATGGCTCTATGCAGGTGGCATCATTAGAAAGTTTCTCTCCTGTAATGGTCATTAAACGTATGCCATGACGACTTTTGAAACGTTCTAGCCATCCCTTGCTAGCCACAAAATCATCTTTTTTTATTATTTCTTTATAAAAATATTTAGCTTTCATTGCCAACATGGGTCCCGAAATGGGCGCAAGCCTATTTCTTTCCTGAAGAAACCACATGTATAAAGCTTCTTCCACTTCTGGATGTTCTGCTTTCTTGAGTGTCTGTCTCTTGCCTGGCCCGCAGTCAGTAGTTGACACGAACTGTTTAATCCTCTCGTGATTTTTTTTTAATGTCATAAATTGTAGATCGGCCTACGCCGTATTCACTTGCTAAACTACTGAAAGATTCATTACGATTTAGGCGGTCTAAAATATCACATTTTTCTTTAACCCTTATCGTGGCAAGATTGTTTATTTCAAGAAAAGTAAAAAAAATGTATATAGGTAACTTCTTTGGGCTATAAAAACCATAAAAAAAAAAAATAAAAAAATCATAATATGAAAATTT
Organism: Spilosoma lubricipeda; assembly: GCA_905220595.1. NCBI lineage: Eukaryota > Metazoa > Arthropoda > Insecta > Lepidoptera > Erebidae > Spilosoma > Spilosoma lubricipeda. The sequence goes on from HG992294.1 coordinate 4,304,415, forward strand.
TGGAAAAACAAGATGTATATTACTCTATACATTGCTACACATATAGTGACTATCTCATTTTTAGGAATGTATATTATGCTATACATTGCTATGTTTAGGTAGCGTTGGAAAGTTAGTGGTAGTTTTCATCATATACCAAAAGATTATTGTAAATACCTTGATTTTAAATAAAAATAACTGTCTTGGTGGAAGCAAAAATGTTTATTAAAATTAAACAATTTTTTTTTAAAATAATCGTAATTATAATCATTCAGAAACCCTATTGTCTGCGATTGTACTCCAAGAAACAATTTCGTTTCTTTACATAGCAAAGATGAACCATACATTTTGTGCACATCGTACTTGCTTGGCCCGCTTTGCAGTACTTGCACCTCTGATATTCAGTTATTTGTGGCCAATGGTCAAACTTGTCATACCGGACATCATCGCATGGTCGTTCAGATACAGGTTTTTTTATTTTGGCTTTGTCGGGAATTGCCTCTAAATTTTTCACTGAAACATATCGACCTCGTTTCAGTAGACCGCTGTATATTTCGTACCTAAAATCTTTTAGGCGATCCTGCTTTCTAATAGTGTTGGTCATTTTTTCATGTCTCCGACGTAAAAGCCAAGCGTTGTTGATGCATATATCCAAAAGCTGCGAGAAAATATTCATATACCACCTGTGCGATCTTATTCCAGTGCGATATAATGCAATCAGCATGTCTGCCAAATCGACACCTCCCATGTGACGATTATAATCTTTAACAATTTTGGGACATTGCACATCAATACGAGATTTTGCTTCCTTACTGAATCGTTTTATATTTTTGACAGGGTATGCATCATCATAAGAGCTCACCAATGTAACCTGTTTATTATCAAACCACTTGACAACACTAAGTTTTTTTATTACAAACAACCTGACAAAAGGCACCTCTTCCTTTCTTTTTCAAAGCCTTTTCAGTTAGCAGTTTACTAGCAGCATCTTTGAGTCTATTTTGTCTGATTGTTCCTAAACTAAATATACCATAATTTTCCCTCAACGTATGTACCAGCTCTAAAGATGTAAAATAATTGTCAAAATATACCACACTTGCTTTATTCTTAATAGTCTTAGATAAAGCTAAGACTATTTTACTTCCAACACCTAAAGTCTCTTCCTCTTCGGTAAATGTTATGCCTCTAAAAGTATCATCTCCCGCGTAGAGCATGAAGTCATAAATGATGCCAGATACACCGGCCCTGACTAAGTTCTTGAAACCCCATTTACAAGGCTTATTTGGGTTATATTGACGACGACTTCCAGCTTTCTTCCCTTTGTACGGTATAACCATTTCATCAATACTAAAAGCATTCTCTTCTTCTACGGATAAACACTGTGTTCGAATGCGATCAATTACGGGACGTAGTTTATAATATCTATCTGATGTATCGGCTTCAGGATTATTGGTAAAATGTAAAAATCGTCTGATTTGTTCAAACCTTTTTAGGGGCATTACATCTGCTACCTTTGCATAACGAAAGGACTTTTTCCAGTAATCTTTGTATGATGGCAAAACTACAATACCCATGATGACATTTATTGCCAAAAAGTCTAGTATTTCTTCCCTTGAAACTGCTATGGATCTTCCTGTTCTTTGTACGCTATATAAATTTGTGTGAGTGGTAATAATATCTACTAAGTCTTCAGTGAAAAATCTATAAAAATAACCTAAAGGTGACCAATCAGATGGAACATTTTCTAAAAATTTAGGTGCTGCTATTTCAGCCTTGTGTTGAAATTGTGCTTTTTGCCAACGAAAAGATAAATTAATCCTTCTGCTACACTGTCTTTTTACTTTTCGTGCAACGATGGCAGGAGCTTTGCGTTTCATTTTTTGAGTGCGCGTCAAAGGTGTGCCGACAGGCGTGGATGCAAGTGGTTGATTTGAAGGCAAAGATGGCAAAGATGAAATTGAGGGTAGAGCGTCATAATTACTTTCTGATAGATTAGGAAATACCTGAGTAAGAATAGGTGTAAGAGGCACTTCGGTTGTATCGTAATAAATATCCTCTGCATGCGTTTCTATCTCATCATCGGAACTTTGTAGGAGGTTTAACCTTTCGAGACTGGAATTTATTGAAGGCGCTGGAGAACTTTCTGCTGATCCAATCATTCCAGCTTCATCACCGCTACTAGCACCGTCACTCGTGTCAGAGTTTGCATTCTTTTCAGGCACCAAGGATAAAATGCGCCTAGCTCTTTCACTCATAGCAGTCTAAAACCAAAGCAAAAGAAACATGCAGATAACCATCACCATAGTAAAGCCAAACCATATTGTATTACAGGTAGGTATATAATGTCATGCAGTAATAATAATATTTTTGTGGGAATCGAATCCACAACTTTGCAGGCGCGGTCGCAGCCTGAAGTTTAGGGGGGGGGGGAGGGGTCATGTACCCTTTGACCCCCTCTCGGACCGCGCATGCAACTTTGTGTTTGGTTTTCTACAACCACTATACCAACGAGGCAGTCAAACATCGGTACAACTGTCTTTTAAATTATAATAAAATTGGTTTAGTACATAAGACAGACATACTTGCAATTTAAATATTATAGTAAAGTGCAAAAGAATATTGATCCCGTGAAGTTAGCAATGTATATTATTCTATACATCACCAACGAAAGGTAAATTACTGCAACTGCGGCATTGTATAGTATAATATACGTAAGTAAAAAACATGACAAAACATGCTAATTCTCATAGCGACGACATCATATTATATAAAATGTGTAAGACCAAACATTTAGGCATGTGCATTTTATAATAAGCATGCATATTTAGGGGTACAAACATAAAAATAAAATAAAACTTACCTTAGATAAACTTGAACGACGCATCTTGACTGTTATTTTTCACAACTGATTCAAAATTATGACAGATAAAGTACTATTGTCATTTCTGACGTATAAATAAACGTCTAGAAATGTTATGTGCTTAATAAAACAAGGTTAAAAATGATTTTATGGTGATCGTATAGTTTTATGTATAGTATACTATACAAAATAAACATAAGGGTTAATTGTCAGTGTTTTGTGCTTTCGCTTCTGAGCTTGTGACGACATTACTAGGTACGTATACGTAATACACAATGAATAAACAGTAAACAATGAATACGCACTAGGCCGCACGTAGTCAAATTCCAACTAAGCAATCAGAATCAAAACAATACCCTATGCGTCGAGCACAATAGTGATGGTGCGTACAAGTTGTAACTTGTTCAATCATGCTTAGCGAATACGTATTCAATAATAAATAATAGACCATGTCGGATTACAGGGGGCGCCGGATTAGACAGGGGCCGGACTACCGGGGGTCCCCAGTATTTTAATTTCAGATGTAAAGCTAGATTTACTACTAAATCTCTTCTTTTTTGTTTCAAAAGTTTATTTTTGCGTCTTCATTTTTGCTTCATTAGTTTCTTTATTTTTGACTCTTCTTTTCCTATTTCCTGATTTCGGTTTCTTGTCAACGTTATCAATAATTTTTTTGCGCATTCTTTTATTTCTAGTGTAATTTCTTCTAGGACGACTTCACTTTTTTTCTAGTACTGGTTTTTTTTTTACTGAAATTAATTTCATGTGTAAGGCAGACCGCATTATTTTAGCAACAGCTATTTTAGGCACGGGTACGAGCGTCCTTGGCACGAGCACAAGCTTCCTGGCACGAGTTACCCAGCACAAGCTTCCTGGCACGAGTTCCAGGGCACGAGCTCGACGCTGCGGGTTTGTGGTTTCTGCAAGAGCGAGACCCCTTGGTCGGCAAGGAGGCCGGTCGCGCCGGGTGTTCCCAGGCACGTACAATCCGTGTGCGACACCTTTTCAAATCTACCTGAGACCACAGTACCTACGACCCTGATTTATTTTTCTTCATCATTAAATTTATGTATCTAGCCTACTTCTTTTATTTGTATACTCCCTCTTGGGGGGTGAAAGGTTACATTGGCTCATTTCTTTGAGACGTTCCTGGTTTCATAGTGATATCGGAGGTAATTATAATTTTGGACTTTTTAGTTTGTAGGCATTCTGGTATTTCATTCATGAATCTCAAATTTGCAATGTAATTTTTTGAAATATCACACAAATTATGAACACTGCATCAGATTGCTTATATTGATAAGATTGAACCAAATAACTATTGACACTTCTGAGACATAGATTTTGGAGGCTATAGGGACTTTGTATCATCAGAGATAGCCTCAGTAATGAGCCAAAATTCAGTTGCACAGTTTTAGAGTTTTTCTTTCTTTGTGTTTTATAAGTCTTAAAAGTCACTTGTACATACCGATTTGCGAGGTGTTACATGTAGTTTTTTTTACGTCTTTTTTATTGGGATCAGCGGTTCTTGTCTCCTTCAACCAATCTTATAGAGCATTATCGACAGTATATGTCATCGTTGGTTGGTTTGAACCTGGTAATTTCATAATTACTTTATCGGCTTTAAATGGTGCAATGCCGGTACTTTTAAATGCACTGATTATGTTTTGTGTTTTTGTTAAGTTTTTCTATTAGTTTTTCGAGTAGATCTGGAAAATGTCTTTTGTGAACTGTAGTTTCTCATGGGGTTTTTTATTTTGTAGTTCAATAATATTTCTCTCCACAGTTTTTTTAATGGGCCAAAGTAGCATATGTCTAGGGGTTGCGTTATAAGTGACGAATTTGGAGGCAATAATACGAAACTTTGTGATTTATAGTTTAAGAATCAATAAACTATTATTATTATTATTATATGGGGCGCTAAGTTATCCTCAATCAAAACTTTCGTAAAAGTTTTAGTTTTAGCCCTTGGTATAATAAATATTATTTTCAAACCAATCCTCAAATGAATTACTATCAAACCACCCGGAGCGGAGCTGGAACGGTTGAATCTGGATTCTTTAGATCAGTTAAGTGTCCATTGTGTATACAAATGCTCCGCCTAGTATACAACGTATGGAGGAAAACATTCTCCTTCAGTAGTTATTGCGATATAGCTCCCTTTGTATAACTTTACATCTTTTCGGGATACTTCACTCCTCTTGGACCCCAGGATTATCTGTTAAGTTAGTTACATCGTAATTTAAAATGTTCTCACTAGGGACGCCTTCTAATGACGACTTTAAATTTGTGAAGTATTCTTTCATTTCATATGGAGTTTTTTCTGCTCGGTTTTTTTTATTTTGCATCACTATGTAGGTTAACTCAGGTTTATGTCTTTTTATAAAAGAATAGGCCCACTTCTTGCCGAGTAGTTTGTCCTCAAAAATTGAAAGTCTTCCATTGGCTCTGTAACAAGAAAATTACTCTGAAACCGAGAAGGTGATTTGTAAAGTCCTAGTTCATTACATCCAGTTAGATTAATAGACAAAAACCAACATTTTGGAAACAATCACGGCAGTTGAGAGCATGACTTGAAGAGGGTCACAAATGTGGTTGCAACTGAGTATCATATCACACTGTAAAACACAATCTGACTTATAATAGCTTGGATTAGACTGTAAAGTAAAGTAAAAGTAAACACGTACTTGCACTTTGGCGTTGCAGTCACCCATAACTATGGCCGTCGGTCAGTCGGTTATTTTCATATTATATTCATCATCATCTCAGTATTAATTTTGTTTTGATGCTTAACTATTAGATACATATACATGTATACATGTACAGTGTGGCCCGCCTGTATATCATTTTGACACTGTGTGGCCCTTGCCTGCAAAAAGGTTGCCGACTGCTGATTGATATCAATCATCCGATTTTTATCGGATGTTGTATTTATTTCTATTTCAGGCTTTGTTAATGTTAATATATTCATATGTACCAATTATTGAGGGTTTTCATTAATCCAGTTTTCCAATTAAACAGATTTAAATTTATAGTTGTCTCATTTACAGAGGTCCCCGCATACAGAGGTCGAAATGTGCCGTTATTCCATTTATAGAGGTGGAAATGTTAATAAAAATGCGTATTTTTGATGTTATGAATTTAATGTAGGTATGAATGTACATACATAACACAAGCTCTGCTTAGCTTGGGACTAGATGGCGTTGTGTGGATGTCCGAAATATTTATTTATTTATTTATTGCGTCAAAAAAAAAACGGTAAACCAAGATATATGAAAATCAAAAATATAGGAAAAGTGAGGTTATGGCTCAATATGGTAGTTTTCTTTAGGTTACTTTCTAATTATTTTTAAAGTCTTATGCCGAGAAATTGAGTTATAAACCATAAATGTTAATGTTGGGGGATGTTTACACTCCCAGAAACCTTAATTAGTATTACAGCAAGCCGTATTTATAAGTTTTCGATTGCATTTTTCTGTCTGCCGCCACACTGCAGTATTATAGGTACTTTTCAGCTATCATCATCTCATATATAAGTTGATAATAGCAATTGTTGTAAATCAACAATTATTATGATTAAAGATGATTATAATTAGCTACTTATGTCTTATGTATGTGCCATAATTTATTCTTACCTTCCATTAAGGCAAAAAGGGAGATATGAAAGAAAAATAAAACACCAATGCATCATGTCTACAACATGTTTTTATTCGTCTTCAATAATTAATAATATATGTGGGAAACGGAACGTGAGATGTGTGAAAGAGAGATAAGGTGTACGAGTGAGAGGAAAGGGGAATGGCGGTGGACGAAAGACGAGTGAACGCGTGCGAAATTCAACATAAAAAGTAAAATTATTAAAAACGAAGTGATTTCAAACTTAAAAGATTTTAATTACGCCATCCCACATTTGGGGGCTCGTCCGGGATAATCAGAGTTAAGGTGAGAAGTTGGATTTCGCAAAAAAAAAAAAAAGACGAAGAAAGATTGTGCCGGTTACCACGCGCTCGCGCATAACGACGAAAAACGCGATTCGAAACGACGAGAAACCCCGCGTGTAGTGATTTTACGACGATACAGGAAAATACGTTGGTTGCGGTACTATTTCTGTATAATTCAAGACGATTAAGACGGACAAAAACGTTTAATTACGATGTCAGACGAAAATAAAGGTGCTGAACAAACAGACCACGATGTCAGCATTATTCCTCGATGGAATCACGAAGTTTAGCTTCGACGACAAGAACGTGTCTACAACCAAATGGGCACAGGATTTGGAGGATAACGCAGAAATTTTTAACTGGACGCCCCAGCAAAAACTAATTTTTGCTCGAAGATCTTTAGCGGGCACGGCGGCATTATGGCTAAAGAGTGAAAAAACGTTCAAAACCTATGAGGAGCTCAAGACGGCGATTCAAAAAGAGTTCCCTGATACAGCCAACAGTAAGGAGATGCATGAAATTATGTCGGCTCGGAAAAAGCAAAAAAACGAATCATATTACGAGTACATGTTGATTATGAAAGAGTTGGGTCGCTGAGCAAAGTTCGCGGATTATGTCTCAGTACAATACATCATAGACGGAATTTGTGATTATGAACCTAACAAGGCAATATTGTATGGCGCCACTACTTATCCTATATTGAAAGAAAAACTATTAGTGTATGAAAAAAATAGGGCTAAGACGGTTAAGACGATGAACAATACTTTTGAAGTTGAAAGAAAGTAGAATGGGTAAAAAGCCCCAATCTACACAAAGATGTTATAATTGTGGTGATTTAAATCATGTGGCGAATATGTGTCGAAACGGTATCAAATGTTTTCGGTGTAATAAGTTCAGGCATAAAGGTAATCAGTGTTCTGAAATGTTCCAGAAAGGGTTAGAAAATAGAGGTTCCAATAGATATCCTACAGGGGGCAATGTCGGTCAAGCATAGTCGGTGAACAGTGCACTGCGAACGTCAATATGGCGGGAACAAGTGACAGTTCTGTCAAGCAAATGTCAACCAATTACAAAGAAGTTTTGCAGATGAACAACAAGGTAAATAAACATGAAAATTCGACGATAAAGCCCACGATTATGGTGAAAATCAAAGGTATGGCAGTAAACGCGTTAATTGACTCAGGCAGCGACGTAAATTTAATGGCGTACGAGTGTTTTGTGGCACTTGGAACAAAAAAATACGACGACAACTTATGTTTGACGGGTCTCGGAGGAATGAGGGTGAATTCGCAAGGAAAAGTGTTTGAGGACATCACTATCGACGGAAAAGACTATCAAAACGTATTATTTCACATTGTAAATAAGGACATGATTCCATTTCCTATGATTATAGGCCAAGAATTGTTCAAAAAAATAACCATGATAATGAGAGGGTACAAAGTTAAGTTTTTGTCTGAAAGTGATGAATGGTTGTCTAAATTGTGTTGTTTTTCAGATTCCTTAGTGGATATTAATCATATTTCCGACCACTCAGTGAAAGATAAGGTTTTGCAGTGAGTTGAAGGTTATAATCCTGTTCAAATGAAAGAAGCACCCATTCAGTTGAAGATAGTTCTAAAAGGTTATGTGCCTGTCGCACAACGACCACGACGATTGTCCTTAACTGAGAAAGAAATTGTCGAGGATCAGATGAAAGAGTGGTTGAATAATGGTGTTATACGGGTGAGTTTTTCGGAATATTCCAGTCCAGTGGTTTTAGTGAAAAAAAAGATGGTTCAATTAGAGTATGTATAGATAGTAGACTTTTGAATAAGAAAATTGTAAAAGATGAATTTCCCTTGCCAGTTATTGATGATATGATTGATAAGCTGTGAGAAGCCAGGATTAGCCAGGACAGTTATGCCGGCCTCAGCTTCCTATGGGTAGGGTGCAGTCACGGACACAAAAAAAAACTTTTTCCGTTATTTTTTATTTTTCTTGTGCACAAACCTTGTCTTTAAAATAACTAACACGTGAAAATATATATAATTTGGTGCAGCCGATCGAAAGTTATGCGCGTACATACATTTCGGCGATTAATTTTTATATATAAGATTTGTTCACTGTGGCACTACACAACATTTATTCGACATTTTAATTAATAAAATTGGAGAAAACTGATAAAATTCACTTAAACTTCGCTGTTTTGGTTTGCTGTGGCTAGCGAGTGGATTCGTTTACTCGCGTGTGACGTCACGCGTGACCAGCGCCATTACAGAACTATCGTTTTTTGTCATGCTTGTCAAACTTGAACTTTAAAATATATTTAAATTCATAATACAGTAGAAATTCTGCAAAATATTAACGCAGTGTACTAATTATGTAATAAAAAATAATTTCAAAAAATCAGTCAAACAGATGTTAGATTTTAAAGGGAGATATGATTTTTAGAAAGAGTGACATCAGCTTCGATGACGTCACTCCTCAACTCATTAATATCACTCACATGATTTAGACCGTTCTCAATCAATTCATTATCATACCCGTCGGTACACTAGGATTAATTAAAACAACATAACTTAGGTTCGAACTTGAATCATGTATTTAATGAACGTTAAATTGAAGCTACTCTTAAAATCATAGACCGACACTACATGGTCAAGGTGAATTAGGCGAAAACACTAAAATCCACTGCCCGTTCGTGTCGATCTATAATTTCCAGTTTCCCAAAACTTTGTTTTTTAAAATTACTTTTTATTAACTTTTCTGCTATTTTACAGAGGTCCTTAACGTCTTTGGATGGATAAACGAGACCACTTCGACTTTTATATTTTATTAAGGAATGTTCATAGGCGCTGGGATCACCAAAAAGCATTGATGCGCAAATGACAAATTTGATGGTGCGCGATAATTTCCTTGCCACAAAACCAGCAACATAAGTCACAACACTTTCAGAATACTTTGTGAGTGTGCTATTAAGGCAGTCTATATATTCCTCGTATAGACTACTATCATCTTCTGGTATTTCTATTAATGTTTTATTGACAGTTAAATCATTTATTGTGGCTACAGGATTAGTGTTACTTGAACAAGTCAAAATGTTAACTTGTTCAAGAGGAACGCAATTACTATTGCCACCACGAATCTCTGCTCGTATTAAAAGGCGTTTATACCGCATTTGGGTTATTATTGAAGCCACCCCGTGCTCTTATCGCGGAAAAGAATACTTCCACATGGTCCTGGCTAATTTTATAAACTGGAAGATATTTAAAAAAAAAAACTTCTAATACCAAGTGCTGAAAAACGAGTATAGCATTCCTCATATCTATTATGAGACCTATAAATCCCGTCTTTCTTTTAGATTCGATAACTAAATTTCCAGCCGGGAATTTTAGGTTACTAATATAACTAATGGCGCCTTCAAAAAGAGCTTCTACAAGACCAATATTTTCGGGACATATTGTTTTTTTCCACCCTGGGGGTCTAATGGAACAGCTATTTAACACGTCAAATACATCATTCAAAATTCTTATAAAATTAATGGTTCCTTCACAGTCTTCGAAACCATTAAGTTTTAATTCTTTTTGGCAAAATTCCAGAGCATCTGCCACTGAAGAACTCAACAGTTGAGTTGCTAAGCGTACCTTCATCTTTTGTTTAGCAAAATATATATGAGCTTTCGTAATTTTTGTCCCCATATGGAACCCCTCTGTTTTCTGTATTTGCAGGACTCGTTCTAATAAATTAACTAAAACTAATTTTACGCCCATACACATCGTAAAACAATTTAAGTTCACCAAAAGCGTTCCTAATTAGCTTGACAACATGACAAGAATCGATAAAAGCATAAATTTTATCATTATCATGTTCAAAATATGTATTGATTTGATTTTGGATTAAATTGCAACCTAAATGTCCCAACATGCTTAAATTGGCAGCAGGTCCGTCACATGTTACACTTACAATTTTTACACCAACATCTTAACATTTTTTAATGCATATTTGCAAAAGTGCAGCTTTTTGTTCCCCGCTCAAACTTGTTATTAGAAAATATGCACAGGTAATTTCCACCGCCCGTTTATGCAATTAACTAAAAACACAAGACATTGATTGGCCACCTCCATAGAATCACTTGCAATTTCAATGCCAGTATTGACACGGCCTAATATTTTTGTAACCGAGGATCCCAACAAAGAGACTTCCTTATTGCCATTTCGTCCATTATTAGAGCACACACTACTTGCCTTTCATTTTATTGTACTTTGGCTTTTAAAGCATCAAACGCCTCAGTACAAAAACTAGGTTCCGCGTCAACATTTTGATACCGTACGTGATAAAGTACGTGGGTGAGGTAAACATGAATTATATGTACTACGAATAAAATAATATGATTTTATACATACATGCACTTATACAGGTAATTGAGCTACAGAGTCTCAATTATAGAGGTAAACATCGAAAAGGTCTTAGAATTCAAATCTTATTTAACCAGGTTCAAAAAGTCCCATTAACAGAGGTAATTTAATGAAAAAGAACTGGGACTTCGTTGAACTCTCAGTAATAGAGATTTCTCATTTATCCAGGTCCCACTTAACCAGGTTTCACTGTACATATGTCTTGGTCCCTTGAGATCCCAATTAACCAGGTTTCACTGTATGTTGCAAAGGAATACATTATATTCTGAAAAATATTTACAACTTGTCATTGACAAAGCTATTTTTTTATATGCGCAGCGGCGAGTATCCTGTTGTTGTTTTTTGCATTGTATTATTGTTTTCTCAATAATGTAGTGTAGAAATTTTTAAAAAGTAGAAAGAAATGAACCTGTTTCTTGCAACTAGTGCGGTAAATTTTACAAGATCTGGGGAAATACTACTAATTGGATGCATCGAGTAAAGCAAAATATTTTGCATTCTACTTTTTATTTCATCATCTGTAGGTAATTAAAATTTAGGTTGTATTATATATTTATTTAAAGCTCTAGGGTGTAAGCATATCCGTAATTTATTATTTGGTATCCATACCAACACTAAATTATTTAGCCATTGTGTCGGTTTGTCCACTTTCTCTAGCCAGTCCCTCACGAAGCTCAGGCAGCAATGAGAATGGAACCCGCCGTGCAGCTTGGATAACAGGAACAGCATCATCACTAAGTTGTATTTTTACTGTGGCAGGTAGACAACCTAAACCTCCATCGAACAGCTCACTGTAATTGTTTTTAATATTTATAATAAATTCTGACACATTATCTTAAGTCTAACGACTTACATTATTTACATTTACAAGATCAGTATTAGCTGCAACAAAATTATATTCCAGAAATGTTCTACAGCCTAATAGAGTAAGAACTTGTCCCTGAAGAATAATAGATTGTTCTTTATATTTATTTTAATTTGGGTTTACTAATTCTAACATACACATTCCACATACAGTGACACTTTAGTTATTCAATTGTATTACTTTCTGTTTACACGAATGAATATCTGATTTCTTTACACCAAGCATTGTACATACCTCGCTTCCTATGATATTGCAAGCTGCTCCTGTATCAATTTTAACTGATATTTTCTTGTTGTTAACCTTAAAATCCTGCAAGATCTCATTATCTTTTGTTGTTACCACTCCAATGAAGAAATCAGAGCTTGCTTCATCAACCTCATTCAGAGTCTCCGCTACATTCACTTGTTTCCTTCGAACCTGTGAACTGCAACACAATTTACTAAAATGATTACTTTTCTGACAATGAAAACATGTTTTGCCATAAGCTGGGCACTGATTAATTCGGGGAGTTTCTGAAATTATTTCATAAATTCCACAAAAGTAGCAACAGTCATCCAGCCACTGGGATTTGTTACACCACTGGTACCTGGAGGTGCATTATCTAGCATTCTAGCTTGCCAGTTTTTCCTGGGAAAAATCATAAAAGGTGGCAAATGGTTCCCAATGGGATTGATTGCGGAACAAACCGTGACAAGTTCTCCTCTTTCGGCTGATGTAACTTTGGATACTTGTTTAAGCCGCGGCAGCGGACAGTGGTTATACCGGTCTCATCAATGTTAAATATTTGTTGTGGTTGAAAATGGAATCTGTCCAGTAGGCTTCTTAAAATACCGAAAAGATTGGAAACCTTATGCCTATTAAAGCTGGTAGCTCGTGATAGACTTGTTGTCTCTGGTTTTCTTAATGATAACTCTTCTTTCCAATTCTTATTCTATCCAAATTCTTTCCAATCATAACTGGCCTCTTCTTTAACTACACAATTATCGGGGATTTTCTTGTTATTTCTTTTTGCAAACTGATAAGCCAACATACGAACATTTTTTGGAGTAAGGCCATGATATAATTTACTTGCTGTTTCTAAATACTTTGCCAGATCCTTTTCTTCTTCTTCTGCCGAAATCTGTGATTTTCGATACTTTAGCTGATATTTTATTTCTTTAGACTCTTCTTTCTGCCGTCTTGAATATCGTTTTAATGTCATAAGAGGTATACTATATTTTTTGCAGTGCCTTTTAATGTGCCTCCTGTTAAGTTTGTCTTTATCAACTGGTATTTTTTTTTACGCCTTCTTTTGGTTTATATTTCCGCGGCATGGTTTCCTTAAAACAAAATTATCTAACAAGCAGTTATTTAAATTGCCAGTTTATATTGAGATAGGGTAAATATGATCTCTTATCGGGGACACATGATCCCTGGGATAATACCACCCCCAAAGAAAAGGACAAAGTCTACCCATACATACCCAGGTTATAAAAAGTACTTCTTTGCGAATAAATTTATCACTTATTTCGTGCCAAGTAACGTTAATCTACAGAAGAATAAATATGTTAATTGATAAAAACATTTTCAGGAAGCAGTTTCATAGCATCATGTTAAATAAATCTAGTCAAAACTTACTGAAAATAAATATGTTAACAAATCACTCGTGACAATATTGACAAAACGATATTAACGTGACGATATTAACAAACGCTGCTTACCTTTGAATTTAAAGTTTAGATTGTTTAAATTTTAAACAATTCAAAAATACGATTTCAGCAACGCGCGGCGGATCAAATAATATGCGTGTTCTTCCTAAGCTTAGGTAAACAAAATGAACGTCACCGCGCGTCGCCGCCGGTCCGGCCGCCGCCGCTAGTAATGCGATGCTTCACCCCTCCTACACCGCCACTCACCCGCCGCCGTCAGCCGCGCGCATGAGAGCGCCGTGCTACCGTTTACCGTACTATTATTTTGTTTATGGCTATTTTAATACTATTTCGTGCCATCCCGTTTTACCCCTCTAGAATCTCCGTTTTATCCCTGCGGGGGTAATTACCCCCAGGTTAGGAACCACTGGTTTAAAATTTAAGTTATATTATGTATGGATAACACTGGACCAGCAGGTATTTATTGTTCTGAACTTATTACATACATAAAATTTACTTAAAATATGTTTATTGTATTTTATTTAAAATAATTAATAAGAACTTTTACGTGACGTGTTGACCTTTCAATTACCCACAATGTGTGGTTCTAAAATCTTATTAATACGAATACTAAATTTAAACGATTTACGAAGGTTTTGTTAACTTCAACTAAAAAGGAGACTCCGAAGCAACATGGCTCGGTAACGGTGTTCCAAAAAAAAACAGAAGGAACTGACCCCATTACCATAAGAACAACAAAGAGAAGGTTAGATGACCAAACGTGCTTGGATAGCAATACAATATCGGAACTAAGACTTCTAATTGAAGAGATAAAAACTCAACAGATTGAATACAATAAATTATATGGAAATTGATGTGATATTCGTGATTTTACAAAACTTATTATTCTTTCTATTAGCTCCATTAGACCAGTGTAGAAGCCTTTAAAAATAATTAAAAGTTAAAAAAAAATAGTAGGATGAAACCTATTAGAAAAGGAGGGGAATATTATAAAAATTAAAGGAAAAATAATTTACGGGCGATCTGAGGTCGGGAAGGGGATGGGGGTGAGTTTTTAAGGGTAAAAAACTAGATTTCCAGCAAAACTAGAAATCCCATCGTAATGATGACGGTGTAGTGCATGTCGTTGACGTTGGATTTTTTCTGCACAAAGTAAATTGGCAAAAAAATGAAACGGTAGAAGAGATAATGAATAAACATTTGCGCTATGTAAAAAAACATTACGCAGTAAGCAGCTATATTGTCTTTGATGGGTATCCCGAAATTCAAAAATGGGTTAGTGTCACAACAGTACGAGCAGCTTCTTCAACTAAAAGAGGAGAACGTAGTCGTAGAAAAACTTCAGACAATATTCCAGAGTTCGATTATCAAAATCATACAAAAATACCTTTTTTGCAAGAAATTTTTTTATCTAACGAGAAAAATAAGGATAAAATAAATAAAAACTTTAATGAAAAGATTACAATCACGAGGGTTTTCCTGTAACTAAGTAGAAGAAGATGCTGATGCTGACATAATTGAAACCGCGATAAAAGTTACAATGAGTACTAATAAAACTTTCATTGTTGTAGGCCAAGATATTGATCTTTTGGTCCTTTTAAATCAGTTAAATTCATTTAATGACATTTATTTTCTCAAACCTGGTTCTGGAAATGTAAAAGACAAATCTATTTATAAATGTAAAAATGAAAAAATACACTGAATCAATTAAGGTTTCAAAAATATCAATTGGCAAAAATTAAATCATCTTTCGTTTTGGCAAACCCACAGAAGGAGCAACAGAACAACATTGTTACAGGGCATATTATCAGCTTCAAACTTGGTTCCATTGGGTAACAAACTAACAGCAACAGATTGGGGCTGGAAGCAATATCAACGTGGAATTATGCCCAAATTTACACAAAAAGAATTAATTCCAGAAATATTGCTCAAAACTACGAGTATTTGCTGCAGCTGTGAAACTGGATGTAACAGTTTAAAATGTGGTTGCCGAAAACATAATAAATAATAATAAATAAATATTTTATAATAATAATAAATAGGTTTAAAATGCACAAATTTATGTTCAAACTGTCATGGTTCTGAAAATTGCTTCAATATTGAAGAAGAAACCTACGAGGAAGTTAATGATTCAGAAGAAATTGTGGCTGAAGAACCAACGCAGTCTGGAAATAATGTTGAGAGGAAGAAGGTGATAGTCATGAAGATTCCGAAGATCTACTTGAATCGGAGATGTTTGACGAATCTAACGATGAAGAAATGCCATCAAAAAGACAAAAACTAATGGATAAGTGATTAGAATTGAAGATAAGGTATTTATGAATGATAAGATTAATGTGTTTAAAAATATTGTAATGAATAACGTAATCAGAATAAAGTATCTACATTTAATAGTACGATTTATATTTATATATAATGAGATTTTTATGACATAAATGTAATTAGCATAAAATAAATCAACTTTTTAATGGAAACAAATTGCAGTAATCACATTATTTAGATGAAATTATTTATAATAAAAAAAAAAAAACTTTCAAATTCGAGTTTTTTTCGATTTTTTGCATTTTCTGAGAAGATTTACTATAGTAACATTTTTTTTTCACCGTCGGAATGTAGAGATTTCAACGAACAGAAAACATATCAACTTTTTGAAAAAAGCTGATATTTTGACGGGTGAATTTTCGATTGAAAATTAGGGTGTTTTTTCGATATTAATTCAAAATAAGGTGAAAAAATAAATATTTTTAATCTAATAAATCACAGCTTATTTGGGACATAAAAGGTAAGATTTCACCATATTTGGTTAAAAATTTTTTTTCAAAAAGATTAAAATAAGAAGCCAAAAACTTGGTTTTTTGAATTTTTCACATAAATTTTGAGTTTAACTGAAAAAAGTGTGAATTCAAAAGTTTTACATCTTTTTATTACCTACAACTTTGCCATTTGACTTTTTTCGATAGGACTTTTAGTTTTGCCGGAAATCGAGAAAACCCTTTTTTACCCTTAAAAACTTAATGGGTTTCATCCTACTTTTTCTTTTTTTGGTTTTAAAAATTATCGACCCTGATCTATAGTTTTAATTGTATTAATAACAATAAATAAAAAAAATGTATTTGTACGTACCTTTATGACAGAATTAAACAAATATTATGATTTGATTTGAATAATGATATTAGCCTTTTACCTAGTCACAATTTATTGAAAATACTTTTACGTTGCAAGATATTTACCTGTTGCGTCATCATGTCAGCCGCAGTCGTACTTTTCTTGATGAATTCTAAGTAAGTGACCGATAGGTTATTAGGATATTATTGAACGCGCTCGTGCATCGTCTTCTTTTTTAGGCTTCGTTTCGGGCAATAATTTACGACTAGGCCTTTTTCCTCCAGTACTATTTTCACACGAAACTTTCAATTCGAGAAACCGCCGCTATCACTCAGTTTTGGAACTGTATTACTCGCCAACGCCATATTTTATGTTTTACTGAATAACCACACTCTGCTGTTTATTCCCCATCCACACTATCCACGAGGCAACGCGAGTGCAACACGAGATAATCAACCACACTAGCACGAGAGTGTGGTTGTGGCCTCCTTGACTCGCTGAGACTGGTGCTGAGGCGTGAGGCGAGGTGCCTCCAGTCCCAGTCAACTGTCAACTAGAAGCTGTTTTTAGGAAGGTTTCATTACACGACGGAGATAACGATAAAGGAAAAACAAGGACAGCGATATAGGTTTTGCTACAATGATACCACTGAAAATATGTTTGAAAAGTAGTTTTTTTTTTAATACTAACGCTCCGTTAAAACCTTGAAGATAATTACGAATTATTTTTTTTTGTAATTAAACAACATCGCAAAGTGTCTTAGTCGTAGTAAATAAAAAAAAAAAACAAAATTCAAATATTTACCAATAATTTCGTGTCATTTACTGACAACATTACAAAATATAAAATAAAAAATGGCTGCCTGTGCTTCCGTATAGGTTAATTGTACTTGTAATTTCGGTTTAATTTTAACAATAGTAAACTAATTTCGACTAATCCTACTATAAAGACGTTCAATCTTGAGTCATATACTCTGTTCCTTCGTTGTAGTAAAGTTTTGGTGAAATCAAGTGTTAGGTAAATAATAATCACAAAGCTGAGTGAGAAAGTGATTCTTTTAAGGAAATTAATGAAATCTTTTGTTAAATACTTTAAAACCTGTTATAAATGTAAAGTAATCATGTACATGTACGTTCATAAAGCAAGATTTGTAATTGTAATAAACGTTTTAAAATAGTTACAGATTTTATTGAACTCTCTAAACTGTGTTTTTCGATTATTTTTTTTTCAAATATGTGGTTCTCTGATTTTATTAATAATCAGCCCCCCTAGCCAAGTCACAAGCTTTCGCTTTTCTGCAATCGTTAACGAATCGCGTTCTCGTGTGTCATTGGCTAATATTTTGTTTTGATCACGTGACTTGTTTCCATTTAGAAACTCTTAGCCAAGTTGACGTTTGTTCGTAGTGATGGAATGGAAAGTGATCGTTTCTACAAATTCGATGCCAAACTCCATACAAAAGCTAGCAAAAGCTAGCCAAGTTACACTTTTGACAAACGCAAACGAAACGATATCCATGCGTTTGAACGTTCATTAAGCGATCAAAAATATTTGGTGATATTGCTTTAGAAATGGCGTCGGTATGATAGATATATAGTCTAAAAGGACCACCAAGAACTATTTTATGTGCTTTACATAATTTTGGACATTTAAAATGCATACTATAAATATGTTGTGGTGCGCTCGTAATGAGGAAGTACGGCTTAGAGGTGGAAAAAGACTTATTAATCGTCAGTGCAACGAGACAATCCGCGAAATGCCGGAAACTTTATTTGTGGAGCTATTTTGGCTAGACAAGTCGTCTTTCGAAGCCCTTTGTCAAGAACTCCAAAACAAGACATCGCTAAAGGGAACCAACGAGATTCCCTTAAAAGTTAAGGTAAGTTAATAATGTCTTTTTTGTACTATTGACTATTTTAACTTTTCCTTAATGTTTGTGTATTTATAGGTTTTGAGGCATGCTCTTGCTCTTTGATGCTCTTAGTTTCCTAGCCACAGGATCCTATCAGCGAATTGTTGGTGTCCTTCAGCATTGCCCAACGGACAGCTTGTTGGTGCATCAGACAAGTTGTTGATGCTTTGAGAAACCCTGCTGTCGTTGCAAAATGGCTTAGGTTTCCAATAACACAACAAGAGAAAACAGCTATAAAACAAGAGTGTATACCTACTTAACAAACAAACTTAACTATATTTAATTGAATATGTACCATGTGTTAAACATAATTTTATTTTACAAGGTTCCAAAGAAGATTTGGCTTTCCTTATGTAATTGGTTGCATAAATTGTACGCATGTAGCTTTGGTAAAGCCCATTACTGAAGAGCATGTATATTTCAATAGAAAAGGGTATCATTCACTGAAAGTTCAAATGGTAGATTTATACTTATTTTTATTTATAGAACAGCATGTATGAGACTATTATGTCACTTCTTAATGTTGATTTGGTTTTCAGATTTGTGATAGTAATATGCTGATTATAAATGTGAATCCAAAGTTCGGTGGAGCTACACATGATTCACATATATGGTCTTCTAGTAGAGCTGAATCATTTATGAGTGAACTTCATCAAAATAGTGAACAATTATGGCTGTTAGGTTGTTGTGTAACAATAAAAATATTTACTATTATTTTTATGTATCAGCCTTATAAAGTGACTCTACTCAGCCTGATGGAAAGCATACACACAATCCTAGAGCAGTGGTCATTATACTCGTTGCAAATGCAGACAATGCAACAACTCAGCATGGCATCATTTTCGAACCGGCCCATTCATACTAAAATCAGCATGGCTCTATTACCTTAAAGTTCAGTAGTTTTCCTGTGGGTAACTAATTTTTAAACTATTTTTTTCAGGTGACAGGATATTCACAACATCCTTGGCTAATGACACCTATTCTCAATGTATTTCAAGGTTCTAGGGAAGAACTTTATACTGTAAAGTATGTGTGAGCATTGAGGGCTGTTTTGGATTACTCAAAGCACAGTGGAGATGTTTTCTCAGAGACAGGTTTCTTCATCATCATGCCTATGTAGCTAGCAATATTATAGCTGCATGTTGTGTATTACACAATTTAGCGTTACAAGCTGGCATACCACTACCACAACCACTTTCTGCTACACATGACAATGAAGACAATATAAATTTGCAAGATCCCATACCTGCTATGAATATGCCTAATCAAAGTGAAGTCATCGAAGGAAGAGCCATGCCAAATTCTGTATTAAATAGATTAAAATAATGTTAATTGTTAATGGCTTCGTTATTAAACATTGTGTTTCCTATGTGGGTTATTTTCCCCCGTGATATAGATTTTTTTTTGTGTTGGATAGAAAGAAGAGACTATAAAGATTTTATTTGAATTTTTTTTTATTATAAATAATACTTTTTTTATTTTCTATAAATATATTTGATAATGTACTCAGATGTTAAAACAATCATTAAAAGGCTTTATTATTACAGTGTTTGTTTATTTACCTAGTAGAAACATTACAAAACAATGTATAAATTATGTCATTGACAAAAAATTTATATTACCACTATTTTTAATGTAGGTGAAGGAAAAGATTAGTAACCCGCAACTATCATTACATTAAACAGTTTATGATGATGATGATGGTCTCAACTGAGGTGAAATTTCTAAATTTTTTGCTGAAATATCATTGAAACAATTTATAATTATATTCTGTTTATTTAAAATTCTGTTATACAGTGCATTTCAAATTATAATAATTTGTAATGTATCTATCCTTCGCTTCAATTGTCTACTATGTTATTCGCCTCCTTTCCAGTTTCCTCACATCCAGTTTTTTTGCCAGTCTGCCTTTAGTTACAGCCAGTGAGTTTCTATGGTCGTGAACTTGCTTGACGTCACTGGCGCTCCCTTTTGAGATGCGAGGGTTGTGCATGGAACTTCTCCAGAGGGAGTAGGGCTGATGTTGCTGAAAAAAACAATTATATTATAATTAATTAAACTATAAGTTCCTCCCTGCTATTAAATTTTTTGTGAAAATCGGTCCACTCATTCTGTAGATTAGTCACAACAAAGAGACTATAAGTAAACATAATCTGGGACAGAGAATGGACAGTGTGGTTGTACAGTCCTACTTCAACAGTCAAACCCGTTAAGGCCAACACCCTCTCTTCTAGAGCAGTAAGCATTTGCCTGCTGCTAGGACCATCACCAGTCCAGTCCTCACCGCTTATTGCTAGGGCTTTTTTTTGGTTTCAGACTTTTAGTTTGCCCACACATATTAGAACATATCTATCTATTAAGCATTCATTACTAGAATAATGTCTCCTTTCACAGGAGAGGCTTATATCCAACAGTAGACTATTAAAAGCTGTCGAAGATGAGTCAATGAAAATATGTGACTCATTCTGTCAATTTTAAAATGAATTTCATCAACATTATATATTACATAGGTATCATGTAATTAATTTATAGATAGTACACAGAAGTTATAGATGTTTGATAGATTAATTTTTATGTGTGTCTATGAAGAAAGTTGTTGTATGTGCTTTGTCTTTTAGAAAACTAAATGTCATAAAAGGAAACCATTACATTATATTTTTAATATTAAATAGGCAATAATTATTGCATGTTTGTCGCTTATCATGTCACTATTTGTTTCATACTTTCAAGAGATGAAGTGAGATACTTTTAAACAACAAAGAATAACTAATAATTTACATACCTTTCCATGAATTCCAATAAGACGAGGACTTGTTCTGTCTGGCTCTATCTATAAATTCATTATGTAAGAGGTATCACGTCATTTATTATAAGTTAATCCTTAAGCAGGATCTTCATGTTTCCAAGTCACAATAATGTTAAAACGACATTTCGCACTGTGATATTATAATAAACCATTTACAAATAGATTGTTCTTTATTTTATATACATTTTATCACTTTATAATTCAGCCAACTAAAATCGACAATAAAAATTGTTGATGAACAATGTCAACGTTACCATGACTACCTACTTTGTCGTTTCTTAGATGGATAGACCATAGACTATATTTTAGGTTTTTTCCACGTAAATTGTAGAACGAGCGATCGAACCATTTGTGTTAACTTGGCTACCAAGTTATCGTTTTCTAAAATTACTTGAGAAAGAGCGTTAACGATTGCAGAAAAACGAACGCTTGTAACTTGGCTAGGGGGGCAGATTTCTTTCGGATAACTAATCTGCATTGACATTAACTTCAAAGAATTAATCGAAAAGTGCAGTACTTCTAATTTTGAACCCCAATAATATCAAGTAAAAAGAAAACATATTTTGAATTGCCCGTGCTACCAACAGTTTCGCGGGGGCCGCTAATAGATGGCTCTGGACGCTAAGGAAAAATTACCTCATTTATTTTGTATGGAGTTGACATTCTTCTCTCTGAGTAAATGTGTTCTGTGGGTGCCTCGCGAGAATCTGGATTAGCTATTAGATATTATTATAAATGTTGTCCTCTTAATAAAAAAATCTTTATTTTAATCATTTAATGAGAGCACAATTACATCATTTACATACTAGTTGACAAATCAGAAACGGGGCAGAAGCTCTGTTGTAAATTGTTGAAGCGGGGCAGAAACTACAAGGAACAGGATTTTCCTAAAACGACGAGTGTATTGGTTCCATCATGTTGGCTGATGTAACTGAAAAATATACTTTTAAATATTTAAAAATATACTATTATAGCGAGCAGTGACTACTGCTCGCTTGTAAATGGTTTATAAATTGAATACCTTTAGTTGTTTACTGGCAGCAGTGACCGAGTCTCCATATGTTTAGCACCGTAGGCTGGCACATACTATTTTTTGAGTAAATTATAAACTTTGTACATTTTAACTGACTTCATAAGAAGGTAACCTCTATGCATCTTCCTTATAAGATTTCTACACCAACCGAAGGTTGACTGGAAGAGAATGCCTTGGGCATTAAGTCCGCAAATGTACATATATAATGCATAAAGTTATTAAATAAATAAATACTAACAGTTATAATATGAATAAAATGCAGGATGCTGTGGAGGGAGTGAAACTCTCTGAGATGGCCAATATAAGCAAGTCTAACTTTCTAGTGTGCTGTGAAGGAAAGCAAAGTAGGCTGCCTTTCGCTCATGCTATGGGATGTGGTGCACTGCGACATCTGTGGGCCGATGGAGACTAATTCTCATACTTAGTAATACCATGAAAGGCTCGGCCGCCACTGGCCTGCTTTTCCCAAATAGTCTTTCCTAATATGAAGATTTTAAGGAAATTTTGCTTTCTGGTTTCGATACGTTAGAAACATGTGCAGCGACGATACTGAAGATGCTTACTGGTAAACCGCAAGAAGGTGAATGTCTTGCTGCATATGCAAGCCGTTTATATACGTTACTCATGTCACGTTGAAGTAATTCAGGCAAATAAGAAATGGTGGTATCTTTAATGCTTGCACACATGAGGCAATCGAGCCAAGATTACAACGCAATATTTTTTCTGAAGAAATAACTACCAGCTTTAAAATTCTACGTGAACCAATGGCATTTTCTTATCGCAAGCGGAATTACCAAGACAGTAGAAAGAATGTTACAAGTAGAGATGGGTAACGGGTAAAAACCCATTCTTCCCAATAAAAAGTAAAATTCTGAATTTAAAATCAGATATATTTAGATATTAATATTAAAAAAAATATAAACAATTTAGATAAGTTACGTTTTATGCAATCGGAATCTTTAATCGAGTCGGAAATATTATCACAATCTAAAAATTCAATAATGATATATGATATGTTTTCTAGATTTGTTCGGAAAACGGGTGGTGAATCAGGCATGCAGTCGTCAATGTTATCGCTTACATCGTCTTTGTGTTTGTACAACAACTTCCAGTTGTAAGCTAAATGTGGTGTATGTATATATAATAGTGTATATAAGTATATAAAGAACAATGTAACCAATATTATTTATTAAATCATAGAACTTTATACTGAACAGTCGTCTTTCCTTTGTATATCCTACGCCGAACCCTACATAAAAATGTAAATTTGCTGCCCTTTCTTTAGTTAGTCTATTTCCTTTTATATTCTGTATTAATATAATGGACAATAAAACCTCTTTCTACAGCAACAGATGTGCAAGGTGCAGTAAGTATTCGGACAGCGACTTTGCTTAATGGAGTGGAACTACATATTCCTTACCACCACGTAATCGTGGTCTTTTCAATAAAGCCTGCCCATAAAAGTCGTGGACTCCATTATCCGCTTTATATGATGCTAAATTTGTCATGACATTTAAAGCCATTCTTTGTCCGATTTCATATATAAATTTCATAGCATCAACTTCTGGTCTATCGTCAAGTTCTATTCCTTGGACTGTAGGGTCTAATAAATTTGCTGCAAAATGTACCGGTTTTAAGCAAATTTCGAATCTCTTGTCGACTTTAGTTATAATTTCATCTTTTTTCGTATTTTTTATTATAATTATTTCTAATAAACTAAAAATTTTTGATTTCATATTTTTCAATATCAAAAACACCGTATATTTATTTTTTCATTTCCTTCTAATTGGAAAATAGCGTCAGAAATTGGTTCTAAAATAACTTTGCACTGATGAATAATTTACCAAAAATTGTCATCTAATAGCGCTGATTAAAATGTTGCGCTGGTAAAAGTGTTGCAACGCTACTTTTGTGTTTTCGACGCTTTTCAAGCTGGAGCTATAACTACCCCATCTGGTATCGCGCGGCAACTTCAAAGTTTCACCAGTATTTTTTTCTTTAACAATTTTCGCAAGTAAAGCTGTTAATACTTGACTTTTTTATGGTTTTAACCACTGTAATTACCAAATCTTTGCAATCATTTATTACGTCAATTTTGACGATATTTTTGCAGAGCAAATTTAAGGTGTGAACAGCACAGTTAAGGTTTGTTATGTGTGGATGTACATGTTTCACGAGACTAAAAGCTTTCTGCATGTTATTTGCATTATCCCCGATCATTGTGGCAAATTTATTTATTCCATATTAGAATAATATTTAAAAAAAATCTTCGTTTATATAATTACTTGTGTTTCGATTGTCTCCTGTCTTCTCTTCCTATTAATGCACTTCCTTGTAAGTTTTATCGAACATGGTGGTAGAAATACATCCTTTTTTTATAAAATAAAAAAAAGTACATATTTTTATTTATAGAATAGGGAGCACGAGCAGACGTATCGCCTGATGGTAAGCAATTACCGCCGCCGATGGACACCTGCAAACAACAGTGTTGAATTGATATAAGTGGATTGAAAGAAAGGCCACTGATTCTGTACTATACGAGTATAATAAATTGTAATAATATAACAAAAAACGATCTAATGAGTTCGTAAGACAAAAGCTGAGTGACCAAAAGTTGTCGATAGGCGGCGCGCTTGTCCTGTTGCACCCCGCGTCTCCCCCTCACAGTCCCCGCCGGGTCCGTGCACCAACATATTGCCCGGGTTGAAGGATTTCAACAAACAGGAAGGGGGCATATATTGTTGTATGCCCTCTGTATCACTCCTTTCTTGGTGCGAATCTCGGCGACACGGTTGACGTTGTCTAGTCCTGGGTGGATCTTTGTTATTCTGCCCAACATCCACAGCAGAGGTGGTTGCTTTCTGTCTTTCACCAAAACCAAGGCACCCAGCTTAAGGTTGAATATCTCTGCCAAAAATGTTGCTTCAGTTTCTCAATCCTTTGATAGCGCTGTAGCCGATTGATGTTAATGTCGATCAGCTGAGGTGGAGGAACTGACAAGAGTGGCCGTCCAATAAGGAAGTGAGCGGGTGTGAGGCAGGTGAGATCAGAAGGATCAGGTGAAAAGGGTGTAAGGGGCCTAGAATTTAAAATAGCCTCTATTTGGACTAAACAAGTTGACATCTCCTCGTAAGTTAAATATGCTAGTGATAAAACTCTACGTAGATGAAATTTAACCGATTTTACCGCGGCCTCCCACAGCCCACCGAAATGAGGAGAATATGGAGGAATATTTTTGAATTCAATCCCTAAAGTTGATAAATCTGACTGTAAATATTGCGAATAGTCGGTAATAAATGTTTTTAATTCGTTACTAGCGCCGACGAAAGTGGAACCGTTGTCGGAGTAGATGGTCTGTGGTTTACCACGGCGAGCAACAAATCGATTCAGCGCTGCTAAGAAGGCTTCTTTCGTGAGATCAGTGACGAGCTCAAGGTCAAACATGGTCAAATTAATGTTTGGCTGTATTGTTCATTTTGTAACTTGAATTTACAGATTCATCATTTTTATTTTTTGAAGAATAGGTACCTATCAATTCTTGTGTAAAAGAAATCATGGAATAGAATTCCCTTTCAGTACAATCTGGTTCAGACATTTGTTCATCTACATTATGAGCAATAACTTCTATCTCGGATTGTATTACATCAAATTTAGACATTAGCTCCTGCAAGTGTGTGAGACGTAAGGTCAAGTCGCGCACTTCTAAACTAGTTAGACTAGAAGCTTTCTCAATATGGAACTGACTTATATAATTTTTAAATAATGTTATTCTACTAAGTGTCGCCACCCTCGCCAACCGCGAGCCGGACCGCACAGCACCCAACACGCCCGAAGGACACTGCCGAGCCGCTGAGCTCGCCAACCACGAGCCGGACCGCACAGCACAGACCACGCCTGTAGGACGCAGCGATCCAGGAAGATCTTGAGCACGGGCCGTACACGAGCCCAATTGCGCTGAAATGTTCGGCAATTGACTTTGAATTTAAATGCACCAATAGGTTTTTACATAACCTACGTTAATTATTATAAGTTAGGATACTTAGGGCTTATTTATAGGTATATAGCCCTGAAAAGGGTATAATATTATAAGTAAACACAACACAAATGTAATAGGTAAGTACCTAATAGAATATTATCGGATATCGATCGATCTATAGCAAGAATCGATTACCTAAATTAGGAAAAGATAGATGCGCGTGCTACTGGTGCCACACGTGACCCTTTAGTGTTATTTTGAGCGAATAAGCAACCCACTGTAACTAAGTACCGTATAGTACTGAATAGTGCGAGGAAAGAAAACTCACAAACAACAAAATTAGGCACTCACATAAAAAATGCCTATGTACTAATTAATAATCTATGTGACAGCTACGTGGCAGCGGAGGGCAGCAAAGCTGAGCTTAACTGATTTATATGCGAAAAAATAGGTAGATAAGGTACGCATATCGCTAGATACCCTCCCCTTTGGATGCAAAGCAACTAGGCATCCACACACCAAACAGAAGCTGGATTAGGTAGGTAAAATAGAACATTAGGAACGGGCTTACTTCCTATATAACTACGCCGCCGGCACCGATTGTTCACAATGTACACAGCACAGCATATAGGTGAAAACGACAATCGGAGACGTAGCACGGAGAGCACCACTTCTTCTTCTTGATTTCGTCACCGGCGAAGCGCCGCCGTTTCCATTTGGACGCAACAGGAACGGAACGCTTCACTTCGGTTTGAATATTGAATGGTCACGGTCGCCATATGTTGAGGAATGAAATAATAGGCTTCCCAACTTTGTTAAAGATTAAATGTTTACTTGAAACGTAAAATGTAACAGTACAATCGCAGTAAAACCATTGAATCATCCTATTATAAAGCACGATTGCACTTGTCTTGACGTTTGACTTTTAACGGAACTGAGTGTCGGCGCCGGCGTATCCCCGCTCGCCCCTTCTCCCCCGGCTGCTCAAGCGCTATTGGCGCGTTCAGACCCGAAAAAGATCAAACTCTGTGTAGCAGATATTCATCCCACCCGCAAAAATACCAAAGATCCAATATACGTTAGAGAAGCAGATTTATGACGCAGACAAATAAGCAACTGTTATGGAATGCCAAACAAGAACTTAACTTTAAAAAAAAACTTCAAATATGTATGGTTTAAAAAGGGATATGTTAAGGTGAGAAAAGAAGACAATGAGAAGATCTATAGAGGAAAGTCACCAAATATGGAATACTATTTTGTTTTTGGGATATAAAAAAAAACTTCATATAAATTAAAACAGTTTAATGTTTTTACTAATCAGTCATACATTTATATGTAGTAATTAACAGCCTTTAATCAAATATATTAGTTATCAAATTAAAATCTAACATAAAAAACAAAATCACAAATGAGTAACCAAATATGGAATAGGTACCCATATATGGAATATAAGCATAAATCAACATAACAATAACAAAAATGGACATAAATATCTTTGAGATCAATTTAATAAATATAACATATTGTGATAAATGAAAGAAGTTACATAATTACTTGCAAAAGTCACAGATCCAAGTATCAAACTCTGGACCAGCACAATCATAATGTGCCCAGAGCCCACACATCAAGCATTTAATCCAGCTTTCTCCACTTTTATCCATGGAAAAAAGTCTTGAACAGAACATACATTCTGCATCAGCAGAGTCAGGAGGTACTTGGTCCATCAACTCATCATGTTCACTACCTTAATCAAACTGGATAACGTCTAGTTCCTCAGAGTCTTCTTCTTCACTATCATCCTTATTTTTCTTCGTTTGTTTGTTTCTCTTCGCAGTTTTCTTCTTATTCTTTGTCTTGACTAGTTTATTTTCTTTTTCTTGTCTCTTCATATTTTTATTTTCTAAATCAGTTTTGTAGGGAGAAGATGTTATGACTGCTGCTACAGCAGCTTTTCTTCCTCTGCTAGATACTTTTCTTCGTTTCTCTGGCACTGGACTTATGGCATACGGAGACACCAGACCCAAACTGCTGTGATTAAGCCCAGAAGTCGAAGGTACAGGTTCAGGTTGTAAATTAGCAGTTGTTTGTGGTGCAGGTATTTCTACCAGAACTTGACCAGTTTCAGATCTTGATTCCAGCGGAGGGATATTGGTTGTACAACCGTCTATTAAAGCATTTTGTTGCGCAGCAATAAAGTCCACATCACTGAAGACATTTTTATTTAAAGGCCACAATCCAGTAATTTTGAACCCGTTGGCTGCGATTTCGCCTGTTTGTACTTTCAAATAGGATTTGCCAAACAGCTCCACAATATCATATGGACTTAGAGGTCTGTTGTTGTCTCTAATCCACATGCGTATTTCCTCACTATAGTATGTTTTTAAAGGCCCCATGAAAGTTTTATCTAATGGCTGCAATTTATGAGTCGTATGAGGAGGTAACGAAACTATGTCCACGTTATTTTCCCTAGCAATATCTATTATATCGATATTGTGAGTATGACTTTAGTGTCCGTCTAGTATCAGTAAAACCCTCGATTCAGGAGTCGGGTTGGTGTGTTGAATAAAGTGCTTGAACCAGTCTGTAAAGATGTTCATTTGTATCCACCCTGATGGGTGTGCAACTCCGACTGATCCTGGAGGACAGCCTCTCATTAGCTGAGCACTCATATTTTTTCTGGGAAAAATAATGAACGGTGACACAAAATGACCAGTAGCATTCATGCAAACAACTATTGTCATCAGAGATCCTCTTTCTGCTGAAGTCAGTGCAGCTACCGGGCGTTTACCTTTGTGGCCGATGATTTGTGGTATCTTA
This sequence comes from Spilosoma lubricipeda, assembly GCA_905220595.1. NCBI lineage: Eukaryota > Metazoa > Arthropoda > Insecta > Lepidoptera > Erebidae > Spilosoma > Spilosoma lubricipeda. The sequence goes on from HG992294.1 coordinate 4,333,752, forward strand.
CTTTGTACTATTGTGAGGCCTGATTCATCCACGTTGTAAATACGATTTGGTGGATAGTTATTCTTAGCGTAAAGCTCTTCAAGGAGGTTGAAAAAGGCTTCCACTTTTTCTTTATCAAATCCAAATGCTCTGGCAAATGATGTACCAGTTGGTCTTCTTATCGAAAGTTTATCTTTATGACGATTTAAAAATAACTTTAACCACTTTTTTCCAGCCATACCTGATTCACCGAAGGGATTCTGCAAATTGTTTCGCTTTGCTAGCATGAACGCCATACGGCGAAGATCAGTTCTTGTTAAACCGTGAAACTTACTCTCCATTATTAGTATGTATTCTACTAGCTGATGTTCAAGTTCGGAGCCCAAGATAGTTTTTCGTCCTAATGTAGTAGCTGCTGCCACTTCTGGAGACTGTTCATCTTTTTGGCAGAGACGAAATAAAGTTGTCCTAGGCACTTGAAAATGCTGTGCCGCTTTCAAATACCCCATTTTCTTTTCCCGGACGAATTTTATAGCTTGTGCCATTTTTTCTTCATCCCAGGTTTTTCGTTTGGTTGATTGTGAACCGGACATTCTAAAAACAAACATTACATATATTTTTTAGCAAGCAAGTATCTATCATATGAAATATTATATCTAATTATGGAATATTCCATAATTAGACACCGACGACTGTCCATATTTGGATTTTTATACTAGTTCAAACTCTTCTAAATATTTTTTTAAGTCACAATATTTTGAAATTAAAAGATCACAAAATGGTGAAATAAACATAATACCGATATACTAAATAGTATAACACTTATGTATACAAACATATCAGCTGGTAATACTCATTTATTACTTACCTTTAAAATTTTTCGCACGACAACAAAACACGCCTGCCACACGTGAAGTGTTCGCGCAACTGACTCGATGGTGTGAGTGCGATAGTTAGTAGACCGAATGGAACAGAAGATGGTCGAGTGTTGCGTTTCATACTTATAGTCTTAGAGAAATGAAGGTATTCCATATTAGGATACTATTTCATATTTGGTGACTTTCCTCTACTATCCGAATCATCGCAAATATTCAAGCATCAAAGCAACAACATAAAAAAAATAGTAGTATCCTAATCTATTATATCTAATATATTTTATTCTTTAAATAATTGAATATGGTTATTAATTTTAATACAAATGATGTTACTGATTTGATCAACTGTGCAAATCTTAATAATTTTCTAAATCAAATACCTAACTCTCATGACAGCCTATTGTATATGCATATTATAAACATAAGATCTACTATTAAAAACTTTCACGCCCTCGAACAACGCATATATACCTCCGATAAAGATGTGGATGTTATTATACTATTGGGAGTTAACATTTCTGTCTTTAAGCTATATTTACAACTTCAAAGGTTTTCAAATGTTTAAAAGCTTGAGAAGTGGACGAATGGAGTGGTGGCATACTACTGTACATAAAAAACACACACAATATCACTTTAAAAAAACACAAAACCCATTATTTTGAAAGCATATTTTGTACCATCACCACCCGGTCGAACTACACCGCAGGTTTGGGTACTATTTATCGGCCACCGATTCAGGGTAAACATCTTTTTATCGGTGAACTACAATCTACACTCAAACTCTTTTCAAATAACTGCGACTTGTATCTATTGGGGGATATCAATATAGATTTAGAACACTGTAATTGTAATGCATTCTTATAAAACCGCGATGCACAGTGCAGGTCTTTAGTATGGGATCACGGCACACACAAGAATAGAAATTTGTAAAGATATACTAAGTAAAACATATAGACCATATATTTGCACGGACCCGCACACACAAGAATATAAATTTGTAAAGGTATACTAAGTAAAACATATAGACCATATATTTGCACGGTCCCGCACAAAAGAACTATACACATCGGCAATCGGTACAACGTTGGCCGACCACCGCGCAATAATACTTGCTTGCGTCGGCATACCAATACAGGGTGTACCAATTTATAAAAAGGTTATTGAACTGTTTACAAAAGTCAGCTGGGATGTGGGTGCGAGTTTTCCAGCCTAGTAAGGATAAGTATCCAAGTACTAACCGGACGAGAAGCGGTGTATTCAACATGGTATGGACGTTGGCAATCAGTTTGTTATATTTAACGTTGGGTATCAATCACTATGACGTCAACTCAATGCTAATATAGCAAAAAGTGCTTAGAGGTATTATAGATAGAGCAGGGGAGAGCCAGGCCTAAAGAAGTCTCTTGGTTAGGAAGAGAGAGACGATCGCTGTATCTATAACAACCTATGTAACCTATAACAACTTTATAAGGTATTTAATTTGATTTGAATTTATTATTCGAGGTTGTCATAATAACAATCAGTTCTTTACTGCGCATGCGTCAATAGAGAAAGACAGATGGGGTGCCGCGATCTATTCTCTCTTTCTAACCGTTGGGTGTTTCCGCTTACAGGTAGTCATATGTCTGCCCCACTCTATCTATAATAGCTCTATGAAAAAGCGTCGTTACACTTTTTCCGTCGCTCTTTCGCAACGCGCCATAAGGAACTTCGTTCCAAAAATCACTTCCACTGTTAGCTGGTTGTTGTAGATTGACATGCTTTCCATTTAGGGCACTACGACACCCAGGAAAGCTCCAACAGTTACCAAAGATTTTTGAAATTTTTGTCCACTCTTCAGTTGTCTTTGAAGTCTGAAAAAAATCAGTATTTATTTGGTTTATTTTTTTTATTACAGAAGTATTCTGATGAATACTCTTTAGAAATATCACCAAGCCCTTCACCAGACATACCAACCAGACCTTCACCAGATATACCAGCCAGCCCTTTGCTAGACATACCAGCCAGCAATTCCTCAGACATACCAGCTAACCCTTCATTAAACATATCAGCCAACCCTTCATCAGATAGGACTCAATTTGTTACACCTTAAAGCCAAAAAATAATTAAAAAGACACTACCTCACCACATCACAAATACGATTGAGACACTTGAATCAATAAAAAATCAGGCAATAAATAATAGAGAAATACCTCACCACATCACAAATACGATTGAGACACTTGAATCAATAAAAAATCAGGCAATAAATAATAGAGAAATTGAAGACGAGTTCTAGCATTTTGGCAGAAATATAGCTAGCCAATTTCGGCAACTACCATTACTAGATTCTCTGAATGTGCAATCCGACATGTTGAATTTAATTAAAATCAAAAGGCAGTCCACTATCGGAATATTATACCGTTGAAATATTAGAACCAGAAGATAATATAATTATAACACCCACCCATACACATGATACCAATACCATTTTGGAGCAAACAATAAAATAATTATTTTATTTCTAGAACTGATCTTTTTATTGGTAATATGGGTAATGAGTTACATCTTTATTACACTTTGGATCTAGAACGCCACATTGTGCTTTCTAGCATGCAATAATTCACTTATCACACACATTAAATTCTTTCATTATTCAAATATTATATACCTAATTAAATGATTAAATTAGTACTAATTATTAAAGTATTACAAAAATATATAGGAAGTAAACCAGAATTAATAGTATGATAAAAAGATGTTATTAGTGTTATTACAATTAGTGAAATTTAAGTTGTGGTTTAAATATATTATTAATCATGTCAAAAAGAATATTAATAATAAATTAATTTAACATTAGTGGTTGTAACAGGTACTTCCAACGTTTCACTCAGGTATTCATCAACACTGTAACATACCCTTTCAATTAAGATTTTCTTAACCTTACACTGAAATCTCTTAATTGTATCTAAGTTTACATATTACCAAAGTATTTTTTATTGAGAATGTTTAAGTTGTACCTTATTTTAAATAAAACTGATTTAATAATAACTTGTGTGTTTATTGTACAGACCTGTATAAATTCTTCTCATGCATCATAAATAACATCTGTTGGAATTACTGCCCTCTATTGGCCTGTAGAGGTGTTATATTAGATGTTTCCGGATTAATAAGATGGCGACGATCGATAGTGGTCAGTTACCTTGTTGAAGTTTCTACAAGTTCTTCACATCCCCAGGAGATGGCGCAGTTCACAAGACTCGTAGCACTTATATGTACATATTAATGACATGTTCACTTTTTCTAATTCACTGCTCGCTACCGATGTACCTACTTACCATTTTTTCTCTGTAATATGTGACACTAAGAAATAAATTAGTACTTACTTATGGAAGAATACACGCTTCATTGAAGAGATCCTAGCATTTCCGCACCTAAGACCACCACCTTTAAGACTAAAGCTCAGAACTATCGAAAAATAATAATAATAATATAATAATAATAATAATATTTATTCTCTTAAAAATGTTTACAAAATTGTTGTTCACATGTATGTACAGACTAGACAATAGGGTACATCACCCATACGATAGCACAATCAATATTATAATATTAGTTATATAACACATCAATATACCTAAAGTGTATGTTGTTAAACAATGTGAAAGTTATAATTAGAATCTATAATTTGTGGTACCGTACCCCATTGTAGGGCCAAAAGCTACGAACAGCATCCACAACCGAACTAGGTGAAACCTGTGTTTCAGCATGTGGCGCCACTCCCCTTAGGATTTATTACGAGACTAGTCTATTAAGTAAGATTAGGAATAACAAGTATTCTAAGGCTAAGATTGTGTAAATGATCCTCTCTTTGTGTATAGTGAAAGTGTACGAGTCTGAGTGTGAGAGGGTGTGTTGAAAAAGCCGAAATATTGACCACATCTAATACTGAAGGTAGAAATAGAGATATAGAGCATTTCGGCACCCGAAAGTGACTTTCCAAGCTGCGAAAACTGTCGCCAGTTGCTGAATATCGCATTGTTGTTTGAAGTTTAACTCTAGCAGGAATTGCTTTTCTCATATGAGTGTCTGCTTTTTGAATTCTCGGTGCTACTTTTTCTAATAAATACCCAAATTGTTGTTTAATTTGTTCTCAAAAGATTTTTTAAGCTATTGCATAACTTCTATCGCGGGCCTGGAGACCGAATCCAGAAATTCCGTAACGAAAATAACCTAACACCCACCCCCACTCCGACCGGCACAGCGGTGATACTTTTTAGTTTTGCCATCTATCGATGAATAGCAGAACTTTTATCATATTTTTTTTGTTTGGTGTAATTTTTTATTACTTATTTAATGAATACCTTTTACCACAATATCCAGGCAACATTCACAAAAAAAAAAAAGTAAAAACTAAAACCCAACTACGACAAAAAACAACGCTGAAAAAGTATGAAACAAGTTTCAAAAGCCGTAGTCACGCGTTGTTAAACTGATATGTACCATATGGTACATTACATTACATGGACTACTGCTTTTGAAACTTATTAATGTACCATAGTCCATATCACTTTAACAACGCGTGACTACGGCTTTTGAAACTTGTTTCATACTTTTTCAGCGTTGTTTTTTGTCGTAGTTGGGTCTTAGTTTTTACTTTTTTTTTTATTTAAAATGTTTTGGTGCCTCTATAATACTAATTTCTTTGCAAAGTATATTTTAAATAGATACCACAGAAATATCACAATTATCGAATAAATACGGACAAAGTCACGAGAAATTGCTAATAATATATATATTTTTGAAATCTACAAGTAACGCCCTTTCGTATGATACCAAACACAGCATATTTCTTTCATATTTATTTTTTAATACACTACTTTACGTCGGCTAGAGGGCGCCACATTAATTTCAGTGACACGTCATATAGTCTATTATCAGCGGGCAATCAAGACGCTTCTAACGATACCCCATTTGTATTATTCTGACTAGTTTAGAAAGAATGAGGGAACAAATAAGCATACCATAGAAATATCACACTTTTCGAATAAATACGGACAAAGTCACGAACAAATGCTAATAATATATGTATTTTTGAAATGTACAAGTAATGCCCTTTCCAATGATACCAAACACGGCATATTTATCTCAAATTATTTTTTTAATGCAGTACTTTATGACGGCTAGAGGGCGCCACATTAGATTCAGTGACACGTCATATAGCCTATAACCAGAAGACGATCATGACGCTTCTAGAGACACCTCATTTGTCCAAATCTAATGAGTAGTTAAGGAGCTAGGAGGGAACAAATGAACATACATACATACATAGCCTGTCAAAATCATAACCCTCCTTTGGCTTTGCCGTAGTCGGGTAAAAAGACGTCGACGCCCAGTTGAGATTTGAACTCGAGGCACCTTCATCATAAATCATTCTCCTATGCCTTCGAGCCAATAACTCATTTTGAAAATAGTTTAGTATTTTTTATTCACAATATTAAACATACTGCCTAAATAAAAAATAAATAAATATTTGCATAAGCTGATAAAAAATGCTATGCAATAGCTTTACCGCGGCATTCCCCGAGTGCCACACGTCTTTTTTTGTTGATGATGATTATGTTCCTCTGCGACTTCACGAAGAAAATTATTTGATGCACCCTGTTAGTCACGTCTTAAAATCCATTGCCATGTCCAAATTTTTTCTCTCTTCGTTTTTTTCCACTTTCGTGATTTTGAACTTCCGCTATTAACATATCTGCTACAACTTCTATACCTCGCAGCAGGAGATTAGTCGACGTCATCTTAATTATGCAAGGAGACAAATGACCACAATACGAGCGCGCTTCTATCACGTGTAAACCACTATCCGAATACACTCGTATGAAGCCGACTTGTACGAGTATGCTCGGTCCGAGCCAAATCCTATTGTGAAAACGCGGCTTTAGTATCGCCGAGACGCGTTTGAGGTGAAATTCAGAAATTGCACTTTATTTTTTTATAACTTTCCACTAGTTCATTGTAGAACAACCTTAGTCCTTATACAGAGTACGCGCGCGGTCGTTTCTGGCAAGGTCGCCATGTAAGGTTAAAACGTGTGAAGACAAATGAAACGCTTGACGTTCTCGAGTAAACTGATTTTTGTTAGAGAGAGACTACTACTACATCACAGCCTTACTAATCTAGTAAAAGTTGCGAATATTGTAATTTATATAACGACCAATCAGAGCAGAGCACGTGCTTAGAGCGGAGTTGAGGCGCCATTTTTATTTTAGGGAGGCAGACAGTTTTTGGGAGACATTCAAGTAATAGCGACTGATCGAGTTGGATCTTAGAGAGTTTATTCGTCAGTTAAACTAAGAAAGGTGCCCTGAACCCGCTGCTCGGTCATAATTGTTGATTTTCATTTCGAAATAATTGTGTGATAAATTGTTAATTTAAATAGTAAGAAACTGTGATCATTGTTTTGTACTCGCATTTTACCCTAATGACGCCCGCTAAGCCCGCAACCAGTAAGGACGATACGACAACGGTGTTTCTCCGACATAGTTATATACCAAATATTTATATAATTATTACTTATCTTATTTGAATATTAATATGTATTACATTATTCGTGTATGTATTTTATACAGTATTAATATTATTATTGTTACTTATAAACCAATAAATTAAAGTTTTTCTTCTCTTCTCTCTTTTTGACATATATGCTAGAATAGGCACCTGCCTTGTCTCTTACTGAATCAATTCAAGGTTGACTGGTAGATAATGCCAATGGATCACAATGTTGTCTGCACCTCGCAAGTGTAAGATGTATTGACCGTTAACATTGATTTCCTGTACGTTCCAATGGAGTGTTTTATATTTTCCACTACATTAGTGAACAGTTTCATAGAAATAATGACTCTTTGTCTAACCCTTACGATGCAATGGAATTGACCTTGTGCTCTGTTCTTGTACTTGGACGTCCTTCGTTAATAACTATTATACTTGTCGGAGAACGAGTAGTTTTCTTAAGTTTTAATTTGAATTCGTGTTTATTTCAATCGATTATTCGAAACGTCAAACTGTGCATCGAGAAACATGGCAGTTTGGGTGGAATCTGTGGACGGTGTATGTAAAGGAAGAAACTGATTATTTGTTGTTAACGATGTGATTATTACGTCTTAGTTTACTTACAGCTTGATTTAATAATGTTGGTTTAGTTTTAGTCGATTCTGTAAGCAATATTAAATGTTACTAAAATGTGTGCGGGTAACACCGAATACAGTGGTAGGTGTCACCACTAGTTAAAGCGAGCAGCCGGTATAAAAGAGAGCGGCCGCACGAGTTGCGGGACTACTAACCTTTTGGCTCTTAATCTAACTACCCACCGTTTCGTATTGAAGTAAAATAGAATCAACAGATCAGTTTAGTTCGAGCATTGTATCAGGAAGGACAAGCTGTAAATAAGCTAAGTACATAGGTTTCTTAATTATTGTAATTAACTGTCAAACGTTTGTAACTAATAAGTTAACATGTAACTTTTAAAAGAGTGGCCATGAGTTTCTTTGCCAGTATTCTTCTCATAAGGCTCTACGCATTTTGGAAACTGGAGGTTATAGATTGACACGGACGTTCAGTGGATTTTGGTGTTCTCACCTAACTCACTTTGACAGTGTTGTGCCGATCTATGATTTTAACTGTAGCTTCATTGATTCAATAAACTATTGGAATTCTATATTGTCTTTGGCTGTGCAAATAAACCCTACCTACCAACGTGTGTAATAATGAAGATTGATTACTAGACTAGACTAGACTTGATTCAGAGCGATTTCTATTGCTTTAAATCATGAGTGCCACTTGACAAAATATCCAAGTGACGTCGGCAAAGCTGACGTCACCATTTCATAAAAACCGCTTCGACCGATCGCCACACTGTGACTCCGACATCAGAAGTGGGATTACCTATGGATACCCCTATGGATTACCTGTGAATTACCCCTGTGGACTACCCCTAGAGATTACCTATGGATACCCCTATGGATTACCTGTGAATTACCTTATGGATTACCTGTGAATTACCCCTGTGGACTACCCCTAGAGATTACCCCTGTGGATTACCCCTATGGATTACCCCTATGAACTACCCCTATGGATTACCCATAACAGATCAGGCACAAAATACAGGGCAGATTGTTATTATTTTATTTTACGTTTACCCTACGTTAAAAAAAAATCTTTTCGATACGTAATTAATTTGTGCTATACGAGAACCGCCAAATAGTGAGAGAACTACTCCGAATGTAAAAGTGAAGTGGTGTGTGAAAAATACAAGCGCTGTCACAACTATGGCAAAATCAGAAGGTTACGTAATCCAGTAAAGATTAGGACAATTTTAGTCGTGACAATAATTCTAACGCATAATCTGAGATTTCAGATACTACATCACCTGGCAGTCGAAGGAAACCAAAGTGCAGAAGACTATTACTTGAACCTTGAAAAGTGTGGTGTCATGGATGCAGTTCCAATATGAATGCCAAGGCAAATAATTTACAAACCGAGTAACCAGTGAATGTCGGCTCCATCCAACCAGTTCTAGTTCAAGAAAGATTTGGTGAGAAGTTTTCATTTTGTTTCAAATGCTCTTTAATAAGACAAATTCTGTCAGATAGATTTCTGGGCCAACGACAATATAGTGCAGTAAGATTATTGAGGGTAGGTAACGCCCGCCCTTATTGTAACATAGTATTGTGTGGTCCAAGAATTGTTGCTCCGAGTCTGGGTGATCTTTGTGTACGTTTGTGAGGTCCCCCGTGACACAGGATGTTTATTCCTAATGGGAGAGTTGTCTTTTTAATAAAACAATAAATTCTGTCAAGAAATCCGGGTTGAAGAAATGCACTGAATAGTATTTCCTGTAGTAGGTACACGATTACTGTATTTCAAATGACATAATTATTTAAAGAAAAGAATGAAAATCTGCTTGCTTTACGCTTTTCAGTTGTAATTTTCGAAAAGTTCTTAAAATAATAAGGTCGTTTCTATTGGTGCCTACATTCTCTTATAAAATGAGGATCGCAATCAAATGAAATTAGACCCACAGTATTCAGGTCCTTACGTGGTCGCCGATATACTAGAGGGAGACCGCGAATTTGCTGTACACACATATTTTCTACCGACCATTGATCATCTACACTCGCAGTAATCAAAGTGAATACAGACCGTCAGATACCCACTAGTGAAGTCCCTATTGATTTGTCCGATGAACATGATGTAGAAAACAATGATCCTTGAATAGTTTATTAAATTAATCGAAGTCTTTATTTTGTTCGTGAACAATTATTTGGAATGCATTTTGTGACGTTTAACCAGACCATTGTTAATTGTTGAAAGAGATAGGATTACACTCTTTAAGTTTATTTTAATTAATAAACAAAGTTATTTAATTACAAGGGATGTAGTGTTGGTAGCCTGGTTTCACTACCTCCTTAGGTCTCGCTGGTCATTTGTAGCCGTAGCTCATGCAGTACTTATCTGTAGAGAGTGCGCGGTGCGCATCTGGCTATGCGAATGTTAGTCGCTGGTTAAGTGACAATAAAAAGATCTCGATCTCTGGTTAAGAGTTGAGCAAAAAGCCGCTGGTAAAGTGGTTATACGCAGTTGCTGGTTAAGCGACTAAGTCAAAACGTCTTAACGCTGTTACTGGTGGTTTAAACAGACGTGCTGAACCTAGGTTAACAATAGTGATTGTTTGTACAAAGACTTCTGTGATTATGCTAGTAGAGACATAAAAGAGCATTATTAGAACAGAACCTTATCGTGATATCTCAAGTGAATAGAACTGATCTTATTTAAAAATTAAAATCATGAAGGCAAAATAATTTGTTGAAATTGAAATTGGTTTCTATGAATCTTTAATTTGGTCAGGAATAGCCGAGAGGACGGATTCACTGTCCAGATGATTCCTCAGTTAACAAACACGTAGACGTGTAAGTCTTATCAGAATGCCTGCGGGCCAGGCCGAATAAATTGAGCTACTGTGGTTGCTTTTTTTCTTTGTTTACAGATGACTCACACGAGGACGTGTGATGCATCAGGACGGCCGTGTCGGAGAACGAGTAGTTTTCTTAAGTTTTAATTTGAATTCGTGTTTATTTCAATCGATTATTCGAAACGTCAAACTGTGCATCGAGAAACATGGCAGTTTGGGTGGAATCTGTGGACGGTGTATGTAAAGGAAGAAACTGATTATTTGTTGTTAACGATGTGATTATTACGTCTTAGTTTACTTACAGCTTGATTTAATAATGTTGGTTTAGTTTTAGTCGATTCTGTAAGCAATATTAAATGTTACTAAAATGTGTGCGGGTAACACCGAATACAGTGGTAGGTGTCACCACTAGTTAAAGCGAGCAGCCGGTATAAAAGAGAGCGGCCGCACGAGTTGCGGGACTACTAACCTTTTGGCTCTTAATCTAACTACCCACCGTTTCGTATTGAAGTAAAATAGAATCAACAGATCAGTTTAGTTCGAGCATTGTATCAGGAAGGACAAGCTGTAAATAAGCTAAGTACATAGGTTTCTTAATTATTGTAATTAACTGTCAAACGTTTGTAACTAATAAGTTAACATGTAACTTTTAAAAGAGTGGCCATGAGTTTCTTTGCCAGTATTCTTCTCATAAGGCTCTACGCATTTTGGAAACTGGAGGTTATAGATTGACACGGACGTTCAGTGGATTTTGGTGTTCTCACCTAACTCACTTTGACAGTGTTGTGCCGATCTATGATTTTAACTGTAGCTTCATTGATTCAATAAACTATTGGAATTCTATATTGTCTTTGGCTGTGCAAATAAACCCTACCTACCAACGTGTGTAATAATGAAGATTGATTACTAGACTAGACTAGACTTGATTCAGAGCGATTTCTATTGCTTTAAATCATGAGTGCCACTTGACAAAATATCCAAGTGACGTCGGCAAAGCTGACGTCACCATTTCATAAAAACCGCTTCGACCGATCGCCACACTGTGACTCCGACATACTTAATTAAAATGATGCATTGTCACGAGGTAACACTATTATCCTTGCCACGGACTCGTCACTCGGCTGTGAATCGCTGCCCTACCACCGCTGGGAACACATAAAAGGACGAGTGCACCGAAGGCTCGACCTCTTTCAGGTAGCGTCTACCACGAACGGCGGCTGCGCCGCCTCTACGGGGCCCGGTCACTAACGCCGGAGCCCAGCACAAGCAGCAGGAAGCCACGGCGAGTAAAACAAGATGGTAGTCGGTTAACCATCGCAAAGTACAATTATTTTTAAGTTTTTTACAAACCTATGTTATTTTTAAAAAGACAATAAACGTCTACATCGACAAATAAATAAAGGAAGTTCATTGAAGAGCCCTAGACCACCCCACATAATGGTCCTTCGAGCCGGATCGTAGCGACTTCTAAGGAGTTCTAGAAGTCGGCAATCAGCAGAACTGTATAATTATGGGTCATTTGTGCTAATATCGTGTACTCTTGTGTAAAATTCCAGTTTACGAGTCGTGCCGCGAGTCGTCTCGTGCGCGACTTTGAGTTCGATCAAGCAAGCTAGCTTCTGTCGTTCGTCGAAGTGTTAACGTGACTAACACTAGAAACAGCGGTTTTGTTAGCTTCGTAGTATAAAAACTCACTTAAAATTTCAAGTTTTAGTAAATCACAGGCGTCGCGCAGCTTTTCATAATATAGATAACCTGTCCACTTGGTGAGCACAACGGTAGGTAATTTAGAAACGACAACAGACATAAACTCCGGGCTACTAAGAAAGTCATTTTGCTTCAACGATTTTGCAGCTTGCACGTAGTTACGAATTTTAACAGCAAAATTTATGATTCCTCTTTTAAAACATGCAGTTGGTGTAATTTTCGTAACTGTGACAGTATCTTGAACATAATGCTCTTCGGTTTTCCGAAACATAATTCTGATGTGTCTATTATAAGTCCGGCGTGGCCCCGTCGATCAAAAGCGAAAGAAACCGTTTTCTTAGCTTCACCGCGAAGACACTTATGTAACCGCCGAACATTCTCCACATCACTATATTGGCAGCGCTTGCTAGACTCCTCGTAAGCTTCCCGCAACTGTAGGCATTTCAATGGATCACCAAAATATAATGGTAAATCTTTAGATGAGGATAATCTGGTTAGCAGCTCTTTCCGGTGGTTTGCACTGACGGTAAGTGCGGCTTTCAAAGCGTCAGCGAGCTTCTCCATTTCCAATTCCTTGTGGGAATCGTGCACACAGGTCTCGTGCTCAGCTGTGTCTAACCACTTATTTACTTTACTGCAAGCGGAGGAAGAACGTGACGAGTGATTTGACTCCAGGTCTGCCATATCGATTTTCAACTTCTTTTTTAATAATTTTGATTGGATTCTGGCTCTCGCGGTGGCGGCCTTAAAGTCCAACTTTGCCTTAGTCTCGGCTGCCTTTAAATCAAACCTCGCCTTAGTCTCGGCTGCCTTTAATCCAAGCTGGCGGCGGCGTGATGCCCTTGATGTGGAAGTCTTTTGGCTTATCTTATCTCGAATCACTGCTACCGACGATTGCAGCAACTGTCTATAAATTGAGAAATATTAAATCTAAAGGCCTAGTAAATTACACAGCTTTAGCCAATGCTTTATTAAATGGCATAAAGAATACGATTGGATCACTCCTGAATGATGAACAGATATGATGGCTGAAAACGTATGACAGCAGTAGAGTAGATGCAGTAAAAAAGTGCATGGAAAAAAATGTAGTAGATGCCTTATGACCACAAGCAGCGCAAAATTCGAAGGACAGAGATAGTTTAAGTGGCGGAGGGAGCGATGGGAGTAAAACGACGATGACGAGGAAGACTTTTTCAATTCTGTTACTCAGTCTATAGAAAAACCAAAGAGCTCCATCTCTTAAAAGAGTGAAGCGCAAAGTCTCGTTAAAATTTGGCTAGACATGAAATCAAAAGCAATTCGTTCAACGATGCTGCTTTCCTCGGTTAACAGATATTCATAAATCTATTCATTAAATATAATACTGCTATGCCCTCAAGTGCTGCAGTTGAACGTCTATTTTCCACGGGTTCCAAAGACATTTTAACACCAAAACGAGCCTTGCTTTCAAATGAGACCCTCAACATGTCAATGTTCATGAATGAATGATGATTAAATTACTCATTTGAATTATACAAGTATTTTGTTTTGTTCCTTACCTGTTAACTTCCAGAACCAAAACCAACAGGTTTTATTAGTTCACTAACGCTACGATATAAAGATGCAATTTTACACATATTAACGAATTAACGATTAACGTTAACTTGCGTTAATTCTCCCGAAATGTGACTTTAACGTTTAACGATAATAACATTTTTTGTGACGGATTAAGGATCAAAGACTTTTAATAACGGTGCCAATAGCATCTTTTGACGAATTATTGAACTTATGTAGAAATGATTTAACTAAACAGGATACGATATTTAGAAAATCGATAAGTCCGGAAGAAAAACTATTTGTGTCATTCAGGTAAGTAGAATTTTAATCATGAAAATGAAACATCTAAAGTTAATCATATATATCTAAAATAGATTAATCTTCTGAAGCATTTGTCATATTTGACGGTGGTGTGCTAAATGGTGCACTAGAAAATGACTCAGTGTTGTAGTCCATCACGGGTAGGGTTTCTCCGCGAACAGTAGAATATCCAGGGTGATAACTTCGTGACGGCGGCGGTTCTGTTTGTGACCAGAAGCTTTGACGGTATAATGCACCATCATCAATGTTGGGCACAGAGCGGGTTGCTTCTTCAAGAATAGTCATTATTTTAATTTTGGTTGCCGTTTTTTTTTTTGAGGAGGCACTTTTTTTAAAGTGCTAACTAAAGACATCATGAATAACCTGTCTTCATTTTGATTTCCATCTTCATATTGTCCTCTACTTTTGATGGATTTGTTAAGGACTTCTGAAAATTTGTCATCTTCAGGTGCAGTCTTCTGTTTCTTTTTCATTCTTTTCGGACAACGATCTTGTTGCAAGTCTGGATCTGTAGCTTCAATATCAGGATCTGTAGCTTCAGACTCTTTTGATGCCACAATTTCAGACTCTCTTAATGCGACAACCTTTTGCAGAAACAGAAGTTGTTTAAAAAAAATATATTCGCTTTTACGTGGTCCACGACCCGATCCGGACTTCAAAGATTTTTGCCGGTTCAGTTCTCGTGTGAAGCAACCACGGATACTTTTCCACCTTTTTTGTAAAGTATCAGCAGAAAAAAATAAAGAAGTTTAATATAATCAATTATCATTCAATCAAACAGCCTATTGCAGTCCAATAATGATGTTATCTTTTCTTTTAGGTATTTTGCGTCAGGGTGTTCACTCATGGACCTTTACTACAACTACAGACTGGGTCATACAACAATTTGCACAATAATTAGGGAAGTGTGTAGCATTATATGTCAATATCAAGAAAAACTTTATAGTTCTTCCAAAGACAGAAAATGATTGGGCAAATGTTGCAAGACGATTTGAAACAATCGCAAACTTCCCCCGTTGCATTGGCGCCATTGACGGGAAACACATGAGAGTTATTAAACCGATGCATACGGGATCACTATCTAACAAGTGGAGGATTTTTCACAGGCCAATGAATGTACATATAGATTTGGCAAAAGCGATTGTAAGGACATGTTGCATATTGCACAATTTTGTACGTTCCAGAGATGGCTATTCTTACGAAGATACTCTGATGGTGACAGGATTTGAACCAGGTACAAGTACACAGTACACAGTACACAATGCAACAAAATGTCCTAAGTTGCAACTTTACGCGCTCGGTATCATGTTCACTGAATACTTGTGCACGATTGTAGATGCTTCATACTGTGTCCGTAATGAAATATGATATTATTGATAATATTATTGACACTTCTAGTACACAATACACACGCATATGTTATCAGTTTATCACTCACGATCACCGCTACCGTTTTCACTCGTCCTCTCATAGAAGCTCGAATACGCTGCAGCGTGTTAAGCCCAATTTCTTGCTGGATCCACTGACGATGGCAATTTCGGTACAATTTTACGGCGAAATACATTACCAAAATAACTATGACGGCGAGGATAACTATTGTGATCGTGCTCAACCGCTCTACGTGTCCTCCAATGCCCTTCAGCATGGCGTCGTTGTTTCCGCCAGCAGCATTCTGGTTCAGGAGTACATCCTCTTTTTCTATCGTTGACCGACACATTGCTAACTCCCAAACTATTAAGTACACTTTACTAAAGCCCCTTGGCTGACCTTGATGGCAGGGTCGCCATGTAATGTTGGGGTTCCTACAGAGATATTTAAAGAGACAACCACTACGTACGAAAGTAGTTTATTGAGTATCTTACACATTAATAATGCGCATTATATAGTAAAATGTACAATCAGCAAAATACAATACTAATGTTAAGGAGTATACTTACTAAGTAACTTAACCATAAGGAGCATACACACTTCATCGTCTTCATCTTGGGATTTCTTAATGCGAGCCATTGTTTCTCCGATCATTAAGCAAACTGGATATCGGCTTAATGCATCAGCATATTTCATTCTAGATCCTGGTCTATGTTCGATCTCATAATCGTATTCCTCAAGTAGCAGAGCCCAGCGAGCCACTCTTGGAGGTAAGTCTTTTTTCTGTAAGGTCATCGTTAACGCAGAGCAATCGGTAACTATCTTAAAGTGTAGTACTGATCAATTTGCACCTTAGCTGTGAATGTACCTTCGGTATTAAGCTTATTCCCCGCTATACCTGCGAGGCATGTTGATTGTTGATTTTACTTCGTAGTCTTCTATACTATCTTTAATTTTTTCAAATTCTGATTTTGTAATAATATTGACGTCACTACCGGTATCAATTAAAGTTTTATATTCTATTCCGTTAATCATTATCTTCTTGTAAGGGGTCTTCTCTTGTTGATTCATAGTCTGCATGTTGAATTCTTCTCCTATGTTTTGGATATTCAGCGTTTTCTTCTGTTGATTGGTAGTACATTCATTAGATTTGTGTCCATAATTGTTACATTTAAAACATTTAAGTCCCTTTGGGCAAGACGGTGATTGGTGATCTAATTCTCCACAGTTAAAACATCTTCTCACATAGGATATCTTGCTAGGTGAGTGGTGGGCAGCTGCTTGCTGTACAGGTCTGTTCGGCAATTTCTTTTTGAATTCACTATAAATGTGCAACTTTTTTCTAAAATCTTTTATATCCGAGGCACCATATAAGATAGTTTTGTTAGCCTCTAGATCGCGGATACCACATATTCCATCAATGCATCGTCTTCAACCTTACCATGCAGCGCCAATTCTTTCATAACTAGGAAATACTGTTGATAAGTTTCGTCACTTGTCATCTTACGCGCGGCAAGCTTCTTGTGTATTATAGCGCTATTAATTTTTGGACTAAATTCTTCTTTGAGGGCAGTCTTTAAACTTACGTAGTCTTGAACACGTCCCAAAGCTCTCAGGAAAAGTTTAGCAGTACCATCTAATAATCGTTTGGCATAGATCAATTTCTCGATGTTAGTCCACTTCATAAGCTGAGCAGTATCTTCGAACTCCTCAATGAACGTCTGAATAGGGTAGGTGTCATCTCCAGTAAAAACAGTCATAGATTTTTCCAAATCCTTGAAAGAAATCTGCACCGAAACATCTTCGTCTTCACTTCCTTTTTCGTCTTTCTTCGGTGGCATTGTGGCGGTTTACTTCCTCTGCTTAGTCGTAATTTAATTTAATCGTGTTTTTTTTTCATTAAAAATCCGAATCAAAGTCTTTAGTCTTCATAAAAAGTAATATTTAGAGTCTTCTTAAAAACTACCATCTTAGTAGATTTTTTCTATGCTAGCAACATTTTCTTCCAAACGTACTTCAGGTTGATCGACTGAATGTGCTAGCGTTCAAGATGGCGACATAAGCAAATACGAACCGGCACTTATTAGTTTGATGAATCTTCGTTAGTCTTCTTTGATTTTCGCCAACTATTGCTTTGCATCCCGGACGAACCCCCAAAAAGTTGTGGGATGTGGCTCAAAGCAAAATAGATTTCGAAAATCAACACTAATTATTTTTTTCACAGAGTAAACATCGAAACATAATAGTCTTACAGCCTTTACTTTTACTACTCGTTTGACAGCTACACTTTGACATTTACTTTAAACTACAAGGCATAAAATAAAGAAGGTTAGTTTCACAATTTAAAACAAAAATAATTATTAAAACTAAAAATAAACCACATATATTTACGGATGAGGACACAAACATGGAGGAGAAAAGAAAACAGGGTAAATTTAAATTCTTTTATTCATATTCGAAAAATTGTAAGCATGAAAATGTACAATTATACATGGATTTAAGAATATTTATTTTGCCACGGCAGAGAGACAATGGTCAAGAAAAAATCAGCTAATATATTACTCACGTTCTCGCCGCTTGTACTTGCTTGAAATCTCGCAATTTCACAAATACCCTCATTATCATTATTGAACAATATTTTTTCGAAATTAAAACCATACCGTTTTCTTACAAAGTTATAAAGTACACAACACTCTTTTAGATGTCCAAAAATATTTATTTATTTTATTACAGCAATTCATAAACTTGCTTGAAAACTCTCCGTGACGCTTTTGTTAAAGAAATACGGCTATTAGGTACTTTAAAGAGAAGAGTGGATCAGGTGCTACTTACAGAAATTAATACAAATACTACAAACAACTGTTATTTCTATTGCCAGTGGTCTCAACTAATGAAACTCACAATAGTCTAACAATAACTGAAGAAGACAAATGTCCAGATGATAGAACACAAAATATTACCGCGGTTTCGATGGAATACCGAAGAAGACTAAGAAAAGTGACTCAACTGAAATGGTCAGTAGAGAAGTTATTACTCTCATTAGTGTACGATTTTAAAATGGTGCCTTTGAGATTAAAGCCAACTGTAAAGGTTAACATATTAAAATGTATCATCAAAGCTCAGATTGAAATGTACGATTCCTATTAATCCGTCGAACATCACCGAAACCGCAGTAACTTGAACTCAAATCAACAACACCCAGACTATTATCCAAGACCTCAACAGCAAGTAAACCATCCAAAAGGACAGCCGTTACCCAGCTATCAAACACAAGCAAGTTGTTTTGAAATCACATCACATCACATCATCAGCCTATCGCAGTCCACTGCTGGACATAGGCCTCTCCAATTGCACTTGTTTTGAAATGCCAGGTCCAAATAATCAGCTATCATCTATAGAAGACCCGACAATCGCACAGCATGAAAATATGTTGTCTCCCAATTCCTTCGACATCGAAAATACTACGGTGTTTGAATCACTACCCTTGTTTAATGAGTCAGTGTGGCGATAAAAGGAACAATAACACTAAAAATGTGATTCTTAGACATAGGCTGTAATTTAGTACCAATTAGTTAAGATTAAAGGCTGTGTTTAGTAAGACAGTGTCTAGTAAGATTGACGATAAACGAAAGCTGAGATTTTACCTCAAGATTATTATTGATACTAAAGTTTTGCAATAAATAGTGTTCGATGAAACATTTCTCCAAAAACTGTGATCTATACTTATAAAATAATAAGTCCTGACTGTTAAGCATGCGTATAACGTAATGCTACTTGTATGACAGTGATTTTGTCTTTGACGGATATTTTTTTTAAGATAAATTCTCTCTTCATTATTACTATACGATCGCATACATATGGTAGTTTTTATTTTATCAATTTCCTTCATATTTTATAAATGGTCCTTCGATCCAGATTGCATTATAAAGTAGCGAAATATCGTTAATATTTAGTGAAGAAGCCATATTGTTGTAAAAGTTGCTGTGAAACAGTTGCTATCCGATAATTTAGAATTTGATGTCGTTTCGTATGTCCTTGAAGATAGCCACGCTTTTTATACATGGTCCTTCGAGCCGGATTGCATTATAAAGTAGCGAAATATCGTTAATATTTAGTGAAGAAGCCATATTGTTATAAAAGTTGCTGTGGAACAGTTGCTATCCGATAATTTCGAATTTGATGTCGTTTCGTATGTCCTTGAAGATAGCCACCTTGAAACTTGGTGTATTAATAATGCACGAATTTATGCAACCAATGCATTAATGTATCTGCACATTGTCGTCTTGGTGTCGGTATAGCTTTTTTTCTTATTTATTACACCTATTCTTGCAGAAACAAGATTATTATAGGAAGAAGATACGTTTAACCTTTAACTTTGTGACGCTTGTTACGCTTCAAGACGCATTACTCATTCTCCTGCTTCTTATTTTCGGAAAGAGGAACATTATTTTGTTCTCATAGTGTTACTTCATACTTTGGAAAGGAAGAAAAGCATTTTGTGCGTTTCAGATGTTTTTCAAATTATGTATTCGTTTAGCCATGGTGCAACTTATGATGATGTACAGAGGATACTTCCCTGAAAATAGAACCAGTCGTTTCAACTCCAACAATTGTCGACTGGTACAGTTATTGTTGAGAAACAATAATTTATGAACTTATGATAGAAAATGGTAGTGACGACCTAAGATTAGAAGAGTAAGAGTGTCCCAATAATGAGAGACATGCAGAAGTACTATTGCCGCTAATCCAAAAGCATATCGCAAGAGGCTCAAATATTCATACATATTTTTGGAGGGCATATGACTGCCTTCCAGAATATGGATATATCCATAAAAAAATTTAACCATAGCGACGACCAAGATAATCGATTTGTGGCACCTGATGGAACACACACTCAACTGAAAGAAAGCCATTGGAGGGGATTATAGAGATCGCGGTCGAGATGGAGTGCGACAGCTCATTCATAAATATATGAAGTGTGCTCGTTTTCAGCTAAAGCTCACTTACAAATGATGGGTGTCGCCGGCTTGGATTATGCTGGTCCCATTACAGTGAAACAAGCTAGGATTCGTAAACCTATTATTACAAAAGGATATGTCTGTCTTTTTATTTGTATGATTACTTATACACCTTGAATTAGTTTCGGATTGTTTTTCGAAATAATTCTTACATGTTTTAAAGCGTTTGTAAATCCCGCGAATAATACACAAGGACAATGCTTCTACATTCAAAGGAGCAGTGTTCCAGTGAAGACCAATAGTGGTACTTACACCAGACCTATCACTAAGATTGCAGCTTACCAGTACATTCTTAATTTGTTGTGTAAAATTACTGTAATTCTGACTCAGTGATAGTAATTATAGTCATCTTCCAGATAGATATTGATCAAAATGCTTTATGTAACATTTTTAAATTGTCAAATATGTATACCCTACTTAAAAGCTTTTGCACTTTTGGTTCAGCATTGTTTTTTTTTTATGTAAGGGCCTACCAAAATGACTGTACTCCGCCTGGTGGAAAGCAAAAGCAGAATCCAAGAGTGGTGTTCACCAATGCGAATGCAGACAATGCAACAATGTAGCATGGTGACCCACACCATGGCGGCCTTGTGATGCTTTCGCATCATTGGGCCTCTAGTCTCGCACTCACCAACGAAACACGATAGCACGAACGCTGTCATTTTACGTTGATTTTCTGTGGATGGTAGTACCGCCCCGGTCGAGCCGGCCCGTTCGTGCTGAAATCAGCGTGGCTCTACTACCTTTGCGTATTATATTTATTAATTTTATAAACTAGAAGTGAGAATTATTCTTATTTTTATAATTAAAACACGTAAACAGTTCCGACAAACGAATCTTAAAGAAACATGTTTACAACTATATAAAAGTAAATGACAAGATACGGTTGACTTATGCCGTACGACCCAAGGAAAACACGTCCGTACACTTCGTGAGCCAGGGAGCAAGTCTACAATGGCGTGGACAGAGTTGTTGTAAGTGTGTGTAGTGACCTCTGTTTGTGTAGTATCCTCGTCATTAGTTTGACCTAAAAACAAAAGGGTAAGTATTCGGAGAAACAAAATACAAATATTCAACCTCGCTGACCACTCAGTCAGTCTCCATTCAGTCAATTCATACATCGTTCTTTCTCGCAATTTTAGCTTAAAAACGTAGCACCCGTAAATTTTCAATAAAAGCAAAACAGCGCATATTCCTGTTCAGTCAGTCGACAGTCGATTTCATCATTCGATCACCAGCGGATTTTGTAACATGGTCTGCTAAACAGACCCACTCGTATGAAGACCGTATTCAAACGTCTAAAAAACTAAATCATACAAGTGAGGCTCGCTATACAAATAGTAATTATCCAAGAGGGCTTCGTCCAGTAGGGTCGCCACAATAACCGCAATTACAGAGCAGCGCCCACGTCAGGATACCATGGGATACCAGGATACCATACTTAAATTACAAAAGGCCATTTATGGGCTACAACAGTCCTTAAGAGCATGGTACAAAAAGGTAGACGAATGATTATTAAAAATGGTTATATTAGGTCTAAAATAGAACCATGTCTGTATACCAAATTGCAAAATCAAATAAAAACTATTGTCACATTGTATGTAGACATTTTTTTATTTTTTCAAATAATGTTATTGAGACTAAGCATTTAAAGCATGTCCTAGCTAGTCAATTCAAGATTAAAAGATTTAGGTGAAATAAAAAAATGTCTTGGTGTGGACATATCTGTTAATAAATGTGAGAAAACAGTAACATTAAATCAAGGAGATTATATTGATCAGTTGTTGCATAATTTCATTTGAACAAATGTAAACCTTTTCAGACTCCAATGGAAGCTAAGTTGAATGTATCTAACAATGAGCATTGTGTAGGTAATTTTCCATATCCATAAATTGGATGTCTCATGTGTTTAGTAGTTTTGACCAGGCCAGATATTGCTTATACAGTTGGGTACTTAAGTCAATTTAATAATTGTTATTATTCTAAAGCCTCGCATTAATTACTAAACATTTGTTAATAAACACTGTTTGAACAAAGATCGACTTCGAGAGGGTTGGGAAATCAAAGACTGATTCCATATGTTTATTATTCATGTTTAATAAACACAGTCAGTACAATAACGCTTGCTTCTCTCAAATACCAAACCAAAAAAAAACCTATTTAGAAACGGTAAGGTAACGAAACCATAGCGCGATCTAATTTTGGTCTGACGCCATCTATCTTATAAACTTCTTTTTATTATGATCGCGATACGGTTTCGTGGGCCTATAAATCCGTGAACATGCCGCCCACCAAGGACATTATGGCAAATGTCTTTAAAACCAATATTCAGTGCCTAATACTTAAACAACCAAAAAACAGACTGATCACACTATATCTCTAGTTCCATCATAAGAAAAACAATAAATGCACTGAACTACTACTACCGACATTTGAGTTTTTACTAATTTAAAAAACTTAAACAATAAAAAAATACTATTATTATTATATCACTTATAGGTAGGTCTCTTTATCATTGACTGTTGTGTTCGCAACGTAACTACATCAGATCCCGAGTGCTTCGATTCTATCCTACCTAATAACCACCTGCCAGGGGGCAAATTGTCCTCCTTGACTAAAACAACATCACCAATAGAAGGCTCCGGGACTTTGTGTTGCCATTTATGATGTTGCAAAAATTGTTTAAGATAGTCGTGCGACCATCGCCGCTAAAAATCCTGCATCATCCGCTGATGCAGTTGCCATCGCTTCAGACTACCCACGTTGCTAGTCTCATAACTGACGTCAGGAGGCACAATTAGCGGCTCCCTTACTAGAAAATGACCCGGAGTCAAAATCGCTAATTTGTCTTGATCCTCAATCTAAGACAATGGTCTCGAATTGAGGCAGGCCTCAATTTGAGCCTATACTGTCATAATCTCCTTAAAAGTGAGAGTAGAATTACCAATTACCCTTTTGAGGTGATGTTTGGTAGATTTTACGCCTGCCTCCCAGATACCTCCTCGGGATTACAAGAGGATTTCTCTTCATGAAATAAACAAAATAACACGTGCGCGGCGCCTACTGTACAGCGACCACGCCTACCCGCAAAACGTCTAAAGGCGGCTAAAAACCCTTGGCACTAACACAACTAACGGCTTCTAAATGTAACGCTCGTGTGGCCATACATACGAACACAGCCATATAGCTTTTATAGGATTTATTACCGCGACCCTTCAAAGATTCTAAAGGTGGTGGATTCCATCGAACATTGGCGCGCTCGGCGGCCGCGCTCTATGTAGACGGGATAGCCGCGCGCGGCGACGCGAACATTGCCGCGTCGGTTTTTGTGTGTGATGCCAACTTGGGGGTTTTTTCCCTAAATTTAGGGAGAAAAAATCTCGACAGGGAGTTTTTTAGGGGGAATAATTTTTTGGGGGTATTTTTAGGGATAAAATTTTAATTGAATTTTTTTTTTAATTGCACTACTCTCCATACTCCATACTTCTATTCTATCAAAGTTTATAAAAAAATTTGAATGGATCAAATGACACTACTGTCATTGATGGTTACTAGATGGTCCTGATGCATATGTCTACATACTAGTCGTAACAGCTGGCGGCTAAATTTATAATTGTTATTGTTAGATTAAAATAATTGTTTGTTTTAAATAATGTAAACCTTAAACCAATAAAACTATACTCGTTGATTGATTGATAGTTCTACGTATAATTAAAATGCCAAAGGGAGAAAAAATTTCAGGTTATTCTCAAAAATATACCTCTAAATGGGAAAGAGATGATGAGCTTAAAGGTATGTATGAATAAACGTTTCTGATGTAATTACAACATACTTACCCTTATAAGTAATTGCCTATCTCTTTAAAATAATGAAAATGAATATAATTTCAGAATAAAATATGTTTCTAATTTGTTTTGATATTTTTTCGACACAATAAAGAGAAAGGCAATCTTGAGGTTAAGAATTTAAATTAAATATATTTCTATAATAAAAAACTTCAATTGTCCAGGATTTTCGACATGGCTCAAAGGAAAGCTGTACCGAAATTATTTCGTAAATATCAATTTAGGTAATTTATATGTCATGTGTACAATGCATTAAAAGTTTTAAGCATGAAATAAAAAGGGTATCGGTTTATTAATAATCTTACAATTTATCATTCTTTTCTTTCAAATATACACTATTTTGTCGATAGGGATTTTTCTTTTCATACGACATAAAGATACATTACAGCTATTATATTCTCAGAAAATCATCTAGATTTGATAAGTTATTTTTTTTAAGTTGCAAAGTTTTTTGTTTGTCATTTAATGATAAATACTAAAAATATGTAAACTAAATTAAATATTTTTTTCTACAGACTGGATTGGGCCGGATCCTTCTGGACAAATCGACCAAGCTTATTGCAAGTACTGTCGAACATCGTTGAAATGTCATAGAAAAGGTTTAATTGACCATTCAAAAACAAATAAACATCAAAATTGTGTTCTAAAGGAGAAATCAGCACTCACAACCAAAAAACTAGATTCGACATTTAAACCTGTTGTCACTGAAAAAACAAAGATTGCTGAACTGAAGATTGCTGCATTTATTGCTGAGCATTGCTCATTAAAAACTGTCGACCATATGATTGAGATGTTGCCGCAGTTAGACCCGTTATCAGATAATTTGTCTAAATTAAAACTTCACAGAACAAAGTGTACAATGCTTATCAAAAATGTCCTCGGCCCATGTATGCTGCAAGAGCTAATTGAAGAAATTGGGGACTCTCCTTATTCCACAATTGTTGATGAAAGTACAGATTGCTCCACTCAAAAAACACTCTGCATTATGTTGCGTTTTTTTTCAATTAAAAAAAAACAGGTTGTGACAACTTTCTACAGGCTTATTAAAATTGTGGATTGTGACGCGAAATCTGTGCATTCAGCAATTAAGTCTCAGTTAGAAGCAGATAATTTGAAAATTGAAAACATGGTCGGTATTGGTGTTGATGGCGCGAGTGTGATGGTTGGAAAATATCAATCGGTTACTGCTATTTTTAAACGTGAATTAAGTGACTTGATAATTGTGAGATGCGTTTGTCATTCACTTCATCTTTGTGCTGAAAAGGCAGCTGCTGCATTACCAAATAGACTTGAATACTTTGTCCGTGAAGCTCACAATTACTTTTCTAATAGCCCTAAGCGTTTAGAAAAATATAAAGATTTGTACGAAACCATGAATAATAGCAGAAACTCAAAAAAAATTCAAGGCTTGAGTGGTACACGTTGGCTTGCAAGATATGATGCTATTGAAACTATTATTGATCAATGGGAAGAGTTAAAGACTTATTTTTTGCTCAATGAAAAAGAATGTTATGCAGCGTCTCAATTGCATGATACAATGTCTCGTCTACCGTATAAAGCTTTTCTAATATTTTTAAAATCCGAATTAAAAGTAGTGACTCAATTGAATGTTTTATTTCAAAGTGATAATATTGAACCAACAAAGTTATTTGAAGATTTGTTTTTAATGTTTAAAAGTTTACTTCAAAAAATTATAGTTCCAGCTCAATTACAAAAAGTAAAGGACAGTGAACTGGTTAACTTTGATTTTATGCCACATTTGATGCACACTTCATCCCTTAATTTCAGTTATGAATTTCGATCTATTGCTGAATATCTAAATCCAACAGACTTAAAAGATGTAAAAGACCGATGTAAAAACTTCTGGTGTGTCTTAGCAAGTGAAATCCAAAGTAGATTGCCTGATAATTTAAATGTATTAAAAATGATGGCAAATCTTCATCCAAAAGTAGCTACATCTCAAGTTAAACCAAGTTTAAATGACATTTTAAAGAGCTTTGATAGGACTGCATTGTACGGTAATAAAGACGATGTTGAATCTGAGTGGAATAAACTGCAAAATAAGTCATGGTCTAATGTTAACACTTCAGAGAAATTTTATAGTGAAGTTTACGATGATTGTGATTCTGCTGGGCATAAACGGTTTGGGAACGTCGCAAAATTTGCAATGGCTCTACTGACTGTGCCTACTTCAAATGCTAGCGTGGAACGCGCTTTTTCAACTTACAGTATTGTTAAGAGTAAGCTACGAAATAAACTCTCGTTAGATTTGCTACAAAATTTAATGATGGTAAGATTTAGCCTACAAAAAAATTATGGTTCATGCATTAATTTTAATCCATCTCCTAATATGTTAAAATTATTCAACGTTAAAATGTATGATTTTAAAGATTCAAAAAGTGAGCAGGAGCAAAAAGAAGCTGATGACTTGTTCTTGGCTTTAAATGACTCAGCTATTTAATCAGTTTCTCAAAGACAACTGTTTTCTTATTTTAATATAATTTATTACTTAAATTAGTTAAATAAAATTTTAATGTTTAAATATAATTTAAATAAACATATATAAAATATCAATAAATATTCGTTTATTATTGACTTATTTTAAAAATATTGTATTATTATTTATTCCTGATAAAAACAAAGACCTTAAGCTGGTAAGTAAATTAAATAAAATATAAAATAATTGAATTTACATTTCATTGTTTGTAGGATTTAAAAATACAATTGTATTATTTAATATTACTGAATAACTATTTTAATTTATTTCATTATATTGAAAATGATATACTTGTATCACCGTCAGGGGGTTTTAGTTTGAATTTAGTGGGTTTTGAAATTGCTTTAGGGGGAAAGTTTTCAAACAGTTGGCGACACTTCGTGTCACGTCAAGTGCCAGGCACTTCGGCGCGAGCGAACGACTGAAGCTCCTTTGACGCGGCGTCAAAGGAGCTTCAGTCGTTCGCTCGCGCGCAGTGGGGACGGTTGTAGTTTTGGTGATTTTGCTCGCGCGGCGAATACGTAAAAATGGACAACGAAAAGTGCCGTTTACTTATTTACAATTGTATAGCGCTAAAGAATTTTTGTGGAACAGCAAATCCTCCCAATACCACAATAAATCGCTGAGGTATGATGCGTGGGTAGAAATCAGTAAGAAAATGGATATACCTATTCCTGACTTGAAAAAGAAAATGACTACACTCTTGGCATCCTACAGAAGAGAAAAATATAGAAAAGCTAAAAGTTGCCGTACTGGTTCTGGTAAGTACCTATTTATTTTTCATTTACAACAAAAAATAAAACGCATTTTGTAATTACGTAAATAATTTTAATTTTTATTACAGCCACAAATGAAGTTTACGTTTCCAAGTGGTTTGCTTTCGATGGCTTTAATTTCATGAGGGATAAAGATCTACCCAATGAAACATTGGACACAATGTCTGAAAATGTGAGTACAAGTTTTAATATCTATTTTGCCAAGATATTGCACCATTGGTAACAAAGTGATGGGCTAGGTGTGAACGTATTTGTTGTGCAAAATTTCCCGCTCTTCTTGGGATATAGTTAAGAGGCAGTAGTGATGTAATGAACTCCGTAAATATGATTCACGCACTTTAATTTACGTCAAGCAAGCGATTAAAAATGTGATATTTGAAGCTGACCTAGGAAAATATTCGAGTTATGGTTATTGTACCCAAAAAAAAACTACTTTCAAACCTGCATTTTCCATTTTCACAACACTTAATAAGTTTTTTCTTAACTCTGGTACATAATAAACATTTTTTTATAAACAATAATTTTAACTAACCTGACATGTGATTTGTATATTAATATTTTTTTACCAACCTTACATGTGATTTGTATATTACCAATGCCTATTGCTTGTAAATGCATACCACTTTTGGCCGCTGCAATTCTTATTGGTGTCCTAAGCTCCATGTAGTCCATGAAATGATCCTTAGTATTTATGAGATGATCTATACACCCAGAGTCCACACAAAACTCGATGAAGTCACCATTAACCTGTTCATCAATTAAAAATGCACTATTATTATTATTTCTGGACACAAAATTCACACTATTATGCTTATTCCAGCTTCTTCCTCTTGATGTGTTTCTATTACTGTAACTATTTTGATGATTATTCCAATTATTTCTATATTGTTGTCTCGAGTTCCTTGACTATTATGATAACCTTTTGCCGGCCTTGTATTATATCTACATTTAAATTTTTTATGTCAGGAGCTTTTCCACATACTTAGCAGTTGAAGCTTGACGTGAGCATTCTATTCTTAACCCTTTTTAAGCCAGAGGTGATATTTTTACCACCAACCTATTTTATTTTTCCTCCTGCAAGAACCATGGTAGGATTCCTACTTTTTTTGCACATGCGACAGGAAATACTTATCTTGTCATTCATTTAAAAAAAAACTGACGTTATCTGTCATATTTTTTCTTGGCGGCACTGGCTGTCACAAAAATTGCGCCAATTTTTTATATTGGAAAAGTAGTAAGTATTTGTTTTTATTTACGTATTTGTGTTTATTATTGCAAATTATTGCAATGTTTTAGAAATCACTATCGTATTTTTATTACTAAGGATATTTTTTTTGGTGGAAAAACTGTTCCCACCGCCCGTGACGTGTAATGTATGTTAGTTGAATTAGTACCTACGTGTTTTAGATATCCATGAAAAATGCAGCGCAATTTGAATAAAGGCGACACAGAGAAGGCATTGGAGGATATTTTCGGCATACAAGCTATATAAAATTCGTCCTCTCTTATCTTTACTCAGCAATTCGTTTCAAAACAATGCTTCTAACTCATCTTCTCAGAGTATCGATGAGAGCATGATCCTCTTCAAAGGAAGATCCAGCCTAAAACAGTACATGCCACTAAAACCTTTCAAAAGGGGCTACAAAGTGTATTGCTGTTGCGAAAGTAGTACAGGATATCTGTATAATTATGAAATTTACACAGGCAAGACGGGACAAGGAACAAAAGAACTATTGGGGGCTAATGTTGTAAAGAAATTATCAAGTAAATTGACAGAGGAAGAGTTCAAAGTACACGTTACTTTCGATAAATTTTTTTGTGACTATTCTCTTATGCAGTACTTATATCACAAAAATATTTATGCCACTGGCACGGTGAGAAGAAATAGAGCAATTTTACCTAACATAATAAAAAATAACACCAATGGAAATGGAAGGAAAAAAGCCTAAAGTTGAAAAAAGGTAAGTTCAAATGGCGAACGAAGCAGGACGTAGCTTTTACTGTTTGGCAGGATACTAAAGAGGTTTTGTTGCTAACTACCGCATTTCATCCTAAAATAGGAATAACATCTGTACAAAGAAAACAAAAAGATGGCACCAGGGAGGCTGTTCACTGCCCTCAGTTAGTGTTAATAAATATTAAGATATTAATTATTAGAAAATTACATTCCTTTTCTGACTTTATAATTAATAGTTAAGTTTTATTGAGACAATCATAAGTAGGTAGATGTTTTCCCCCGCTCACACATGCGTCAACAGATTCGTTGAACAATGGGATCCACTGAAACTTGACGTACATGCTTTTTTCGTGGACAATATACAGAACACATAAATATCTCGCCTGAATTCTTACCCCAAAGTTTTGAAACTGATAGTCGATATAAAATGAATATCATATTTCAAGGCAAGTACACCACAGTACAAAGAGTGTACAAATATTTGGTAGATAAGCTTGTACTTTTTTTTCAACACGCCTGCAACGAATTCAGTCTTTTTTAATCCAACTTATAGTTGACTTGATTGAATGGGAAGTGAATTTATCACTTCCCAGTCACTGATACTAGAATATCAGGCACAGTTGTGGTCGAGGCGTTAAGCGGAACGGTACCTACTGAATTAAGCGAATTGTGACTGTAAGTGTATTTTGTATACAATCAAAACGTGTTTGTCAGTATGCGTCATGTCTGTCTGGTCTAACCTACAACAGCCAATCTCGGATATTTAATTTAACTTACCTGGCGCAAAATGACATCGACCACGCTGAAGCTATCGTTGAAACAGTGGAGAAACATTTCGACAACTTACCTTATTCCTTTTGACTATATTGAACTAAAAGCTTGGAACTAGCAGTTCATCTTTTGTGCAGGTTCACCCCGACGGCAAGCTGCTATTCACTGGTTTTTGACGTAGAGGTTGGCAACCCACTCTCTTGCTTGTGTGCGGCCATAATGAATAGTCGAAACTTGTAACAATTACATTTATAATAAAAGAGTTAAAATATGAAGAGATTTTCTGTTCAACATACACTTACACTTAATATTCAGAGCATTATATGAGCTTGCTCTAGGTGCAAATATTCATTATAAAAATTTTAATTGATCATTTATAGTTATGGATACTGAGTTATATTGCAAGAGTATTCTAATGATATTTTTCCTTTGACAGGCGGATAAGTAAGTCCGGGCACAAATGTTCAATTCGCGAAAATCATGGCGTAGTATGTTTCCTGCCACTACATTATATGAGTTTGCTCTTAATGTACAAGTTCCATGAAGCCATTGTGACGACAGAAGTAATTAGCACAATAGACAAATTATTTGATAGTGTCAACAGTGATTGTGCCGATCTACGAAGAGGAAAACTTTATACCACAAATTTGCGCTCGAGCAGTCCACACTTACAATTTTTTTATAAAGTGTTTTTCTTTCAAAAATATGAAATATGTCGGAAGCGCACGAACTCCACCATCAACAGAAGTATGGATATGGACCATTAATGGTCCATATCCATCCTTCTGTCAATCAGTTGTCCATTGCTGTCAATCAGTCCAGTTGTGGAGAAAGTTGTCGACAACTTATAATATAAAAAGCCTAGCTACTCATAGGCTGCAGCAAGAGCCATTAGAAAAGCTTTTTGGGTGCTTTAGAGGTGACTGCGGTTAGGGATAACAACTGCCATTATCTCTAATTTGACACATATTGGCACTAGGGGAAATTGTTAAGCAGACGGATATGAAATTATTATTAACAGCTTCAATACACTGTTGTCTCAGTTACAACCCACATACATAGGTACGAAGTCTGGAAATGAAACTGTATCAGAACTAATTCAATTGCCTCAAAACGCTGGTGAATTTGGAAACGATGCAGACTGCGAAGATACGTGCATGTGCCTATGTGTGTGGATTTTTAATTAATCGACTAATAAATAATTGCGACAATTGTAAACGTATGTTCATGTCAGAAAATATTGATACACATCATCAGTTCGTAGAATATCGGGAGTATTCAGAAGTAAAAATATCACTTAATTATGCCACAAAAGAGCTGGTTACATGCGTGGAATATTGTGCTACATTAATCAACCATTGCTTAAATGAGAAAAGTCAAGTCTTAACTGTTCTCAAGAGAGATATTTAGGAAAAAATTAAAAAACAGTATCAATTTTAAAAATAAAAAATGTCTAATTCATAAGGAACGAAACAATAATAATATAATAGAAAATGTTTATATTATATGTACTAAACGGTTCTGCATTTTATAAAAAATAGATTGTTCGCTGAGGAAGTGTAAGCTGCAGCACTGAAACGCAAAATGTGTAATTTTACATAAATAAAAAATGTAGTCAGCAGGTTCACATCTTTTAAAAATGTAAAATAATATTCATTTACACTACAAAGGTGGTGAAGTGTCCTATTTAGCTTCATATAAAAGTAAAATTATGATTGGTAGTAGCACCTTCCTGAGAAAGGTGACATTAAAATTGCTTACTAATTGTATTACATTCACTATTATTGACATTAAACTTCAATAATATTGACTTGTTTTTGGGTTTATAAAACTCATAATTTCTACTTAAATACTAGGAATGCCTTTTAAGTCGTTTCCATATTTCCCGGCAATTTTGAATTTGGAACTGTTCTATATTAGAATGTGTTTAAATTTTAAATTTCAAAACAGTTGAAAGTATTAGGATAATGCTATTTAGTCGCAGCGTCGATTGGAATCTGTCAGGTTACATACGAAAATGAATCTTTCTAAGGAAAATGTTGGTATGCAGACTGTCGAACACTGGTATTTAGAATTCCAGCGTGGACTTACTAGTGTTAGTGACAAATCTCGCGAAGGACGCCCAAAATCCGCCTTCACTGAAGATAACATTATTGCTATGAGCGAATGTAAAAGTCTATTATGCTACGAGTGAATACTTTGAAAAACAATATAAAGTACCATAAGGTTCTAGTTGTGTTCTTTTCTTCAAAACGACAAAACTTAAAAGGCATGCCTCTAAAATATAATAATATTGTTCAATGCATGTTATTTTAGGATGATAAAGGTAGGTTAATCACAATAAATGCACTGCTTGTAAAAGGTTGCTAAGTCTTAAGTACTAACATAACACCAATATTACACACTAAAGATGGCAATGGCTAGAGCAGGGGTTCCCAATCTTTTTCAGCCTACGGCGCACTTTCAAGATTACAATGTTGTCACGCCCCCCCCCCCCCTCGTACCTAGCCATTAGACATAGATAGTATCAAAAAAATTATATACCTACAATAGTAGTTATTATTGGTTGCAAGGCACAAAAATTTAAACATCCACGGTAAAAAACTTATTTATTTATTATGAAAAATCAGAATTGCAACAAAATATCTACGAAAGAAACTTAAGAAACACAAAAATAAAAAACAATAATTTCACAATAATAGTAGACGTGAGCCTGGTATTCTGCGCCCAGTTTTTCGAAGCGTGGGATAAGGTTTGAGACTGCCACTCTCATTTCTTGCCCCACCTTAATTCTTGAGCAATATTTGTTCTTGATTACGGCTACTGCTAAAAATCCAGTTTCACACAAATATGACGTTGCAAAGGAAATGAAAATGTTGAAGCTTTTGAATTTAATTTTTGCGCTGCGTCGCATTGTATCGCTTTGGATTCGCATGTACCGCCTAAGAGTACATTCTTATTATACTGAAAATCACCGCGTCGGATCGCATTACAAATTGTGATTCGCTTCGCGTTGAAACGTCTACGTAGGACAAGGCCTTAAGAACCTATGATGCGAGCGGTCAACATATTGTTGCGGTATGGATACCCGCAAATAATTAACCCTTTCGGATAATGATAGAAGACCGACTCGCGGCGCACCTCGCTACTTCCTGCGGCGCACCAGGGCGCCGCGGCGCACACTTTGGGAACCCCGGGGCTAGAGAATTAAATTATGATTCTGGGAAATGATTTTTTATTGTCTAGAAGTTCATTTGTATTTTTATCATTTATTTAGTGTTTAAATTGATTTTATTTTTAGAAAATATTCAATTAGTACCCCCGCACTCACAAAGCTAAGTTGGGGATCACGACACCGACCAAATACATGCACCTGGGAGAGGTGCATGACGTTGCCAATGAGATAGTTCGTGAGTAAATATATTTCAAGATTCATCTTCAGAAAATCTTGTATTTTAAGAATAAACTTGATGTTGTTTGTGACAGAAGAGCAAGCAGAAACAACATTTAGTGCACTATCCACTAGTGCACAACCTAGTTCAAATGGTACATATTTTGCTACTTATTCAATCACAGTGAAATATTTAAGACTGCAAGATAATATTAATGGTATTTTTTTTTCAGGGATCCATGAATAGGGGTTCAACGAAGTGACGAACGAGTGGCTCAAATTGATCGATGACCTCAGGTGACTGTGACATGAAAATAGACATGGACATAGAGAAGGACATAGACAATGACATCTTTTTGGGCACGACGAACAACACGGTGTCTCGTAATGCGTCTTCGGAGCCTTCAGTTCCGGCTAATCTTACGCCTTAAAAGACCCATGTACCGAAAAAAGAAGACCGACCGAGCTACACGACAGTTTTGCCCTGGTTAACTGTTATGACTTTACTTGGCCAAAAAACAGAAATGTATTTACAGGACGTCGCGAAAATTTTACCGGGACTGCAGATCCTACTTTTCCTGTGACTGAGCAGACACGAATTTTGGACGTTTTTTTATAAAATGAAACGCTGATTCACACGCGCAGCGACGCTTTATACCTCCAAAGACAAGTGACTACTTTTGGTCGCCGTGTCTTTGATCACGTTAGTGTATTGGGTCTTGAAATTTCTTCTTTTTTTTTTCCTTTAAAAATTTATGTTGTCATATGTAAATTTTATGTTGTGCTTATTTCTGATTAGTGTAGCACGTGTACTAAGTTGTTTGTAATTATTTTTAGAGGATGTCTACGTTTACTTCACAAATATGCCATCAATAAATAGAATAAATTATACTACTACTGTACGCATAATAATATGTTGCAGCCAACTTAATTAGCCGTTCAATTATTAGCTTTATTAATTTAAAGTTTAACTCACGTGTGATTTTATACAAAATTTATCTTACAAATCGTTTTAAAAGAGATCAAAGTCATTTACGGAGGACAAGATATTAGTAAAACGTGTAAAAATTACCACTAGCGAAGAGAACTGCATCGAAAATTGGTTGCTACTAGAATTAAATTGTAGAAGTGTCGTAACAAACTTTAGAGGCAGTCTTCTGAGTTATAGAAAAATAATAAAGACTGCGAAAAAAATTATGGAAAATCCAAAATGTATAAATATCATGAATAGTTTGCCAAGTACTACCAAATCTTTAACTTTTTTGCAGCTAGGGAAATCAAAAAGAAAGAAAAAGGCAGATGATTCACTCTTGAAGAAAAATTTTTGACGTTGGCGTTGCTCAAACAAAGCTCAAAAGCCTTCTTCTTGAGATTCTTAAGAAAAATTATTTATTTTGCCATCTCAGCAAATGTTGATAAAATTATTAAACCAGGCCAATATAAGCCAGATATGAATAAAAATATATTTTGCCACTGAAAAGAGAGAACATAAAAAATGAAACAAGAGCAAAACTATGTTTTATTGTTGGATGAAATGTGTCTAAAAGCTAATGTTACATGTTGTTGTTGTTGTTGATTCGCGGGTTTGGTTTCCGCAACTCGTCGACTTGTTGTGCCTATTTTGCGTAGTGGGTCGGCACCAGTGGTGCCAACCCAATACTTCCAGGAAGCCTAACAGACCCCTTGCGTTATGTAACATATAATGAAAGGAAATATATTGTCGTTGGTTTTGTGAATAGTGGATGTGAAACGAAAGCCGAATTTGCCAACCATGCCCAGGTTTTCATGATACTCATAAAAACTATAAGCAGCCTATACGTTTTCTCAGCCAGCTAGCTAAAGGGCAAATAAAAGTGGTAATAACAAGTCTTCAAGAAGCTTGACTTCATATAGTGGCTACAGTCTGTGACCGAGGCATGAACAATCAATCGACAGGCGCTCAAAATATTAATAAATGAAACCAGAGGTAATATTTTACGAAGCGGACAACAAATAGAGTGCACTGAAAATGGATATAATGAAATAAACAATCAGAAATTAATACTAATTTGATGCCACTCACGCACCTATTAAAAGTTATCAGCAACAATCTTTCAAATAAAAGTTTGAACTATGTGGTGAATAGTCAAACAAGAACAGCAAAATGGGACCATGTAGTATTGCTACATTCAGAAAATTCAGCCTATAAAGGCTTTCGAATGATACCAAACCTCTCTGATGACCGTGTACTTCCACAACGTATTTCGAAAATAAAAGTTAAACATGCCAGGTAAGTGTTTATTTAGCAGAACAGTTTCATCAAATAGGGGATACCTTTTAGGTTAGATAATATCATCATCGTCAGCCTATTGCAGTTCACTGCTGGACATAGGCCTCTTAAATTTCAAGCCACTTAGTTCGATCAAAATAATATAATAATAATTAATTTTAACTTTTTGACGTCAACCGGGAGCTACCTAAGCTCTAGTCGCTGACCACCTCAAAGTCTGCCAGGATGCACCAAGCGTCTTCGCACCGTACTCCGTACCGCGTCTCCATATTCGCCTTATAAAGAATTCTTAAATACATGGTGCGGTGATAAATATTTATATTATGATTAGTTGCTGACGCAAACGACTATTATTTTTTGACAATCTTTTTGATTCTGCCAATTAAAGCGCCAAGAGAAATAGGAACAGCAAGCCTCTACTGGGACTTTTAAAACCTGATTCAATGCATCACGGTACTAAGAGTGAAGCCAAAAAAGTGTTAAAAACAATGCGATTTGTTAAAAAATCCGACGGGAAAATTGAAAATGTATCTACTATCGACAACTGGATTTGTACACTAAACGAATATTTAGAAGTAGAATATAATATCACTTCGCGGCACCTAAATTGGGATCCTCATGAAAACTTATTTGGTTCAATAAGAATCCATGCGTGCCGCAGCCCGCAATACAAACCCAACTCCTGAAATATTCGTGTCTGCATTAACAGCTCACTTAATAAATAACCTTATCAATGCCCATGCCTCAGGGGCAAACTACAAAAGCGAGTCTTATTATGCTTTATATGTTCTTTTCATTTCTAAAGAATGCGAAGTCGCAATGACTGGTGATATTAATTTTGAAAATATTAGTAACTTAACTTTTACACCTCTGAATGAGAAATTGCATACTTAAGTGCAGGGGCTACTTCAATATGTATCGGGCTATTTCGTAAAGAAGATCACAAGTAAAATATTTAGATCATGCGAAATATGTAATGACAAGCTTTTTAACCAACAAGAAAATGCATTATTTGTTGAATCTTTGTTTTTGCTTCGTGGTATTTTCTGCGCTTGAACTTTTTTATACTTTTGAACCTTTTACAAGAGACCTTTGCATTAACTCGGATTTTGTACCTGCTCTCACGACGTTAGTATTCCCTCGGACTGGTACCTGTTTTCGCGACGACCTTTTTTGCTCATCTACGGACACCGATTGCTATTGTCATGGATAGCGACAGTAAGAAAAAAAAACAGAAACCCTACAGTAAATTCGAAAAACAACTGCTTATGCAGAGGATATTGCACGCCAAAACAATAACGTTCCTAACGTATCCCAGCAAGTAAGTTAAAATTCTAGAGAATAAAGTAATAAGTAACTTATCCACCTACTTGGGATTTTGATAACTGTTGGTACCTCATTCTTTCTTTACATTATCTGTCTTATTTTAAAGCGGTTGCTGCTTAAATGAAAAAAAAGAGGCAAAATCTAAAAACGAAGGCCAGAGATGCTAAAACTGTAGAAGCCCAAAAAAATGAACTGGTGGTGAACCTGCACCTCCAGCTATAGGATCCGAAGAGACCCAGGTCCTTTCGATATTGCCAACGGTAATGCCATCAATTGACGTTGAGATAGATAGTGATATAATCCAATCAAGCACCTCGCAATTTAGGAAGCACTCACTAATCATTTATATATATTACTTGTTCATTCTGTTATTTATTGTAACATTTTAAGTATTCCTGTTGGTGTGGGAATTTCTTGTTCATGTGGGGTGAAACATACCCTATGTGCAGTTCCAAATTTTTGCTTGTGCCAAATTTCAGTAAGATTTATCTAGCCATGCATCAGTATAGTAACAACTCAACGTTGTTTTTTTTTTATTTGTTACATCTGCCATCAGCCCCTTGGCTTTTATCAGATTTGAAGGTCTTTTCGTCATAATTTTGAGATTCTTCACACCCTCTGGTGTGTCATCTCCATATTTGTCAGACTTATACTGACGCTAGCGGCTTTCTTTTTAATCTATAGCTAGATTCTGAGGACTTTAGTAGTGCCACAGCTAATTCATTCCTGTGTTGTTGTAGTCTTTCCTTATATTATTTGTATGAATTTTCTATGACCTCTTTAACTGTTGGAATTTGAAGAAACTCATGCACTTCAGTGTTTCTTGTAAACCAAGGTGCACTGCTTAGGATCTTCAAGGCTTTATTTTAGAAACGCTGCAATATTTCAATATTGGAATGGCTTGCTGATCCCCAGAGCTCTATCCCGTACGTTTAGGTTTCAGGACGGATTAATAGATTAGTAGTTTATTTTTTAAACTAAGTGATGACTGTCTGCCTATAAGCCAGTAAATATCTTTCAGTTTCCTGTTCGCCTGGTCTCTTTTGGTTTTTATATGTTCTCGCCAAGTAAGTTCCTCCTTTCTGTGCCGAGCGGTCAAAACCTGGAACTCACTTCCAGCGCACGTGTTTCCCTCCCACTATGATCCCGGGTCCTTTAAGCGGGGCGTAAAAAAGCATCTCACTAGGCGGCCATAGTATGGGTCACCATGCTGCAATGTCTTTATTCGCATTGAGGATGGTGACCACCACTCTTGGAATCTGCTCATGCTTTCCATCAGGCAGAGCAGAGTCATTTTGGCGCAGCTAAAACATAAAAAAAAAAAAAAAAAAGTCTTCTGTCGAAGTGCATTCCCAGGTACTTTACGACACTTTTTTGTGGTACAATATCATTGCCAAGTTTTACAGGAGGCCAGTCCAGGCCAGATTCTCCATTTTTTTAGCCATCTTTCAATATCATCCAAGTGACTTTGGAGTTTTGCAGACGCCGCTGTCCGATCCACGTCACAAGATAGAACCGCAATGTCATCAGCGTAGGTTGCAGTAACAATTACCTTTGAGGTAGGCAGATCAGCAGTATACACTGTGTACAGAATAGGTCCCAGTACAGCACCTTGAGGCACTCCCGCCTCTATGGGATAGAACAAGGATAGGCAGTCTCCAGACCTAATCTGGAACACCCGATCTTCTAAGTATGATCTGAGAAGCATGTACGCGGGGTGTGGTAAGCACATCTTAAGTTTACACAGGAGACCCTTGTGCCATACTCGGTCAAAGGCCTGCTGAATGTCAAGGAAGACGGCGGAGCAGTACTCTTTCCTTTCCAAGGATTGCCGAATTGTGCCAGTGTGTGCTTCAGATCGCAGAAGACCTGGTCAGTCCAAAACCCACACAATTTCACATCAGATGAGTTTCTTGGTCGTTTCGCCAAACTGGAAGATTATAAGCATAAGCTAGACAATGTCTTCCATGAGATCCCCGATTCGGCTGACCTCACCAGCGAGCAGGAAGAATATTATACGGAGAATCACTCCAAGGCCACCGAAGGCTATACACGTATCTTGGTCATCCACTATAAGCTTCAGGCTATGCCTTCTACATCAGCCCAATCCTCACCTCCTTCGTCGGCCCAACCCCCATCCAAGTCTTGTCTACCAGCAACGTCCTTACCAAAGACTGAGTTACTATCGCACGGGAAACCGTAATAGTGCGCGAAAGAGCGCGCGTATAAAGTAAGTGAAAGAAAAAGGTAAAGACCACGCGCCGCGCTCAGCAGTCGCGCACGCTATCGCGTTTCCTCCGGTCGCCTGTTATTTAAAATTCTTGACAAGATGGCGGACATACGCACGTGGAGTAAAGAGTTATATTAGAGTTAATTACATTATACAAGTTTTTTCCTTGCCTCTGGAAAATCAAGTCCGAAGAATATAAAAATAAAAATCTAAAAGACGAAGCTTATAAAAAAATTATTGACTTTTGTTAAGAAAAAGGTTTTGCTGACGCCAATCGTGATTTTGTGGTTAAAAAATTACAAAGTTTAAGGGGCTCGTTTCGAAAGGAGCTTAAGAAAGTTACAGACAGCCAGCGTAGTGGAAAAGGAACAGACGACGTGTACAAATCTTCCCTCTGGTACTTTGACTATATGCTCTTTACTAAGGACCAAGAAGGACCTACCTACAGTATATCTAACTTTGATGAAGATCTAGAGAATGACAGTATAAATGACGTTTTTCATCAAAATCTTATTTCGTCTCATGAAGAAGGTAGAACAGAAAATATAGTTGAAGTTGGTGAAACGGAACAGCAAAATAAAGTCGTAAATGAATTTTGTTATTTTTATTTGTAGTAACAATAAAGATTATACATATTAATATTTTACAGGTAGTGTTCGAGCGCCTTCCATTATTAAATAGCAAATGTGCCGCTCGTCCTTAGATTTATATTAGATTTAAGTTTCTAATGACATATTAACAATTATTTTTACGGGAATTAACGCGATCACTTATTAAAAGGTATTACATACCTCTGATTTGCCTGACGTTTCGACCAGGTTGCACTGGCCGTGGTCACAGGCTGACTGATGCCATGTCGTCATCATTTTTATTTTATCTGCCCTTTTCTGTACCGGCAAGCACCAGAATATAACGTGTTAAAACTAGCTCCAGTTTTTAATTTCTATAATTAAGGATTAATTCTCAACATGATCCTTCGAGCCGGATTGTTGCTGTGCATCCCGGTCCTGATAAAATTGTTCGAGTTGCTGATATAAGAACTTCCACAGGAGTAATAAGAAGAGCTTTTACCAAGATTTGTCCACTGCCTGTTATGGCTGATTGTTGTTGAAAGCACAGAGCTTGCAACGCCCGGGGGCATGTTCGAGCGCCTTCCATTATTAAATAGCAAATGTGCCGCTCGTCCTTAGATTTAGATTTTAGATTTAAGTTTCTAATGACATGTCGTCATCATTTTTATTTTATCTGCCCTTTTCTGTACCCGCAAGCACCAGAATATAACGTGTTAAAACTAGCTCCTGTTTTTGATTTCTATAATTAAGGATTAATTCTCAACAGGTAGGTATTAATTTAATTAGGTAAAATAATCTACTCTTTAAGCTCTTCCACTTGCGATCATACGATCTTGTCACTCATCACTTCCATCTGTATTAGATTATGTTTTATATTGGTCTCTGTTTCGTTTAGTTTCTAAACTCATTTGAACGGTAGAACGTCTTTGGAGATTAATTAATGGAATAGAATTTTCAAATCTCGCCGGATGTTGCATTGTGTCTGTAGTAACTTCACCCCTTGTGAGGCTAGAATTAGAATATAAGTTACTGTGTTTACACAAATAATTGTGTAAAGTGCAAATAGCAAGCACAACGTAACAGATACTGTTGTGGCTTTTTATATTTATAGCAGTCTGTAATAATCTAAACCTTCCTGAAATTATTCCAAAGGCATTTTCTACTACATTACGAGCCCTTGATAGTCTATAGTTATAAATCCTTTTTTCATAATCGAGTTCTCTCTGGGAATATGGTTTAAGAAAGTTTGGTTCTAGTCCGAATGCTTCATCGCCTAAAACGACAAAGTTTAAGTTGTTGACGGTTTCATTGTTTTCTGGAAAATTTAGATCACCTAATTTCAGTTTACGATAAAATTCTGTATATTCTAACACCCCACCATCAGACACTCTGCCATTTTTACCCACATCAACATAAATAAATTCATAATTAGGTCCAACCAAAGCCAACAATACAACGCTATAAAAGTTTTTGTAATTATAGTACATGGCTCCAGAATCTGGCAAAGGCACAATGCGAATGTGTTTGCCATCCATTGCACCACCGCAGTTGATGAATTGTCATTTCTTTTCAAATTCTTTTGCTATATTGATCCATTCCTCTTTCGTAGACGGCATCTGAAAAGTCAAATAATAAAATATATTTTTTTTAGACTGATGTCCCGACCGCAACGGGCCTGACACCTCAAAGGAATAAAAGGAAGAATTCATCCAACTACCAGGCAGAATTCTTCGAAGTCTGCACAGATACTATCAAATCAACTAACAAGGAGCTTTCGGAGTTTGATGCTGCTGGAATGAATATGGCCAAAAAATTAGCTGAAATGGATCCATTACAGGCCATTTATGCGGATCAATAATAAATAATGTTCTACGCAAAGGATTACTGATAAAACTGAGAGAAGATACAGATGTATGCGACAGTTATTGTAACAAGAACATTCAAAGACCATTTTCCGTTCAATCCTCACATTCAAGAAGTTCATATGAATCACAGTCTTTGCTAACTCAGTTCATTCCTTCAACCTCTAGTGGACGAAAGGACCAGGATCAAACAGAAGAAAATCCAAATTTAACTCAATTAAGAACTTTTTATGAGCATTCAAATTTAATGAATGAATAAGTGTTCAAAAACTGATGATTATAGATACTAAATAAGTAGATATTAGACTTTTATTTACAATACTAATAACTTATTTACCTTTAAATAATCCTGCTTCAAACATTCATAAATAACTCGACTCGTTTCTGGTATTATTTTAGAAAGAGATGGAGCAGATATACCGGTACTGAATTTCAGGTCTTCGAATGAACGTCCTGTAGCAAGGTATCGAATGGTTGCTGCTAAACGTGCTTCTACATTGATGCTCTCTCTCATAACAGTGTCTTGCTTTGATATTTTAAGTTTGATTTTATTTAACAACATGTTAAATAACTGATTATTCATTCGCAGATAATTCTTGAAATCGTCCGGATAGTTTTCTCGTAATTCTTCAATCAAAGGCATATGACAATATTGCTGTCTGTATTTTTTAACCCACACGGATCGTTTTTTTTTCTTTTTGAGTAGAATTGTACCAGCAAGCATCATAACTTGCGCCACACGATATTTTCTATCCATTTTTCACTGCACCACACAGGATCTTCAGTAAAACTGTGTGAACTGCACTCATTCCAATACGCGCCAGTTTCGCGCGATCTATCCCACACGATTAGCCTTTACACGACCACTCATTCCGCTGAGATAAACAAACACGAGTAATCGCGAGCGAAAGAACGGGGAAGCGTAAAAATCTTACAAATATAATCGCGT
This sequence comes from Spilosoma lubricipeda, assembly GCA_905220595.1. Lineage (NCBI taxonomy): Eukaryota > Metazoa > Arthropoda > Insecta > Lepidoptera > Erebidae > Spilosoma > Spilosoma lubricipeda. The sequence continues at coordinate 4,376,953 of HG992294.1, forward strand.
GCGAAAGAGCGTGCAGGCTTTCCCGCGCGCAATCCTGTACGTTCTAAAGGACGCGCGATAGAGTGTGTGTGTAAAGGCCGCTAATAGAAACGCGAGTATTTAAATACGAACCCCGAATCAGCTCGTTAATTGCAGTATCGTGATAAAGACAATCAGTGCCACGAAGATCGAATTGAATACCTACCAGGAGTGCCGAGAACCCGTGGAGTTTCTTCAACCAGCTCCAAACCGTCAAGAACCCATGAGTTCTCATCTCACAATTGGTAGTTAACAACCATAATTCAGCTATCATTGTAGATCTTACAAATGATAATGACTCCTTCAGAGTTAATAGATCTCAGAAAGTCATCAAATGTAATAATAACAAATTAAAAAAGTACATTCGTGTTAAAAAAAATATTACAAAAACAAAAAAGCTTATTTATAAACATAAGTTCTTTATAGACAGTGTAGCATTATATAGGCAGAGAATGCAATTAATTGATCAGGTTAATATGTACTCCATAGAGGTAGATAATATGTCTTCACAATATTTTGATGACAAACACAACTAACAACGAAACCGCTAGTTCTTTGGACAGTTTGCCTGTATCATGTGATCCTAAGATATTGACAACAAATAACAGTAATGTAATTAGTGTACAAAATACCAATAAAAATATTCAACATCAAACAAACAGTACCAATAGTAATATAATAATGTTAAGCAATGAAATTGGGAAAGGTTTAGGTATGTTAATGACAAACTCAAATAAGGAGTATTCATTTAGTAACTTTTGTATGCCAAACTTAGCATATAATATGGTTTTGGAAAGGGCTATTAGTTCGATTTTTTTATAGAAATTCTAGTCTCATTATTTACAGTGGGAATAGGGGTAGTGTAAACAAAAAAACATTCATAAAATACTTTAAACAATTATCGGAACTCAATGCAAATAAAATAGTATTATTTACACTGCCATTTAGCAAAGGGTTGTCTCAACATGAAAAAAATATTAGGATTAATTTAAACATGACTATGTTTAATTTGACAAGCCAAATTAATGGTAGTTTTTATAGTGAATTTCATATAATTGACATCAATAGGATTGTCAATGATAATGTTTTTTCGACCACAGATAATTATTATCTGCCATATTATTTTAAAAGACAAATAGCTGTTTCGCTATCATATTATTTTAGAATAACAGCCAAGAATTTGGCTAACCTGACAGCTCCAATATAGCACCCCTTAGTAAGTAAGCATCCTGTAGCCAATCATTTGGCTTCACGCAGTGCTCCTTCTGAGCTTATTAATAATAATTTTATTAATATTAATTCTGCCAATAGCTTGGCACACTGTGACAAAAATTCTTTAAATTAATTGTTAAGACAATCACATTAGTTATTCAATTGTAGTATTGCTAGTAGAAATATAATTAAAAATGTAGTAATAAAGTAAAAAGTTCAACGACCATAAATATAGTTCATCAGAATATTCAAGGTATATCTAGGAAAGACTTGGAAGTAGAATTGTTTTTTGATAAATATAATGTTGATGTGCTCTGTATCACAGAGCACTGGCTACAGGCCCGCCAGTTAATACTTGATAATGAAGTTTATTCTGCTAAAAGTGTGTATGTAAGAAAGAAGTCAATCCATGGTGGGTCTCTAATTTTTGTTCGTAATAGTATTAAGTCTAAAGAACGGAAAGATGTTGTTAATTTATCTACTGAGCGCACTATAGAACTTTCTTGTGTAGAACTAGAATATCATATTATAGTTAGTGTGTATTGGCCACCCCAGAGTGACCACATATTTGAGATAGTTATGGAAGAAGTATCGAAACGTTTATGTGTCAATAGTAAAGTCCTAATAGTTTGTGGAGATTTCAATATTCATTTATTAGAAGTGTCCTGTCAGTATAAGATTAGTGAGCCTAATTGAGTCATTTGACTTGAATTATTTATTTTCTGAACCCACAAGAATTACTTCTCACCCAGCAACTTGCTAAGATAACATCTTTTGCAATGGGGAATATTTAAATAGGGCAATTTTAAGTGATTTAACATCTGATCACTGTGGGCAATTTGTTACATTTCCTTGTATAAAAGAAAATAAACAAAATTGTATGCAGGCCCATGACTAATAACCAATTATTGAATTTTATGCCGGCCATACACGCTACGGTGCACCGGAGAGGTCTACCTGTGCAGGTATACCTGCGCAGGTAGACCGGAGCGTGTATGGGAATAGACCTGTGCAGTTTTTTTTATCTGCGCAGGCGACCGGAGCAAAATCGAAAATCAATTCTTTCTAGTGACACCGTACGGTGTACCTGTGCGTGTGTGCGTGTGCTCCGGTTGCCTGCGCAGGTCGCGTCAGTTGTTTTCCAATGTTTGTTTCGGACGGTTGTATCGTCGCTCGCATCGTATTGCCACGAATGCCACGTAATACAGCAATTGAAAATGGCGCCACCAAATTCAACTAAAAAAATCCTTGAAGATTTTATCGAAATTTATAGAAGTCATCCATGTCTTTTGCAAATTAAAAACAAAGATTACCATAATCGAGACAAAAAAGAAGCTGCTTATAAATTACTCATAGAAAAATTGAGAGAAGTAGAAAGAAGTAGTTGTGAGAAAGATCAATAATTTAAGAAGCAATGTTAGGAAGGAAAAGAAGAAATATGACCAATCTTTAAAATCTGGGGCATCTGCTGATGATGTGTACCGTATAAAACTGTGGTACTACGATTTGTTCAATTTCGTTCATGATCAATGCACTCCAAGGGAATCTTCATCTAACTTAGATAGTGATGACGAAAATAGTTGTGAGGTAAGTAAAATATTTCATACTTCGTAGTATTTTTTTTATTAAGTTGAATACATGCTCGTAGAACACATTTAATTATTTTGTATTTATCGTCATTCTAAATTTCACCAAACTTTTAAACTTTCGCGTTCCATGATATATTAACAATTATTTTTACGGGAATTAACGCGATCACTTATTAAAAGGTAAGGCGTCTGATTTGCCTAACGTTTCGACCAGGTTGTACTGGCCGTGGTCACAGGCTGACGAGCTCAGGTCAGCCTGTGACCACGGCCAGTGCAACAAAGTTTATACTTTCTTCAGAGGCTGAAGAAAGTTTAAACTGTGTTGATGGGAATATTTCTGACGGGCCGGTCAGAAATGATGATTTCCCACAAGCAACAGAGGCCTCTACTAGGATTGCTGATAATTTATTAGCACACCTCGATTCTTCAGAGATTCTTTCTGATGGAAGAAATATAGAAGAAGCTTCTGTAATGGACTTAGATCTCATTACTGCCTTGGATCCAAATGCTTCGGATTCAGTTTCAGTAATAGAGGCATCTAGCAGTCTAAATAAAGAGAACGTGGCAGATCCGTCACACAAGGAAATACCAAGTTCATTTAAGAGGCACTTCTTTTATCCTGCGTTTGAAGAAAACAAGAAAAAAAGGATAATGAGGGAAAGAATGCCAACGATTGTGTCCGGAGAATTGTGCCAAAAATATTTCGAAACCAAAAAGAAGAAGAAAGAGGATCTTGAGTAATTGAAGATAGAACGAGCCACTGAAAGACAACGCAGAAGGAAGAGAATGAAAGACTAAAGAAAAATAGGGTTAAAGTTGTGAAAAATAAACACATTAAAAGTGTATCAAAGATTCTTTCAGATAGCTCTGACTCGAGTGTCGATGTTTCTTCTGGAGATAGTGTGGTTTCAGAATCCTCGGGAGATGAAAACTTAAGCAACCTAAACCCTTCTAGAAAACCGTTATTAAAACAAATTAATGAATATGTTATTTTCACATACGATAATAAGTATTACCCTGGCAAAATAATTAATGTTACTGAATATACTGCAACAATTTCATCCATGATACAGTGTGGTCGCTTATGGAAATTGCCCGAGAGACCTGATGTTCTTGAATATCAATGGAAAAATGTGACATCATATATAAATGAACCCCAAAAGACCAGTAAAACGCGTAATGTTTACTCTGTTCCTGAGCTAGATTTCATGTGGGATTAAGTTTCCAAAAGACCTATCTGCCCTTCCAGTTCTAGCGTTCGTCACTGAATATTATATTTTTTCAATATTATAATTAAAATGTTTTATGACATATCTGTGGTCTTATTTACCATAAAAGTAGCTTATATTCATATGACCAACTGATGCTAAATACGGTCAACTGCAATTTTTTTCGGATTTTTATTGGTAAACTACTGGAGCAAAAACTTAAACTGGTTCAAATTTTTTTGAAGTGTGTATGTTTTGTTCAATTGAAAAACTTATTAGCAAAACTTAATCTGAAGGGTATAATGATTTCTTTTAAGTACCCACTGAAATTCTAAAATTTAAATATGTGTGGTCAATAAAAAAACATTTTAGCAGCGATCTTAAGTGGTCAATTACTGGTGCCTCTACCTTAATACACAAGATGCTTTCACTACTTTATCGATATTTTCGGGTTCTACATTTATATGAGTATAAAATATCCGAAATCGTGATGCCATTATCCCGAAAGCGTTTTCAACAGTGCGCCTCGTTCGAGATAATCTGTAATTCAGGATTTTTCTTTCTCGCGATGTTAAATCTGCCTGCCGAAACGGTTTTATCATATCGGGGCGTAATGGGAACGCGTCATTTATACAATAAGTAGCTATTTTTGATGTGAAATATTTATAGCGACGGGACACAAACATGTATCAAAATTATTTGTTTTCAGAGAGACATCACTGAAGATTCTTCAAATGCCGATGAAGAATATTCATCCAACAGCGTATCTACCGACAACAACGAGGCCCGATCGACATCGTCAAATAATAATTCATCTCGCCCACCAAAACCTTGTAAAACAAAAAGAAATGATGAAAGCATAGCAAGTGAAGTATTGGAATCGGTTCGAGAACACTTTAAGCGCCCTCGCCCAATTGTAACAGAAGATAGGTGCGATGTTATTGGCAAAAATGTGGCGATGAAATTGAGAGCTTTAGAAGCAAAACAAATAATAGTCGCAGAAAAACTTATTAATGATTTACTTTTTGAAGCAGAAATGGGACACCTCACTCCCGAGCACGCCTATATTAACATGAGAGATATTTTGAAAAAAAATCAACGAAGCTATGTTTCTGCTTCTGCGCATCTAGCCACACCTACTCGGCGACTCAGTTTGACGCTCACGCACTGTTCCGCATCACTACAGGTATCTCATTTATAATATTGTTGCTAGAATGTCACTCCAACGTACCCCGCCAATGGCAATAAACCAGCAGATAACACCCAGCACTGACGTGACGAGATGCGAATCAGATCCTGAATTAAATACTACCCAAAGGAACACCGTTACTCGCAGAGTAAAGCGGAAGCACTCTAACGTGAGTTCGCCAGAAAACACGTCGCTTCTCGATCAGGTAAAGGATTTGTTTGCCGCATTTGAAGTAAAACAGGACGTGCGATTTGAGAAACTGTTACAGACAGTTAACACGATTAAGGATCAGAACACCGAGTCCAAAAAATGTATTGACTTCCTGTCATCAAAATATGATGAGTTTCTAAATAAAATAAACAACCTGGAACAACTAAACAGGAATTATGAGAGCAAAATATCTTACCTGGAGAGTAGAATTGAGCAATTTGAGCGTAGCTCACGTGCCTCCGCTATCGAAATTAGAAATATTCCCAAACAACCTTCAGAAGATAAGCTCACCCTTCGCTCGATAGTGAAGAGTGTCAGCGAGGTGATAGAACAACCAATAACTGATTCGGATATACAAGATATTTACCGTATAAAGTCTAACTCAGAAAATAATAACCATATTGTTGTTAAATTTACAACTACCACCTGTAAGGACGGTTTCATCAGACGGAGTAGGGTGTATAATAAGACAAGGAGGGAGGATAAACTAAATACCTCAACCTTGCGGATGCCGGGCCCGCCGAAGGCCGTTTTTATTGGTGAATCTCTCACTAGCTTAGGTAGAAGATTAGCGTATCTAGCCAGGCAAGCAGTCTCAGTCCAAAATTTTCACAGTACTTGGACCGCCTACGGTAAAGTCTATATAAAGAAGACCCTGAGCTCAACACCGCTCCGTGTTGACACTGAACAGGATATCCTAAAATATAGTTCTAAGTGACTATTACTGCTCCACTCCAAATTGTTTTCGAACTATGATCTTTTGCTACTTACTTTGTTCCGTACTTGTTTTGATTACACTCAACATCACAAAAACATAATCTCCACAAAAACACACTCGCAATTTCATTCATTTACTCACATTTTTACACTATACATCACATGCACACAACAAATATATGTTTCTCATTTACGTTTAGTACTAACTTACCCTCATTCTTCTTTTAGCTACATTAAACATTATAATCACAAATACTGCACAAACACACACTCGCAATTCCACGCATCGAATCACCTTCTTACATTGTACATTACACACACAGACATACAACACTTACATGTCTCTCGTTTACTTACTCTAACTTATCGGTTCATTAATCATGATACAATACATTATTCGTTACACAATATATCAAACAACATACTTTTTATACGAAATGTCCTGGCCGACGTGAGTACCTTTCCCCGCGTCCTTGCACGTCTTGGGCTCCCCTATAGCACTCCTATTGAACTCACCTGCTGTAACTGCATTTATTTAAATTCGATTTGAATAATACCCAAGTAAATGATGACCTAGATAACATGACACTGGCCAGTAGTGCCACTTGTGACATTGATGATGTATGTGCTGACATGCTTTTTCCAACCGATAGGTCTGTGAATATCATTGTCCAAAACATTCGTAGTATTCATTGTAATATGCCACATTTTCAAACATTATTACAAAGGTCGAATATCCAATGGGATCTCCTCATTTTGACTGAATGCTGGCTACAAAACAATATTTACATACCAACGTTAAATGGATACAATAAAGCATTTACCACAAATAATAAGACACGAAACGAGGGAGTTGTGGTTTATTACAAAACTAAACATAACTACAAAATATTAGAACCTAAACTTATTGATGCAAACTGCCTTATGATTATAACAAATGACTGTACCGTGATCCTTGCCATATATCGTCGACCAGGGATAAAAAATATTTATAACTTTTTAGAATCACTGGATAAATTGCTAATAACATTAAAATCGTATCAAACTATTATTATAACTGGAGACATAAATATTGACATCTCGGTAACATCAATTGATAAAGGAGCAGAAAACTATTTAAATCTTCTCGCCACCCACGGTATGTTACCTGCACATAATATTCCAACACACACGCGTACGTGTCTTGATCATGTACTACTTAAGACTAGATATCTTGCCAAATGTTTCGTTGCACATACATCGGTAACTGACCACTACAGTGTCATACTTAGTCTAGATACCCATCCCGGTAATCCAAAAACAGACGGTTTAATAAAGAAAATAGACTATTCTAACCTTGACGAAATTTTAACTAATCTTGACTTTGTCCCGTTACTAGCGATGACGGATGTCGACGAGGCCGTAAACTTTCTTGTAACTTTACTAAAAAATAGGTTAGACACATGTACTACCACTTCGCGCTCCACTAGGCGTCACCATATCATTAAGCCTTGGATTACTAGGGGCATACTAAGATGCATGAGAAATAGGGACAACTTATATTTGAAAACAAAAAAATATCCTAACAATGAAACCATAAAACTAACATACACCCGATATCGTGGATACTGTAATTCTATAATTAAAAATGCTAAAAGAGAGTACGAAAAATCTGAAATCAATAATGCTAAACACGATACCAAAAAGCTATGGAAGGTCATAAAACAAATAACTTACACAAATAAAAAAAAAGACCAATCAACAGCTCTAATGACTACCAATAATCCTATAGAATCTGCTAACTCGGTAAATCAACACTTTGTAAATGTAGGAAAGAATTTGGCAAGGAAATTGCAAAATTTAAATCCACCTATCCCTTCCTCTTCTTCTCCTCCTGCACTGGCTCAGTCGCGGTCTTTTGTTCTTACATCTACTGATCCTGACGAAATTATCCAAATCATTAACAAACTTAAAAGTGACTGTGCAATTGGGTTGGACGGAATCTCTAACTATTTTATAAAACGATACAAATCTATCCTGGCTGAGCCCCTCGCGTACATTTGTAATTTGGCATTTTCAACAGGTGTCTTTCCAAAGACATTCAAGCGGGCACTTGTCCTTCCCATACATAAAAGTGGTGACAGAGACTGTGTCGACAATTATCGCCCCATATCGATATTACCAGCTTTCTCAAAAATACTTGAAAAAATTGTAAACAATAGACTCGTGAGCTATCTAGAAAAGAAAAACCTTCTATCACCATCGCAATTTGGTTTCCGGAGAAAAATGTCTACTGAAAATGCAGTTCATGAACTCACAAATACTATAGCTACTAGCATTAATAAAAAAAGGGAAGTAATAGCGATTTTTCTGGACTTAGCCAAGGCCTTTGACACGGTCTCTGTCCCACTACTAATCGACAAGTTGCAGGGGTTGGGTATTCGTGGTGTGCAGTTGCAATTTTTCGCGAGTTACTTAAAGGATCGGACTCAATGTGTTCAGCTTGATAATGTGTTTAGTGATGATCTTCCCATCACGGTAGGTGTGCCGCAAGGCAGTATCCTTGGGCCTACCTTATTTCTAATTTTCATCAATGACCTCTGTCAATTAGAACTGATAAATGGGAAGGTTATAACCTTTGCAGATGACACTGCACTGATTTTTCAGGGCGTGTCCTGGAACAATGCATTCAGATGTGCACAGGATGGCTTGAACCGCGTCGTTGATTGGCTGACCAACAATCTTTTGACGTTAAATATAAATAAAACTAAATACATCTCATTCAGCTTGAAAAACAATAGATTGCATCTCAAAGCCTCTATCCCCATAATAGCACATTCCTGTTTCGATCACAACATTGCGCCTATCCACTGCGCCTGTGAGAAGATACAATCGGTGGATTCAATCAAATACCTGGGAATTGTCGTGGATAAAAACTTGAACTTCCAGGCCCACATAGAGTTACTAACATCCAGGACAAGAAAGCTAATCTACATTTTTAAAAACCTGCGTCATGTATCAGATCTAAAAGTCCTGCGAATGACATACCTCGCATTATGCCAATCTATTTTGACGTATTGCATCACATCTTGGGGAGGTGCGGCTAAGACTAGCCTGATGAAGCTGGAGCGTGCCCAGAGAGCAGTCATCAAAGTGGCACTATTCTTGCCTTTTATTCATCCTACGGCTGACCTTTATCAGAGACTCAATGTCCTTACAGTTCGTCAGCTATTTATACTTCACATTATCACTAAATCACATGCACAAACCAACTATGACCCTCTAATGAACGCAACAAAGCGTCGTAAATATAAAATCCTTGAAACCGATACTATATACAGGACTACATTTTCACACAGATTTTATTGTTTCTTGGGCCCTTATTTGTATAATAAAATTAATTCCAAACTTTCTATATACGAGTTAAACAAATTTAAGTTGAAAAGAGTATTATCTACATGGTTGCAAAAATTATCATACAGTGATACAGAAAACCTACTTACTCCGTAAAATAATCATGTCTGAAAATGAAATGCCACATACATGCACTTAAACTTACACAAACACACATACACAAACATATGCACACACACACACACACACACACACACACACACACACACACACACACACACACACACACACACACACACACACACACACACACACACACACACACACACACACACACACACACACACACACATATACACACTCAACACAACTATAATTGTAAATTTATTGTTACTTTGTTATTCTGATTATCATTTAAATATTGGGTTAATTGTAATATAAGGTACAAAACATGTTGGTCCGAGAGGTGGGAGCCTGGTGATCTGTAGCACAGGCCTTCCTAATATAGACACCAGTCTCTCACAAAGGAATAATGGTTACACATTATGTTAACCTGATTGTATAAACCTGATCTGTACATACCTTTGTGAAAGAGTAAATAAAGAATTTTGAATTTTGAATTTTTTATAATTTTTTTTTTTTTTATAAATTCTGCTCAGCAATATCGACAACATGTATATCAATCCTCTCCTACTTCCAATAGGGCATATACCCCTGTAAGTTTTCTTTCTACCGAAAGTCCTAGCCCACCCTGCCTTCCATTTCCCACCAGTCAAAATTCAAAGTATCTTTCTCAATCATTTCAAACTAGCTATCTACTCAACAGTTCCCAAGGCAATCCCTACTCTACACAAATGCGATCACATACAATTCCGGGAAATCAGCCCGGTGAAACAGAGGTAGTTTTATCGATTCGAGATTCGGCAGCGACATTCCTTAATAATTTCAATGTTGATAATGAATAATTCGTATTTTTTTCAATAAATATTATCTGTAATATAACAGTGTTTTAATTATTTACTTACCTTCAAATAATCTCTTCTAAGAACTTTATACAAGGCCTCACATGTTTCAGGAATAATTTTTCCAAGCGCTTGAGGCATAATAATTGCTGAAAATTTTAGGTCCTCATAACTTCTGCCAGTTGAGAGAAATCTCAATGTAACGGATAATCTTTCGTGCTGTTACATCCCTATTTACTCCGTCACAGCACTTATATATGGTAAAATGCTGACTTGCAATTATTGCTGATTTACTTAAATACAATATTAAAAATCAGCAATAATTATGCTATAAATACGCAAGATTTTCCTAAATTCGTTCAGTTGGTTGTTCTTTAGCTAAACTGCTGCCCAGCTACGGACCTGGTTCTTGCCTGCCGGCTGGCTATCAGTGAAAGCTAGGAATATACTCCGGGTCTACTCTGCCCTTCACTAGGGCATCGCGCAGATATAATCCATCGTCGTCGCGTATAAGTTGTTATTATAAGTAGAAATTATGTGTCCTAAATTGTGTGAGTGAAAAATATTCAGTAATAAATAGTTGTCAAGTTTCAGTACCGTGTTTTTTTATGAGTGCTCAATAGGACAGTCTAACATTTGGTGTCAGAAGAAAAGGTATTTCTGAAGTCCCTCGGGTCGCCTACTCCTGACTACGACCAGCTCCACACAGAAATCGGTACAGACTCGCGATCCTTAACTACCAAGTTGGCCACCTGCTGTCCCTGCAGTCTCTCTGACGCTTTAAGAGGCCGCCGCCAACCCTAGTCATCGCAGACGACGTATCAGCATCGCTCCATTGTGCTTGAGGGTTTTCTGCCCAGCACCGAGCTATTGGCCTGCACGACTACATATTTCTACAAAAAAAAATTTGACATTTGAATTGAAATGCGACATTTGGTTTGAAAACTATATCCAATCGACTAAATCATCTGAATATAGACCAAAGTGTAAGGTTTGCGGCAAATTAGGTCATTCAGAAAAAACATGTTTTTTAAATCGCCAACGTCATGTAAACAACTTTCAAAATCAAATCCCAAATCAGTCTACGTATTCAAACTCGCAAAATAATAATTTTGTAGATATTCTAAGAACATTGGTCATGATATATCTCAATGTCGTAAACGCCAATTTAATAATTCGCGTAGAAGTAATAACTCTGCCAATCAATTTCAAAAACAAGTACATAATCTCACACCGATAAGCGATTCTGATAATAATTATGACAATCCAGACTCTGAGCTGGATGAACATTTAAACTAAATAAGGTTCCGGTCACGCGTCGTACGGAATCTTCGACTCAAACCGACGCTTTCGATATTCTATCGAGACAATTTCTCAATACTAAAACCTCTGAATCTAGTACTAAATCCTCTGAATCTAATACTAAATCCTCTGAATCTAATACTAAATCTACTATATCCACTGAATCTAATACTAAGACTACTGAATCCACTGAATCGAATACAAAATCTACCAAATCCTCTAAATCGAATACTATGTCTATGAAATCTACTAAATCTAATAAAACCCACTGAATCTAATACGATGTCTACCAAATCCAATAGATACTCTACTACTATGTCTAACAAGTCTACCAAATCTACTACATCAAATATTCCTACTAAATCGCCTAAATACAATGCGTCTATGTTACCTACCATGTCATATAATGAAAATAACAATTGCCCATCTATTGATAACAATTTAAATAACGTTTCTGATTCGTATTTTAATTTATTTGAAATTAATTATAACAATAAAATACATTTGCCTCACGTGTATATTAAATCTAAATACTCTGACAAATTACTAGTTCTTTTAGTTGATTCCGTTGCAGGTGTATCACTAATAAAACAATCCTCAATGCAAACTGTCTTATATTCTCCCAAATCGCCATGCAAACTTCATGTATGATATCTCGGACAGTTGTATGTCCAATCCGATAATTATGACTCAATTCCATAAAGAAAAAATATAATTTTCAGGTAAATCTCTACAGAGCAAGTGGAAGAACATCAGGACTAGTTACAGCAGGGAAGTAAAACGCAGAGCTGGTATTAAAAGTGGATCAGCAGCTTCGCGGTAAGAGTCCATACGTATATTTCGAACAACTTCATTTTCTTCGGCTTACCGTGGTAATTAATGAAACTCAAAATAGCATGGAAGAAACACGCACTGCCGAAACCAACACTAACAGCGGTAGTACTCAAGGTGAACGATCTGTTTCCAAAAAGAAGAAGACAAGTGACGACGATAATTTGGTGCAGGTATTAAGGGAAAGTATTGTAATGAGAGAAGAGCGTGAAAGACAGCAAGAGTCTGATTCAGATAGACTGTTTATACTTTCACTTCTAGATGATTTTAAATACATCCCGAGACATCGTAAGCTTTCTACAAAAATGGAGTTAATTGAAGTTACAAAAAGAGCTCAAATGGAAACTCACGATTCAGAATTTAGTCCGTTTCGCCAACGTTATGTTGATAATGAACCAGGGAAATCGGCCGCCAGATCATATAGACGACACACATCGTTCAGTGGACAATATCGCCAAGGTCAAGGATACTCGACTGAATATGGACCGGAAACCACAATCAGTGGGCAGCATCGCTATGGATACTCGACACACTCGAATTATAGACCAGAAGCCTCGACCACTGAAGACCGCCGTGGGTATTCTACGGCTGTTCCAGACAGGCAAGACAATACTGTTTATACTGATGCGTTATCACCAACTGACACAAATGCAACAGATGTGTCTCAGGGTTCTGATATACTAGAATTATTTACTACACAGGACAACTTGAACTAGGTAATTCATTACCATACATGTAAGAAATAAATAATAAATGTTAAGACTAATTAACAATATCTTTCATTTTCGTACTCACCTCAAAGTTACCACTAGTTTTTCTTCAGTGGACAATACACCACACAAGTGGGGTTTTATACAAGCTCCCATAGGAGTATCAATGCCCTTGATTGAATTTCGTATTTTTTCCAAAAGGTTATCAAACGATTGCACTGACATCCTCGTGTAGTTAAAAAACCGGTCTGGGAATGCGCGAATATCTTTGAAATAGGTTTGGAATAAGCCTTTTGAGTGTCTTTCTAGAAAAAGAGGATGAATCCAGTGTCTTTTCTATGTTTTGCGTTTTTTACGAGATAGGTAAGCAATAATAACAAGTTCTTCCACGTCCATATTGCTCGACGGAAGGATCTAGACTAGTCGTTGATTGGCTGTTATAACTGGCTGCGCAAATATTCTGGCAGCCGCAGCCAGGCTGCCTAGAGCGCGGGATGCCTAAGTCTGCAAATAATCAAATAACATCTACATGGAACATTATTAATAATGAAACTGGACGTAGTAAACCTCGAAATAATGATTTAAAATTAAATATTAATAATAGGTTTATTCCAAACGACTTAGACATAGCTGCATCTTTTAATACATTTTTCACAAATATACTGGTTAGCACAACTAGTACCTTGAATTCTTGTGCGTCCAGGTCTTAACTGTTGTTAAAGGCCAATATAAATGAATGTAAGAATCTATTTCAATTTGAATACAAAAACCCTACAGATATTATAAAAACGTTTAAGTTTCTTCTAAGAAAACTGGGGACTTATGGGGGATTTTTGTTAAATTGATAGAAACTATTATAATTGATATAGCACCGTTTTTAGCTATAATTTTCAATCGATGTGTTGATTCTAGTGTCTTTCCTAACCTGATGAAGTACAGCAAAGTAGTACCTTTATTCAAGAAGGGTTGTACAAGTGAACCAAGTAACTTTAGGCCAATCTCAATCTTACCGACTATCAGTAAAATTTTTGAAAAAGTTATTTTGCAACAAGTAGAAAGCCATTTTAATCTAAATAAATTATTTCACAAAGAACAATATGGCTCTACAAGGGGTCGTTCAACAACTCATGCTGGCGCAACTCATTTGAGACATATATTTAATGCATGGGAGAATTCGCAGGATGCCATAGGTGTATTTTGCGATCTCTCAAAAGCTTTTGACTGTGTAGATCATAGCACGCTTTTTCTTAAACTTAGGCATTATGGTGTTAATGGTATTGCTTTGGAACTAATTGTTTACTGCTTGACAGATAGAGTTCAACACGTAGATGTCAATGGTGCGAGATCTTCTGGATTACCTGTTATTATGGGCGTCCCGCAGGGCTCTATACTGGGTCCTCTACTTTTTTTCATATATATATATGATTTAACATGTTATTTAAAAAATTTAAAATATCTCAGTGATATAGTTCTATTTGCTGATGATACGTCACTTATTTTTAAAGTCGATCGTAAGCAAACAGCTTTTGACGATGTGAATAGGGCACTAAATGATGTATTGAATTGGTTTACAACGAATAATCTCCTACTGAATTCAAATTAAACAAAGTGTGTGAGATTTACTATGCCAAATGTAAAACAGCTAGGCACAAATTTAACTCTAAATAATGAAACCATAAGTATTGTAGACTCAACAGTATTCTTGGGAATTACATTAGACAGCAAACTACAATGGGTAGCCCAAATAGACAGCCTTGCGGGTAGACTTACCCCCTGGCCACAGCCAAAAGCGGCGTGGATTGCTGCGCGATTTGAGACGCGGCGAAAACAAATGGTAGACAACTTATGAAGTGTGCCACAGCTAACGGCGACGCGCAGCGCGGCGCGACCTGCGGCGCGGGGAGAGACGCGCGGTACACGGCGGCGATGGGCTGCGAGTGAAACAAATGTACTAGCGAGTATCGAGGCGGCCACAGCTCAGAGCGGCGCAGGCGGTGGCATCGATGGACGCATTCAGGCATCACACGACCGAAAGAAATAATTTTGTTTCTACCGCGCGTTTTGAACTTAAAATAATGAATGTGGAACAATTTATTAGTGAAATACTGAGTAGACCCGAAATATGGATGTCAAAACACCCACATCATAAATATAGGCATGTTGTAAAAAAATTGTGGGACGAAATAAAACAACAATTTCCTGGTAGTAGTGGTAAGTATTTATTACCTATTTTTTACAAGTAATTAAACAAGATACGGCAATTTAATATCATAGACATTCACGATTTCATAGATACCTACCTACCTATGCTTGGGTTGGGTTATTGAAATAAAGTTTGAATTGATCTCGTATTCTAGATGCTTGAATCGTAGCTCGATTATTCCGTCTTGACCTGCGTTCGCTATTGTGACTATTTGAGTCTTCAAACTGGGAAAAAAACTGCTGAAAATCTTCATCTCTGTCTCCGTCTTTTTCTCTTATAGTATTGTGTGACAGGCACGAAGCCTTTATAATCAATATTGCGTGCTTTTTGTCTGCTATGTATATGCTTTGTATACTTTTAAAAAAATACAAAATTTATTTGTTAGAATACCAAATGCGCACTCAATTGTGACTCTTGCCCGGGATAATCTTTTGGTGAAAATTCTTTTTTTCGTATTTAAACCACCGGAGGGATATGGGCGCATCAAATAATTTTTAAGAGGGTAGGCGTCATCGCCAATTAACACGTATGGCAAATTCAGATTTGAACCAGGTAATCTTTGTGACGGTGGAACGTTGAATCTTTTTTCTGTTAATAATCTATATAATCGTGAAAAATGAAAAGTGCCTACATCACTTTGTTTGCCTTTCCCGCCAACTTCTACAATAATAAACTTGTAGTCTGCATCTGACACTCCTTGTAGCACTAATGAAAAAAACTGTATATAATTATAATATGCACTTCCACTATTGGGTGGATTTTTTATGCGGAAATGTATGCCGTCTATCGCACCCAAACAGTTAGGAAATTGCCATCTTGAAAAAAATAAATTTGCTACACTTTTTAACTTATCACAGGTTGGCTGCGGCATATGTATTTGGGCCAAATTTTTCCAAATAGCTTCTAGAGTTTGATAAATTACTTTGGCAACTGTACTTAGTTCGTCCTAATCGGTAAGATTGAGCCAGAGACCTAAATGATCCACCGTGACCAAGAAACCTAAAATAAAAAAGCACTTTTTAATGACCTAGCTTTTCCAAAAAATTTACTAAATGTAGGTAATATTATAATACTAAATTTTAGTGTGATATTACGTCTAGCTATCCATCCGTCCATCCATAATACATCTTTATATTTTATGCATTACTAGTAATGAGGTTATGAGTTAATGATGGGACTATCGCAAATAAAAAAATCTGTTATTCCATAAAAATCCAATATTGGTAATTACTTTTAATTTTCAGATGATAGTTTAAGGAAAAAATGGAAGAACCTAAAATACGGCTACCGGAAAGAACTCAAAAAAGTACCTATGTTAAGGTCTGGAGATGAAGGTTCAGATTATCAGTCTCAGTGGAAGTATTTTGAACAATTATCATTTTTGAAAGACGAATATTTGCCAATTTTTTTTTTGAGTAGTTTTGGCTACATAGCAATTATCGAGAAAACCCCATAGAAACCATGGAAATGCAATATCTTTTTTCAGGTACATCAGTAACGAATAAATTAAATATCTTCTCATTAAGAAAATACAAAACTATAAAGACGTTATTCAATGTTTTTAGCAAAACATAAATATTTTTTGCCGGTTTCTTTTTAAATTACCACATTTTCTTTTTAATGGAAAATATGTACGACATAATTTGAATAAAAAATATCAGCTCAAAAGAATAAAGGGGTGATGAGAAATATTTTTTTTAAATTTTTGTTTAGGGTTGTCTTAACAGATTAATTTATTCCGGTCATTAATAAAATCGTCATTTGATTGTTTCTAATTATACTAGATTATTTAAATGAATATATCACACGCGCAAAAACCTTAGCATTTTTAAACCGATTTCGAAAAAGAATGATGTTTCAATTCGATATCATATTTTTTTCTATTTTATTGATATTATATGACCTTTATTATAACTTATAAAGTTATACTATCCTAAAATGTGAAAGACAAAAACTTTAACAACATAAGCTGGGAGTACCTCCACGTGGTGAAGGCGGTAACAGTTCTTTAGTCAGTTAAAAGCCTTCGGGCTTATGTTGAGTTGTTTTGTCGTACCCTTACATCTAATAGTGGCATGATAGCCTACCCGGTAACGCAGGGGAGCAGCCACTAAACATTTTACTGAATTCGGAAAACTGAATTCATAGGAAACAATGGAATCGGACCAGTCATATATTGTCCCTGAGGAGGAATTGACCCGTTCTCCTGGGGCTTGTCATTTCGGGTCTCAACCGAGTGACTATTGACCCTCAAGACGAGCCGCGAGAAGTGGCTAAATTATCAATAATGCCTCAGAAACTTACGCATCTTGGCTTATTTAAGTTATTAGTAAATAGAGCTCATTTACAAGGACTCAAATCGCGACCTCTAGATATTCCTGAAAACGAAAGAACATAATTAGTTTTGAGTGCAATTTACCCTAAGCGTATTCCTAATTACACACAAATAGAATTTGACATATTTAAAAAATACTACCAGGTTTATTTGCAAATGCGAACAGCTTTACAAAGCTAGTAGTAGGAATCGCAAAACTTTTATAGCTAAATTTAAAAATTGGCTTTCTTCTACAGCCAATCTTCAACTCCACCAAACTTTAGAACAAATAAACTGCAATAGACGCGAAAACCTTGAAGATGAACCTGAAACAAGTTTAATAAAAATAATACCTTCAGCCTCAGAAGAAGTTAGACAGTCACTAGATGTTCCTTCAACTTCTAGATCCAACCAATATGATAATGTTAGCGATCGTAGTCAGCGACATATAAGAAAGTCTTTGGAACTACAACTTGAAAACTACCCTTTGGACTCTCTGATCAAGGTGTTTTAAAAGTTGTGGTAGATGAAACAGGTAAGAAATTAGAAAAAACTGCAGCTTTGAATTTGTTGTTCAAGAGTGCCTAAAATCTCCTACAGAGTCTACCAAAATTGCCAAACTAATGAGGTCATGTCAAAAAACTGATGAACCTTATACTCCTAATGAAGCCCTATGCTTAATTATACAGAAACAGAAACAACACAACTAATCGTAAACGAAAAAACCGGAGTTGAAGAAGAAATAAAGAATCTTTCGCCGATTTTTGCTGAAAACTCTTCGGAAAAAACAGTTATTGGAGACCCAAAACTATACTTGACCATCATAGATGGAAAGGTGTTTAATGCCATAAAATTTTTTTTCAATAAAAAGTGAAATTCAAAAATGTTCATGTATCTCATTAACAATCAAAGCTACAGCTCCTTAATTTTTTTATATGGATAAATATTTTGATATTACGTCGTTTGTGGTATTGGAAAAACGATACCATTAATACTTTTGGAGAAAAAAAAACAATAACTTTTTCTTTGAGGTCGTGGAACCTTCACAAAAAAAAAAATCTCTGAAATTATAGACAATTTTACAGTGGGAATTTTTACCAATTAAGTATCACAAGTTCTTTCGAATTAATACATAAAATATATCTGGCCACATCTAAGTCAAAATTACAGACTGTGCAGTGCCATCAACCCCCACCTCCCCGCCACAGTAACCGCCAACTCCACAAATTCAAATTCAAGTACAGACTAATGCTACCACCTCAAGAGAAAATGAAACACAAAACTTCTCCCGAAAGCGATTGAAAACCACTGAAATCCGTGCTGAGTATTTAGAAATAGAGAGAAAAAAATTGAAGTAATTGGAAGCTGACTTAGCAGTTGGTAATATTCCCAGGTCAGATGACTATCACTTTTTGATGAGTCTATTACCAGAAATGGAGAAGCTTAACGTTTTACAGAAAATTAGACTGAGAAACAAATTCACTCAAGCTTCGATGGACGAAATTAGTCTCAATCAATATCCAGGCTATCAGGGCAATTACACTCAACCTCCGCCTTCTGACTACGGCACAAATAACAAAAAATTTACATTTTACCAAAAAGTTAAAAACTTAATAATTTGTCTATGGTACATATTTTGTGATTAATAATTTTTCTATGGTACATAAATAAATACTTAGTGATGAACAAAATTAATATTTTTATTTATCTACATATTTACCTTAAAGTTAGAAACAGCTGTTCTAGAGGTGAAACATTTTTCTTGAAATTAACTTTAGCTTTCAAGTCTTCATGTATATCGCCGAGTATATAATCAAAAGTTTCTATGCTTGCCCTCGTATATTCAAAAAAATTATCAGGATACTTCCTATATTCATAATAAAGAGTATGAAATTTCCCAAGTTCTCTCCTTTTTTGGTTAACTGGGTGCGCTCTTATTCTTGACTGAATGATATCTTGAGCTAAGAACGCACTTGTTTCGAGGCAATACCGTGCCACTTTTGACAGGGACATTTTATTAATTAAGCCGTTCCCTAAATTCGTCCACCGCTGACGCCGCCGTGGTCGCTACTAGTCTAGCTGTGGCATACCACCGCAAATCACACTGCCCGCCGCGCCTCTCGCCTCACCGCGCCCCGCACCGCCAGAAACTGTGCCCAGGCCGTTAGTTAGGCAGCTTATGCAGTATGGAAGGTACGACAGCTCACTGATACGGACACAGCCAGGCTAGTTTATTTTAGCTACTTTCACAGCGTCATGTCCTATGGTATACTACTTTGGGGCAAGGCGGCTGATATTGAAACTATTTTTATCCTACAAAAACGAGCCATCCGCTCAATAAACAATTTAGGTGTGCTAGTCTCTCTTCGAGAGTTGTTTAAAGATATAGGTATTTTAACTGTTACATCACAGTACATATTTGCAAATATTATGTTTGCTAGGCACAATATTAATGACTATAAAAGAAACAGTGATGTACACAATATTAATACAAGAAACAAGTCTAAACTCGTTGGAACCTATCATCGTTTACATAAGGTACATAACTCGTTCGAAGGTCTTGGTATACGTTTCTATAATAAAATTCCTACAGATGTAATTCACCTTCCTATAGACAAATTCAAACGTACTGTAAAAAATCACCTTATTAGGAAATCCTACTATACGATCGGCGATTATCTGAACGACAAACAGTCATGGGCTTAAGGTGTTATTAGATACACACTAACTTGTTTGTCTTGAAATGGCGCTAAATTTATTATTATTTTAAATTGAATGTAGCAACATTTGAGAAGTTAGTACTCCAGTATGTATTGTTTATATACTATAACATAATTTCTCTTTTTACGTATTAATTAATTTTCCTTGCCTTAGACATTTTTTTTTTCATTATTTTAATTACAACTGACACGTTGGTACTTTGGTACTTATATATTATTACGTTTGTATTCCCCATTTATTAAATACGCAATTGTTATCGTGTGAGCACCTTTTCGACCATAATTTTATTACTTTCATTATTTTTACTTTGATATGACCTGATGATTTGCTGTACGGGCTGAATATATCGGCTCAACTATGGTTGAATAGGTCGAGTGCTGATCTATGCGTCTTACTTTATTTTACATTTGTGTCATTTTATTGATTATTTTATATTTGGATATATTACATCTTTGGAAATTTGACTGTGATTGAAAGTGCTATTTGAATTTTATTCTCCAAAAGTGGACCTCACAATATTTAACAATATAAAAATCTTGCAGTTTTGAGTAATAACGGTGCACGATTGGTTAGCTCATGGCGGTGCAGCAATGACTCCAAACTTTTTGTTTTGTTTTCTATGGTCGACTTCGTTCTCATTCAAGTCTCATAGTTAAGAGAAAGAAAATTGTAAAAGCTATCTATTTTTTTAAAGGAGCATCAATGGAGTTTCTTGCCAGATTCTTCTCCATTAAGGGTATGGCTGCACTTGGAACTGGCGACTAGAATCACTCGATTTATTAATATTGACTATTCATAAGTGCCTATAAAGAAAGTGCCTATTTGAATAAAATATTTTTGACTTTGACCTTGTTCATTTTCACCCTTATGTTATGTTACATACACATAGTACAACATAATAGGACCCTAATTACCTAATTATCTCATTTAGAAAACCAAAAAACAAATTAAACTAATAAAACAGTAATGTATTTTAATACCTCTCAGCTGGCTGGGAGGTCAACGTACCGTGCGCTAGCGCGGTGCATTGACCGCGGGGGAACGCGCGCGCTGGTCTCCCCTCGACCCGCTTCATTTACAAACAGAACTTCTTAGAAACCTAAGTTCTAAAAAAATGCAAAATATTAAAGTAGCCATTAACAATGAATACAATTTAAGGCCCTAACTTTATGAAGCGTGCATCTGCGTAAACAATTGTCTATGTAGATGCGTATAATATTGTATTAGGTAGGTACAAAACTTTATTTTATACACTACTACATGCGTCGATTTCGCCAACGCGAGCGCATCGGCGCGGCGCATCAAAGCTCCGGCCGCGGGGCGGGAGGGGTCATTTGACCAGTCAGTCAGTTTCAATTATGACTTCGTTATGTGCATGTCTGTGATACTGACACTGTTTACAAGGATAGGACTGTTCAACCATCGCAACGAACGTCTGTGGTCAATGAGGAATACTAAATTGACTCGGCAGCATTAATTCCAATACAGTTTTAGTGTAAACAGTCTCCCGATCGACTCCTGTGGATTTATGAAGTGAAGGTTAAAAAGTTTAAAAGTGAATTTAATAAATAGTGTGTTCGTGTCTGCAACATTAAGCCTTATGTATGTATGAAATACGTAAATTAAGTTCTGTAGTAGTTACCAGTTGATTACTTAAACTTAAAATTAACTAATAATAAAACAGTAGGTATCAGTATTGGAAAACATTAGTAGGTACGTATTTTGTGTTTGGTCAATTTGAAGGCTGACTTCTCGGGTGTATCGAACTCGAAAATTAAAAATCGCAATTTGATCACAACGGGGAGGCCTTAAAAAACAGATTCATAAAATAAA
Source organism: Spilosoma lubricipeda (assembly GCA_905220595.1). Taxonomy (NCBI): domain Eukaryota; kingdom Metazoa; phylum Arthropoda; class Insecta; order Lepidoptera; family Erebidae; genus Spilosoma; species Spilosoma lubricipeda. The sequence continues at coordinate 4,399,305 of HG992294.1, forward strand.
ATTGAATGTGTGATTGAAAAACTTTGTTAAGTAGGTAGGTATCACTCTGCTACTCAGTTTACCCAAAACTTTGCCTAAATACTATGATTTTACTATGATTACAGTCAAGTATGATGAGGCATTTTAACTATTTAACCATAAACCTAAATGTGTTTGAAGTCGTTGCAATAATAATATTTAATCAATCGTCGCCCGCGCGGCGCGCCCGCTGTGACTGCGATGAGCGAGACACACGTGACGCGATACGTGCGTAATTATTACAATATGAACGTATTTTGTGATTTTAAAAACGTTAATAACTTTATTGTTTTGCTTAGTTGACATTTCTATTATTGTGTTTTATGTAAGTACACACGTTCTGTATCCCCCCGTAGTTTTCTCTGGTAATTAAAAACTAACAGTTGATGCCATTTCGAACGAGGCTACCGCAGAATTAGTTACGTAGAGTATAAAGTCACTACCTAATTTCGTTAGTAAGCATAAGCAACTGTACCGACGCGTAGGTACTTAAATTGTCATAAATAGTCATTCTCTTAGCTACACGGTGCGCGCAATACATTGCTGGCTTCTGAAATGAATAAAAATCTAGACACATTGTTTTTTCTGGCTACAATTTTTTTAAGGGCAACTGTTTGTTTTTTTTAATAGGTTTTGGGGTGCTGAAGCTACCTCTTTCGTTTTCGGTAGACGTCTGGTTACACCCTCTATATATGCGTAGCCCAAAGGCGTATATAATACATAACTATACTATATACTTAACACATAATACAATTATACCAGCATCTAGTAATTTGTAAGTAATAATATCTTATTTGGTTTCAAGTGAAGCAAACGATGATGATAGTATTTACTGGCAAAACAAAAAAAATAGAATTATGGACACGGAAGTTCATGTCCTCGGTAGACAGAAGAGGTAAGAGTTAAATACTCTACCAGGTTGTTCTCTCCAGGGGCGTACATTGCCCATAACCCCGGAATTAGCACCAGCTCCAGCAAAAAAAAAGAAAAACTTAATTATCTCTGGATGTTTTAAAAAAGGAACTCGTAATAAAAGAAATAGAAAAAGTGACTCAACAGATAAATCAAGATCAGGAAAAACACAAAGTAGAACTTGAAATATTAGGAATTAAAAGAGATTTTTTGTTATAGTTAATTTGTTTCTCAGGCTCAATTGCAGACACGAGAACCTTTTCTTCCAGATTCCAAAAAATCTTTCATCTTTCTATTATGTTCCTTGTCCTTATCTGAATATAATTATAATTCTTTTCGGCACATGTTGTTGATTGTAACAAGAGTGTTAAAATAAATGGCATGGATGGGTATCCACTATCACCCACCAAGGCAATTGTCCACTAGCCAAACGTGCATGCGGCTATTTATAAATATCCGACTATCATGAGCGCTTCCAGGCCATCTTGCAACAAGGTCATAAATTTCTAAATCAGGACCTACAACGGCTTGTACATTAACGGAAAAGTAAGATTTCCTATTTCTGTAAGCTTCAGAGTGAGCTATACCTCTTGGTCTATTTATTTTAGTATGGGTGCAATCTATTGCTCCAATTATATTATTTAGCCCATGTAGTTGGTTGGTTATACCCAACTCTTCAAATTTTTGTTTAACATTTTGTAGCTGGTTTGGGAATTGTATAAATTGTGGTAAAAGTTGACTTAATGTTCTGGAAACTTTATTTATGATGATGCACACTGTAGATTGGCTCAACCCTAATAAATCTCCACAAACAGTCTGAAACAGAAAAGTTAATAAAAATACTACTGGGAAAATTGATACCCCAAGAAATAAATTTCATATAGCTAGGACTTATTGCTCCTATACTGATCTGATGCAAACTGTGGCAAAAAATAGTAAACATTCTAAATGAATCGAAAAAGAAAGCTGATTTATTTCTATCTATACTAATATTATAAAGAGGAAAGATTTGATTGTTCGTTTGCTTTGAATAGGCTCCGGAACTACTGAATAGATTTGAAAAATTCTTTGACCATTAGAAAGCTAAATCATCCCCGAGTAACATAGGATTCCGAACATAGGACCGGACGAAATTCGTTTATTGAATGTGGGCATACACTTGCCAGAAGAGACTAATAATTACAAAAGATGTCGTTTTTGTAGTACGAAACAGAGAGAACAGAGGACAAAAATACAATGTTGAAATAGCTCTGTGTGCTAAGAACTGTTTCAAAACCTTTCACACTGTTCCACCTCAATAATATTATTTTCTTAGTAAGTAAGTTTCAATTTATATTAAAACATTATTCTTAACGTTGATGTTTAATTTTATTTTATTATAATTAGATAAAAAAAAAACAAGCAAAGCAGGAGCAACTAAAATGTATAGAATTTGTAGTAAAAATGTATTAAAAGTTGAGAGCTGTTCCGGATAATGGGAAATAATTGCCCACTTAATTATATTTTGCTTTGAAATACCGGATAATGGAAAATAATTTCCCACCGCAAACCCCCATTTCCCCCTCTTTATAGAAAAAGGAGTCTTTTTTTCGGAATCTTCATAACCCACTTACCCAAAAAACAGTGAAGTTTCCAATTTTCTCAAAAAAAAAATTTTGTTTGATTAAGGGTTAATTATCTTATTTTTTATTTATCTTAAAAGTAAATAAGGGAGTAAAAACTACTTATTTGTTGATTTTCTACAAAATTAGAGTTATTCCATGTATTTTTTTTTTTTGTCGTCATTGGAGTTTTTCTGTCTTTGACGTTTTTTAAATGATGAATAACAAAGAAATTTGACGAAATTTGTGCACACACAAAATGGAATATTTGTCATGACTGTGGTAATCCGTTACATCTTGTTTTCAACAAATATCTGACACTATTAGAAGGTGGTCGGACTGCACACTCTGCATTAAAATTGCCATTGAATGTATAGGTGATTGAAACTGAAAACTAAAAGAACTTCTAAAATTTGCAATATATCGAGAAATTGTGCTATGGCAAAAGTTATGCGTTTAGCGTCGACTATTTTATGGGATACAATGAATACAATGGCGAATGAAAAATCAGTAGAGGCATTTCATCGAACAATGCAAGATTTACGCGGGAATCAACAGCTTTTTGGTGGTGCATTGATCTTACTGTCAGGGGATTTTCGTCAAACATTGCCTGTCATACCTCGATCAACTCCTGCTGATGAAATAAATGCCTGTTTGAAGTCATAATTTCTTTGGAGGTATGTACATAAATTGACACTGAACATTAATATGCGTATTCACCTACAAAATGATCTAGCTGCCCATGAATTTTCAAAATAATTGTTAATAATTAGTGATAGCAAAATACAAATCGACAGTACCAACGGATTGATTGCTGTACCGAACATTTTTTGTAAATTTACGCAATGGATAGATGAGTTGGTGGAATGTATTTTTCCAAATATTCTTCAGAATTACAGAAATCACGATTGGTTGAGAGAACGCGCTATTTTAGCACCGAAGAATATTCATATTGTAACGTCGTAGGTATCGACTTATACACTAGAAATTATAACCTATTCGTTTTGCTACCATTTCCTTGTTGCGAGTTTAGTTTTGACAGATGTCACATCAGTTTGACATAAACTATGAAAATTTGGTAGACTAATCGATTTATTTAAGAGTTATCTGTCAGATGGCGACTCTGAGGTAGTTTTGTGGCTGGTAACATTCTACTAGATTATTTATTATTTATATATTATTTAATAGATTATTTTTTTTTTTTCCGGCCGCCTTGTCAGAGAGCGATCGGTCTGATTTCGAAAAATTGTTAATTCTTGTTGAATCGTTCTTAATTTGGCTAATCACCACGGTCCATGGCCAGATAAATGCGGCGGAAGACGTCCCGCTGTTAGATATCGTGAATTAATGGTTATTTCGACATTTTCTGGTGAGTGAGATATGCCTGCCACGTTTGACAAGAATGTTTGGTATTTGAAGCGAATTCTGCTATAAATTGGTGATTTCACTTACAGAAACTAACCTCGAAAGATTCGCCAAGGGATTCGTTGGATTTCCTAAGGATTTAACACATTATTTTGTTACTTGCTATTGTTGGAGATTGGAAGGATTTTTGAAATATTGTTACTAAAAGAAACTCTGGTAAGTACTGAATCATTACTATTGAGATTAGGATTGATAACCAAAGTGATAAAGTAATTAACCAGTGAATTATCTTTGTTTTAGCAAGAAGCGCGGGGTTTCTTTTTCTTTTTCTTTTTGGTTCTTTTCTTTCTTTTTTACTTATTTTTATACTGGATTTTTTCTTGGTTATTAGTATTTTCCTTATTTAAGATTCCATTTTTTTATAACCTATTTTTACAAAGGTTTGTTGTGTAAAGTTGCTCCCCACTTACATTTAATTAACCATGAACCTACCTATGGCATTAGTATAATAGCCATAGAAGCAAGAGGCTGCCTTAACATCAACGCGTGGAGAAGCCAAAGAGAAGGACGGCCAGACATCTCCTGTCTAACTCATGTAACGTAGAATTTTAACATAAAGGATTGCAATGACAACAGAAACAGTAACCAGTTAAGCGCTACTATTAGCATAGTTTATCCACCTGTAAGACCTTACCCTTCAGACACTACGGGAAATAAATCTGCTTTTAAACTAATTGTTCATCAGTCAGTTCTCCCCGCCCTAGATTAAGGGTTCAATGTTGGCCGAGTTATCCACGGCATTGGTTTGTTATTTTTTTAGGATTTGTAAGTTACCATTGGGGGTAAAATTAGTGGTTAAGACCCGCGCCTGGCGCCCGAAATATTGGTTTCATTTGTTTTTATTTGTTTTATTTGTTTTATTCTGGCGAGGGTCAGTTGGTTTGTTCGTTAGTGTTAACTTCCAATGGTAGCAAACAAAGACACACTTAGTTTTCATTCATTTATTAGTTTTACACACAATTCACAATTTTTTTATTTTTTTATATTACAATATCAATGCCATTAATTTTTAAATTCAAGCGAAACTGCTAGGTGTAGTCACGACATATAAATCAATTGACAGTGTTATGAATCAAGATGAGGCAGTGAATTATCCAATTGAATTTTTAAATTCATTGGAACCGGCTAGTATGCCACATATCAATGCCATTTATTTTCAAATTCAAGCGAAACTGCCAGGTGTAGTCATGACATAAATCAATTGATAGTATTATGAATCAAGATGAGGCAGTGAATTATCCAATTTAATTTTTAAATACATTAGAACTTGCTGGTATGCCACTGCAATGCCTGCATCTGAAAATTGGTTCTTTGATTATATTACTGCGAAATATTAATCCACCAAAACTTTGTAATGGCACCAGATTGGCAGTGAAAAAGTTGTTGCCAAATTCGATTGAAGCTACGATCTTAACTGGTAAATCAAAGGAGAAGTATGTTTGATACCACTAATCCTTATGATACCAACTGATATGCCATTTGAATTCAAACGATTACAATATCCAGTGTGTTTATCATTTGCGATGTCCATCAACAAGGCCCAAGGGCAAACACTTAGCGCGTTTGTGGTGTGAATTTGGAGGAATCGTGTTTTTCACATGGCCAACTTTATGTTGCCTGTTCTAGAGTGGGTACCCCCAGCCGTTTGTTTATTTATGCTCAAAATGGAAAAACAAAAATATTGTTTATCAAAAGATTTTTATTTGAATAAATTAATTTACTGTTCCGATTACCTAGTTTTTTTTATTATTTCACTTCATATGTACACATACCGGACCACTAGTATATTTAATTATTTTGACATATGAGGCTACAACAGTTTTTATATTTAAAATTAGCATGTGTATTGTAACGTCGTAGTATCGACTTATACACTAGAAATTATAACCTATTCGTTTTGATACCATTTCCTTGTTGTGAGTTTAGTTTTGACAGATGTCACATCAGTTTGACATAATCTATGGAAATTTGGTAGACTGATCGATTTATTTAAGAGTTGTCCCTTCCGATGGCGCTCTGAGGTAATTTTGTGGCTGGGAACACTCTACTAGTTGTCATTCCTTTTTCCGGTCGAACACTGAGAGAGAGTGGTTGACATATTTTAACAATTTGTTGGTTCTTGTGGAATCGTTCTTAATTTGGCTAATCACCACGGTCCATGGCCAGATAAATGCGGCGGAAGATGCCCCGCTGTTAGTTATCGTGAATTAATGTTTATTTCGACTTTTTCTGGTAAGTAAAATGGTGACGCAACGTTCGACAAGAACGTTTGTTGTTTGAAGCGAATTTTGCTGTAAATAGGTGATTTCACTTACAGAAACTAACATCGAAAGATTCGCCAAGGGATTCGTTGGATTTTCTAAGGATTTGACACGTTATTTTGTTACTTGCTATTGTTTGGAGCTTTGAAGGATTTTTGAAATATTGTTGATAAAAGAAACTCTGGTAAGTACTGAACCATTATTGAGATTAGGATTGATAACCAAAGTGATAAAGTACCTTATTAACCAGTGAATTATCTTTGTTTTAGCAAGAAGCGCGGGGTTTCTTTCTTTCTTTATTTCTTTTTTTTTACTTTTCTTTTTTTTCTTATATTTTTATACTGGAATTTTTCTGGGATATTAGTATTATCCTCATTAGAACATTACATTTTTTTATAACCTATTTTTACAAAGGTTTGTTGTGTAAAGTTGCTCCCCACTTACATTAAATTAACCATGAACCTACCTATGGCATTAGTATAATAGCCATAGAAGCAAGAGGCTGCCTTAACATCCACGTGTGAAGAAGCCAAAGAGAAGGACAGCCAGACATCTCCTGTCTGGCTCATGTAACGTAGAATTTTAACTTAAAGGATTGCAATGACAACAGAAACAGTAACCAGTGTAGCGATACTCTTAGCATAGTATATCCACCTGTAAGACCTTACCCTTCAGACACTACGGGTTAATAAATCTGCTTTTAAACTAATTGTTCATTAGTCAGTACTCCCCGCCCTAGATTAAGGGTTCAATGTTGGCCGAGTTATCCACGGCATTAGTTTGTTATTTTTTAAGTGATCTGTAAGTTACCATTGGGAGTAATATCAGATCAGATCTGCACCTGGCGCCCGAGATCTTAATTTGTTCAATTTTTTTTATTAGTTTTAATTCTGGTGACAGATCAGGTTTTTTTGTTTGTTTGTTTGTTGGTTAACTTCCAGTGGTAGCAAAGACACATTTTAGTTTTCATTCATTCATTAATTTATTTGTTCACACACAATTAAATTATTTTTTAATTTTTTTATATTACAATTTGTCGCCAGCGCACAGGGACTGAAGTAGTTTCTGAAGGTTAAATTGGATACTGTTGTTATTGCATCCTATTGTTTTTAAACATTATTCTGTTTGTGTTTTATTTGTGCTTATTATTAATTGTTAACATTAAGTACGGTTTTATTTGCAATTTTGCAACAATTGTTTTACAGCATTGTGACTTTTACACACAATGTTTATTTTTGCTTTAACAAAACAACAATAATTAAGGTTATTCTGCTGCTTATTGTATTCTCTATTAAGGGTATAATTTACTTCAACATTGTGTTTTGCAATCTATTAATGTTGAATGTGTTTATATAAAGTCTACTCGGCAAAGCTTTTGCTTTGAAATTATTGATAATATTATATTTAAACTTTTTGAAAATTGTACTTAACTCAGCCTAGCTTAACTTTATATTACCTAGCTTTTACAATAATTGTGAGTGGTTATTGCAATCTACAGATTCTTTATAATTTAAAAAATTAGACATTTAAATTAAAACTTAACATTTGCTATAATTTCACTTTTAAATAAATTTAAACTTATCTCTTCACAAGGCTTCACTTTTTAAATGCACTTGAATTTGGCTTTGCTTTGAACAGCTTGAGTTTTCTTATCATTTTGCTTATAAATAAATTAAAACTTATCTTTTCACAACATTCACTTTTGAACGAGCTCGGGATTGAAATTGCTTTAAAAAAATTTACTTCTCTAATCATTTTGCTTATAAATAAATTAAAACTTATCCTTTTAGAACATTCACTTCTGAATGAACTCGGGATTGACTTTGCTTTGAAAAATTAACTTTTTTTATCATTTTACTTTAAAGTTATCGTTTCATAACATTTCACTTTTGGTTAAATTTGGATTTGAGTTTGCTTTGAATAACTTAACACTTTGACTTCTATTTTGGAGTTTAGTGGTCATCGTTATTTTTCATTATGGACAAAGGAGTTCAATTTCCGTTGCCCTCGGATGTTCCTAATTCTTCTGCGTACACACCAGGAATGTCCTCGTTTAACACCATGAATGAGCACCTGAGGAGCAGAGGAGGCAATATGCCTGTTTTTGGTTCAAAATTGCATGATCTGACTAAGAGCAGAATTATTTTTGACGGTAGCTCCTGTGTTAGGGAATTCATTACTCGCGTTGAGGAGTACTTCTTGGTTAGGAACTATCCTGAGTTTATGTTAATTAGTTCGTTCTCTGATCTTCTCGCTGGTGTCGCTGCCAAGTGGTTTCGCGCTATTCGCATTAGTGTTTCTTCGTGGTATGAGCTTAGGGTTGCTCTGCTCAAGCGTTTTGATAAGCCTGAGCATGATTACTTTTTGGAGCATGAGCTTCGTACTCGCAAACAGAAGCTTAGTGAGTCTCTTCCAGACTTTATTACAGAACTTATGGATATAACTAGTCGCCTAGGCACCCCTATTCCGGAGTCGGTGCTTATACCTATTATTAGACACAACATGTTGCCGATTTATACGCCCTATGTGTTTGGTAAACAGATTGCTTCGCTTGAAGATTTCATGGATTTAGGTAAGCAATTGGAAGTTTTCGTTAGCCGGAAATCTCTTAAAGATTCTGCTAGACCTTTCAAGTTTGAAAAAGTACAGTCCAACGCTGTTGTATCGAACGATACTAACATTACTTGTTTAAAGTGTAAGTCCACCGGACACCAATATAAAGACTGTCCTTCGATTCCGGGCATGATTTGTTTCAGGTGCAAGAAGTTGGGAGTTATCACAAAGTTTTGTGATGTGTGCAATTCGACCCAGCGAAACTCTCATGAGTCAAAAAACTGATTAGGCCCCATCGAGATCCGGTTTCGAAGAAAATTTGGGATGGCTCGATGTTAAAAAAATTTGTTAGTCGCACTAAACCCCCTGATAAGGCTACTTGCAAAAAGGAATTTTCAGACTGGTTAGGGTATTTAAAAACTTTTTTTAGAAATTATAAGGCTGCGCCTGTTTTATTTGTTAAAAATAATGATTCAAGACCTTATTTAGAATTTTCAATTGGTAAGGAAAAATTTTCGGGTTTGTTGGATAGCGGTTCAAACAGTTGTATTCTTGGTTCTGATAGTCACCACCATTTTCTTAAATTAGGTTTTAAAATTGAACAAGTGCCTAGTTATACTTCTAATTCAGCTTATACTGCGGATGGGACAGCTTCAAGGGTTATTGGAGCTATTAATTTGCCGGTTACCTGTGATAATTTGACTAAAAATATTAGATTCATTATAATACCTTCATTTAACATTCCAATTATTTTGGGATTTGATTTTTGGCTTAAATTTGATCTTGCTAAAGAGTTGTGGAAAAATATAACCTTTGTTAGTGAAAATAAAACTCGAGTTTGTACAGTTACTAGTGCCGCCGAACTTACTCCTTCAGAGAAATTAGAACTTGATAGAACAGTCTCGCTTTTTGAAGACATTTCATATGAGAGGAAAGGATTGGGCCTCACTCATCTTGTCCAACACAAAATTAATGTTACTGGTGAACCTTTTAAACAAAGATATTGGCCTTTGAGTCCTGCTAAGCAGAGGGAACTTTTTGGCGAGGTCGAGGTTTTGCTCAAGGAGGGTATTATTGAGCCCTCTAAATCTCCTTGGTGTTCTCCTGTTTTAGCCGTCGAAAAGAAGGACGGTAGTGCTAGATTATGTTTAGATTCACGACGTTTAAATTCAATGACGATTAGAGACTCTTATCCACTTCCATATCCTTCTAGAATATTAGATAGCCTCCGAGGCGCTCGTTATATTACAACTATTGACCTTTCTAAAGCTTTTCTTCAGATTGCACTTGAGGAATCTTCTCGGGAGAAGACTGCTTTTGTAGTACCGGGTAAGGGTTTATTCCAGTTCGTTAGAATGCCTTTCGGATTAACCAACGCTCCTGCGGAACTGCAGAGATTAGTAGATAAACTTTTTGGTCCTGAATTTGATAGCGTACTCTTTTGTTACTTAGACGATTTGATATTAGTAAATAATCATTTTGTGGATCATATAGACTATTTAAACAAAATTTATAAGATACTTAAAGATGCTGGTTTAACTGTTAATTTAAAGAAATGTGAGTTCTGTAAAGACAGGCTCAGATACCTTGGTTATATTGTGGATAGTAGAGGTTTACACACTGATCCATCTAAATTAGAAACTATTGGAGGATTCCCACGACCTGAAACGGTTAAGCAGCTCAGAAGTTTCCTTGGGATGTGTTCTTATTATCGTAGATTCATTTGTAAATTCGCTGATATTGCTTCGCCACTTACTAAGTTGACAGCTGGTAGTAAAAATTCTAAAAAATCACTTATTTGGAATAATGATGCGGAGGATGCTTTTCGAAATCTTAAGGAGGCCCTAATGACTTCTCCGGTGTTGCGTTGCCCCGATTTTGCTAAACCTTTCTTTTTACATTGTGATGCTAGTTCAGTTGGAATTGGTAGTGTTTTGAGCCAGGATGACGAGGATGGAGAACAACATCCTGTCGCGTTCTACTCCAGATCACTGAATAAGTGTGAACGAAACTACAGTACCACTGAACGTGAACTATTGGCAATTTTGGATTCAATAGAACACTTTCGACCTTATATTGAGGGAATGGAGTTTGTCGTTGTTACTGATCACGCTTGTTTAAAATGGCTTTTAAAATTAAACAACCCCAGTGGGCGTCTAGCAAGATGGGCGGCTAGAATTGCTCAGTTTACTTTTCATATTGTTCACAGAAAGGGTTCTTTACATTTAGTTCCGGATGCTTTGTCTCGAATCGAGGCGTCTACAATTCTGGTTTCTGCTATACAAGTTGTCACACCCGATGATGATATTGTTGATCCTTGGTATAGAAAAATATTTGTTAGTTGTCAAAAGTTTCCTTCTAGATATAAAAATTTTAGAGTTGAGGACAATACATTATACAGATTTTGTAAGAATAAATTTAGCCCGAATAGTAGATTAAATTGGAAAATTGTTATTCCTAAGGAACACATTCTTGATACTATAAGATTAAATCATGATGATATTAATTCTGGTCACCTTGGGATTCATAAAACTATTAAGAAATTAAAACAACATTATTTTTGGAACGGCATGTTTAGTGATGTTCAACAATACATTAAATCTTGTGACATTTGTAGAGCCTATAAACACAGCACCTCCCCACCTCTTGGCATTATGATTAACCCTAAAAAAGTGGACCACCCTATGGTCATGCTCTCAGTTGATATAATTGGGATTTTGCCTAAAAGTTATTCCGGACATAAATATATTCTTTCAGTTGTAGATGTTTTCACCAAATTTTGCTGGATTTTCCCAATGGTTAAGGCAACATCTTTGTCTATTTGTAGAGTCTTCGAAAAGGAAATATTTCTTAAATTTGGTTGCTCTAAAATTATAGTTTGTGACAATGGTACTCAGTTCACTTCCAAGCATTTTGTAGATTTCATGAAGGGTTATAACATTACAAAAATATTTTATAACACGTTGTATACTCCTCAAAATAACCCAGTAGAGAGATATAATAAGACGATAGAGACTTGTATTTCATGTTTTGTTAAAGAAGATCAACGTACTTGGTCTAAATTTGTTTCTCATATTCAATTAGCTTTAAATAGTAGTGTAAATCTGGCAACAGATTTTACACCTAATTTTCTCATGTTTGGTAGGGAATTAATTTTGGACGCTTCCCTACACCGTTTTAGTAATTCTTTAAATAATTTAAACCAGCTTGAATTGGGAGAAAGAAATTCATATGCCCTTTCTCTTAAAACCCTTAGTGATATTTTTGTTAAAGTTCAGTCACATTTGTTAAAAGCGTATAAGCGTAATGCGCATTATTATAATATCGGTAGGAAGACCATTTCTTTTGATGTTGATGATGTTGTTTGGAGGAGAAGTTTTGTTCAGTCTAATGCTCCAGCATATTTTTCGGCCAAGCTTGCACCTAAATTTGTTAAATGTAGGGTTCTGGAGAAGATTTCAAATAACGTTTACCTTTTACAGGACCTTACGAAGAACACCATTGGTCGTTATCACATTAAAGATATTATTAAGTATTAAAATTTCACTATTTGCCTATTCACCCTATGTCCCCACTATTATTATTTTTTGTTGTTGGAATTAGCCGTGTTGGGCCGGTGGAGAATAGCTCATCCCCATTTCTTCCCGTGGGTGTCGTAGAAGGCGACTAAGAGATATGAAGGAGAAGGAACAGCAACATCACCAGCTGGAATTAGCCGTGTTGGGCCGGTTGAGAATAGCTCATCCCCATTTCTTCCCGTGGGTGTCGTAGAAGGCGACTAAGAGGTATGAAGAAGGTAGAACAGCAACATTACCAGCTGGATTAGCCGTGTTGGGCCGGTTGAGAATAGCTCATCTCCATTTCTTCCCGTGGATGTCGTAGAAGGCGACTAAGAGGTATGAAGGAGGTAGAACAGCAACATCACCAGCTGGAATTAGCCGTGTTGGGCCGGTTGAGAATAGCTCATCTCCATTTCTTCCCGTGGATGTCGTAGAAGGCGACTAAGGGGTATGTAGGTAGAAGGATGAACACCAACAACATTTTCTTTAGGGTTATCTATTAGGGGGACGTATTTTATTAGCTTAAAACTTTAGTATTATGTTTATTTGTGGTGGAAGCTATCGCAAGATAGCTACTGTCAGGCGTCGTCATGTCGGATGTTGTGGGTCCTAAGGGATGTTAATTAATTATTGCAGAAACAGGTCGACATGGTGACTACCCTTAGATTATATAGAAACTTTATATATTTACATCAAGACGGACTTTTACGTGGTTCCGCAAAATTTTGTTGTTTCAGAGTTTAGAAAGGTTATGTGTGACCTTTGTTTGGGTGGAACAGTTTGTTTAGGTGGTGACGTATTTTATTGGCTTATAGCTACATTAGTATTATGTTTATTTGTGGTGGAAGCTATCGCAAGATAGCTACTGTCAGGCGTCGTCATGTCGGATGTTGTGGGTCCTAAGGGATGTTAATTAATTATTGCAGAAACAGGTCGACATGGTGACTACCCTTAGATTATATAGAAAACTTTATATATTTACATCAAGACGGACCTTTACGTGGTTCCGCAAATTTGTGTTGTTTCAGTGTTTGGATAGGTTGTATTTAAGCTCTATTTAAGTAGGATATTTGTAATTGTTGTATTGTGCCCGGTAGTTCGGTGGTGTTGAGCCGATCACAATACACAATTTTTTTGTGTTCACACTCTTTCAAAGTGTGGAACATTTTGTTTGCCTTTTGTTGTATTGTGCCCGGTAGTTCGGTGGTGTTGAGCCGATCACAATACACAATTTTTTGTGTTCACACTCTTTCAAAGTGTGGAACATTTTGTTTGCCTTTTGTTGCATTGTGCCCGGTAGTTCGGTGGTGTTGAGCCGATCACAATACACAATTTTTTGTGTTCACACTCTTTCAAAGTGTGGAACATTTTGTTTGCCTTTTGTTGTATTGTGCCCGGTAGTTCGGTGGTGTTGAGCCGATCACAATACACAAATCTTTTTATACATTATTCTATTAGAGTCGGTGACGAAGGTGTCCAACCGTACTTCTTGGATATTGTTATCTTTGTTAGATATTCAATTCCTAATGGATATTTGTTTAAGATTTATTTTCTAAAGTTAATATTATTCTATTAGAGTCGGTGACGAAGGTGTCCAACCGTACTTCTTGGATATTGTTATCTTTGTTAGATATTCAATTCCTAATGGATGTTTGTTTAAGATTTATTTTCTAAAGTTAATATTATTCTATTAGAGTCGGTGACGAAGGTGTCCAACCGTACTTCTTGGATATTGTTATCTTTGTTAGATATTCAATTCCTAATGGATGTTTGTTTAAAGTTTATTTTCTAAAGTTAATATTATTCTATTAGAGTCGGTGACGTAGGTGTCCAACCGCACTTCTTGGATATTGTTATCTTTGTTAGATATTCAATTCCTAATGGAATTTTGTTTAAGATTTATTTTCTAAAGTTGTTATTATTCTATTAGAGTCGGTGACGAAGGTGTCCAGCCGCACTACTTGGTTATTGCTGTCTTTGTTGGAATTACATTCCTAACTGATATTTGCTTTAGTAAAGTTTGATATTGTTCTATTAGTCATTTATAGAGTTTTTGTAGAGATTTGTTTGGAGTTCTTTTTGTAGAGTCTGAGTCGAAATTTTAGATGTTCCCAATGTTTATTTTTTGAAAGTTCTGTTTGGTTATTACTTTGCAGCTTAAAAGAAAGAGTCCTTTCTTTTAATCTTTTTTTTTGGGTTGGTATGTAATGTAACGTCGTAGTATCGACTTATACACTAGAAATTATAACCTATTCGTTTTGATACCATTTCCTTGTTGTGAGTTTAGTTTTGACAGATGTCACATCAGTTTGACATAATCTATGGAAATTTGGTAGACTGATCGATTTATTTAAGAGTTGTCCCTTCCGATGGCGCTCTGAGGTAATTTTGTGGCTGGGAACACTCTACTAGTTGTCATTCCTTTTTCCGGTCGAACACTGAGAGAGAGTGGTTGACATATTTTAACAATTTGTTGGTTCTTGTGGAATCGTTCTTAATTTGGCTAATCACCACGGTCCATGGCCAGATAAATGCGGCGGAAGATGCCCCGCTGTTAGTTATCGTGAATTAATGTTTATTTCGACTTTTTCTGGTAAGTAAAATGGTGACGCAACGTTCGACAAGAACGTTTGTTGTTTGAAGCGAATTTTGCTGTAAATAGGTGATTTCACTTACAGAAACTAACATCGAAAGATTCGCCAAGGGATTCGTTGGATTTTCTAAGGATTTGACACGTTATTTTGTTACTTGCTATTGTTTGGAGCTTTGAAGGATTTTTGAAATATTGTTGATAAAAGAAACTCTGGTAAGTACTGAACCATTATTGAGATTAGGATTGATAACCAAAGTGATAAAGTACCTTATTAACCAGTGAATTATCTTTGTTTTAGCAAGAAGCGCGGGGTTTCTTTCTTTCTTTATTTCTTTTTTTTTACTTTTCTTTTTTTTCTTATATTTTTATACTGGAATTTTTCTGGGATATTAGTATTATCCTCATTAGAACATTACATTTTTTTATAACCTATTTTTACAAAGGTTTGTTGTGTAAAGTTGCTCCCCACTTACATTAAATTAACCATGAACCTACCTATGGCATTAGTATAATAGCCATAGAAGCAAGAGGCTGCCTTAACATCCACGTGTGAAGAAGCCAAAGAGAAGGACAGCCAGACATCTCCTGTCTGGCTCATGTAACGTAGAATTTTAACTTAAAGGATTGCAATGACAACAGAAACAGTAACCAGTGTAGCGATACTCTTAGCATAGTATATCCACCTGTAAGACCTTACCCTTCAGACACTACGGGTTAATAAATCTGCTTTTAAACTAATTGTTCATTAGTCAGTACTCCCCGCCCTAGATTAAGGGTTCAATGTTGGCCGAGTTATCCACGGCATTAGTTTGTTATTTTTTAAGTGATCTGTAAGTTACCATTGGGAGTAATATCAGATCAGATCTGCACCTGGCGCCCGAGATCTTAATTTGTTCAATTTTTTTTATTAGTTTTAATTCTGGTGACAGATCAGGTTTTTTTGTTTGTTTGTTTGTTGGTTAACTTCCAGTGGTAGCAAAGACACATTTTAGTTTTCATTCATTCATTAATTTATTTGTTCACACACAATTAAATTATTTTTTAATTTTTTTATATTACAGTATGTACAGTTTATATAGGTTACTAATTTAATTTATTTATTACTCTTTAACAAAGGTAAGTACTTAACTATTAATTAAATCAAATTAAGTATGTAATTTTACTGTTTTTATAATTATTTTATGTATTTTAACATGTCCATGCTATTTATATTTCAGAGCATATATGAACTGAAATAAGAAATTAATTACATTAATTCAAGTATTGTAAGAAGAATTGTCAAAGAACTTAGTAAATTATTTATTTAATTTTTGTTCTCATTATTTTTTTAAAAGATTTTGAAATAGTTGATTATTAATTATTTTGTGTAACAAATAATTTAGTTTTATTGGTTTTAAGTAACTATTGTATGAAAGACTAACTATATTTGCATGACTGTGATAAAATTTGTATGCAGGAAGCAAACACACCCTGGATTAACACATAGGCTATTTTAAAAAAACAACAAAGAAAAAAGTTATGATAGTTAAGTAATTGACAAATTACAGTAAAAATCAGAGAAATATAAATAAAAATTCATAAAAAAAAACAGTTAGGTAGCCCATTTATCGAGGAAGGCCATAGGCTGTATATCACCAAGCTAAGACCAATAGGAATGGAGCACTAATGAAGAATGTTTCAAAAACGGGAGAAACTATGGACAACAGGAGCCGCAAACGAGGTTGCAGGGGTCAGCTAGTACAGAATAAATAATAGTAGGTAGCTACTACTTTACCACAAACACAATTATGTTTAAAGATTCAAAGAATAATAGTTCCTCCACAGTGGGCCAAAACCACCTTTTGTGATGTGACAAGCTGAAAAGCTTCACCTCAGGGCAAGTGTAATTGACAAAAACCTCAAAGAGTCACAACTGCATTAGCTTTTAGAGTCGTTCAAATTATAATGAAGGCAGGACAATCGGAGAAATGTAGCAAATGAATCGCCATTGGACACAGTTCTTGTAAACGTATTACTCTGGTCAAGGCACCCCACGTGTACTGAAGCATGATTTTTTCACTGTTGTTAGTACCTATCATTTAGTTAAATATCTACTCTTTGGATTGCAAAAAGTATGGTATGTGTTACTAATGTTAAATAAGCGGGTACCAGTTTTTGATAAGTTGCCAAATGATTTTATCAAGAAAAGAAAGATAGAGAGAAACTATTGAACTTTTAACTTATAAGACTAATAAATCACTTCACTTTTCATTTGTTACACAAACGAATATAGTGGTTGGCATTTGAAGTTTTACAACGAAAGATCGAGTCAGATTCAGATCAAGTCAGATCGACATTCCACGGTTGCTATGAAGGAATCGTATTACTATTCCTTTAGGGCTGATATCGGCGCCCTGCCTGATGGGTTGACAGGTTGACTGCGCTCACGTTTTTTTTATAACTAGATTTTACGGCTATGGGTTCTAACCTTTTTAAGCCAGTCATCGATAAACTGCTCTTGCAACTTAGAGCATATATATCTAAAAAGGCAGCTGAACGGGCGGAAAGCGTGATCAGTGTAGAGAGAGAGAGAGAGACTGAGTTTAGTTAGCATCTGTCTCACTCACGCAAGATTCTGATTCCTTTTGTTAGGTGATTTTAATTCTCATCATCAGGCCTGGGGTAGTGGTATAACTACCAGTACCGGTAAACAATTACTAGAAATTATGGAAATAAACAACTTATGCTTATTAAATACTGGAGCACCAACCCGTCGCACAGGCCCTAATGAAAATGCCAGTGCTGTAGACCTGTCTATTGCAACTCCTGGATTAACATCATCAATTAATTGGTTTCCCTCAAATGATCACTTCCATAAGATGTAGCAAAAATCTTATGGAAGTGATCATTTCCCTCTAATTATAAGTACTTCATTCAAAGTAGTTTCTAACCATAAACACAATCCTCGTCTTAAATATATATTATCCCAAACTGGCTGGACTAAATTTAAAACTTTAGTTGATTCCAAAATATCAGACTTACCAAATATTATAGAATCTATAGTTTCAAATTGTTCTGAAGCATTAGCTAAATGTTTACTTGAAGCTGCTGATGAAACCTTTCCAAGAAAGGGGTAATTTTCCAACACTATCCCTTCCCCTACTTGGTGGGACCGAGAATGTACTGAAGCAGTCAAAAAGCGTAAGGCGGCAGAAAAACAGTACAATTCATGTATGTCATCTTATAACTATGAATCGCTTTGTAATATAGCTAAAAGAACAAGGAAGTTCTTGAAACAAAAAAAAAGAAACGGGTGGATGTCATTTTGTGCGTCTCTTTCTTCCAGTTCATGTCCATCTGAAGTATGGCGTAACATTAAAAGATTCAGATCAGCATTTAACTCTCTTACATACATAGTGTATGTAAGAGAGTTAAATGCTGATCTGATTCTGATTCCTCCTTCTATAACCGACACTTTCATGGATCAGCTAGCTCCACCGACAGTTTCAGAGTCAATTCATCCCCATATTCCTATCCCTCATTCAACGAATCTTTCTCTTGATTGCCCTTTCTCCCTCGCAGAACTAAAAGGTGTACTGAGTACTGTAAAGGACAGCTCTCCTGGTGAAGATGAATTGCCTTACTCATTTTTTGTAAATTTAAATGAAATAGCTCTTTCATATTATTTGGATTTAGTTAACAAAATCATTGATACGGGAGAGTTGCCCTTGTTGTGGAAGTCCCAAATTATAGTTCCTATTTTAAAACCGGAAAAACCCTCCTCAGACCCTTTATCATTTCGTCCAATAGCATTGAGTTGTACTCTCGCTAAATTGGCCGAACATATGGTAAAGATCCGTTTAGAATGGTTTATTGAAAGTAATAATCTATTATCAAAAAGCCAGTTCGGATTCAGGAAAGGTAAAAGTGCAATAGACAGTATTGGTATTTTAATTTCGGATATAAGTCTGTATTATCGGCATTCTTAGATATTCATACTGCCTGTGACAATGTTATTGTGTCCAGGCTTATACAAAAATTAACAGAGCTTAATGTACCAGTCATCCTCATAAAATTTATTTTTTACATGTTATCCGAAAGATATATACATTTAGAGCTCAACGATGGCACAAAAATATCCAGGGTGATCCGGAAAGGGCTTCCGCAAGGATCAGTCTTGAGCCCATTGCTATATAATATATATGTCGGAGTCGCAGCGGGGGGATCGGTCGAAGCGGTTTTTATGAAATGGTGACGTCAGCTTTGCCGACCTCACTTGGATATTTTGTCAAGTGGCACTCATGATTTAAAGCAATAGAAATCGCTCTTAATCAAGTCTAGTCTAGTCTAGTAATCAATCTTCATTATTACACACGTTGGTAGGTAGGGTTTATTTGCACAGCCAAAGACAATATAGAATTCCAATAGTTTATTGAATCAATGAAGCTACAGTTAAAATCATAGATCGGCACAACACTGTCAAAGTGAATTAGGTGAGAACACCAAAATCCACTGAACGTCCGTGTCAATCTACAACCTCCAGTTTCCAAATGCGTAGGGCCTTATGAGAAGAAACCGGCAAAGAAACTCATGGCCACTCTTTTGAAAGTTACATCTTAACTTATTAGTTACAAACTATCAATAGTCAATTACAACAATTAAGAAGCCTATGTACTTAGCTTATTTACAGCTTGTCCTTCCTCGTACAATGCCCGTACTAAACTGATCTGTTGATTCTATTTTACTTCAATACGAAACGGTGGGTAGTCAGTTGAAGAGCCAATAAGTTAGTAGTCCCGCAACTCGTGCGGCCGCTCTCTTTTATACCGGCTGTTTGCTTTAACTAGTGGTGACACCTACCACTGTATTCGGTGTTACCCGCACACATTTTAGTAACATTTAATATTGCTTACAGAATCGACTAAAACTAAACCAACATTATTAAATCAAGCTGTAAGTAAACTAAGACGTAATAATCACATCGTTAATAACAAATAATCAGTGCGCCTTCTTTAGCATACACCGTCCAAAGATTCCACCCAAACTGCCATGTTTCTCGATGCACAGTTTGACGTTTCGAATAATCGATTGAAATAAACACGAATTCAAATTAAAACTTAAGAAAACTACTCGTTCTCCGACACGGCCATCCTGATGCTTCACACGTCCTCGTGTGAGTCATCTGTAAACAAAGAAAAAAGCAACCACAGTAGCTCAATTTATTCGGCCGGTATTGCCTGGCCAACAGGCATTCTGATAAGACTTACACGTCTACGTGTTTGTTAACTGAGGAATCATCTGGACAGTGAATCCGTCCTCTCGGCTATTCCTGACCAAATTAAAGGTTCATAGAAACCAATTTCAAAGATAACAAATTATTTTGCCTTCATGATTTTAATTTTTAAATAAGATCAGTTCTATTCACTTGAGATATCACGATAAGGTTCTGTTCTAATAGTGCTCATTTATATCTCTACCAGCATAATCACATAAATCTTAGTACAAACAATAATGATTGTTAACCTAGGTTCAGCACCTCTGTCTAAATCGCCAGTAACAGCGTTAAGACATCTTTTTATTGTCGCTTAACCAGCAACATATCGTAGTCACTTAACCAGCGACTGCGAATAACCACTTAACTAGCGGCTTTTTGCTCAACTCTTAACCAGAGATCGAGATCTTTTTATTGTCACTTAACCAGCAACATATCGTAGTCACTTAACCAGCGACTGCGAATAACCACTTAACTAGCGGCTTTATGCTCAACTCTTAACCAGAGTTAGAGTTCTTTTTATTGTCACTTAACCAGCAACATATTGTAGTCACTTAACCAGCGACTGACATTCGCATAGCCACATGCGCACCGCGCACTCTCTACAGATAAGTACTGCACGAGCTACGGCTACAAATGACCAGCGAGACCTAAGTAGGTAGTGAAACCAGGCTACCAACACTACATGTCTTTTAATCAAATAACTTTGTTTATTAATTAAAGCAAACTTAAAGAGTGCAATCCTATCTCTATCAACAATTAACAATGGTCTGGTTAAACGTCACAAAATACATTCCAAATAATTGTTCACGAACAAAATAAAACAGAGATAAAGCCTTCGATTAATTTAATAAACTATTCAAGGATTATTGTTTTCTACATCATGTTCATTGGACAAATCAATAGGGACTTCACTAGTGGGTATCTGACGGCCTGTATTCACTTTGATTACTGCGAGTGTAGATGATCAATGGTTGGTAGAAAATATGTGTAGACAGCAAATTCGCGGTCTCCCTCTAGTATATCGGCGACCACGTAAGGACCTTAATACTGTGGGTCTAATTTCATTTGATTGCGATCCTCATTTTATAAGAGAATGTAGGCACCAATAGAAACGACCTTATTATTTTTAAGAACTTTTCGAAAATTACAACTGAAAAGCGTAAAGCAAGCAGATTTTAATTCTTTTCTTTAAATAATTATGTCGTTTGGAATACAGTAATCGTGTACCTACTGCAGGAAATGCTATTCAGTGCATTTCTTTAACCCGGATTTCTTGACAGAATTTATTGTTTTATTAAAAAGACAACCCTCCCATTAGGAATAAATATCCTGTGTCCCGGGGGATCTCACAAACGTACACAAAGATCACCCAGACTCAGAGCAACAATTCGTGGACCACACAATACTATGTTACAATATGGGGCGGGCGTTACCTGCCCTCAATAATATTACTGCACAATACTGTCGTTGGCCCAGAAATCTATCCGACAGAATTTGTCTTATTAAAGAGCATTTGAAACAAAATGAAAACTTCTCACCAAATCTTTCTTGGAGCTGAACTAGAGCTGGTTGGATGGAGCTGACATTCACTGGTTACTCGGTTTGTAAATCGTTTGCCTTGGCATTCATATTGGAACGGCATCTATGACACCACACTTGAATAAGGTTCAAGTAATCGCTTCTGCGCTTTGGTTTCCTTCGACTGTCAGGCGAGGTAGTATCTGAAATCTCAGATTATGTGTTAGCAATATTGTCACGACTAAAATTGCCCTAATCCTTACTGGATTACGTAAACATGATTTTGACACAGCTGTGACAGCGCTTGTATTTTTCACACATCACTTCAATTTTACAGTCTGAGTAGTTCTCACTAGTTGGCGGTTCTCGTATAGCACAAATTAATTCCGTATCGAAAAGATTCTTTTTAACGTAGGGTAAACGTAAAATAAAATAATAACAATCTGCCCTGTATTTTGTGCCTGATCTGTTATGGGTAACCCATAGGGGTAGTTCAAAGGGGTAATCCATAGGGGTAATTCACAGGTAATCCATAGGGTAATTCACAGGTAATCCATAGGGCAATCCACAGGTAATCCCTAGGGGTATCACAGGTAATCCCACTTCTGATGTCGGAGTCGCAGCGGGGGGATCGGTCGAAGCGGTTTTTATGAAATGGTGACGTCAGCTTTGCCGACCTCACTTGGATATTTTGTCAAGTGGCACTCATGATTTAAAGCAATAGAAATCGCTCTTAATCAAGTCTAGTCTAGTCTAGTAATCAATCTTCATTATTACACACGTTGGTAGGTAGGGTTTATTTGCACAGCCAAAGACAATATAGAATTCCAATAGTTTATTGAATCAATGAAGCTACAGTTAAAATCATAGATCGGCACAACACTGTCAAAGTGAATTAGGTGAGAACACCAAAATCCACTGAACGTCCGTGTCAATCTACAACCTCCAGTTTCCAAATGCGTAGGGCCTTATGAGAAGAAACCGGCAAAGAAACTCATGGCCACTCTTTTGAAAGTTACATCTTAACTTATTAGTTACAAACTATCAATAGTCAATTACAACAATTAAGAAGCCTATGTACTTAGCTTATTTACAGCTTGTCCTTCCTCGTACAATGCCCGTACTAAACTGATCTGTTGATTCTATTTTACTTCAATACGAAACGGTGGGTAGTCAGTTGAAGAGCCAATAAGTTAGTAGTCCCGCAACTCGTGCGGCCGCTCTCTTTTATACCGGCTGTTTGCTTTAACTAGTGGTGACACCTACCACTGTATTCGGTGTTACCCGCACACATTTTAGTAACATTTAATATTGCTTACAGAATCGACTAAAACTAAACCAACATTATTAAATCAAGCTGTAAGTAAACTAAGACGTAATAATCACATCGTTAATAACAAATAATCAGTGCGCCTTCTTTAGCATACACCGTCCAAAGATTCCACCCAAACTGCCATGTTTCTCGATGCACAGTTTGACGTTTCGAATAATCGATTGAAATAAACACGAATTCAAATTAAAACTTAAGAAAACTACTCGTTCTCCGACATATACGTTTACGATTTAGAAAGCTCTTTACAAAATGTTCAAATCCTACAATACGCTGATGATTTACTTATATACTCTGTTAACCGAAGTGTAGAGTCCGCTAACAGTACCGTAAATAACGCTTTAAAACTACTTAAAGTAAGGCTTGAGAATAACGGATTGGAGTTATCAGTCAGTAAAAGTAGTGTAGTTCTGTTTACGAGAAATCGCATCTCACCATAAGTAAATATTATTTATGACGATATATCGATCCAAAGTAATATTCAGGCTAAATTTCTGGGCGTTGTATTAGACTCTAAACTCTCTGGCAAAGAGCATTGTGACTATATAGTACCGAAATGTGAGAAAATACTCAATACGATTAGATGTTTATCGGGGATTTGGTGGGGAGCGCACCCATCTGCACTTAAGCTGGTGTATAATGCCCTGATTAGGAGTCTGCTTGACTATGAAACATTTTTGCTTGAGGGAGGTAATAAAACTGCCTTTAAAAAATTAGACTTAATTCAACACAAAGCGATGAGACTTATTCTCGGTGCAATGAAATCATCACCAATAAATGCAATGCAAGTCGAATGTGTAGAACCCCCTCTTAATTTTCCTCCCTCTTAATTTTGAGGGGACTTTCACTGGCAGGTAGCTGATGATCCGGGGAGTAACTTAGGCTACTTTTTTTAGACTAACTTTGTCACGCGGCGTTACACCGCGGGGTTCAGTTAGTATATAATATAATATAATATTAATAGGATTTAACTAAATATGAAAATATATTTTTTAATTACTTTCCGTTTTTAGTTAAGCAATCATATCTCATTAGATCCTTTTCCAAATTTCGTATTTATTTCTAACTTTTCTTAATTCCTTGTTTCCCTACCTTTTAAACTTGACATAGACAAAAACGAAGAAAACTATTGCCATAAATAAAAAATAAAAAAAAAAAACAGAAAAAACAAAACAATGTTTCGTTTGTTTTATTTCAAACAAAATCATAATTAAAATTGCAAAAACAATAATTTAAATAGTATATAAAGTTGTAAAAGATTGATGTTATGATTGCGGGAAGTTAGTATATTGCTTCTTACTTTACGGTAAAAAATGGTAATTGTTTTTCGAAACTGTGTTACAGCACTTTGTTTCGTAGGACGATCTTTTGTAGCTATTTCTTGATTTGTTTTGTCGAGATCTTTTTTTACGAGATTTGCAATTAGACGATGGTATGAGACCACGGCTCGAAACACTTTATTTTGATGAGAATCAGATGACAACCAGCTGGACCAGCATTTCTGACAATGTCAAGGACCTATTCAGTCTCAAGTATTTCGCAACACTTTATTACAGCCTATAATTCATGTGCTGACTTTGAATTAATGATAAATGTCTGAGTTGTGTGAGAACTCTGTGTGATACCAGCACCCTGTAGCACAAATTTTAAGTATCACATACCTTAAAGAAGGTTAAAAAGAACTAAAATTAAACTTCGCACTACAAATTTTAAGAGATTTTTTCAGAGATAAGTGAATATTAGCATTAAAAAGCGGTTATTTTAATATTATGAACAGACACTAGCAATACTATTTATTTGTATAGATTAAACAGTACAAAAACTGAGTATACAGTAGTAACACTAAAAGCATGCACATTAAACTATAACTGTGAGGTTACATACACATCAACCTGAAAAAACCGTACTACAACTATTTTACTTTCTCAATATCAATGCCAAAAAGTCTAATGAATCGCTTAACAGATTCCTATACTAAGTGAGAAGAAATTTATAAAATATCTACTTAATTAATTACTTTATTGCTTGTATTTCCCTCATTTAGGCTATAACGAGAGGATGATTCTAATGTTCTAATGACAGTACTTATGAGTAGTTAAGGAGCTATGAGGGAACAAATGAACAAACATACATACACAGGGGAACCTGTTGTACATTGGCCACTTTTTCATTTAACAATTTTTTTTTAAAAACAGTTGTAACTATTGCAATTAAACAAATATTAGCTGTTGGAGCCTAAGTTAGATTAACTAATGTGGTTCATAATATAAATTATACAAAAGCATAGATCAACCTTTTTACAGGTTTTACATTAACTAAAAAAAGTTTAGAATGTTGATCAAGGTGCATCTGTGGTGATGTACCTAGATCCGCTCATGTTGTACCTTGGTCATAGTTAGAACTCATCAAATAAAATCCATATTTCTCGAAAATATTTTTATTATTTCCAGCTTCAACACATCTGTAAATATCTTTATGAGCTTATCTAATACCTATTACATATTAATTAACAAAATTTATATGAATAGAATCAGTATTTTTCGTAACACCTTACTCAAACATTTTAATCACATTAGCAACAAGTCATTATTCTGTTTGTATCTATCAAATATTATTTGGACTAAGCATTTCTTAATTAATCAATAAACTCGGAGTATTTATTCATTTCAGGAACTGAGTAATATTCCCTTTTGGAATTAGTTTATTTAGAACTTTTTATTTTTTCCTTAACATCTAACCATTGGTATAAGTTGAGATCTTCTTTTTCTGGCCATTTCCAGTTTTTTAGCGATTCTTCATGGATTTTATAAGAGCACCCTCTTCACTGACAGTCACTATTTGGCCAACAAAGTATTCACCTTTTTATATAAAGATAATGTAATCACTATCTTCAAATTATTTGCGTGTCTATTCTCTTGATTTCCCTCAAAATAATTGCTTAATGGTTCTTCCTCAGAAGATAAAAACTCTTCTGAAGCATCTGAATCTCGCACAGAAAAGCTTTCGTTTTCATCTTCTGATGTTTCTGTTTCTTCTTTTAAAATTTTTTTCTTAACTTCTTTTAGTTTCTGTACTTTTACCTCCTTATCTATTTTGAGTTTTTTTGTCTTGCTGCCTTTATTCTTTCTATTTAATTTGTTTCTGGAGTGTCAGTTAGTAACCTTGACTTTGCTTTCTGTCTGCCTTCTCGAACTTCTTTTCTTGGAACAGCTTTTGGGTGCGGTCTAATCATAGATGGCCTTACAACATTAGAACATCCTGGTTTGTTTTTTTGCATCAAGGTTACAAGAACTCCTTTGCATTTGTTGTGATTGTTTTTTTTTAATTATATTATTTAAGTATTGCTACAGATATATAGATAATAAACAGATTTATTTAAACACCATAAGAATAAAAAAACATATTTAATGTAGATATAATTGTATATTTCTGTCTGGCTACACTGAAATGACGCTTGTGTGAAGATTTTTGTGATCTTGTCCATCTTTTCTTAGGGCATGTAGCGAGAGGCGTTTTTGATTTAATTTCTCTTTGTCTTCTCTAATTGTTCTATAGAGATATTCATTGTGAAGGAAAGGTGGCGGCGCTTCCTTATTAAAGAATATATTCATTGTAAAGAAAGGTTAGTGGTTTTATTACAAATCAGAAGTGGGATAGGACTACGAGCCTCAATGTCTCAGAAAAAGCTAAACCGTAAGTATTTTTACATAGTGTTATTTTAAATATTATGATATGTTCTAATAGCTAAAAGATTAAGATGTAAAGAAACAGAGTTTTATCAAAATATTGTCAGAATATTGTTTTGTTGTCCACATGTAAGTGTGCTATTGTTTTGACAAGTTGTTTTGCTATTTAGCCTTGTATATGTGCTAAAATATTGTCAAAAAAAATGTTTTGTTATCCACATGTGAGTGTGCTATTGTTTTGCCAAGTAGTTGTGCTATTTAGCCATGTAGGTGTGCTATTGTCTAGCCATGTAGGTGTGCTATTGTCTAGCCATGTAGGTGTGCTATTGTCTAGCCATGTAGGTGTGCTATTGTCTAGCCATGTAGGTGTGCTATTGTCTAGCCATGCAGGGGTGCTACTGTTTAACCGAGTGGATGTGCTATGGTTTAGCCATGTAGGTGTGCTATCGTTTAGCCATGTAGGTGTGCTATAATCTAGCCATGTAGGTGTGCTATAATCTAGCCGGGTAGGTGTGCAATTGTCTAGCCATGTAGGTGTGCTATTGTCTAGCCATGTAGGTGTGCTATTGTCTAGCCATGTAGGTGTGCTATTATGTAGCCATGTAGGTGTGCTACTATTTATAGACATAACAGTGCCACAATTTACCCATGTAGGTATATTATTATTAAGACACACATATATATATATAGATAGATAATACTTTATTTGTACACCAAGCTTACACATAAATACAATCTTAAAAATTATCAAAACTATAAAATGTGATGTACAAAGGGTGACCTCATTGCTCACAGTAATTTCTTTCAGACAGCCTTTGAAGGGACATGTTTCATTCAAACATTGGTATTTAAGTACAAAAAATAATTAAAAATAAATAAATATCCTTACTTATATAACAAAAGCATTACAAATTTAATAAATATTAATGCAAAATGATAACACTAAAACATACATACATAGTCATATGAACACACAATCAATGTTGTCTTACTTACATACATAAATACATTAGTTTCAAACTATGAGAGACAGATAATGCTCACATAACATACTTTTAAAAGTAACAACAGATTTGGCATGTCTGATAGAGATTGGTAATTCTATAAATGTACAGCTTCTATGGAAAATTATGTCTACAATTGCTAAGCTATGGTGGTTACACTAACATAGAGGTAGTATTGTAATAATCTGTGAAGGTGTTTTATTACAAAGTAAACTAACATGGAGGTAGTACTGTAATAAGCCGTGAAGGTGGTTTATTACAAAGTATCAAAGCTATGATGCTAGGTATAATGATGAGATCTTCCACTGGCTATTCAAAATTAATACTCCATAGGTAATGGAATATGTATGACAAAGAATATGTAGTGCTGGAAATTTTTTCAGGTCAACGTGAAGAATGTTTCACTCCGGATCGGGAAAGAAGCTTCACACCAGACCATAGTGAAAGCTTCACTCCCGAGCGTCCCAGAAAACGCCGTCGACGATCTTCATCGAGTGATTATGAAGAGGTACCTGTAAAAACTAAGCGTACTTCGAAAGGACTGACTGCAAGTGACCTGTTGAAGATTATAGAGGCGGTGCAGAAAGGTTCAAGTAAGAAGGCTCCAATTACTAATGTTATTCCGGACTTTGATCCTGATAATTGATCCCAAGATATTGAGCGTTGGTTACGGAAGGTGAACGAATGTGCAATCATTTATGATTGGAATGAAAAACAAACCATTCACTATGCTCTTCAAAAGCTTTGCGGATTGGCCAAGAAATGGTACGAATCTTTACCAACGCTGAACTACTCGTGGAAGAAATGGCAGTCTAAAATGAAGCAGGCTTTCCCAAGCGAGGTGAATTATGGGAAACTTTTAGATGAAATGCTTGAACAGAAATCCCGTAGTGATGAAACTTTTAGAGACTATTTTTATGATAAGTTAGCGTTACTAAGTAGATGTGAAATTGAAGGCCGAAAGGCGGTAGATTGTATAATTTATGGAATTGGAGATAATTCAGTTAGAAATGGGGCACGAGCACTAAAATGTAGGAAACCAGAAGATTTGTTAAACTATCTAGCTTCTCAACAGCCTAGTACATCGAAAGACGTTTCTAGAATAAATTCTTCATCCAATTTTTAAAAAAAACGCGACTCTCATTCAGCTCATAATCAAAACAAAGTTCGAGGTAGTAACCCCTATAGGAATTCCGAGCCGTCTTGTTATAACTGCCGTGAAATGGGCACCATTTTAAAAACTGTCCGAAGCCCATTACCAGATGCGTAAAATGTGGTAGGGTAGGTCATAACTCGGAAAACTGTAGTAGGAGACCTCTATTATCTCATGAAAATAACAGTCTTGATAGACAATCAGCCGATAAAAGAGTGCTAAAAATAAAGTCTGATAATTCTGCCAAGGTCAATCCTATAAATCCGATTTATTCAGGCCAACAACTACATCCCAATACTATGACTTTTTCTAATAGTAATGAAAAATTCTTTAAAAGTATCTTTATCAATGGGTCAGTTTTAGATGCATACGTAGATTTTGGTAGTGATTGTACCTTGATCAAATATTCTAAGGCAAAACGGCTAAATCTTGTAGAACACACTAATAATCTTCCAATAATAAAAGGATTTGGTAATTCTATAACCAAACCAAAGTTTCATTCTACAATCCAGATCCGAGTAGATGAAGTAATAATAATAAAACTAATACTTTAGATGAACTCGAAGATTTATTTGTCGGAATACAATTATCACACAAAGGCCAAATCTCGCTGTCACAACTTGCGGACGAGGCACGACGATCCCCGCCATCATGTTTTTTTTCATAGATTATCATCATCTACATATTCATAGGAAGTAATTACTAAGTCTGAATCTTTACAGTAAATTGTCGCAAAATTACTGTATAAAATGAATAAAATTACGAATAATAATAATCAGTTACAATTACTTCGTGTTACAGTTATTTTACATAAATAAAATTGCCTTGACAAACACAATCAGTCGATTCGAGTTACTAGATTATCGACTTATGGAACTCCAAATCATGATAGGAATTACAATTACCTACTTATGATTGAATGAACAAAAGTTATTTTAAAAGTCAGCAAAATTACAAATAATTATAAACAGCCACAATTACTTCTTTTTTTTTGACAATCGATTGAATTTACCAGAATATCGACTTTTAGAACTCCAAAACATCATACAAATTACAATTACTTTGATTTTAGACAAATGAATTAAAGGTATTTTAACAGTCGGCCATTCTGACTAGTGCCTGACCTCAGGCATGAGACCTTGTCGCAAGTTCGGAAACAATTAAACAAAATTTTAAAACAAACAAAATTCTACAAAAATAATAATAATAACAATAATGGTTACACTGCCATCGTGATCGATTATTCTAAATTATAACTACAACAGCTTCCTTGTACTTTTTCGGCCATCCTTGTTAATTGAATGTCCAGTTTTTTTTTTTTTTAATTTTAAGAAAAATTAAAGACTTGCTGCACTGATTACTGATAACATTATGAAGTTCCAATCTTCGCAAAATCTAGTAATGGGTTCCACAATCACAATAAGAATCGTGTAAAAGTCAGTCTTGATTCGATATTGACGTCACTGTAGGAGCATTCAACATTGGTTTATTGGTCTCTGTTTCCAGTAATCATTGAGGTATGGTAGCCTTGTCAGCTGCATTCGCAATACCGTATACACACACAGGGTGCACGGCCTCTGGTCTGGCTAGAATGAATCAGCATACCACGTACACACGCAGGGTGTGTCAGCCTCGGTGCATTGTCAGATGCATTCAGGATACCGCGTACACGCACAGGGTGCATCGGCCTTTGCCCGGAAAGAATGAAACGGGGTACCGCGTACACGCACAGGGTGCATCGGCCTCCAGCCCGTGTATTATTAGATGCATTCGGGATACCGCGTACACTCACAGGGTGCATCGGCCTCTGCCCGGAAAGTATGAAACGGGGTACCACGTACACGCACAGCTTGTATCGGCCTCCAGCCCGTGTATTTGTGAAGCAGGTTCTTCATGTTTTGTATTCAGGCTCAATGTTGCATGATTTTCGGAAGGTGAAAGGGATTTGTCATAGGATTGATAATCGTATTTGGGTGGATGAATAATAGGAACTTGGTGGATAATCAAAGGTATTCGGAATATTTAAACATGTTGATAAAATTCTAAAATGGATACTGATCAAACATAAGGTATCATTGTGAACAATACTAGGATCTACTCAGTTTCTGAACAATCATTTTCGGACTCTGAACTATTCTGGGGAGCGAAACGTATCCAAGGCTTCATTTTATCAGCAGAATAGACATTTTTGTATTTTCTACTTGGAAATCCATCTACGCTACAAACTTCGTAACGGTCATTACCTAACACTGCAGATACCTTATAACGGCCACTGTATGGTGGAACAAGTTTGTTACTGTTACCAACGTTTCGAACATTCTTTAAAACCATAACCAACTCCCCTACTTCATATTTACGTGCAGCACACCTTTTTCCGTCTAATCGAGTTTTCATTTTCTCCTGTTCTTTACTGATGTGTGTGGATACTTCTTTACGCATCGCGTTAATGTTTTCATTAACAGTCAGGTTCGCAGATATATCGTGCAAGTGGCTTTCTGCCATGCTGACAGTTTCCTTTCCGAAAACGACTTGAGCAGGAGTTTTGCCTATACCTTTATTAACAGTATTGTTCAGACTCCATTGAACTTTACTCAAGTCTGAGTCCCAATTACGATCATCCTTATCAATATTTAAAGCAGTCAGAGAACTAAGGATCGAGCGATTGTATCGCACATAAGCATCTAACATTAACAACATAACTAGATATTTCCTTTGAGTCAAGCACTGATTTTGGCACACTAATACCCCTAGCGATCACTTTATCCTTTTTTTATCATAACCGGTCTCTCATTTAAACTAACAGCTATAATACATCCATTACCGTTTGTTATTGAATAAATTCCCGGCAGTATGAAATACTCATTATTACCCTCACGCCTTATGTCTGATGTGATGCTTACAAAACCTGTATAATCAGATGAGCAAATTACAGAGACTAATGTATCTTTGTCGATTTTACCATCTTCTGAACTACCCTGAATACTAGAGAGTTAGTTTTGCTCGCTGTTATTTGATATAAAAGTAGTTCCTTATCAGTTTTAAACACTATTACTGAGGAATGTTCCGTAACAGATTGCCCTATTAGAACGTCTGCTGGTAATAACCCAGTTGGGACGATGTAAGCTGTCACCTGTACTTGTACTAAATCAACCGACACATGAATGTTCGTTTTTCCAGAAGGAACTATACTGCTATTCCCAAAACCGCGCAGTGTGGGTAAGTCTTTGGAATCTACGTTTAATTTAAAATTTTGACATTGTTTGTCGCTAATTAGCGTGCACTCACTTCCAAAATCTATGTACCCATTCATTTTTACTTCATTTACGTTTACTTGTTTAAAATACTTTTTGTTATTATCCTGATTCCCCTCTATATTTAACATATTTTTAGTTTTCGCGTCGGCGTTATTTATACCAATAGTTTTGCCTGCATTAAAAGTACAGTTAAACTCTTTATGTCCATGACGCTTGCATTTTGTGCCTTTAATAATAACTTTTGTACATCTAACTACAGTGGGCCCGGGTTCACCACAGTTATAGCAGGTGACGTTAACTAATATTTTTTTGTTTCCGGTGGTATCATTTGAGTACCTTGTTTTGGTGTCCTGGGAAGGATCCTGTGGCTTTTTATTTTGGTTGTCAGAATGTAATCTGTCACAACTGTCATTTGCCTGTAGTCGCCGTTGAGAGAACGAATCAAAAGGTTTATTTGAAACATTTCGAAAATGTTTTAAGACTCGTTCCGGGTCATCATAATTAGCACCTTGTATATTCATCCTTATATTGTAATCGTATATCGCATGTGTTATGCAATCTACCGCTTGCCTTCCCTTTAACTGACATCTGTTGATTAACATAATTTTGTCATAATAATACTCAACTAGTGTTTCGTTCCTTCTACTTTTCCGGTTCAACATTTCAGTCAGTTGGTCGCCATAGTTTTGATCGCATGGGAAATTTTTAAGAAGTTTTTCTTGCCACTCGAGCCAGCTATATTTTACAGTGGTAAGACCGTCGTACCACTTTTTCGCCAATCCTGATGATTTGGGTAACGCATAAAAGATCGTCTGCTGCTCCGACCAACCATAGATTTCGGACGACTCGTTAATTTTTCTTATCCAGTCTTTTGATTTTGTCTGAGTTTTAGAGTTTGGATCAAACTCAGTAATAATATTTTGAGCACCCTGCATGTGAGTTGTCGGATTACCTTTGTTATTGTTGCTCCTCTTTAACGCACTTACTAAACTCTCAATTAAAGTCTCGTTCGACTTTGAATCCGATATATTTGCGCGTTTCGAGGATGGACTCTTAGACCTAGACTTGCTACGCGAACGGTGACAAACATGTCGTCGTTTACGTGAACGTACACTCTGCGAATCACTACAGGAGGACGAACTTGATCGGTGTCTATGATGGCATCGTCGACGCCGATCGCGAAGAGAGCGCTTTTTATAAGCAGTGTGTATAGCTGAGTAAGACTTCTCGCGATTGCGGCGTGCCTTCCTATCACGTGAGTATGAGGAACTGCGCCTATCATTGGACGCTTGAGAGAAGTCGCTCGAAGAAGAATGATAACGACGTCTACGTTTCGTTCGAGTGCGTGATCGACTTGTCCTATCTATTGAGTACTCTCTATTTTCCAAGTTATACTTGCGTTTCTTAATAACAGGAGGTGTTGTACTAGGGGTGAAACCACGATCTGACATTTTAATAGTATGTATGCTTGAAACAATGGCAACCAGTAACTTACAGCTAAAATTAACCTAATATTAAGAATTTACTGTAATCTGTTACACAAACAAATCAGTATCTTATATTAAAAATTTACTACAATATCTTTTACAAATAAATCAATTTCTTATATTAAGAATTTACTATGATGTGTTACACAAACAAATCAGTATCTTTTATTAAGAATTTACTATGATATGTTACACAAATAAATCAATATCATATTCAACCAAGTATTTTGTATTAACAAAGTAAGTAAACACACTGGAAGGAGAGGAAAAGGAAAAGAAACAATCACAACATTTATTTTGAGCCAAGCATATACTCTGAAAAAAAATTGTTGGCATTAATTCCACTGAACTTGCGCAAGCGAACAAGAGATAGACCTGCTGCAAAGAGATCTAGATAATCAAATCATCAGAATTCACACACACCCTTTATTACTTTCCTTTTAATAAAACAAAATAAATCAAAGAAAAAAAAACAATGTATACATATTATGAATAAAATAAAAATATATATTAGAACATACTTATTACTTCTCTGTTCTAATTATGGCACTATCATTTTATAAGAATGCAACGTCAATCCAATTGTGAATACATCAAATCCGGGTTATAAAACACAAACATCAGTAATCATAACCTGGTAGACCTAATTTGAGCAATGCACTGGCCGACAAAGGTAATCTACATAAGATTAAACTATCATGTAGGTTTGTCTACCGTAGGTGTACTCAACTTATACCATGTCTGTATTTACAAGATCAAATGCAATATAGCAACGAGTTCCTGAGTCTCAAGTCTTGTCGGTAAGTTGTAGGTAACATTATTATGGTCATTTACCTAACAGCAAACTCTTAGACTTATTTACTTTACATTACTATAAATCAATATAATACTATCTAGTTTGACTAGAACAATACAGATAGCTCTTAGAATGTATCAGAGACGCTCGGTATGATGCATATAGGTATTGGTTGGGGAATATGAACAATTACAAACATAACACAGAAATCAAATAAGGTTTCCAACCATCACTGTGTGCAAGAAAATGAAAATATTTGTAGAAATGAACGTGGTTTCCACGTTCATTTCTACAAATATTTTCATTTGTGCGTAATGAACTAAAAGAGTTTCGGTAACTAACCCGTAGTTATTATTTTCTCGGAAGTATGTATAATGTATAATGCCTAAAAATCTTTTCACTTACCAATCTTCTGCAACTATATACTTAACCTGGCGTGATTTGTCCAATATCCCACTTCTGAACTAATAAAACTAATACTTTAGATGAACTCGAAGATTTATTTGTCGGAATACAATTATCACACAAAGGCCAAATCTCGCTGTCACAACTCGCGGACGAGGCACGACGATCCCCGCCATCATGTTTTTTTTTCATAGATTATCATCATCTACATATTCATAGGAAGTAATTACTAAGTCTGAATCTTTACAGTAAATTGTCGCAAAATTACTGTATAAAATGAATAAAATTACGAATAATAATAATCAGTTACAATTACTTCGTGTTACAGTTATTTTACATAAATAAAATTGCCTTGACAAACACAATCAGTCGATTCGATTTACTAGAATATCGACTTAAGGAACTCCAAATCATGATAGGAATTACTATTACCTACTTATGATTTAGGATGAATGAACAAAAGTTATTTTAAAAGTCAGCAAAATTACAAATAATTATAAACAGCCACAATTACTTCTTTTTTTTTGACAATCGATTGAATTTACCAGAATATCGACTTTTAGAACTCCAAAACATCATACAAATTACAATTACTTTGATTTTAGACAAATGAATTAAAGGTATTTTAACAGGACGAATATTTTTCGTCATCAGTGTTGATTGGACAGAATTTTACCGAACTGCCGTCTGTAACTGTTTTGAAAAATAATGAAAAATTACTTTTTTACCTTACTCCATCTAACCTCGTGGCCGCAACATCAAAC
This sequence comes from Spilosoma lubricipeda, assembly GCA_905220595.1. NCBI lineage: Eukaryota > Metazoa > Arthropoda > Insecta > Lepidoptera > Erebidae > Spilosoma > Spilosoma lubricipeda. The sequence continues at coordinate 4,434,879 of HG992294.1, forward strand.
GAGATCTTAAATTTATATGTTGAGAGGGACGTGAGCGTAGTCGGAGGCGGTTTAGTAGAGGTGTATGCCAAAGAATCCTACTCAGGTGATATTAACGGCAGTATTAGAATGACTCCAAATCAAGAGTATCACTTACATCAGGGTTGTTATAGGATGAATTGTGGTAAATCCGTCATATTTATCACTCCATTGTCAATACCTCTTTTGAAACTTGAAGCAGAAACCTTCATAGCTAGGGAATCCCGTTGCAGAAACTAAAACCTTACCCATAACTGCTGATTCGAATCCTTAGAAAAACTTTATCAATTACTGCAAAAATATACGAAGTGTTTTGCCCAAGATCTTAGTGAGGTAGGCTGTACAAATCGAAGTACTATGAATATAGAACTACATGACAAAACGCCCGTAGCTTATAGGCCCTATAGACTCTCCCATCACGAACGACAAAAGGTTAGAGAGATTATTGATGATTTAGTAAACAATGACATAATACAGGAATCTGAGTCTAGTTATGCTTATTCGTCACTCCAGACGGCCATTATGAATTTAAACGTATGCCGTTTGGGCTGGCGAACGCACCAGCTGTATTTCAGAGAATGATTAATAGACTGTTAGGTTCGAGACGGTTTAGTTCTGTATTTGCTTATATGGATGGCTTACTTATTCCTTCTGTAACTCTCGAAGAAGGTTTCAAAAAACTTGAAGAAGTCTTAGAGCTACTCCGCGATGCTGGACTGACTTTGAAGCTTTCTAAATGTAGTTTTTTTTATAAAACTATTCAATATTTAGGTTACGAAGTGTCAGCAGAAGGTATTAAGCCCAGCGAAAGAAAAATAACTGCTGTCAGGTACTTTCAGGACAGTGCGCCAATTTCTCGGGCTAGCGGGCTACTTTCGCAGATTTGTCAGGGGATTTGGTGAGATTGCTAGACCACTGACTAGTTTGCTCAAGAGGAATGTGGTTTGGAAATGGGAATACGATGAAGAAACTTCTTTTACGACCTTGAAAAACAAATTAGTAGAACGCCTGTTACTCGCTTTATATTATCCGAAGCTAGAGACCGAGTTGCATACGGATGCCAGTTGCTTGTTATTGGGAGGAATATTGATGCAGTGGCAAGCAAACTCCAGAGTCTTGAAACCTATAGCCTATTTCAGCAGACAAACTACGCCAGACGAACGTCTGGCTCACTAAAGAAATATCGACCCTACCTTTTAGGCCTTAAATTTACCGTTTACATTGATTGCAATGCACTTATGACAACATTAACTAAAAGAGACTTAATTCCCCGTATTGCACGTTGGTGGCTGCAAATCAGTGAATTCGATTTCGACATACAATACCGTCCTGGTTGCAAAATGAGTCACGCTGATGCTCTTAGTAGAAATCCCCAAGAGAAAACAATACCTAGCACTGTAAATACACTCAGCATTTCTTCAGAAAATTGGATACTTACACTACAAATGGCAGATCCCGAACTACAACGTATTGTTAAAATTCTAAAACCAAACCTAGACGAAGATAGTTTAGAAATTAGGAAGAATTATGTAGTAAAAAACCATGTTTAGTATAGGAAAGTCGGAGATGACACGCGCTTAGTTATTCCTAAAACCGCTAGATGGCAAATTTGCAAGGCAAACCATGACGATTTGGGCCACTTTGGATATACAAAGACTCTAGAGCGAATTCAAAGTCAGTACTGGTTTCCTAAAGTGCGACGTTATGTTAAGTAATATGTAGCCGCTTGTATAGATTGTGCGTATAATAAGGACAGTGCAGCAAAAACTCGGAGTGGGTTTTTGTTTCCTATTGAGAAAATAGCAAAACCTTTTCATACACTGCATCTAGACCATCTAGGCCCATTTGTGCGCAGCAAGAATGGTAATAGCTATATATGAACTATTGTTGACGCGTTTACAAAGTGTCTCTTTGCTAGGCCAGTTAAAGATACTAAAACTAAAAATGTTATCAAAATTCTCGAATGTGTATTTCATGATTTTGGGGTACCAACTAGAATTATTTCCGATCGTGGGACAGCTTATACGTCAAAACAATTCAGAGACTTTTGTCTTAGTAAAGGAATTAAACACGTTCTTAACGCAGTTGCTTGTCCCAGAGCAAATGGACAAGCCGAGAGGTTTAATCAGACTATTCTTACAGCCCTGTCCACACAGAATTTTGGTAAGGATGACCGTATCTGGGACCAACAACTGGGTAAAGTACAATGGGGTATAAATAATACTATCAATGCAACAACACAAGAAAGTGCATCGGTATTATTATTTGGCATTAAACTTAATAGTGGAATCGATAATAATCGACAAATTCGGAAGTAGAAGATTCGATCATGACTAACCCTCGGAATATTGATGAAGTAAGACTTGAAGCCTCTAGCAATATAGATAGAAGTCAAAAACGTATGAAAGCTGCTCATGACGCCAATAGATCTCCTGCTCACAAATATTCGGTAGGTGAGTTGCTAAAAATTACAAAAATAAATTATACTAATGACGGTAAAAGTAAGAAACTACTGCCTAAATTTATAGGTACTTACTAAGTAGCAAAAAGCCTATGTAATGACAGGTATGAAATAATTAATGTGCCAGGATTAAATACAAAAAAATATAATAGCCTACGCTATTATATTTTTACTATTATATTGGATGTGAATCCAAGGGCGCATCCTATCTGCTGCTACTACTAGCAGCAGATAGGATGCGCCCTTGGATTCACATCCAATCGCTGGAAGTTGACAAATCATCTGGTTTAGAGTCAGATTCATCTGGATCACCAGAATCTGATGATGACACTGATTCTGACAAAAAAGTTACATAATAGCTTTTACGAGGAAGCGTAATGTACTTTCCCTGTACCCTTTCTGATTAATAAGGTTATATTCCCTGAGTTGTGTACAAATTACTTGTATTAGGAGGTACATTTATTTTTCCCTATTTTGTTATACTATGTTGTGTTGTGAGTTGTGATTATTGCGTGCTTCGGAGTTAGCACGCTGTCGGATGGCCGAGTGTTGTGATTGCTTTTCTTTAATTATATTATTTAATAGTGTTACAGATATATAGATTATTTCTGTCTGGCCACACTGAAATGACGCTTGTGTGAAGATTTTTGTGATCTTGTCCATCTTTTCTTCGGACATGTAGCGAGAGGCGTTTTTGATTTAATTTCTCTTTGTCTTCTCTAATTGTTCTATAGAAATATTTGTTGTGAAGGAAAGATGGCGCTTTCTTATTAAAGTATATATTCATTGTGAATAAAGGTTAGTGGTTTTATTACACATTTTTGAGTAGATTCTCCAGGTAGATGCTGTTCGTTACTGTTTTTTTATTTTTTATTATTAGTTATATAATTTTTTACAATAGTTTCTTAAATACTTATTCTCGCCAAACTTTGACGTTTGATGGTGTAATCAAGAATTTCATTCGTTTCTTCAGATGAGGTCCCAGCATGAGGCTCGTTTTCACATGCAGGGAAGGGTCGGTGAGTTATGTTTGATGGCATAAACTCATTTTCTCCAAATATATTTTCATTTTGTGGGTGGTTCTCCTAAAACCCTGAATAGTTGAGGGAATAAAAGATTGTGGAAAAGCTTTTCCAACAAGACTGGCAAAATTGTCAGTGGTTTACCCACATGACCAGGTGTCAACATTAATTAATTTGATGCAGTGTTATAGTATTTCTTAAACGGACCGAATGCAGTCTTATCTAAAGGTTGAAATTTATGACTCGTCTGTGGACGAAAAGTTACAATGATGACGCTATTTTCTCAGGCCAATTCTATAACTAGTATTTGAATGTGACTTTCATGATTGTCAAGTAGTAAAAGGGTTGGATCATCCTTTGATGGTTTTACATGTTGAATAAAGTGCTTGAATGATTGTAGAAACAACGCTTCATTAGGCCATCCAGAAGGATTAGCTCCACCAATAGTTGCATCAGGAGCTCCAACAAGCATAACATCCTTGAAATTTACCCGCGGTAATATGAACATAGGAGGAATGAATTTTCGCATTTATCGCAGCTATCATTGTGACTGTATTTCCTTTTTCTCCGCTCGTCATTGCTCCAACTTGTTTGACACTTAGCTGCTAATATTTTGGTGGAACATGGACTGTTGAAATGCCACTTTCATTCGCTCTTAATTGTGGGCATTTGGACAAATCTTTTTTGTTTTTTTATTATACATAGAAAACTATTAGCGAGATGGAAATCACAGTGGAGATTTTTTGAGAAAATAATACCAGCGGATCAGCGGTTATCACAATGTGAATTTATTTCTAATACATCACGGAAATACACTTTGAAGATTTTATAACTATCAGACGATTAAAAATATAAGAGCCCGACATTTACAGACATTGCAAGAGAGATTAGTTTTGAACGGTACGATAGATATCAGTGTCTTCCCATAGGAGTAAGCTAGAGGGCTATAAGAGTGAATGAGACGACGACTTTTTAATCATAAAAGCACCTATTCATTTTCATACAGCCTATACAAATTAATTTTGTATGGTTTATATTTAGGAAACTATTGAGTAAAATAACAATATTTCTACACCTTCCCTTAAACCATACAAAATGATAATCATTAGAAAAACACTGTCATCTTACAAAAGCAAATTTACACTAAACATCTTACATTAATATCATACATGAAAGTGTTATGCTTTGTTGAAGACAAAGCTTTAGTAAGTATGTCAGCCATCATCTCACCAGTAGGTAAGTATACAACAGAAACACAGCCTTTGCACACTATATCCTTAATAAAATGACAGCGAACATCTATATACTTTGTCCTCTTATGACAAGTTTTAGATACTAAAAGTTTCAAAGCACTTTGATTATCATTATGAATTACATATTTTAATTTACTGTTAGTTATTTCTGACCAAAAGTTCCTAATAAACAAAATTTCTTTACATACTTCACTGATGGCTAAAAATTCAGCCTCAGTGCTTGACATTGCTACACAATTTTGCTTGCGACTCTGCCAATTGACTGTACTATTGCCAATTTTAATTACATAGCCTGTATAGGACTTACGGTCAACAGGATCGTTCGCCCAATCCGCATCTGCATATGCATTAAGATCAAAACTGCTAGATCTTGTAAAAACTAAACCATGATTTCTAGTTTTGATCAAGTAACGAAGGATCCTCCTGGCAGCAACCCAATGTACATTTTCAAAACAGTTATTAAACTGACTGAGATAATTACAGGAAAAAGTTATATCAGGTCTAGTACATACACTCAAGTACATCAAGCTTCCCAATAATTCCCTGTAATCTTCAGTACAACATGACTGCGAATCAGAATTTACTGTAGAAAATTTCTTATTACATTGCATAGGTGTGTATACACCTTTAGCATCTGACATTCCAAAACGATTTAAAAGTCTCTTGATGTAATCACTTTGACTTAATACAAGAATACCTTTTGATCTGTCTCGAAAAACATTATTGCCCAAACAATTTTTAATTGGATCTAAATTTTTAATATTAAATTTATGACTTAACACAGTTAATAAATTTTGTTTCTCTGTTTTGCAGTTACTAAAAAGAAATACATATATCATCTACATATAGCGCTAGGATAACCATCGTATTATTATTATGTTAAACATAAACGCAAGGTTCTGTTGTTATTAAAACATTGTGAACGGTTTCATTCCAAACCCTACTAGCTTGTTTTAGCTCATAGATGCTTTTCTGTAACAAACAAACTTTATTATTATCTTTTATAAAACCTTCAGGTTGTTCCATCAGTATTTCCTCTTTTAATTCACCATGTAAAAAAGCTGTAGTGACGTCAACAAGATCTGTCCATCTGATTTGCTAAATTAAATAACATTCGCATGGTTGTATGACGCACGACTGGTGAAAATGTTTTATCATAATCAATTCCAGGCTTTTGGCTAAATCCTCGAGCTACTGACCTAGCCTTATATTTCTGGTAATTGCCACAAGCATCCTGTTTTACTTTATTTACCCACTTGTACTTGATTACGTTCCTATCAACTAGTCTATCTACTAATTTCCACACCTGATTACTAAGAAGTGAATTATATTCCTCTTTCATGGCGGATTTCCATTGTGCACTGAATGGACTCGCCAAGGCCTCTTGATAAGACAAGGGTTCATCAAAGGTGGAATGATAAGAAAAATCATAATTGTCATACCATTTTGGTGAGATACCTCTCGTGTTATGCATGGGTCGCGGACGTAGAGCAGGCTCTGTCAGCACCTCCTCCGCCGGCTCATAACCGCTGGATGCACCGCCAGACCCGACGGGAGATTCGACAGCATCCTGCATGTCATTTTCATCGTCATCAGAGATCAGCAGGGGCGAAGCAACTGGAGACTGCATGCGAACAAGGCTTTCCCTTTCGAAACTAATGAAAGGACTCAGGTGCTGGGCATCAGCATGTGGTTCATCAAGCTCAGGATTTATTGGCTCATCAAGCTCAGGGTTGATGTGAGAAGGTCCCATGTTGGTATCCCCCGACCCAACAGGTGTGTTCACTTGCTCATCATCTGAAACATTATTGTTTTGATTAGTATTTATATTATTATTAATATTCATGTCAATTGGAATTAAAATAGATTCATTATTAGATATTACATTAGAATCCGGATTTGTAATAATTGAATTTGATTCATTGTTTAATTTATTATATTGATTTAATTTATTATTTGGCATTTCAATAAAATGTACAGTTCTAGATTTAATAATATTCTTGGGATTTTCAATATCTATCAACTGATAGCCTTTAGCTTCTCACAATAGCCAACAAAAATACATTCTTTGCATTTAACATCAAATTTACGACGTTAACATCAGGTATATGACAAAATGCTTTGCTGCCAAAAACTCTAAGATGGCTGAGATCTACTTTAGATCCAGTCCATACTTGTTCTGGTACAGCACCAGACAAAGCCGATGTGGGGCATCTATTCTTAAGATAGATAGAGGCCATTATAGCCTCTTCCCAAAAACGATTGTCCAAGTTTGCATCAGATAACATACATCTGGCTTTTTCGACTAAAGTTCAATTGAGCCTTTCTGATACGCCATTTTGTTGTGGACTATAAGGAATGGTTGTTTGATGTATAATCCCATTATTAGATAAATAATCTGAAAATTTTTCATTGCAATATTCTGACCCATTATCAGATCTAAGACATTTAATTGACTTGCCAGTTTGTTTTTCAACAAGATTTTTAAATTTAATGAAAGTAGACATTACCTCACTTTTGCGCTCCAACAGGTATCCGAATGTCTTCCTGGAGATGTCATCTCCAGGAAGACTCCAGGAAGACCACTTTCACTGATGAAAGTAAGAAGGTAGCGGGCTCCTCCCCAACTACTTATAGGCATTGGACCGCAGACATCAGAGTGTATCACTCTAATACATTTGTAGCAAGCTTGACTTGACTTTTGGGAAAAGACTGCACTCCTTGCTTACCCTTTATGCACGAAATACTATCTTGGATATGGTCACGTTCAGTGTCACTGAAAAGTAAGCCATCTACAAGTTTAGTTAGTGCAATCATACCACCGATGCTCAGATGTTCAAGTCTGCGATGCCATAATTCCAATGGTTTCTCAGAAGCAGCAGCCATTGCTTGCTGGTTTCTTGTTTCATGCTGTGAAAAATAAGTATTAAGCATACATTTACAATCAAGTATATATGTGTTGTCTACACAAGATGCTCTGGCAATTATTTTTCCCTTATCACTAATATCACAGTGTGTTTTATCAAACTTAATAAAATATCTTTTACTTGCTAACAGATATAAGATTGGCAGAGAGTCCAGGCACATTATAAAGAACATTAGTTAGAGTAATTTGACAGCCATTAATATCTAGTACCCAGTTGCCACGGCCTTCCCACGTTAGGGATTCACTATTCGCAACACTGACTGTACCAGTAAAATTTCCCGGAGTCAACCAACCATTTATCTTTTGATGCAGAAGTGACAAGAACTGTACGCTCGGTTTTTTCTTCAGATTTCTTTTGCCTTTTCCCGAATTGTAGCTTGAAACATTTTGACTTTACATGTCCCTTTTTGTTGCAATGTGAACATATGAGATTCTTTTTGACATTATATGCCATATCCACGGAGCTATTGTTACAGTTGTTTCGACGGTATTCGCCTTGAAGAAGGCGAGCTCGCACTGCTTAGCTCGCCAGGCCATTTGTAATGCCTGCAGTTTCTAATACGGAGACAACGACATCATACTCCTGTGGCAATCCACTTAGTAGAATCTCTGCTATTTCTTTGTCATCAATTACCTTGTCAATGTCACTCAATTGATGAACAAGACTCATAACCTTTTCAATGTATCTCGTCATCGAGGTAAATTGGTTATATTCAATCCTGTGAAGCTTCCGCAATAGCAAAACGCGTCGGTACAGACTTTTATCTTCAAATATATTTCCGAAGTTGTTCCACGCATGAAGATTCGTGGAACAAACCAAAGGGCCGTCCTCGCATCGTGCACGTGCTGGTGGCAAGCTGAGTTTATACTCAAGCCAATTCTGGCAATTGCGCGACACAGTTACAAACAAGTCGAATGATAAGCAATAGATTGAGGGCTTTCTAGTTTTGCTAATAGTTTTGAGTCATTCGATTTCCCGGCCATTGATTTTATTGTTTCAACCGTTGCTTCTGATTGCGGGAATGTTACATATATTTATTTCTTACCAACTTTTTTCTCAACATGATCACAAAAAAGGCAGGCTGACTTTTTATTTTTAATTGTTGATGAAATAGCTTGCTGGGATATTGTACCAGCAGATGACAAATTTTGAATAGACTGAGAATGATCATCCTCCTGCGCAGATGTACTAGGCTGCTCGTTTAAAGCAGTCGTACTAAGCTGTTCGTCTACTGAAAGTGTAATCGGTTGATCGTTCAATGTAGCCCTTGATTTTTCCTGCAAATTAAATGTATGCGTTGAAAGACAATTTGTATTAAAAGCTTGGTGCTAGAAATGTTTTTTTGAAATCTGATTAATATTATTACTGCTGTATATACTTACTAGATCACAGTTTACAGCAGGAACACTTTGTTCATGAAGACCTGAAGGGAGGATCGGGATCAGTAAATTATAAGAAATACAATACATATCCATTGTCATTCAATAACAATGTTTTCATTGTATTTGATATAATTAAACGAAAATGTCAATTCGATCTAAAAGAATATAAATATGTATTGTTTTATTTATTTTGCTATTATTGACAATTACATATTTTTTTCGAAAAGAAATAACGCATTGTTAACAAAGAAAGTCGGTAATAGTATTTATTTCGCCACATTATATTGCTGAATGATTTGGCTATGACCGCGTGGTCCGATCACTTTGTCGGACTGATCGGACGACGCGGACTTTTTTTAGCTAAAAAACTATTTTAAGCTAAATCACATAAGACAAACATGACAAAACAAAAGTTTGGATTGGAAGGGCTCAATGTTTATTTCCTTAAAATTGAGCCTTTCACGTTTTATGGGTGTTAAAGAATTGCATGCTGCCTCTTTCATTACATGAAGTTGCTTGTCGATATCATTCTTACAAAAGTCAGGAACGCAAGAGTGCACAACATTTTTGACAATGCGAGAATCCTGTAATAGAGAAACTATAACTAAACTATTGTTAATAATAAATCTTATGACATAAACACAGATGAGTTAAGATCTGAAAAGAAAAGTTTTTTTTTTTGATCTACCCAGTGTCACTCTCACCACTAAGACGAATCTAAAGATTAATTTCACAAAAACACAAAAATAAAAAAATGAAATTATTAATATTTATGTTAGTCTCTTTCAAATCAGTTATGAATAGAAGCAATACTATAAAGCTGCGAAGTCCAATTGGTCCATGAAATACAACAAAAATACGTCGTTGATCAATCGAACCAACAGGAAAAAAAAGTCCACGTAGGCGGATTAATCGAACCATCAGGGAAACGAATCCACGTCGACCGATCAGTCGAACCAACAGGAAAGAAAAAGGTCCAACTCTTCCGATCAGTCGAACAGAAAGGAAAAAATTGTCCACGTCGTCCGATCAGTCGGACAAACAGGAAAAAAAAGTCCGCGTCGTCCGATCAGTCGGACAAAGTGATCGGACCACGCGGTCATAGCCAATGATTTTATAGTTTGTTTGAAAGAAGGTTCAAAAAGATCCGACTACCTGCAAAATTCTACCTGTGTGAGAAATATAGTTTCTTAGGAACTCGTAGTTGTGTGTTGTTGTGTGTGTGTGTTTTCACCAGTGTGTTACCACGTTTTTCTATGAAACTAAGAAATTTAAAAAAAATAACAAAAATCCTCAAAGTTAGCACTTGTGAAGTTCGAGAAGGGTTTTCAACAATGAGACAGTTAATTTTACTGAGTTTATATTTAGGCAGAGCAACGTCCGAAGCTTAGTCTTTTCCACCAGAAAAAATGTGTAGATCGTTCATGTACGATCACATGTCATCTTCTTATTTCTTCATCATAAATGGCATTTTACACTCGCTCATAAGTTATTTACGTGTGATGGCCTATTTGGTGCTGCTAGTACTTGATAACATTCGGCCATCCTGCATCAGACGTGTCCCACGGCTTCCACTGCATTCTTCAGCAACGAATCCGTTGTCCTGGAATGGAAAATTATTACAGCAGTAACTTGTTGGAATAGACAATGTTCACAGCATTGTTGTTTATTAACTAATCAATGTATGTTGTTGTTTTATTTTTATGCCTCACCCAAAGATTAAGGGTTATTTGTAATGGTGAATTTACTATAATAAAACTTTTTATGTTGATGTGAGCTCAGTTATGGATGCAGTTACAGTTTATTGGACTTGATCACTTAGCCGTCCTTATTTACTCAAGCTTGATCATCATTAATGGACTTGATCACACAGCTGTCCCTATCGTTGTTATACGGACTTGATCACTTAGCCGTCCCTATCGTTTGTATGGACTTGATCACACAGCTGTCCCTATCGTTGTTATACGGACTTGATCACTTAGCCGTCCCTTTTTAAGTTAGGTGGACTTGTTCACATAGCCGTCCTCTTTTTAGTTACATGAACTTGGTCACACAGCCGCCCATATTTATACGTAAGGCACTTAAACTTGGAACCATAGCCAGACTTGATCACACAGCCGTCTTCAAAGGTAAGATTTAACACACGGTAGTTAACTGTTCACTTAGAAGTATCACATAGTGTACTAGATAATTGCAGACAGTGATAGGTAAATGGAAAACATATGGACTTTTTATTTTATTTTTTTATTTGGCGTTATTACTTGTGTTAACCAAGTATTAACTAATGGTAAGATTATATTGATTAATAAAGAACCACGCATTCTTAACGGGAGTTTATCTTTTATAAGCACGATTAAATTAGAAAAATCTTTAAATAATTAACTTTCAAGAAGATCAATTAAATCGTCTCGGTCTACTTCATGGTCGCTGGCGGAATCCTCATCCTCAGACATGGTTGATTTATATGGTCGAAGGGTCTCTGCGCGTACTACAGCACTAAACTTTTTGTAATCTTTCATCCCCTTAATACTTGAGATCGTGTATCGATCTAATAATTGTTCTGCCTTACTTACTTTGTATGGACCTGTATATAACCCATTAAGTTTCCTAGTAACGCCAATAGCATCTCTAGCCACCCCACCTTTCCAAAGAACTAACTGACCTACTGTGTACTTTTCATAGCACTCATGTTTCTGTCAATACGAAGCTTGGCGGTTTCTCTATCAACCTGCAATTGTTTTTGTTGGGCATCTGATGTTGAGGGCGTTTCTAACGGAATAGCTGGATATCTAGAATTTTTGTGACCAAACATAAGATTAAATGATGCAAAGCCAGTAGTAGCATTAGGTGTATTATTTATTCCCCATACTATATCGTCTAACTTATTGTCCCATGTGCATTCGCTTTCAGACATCGTATTGAGACCATTTAGTAATGTGCGGTTGACGCGTTCAACTTGGCCGTTAGAACGTGGACTAGCTATAGCGTTTAATATATGTGTTTAAATTGGTTTTCTTGAGAAAATTGTTTAAAGTACCTACTTGTGAAAGCTTTGCCTCTATCTGTAATTATCCTAACTGGGTATAACAATATTATGCTTCAAATAAACCAGAAACTTTTCAATAAAATCAAATTCATTTAAATTAATATCTTTAAGTAGGTATATCGCCTAAAGCTTCACTTTTGACAAAACGAACAGAAGAAGTTGAAGTGACTAAACTGACGCTCTCACTATTAATCATTGTTTGTCCAATTAATAAATCAATTCCTGGTGTTATATTATTAATTAATTCCACTACTCCATTTAATACTACGTTGTCTATTTCAATGGGTAAATAACATGAACCGAGTGAGTTTACACAGGCTCCTCCAAAACCTCTCATAACAGTCGCACTGGGTTCAATTTTCATTTTTAAGTTTTTAGCTTGTGGAATACAACGCTAATTAAATCTACTGCCAGTATCTATGTATGCCATGAGTTGTTGTCCATTTACCATTACCATTTTCTTGTAAATATCAAGATAAACATTATAAGTAACATGCATTACATTACCAACCTTTTGTGGCTGCTGTCGTGATGATCCGGCGCCGAACCAGCAGGCATCAGTTGTGTGTCCTGTGCGACGGCAGGTCTCGCAACGCTGTTGTTGCCAGCAGTCACGAGCCTCGTGACCCGGTCGACGACACAAATAACATTTCTTCGGTTGGAGCTGACGCCCATTCTCGAGCAGTACCCCGTAAGCGTAATTGCATGATAAATGTTCGGTCAGTGTCATCCCAGCCATAAACGTCGCCTAACTGGTCTATTTAGTGGAGCCAACCAACAACGTTGCTGCTGTTATCCTCCGGTCTAAATTTAGGAATAACCTCAGCATCACTAGGAGCAACATGTCGTCGTTTTTTCGTTTTTGATTTGAAACGATCGTTCGAGAAAAAAAATGACACCATTTTCATCGTCAGAACTGTCAGACTCACTATACTGCAGACTACGTTTACCCAAACCATGAAAATAAGGTCCCGACATTTTAAAAACTATCCCACTTCTGAAGTGTGAAGTTCGAGAAGGGTTTTCAACAATGAGACAGTTAATTTTACTGAGTTTATATTTAGGCAGAGCAACGTCCGAAGCTTAGTCTTTTCCACCAGAAAAAATGTGTAGATCGTTCATGTACGATCACATGTCATCTTCTTATTTCTTCATCATAAATGGCATTTTACACTCGCTCATAAGTTATTTACGTGTGATGGCCTATTTGGTGCTGCTAGTACTTGATAACACACTGTATTATTTATATCGTAACTATAACCTATAATTACTAAGTTCAATTGAAATTTTACTTACAGCTTGTGTTTTGCAAAAATCTTCGAATTCGTCTTTATCTTTTTGCTTCAGAACTGTAATTTTTTTAGACACTCTGTATGATAGCCAAAATCATCAGTAGATTCAACTGTCAATAAAGTGTTAGGATATTTATATTTTTTCTTACGATGAAACAATAAATAACATTAGTGATCACTTTTTGAATGATGTATTATTAAAGTCAAGTACATTGAATTTTTTGTCACACAGAAAACACGCCTTCATCTTTATCAATTTTATTTTATGTTAATTAATTTGATAATTTTAAATGCACAATTAAACAACAATAGATGTAACGTTTTGTATTACGAACTCCAAAACAGCGTGGTTTTTATGTTAGAATGAAAATTCGCAGCTGTTCAGTTGATAACACTAGCATTCGACGCATGCGCAATGGCTTTAAAGTGTCGTACAGCTGGCAATCACTATCCTCGTCTGACTAATGATGTTACGCGCTAGCTCTCTTTCACTCTATGTTAAATATTTACCATCTTTAATAGGCAGGAACCCTTACATGCGGCCAGATTTAATTAAGCAACCGTATATCATAATAAGCAGGAAAAAAATAGCTTTAATTTGATATATAAACAATAAATGTATGTTATAAACGTATAAACTTATCACAATCATACCTGTTTACACCTGGCTGCGAAGAGGTGCGGCCAAGTGCGCCACGGCAACCGTGATTTTTCACAGTTTTCATGAATATTGCCGTAAAGTGGACGATATTTTATTTAAAAAATCAGCGAATGAAATTTTTTCCCAAAAATCGATTTGCAATAATTTAATAAAAAATATTAGTGGCCACATTTTGATAGGCAACTTGGTAGATATATGTTTTCCTAATCATAAATATACCTAAAAATTTGATTTTTAGCAAACACTCGATGAGTGCACTAATTCTGCAGTCGGATCTTAGACTATAAAACATGGTCGATAAACAAAACACAATTCTTTATTTCCTTTTTTTTATTGGCATACAATACAGTTATATTTTGGACCAGATCTTCTTTGTCATATTCTTTGCTAGTTCCGGAAATAATTTTATTTATATCCCGACACCAGTTGCATAAAAAAAACATACATGAAGTTGTTAAAATTTTATCTATTATTCCTGTTTTATGTTTTTCACACGAAATAAAATTGAAATTTATTCTAGCTTCTAGGATCACTTTTAGATAATTTTGAATATTATTTATGTATAATTTTTTTGACAGTAAAATTGAAGACATCTTGTGTATTAGAGCAGCACTCAATCAACTCATTGCTAGGATATGTCAGGTAAGCCTTTATCGAATACTGTTTTCATTGCTAGTCTAAAGATTACGTTTGCAAGTTTTGCAATTTTTGGACACTTTCATACTACACTGTCGTAATATAAAACCAGTTACGTACTCTAAAGCAGCTCTTACACCGGGTCCCTCTTTTTAATTTCCAAATCAACAGTTATGTTTTCATTATAAATATCCTCTAAATCAACTTCTGTATCTAATTGGTAATTCGGCTGATTGCTTGTGATAAACAACTTTTTCAATGATTTGAACATATAACATGAATCATCCTCACAGTTGGATCCAGGTGAATAATAGCTGCTTAAGTTATTGACAAGCAAGGACGTAAATGCTACTTCAAAGCCGGCGCATGATGGAGAATTGTTTCTATATCCGTGACTCCTAATGCTTCCGAAAAAAAATTCGATGGGGTTTGATGAAAGTACCGGCACCATATTGATTTCATGTCATATTCGTGAAACAATATATTTTTTTTAAATTTTCATGTTTTCTAGAGTACGTAATCAGTTAGTTATTGATGGCACAACACTGGAATTCCCCTCTCTAGTTACAAATGTCATTGATCTTAATATATTTTTGGATTACTTCATATTTCTTGATGGCTTGACCTTGATGTTAAAACTTGTAATAAAGACTTACCACCTTTTTTCTTTGAATTATTGTAACTCCCATTCATTGCGTCAAACAATTCATCAAAAAAGAGTAGAAGATCTGCTGTGTCTTTACATTCCTCAGGTAAAAGTCCATGATCTGTAAAATTTTAAATGTTTTACTATTATAAATGTGAATCTATTCTATTCTATCTATAGCAGTTCGTGAAAAACAACCCCATTACATGTATGGAAATGTGATATCCCTTCATTATCTACTGGTCAATTGTACTGATTAATGTCAATTAAGATTATTCTAGATTTTTTGCTCGATTGTAATGTCAACTAATGGAAAGTGATGATTAAGAAAGGATAAAAATCGCCTAGAAGATCCATCGCTCAATATTTTAGACCTTTTAATTCTTCTATATTAAAGAAAACTGTATTGTTCGGTTAATAAACCGAACAATACAGTTTTCTTTAAAATACATTAATAAATGTCTTCGTTCTTTTAGCTGTGCGCAGTGGTGTCTACATTATAATAAAACTTGTTCTTCCAAATATTTTATTTTATTAATGTTACCACACAACTATTTTTTTTTTCTCTTTTTTTTTTTTTTTTTATGGCAATATAGTTTTCTTCTTTTTTGCCAATGTCAAGTTTAAAAGGTAGGGAAACAAGGAACTAAGGAAAGTTAGGAATAAACACGAAATTTGGAAAAGGATCTAATGAGTTATGATTGCTTAGCTAAAAAGGGAAAGTAATTAAAAAATATATTTTCATATTTAGTTAAATCCGATTAATATTATATTATATATATATAGACAATGTGATTAAATTTTAATATTATTTAAATTAATAAAGGAAGATATTATATCATAAAATAAAGATGGATTTAATAACAGGCAGGTCATACGGGTAGGGAATGGAACTTTTTGTGTTATAAGAGAATTCAGGAAAAAGGAACGATCATTCAAATGACACGAAAAGAAAATGTGGTCAAGATCCCCGGCTTCCACTCCACACTCACACAGGTCGCTGTCTTTAATATGCAATTTGGCCAAATGAGCAGGAGTGCACACATGACCAAGACGCATACGTGTAATAATGCTAACAGATTTTTTGTTATAATCAGTTTTAGTAAACCAAGGTTTAGTGGGAATATTATGTTGTAGTTTAAAATATTGTACACCTTTAAATTGAGAGGTTTCAACCAACAAAGCTCTCCAGGAATGTAATAAATAGAGCTTAGGGAGTGAAGTTAGATCATGGCAGTAATTTAAATAAGGATAGATGTCTCCACACTTCACCGCATCTTTTGCTAACTGGTCGGCTTTTTCATTTCCTTTGATTCCACGATGACTTGGAATCCAAACTAAATTTACTGAATAACCTAAAGATTTACATACCAGATATTTTGCCCTGATGTTACCAATTATTGGATAGAACGGTTTCATTTTAAATGGAAATTTTTGAATAGCTTCCAATGAGCTTTTAGAATCCGTAAATATGACTGTATTCTTAAGTTTCATTAAAATTATATACTCGAGGGCTTTAAAGATACCAAAGCATTCCCCTGTGAACACAGATGCTTCTGGTGGCAATTTGATCTTTTGTACAATATTATACTGGACGTGAAAAACTCCAACACCTACATTTTCAGTATCAGATGATTTAGAAGCATCTGTAAAAATGAAGTTAAAATTTCTCCAATTTTCATCTACATTAAGTTTAAATGTGGTGTTTATTTCGACATCATTATGATCAAAATCAACGTTATAGCAAATAACAGGATTTGTACACAGAGATTCATAGGTGTTATTGAATATAGGTAAGACTGGCGAGCGGTAAATAGGAGCCTGGATGGCTAAAAGTTTTCTGTAGCTAACGACGAGACAAGTTGCGGGTTTGCGTCTGTTGTTATGTGAATTAATATCATTGAGAGTTTTAAGTTTTGGAAAAATGGGGTGATCAGTAAACTGATATGCTTTAAACAAAAATTTATCGCTAAGAAATTGTCTTCGAAAATTAAGAGGGGGTTCTACACATTCGACTTGCATTGCATTTATAGGTGATGATTTCATTGCACCGAGAATAAGTCTCATCGCTTTGTGTTGAATTAAGTCTAATTTTTTAAAGGCAGTTTTATTCCCTCCCTCAAGCAAAAATGTTCCATAGTCAAGCAGACTCCTAATCAGGGCATTATACACCAGTTTAAGTGCAGATGGGTGCGCTCCCCACCAAATCCCCGATAAACATCTCATCATATTGAGTATTTTCTCACATTTCGGTACTATATAATCACAATGCTCTCTGCCAGAGAGTTTAGAGTCTAATACAACGCCCAGAAATTTAGCCTGAAGATTATTTTGGATCGATACATTGTCATAAATAACATTTACTTGTGGTGAGATGCGATTTCTCGTAAACAGAACTACACTACTTTTACCGACTGATAACTCCAATCCGTTATTTTCAAGCCATACTTTAAGTAGTTTTAAAGCGTTATTTACGGTACTGTTAGCGGACTCTACACTTCGGTTAACAGAGTATATAAGTAAATCATCAGCATATTGTAGGATTTGAACATTATTTAAAGAGCTTTCTAAATCGTAAACGTATATATTATATAGCAATGGGCTCAAGACTGATCCTTGCGGAAGCCCCTTCCGGACCACCCTGGATATTTTTGTGCCATCGTTGAGCTCTAAATGTATATATCTTTCGGATAACATGTAAAAAATAAATTTTATGAGCGTGACTGGTACATTAAGCTCTGATAATTTTTGTATAAGCCTGGACACAATAACATTGTCATAGGCAGTATGAATATCTAAGAATGCTGCTAATACAGACTCATTACGAAAAAATGCTACTCTTATATCCGAAATTAAAATACCAATACTGTCTATTGCGCTTTTACCTTTCCTGAATCCGAACTGGCTTTTTGATAATAGATTATTACTTTCAATAAACCATTCTAAACGGTTCTTTACCATGTGTTCGGCCAATTTAGCGAGAGTACAACTCAGTGCTATTGGACGATATGATAAAGGGTCTGAGGAGGGTTTTCCCGGTTTTAAAATAGGAACTATAATTTGGGACTTCCACGGCAAGGGCAACTCTCCCGTATCAATGATTTTGTTAACTAAATCCAAATAATATGAAAGAGCTATTTCATTTAAATTTACAAAAAATGAGTAAGGCAATCCATCTTCACCAGGAGAGCTGTCCTTTACAGTACTCAGTACACCTTTTAGTTCTGCAAGGGAGAAAGGGCAATCAAGAGAAAGATTCGTTGAATGAGGGATAGGAATATGGGGATGAATTGACTCTGAAACTGTCGGTGGAGCTAGCTGATCCATGAAAGTGTCGGTTATAGAAGGAGGAATGATAGTGTATGTAAGAGAGTTAAATGCTGATCTGAATCTTTTAATGTTACGCCATACTTCAGATGGACATGAACTGGGAGAGAGAGACGCACAAAATGACATCCATCCGTTTCTTTTTTTTTGTTTCAAAAGCTTCCTTGTGCTTTTAGCTATATTACAAAGCGATTCATAGTTATAAGATGACATACATGAATTGTACTGCTTTTCTGCCGCCTTACGCTTTTTGACTGCTTCAGTACATTCTCGGTCCCACCAAGGAGGGGAAGGGATACTGTTGGAAAATTTCCCCTTTCTCGGAAAGGTTTCATCAGCAGCTTCAAGTAGACATTTAGCTAATGCTTCAGAACAATTTGAAACTCCAGATTGTATAATATTTGGTAGGCCTGATATTCTGGAATCGACTAAAGTTTTAAATTTAGTCCAGCCAGTTTGGGATAATATATATTTAAGGCGAGGATTGTGTTTATGGTTAGAAGCTACTTTGAATGGAGTACTTATAATTAGAGGGAAATGATCACTTCCATAAGATGAAGAAAGGGGAAACCAATTAATTGATGATGCTAATCCAGGAGTTATAATAGACAGGTCTACAGCACTGGCATTTTCATTAGAGCCTGTGCGGCGGGTTGGTGCTCCAGTATTTAATAAGCATAAGTTGTTGTTCACCGGTACTGGTAGTTATACCACTACCCCAGGCCTGATGATGAGAATTAAAATCACCTAACAAAAGGAAAGGTCTACACAAAGATTTGATTAATGGATCAATGTCATTCTTTAAAATGTTTGATGTTGTAAGGGGTATATATGCTGATACAATAGATATTCCATTCTGTAATTTTATTCCTATCATATTTAGACTATTAAGGTCATGTTGAGGTAATTCCAGTTGTTTAAATGAGGATGTATTTTTTACAAGAATGGCCACTCCACCTGCACGACCATCTACTCTGTCTTCTCTAAGACAAGTGAAGCCAGGAATTCCAAATAAAATACCTGGTTTCAACCATGTCTCAGATAGTACTATTATTGAACAATTATATTTATTAATAATATGAATTAAATCACTTTTTTTAGATGTTACACTTCTACAATTCCACTGTAGAATTTTTAGATCCATTATTAGGGAGTAAATTAGAAATAATATCAGTTATAATGGCAGCGTTGGACGGTTTCAAAAGGTTATTTGATAATAATGTATTCAGTAATGCAATAATAGTTTCAATAATTTTTTTGTCCTCTTTATCAACATCCACTTTAGTTTTAAGTGCACAACCATTTGCTGATGTTACAGGCATATCATAATCTTTTACTATTGTATTGTGAGTTAATTGGTCATAACCTTTTTGTAAAATTGGTGGTGGACGGGGTTTTTTGAACACTGTTTTTTTATAAGAAGTATTTTGAGGCGACTTGTTGCTATTATTCCCAGCAGACATATGATAGTTTGTTACTGTAACATCAGCATATGACTTTGATATTGGGGGATGGAGTTTAATTGCCTCCATGTACGAAATACTACTCTGAGACATAGTGAGTTTAATTTCCTTTTGTCGATTAAATTCTGGACAATTTTTGTTTGTAGCATAATGATAACCACTGCACATTACACATAATGCACAGTTTTCGTCCACATGACAACTCTCACTTGTATGTTCTTGTGCACATTTAAAACATCTAGGACGTGAACGGCAATTAACTTTAGTATGTCCATATCTACAGCAATTGAAACACTGTACTGTAGGATAAGTATATAGTTCAACAGGTAAAGCATTATAACAGATATAAATTCTTTTTGGCAGGACTTGCCCATCAAAGGTAAACACAACTGATTGTGAGGGTTTCCAAGTCACTGATCCATCAACATGGACCTTATAATTAAGACGTCTAATTTTTATAATTTCTCCGCAACCATAAGGTGTATTAACATTATTTTTTATTTCTTCTGGGGTCCAGTCAGCTGGTATACCTCGAACTAATCCTAATCTGGTTACATTAAAAGAGGGAATATAAGCATGAAGTTTGAAATCTGTCAATTTAGTGTCACTTATAAAGTCATTAGCATCCTGGAATGTGGAAAAAGAAACTGTACATCTGTTTCGTCCTATTCTTTTAATACTTCCTGTAACTATATTTTTAAAATTACTTTTCATTAAAAAATTTCCGAAAGTAATAGGGTGAAGGAAGGAACCATCACCAGGAGAGGTCTGAACTCTTTGGACATGAATAACATAGGGGGACAAGTCTGTAGAAACATAATGTTTACGACCTACCTGTGTATTATGTGGACTAGAAGCCGGATTATCTTTCTGATCAGTCAACTGTTTAGTATGAAGAATGTTTGGCGACACCTTTGGAAGCACTGGGTTCTCTGATAACGGTGATCTATCACGACTATCACGATTACCCTGAGGATCGCACTGGCAATCTAATACATTATAAGTATCATTTGGATGAGAATTCCTTTTTCTCTTTTTGTTGCAATTTCTGCACCTTTTGAGAAATCTGGATCTTTTGCGATTACTATCCGTACTACTCAAAGAAACATCAGTTTCCATACCATCTTCTTTTGAATGTATGGTGACATTACATCCAACAGGGGGACTTAGACCCTGGTCTAAGTCCCCCGAGGTTAGATCGGGAGGTTTGTTCATACACCTACCACAATAGAAATATGTACAAAACTTACCATATAATCAGGAACATATACACAAATAGAATAAATATACACTAACTACTATGAAATATATATTACACAACTCAAATGATCAATTTTTACAAGTTAAACATGAAATAAAATTTTCCAAAGAAAAAAGTACGTCCGCCCTATTTTGAGTTTCCCGCGCTTTTTTCCACAACCATTTTACAGTACGCGAGATTCATAGACTATGTATATCAGCTAGTGCTGGGATATGCTGCTTCCTAGTGATGTGCTAGTCGATACTCTAACACTCCGCCTCAATCTGAGAATGCTTACATTTGAAGATTGCTAAACAATTAACTTCAGCACAAATAATATAAAATAATGAAGATACACATCACTAGTAAACTTACATTAGTAGTTTTAATCATTACAAAACTTTACACTGCAACAACTCAAAATAACTTTAAGAACATTGTATAAATGCATATTACAAATATCAAGAACCAATTATCTCAAGACATAAAAATAATAAAAAATAAAAAAGCCTTTTATTTCTTACAGATTAAGTACAAAAAAGAGAAACATAAATTATATTAAATTAGTAGGTGCACATAGATTAATTTTTGTTAGTAATTAAGTTTGTTTTTAGTTTTGATTTCACATAAATGTTTTGCCTATTCTATATATTATTCTATATATTCTATATATATATATATATATTGTAATTTTATATCATGTTCATTGTCTGTAAGAACCCCTCTGCAGGTGAAGGCCTCCTCCAAAGATTTTTACTCTAAATCCTACACTATACAAGCCAGGAGTGTGTTCCGTGTAGCATAATATAGTTTTCATATACTTCCTACTATTCTGTCTCTCACACGCCTCGTTTAGCATTATCATTTAGTTTTATCAAGCAATTGTATCAAGCAGTTGTATGTTAAAATGTAATGTTTTCCTGATGTATTCTTAGTTGTGGTAGTATTAGTTGGGGTAGATATTTTGTTGCTAGTTTTGTTTGATCCTTTGGAGGGTTTTGGTCATAATCTTCCTCGGTGACCAGCCGGCTTGGAAGATTTTTTTTTTTTTTTCTGAATTTTTTATTTTTATTTTTTATTGGCTATCTTGTGTTATCCGTGTGAGAGGGGACTGTAGTTGCTAGATCTTCTCTTTGATATTATTCTTTATTCCAGGT
This sequence comes from Spilosoma lubricipeda, assembly GCA_905220595.1. NCBI lineage: Eukaryota > Metazoa > Arthropoda > Insecta > Lepidoptera > Erebidae > Spilosoma > Spilosoma lubricipeda. Next base: position 4,457,410 of record HG992294.1, read on the forward strand.
GCGTTCTTTGGATTTTTGGTAGTCAGGAAGTTCAGGATTCCTGGTTCTACGATCTCTTCTGACAGACTGGAAGTATTTTTAAATTTCATCTGGGTATCAGGATTTTGGGTTTTGTTCTTTTTGTTAGTCTGAGTTCTAATGTCGTCACATCCGATGGGGTTGGTTTCAGGAGACGTTGAAAGCATCCTTTTATTTTTGGCTGTTGTGTTTTTTTGTCTCGTATTATTAGTTTATCGTATTTTATTATTATCGAATTTCCTTTTTCTTTCTCAATTAGTGCTTGCTCTTGTAACTCCTTTCTTCTTTCAAGTATATTTTGTGGATAATCTTCTTTAATATAGAATGTTGTATTTTTCAGTAAGCTGCTCCTTTTGAGTATATTGATTTTTATACCGAGTGTGGAAAATGTGACTATTATCGGTCTAGGTTTGTCTCCTTTTTTTCCTATTCTCTTTATTTCTTGTATATCCCTATGATCCAGGTCCAAAGAGAAGTGTTTTTTTATAAAGTTAATCATATATTTTTCTAGATTTAAATATGATGTTTCTGTTTCTTGTAATCCAAAAAGACAATTTTTTTTTTCTTATTTGTTTTCCTATAAAGTATAGTCTTTGTTCTTGATTTTCTGTTTTTTCCTTAAGATTTTCGTATTTAACATCTAATATTTTCAGTTTTTCTTCCAAAATGCAGTTTATATTTTGGGTTACTTGCTCTGTAACTCTTTCTCCGTTTTTTAAGATCGTATTTTTTTGTTCGTCAAGTTCCCTTTGGATACATTCTAGTGCATTCATAACTTCTTCCATATTTGTAAATGATAAATTGATTATTCGATTTTGTAAAATAGTGGTAGTATTTGTAGTGTAGTGGTATTACTAACCTATTTCTGTTAAAATAGGTTAGTTTTTTTTTAAAAGGGTTACTGATTCTATAATTATTCGACACTTTAATTGCTCGATTACTGTTTTGACAAATTTATGTGTGTGTGTAGTAGTAATATTTTGTTTCCGCTGGAAGTCCTTTTTTTTTTCTAACACTTCCACGTGTTTTGTTACTGCAGTCTTTCACGTTTTAGCACTGATTCACTTGATAGAATGACTTGCCTACACTTACAGGTAATAACTGATTGCTTATTCTTCACTTTTTCTTCTTTTCACTGAGTTTAAGTGCACAATTGTTTTTTAATTTTACGATAAATACGGAGCCGATGTGTACAGTTTCAGATTAGCGCCCTCTCTCTGTACTATCTCAAGACATAGTACACAAAAAAAAACTTAACAAAATATACTAACAGCTCTGCATAGCTCCTATACAACATTAACAACTCTATACATTTATTGATAACAGTTTCAAGTTTCAGTTATCAAAACTTTAACATGAACACCTTACAAAATTATTATGTTGCTGCAGTATACAATTTAATATAAGTTCTATACCTATATCTTAAGTATTTGATATCATGTAAATATTCATTTAACACAACAATATGCAAAAGGAAATAGCTTAGCAAGTAGTTTATAAATTCAATAGTTTTTCAAGTTTTCACACACCTTTATGTAACATTTATTTATTTAATTTGTTCATAAAGAAACAATGTTTTACAGAATTCAATGCCTTTGTAAATATATCAGCAATATTCTCTGAAGTAGGTACATAGGAAATAGTTAACAAATTTTTATTCAGGCAATCCTTGATAAAATGATATTTAATATCAATGTGTTTTGTGCGTTTACTGTTTTCATTACATTCTATCATTTTAATCGCACTCTGGTTGTCTATAAGCAAATATGATTTTGTGAGATTAATGTTAAAATCAGATAAAATGCCTTTCAAGTACAGCAGCTCAGTTGTTGCCATGGTAGCAGCCACATACTCCGCCTCTGCTGATGAAAGGGACACAGTTTGTTGTTTCTTCGAAAACCATGAAATTAAATTGTTATTATGGAATACAGCACAGCCACTCACGCTTTTTCTGTCTTCCATGTTGCCTGCCCAGTCTGCATCAGTGTATGTCAATAGTTGTTCTTCATCTTTTTGGGACTGTGTATATGTAAGGCACTTACTTGATGTATGCTTGAGGTATCTAAGGATTCTTTTCGCAGTTGTCTACAATGTCTTTGTAGGCTTATCTAAATATTTACTCAAGTATGATGTAGCAAACGTTATGTCAGGTCGTGATGTTGTGGACAGGTAGATAAGATATCCTATCAATTCTCTGTATGGTACATCTATGATTGCCTCATCTTCATTATTTGTTACTTTTTCAATAGGTGTATATGCTCTTTTACAGTCTTTCATATTGAATTTTTTTTAAATTTTGTTGATCATCTTTTCTTGGCTTATTTTAAGTTTTCCTTTCTCTCTCGTTATTTCCATACCTAGGTATTCTCTTATTTCTCCTATGTCTTTTGTATTGAATTCTTCTTTTAGTTTATTTATTACTAGCTGACCCACGCAACCTCGTTTGCGCCTAATATTGCCCGTAGCGTGAAAATTTCCCCCGTTTTTGAAACATTCTTCATTGTTGCTCCGCTCCTATTCTACTACTACTACTCCTAAAATATCATCAACCCATATTACCAACCATATATTTGACTTCTCTACTTTCCAATATCGTGGACACTCAAGTTGCTAGGTAGGATCTTGTGTTCCTTCTGTGTAGCTATCTGATCTTCTAATAACCTGTGTTCATTAGACAAGTTGAGTTTAGGCAGAACAATCTTCGTATTTTTCAACGTATTCCACATATCATTAGGCGAGTCAATAGTAGGTATTTCCAGTGACATTTTAATGTTAGTTTTGCTACTAAAAACGTTATGTGAGTATATTGTAGCGTCTTTGTATTGTATCACACAATCCTGACCTAGGGCAAGAAGCCCCGTCATTCTTATCAACGGTGTTGTAATGTGATTATTACATACAATCCGTATCGTACATTCATTAATACAGTTGTATAACCATATATTAGGCCTCTGCATTTTTTCCCACTCATCAGAACACGGTTGTGGTAACCAATTACATGAGATGTTAAAAGTTTGACTCAGCATTTTAGCTTCGCAAGATGCTGAGACTTCATGTAAGTTTCTAATAAGTGTGTAGGAATGGCAGATATAGTGGCTCGCTGTTATTGATGTACATTGTTGAAGATCAGTCTCTTCCATCTGTATATATGTATTCTTTACGTAGTTCACTCCAATATACTTTGTTGCTATTGTTACAGCATGACATTCAGTTCATTGTACTCAGTTGAACTCCTTTTGTTGTGTAATTTGATATTTCTATATAATTGGAATTTCTTCTGTCTCCCAGAACCTCGTGATGTCATCTAGCTCCGTAAGAGTAACTAGACAGTTAAACTGCCTTGTAGCCCCGCATAGTGTCCAGCCTAACTTGGTTTGTTGGGCTACTGGCGATTCCTTGTTATATTTGAGTAAACCCTCCAAGATAACGTCGGAGTAAATATCTGCCCCTAACAGTAAATTGATGGGGCCAGAGACGTTAAAGTCTGGGTCCTCCAGCTTGATGTTATCGAGGTGTGTCCAGCTCTCTGTATTTATAGTTGAGCTAGGCAGATTATTGATCAGTTTACGCATTATTAGTGCTTCTGTTTGGAATGTATAATCAGAATGGATATATTTACATTCTAATTTAATCATCCCTTTACTCCTTCCCGTTATAGAACCAACGCCCGTGACAGCAGCGTTCATCTTGTTCCGGAGTAAGTTCAATCGTTGAGCGGCGTTTTCTGTAATAAAAGTTACTTGAGATCCTTGATCAAGTAACGCCCGAAGGATGACGTAATCTACTTCCATGTTTTTGACCTTAAGCTGGAGAGTCGTTAAGAGTACCTCTTGTTCACCGTTAATGTGGTTAGAAGTTCTCTCAGCCGCCGTTAAGCTGGATGGCCTAGATTGTTGCCCTTTCAGATTATTATCATGTAGAAGGGAGTGATGCTTGTAGTTGCACGTGCGGCATCTTTTTGCTGAGTTGCACTTATTTTCGTAGTGACTAAACAAACAATTCTTGCACAAGTTTAAATTGCTTGTTGTTTGGTTTCGCGTTGCGACATCCATATTTAAAAATGTAGGACACTGCCTTAGCGCGTGTTCATTTTTGCAGAGTGGACATTTTCGTAGCGCAGAATGATAGGTTTTTGTATACTTTTCTGTGTTTTTAAAGTTCGTCGACTTGTAATTGTTATCACTTTTATGTTGAAAATTTGTTACGTAATTTTGTTTTTTAAAGGCTTCTTTTTGTTCGAGATGTTTCCAATGTCATGAACCTTAATTCCAGGAACTCCATAAATTCGTCTAAGTCAGGAAGCTCTCTTGAGTGTTTCATGCTTTCTATGTAGGCACCGTAAGTTAGGTCATCCAGTTTTGATGACAGTAAATGTACAATAAGTGGGCCCCACGCCGGTATATTGATGCCAAGGTTTTCTAGGGCGTTTAAACACTCTTTCGTCGTGTCGTGTTTCGCTCGAAATTCATCCCAAAGGGACTGTATAGTTTCAATACGCTTAGTAGGGTAATCTATAGATTTTCTACTCATAGAATCCTTCTTGTAGTTTTTTTGCAATGTTTTGATGTTTTCATAGCTGTTTTGTTGCTTGTTTACAAGTTCTCCAAATTGATAGACGTCTTCCTGCGACATTGTCACCAATTTAAAGTAATAGTAAGTTGTATCGGTCTGAGTGGAGACTTAGCAGTAGACGTAATCCCCGCTAGTTCTATTGTTGTAGTTTTTTTGCAGTAGACGTAATCTCCGCAGGTTCTATTGTTGTAGTTTTGTTGCAGTAGACGTAATCCCCACTAGTTCTATTGTTGTAGTTTTGTTGCAGTAGACGTAATCTCCGCAGGTTCTATTGTTGTAGTTTTGTTGCAGTAGACGTAATACCCGCTAGTTCTATTGTTGTAGTTTTGTTGCAGTAGACGTAATCTCCGCAGGTTCGTTACCAGTTGATACTCAATGTAGCTTCCCTCCTTTACGTTATGTGCAACGTCTTAATGCCAGTGGTAGGACCCGCTTCTGGGAGGCCAACGGCACCGATTTGCTAACGTAACCGGGAAATACCACACTAAGCACCCTCCCGAAATAAATACCAAAGGGTTCGAAGGACCAAAAAGATGTTGGGGTTTCTCGTCGTTGACGGTACCCCGGTAGTTGATAATTGTATTAGGTAAAAGTTCACACTAAACCAGTATTAAGCTTTGCAAGATTTAATTATTTATAATTAATAAAAGTCAAGCTAGGGTTAATAATCTGAACCGTACGTTATGTTGAATATTGACCCTAGCACGCGTGACAGAGTTCTTGTTAGGACTGAATAAAATACTTAAGTACTACTATTTAAAAGTAAACTAAAATAGCTGTATGAGCATTATTGGCTCGTACAGGCTTCTTACCAGGATGATGGGTCGTTGATTGTGATATTATCAATGTTGAGGGATCCTCTGTATCGTTTTACTTCCAAATTATAGAAAGAGGAGTTTTTGGCGAAACGATTTCGCAAAAACGAAGCCATCCTTCTTCCTTTTTCTGTGTAAGAAGTTTTACTGTTGCAGCGGCTTTTTTTTTGTAATTAATATTTTTTTCTCTCGTTATGTTAATATTATAGATTTGTAATAATGATAGGCCTATTATGGAGTATACTTTTATTTGTGATTTACACGGCTTCATATAATATAACTATTTTAATAACACATTTACGCATCGTGTGCGTCTAACAAAAAGGAGCGAGTGACGCCATGATTGATTTAGTTTTCAATACAGCAAGTTATGCTTTCTCAGCACGACCATAGATGGCGCCACATTTATTGAGAATATAAGAGTATAATATTTATTCTAAATTACAAGAAGATTTTTTCATAGTGTTTCCTCTATTTAACTGCAGCAGTGCATTCTGAGTCCCACCAAGGTGTGGATACTCTAAACCCGTGAGTTTTTTTTAACATGAAACAGCTCATCGGCGGTAGCGATGATGGCATCCGTAAATGTTTAATGGGTGTCCAAGATGTTACCACTGTTGGGTGGAAGAAGAGACTCAATCCTATTGTCAAGAGATAAATCATAAAAAGACCATTCGATAAGCGGTATTTCAGGGACGGGAAGAAGTTATAAATTGGGACAGCTTGCTTGGGAAATGACTATAGAAAAATGATCGCTACCATAACAATGGGACAAAACATTCCAGGATAGAGTAGAGGCTAAGTTTGGGGAACAAACAGTGAGGTCTACAGCACATTTGGAGTTTTGATTAGGCAAAGATCTACGGATTCAGGACCCGTTATTGATAACACAGAGATTTACATCATCAATGTATTCAAGGAGGGTAGTTCCAAAAAGATCATCATGACCGGAGCCCCATGAGCTATGATGAGCGTTAAAATCACCCATTAGGATGATGGGAGACGGGACAGAGGAAATGATGTATAAGATGTCAGGAATCATATTTGAGCGGGGGTGGGGAATATATATAAAAAGGAATGAGATGTCCAAACCCCTTACGGCCACGACATTAATCTCTTGAGGAAGGGAGGAAGAGGGATTTGGGCAAAGGGAAGGGAGCGCCTTACAAGTAAGGCACTACCTGCGTAGCCATCAGACCTGTCATCCCGGAGGCAGGAGTATCCCGAAACCCTAAATAGGGATCCAGGCACCAACCATGACTCCGAGATGGCAACGACTAATGGATGGAATTGATTTATTAGGTGAAGGAGTTCAGGTTTTCTTCAGCGAATGCTCTTAGTGTTCCACTGCAGTAGGGCGGGCTGGGCCGTGTTGTCCATTTAGAGAATGGAGAAGTACTGAAAGTTTTTGGGCAACGTGGGACGGTAAGTTAGGGTTTTGTTTCGATAGGATATCAAGGATGATAATAAGAAGGGTTTCTAGGAGGGTATCCTGGCCTGATGGATGATTAGTTTGTTGTGCCTGAATTGCACAACCATTGGGTAAAGTGGACGGTTGATTACTAATCAAAGCTTGATGGACAGCCTTATTATAAGAACTACCTAACGGGGCCCTGGGACGAGGTTGGGACATTACAGTTTTGGAGTGCCTTATGTAAGAAGAAGAGGGATTATTGATTTGCTGGGACTGACTGTATTGGGAAAATTGGTTAGGATGGCTTAAAAATAGTTTAGATGAGATTTGAGAAGGATCTGAGCTTTGGGCAACTTCGGAATATGGTCTGCTTACATGGGGTAAATGTGTGGATGCCTCTTCATAAGAGATGTTTTGTTGCGACATAAGTATCTTTATAGCTCTCTGTCTCCCCTGCTCTGGGCAATCTTTGCTTGTAGCAAAATGACCTCCAGAACAATAAAGACAGGTGGCACTACTCTCAACAACATCACACTCGTCACCTGAGTGGATTTGGGTGCACTTAAAGCATCGAGGCTTGGAGCGGCATTGATTTTTGGTGAGCCCAAAACGGCAGCATTTGTTGCACTGGATAGTGGGAAACGTGTATGATTCAACAAGCGAGAGGTGTGAAAGGAAAAAATTCTAATTCTTAAATGGTTTGGGTTGGGATCCATTCTATCCTACCAACATTTGAAGACTTTCTATTAACACGGCGGGCTTTCCAAACCACACAGCCATTTGGGTATTTTAATGTTTCCACAAATTCTTCCAGGGACAAGTCAACTGGCACTTGGCGAACCCATTTTACTGATGTTGTCGGTCGATATTGTGGCTACATATTTATTGGATTCAAGAACTGGATTATCTAGGAAATTATTAGCATCAGTTTAGTTTTTAAATTCATTAGATATTTTGTTCTACCCACTTTTTTGACACCATCTGCACAAATATTTTGGATGTATGTACACATGTATGATATATGGGCCTTTGTCTAGATTTGTATATGCTTTAACTCCTACTACTAGCGATGGATGAACGTAAAGATGTTAAATTGAAGCATTCGGTTGGTCCGTGTTAGTGATCAGCTTTTCAGCGTGAGTCGGTGCGACTTCAACGGCTAATGCACGCTTTACACTTCTCAGGATGGATAATGGATGTCCATCACAAGATACGAATTTAAGCGTACAAACAAACGTCAATTCCAATGTCAAATGTCAAAACGTTTTATTTCATTATTGAATGTGATAAACAAATAAAAAAAATCAAGTTAATGTTGATTCACCATAAAATGTTTAAAAAAATACATACAACAAGTACTTTTAATAAAAATAATAAATAGTTAATATTTGTTTTTAACATTAAAGATTTGCGCAGCAAAACACTAAACGTATCAAGAGGGAAAAAGCTATCCCTTGTTAGTAAGAGATAGATAGCGCTTGTCCTCGATTGTGAAACGCAAGTTAAGGATAGATAAGATGAGGCTGCAAATCTGAGATAGCGATCTATCCTTTACTGGATATAGGTTATTGAAAACGGCCGTAAGTCTACCCGCAAGGCTATCTATCTGGGCTCCCCATTGGAGTTTACTGTATAATGCAATTCATAAGAATACTGTTGAGTACAATACTTATTGTAAACGCCGTTTATGATCACAAGTAAATCTAATTATTAACTCACGTATTTATGTAATAATGTCCGCATATTTAACAATCAATAGATTCACATATCCGGACACACACTCCTCTCTCGCTCCCCGCACCCTCCCCCGCACCTCCTTCCCCATCGTTCTCCTATTATTCGCATAAATATCTTGTAATGAAAAACGTTAGTATTCGCAACAGACTTATATTTCAAAAGTTCGCCTCCAGATGTCGCCCTATGTTTCGTTCAGAAACATTAAACAATTTTGATATAATACTAAGAAAACCCCACTTATCAAAATAAACTAATACTAGGACATGCCTTTTACAGGGTTGCAATGCATAACTTATTCAAAAATTTGTAATGGTTAATATGACATAAACCTTTAGTTAAAAGATCAGCTGGCATCTCATCACTCTTAACATATAAAATTTTTACAATGTCCCTTTTAATAACATCTCTTATATAGTGATAACGCACATCAATATGTTTTGTCCTATTGTTACACTGATTAGTTGATGCTATCTTTATTGCACTTTGAATATCACAAAACAAGTCAATTACAATCTGGCTGTCAACAATTTCTGACATTAAATTACTTAAAAACACAGTCTCTCTAGCAGCTTCTGATAGAGCGGTGTACTCTGCCTCAGTACTGGACAATGATACCACCTTTTGCTTCTTACTTTGCCATGAGATAGCACATCCTGACATTTTAAAGATATAGCCAGTATAGGACTTCCTGTCTAAAGCATCACTTGCCCAATCACTATCCACAAAACCATGTAAATCAGTATTATCTGGAGTATATTTCAAACAATAATCCTTAGTATACTGCAAATATTTCAATATTCTTTTTGCATAATGCCAATGTTCTAGATTATAACAAGTATTGAACTGACTTAGGTAACTAACAGCATAAGCAATGTCTGGCCTTGTCAATACTGCCAAATACATTAAAGATCCTATTAATTTTTGGTAAGGAATTTCAAGTAAACATTTATCAGATCTTTTTACATTCAATTTGGGTTCAATAGGAGTGCTTTGTATTTTACAATCAGACATCTGAAACTTTGAAATTAATTGTTCAATAAATTGTTGCTGATCTACTGTAATAACTTTTTTCTTTTCATCTAAATTTATTCTCATACCTAAATATTTTCTGACAGGTCCTAAGTCTTTTAACTTCAATTCTGATCCTAATGCACTCTTTAATTTATCAGTTTCAATACAACTATTTGAGAATATTAAAAAATCGTCAACATACAATTTTACAATAATTTTTAATCCACCATCAGTTTTTGTGAACAAACAAGGTTCATAATAACTACTTTTAAAATTTAATCTACTTAATAAATCTTTAACCCTTTCATACCATGCAAGTGAGGACTGTTTTAACCCATAAATTGCCCTTTACAACTTTAAAACCTTTCCCCCACTTTTGTTCACAAATCCTTCAGGTAAAGCCATATAAATATTTTCCTTTAACATACCATTTAAAAAAGCGGTGGTCACATCTAAGTGAGTTATACTCATTTTCATTTTTACACTTAAAGCAAATAATAATCTCAGAGTAGAATGTTTTACAACTGGAGAAAAAGTGTCTGTATAGTCTGTTCCGGGTTTCTGTGAGAAACCTTTAGCCACAAGTCTAGCCCGGAATCGCACATTATTGTCCACATCATACTTTTTACTAAGCACCCACCTGCACTTAACAATTGTCACATCACCTGGATTGTCAACCAGCTCCCAAGCATCATTGTCCTTAAATGATTGGAGCTCATCATCCATGGCACATTTCCACTGCTCCTTTTCAGGTCCTGCAAGAGCCTCTGCAAATACTATCTCCTCAGATCCTGAAAAATTACTGAAAAAGCACATATTGCTAATGCCCAACCGTTCTGGCTTCCTTCTTGTACGCTTAGGTTGTACATCTGGAATCGGCTCTGGGTTTGATGTCATCTGGACTACAATTTCTGGGACTTCAGTAGTTGGATTTTCTGTTAGTGTTTCATTACCATCAGCATATACAGAAGAATCTGAAGAGCAATCACAATCCAGAGTTGGTTCCCCCACTGAATTTATACTCTCCTTCTCCATGCTGTGTATTACAGTATCCTCATTTGGAACCCAGATAGCTGACTCCCCACTTGGGCAAGAGTCTATCTCTTTTTCCATCACAACTACATCCCTGCTGAAGATAACACTATTCTTAGTAGGATTATACAGTCTATACCCTTTTACTTCCTCACTATATCCCACTAAAATATGATGTGTAGCTTTACTATCCCACTTCAAACGTTTCTGTTTAGGGACATGTACCATAACTTCACTCCCAAATAAACGAATATGACTGATATCAGGTTTTTTTTTATACCACAGTTCATATGGGGTTTTCTCTAAGCCCGATGCAACGGATCTGTTTTTTAAATAAACTGCCGTATTGGCCGCTTCAGCCCAAAATTTCTTATCCAACTGCGCATCATATAATAAACATCTAGCTTTCTCAACTACTGTTCTATTTGCTCTCTCACAAAGACCATTCTGTTCAGGTGTATAATTATTGGATTTTTGATGAAGTATGCCAGATTTCTTAAGAAAATTATCAAACTCTTGACTGCAAAATTCGAGTCCATTGCCTGACCTTAGAATTTTAATTTTTTTGATTTAATTGATTTTCAACAAAAGATTTAAATTGCTTAAATTTCATGAATGCTTCATTTTTATGCTTTAGGAAATATATAAAGGTCATCCGGCTGTAGTCATCCACAAACAATATGAAATACCTAGCTCCATTCAAGGAACTTATTTCCATCGGCCCACAAAGATCTGTATGTATTCTGTGTAGTGTTTCCATACTTCTTTCACCGACATGAGAAAAAGGCAATCTTGTTTGCTTTCCTTGACAACATGTTGCACATTGAGACTTGGTCGTGTCAAAACTGTCTTCATAAGACAAACCATTAACCATATTTCTCATCTTGTTCATGTCTTGACTGTTTATGAGTGCTAATCGTCTATGCCATATATTTCCACTGACAGTAGGAGCCACCAGCATACATGTCTGTGGTTTTAATCTTAATTTATAAACACCATCTGATAGATCAGCTATGGCAACTAAATCATTGTTTTTATTTCTTATATAACAATGCTTTTCTTTAAATATTACATTATTCCCGTTCTTTATAAGTTCACTGACGGATAATAAATTGGTTGTCAAAGTGGGCACACATAGCACATCTTTCACTGTTATATGATAATCTAAGACCGAAACAATTTCCACGTCTCCAGAGCAAACTACTGGTACTTTTGATTCATCAGCAACGATAATCTCAGATAAACAAGGATCTAAACTCACGTTTTTCATCCAATCTTTATTCGTTGTCATGTGTACACTCGCACCGGAGTCCACGTACCATTCACTTTTGTTGAACTGTCCATTCATAAAAACAACATTGAATACACAATTATTTGTATTTTTAGTTAACATAGGGCACTGATTTCGATAATGTCCTTCTTCTTTACATTTAAAACAAGTAATTGTTTTTGAAGTTGCAGGCGTCTCTGTTTTCTTGTTTGACATTGACGTTCTGCCACTTGATTTTGACATACGGTTGTTACTAAAGCCTGCAATACATGTTGGCCGAGCGTCGCCGAGTGAACGCCAATACCAACGTATAGACAGTATATTTGCATTGTCTTGCCATCGCTCGGTGTCGCTCGCCTAGTTAGCCGAGTAAAGGCAAGCGCCAACGTGTATTGAACTCATTTGGCGTAGCTTGTCATAACTTGCGGTCGCTCGCGACCACTTGCCGCACTTCGGAGCGCTGTCGGTTTTTTTGCACAAATCAAAGGCGCTCGCGCGCACTTGGCCAACAGTGTCCACATGTTTGTCAGCGCGCCATTACGCGGTTGGCGTCGGTCGTGTGAACACGTGTGTATGCGTATAAAATGTCACTCTCAACAAACAACGATGTTTTCAAATTTTTAGGGTTTTACCAGAATGAAGAGGTTATCTGGAACCCTAAGCACAAAGATCACAAAGATAAGAAAAAGGTAAGTACATAACCTTCACAGTTTTTAGGTTAAGTTGCTAATTTGTAGTTTACCTATTTTATCCACTGAAATGGCCACAAAGTTCCGCATTTTTTACGATTTTACGACAAATATGAGTAGTGTTATATAAGTTTCTAGCCAATGTCTATCTCTGGCATCGTAGCGCTCGAACGTTTTTTTAAATTTGAAAGCAAGTTTCCTTGCAGTGGTTCTTAGCTATGTTTGATAAAAATCGGTATTAGCAAATAAATTTGTTTTACCTATTTCAGGTGCACGATGCTTAGATAAGGATCACTAATGAAATAGAGATTCCTATTCCTGAGCTTAAGAAAAAGAAAGAGGCTTTAATGGCCACCTTTAGACAACATTTGAAGAAGAAAAAGAATTCAATAACTTCTGGTTGTGGTGAAGAAGATGTATACAAACCCATTTGGGTATTTTATAATGTCATGGAGTCATTTCTGGGAGATGTGTACGAGTGTTCCAGTAAATTAAATACTATAGTAAGTATAACAATCACAACAAATAAAAATACCTGAATATTAGTAATGAAACATTTATTCATATGTACCTACGTAGCAATAAAACAATTTAGACAGAGTATACATATATAATAATACTTCGTAGGCATATCACATTAGACATATACATGTTTTTTTACTTTTTGATGGTTATAAAAAGTACCTATGCAAAGTATCCATTCCTGTTCTGAAACAAATAATTCGTAAAATTTGATCTCACTTCTATTGCATTTCTTGGAGTTCTGCGGGGTACATCTTGTAAGGGAAATAACCCAGAATGATCTCTTTGTCTCCAAGAGCCAGGTTGGACTAACTCTCCATTTCCATATATATCCAGCGCTCCTCTTGGAGTATAGATATTCCGAGATGTGCTGCTAGTTCTCAGAAAATTATGCAGTAGAACGCATGTCATTGTTACAATAGATGCTTTTTCAACTTCTAGAGCTATTGGCTTTTTGAACACTCTAAATACACTTGCCATAATACCGAACGTGTTTTCAACAACGACGCGAGAGCCAGATAGTACTTGGTTAAAAATTCTTTCAGGGGTGCCTGTCTCGTGATTTCCAGGGTATGGTTTTAAAATATTTGTATGAAGAGCAAATGCACCATCACCTAATATAACATATGGAAATTCTATATCTGTGTCTGATAGTGGGCAAGGTGGAGGGAAATTAATACTTTTATCAATATTTTTTTTCCATAATATAGTCTGTCTTAAAACACCACCATCACTAATTCGGCCTTGAGCACCTACATCAGCAAATAAAAAACAGTAATTACTGTCAACTAGACCTAATAGAACAATGCTAAAGTCTCCTTTGTAATTGTAATATTCTGAACCAGATTTAGGGGGGTTTTGTATTTTAATATGTTTTCCATCTAGTGCCCCTACGCAATGCGGAAATCTGAATCCTCTTGTAACAGTAAGCCACTCCTCTGGAGACGTAGGAACCTGGAAAACATAAATATTTATTTATATATATTTATAAATATTTTATAAGCTTCATTTTTTTTTCAGACACAAGCAACTGAAGAGAGTAGTTCAACAGACGGGCAGCTTGACGTTAGTCAAGTCTTAAATGAACAAAAACAGCATTCGAGCTGTTCAAATGTTACTATGCACGAAGGTTTTCCACCTGTTTCGAATAGAACTGCTTTAAAGCGTCGTTCATCTAACCCGCCTGAACTTCAAAAAGCAACCGAACAAATGCAGGACGCATTAAAAACTATCAATACCGTATTAATCAAGAAATCGACTCAAAAGGAAGATACCTGTGATATTTATGGAAAACTAATAGCTTCTAAATTGAAGAAATATTTCTCAGATATCGAGCAGCAGGAAGTAATGTTTGAATTGGATGAATTGTTGACAAAAAGAATTACAAATAGCCTTAAACAACGTCCTACTTCATCCTTGAGTGCAATGAGCTCTACCGGTTCTTTTGATAGTACATCACCGGCTGAAATGCATCGTCCTTCTTCCTCTCAAACATTCTATGTTCTTCCAGATTCACCTGTACAAATACCACAACGGCCATTTTCGTCTCAAAGCTATCCAATATTTGTGCCAGAGCAAAATTATATAGTTACTCAAAGCAAGACATTGTCCTCACTACAACACGAACAGCTACAACAACCAACTGACCAACAAAATAATCAAGTCCAAGTTTTATCTGATGAAGTCATTGATTCAGCACGATTTAAACCAATCTTACAAGAAGCATTTTTTAAATCAATGAGTTAGTCAGCAATAGACATAATATTCCATAACTGATTTTAAGTGCATACCTGCCTATCATAAGTTTTTTTAAAATGTTAATTTCCTTATTTTTTTGTAATAAAAATAAAATGTAATATGTGAAATTTAATTTACATACCTTAACAATACCTTTCAAAACATCAATGAGGGCTAGACAAACTTCAGGAATTATTTGAGATATCAATTGACTGGATATTTTAAAGATGTAATGTAAGCTTCTGTAACTGTCTCCAGTTTCTAGATATCTGAGGGTCACGGCAAGTCGAATCTTAGCTGGTATGCTCTCTCTGAAGTCGGTATCTTGTTTGCTGATGGCTGGAGAGATCTTCTGAAGTAAATATTCAAAATCGCTATCCGACATTCGAACGAAATTTTGAAATTCCATTGATTCAGGTTCTTGAAGAAAAAGAAAATTCAATTAAACAAAATTGCAAGCTACAATAAAAACAAAAAAGGTTGATATCTATGCAACGAAACAAAAGGTCATTCAATATACATACCTTGTTCTAGTTTTATGAATACTCAACATCCACCACCTTCTTTTTTGTCTTTTCTTTTTCACAACTTTAGTGCGGTATACACTGACATAATAATTATAAGCGCTCATTAAATAAATACTAGCAGCTGCAATAACTTCTACGTCGTCATCCATCTTCTTTCAATTCACAATACAAACTGACGGAGCCCAACGTGTGGGCATCTCTTCAAAATTTGTCTATATTGGCCATTTGCATTGGTTTTCCGATAAACTTGCCGAACGTGTAGGCAGTAGCACTTGCCTTGTATTAATTTGCCTACGCTCGCGTTGGCCTGAGCTCGACCAACATGTATTGCAGGCTTAAAAAACTTATTTTTATTTTTGGCGGCA
The DNA here is from genome assembly GCA_905220595.1 of Spilosoma lubricipeda. NCBI lineage: Eukaryota > Metazoa > Arthropoda > Insecta > Lepidoptera > Erebidae > Spilosoma > Spilosoma lubricipeda. The sequence continues at coordinate 4,473,119 of HG992294.1, forward strand.
AATGCAGCACCACTTCTTTCATTCTCATTGTTCACATCCATGTCAAGCAACTTTGACTTAATGACATCTGCAGTTATCGAAATACCAGAATGTTCAATTGCCATGATCATTGGAGAATACCGTTCCGATAAGCCTGCTAGTAATAGAGATCCTACCCACTCATCCGTAATTACAAATCCTGTGCCATTCAACCTTTGAGCTGTTTCGACAATTTGAGTAACATACGTAGCCATCGAATTGCAATTTTCGAGTCGTATGGATATCAAGTGACGTAACAAGGTTATTTTTCTCGAGAATCCAGAGTCGTCAAGTATGGTTTTCAACTTCGTCCATAATTCTGCTGAACTCTTAGTATTCTTAATATGCACGTATAACACAGGATCGATGGTTAAGATCAGTTTAGCTTTCGTCTTTGCGTCATCCACTGGTTTCACTTCGAAATCTGCTGTCGGCCTGATATATTTGTCCATGCCTTCTAGCACCAATAGATTTTCAGCCGCAAAACTCCATTCATCATAATTATCTCTGCCTTTTAACTTCGGCACACTGGCAATATAACTTGAAGTCATGTTTCCGCGATACTACGTACGCTTTTTATCTAATTTAAACTTAAATTAACTGATAAAATCGGGATAAGCCCATAACCTGTAATGAAAAACGTTAGTATTCGCAACAGACTTATATTTTAAAAGTTCGCCTCCAGATGTCGCCCTATGTTTCGTTCAGAAACATTAAACAATTTTGATATAATACTAAGATATCTATACGCAAATCGTCTTGTTGGTGACAATAAAGAGAACCTGACCCATGGATGGTCTGGACACGTGTCTTGTGTCTAGCCAGATGCCGGAGCTACCCTTCAAGCTCTGCTTCTTTCTACCCAAGTAAGTCATCTCCACTTATGATTTCATTGTTTATAGTAAGAATAGAGCCTAGTTGTTTTACATTTGGCATAGTAAATCTAACACATTTTTTTCATTTGAATTCAGTAGAAGATTATTCGTTGTGAACCAATTCAATACATCATTTAGTGCCCTATTCACATTGTCAAAAACTGTTTTCTTACGATCGACTTTAAAAATGAGTGACGTATCATCAGCAAATAGTCGGTCGCGTTCGTTGGTCGTTCGCGACAAGTAATGATTCATAATGCAACCGAAATAAATCCAATTAAAAAATGGCATTATTTACGTTCTTCATTGAATTGGGGAGTGCTTTGCTTGTTGTGAAATCGTTAGAATTTAGTTCAGCTAATTATCAGGTGGCATGGGACTTGTTGACTAATAGATACGATAATAATAGGTTAATAATTAACAATCATGTTAAATTTATTTTTACTTTACAAACGATAACAAAAGAATCACCTATTCAAATTAGAAAACTTTTGATTCCGTTTTGAAAAACTTGAGATCATTAAAAATAATGGGTAGTAAGCCCACCGAACATTGGGACACACTAGTTATTTATTTGATAGTTACTAAATTAGATACAAATACATGTAAAGAATGGGAGATTAAAAAAGTTCAATTTGTAAAGATTCCAAAGTTACATTAAATGATTTATTACAGTTTTTAAAGGATCGTCCAAATGTTTTAGGTATGGTGCAAGTCCAAGGTCACAAGAATATTAATGTACCATTAAAAAAATCTACAATTAGCGCACCACAATCTTCCCAACATGTACTTTTTTGAGAAAACCAGCACAGAAACCAGAGGTGGTTCGCCCTGAAGTGCTTACTGTCCGTGAGCGTGCGGACAGTATTGTTTTCATCACGCAGTGCAGTGCAGTGACGTGACGGTGTGAAAGTGACACGAGCAAACCAAGGAGCGTGGAAAGGAGCGCGCCTTGAGCATTTGTCACGCAAGTAAACATACATCGCGATTGAGGTGGCCAAGCTGTGAATACTTGTACGGAACCACAAGGAGGGCTAGTATAGCTAGAGGACAACAGAGGGCGCCACTAGTGAAAGAGTTGTAGAAAATTATGCGCTTGGAATATTGAACGTCAGGCGCATGCAAACGGAAGCAAGGACATTAGTGTCATCTGGTGGACGTCTACAACAGCAAGGTACCTAAAAGACAGCAAATCGTGAGTAACAAACTTTTATCTTGTGAACATTTCAAATTATTTGGAACATTTAAGTGATTTCTTTACTAAGTAGTTGTAGTTAGATTATTTCTGATTGTCGTATTAGCTTAAGATTGGACTTGTAATTATTTTAAGAAAAAGTTGTTCACACGGGGAACCTATGCCCAAATTTCTAAAATATTTTAAAGTTTCAAACACTTGTAATATTTTTAACAAATTCTCTTTACATTAGTTTAAACGGTTTGAATTCTCTAAGTTCTAAATATTTCATGCACTTGTGTTATTTTAGGAAGATGTTTGGGTTTACCCACGGGGAACCTATGCCCGATTTTATTTTATTGTAATAAATGCTTTCTCAAACACTTAAAAAAATTCGAATTGTCGCTCTTCAGCTGAATAAACATAGTTTTGATTTCTTACACTTAGAATTTCTTAGAACATTTAGAGTTGCTACGTTATAAACATTTATATACATACACAATAGTTAATTTGGAAAGATATAAACATGTCAGTCACAAAACAAAAGTTGGAATCTTTAGTTAAATTGCAATTGGACACTAAGAATTCTATTGAAAAAGGTAGAATAAATTATAAAAAGTCGCCCAAGGAAAGACTAACAGCATCTAATTTGCAAACTAGATTAGAGACACTAGAACAACAGTGGAGTATTTTTGTAGAAACTCATAGAAAAATTATTGAAATATCAACCGAGGCAACGAATAGTTACTTTGAAGTAAATACTTACGATAATGTGGAAGAAAGTTATATCATTTATAAATCTGAATTAAAAGAGCATATTTTACAATTCACTTCAACAACGAAAACACTAGAGCAATCGACAACTAAATTATATACCAATGTTAGATTGCCTAAAGTTAGTATTCCTAATTTTTCTGGTAAATACGCAGAGTGGACATCATTTCGCGACATGTTCACTTCATTAATACATAAAAACGACACAATTGACAATGTCCAAAAGTTGCATTACTTAAAAGGGCATCTGTCTGGCGAGGCAGAACAATTGTTGCGCCATACACCCATCACTGCCGCTAAGTACCTAGAATGTTGGCAAATGTTACAAAAACGTTACGATAACAAAATATACTTATGTAATTCTATGATAAAAAGATTAATAGAACAACCCAAGGTGTTAGAAACTTCAACGGCCATCAAAGAACTTTTGGATACTACAGTGGATTGTATGCATGGGCTATCAACCGGCGAATCGGGAAGGCGGTTCCGACTAGAGTTTTATTAGCAACCGCTCTAGAGTAGCACAGACTAAGCACGGTTTTAAACACCTACTGAGAGTATTATTAGACCAAGGATCTCAAGCGTCGTTTATAACGGAATCCACATTGTAATTGCTCGGATTGAGAAAGATTTCGGGTCATGGTATCAGTTCAGGCATAGGAGGTGATTCAAGGGCTGTAACTACTAAATCTATTGTAGAAGTGACTATCAGTTCCCTTCATGATCCTAGTTTCAGCATGAAAGTACATGCCTACGTTTTAAGCACAATCACTTCATTGATTCCCGGAAACTCAACATCAATACCAACATGGCCACAACTCGAACATATAGTTCTGGCAGACTCAAAGTATCACACACCAGGCAAAATTGATATTTTGCTTGGAGCAGAAGTTTATGGACAGATACTTCAGGAAATGTTGATTAAACATTCTCAAGGACTTATAGCACAAAACACGAGTCTAGGTTGGATTTTGTCTGGCCAAACACAATCAGCTTCACCATCAGCTTACTGTCACAAGGCTTTTTTTAACACGCATTCACAATTCAGTGACAATGAATTGCTTAAGAGGTTTTGGGAATTAGAGTCCGATACATCTTGTAGTAAAAAAAAGTACTTACCCAAGAAGAACAGTCGTGTGAAGCGTTTTACCGCCAAACTGCTAGACGAGATGAAACAGAGGCCCTACCATGAACATTTAGAATAGCTGCCAGGAAGCAGGGCAGTTCAACTTGACGGGTAACCTGGCAGGTTTTTTATTTGTACCATGAACTATTTCAGCTGACCTGCAACATATCGACATTTCACCTGCGTTGCTGTCTCTGGACGGTTGACCACAGTCTAATTTTATTAGAATTCTCAAAGTCTAGTTCTAAAACACCTTTCATCATTGCCGGTTTTTCGTTTTTTATCAAAACATAGGTGAATGGTAAAATTATTATTGTTTTGATACAAATCACATACGGTCTCGCATAACTCATGTTATACAACACGATTTATGACCATTCTAACCACTTCTAAAACTTATACAAAAAGTTAAGATATCGTTTGTTTACGAACGAAATGTTTGGGTCAAGTAGGTACTTACGTAGGTTTAATTTACGAGGTATTTTTGAAATAGTAAAGTTTAAGTGGATTACTTTTAAGATATTGTTAAGTGGGAGTCAGATATTTTTTAATGTTAGCCCTAGTTGTTTCATAGTCGTCTTTGCAAACAGTTTAAATAGTGATCGGTACGGATTATACTGTGGCGACAATCGCCGTCATGTCGCGCCGACGAAGCATGCATACGTCCTCTCTCCCCGCTTGCTAATAAATTGTGAAATGAACCTCAGCGCGTGCACGTATTTACGTAAGCTACCGCTAGTGCTATCTCACTCACGTGTATCGCTCTTTCACTCACGCGTGCATCCGAGTTCTACAGAACTACTGTGGCTAGTCTGACAAATTTGTATATATATTAAGGTGCATTTTGTAAAACAAAAACAGATAAGTCGTAACCTCTCCGAGTTTCACTACTATCCTAACTACGGATCAAAGGCTAATAGCTGGGCCGGTTAGAATAGTAACCCAAAACCTCTCCCTGGTATTAAGGCTACGGTACGAAGGCTAAACAGCTGGGCCGGCCACATACCTATCCAAGTACCTACGCTCTCAGCCAGCTGGCATTACTTGTAGGGCCAGTTTATATACAAACCCCACGGGTCAGCAAGCACCACAGCTGTCCCGAAATTGGTGAACCCGAACCCAAACGAAAGCTCCTTCATATTCACGGCGACGACTCGGCGTACCTACTGGCGAGACGTTGCGCGGCTGACCGCGTGTACATAACCATCGTACAGCCGACGCGTCGTACCTACTTTCTCGCCGTTTACGACAACGCAACGAGTGAAGCATCTACCACTACTGTCCATGTGTACCTACAGCCATGACGAACGAAGCGAACATTGAATTTAGCGACGCCCAGGGAGTCACAATTAAGAGCGACGTAGCTACAATCTCGCTGCCGGCACGTCTACCACCATTTTGGCGCCAAAACCCACGACTGTGGTTTGCACAGTTTGAAGCCGCCGTCGCTGCAAATAAAATCGGAGAAGAACAGAAATTCAATTTAGTTGTCCCACTCCTCGGCTGCGATGACCTCGAACAAATCGCTGACATTATATTGAATCCGCCTGCTACAGGGAAATACATTACATTGAAGAACAGACTTATATCCACATATCAAGAATCAGATCATCGTCAGTTACAAAAACTACTTAGTGGTCTAGAACTCGGAGACTCAAAACCTAGTCAATTACTGCGTAAAATGCGTGACATTAGCGGCAAGTTACTGACAGACGAGGCGTTACAAGTAATATGGCTCAATCAATTACCTACACAGATCCGCGGCATCCTAGCCATCAACAAAGAATCTTCACTAGAAATCCTAGCTGCAATGGCCGATAAAATGTTAGAATACTTCGAACCTGCAACGGCTGCCGCCATCACAACTACTATGTCGTCATCATCATCATGCCAAAATAACAACAATAATAATACGGAAATAGGAAACCTTCAAATTAACCTACTTACAAAACAAATAGAAAAATTGTCACTAGAAGTAGCCGAACTCAAATTAAACCAGCAACGCTCAACGTACTTCCCGCCTTACAATCCGCCACACCGCTCGCGCTTTGAAGGGTACTCAAGGGCGGCGAACAAACATCGCGCGCGGTCGCATTCCCGCCAACGAGGGCCCGACGACGCCGATTGGCTATGTTATTATCACTACCGCTTCGGAAACGACGCTCGTAAATGCGAATTACCGTGCTCAAAGAATAAGCGTAATGATATTAATAATAACACGAGTAATAAACAGGAAAACTAACGAAAGCACCGATCGTGGCGGGCGTCGGTGTGATCCATGGAACTCACCGCCTTTGTATTATAGATAGCAATAACAAAGAAAAGTTTCTAGTCGACACAGGAGCCGACATATCCGTACTAGCCGCAAAGAAAACGAGATTTTTAAGACCTACAGAAAACAGTTGTAAATTGTTCGCCGCGAACGGAACAGAGATACGTACCTACGGCGAACGCACACTAGAGCTCAACTTAGGCTTACGTAGAAGTTTCAAATGGACATTTATGGTCGCCGACGTAAAAACTTCAATATTAGGTGCAGACTTCCTCGCAAAATATCAGTTATTAGTCGACTTACACAACAGAAAATTAATAGATCGTGTCACCGAGCTCAGCAGTAACGCCTTTGAAATATGTAACACTGAAGAATCCGTCTACCTAATTAACCGCAATCACCCTTATCATGAGATACTGAAGCAATATCCTGATCTGTTACGACCAATGTCACTCAAAACTACAGCTAAACATGACGTCACACATCGCATCGAAACCACGGGACCGCCTCTATTTTCAAGGCCGCGTCCGCTCCCGCCCGATAAATACAAAGCCGCGAAGATGGAGTTCGAGAAAATGATGGAAATGGGTGTATGTAAGCCATCAAACAGCCCTTGGGCCAGCCCACTACACGTCGTAAAGAAAAAAGACGGTTCACTACGAGTATGTGGTGATTATAGAAGACTCAACGCCGTTACTATACCAGATAGATATCCTATACCTAGGATTCACGACTTTACCTACCAGTTACACGAAAAAACTATATTCTCAAAGCTTGATATGAAAAATGCTTTTTACGCTCTACCTTTAGAAAAATCAGACGCCGCGAAGACTGCAATCATCACACCAGTGGCGGCGTAAAGGGGGGGCGGTGGGGGCGGTCCGCCCCGGGTGCCAAGCATCAAGGGGTGACAACACGGTGACAAAGAAATACCAACTCTGTCACGCAGATAGTAGCCGCTGGCGCATCGCGGGCGGAAGGGGCAACTTATTTCGGTCCCTCCCTCCCCCACCCGTGTCCGTTGCCGGCAACGGATGCCGGTCGCGAAACAATGACAATTAGTTGACGACAGTTGGTCAGTCAGTGTTATTGTTTATAACCGTCGCGTCGCGTTGCGTCACATTAATTCAAACGAAAGTCAATAAATACTAAATATTGTGTAATAAAGGAGTGAGTGTATTGGCGGATAGTACACAGAGTTTAAAAGGTGAATTTTATTTGAACTATACACCTATTTTTTCCCACATTAATTATATATGTATCTAGTTAAATTATAGGTTTCGGCCGATCTGAATTTAACATTCTGTTGACGGTATAAATTGTACGTATAATGTATAATTAATTTATCACGACGATGTAAAATGAGCAGTATAACGTTATATTTAATTCATGCATACAAATGGCCGAAACCCGCCATAATAGGCCGCCGCCTATATAGTTCCTCGGTATTTCTCTCTCTTTAGCTGCGTATCAGCCACAGCACGATTATTTTATGATGGCCGCTCTGAAATCAGGCTTTCCGCACTTAGCGCATTTACTTTCACTTGTAACAAAACTAATTGATTCCTTAATTTTTTAATTTTCAATCCTATAACCGATCAATATTATACGATTAGTTTTTAGTTTTGTTTTGAGTGTACAGTAAATGCGCTAAGTTCGGAAAGCCTACTTCAGAGCGGCTATCGTAAAATAATCGTACAGTACGTACGGACTTCAATTTGTAGGTATAACGTTATGTCCAATTGTGTATAAAAAAAAAAGAAAAAATAAGTATTTTTTAAACATGATTTAAAAATGGTTTTGCTTAATATTTTTATAGTTGAACTAAGAATTCAAATTCATCCAACATAATTTGCACTATTATTATTATTTAAAGAAAAGAAAAATACACTGCCGATATACTGCTTGTCTTACTTCTACTATGGTATAATATGATAATGAGCGAGAAAAAACTGACAAAATTAACAAGTATTCCTTTATCGATCTTTACAGAATATAACTTTATTATGAAGAGAAATAGACCTAGTGGATTTCAGCAAAGAAAAATAAAAAAATCAAAAGAACTTGCACGTGAATCGTTATCTGGATCAATTTTGAAATTTGTAGCACCTTTGGCTTCTCTGGTACCAAATACATCACAGCAAAGTGTTGAAAGTGACCTTCTTGATGTACAGATGATGAAGAAACACGGAGCCAAGATGCATTAGATGAAGGGACGCTGGGAAGAGAGCCTGACAATTTTGATACACAAGATGAAAGACAAGGCGAAGATCAGCACCAAGAAGAATATGACCAAGAAAAAGGGCGAAATAGCGACAATGAAGAAAAATTCCAGCAAATTGAAAACGATGAAGAAAAGGTGCATGAAACTACTCATTTCGATGTTGCTACTTGGCCAACACCAATGCCTGATGATCTGAGAGTTGAAATCGTTAAAGCGGGAAGTGAACCCTATCAAAACAGAGATGGTCCATTTGTAGACACTGTCCAAAGATCTGGAGATAAAATAAAAGGAAAGAGCCGACATTTTCATTCAGAATGGTTTTATAAAGCGTTACCAAATGGAGAAAAAGTACTCAGAAAATGGATGGTATACTCTCCAATAAAAAAAAGCTTATACTGTTTTTGCTGCAAACTATTCACGCACCATGAAACAAAACAGAGTTTCGTTAACGGTTTTAATTCATGGTGGAAACTAAATCCTAAAGTGTCTGAACACGAGAATTCTGAGGGCCATCTCTCCTGTTTTGAAAAATGGAAAATCTTGGAGAATGGATTGAGGCTGCAAAAAACTATCGATTATGAGCATCAAATGGTCTTAGACCAAGAAAAAAAGAAGTGGCGTGACATTTTGAGTCGCCTTTTGGATATCATTCTTTTCCTAGCACGCCAAAATCTTCCTCTAAGAGGACATAGAGAAGGGATTTCATCAGACAATAGAGGGAACTTTTTAGAATTAGTTAATCTATTGTCAAAATATGATCCAGTGCTAAAAGAGCACAAAATTAGAATTGAACATGCTATCGCCTGTACAAAAAGTAAACGGGTAGATTCTTATTTGTCTAAAGACATTCAAAATGAGTTCATCAGTCTTTTGGGGAGAGAAGTGAAGAATAACATTTTGGACGACATAAAGAAAGCTAAATATTTTGGAATTATTTTCGATAGTACACCAGACATATCACATGTTGATCAGATGAGTTATGTAATCAGATATGTTCATATTGAAGGCGATCAAGTTGAAGTGAAGGAATCATTTCTAGGTTTCTTCCCTATAGCTGGAAAGACTGCAATCGAACTTACGGAAAATATCCTTACGCAGTTAAAGAGTGATAACTTGGACATTCATCTATGTCGGGCTCAAGGATATGATAACGCTGCAACCATGGCAGGAGTTCATGGTGGTGTGCAATCTATCATTAAGGAACACAATCCTAAAGCTTTGTTTATGCCTTGTGCTAATCATTCGCTAAATCTATGTGGGGTGCACTCTTTCATGAGTGTTAGTTCAAGTGTAACATTTTTTGGAACAGTAGAAAGAGTTTACACGTTCTTTTCGTCATCCACACATAGATGGGAAATTCTAATGAAAAGTGTAGGCGTATCGGTCAAAAGACTAGTAGAGACAAGATGGAGTGCTCATCACGATGCTGTTAAGTCATTGAAGAATAATTTTGAGAAACTTGTATCAACACTCGAAGAGATGTGTGATCCCAGAAGCAGCAGAGAAAACGTCGATACAAGAGAAGCAGCATCCACACTCTTACCAGCTTTATGTGACTTCAGTTTTTTATGCTACCTCTCTTTTTGGTGTGAAATCCTAGAAGAAGTTAATCAGACACAAAAGTATATCCAAACATCTGGACTATCGCTGGAAAAGTGTGTTATAAAAATTAAAGCCCTAAAAATTTTTCTTCAAACTCAACGTATACAAATAGTGGAAAGAGCTATTTCCTACGCAACTGAGAAATGTGAGGACTTGGATATCTCCGTTGAAAGAAGAGGAAGGAGGAGATTCCGAAAACGAATGCCAGGAGAAATGTCCCAAGATGTTGGACTAACATTGCCAGAAGAGTTGCATAGAGCTATGTTAGAATGTCTTGATAGATTTTACGAAGAACTAGAGCATCGCTACAAAGCAATGGATGATATTCTCATAACATTTGGTGTTGTTCAGTCTGAAACTCTACTTACGTCAACAGAAGAAGAACTTCGTGATAAAGTTCCAAATCTTACAAAAATCTATGATGAATTTTCTGCAGAGGACATTATTTTGGAGATTTTACGACTGAGGCGCCACTTGGAAGCCGCCAGCATTTCTCTTCAAGAAGCGATCCAATGGACTACCTTGGAGCTTCTGAAATTTATTGTAAAATGGGACTATTCTGAGTGTGTTCCAAGTCTAGCTCTATGTCTAAGATTTTTTTAACTATTTGTGTTTCGGTGGCTACTTGTGAAAGAAGTTTCTCAAAATTAAAGTTAATAAAATCTTACTTAAGATCTACAATGAGCCAAACACGACTTTCCAGTCTATCCATATTGTCCATTGAAAAGGAGAGGAAAGTAAATTTTGATAATGTCACTGAGTATTTTAGCAAAATAAAGTCACGTAAACACGTTTAATATTTGTCGTTTTATTTTGAGGGTGCTCGATAGAAAGTCGCCCCGGGTGCCAACCTATGCTACGCCGCCACTGCATCACACCATTTGGGCTCTTCGAATTCAACCGCATGCCCTTTGGTTTACGTAACGCTGGTCAAACCTTTCAACGATTTATGCATGAAGTGTTAAGGGGACTTGATGACATCTGTTTTTCCTATATGGATGATTTAATTATATTCTCAAATCTCAATGACCATGAAAAACACTTACATAAAGTACTTGAACGCCTTAACCAGTATGGAGTCACACTCAACATCAATAAATGCGAATTTGGCAAAAACAAAATACAATTTCTAGGCTACGAAGTATAATAATAATAATAATACTTCTGACATCTATTCTGAGACTCAAAATTACTAAACACATTAATAATAATTCGATAATTTCAGTTTCTCAGAATGGATGTAGAAGTGGGACCCGAGGCACTAAAGAGCTTCTTATCACGGACATGACCATCAGCCAACAGGTACGTCGTAATCGTAAGAGTCTGGCGACATGTTGGATAGATTATAAGAAGGCTTTTGACTCGGTTCCACATACATGGCTTTTGAAGGTGCTAGAGTTGTATAAAATTGATACAACTCTGTGCACTTTCTTGAAGTCATGTATGAGGCAATGGAGAACAGTACTTCGCTATCCAGGATGTCGTCAGACTGCGGTAAACGATGTACCAATAAAGATCGAGCGGGGCATATTCCAAGGTGACAGTCTGAGTCCCTTGTGGTTTTGCCTGGCTTTGAACCCTCTAAGTACTTTATTAGAGGGTTCAGGGTTAGGCTATAGGTTGCAGAAAGAGGCTCCAGTCATATCACACCTCTTTTATATGGATGATTTGAAACTATTTGCCCCTACTAAATTACAATTGACAGCGTTACTAAGGGTTACGGAAAACTTTAGTAATTCTATCAAAATGGAATTTGGTATAGACAAGTGTGCAGTCATGCATGTAAAGAAAGGTGTGATTGTGGAATCTGAAGGAATAGAGCTTTCAGATTCTACAAGACTCAGATCTCTGTCTGCAACCGAAACCTACAAGTATCTTGGTTTTTCACAGTCCTTGGGAATACCGGAATCTGACATGAAACAGTCGTTGCGGGAACGCTTCTTTGGCCGCCTGAAAAAAGTACTTAAAAGTCTTTTATCAGGCGGTAACAAGGTGCGAGCCTACAATGGTTGGGTCATGCCGGTTCTGATGTATTCCTTCGGTATACTTAGATGGACTCAGACTGAATTAGATGCCCTAGACAGGAGAGTCCGTACATTGCTGACTGCATTCCGTATGCATCACCCACGTTCATCAGTTATGAGGTTGTATATCCCGCGAAAGTTTGGGGGTCGAGGTCTATTAAATGTCAAGACCCTACACAATCGCGAGATATACAACCTCAGAGAATATTTTCTTCATACTGATGTGGGAGTGCATCGCAGTGTAGTTGCAGTGGATACCGGACTCACTCCGCTCGCTCTGGCTAAAGAGAATTGGCGCAAACCTGTAGTACTTGGTACTAATGAACGCAGGGAGGTATGGAAGGGCAAAGAACTTCATGGACGGTTTTATCGGGCCCTTAACGGGTCCGATATAGACTTTAAAGCCTCAACCTCCTGGCTACGGTACGGTGACCTCTTCGGAGAAACCGAAGGTTTTGTTTGTGCGATTATGGACGAAGTTATCATGACGAATAACTATCGGAAATATATCCTGAAAGATGGTACGGTTGACATATGTCGGGCATGTCACCGTCCCGGGGAATCTATTAGGCATATTATTTCTGGTTGTTCTCGTCTTGCTAACGGCGAATATTTGCACAGGCACAATCAAGTAGCCAGGATAGTACATCAACAGCTTGCCCTTAAATACAAACTTGTGAGTTCAGAGGTGCCATACTACAGGTATGTGCCCGACCCAGTTCTCGAGAATGGTCGTGCTACGTTATATTGGGATCGATCTGTTATCACAGACAGGACTATTGTTGCCAATAAACCTGATATTGTGGTGATAGATCGATCAGAGCGCCGCGCAATGATTGTCGACATCGCCGTTCCTCATGACGAGAATCTCGTGAAAGTTGAAAAAGAAAAACAAATAAAATATTTGGACTTATCTCACGAGATTGTCGACATGTGGGATGTAGATTCGGTGATCATTGTTCCGATAGTTGTATCTGTTCACGGATTGATAGCCAAGAGCCTCGACCAACACCTTAAGAGGCTCACGTTGGACGGTTGGATCAAGGGTCTGATGCAGAAGGCAGTCCTCCTAGACACGGCACGTATAGTGAGGAGGTTCCTGTCTCTGGAGCCCTAACCACCGGTTTCTTGGTCCCTGTACCCGAAGTCGGTGGTCTACTATTTTTTATATTTTTAAATGTATTTTTTTTTAATTTGTATATTTAAAAATGTAATCAATATGTTATATATGTAAAATAAAGAGAATAATAATAATAATTTATTTGAAACTCATGTTACAATATTGTGAAAACAGGTACAATGTTTCTAGTCTACTCAAGTTTACATTTTGGTATCACTTAAAAAATACAATAACTCCAACGACAATGGGCATAGATAGAACTTCCAGCAGGTTGACATTTCGATGCCTAAACTAGGCTCGAAGCCTGTACTATAAGCATCAGCCATCTCCTCCTGATAGAATTATAATAAAAGAACATTACACAGTGTGTTTACATAGATTTTGGAAACTTAGGGTTAATTACTTTCATCTGACTAGCAGCAATGAGTAAGTTAGCTAATAGAAATACAACAATTCACATACTATTCTAGTAGGTATTTTAATAACAGTGTATAGCATATATTTAAATGTGTGAACAAATGTTTGTGGTGTATGTGTATGTGTGTGAGTGTGTGTGTGTGTGTGTGTGTGTGTGTGTGTGTGTGTGCGCGTGTGCGTGTGTGTGCGTCTGCGTGTGTGTGCCTGTGTGTGCGTCTGCGTGTGTGTGCCTGTGTGTGTAAGTGTGTGTGTCCTTGCATGTGTGTGTGTCGTTTAGGTAACGCATATTAATTCACTACTACCAATAAATTTTCAGTTGCATTGTAATCTTGGGAGTGTAGCCACTCATAGACCGACCTTTTAAAATCATGATAGCTCAGTCTGTGCACCCTCAATGTTTTGTTAATCTTATTATATAAAAACTCACCCAGAAAACTCGGAAATTTATTTACATATGATGTATTAAATTTGTGTGAAAAGAAAACTTTGTGATCCCTACGTCTATTCCTAGCTGATAAGTGTAACATATCCCTATTGACCCTACCGTGGTACCTTAAAAGAAGTCTGAGAATAAACAATTGTCTCACTGTTAGTACTTCACATTCTTTGTACAATAGTTTAGTAGAGTATGTGTACGGATGGTAGTGGCTCACCTTAAGTATGGCTCTTTGAGCTCTTTCTAGAGTGAGCAAGTGTGTCTTCGCCGCCCCTCCCCAAGAATCAATGCAGTATGTTATAAGGCATTCACAGAGGGACTGGTATATCACCTTTAGGAGTTTAGGCTCTGCAATATGACGTAGGTTTTTAAAAATTGCGATTAATTTTCGCATTCTGGTCGATAAAATTTCTATATGTGGTTTAAAAGATAGATTGCGGTCAATTAGAACTCCAAGATATTTAATAGTATCAACTTGCTTGATACTCGGACAGGAACAAGTTACAGAATTTTCTCTAGAACCACATTTATGAGCTTTAATTCGGAAACAATCCCTTGACGGCTGCGTACGATTAAGAATCGAGAAGGCAATGTAATGTGTCTTATTGGCATTTAGACTCAGTGAGTTGTTATAAAGCCATTTAGTAATTTCACTTAATCCTTTTTGTGCGCGATCGAAAACGCTCTCCCAATCATGGTCCCAGAATAAACAAACCGTGTCATCAGCGAATGTTACGATCTGACTGTTCCCAATTGACAACTCACACAGCTGATCTATATAAATCAAGAAAAGAGTCGGGCCGAGAATACTCCCTTGCGGAACGCCGTAATTCACGTTTAAAGGACAGCTGACTCTTTTACCGATCCTTACACTTTGAGTTCTACCAGTCAGGTAGTCCTCAAATAGTTTCAGTTGATTACCTCGTATTCCCAACCGCTCAAGCTTTTTTATCAGCAGTGGAATTGAAATCGTGTCAAAAGCTTTTGCTACATCCAAGAATATTGCTAAACACTTTTGACCCTCATCCAGTTTTCTAACAACTGTGTCAGTAACACAGAATACAGCGTCAGCAGTAGACTTCGCTTTTCTGAAACCGTACTGATTAGCAGAAATGAGGTTGTTTTTCTCAAGGTATTGGGTTAGCTGCTTGTTGATTATTCGTTCTAAAATTTTGGACATGGTGGGAAGAATGGATATCGGTCTTATTTACTTATTAGACTTTTATCACCGTTTTTATGTATGGGGATTATAATGGATTTTTTAAAAATATTAGGAAATAGCTAGGTTACATATGTGGACAATGGGACCAGCAAGAATATTTTTATTTTGCTTTAATACAATCGCAGGTATCTTATCCCAGCCCAAGGAACTAGTATTCTTAAGAGAATCTATGATGGAGATAACCTCAGTTAAGTCAGTATTAAGAATCACCATTGAAGTCGCAGGAGAGTTAACTAGTTCAACTGTGGTCTGATTTGCGTTGAGGTTTTGGTTAGAATTAATACTATTGGCTATGTTTTGTCCGACGTTTACGTAGTACTCATTAAAGGATTCCATTGCCGATTTCGAGGACTGTGCCAACAACAGGAGTTCATTGTATATTTTTGTTTTTCTTTTCAGATTCGTTATTGAGTTAATAACATCCCAAGTATTTTTAACGTTTGTTGTGCCCGCCTTACTAAGCTCATTCCGTTCGTATTGCATCTTGAGCCTTCTAAGAAGAGTTGCACAAAAATTTCTATAACGGCGATAGGTAATATCAAGGATCTCGTTATCCGGTCCCTATTCCTTAAACATCGGAGAACCCCAGGTGTTATCCAAGGCTTCAGAGGGGTTTTGCGTCGTGATAGTTTATTAATATGAGTATGCATTTGAATGATGTTAGTTAACTGGTTGACCAACATTTCAGCAGCCTCATTTGTGTCAGAAGTATTCATAATTGGCTGAAAATCTGTATTTTTTATGGCCTCAGTAACCTCCTGATAATTAATTCTACTAGACAACTCACTGTGTCTATTAACATAATTGCGCTGCTTAACTTTAAGAGATACAAGTACACCATCATGGTCAGTCAGTGAATTTTTGATAACTAATGTCGAACAAGCAAACGTTGTCTTCGCCAATACGTGGTCTAGACAGTTGTTGAGCCTAGTAGGGAGGTAATGAGCTGGTAGAAGCCCGTGAGAAGATGTAACGTTAAGATAGCCGTGAGAATTTAAATCTGAGTTATTAAGTTTAATATCAATGTTAATGTCTCCAACCAGCAGTATATGTTTCTTATGATTTATTTTTTCTAAGAGTTTATGTAGAGAATCAATAAATGTCTCCGTGTTCTTGAAAGCGGGAGGTCTGTATATAGATATGAGAGTAATTTTATTTTGTATCATAGATACAAGGCAGTTAGCTTCTGGAAAGTTAGGTTCATAGGTATTACAGGCCATGTCATCCTTACAGTATACGACAATACCGTCGTTTTGGTTGTGGTTTAACGTAGATGAAACCGAGGTATAATTATTTAGTCGGGGGATATAGGGATTACAAGAGAGCCAACATTCTGTTAGTACTATGATGTCTGGTAGTACAGCCATTCTTTCCAGCAAACATGCAAACTCTGATATATTATGACCGATACTGCGAATATTTTGGGTAAGTATATTGATTGACGTATCTGAGCTTGGAATATGTTGAGCACAATCTTCCGGTTTACAGTTTAGGGAACTAAATTGGGTCATATCGTCCAAGTTTGTGATAGTTGTTTGTACAAGGTTATTTAAGTTCATCATTGTTATAGATATTAAGTCCAATATAAGATATGCTATTTATGGCGTAAAAGTATGATTTATGTGTGTTGTGATTGTCATGAAGTGCTGATGTTGTATGATTTTTTATAGAATAGTATTTCAAGCTGCATAGGGTAAATATAATTTGTTCATTGTACGTATTAATTACATGTAAAGCAAAACGAACAGAAAAAAAGTAATAAAAGCATGCAAAAAAAATAAAAATTACAAAATAGCTTAAAAAGTATGTGTGTTTAATTACACCTTCACGTCTAAAAAAGCCAAACATTCTTCAGACTTAATATTAATCGGTTTCGCATCCTTCTCTGTGCGTATAAATATTTTGCCCTTTGAATGCCAGCAGAAGTAGTTTCGAGATTTAGCAAATAAGCGAGCATCAAACAGAAGCTTTCTAAGGGTTGGAGTTAGGTGTTCATCCGCATAAATAGATTTCTTACATCCTAGCATACCTATTGTCTCCGTGTTTAATTTTTCTGCAATTGGTCGTTGCTTATTAAAATGGCGGATCGTTGATAGGAAGTCGTTTCTTGATGACACGGACGCAAATTCAGCAACAATTGGTCTTATATCACCAGGTTTCCCCGGTAAGCGGTACACGTCTCTGAGATCCGAGGGTTTTATGTGTAATTGAATAGCTTTCCCGATATCCGATACTAGTGCCACAAGGTCAGACGGTTTTTCTTGTTCCCTAGGTGGAACATTGCGGAGTTCAATTGTGGCAGGCCGAGATTGCAATATTACGTCTCGAAGCTGTTTTTCGAGGCTAGCGATTTTCAACAAGTTTTCCTTTCTATCTTGTTCCAGAATATGCACTTTACTCTTAATTTCATCATAACTCTGGCTAATGAACTCCATTCCCTTTTCTATTTAATGAATGAGCAAGCATTGAGATTTGAGTTCAGACACATCCCTTACCAGTATGGATAAAGTGGCGTCCTGGTCGCATTTCCATGAGGTGAATATCACTTCTTGCTCCGCTTTCCAAGTCATTAACATTTGCAAAATTTCATTCTTAAAGCTCTCCATATTTACTAATTGTTGTTGCTGTGCAGATTGATTTCCAGGTGAGTCGTCAGGCCGCTGGCGCTTGCCCCGCATAGTAATATTGTGGCTGGAGGCACTCTTATCTTGTGAAGAACAGTGATCCTGGCCCGTGTTAACTTTTTCTTTTGAAGGATTTTGCTTTGTAGTACACGAGGGAGGAGAACGAAGTGTTTTACTCATTATTATATATTTGTGCTTTTCCTATCAGTACGAGTTAAGTTAAATATATATGTATATAATCGTCAATCCCTTTGATTTTTCTCAATACGAAAGAACTATAGGTAAAAGTTGTTTAAGCTGTTCCTGTGTCCTTTTGGAAGTCTGTTTACATGTATGTGTCGACCTCTAGCGGCGCGAGGTTGGTATCTTTTCGCGTGAATTATGGATTTTAAACGATGCTAGATCCCAATGACCATCCAAGTAGTGTTGTTGAACAATGTAGTAGTGCGAGCTTCTTCTATCTAACAGATGGCGTTGCTGGTAATTTTTTGATGAAAATAACTTTTGATGCTCGTAACGGAGCCTTTTTTAACCACTTCACAGTTGCTCACTATTTATTTTGATATAAGTATTCACAAAAAGATGAATCTTATAGGAGGTTCGATCTTAGGACCACTGGTGAGGTGCGCGCCTATTGCTGACACCAGACAAAGCACAGCTCAACAGATATATTGAAATAGATTTTCTTATTCAACTTAGTTGTAAATGATAAAGATAGTGTGACTCATGTTGAAAAAGTTTTATAGGGAATTCAATAGTACTTGTCAATTAACACCTATATTAATTTCACTCGTATTACAGTTTTAGAGGTGATCTTTTACATTAAATATAGTGTTTAGAACCTTTCTACGCTAACTCTAATCACTAATACACATTTTATCACTTTGTTTAGTTCACTGATTTTTTTCTAACTTTGATCTGTTCAATTTATATTTCAAGATAATACTTCCTTACAACTATTGCATATTCTATTCAATTATTTTCACAGTTTTGAAAAGATTTAGAACGTTTAAATATTTTTAACAAGTTTAACACACTGAGAACTTTGTTTACGTTACATCCTACCCACTTCGTTTTTCGAAGTTTTCGAAGTATCATCAGACGGAATCAAACCCACAGAAGAACGCGTTCAAGCAATAAAAAATTACCCGAAACCCACTACGATACAAGAACTAAGAAGATTTTTAGGCATGATTAACTTTTACCGCAACTGTTTACCGCATCAATCAGAACATCAATGCCTACTCAATAAATACCTACATAACTCTAAGAAGAATGACAAATCACCAATTCAATGGACTCCTGAAGCTGAAAAATCCTTTGAGCAATGCCGCCAAAGCATACTCGTAGCGACTACACTCACGCACCCAATATCTAACGCGCCACTGTGCTTATTAACTGATGCTTCCGACACGAGCCTCGGCGCTGTTCTACAACAAAAAGTTAACAACGTATGGAAACCACTCGCCTTTTACTCGAAAACGCGATCGCGAATTACTAGCAATGTACACCGCTGTTAAGAGTCTACGCCGGCTGATTGAGGGTAACGATCTCACTATATGCACAGATCACAAACCCCTTACCTACGCACTTACGAGAACGTCGAATAGCAGCGATACACCGAGACGAGAACGACAACTACACTACATAAGTCAATTCTGTTCAAATATAAAATACATTCACGGAGATCGAAACGAAGCAGCCGACGCGTTATCACGCATATCAGAAATAGAAGTACTGCATGCAGAACGCAGCGCAACTGGCAAACAATTTACCATTCAACTACCATTACGTACGACAGTAATATCAATAGATCGATTGAAACCAGCCTATACCTATAGCGACGAACAATGTATACCACATCCTCAAACATATTCCAATACGACATTGCAAACAACATCGCCAACTACGAGTACCAACACTACGAGTGCAGCCGCCGAAACATCGAGCAACACAGATGAACCAGCCACGAAACGCAACACCTACGTCACCCGAGCCGGGAGGCCAGTTAAACCCAACGTACGCTTCGCTTGAGGGGGAGTAATGTGGCGACAATCGCCGGCATGTCGCGCCGACGAAGCATGCATACGTCCTCTCTCCCCGCTTGCTAATAAATTGTGAAATGAACCTCAGCGCGTGCACGTATTTACGTAAGCTACCGCTAGTGCTATCTCACTCACGTGTATCGCTCTTTCACTCACGCGTGCATCCGAGTTCTACAGAACTACTGTGGCTAGTCTGACAAATTTGTATATATATTAAGGTGCATTTTGTAAAACAAAAACAGATAAGTCGTAACCTCTCCGAGTTTCACTACTATCCTAACTACGGATCAAAGGCTAATAGCTGGGCCGGTTAGAATAGTAACCCAAAACCTCTCCCTGGTATTAAGGCTACGGTACGAAGGCTAAACAGCTGGGCCGGCCACATACCTATCCAAGTACCTACGCTCTCAGCCAGCTGGCATTACTTGTAGGGCCAGTTTATATACAAACCCCACGGGTCAGCAAGCACCACAGCTGTCCCGAAAATACAAATAATTATGAGTTCAAGAAGAGTCTCTTACTAGCAATTGGAAAGTATGTGGGAGTTTTTGAATGTTCACAGAGATATTGCTGTAGGCTTCAATAAAAGTGCTCAAGCTCGCGCAATGTCTCGAAGACTGTGGGTGGAGTTAGCGGAGACCTTAAATTCTTTCGTGAATGGTGCTACGAAAGACTGGAAAAACTGGTCAAATGTATTTAATTATGAATAGATTGACTATCTAGTATAATTGAGTCTGTAAATAGGATATCTGTGTATTTAATCAATAGCAATATTGTGAAATTATTATTGTGTTGGTAAATTGTCTATTCAACCGTTTCTATTTTAGTATTGGATAGACTACAAGGGAAAATTGAAACGAAAGTGTACCAAACTAAGGCTATCTCAAACACGCACTGGTGGAGGCCCTTCCAATGTACCCGACCTCACAGAAGTTGAATTAAAATTTCTATCCATACTTGGAGAGGACCTTGGATCTGGTCTTCCAGGGATTCAAGTAGCCGTTAATACTGGAACAACTCATGTAAGTAAGGTGATTTGAATAAAAATATATTGAGTAGTTTAAATATTCAGATAATTTATTTCACTTGAATCACAGTAGATAGATTGTTTTTTTAAATAATTACAAGTACATCATGTTTAGCCTGTCTGATGGCATGCAAAAGTCAGTGCACACAACAGCGACTTTGTACTTAAACTATAAGCATAAAATAAATCATTTTAAGCCATTAGAATACATTAATTAACATGCAGTATTATATGATTATGGAACTTACATCGAATTACACATATAGGTACAATTGTTTTTTTATTATGTAAGTTACATGTTTTTTATCTTTATGTATAAGGCATACAATACAAAAAAAAATCAAATATCTTTCAATAATAAATCTTAACAATTTATAAGTACACTATATATATTCTTAGAAATTATAAATGTATTATTTACAGAAAGATTAGAGCTAGTTGAGTTCATACTTACAGATATATATGGAATCAATTAGTAACAACAAAAAACTTATTTGGGAATTCTCTATTAAAATTAAACTATATCCTTATCAGGGGGTGATTAGTGTGATTACCCTTATCTGTATTTAAATGTTGTATGAATTTTACATTAATATTATGTGCAATTTGTAGGCAACATCTTCATCATCACCATCTTTGATGAATACTGACTTAGATATATATGGAATTATAAATGCTGAACCCATGCAAGCTTCAGAGCAACCACAAGAAACCTATGACACACATCAACAACAACAACAAGAGTCTACCATACCACATATCCAAGTAGACTCTGTCCCAGTGAGCGTCCAAGTTATAAGGCCTCAGAGACATAGACATCGAGTAGCTCCAATGTCTCAAGAAGCTGCGAGATGGGCTCTTGTAGATTCTAGCCGTGTACGAGCAGAGGCCACACAGGAAATCTCTAACAGCTTGAGAAATATAGAACGGCTACTGTCACATATAGTAACATCATTAGATGGCCTCAATAACAGGTAAATCATTTTTAACCTCATTCAATTTATATAACAATGATTAAAATGTCATGTCATACATATAACATTACTTTTATAGGTAAACTTCAATAAGATAAAAAGAAATTAACACTATCTTATCATTAAAATTATACAAATACTTATAACTATATTATGTGAAAATTAACAGTAAAATAGTATTAATTGATTAATAGTAAAATTGTAAATGATGATATGTACTACCTTTAATTATTTATTTATTTATTAAAAAAGTAGATTGACTAAGTTCAACTAGTGTTTCATGTACATTCATTGTTTTAGGTTTGCCGGTTTGCCCACAAATGAGCAATAAGTTGTCTTCTGGTTAAAATACCTTCCTATAGATCAGCATTTTGTGTTTTCGAAGACTGTCCCTCCCCTTCTACTATATGGTGAGTAGGTTGCAGTTGGGCTTCTTACAAAATTTCATCAGATGTCATGTCTTGTACAGGGATACTAGCTCTATTACAAATGTTGTGTAGAATTACACAAGCATTTAATAGGCGCGCCTCCGCCGCCCGGTTGGTTCGCCGGCGGCGGATCGGGTCAGAGTGGATATAATCCTCCCGGGCCTTCTCCGCCGCCTCCTTCTGCGAGATTACATCTTCACAGAAGGTTGCGACCGCGGTAAAACTGCTGTCGCTACCGGCCATGGAGCGTATGACGGCCGGTAGCGACATTCGTTGTCAGTGATTTGTCAAGTGATCAGGATGAAGATTACAGTGAATGTTTGACATCCGACGATTCTCCGATCTTTTCAAGCAATGCTAACATTCAAGGAGCAAAACGTGTTCGCCGCTCACCAGATAGGTATGGCTGGTCGAATATGTGTGTTGAAGAATTCACTAGTGAACAAATTAGCCTACAGGATGCTATCTCAGGACCTGAGAAGGATCAGTGGTGTGGTGCTATGAATAAATAATTAAAAGCGTTCAGTGAAAATTCATGGGAGTTAGTGGACAGAGGTAGTGGGGGCACAATAGTGAAAAACAAGTGGGTGTTCAAAAATAAGTGTGATGTTAGTGGTAATATCTGCCTACAGAGCTCGGCTCGTGGCGAAGGGCTTTACACAGATCAAAGGTATTGATTTTAATGAAACATTTTCACCTGTTTTGCGATATTCAACCTTAAGAATGTTATTTGCTTTGGGTGTACAATTAAATCTAAAAATGAACCACTTGGATGTACCTACAGCTTTCTTAAATAGTGAAATTAATGAATGTGTATTTATGGAAATACCAGAATGTTCAAGTTTTAAAAATTCTAATAATAAAGTTTTAAAATTAAAGAAAAACATTTATGGTTTAAAACAATCAGCTAGAGCTTGGTACATAAAAGTGGAATCAACTTTGTCAAAATTGGATTTCAAGAAGTCCAAGTATGAACCTTGTTTATTTATGAAATGTGACAAAAACGTTAAAGTGTTTGTAGCATTATTTGTAGATGACTTTTTGTATTTTATAATTGTGAAAATGTCTATAAAAGTTAGAAAAATGTATAATAAAAAATGAGCATATTTTTTTATGGTCGTATTTAGTGTTTTAAGTGATGTAAATTTAAAATCCTCATTGCTGTGTCGTTGGCAAAGACAAGTATTTCAGTTTGATATCAGTTTGGGATCAATACGTAAAATGAATTTTTATGTCTGAATGTGGCGTATGATATTGGGATTCCAGTCTCCTTTACAAATTTAACCGTAAATTTACCATTGAATCTAGCAAATACCGCTTTTGCATTTTAACTTCATTTTTCGTTTTAGTTTCTTTCTTAGCTGCAGTAGCCCTACTGACATCATCTTGATTAAAAAAAAGCATAATTTTATTTGCTAGGTTATTTCGTTTAACATTAACTTTTTTTGCATTACATCTGATTGGGTTAATCCCAATAGCAGAACGTAATTCACTTTTCATTTTATACCTTTTTACGATGTCGTTACTTACAATTTCTTTCAATACATTTCTCTTTTCATTAGTTCCTGCCGCATTATATTGTATTTTTAAATATTCTATCAAGACATTCTTTTCAAATAACTCTTTTTTAATAATTTCTTTTTCTTCTTCAGTAGTGTTTAAATTAGCAACTAATGAATCAGTTTTTGATTTTGGGCTTGACACAGTAAAAAAATCTGAATCTCTGCTAAACATAGCCTTCAAGAGTCAATCAAGATGTCAAGTTTTTTCCGCGACGACGCGGTAACCGTAAGTAACTACCTGCTCCATTTTATACCGCCAAAATGAGTATTCTAGAAAGTGATGATATTAAAATTAGCGAGCTTATTAAACTTCGGGGTACATTAAAATTAGAAAAATACATAAATAAATGCTAATCTAGCAAATTAACGCAACTACAACTAACGGAAATTAGTACGAGAATCCAAGCAACAATAGATTGTTTTAATAGTTATTGTAACATTCAAAGTCAAATAGAATCACTTGTATTTTACAGCTAGAATTCAGTGAGGCTATTGAAGAACAATATAAAAATATGGCCGCCGCGAAGTGCTTGTTCAAAGAAAACGAAAATGCTAATTTTAAGTATAAACTCTCACGTCCGTTAACCGATTTAGCGCGCCGTACTCGATTGAGTACAATTAAATGTTGCATCTAGCTTAGTTTGGGACAAGATAGCGTTGTGTGAGACGTCCGAGTAACGGCAACTAACATACGAAAATAATATTTTTTCTTGCAGTTGACTAACAATGTCTTCTTCGAAAGGTTTTGAGCTTTTTTTTTTTTTTTTTTTGACCCTGCCAAAATGACTCTACTCTGCGTGATGGAAAGCATGAGTAGAATCCAAGAGTGGTGGTCACCATACTGCGAATGCAGACAATGCAACAATGCAGCATGGTGACCCACACCATGGCGGGCTAGTGATGCTTCCGCATCATTGGGCCTCCGGTCTCGCACTCACCAACGAAACACGACAGCATGATCGCTGTCATTTTACGTTGATTTTCTGTGCGAGGGTAGTACCGCCCCGGTCGAGCCGGCCCGTTCGTGCTGAAATCAGCGTGGCTCTACTACCTTGAAAATT
This sequence comes from Spilosoma lubricipeda, assembly GCA_905220595.1. Lineage (NCBI taxonomy): Eukaryota > Metazoa > Arthropoda > Insecta > Lepidoptera > Erebidae > Spilosoma > Spilosoma lubricipeda. Next base: position 4,498,124 of record HG992294.1, read on the forward strand.
ACCATTACAGGTAATAAAAACGAAATATTTGAGCTCTTAGAGAAAACTAAACAGTATCTTTCGTCAGTCAAACTTACAAATGGTACAATGGTTTTTTCCAACTTGTGAATAGAATCAAAAACTTAATGTACCTTTATATGTACAAAATAAGCCAAATCATTTGGAGCTTATGTTTGGACACATAACAGCTCACGGTAAATATAGAAGTAACCCGACAGCACGACAGTTTTAAGCCATATGTAAGAAGCTCTTGGTAAATCAGAACTTAGAGAAATAGACTGAAGAAACTGTAGATCTCTCGAGGAAGTTTCTTTTCTTACATGCTCTTCTGCAGTACAAAATATAAATCTGAAAATCGAACCATTAAAATTTAAGGAAAGAAATGATACCAATGAGATGACATAGTTAAAGGAACAAGCCAAATTTAATGAAGAAATTAGTATGCTTCTATCTACAGGACATGTCAGAATTTAGTAGTCAAGTAGTTTCATACATAGCAGGGTTTATAGTACATAGCGTGATGAAGGATTTAAAGTACGAATCACGATGTGGTACTTTGATTGCTGACATGACTAACGACAAGCATCTTATGTTCATAAAATTAAAGGACAAAGGTGGTCCATCCAAGGATATGATTAAAATATTTGCAAACGGATGAACATCTAGAAGAAGAATGTGAATATCTCACTCCTCATGAATATGATGATGAAGAGGAGATACCCAAAGAAATGCCAGGAGGAACATCACAAGACCAATCAGATCCACAGGAACGGTCTAAAAGAGTAAGGAAACTGCCAGTAAAATTTCAGGATCATGAAATGAACTTTGTAAGTATTGATTCGGTTAGTTCAACTACTGAAACATATGAAGAGGCACATGCCTTTCGCAAAGGGAAAATAAATTGGGATGAAGCCATCAAAAGAGAAATGATTACATTATTGGAAAATAACACATTGTATGAAGTTGATAAAATACCAGAATGCATTAAGGTAATCTCAAGTAAATGGGTTTTTAAAGTAAAAAAATTAGGAAGTGAGGTTATTTATAAAGCTAGGTTAGTCGCTAGGGGTTTTGAGCAAAATGATACTAACTTAGATAGTGAGGTATACACCCAGTTGCAAAACTATCCACCTTTAAAGTATTTATGGCTGTTGCAAATAAATTAAAATTAAAAGTTTATCAAATGGATGTGGTAGATGCTTTTTTGCATGGGGATATTGAGGAAGAAATATACCTAAAGCTTCCTAATGGTAAGATTTGCAAGTTAAATAAGTCATTATACGGTCTAAAACGGAATAAAAAGTTTGATATCTTCATGAAGAATGAATGTTTTGAGAGGTCAAAAAGCGATCTTTGTCTCTATTGCAAAAGACAAGACAATGAGACTTTATATGTATTAATTAATGTCGATGATATTTTATTATTTAGCTAAAGTGATAAGAAAGTAAAGTTATTTCAAGAGAAATTAAGTAAAACTTTTAAAATGAAAGATATGGGTTTAGCTTCTAATTATCTAGGGATAGAGATTAAACAAGAAAATGACAAAACTATTTTAACTCATGAAAAATATTTAAACAAAGTTTTAGAGAATTTTAATATGCAAGATTGCAAGCCAGTTCATACACCTATAGATCAAAATTTTGATTTTAAGTTGTTAAATAGGGAATGTTTTGACAGTCAGGAAATTGAGATAAAATGTAGACAGCTGATAGGTAGTGTCATGTACGCACACGACCGGATTTATGTGTTAGTGTTAGCTTTTTGAGCAGATTTCAACATTGTGCAAGTGTATTGTTAAACGAGTGTATTAAAAGGACTTTGCGTTATATTAAAGGAACTTTGAGTATTTCACTAGTGTATGACAGTGCTAACACAGGAATCTAGGGTTATGTTGATGCTGACTGGGGCGGGGACACAACTGACAGAAAATCCACTAGCGGATATATCTTAAAAAGTTTTGATTGTGTGGTTATATGGAGTTGTAAAAAGCAATTATCAGTATCTTTATCTTCAACTGAATCTGAGTACATAGGTTTAAGTCAGGCTATCTGTGAAGAAATGTGGTTAAAATATTTATTAAAAGATTTTTATGTTACTGAATGTGAAATAAAACTATTTGAAGGTAACCAATCTGTAATAAACATTTCTCATAACAATGAAAACAATAAAAGATTAAAACATTTAGATATTAGGTATCATTATATCATAGAAAAAGTGTCTAACAAAGAAATTAATTTAGATTACATAAAAACTGATAAAAATATTGCTGATTTGTTAACTAAAACATTGGGAAAGTTGTTGTTTGTTAAGTTTAGAAATGCTATCTTAGTAGGATAATTGGTCTTAAGGTTCTGTTATTAAAACAACTATTATTGATGAAATGTTGTGTTTAGGAGAAGTTAATTGTGTTATCTATTTCTGTTAGTCAATATTAGCTATATGAAAAATGTTAGCAGGATTCTTTATGTAAAAGATTTTTTGTTTAAGTTATTTATTAAATATGTTACATGGTACTTATGTATATGTATATATATATATATACTTATATATATGTAGTAAAAATAAATATTTGTTTGGGGAGGTGTTAAAAGTATGTCAAGAATTTATGAATAGTCTATGGTAATAGTGTATACAACAAATATTTTTTTATTGCCTATGCTCTCTCTCTATAAGTTGATCGAACAATATAGAAGGACGCCATTACATGAAGTGTGTGTTTTATTGCAAATACCTCGAATTTCAACACGTTTACCCCACCCCCATACATTATATGAATGGTATCGAAGTCTAAATGCGGAACCTGGGTTTTGCAACGAAACGTTAAATAGGCTGGAGAAGAAAGTAAAATCAAGTGATAAAAATATTTTATGTGCTTTAGTTGGCGATGAAATGTTTATTAGGAGGCAAAAGACAGGTAAAATCTATGAAGGCCTAGTAGATATGGGTTTAGGTAGCGACGACAGCAGCCAAATGGCCACCCAAGCTTATGTTTTTATGTTAGTTGCAATTAATGATTCCTGGAAACTACCATTAGCTTATTTTTTCGATGACAATATTAATGAAGGCGAATTTAATACTTTATGGCTTTAGAAAAATGCTATAAAATCGGTGTGCGAATTCGTTCTGTGACCTTCGATGGCTGCAAAAGCAATATTGCAACAATGAAAACATTGGGTTGCGTGTTGGATGATTTAAAAAACTTCAAAACTGATTTCAAACACCCCAGTGCTGATTATAATGTAGTTGTATTTTTAGACGCGTGTCATATGTTAAAACACGGATGCGGAACACCTTCAAATCTAAGAAAATAATATGCAGTGGTGAAAAATCAATTAGATGGCAATATGTATCGGAATTATATAACCTGCAAGAAGAAAACTGCTTACACTTGGCTAATAAACTATCACATCGACATGTCCATTTTAAAAATCAAATAATGAACGTGAAATTAGCAAGCAGTCCTTAATCCACAAAATATGAGTGATTTAAATTAGTTTCAAGTGGTGATATCTAAGTTACCTAAAGATGTCATATGGCAACTTACAGATTTATTAGTGAACCCGCCAAGTACTAACAAATATGAAGCAATTAAGCAAAGATTATTAACGATTTACGAGGAATCAGAAACTAGAAAAATCCATATGAATATCAATAAAATTATGGAGACAACCAAGGCCAGTAGTGACATCGCAATTGTGAGTTCCAATTCATCTCATAGCAACGACGTTATCGCGGAAATTAAGAAATTAGGTGATCGTTTATCAAGGATTGAAAGTCGTGGCCGTAGACGTGGACGCGGACGCAGGTTTGGACGCGGTCGAGGACGCGGGAGGTGGAACAATTCACGTTCAAGATCAAGATCACAGCAGTATCAAAGACGCACACCTAACGACCCAGATTGGTTATGTTTTGATCATTTTCGTTTTAAGAACAAAGCAGTGAAATGCTTGGAACTTGTGCAATTGGAATAAAAATCAGGAAAACTAAAAATGATGTAGTCAGCGACGGAACACTGTAACCAGCATATTAACAACCGTCTAAGGTTTACGTTTTCTAATTGACTGTGGTGCAAATGTGTCAGTGTTACCAAAATCAGCGGTAAATAAAAGAGAAATTAATGAAAGTCATTCGTATAAGCTCTACGCAGCTAATGGTACAGTTATTAAGACCTATGGTTTACGTACTTTAGAGTTAAATTTAAATTTAAGACGACCATTTAAATGGTCATTTATTGTAGCAGATGTTAAACAGCCGATAATTGGAGCAGATTTTTTAGTGAAATAAGTAAGTCTCAAGCTGATGACGCAGTAACTATCAACCAGACGTTGGAAAACAATCACGAGGCCGTACAAGATAAGTTGAGAACATTCGGTATTATTTTGATCATTATGGCAGTTATGCTGACGATGGCAATTTTTTTCGGATGCTGCCGTCGATGTAAGAAAACAGTTAAAAATTGGTTACGTTATGAAGTGAGTAAAAGTGACAGTCCTCCACTACCAACTAGCATTAAGGTGGAACAACCACCTAATAAAGTTGTGTTTTCTTAGTAAAGGTATTTCTATGATGTAATTCTATATAAATTTGGCCATTGTGATGGACACTCTCTCGCGGTGTTGGTTAAGGGAATGCTGCCGAGCACACAGTGCTGTTAATTAAATATTGCAGAGCATGTTCCTTAATCAAATACCCTTAGCATTGAGTTAGTTATGTTTTCAAGTTTTTTTTAATGTGTTTTAAATAATTGTGTACATTCTAGGGTTGAAACAGAATGTTACACAGAAAGGTAAAGTTGTTTGTTTGTAATAGAAGAGAACATGTGTTAGAATGTAAGGATTTATTTTTCTTGTTTACATAAGATGGTATTTAGAATGATTTTATACAAAAATTATACAAAATTATTTATTATTTTACATTTTTTTTGAGTTTAGAAAAGTTTTACAAATTTTTGTATTTTGATATTTCAAACTTACGTAGATCATACATAATATTGTGATTCAACATTAATTGAAAGTTATAAAACTTAAATACATAATTGTTTTATAAAGTTACATTGTACTCAGAGAATCAAGCAGAAATGCTGATGTTGCAAAGATATCATATAGCGAGCATGGAAATGTACTACTTAACTGTGAATATTGCACAATCTAGTTTTATAATACAGCATGTTTCATAACATCAGACACAATATTATTGTATTACGTTAAAATTTTAATTTTAGATTTGGGATTTATTTTTTGTAAAAATAAAGGAAAAGGGGGGAAAAGATGTAGGGACAACATGATTACTCAATATTTAGAGTCAGCATATTTGTGTGAGCCGAGCCATAGGGATGGGCGCAAGCCAGTCGCTCTCGGACCACTCTTGGACATTGGTCGTGTCTTGATTTGTATGTAATTATTACCGTGAGTAAATAAATAAGAGTGAATGGACTTTACATCTTTAATTTATATACCTTGCACAAAGGGCATACGTAACATACGGTTTTACATTGGTGACCTGACCGTTTAACGTAGTGTGGAATAGAATCTTTGTTCCAAGTGCAAGGCGACATATTGGAAATATACCGCAGCGATTCCCCTGCTGTCTGTGTACACTGTACACGGACAGGGCAACATCAAGGTCACGACAAACATTTAGTGAGTAATTTAGTAATAACAGTCAGTGTATTCTTTTAAAATGACGGAAGGAAATGAGATTACATTTACATCTTTAATTTATATACCTTGCACAAAGGGCACTACAAGGACATACGTAACATATTCGTGTGCGACTTACTGATCGTGAGGTCTCGGGTTCGATTCCCGGGTCGGACCAAATGTTTGTATGATCTACAAATATTTGATTCGGAGTTTGGGTATTTTCTATGTATAATATGTATGTATTTACAAAAAAAATAATATATATGTATTTGTATCAGTTGTCTAGTACCCATAACACAAGCTCTGCTTAGCTTAGGACTAGATGCCGTTGTGTGATAGATGTCCGAAATATTTATTTATTATATCGGTTTTACAGTACAGTTTACAGCATCATCAATGTGGATAAACCTGTAATGGAAGAAGTGTTGCCTTATATCATTGCACAGGAACATATAAGGCATATCATTAAACAGGAAACGCCAGAACGCCAGCAAGGAAAAGTATTGTACGTAGAATAATTGATATCAGTTACTTTGTCCAACAACTTGCACTCATATCTGGACACGATTCACTATATCATTGTAATATGAGCAATATAATTTTAGTCGGAAAGATAAGAACGGGACCTTTTCCAGATACAAATTTAGATGTAACAAGTGCAATAAAACATTTTTAGTGAATTCAGAAGATCAAAACAACGTTGACAAAGTTGAAGTGAATTCAGCAGCTATAGCAGAAATCGTTGCGACTGGCATGGGGTACTCTCAGTTTTAGGAATTGAATAACCCATTAGATATTTCAGTTTTACTGATGCATATTACGCAAAGTTACAGGACAAAGTATTTGAACAGTAGGAAAATACAGCTATTGAAGTAATGGAAGCGGCTGCAAAAAGAGAAAAAGAAGCTTCTATTGTGGAAGGCCGAGTAAAAAATGGCATTCTTTAAGTAGACGTTCGTGCCGATTGTTGTTGGTCTGCTAGATCATATGGCGATAACTACGAAGCACTTTCTGGAGCAGCAGTCATAATAGGAAAAAAATTTGGAGAGGTTCTGTATGTCGGAGTGAAAAATAAATACTGTTTAGTGTGTGCAAGAGTAAAAAAAAAGGAGTAGAGGCAAAACAACGTGTTTGCTATAAAAACTACGATGGCTCATCCTCGGGTATGGAATTTGATGTAATTCGTGAGGGTTTCGGACAGTCGAAATGTATGGAATCATTTTATGTCACGTTAGTAGCAGACGGAGATGCCTCAACTAACGCTAACATTTTTAAAGGCAATCCGTATCCTAATCATGTGGTACAAAAAATACAATGTCGTAACCACTTGTTACGAAATATGTGTAAAAAACTACGTGCTGTCACAAAAGATCTGAAATAAAGTAAAGACCACAGGAAACAATTGACGGACCAAAAAATTATGAGCATGCGAAAGGTGGTATAGTTTTATCCATAAATCCACAAAGTCAAAGAAGATAAATTTGAGGCAACGCGTGATATCTCAAACTCAGTGATGCATGCCTTTGCAGACCATACACATTGTAAAGAGTATTTTTGTGACAAAGTTTGCACAATACAGAGCTCAGGTGCTGAACAAATAAAATACACGCTAATGTGGTTCCGAATTAAAGTCATACTGGGATATTTAGCATCCAATTCACAAAGCCTTATTGAAGATAAGACTACAAATGCTGTTGAAAGTTATAACAGTGTGGTGGCAAAACTAGTTCGTATCAAAGCAGATGTGCAGCAGCTGTAGTGTCATACAACACTGGAAAGCCCGTCACCACACTGCATAAAAATGCTGGGATTATTAAGTTCCAAGTCTCATCACATAAAGCGATTAAAAACGAATCGCGACAATTGCGATAATTGAGAAAAAAAAGAAGTCTGTTCCACAGAAAAAAACGAAGAGGCCGCAATATTGGAAGGTTCCAAAACGACTACGGCAAGAATGCTTGTGCGCCAGATATACCACCTGAGGAGCTAAATCTTGCCAAAGATCATTTTTATAAAAACTTGGAATCTCTTGTGGCAGACAGGAAATCAGTAGAAAAAAATACAGTTCTCCAACGCGATAGCAGTCATTAGCTAAAATTAAGAAAAAAATTGCTGACTGCTTCGGATTTTGGTAGAGTGATTAAAAGAAAAAAAGACCTGAGAATTTAGTAAAATACGTTTTATACAAAGACAATATTTCACATTTAACGTCTATAGCACACGGTATAAACAATCAGAAAATTGCGTTAGAGCAACTGTCAGCACAAAATAATATTGTTATAGAACCCTGTGGACTATTTGTGGATAACAAGTATCCTTTTCTTGGAGCTAGTCCCGATGGACTTGTTGGAACCGATGCAATAGTGGAAGTCAAGTGTCCAGTAGCTCCGGGTAAAGTTGGAATGGACGAAGCCATCAAAACAAACGAAATACAAATTTACAAACACAATAGGAAAACTAATCAACCTGTAATAAATAAAAACAGCAATTGGTTTCTCCAAGTTCAAGGTCACCTTATGATTATTGGCCGTGAAAAATGTATTTTCGGCATTTGGGATAGTGAGAAGGAACCAGTGAGGGTATGACCATCGCCTTACGGCTTTAGAAATTTATTTCATGCTTTTTCAGCGTCGTTTTTTGTCGTAGTTGGGTTTTAGTTTTTACTTTTTTTTTTTATTTAAAATGTTTGGTGCCTCTCTGATATTAATTTCTTTGCAAAGTATATTTTAAATAGATACCATAGAAATATCACATGTGTTTTGAATTACCGTCCCGTTAGAATTTATCAAGTAGCATAAGAACAACAATTTTAACATTTAGTAGTAATGAGTTATTGGCTCGAAGGCGTAGGTGAATGATTTATGACGGAGGTGCCTCGAGTTCAAACCTCGACTGGCCGTCGTCGTCTATTTGTGAATGTTGCCTGGATATTGTGGTAAAAGGTATTTATTAAATAAGTAATACAAAATTACACCAAACAAAAAAGATATGATAAAAGTTCTGCAATTCATCGATAGATGGCAAAACTAAAAAGTATCACCGCTGTGCCGGTCGGAGTGGGGGGAGTGTTAAGTTATTTTCGTTTCGAAATTTCTGGATTTGGTGTCCACGCTCAAAGCTCGCGATAGAAGCTATGCAATAGCTTAATAATCTAATTAATACTTTTTACTTTATTTATGTATTACAGATTTTTAAAAACTATAAACTCTTAAAGAAGCTAAAACTGTTTTGCTTGTTACTGCTATTTGATGTAAATAATAGCACTTTGATTTACAAACTATTTTTGGTTTAAACATGTTAATTGCTGAGACTACTAATAATTAAAATTATTGCTCTGCTGCTGTGATAATAGTTGATGGTGGGATTTCTGCTAACTAGCCGATTAATCGCAGGTACCGGTAGGTAATATTTACAGAATGAACATTTCTTTTTTCTTGAGTCTGGGTGTTTTTATGTACTTATAATTAATATATGTATTTACAATTGTCTGTTGTAGTGTTGGGTGTCAAATTTGCATGTTTTTGCTTGCAGAGTGACTCTAAGGGAAAAGGAAATGGTAGTGGTGGGTTTAAACGTAAGAAAGGTGGCAGTTTATTAAAAAAAAATAGATTCATTTTTCACAAAGAAACCAAAGCTTGAGATTGCTCACTTGCAAAATTTACCTATTACAACTACAGATAATAATTGCACTGCTGATGATTCTGCTTCTACAACTATATTGCTTGCATTAACCTTAGATGATGAAAACCAGGGATGTTAGGGAGCTCCGTAACCGTAACCGAAACTATCGGATATCCGATATAAAAAATCATCCGTAACCGTAACCGAATCCGAAATGAAAGTTTCGGATAGTATCGGATAGGGGCGGAGCCTAATTGAGACACGTTATGACAAGTTGTTTTGATCGGCCGGCCGCTGCCAGTGCCGACACACAAGCTGCGCGTATTGTTTGTTTTTTTTCTTCTTTGACAAAGTGTTGGTTGTGTTACGGAATCGATTGAATTTGTACAAAATGCGTCCTAAGTCGAGTGCAGTTTGGTCGTTTTTTGATGAAATGACCGATTCCGCAAAATGTAAACAGTGTGGTAAAAGGTTTTCAAGGAAAGGAGGTGGGACTACATCGCTAAAACTTCACATTAAATCACAACATAGTGATAAGTACGAAGAACTTTTGCTACTGGAAAAAGGTAACCAACAAAATAACCTACAAACAGCCAAGCAGCTGACACCTTTACAAGAGTGTAAAAAACAGTTGACACTCAAAGATTCGTTAAAAAACAAAGGTGCCTGGGATGAAACTAATACCAAACAAAAAGAAATTGATAAATTAGTGGCTGAAATGATAGCGTTACAAAACTTGCCATTTAATTTTGTAGAAGGTGTGGGATTTCAAAGATTAGTGCAGGCAGCCTTACCACGTTATAATCTTAGAGGTCGGCAGTACTTTACTAATTTACTGTGCAATGATATCTACAACAAAATGAAGTTAAAGATTCTGGACTTATTGAAACAATTTGAGAAGTTATCATTTACTACAGATGTGTGGTCCGAGCCCAGCGCAAATGTCTCGTTACTTAGTCTTACTGCTCATGGCATCACGAATAATTATGAAAGAGTTTCTATAATACTCAAGTGTGAACAATTAGAGGGTCGGCACACAGGTGAAATTATAGCGAATAATTTAAACAATATTTTGCAAGATTGGGGCTTAAGCAATGAATCAGTTCATTGTATTTTACGCGACAAAGGATCAAATATGATAAAAGCTATGAGAACGGCCAATTTCCCTGATGCAAACTGTACTATTCATCAACTTCAATTATGTGTTAGGTCAGCAATGGAAACCGAAGAATTTATCTCGCCAGTGATTACAAAGTGCAAAAAAATTGCTACTCACTTCCATCACTCACTAATTGCTCAAAATGAATTAAAACAAATTCAAACAGAAAGACTGAACCAAACAGAGTTATGCATCGTTCAGGATTGTTCTACAAGGTAAGATATTTCTATTTTAAACTAAAATAATTTTATATAAATGTTTTTTTTTTCTTCTGTACGTTGTTTAATTTCACATATGTTTTATTTATTCACAGATGGAATTCGACTTATTATATGATGGATAGAATATTGAAATTAAAAGACTCCTTGATACTGTATTCGGGCGCGCATACTATACCGATTCCTACTGCTGATGAATGGCTCGACTTGGAAAAGTGTATTGCAATATTAAAGCCATTCGAAGAAATTACACAGGAGTTAAGTAGTGCAACTGCGACAATAGCTTCAGTGATTCCTTTAGTCTATACTCTTAAAAACACATTAGAAACAGAAAAGACTAAACAAGACACATCAGAAAACTTTAAATTAATGATTACAAATATGGTCCATAATATCAGCGTCAGATTTCAGGACATTGAGAATAATAAAATATATACAATAGCTACTTATCTAGATCCACGCTACAAGCTCAAGTTTTTCAATAAAATTACTAAGGAACAAGTACAGACAGAGATTCTAGGAATCGTTGGGTGTTCAAGAACTTCTCATGATGAAGGTCCTTCTTCACCAAAGAGATCACGGACTCAGCTGCCATCAACAAGTTCATACATTCAATCTTGTCTAGCTGAAATATTAAGCGCAAGTGACGAAGAAGAGCACGTAGGTGGTGATGAGGATGATACAGTACCCAATCAATTAATTGTCAAAAAAGCATTGTTAAATGAATACAATAGAGAGAAAAGGTTGACACTCAGTGAAAATCCACTTTTATGGTGGAAAATGCATACGAAGTACAACAGTTTAAGTGCTTTAGTCAGACAGTACCTCTCTCCGCCGCCTGGCAGTGTACCGAGTGAACAGCTTTTCAGTGCTGCTGGGTTAATTTATGATCCTTTAAGAAATAGACTTTCTGGTGATAAGGCTGCGAAATTACTTTTTGTCAAGTATCATTTACCTTTGATAAAATTTGATTATTGAAAATGTTTAATGTTATTATAAATTAATGTAAGACAATGTATGATTAAGTTCAGAATAAAAAAGGAAGATATGATTGTTATGTTTGCACAAATTATAAAAAAGGAAGCTATGATTGTTATGTTCGACTTAAATTATAGTTATAGTAAACTTAATTTAATTCTGATTTCAATATTTTCTTTTAATACGAAATTACTGATTCAGTATAAGTAATAATTTTGTTATTACATTTTCATTTTAGGTGTTTTTGATCTAAATCATCTAAAATTTAGATAATACTCAATATAATATAATTATTTATATTTATTTTAATTTTAAATAGCTATAATAATTACTCACAGACTGATTGTAATTCCTGCCAAAAACGAAATAAAACTACTTTATTACCTATTAGTATTTTACTTTTAAAATTCCTTAAAAATATAATATCCGTAACCGAAACTAACGGATAATCCGAAATAATTTATTATCCGTATCCGTAACCATATCCGGTATAATAATCATTCCTACATCCGTATCCTATCCGTAACCGAAATTTCATATCCATAACATCCCTGATGAAAACGTCGCTCTTCAGTTATTAACGATATTCAGCCTGTATTATGTACGTCGGCTTTAGATTCTGATCAGATAAAGACTTCACTTTCTCAACCAAAGTTTGCTTCAGATATTGCATGTTATATGGGAAAAAATATAGATGATTCATCTAAAGCTATGTTGCTTGAAAAGCATTGGCAGCCTTCCCCTAATTACACTTTCCCGCACTGTGTGGTTAGTAAAAAAGGAAAACAAACAAAAAAATATGCTCAGAAGTCTCACCTTAACAGCTCTAGCTTCTGGAGGTGGTATACAGACAAAAACCGCTTTATGTCCGTATGTCCGTTTATGTAAAGTATTTCCGCAGAGTTATATACATCCCTCTTCTAGATTCAATAATAAATGACCTACAGGACCGTCTGTCTCCTGAAGTACTTAATTTGTTTCAGCTAAGCGTTTTTATTCCAAAAAGCGAATACACTAATCAAGACATTGAAACTGTAAAACAACTAGCAACCGATTAAACATTGATACAAGATAATACTCCAGTTGCTGTAGTTGTAAACGAATATCGGCTGTGGATGGTAAAGTGGCAGCGGAGTCAGGACATGCCGCAGTCGATTTCTGACCTTATTTTAAATTGCGATAATGAGATGTATCCTAATATAAGTTTTTTTTTATGTATTATGGCTATACTACCCGTTAGTGTAGCGACAGCGGAAAGATCTTTCTCTACGTTACGTAAAATCAAATCGTGGCTAAGAACTTCAATGGTTGAAGATCGACTAACCGGACTGGCACTTCTTAACGTCTATAAAACATACCCATTGAGTTCTAACTCAATGGGTATGTTATCACTTCATCAATGAAGTGATAACGCGTTTCGGGAGAAGATGTAAAAGGAAAATTGATTTTGTTATTTAAATACCTATATAGATATTTTAAATATATGTACACGAACAGACCTACTGTTTACCTCTATCTATTATTATCAAAACTACATTATTCTTGTGACTTGACCACGACTATATGACCCCCGCCCTGGCGCAAAAGCTGCATCCGCCCTTGCGAAGACACGAACTCTGATTCAAACTTCGCGTCAGTGACAACGGACGACTACCCCTTCCTCTGCTTCACCCCCTCAAATACCTACAATTCGTGCGGGGACAGGGCCTTAAGTATTCAAACAACATTATATTTACAGGTGCAACGGAACCGACCAGAAAAAATATACAAAATGGATCAGTTAGCTTTGGAGTCAGGACACGAAGTGATTCGCTTACCACCTTACCATCTATACTAATATATAAAGCAAAAGAGTTTGTTTGTTTGTTTGTTTGTTTCAACGCGCTAATCTCAGGAACCGCTGCATATTACATTTACCGAGGAAGGCTATAGGCTACATGTCCGTATTTAAGCAAAAAGGAACCATCCAGCAAAAACACACTTTTGAGATATCAAAGGATTTAGAAAAATATAATAAATTTCATGTAAATTTATTGATAAATTACAAATTTAAGTATGTGTATATAAATTTGCTTTTATTGCTGTTAAACTTTCTAGATAATTAAGAAAATGTGCATGTGGTTCCTTTTAACATTTAGTAATTGATAGGTTTTCTCATATACAAAAAAGAACCATAATACAGGGATTTCTTGATATAAATGAAACTATGTGCTTATATTATCGTAATAAAGCTTAATTCTCCAAATACACGTTTATTCGACATTATCATCACATTGGATTTCGAAATCCACCGTGTCTAGTCTATTTACGTCGTCTTCTATTGTATCATCCCAATTGAGACCATTATAAAAACTCTGTGTATCTTGTGGAATGAGATGTAAAATGGACGGTTAGTTTCACGGGTGATTATGGCTTCCCTGACGGCCACAGAGGAACTATATGTTCGATTAAGATTAAAGCTGGTAGGCCGCGAACAGGTGCTCTCCCTATATTAACTTCCACAGAATTACCAAAGAAGTCTCTTTTAAAATAAATTGAGTTTGGTGAGTCTCTTTTCAGGTATATTTCCCGAGCTAGTAGCCAATTAATACATTCTTTGTTAATAGCACGTTTTCTGTCAACAATCATTTTTTCAACCTTAGAAGGCCCAGAAAATTTGATTTTGCCCTAACTGTAACTTCTTCTCGTGGGTTCTTATTCTTGCAATCTTTCATAACCTGCATATAATCATCTGAAAGATGAAAAATTTCTGTCATTGGGTAGGTAACTATGTCCGGGAATCAAATTTTTTGTAATGTTTTTAAGGTGGGACAATGCAAAAATGTTTTAACATCAAAACTATCTTTATGTTACGATTCTGTCCGCTACTTGAATTACTCCATAAAATTAATTCCTCGACATCTTTAGAAATATACTCGCCTTAGTATTTTAATAGACAAGAACCGACTTCCTAAGCACTTGTTCCAACCATTCCTTTTATGCAAACAAAACACTCACTTAAGTTACTTTTTTCCGAATAAATATTCATATTATACAGTCAAAAATGTCGCTTATAGTAGATAATTCTGGCAGAGATCTTAGACATTGGAAGCGTTTTTTTGCAGATCAAACGTGAGACAATCCGTTTCCTTACAAAGAGTAGCCAGAATAAAATCAGTCTTTATTTTATGCCGAGTTTGTTCCTATTTTCGGCAATATTTTTCGCGTTTTGTATCTATGGTTATTTCTAATTTTAAAATTTTAATAAATTATTTACGAGAGAATTTTTACTTCGAATTTCTATAGTCATCCTTCTTTTTATTACACACATTCTACTAATATTATAAATGCGAAAGTTTGTAAGGATGGATGGATGTTTGGATGGATGTTTGTTACTCTTTCACGCAAAAACTATTGAACGGATTTGGATGAAACTTTACAGTAATATAGCTTATACATCAGAATAACACATAGGCTACTATTTGTCGCGATAATCGACATATACGCGGGCGGAGCCGCGGGCAACAACTAGTCATTACATATATCAACAGCATACATCAGCACACCATACACACATCACACTACACAAACACACCTACACCTACACACACACACACACACACACACGCACACGCACGCATGCACACATGAATGCATGAATGAATTGTGAATAAAGCGTAGGTAATTTTACTTCTCACATTCATTAATACTATAATGCATTAAATAAAACTATAGACATACCTGTTGTGTCTATATTATGATCTTTGCTGTTCATTTTGAATTTGAGTGATTGCACTTTGAGCTATACACTCAATGAAATAAAGTTAATATTTTGTTGTTTAAAATGAAAGACATGTAACAAGTCATGTCATTTTTGTACCTTTGTGTGATCATAGGTTTCAAAACGTATGCGTAACGGAATTACATACTAGTGGTTCTACTGTTTTACAATATTTGTTTATTCATGATAGAACCAAATACTTGTGGATCCATTTTGCAAAAAAACTATTAGCAACTAATTAAGAATTTATTTTACGCAAAACGAATCCACAGAAACTTGGTTCCATTTGGTGTTTTAAAAATAATCGTTAATAATAGAAATATGTGTAATGTATAATGGTACCAAATAAGTGTGGATCTGTTTTGTATAAAGTGAAATGGTAGTAATATCGTTTATATCTTTGAACAACAGAGTCCCGTTGTGCTATGGTTCCGTTTTGCTTTACATACAATGTTTGTTATTGCTGTTGGTTCTGTTCTGCTTTTAGTAGGAGACCGAGGGCATTTGAAACAAAGGTGATTTGAAACAGTACAGATTTCTTGGAACTCAAAACCGTTAGCGAGCTGGCAACGTCGCTCTACACCAACTTCCCTTCTCCCGCGAACATGTCAGTGCGCGTCCGTCGCGTCAGTCGCGCGGTTGTGGAGTTTTGTGTGCTAAGTGACAAAAATCGTGAAAAGTAAGTTTTTAACGTATTTTTACGATGCCTATATTTTGTTAAGGGTTTTGTATTTTGGTTTAAGTTATATATGTTTCGAAAGCTCATTAAGTAATGATTTGTTATATATATTTAGTACAATTGATTTCTGTGTATTTTCTTCTTAATCATAGATTTAATAAAACTTGGGAGGTTTTTTCTTACTGAGGAGATTTGAAACAGGCTGTTTCAACTCTCCTCGTTTTCAATTTTATATGAATTTTATTTTTGTTGTTTTAATTAGGTTTTTTTGTTTCAGCATGCCTACTGATTATAAACGAAAGACTGATAGGGGTATGGCGAGTCGCGAAATATATGATCTCGCAGCAGAAGAAGTAACCTTGCGGTCTCCGTGACGCGGCTTCGAGTTATAATCTGAACCATACCTCCCTCTTCAGATATATTAAGAAAAAAACTGCTTATGAAGCTAACGAAACTGCGAATGCGCCAACGGTTGGATACCCAGAAAAGACTGTTTTTACAGCTTCAGAAGAAAAAGTACTGTGTGACTATCTTTTAAACTGTGCTGCTGCTAACTTTGGCCTAAGAACTAAGGAAGCCAGAACTTTTGCCTATAGCTTGGCTGTTAAATATAATAAAAAAATTCCTTCTTCTTGGACTGAGCATGAAATGGCTGGAGAGGTTTGGCTTCGATCTTTTATGAAGCGTCATCCGGTTCTTTCTCTAAGACTACCTCAACATACAAGTATCGCTCGAGCTACAAGTTTTAATAGAACCAACGTGCAACTTTTTTTCCAAAATTATACCTCAGTAGTTGACAAATACAAGTTGCAAGCAAAGGATATATGGAACGTTGACGAATCGGGCATCACGACTGTTCAGAAACCGGACCGCGTCATTGCTCGACGAGGACAGAAACAAGTGAGTGCCATGACTTCCGCAGAGAGGGGAACATTAGTTACTAGCACTAGCAGGAAATGCCCTTGGGAACCACATACCTCCAATGTTTATCTTTCCGCGAAAAAGATTTAATGATCACTTTATACGTGATGGACCTATTGGATCAATTGGTACTGCGAATGGGTCAGGGTGGATGCAAGAAGAAGACTTCTATATATTTCTTACATTTTTCAAAGACCAAGTTAGGCCATCTAAAGAAAATAAGGTCCTATTGTTATTAGATAACCACGCATCACACACTGCTGTTAAAAATATCGAGTTCTGCAAGGAAAATGGCATTATTCTATTAACTTTTCCACCTCACTGCACTCATAAGTTGCAGCCAATGGACAGAGCCGTTTTTGGACCGGTGAAAAAAGCAGTTAACACAGCTTGCGATGATTGGATGCGGTCTAATCCAGGAAAAGTAATGACCATCTATGATATTCCTGGGATAGTAAAAACTTCGTTTGATACAGCCGTCACACCGCGCAATATATCTTCCGGATTCATCCATACCGGACTTTGGCCAGTTAACACTAATATATTCCAGGACGCTGATTATCTTTCCAGTCAGGTTACTGATCGACCTTTGGCAACTTCCATTAGTCCTGGTCCATCCAGCTCTAACTTGGTCGGCATTTCAAGAAGTGAAGAACCCGTGCCATGTTCTACCCTTGCAGACAGTATTTTACACGATTCCCGTACACCAAGTCCATCAATCTTAAATTTACCGGCTACTCCTCCTCTATCCAGCTACGATACAGAAGACGTACCTAAGCCTGCAGAAAACCCTCGTAAGAATTCACCTGATCTGGCGATATCTGAACCCGTTGTTCCCTCCACAGTCTTTACATCTGATGTAATACCTGTAGCATCAACATCACGAGACACTTCAGTTACTATGACAGAAATTCCATTCTCACCTGACACTCTTCGACCCTTGCCAAAGGCTCCACCCAGGAAAGGAAATCAAACAAATAGACGCAAAGTTAAATCTGTTATCTTAACCGACACTCCCGTAAAGGATGAACTAGCTGCTATCGAAGCAGTTAGAATGGCTAAGAAAAAAGTGAAAAAACCTAACTTTGAAGAAACCAAAAAAAGGAGTTCAAAACCAAATACTAAAACTAAGAAGACCAAGGTTGGCAAGAAACAAAGAAGAAATGAAGACAGTGAAGAAGAAGAGGAATGTATTTGCCTTTGTTGTTTTGAGCCTTATTCTAATAGCAAAGCCAAAGAAAAATGGGTGCAATGTCTGGAGTGCAAAAACTGGGCTCATGAAGCTTGCACTGGTGGGGAACTTTCTTATGTTTGCCACAACTGCTTGTCAGATTGATATTATTTAGTTTCATAATATTTTTATTTTTCTCATTTGTGTGATCGTTGTATTGTTATTTAAATATTCCAAGAAATACTGATTAATCAAGACTGATTGTAATAGTTAAGGAACGACTGAAAGTTAATAAGTATTTTATGTTAAAGGCTTATAACTTATATTAATATATAGGTAATGTTATATAAGAATGTACAACATTTTTGTTTATCTGGTCATTATGTTGATTGATGGTCATTGTGATAGGTATTTTAACTACTTTAGGAGTTGATTATTCGTAGACTTGTAGTTACCTCCTTAACTGAAAATTATATCAGTATAAAATATTGATAAAAAAAATTGTTTCTTAATTGAAAAGTTTTATTACAATAAATACCTTTATATTATAGCTTCACTTTTATTATTATATCCCTCAACACTTCTTCAAAATAATATGTTTCAACTCTCCTCGACCCCTGTTTCATCTTACCTCGATATGAGGGGAGTTGAAACAAATTGACTTGTTACGGTTAAGTCGATTTTTCACCGCAATATTTATCACTTAACATTTATTTATGTTAATCATTCGCAAGTGTATAGAATAACCTATCGATTGGTACTAGTATCATATGATTTCTGTCTACAGTGTTTGGTGTATGAAACAAAATGTCAAAATTGTTTCAAATCCCCTCGGTCTCCCTATACCTTGTTTCCAAAGGAAAAATCATGTGGTTCTTTTTCGTATGAGATTTTAGAACACTTTTATACTAGTATTCTTTAATAAAAGCAAAAAAAATAATTTGTCGAGTGGTTCCATTTTGCATAAATACGGACACATATAATCACGCTAAGATCAAAAGGAGCGGAGCACCAATGGATAATGTTTCAAAAACGGGGTAAAATGATCACGCTACGGGCTTTAGAAGACGCAAACGAGGTTGCGTGGGTCAGCTA
Organism: Spilosoma lubricipeda; assembly: GCA_905220595.1. Taxonomy (NCBI): domain Eukaryota; kingdom Metazoa; phylum Arthropoda; class Insecta; order Lepidoptera; family Erebidae; genus Spilosoma; species Spilosoma lubricipeda. The sequence goes on from HG992294.1 coordinate 4,517,368, forward strand.
GTTGCCAATATAACCCAATTGAGTTGGCATGGGACCAAACAAAAAATGAAGTCGGCCACCAAAAACAGCACTTTTAAAATTTCAGACGTCGAAGTGTTACTGCATGAAGCAATTTCGAACTGGGAACTGGGAAGATTGTGTGAAGCATTACAATCCATTCATTTCGGTGGAAATAGAGACCACATTTCTCTCCATACGGGAGTAATTTATAGTAAGAACAACGATCCCACATCGTTTTGTTCTGTATCTCCATGTTGTGACCACGATCCAGGAGCGATTTGGGCTCACCTTACACCAGTTTTAAATTATGTAAAACAAATTATTCCTTCTTTAAAATATGTACAATGTATTCTGATGGCCCCGCCACACAATACAAACAGAAAAAGAACTTTTATCTTTTCAGTAAATATTTTGCAGAAAGAACTTTGGATTATGCTTCCTGATCCTTTTTTGAAGCATCACCTGGGAAAGGGGCGGCAGATGGGGTGGGTGGAGTAAAAAGAACTTTGGATGATCTTGTATCTCGCGAAACAGACATTCCCAATGCTACCATCGCTTTCAAGGTGTTGAAAGAAACAGAAAAACGGTGAAACATGTTTTTATAGCAGAGGAAGAAAGAAGAGAAATGCAACAAAAAGTTCCCGATGAGTTGATTGCGTTGCCAGGTACAATGAGAATTCATCAGATTAGCACGACTGCAAAGTAAGGTTCTGTCCTATATCGTGACTTAATTTGATTTAGTGGCCCATAAACTTGTTTTGCATATTATGAACACATGATTTAATATCAACCCATAAATCAGGGAATGGCCAAAATAAAAGCGGAAAATCCAAAAAAACTTTTAATCGCTTAATCATTTAAAAAAGTAGGTCAAACTCGTCTGACAGCGATGTTTATGACAGTGACGACATTCCCTATGCAGATTCAGATGGTGAGAGATGCTCGATATAGAGAAATTTGAAATAAATGCAGATAGTGGTGAGAACATTGAAGAAATAAAAGCTGAGCATGTTGAAGAAATTGTTGAAAGTTCAAATCAGGGTAACTTTCAGAACGAGAAAACCGAGACAAATAAATGGGAAATAAATAATACTGTGTTGATCAGATATTACATTAAAAACTCCTGGAAATATTAAATGGGTAAAATTGAACAGATTGATAATACTAATGAAAGTTTTAAGATAAATTACTTTAAAAGCATCCGACAAAAAGGTAATTAGAAATTTACAAAGCCAAAAGTTACCAAAGATATCGATATTGATATAGTACCACAAGATAGTATTGTTAAATTGTTACAAATGCCTCGTTGGTCTCGCGGTTGGCGTGAGCGACTGCTGATAATGAGGTCTCGGGTTCGATTCCCGGGTCGGACCAAGCGTTTGTATGATCTACAAATATTTGTTTCGGAGTTTGGGTGTGTTCTATCTATAATATGGATGTGTTTACAAAAAAAAAAAGTATATATGTATTTGTATCAGTTGTCTAGTACCCCATAACACAAGCTCTGCTTATCTTGGGACTAGATGGCGTTGTGTGTTTAGATGTCCGAAATATTTATTTATTTATTATTATTTAAATATCGAAAGAACGTCAGGAGTTTGTATTGACTAACCAGGAAGACACAAAATATTTTTAACTTGTATTTTGTATAATTTTTCGTTTTCTAGTTACAGTTGACCCTAATGGTCAATTTAGCATTTTGTTAATAAATTAATTCATAATTCTATATATGATACCTAAGTTACTAATGATATTCCTCACAAATTATAGTCTGAAAATAAAATTACACCATAACTACTAGAATATTACATAATTCTGAATACAGCCTTACTTTTACAATTTCCTGACATTTCCTAACGAAACAATTTACTGTCAATTTCGTGACGTACACATATTTTGAAAATGACTCATATTTTTTTATGTGTTTTCGCGGATAACTTCATCGTTTATGAACCGATTTTGATGATTCTTTTTTCATGGAAAGATGGCCCAACGGTAGTACCATGGTAAGGAGATTAATATCTGATGATGGCATCGAAGAGAAATCGAGTCGAAGTCGGTTTTATTTTTGTTAAAATTGTACTTGTAAATATAATGGAAATACGACCACATTATTACACCACATTAAAAATAAGCATCCAAGTGTTACCGTCGAAGAAAGAAACATAAGTACGACTTCATCATTAACAAATGAAAGTAATACGAGTACTTCGGTCGATTCATCCCAGTCACTGGTATCCACATCAAATGTTGGGCCTCCTCAAAAAAGGTTAAGGCACACCCAAACACGTTTTACTGTGCCAAAGAAAATTACGCAAAATTCTGACGATAACGCTTTGATTAATTTGATAGTGAAAGATTTAAAGCCATTTCAAATAGTGGAAGATTCAGGTTTCCAAGAATACTCAAAAGCATTGAATGCTGATTATCAGCTACCAAACAGAAAACAATTAGCTTTGATGGTAAATGAAAAATATAAATTGGTGTCCGAATCTTTAAAAAAAAGAGTTAGAAGATGCTTCTTATTTAGCGTTAACATCTGATATTTGGACATGAGACAGTAATAAAAGCTTTATAAGTTTGACTGCACATTACATAATATATCAATATAAATTGAAAGCTGTAGTTATTTCAACTTCAGAAATACTAATACACCAGACGGCTGAGAATATTGCATTGGCTATCCAAGAGGACCAGTGGCAAATAAGCTCAAAAGTAGTAACTCTTGTCACAGATAATGCTGCAGCTATGAAAAAAGCAATAAATGAATGTTTGAACAAACGAAATCATTTTTGTGTTGCTCATACACATAATCTCGCGGTTAAAGACTTTAAAGAGAATTAAACATTTGATTTAGCAGGAAACACTTCTAACTGTCAGCTACAACAACTTTTGGCAAAATGTCGAGCAATGGTTTTGCATGTTCGCATCGCAAAGCTTCCTATGCCTTACTCAAAATGCAAGAGCAACTAAATGTAGATAAATTAAAACTCAAGCAAGACGTCCGTACTCGGTGGCATAGCACTTTTTATATGCTCGAGCGTCTATTGGAGGTCAAAACTTTTGGTCAAGCTTTCGTAACTTTGCCACAACTAGGTTCATCTCCGCAAAATCTGAATTCCAATGAATGGATAATATTAGAAGACGTGGTGGCCCTTTTACGCCTTTTCGAAAATGTTACTGTGATTTTATCAGAAGAAAAATATCCAAGCTTATCTTCTGTTGTTCCTCTTGTACCTGGACTACGAAATGCTATAGAAAGCAAGACGCCAGTAACGGAATTGGTCAAGAATTTAGAACGAAGTCTTTCTGCAGTAATAGAAAAACGACTTGCAGTATATGAGACTAATAGAACAGCATCAAAAGCAACTGTTCTCGACCCTCGCTTTTAAAAAATAGGTTATACGTTAGTAAGTAATGCCAATAATGCGCAAATGTGGGTTATAAATGAGTTATCAAACATGAGCACCGATCAAGTCCTACCTTCATTTAGCCCAAATAGGCCTAGTACTTCAATTGCTTTTGCTTTTACTGCTTTGGGTAAAGACGATATTTGGGGAGTTGTCGATAAAAAAATCATGGAGAGTAGTGCTCACCCAACTCCATACACTTCGGCAGCTATGATGGATAAATAATATATTGAATTACCATATCTAGAAAATGCGATCCACTTCAGTTTTGGAATGACAAGAAATGTTTATTTCCGGGATTATCCGAAACTGCTCAAAATTAATATCTTGTATACCAGCATCATCAGCCCCTTTAGAGCGCTTATTTTCAACAGCTGGGATTTTGTGCAATGATAGAAGAAACCATCTAGCACCAAAAAAGGTTGACCAAATTTTATTTCTCAATAGCATTCCAGGAATGTTTATTTTTTTATTTTTAAGAAGTACGTAATAATATTTTGTTATTTTATTTAACTTTAATTTCAAAAAGAAAAGAATATTGTTTTTATTAAAATTTATAAGAAGATTGTTTTGGTTATTTACATAACATTTTTATATTTTTGTTAATTAATAATTGGTAGGTAATTTAACAGGTAGTAGAGCCACGCTGATTTCAGCACGAACGGGCCGGCTCGACCGGGGCGGTACTACCCTCGCACAGAAAATCAACGTAAAATGACAGCGATCATGCTGTCGTGTTTCGTTGGTGAGTGCGAGACCGGAGGCCCAATGATGCAGAAGCATCACTAGCCCGCCATGGTGTGGGTCACCATGCTGCATTGTTGCATTGTCTGCAGTCGCAGTATGGTGACCACCACTCTTGGATTCTGCTTATGCTTTCCATCAGGCAGAGTAGAGTCATTAATTGACAGGAAAACATTTTTTATTTTTAACCGACTTCAAAAAAAGGAAGAGGTTTCTCAATTCGACCGTATAATATTTTTTTTTTTTATTATTTGTGTTCGCGGGTTGTAAGATTCGTTTTTTTATATAATATTTAAATTCTCTTTTAAAATTTATAACAGCGACCTCCCTCTCGCTGTGGTAATAAATGTAACTAGGGCAACGCGCGGTCAAGTGGCTTACTGTCTGATTAACCATGGATGCCCCAGATGGCGTTGGTTTCATCGATACAGACCCTTTATGGTTACCCGGACAGACAAGTTGCTTAGATCTTGGTACTAATGTATAAGAAATATATTACCTTTTAAATTTTGTCACCTAATATAAATTCAGTTTGACATTGAAATGTCATTTTTCTCTCACGTCGACATCAAGAGGGGGATATCCTTCTCGATGATTCGACAACAAACCTATAAAAGAGGGTGTAACGACTGTGAAACGGACTTCTTTCTTCTGTGTAATCCTGAACGGACCTTTGTCTTCTGTCTGATTCCTGAGTGGACGCTTCGGCTGTAGACCTTCAAACACGAGCTACCTTGAGCAGTGGGGAAAGACGGATCGCCTGTATCCGTGAGGCAGCAGCTCTAGGAGTGGTCACTCAGCCCATCCTGTGGCTGTAAGGAAACATTGCAGAAGGAGGAAGGCGTCCTGCGTGACGAGGCTTAAGGCGGAAGGACCTGAGGATGAAAGCCACTCCCAGGCCCGATGCTAGTCAGGAAGGAGGTCACGTAATTATAATTCTATCTACTTATATTAATATTGGCTATCCCAGTCCATCTGAGTGCGATCTCCGATTCGCGCCTCCTGTGAACATGCACCACCTTGGGTGTGTGGGAGCACACGGGCCGTCTGCTTGTCCGTGCCTGGGGGCGGCTCTGAAAAAAGGATCTGGAGGATGTCTCCAACATGTCTCCGGTGGGTGTCTCCAACACTCAGGCGCCAGCTGGAAGGGGACTACATAGCTGTATTTCCTTTTATAAATTTTCTATTTCTTTTATAATGTTTCTCGGACAACCCTCTCTTTAAATTATAAATTATGAATCAATGTAATTTTAACTGTACTGATAATTTGTATTTTATTCTTTTTATATCATATGAATTATATTGTATGCATCACTGAGGAGTGGGTGTTTCTCTGAAGAGTTCCTTAGGGCTCCCATACATACACACACACACATCTTTTTCAAATATTTTATTTTAAATTTTTAACTTATACCTCATATTTTTATTTGCATAACTTTTTTTTTTCTTTATATTTTTTCTTTATATTTAATTAACTCTTACTAAGGCGCCCTGGGATTAAAAAACTACGACTGACTAGACGGTGAAGTGACCTGCCTGACATCTTCAGGGGTTACAGGGTAACTTGTCGTTTATGAACCGATTTTGATGATTCTTTTTTTCATGGAAAGGAGATATCCTAACGGTGGTACCATGATAAGGACACTAAGATGTGATGATGGCATCCAAGAGAAATCGAGTCAAACCTTGAAGTCGGTTTTATTTTTGTTACAATTTTACTTGTGAGTTTGTCCCTCACCATCATTTTGCTTTATAAGAACAGTTTTAATTATACCCAATATATATAACCAATATAATTAAGACTAATCAATATAATTTAACTACTGCAAAAATGTTTTTTGTTTGTGATAGTAATTAGTTAATTTTCTTGTTTTTGAAAATATTGTGATTGTGATTATAAAACAATTAAGAGCCTATAAGTGTACCTATGTACATATCTGCATTATTATGTTAGTTTGATTTTAATTGAAAAAGACTACTATATAATTACATAGTCATTAATAATAAATATAAATATTTTTAAAACTTTAAATTCAAGCCAAAAATAAATGATTCGATTTCAAACAATAATTTCTTTTGTTACTTTAGTCAGTATAACTATCCAATACATTATTAACAAAAAATATAAAAAACGATAAATACAAAAACGACGACGACGAGAAATATAAAAAATAATAATTGAAGATAAAAATATCATAATTTTCTCTTTACTGTTAATGCGAAGGGAATCAATAGGAAAAAAATTAAAAAAACATTAACTCTTCTTACTCTTTCATCTAGTTAACTCGAGTTATGTAACTCGAGTTTAACCGGGTTAAGTGAATTTGAACTCGGGTTTAATCGAGTTTTATTCTTTCCGAGTTGGCACATCACTAGTAGATCTTTGTCGTTTTGATATTTCTTAATTGCTTCATTTTAAACTTTTTCCTATTTTCTATTATTATTAGGTTTTACATAATACTCCAATTTTATTTATTTGTATAGACATATGTTTATCTATACAAATAAATAAAATTGGAGTGTCTGTTTGTAATATTAAAATAACCGATTTTTACTAAATGCATATGTATGTAAACATGGCACCATATACCATAAATGTATTGTTTATCATTTTTGTTTGTCGGATGGACTGATTATGACAGGACTTTCACTGATAGGTAGCTGATGAAATAGGGAGTAACTTACGCCACTTTTTAAATTAGCTTCGCCCCGCGACATGACCCCGGTACGACAATAACCGCGGTTAACACGCGGGGTTCAGCTAGTTTAAAATAAACAGGAACAGTTTACGACAATTTTTCTATTCAATAAAAACTGTTTTCTTTTTGTTTTTTATTTCATGATATCCGCAGAAATCATTTATAGGTAGCTGATGAAATAGGGAGTAACTTACGCTACTTTTTAAATTAGCTTCGCCCCGCGACATGACCCCGGTACGACAATAATCGCGGGTAACACCGCGGGGTTCAGCTAGTTTAAAATAAACAGGAACACTTTACGACAATTTTCTATTCAATAAAAACCATTTTTTTTTTTATTTCATGATATCTGCAGAAATCATTTATACCCGACGATTAACTATAATGTTTAAAATATAGTTTTACTTATAATATAAACTTGTACAAAGCAGAGTACATCTTTAACTTACATACCTAGTATCTTCTAAACTGTTTTTTGAACTTCTCATAGTGATAATCGTCTGTAGCTCTCTCACCTTTTGCTTTCTTGACTAATTTATCTACACTATCATCTATAACACTAGTCTCAGTTTTAACAGGTTCTACCTTTTCAACTTTTCTTTTCTTTGTATTTTCACCATCTATATTAAATCTATTATGCTGAACAAAATTAACCGCCATGTTTGTGGGTACAAATTGTGATGGGCAGTCTTTTTTATTATGCCTCTCCCACATGAGTTTCATTTTTGCTTCTTCTGTGGCCTCTATATTCTTAATTTTTGCATCTATACCTAAGTCTACTTCTGGTATACCACTAAGCATCTGGTTTGATAACATCTCTTCTGATCTGTGTGTTGATGACACTCTTAAATGTTCAGGTAAGGATAGTAACGCAGCTTCTTCTGGTGATAAATATTTCAATGAATCATTGTGGTCAGAGTCCTTAGTGCCTTTACTATGTCCTTCTGTAACAAACAAAAAACTTATATTTAGTAACTCACTAGCTGAACCATTATTGTGTATTGCATTTGCATTTATTTCAAAGTGGTTATTTTAATATTATAAAGAGACACTCCAATTTGTATAGCTGATATCAAAAGTAGTAATAATAATACTAATAAATAAACAAAATAATAATACTACTTTAAAACATTTATCAGAACTCTGTAATGAAAATTTAATTAGTGTTTAGTGACAGTTAATATTTATTATTATTTATTTATTATCTATACAAATAAATAAAATTGGAGTGTCTGTTTGTAACATTAAAATAACAGCTTTTAAATCAATGCATATGTATATATATACACAAAACATATACCAAAACTGTAGTTAAAAAAAAATTGTCTGTCTGTCTGTCTGTTTGTTCCAGGTAAGGCTGGACAGATTTTGAGGGGACTTTCACTGGTAGGTAGCTGATGATCCAGGATACTAACTGTTAGTTAGTTTAAAAAAAGTAGCCTAAGTAGTAACTTAGGCTACTTTTTTTTAGACTATCAGCTCATAGACATCATTCAATCTGTATGTTATCTATACTAATATATAAAGCTGAAGAGTTTGTTTGTTTGAACATGCTAATCTCAGGAAACACCAGTCCGATTTGAAAAATTCTTTCAGTGTTAGATAGCCCATTTATCGAGGAAGGCTATAGGCTATATATCATTATGCTAGAGCCAATAGGAGCGGAGCACCAATGAAAAATGTTTCTAAAACGGGGGAAAATTATCATGCTACGGGCAATACAAGACCCAAATAAGGTTGCGTGGGTCGGCTAGTCACTACATATTATAAAGCAAAGTCCTCAACCATGTCGGTCTGTCTGTTCGCGATAAACTAATAGATAGTGGTTCTTAAGGAAGGTTTTAATGTATCAATTTTTATTTTTTTAAGTTAAACAATGCGGTTAAAATATAAATGGAAAAAATCTCTCAGAGCAAAATAGGCATAATATATTTTCCGGAAAGAACACATGCCAAGTAGGGGCTGGTTCCTAGTTTACAAATAAGGGAAAATTCATGCTCTACTAAGCTTAACTGTATTTCCATACAATTAAAGTGAATTATGAATATATACCTATAAATAAAACAAACCTTTTCGTTTAGCTAATTGCTCCTCAATATATTTCATCATTTCTTCATCCTCATCTCGTTTATTGGTCTCCGCTGAAAATTGGGTCCCTATTCCTGTGTCATAAGCGTCATCGACCTGCTTTAAAGTACCACTTTTCAGTGCTTGCATGTTTATCATTCCCCCAGATTTGACTTTAAATGGGTCTTTACAAGTAACTTCTTCCTCTAACGTAACCTTTTGTCCAGTAGCAAGAGTGACAACACTGACGCCGTTAGGTCTTTCTCGAAGTTTCTGTAATACTTTTGCCTCTTCTAGTTTTGCTAAGATATACTCTTCATCCTCTGAATCTTCATCCTCCTTGATTCTTTGACGAAGGTTCTTCTTTTTTTTGGGTTTAAACTTTATTTCTTTACATTCGTTGGTCTTAGAACCCTCATCGGAGTTCTCCATGGTTTCGATTTGAATGGCAACAAAATTATGATCATAAAAATTTACAAAATAGCTATGCAATAAAATAAATTGGAACTACCACAGAAACTGAACTAAACTAATGCATGCTAGTATATACATTATAATCTATGGCACAGAGTACAATGTATATCTACAATGTATACTCCATAATTTCATTAATATCAAGCGTTCAGTGTTGCCTTGTGTGACCTTTTATTAGTTATTCATAGCCTTTTTGTGTAAAACGTAATATTTTATATTTTATTTACTGAAAAATTAAAATTTTGATGTTCTAGGATGAAATATCGATTCTCTGAATTAATTAATTGCTACATTTTATTTCGGAACTAAAGAATTTGACTAAAAAATATTTACGAGAAAAAGCAGACTTCAAGAACTGGACCTAATTGAAATGGGACCACACGGGAAGCACCAGCTTACAAAAAAAAAGAATGATCAAAATCGGTTCACCCAGTCGAATTTTCTGAGGTTACAACTAAATAAAGAACACAGTCAAATTGAGATCGTCCCCCTTTTTTTGAAGTCCTCTGTCACCCCTAGGCTTGCGCTTATGGAGGACGGAGATCGTTCTCCGATCTCCGACACCTGAGTCGCTTGTGGTACCTGGCCCGTTCCCGGGCCTGGCGGGCCGGGAAAGTTCTGAACCTATCCCTGTCCCGCTCCGCCCGCGTTAATTAACCTAAAAATATTAATTATTATTCGAAATAGTCGGTATGGACGGGGAATTTTTTAACATGTCCTTCAGTGGGATAAATAAGACACAATTTTCGAGACCTTGTTTTACATGTTAAAGGTTCGCAATATATTTTGATAAAAACCTGTTATATTTTGTTTTAATAACATTAACTTTGAAAAAAATCTTTCACATTCAGCCGCTCAGCGTTGGAAATGGCAGATAGACTCTGCTCTGTCTAGACTCTTGAAAGCGTGATCGGAGTAGGGAGAGAGAGAGACTGAGTTTGGTTAGAATTTGCCTTTCTCACGCAAGCTTCTGATTGGTGAATACACATACCAATTTGCATGATTGATTTGGCGGGAAATACTTCAATCAATCAGAAGTTTCCGTGAGATGGACAGACTCTAACCAAACTCAGTCTCTCTCTCTGTACTCCGATCACGTTTTCCGCTCGTTCAGCGCTTCTTTTGTATATGTATACTCTAAGTTGTTCCCATAGCTTAGTCTGGCAACACTGAAATTTGGTATAATCCATGGTTTTAGAAATCAAGGTCTCGCTTTCCGAGAGCGACACGTTGTGACGTCACTAATCAAGTTACCACTAAGCACTATCACGAAATTAACGAACCAGAAACAGCGAAAGCAGCGATGATGATGTCATGTCGGTTTCTCTGCCTTGTCCTCGTCACTCAATGTCTCGGAATGCCATACCTGGCGAAGTATATTGTACCATGGTATTATCGGAAACTGTCAAAAACCCGGCAAAGGTCAAAAGATAAATAAAATCATCAATTCTTGATTTGTCTGATTCTAGCAACTGTTATCAGAACTGTAGTTGTATTTGAGTCAAAATAATTGTTTGATAACTTAAACTACATATATTTTAATTTATCTATGAAAGTTGTTTATTTAATTTATGTTTATAAACATGTCAAAAGTTTTATTTTTACTATCTCCACCGCCAAAATTTGAAGAGATACAGAAAGCAATATTTAGTGACGGAGCTGTAGAATTTTTAAGCAAATTACATGAAAAATTCGATGAGCGTATCGAACAATTATACAAAGAGCGTCTACAACATACGGCGACAACGAAATTAGACTCGACTTTGGACTTTAAGAATTCATTTGAAAGAAATGATAAGACGTGGAAGATAGCGCCTTTACCTCCAAGACTGCAGTAAGTATTAAACATAAAGTTATTTTGATTATAGTTTTGATAATATATGTTACCGAGACTTTAGTATTTAATAAATGAACATAATTAAGTAGATTCCAATACAATATATATTAAAGACACAAAACTTAGATTTGTAAAAACACTTTTAAGTTAAAGAAATAAAAGAATGTTGACATTGCTTGCTCCGTTTCTATTAATTCTATGAATTCTATCTATCTTGCTCATCTATTTTAATTTACAAGTGGTTGTAGTTGTAACCAGGTTACAAGTCACTCTGTGTTTGAGATTCAACCATAATTCATTTAAAATTGTTTTTGTTCCCTGCACTCCTCAATATATTATTTGAACAATGTCAAATTTCATACTCCTGCGTAATAAGATTCGTAAACAGGGGTATTAAATTTTTGCTTCACACAATAATATAAAGAAAATAAATGGGCCAGATTCAAAATGCTCCAATTTTTTTATAGAAACCGTCACTTAGACTTAGGAGATGTGTCAGCATCAAACACGGCACATTTTGTGTCCTCCCTTACAGAAGATGTACAGGGTATCCAAGTGGATTTTGATGATGGTCACTGTCCAACCTGGAGGAACCAGCTTCAGGCATATCACAATATTTGGTTGGTTGTCAATGGCCGTCTTCATGGTGCTCCTGTTACGATAACTACATGTCCAGTGTTAATGCTGAGACCTAGAGCTTGGAATATGATGGAACATAATATTTTGGTATGTTATAATGTTAACTATTTACTACCTCAGTGGTACAGTGGTAGCACAAGCAACTGCTGTGCTGAGTCTCGGGTTTGATTCCTGAGTCAAACCAAATCTTTGTTCGATCTTATAATATTACTTTCTAAATTTGGGTATTTTCTACAGATAATATATATTTAAAGAAAACATACACAGGTTCTGCATAGTCTGAATCTAGATGGTGTTGTGTGTTAGATGTCCATAATATTTATTTTATTTATTTAACTGTTGACTGATGGTACTTGTTGGCAACTCAGATTTCGAAATATGACGAAATTTCTTGCTAGTTTCAGAAAATGGTGCTGAGCACTTTTTTTGTTGCTTTTCAGTGAGTAAGATAACTGGCAGACTGAGGCACAGTGACTCACTTGTCATGAGTATGTTTCTGTGCTCTTTCAGTCCCTGCCCCTCCTCGAATTGCAGGTGTCCTTGGACACAGCTAAACAAGTACCATCAGAAAGCTTGAATATACTTTTGTTCTTATTGTAGATAAATGGCAAAGAAGCTATTGGTCCTCTAGTGGATTTTGCGATATTGATGTATCACAATGCAAAGAAACTTCACGAAGCAAACAGTGGTCCTTACTTCTACTTATCCAAATTAGAAGGTGCATCTGAGGCACGACTCTGGAATGATATCTTCACGTGGGCACAAGAAGAACTTGGTTTGCCCCAGGGGACAATAAAGGCTTGTGTTCTTATTGAGAATATAATTTCAAGTTTTGAACTTGACGAAATATTATACGCGCTAAGGGAGCATTCATTGGGCCTAAATTGTGGAATTTGGGATTACTGTGCATCAATCATTTCTAAGTTTGGTAAGTAATTATTCTTCTTTTAAAAGACTACTCAGGCTCAGGTAGTACTCAGATTTCACAAACATTCATATAACAATAATATAATAGAGAGAAAAAGAGATACAAGGAACATCCATACTCAGAATAACAATTTGTAGACAACACGAACCATTATCCCATGTGGGAACCCATCATATCCACTCAGTGGTAGGAGGTAGGTATGAAGTATCCAAGTGACCGTTTAAACGACTACACCATTGGTACAGTCGATGTTATTGTCAGTTTTCATGTATTAAGGTGACACTAAATCATAGTAACAACTTTCTACCTGTTTCACCAGTGTGGTAGAGGCCCGTAACCTTTTTTCCAAAGAGAGGCTGGATATTGATGCAGCCAGGGGACTCTTCTATACAAATAAATAAAATTGGAGTGTCTGTTTGTAATATTAAAATTACCGCTTTTTACTTAATGCATATGTATGTATACACGATACATATACTAAAAATATAGTTAAAAAATTTTTTGTCTGTCTGTCTGTTTGTTCCGGGTAATCTCTGGAACGGCTGGACGGATTTCGACGGGACTTTCACTGGCAGGTAGCTGATGATCCGGGGAGTAACTTAGGCTACTTTTTTTAGACTAACTTTGTTCCGCGGCGTTACTCGCCTTACAACAATAACCGCGGGTAACACCGCGGGGTTCAGCTAGTTGGGAAATAATTATAAATTTAGGAAATTCGTTTTCTCTCATTTGGCCCTACTTTTATCAGTTTTTTTCAAAATCACAATGTTTTAATCTGTATTTTTGGTAACATTTCACATTATTTACGCGTCAAGTTTTAATCGATTTATTTTTATTGTATTGTATATTATATTCATTCAAAAAATACGATTTCTACAAATGTCCGTTTCAGAGGTTTCGGATAGCTTAACTGACAGATGATAGATAGTATAACATAATTTACATGGAAGATACGCTAATTATCTGTAACCGGTGAATTAGGGCCTTAGTAATAATAATAATTTGTCTAGCTTTGAACCCTCTAAGTGCTCTGTTGGAGGATTCAGGGTTAGGCTATAGGTTGCAGAAAGATGATCAAGTTATATCTCACCTTTTTTATATGGATGATTTAAAACTACTTGCCCCCACTAAATTACAATTGACAGCGTTACTAAAAGTCACTGAAAACTTTAGTAATTCTATCAAGATGGAATTTGGTGTAGACAAGTGTGCAGTCATGTATGTAAAGAAGGGAGTGATTGTGGAATCTGAAGGAACAGAGCTTTCAGATTCTACAAGACTTAGATCTCTGTCTGCAACCGAAACCTACAAGTATCTAGGTTTTTCACAGTCCTTAGGAATACATATGAAACAGTCGTTGCGGGAACGCTTCTTTGGCCGCCTGAAAAAAGTACTTAAAAGTCTTTTATCAGGCGGTAACAAAGTGCGAGCCTACAATGGTTGGGTCATGCCGGTTCTGATGTATTCCTTTGGTATACTTAGATGGACTCAGACCGAATTAGATGCCTTAGACAGGAGAGTCCGTACACTGCTAACTGCATTTCAAATGCATCACCCACGTTCATCGGTTAAGAGATTGTATATCCCGCGAAAGTTTGGGGGTCGTGGTCTATTAAATGCCAAGACCCTACACAATCGCGAGATATAAAATCGTAGAGAATATTTCCTTCATACTGATGTGGGAGTGCATCGCAGTGTAGTTACAGTGGATACCGGACTTACTCCGCTCGCTTTGGCTAAAGAGAATTGGCGCAAACCTGTAGTACTTAGTACTAATGATCGCAGGGAGGTATGGAAGGGCAAAGAACTTCATGGTCGATTTTATCGGGCCCTTAATGGGCCTGATATAGATTTTAAAGCATCTACATCCTGGCTACAGTATGGTGATCTCTTCGGAGAATCCGAAGGTTTTGTTTGTGCGATTATGGACGAAGTTATCATGACGAATAACTATCGGAAATATATCCTGAAGGATGGTACGGTTGACATCTGTCGGGCATGTCACCGTCCTGGAGAATCTATCAGGCATATTATTTCTGGTTGTTCTCGTCTTGCTAACGGCGAATATTTGCACAGGCACAACCAAGTAGCCAGGATTGTACATCAACAACTTGCCCTTAAATACCATCTTGTGAGTTCAGAGGTGCCATACTACAGATATGTGCCCGACCCAGTTCTCGAGAATGGTCGTGCTACGTTATATTGGGATCGATCTATTATCACAGACAGGACTATTGTTGCCAATAAGCCTGATATTGTGGTGATAGATCGATTGGAGCGCCGCGCAATGATTGTCGATATCGCCGTTCCTCATGACGAGAATCTCGTGAAAGTCGAAAAAGAAAAACAAATAAAATATTTGGATCTATCTCACGAGATTGTCCATATGTGGAGTGTGGATTCGGCGATCATTGTTCCGATAGTCGTTTCTGCTCACGGATTGATAGCCAAGAGCCTCGACCAACACCTTGAGAGGCTCACGTTATAGGGCTGGATCAAGGGTCTGATGCAGAAGGCAGTCCTCCTTGACACGGCACGTATAGTGAGGAGGTTCCTGTCTTTGGAGCCCTAACCACCGGTTTCTTGGTCCCTGTACCCGAAGTCGGTGGTCTACTATTTTTTATATTTTTAAATGTATTTGTTTTTTATATTTATATTTAAAAATGTAATTAATATGTATTTATAATTGTAATAAAGGAAATAATAGTAATAATTATTGAGCTAAAAATTTGTTTACAAACATTTACAAATTTATAATTTCACATCTTAGGTACCTAGAGTAATCAAGTTTATATGTGTCGATGACACCTGTACTAATGCGAGCATTGTATCACAGGTGCCAGTAGTGTTTATCGATATCGAACGGGTAATGAGCCTTGGTGGTGCTGTGGTAGAAGTATGCGACTTCTGTGCTTGAGGTCTCGGGTTCGATTCCTTGGTCAAAATTTGTATGATCTGCAAATATTTGTTATGGAGTTTGGGTGGTTTCTGTATATAATAAGTGTGTATTTACAAAAAAATATATAATATGTATTTATATCAGTTGTCTAGTACCCATAATACAAGGTCTGCTTAGCTTGGGACTAGATGGGCGTTGTGTGTCGTTTATTGACGAATATAAATGTATATAATTCGTCGTTATCAGCCAATCGCAGTCTACTGATGGTCATAGGCCTCTCCAATTGACCCTCGGCTTCGTAGTTGAACTATGTATTACTAGTTGACCCACGCAACTTCGTTTGCGTCTCCTATTGACCGTAGCGTGATATTTTCCCCCGTTTGTGTAACATTCTTCATTGGTGCTACGCTCCTATTGGTCTTAGCGTGATGATATATAGCCTTCCTCAATAAATGTACAATCCAATACTGAAATAATTATTCAAATCGGACCAGCCGTTCCTGAGATTAGCGTGTTCAAACAAACAAACAAACTCTTCAGCTTTATATATTAGTATAGATTTACCTGAACGCTATTGACGTAATTTGATGCACATTAGATTGTCAGTGGCAAATCTAAATAATTAATTGGAGTTTTCTACATTGACCATGAAGGTTATTAGTAGATTCGGTTTGCATCAAGTTATTTTTTCTTGTTAGTTTAGTTCTTTTATTTAAAACTAGTTGCGCCCTGCGGTATTACCCGCGGGTTTTGTTGCTTTTGAATCGGATATCGTTCACTATATAATTTGGTTTTCGCATAACCCTATTTTAATTCTAAAATCAAAGTAGCCTACGTGTAGCCTTATAACGTTAGCTATCTGCCAGTGGTAATCCCGTCCAAATTGTCCGCGCCGTTTCAAAGATTAGCCGGAACAAACAGACAGATGAAAAATTTTGAAATAGTTTTTTGATGTAGAACCATATAGAGTTCCAAATGCATTTAGTGAAATGTTGCTAATTTGTAATTACAAACAGACACTTCAATTTTATTTATTTGTATAGATACTACATGCAAGATACAAAGTAGATTTAACCGTAATAAACAGAATTAAATAACATGAAATTAATCTATAATTCCGTGTTTGCATTTTTTATTTTACTTTGCACGGGTCCACGCAACCTCGTTTGCGTCTCCTATTGCCCGTAGCGTGATCAATTTCCCCCGTTTTTTGTAACATTCTTCATTGGTGCTCAGCTCCTGTAGGTCTTAGCGTGATGATATGTAGCATATAGCCTTCCTTGATAAATGGGCTATCTAACACTGAAAGATTTTTTTCAAATTGGACCAGTAGTTCCTGAGATTAGCGCGTTCAAACAAACAAACAAACTCTTCAGCTTTATATATTAGTACTAGCAGACCCACGCAACCACGTTTGCGTCTCCTATTGCCCGTAGCATGATAATTTTCCCCCGTTTTCGAAACATTTTTCATTGGTGCTCCTCTCCTATTGGCCTTAGCGTGATGATATACAGCCTATAGCCTTCCTCGATAAATAGGCTATCTAACGCTGAAAGAATTTTTCAAAAATCGGACCAGTAGTTCCTGAGATTAGCGTGTTCAAACAAACAAACAAACTCTTCAGCTTTATATATTAGTATAGATAGATGATAATTTATATGTACATACCTACTTTCTTCTCAAGTAACTCTATCTATTAATGGAAACCGCATTAAAATCTGTTGCACAGTTTGAATGTAAAAAAAATCTTCTGTTCTTTAGGCGATCGAGAAAATTTCCTGCTTCCTGATAGGAATAAATATGTGAACATGGAACGCCATTTCTTAAACAGTTACTTGAGACTGGTTGTGAGTACGTGTCACTCCAGGGATGCTCCAGCCACTGGAGGAATGTCTGCCGCAATGCTCAAGCCTGGCACGGACGGTACTGACAAAGAGTAAGTTATTATATATGACTTGACTGCCTCGGTGGTGCAGTGGTAGTGCATGCAACTACTGTGCTTGAGGTCCCGGGTTCGATTCCCCGGTCGGACCAAATGTTTGTATGATATGCAATTTTTTTCTGAGTTTTGGGTGTTTTTTATGTAAAATATTTATGTATTTACAAAAATAATTTAAATATGTATTTATATGTATATATATACTAGCTGACCCACGCAACCTCGTTTGCGCCTTATATTACCCGTAGCGTCAAAATTTCCCCCGTTTTTGTAACATTCTTCATTGTTGCTCCGCTCCTGTAGGTCTTAGCGTGATGATATATATCCTATAGCCTTCCTTGATAAATGGGCTATCTAGCACTGAAATAATTTTTCAAATCGGACGTGCGGTTTCTGAGATTAGCGTGTTCAAACAAACTCTTCAGCTTTATATATCTATACTAATATATAAAGCTGAAGAGTTTGTTTGCTTGTTTGTTTGTTTGTTTGTTTGAACACGCTAATCTCAGGAACCAATGGTCCGATTTGAAAAATTCTTTCGATCTTGGATAGTCCATTTATCGAGGAAGGCTATAGGGTATAATATCATCACGCTACTACTAATAGAAGCGGAGCAACAATGAAGAATGTTTCAAAAACGGGGGAAATTTTCACGCTACGGGCAATATAAGGCGCAAACGAAGTTGCGTGGGTCAGCTAGTTAGTATAGATAACTTTATGCACTTTGTTCATCGGCGGACTTACTGCCCAGGGCATTCTCTACCAGTCAACCTTTGGTGGTGGTAGTGTGGTAGACTTTTCTTAATTGGCATAGCCTTAAATAAATTCAGTCAAAGTCAATAGTCGTGATTGAATTGAACAAACGTTGAAATTCTAGAGGATCATCAGATGTCTCACTAAGAAGGTAGTCATCTGCAAACAGTAGATGGCCTGATGTATGTCGGGGTATCAGGGTTTTTATTTCTAGAGTACACCTTTACCGAAGCTAGTACCTGAGAGGGTGAGCTGTTTTTGATCGGTTCAAGTCCGAATTAACCACCAGTAGGTGGTATCCATAGGGATTTCCGCAAAGGAAACTTCTCAGAGTGGTATAAATAACTAAGTTTTCCCCTTAGCTCCACCTGCGTGTGTGTGAGTTATCGCTATAAAGAGTATCCTATGTCCTTCTTCAAGAATCAAAATATCTGGATTCTAAATTTCTTGGTGCAGCGGTTTATCCGTGAAAGCGTAACAGAGAGAGTAACCGTTTTTTTTGTACAGGATTTGATGAAATTGGGATCTGATGGCCGTGTGTGAGTCCTGATGCATTTTAATGATTATAAGAAAACCACACATATATAATAATACTAGCAGACCCACGCAACCTCGTTTGCGTCTTCTATTGCCCGTCGCGTGATAATTTTGAGTGAGAGTGAGCTTGGGCCTTGTGTTTTGGATGTCCGAAATATTAATTTTTGTTATTCATTCTGGGAAGCGAACCCGTGACCTCTGGTCAATAGTCACTTAGTCAGGGTCACTAACCAATGCACCCGTCAGTGTAGTTCTAGATCTTAAAGTGAGATTTATTTCAGGTCCAAAGTTATTATAACAGATATCCTTCAAAGTAAGATGAAAGAGATAGAGCTGGGCGTGGACGGGTTCATGGTCTACGACGCTAGAGTAGTGCCGCATGTAAACGAGGTATGTCCCATGACCTTTTATCTCCTCTCTACTAGTCTAAATGATACCATTTGCATACGGTTATCAGCTCGGTTTTACCAGCTTAGGCAGTGTATGTATATTTGTATGTCCCACCGTTGATTTTGATGAATGTTGTATCAATAGATTCGTAATAATGGTCCAGTTGACATAGGCTATATAAATATTCAAAAGTTTTACGTATAGTCCGTTTATACTTTTTAAAACTTTTCTTTTAATCCTACTAATATTATAAATACGTAATATTATAAAGGATTTGTGTGTTTGTTACTCTTTTACGCAAAAAGCTATTGAATGGATTTAGATGAATCTTTACAGTAATTAAGCTTATAAATCAGAATAACACATAGGCTACTATTTGCCGCGATAATCGATATACATGAAATTTAGTATGGGGCCGATAAATCGATCTAACTAGGATTTATGTTTTAAAAATTTATGCATAATTCAGATTCATATCTTTTTGTATGTAATGTATGTAAATAAAATACTGTAAAATCGATATTCTGTTTCTTTTTAAAGCACAGTAATCAAAATAATTGATTTATTTTTTGTTAACTAATTTACAATAACATACAAGAAACTCATCGTAAGTAAATTGAGTTTTTATTTACCATAAAGCGGTAAATCAAGAAACGGTTACACAAAAAAAGGCCGACTAACGTTTTTTTTATGAGAGCATTAAAAAATAAATTAAGTATAACAACTAAGGTTGACTCTATTGTCGTTATATATTTATTTACTGCCTCGTTGGTCCTACGGTTGAAGTACGCGACTACTGATTGAGAAGTTCCAATCCCGAGTCGGGCCAAAACTGTTATTGTCTTTTTCTGATTATCTTTATATATATAATTCTTCTGTGAGTGTGTATGTCACTAAACTACTCTCAAACGACTGGACCGATTTTGATGAAATTTTTTGTGTGTGTTCAAGGGGATCTGAGAATGGTTTAGATTCACAATTTTGTCCGCTGGACAATGTTTTTTTAATTAATTTTTAATTTATTAGTAGTTATGGCAAAACGACGTTTGCCGGGACAGCTAGTGTACACATATACTTAATAACAACTCGGGAGTATGGAAGTTTGGGTCTGAACTCCCGTGTCTCGGAGAGCAAAAAGCCGTCGGTCCTGATCTCTCCCCGGTCGTGTCGGATAACCGTCCCATCGGATTATGAGGGAGAGGGTACAGAGAGTGCACTTGTGTTTGCGCACACACTTTGCACTATAATATCCTGTATAGTTGGATGGGCTCCGTCGAGATTGGCCGCCGTGGCCGTAATCGGCCAGGAAAACATCACATATTTATTAAAAACTAACTTTCGCCTGATGTTCAGCTCTGTATGTTGAATATCGCGGTAATAATTTTTTTGGTTAATATATAGCCTATGACACTCACAAGTAATGTGACTTACTATTGGTATAAGAATCATCAAAATCGGTTCAGTAGATTCTGAGATTATATATATATTATTTTTTTTTATTTAAATAGGGGGCAAACATGCAGACGTATCACCTGATGGTAAGTGATTACCGCCGCAACAAAATATATAATAAATATACAACAATATACAACCACATAAACTTTACCTCTTTATAATATTAGTATAAGCTATCACAGCCCCGCGGTGTTACTCGCGGATGTTGTTGTATAACAGCAACAACGGGTAACGTCGCTAAATTACTTGTTATAAAATCAACTATCTGCCAGTAAAAGTCTCGACAAACCGGCCCAGCCATTCCAGATATTAGCTAGAAAAAACAGTAAAAAAACATTTTTTTAAATCTCTGTACCGTATATACTTTCATTATATTGAAAAAACAGACAGACATTTACATTATATTTATTTGTATGGATAATAGAAACCAACCAATTATTTATTTTAAACAGCTCTGGAAGAAAAGTGGTGCGACACCAAATCAAATATGGCGAAAGTTTGAAGTGAATATAAAGCCGCAAAACCTGCTGAGTCTACCTCGCGCCGGCGTCACGCTCCAGGGGCTGAAGCACAACGTGGCCGTATCTGTGCTCTTCATCTACTACTGGCTCGCTGGCATCGGACACTTCTTCTACAGCGGTAACGTTGAGGATTCCGCCACCGCTGAAATATCCAGGTTCCAGATCTGGCAGTGGATTCGATTTGCGGTAATTTACATTTACAAATTACTTCTTACATAACTGTTACTGTCTCATTTCTTTTATTAATGGGCCTGCCAGTGACTTTACTGTGCCTGATGGAAAGCATGAGCAGAATCCAAGAGTATTGGTCACCATACTCATGGTGGACCGGTGCGATGTGGTGACCCACACTATGGCGGTCTATTGAGAATCCTCTGCATCATTGGACAATGATTAAGAGGATGTAATTTAGAATGAAATAAAATACGTTTATTAGTCACACAAAATAAAAAAAACAATTACAAGACTAAACAACAAAACAAACATTTTTTTTTCTGGTATAGTAAGCGATTAACGCCGCCCATAACACCCGCAATACCAGAGGCGTCACAAGTGCGGTGCCGACCTTTGGGGGATGGGGAAAGGAATGTGGGGAGGGGTTGGAGTATGGGCCTCCGGTATCCTCACTCACTCGGTGAAACACAACGCAGGCGCTATTTCACACCGGTTTTCTATGAGGCCGTGGTATCACTCCGGTCTAGGCGGCCCATTCGTGCCGAAGCGTGGCTCTCCCACGATATAAAGAACAATATAAAGAAACTATGAAATAATCTGATTGTGGAACCCAAGGCCCGCAGTCCAGTATATCCTACGGCCCTGAAGGTGACCACAACACTGATTTTCAGCTGAAGCCCAAAAAAACAATTCTGTTTTGAACTTGCAGGTATCATACACTGACCCACCTTTTAACTCCCGAGAGGAGGGGGTTTGTGTTTATACATATTCAGGAGTCATGATTAGCATAACTTTGATTAGGTACCTACTCGAAATCGTACGAATTTGTGTCGTTTTAATCAATTTTGAAGGTCGGGACTCCTATTTGGCATTAATCTGCGAGTGATAGCTCGCCACCTGTTGAGCGTCCCATCCTGTACGAATTCGACCTAGATCAGGGGCAACCCCGAATCCTCTTTTCGTCTTCAATTTTGTAATTTAATAAAATATTACATAGGATATCATAAAATACCAAATAAACGTACCTACTATTTATGTTCATTTAATTTCAGACACCTCTTGAAGATGACGCTAAACAGAATGTCACAGCAGGTCTCGTAGAAAAAACTGCGGCTAGTTTCGCAGCTCATGCGCATAAGAACTTGTGTCGGTCGAACGCAGAACGCAAACGTTTGACGGCCGCGAGATACATGAGTATGGAACTGTTCCTGGCAAGAAACCCTCCGGAGTTCATCACCAGCTACCTTAACGACAACCATAAGTTTAGAACACTTCATAATAAAGAACTCTTGAGTAACTTATAGAGTTGAGTGATATAGGAGTATACGTCTTACCGCATAGTCTTTTTTCGTATGGTCCTTTTCTCGAAACGTCCTTTTTTTGAAACGTCCTTTTTCACGTGGTCCTTTTCTCGAAGCGTCCTTTTCAATATGGCCCTTTTCTCACAACGTCATTTTTCCCGTTGTCCTTTTCCCGAAACATCCTTTTTCATATAGCGCTTGTCCTTCCCCACAATGTCCCTTATTTCAGATACGTTCATATGTACACTTCATTACAATCCTTATACTAAAATATAAGAAATATATTGTCAAAGTTAGCTTGCTTCAAAGCTAGTCAAAAATTAAAGTAGCCTACGTTACTCCTCATATCATCAGCAATCTGCCGGTGAAAGTTTCGTCAAAATCGGTGAAGTCGTTCCAGAGATTAGCCGTAACAGACGGGCAGACAGACAAAAAAATATAAGGCGTTTTTTTGATGTACCTAGTATAAGAGATTTTAAAATTACAAACGGACACTTTAGTTTATTTATTTGTATAGATGTTTTGTTTTGGGATTTCGTAAGTAAGGCAAAATCATCCAACCGCAGTAAGCATTTTATAGTTTTTGTATATAAGATAAAAAAACTTGTAATTAGACCAAAGTAGATATACCAAAAGATAATTTATGAAAACATTTAAGTACTGATTATTCTAATTCTGTGATATGACATGATGCTATGTACACTTAGAGGTTTATATGTTACAGATGACTATTTTTGTTGCAAATATATTTTATTAATAAAAATGTATGTTTTATTTCATGTTGCAATTCACTACACGGCTGTATTTTTATCTTTCCCGACCTTAAAATATCGTTTAAACTTGTTGGTGCAGTTCTTGTGGCGGCGCTCGTACGCTGAAACTGTTTTGGGTTCAAATCCAATATGAGAATGGGACAACACTTTGGGTGATCCACAAATTGTTGTACTGAGTCTGTGTTCTTTGTGTGTGTTTCATCTGTTTGTAAAGTCCGACACAGGACGCAAAAACCTAGTGCGGAAGTTATCTCTTAAAATGTTATTTTTATTAACGAAACAGTTGTAGGGACATAAACTGTTTGTAATTTTATGAAGTTTATTTTGTCCGTAAAGTTTTTACTATCATATAATTAATCACAAAGGAGATATCGTCAAAAACTACTATAAGATTTTTGCAATATGGTGATGCATATGCAATATACGACTGTCGATCATGAAGTCTCGAGTTCCATTCGAGAAATTTAAAGAGCATGTAAAGCCGTCAGTCCTGCGCCTGATCTCATTTACTTCGTATATTTTTACTGTTTCACAATAAACAAAAGACTATTCAACTATGGGATTCCATAAATAAAAAAAAAACAATTATGTATGTCAACATTTATAATTATCTCAAAAATATATTCTATATTAAACCTTACATCCGAAATAGTAAAAGTTAAACAGTGTAAAAGCATAGTGATATTAATAGCCCCTTATTAATAATGTCGGGACTGAAAAAAGACTACTTATCTGGTGGCTGTTTTTTATGTCAGTAAAATTTGAGCTTCCACAACTTTTTAATTGCTTTTTTTGTTATTATAACATTTGAACTGCTATATTACTAAGTTATCTTTTTGCAAATCCGACAATATTAATAGAGACCATCAAATAATGATATTATAATTTATTGTTTAAAAATAAAGGTACAATAGTTGCAAATAGAAAAAGTACAGTTTCATATAAGTTCCTACTGTTCTTAGGTGTAATATTGCCATATGCTATTTGATATGAATTCCTTCAATCTTCAAAGCGACAATGATACAAAATTAAGTGATTATTGACAATAACTAATATTCGAATGTTTGTATAAATGCCAAAGTACCTAATCAAATTCCGAGCTTCTAGAATGAAAAATTTAATGTAAAAAAGATCTTGAAGTGAATTCTTTCAAAATTCAAAGTGGTATTGAGAAAAAATTATGTTTTTTTAAATAATGTTCAAATATTTATATAACAAATACTAAAGTAAGCAAATTTGGAGCTTCTAGAAAGCACAGACAGACAGATTTTACATAAAGTCACAATTTATTAATGTTTTAATTTCCCCAGACTAGGTTTTCTTGAAAATGGGACACTAAGTTTAAACACTTATAGTATTGTCTTTGGTATTTAATTACGCGACTCCGGCGAAGCCAAAAGGGTTCTAGTTTTAGCCGTGTATGTATGTGTGTTCAACCGTAGCACATAAACTACTAAACTGATTTTAATGAATGAGGTAGGTATCTGCTGGTGGTAAACGAGGTAAAATATTTTAATAAAAACGAATCTAGTCTGAAACAGTAATTGTAAATATAGTTAACAATTTGACTAAAATTGTCTTCAGTGCTTTTAAGCTAGCGTTGTTAAGATGATACTGGGCCCTTATTTAGCTGAGTATCATAAAAAAAATTTTTTTTTTTTTTACCTTTTTACACAACACTAGCAACCTGCCCCGGCTTCGCACGAGCTTTTTACGGAAAATATAATATAGCCTTTGTTATCCCGAGGTGTACATATTTTCATTCTTCAAAAAAATATTTAATATTTTAAGCAAAAATTTTACAATTATATACGAAAACCCTCCTCGAGAATTACTCCATCTATTGGTAAAAATTCGTGCAGTTTCGAGTTTAATGCGAACAGACAGACAGATAGACTGACGCGGCAGAGGACTTTTATAATATTACAAAACATGATGTAAAAAATATTAGAAATATATAACCAGTCAAAAGAAATACATTTTAAGACCGTGAAATATATTGCTTTTATATTTCTCAGCTTATTAAACGAATTCTGCTCTATTGTGAAAAACATACACTAATAATAATAATCTGTCAGTCTTTACGTAGGTACTATTGCTAACATACCTTTGTAAAATGAATGCAACTTCTTAAAACTTCAAAACTTTAAACATTGTGTAAAAAAAATATTATGTGGTTACTTTTATGTTTAACCGACTTCAAAAAAGGAAGAGGTTCCCATTCGACCGTTTTTTTCATTTGTGTTGGCGAATCGGCAAAATCAGTTCATGAACGACGAAGTTATCCCTTCATCGTATATGAACCGATTTTGATGTTTTTTTAATGAAAAGGAGATATCTCAAAGTTGGTACCATGATAAGAATACTAAGATCTGATGATGACATCCTAGAGAAATGGAGGGAAACCTTCGAAATTCGTAGGGGCGACTAGTGCATTTGTTATTTATTTTAATTGAAAGCTAGTGTTTCCATGTGGTCCCATTTCAATTTAGTTCAGTTCTTGAAGTCGATTTTTTTTGTCAAAGTTTGTAATTATGTTAAGAAAAGTTCACCACCTCTATAATTGTTGTCTTGCGTAGTTTGTTCTCCCTTAGGTGGCTATGTTTAATTCACAGGATGAATGAAGGTAGTGACATTATGAATATATAATCATCACATGTCACATATAATGGAAAAATCTGTCATATTGCAAGGAAGGAACCGTAAGGGGAAACCATTGCATAAACTAGCAAAATATTTTAACAACTATATCATTTTAAATTACAAGTCAGGTCACTACAGCGGGTTAGTGCAGTCTTGAATATAACAATATTGGCAATTATGATACAACCTTAGAGCATATATATCTGGAGGGGCGCCCGAGAGACTGAGTTTAGGTAATGTGTCTTTCTCACGCAAGCTTCTGATTGGTTTGTGTTATTTCCCAAATTAGTATGTGCGTCCACCAATCAGAAGCTTACGTGAGAGGGACAGACACTACCCAAACTCAGTCCCTCTCACTCTACTCAGCTTTCTGTCCGTTCGGCTGCCCCATATACTCTAAGGATACAACTAACACTAAAAACATAGATAAAATGTAAGGCCACAATATATCTGAACTCGTTATAGAGCAACACGGTAGCGAGTAACCATACGCAGGCGTTCCCCTCTGTCAAAGTATAAGCCCAAATGTATTTGTGTGTGTGAAATTTTGAATGTTTTGTTTTTAATTGTTATGTATTGTAATTGTCTTTGTATATGTAAAATGTGATGTGTAAAGATTTCTTTCAGCACAAAATGGCAGACTATTTTGTATCGAAAAAAGATGCTATGGCTCTCTACCGTTTGGTGGCCCGTGTTGTTCTATGTCTGTCGGTTATGAGATTCTGTCAAAATATTCTATATATACATACTTACAGCAACATACAGTATTAATTGTATTTCTGTTAGGGTTATCAATGTAATTTATAAGTACTTTTTAGAATATTATTTATTTATTAAGTAACTTAATTTAAGTTAAGGTTCAAATTCTTTTTTTATAATTTTATTTTACAATATCATGCTGCCTGCAGTTTGTAATGTTTGTGTGTTAATTACATATTTAAGTTACATTAATGTGAACAAAAGGATTACTTTAATATAAATTCAATTATTAGCATGTTTTGTCCTGTATCAGATTTACATAATATATTAAAATATTACATTGTAGTACATATTATCTAAGTATTATAATATAGTCAATTGTCAATCTTTACTTTGGGTACATTTATACATAAGATAGATAATGTTTAAAGTGTTAAAAATAAATTAATAAAATTAACATAATAGCAATACATAACCAACAGACCCATTTTTTTTAGTAAGATTTTATCACTATTAAAATATTATAAAAATTGTAAAGGAGTTTTACGTGATCACTTCTATAAAACGTTGCACTTAAAAATAACATTGGTACGTGCTTATTTCTGGTAAGCGTTCACCGCTCGATATGTATTATACGAGTAGTCCATTCTCGCTTAGATACGGTCGCAGAGATCGCGCCGGCGGTGCGCGTCACACTGCGGCCCTTTGTCAAAGCCAAGCCGTTACGAACCTAAGGAGCCGACTGCGGCGTACACCCACAAGTTAAATATGATTTGTCAGTTTACGTCGAAGCAGTGTAGTGAATGGTCGGTTTGTTGACTCTTCTAACGTGTAAACTGAAAATGATCTAATAAAGGCTAGGAAGTTGAGATGGTTTTATTTTTCATGTAATTTACCTTTATTACCTAGGCAAGCAGCTCACTTGCATGAATTAGTATATATTATTCGTATTTCACAACAATAACCACAATTACGCGCGGGTGTAACGACCCTATCTAAACGAATGGACTTTACCCTACACACGTACACTATGACTGAATACACAATGCCGTAGTCACACATAGGGGCGTCTTTACCTATAGTGCAGTTTTAATCAATCAGCGCGCTTACTGAAGGGCGCTAGAGTAATGCTTGCACACGGGCGCTTCAGTCGCTAGAGACGCCTCTGGTCACGCACTGGTCTGGGAGCTAGCTGACGGAACAACGCGAGCTCTGCTCCCCTCCGACCCTCTGCCGTGCGAGCGCGCGCGGCAGGGACGAGCCCCGGCCTTCGCCCCGCACGGCCGCGGGAGCCTCCGCCAGCGACAGCGCCAGCGCGTGGGCCAGCGCCTCGTCCTCGCTCTGGAAACACATTAATATGTATTAGGACACGAAGCAGAACTTGTACTATGAACTTCACTTGATCGATACTTGTATAGTATACAATAAATTACTAAAGGAGTATTATACAAGTGCACTCCTTCACTTACAGCAGACCACAGCAAGCAAAAATAATTATTAACAACTAAGCAAGCAAAGTAACGACAACTACAATTTTAACAAAAATAAAACCAACTTCAAGGTTCGACTTGATTTCTCTTAGATGCCATCATCAGATATTAATGTCCTTATCATGGTACCACCGTCGGGACATCTCCTTTCCATTAAAAAAGAATCATCAAAATCGGTTCATAAACGACGAAGTTATTCGCGAACAAACAAAAAAAAAATATATAATATATATACGGTCGAATTGAGAAACCTCCTCCTTTTTTTGAAGTTTGTTAAAAATATTTAACTAAAACTAAAATGATAAAGTGTAAACGATTCAATAATCATGCCAAACTATCACAGAATACAAAAAGCAATAACTTAAAAAACTACAAAAATTTAACAATGAGGCTCATATTGTACTCTGTAACATTTTTAAGCATTTTTTATAACGAGGCAATCTTATAGATAGAAAAAATCATCAAAATCGGTTCATAAACGACGAAGTTATGCAAGAACACACATAAAAAAAAAAAATATATATATACGGTCGAATTGAGAAACCTCCTCCTTTTTTTGAAGTCGGTTAAAAACAGTAACTACAAAACATATATTTGTAGATCTTACACCAATCGAGCCTATGATATTTGTGCCCTTAAAACTAAAAGGGCAATTTTCCAGGATAATCTTTAAATAGACAGATATGTATTATGACTCGGATGGATAAGGTCAGAAGTTTGTATTTATACAGTGGGAGAGCCAGGCTTTGGCATGAATACAAAAACAGAAAACCGGTGTGAAATAGTGCTTGCGCTGTGTTTCACCGAGTGAGTGAGGATACCGAGACCCATAACCCAAAACCCCTCCCCCTTTCTCCCCTCCCTATCCCCTAAAGGCCGGCAACGCACTTGTGACGCCACTGGTGTCTGCAGGTGTCCATGGGCGGCGGTAATCGCTTACCATCAGGCTATACTTCTGCTCGCTTGCCCGCCTACTTCATAAAAAAAAAAATATGAGGGAGTTTCAAAGTAGTGCCACTGGATAAAAGTTAAGGAGTAATAGGTTATCTTAGTATGGATATGTTAAGTGAAGTAATTGTGGCGAAGAGTGTTAAGGAAAGGAATTGAAGGGTAAAAGAAAATAAAACTATCTATACAAATAAATAAAATTGGAGTGTCTGTTTGTAATATTATAACCGCTTTTTACTAAATGCATATGTATGTATACATGGTACATATACCAAAAATGCAGTTAAATTTTTTTTTGTCTGTCTGTCTGTTTGTTCCGGGTAATCTCTGGTACGGCTGGACCGATTTTGACGGGACTTTTATTGGCAGGTAGCTGATTATCCAGGGAGTAATTTAGGGTACTTTTTTTAGACTAACTTCCTCCTGCGGCTTTACCCGCGGTACGATAATAACCGCGGGGTTCAGCTAGTCAAAGATAAAGTGTATGGTCTATGTGAAAGCGGATATAACTTGGGGAGTAAACAGAGTGATAAGAGTAGAATGGAAGAATAAAATAATATATTTTATTGACTGACCCCAATCTGAATTGAGTGAAGCAGGCAGATGATTGTATTTGTACATGTATTTGGGTGTCATACATACATTATCAGCGACCCGTTTAGACACAATGGTGCTAATTCTGTTAATGACGTCACTATACTAAAATTTATTGTTGAATTATATACTTTAACTAGCGGACCCACGCAACCTCGTTTGCGTCTCCTACTGCCCGTAGCGTGATAATTTTCCCCCGTTTTTAAAAGACATTTTATTGGTGCTCCGCTCCTATTCGTCGTAGCGTGGTGATATATAGCCTATAGCCTTCCTCGATAAATGTACTATCCAAGACTGAAAGAATATTTCAAAAAAGACCAGCGGTTCCTGAGATTAGCGCGTTCAAACAAACAAACTCTTCAGCTTTATATATTGGTATAGAAGTATAGATATAGATGTTTTCAGTCCAAAATATGAGGTGTGAGTGATGTCAAAAATATGACTTGCTGAGTCAGACTTTAAACATTAAATCACAAAGTAACTTGGTACAATCCCAATACTAACCATGGTCCCCTGTACGTCAGCGAATGTGGATACGGGAGATGTGACTACCGTGTTGTTCCGAGGCACTCTACTCTCGGTTGCTTTTAAACGCGACATAGCTGCGTCTCTGAAATCGAAATTTAAATATATTATTATTAATCTCTTTATTTTTGTACAATTATACAATTTGAAATAGGTATAATATAATAGGTGGTCTGGAAAATTTTCGACCACAAAGTGAAGATAATTCGTTAATAAAAATTTACGAATTATTTTCACTATAAGCTCGGCAATTTCTTAGACCTAGTAAAGATAATTCAGACTAGTCAATGCAGTTGCGCATCTTTGCATCGCTTGGAAAATTGTCTATAGTTAAAATAAACTATGTAGAAAAAAAAGAAGCCTTGCATCATCGTTATGGCAAAAACAATTCAAGTCATACACATACAAATTTAAAAAAATAAAAACTAGTGGTGGTCGAGGCTCTTGGCTATTAATCCGTAAACAAATATGTTTATGCTACTCCTTATATTATCAGCTACCTGCCAGTGAATTGCTCGTCTAAATCGGTCTAGTCGTTTCAAAGATTAGCCCGAACAAACAGATGGATAGACAAAAAATTTAAAAAGTTCTTTTTATAATGTAAGTACCTACTGTATATACTTTCAAATGCATTTATTGAAAAACTGTTAATTTTAAATTACAAACTTCTAGATAATGAAAGTAATTGAAAATAATATTTTTGGAGTACTTACGCTGCTTGTCTTCTTTTTGCGGCCATTTTGCCTTCGCAGAGATGATCAGTCATGTGGCGATGACGTAAGCAGAAATTGAGTGTGCACTCGCCACACACCAGCGGCACCATCTCCTTCGTTTTGCAGCCTTTGAATGAACACCGGTTTGTAAACACCTGGACATATCGCAAAATCTCTTAGTTAAACTTATTTTTAACTGACTACAAAAAGGAAGGGGGTAATAAATATTTTTTTATGTATCTTCAGGAAAAAAAGTAACTCTCCAATTTCTATAAATTTCTCCTATGTTCTCTTCTTCTTCTAAAAGATTTTTACAAAAAAATCATCATATCAGATTCCACAGCTGGAGATTCGGTAGTGGTCCCATTTCATATAGATTGGATGAAGAGTTTCATTCTAAGCTTTCAAAGCAATGGCAACCTTATTCATAAATGTTACTTGCCTAAAAGCAAGAGTTGTGTTATTTCCAAATTTTACACAGAACTGTTGCTTTAAGTTAATAAAAGGTTATGAATAACACCATTAGACTACAACTTGGCTTCAGGTAATTTTCTGTATGAAATGAAATGAAACCCTAACCAGAATTCACAGTATGCAAGGCAATGCAATACAGTTGCCTGCCTGATCTTGAGCGTACCACCTAACTTTGAACACCCGTTATACCTCAAATTTTTTCTTTTTTTCTATACGAGACTCCAAATGTGACTACTTGGCCTGATGGAATGCATGAGCAGAATCCAAGAGCGAATGTAGACAATGCAACAATGCAGCATGGTGACCCATACTATTGCAGTCTATTGAGACGCTTCTGCATTTAAGCATGGCAGTTGTTAAAATGATTTATGCATATATTATTAAAGTACCCTTTATCATACCTTCTTACGTCTTTCTCTAGCAGGGTCTGAGGTGCACTGGTTGTCAATATGAGCACCGACAGCAACATCTGGAGGCTCTCCACGTCGTCCGGGAACAGGTGCACCACATAGTGGGCACACCGGGACTTGTACATCGCGTGTGTTAGGTTCTGGACATTCATGCTTGGCATATGCAAAGTGATCAGAACTGAAAAAGATGGAGAATATTCATCAATTATAGATAAACAAGATGGCGTATTAAAAAAAAATTATTGGATTAATGTTCCTAAAGCTATTCAGTAGTTGTTGTAGGTGGGATTGTAAACATTTTTACTCCCTCTAATGAGTATCACATAAGAAGATTAACAATAGAACAGGTAGTAGAGCCAGAGTCACGCTGATTTCAGCATGAACATGCCTGCTCAACCAGGGGGTAATATCTTCTTACAAAAGACCAACTTGATGACATTCATGCTGTGTTTAATTGGTGAGTGCAGGACCGGAGGCCTAATGAATTAGAAGCATCTCAATGGCCCGCTACAGTGGGGGTCACCATGCTGTATTGTCTGTGTTTGCAATGAGTATGGTGATGGTGACCACTGTTGGATGCTGCTCATGCTCACTGTGCAGGCTCATATTAAATTAATTAATTGTAAAGATGAAATATGTTAGTTAATAGTTACAAAATTTCTTGTTATATAAACAATTATTATGGACTACTTTTATTTAAGATACTCCTTAGATCATCAGCAACCTGCCAGTGAAAGTCTTGTTAAAATCAGTCCAGCCGTTCCAGAGATTATTTATACAAAAACTTTATTTTGGTACATGTATCATGTACATATACGTATGCATTTATTTAAAAGCGATTACATTAATATTACAAACAGACACTCCAATTTAATTTTTTTGTATAGATGTATGTATTTACAAAGAAAAATTTATTTATTTTATTTGCAGTCTGATTACCTTCAGCCTATGCCTCCCTGTTTGGCATCAGACGGGAGTGTGTGAGATGCACAGAAATATTATATATACCTTTACTAGCAACCTTCACGCTGGCTTTTTACGGAAAAAATAATTTAACCTATGTTACCCGGAAAAGATGGGCGGCTTAATTTTTTCCAACATCTTCATCAAATATCATTATATTTTAGGCAAAATACTCAAAAATTTAACAAATTATATATAAACCTTCCTCAAGAATAGCTCTATGTATTGATAAAAACCACAACAAAATCTGTATAGTACCGTTTGAGTTTATGGAGAAAAGACAGACAGACACGGCAGAGGAATTTGGTGAATAATATGCATTGATTATTACTTACCAGAACACATCTTTACAGGCTCCACATTTCATCGGCAGGAAATCTGTAAAATAGAATACATGAATAAATTAAACAACATTGAACTAGCAACTAATGAAATTATTAAATTAAAACACTATTTTCTGCCTCTGACTCCACCTGTGTAATATATTCCCGTTTAATAGAAACCTATGTAATAGGTCTTTACCTATGAAATTGCCCTTTTGTATACAATAAGTGAAAGTACTTATTTTTTCAAACTTTTTTATTTCTGTTATTTGAAGTAATCCCTCATGCAATCGACATATCTTTGCCAACGCATTGGCAATTTATTGATGCCCTTCTTGTAAAAATCAGTTGGACGGGAGGCAACAAACTCTTCAAAGACATTTTGTACTGCCTTTCAGGAATTGAATTTTTACTCACTAAAAAGTTGTCTAAATTTTGGAAAAAGTAATTAAATTTCATAGGTAAAGACCTATTATTACTCCAATGTTTCATCTAAATCCATTCAGTGCTTTTTGTGTGAAAGAAATAACTGACAACCATACACCATCACAAACTTTCAGATTTAGAATATTATGAAGATAGGATTAGCTAGTAATTGTATATTATTAATGTTTTAGAAATCATCTATCTCAGCAATGTTACTGCTCTCTCGTCTTTCAATTTTTCCAATAAGATATAGAAAGCTGTTTAGTTGATAACTATTCTGATGTTATTTTATTCATTGAATAAGGTGCAAATAAGCAGATGTATTGCCTACGGTAATTGACATCAGAGGCTTTACAAGTGATAATATATTATATCTAATATTTGTGATCACTAAAAATATGTTTTACTGTTGCTCACCTAACAAGTTAACAATGAGGGTATTATTATTTGTATTAGAACAACAACTTAGGACATGAAAACATAAAAATATTGAGTCTCGCTAAATTTAATAGTTTTGTTAATCTTATTCTATACATACCTGAGTGAACAAAGAGTATTTTTTTACTATCAGAACTACCTACACATTTTCAAGGATAAGCTTTAATTGCACATATATTTTATTGAATTGTTTTGGTATAAACCATCTAAAATATTGTTTATATAAATTAGAATTACTAATTTGTATAAGCATTATTGTAATATAAACTTACCTAGTTTATTGCAAGATTTGTAAGAACAATTCTTTCCAATATGTGGGAATTCCATTTTCTTGATATTATTTCACTTCGTTTGGTTTTAGATAGTATGCACAGCACAACACTCACGAAATCAATCTAATGACGCCACAAATTTGTTAACACTTATATATCGCAATGTTGCTAAACTATTACAACGACAGTATTCGTCATTCAGTTCCAGTTCAAATTTACAAAAAATACATGGTAATGATGAAACATCATTTCTCATTTGACATTCTGACAATATGCATTTGCAAATACAGTTCTGATTTTACCACTTTAGATGTTTCGGGTACATTCTCGACTGTTTCTTATAATTTTTTTAATAATTTTTGATATGCTATTAGTGATAGTTAAAATATGTTCATTGATAAAATAACAATAATAATAGTTCATTATATTATGTATATAATTTTTTGCTTTATGTATTTTTTTGTAGTCTTAGTGCTCGCTGTCGTTTTCAAAATCGTAACTGTCTTCATAAATAGTGATCACTACGTTATAGTGCGTCTATACGCGTGGCATGCCTCCACAGCCCTCCACTTAGACAAGCGTGTAAACGGGCTGTTTGGCTTAGGTTAAGAGAGGTTGTGATAGCTTTTAGAGGAGCGCCTGGCTTTGCCGCCGTGGAGGCTCTCCAGCCGGTCATCCTCGAGTGGGCAGGGCGGCAGCACGGGACCCTTTCCTTCCGACTGACGCAGGTGCTTTCCGGGCACGGTTGCTTCGGGAAGTACCTGCACTCGGTCGCCAGGAGGGAATTGAGTCCCGCCTGCCACCACTGCGACTGCAGTGAGGACTCGGCCCAGCACACGCTGGCGGTTTGCCCCGCATGGGCGTCGCAGCGTCGGGCCCTCACTGCAGTCATCGGAGGAGATCTGTCGCTACCGGCCGTCATATGTTCCATGGCCGGTAGCGACAGCAGTTTTACCGCGGTCGCAGCCTTCTGCGAAGACGTGATTTCGCAGAAGGAGGCGGCGGAAAAGGCCCGGGAGGATGATATCCACTCGGACCCGATCCGTCGCCGGCGAACCGGGCGGCGAAGGCGCGCCTATCAGCGCCTCATGCCGCCCTGAGTGTGGCCGCGGATGGTCGGGATGGGTTTTCCCCACCATCCGCTTTAGTGGCCGCCCGCGAGGGGGCGACGTTACGCGTGTGCCGCACGTCGCCTAATTAGAGAGTTAACCAGCAGACGGTGCCCGCTTCAGTGCGGGCAGGCGCTGGGAGGGGTACGGATGTGTTAATAACAGCAGTTCCCGGATCCCTCCCGTCTCAGGCGCAGAGTGGCACACCGTGTGGTTTTAGTCGGTTCGATTCCGACACACCGCCCCGCCGCAAACCCCGGTGGGGTGACGGCCCGAGGGGGTTTCCACACGTTAAAAAAAAAAAAAAAAAAAGCTTTTAGAGGAGCGCACCATCGTGTATGAGGACCGAGAGGGCGTCCGTCCGTCCGTGTCCGACCGTCTTGAGACGGCGACCCATGTCGGGCGGCGTTCCACAGGGGTGTGTCTTTGGACCATTCCTGTGGTACGTGGGGTACGACTGGGTTCTTCGAAGTCATCAGGCGGCACGCCTGGCCTCCAGAGGTGTATCTTTGGTGGTCGGGCGCATCAAGGCGCTGGACTTACGGTTGGCCCTGGACAAGACGGAGGCCCTATTGTTCCATCGGCCCCGTCGTGGTTCACCCGCCTATGAGGTCAACTCGGTCCTCGTACCGGTTCGGGCCCAGATGAAGAATCTGGGCCTGATCCTAGATGGTGGCTCTTCAACGAGCATTCCGACAGCTTGCTCCGAAACTCTCTGCCCTAGGGCGACTTTTGCCCAATTTGGGTGGAGCCAGCGTAGTAACGAAACTCCTATACACGGAGGTGGTCCGGTTGATGGCGCTGTATGGGGCACCGGTGTGGGCAGCGTCTCTGACCGTACTGAATAAGGCGCGCCTCTGGTGGCCTCAGAAGGTATTGTTGGTCAGAGCCATACGCGGATACCTCACCACACCGGCATGTCGACCGAGGCGGTATGCGCCTAGGCTGGAACACTTCCGTGGGATTTGCAGGCGGAAGTGCTCGACGAAGTTTATCGAAGGGTGGCTCGATTCCACGCGCTGAAGAGGTATGTGTGTGGCGTGAAGCCGCCCGTCGAGCCCCGATGGCTAGGTGGTCGTTCCGGCTGGAGACTACGCGCTGGCTTTTCCGCCGTGGAGGTTCCCCAACCGGTCAACCTCGAGTTGGCGGGGCGGCAGCACGGTACCCTTTCCTTCCGACTAACGGAGGTCCTTTCCGGACACGGTTGCTAAGCAAGGTACCTGCACTCGGTCGCTAGGAGGGAATTGATTCCGGCCTACTACCACCGCGACTGCACTGAGGACTCGGGCCAGCACACGCTGGCGGCTTGCTCCGTCGAGCCCTCACAGCAGTCATTGGCGGTGATCTCTCGCTACCGGCCATCATTCACTCCATGGCCGAAAGCGACAGCAGTTTTACCGCGGTCGCAACCTAATGCGAAGAGGTAATCCCGCAGAAGGAGGCGGCGGAAATGGCCCGGTAATCTACACCAGAGGCACAGAATACAGATACATGCCTCCGATCAAATAAAAGAAGGTAGATAACGCACCGCCTTGTTCTTGATGAAGCAGAAAAAGTAGCGTAGTTCCAAGTAAACACGCATTACGCACTAACTATGCTATAAAATTTTCGTCAGTATCGTAGAAACAACAACAACTTATAAGTAAATCCCCAGGAAGGCGCAAAGTTTCCCCGTACACCATTTCTGCGGGAGACTCGCATGCCTAACAGCCTCAACAGGACAACAGGTAACGCTTTGCACCATGTTTCCTGATGTCGCATTAGAGCCGCCTCGAGTTGCCGGTGCAGTCGTTCAAGCAGTCCGTTTGCACACGGGTGATAAGTGGTTGTACGAACGCGTTTGGACGAACACAGTTGCATAATATATATTTATTAAGATTATGTATTTTAAGAACTTAAGATATCCTACTGAAAACCTTTTTCTGATTAGCGATTTGCTTTCTGTAAGAAAACTGTACGTAATCCAAACTGTTTTAAAAATACACAAATTTCTGAAATATGACTTGACTAAAACATCTCAAAGAAGGAAAGACCTAATTGCACAAATCCCACGAACAAAAACAGTATTTGCCGATAGACAATACCATAAGCGATCGGCTATGCTTTGTAATAAAATTAACGATAACGTATACATATACTCAAAAAAACACTATGATTGTAAAAAAACTTTAATAGATTCGATAAAGTCACTAAGTTATGAAGGCACGGAGGCACTCTTGGAGCACATTGTATGAGTAACTGAATAAGAAGTAATAATCATACACTACACCACATTCGCCAACTATAAACACTACACACACAGCACACACATATTGCAAATCACACGTTTATAAGTGAGTATAATAATACTAAACAATAACACACTGAGCGTACACACTTTCACTACTACAAAATCTTCACAATTACACGCATGCAACTTAAATTCTATCCATCACACACAACATTTCACCTTAGTAAATACATACCTAACACAGTAACACTTAATATACACTTGCAAACTATTTTCTTAAATTGAATAGATTTACTTGTTTTACATTTGTACCTCATATCATATGTCATACATCATACACCTGTTACCCTACATTTTGTTTTTTTTTTTTTTAGTATGTTATATAATAAATTTGTATTGCTTTGCTATGGAAGAGTGAAGCTTCCTAACACAGGCATTACTTGCTTAAAGGGAAGCTCCAAACACAAAAAAAAATGTAAACTAATGAAGCAATAAAAGTATTTTTTTTTTTTTTTTTTTTTTTTTTGGCCCAGCCAAAATGATTAAATTATGTAATATAATAATTATTAATAATATATATTAATTATTACCAAATTTATTATTATTTATTATAAGGCTTTCGAAGAGGTTTGACTCAAACTGACGACACTAGTCCGTAGTTACTAGGGACGGCACACCCGTCTCGTCTCGGTCACTTCTTAGGCGGTTATCTTGGCCATCGGCTAAATCGGTCGACAGCCGTCAAGCAATAGTAAAAACGTTTGCTGTAAGGCCTACTGTAATGGGCCTATGATGTCTAGATGGACGTGACGGAAAAGCTTCGAAGTGGTATCAAAACTGCCGAGGGGTGAACGAACGTGCCGACTGATTGTGCTGCGTTGGCACGCTTGACACGAGCGAGCCCAATTGCGACTGTCCTTTTACATATTATGCCACACAAATCGCTAAGAAATAAGTTTGGCTGATGTCCGGGAGCCTGGATGACTTAGGTTATATAGTTTATAGAAAATTACCTTTCAAAATTTTTGTGACCTTACAAATGGCCGATGTTTCCCAGTCAAAGTGTCACAATAAAACAATAAATTTTCTGGCTTCCCAGACTTAGAACAGAAACTCAAAAACTATTTTTTTTTATCACACCCGTACTTGTGGGGTATCTATAGATAGGTCTTCAAAAATGATAATGAGGTTTCTAATAGCATTTTTTTCTAAACTGAATAGTTTGCGCGAGAGACACTTCCAAAGTGTTAAAATATGTCCCCCCCCCCTGTAACTTCTAAAATAAGAGAATGATAAAACTTAGAAATATGTATGATGGACATTACCATGCAAACTTCCACCGAAAATTGGTTTGAACGAAATCTAGTAAGTAGTTTTTTTTCAACCTACTAATATTGTAAATGCGAAAGTTTGTAAGTATGGATGGATGGATGGATGAATAGATGTTTGTTCCTTTATTACGCAAAAACTACTAAACTGATTTTGGATGAAACTTTACAGTAATATAGCTTATACATCAAAATAACACATAGGCCACTATTTGCCGTAATAACCGACATTTACGCGGGAGGAGAAGTGGGTAACAACTAGTACATGATAAACCGTAAACTGCAATTTACCTTTCATTCAATCAAAACAAATTTAAATAATTAGTATCTAAATTGAAAGATTATGGAAACTGAAAAGACAAAAAATTCTTGCTGCTCGTAATGGTATAGAAGCTGGAAAAAAAATTACGTGTACGATCCCCTTCGGTCTGCGCCTGAGGGAATCGAATCGAAAACCTCCAGTACAGCAGTCGCATATGCTACCACTGCGCTTTCGAGGCAGTTACTTATAAAACTGACCTAAAATGTGCAGTAAATTCTTAACCAATAACAACAATACTTCCAAGTGTATACTTTCTATGCGTCTGTGTTTTTATTTTTGCTAATCAGAATATTTTCGTTTTATGTAATTACAAGGTTCAGTGTACAATCTTTAGATATGACAACCAGTCATGAAATATCAGCTATTACTGCCAATATCTTTATCTAGTCGTCATAACGAAATAAAATTAATGATAAATACTAATAACAATACAATAACAAACCAACGCACTATGAAATCTGTGGTTAGACCTCTGAACGTCACTCGTCGAACTGTCAAACGTCAGGCGTCAAGTGTCAAGTTTTCAATCAGATGTCGATTCGTTCGTTCGTCACAATTTAATTTCCTCAGGTGTCCGGTGGGCTGACTGGTCTTGACTTTGAAATTTTATATCAATAGGTATATTCAAAGTGATCCTGGTTAAGGATCACAAAATAAACTGGGCTTTATAGAAAAATTGTTGGTCAAGATGAGTCAAATTTTCCCATCTGCAGCTAAATTATTAGGCGGCTACAGTGTCACGGTTGGTTGTTATTAATATATTGTGTTATTAATTATAAATATTACAGTTAATTGTGGAACAAGTGTGTTACAGATATATTAAAATAAGGTTTGTTGTTTTTAGAAATTGGCTGCCCCGGCTGCAACCGCATCTAGAGCGAAATATAGTACTAAGAATGAAGCTACATTTGAAATTAAGGTACCTATACTTCAATTAACTTGTTATAGATTTGTCAGAAGTGTACACAAAGGTCATTTAGATAGTGTCCTATTAGCGCGGGAGTTAGTATGTAGAGTGTATATTTGCAAAATATGATATTATGATATGATATTAATTATGTAACCTAACCTTCAGAAAGATTTTCAGTGATTTCTTGTTATGTTATATCATATCGTCTTGTATGTCTGCCTGTGTTCTACATATGCAAAACTTTTTAATTTCCTGTTCAGTGTTACCAGATCTACACCGAATGGTATGCAGGGCCATGATTATTTTTCCAAAACTATCAATTTTATTATTTAAAAGTATTTGCCAAATTATGTATATTATTAAATTTAATAATATAATAATAGGTTTGAGTTAATTGGTAATTTGAAATTAGAAACAGACACTTTAGATTTATTTATTTCCAGTAATAGAATCTGTCTGTTTGTTCCATTTATCTCTGAAACGGCTGGACTAATTTTAACGAATCTTTCACTGCCAGATACATTATGTTACAAGGAATAACTTAGGCTAATTAAATTTTTGAAAGATTGTGAACTGTAACATACTGTTAGCAATTTAATGTATTAGTTTTAGTTAGATTATAATTTAGCGAGTTGAAACTGTCAATTTAATCACAATTAAATTTTACTTAATTTTACATAAAAAAAGTTCTAACCTAAGTAGGCCTTTAAACAGCATACTGTGGGACAGACAGTTGACAATTTGATGCACAACAGAGTGTTATTTAACGGTTTTACTTCAATACATTCTAATCTTACGAAAAATAGTATGTTAAATTGTAAGCAGTATGTTACAGTTGACAATCATTCGATCTTGCTAGGTAGATTATAGTCTCTGTGTTTACAATCTTATGGTGACATATACGCATATATAATGTAATATTTAAAAAAAAATAGTTTATGGTTGTTAGAAAATATTGCTACTGGATGTTAAATACAATAAAATAAATTGGTCCGGCACCACAAAAATCTAATAAAAATAACAGAATATTCTCGGACGCCAGGTGCCGCCCTAATAAACAAATAAATCCAATAACAATAAATAATACCTGTAATAACTCCTTCAGCATTGAACCCCTAATCTAGGATAGGGAGGATGCCATTAAAAGAATCAGATATTAAATGATTATGTTGCAGATTTATTATCTTGTAGGGTCTGAAGTTTACAAATGAATGTTAAAGGAATAATTACTAAGATAATTTATAATTTCAAGCTAGTCCACCGCAACAAGTGCCAATATGGTCCTATTTATGTCGTTATTGCAATATTTTCACCTTAATTTAAACAATTTTGTTTGTTTGTTTGCTTGGGCCGAACTCTAGACCGCAAATCAGCTCGCCGTCGTAACATGGTCATTGTCTAAGACTTAAAGGACTCTAAATTCCAACTAGAATTGAATCCAATTAATTTAAACCGAGAACAAAGTTTAACAATTTGACTAAATTAATGACATTACAATCACAACAACTTTCACTTGCCATCAAAGAAGTTAAAAGTGAAATTAAGAGAAAGTGGCTAGGTAACTAGAAAACTGAAAGTTAAACCCAAAAGAAAAAGATAAAAATAAAATTCAAATTAAACTTAAACATAAAACCCCGCTCACGCTAGAACAAATAGAAATGTGAATGATTAATTTCTTTATCAACATGTGATATCATCCAACTTCCTTGTGTAACACAATAATAAACTTACCAGGGTTAACAGCAAGCAAATCATAAAACCGTCCGTCAATGTATCTTAAGCAATTCACTTTGAATAAAACCTGAAACCAATTAACAAACTAACTTAAGCGAAACTTGTTTCAAGGAAAAAAAAAACGTAAAACGTGGTTTTCTGAAACTTAAAAATCGGCTAATAAATCCCATGCGTGTTGCCAGCCCTTGAAGTTTGCAGAACATCAAATTTACAACTATCCTATCAAAAACAAATTTCACACGCCAAAACGTAAACAAAACGAAGAGGTTTTGTGTATCAATACGAGATTACTGTAACACTGCTAAATGTAATGTTACAATACTTCCAAATCCCGAAAAGTTCTGTATCTATGATATCGACATGATCTCATTAAGATACTTATTATTTTATATCAAACAACAGTTTGGAGCGTAACGGTTTCAGTATTTTCCATGTGGTGACATTCCAGATTAAGAAGACATTTATTCTGTCTTAAGCAACAACTAAGAGAGCAAATTACGCAGGACAATATCAACGTCACTGCAAAGAGAAAAAAAAAATTAAAACAAGCCCTATACCAATCCTTTTGGCTAGCATGATATACTATAGTAGACCTCCTGTCCCAGAAGAGGCCTATGTCCAGTCTATACATATATATAAAGCTGAAGAGTTTGTTTGTTTGAACACGCTAATCTCAGGAACCGCTGGTCCGATTTGAAAAATTCTTTCAGTGTTGGATAGTACATTTATCGAGGAAGGCTATAGGCTATACATCATCACGCTCGAACCAATAGGAGCGGAGCAGCAATGAAAAACGTTTCGAAAACGGGGGAAAATGATCACGCTACAGGCAATAGGAGACGCAAACGAGGTTGCGCGGGTCGTCTAGTGCTTTATATGGAGACAATTTATAGTCTACATATGTACGAGTAAGATATAGATTGTCGGCCTTACTAATAAAAATAAGTTACACATCTGTTTGACAAATGTTTAGTTGTACAATGTATAAGCTGTGAATAGGCGTTACACATTACCCTTACTAATAATCAGTGTGTGAACAATGGATAGTTACCGCCTACGCATAACAAAAACCACTGGTAACACTCAAAGGTGCGTTCCGAAACTCGTACGGCGTTCATTCAATGACTTTATTTCATTTGAAAATACGCTCACAACTTTATGCTTATGGCTATATAAATTGTATTTATTATTGAATACACCATATTATCTCCAAATATATTGTTTTTACGGTCTACTACAAATAAAAAAAATATTAAAATTTATTTAAAAATGTTGTTTCGCTCGTTCCATACCTACGTACATTTTTAGAACGCAACTGATGTAAGTTCTCAAAGTCAATCTCATCTCTGTACATCGTTAGTTCAGAATCAGATTTATGATTTAAATTATCAGATTTATATTATCTTGGTGACGACTAAGATAATCACGGTTAATATATTCGACAATAATGGATAATACAAATAATTTCTAAAAATTTTCTGACTTATTGTTTGCTGAACCTATATTTTGACCGAAACTCATTTTCGGATAAACAGAAAGGATCATATCGATTTTTGTAACATTTTCTTTTTCTTGGTGGTTCTTCATTGTCAATTTCATAAAAAATATCGAAATATTGTAAATAATCCATGGTTTAAAAACTTAAATTAACGAAGCAACTAATTATTTTAAGTTACACGTTCACTAAACAAGGGCCGAGGGCTGAATAACGATTGTCTAAAATCTCATTGTTTCCAAACATCTGTGTACCAGATGTATACAACCGAAATGTCAAATATTGTTTTATTGGTAACGTTTTTGTTAAAATCCTGTAATACGTCGTGTATAAAAGTTTATTGGTAAGGCCGTGTGTATATTGAAAACGGTAAAAATTAGAAATCTTTATTGCTTCTCACATGTTTGATAGACCAACCATACGATCTGAGTTACCCATAGCAAGAAATGCAGATTTTTTATTATTAATAATAGTTGTACCTTTACAACAAGAGCTGTAATGTCGCGTGGTGACGCTAGTCTAAAAAAGTAGCCTCTGCTGCCAGTGAAAGTCCTGTCAAACACTTTTATTAGCCGTAGCAAACAAACAAAAATTTTTAAAATTGTTTTTTTTTGTAAATACTGTATATGTATACTTTCATATGCCTTTACTGAAAAACTGTGTTGTGTGTGAAATTACAAACAGACACTTTAATTATTTTTATTTGTGTGTATATCAAACTATACTGCTATTGAAGATTATAACAATAAATTTTAATATGTTATTATTATCTTTTTGTTTCATCTTGCTGGGAACATCATGACAGCCCGTGAGTATAACATTTTTCAACCAGAATTCTCCTTTTTGCTTGTATTTTCAACTCATTTTATCTTGTCCATTTTGCTCAAACCTAATTTCTCAAGAAAATAACTCATAAATGCATGTTCATTGATTATGTAGTGTAATTGTTCTAATTCTAATATATGTACGTGTTTAGAAATATATAAATCAGTATCAATGGTTTGGTGGTACACGCTTTGTCTAGTTTGGTATCAGACCATTATGTGTGAGAATATTATTGGTTTCGAATTCCACCCAAAACCAATCTTTGTACGATGAACTGAACTAAGCAGAGTTTGTGTTATAGGTACTAGACAACTGATCCAAATACATATATACTTTTTTTTTTGTATATACATACTTATTATACATAGAAAGCACCCAAAC
Organism: Spilosoma lubricipeda; assembly: GCA_905220595.1. Taxonomy (NCBI): domain Eukaryota; kingdom Metazoa; phylum Arthropoda; class Insecta; order Lepidoptera; family Erebidae; genus Spilosoma; species Spilosoma lubricipeda. The sequence goes on from HG992294.1 coordinate 4,562,160, forward strand.
TCCGAAACATTACTATTATTATTGCATGTATTTCGTGAAACTCTCATGATGCTTTTTAAAAGTGCTTTTTGCTTTCATACACTACATCGCAAGTCTGTAGTCTCAACCGCCTTGACGGCCATAAATAAAATAAAATAAAAATAACCTTTATTTTCTACTACAAGATTTGCATAAACACGTATAGGTTTTAACAGTATAAGTATATTTTACTGTTTACATACATGCTTAAAAATTGTAGCAGTGACCTGCGCGGCATAGGCGTCTTCTAAACCCGACGGTTATAAATAAGCTTTTTTTAAGCTATTGCATAGCTTCTATCGCGGGCCTTGAGCGTGGAGACCAAATCCAGAAATTCCGTAACGATAATAACCTAACACCCCCCCACTCGGACCGGCACAGCGGTGATACCTTTTTAGTTTTGCCGTCTATCGATGAATAGCAGAACTTTTAATGACTTTTTTGAAATATCACGCTTGTCTCTTTAGTTTAGCAACTCACCTTTAGGTGGCATTGGTTGTATCGGCGTTACTGCGCATGCGTAATCCCCCTCTTCGCCCCGCAATCTGGTGAGGCACCTCCTCTTTGTATTTACTTTATGGTACGACTCTACGAAGCATGCACGAATCGAGGCGAGCTGCTCCGAAATCAGACGAATACGTAATCATAAAATAAATAAATAATTATAATTGCATAAGTTGAAAAAAAATGCTATGCAATAGCTTTACCGAGCAGTCCCCGAGTGCCATACGTCTTTTTTAAATTTCTAACTGTTTCTTTATTTTCATTAATATTTTTCAAACAACAGTATAAGCTGCACAGACTAGAAAATAGCCCGTCAACCAAGGCTACATTGACGTCTGAAGATGCTGTTAAACTATACGAACAGATGACAATTCTCCGGCGGCTGGAAACTGCCGCGTCTAACATGTATAAGGAAAAAGTTATTCGTGGTTTCTGTCACTTGTACTCAGGTAAGCACTTACCAAGCAAATAAAATAATTTACAAGATTATTTCGGATACCTTCGGGGTGTCAAGTCGAGGTACATCGGCGTTCCAGGCTACACCTGGTTCCCCGGCTACTAGTACCTGAGACGGCATTCGGTTTTAGGTCGGTTCGAGCCCGACAGAACCACCAGTAGGTGGTAATCAAGGATGTTTCCGCACAGACCAAAAAAGTGGTGCAAAAGTATCGAAATGATAGTAATTTCTTAGCCATTTAAAAGCCATTTATCTGTGTGTTCATATTTAATTCTCATATCAAAACAGTGATAGTATGAGTATCGCCTCAGATTGGTGATCAAAATGATACCCTTGTAAAGCTTACCCAGGATCGTCTTGAGCTTCTTGTCTTTATGGAGAGTATAACTGCTTTGACTATTTCTGGTATCATTTTATTTTATTTATGTTATGGCTAACAGGTCAGGAGGCAGTAGCAGTGGGTATGCACGCGGCAATGCGTGACGTAGACAGTGTGATCACAGCGTACCGTTGTCACGGCTGGACATACTTGATGGGTGGCACAGTTTTGAGCGTTCTAGCCGAGCTTGCCGGCCGCAGGTCTGGCTGCTCTCGCGGTAAGGGAGGTTCTATGCATTTGTATGGACGCAACTTTTATGGAGGCAACGGCATTGTTGGTGCACAAGTAAGTACCTATTGCATTTTTAAGGGGTTTGTTTAACAATCTGACCATTATCTGTCCTGATTAATAACATGAGCACAGAATAACTATCGTTACTTACATACAGAAGTTCCACTCTCGAACAAAAGTCAAGTTTAGGCATAAAAAGTTTTCAATTCTGTCACCTCACAAGCGAAATTGAATCTTGTCGTGTGACCCGAGTGTTCATATTTGTTAAACACCACTCGATTTACAGCAAGAGCCCAGGGTTCCCACTTGCTGTCATTTTAAGATAAATAATAAAAATAACACCTTTAATACTAAAGTAAATTAAAACGTTTTACCAACATAATAAACTTGTCTGCGTTACGTACTACTCCTAGTAGGTACCTATATGATTTTTATTTACTTTATTTATTTTTATTTTAGTATTTATTACACAGAGAAAAACAAACTGAATTACAATCTTTGTCCCCCAAAACCTGGTTGATGGATTGATTGGGGGATCGAGTCGCCGCAAATTATAAACGTATAAAATAGTATTACTAGAGAAAACTAACAATTTGGAAAACAAAAGTTACAACTATGTAACTAAAAATATTTTTAAACTTTTAGAGGTTAAGGACAAAAAAATATTATAGTGAATCTAATTAATACTTTTTTAGTTTCCTTCTAAAAGCATTTTAATTTATTTCCTTCCCGTTTTGTTTTGTCACCATAATAATTATATGACTTCTTTGAACTATAGGTGTAGGAATTTGCCGTCACTAATCGAGAGATTTTTGTATTGTATTAATACATGACTGTCTTAACTTAATTTTATTGCTAAGTAACTACAATAATTAGTTCGTTTCGTAATAATTTTTCGCAGTAAGTATGTACACGTAATATTCAACTTGTTTACACGTGACGCCACGCGGCTCGCTGTCAACCATTGCCGTAGTCCTTCCCGGGAGGAGCGCTCGGGGGAACATTCCTAAACTGAAGTGAAACCCCTTACATATATGTAATAATGCACATGAGTGCATTATTACATATATGTAACTGGGATAGATTATAGTTTTAATTCTGTTGTAAGATAACTCTCTACTACTACTAACTAAAAATCACTAACAAATAAATTTGACCATTCAAAAAACGGTCTGAACATTAAAAGTTTTACTAAAATGAGATGTGTCACATAAAATTTTGGAGTATTAAATTCATTTATTCAATTAAAACACTAAGTGACATTTATGAAAGTTAAATTAAAGCAACAGTTATAAATCATAGATAAACACGAACAGACGCCACAGCATGTACTGGATTGTTAAGGTAAATTAGGTGAAAACACCAAAATTTACTGCCCGCTTGTGTCGCGTTTCTTTCATTTCATTCATAATTTCCAGTTTTCAAAATGCGTAGACCCTTATGAGAAGAATACTGGCAAAGAAACTAATAATGAAAGAATTATTGGCTACTCTTTTTAAAAGTTAGATCTTCAGGTACAATAGTTTTAGTATTACATGTGAGGTAAACACTTTGCTAGCTGTTGACAGCTGAATTTCTTCTAAATATTACTAAAATGGCATTGGTACTAAAATGACATTTCTAAAATCATAAATATAGATTAACGCAAGTAAAGCTGGCAACAAGAGCTATCATAGCATAATCCACCCAAAGGTTGTAATTTTAAAAACCATTGTAATAAGATCACAGCTTGCGATAAGAGCCTCATTCGTTAACAAACGTTTCATTACACCTTTATAAATTACTAGCTGACCCACGCAACGTCGTTTGCGCCTTATATTGTCCGTAGCGTGAAAATTTCCCCCGTTTTTGAAACATTCTTCATTGTTGCTCCGCTCCTATTAGTAGTAGCGTGATGATATATACCCTATAGCCTTCCTCGATAAATGGACTATCCAACACCGAAAGAATTTTTCAAATCGTACCAGCGGTTCCTGAGATTAGCGTGTTCAAACAAACAAACAAACTCTTCAGCTTTATATATTAGTATAGATTTGCGTTGTTTGTTTTGCAATTAAGTTTATCTTTTATTTACTGTCGGTTAATTTACAAGCCATAATGGCTAACACGAGCATATCAGGCATACCTATAACTCTGACTGGCTGTTACATACAACAACCAGTTATAATAACCACCGAAAGGCTAGCATCGTAACGGATGGGCACGGATTTCACACTCTTTAAAAAATATGAAATTGTCTACACAGTGTTTGTCTAACTATGCTGCACATAGTCGTACGGCACGCTCACTGTTAAATACAGTAAGCATTTTGGGTTCAAAACTCGCAATTGTTTCATACTCTGAAATCATTACATTGAAATAAACTGCTACTGCTACTGAAGAACGACTAAGTTTGACAGGCCCATAAATTACAAAAAAAAACCTTAATTCTTAGTGTAGACACACATAGTCGGTGAATCACAAAAAAAAAATTCCCATGTGGGATTCAAACCCCCATTACTCGACGCAGTTGCAGCATGGCGACCATTTAAACCACTACGCAAGTAGGCACTGGAAACTCTAGCATGTCTTACAACCGCTTATGTTTTCTAGGTTCCTCTGGGCGCTGGTGTAGCATTCGCTCACAAGTACACCGGTGACGGTGGCGTGAACTTCGCTCTATACGGAGACGGTGCCGCCAACCAAGGTCAGATATTCGAAGCTATGAACATGGCCAAGCTGATGGATCTGCCCTGTGTGTTCGTCTGTGAGAATAATGGATATGGTGAGTTTTTAACAATGATATTTAGTCATTTTTCTCTTCACAAAAGACATTAGTACAAGCATTAGAAGAGGCAATATGTAATACAATTTAAAAGTAGATTTTTTCGCGAGTGGGTGGGTGGATTCAAATCTAAGGTTACCTCTGTGTGATAGATCTATTATTAGAGTTCACCCACTTGCAGGATGTCGGGTCCGAATATTAATCGTGTGTCGGCGCCTTTGTTCACACTACTGTCAATAATAGGTTGTCGCCCACAAACCATACCTATAATAAAAATACAACAACTCTGTTTGCGCGCCGCGATGCGTGTGTGCGATCGCAGCGGTACGCACGGACGGAACAAGGGGTAGCGGGGTACGCTAGTCGCCCAACACCCGACACAAGTGTGAACATCGCCATTCTTACTTATAGGCGACAAGATCCGACACGATTTTTTTCCGACTAAACACACGACATTTCATTGTCGTGGCCAATCAAAATCGGGTTCCGACAAATGTGTATAGATTCACACAAAATCATATAAAATGCTCTGCCACTGGAACCTTCTATTAATAACCGGAACCGACACACAACTGTGAACGGGGTGTAAGAGCGTTTTCACATTATCCGATCCGATATCGGTGTCGGGCACCTGACACCTATATCGGATTGGATAATGTGAAAACGCTTTAACTCTGAATCGTCACACAGCCATACACGTTCTTTTACCATCTTATGTTAGGAACTCAATTTAAAAAAAATGAAATTATCTTATAAACCAATCTCTTACTGATATATTTCTAAGATATTTTGTGTATGTGTCACCACCTAGATTAATATATACAATTAATCAAAAAACGCCATACCTACATTTCTGTATTGAGATTTATTTTGAATAGATAAGGCAGTAAGATGATTGAATAATGCCTTTCAAATGACCTATGATCTACTACTACACCTCTTATCATGTCGACGGGTATACTCGTTTCATACGGTTTTGGCCCTGAGCTCTTCGACGCAAACTTGCAATTGCGCTGGGGCGACAAATTCTCACCCACTTATACTACGACTAGCTAACCCACGCAACCTCGTTCGTCTCCTACTGCGCGTAGCGTAATAATTTTCCCCCGTTTTTGTAACATTCTTCACTGGTGTTCCGCTCCTATAGTTTTAGCGTGATAATATATTATTATAGCCTATTCGCTTACTCGATAAATAGGCTACCTAATACAGATATATTTTTTCTAATCGGACTAGTAGTTCCTGAGATTATAGCGTTCAAACAAACTCTACAGCTTTATATATTAGTGATGTAATCACATACAATGACCGGTTCACCCTTCTACTCGTTTTCCCGTATACCATACTAGCTTTTGCATGTAGCTCCACCTGCGTATGTGTCGATGTAGTCTATGTGCTATGCTGATGTAAAAGCTAAATTAATGTGAAGTTTCATTGAAAACCGTTCAGTAATTTTGACGTGAATGAATAACATCCATAAATATATCCTCACAAACTTTGTATTTTTATATGAGTAGGATAAACACTGGGTTCAAATTAAAAGAAAAGGTAAAAAATACAGCCCAAAATACAATTTCTTGAAGTTCATTTCGATTGTTTTAAGTCTTTTTAATAATTATTTTCTTCAAGTTGAATATTTAATTTTTTATTTATTTTATTCGGGGAGACGACAGCTCAAATTACAAAATATATTCATAATGATCTTTGATCAACAATCATGATGCGTGATTACATGGTACATGATTATTAAAACCAATTAAGTATTAATACCGGTAGGATGCGTATGGTTCCCACCTAGAGTTTAGGGTCCAAGCTAACCTCACCAGCAAGTGATGTGCATCTGCCGATCGACAGACGAGGCTCTGGCCAACAAAACATCCCGATTATCGACAATAGGCTAATTTATAGGAAATATTGGCGTAAATTGAGCGTCTAATATGTCTATGCCTATCTTTTCCGAGAAACAGCCGTGATTTTTTATATATGTAGTACCTACAAAAACTATTTGACGATTTTCTTATGCTTTCGGCCGACGGGTAAGATGTATGTATAATTGGTATTTTTATTGTTTCATGTCTAGACATATCTAGGGAAATACTAGGTACTATGTATCAAAATTTAAGAGGTATCTATTCTTGTAGTATCGCTGGTATTTCATGTGTCTTAGAATTATCTGTATTATTAAGATAGGTCACGTGCGTTCTTTCAGCAAGCAAGTCCTTTGTGTAAGCAGTACTGCTCTCTAACTCCAAATCGGGGTGTACACATGCCGTTTCACATTTAAAAAATGTAAATAACACTACCATAGCACAGATTCTGCCTAGTTTGGGAACAGACAGTCGTCTATCAGATGCGTCTTTATTTTATTTTTACCCGACTGCGTCAGAAGGATGGGTGCTACTTAGGCTACTTTGTTTTAGACTTTTTTTGCCCCGTGGCTTTATCCGCGGTTATTATTGTACCGCGAATAACGCCGTGCGACAAAGTTAGTCTAAAAAAAAGTAATCTAAGTTACTCCCTCATCAGCTACCTGCCAGTGAAAGTCCCGTCAAAATCCATTCAACTGTTCTAGAGAATACCCGGAACAAACAGACAGACAGACAAATTTTTTTAACCACATTTTTGGTATATGTACCGTGTATACACGTATATGCACTTAGTTAAAGCGGTTATTACAATATTACAAACTGACACTTCAATTTTATTTATTTGTATAGATAGAGATAACACTCTTCCAATTGTAACCTCGCGGTTTTCGTTTTTTTTATTATTATGGAGACTGAGTAGAAAAAAAGTGAATACATAATATTACTCGATAAAGTAGGTATCTACTTTTCGTAGTGTCATATCCACCTTGTAAAATACACGATCAAAGCATAAGATTGGTATCTCATCTTGTATCATTCAGTTACAGTAACTATATCAGCGAACAATATAATTTACCCTTGTGTTGCAGGTATGGGTACATCAGCTGATCGCGCCGCCGCCTCCCCGGACTACTACACCCGCGGTGACTACGTGCCCGGCATTTGGGTTGACGGTATGGACGTGGTCGCGACTAGGGAGGCCACACGGTTCGCTATCGACTACTGTACCAGCGGAAAAGGTAATATATTTCATTTTATATTATTACTAACCGACGCACGCAACCTCGTTTGCGTCTTCTATTGCCCGTAGCGTGATAATTTTCCCCCGTTTTCGAAACATTTTTCATTGCTGCTCCGCTCCTATTGGTCCTAGCGTGATGATATATAGCCTATAGCCTTCCTCGATAAATGGGCTTTCTAAAACAGAAAGAATTTTTCAAATCGGACCAGCGGTTCCTGAGATTAGCGTGTTCAAACAAACAAACAAACAAACAAACAAACTCTTCAGCTTTATATATTAGTATAGATTAAATTTTAATGAAAACTTCCCCATATATTCTCGTCCTTCTTATGCCGAACAATAGGGACATATCCCATCACCTTCCCATGGCCCTACCAACCTCACGGTTATAACACGCGGAGGGGACGCGCGCTACTTGCTCGGGGCTCATTACATTACACATACTTTTTCGACTCCCTACAACTTACTAAACTTATCTTGTCCTGTCCCTATTTCATTGAACACTTTACCCTTTCTTGGGCTGGATCGATTTTGCCGACGCTCTTTTTTCTTGAAAAGAGTGTTGTCAAAGTCGCTGTTAAGTGAGTTCTAGATTTTGACTACTCGGTATAGGAGCGATAACTGCGGCAACAGTTTTCTGTTGCCTCGTTGGTCTAGCGGTTGACGTATGCGACTGCTGATCAAGAGGTCTCGGGTTCGAATCCCGGGTCGGGCCAAAAGTGTTATTGAGTTTTTCTAATTCTATACATACTTAATAACAGCTTGGAGTTTGGAAGTTGGGGTCTGAACTCCCGTGCCTCGGAGAGCACGTAAATCTGTCGGTCCTGCGCCTGATCTTTCTCCGATCGTGTCGGTTAACCGTCCCATCGGATTATGAGAGTGAGGGAACAGAGAGTGCACCTGTGTTTGCGCACACACTTGTGCACTATAATATCTCCTGCGTAGTTGGTTGGTCTCTGTTGAGACTGGCCTCCGTGGCCGTAATCGGCTAGGAGAACATCATCATCATCATATATTTATATGATTGCAAATATTTATTTCGGAGTTTGAGTGTTTTCTATATATAATATGTATGTAAATAAAAATACGTTTTGATGTCATTTGTCTAGCTTAGCTTAGTTTGGAACTAGATGGCGTTGAGTATCAGATGTCGAGAAAAAATGCGGAACAGTTTTTGGGGAACGATAGATGTGAAAACTAAGTAGGTACCCTGCAACTTGTATGGTTGAGCTTTTGGATTATTATTCTTGAATTATTTTACTAACATACACAGTATACATTTAGCGGAAGGGTGCGGTGACGAAGACGCGAGTTTCATCCTTTTTGTTTACCCAAAAAGTACACATATTATTATATACACTACACAGTATACTCGTACATAAAGTTCATGGAAAGCGTCCGGGAACGATGAAGCGGGTTCCATATTTTTTTTTTACCCAAGAAGAAGTCAGCGCCACTTTTCGAATGCCACAACGAAGATTTCACCACAAAAATTAATGCTGAATTTTGTTTGAAAGGTCCTCTGGTGATGGAAATGGAGACGTACAGGTACAGCGGCCACTCCATGTCTGACCCCGGCACGTCGTATCGCACACGTGAGGAGATCCAGGAAGTCCGCCAGACCCGAGACCCCATCACCTCCTTCAAGGACAAGATCCTCACCGCTGGACTCGTCACGGCCGATCAACTTAAGGTATGACGGTCAATATGACTGATGGCGGAGCCCTCACATGGGACAACACTTTATGTGAAGCACAAAGTATTGTTCCGAGTCTGGGTGTGCTTTGTCTCCGTTTCTTGTATTTTCGTAATGTCCCACGCGACACACGATACATTCCTAAGATATCTTTAAAAAAAACTCCGTATGATCCCTTTGTTTGTGATCTGGACTTCTACAAATATTTCAAGGCCTAAATAAGTCAATCTGTCCAGCCTTTCCGAGTTATAATAAGACTAATGAACTTAAATAAGAAAACATTAATGTTGAAATTGTACACGCATTAAACAAAATTATACTCAATTTATATGTGTGTGTTATTCCTGTAAATGTATTAGTATACGTATGTACTCGTATATAATAAGAATATAAATTATTTATTTCAATTAAGTAGTGAACATTCTTAATAATATTAGTTTTTACTCTTCTTTACATTTGGACGAAAAAAAATAACGGCGAAGGACGGTTGTTTTTATTTCATCGCAGTAATTTTTTTTCGCAAAATTTCAAGTTTTAACAAACACCGCCATATTAGATAAATGTAGATAGTGTTCAGCAAATGCAAAGGCTATCAATTTTTCATGAGGATAATTTTGTATTTCAGGAACTCGACACTAAAGTACGCAAGGAGGTTGACGCGGCGAACTCAGCCGCGAAGAGCGACCCTGAGATCGGACTCGAGGAACTCTCCGCTGACGTCTACAAACAGTGCTTGGAAGCTGACAATCTACTCCGAGGCATTAACCCCGACACTCCTCTACAACACATCGCAGTAGCTAATTAACGCTAACACATGATACGATAGAGTTCTGTTTTTAGACCTGCGACTTTTACACAATATAGTTTTGGTTATACAGCCAAATGACGCAGAACCATCTCAACAGCCTGCCTTAGTGTGGGTCACCATGCTGCATTGTTACATTATCTGCATCCGCAATGAGTATGGTGACCACCACTCTTGGATTCTGCTCATGCTTTCCATCTGACAGAGTAGTCGGGTTAGCAGGCTCATAAAAATATATTATCTGCCTCGGTGGCATAGCTCTTGAGGTCTAGGGTTCGATTCCCGGGTCGGACCAAATGTTTGTATGATCTGCAAATATTTGTTTCGGAGTTTGGGTGTTTTCTATGTATAATAAGTATGTATTTACAAAAAAAGTATATATGTATTTATATCAGTTATCTAGTACCCATAACACAAGCTCTGCTTAGTTTGGGACTATATAGCGTTGTGTTATATGTCCGAAATATATATTTATATATATATAAAATAGGGACACTATAAAATGATTTAAAAAGGTTACGGAACCTTCTATTTTCCAACGTTTCGAACTGGTGGTTACTGAAATAAATTCTGCTGTATAACAAAAACTATATCTATGCGTAGAGTAATTGATATTTAATAGTGCGCAATAACTGTTAATGTAACATTAAATAACGGTCTAATCCCAATATGTATGTGATTTGTGAATAATATACTAACACAAAAATTCTAATAATATGTAATTACATATTTTTATATATACCTATCTTGCTATAATTATATAGCAATATAAGGAATTAAAGACCTTACTAGATTGGGTTTAGATTTATTTTTAATTATTACAGTTTTTAATAAGATCTTAGGAGAATAGTTAAACGACAGTGCATTTTACATTTTTTTTATTAAGACTACACAAGGAATTAACGTATGTTTTAACGAGAAAATTTATAATTAGCTTTTTATTATAGACCTACGTATTTAATGCAGACGAGTTTCATTTACTTTCAGTCACTTGTTAACTAATTCCATCAAATTTAGTTTTTTTCTACATGTATCTTGAGTTAGTTTAATCATTGTAGTTCTGAAATTTGACCTAAATAATTGGTCTTTAGTACAACATTAGATAGATAGTGAATTATAACTTTTTTATATCACTTCCATGTACAGACAGCGACAAGTTACGATTTTATTATATAAATATTGGTTTGTTAACATGAGTAATGTACAGTATAAGTGTACGGTGCTATGTATATTTGAAATACAATGAAGATAAACATGTCAAAGCGGGTTTTTAATGTAATTTAAGTAGTAAATGTGTTTTTTTTTTTCAATACTGCTTTCTTCTTTAAAACTCTAAAGAATGTCAATATGAGTATAACATTAATAATATACTATAGGTATATATATATATATATATATTATACAAGAACATTTTATAATTTCAAGGCGATAGTAAAGAAATACACCACTTTGTATTATTTTTAATCTCGTTAAAGTTGTTTTTAATTTAAGAGTCAATAAATATTTATTATTCGTCAAAAGGAGCTGTATATTTTATTACATAGATCTCTATACTTATATTAAATACCAGCCGAACCACGCAACCTCGTTTGCGTCGTCTATTGCCCGTAGCGTGATTATTTTCCCCCATTTTTGTAACATTCTTCATTGTTGCTCCGCTCCTTCGCCTTCCTCGATAAATGGGCTATCTAACACTGAAAGAATTGTTCAAATCAGACCAGCGATTCCTGAGATTAGCGTGTTCAAACAAACAAACAAACTCATTAGCTTTATATATTAGTATAGATTAATGACTTTAACTCGACTAATTTGAAGTCAAATTTAGTGCAGAGACCATGGTAGAGCCACGCTTCGGCATGCATGGGCTGGCTCGACCGGAGTGATACCACGGCCTCGCAGAAAACCGGTGTGAAACAGCGCTTTCACCGAGTGAGTCGGGATACCGGGGGCCCATACCCCTACCCCTCCCCCTATCTCCCCCCCATACCCCAAAGGCCGGCAACGCACTTGTGACGCCTCTAGTGTTGCGGGTGTCCATAGATGACGGTAATAGCTTACCATCAGGCGATACGTCTGCTCGTTTGCCCCGCCTATTCCATAAAACAAAACCTGACTTTACTTCAATCCCGGACTTCCTGTCAACATTTGGTGCTTGTTCCAGGTTAGAACTCTTGACCGACTCGGGAAATTGCTCATATTCAAGTCAACTTATACCTATCAGCAATATTCCGTTACTTAGTTTGCTTTTCTCTATGTGTGATGTGTGAAGTGACTTATAGTGATGCGATGCGAGTGTGTGACCATTTATGTGTGTGCGAATGACGGTTAATGTATACCTACTTCGTGAATGGGTTTGTAGGCTAAAAAAGTGAGTCTACGTCACGGTCCTCGGTCCCGCGATTTGGGGGGCCCCCACTCTAAGGCCTATTGACCGTAAAAAAAAAGCGTAAAATATCTTGCATGCCAGGTAGGTAATCCCGAATGAACGGTGATTAAGTTCGCTTGTCTCTTATTATTCTCATCTTTAAAAACAAAGGATATGTACAAGAATGTGGTAGTTATAGAGGAATAAAACTCATTCAACATAGTATGAAACTTTTAGAGAAATTTATTGAGAGAAGAGTGAGAGAGAAAGTGCAATAAGTCGAAACCAATTTGGGTTTTGCCTGGCCAACAGATGCCATATTTGGAATTTAGTAATTGTATGAGAAATATAGACAGGCATAGAAAAACTTGTATTTACTATTTGTTGATCTAGAAAAAGCGTATGATAGGGTACCCTGAGAGGTTTTATAGTGGGCTTTGAAAGAAGAAAGAGTGCCTGCTAAGTATGTGGCATTGATTCGATCGATGTACAGGGGATCTGGCACATATGTAAGATCGGCTGCGGGAAACACCGACAGATTTGGTATCTCTGTTAGTTTGCACCAGGGATCGGCTCTTAGCCCATACCTCTTCCTACTGATAATGGATGCTCTGACATTGGACATACAGGAGGAGGCACCGTGGTGCATGCTATTTGCAAACGACATTGTGTTGGTCGGTGATGTCGCGTCTGAGGGTCAGCGCAGACTAGAGACAAAAACGCTTAGACTAGAGAATGTGGACTTGAAAATCTGCAGTTCTAAAACCGAATACATTTTCTGTGATTTTCGACGGTCTCTCTAAGTGGCGGCAGGTAACAGGAACTATTTGCGATCCCAAGTTACCTTTAACGTTAAAGGCAAATACATAAAACGATCATTAGACCTGCCGTCCTGCACGGATTTGAATGTTGGCCAATAAAGAAAACGGATCAGAAACGCCAGCATGTAGTTGAAATGCGAATGTTGAGATGCATTTATGGTATGACTATAATGGATAAGGTGAAGAATGACTAAATTATAGGAACCCTGAAAGTAGCACAACTGAATGGAAAGTTAAGAAGTAACAGGTTAAGCTGATATAGACACGTGATGCGTGGTGTTGGCTTTATGATTAGAAAAGTGACTTTGGAAAGATCGTCAATAACGGTCAGTGCTTACAAAAAGTATATATAATTGTGCTTACAAAGATGATTTGGATAACAGCCTAAGCCTAGGCAATAGACTGCTGAAAACAGATGAGGCTACTGTTATTGACATCAACAAACAAAAGCCTCTGAAACTCAAATTTGATGAACTTTTATAAAATAATTATGTTTCCAAACAAAAAAGATATGGCCTTAAGAATTTACTTGTCGCTCATGATAACAAACTGCAGTGGCGAACGTTCTTTTTCAACTTTAAAACGCATTATTCAACGACTGGCTTAAAAGGGCTAGAACCCAGAGCCGTAACATCTAGTTGTAAAGAAAATATATCTTCTCTGTATATTTATACCTTATAATCTATGATTTATACCATGGTTAAATAGTAAGTAAATACTGGAGATTAGTGGAGATCGCTTTTTGTTTTTTCGAAAGACAGTCCCCATTTTATCTCATCCATATTTTATGTATTTTTTAACATTAATTTCAACAAGACCTATAGACTTGAAGACTATAAACACTTGACATTGACAGAAATAGCTGATCCATCCGGATGGTTGCCATTTCATTAAAGAAGAAGTTTTAATACTATTAAAATGACGCATTTTTAACATTTTGTCTAAAAGCGCGAGATAAATTGCTTTTGGACAATGTCTCAAGTGATTCAAGTGCAAATATTATTAAAAAAAAACGCACAATGCCATGCATGACATTCCAACCTCCCTAGCATTATGTACATGTACTTATGTTTCGGGAGATGGTTTTTGTTTTTCGAAAGGCGGTCCCCATTTCATCTGATCCGTATTTTAAATATCTTTTAACATTAATTTCCTAAGTTAATTTCATGACGACGAAGACTTAAAGACTTGAAGACATATTTATGATTTGAAGACGATAAGCATTTGACATTGACAGAAATAGCTGATCCAAGAGATCCGGCTCGTTGCCATTTCATCAAAAGATGAAGAAAGTAGGTATGTTTTGATTGAAAAATTCACTAGACTGTATCTACTGTTGTGTACTCTCCTTGTTGTAAATTGTTGCATCCTCGCTAAGTGAAGTGAGCCAAATTGTCACTTTCAATGGGTACTGGGTATTTTATTTCTTCAGACAAAACATCTTCATTTTGTGGTTTAGCAAAATTTTTCCTCACAGTTATTACACTTTCTCCCCCCAAAAAGACAAAAATAAATTTAAAGTTAATTATAATAGTAAAAACCAATTACATTAATTAACAAACATTGGAATTACAAATCAACAAACATTAAATAAAAATCAATAACAATAAAATGCAAAACAAAATTAATTATAATGTTACGGCACTTTTAATATACAACTATTTGAAAACTAACACTAATGTGGCACTGTGGAGTGTGGACTTCCTCACAAACAATTTCTCACTAAACATTAAACATACCCTCACGACTTCACTCCATCCATCCACAAACAAAACCCACTCAGGGTTGTTGATCAAAAGTGTATTGAGTGCTTTGAGGACACTCATAGGTACATGATACTCTGCTCTAGCAACTGTGTGTCATATCAGCTGCTGCATAGTAGTTAAGAAGCACATACAGCTTACAAAATAGATTGTTGAGTTCAGGACAGTTGAATCCCCCACGAAGGGTTTTACAAACTACCAAACGCAGATCAAGACCTCTACTAACCTCCAAAGAATAAAACTCCAAAGCCCCTACTAAATAATTAAATTAAAATATCGATACCGGAAATTTCAATTGTTGCAAAGGACAAAACACAACTTTTCAGTAGAGCCAAAAAACAAAAATAAAAAATATTTTTGTCTAATAACTTTGTCACACAAAGTGCCATATTTATGATGTCAAAATAGGCTCCCACAATTTTTTTGTGTTCTATCCTTATAATTGAACTTAATAAACTAAACTTAATTATTGACGAAAATTAGCGTCTTTTCCAGCCCTCAAAAATTTTACTGAAGTATACTTCACAGCGACGAAAAATTGGTTTTGATATAGTCAGACGCGTCGTATATTATTCTTCTTGATCATCAATGAGTAGTACAAGTCAATTAAATAAGAGACCAAGGGAGTAAAAGGAACAAAATAACTCTTTTATTCAATCTACTAATATTTAATAAATAGGTAGTAAAATTAAATGAAATAAAAGATTATTTATGTTTTTTTTTTATTTATTTATCAAAATATATAGTGAAAAAAAGTGCCAAAATGTTATCCTAATTGGAACTGTTTTTTCTCCTTTCTTTCTTTTATTTACCTTTTTTAATTTCTCCTTGTTTTCATAATATTGTTGCCATTGTGTGGAAGACACAACAGAGGGTATTTTTATTTCTTCCTTTTTTTTGGAATTTTCTTTAGGTGTTGGCCAAAACAAAGCTCTTTTAAAGGGACTGGGAATTATTTTACCCATATTATGCGATAGACTTAGTGAAAATTGTGATGTGGAGGGCATTTTCAGGGGATCTGCTCTAATAGTCGTACTGTCAGTATTTTGTTTCGTTATTTTAACTGGTGTTTTAAAGTTTTCAGCCTGATTTCCCAATATAATATTGCCTTCATTTAGGTCTAAAGTATTTATGAGGTAATTCATTTAGTTAGTCATGGTCATTGTTCGGATCTGGTTGTAAACTTGGATTTGCCAAGTTATTAAGACATTTTGTAGAATCTAAATAGTTCTGTCTTCTTTGGGCCCAAGCCATACCTCACAATTTTTGAACTCTGCAATTTTATTGTTATCTATATACTTTTCTCGGAAAGGAAGAAAGGAGTATTTAATATACTTAAGAAAGAAATTTTTTGCAAGACTTTGTATTTCTCAGAAGACAGTAAAACAGGTATGTAGTTTCTTCATTGTGCGTATAAAATACTGAAACAAAGTGCTTCGTGTGAGTGCGAATCTTTATAATTTCAACTGTAAAACGTTGTCTTTTCCAAAAGGCTTTCTCGTTTGGAGGTGGATCGAAATATTTATACCCTATTCAACTTCCTCTGATACAAAAAGTTATGAGTACGTTGGCGGGTGATTGCATCCAGCCGCTCCTCATATGTAATATGCTGTCGGGTTCGCCAAAGAAAACAGTACATATGTTGTTATAAAGAATCGTATTTTAATGACTCCACTTTACAATATATTGCTTAGGTACTAATTAAATGAATACAGTTCGGTCGAGTCAAATTTTTCGTGAGCGCCAATGCGCGTAATAGAGAAGACGTCTCGGTGTTGTCCACTCAAAAGTGTTGCTACATAATAAAGTAGTCGTGCCTCTAGAAACTGAACGCCGCCACACCACCCCCCTTCACGGAGTGAAATAGATCAAAAATCAAAAGGACGTTTAGATCTAATTTTTCTGCCCACACGAGTAGTGTAGTTTTGTAAAAAGGTAGGAATATGTTCAGTGGTATTATTATGAGTATCTTGTGTGACGGGATTGTGTCTGTGTGATTGTGGAGTGTCTGTTGTATTAGAAGTAGTTGTAGTAGTTGCTTGTGATCGGTGAAGATCGTGCAATGCTGATGCTCTATAATAAGCGGGCCAGGAGGATTGACGAGGGTTTAGCTTCTTACTGAAAAATGCAAGAGGTTGCCATTCACTGTCAACTCGTTGTTGTAAACAAGCGCCAATCTGTGTACTTAACGCGTCTGTAAACAAAACCAGAGGAGCATCGAAAAGTGGATGTGCTAGTAATGTGGCTTGTGCAAGATTTTCTTTGCAACCTTGGAAAGCACGTTCCAAATCTGGAGTCCAAGGCACAGGTTTGGCACCCTTAAGCTTGGAATTAGCCAAGACGTCAACCAACGGCGCTTGCCGTTCAGCCGCACGAGGCAAAAAACGTCTATAATAGTTTATCATGCCCAGGAACCTACGGAGACCCTGGACAGATTTAGGCAGAGGATATTCCTGAAGAGCAGTAATTCTTTCCGCTGGAGGGCTGACACCATCCTTAGTTACGCGATACCCTAAGAAAGTAACCTCGCTGGCTCTTAAAATGCATTTTGCTGGGTTAACGACAACGCCGTAATCCGCCAGCGCCAGCAAGTGAACACTCGCCATCTGGCGAGAGTGTTCACTTTCGTCGCGAGAGAATATAAGGATGTCATAACATATGAAATCGAAATCACGAACGACCTCGTCAAGAAATCGCTGGAATGTCTGTCCAGCATTACGTAAGCCGAAGGTCATGTACGGGAATTCATATAGGCCAAATGGCGTGATGATTGCGGTTTTGCATACATCCTCTTCGCGTACCGGAATCTGCTGATAAGCTTTGACTTAATCTAGTGTGCTGAAGATAGTGGAACTTGCAATGTTATGACTGAAATCCCCGATATGACGTACCGGAGAGCAATCTGGAATCGTTCGAGCATTTAAGCCATGATAATCTCCACACGGACGCCAAGAAAGGTCTTTTTTTAGGCACAAGTTGTAAAGGCGAGGCTCAAGGACTCTCGGACGGTCTCGCTGTACCATTTCTTATCATATCGTCGAATTCGTTTTTAGCAACGGCAAGTTTCTGCGGTGCGAGGCGACGAGGACGACATGAGACGGGAGGGCATCAGTTGTCTTTATATGGTGTACTGTGCAGTGCTTTAACTCTCTATGCAGTCCAGGAGGACGTGTGATGGAAGGAATTAGGCGAGAATTTTATTAAAACGAGATCCCTTGTCGATTGTAATGGTCTTCACATTAGCTTGTTCAATAGACGCGAGAGTGGTTGGAACAGATAGCCGGTGACACCATCTAGGAGATGTTTGTTGCGGCAATCAGGCAGTAGGTGGTAATGCGCGAGAAAATCTGAACCTACAATGGGAGTGCTGACGTCCGCAACGACAAATTGCCAATGGGATTCGCGGCGTAATCCGAAATTAAGGTTGAGAGAAACGCTACCATATGTTTTAATAGAGGTGCCATTAGCTGCACTGAGTTGATTATCTGAAAGAGGAACTTTACCACTCAATAGTCTTCTAGGATAGCAAAAAAGATCAGATCCTGTGTCAATAAGGAATCTAATTTTTGAAGTGCGCAGTCAGCCGCCGCCGCTACTGACTGGCTTGAGGGTTTTCCGGCTTCCATTCGCATGGGCTAATACATTTGCTAGCCTTATCCTTGAAAGTCTTGTGATACCAGCAGAACTTTCCTGAAGGTGTCTGTGTGCGTGAGTAAAAACTATAATTTATATTGAGCAAGATTGCAACAAAATGTCAACAAAGGATAAAAGGAAAGGACATGCTAACCGAAAGCGGGTTAAAAATCAATTGTTTTATACTTCCGCCGCCCGTCAATATACTCTTAGGGCCGGTTTTTCAATCGTCAGATAAACAGTCAAATAACTAAAACGAGAGTAAATGTATCTGCCTGTTTAACAAGCGAATAGACATTTTGTGTTTTTCAATCGCATTTAAACAGACAAATAGTTATTCGATGGTCTTTCATAGCTATGTTCACCGTAAGCATGTGCAAGCGAGATGCAGCTATGCAGTTAGTAATACGTAAGATAGGGATGACAAACTATTGGCCATAATTTAAAGCATTCATTCTTTTCTTATCATAGTTGTCTGTCAGTCATTGCTTGTCTGTCAAATATAAAACAACATTTATATTTTTCGGGTTAACAGTATTCTTGATAAAAACACATGCATGCACATTTAATGAAAAATAGCCTTTACGGTTTCTATGAATTTCTGCAGAATCTTCACCTAAAAAATAATCACAAGTTAATGTTTTTGGTGAAAATTATGAAATTAATATGAAATATTACTAACCCGGATAAATTATTTTGACATAACTACAATCCAAAGCCATTAAAACCCTTAGAAACCGAACAATTTTGTAAAACCCTTCCTGTACTGTTAATATTTCATCATTCATTCGAGGGAAATGTACAAAATATTTTCGAAGCGAAGCAGTGTTTCAGTCACTCTTTTCACAATGTTATAGAGTGTAGATTTATGTATTCGACCGAAATCTCCAATAGTAACATAGAAACTGTCACATGCATAGAATCGAAGAGTCAGTAACAATTGTTGCATTGGTGGAATAGATTGATTTCTGGAAAATAAATATTAAAATGATACTATTTAATCTTAGAACATTTTGTGTAAATGGAATGTCTGTAGAATTGGCAATCTTATCCTTGATCAAGGTTAACAATAAGTTTCTCTTGCTAAACGAAATCTAATATGAAGTTGTTCATCATACCACAAATTATTGTCATATCTATCTCTGACAACCCTCTCTTTCCTCTCAGTAATTAAAAAGTTTAGTATCAGATGGTCTTCTTCGATACTTAAATCGTCAATCGAGTTAAAAACATCCATATATAATCAAATATTCAATATCGACAATGTACTTAAACTTTATCACAACATATACAATAGAAATACAAAAACGTCAAATCACTATTCTACAGATTTTAACACTTAACTAAGGTTTGAAAGCACAGATAAATATATCCGTCCGATTAAAGCTTTATTCTTCTGATAACAGATGACTGACTATTGAAAAACCCAAAATTACGGTAACTGAGGAATAGATGCTATTTGATTGTTTAACTGACGATTGAAAAACCGGCCCTTAGTATACTATAGTAATCTTAGTAGCAGCTGTTTTTTTTCGCGATTTCAGGGTTCGAACTCACGGTAATAGTTGTGTGTATTCCTTTTTCTGATAACCCTGTATAAGCATGCAATTTCACTTATATGTCCACATATGATGTTACTAGATATATGGAAGGATTTAGCAGGACATTTAAAGTTTGTTTGATTTTTAAACAGGTGGTCAACAATGCAATTATGATTTGATGATTTGATTTGCATGTTCTTGACCGCCCCAGGAAAACATATAAACCGATCACTTTTCTATAGACACGATTTGAACTCTTCCTCACCTAAGTCGAAATATAATTCATTATTATAATCTAAAGCTACATAGGCTATTGTAAATTCTATTATTTGAAAAGAGTTGTCAGCATTCTTTTCCGGAACTGCTGTGGTTAATTCGTATTCATCAACGGGTTGTTTTGGCGATTCTCTCCATAGTATTCTTTCTGTTTCTATTCTATCTGGCTCCCGTAAACATATTGCTATTCAAACTTTTACAGGAACTTGTTTTACCTGATGCATCGAACACTACGTGTAGTTTAGTGGTCAATGAGTCTTCCTTGATCACTGGTTGATGTGGTATGTAGTACTTTCCCTGACCGTAGTCTTTTCTAGGAATTTTCTTCATGTGACCCATGTCTAAGTATTCACTGAGGAAAGTTTGGTATTGTTTTAATAAGGTTTTCACGAATGCCCACTCGTCGTAATTCTCACGATCCCTTAACTTAGGAACATTTATCATGTAACTACCAGCCATTTCTCACTGTTTTACTATCACTTTTTAATAAAATAAGCGGGACTAGGCCCATAACCTATTACAACTACAAGTGCTCACCACAGACAACGCTTAAATTTATTTTCACCTTCATAGACCAATACATACTTTGACATAGGTCCATAGATGTCGCTACATATATTATTTTGATACACATTTAACAGTTACATTCCCTTCTACAACACAGCGATCATAATAGACATCTAAGCTTTCTCCAGCATTGCGGTTCGGAACATGCAAGTTTTCCATCTCATTAGAGAGAAATAAGGAAGCTCTTCCTAGCTTTTTTGGATCTAGGGTACCACCCACCATTTTAGGCGCGAATTTCTGCAGTCTATTTAAAAATGGAGCGATCAGGTCAGCTCTCAAATCAACTTCAAAATTGTAATTTTCTGGCATTATCTCATCTGGGTTAGCCAGCAAATGATTATTCTAAATAGCTCCTGGAATTGGGCAATTAATCTCAAAACGCTGCCTTTGAGCAAGCGGAGTCTCTGCGTCGGACATCATCTCGACGACTTTACGAAGAGAAGAAAGCATTAAATTCTCCGGTCTTGGAATCATTCCGTCAGCATTTTCTGTTTTTGCTACGACGTGTAAGTAGACTTTCTCATCATGCGTTAAGATTCTAACGCATGATGAGAAAGTCACATCACATCACACATAGTACATGTTTTCAGGATCTTTAAAACTGATGGGGGTTATTCCCTCATGTTGATAGATTGCATCCGTGAATCTAGGTATAATTGTAAATTGGGATTTGAGTGATAAGATCTTAGATTCAAGTAAGCCCAGATATACTCTATATTGTGAATAAATGTTGGGCACACGGATATCGTTACCACATTGTCTTGCTGTATAAGCTAGTTGGACAGTGGACATACCTATGCGGCGACTGGTAACTGGCATAATAATTGGTTGTGCGGGTTTGTGGCTCAGCTAATCAGCTCATAGCTTCATCGTCTATGCCTACAAACAGTTCCTTCTTTATACCTTTTATTTAAGCTATACTTACTATCTCATCATGTTGGAAATCGATTCTGATACAGTCGATTACACACAAGTTGTCCCGCTCTCATTTCTATTCGATGATTTCATCGAAGAACATAAGATACGATGTATTAACATTTTAAAACAGATTGCATATTTTGATACATTTCGATCAGTTTATGCAGATATGAATGGAAAAGCTTTTCCTATGTATACTGCTCAAGCAAAAGTTGTTCCTAAGAAAGTTTATGATTCAACCCTTCCCACTTATACTTCTGGAACTGAAGCATTTCATGTAGACTACCCTGAATATGGATGTTCTACCAAGGACGAGCCGCTTAATGCGAGCTATTCAAAAGATTTTGATGATTATATAATTGTATAATGATAATGACGGGTCTCAAGAAGTGGTTACATCAGATAACAATGACAGATAACAAACAATGAGTTTAAATCTTTAAATGTGGTTAATCGGTCATTATCAAGGAAAGAGCGCTCTAAATTGACGCTACCAAGCAAAGATATTGTTGATCGCCTTGACCATGATGATTCGTAAGGCTCCTTCTTACGAGCTGACATTAATTCGGCATTTCCTTCGTATTTATAACTTCGGGAAACTCCTTCTGGATGGCTGTCTTCAATCCTCGAACGTCTTTTACACCTTTTCCATCTTTATCCATAATTCTACTGTACCTTCTTGCGATGATGAGCTTCTGTTGAGGTGTCCAATTGAAAATATCGGCGTCATCCGGCCCATTTTGATTAGGAATAGGTATCATCCTCGCCATCGAACTTGCTCACGCTGTGCGCGCCATCGAGGTACGTAGCCATCAGCTCTGTCGTCGGTATTATAGTCATCTTCTCTTTGCTCATCGTGGTTTATGTTTCGTCTTAAAATACACACCTTTCGTCTTTTTCGTCTTCGTCGTAAAAGTTAAGCACGTGGTTCGTCGTTATGTCAGCATCGGCACACTATTTTGACCAAATCCAGGATGAGCCTCCAAAATGTGTGGGATTGTTTGATCAGAATGAAACATAGGTACAAAATTTCGGCTTAAGTCCTTTTAATATACTTCTTTAAACTAATTAAAAAAAAAAAAGAAAATACGTTACAAAACTAAACAAATTAATTAAATAGGCTTTTTTTAGGAATAATCCCGCCCACACGCCCACCACTGTAACTCCTGTACACCAGGATCAACAGCAGTGATCCACGAACACACCGAGTTATGACACTCGGGTATTCTTAGGAAAAAAATAACTGTCTTGGAACCCGCAACGAAATTACTCAGAAGGAAAAGCAGGAGGAGTTGGAAAAATGATAAATCCACTTCCCTCCTTAACAAAGCGGGAGACAAAATGAAGTAAAAATAGGGAAACCGGGAAGCACCGCGGATAAAATATTATGGGTCCTAAATGAGCTATATTTGATTACTATAGTATGTATGGCAGAATCGTCTATACGCACGGAAATTCACCGCAGTTGACACAAGATCCCCATAGTATACCGCCCCAGATGTCACTTGTAAACTATTTAGCATTGTGTTACGTTCATTGTACCAAAGACTACACTCCCAGAGGACATGATCAGCCGACTGTTCACAGCTAGTATCAGGTGTTGAGCATTGACACAATGGTGAATCGAAATGTTAATTATTTAAATGAGTGTAGTTTGCTCTTAAAGTTACCGTGGCCTGTAAGAAATTGAGCGACACAGTGATCTACCTCGAGCCATGTCCTCGACAACCGTTCGCGCCAAAAATCGCTTTCTATGTTTTGTAGTGTGGAATAGTACATGGCTGCACGTCTTTGCACCTCGAGATCGACCGGAAGAACACCCGCCAACACCGGTAAAGCCTCAGTACTAACCGTCCTATATGCTTTGCACGAGAAGATCAATGCAAGTAGTTGGCCTTGTAACAGTTTGCGACTCACAGCACCTACTATCGGCCCATACGGGAGCATCATAGCAAATAGCACCCTAATAAGTAGCTTCATATGTGATTTTTAATGAATTAAATGAAAGACCCTATGTGGCAGTTGATATCCTCGTCATCCAAGACAGTTAATTTTCTTCCTGGGACTTCCCGAGTGTCATAACTCGGTGTGTTCGTGGGTCACTGCTGTTGATCCTGGTGTACAGGAGTTACAGTGGTGGGAATGTGGGCGGGATTAGTCCCATCCTCGTCAGAGCAAAGAAACTTTTTTTAGACTTTTCATTAACTGTTCTAATATGTTTGATAAATGAACAATTTCTTTCTAAAACCAATCCCAAATATTAAACCGTTTCATTTTTTATAGTAACATTTTGAAATTTAATACACGGTGGTGATTTGAGGTTCATTCAGACCTTCGGATTCGGACCATTCAGAAGTAGCTCGAAGGTTTTGTTTGGTGCAAAAGTCAAGCGATTACGTACACCCCAAAGAGATACTAAACTCAAACATCTATTAGCCAGACCCTCAAGCCCCGCTCTAGTATCAGATTCCACCAGTAATACACTGTCGACCGCATAAGCGTTTAGGGCAAAAAATCGTCGAAGCCTATATTCCACAAGTATGGACCTAGCACCGAGCCTGAGGACACCCCATCGTGAGTGCCTTCGACACAGAGTGATGCCCAAGTCTCAATCTGGTTGTGTCTTGTGTGAGTACGAGGTGATAAGGGAATAAATATTTTTAAAGCATCCTCTTGATTTTAATTTTAGCAATAGAATGGGCCACCAGGCGTTGTCGAAGGCGCCAGATATATATAAGAAGATATTTAAGACGTATTGAAACTTTGACTCGGTGACAGTTATCCTTACAGATATAACCGCATCTGTTGTAGATTTGCCCAACGTAAATCCAAATTGTCTATCATGAAATTTAACTCCACCCTATAGAAGTCGAGGGAGACGTTCTAAAAGCTTTCCTAGCGATGGTAACAATGTTATGTAGTTACTATCAGTTGTAATATCGTTAATTTTGATTACCCTTGAAAAATAAAAAGCCCGTGTTACTACCGGAAATACCTACTAAAAAGGTTATTTTATTTCTAAACTAATCTACTTTTTCTTTATAAATTGAACATAAAACAATTTATTCTAAAAGAAAAGGAAAATTAGCGCAATTTCTCGAGGGCGTAGCCTACTAAGATTTCTGCATTTCACAACTGCATCTGAATATGTCGGATACTGTCGTCATTTACAACTCCAATATCGCGACTTCTTCTTTTGTTATATTGCTTTGCAATAATTTTGACAAGACTGTCATCATTTATAGTTATAGCATTAAGAAGGCGCAATAACGTTTTATTGTTCTAATTTATGATTTTATTTAACTTGGCATGATAGCCCTCAAGAGCATCGTTTGTTCTGTGTTACATACCGAAAACACTGAGCGCATCCAAATATTTATTTTTAATCCATGTGTGTTGTACGTGTTTTACAATTTTTTTTAATAGAAAGGTGTTCACTTTCTGTTTTTATATAAGACCAACTTTCCTCGAGCATTTCTCTCGTTAAAACTGGTAATGCAGAGCACAACGAAACAATGCGATTTTCTGCTTTGGACCTAAATTTTACCCACATTCTGCTTTTCTCCACAGGCAACGATGCTAGTGACATTAGCAGGCTACTATTTTGATATCTCGAAACATTATTAACAGAGCGTTGATGTTCGCAGTCTCAAAGTCATTGTGAAATAAGTTTGGTTTGAATTGTGGCAGCTGCGACTTTATAATATCCTACATAGTATCATAGGTCGACTGTAACTTGTTGCCTAATGGAACAAATATAAGGGGCACTACTCTAGTCGTTTCTGCTGATTTTCCACTTCGTTTCTCCGCAACCAACTACACACAGACAACACCACTACTCGTGTCAACGGACAAACATGTTCTGACTTGTCGTCGTCTATGCTACAACGGACGCGTTCGGACCGAGGCGTGCGCTCGGATCGCGCCGCACCGCACTTTTGAAGTTACCGCCTCGCGACGGATACCGGCGCACCGCCACAGATGTCCTTTGCTACCACGGACGAGACCTTCCCCACGGTGTGTACTGCGAGCTGGTCCGCGTCCGTCCGCGATACCGCAAACCGTGGGAAGCTGCTTTCATATTAGGCGAGTTTTTCCAATGCCTCTTCTACAGTTATTTCCCCGGATACAATTCGCATCCGATTACCAGTTATGTAGTTGTCTCATTTTCTGCGTCTAATTTTCGTCTTTTTCAATTTAGATTTTATATTTCGTATAATATATTTAACTAGCTGTTGCCCGCGGCTTTGCTCGTGTGGATGTTGATTATATGTATTTAATTAAAACTGTGTAAAAGTATGTATCAGTAATTTATTCATGTTTTTGAACGCATTTATTTATTTTTGATCAATAGCCCATTTAAAAGAACTTTCATACAAACATTCGACCCATATTTCATCCCCTTTAGGAACAGAATTCGCATAAATGCTGATATAAGTATTCATCTATTTCAAAAAATGACGGAATGCCAGACATAGGTTACTATGTACGAAATGTCAACCCCTTTCATACAAACTTTCAACCCCTATTTCACCCCCTTAGGGGTAGAATATCTAGAAACGCTTAAATACGTATCTACTCTTTTTTAATCAGTAGTACATGAATAAAGTTTCATGGTTCTAACTTAAAAAATTACAAACTTCCATACAAACTTTCAACCCCTATTTCACCCCTTAAGGGTAGAATATCCAGAAAGACTTACATACGTATCTACTCATTTTTAATCAGTAGCCCAAAACAAAGTTTCATGTTTGTAAGTTCAAAAATGGCGAACTTACGTACAAACTTTAAACCCCTTTATCATCCCCTTAGGAGTAGAATATCCAGAAACGCTTAAATACGTATCCACTCACTTTTAATCAGTAGCCCAAAAATAAAGTTTCATGTTTGCTACTTCAAACACAGCGAAATTCCGTACAAACTTTAAACCCCGAGTTCACCCCCTTAGGGGTAGAATATCCAGAAACGCTTAAATACTTGTCTTCTCATTTAAAATCAGTAGCCCAAAAATAGTTTCATGCTTCTAACGTAGCCCCTCAGGTGCCACATGTGTCACTGTCATTTTTGAATAAACATCGCTTGAGTATATTCCCGACTCTCATTGAAATGCAGATTTCCAAAAAAAAATGTATTGAGGCTATATTCAATTTGGTATCATTAGAAGGGAATTAAAATAAGCTATCAGATAATGTAAAACTAATTAGAATTGAATATATAATTAAATTAGTAAATCGAAGATAAAAGTAGGAAAACTGTTTTTTTTCTTCGATGTACTGTTTTAAAAGGTGAAATGATGGTAAATAAAACATTTATTACAAGTAATAGTTACTTTATTTAAAACTACAAAGGATAAGTAACAATGTATCTGAAAAAAAGGACCCTTCTCCATACAATTTTTTTATACAATATGGTTATCAACAATGAAATCCATTTCGCCCGCTCGAAATCCCGACAAAAAATGGGGTATGTTTACACTTGAAATCTCGGCTCAACTGTGGTTCAAGTGGCTTTGGGTTACATTTATTTCAAAGTATAGCTAACGTTATTGGGATTTGTACAAGCAAATGTAAACAAAACATAAAGTTTACGGGACAAAGCCTAAGATGTCCACGGCCATACAATGACCGCCGTAAAAGAACGATTCTCGGAAGTAATAGGATGTCAGCGGGCAAATAGTGGTGTGCTATTGCATCACCGTTTCATTCAGTACACGCTAGTGAAGAGAAACGATGCAATAACGCAATATAAGTTGACTAAAAACAGCGGTAAAGTTGATCGGTCACTCGAGGCCAGTGACTGGCTGTGGACACTATAGACCAAAAATTCGGCTGCGGCCAATGAAAGGCTGTAGACACCTTAGGGGTTAAAAAATGACGAACTTCCATACCAACTTTCAACCCCTATTTCACCCCCTTAGGGGTAGAATATCCAGAAACGTTTAAATACGTATCTATTCTTTTTAAATCAGTAATACATAGGTGTACACTGTTTCTCATAATTTTGTAATTTATTGTAAACAAGAGTAATCAACATAATTAAAATAAGATTAGGGATTATAACAAAAAATAAGATAATGATGCTATGGTAAAATTAAATGAATGTCAATGTCAAATAACTAACTATAATTAAAATAATAATAATAAAATGCCAAAATTAATAAATATCAATGTCAAATTATTTACTATTATAATAAAACAATGTCAAAATAAAATATCAATGTCAAATATCTTACAATTTATCATTAAGGTATTTTTCAATAGTATAATAACATTTCTCCAATAATAGATTTATTATATATTTTTGGGGCCATAGAAAGTATGCTTTTGTGCATGAAGGCGGCGTTTGATGGTCGAATGCATAGTTCATATCTTTATTCTTGTCTAATCATTTTATAGCGATGTTCAGATGCTTTTCCGAACAGATGCATGTATTTTTTAACAAACAAAGCAGTCTCAAATATGTACAAGCAAGATAAGGGAATTATTTTTAACAATACAAAATAAGGTCTGCAACTGTCAGTTATTTTTATGCCGGTAATAGCTCTAATGCATCTTTTTTTCGCCTTGAACACCATGTCCTTATTGCAGGAGTTTAGAACCTATAGTAAGAAATATAATGACTATTTTTCATTAGTTTATGTCCATACAATTTCACATGCGAGAAAAAAGTATAATAATGATTACATATCCGAATGAGACGAATAAACATACGACTCATCTGTGTAAACAATGGGTTATTTATATATTAACTACCTTCTTCTCTATATTTCAAGAGAGTCTTAAGTAATTCTATCCTTAGTAACCTGATATTCGATTTCTCTATTAAAATTTGCCTATTGTATTCGGATTTTTCCCACCGGAGACCTACATTATTTAAAATCCTGCGCTGACTGCGCTCTGACCCATTAAAATTTATGTCTTCTTTTAGTTTTTTTCTTAGTTTTTAATCTTAGTTTTTTTCAATTGTAGGCACAGGTCCTAACAACTGACTGGTTGAAAGTGGCGATCTCTGTGACTGGCTTTGTTTTGTTCCTCTTTTTTCCCGGTGTCCTGAAGAGAGTGAGGAATTCAGAATTTCTACTTTCCTGGACTATACGTCCAACTGTCCTTTCTGGCGCTTTAGTGGCTTCTGCAGTCCGTTTCACCGTCTCCTTTTCAGTAAGAGCTTCTTTCGCCATATAACAATAGACATCATAGAACATTTTTCTGGCCTGACTGTGTAAAATAACGTTTGGTCTCGGCATTGTAATAACCCTAACAAAATAGATTTAAAACAACAACAATAACAACAATTCGTAACAAAAATAAATATATAACAATAACAACAACTTATAACAAAAACGAAATTTAAAATAATAACAATAACTCGTAACCAAAACTTAATAAAGACAACTTTCGTGCACGCGAGTGTATTTCTGGAGCGAACGGGACGTAGACACAATGCGAGGGGCAAGGGTACAGATGCACCAATCGCGCGCTGGGCTCGGCGCTGCCTCACATCCCGCGTCCCACGCGCGTACCAAAGGAACCTAAAATATGAGTTCTGCGCATCTAACGGCAATATTTATACGAGCCTATACCGCGGTTTTAAAGAACGACGGTGTACGAGTGTGGTCCGGGTTCAGTGGAACACCATTCAACACTCGTACGTGTTACGCCGAAAGCCTATCTAATAAACCTAAGTACGTGTACCGAACGGGCACCGTAATGAACCGTTCAATACTCGCACGTAACCTACGCCTAATTACCTAAATCCCTAGCCCTATCAATATGTGAAACCTGTGGTAAGGGATATATTCATATATAGATAGTGCGGGAAGTCTGTTACCGGGAGACCTAGGGCAACAGACGGAGACGAGACGGGAGCTGGGCTTAGGAGATGGTTTTCTCACTGCCGGTCGAGCAGACTCACAAGACCGATCTACTGACGGCTAAGGGTGTCTTGGCCACAGTGAGAGGTGGGGAAGGGTAACGAGTCAAAGTCGGATTAGACAAAATGACTGATTTTATTCACATAAATTCTAGCTTATATACTAATCTTACTCTAAGTACACATGGATGGCTTTTTACATGTGTGCCATCCGTGTGTTATGTCGATGCAGATGGATGGGTATTTAACATTTTTGCACGTAATTATAAAAAAAAACAATAACAAAACAATATTTAAATTAAAAGTTTTCTATTCCCGCCTTTTTTCATTAAAATGAATCAAGTAAAGAATCTTTAATTATTTTTTTTTCAAGAAAGGATATGAGCTTCGCCGTTAGATATTTAAAATTTATGACTATTATATTCATTCGAAGACAAGGCTGAATAGTAAAGCAACCTCTTTGGTCATTGGACTAAATGCATGATGTCTATTGCCAGTATATGGTTAGATGTACGCGACCTTTTTGAAAGAAAGAAATAATTACTTACCGGCCTAGGGCTTTTCTAGCGACATTATTACCCTAAAGCGCTAATTAGTCACCAACAAGCCCCATTTGGAGGTAATAAGAACATACTTACCGAACATGAGAGATGTAAAAGTGTCTACTACTGCTACCCTAATTAATGTCACTTATCATAATTTCCGTACTAAGGTTGTCTGTAAGAGATCGCCATGAGCGATAAGACCGCCAATTGTCACATTTCTAAATTGCAACACTTTTGTTTTTTTATTTTTTTATTTTTCTATATGTAATGATGTGTGTACAATAAAGATCAATCAATAAAAAAAAAGGATATTAAAAACCAAACCGTGCACAGGCTGCTATAGCTAAGTACAGCAGTCAAGTCTGCAAAACAGTCCGCCAGCTGATGCCGTAACGATGTTAGTTGAACTCGAAAATACTAGCACAAGTCGCACCATACACAGATACTGGCAGCTGACGTAACGACGGTAGCTAAAATAATAATTGGTAGTTTAAAGTAAATGCTATTTACGTCATTCTTATGCACAGTACCTAATTAGGAATGTGCAGAGAAGATAAAGGCTAACTTAGCATGTAAAAAGGTACCTTTCTTAGTAGTAAATAATAAATACTACTGAACTGAAATAATAGTAAATTATATTAGTTATTTGCAATTTCAAATATAAATACGCACTCAACTGTATTGAGGTGTATGCAATATTTGAAAACTTAAGCTCATAATTGACGTAGCAAATTCCTTACAATTATTGCAACGATGTAAGGCTATTTGATATCCCATTACCCATAAATAAGATGCAGATCGTAAATACGTGCTTGTAAGCGTTAAGCTGTGTGCAGTTATAATTATTTCTTATAATATTCGTAGGAAAAATAAAGCAAAATTGAACTCGTTAAAAATCTTTTATAAATTTTATCTTTTTAAAATTTCTAAGCAATTAAATATAACTACTCCCTTGATCGATCTCCAACGCAGTAATCGCACAACATATATTATCACAACAGCTGTCGGTTGTCAAGGTATTTGTAATCCAATAATTAGATATATATTTTGTTGGCTCCTTTTGTTTTGACGTCGTCGATTTCAATTTCTGCGCTCTTCATATCGGTATAGGAATAGTTCCACAACGAACTTCCATGCAGAAGCACTCAGTAGTTGAAGCAGCCACCAAGAGTATCGTCGGGTACGAGTAGTATATTGTACAATACGATTTCTTTGTTCTCCTCTTTGCAGAAGCGCTTCGAATGAATTCACAATGGCGTCGGTCGGCGATATAAAACATTTTTTTTTAATTTCTTGGTTATGAAGGGTGTCCCAGAACTCAACGTCAAGCCGAAACGGGGTGACAGGATTGATTGTAACCATCATGAGAAAAAAAAAATGTATCCCATGCAGTTTGAAAATTATGGGCATTTAAGAAAAACCTAGAAATTTGGTCAAACTGTAACCATATCACTTCTGGGTCACCATATGGTTATTACCTTGTAGGTTTCATAATTATATAAAACACCGTAATAAACAAAAGAATGTAATTATTTGACTATTACACAGATTCACAGTATATAGACAAGTTACATGTTGATTGAGTGCGAGGCAACGGGGCGACTCTCGATGATAACAGCGCGCCGGCGCATACCGTCCCCCGCGCGTCCTGCTCCTCGCTCACGAGGCACACTGCATGTTAACACTGATTAGTGTTCACCCGTCACAGACTTTAGTTTTACATTACATTTTCTTAACTCATATTCAGGAAAATGTATGTCATAGTCATTTAAATGTATAATAGTCTTACAAGCTCCAGTACCAATTTACATATGTAATCTTCTTTTTCCTAGTCACAATGTCATTGATGCCATATCCTGCTCTGAAATCTTCATTATACTTCCTAGAACTACTTCTTCCCGCTCTTTATGATGGTCACTGACCACTTTCTCTTGTTCTACATTTTTCACATTGTTTCCTTTCATTAAAAATTTAAATCTGCATTTATTTCAAGTACTCAGGCTTCTTGCAAACAAAAGATATATCCATTCTTTTTTAAAACACCTTGTAGATAAATAGGCTTCGCTTACAAATTGGAATTTTGTTCTTAGCGTAGCACATGAGTTTTGGATCCCTGAAAAATTTTGATTTTGGTTCTTTACTAAATTCTGAGTAGAATGTTTCCGTCTGGTTGTATATACTTTGTGTCTTTTTCTACACTCTCAAAGGCTAAAGCCATTTGAATAATTTTCTCAAATGATAAATCATCACTTCATCAGGCTTCGACAGTAATTGACTAATTCAATTTTCATTTCTTAATCCACATACAAATTTGTCCCGAAGTGCTTCTTTTAAAAATATTGTCAATTTGCTGCTTGCCTTTTGATTTGAACAACAAACTCATTGATGGACTGATTTTCCTTCTGTTTATATTGGTAAAACTCGTATCGCGCTGCAATTGCTGTTTTTTTTTTCAATATATGCCCCTTGAAAACCTCCACTAATTTAGTGTATGTTAATTAGCTCGGTGCCTCTGGAGACACTTGGAGACAATTTTTTTAATGTTTTGTAGCTTTCCGGCCCCATCAACGTGATAAACGAGACAATCTTCTTCTTTTTTTCTTTTGTAACATCATTTAGGAAATATTGTTCCATTCCCTTGGTGTAGGCCGAAAAATCAGTAGCAATCATGCTTTCATTTCTCGTCGTCGCCAATAATTTGTCTTCTAGTAAAACGCACCTAGTCAATTCACACTTTTTTTAGAATTATTCGATTTATAAATCTACATTTACCATATTAAACATGATAAAATACACCTCTTGCTACCAGAGCGGGCGACCACTTCTGTCAATGTCACTTGACACCGACTGACATTTTTTTTATTTCTGGACAGATATACCGCACCGAGAAATGGGATAGGATAGCAAGGAGGAGGTTATGACTGACGATATTAAAGGCATTGGAAAAATCAACCAGTCCTACGGTTGTAATCTTAGAACCCTCCTTTCCTCACTTTAAGAAGTTTGAAAGGGACTAAGCAAGTTGTTAGCGTGCTCCCACACAGCAGTTATAAAATGTTAGAGAATGTTGGATCACATTAGTTGGATAACATTTTATAACAAGTTGTAACAAAAGTTATAAAACGTTACCGATGTTATATAACATTGTGTAACATGTAACAAATGTTATAAAATGTTATCGTCTTACACAATGTTTTATAACATTGTGTACCACGATAACATTTTATAGCTGTGTGGGAGCGGCGTGCGTGCGCACGTGTCGCAGCGTGTCTCCCACACAGGTTAAGCTTGTTGTATAACATTCTGTATTAATTAGTTTGGGTCTGCTTTTCGAGGAAGCTGGTAGTGGCTCAATGGAGGAAGTGCCAATTGGTTTTTTTTATAGTATAGCTGGCAAACGAGCAGACATATCACCTGGTAAGCGATTATCGCTGCCCATAGACACGCGAATCACAAGTGCGTTGCCGACCATTGGGGGATGGGGAAAGGGATTTGATGTATTTATGTTAATTTGTTCAACTCGTTAACTACTCATTACAACTGTACAAATGAGGTGTCGTTAGAAGCGTCATGATTGTCTGTTGGTTATAGGCTATATGACGTGTCACTGAATCTAAGGTGGCGCCCTCTAGCCGACATAAAGTAGTAGACTCAAGAAGGAACTGGAGCTTGAGGGGACGAGGGGAGTTTTGACCTAAAATATGAGTGTTGAAATCACGTCATGTCACGAAAGTTCACTGCGTATGTAAATAGCTACGCCACCTCCCTCCCCCATCTGAAAATAGGTTTACTTTTATCTCTGGCACATAAACATTGTTTATTATTATAGGACTATAGTTTGAGTCTACTTTTAATTTTCTGCTATCCCCAACTAAAACAACTTTATCTTCTGAAAACTATTTAAACTCTTATAAACTATTATTTATACCTGTTACATGATTTGTCGAATCAGTGACCATAAACCAAACATCAAACTTCACATGTGCTCATGATAGCGAAGGCGCTCGCTCTACTATTATTTGGTCGGCTGTTCCTGTTCATCTGGTTAGCAACATTTTCTTTTTGCAGACGCACTCTACAGTCTCTGATGACATCACCTATACGATTGCAATATTGAGACTTCTTGCTGCGATGCGACAGTCCTTTCTAAAATATTTTATTTTTCCACATTCAAAACAATTTAAATCACTTTTCATTCTGTTTTCTTGATCTGTCTTCTGCTGAAATCTGCTGCTATTTATCTGCGTATGATTAACTCTGAATGTGAAATTTCCTCTTCCTCTACTGCTATTTCTTGCTCTAAATGATTTTGTCACAAACGCTTTGCTTTCTTCTTCTTCTTTTGAGTTTGTCCTCTTTACTTCCAGTCAACAGTCTGGCCTGCAATTCTCCTAATATTTGTTTATTCTGAGGGACACTTACCCATACTGAAATGAAATACTTATACTTCCCTGGAAGAGTCATGATGATTTTTGTCATTATAATATTTTCTGAAACTGTTTCTCCAACTGCTCTTAATTGATGAATCATATTTTCAATTGTAGAGAAGAAAACAGTCATCATTACTAATAGTCATTGTCGTTAGTATTGAAGTTATTATTGAGAAGCTGTAATAGATCTTAAAGACAAGACCTTGACTACATATGGTAAAAATGTACAACTCCCAAGATATGAATTTATACGAGGATATTATCCCTGCAAAGTGTTATAAGGTAGTTAAGTTACCGATAAATGCCTCTGATGGCGATGTGATTATTCCAGAACTATTAATTTGTAACTGCACTGCATAGTTGAATGTGTAACTACTGTAAAAGATAACCGTGTTCTTTTAGAATGTTTTAACCCTACTGATATCGATGTTATATTTGCACTTGAACACTCAATTAAAGCAGACCTTTTTAAGGTAGTAGAGCCATGCTGATTTCAGCACGAACGGGCCGGCTCGACCGGGGCGGTACTATCATCGCACAGAAAATCAACGTAAAATGACAGCGACCGGCTGTCGTGTTTAACGAAACGTTGCGTCCGGTTTCGCACTTGTCAGATTTTTAAAGGGAGTATGATTTTGAGAAAGGGTGTCATCAGCTTCGCTGACGTCACTGGGCGACGACTGGACTGGGAGAGACGTGTAGCAACAAAAACCTTTTTTTGGGGGAACCTGACCATCAAAAGTTAGAACACATGTTTCCGTGGGCTTCCATTCAATAATATCATCTTTAAAAGATTTCCTATTAATTCGTCTAACATTTAAAATCTTACCGCATCCAGGATGGCGCGGTAATGTAATTACAGACGTCCTCCTCCGACATGTCACTCGGAATGCCTGATACAACACCCATTCTCGTAATATGGAATGATGGGATAGACGCCACGAATTTATGGCTAATGGTTCGAAGGGGTACCGGTTTGATCCAAAGAGTAAAAACGAGGGGAAAAAGAGGGAGTACATGGGGCCGTTTTATCAGGAGGCTCAGGAGGTATATCTTAGTTCATTGTTTTTTGTGCTTGAGAGCCTGTTAGTCCTGACACAGATACACTTTTTAGCCAGCCTTCACACTTCAAAATTTTGTCGTAGCCCGTTGGTGTTTCTCCACAGAATTAATGGTGATAACTGCAATATGACTTCTTCTTAAAATCAAATTACTTTTCAGTACTTTCACAGTAGGAAATTAAATAATTTATTTTATTTAGAGACAAAAATCAAAGCACTTATTAACTGTTGGTTAGCAACGCGTCATCCGCCCAAAGTTTTGACGTTTTGACATATGCTTGGCTTGAAACGCAGCAATGACGCGGTAAAATGATTATTTTTGAAATTTTTCATGTAACGGTTGTCATTTTGTCACCACATAAGATTCCAAGAATATTGGCACTCAAGATAGATTTATGGAATTTACTTTACAGTTTAATATGTACAGTAAACTATAGTGTATGTTATTTACTAATCTTACATATAAATACTGGTACCTACACAAGGCCGGTCACTGTTTTTATGTTTTTTTTAAACAAATCCGCAATTATCACGGCCAACGATGTAACTCGAAACTCAAACTTATTGATCGTGTTTTGTTTTTCACTTTTATTAACACTTTTAATATAACTTACCAATTTATAAACTTTTCATCACAAACTTTTGCACAAATGAAGTATGAGTACCTTATTTTGTCTATATTGACATAATTATTAAAGTTTTAATAGAGATAACAAGTCACTATTGGCACTTAACTATTGTATTTGTGTTACAAAATAGTTTATTCACTCACTTTTACTATTTATTTTCATTTTTTGTTTAGTGTGTTTGCAAAATTATAAAATGTTACTGATGTTATAAATCATCATGTAACATGTAACAAATGTTATAAAATGTTATCATTACTGCTGTGTGGAAGTACCCTAACATATTTTGTTGAAAACCTCTAGTTACCAACTTAGCTTTAATTGTAATTTATAATTGACATTTTTAACTTTAAAGATCCATTTACTACTTACAATATTTTTCTTTACTGGAGTATCACACACTGTCCAGGTATTGTTGTCATCTAATGTTTGTAGTTCTTGTTGTATAGCTTCTTGCCACTTGTCAGTATCTACACTCTGCATAGCGTCCTTATAGGACTGGGGTTCATCATATTCCGTCAACATCAGGTTGAAATTATAGAACGAAGTCTGCTTTCTGACACGAGCACTCCTTTCTCGAGTTTGTACTTCTCTATCCTCTTCCTCATTCGAGTTTTTTTTTTTTTTTATGAGGTCTAGCTGACCTCCCTGCTTTTCCCCGTCCATGGCGAGACAGGACCTTGTCATTCCATTTATCGTGTTGTGTCAGTATAGATGTAAGTCTTAGCACTATGTGCCTCGTGCCGAATTTCCTTCGTAAATTTAATTATGCAACAAGAGAGTATTTCTACTTATATTATTATGTCTACTGCTTATCTATTCTTATCTTATTTATTTACAAATTCTTATTTCTATTTTTTATGCTTTAAAATACTTCGTAATAGTAATTGTCTTTTACATTTTCTATTTTCTCTTTATTTAATTATATATAGTTGTCTTAATTTTAATTACAATTTATTTATAATTAATAATTTTTTATTCAATAAATTTTAATTTTTTCATATTATTAAGCATAATTTTATAATTTTAAGATAATATAATTTTTGACATAATATATATTTTCCTGTGTAATTTCTGTGTATTAAATTTATAGTTTATTTGATATACCTTGATAAATTTATTTTATTGATCTTTCTATTGATAGTGTCTCCAAGACATCCCATATAGCCTTCGTTTTCCCAACCTGCGAGATCGTAATATTTGTGATTCGTGTATTTGCTTTGTGTACGTGTCTGATGTTTTATGTGCGTGTTTACTTTTCTCGATTCATACCTTTCTTGTTTCTATCATTCTTGTTAATAATATATATATATATCAAAATATATATAATTATTTCCGTCTGTGTTATGAATCGTTACGTTCTGTTTGTTTGTTTTACGTGTACTTGTCTATTGTTGTGTGCATGTTTTGATATATTTATATATATTTATTATATACTTTTTATATCTGTGTGTGTGTTCTGTATTGTGTATATGCGTGAGTGAATGAGTCACAAATATGATGTTGTTTGTCTCGCCAGGTAATCGAATTTCCTACGGGTTGGGCACTCGGCACTAAAGGCATTGTGGCCTACGTTCTGCAGCCCAGAGTGCGAGCAGTTGCAGCACCGCGGTTCGGCTCCCTTGTTGTAGTTGGGGCACGTCTCGCGCAGATGCGGACCTCCGCAGTGGCTGCACCTGTCCACACCCTCGGTGCAGAAGTTACGGCCATGGCCGAAAGCTAGGCACTTGGTGCATTGAACGAGCGGAGACTGGTCCTCCACTCTGACCCTTTGCAGGTCTAAGTAGAGGGTTCCAGCCTCCGTCATCCTCTGCCATACCCTTGGTTTTGCTTGAATAACTACATGGGACGTCTTGGGATTTCTGGTCCTTTTCTTATATTTAATTTTTAAGTCTCTCTCCTCTTGTGGTAGGCCCATGAAGACTTCGGGGTTTTGGGTGTAAATGGCCCTCACCATCTCGTCGTCGTCACCGTCCACGTAGACGTCTTTGAGGACGACGAGTGGATCCTTGTTCTTCATGGGCGCTACCGCAAGCCCATCACCACGGTTCTCTATCTGCGCCGCCACCCTGTCCCGCTCCACTTCCGTGTCGCAGCCCAGGATGACGGTGCTGCCCTTGGCCTTCCTGGCCTTAGAGACCTTAAGGCCAGTAGCTCTGGCGTCGACCGCCTTCTTCACCTTGGCGAGAACCTCATCGGCAGTCTCCTGACTATCCGATGAGGTCACCGCCAGCGAGTGGAGCGCCGGTCGGCGCCCGGGCCTGGCTGCTGCGGCGCTGGCATAGGTCATGGGGATCAGTTCCGGGACGCTCTCGGGCATTCGCCTCGTCAGAGCCTCACCTATGTGCGTTTTGTTCTCCATAACAATATCTCTAGCGACAGTCCCAACCAGGTCTTCGAGTTGCGCACGCACTACGATCCCCTCAGTTGCCACATCAATGTCGACTTGGGTTTCCTCGATCTTCTCGTGGATCTTGTCGATGATGTTGGTGCACCGATCTTCGTGCTTGGTGTTGAGGTCGCTAATTTCGTATTTAAGTTTAAAATACGCCTCATTGATCCACGTGAAGACCGAATCTTCGACATCCCCAAGTTTTGCCAGCAGCTTCTCCTCTTGTAAGGAAGACTCGGCTACTGCGGCTGCATCCTTCCGTGCAGGACTCACAGCCACCGCAGCCACACTAGCAGCTCTGGACGCCTCCGCCTCCAAGCTCTTCACCCTCCTGCTTAATTCAAAGAGGATGCGAAGACCCTTATCAGATTGTACCTCCAGGTAGGATTTAATATCCCGACGCATTTGGGGATACTGGTGAACTTTTGCGGGGATATCCTCAAAAGTTTTCATGACCTCCTGGAGGAGATGGTCACTCGACTGGTCAGCGTATTCACATCACTAGTACTCAGTACAAACGTAGGATCATCTTCAACTTCAGTAAAAGATTGTTCCTCGCTTGATGTCTCTGATGGTTGCTGCTCTAGCTCTCGATCACCTACTTCATCTATATTACATATAGAAAAAAACTCTCGTTAATTATGTTGTGTAATAAAACTCACATTGGTTGTATTGAAGGGTAGTTATAATGTTTCTCCTTAAACAGCAGCGTACACTTCTCTCCCGTCCGCATTTGATGCTGGTCCCCCGCAAAAATCCAAGAGTCAAACTAGTCGTCAACCGTCATCCGAAAAATATAATCCGTTCACACTGGTGTTGCCAGTGTCAGCAATTAAATGTCCCAATAATCGACTAAAATTTTTCGACGTTTTAATAATATTATTTCAAATCCTAACATACAGTATCCAGGCTAATAATTTCTTCCTTTTGGTTACTTTTGTATCTTCTTCAATAAATACTATATCTTTCTTGACTTCTACTTCTCTGCGTTCTCTGCTTTTGCCCACAGTTTCTTGGTTAGAGCCTTAGCGCACAGCATAGTTCTGGCCGCTTCAATAATTGTTCTGTTTTCACGTTCCGCTTTGCCATTTTGTTGCGGTGTGTATGGCACTGATGTTTGGTGGACGATGCCTTGCATTTGACTTCACAATTCGCACCTTTAGAATTACATTGACATAACTGCAAAACATACACATGCGAGAAAAATGCATTTAAAATTTGTTTTTAACTCTTTCCTGAATAACCATTGGTGTAACTATATATTTATATAGATTTTTAATGTTAAACAAGTAACTAGCTATATTTACTTTGATTTTAATGAATTATAGTCACATTTAACATTGTAGTTTTTTATACAAATTTTTAAAATACGAGGCACCTACCGTTAAGTCATTCTTGCATAAAATATATTTAAAAGAATAAAAAATTGTGACGAACAGTGACGTAAAGGTATAATAATCGATAATTTAAAAAAATGTTTTTGTTTAATTCTTTTTGTCTGTAACTTTTATTTACAGACAAAAAGAATTAAAGAAAGGCTTAAAAGGTTGTGTAAAACTTAAAAAAACAGACAGAAGTCATTGTTTTGTTTTTTAAAGAAAAAAACCGTGCAATACATCACTCACTTAACTTATGAAAAAGGTAAATAAAACAGATTATCATTTATAATTAGGTAGATATTTATTATTATTAGACATAAATTAACATTTTTCAGTCTTCTTAAGTTTGTAACACTAACAAAAATAGTAATACTTTTCAAAAATAATGCTTTCATTTAAGTACTTCTTGTAACAATCAACTTTTTTATTAATCATTTATTTTCTTAGCAACTACTAAACTATCTTAACTTAATCGTACTACTCGTATATACGTGGTTACATTATTGTCTTAGTATCTTCAAAGGTTTATGGCACGTCATATTATTGCAGGGTATAGTAGTACACCCTATTTTTTCACAACGTAATTAAGAGATCAATCCTTCACTAGCTATACTTAGGCTAATAATACTTTGATAGTAGAAAAAAGGCATATTACAGCAAAATAAAATCTTGTAACAAAATGGTAAAGATAATAATCAAGGGTCTCAAAAATTCAAATAAATTACAAATTCCTGTAATATTCTGCATAGTAATAAGGAACTATATTCTTTTCAATCAATTGCAAGATATCTTTTTTCTTGCGTTCTGCTATTTGAATTTTAGAATTATATGCCGGTCGAAGTTGCACTTCTTCAACTGACCTGGTTTTTCGGCTTGTTCGTAAATTTCTTTGTTCAGTTATATTAGCTTGCAACATATTTTCAGTTTTATACGATAATTTATATTCAAATATATTTTCATTCTTCGTAAACTTGATCACTTTTAGTTCGCTCATTTTGATTTGATCCCCATTGACATTCTTCGATAAATTTATATTTAAATCTTCTGATAGTGCTTTTGGATCAAAACAGTTGTCGTAGTTCTTTTCATTTACTGTAAATGGCTTACCAGACTTTTCAGCTTTTCTTATGACATTTACGTATTGATCCG
The DNA here is from genome assembly GCA_905220595.1 of Spilosoma lubricipeda. NCBI lineage: Eukaryota > Metazoa > Arthropoda > Insecta > Lepidoptera > Erebidae > Spilosoma > Spilosoma lubricipeda. Next base: position 4,603,457 of record HG992294.1, read on the forward strand.
GGACATAAATTGGACTGCACTTTCTCTCATTTTTAATGCATTTTTCAATTAAAGAATGGGCAGTATCGCCTTCGTTCTGTGTATGGCCTCGAATGAGGTATTTATGAGTAATTGACTCTATATTTAATTCCGTTACAGCAAAGTAATACATCTCCAGAATATACCTAAAAGAAATAAATTTTATAACTTTGAAATAACTAGATAGGTATGGTATACCTACTATTAGACAAGGGTAAAACGGCAGTTACTTGTTTTTGTGCTGGCCACAACAGTTGTCCGAATAGAAAACAATATTACAATTGGGGTGTGTTGCAGCCAGTTCTTCCAAATATTTATAAATACAGGATTCAATTTCAATAGCACCCCTATGACCCATACCCTCATGCCAAAAGTAACAAGTAGTATGTTCATTTCTTCCATCTGTCACCTATAAAAAATACAAGTATATTAAATACCAGAACTGTAATTAAAACAAATTATGGCGTAATAAAGATAGAGAAAGAGAAAATTTCAATAATTTTCTTCACAATATTTACTACTAAAATCTCGTTCTAAAATCACTTAAATATTAAAAATTTAACGAATTTATAATTGCTTTGTACTCGTTACGGAATAAAACTATTTTATTTAAATAGTTCCGAAAAGAGATTTTGTCGGTAACCTTTTTCCCGAAATATCTAAACCGAATGTCTAAATATGTTTTGATGACACATTTTATTAAAAGGTATTTATGATTAGTGTCATGATCAATTGATTCCGACCGAAAAATGGTATCCGATTTTTCGGAGTAGTGCTCCATAATGAATTTAAATATACAAAAGATAGTAGTTTTGGGGCATCGACTTATCCAAGTTAGGTGAATAAAATAACCTTTTTGTTTTGACGAAGACATTTATTAACAACTAGCTGCTGCCCGCGGCTCCGCCCGCGTGTATGTCGGTTATCGTGGCAAATAGTAGTCTATGTGTTATTCTGATGTATAAGCTATTTCACTGTAAAGTTTCATCCAAATCCGTTTAGTAGTTTTTGCGTGAAAGAGTAACTAACATACACACTTACAAACTTTCACCTTTATAATGTTAGTGTAATTGATGATAAAAACGGTTAAACCAACAAAAACATAATACCATGTATAATTTAACATATAATATATTTGGTGCTAGACGCATTTGAAAAATATAACAGCCTGACACTGACAACTTACCTACCTACAACCTATGTAATGTAATTAAAATAAAAACGAAGTTTGTACGTGGAATTTCGTACGTGTAACTTCTAAAAAAACTGTCCTTAACCTTAGTCCTATATTACTTTTAGTAAAATGCGTTTTTAGCTAATTGTAAATGCCTTGAAAATTCGCAAAACGGACACAACCAATTTCGTCGTCTGCCCTCACTCGTCAACCTACCTACCCGCGTTCGGGTAGCGCACTCAGCGATGAGCAACCTATTCCCCGCGCCAACCGCCATGCGCCATCCTAATATCACGCACTCGGTTTGTCATTATCGCAACTATTAATTTTAATATTTATTTATTTGTCTTTATTTGTATGTATTTATTTGTATAAATATTTATTTGTCCAAATGATGTAGCGCAAAAGATATATTTTATTTACTTTAAATACCAGAAGCGATAAATGTGTCCATTTTCATTTAGGAATCAACTTATTACTACCATACCAAATGTGCATTTGAAATAAATCATTAATTTTTATTGTAGTTATGGTTCACTATGTTGGCTTTAATGGCTTACACATTTTAACTATAACGGCTTTTAAGATAAATATTTCCATCAAACATTACATATGTAAAACTTTAGCGATTTTGGCGGCGCACGCCAGTATAGCTCACAGATGGTAGATTTTTTCTACTACCTACTTGACACTTATCGTCATATTTTAGAGAATTCACACACTATCTTTATTATTTGTAGCCTATGTGTTATTCTGAAGTTTATGTTAAATTACTGTAGTGTCATTCAAATCCGTTCAGTAATTTTTGCGTGAAAGAGTAACAAACATCCATCCATCTATCCAACCATTCATCCTTACAAACTTTCACATTTATAATATTAGTAGGATTAAGCAACGCTTTGATCCGTTGCACTTTGCAAGACTTTCTTTGTATTTCTCAAAAGACAGTAAATCAGGTATGGAGTTTCTTCATTGTGCGTAGGTATAAAATACTGAAACAAAGTGCTTCGTGCAAGTCTTTATTATTTCATATGTTAAACGTTGTCTCTTTCCCGAGGCTCTCTCGTAATATACATATAGGTATTTGTGTAGTCTCTAGTTGATACTTAGCGGATAAATCTCAAAGTATTCCACTACTTTAACATTTTTTCGTAGATGCCCATGAATAAAAACTATAATTAATACTGAGCTAGATTGCAACAAAATGTCAAAAAATGTATAAAAGGAAAGTTCATGTTAACCGAAAGGGGGTTGAAAAATCATTTTTTTTTATACTTACGCATCCCGTCAATAAACTCTTAATATGTAGTAGCGGTTTTTTTTTCTCCCGATTTCAGGGCTCGAACTCACGGTAATAGTTATGAGTATTACCGTGATTTTTATATGTATGTATTCCCTAACCCTGTATAAGCATGCAATTTCACTGATATGTCCACATATTGTGACAGTGTTACCTTTATTTAAAGAGCTTCACTGTATACTATGTTATGTGTAATGCCATTGCCACATAGAGCTTTCCGTTGCTGAAACAGTTTGTGGTGAGGTCTATGCCTGCGGTGCGCAACGTCTGACCTTATGTCTTGTTTATCGTCATCGCAAGGCATAGACTCACATACTCACCAGACACTGCACGCGTTTAAAGCAGAAAGGGAAATAAACTATGGATTGGGGTCATCCTTTAAGATAATAGTCTAAAAAGACATATAACATAAATCAAACAAAATAATTTAAGTTTCTCGCAGATTGCACGAAATAAAACTATCAATTTTTTTTGAAATTTTGTCTGCGACATAAACGCCTTGTGATTGGTTGCAACTCTGGTGACGTCACATGCTAATAAACGAAAGATTCCTCTATTGAATATTGTTTGCGTTTTATGTTTTCGGAGTGGTAATAATCGATCTGTGAGCTAATTCTGCAGTACTTTTTTTTAATAAACTATTTAATAAGTGGTTCGAAAAAAAAGGAACCAAATTTTGTACGTGCCGATAACAGCAACCTACATAAGATAGACGCTTTTATGTTTGCACTTTTCTATCTATACAAATAAATAAAATTGGAGTGTGTTTGCAATATTAAAATAACCGATTTTTACTAAATGCCTATGTATATATATACACGGTACATATACCAAAAATGTAGTTAAAAATGTTTTTGTCTGTCCGTTTGTTTCTTCCGGGTAATCTCTGGAACGGCTGGACGGATTTTGACGGAACTTTCACTGGCAGGTAGCTGATGATCCAGGAAGTAACTTGGGCTACTTTTTTTTAGACTAACTTTGTCCCGCGGCGTTACCTGTGGTACAACAATAACTGCGGGTAACACCGCGGCTTTCAGCTAGTACATAATAATAACACTGATAACTATGCTGCAGAACTGAAAAATGTTAAAGCAGCTATGTTGCACTTGCATAAGTACAACATAAAATTGTTTCTGTAATAACCTCTGGAAAATCCATTCATTATTTTTGTAAAATCTAATTTACTTTATGTAGGTAGGTATATCTCAATGCTTTTAGGTTACATATTGAAATAGTACAAAGCGTGGTATTTAAAGATGTTATCTGACCCGACGGACTTCGTACCACCATATTTTTCTTTCGTTAACAGCTACCCATGGGTAGGGTGTAGTCACGGACAAAAAAACTTTTTTTTTTATTTTTAATTTTTCTTGTACACAAACCTTGTCCTAAGAATAACTAACACATAAAAAAAAATATATTATTTTGTGTAGCCGATCGAAAGTTACGCGCATACATACATTTCGGCGTAACGCCGCGAGACAAAGTTAGTCTAAATAAAGTGGCCTAAGTTACTCCCTGGATCATCAGCTACCTGCCAGTGGAAGTCCCGCCAAAATCGGTCCAGCTGTTCCAGAGAATAGCCGGAACAAACATACAAACATAGACAAAAAATTTTTTAACTACATTTTTGGTATATGTACCGTGTATACACACATATACATTTAGTAAAAAGCGGTTATTTTGATATTACAAACAGACGCTCCAATTTTATTTATTTGTATAGATGTATAGATTTGTTCACTGTGGCACTACACACCATTTATTCGACATTTTAATTAATAAAATTGGGGAAAACTGATAAAATTAACTTAAACTGCGCTGTTTTGTTTTGTTGTGGCTAGAGTGTGACGTCACGCGTCTCAAGTGACCAGCGCCATTACAGAAATATCGTTTTTTGAAATGGTTGTCAAACTTGAACTTTATCTTAAATTTAAGTTCATTTTATCAGTTTTCCCCAATTTTATTAATATTATACTATTATTAATATTCTACTATTATAATAGTTCATAATACAGTAGAAATTCTGCAAAATATCGGAGTGTGCTAATTATTTAATAAAGAATAATTTAAAACGATTTCCAATAATCAGTCAAATAGCCTATTATTGTGTAAAAGTGGTAAGTAAAGTAACGAATTTAAAAATTTGATTCGGTAAGTAGTCGTTTCACCACCCGATGGATGAAGCAATATTCTGTACTTTGACCAGACATGCGACATAATATCTTATTGTTTAAAGCTGTGCTCGCGACTTCGTCCGCGTGGATCTCCTTTTACAATAATGTTTTTTTTGTAACTATAGACTATTAAACTACAATTTAATAGATATATATGACGCTGCCTTTAAAATCTATTTAAGACCGAAGAGTAAATTTTGTTTTGCACACTACACTTGTTTACATTTGTTCAATGTGGACGCTTCCGGTACGTATGCATAAAGATTTGTGGAACTACTGACCCAGGAAAAAGCGACGTACAACTGCCCATGTGAATAACATCTGAGACTAAGATCTACTCCAGCAACGCGGAAAGTCTGATCATGAGATTTATTTATTGTCATTGCATAAATTTACTTATTTGAAATTATACTTATTAATTTTACAACTATAAATATAAGGAAAAGAAGGAGAAACAAACAAAAACACTAAACAAACTAATTATATTATTATCTAATACCTACTTGTTCGAGCGCCTTCTATTATTAAATAGCAAATGTGCCGCTCGTCCTTAGATTTAATTAGATTTAAGTTTCTAATGACATGTCGTCATAATTTTTATTTTATCTTTTTTTCTGTACCGGCAAGCACCAAAATATAGCGTATTGAAACTAGCTCCTGTTTTTAATTTCTATAAATAAGGATTAATTCTCAACATGGTCCATTCGAGCAGGATAAAATAACGAAATAATCAAGATAACTAGTGGTTAAATGAAATCATAATAAAAATTAATCAAGAAATTCAAGAACAAGAGAGTGAGGATTTTGGTCATTACTTAAGAGAAGAGCCGGTGTCTGGTTTGAATAGTTATTTGGTTTAAACCCAGTACTCATATCAGGTAGTATTTTGCGTAGATTAAGGATTATTTTCAACCAGGTTAGTAACTTGTGTTACCTACTACGCACTTAATGCTTATCTTTGTACAAATTAAAAGTAAAGTTATTAATTGATTAACTATTTAATGAGTTATTATGCAAGGGCAATTATTACTGTATAGTAAAATTTTTAATAGTTATATACATAGTTAACTTCTGTACAGTTTTAACGATAAAATTAGTTATACCCACTTATGTACAATTATGTTGAATTATTTCCTTAAAAGACAAACAGAATAAATTAAATAATTAACTATCTAAGTTTAAGAACAAGTTCAAGATCTGTTAAAGTCAATAGACCTTCCATTTAATCATTGTTAAAGAGAAAACTTGTAAAAAGAAACACAATCTTATATATAAAACAAATTTATTAGCGAATTCTTAACTGTTACTTATTAAATTAAGTCACGATTGTAATTTTTACTAAATTTACGAGATAAATTAATACAATTTAAATTACTCAGTTTAAAGGTTCAATATTTACAATTATTTACATTTGAAGATTAACAATTTGCAATTGTATACATTACAGGTTGGCCGCATCCTTCTTTCACAATCACCAAAATGAGTGAAAAAGAGTTAACCAAAAAACGAGGTAGTTTCAAAGGACGTTTAACTGTTTTTTCTAACTATTTACTAGCGCTTGCTGAACCTTTAACAGACTCAGACGCGAGGGAATTACAGTTGCGTATCGGTAAGATTGAGTTATTATATGAACAATATGATGAAATACAGTTGCAATTGGAATGCTTAGTTGAAGATGTGCAATCACAGTATAATGAACGTTCTGAATTCGAAGCACTTTACTATAAAGTGTTATCAAAGGCTCAGGGATTGTTAAAAGATTTTAATAATACACAAAATGATAATCCTTCAGTCACAAGTAATAACAATAATAGGCTCGTTAGATTACCCACAATACAATTGCCTAAGTTTAGTGGAAGTTATGATAATTGGCTAGAATTTCACGACACTTTCACAAGCCTGATCCACTCCAATGATGAAATAGACAATATTAATAAATTTCACTACCTAAGGTCGTCTCTGGAAGGATCCGCTGCTATAGTTATTCAGTCTATTCATTTTTCAGCAAATAACTATGCTGTGGCATGGAAACTCTTATGTGAAAGGTTTGAAAACAAACGCCTACTTATTCAAAATCATGTTTCCGCGTTATTTAATATTGATTGTTTAGGTAAAGAGTCATCTGTAACATTAAAACGATTAATAGATCAATTAAATAAAAACCTAAGTGCACTGAAATCTTTAAATGAAGCTGTCGAACATTGGGATACGTTATTAATTTACATTGTTTCACAAAAATTAGATCAAAAGACGTACCGTGAATGGGAAGAGTACAAAGGTCATTTGGATCAGAATAGTTCAATTACATTTAATAATTTCTTACAGTTCTTACGTAATCGAGCTGACTTGCTAGAAACTTTAGAAACGTCTCGTTGTAATAACATAATTTCAAATACTAAATTAAATTCTAAGTTAAAGTCTATGGTATCACAAAACTCCAACCCTTCTTACACTAATAAGTCTCTAAAGCTATGTCCTCGATGCAAAGGTGATCATCATTTGTACCGATGTTCACAATTCCTAGCTCTAAGTAATGAAGTGCGATTAAAGTTGCTACCTAGTTTTAAAGTATGCTATAATTGTCTACGAACTGGTCATTTCGCTAATGTTTGTAAAAGTACAGGGTGTAAAGTGTGTAAACGGAAACACAACACTTTAGTTCACGTAAACCAACAGAAAAGTATTAGTTTCGAAAACATTAATTACAACAATTCAGCACAAAACGCACCCACGACGCCTGCAGCGCCATCTTCTGATGAGACTGTGTCACTGGCAGCTAACGTCGATTCGTTTCGCGGTCAAGGTCAAATACAGGTATGCGATGTGTTGTTGTCAACTGCGTTGGTTAAGATATGTGATAATAATCAACAACATCATATAGTTCGCGCTGTATTAGACAGCGGCAGTACGTCATGCTTAATGACAGAAAGTCTTTGTAATAAATTAAATATAAAGACAAACGAGATCGATGTATCCATTTTAGGTATAAATAACGTGACTTCGCACGTAGGCAAAACATGTCGGGTAAATATTAAATCACTAAACGAACATTTTACCACCGACATCTTTTGTTATGTTTTGCCATCAATAACAAATAATATACCGAGTCGAGAAATCGATATCTCAAATTTAGGAATACCCTCCAATATTTGTTTAGCTGATCCCACGTTTTATAAACCATCTCAAATTGATTTATTAATAGGCGCTGACCTATATTGGGAATTATTAGGATCACAACAAATAAGGTTACTTAATAAAAATCCTGTGCTTTGTGAAACCAGGTTAGGGTGGATTATTTCAGGTCCTATACCCATGAAAAATATATCATTGCCGTGCATAAATATTAAATGTAATTTTACGGATATTAATTCAAATTTAAATAATAATATCGACAATACACAAGTCGATTTGTTAAAATTTTGGCAATTAGAAGAAATCGATACAAGATTACCTCATTATACGCCAGACGAAAGGCTCTGCGAGGATTATTTTAATAAAACCACGATCCGTCTTGACGATGGTCGTTTTTGCGTTCGTTTACCGCTCAAGAAAGGCCCTGAAGTGTTAGGTGACTCATTTCATCGAGCTAAGAGATGTTTACTATCATTAGAACGCAGGTTAAAACTTAAACCCGACATACGCCAAATGTATTATGATTTCATGTCGGAATATCAATCATTGGGTCACATGACAGAAATTAAGGGATTAGATGCAGACAGACCGACGTACTACTTGCCTCATCATGGTGTTTTAAGGGATAGCAGTAATACTACGAAATTACGAGTAGTGTTTAATGCTAGTTCACCTACTACATCGGGTCTCTCTCTTAATGATATCCAGATGGTTGGGCCAACGGTTCAAGACGATTTGCTATCGATACTGCTTAGATTTAGGCAACATAAGTACATATTATCAGCTGATGTCGAAAAAATGTACAGACAGATCGTCGTGCATCCGTCTGAAAGACCACTGCAACTGATTCTTTGGCGTGAAAGTCCATGTGAACCAATTAAGACTTTTCAATTAAACACTGTAACCTACGGTACTGCAAGTGCTCCTTTCCTAGCTACTAGGTGCCTTAAGCAGGTAGCACTTGATTGTGCCGATCAAAAGGTTGCAGAGATAATTGAACACGATTTTTATGTCGACGATCTGCTCTCTGGAGGTAATAATATAGATGAAGTTAGACAAATTCGACAGAGGGTTACCGATGAACTAGCCTCAACAGGTATGTCTTTACGTAAATGGGTTTCTAATGAACCACAACTCGTACCTGACGTTGTCAATTCCCCTCTTAATTTAAATATGGGATCTAACGAACCAAACAAACTTCTAGGTCTTGGTTGGCAGGCTCGGTCAGACACTTTATGCTTTCCCGTCGCTTCATCACAACCAACTGGAAATACCAAGCGTGATTTGCTTTCAGCCATTGCACGTATTTTTGACCCTTTAGGTTTATTAGCACCTTATGTTATTTTAATGAAAATATTGTTGCAAACATTATGGCTGCATAAGCTGACATGGTATGAAGCCTTGCCAGACGAAGTTAAACGACGTTGGGATGTAATCATCAAGACATTACCTCTTTTAAATAACGTATTCGTTCCGAGATTAGTTTTAATAGTTTCTGATAAAAAACCAGAGCTCCATATATTCATGGATGCATCTGAACGAGCATACGGTGCTTGTATTTATGTCCGTAGCGTTAGTGAAGAAGATGGAGAGGTCACAGTCCGTCTTTTAATAGCCAAAAGTCGAGTAGCCCCGTTAAAACCCATGACAATTCCAAGATTGGAATTGTGTGGCGCATTGACTGCGGCTCGTCTTTTTGAAAAGGTCACAACATCTCTTAGATTGGTTTTTAATAATGTGTACTTCTGGACAGACTCCATGATAGTATTAGGATGGTTGCGAATGCCACCTTCGAAACTCCAACCTTTTATACGTAACCGTGTAGCCGAAATCTTAGAGAAGGCTGGCAATTATTCATGGAAACATGTTCCCACGCACCTAAACCCCGCAGACCTGATATCCCGAGGTATGGATATAAGCAATCTGCAAACTTCCGCTTTGTGGTGGTCTGGTCCAGAGTATTTGAAGAGTAATCCTAAAGAATGGCCTAATAACCAATATAAACCATTTGAGTTACCTGAAACTCGACCCGATGTTTCTATAAACATGTTGGCCAATCAAAGTCAAAATGATAATTTTATTAATTTTAGTAGTTTTTCTAATTATTTACGCCTTATTCGTAGTGTAGCTTATGTTCTGCGTTTTGTTAAATTGTGTAAAGGGCAGGTTATAAATAGCACATTTTTAGAACAAAAAGAGTTAGAAGACGCTTTATTAGTGATTGTCAAGATTAGTCAATTAGAGTCATTTCCAGAGTATAAAATGCTATTAGATAAACATACCATTCCTAAAAAGAGTCCTCTATTAAAATTTAATATATTTCTAGACAAGGATAACGTCATGCGTGTAGGAGGACGTCTTAATAATTCAAATTTTAATTATAACAAAAAACATCCAATCATTATACAGTCCACTCACAGATTCACAAAGTTATTATTTATTTATGAGCACATACGGCTCATGCATGCCGGTCCTCAATTGTTACTTGCATCAATACGTGAAACATACTGGCCTATACGTGGTCGTAATCTAGCAAGGTTAACATACCACGATTGCGTACGATGTACTCGTATGCGAGGAAATACTGTTACGCCTATAATGGGTAATTTACCCCAGCAGCGGCTTCTTTCAGGAGGCTTTCCATTTGAAAATGTAGGTGTCGACTACGCTGGCCCTATCATGAGCGCCAGTCGTCAAGGAAGAGGCTGCAGGCTTGTTAAAACATATATTTTAATATTTATTTGTTTCACAACTAAGTGTGTTCACCTCGAACTTGTGGGAGATTTGACGAGTAATTATTATTTACTTGCTTTACGTCGTTTCATAGCACGCAGGGGTAAACCAATTAACATCTATTCGGATAATGGCACATCATTTGTAGGTGCATATAATGATTTATCTAAATTCTTAAAGGATAATTGTGATTCCCTCAGTGAAAGTTTAGCAAGCGATAGTGTTAATTTTAAGTTTATACCCGCGTACAGCCCTCATTTTGGTGGTCTTTGGGAGGCGGGTGTGAAGTCGACCAAGTATCACTTAAGGAGAGTACTGGGCAATTGTAATTTTACTTTTGAGGAGTTAAACACCACGCTCACTCAAATTGAAGCAATCCTCAACTCAAGACCTCTCACTCCACTATCATCTGATCCAGCTGATCTGAACCCATTGACGCCAGGCCACTTCCTCATTGGCCGTCCGCTCACATCGTTGCCGCAGCGTGATTTTCAGCAGTGTTCTTCGAATACCTTGACAAGGTTTCAGCGCATTGAACAGCTTCGTCAACATTTTTGGAGCCGATGGAGCAAGGAGTATGTCGCAGAGCTGCAGCAGCGTATTAAATGGCGCTCTTGTAAGGATGAGCTCAAGCTAGATACACTAGTTGTAATAAAAGAGGAAAATTTGCCGCCCTTAAAGTGGAAGCTTGGCCGGATTGTTGCTGTGCATCCCGGTCCTGATAAAATTGTTCGAGTTGCTGATATAAGAACTGCCACAGGAGTAATAAGAAGAGCTTTTAGCAAGATTTGTCCACTGCCTGTTATGGCTGATTGCTGTTGAAAGCACAGAGCTTCCAACGCCCGGGGGCATGTTCGAGCGCCTTCTATTATTAAATAGCAAATGTGCCGCTCGTCCTTAGATTTAATTAGATTTAAGTTTCTAATGACATGTCGTCATAATTTTTATTTTATCTTTTTTTCTGTACCGGCAAGCACCAAAATATAGCGTATTGAAACTAGCTCCTGTTTTTAATTTCTATAAATAAGGATTAATTCTCAACACTACTATAAACTGATATCTAAAAACTACGTATCTATGTATTTTTTAAATCTAAAGCGCGCTTATTCCGAGAAGAGTCAATAAGAACCACGTTCGTTCGCATTAACAGTGACAATTCGTGTGAAGTCAGCGCGTGAGCGGCGTGAGCGCTCCCGCCTTTTTCCCGCCGCTTCGCGTGTTAAACAAAAATCAACCATAATGGCGTACTAATACTGGTGCGGCGAGATTTGGAAGTTTTATTTCATCTATATCTTGTGTGTTTATTAATTATACTTTTATAATTCTGTATTTTATTTTAAAAAGATATTAAAGTGTATAGTGATAAGGATATATCCATGTGAAATACAATATATAGTTAAGTATTTAATACATCTTGAAGAAATGCCTAACGCTTAAACACGTTATTGTGGCTAATTTATAAAAGATAGAAATATACTATTGAGGACTTTTTTGTAGATCTTTGGAAGACCATCATCTTTGTAATACATATTTTTGGTGTATGATCAACGTATGCGAGGATAAGAGCTCGAAAGCGAAAATTTTCATCCGACTTGCTTCAAATTTATCGTCACTGCTCAGCTCCTATGCATCTTCGCGTTATGGTATATAGCCTATAACCTGCCCAGGAGTATGGACTATAATCGTACCAAGTTTGGTTAAAATCCCTTCAGTAGTTTTTGATCCATGCGTGCACATACAGACAGACAGACAGACAGACAGACAGACAGACAGACAGACAAAAAACTTACTGATTACATTTTTGGCATCAGTATCGATAACCATTCATCCCCCAATAATAATTTTTAATATATATTCAATGTACAGAATTGACCTCTCTACAGTTTTATTATAAGTATAGATAATTTAAACCTTTTATATGGTGCTAGGTAACGAAACCATAACGTGAGTCAAAAAAAAGTGATCAACGCCATCTAGTGACGTTTTTGGAACTAATTAAATAGTTTAGTATTTTTTGTTTACAATATTATACATTCCGCCCACCATGGACGAAATGTCCATAGTTACCGCCCACCATGACCAAACTTTATGGTTGAAACATCTAGATAATTATAGGTACATAAATTTGTTGACAGATAGCTAAAGAAATGGACTGTATATTTTAAACAAATGTATGTTAACAAGTCATGGCGGCTTAAATACAAAAAAAAAGAAATTCAACAAAGAAAAACATCAAATTTGGTAATAACAATACTAAAAACAAGTATTTAAAATCAGTGAGCTACAGGTAACACACATAATTTAGTTGTTGGTCGTTTGAAAGAAACACCATTACAATCAAGAGTCACCACTCTCGTAATATTGTCCAAACCCGGGTGTTTAGCTGTTATTTTACCTAAAAGCCATTTGGCTGGTGGGAGACCATCCTCCTTGACTAACACCAAATCGCCAATCACTGGCTCAGGGGTTTTATTTGCCCATTTGTATCGATGCATAAATTGACTTAAATATTCACAGGACCATCGACTCCAGAAATGTTGCAGCATTTTTTGCATTAATTGCCAACGTTTTAATGACGAAATGGTCGATTTCTCGTAAATATCATCAGGTACAAGAATTAGCGGCTCACCTATTAAAAAATGTCCCGGAGTAAGGGGTGTGGGATCTTGTGAGTTCGTAGTCATTTGAGACAGTGGCCGAGAATTAAGGCACGCTTCCACTTGGTACAATAAAGTTGATAACTCTTCAAATGTTAGTGTTGAGTTGCCAATAACTCTCCTTAGGTGGTGCTTTGTGGACTTTATTCCAGCCTCCCATAGTCCACCAAAATGTGGAGCATGTGGTGGAATAAAGTGCCAAGTGGTGCCGTTGTTTGCCAAACACTCAGCGATATCTATCGTTAAGCTTGACTTCTCCTGAGCGAACAAACTTCGAAGTTCGCGTACGGCACCAACAAAATTTGTTCCATTGTCGCTATATAAATCAGCGCAATGACCACGTCTGGCGACAAATCTTTTAAACGCAGCTATGAACCCTTGTGATGTGAGGTCGCTCACAGCTTCCAGATGTATAGCTCTTGTAGCCATACAAACAAAAAGGAACATATATAACCTTTGTAGGATCGGTGACCTCTACCCTTAGAGGTCCTAATCTGAATGGGACCCGCATAGTCAACTCCACTCCTATAAAAAGCACGAATCGGCGACAGCCGAGCTGGAGGTAAATGTCCCATTAATTGGTTCCTAGTCTGTGCAGCTTGTCTTACGCAGACTACGCATTTCCGTACGGTAAGTTTTGTTTGATTTTTAGCATCAATGATCCAGTACTTAGTTCGCAGATAATTAATCATCAGCTGTGGTCCACCATGCAGTGTTTTTTGATGAGCTTCTTCCAAGATTAAAGTGGTAAAGTGTGATTTTGATGGTAATATCATTAGATGCTTTATGTCATTTTTGATTTCAGCTCTCTCCAGACGGCCACCAACTCTAAGGATTCCAGTATCATCCAGGAAAGGATTCAATGACGTAAGTTTGCTTTTCCTATTCACCATCCCCTTCTCTTTCAGGTCTCTTATCTCCTGCTGAAAAATCAATTGTTGGCATTGCTTAACACAAAGTAGAAGAGCTTCGTTCAATTCAACGCTAGTCAACCATACAGGTAAGTTATGATCACAGGTATTATTTAACTTTTTAATAAACCTTTTACAATGTGCTAAAACTCTAACCAACCTACGAAGAGACGAAAATTTATACCATAATTGTATTTCATCGATCTTGGCAATATGACAGACTTTCTTTGACTTTACTTCTAAATTGGTGTCCATTGTTTGATTCATATTATAGTTTAGAATTCTGTCTTGCAGCCACGATGGTCCGGTTTTCCACAATTGAAAAGAATGTAGCTCTGAAGGATTAATTCCACGTGACGCACAATCAGCAGGGTTATCTTTAGATGATACGTGCGACCATTGATCTCTGTCTAAAATATTTAGAATCTCTGAGACTCTATTTGCTATGAACGTTTTCCAACGTGTCGGGTGACTGCTTAACCACGCCAATACTACGGTAGAGTCAGTCCAACCTCGAATGTTAGTTTTAGAAACGTTCAAAACCACTGAAACTTCTTGCAGCAGTTTAGCCAATAAGACAGCACCACACAACTCAAGTCTCGGTATAGTTACTTGTTTTATAGGTGCTACCCTGGTTTTAGAGGTCACCAGATGGACATAAACGTTTCCTGTTATGTCTACAACACGCATGTAAACTACCGCAGCATAAGCCTCGCTGGATGCATCACTGAACCCATGGAGTTCTAATGTGCTGTTCTCATCAAAGTCAATCCATCGTGGGAACCTACACTTGGTAAGTTCAATTAGTTCTGCACGGTAAGTAATCCACTCCGCTAATAACTTATTTGGGAGGTTATCATCCCAACCTATTCCTGTAAGCCAAAGCTTTTGAATCATAATTTTTGCTTTTATGATTGCTGGTGAGATCCATCCCATAGGATCGAATAATTTGGCAATGTCAGATATAACCTTTCGTTTTGTTATAGGTTCACATATGTCTGGTAGCTTGACAGAGTATTCAAAGTCATCGGTTCGTCGATTCCAGGTAAGTCCCAATATCTTTATTAATTCATTTTCTTGTAGTTCTAGTTTGTTATCTGTTGCTTTGCTTCCATCGCTTATTTCTTTATGTAGTTGCTTATCATTGCTTGACCATTTCTGTAGTTCAAATCCTCCTTTTCTCAACAGGTTAGTCACTTCAGCAAATATTTGTTTGCCTTCCGATATACTTTTGCACCCAGTGAGCAAATCGTCCATGTAGAAATCTTGTAATACTCTTTTAGATGCTAACGGATATTGAGCACCCTCATCGTAGACAAGTTGATGTAAGGTTCTCACGGCCAGATATGGAGCAGGTGCAGTACCAAAAGTAACTCGCCCTAACCGCAAGTGTTGTATATCTTCTTTGCAGTCAGATCTCCACACTACACGTTGATAATCTGCATCTTGATCTGTGACTTTAACCTGCCGGTACATCTTAATAATGTCAGCAACCAGGCAAATACGATGAAGCCTCCATCTCATAAGAATATGTCTAAGATCATCTTGAATAGTCGGGCCGACCATAAGATTGCTATTTAATGAAATGCCGCTGTTATCGCGACTAGAAGCATTGAATACAATTCGAAATTTTGTTGTGGTTTTATCGTCTCTAATTACCTCATGGTAAGGTAAGTATACTGCTTCTGTTTTGTTAATTTCCTGTTGAGGTATTATTTGCATATGCCCTAGCTTTAAGTATTCTAAAAAAACCTCCGCGTATTTAGTTTTTAAATCTGGTACTTTATTGAAACGATTTTCCAAAGACAGTAATCTCTTAACAGCGATCTCACGAGAATTACCGTACTTACAGCTTGGATCTTCATCCTTAAATGGTAACTTAACAATATACCTTCCAGAACTATCGCGTTCAGTGGTTGTCTTAAAAATATGTTCACACAGGCTTTCTTCCGGAGTATACTGATTTTTACTCAAACTGAAGTTATCAGACTCGAGCTCCCAAAACTTTTTAAGATTGAAATTTTCATTGCAAATGTTAGTATGCAACGTGATAAAAGTGTTACTGCAGTTCACACTATTGTTCTCATTATCCTTAATTACTTTACCCGATAAGACCCAACCGAGCCTAGTGTTCTGTGCTATAAGTGTTCCTGAGGATCCCCTAAGTAATCCCTCAGTTAATATTTGACAGTAAACATCGGCGCCGAGTAACAAGTCTATTTTGTTTGGTGTACTGAATTTTGGATCTGCCAACTTCAAAAAAGGTAAGTTAGGCCATAGTTTGACCACAATTTTCTTCTCAGGAAGAAATGAAGTTAGTTTACGTAATACGTATGTTTTTACCGTTACAGTAAAGCTTGGATCTTGGAGAGACTGCAGTTTCACATAAACTACTTGTTTGCAATTGAGTGAAGCATTTTCCTCACCCCCTACTCCAGACACAACACTGTTACAACTTACCCTTTTCAGTCCAAGCAATTGAGCTGAAGATTCTGTGATAAAGGAAGCCTGTGATCCCTGATCCAACAATGATCGCAGTGTTATTTGCGATCCCGTGTTAGTTTCGGCCTTTACTAAGGCTGTAGCTAACACAACCTGACAATTAGTGTTAGAAAAACAAGTTGTTATGTTTCTTTGCTGGGTCTCGTCATTTGATGTTGATGTAGTTTCATCAACATTGGTAGCAGCAAATGGTTGGTCAATTACATCGCCGTTGACAGTTGGTTGGCTATTAATATGTGGATGCAGCAACGAATGATGTTTCTTTTGGCAAATTCTGCACCTGGTGGGCAAACGACACGACTCTACCGAGTGATTTGCGCCTAAGCAATTAAAACATAATCCGGAAGTTTGGACAAACTTACGACGAGATGATAACTGTTCTTTAGCAAACGTTTTACAATTTCCGATTTTATGATTACTGTTTGAACAAAAACTACAAGTGGAAACCTTACGTTCATTGTTACACTGTACAACATGATGTGATTTAGTGCTACTGGATTTAACCACTTTAGTACATAAAAACTCCAGTGACCTGAATCTATGTTCTATAAACTCTAAAAATTGTTTTAATGTTGGTAATACGTTAGTTGAACTACAAATTCTAGATTCCCATTGTTTACGAGATTCATTGTCAAGCTTAGAACACAATATGTAAATAACAATAAGGTCCCAATTATCTATATTAACACCTTCATTTTTTAAAGCGTAAAGGCATTCGTTTGTAGTGTCAAAAAGCTCTTTTAAACAGTTAGAAGATTCAACACTTAAACTTTTTTGGCTAAAAAATCTCTTAAAAATACAATCTGTAATAAACTTCTTATTATCAAATCTATGTTCTAAAATCTTCCAACTAGTAACATAGTTATCATTCGTAATAGGTAGATGTCGCAATAGTTGCTCGGCTTCTCCAGTAAGGTAGCTCTTTAAGTAGTGTAGCTTTTGTACATTGTCCAGTGACTTATTGTTGTGAATCAATGTTTGAAATAAGTCTCTGAATGTTGTCCACTGGGCGTAATATCCAGAAAACATTGGTATAGCTATCCTAGGTAATTTCACACCACTCTGTGACACCTCTTTTTCAGATTCATCGGATAAAACTTTGTTTGACGTCATAATTTTCAAAATATCTTTTAATGCTATTTTATAGCTAATATACAGTTCTTCACACTGACCATAAAAGTCGTTGGAATTGTAGTCAGACCTCTCATACTCTTCCCTCTTGCATTCCGTTATTAATTTGGTATGTGTATCGTCAAACAATAACCATTGCTTTTCCAAACTTTCCAGTCTAGTTTCTACATAAGTAATAGTAACTCTTTCCTTGGGCGATTTCTTAAAATTTGCAAATCCTCTTTCAATCTTTTTGTTTATATCGGCTTGTAATCTTATCCACGACTCCATTGTAAGAAATAGTTTATGTTTCAGAACTTAAGTTGTAATAAATTCCGAATGGTAATATATTTTCTTCAAAATTTTTCTAAGTGTTTAAATAGTTCTTTCCAACTTAGACAAAATCGGGCATGGATTCCCCCGAATTTTACAAGTCCGTACACCAAGAGAGTTAGTTTAGTAATTTTCTAAGTTAATATCACTGTTTCTTGAATCACTACTAAGAAATTAAAGTACTTACAATTTGTCCAGTCACTAGTTACCTTTACCACTTCACTAAACTTGATGTCACTTTTTCACTTGACAGGATGGCGCCACTTTAATATCCAATATTCCGTATCACTCACTAGATCACTGCATCAGTCACGGCATGTATCCGGCTCGAAGGACCATGAATAAAATAACCTTTTTGTTTTGACGAAGACATTTATTAACAATAATTTAAACCTTTTATATGGTGCTAGGTAACGAAACCATAACGTGAGTCAAAAAAAAGTGATCAACGCCATCTAGTGACGTTTTTGGAACTAATTAAATAGTTTAGTATTTTTTGTTTACAATATTATACATTAGGTTTCATAATTTTTTCAGTCTTTTTCGTTATGTCTTCAACATCTTTTGATGGGTATTTCAGTCCACCTCTTGTTTTAAAATATATCAGCGTTTTCAAATTGCTGTTCGGATCTCCAAACAATAACGAAGCACACGTCTGACATTTTATATTGCGGGCTAATTTTCTTGCTACAAATTCTGCGATGTAAGTGACAACTGAGTCAGTATATACGGAAAGAGTGCTATTTAAGCAATCTATGTATTCCTCGTATAAGGTGCTGTCATCTTCTGGCACTTCAACCAATTGTTTTTTTTTCGGTTAAGTCGTTCAAGGCTTTTTCTGGGCTAGTGCTTGTGCAATTTAAAATATTAACTTGCTCCAAGGCAACGCAATTGCCGAGCCCTTCGTCGCGAATATCGGCTCGAATAAGAAGCCTCTTGAAGGCTGCTTTGAATTGAACGGCATTTGGATTATTGTTAAAACCCCCTCGAGCTCTTATAGTCGAAAAAAATATATGTTATATAAGCATTTACCGAGGTAGAGGAGTCAGGACCGGCCAAAACAGGAATTGTTTCCAACTGATGTTCTTTTAATATGCCAGTTTTATGTTGGCTGGCATGTTGCTGCAAAATATAAAATATTAGTTTAGAATAATTGTGTCCACAGTATTTTTTTCATAAAGTTTGCTTAAATGATGCCATTATCAATAAAATTGGGCAAATATATTTCTTGGGTGTAATCGCAGCCACAAAACACATAAGTTTTTCTAAAATACAGAATGAAAATTACATATACCACAACTAGTCGTAACTAGCATATCAGTAATAATGTAGCAGCAACAAGTTTATCAAAGGCTAAAAGTAAAACTACAAATTTTAACTATACGAGCAATCTCCATAAGGGTAAGAGGCACCACAAGACATATTAAGGCCTTCGACTGCGAAGACTGAGTAGGAATTGTATAATAAGTTTAATAAGCCCACAGTCCAACGAATATCCTGCTGATCATCGTCCCACCATAAAAACTTGTATATTAATTTTGATCCTTTTATAACATGGTTTGTTGTAAAATAACATATGTTTGAGGCTTTAAGTTTTGTCGTTTGAAAAAAAAACACAACTAGAACCTTATAGTACCTACTGACAGACTCCAATCGACGCTGTGACTAAACAAAAGCATCAATCCTAATACTTTCAATTGTTTTGAGATTCAAAATTTAAACACATTCGAATATAGAACAATATGGAAATGACAAAACTTAAGGCATTAAAAGGCAAAATATGTATATGATAAAAAAAGTATATCAATACTAACTATAAAAGTATATACAGTATTAACTTACTCTTACAAATTTTAAGGGTATGGCATCATCTCGTAGTCGAGTCACATCTAGAGTTCTGTTAAAACATTCATCAAAATGTAGCGATCAAATATAAATGTCTTAAACATTTGGCTTTATATTTTCCATTCCAATGGCTTCCAGCCACTTTTTCTTCTTATGCTCATTTCTTGGGATCCTATAAAATAATGTTTTAATTATTATTTTTGAATGTTTTAAACGGGGTAATTTTGTAGGCAAGGCTAACTTGACATACGAGAAGTTTGGCACGGTTTTGACACAAATTGAAACTGTCCTGAACTCCCGTCCCCTGTCACCATTGTCCTCAGATCCTGACGACCTTAACCCTCTGACACCAAGTCACATTTTCATCGGCCGACCATTGACTGCACCTGCGAGTGAAAACCTGACTGATAAGAAAACATCGTGCCTCGATCGTTATCACGGCATAGAACAACTACGTCAGCAGTTCTGGCAACGGTGGTCTAAAGAGTACGTGTCCGAATTACAACAGAGGACCAAGTGGAAGTCGAATAAAGCTGATATTCCTATGAACAGCTTGGTCCTAATCAAGGAAGATGGTACGCCGCCTCTTAAATGGAAACTGGGACGCGTTATTCAAGTGTTCCCGGGAGCCGATGGAGTTTCTCGCGTTGCCGATATACGCACCGCCACTGGGGTTATCAGGAGGGCATTCTCAAATATATGTCCTTTACCACAGCAGCCATGATGACGCATGACGAAACATTTTGGAAGTCGGAGCTTCCAAGGCCGGGGACATGTTGGCGCGACAACTAGCGCCATCTTTTGTCATGAACAAACAATCATCGAAACGTCGAGGTTGTACGTTATTCAACGCAGGTTGGCGCCTTTTTAAACTTTGCTACATAAAGTAAGGATTTTGAACGAAGCTTCGACACAACGATTTTCTGTGCGATCGATACTATACAATTACCGCCTGTTAAAATTTGTAAATTTGAAAAATAAATAGCATATCGTGTATATCAAATAAAATTATCATTGAAGAGTCCTGAAGACCCCCGTTCCTGAACACCGCGCTCAATTCTGACATTGACGCTACTTCCATCTAGCGGCATTTTATTGTAATTACAAAAGAGTCAATGTTCTACTCAATAGTTTGTGACTTTTTAAGCCGTTTTTTATACCTAACTCATTTATCGATAATTTTGCACTTGCGTCGATGTAATTCTAAAGGTGCGAATTGGTTTTTATACTGATGAATTATTTTTTTTAAAATGTCGTTACGTACTGAATATTTTGAAATGAAATGAATGAAATGAAATGAAAAATATTTATTTTGGCACACTATAAAAATAACAATAAAAATACATAACAAAAAACTGTACCAAAAATGGACCCAATTCAGCATTGTGTCAGGCAAAACCTGACGCTAATTTTCAATTGGGCCCAAGTGACAGTAGTATACCCAAACTTTATACATAAAAACTAATTGCATTATTATTATTATCACCATTATAACAGGTAGCTAATTGACTAAAAAATACATGTTAGATATTTGAAGCTATGCTCTCACACCGAACAACTGTAACATTCACTAAATTGTAATAATAGCAAAAAGGTTAAATACTAACAAAAACAGCTAAACAAATTAATATTATATAGGTATTTAATCATCTAAACATATAAAGATGAATCTCCAATCTTTATGATCATGTATAACTCTCGATTGCGATCGATCGGCTGCACTAAACCATTTGATGTGCAAGTCTTTGATGCCACACACTTAAGTTGGAATACAGCTTTGCCGCGTTTACTAAACTGCTTTTATAACGAACGTCCATGTAATACATATTTCCTACTCGGTTAGCAACCTCACATACTTTATTTCGAGTTTTGTTTAGAATTTTGCACTCATTATCGTTAGTCACCATAATATAACCTTTATTGCATAGCACTAATTGACGTTCCGTTACCGATTATTACTGATTTATCGCATAAATCTTTATAAGGAGAGAAGAGTTCCCTATTTCGACACATGTGTTCGCTCACACCCGTATCCACTAATCACTGTGAACGTTCAGAATATCTATTTGAGTGTACCTGCTGTACCACGAATTCATTTGTTTCTTTATTTTTCTTGAACCTACATTCACTCTTGGAGTGTCCAATTTTATTACAACAGAAGCATTTTTTGACTTGTTTACATTGTTATTACACTCTTACTGGAAATGTCCCATCCTATTGCACTTATAACATCTTACATTACGCTTACCTGTCTTTAATGCAACGAATGCCGACGTTTGTTGTGTAACAAATCCTTTTTCTTGCATCCTTTCTTCTTCTAACAATAATTTAGCAATCAGATTATCTAGTGTTTGTTTATCTTCTGACGCCGACTGCCACGCAGACATAAAATGTTTATAGGATTATGGAATAACATTAATACTTTAGGAATAAGCAACTTGTCTGAAATCAGTTCACCTATTTGCATGAGTTCACTGATTTTGTAACTGTTGTATTTTAGACAAAAATATAGATATCTCCATGCCTTCTTCATATTTGAATTGAAAAAATCTCTGCTGCACAATATCTATGCCTTCTTTTTCCCATCCTTGATTATGCTGATGTCAGTTACTTAGATCTTTCTGAAGACCAATTAAATAAGCTTTTGAGACTCCAAAACCTCTGCATAAGATTCATATTCGGATTACGGAATTATGATCATGTCTTGCCTTCGCCGGAATGCACACATACTTTTTCTTCTATATAACATTCTTTTTAATCCTTTTACCTTTACCTACTAGTTACCTTAAATTGTGATTCACTTTCTTGCACGACACACATTTGAAGTTGCTGAGATCGTCCCAGAACTTAAAGCTGAAAATGCCTGGCCATTCTACCAAATTTCTCGACCACTCCTTCTCTGTCCAAGCAGTTCGGTTGTGGAACGCCCTACCAGTCGCTATAAGACGTGCACAAATACTGACTGCATTCAAGAAACTAGTAAAGGAGTTCTACCTGGGCGACACCAATGTTCTGTAACCAATTTTTTTTGTTTTTTTTTTTTTGTTTTTTTTTTATTTCTCTCCCTTTTAACTTAGTTAATTAGGTCACAATATGTCACTTGTATATAATCTATCTAATCTATCATTGCATCGGTAGCCCAATATTCAATTAAAAACTTGATAAAACTCTGCTTAAAATTTATATTTTTCATTTCTTACAAGAAATCTGTCGCCTTAGTTTGACTGGAACCAATAATATTGAAATCAATAGTTCTTTGTTCATTTCTTCGTGTACGTTCATAATCTTTTATAGAAGGACAGAAATAGTGATCGAAAACAATATCAACCCGTAGAGCTTTAAACGCTGTCAAGATGCTCATTATTTTTTTTGCAACACCGCCAAACGGAGGTATATCTTGTATTGTATGCAGCAAAAAAACCATCAACGATAACTACATCAAATGTTTTTGGTGCATCGTTGCATTTATGTTGTTTTTAAAAGCTTTTAACAATTGCAGACATCGGAATAGGAGTTACCGGATAGCACAATTTTTTTTCCATGGCAACTTTATAGTCCAAAGATAAACCAAGCATTCTACCGAACAAATCACGTTGCATTTTAATTTCTCGTACTTTATTACCACTTTTCACAGTTTTTTCAACAATTTCAGTGGAAAAATTCATAATTTTTACTTTCGCTATAGATTTTTCGAACCTTTCAGCTTAATCAGCACATTTTGAAATAAATTGTTCACATAACTTTGTGCCATTCTCTTCAATATTAATTAAATAATCTTGCACTGTTTGTGTAGCTGCTTTTCCGCTGGAAATACTAAAAAGTTGTCAAAGCTTGCATCGAAAGGGTTTATGAACTTTGAAAAAGCATCTACAAATGATTCAAGGTGTTTTGAGTCTCTTCTAATGTTATAACTCTGTAGATCCGCTGTTACATCTGTATGTTTTCGTAAACCAGTAAAAGGTCGTAGGTATGAGATATTATGCCGCCGCTGACGAACAGAAATAGAGTTTGTGAAATGAATTACACCAATCAATCTTCTCCCAGCATCTGCATTGATAGTGTGTTCTAACGTCAATTGGTTGTCGAGAAAAGGATCCGTTCTTTGGATGCCAAAATGACATTTTTCCATGTTTACATATAATTGTGGATGAGTTTCTTCGATTTTTATTAAATTTTCGTGATATCTAACAAGTCAACGTGCGTAATTCGGTTGATTTACTGTAAAGAAAAAAATATTAATTTTTGGTAAAATATATTTAAACAATGCAAAATCTCCTGTTCGTATACTTCGGCTTAGCATTTGATAATAATTTACAAGATTAATGTAAATCATATAGAATTGTGGAGTCATGTCGTAAGTTCCAATTAAACAGGCTTATTTGAACTTATTATATGCTGAGATTATTGCCGAAATTTCGCTGTTATGCAGTAAAGCGTCGTAGCATAAATTTAGATTATTAAAAGCAATTTACTCTGTTTCGAAATTTTCAGGTATTGTCATTTTATTATTTTCTAAGAAAAATCGAAAATGTAAAATATCCAATCCGAGTGCCATCAGGGGGTGTGATCGCTTACATATGTTGAAATGCTTGCCAGTAATAAATGAATCAACAGACCCACTTGCAATTATTCTACTTTCAACCGCAATATTCATGAGTCCACAGTCAGATATGAATACACAGTGTCGTGTATTGTATTTTTACCAGATACTGTAGCGACAAAACGATCGAAATTATCATAAGCTACTCCTGTACAACACCCATTTGCTGCAATAATTCCTTCAGGAGAGGATAAAGATCGACTCGATGATGAAAATGTAACTTCTGTTTCCAATTCCTCAATATTATGGTAGCTACAGCAGTGGCCATATTTATTAACAATCTCGACAACTTTTCGCGAACTGGTAATACTTTTTAATTAGCAAGGGTAATATGTTTTGACGTTTTTATTTTGCCTTGAGACACATTGAAAATTAAATCGTCGGCTAGTGATGAACTTTTCCGTTCGCATACTTTGGTTAACTTATATTTGAAGTGAGAACCAAGCATTATAGTTGAATAGAAGTATTTTATGATTTGTAGTGTCGTGCATTCGCCCTTTAATAAATTTGAAGTTTTAATGTGCTCAGGTAATGGTATTTTTTAATATCGAGAATTGTTCGCCTTAAAATAAGCGCCGCGTTTTGGAGAACATCTGATTCTTCTACTAAAGTGAATAAATCGTCGTTGATTAAATAACCTTTTGGTCCAAGATTTTTTTTATTATGTACTACTAAAATTTGTAAGCTATCTTGATATTTTTTTCGTAATTTATTCTCAAAGAGAGCCTTGCTGAAAATATTATTATATTCCTCACCTTTTTCCGTTGCTATATTTGAAATAACTTCTAAATAATGAGTACAAATAAAAGTGAAAGAATAACATTTCTTATTGTTGATCACATTTTCATCGATAAAAGTGCAAATTTCATTGAAAGCTTCTTTATGCCATTGTAAATTTTTGTGGTAATTTGTTTCCGGTTTGTTTTCGGATTCCTGGAATTTATTGAAGTAATTTTTTCGGCAAATGCGATGATTATATGCCGTTTTTGTTTCATTAATTTTGTATTTTTTAGAAGGTTTCTGTCTTTAAGTTAAATGTTTT
This sequence comes from Spilosoma lubricipeda, assembly GCA_905220595.1. Lineage (NCBI taxonomy): Eukaryota > Metazoa > Arthropoda > Insecta > Lepidoptera > Erebidae > Spilosoma > Spilosoma lubricipeda. Next base: position 4,628,991 of record HG992294.1, read on the forward strand.
ATACTTTTCTAAGGGTTTTTATTAAACCATCTTTATTCAATTCAGAAAGCGGTTGTCGTTGTCCTTGTTATTTTTTAGAGTTTTTGTCACGAAAAATACAAATTTTTTGATTGAGCTCGGAATTATGCCCATACCTGGATTAAACCTTCCCTGGACTACGACAAACAATTTTGAAACAAAATCAGCCAAATTGGCCCAGCCGTTCTCGCGTTTGAGCGAGATAAACGAACAGCAATAGATTTTTTATATATAAGAAGATTAAAACCTTTTGTTAGCATCGATTTTGTTATATCCACACTGATGGTTAATAAATTAAACACCATCCATGATCCATGCACATTTATTGCAACAGAAAAAGTGACATTTATTTTTTGGGTTGCCACATAATACACTCTCCCCTACTTAATTAAAAAAACTTGATGGTATTTTTACATAACTATATAAATCTAATAATTAAACATAACAACAGATTACAATGTATTATAACAAAAGAAATAATTAAACCTCCATTGACTGTCAACATTTTAGCAATTGATTAGCATGTCGCTTCCATTGTAGTCCATCTACTTCAATAATATAAGTTGACCCTGGTACTAAAACTTCAATAACTCTACCTAAAGACCACTTCTTACTATTTTTTCTTAGATCTTTTGTCATAACTTTTTCATCAATAGTAAAGTTTTTATGTACATTTTTACTTTGTATTGTTTGCTTTATTCGTTCAATATCTACTTTATCATTTACTGGGTTTGGTCTTAACAATGAAAAACGACATCTCAACTCCCTACCATACATTAGCTTGGCCGGACTCCGTCCAGTGGTTTTATGTATTGTGCTTCGATAATCAAATAGAAATAAGTTACAAGCATATTCCACAGTATGTCCACTCTCTACATTTTTTTAACATGAGACTTAAAAGAATCGACAAAACGCTCAGCTAGGCCATTTGTTGACGGATAGTAAGTTGGTGTAAAGCTTTGATTTAATCCTATCATCTTACAAAATGTTTTAAATTCTTCACTAGTCCATGTTGGGCCATTGTCTGTAAATAAATGCAATGGGTATCCATACCGCATAAAGATACTCATAAATATTTCAATAGTTTTCTTTGCTGTAATGTTATTCATTACAAATACCTCTGGCCATTTTGAATATGCATCGATAATTACAAGATACATTTTGTTATAAAATTGACCTAAAAAATCTGCATGTAGTCTATGCCATACAGTGGGTGGTTGAGGCCAGACTGTTAATTGAGTCTTATCTGGGCTTTTCTTATTCTGTAAACAAACCATACAATTTAATGTTATGCCTTCTATCTGTCTATCCATGTTTGGTCTGCTTGTTTTAACAATTCAAATCTTGCTGCATCTCGATGTGTTCCATTTAACAATCTTTATTTAATTTCATCATTTAAACTTCGGAAGTTGCAGTATTTAGATAGTTTCTTCAGTTCTAGCACATACTGTTCAATAGATTCACTAGGCTTCTAACATCTTTTCCAAAATTCTGCTTGATGAATTGCACAATTTTTAACTGGGTGAAAATGTTTTCTCAACTTTTCACTGATGTTCTCATAAGTTTCCTTGACGGGTGATACTGGTGTACATAATGTAGTCAATAACTCGTAAACATTTGTACTCAATTTCGTTATGAGTAATGCCACCTTTTTTTCTTTAGAAATATCATTTAGTAATATGAAACATTCAAATTGCTGTTCATAAGCATTCCAGTTATCGCCAGAGAAAACTTCCAAACTAGTGATTGAAGCCATTGATGGTTTTGGCTGTTCGTATAAGCAGTTTTCGTCAACGTAGTTTCGTAAAAATGTTCTGACCTCTTCAACTGTATTCTCATTTGTAAACACATGAAAAGCTTTTAATTGGTTGGCGATCTCAATCAATTCTTCTTTACGTTTCGTATTTATCCACGCCTTTCTTCCTTGCTCAATCCATGTTACTATTTTGCTATCCATGAGCAGGGTTGTAAGTTTGTGACACGCGGTGCCGGTACCGTTCCAGGTTATAATTTCAACCTCAACGCTTGGTACAGGCGGCGGTATTTTTTTTTTTTTGTTTGCACTTAGTATATGTAACGTATGCGGACGACACGGCTATTTATTTTTTTATTTATTTATTTATTTATTCTTTATTGTACACAAATGGATAAACATTTTATATTTAAGGAAATAAGACGTACAAAGGCGAGCTTAACCCAAACATGAGTTATCTTCCAGCTAACCGTAGAGTGCAAAGAGGATAGCAAAGATTGTTAGGGCGAGGTCATGTGTACTACGAGTAATAAGTAGACAGATGAAGCTGCATAATATATAATATAAAGATGTAAAGATAGACATATAGACATACATATACATACCAATGGCCTGATCATTAAAGAGAGAGATAATATTCTCTGGTTCTCCTCCTGAAGACATTCAGAGAAGGACTGGTACGTATTTCCAGTGGCAAGGCATTCCACAGCCGCACAGCCGCAACACTGAAGGATTTGTCATAGTGACTTGTCTTATGTGAAGGGGTTCGAAGGAGAAGAGAAGAGGAAGAACGACAGAGGTTACTCCTGGGAACAAAGTACTCGATACGCTCACGAAGATATGATGGAAAATTGGGATTGTGTAGCGTTGAAAAGAGTAAGGAGAGGATGTGGACATCTCGTCGCCGCCGAATAGGTAGCCAATTTAGTTTTTTTCGAAAATCTGTAACATGGTCGAACTTTCGCAGACCAAATATAAATCGGATGCACAAATTCTGCATTCGTTCAAGTTTGTCCCAGAGTTCTTCGGTAGCGTCGAGAAAAGAGACATCAGCATAGTCAAGAAGGGGAAGGAGAAGGGATTGAGAAAGTAGTACTTTAGTCTGAAAAGGAAGAAAACTTTGAAGACGTTTGAGGGAGTGATACGATCCAAAAAGCCTTTTGCTCACCTCTGCCATGTGTGTGGTCCATGATAAATTGCAGTCCATAAAAATACCAAGATTTTTAACCTCAGTCGAATATGGAATAACAGTTTTATTATATAGTACCGGAGGAAGCGAAGTGTGGTCAAGCCTACAATACATGTATCTGCCACCAATAATGATGGCTTGAGATTTTGTAGGATTGACAAGCAACCCAAACGATTTTGCCCAAGAATAGATGTTAAGTAGATCATTATTGATGGCAGTGACAGCCTCCGCTAATTCATTAACCTTGAAATGGCGGTACAACTGCAAATCGTCTGCGTAAAGATGATAATGAGAAGAAATAACATTCGTGACAGCATTTATGAAAATGGAGAAGAGTAGAGGAGATAACACGCCACCCTGGGGCACACCCGCAACTAGATCACACCAGTTAGAGGATGTCTCTTCTGAACGAACCAGCTGCGAGCGCCCCCGAAGATAAGAACTAAACCAAGCAATTACAGGGTCAGAAACATTTAGAGACGATAGGATGCCTAAGAGGATGTCGAAATCAACAGAGGTAAAGGCGCTGCTGAAGTCCAGTAGTACAAGTACCGTTAATTGTTTATTTTCAATAGCGAATCGTATGTCATCTGTAATTTTTACTAATGCGGTGGTAGTGCTATGACCAGAGCGAAAACCAGATTGATATGGACTCAGTAGGCCGTTAGAGGAAAGATAACTGTTCAGTTGATTCCGGACAATACCTTCAAGCACTTTAGAAAGAATCGGGAGAATGGATATAGGACGAAAGTGGGATACTAAGGATGGGTTTGTAGTTTTAGGAAGAGGGATGACCTGGGCCTTCTTCCAGGCCGATGGGAACACGCTTTCTTTAAGGGAGAAATTTATAATATGGGTGAGAGGTGGTAGGAGATAATTTAAAATAGGCCATAACATTTTTGGTTGAATACCATCATCACCCATAGCTTTTGAGGTGATAGATAGGATATGTCTCTTTACTTCAAACCCTGCAACCGGGCTGAAAGAAAAAGAGGTACATTGAGGCAAAGGAAGACTAGATAGGTAATTAAGAGTAGATGATTTTTCTGAAATATTAACGTAAGCTGGAGGGGTGGAAAAATGTGTATTTAACACATTAAGATCAATAACAGCAGATGTATTGATGGCTGCTTTACCGATACCGAGAGATCTCAGAAATCGCCATACCTGTGGTGAGTTGAAATTTTTTATTGAATCGTAAATGTGGCGTCTTTTAGCATCCCGACACAGACGACTGCAACGATTCCTGAGCACCTTATACTTCGACCAATTCTCGTCGGAGGGTTCTTTTTTATACGTTCTCATAGCTCTATCTCGCTTGGACATAAGTTGTTTAATTGTTTCGGAAAGCCAAGGTGCGGGAGGATTTTTCACCCTAACTCTTTTTTGCGGGGCATGCTTATCATAAATTTGTATTATTGTTTTGTTGAATCTTTCAACTTTAGTGTCCACATCGTCACAATTGTAAATAGGTGACCAATCTATATTTTTAAAATCCTTCCTCAAACTTACTTCAGTAATATTTCTGAAACTGCGTAAAACAATGTATTTGGGTTTAGGTTTAGGAGAGATCGTTTTGTATGATAGGAAAATGAGGTCATGGTATGAGAAAGGAGCAGATAGCTGTCCATGAGCAGCGACTTTTTGTGAGTCGGAAACAAGAATTAGGTCAAGGAGAGATGGAGAAGAATGAGTAGCGTGATGTGTTGCATTCAAAGGGAGAATATGCATGTTGAGTGAAGAGATAAGGGATCGGAGTTTTTGACTACGAACGTCAGTCCTAAGAAGGCATGTGTTAAAATCCCCAAGAATAATGGATTCGCTATATAAAGGTGATAGATTTTCTAGCTTGGTTTCGAAGGAGGAAAAGTAATCAATATGACAAGACGGGCTATAATAGACGCCCACAAGAACTTTAGTATGGTGGAAATCAAGTTCCAAAAAAAGGTGTTCTGCAAAGCCAGAGTAACTACTAGGGGACTGGTCAACTACTTTAAAAGATATATCAGATCGTATATAAATGGCAACCCCACCATAGCCCTTGCCTATTCTGTCATTTCGTATTAAGCGGTAGCCTGACAGTTTATATTGTGAAGAAGGGAGCGTAGGTTTCAGGAAGGTTTCGGAGATAAGGACTGCATGAATGTAATTAGCATCGAAGGATGATATAATATCAGGATAGTGAGCGGGTACACTTTGGGCATTAATATGCACCACATTAAGGAAGTTACGAAAGGAACCAAAAATATTAAACAATTGCTTATTTAAGTTAATAAGGTCACCCTCACTATCACCAGACGCACTGGCGTAGTCCGTATCCAATATACCAGAAGATGAACAAGACACAAAACTTTCATCACAATGATCAGCCATTAAAATTGGCAAAAAGTTCTGTAGAATTTGTATAAATAAATAAAATTACCAAGACAATAATATAATATAAAAAAAAGCAAATATTTTGTTATATTCAACTTTGTTACTCTTTTTTTTTTTTTTTCTACATTATCCTCGATGCACTGAATGGTTTTACAAAATAAAATTTGACAAGTAGAAACTAAACTAAACGCACCGACATAAACAAGTATTTCTGCAGTGGTCAGTTAAACGTCAGAATTTTATAAGTGTCAAAATTGCTAACAAGAGGTAAACAAAAACATTAATTGACAATTTAGAAAGAAAGTGATATAGTTTAACAATAAGAAACAGATAAGGAAACTAAAACTGACCTCCACCAGTTTATAAAATGACGAAGTGAAAACAAATGAAAGAGATCACTATGTAGTAGGTCCCTTGGCAGGTTTACGTGAACGTTTCTCACCAGTGGCAGCAGCTGTTCTTTGCGTTGTAGATCTTGTAGGTTCAGGAGGTTGTGAATGTGTTATTGGGTATTCTAGACATAGTTTGCGCAACTCAGAGATAGTTTCGATCCTACGTCTTACATCGGTTGGGAGCAAAATAACAATTTTGCCATCAGAAGTCCAACAATTTTTGATTCCGTAATACTTACGGGCCTCCATGAACACGTCGTGGCGAGGCTTGGTGAGAAACTCAGATAGTGTTACCCCGGAACCCTTAAGCATAGTCTTATTGTTCCAAACCTCATTCCTTACATGTAAATTATTGAATCGTATCAGAAGTGGACGTGGCTTCTTAGTATTGTTGCCCAGACGGTGACAAGACTCAATGTCTTTGGCTCTAATATTAGACAATTGGAGTTTTTCGGATAACAATAACACTGCCTGAGAAATATGAGCATCCTCATTCCCCTCCGCCATACCATGCAGCAGCAAGACTTTTCTTCTTGAGCTCATCTCATGCCTGTCCAGACCAAGTGACAGCAGCTCCATCTGGGATTTTAGCATGCCCATGGCTATAGTATTTTCAGCCAAATCACGCGCTGAATTATATAATCACGCACAGGAAGGGTTAAATATAGTTACTAACTGGCTTCATAAAAATTTACTAACATTGAACTCTGACAAAACAAAATACATTTTATTTACGATGAGTAACATTAACGCCCCCGCACCTGACCTTGACATTTACGCTCATACTTGTGGTTCTAGTGCTAACAACGCATGCAACTGCCCTGCTTTGACAAAAACTGATGATGTGAAATATCTAGGCGTCACGATTGACACACATTTGAATTTCCGTAGGCACATCGAATTATTATGTACTAGAATTCGTAAATTAATGTTTATATTTAAAAACGTTAGAAATATCGGCGACTACGAGTTAATAAAACTAGTTTATTTGGCTATGTGTCAGTCTGTCCTTACATATTGCATATCATCGTGGGGTGGTGCAGCTAAAACAATTTTACTGCCCTTAGAACGTGCTCAGAGAGCTATTTTAAAAGTATCCACATTTCGCCCTTTTAGTTTCCCTACACACCAGCTTTATTCTGACTGCAAAGTACTAACAGTTCGACAACTGTTCATCTTAAATGCGACTCTAAAACAGCACAGAGAGCTTCAGTACAACCCAACAGCAACAGACAAAAGATGAAAAGACCTAGTCTGTGAAACCCCGCAAACGAGGCATGCTTATGTAGACAGATTTTACTTATTTTTAGGACCGTTTATATATAATAAACTAAACAAATTATTAAACATATATAGCGTTAATAATACGATATGTAAAAAAAGGGTATCAGAATATTTAGGTACTTTAAACTATTCAGACACTGAAAACATCCTAACAATTTTAAAGTAGAATATAGTATTGTTACATATACACTTAGTCATAATCTATGTTTTAAGAAAAATATATTTTTTTATTATTGAAAAAAGTAATTGTAAGGTCAGAAATTGCCTGAAACACAGGTCTTACCTAGATCAGGCAGATCACTAATTTGAAATGTTGAAATTACTTAATTATGAATTTAAGCAGTGTAATTTGATAGTAAGAAATAGTAGAAAAAGTAAGAAATAATAAAAACTTGGCTCTAATCGCACAAGTTCTTCAGAAATTAAGTTAAGTCTACTCTTAAGAAAAACACCCAAAAATCTTGTACATTGAATATGGAATAAAATTTATTTTATTTTATTTATTATTTATTCTTTCGGTTCGACTCGTCGCCACTTGTTATATCCACACTGATGGGTAATAAATTAAACACCATCCATGATCCATGCACATTTATTGCAACAGAAAAAGTGACATTTATTTTTTGGGTTGCCACATACAACAGATTTCATCTACTATGACTCAATGTGGCAATTTTTTCCCAAGCTTCATTTTATATTTAAGAAAAAAATATAATGTAAGGCGAACGCTACACGACAATAAATATTGTGATAATTATCATGATATTTACTTTCGTATCTCGGGCCGGATCACAGCATACCCTACACGGTACACCTACAATACGGATCGCGTCAGTACTGAAGCGTTCTTTGTACGAGGCAGACGTGATGGACCCTAGACGGAGGAAAATTAGAGCTTGTGTGGCAATAATTTTAGCCCTTTCTTTAAACAAACGAGCTAAAAGAAAGCGATGGATGAAGAATTGGCTACAAAGGAGAGAAAAGTATACACATCTGAATTTATTGGACGAAATTCGCCTTCACGATGAAAAGGATGACTACGAAAATTACTTCGGATGCCTGGTGTCTGTTTTGGTAACCTTTTGGAATTGGTGACGCCATTTTTGAGTAAACAGGATACAGTGATGAGGAAATCCATTTCGCCTAGACAAAAATTGGCATTGGCATTGCGCTATTTCGCCACAGGAAGAAACTTTATGGACATGAGATTTTCGGGAATAATGTCGCCGGAGTCAGTTAGCCAGAGCGTCATGGATACTTGTGACGCATTAATCTATGTTCTTCGAGACTATATAAAGTTGAGTGAAATAAAATTCTGATTATTTAATGAAATTATTTATTACGTATGTAATAATTGAAAACTTGAATTTAAAGGTACATACTTAAATATAGAGGTTATACTTAAGCTCAGTTAAACTTATATGTCTGTAAAAGAACTGAAAAGTGCCGATAATGAAGGCATCTTGGTTGGAGGGTTGCCTTCCGTCTAGAGCATCATCATAATCTGCCTGATGGAAAGCATTTTTAGAGATGTTATTATTTGCATGAAGTTGTTGGACACTTATATGTTCTTGTGGTCGTTGAAATGCTTGTAATGTATTATTGACATTATTTCCATGAAATTGTTGGTAATTCATCTGTTCCTCTTGACGTTGTAACATAACAGGTTTGACAGATTGTTGCATCAATAACTGTGATGTAAAACCAGTTGTTCCTATGTAAATTGTACTGTGTAAATTACTATGTAAATTGGTCCCATGTTAGTATTTCCTTGAGATGTAACAACATTCACCGAAGGTGGTGATGGAGTAGGTGCGCTAATCAATGAGTTGGAAATTTGCGATGGAGTTGGAGGATTATATGCATATGGTGAATGCGCGGGAGATGGAGTTGTAATATCATCTCGTACAGATATATGTACGGAATTTCTGGTTAAATTTCCAAGCTCAGCTTCTAATAAAATATCGTTTATGAATCTCTCCGCGTGATACCTTTGAATAGGATCAAGTTTATCCAGTTTAGAACTCCAATATAAAGCTGTTGGATTAATGCTAGGAGTATTTTGTGATGCTTGATCTACATTCTGAGACAATAAAGAACAAGCTTTATCCAGCAGTTCGTTCTGCTTTACTATTGGTCTATTTTTTCTTTTTTGGTTTTGGGGGCGTTGGCACATTGAGAGAAGAAAGTGCTCCTGAAGATTGTTTTGCTGTATCACCTTCTTGTCTTTCAGATTGTTCCACTTCTTGTGACCCCACCGATGATACTAGAGCGCTCTGAAAACAAAATTGTTATTTGTTACAGATTCCGACGACAGCAGACGAATGGAAAAAGATTGCTGATGACTTTGGAACATTGCATAGATTTTATAATTGCCTCGGTGCCCTTGATGGCAAACATATCAAGATCAGACATCCGCATGACTCGGGCTCACTGTATTATAATTACAAAGGAAACTACAGTATAGTTCTCGTGGCTTTAGTGAATGCCAAGAAAGAGTTTATAATGGTTGATATCGGATGTAATGGACGAGTATCTGACGGTGGAGTTCTATATTACACGAAATTCTGGGAACTTATGGAACAAAACCGCTTGAACTTGCCACAGCCGTCACCGTTGCCTAATAGCAATAATATATTACCATATGTTATTGTAGCAGATGAGGCCTTTGCATTGAAGCCTAATTTAATGAAACCACATTCACAAAGGTCTGCTACTATGGAACAATAAGTATTTAACAAACGATTGTCTACAGCTAGGTCTACTGTAGAGTGTGCTTTTGGTATCTTAGCTACTAAGTTTGGAGTTTTACAGAAAGCTATTTGTTTCAGTCCCGAAAAGACAAGAAAGGTAACAACAGCATGCTGTTATTTTCACAATTAGTTGATGAAAAAGATACCACAGATTTACCAATCGTCCAACTCAGAAGAAGATAATAATGTTCAACTGATGGAGTTACAGCGGACAAACGTTCGAAATGCATCTACTAACGCGAAAGTTATAAGAGATAGTTTCAGCAATTACTACAACAATGAAGGTTCATATTAAGTAGACAATCACCGAAGTACTTACTAAGTTGTCATACAAGAAAATTCAAAATAAAGTTTGTTCAATTTATAAACATAGACATTACTTTTATTATATCAAACTAATATTATAAATGCGACAGTTTGTGGGTTTAGATGTAATTTGGCACACAGATAGATTATTACCCGACATACTTTTTATCCAGATAATTTGTCATGTTTCCGAAGCAGCACGATATAACCGAATTATAATATACTTAACCATTTATTAATCGTAGGTAGTTTACTACAGATGAATCTAACAGAATACGACTATACCTATACCATATTTTCGTAAATTAAATTATTGAATACAGATTAAAAAAAAAAAAAAATACCTACTGGGGCTACCGGCTGCTCGGTTTTGCTTAAAAAATGTAGAAGGTGGAACACCCAAGACTTGGGCTGGTAAACGTCGCCACTCCCAGGACCTTTTCGAATCAACTATTTTCTTTAGTTCCTTCCTATAGTTCGATCTCAATGAATTGATTTTCTTCTTGATGTCATGAATAGTTGCATCACTTTTAATTCTTTTATAAATGGTAAGTAGTTTTTTTAACGCTTCGTTTTTTAAGATTGTGTTTTTATAATGTACATGCCCGCTATTCCAAACTTCTGGCATGGATTCTAAATTGAGAATAAACTCTTTCAAAACAATCTTGTCGCCTGTCATGGATTCTTGCTCGTGGCACGGGTTCACCGCGGCAGACGCGGAACCCGCAGACGCGGTGTCACCGACGTCCTTCATCGCTGCCTTCTCGCTGCGTACTGACGCGATCGATATTGATGCGACACACTACACGCAAGATAAATATCACGATCCAAAATGATCAGATCACAAGGATTTCTAGAAATCCAGCGATAAATATTGTGGTCCGTCAATACACTACCCTACACTTCAATAAATATCATAATCCGATACTTTATTTTGACGGATCACAATATGGATCTTCCGTGTAGCGTTCGCCTAAGCTGTGAAAGTAGTTTAAAATTATATTTAACTAATAGAAAAAACTGCTATTTTCAAAACTTTTAAAAGTTAGACGTTTAACTGGCTTTATGGATCTTCTGTGATTAGACATAAATTAGAAATAAAAATAATTATAAATGACAAACGGTCATTGTGGTTGTATTGTCACTAGAAATTCTAGTCTACTGATACCATTCATATTTATTAGGAAACAGTTTAGATTTTAGGCGTGTTTTTTAGAAATCATTTAATTTAAACGATGTTCTTTTTATATCGATCGTGAATTTAATATTTGTAGAATGGCTTTAAAATATTATTTCACACTAAAAACGTTACAGAAACATATGGTTTCTAAGTATTTGAGTACTAAAGCAATATACGCAATAGAGGTACGTATGGTATTAAATATTTATTCATTATCTTCCAGTTATCGATTATTGGTTACTGGTTAAATAAACCAGGTTCTTTATTCATCTTAAAAATTAGAACTAAGCGTAACTAAACTTTTGAATTTAAGAAAAATACTGGTACTTATTACCAGCGGGGTTAAATAGTACCTGGGACTAAATGTAACTGCCCTTTAGGGGTACGCGCCGAGGGATATCGGCGCTGCCTACGATGGCCCTGTCTCAGAGATTCAATATTTTGTACAGTGAAATATATAACTTGGAAACCACAAAACAGAACCGCTTACCAGTATCTACTGAACATAGTTTTGTTTTAGATACGTTCTTTTGTTTTAGACACCATTTAAATTACATAAGCTAAAAGAGGGTCCTTCTACGAAACCTACCCTTACCAGTGCTGATGCGCTCAAACTCTATGAGAAGATGGCAGTTATACGGAAAATGGAAAACACTTGCGCTGATTTGTACAAACAGAAAGTAATACGTGGATTTTGCCATTTATATCCAGGTATTTTCCAAATTAATTTTTTTTTTTAATCTTCAGTTATTTAGAGGCTTTTATTATTAAATAATATGTTAGCCCCATCGTGGCTCATTCTAAGATACTAACTAACTTGGAAACAGAGAAAGTCAATTTTGTGCAAATATTTCAATTAGGTCCAGCGCCGCATTTGTGTTAGGGTTACTTAAGATGGTAATGAAAAATTATTCAAAATTATTATAAGCCAACTGTTCGATGGTTTGCCAACATTTTATTCAACCCTGAAAGTGATGCTGATGATCTTTTGTGAACTTCTTTGATTATAACAGAAGTTATTCACACAAATTTATTAAAAATAATATCTATTATACTTTCAACAAAGTTTTCCCCGTTTTATTTCCTTTAGAGAGATTCCTTACAAAAAAAGGTAAAGAAAATTTTACCACTAATTGAAACCAGGTACCGATAACGCTATATCACAATATTGCATAGGACAAATACTAGTAACTTTTCTTGTTTAGTTATAAAGTCATATTTGAAATAGCATTACAGGATCTAAGTAAACTGTAACAGGTGAAGAAGCAGTGGCGGTTGGTGTCCATGATGCTGTGCGACCAAAGGATTCGCTCATAACTGCTTATCGTTGTCATGGCTATTGTCAACTAATGAGCGGTGACCTTGTGGGGGTTATGGCAGAACTTACAGGGCGCAAAACTGGCCGGTCTCGTGGGAAAGGTGGTTCTATGCATATGTACGCACCTAGATTCTATGGCGGCAATGGTATTGTTGGTGCCCAAGTAAGTCATACTTGTCTTTAGTTCTACTCAATGTACAAGCATTCACTATCGATATCAAGAATGTTTTCAAAGATCTGAAGATAGATGAAATTTTTGTGACACAATGTAATTTTAATTCTCGCTGAGCAGAGGAAACCTTCTCACCAAACAGGCAAAGGACATCCATAAGGACCTTCAACTCTCTTAACAAAAAATTAATAATCGATATTAATAATCGTTTATTAACAAAAAAAAACATAAAAAAAAATTCCATCTCAGTCATACATATGTTTTACTTATATAGAGATAGAGTGAACGTCAGTGTCTATGATAGTATAAACTGTGTTACAGACACTGGCGCCTTCCTCTTACAATTTATATAATGTATTTTACTTTAGGATTGTCAAGATGAAGTTTGTAAAAAGTAAAAAATGTATCAAATATAGTTAAATAGTATGGTAAATATCTGAGTAATTTAATATCCACTTTATTTGTTAGGTACCTCTGGGCGCAGGAATAGCGCTCGCGCATAAGTATAGGGCTGATGGTGGTGTGTGCTTCACTCTGTACGGCGATGGTGCTGCCAACCAAGGCCAAGTGTTTGAGGCGATGAACATGGCAATGCTGTATAAGCTACCCTGCATTTTTATCTGCGAAAATAACGGATATGGTGTGGTTGAAAAAATGTTATATGATTGCGTAAATGATAGAGTACAAATAATATATGTAATATATTCGTGCCTTTATCTAATAATAATATTAAAATAATAATAATATTTATATATTCGTATCTTTATATTATTATTTAGGTATTGTGTAGTTCGTTCGTATCGTTGAGTCCGTCGATGTGCAAAAGTGCATATAGTTGTAAATAAATGCAATCAATAAACCTTTCATGAAATAAATAAATAAAAATAAATCCAGAATAGTGCATGCTGTATTGTTCAGCATCAAAAGAAATAACTGGATTATATGTGGCTCATCCGTACATACTAATTCACTTTTGCTGACGGGCTCACAGATTCGTCCACGCAGAAACCTAAACCGGTGGTTCAATTGGGTCCGTAATTTTACTGCGAGAGTCACATGTTCGATGAACGGAACGTCGATTGAACATTTTTTAATCTAATGAATGCTTTTTTTAATGTGTTATGTTATAATGAGACATTAATAATGTAAAACTCGTACCTAATCCTAAATAATTATAAACATTTTTTTAGGATTGGGTACGAGTGTAAAACGTTCTTCAGCTTGTACGGAATTCTACACACGAGGTGATTACATACCCGGCATTCGTGCAGACGGCATGGACGTGATTGCCTGTAGAGAATCTACACGTTTTGCCGTTGAATACACTGCTAGCGGAAAAGGTGCTTCCAAGTCTATCTAATGTTATACATGGACATTAAATAAAACTTTGCACTGTCGAAAACTGTGGAAAATTACCGCATCAACCTAAACCTACCGCATCATTTTTACATTCCCTGAAAACCGACTTGGAGAAAGTGTTTCATAGCATTATGTCCGCCTTTGTACTACAAGTGCAACACGTTTTAAATAAATAAATAAAATTAAAATGTATCCCTATGCAGATTAGCAAACATCAAGCTACATAGGTTGACATAAATAATACAATTTTTATATGGCTAAAAGTGGAGGTTATTAATGGTCAAGCTAATAGGTTCAGTTTGACTTTGAATCTAGCAAAATGCAAAACTATCAGTGTTTGCAACATATAATTAGACGATTGGATTATGGTAAATTATAATGTCTAGTATCCCTATCTGGGCGGACCCGAAATCGTGGGTTGGACATTGCATTGGCACTGTATGGTGAGACATCTCCATCGCTCTCAAAGATTAACGGTTAGAGAAATATGCGGTTACCACACTACGTCTATCTCATATCTTCTACGTAGGCCGCCATAGTGTGGGTTACCAGGGTGCTTTGTTGCATTGTCTCCATTCGCAATGAGTATGATGACTACTAGTCTATGATTTTGCTTGTCATCAGACAGAATACAGTCACTTTAGTAGGATCAAATATCTAAAAATAAACTATCGTATGTGATAAATTCAAAGATATCCTTAACATGAAATATTTTTATCAACAGGTCCTATAGTAGTAGAATGTAAAACATACAGGTATTTTGGACACTCCATGTCAGATCCGGGCACGACCTATCGTTCCCGTGAAGAGGTTCAAGAGATACGTGAAAAGCACGATCCGATCCACACATTTAAGAAAAAAATTATAGCTATCAAGTTAGCTACTGATGAGCAAATTCAGGTAAGCATACCTACTTATATACACAGCTAGGTATATGTACAGTACCATGACGGTCAGTCTCAATAGAGACCAGACAACTGCGAAGGAGATATTACCTGTAGTGTAATAGTGTAAATGTGTGCAAACACAGGGGAACTCTCTTTTCTCTCACTCTCATAATCCGATGGGATGGTTATCTGACACGACCGGGGTGAGATCGGGCGCGGCACGGCTTTACGTGCTCCGAGATACAGGGACTTAGGACCTAACTTCTACACTCCGGGCTCGGGCTTCGCGCAACGCACGTTTGTACAAAGATAAGTAAACGCACTTTTGACCAGAATCACGTATTTGAATGTGTACTCGTAGTTCTCAAATGAACTGGCAGAATTATCTCATCCATAGCACACCTAAAACCGTGTATAGATGTGATATATATGTATAAATGTGTATGTATCTATATTTGTATGTTTATATTTGTAATTTTGATGTGTACTATTGAGTTTATATATGTCTAAGTTCAAATGTATTGTGCTTATGTGTAATATGAAACCTGTCCACCTACCTCATAACATTTCTATACCACCCGAAGGTTGACTGGAAGATAATGTTCTAGGCATTAAGTCCGCCGATGTACAAATTTAGTGCATTAAGTTTATAAATAAATACATAAAATCAGGTGTTTAAAAGCTCCCTATGTGTACCCGCTCCAAAAGTTCAGAGAATAGGTATCTTGAGGTGAATAGTGGAGAGGTGATAAAACTGCATGGTTGGCACAACTCGGCTCTGCTTGTACTTTGAAAGTAGGTGAAAGCGTTGGCACAATACATCGCGACAATTACTTTAAAGGTAACAAACAATATTGGGTTTTAAAGTATGAAATGGCCGATATGTACTAAAGACTGAAAACGCGTTGTTTTCTGAAATGTTTATTTATTTTATATTATATTTAATCAACCAAAGTATTTATCCTCATTATCTATACGTTGTTGCCATCTAAACGGTAACCATTCATTTATGTCTTTTCTTTATAATGCTGGCAATAAAAAGCCAAAGTAAGTCTCACTAGTGCTTCATAATTGCAGGCAATCATGAAAAAGGTTCACGATGTAGTTGATAAAGCGGCAAGTCAAGCGCAGTCCGATCCGCCAGTGGGCATAGAGGAGCTAACAGCTGATATTCAAAAAAAGTGCCTTTATCCAAACCAAATGGTTCGGGGTGTTCATCCCGGCAAGCCTCTGAAGCACTTGAATGTACAATAGTAGCAAAATAATTCTCAAACGTCACACTATGAATTATTACTAGGAAGTTGTGTTGCAATACTAGTAAATAGTTAAGTGTAAGTAAATCTTTGGAATAACCATTGTCAACTAAATGACTCAGATGAATACGATGTAGCAGGTGTGCAATACCAGGGATTTATTAAGCTTTGTTTCACCCTGTAGGAAACAGTATCTTGTACCGCTAGCATGTAATGAACGATTGTTTGTTCTTTTTATAAAGTGTATCATCCTAAATGTCTTTACGTAATTATCATATTTTTAGAACTTTGCCTAAAAAATAAATTCTAGAAGAAGAAGTTGTTACAACTGAGGTAACAAAACGCAATACTCCGTTTTCTAAACTTACCTTCCTTAAAATGTACATAGAAAACTAGATGGTGTTGTGTTTTAGATGCCTATTATAAGTAATATTTTTATTTTGAAGCTTATATTGAACATTTATTGTAAAAACTTATCCTAAACTTATACATTTAAGAACATATATATTCAAATTAAGTTAAAATACTAGGAAAAAAAGTGCAATCCGTGTAGAACATTATAAACTTCAAAGTAAAATAACTTTTTAACGCATTGTTCTAAATATCTGAGAATTCAAAATGTTATTCTTGATGATATATATTATGTCATATATACATTGCTGGTTCTTGAGTATCAGCATGGCTTAGAAAGTATACTCGTTGCATATGTTTCCGATGCTGACCTAACTATATCTGTAAATAAACTACAATAAACATTGTTTGTTGTACAGTAAAGATCACTTATTTTTTTCTCTGAAACTCAATTTCTATTTAATTAACGTTACTTCCGTCTAAGAAAATCGCTCAGCATCTCAAGACCAAGGTGTTTAACCAGTGTGTTCTGCCGGTCTTCACGTACGGGATGGAGAGCACGACCTTGACAGAGAAGTCTGCTCAAAAACTCCTTGTTGCACAGCAAGCAATGGAGAGATCAATGCTCGGAATATCCTTATTGGACCGCAAAAGAAACGAATGGATTAAGAAAAAAACACAAGTCAGGGATGTGGTACAGAAAATAGAGGCCCGTAAATGGAGATGGGCTGGCCACATCGCCAGGATGGACCCCAGAAGATGAGCAAGGGGAGCACTGGAGTGGAGACCTCGCGCTAACACCCGCGGACGAGGAAGATTTCCCAAGAGATGGACAGACGACATCCGGCAACAAGCCGGTATAAATTGGATGCAGGTGGCCCAGGACAAGTACCAGTGGAGGGATGAATAGGAGGCCTATGTTCAAAGACGAACATGTCAAGGGCTGTTATAGATAGATAGAATAGAATATAACGTTACTTCCGTTAACGATCTAAGGTCGTGTGGTCTATTGACAAATTTGTTAGCTTCCAAATCTAATAAAGCTATGCTTTTCAAAATTTTACAGGACTAAGTGCAACATATATTTGCCCTTTTGCAAAGTTGTTTTATTAAGGTCGATAACAGCTCTTTCGAGGGCGGTACCTGTAGTTTATGGACTATAACTACCCAGCTTAATATAAGGGACAGCATACGGCGCTTCACATCTCGTACTGCGGCAACCGTACTCTTGCAAGTACGACGCCTAGGGGTTTGCGTGCTCAGGAGGGAATTGTGTACCTGAATTTTAGGAAATAACACGACTAAACGTATCTATACGCTTTTACTATAATATCAGAACTTTACAATATAATAATACAGATAATTATAATTCACTGCTAGGAGGTCTTGTCTCCTCGACTCCTGCAGTGAATCTCTCTTCAGTATTTCAAAATCAAGTTTTAGAATTATATAAATCAAATTTAAGAATAATTGTTTCAAACAGGAGAGTTCATCTGCCAGTTGTATATTTTTAACACGAGGTTGTATGCCTCTGCACCATGAAGGCCTCGGTCGCCACAGTACTACCATTACTAAATATTGTTTATTTATTATTATTTATTACTATCTTTTAGTCTAAGCCCAATAGATTTGTCATCAAATTTAACGTAAACAGCTTCTTCTTCTTCACATCCTCCAGTCGAACTCTCCTCAAGGCCGGCCATCTTGGTTTACCGGCTAGACGTCGCAGATCACGGACGTGGTGGTGCCTGGAATGATGACTGTGGTGAGTTGGAGACTAGAGCTACCTTGGCGGAGATCAGCTAATTCCTGCTCAGTGTCTTGTGACTTGGCGAGTGCTTCATAGTCCTCTTCGAGAGATATGGCTTCGATTCGGGACATCGTGTCGGCTACGACGTTGTCTTCACCACGGATGTAGCGGATGTCGGTCGAAAATTAGCCGATGAAGGACAATTGATGAAGATGTCATGGTGGTAGCTTCTCACGGCGCTGTGTGAAAGCGTACAGCAAGGGCTTGTGGTCAGTAAATATCACAACGTGGCGTACCTCTAAAATGTGCTGAAAATGCTGCACACTTTCGTACACCGCCAATAACTCCCTAAAATAAGCAGGCCCCTGGATCTGTTGCGGAGTTAGCTTTTTGTTAAAAAAGGCGAGAGAGCACCATTGGTCTTTAACTTTCTGTTGTAAACACGCTCCGATATGGGCGCTGGAGGCATCAGTAAACAGTGCAAGGGGTGCGTCATTCACTGGATGTTGTAAGAGTGTGGCGTTCAACAGGCTGGATTTGCAATCTTCGAATTGCTGTAGAAGTTTGGGTGTCCATAAGTATGGTTTGGCACCCTTACCATTAGCGGCAACCAAAGCGTCGATCAGGGGAGTCTGGAACTGCGCAGCATGTGGAATGAATCGGCGGTAGAAATTTATCATGCCGAGAAAACGACGCATGCCCTGGACAGTTTTAGGTGGTGGGGAATCAAGAAGAGGTTGGACGCGTTCCTTAGGAGGGTGAGTCCCTTCAGCGTTGATAACATAGCCTAAGAAGAGTACCTCGCTAGCACCAAGTACGCATTTGGACGGATTGACTACCACTCCGTAATCCTGTAGCCGTTGAAAAAAATCCTAAGGTGTTCAGCGTGCTGCGATGGGCTGCTGGAGTACACTAGAATGTCATCAACATATGCGAAGCAGAAATCAAGCCCCGCGACGACATCGTTAATGAATCGCTGGAAGTCTGTCCTGCGTTCCTCAGAGCAAATGTCATGAACGGGAATTCAAAGAGGCCGAAGGGAGTTATGATCGCCGTTTTGCATATGTCCTCAGGAGGCACGGGTACCTGTTGGTATTCTCTGACGATGTCTAGGGTGCTGAATATGTTGCAGCCGGCGATACTGTTGCAGACGTCTCCAATGTGGCGGACGGGGTAGCGGAATTGTTTTGGCGTTCAGGGCGCGGTAATCGCCACATGGATGCCAAGACTGATCCTTCTTCATCGCCAGGTGTAATGGAGATGACCAAGCGCTGTTGGACGGCCGTGCAGTTCCATCTTTCTCCATGTCCTCAAACTCTCTTTTGGCAGCGATGAGTTTTTGTGGTGCCAGGCGACGAGGGCGGCAGGAGACAGGTGGTCCAGGTGTGGTCTGGATATGATGGACTGTGCTGTGTTTCATCACTCTTGGTTGGCCTGGGGGTCGTGTGATGGCAACCTACTTAGCAAGCACATGTGCGAAGGTTGCGTCACCTATAACAGCCTTGACGCTATGTTGATCCGATGGGCCCACTGAAGCTACTGCTGAGAGACCGGTGCTGCCGTCAACGAGACGCTTGTGTCTACAATCAGGTAGCGAGTTGAAGAAGCTCAGGAAGTCAGAACCGATTATAGCAGTAGCCACATCAGCCACGACGAAATCCCAACTGAAGTCTCGGCACAGTCCTAGATTTAAGTGCAGGATTATTGTGCCGTAGGTATTTATGTTGCTTCCATTGGCAGCGCTGAGTGTGTATCCGGTAGCGGCGCGGTTGTCCTTTGTAAGTCGCTAGAGAAAACAGCAGAGGTCAGAGCCAGTATCAATGAGATACTGGTGCTTCGACCTTTTGTCAGTGACGAAAAGACGGCGGCTGGTAAGGGAACAATAACTAGCCGCCACTGCTGATTGTCCTTGGCGTTTTCCTCCTTCCAGCTGCAAGGTGTGGTGCATTTGGTAACTTAAGCGCTAAATTTCTTGTGGTATCAACACAACTTGTCTGGTGTCTTCTCACGCGACTGCCTGTTGTTGTTGTTCCAACTGCGTGACTGATTGCGCCGTTGGTTGGAGGATAAAGAATCCACCTGTGCTCTCAGTTCTTCCACCTGTGCGACCAGTTTATTCAAAATAGATGAAGAAGGTGCTGGAGGGGCAGCGCAGGAATAAACGCTGTGGGGGGTGATGATTTCGGTCACGCACCAATTCACGACCGATCATTGATTACAATTAGTTGTGAATCACCGGCACAAGGACCGAGGTTTACACAAGTTTATATATCAAGGTACACAAATAGGTAATCATCAAAACACTCTTCTTTTGTTGCTGTCAGATAGTGATCACTTTTTTGACATCAAAATGGCGCGGACTAAAAGTTCGTTCGGAAACGCCACAAATGTTTGTTTTGTTTCTAATTTGCTTGCGGTAATTCATAGGATTTGTGACATCGTTCTTGAAGTTAAATATGCCGCAGGTTTCGTAACACGAGTAGTTTATTTTGACATAAAAGGTATACATAATTTTCAATAGCAAAAAGTGATATTTGGTCTGCTGACACTTCCTTTCTTGACCACGGGGCGCGCTGCGATCGATTTTGTGTTCCCCCACCACCTAGTTTGCACCCAGCGAAGTTCAATTCAAATTTCCCCAAAAACAACTTGTTTCATCCCATTTATGTTGATAACCAACCAAATTTCTCTGTATACCTACATTTCTGCAAAAAAATTAATTTAATTGAATTGAACACACTAACACAGAGTACCAGGAGTTGTAAGAGATAGTTATGAGATGCACTCTGGCGCGTCAATATTTATCTCTTACAAATCCTGGCTAGTCTGACTTAGTGTATCGTTAGTTTTAGTCTATACATTAATCTGTTCGCGAAACTGCTACAGCTATTCTGTGTGCAGCAATGAATATCAGCCTTTAAGCTGAACAGAGCCATTTTACATTTTAATAATAGTAATAATACATCTGATGTTTCGATTCATTTCCAACCTTATATTCGTGAATAAAAAGTGACTAAATAATTAAAAGCTGTTTGTAATTGTTGCAATAAAACCTTATTGGAATTGGCAACACCAGAAGTCGCATCAGAAATAAACATATAAAATAATTGTATTTTAATTAAAATGGCAAATGTGTTTAAATGCGCTGTCTGCCAAAATCCTGGGGATAATTTATTATTATTTAAAGATAATTTAAAAAAGGTGTCAAGATTTTACAACTTAGAAAGCACTATAACCTAAACGAACTTTTACGAACTGAACTGTTTACAACTAAAATAAAATGGGGAACAACTAAAATGGGTTTTCACAAACAATGCTGTAAATATTTTACTTAGTGAAAAAATATTATACATGTGAATCTACTGGAAAGGAAGTGTTTAATAAAGCTTCTGGTAACCAGCCTGCAATCTCTTCCACCAATGATGTATCTAAGTTAACTACACCTAAGGGAATTATCTATACATCTATACAAATAAATAAAATTGGAGTGTCTGTTTGTAATATTAAAATAACAGCTTTTTAATCAATGCATATGTATATATACACGATACATGTACCAAAACTCTAGTTAAAAAAAATTTTGTCTGTCTGTCTGTCTGTCAGTCTGTCTGTCTGTCTGTCTGTCTGTTTGTTCCGGGTAATCTCTGGAACGGCTGGACGGATTTTGACGGGACTTTCACTGGCAGGTAGCTGATGATCCGGGAAGTAACTTAGGCTACTTTTTTTAGACTAACATTGTCGCGCGGCGTTACTCGCGGTACAACAATAACCGCGGGTAACACCGCGGGGTTCAGCTAGTGTTATTATACATTTAAAGTACCTAAGTCGAAAAAGGTCCAGTGATCCCAATATTAAGTATGATAAAAACTTTGAACTAAATTGCCATAACATTTTATTCACTAAGTTTATTTTTATTTGCTGTATATTTTACATTGGACAAACAGTGTACCTCGTCTGTCCGGTGCATCGATGACCAATGTAGTCATCTATTCAAATATATAAATGGCTAGCTAAGCCCCTCGGTGTTACCCGCGGTACGACAATAACCGCGGGCAACGCCGCGGGACGTAGCTAGTTATAAATAAATAAATATTTCGGACATATATTACACAACGCCATCTAGTCCCAAGCTAAGCAGAGCTTGTGTTATGGGTACTAGACAACTGATACAAATACAAATATACTTTTTTTTTGTTGTAAATACATATATATTATACATAGACATACATAAAAAACATACATTAAAAAGACTGCTGTTACATTCCACTATACATTTTCTTTTATCAAGTTTAATTGAAGAAAATAAGAATTGTGATAAAGTACGTA
Organism: Spilosoma lubricipeda; assembly: GCA_905220595.1. Taxonomy (NCBI): domain Eukaryota; kingdom Metazoa; phylum Arthropoda; class Insecta; order Lepidoptera; family Erebidae; genus Spilosoma; species Spilosoma lubricipeda. The sequence continues at coordinate 4,651,658 of HG992294.1, forward strand.
ATAAGTAGCATTTAATCGAAATCAAAATTTGTTTATCACAATATACTCGTATGGCATAATCATTTTCAAAATAAAGTATCCGTCAGATTTGAAGTGTCTAGCAATTGTATACTGCATATATTTTTAAATATATAAAATCAATTGCTGTTCATTTGTCTCGCTAAAACTCGAGGCTGGGCCGATTTAGCAGATTTTGGTTTTGCAATCGTCGAAGTCCAGAAAAGGTTTAAACGGTGAAATATTTAAAAAACTTGAAAATCATAATGTCACATGTGCAAAGAAGTGGGCACAGCTAGTATTTATATAAAACAGTATCAATATAACAAACAAAAAGGTACATGGTAGCAATCCCGCAGATTCCCATTTTAATAAAACTGTATCATATATAACATATGTAAAATCAATTGCAGCCAGCCTTCCTACTTTGACGTAAGTTAGCATGGTTTCTTTCTACCTATGTAGTCTAGTGGAAATGATTTTTATAGAAGGTAGGGAGCTAAAGTTTTTACGAGAAAATAGTATGATTAATAGAGAATATAAATGTTTTGTATTTATGATGAGTAGAATGACGTTATACATAAATCTTGATTTTAAGGCGCATTTCTCGCGAGCCGAATTTGTGCAGGAAGTGAGTTATTTTTGTAAAAAGGTGCATATCGAAGAAGTATGTATAGTAAAAAATAAAGATAATAGTGAAGTTATTAAAAATATAATGTCACTAAAAGAATGGTCCGGACCTCGAATATGCATTTTACGTGGAGTAAAAAGAATAGTAGACAATGACGAAAAAATTATTATTATGAATGACTTCCACTTATTGCCGTCCAGGTTGCCTGGAAGAGATTGCTTTCGGCAATAAGGCCGCCCTTTGTACATTATATATTTGTTATTTTCTGTTATTTCTGTACTGTAACACGGTGTACAAATAAAGAGTTTTCTATCTATCTATCTATCTATCCAGTGGACATGCAGGAGTGCGAAGAATGGTTAATACTATTAAGAGAAGATACTACTGGCCAGGTATTGATAAGGACGTCCAACATTTTGTAAAAAAGTGTACACAATGTCAAAAATCGAAACATTATAGATATATTAAAGAGCCGATGGAAATCACAACAACGGCTTCCTCGGCATTTGATAAAATTTATTTAGATGTAGTGGGTCCTTTGGATAGAGACATCGATGATAATCGTTATATATTGACCATGCAGTGTGAGTTAACTAAATTTATTCAAGCTGTACCTCTTAAAAATAAAGAAACCGTATCCATTGCAGATGCATTTGTAAGAGAGTTAATTTTAAGGTTTGGAATTCCAGCAGTTATAGCTACAGATCGAGGAACTGAATTCATATCCGCAACCATGGAAGAGGTTTGTAAAATCCTTAATATTAGTAAGTGTGAAGTTCGAGAAGGTTTTCAACAATGAGACAGTTAATTTTACTGAGTTTATATTTAGGCAGAGCAACGTCCGAAGCTTAGTCTTTTCCACCAGAAATAATGTGTAGATCGTTCATGTACGATCACCTGTCATCTTCTTATTTCTTCATCATAAATGGCATTTGACACTCGCTCATAAGTTATTTACGTGTGATGGCCTATTTGGTGCTGCTAGTACTTGATAACATAAGTTATCCTCAACAGCTTATCATCACCAATCCATTGGGGCTCTCGAAAATACACATAAAACAATGGGTGCATTTTTGAAAACTCAGTGTGAGAACTACGCAGATACATGGAGTTATTGGCTACCATTTTGGTGCTTTGGTTTTAAAACCACGGTTCATACTGAAACAAATTATACGCCACATGAGTTAGTTTTTGGTAAACTATGTAACATACCCAGTAATATTTCTGATAATATTGAAACCTTATATAATGCAGATAATTATCCTTTACAATTAAAGTATCGATTGCAATTAGCCCATGCTGATGTTGTCGAGAATTTGTAATAAGAGGCGAGAATAATGGTTGATTGATATTTTAATGTATGCAACAAAGGAATGTATATAAAATATATTTGTACGTGATTGCGGTGGGACGCTTGCAAGCCGAGTGCCTGAGGTTCGGCGCGGGCGCTGTATGCCCCCCTCGCGTCGTCGTGCTGTTCGATGTGTGTAAACCTGTTTTACACACATCCACGCTTCAACAAGCTCCCCCCCTTGGAGCATCCTGTTCCAAAGTCAGGAGTGGGCAGAGCCTATTAAAGGCCCTCCTGAGGGTCCCTGCAGCCGTGCGTCCGTCTGCCACTCGATTGACCCCGTCAGTGCCAGGGTAGACAGTGATGACTCGTCCCAGCAGCCATCTTGTAGGAGGAAGTCGGTCATCCTTCACCAGGACCAGATCGTTGACTTGTGGTTGCCCTCGATTTGTTTCTTCGTTGTAATTCTGAAATATATTCTTTATAATAACGATGCCAAAAATGATTTTTTATTGCTTGAACCTTCATGTATCTGTTAAGGTTGGTGATCTTAGCCTCTTCCACCTGGGGAGCAGGCAGCATACTAGCGGTTCGTCCAATAAGAAAATGCGTAGGTGTAAGTGGAACAAGATCTGACGGGTCAGACGACAGGGGAGTGAGAGGTCTGGAATTTAATATTGCCTCTATTTGCACCAACAAAGTGTTCATTTCCTCATAATCTAGATTAGCCATAGCTAAGACACGTTTCAAATGATACTTAATCGACTTTACAGAAGCTTCTGCTAAGCCATTGAAGTGTGGGCTGTATGCAGGACTAAATTTGAAAATAATCTCGTTTTCAGCTGATTGAGACGTAATATCATTACAATTTGCCTTTAAAAATTTTGCTAACTCATTACTTGTACCCACGAAATTTGTGCCATTATCCGAATAAATTGTATTGGGCTTACCTCTGCGGGCCACAAACCTATTCAATGCTGCAATAAAACACTGTGAGCTTAATTCAGTTACTAATTCAATATGCACAGCTCGTACCGCTAAACATACAAAGACGCATATATACGCCTTCTTCAGTCTGCACCCTCTACCTTTTCTATCGGCTATCATTATTGGTCCCGCATAATCGACAGCAGTGTTTGAGAATGGGTAATTTGCATGTAACCTTTGTTCAGGTAAGTTGCCCATTATGGGTTGAAATGATTTGCCTGAAAACCTACAGCACACTATGCAATCATGTGTAACCTTTCTAACTAAGTTACGGCCATTGATAATCCAATACTTGTGTCGTAATGTGGCCAACAAAAGTTGGGGGCCGGCATGCATTAAAAGTTTATGGTATTGTTTTACTAATAATTTTGTAACATAGTGTGATGCATGTAATAATACTGGGTGTTTTGTATTATAATTGTAATTACTGTTTGATAACCTTCCTCCAACACGCATAATTCCAAATTCGTCTACAAACGGATTTAAAGTTAAAAGTTTGTCCTTAGCAGGTAAGTTACGTTTGTTTATTAAAATAGTGTATTGTTTGCAGAATGTTTCTAGTTGAATAATTTTACAAAGTGACATTGCAGCAGATTCAAGCTCTGACAACAGCAAATGTCCCGTTACTTTATCTTTTGGATTTCGACAGTTATGTGTAAATCTTTTTATATAGGCAACAATATGTTGTAATTTGCTAAAACTAGAATATTTTTTTATGAAGTCATCATCAATTTTATTTGATGTGAAATGACATTCAAACTTAATTTCCGGCAACTCGTTCATGTGTGTATCTTGAGGTTGCACGGGCCAGTGGATATCTGTAGAGTGTAAGAAGGCGGGCCTGTGGGCCTTCCCACCACAAAAGAGAGGACTTGAGTTGCCTAGCATTGAGGCCTCGAGAGCCTATGTCAGCGGGGTTCAATTCCGTCGGGACATAATGCCAACTGTTAGGACTAGAATTTTTATTAATAAAATTGAGTCTATTGTATACATATTGCTTTAAATTTTGTTTACTGCATGTTTTTATCCAACTTAACACCGTTGTTGAATCACACCAAAAAAATGTTTCATCTATTTTGGTGCGTAATGAATTTATTACCCTGTTCGCTAACTGTGTAACTAATAGAGCGCCACACAGTTCAAGACGTGGCACTGTTAACCTTTTCTTTAATGGCGTCACTCTGCTTTTAGCAATAAGCAAATGAACACAGACCCTCTCCTCATTTGTAATTGTACGAATGTAAATGCATCCCGAATATGCCCTTATGGAAGCGTCGCTGAAAGCGTGTAACTCAGTCTTAATAACAAAATCTTGAAATACTCGCCGAGGTATTGCAATTTCCACTATCTCAGGTAATTGTGATATAAATTGACTCCACTGTGACTCGATTTCATCGGGTACATTGTCATCCCATGAGTAATTTTTGGACCATAGTGTTTGGAGTATAAGCTTTGCTTGCAACATACAAGGATTAATCAAACCTAGCGGGTCAAATACTTGTGAAATAGTTGATAGAATTGTACGTTTATTAATGTGATGTGTGTTTATATTTACTGTGTTTATATGTACCGGTGTAAAAAGCAATTTATCTTCCTTGTATGACCAGTTTAATCCTAATGTTTTAGAATGCTCATCTTTATCCAAATGAAATAATTCATCATTTTTGTTTACATTTTCAATGCTGTTGATTATAGACGGCTCATTCGAGCGCCATTTTCGTAAATAAAAGTGAGCACTCTCCAGTTGCAAAATTACAGATTTACAAGTGTGTATGACTGTTTGTATGTCATCATCTCCGGAAACGTAATCATCTACATAAAAATCGTGTAAGATTGTTTCACTTACGTGTTTGTCAGGGCAGTCTAAACCTAATTGCCTAATACATCTTGTGGCTAAATAAGGTGCGGAGGCAGTGCCGTATGTGACTGTGTTTAGTTTGTATTGTCTTAACTCCTGAGTAGGATCCGACCTCCAAAATATTTGCTGTAAACATCTTTGGTCTTCAGTTATTAAAATTTGCCTATATGCCTTCTCAATATCTGACGTCACAACATACTTATGTTGCCGGAACCGAATCAGGATGTCAATTAAATCGTCTTGTACCTTAGGGCCAATGTATTGAATCTCATTGAATGATTTTCCCGTGGTGGTAACAGCTGATGCGTCGAAAACCGAGCGCAATTTTGTTGTTAGACTATTTTCACGTAACACCCCATGATGAGGTAAAAAGTATGAAATAGTGTCAGTGTGTGGATGCATGTTTTCTGACATGTGACCTAATGTTAGATATTCTTGCATAAAGTTAATGTATTTTTCTTTAAAGATAGGATTACGGTGAAACTTGATTTTCTGAAGTGAAATCTAACGACTGAATAATTAATGAAGCACTATCCTTGAGGGAAGAACGCAAATAATGAAATTTATTAATTTTAGGTATTGACGTGTTTGTGTGTATGAGTGAGTTAAATGTGTCATGATATTCCAACCAATCCTGATAGCGTCCAGTGAAGGTAGGTAAGTGTACGGTAGGTAATTTTAGATTAGGCCCAGTGCAAATACCCCTTGTGCTAGCAGACGATGCGTCGTCGTGGCCCGCAGAAGCAGGCGCCGTGGAGATGGAGTTACGCCCGAGCAGCTCCAGCGCAGTGGCAACTGTACCGAAGTAACTCGTCTCGAACTCCTCTCTCTCTTTGAACTCGCCATCTGGAATTTCCGTCAATTGTTCTATATCAGTTTGAGTTGTATCGAAATTATTGTACATTTCTTGAATAATGGATAAACGCGAGTTCAATTCGTGTATTTGCAAGGGATTTAATTTTTCACTAGGCAAAAGACGCTCAAGATAAGTTTTAAATATAGTTAGTTTTGATTTATATGAAGCTCTAGTTTTCTTACATGATTTAAGATCCATTATTAAAATTTCTTTATAAATCTCAAAAGAGATATATGCAAATAAATAAGAAAGAAAAATGTAAGCAAATTGAAATGATACGTAAATTTTGCACAGCGTTGTAGGTAGAAGTCAAAAAGCGAAGCAATCGAACATTCGAGCAGAGCGCCACGCAATGTAAGCAAGCTGAATATCTTGTTGCACCACTCACACTCTCGGCTCCGCGCCGCCGAAGGATCGCATGCGTCTTTAGTTTTCTATAATTATCAAAATTAATTTTGTTAGGTTAGGTATACAGGCACACCAATTGGCACAAATAGGGCCACAATAATATGAAGTGAAAATAGCTTTCAGATGATGGGAATTGTCTAACCAGAGAATAAAAATGGTGATATAGTTGTATAATAGTTATGAAATTCACAGCGAAAATGCAATTATGAATGCTTATGAAGCTACTTGTATTTTAGTATAGAATTTGACGTAACAAATTTACAGTCTACGCAAATAAAAATAAATGGAACGAACTCACTCGTATGAACTGCACTTTGTTACCCCTTTCTTGGTATTCTCTCCTAGGCGTGGCCGAGATTTTTTCTCTCAGCGACCAGTGAGCGTGTTCTCTTTGACCTCTGTCCGATCTCGAAGCTACGGCGTTGTGTTTGATGCGAATATGGCCACTTCAACTCCGTATCCGGCTCGAAATTGTCGAGAATTTGTAATAAGAGGCGAGAATAATGGTTGATTGATATTTTAATGTATGCAACAAAGGAATGTATATAAAATATATTTGTACGTGATTGCGGTGGGACGCTTGCAAGCCGAGTGCCTGAGGTTCGGCGCGGGCGCTGTATGCCCCCCTCGCGTCGTCGTGCTGTTCGATGTGTGTAAACCTGTTTTACACACATCCACGCTTCAACAGATGTAAAGAAAAGATTATGTAATAAACAAAAAAGAAAGGAAATGTATGATAAATCAGTAAATTCTGTGAAATATGAAAAAGATGATTTAGTTTTGTTAAAGAATAAGACAGGTCGAAAATTAGATGTTTTATTTGAAGGTCCCTATAGAGTAGTAGAAGACTTAGGTTGTAATATTAAAATAGATAAAAATAATAAGATAGAAGTAGTGCATAAGAATAGAAGTAGGCCTTATTATCACTAAGTGTTTGTGAAAAACTATGAGTTGATTAATAATTTTCATTGATTTATTTTTATTATAATTAAAAAAAAAAATATGTTCTATGTTTATACATTTTTTTTTCCTTTCGCCCGGGAGGTGAAGTGTGTATGCTCCTTATGGTTAAGTTCCTTAGTAAGTATACTCCTTAACATTAGTATTGTATTTTGCTGATTGTACATTTTACTATATAATGCGCATTATTAATGTAAGGTACTCAATAAACTACTTTCGTACATAGTGGTTGTCTCTTTAAATGTCTCTGTAGGAACCCCAACATTACATTTTCCCCAACATTACATTACAAATTCATTTCCACTATGGTCACGCTTTCAGCTTAACGAGTGTCTATTCCTTTCTGAGCTTAAGTTATACTACCGATCCTAAAAATATCATCTTTCCTGAAATGAAGTAAGTCTGGGGTAACTGGGATCTGTTTATTTTCATTAAAACAGACGGTCCTCAACCGTATTATCCGTTTCATGACTTGCACTGTTCAAACTACAACAGGAAAACAAGAAGCTCCGTATATCTATAAATGTTGTTGTTGCTGATCACCGATTATCGATTCTTGTAATAAGCATTGGACAAAATTAAACAAAGTACTGCCTTATTCTATAGGTTTTATATATTCTAAATAATACAATTATGAATAAGATTACTGTACATTCATTCGCTATATATTTGGTATAAAAATATCAGTTTAACCACATAAAGAGCACAATTTATTCTATGAACACCCTCTACACTACAAATGCTAAAAGATGCATAAAAATACTGAAGCAATATGAATTCTTTTATCAATATTACTAACAATAACTATTAGAAAATATATTTGTATACAAAAAGGCACAACATCGATGTCAAAAACATCCACCGCCACATGCGAACTACAATTTCAGGCAATGTTGAACGTGTTGCCTTGGGCGAGGCTTACGTCCAGCGGTGGACATCTTTTGGCTGAGACGATGGTGATTAAATTGTAATAGAAATAATTAATCTCCTTCAAATTTGCCCAGTCACAATGTCATGAAATATTTTAAAAATCGTGAAATGATTTGAGAAATATTATAAGAAATGTACAATAAATATAGGATTAGATAGATGAATAACCGAAATAATATTAATTTAGCAGTATAATTAACGTCTAACAAGAGTTTTTTTACAGTCACAATTTAATAAAATATTTATTAGAAACGCATTGCGCCCAATAAGATTCGATTTATTTTTTTATTTATTTTTTATTTAATGTTATGTAAACTTATAAATATGTAAAACTATATATATGGTAGTTAGCATTTTATTTACAGAACGTAATAATCTCGTTAAGCAGAGTTATATCTTTTCTTAATCAATATTTCCTTTTATTTATTGATTTTGATATTATTATTATCTATTTTTATTTATTTATTTATTTATTTATTTATAACTTTATGCACTTTTGTACATAGGCGGACTTAATGCCCAGGGCATTCTCTACCAGTCAACCTTAGGGTAGTGTAGAAATCATGTGAGGTAGGCGCACATAGGATTCGTACTTAACTAAAATAAACATTACACAGCATTACTTATTATTATATAGGTATGGGAATTACAACAAATACATAAACACTATAAATATATATGATATTACTTATATATAAAAACATATTCACATTACATTAGTACACCATGAATTCAAGGAATGTGTAGGGGTTGGATGTTGTTGTTATGATGACTGTGCCATGCCAGTGAAAAGGAGGTTATGTACCTTCTTTTTAAATATGAGACGGTTAGTGGACATCCTGATCTCAAGTGGTAGCGCATTCCAAAGCAGAACTGCTTGAACAAAGAACGAAGAGTTTACAAAGTCAGAATTGTGGGAGGGACATAAAAGAAGCAGATTATTTTCTGAGCGAAGATTTCTATTGTGATTGGAGGACAGGAAACGGAGGTAGGGTTCTAGGTAAGTAGGTGAGGATGGGGAGGTTAGAAATGAAAATAGAGAGGTCAGAGCTCGCTGATTGCGGCGTAGGCGAATGGGTAACCAATTCAGTTGGGAACGTAAAGCAGACACATGATCATACTTGCGAAGATTGAAGATGAACCGAATGCAGTTATTAAGAAGGCGGTCTAGTTTGTTAAGGAGGTCTGCATTCAGGTCGAAATAACATACATCACCATAGTCGATTAACGGAATGATCAAGGACTGCATTAGTGTAGTTTTGATTTTGGGAGGTAGGAAGTTCTTAAGGCGATATAGTATCCGCAGGTTTCCAGTTACCTTCTGACTCACGTGGGTAACCTGAGCTCGCCAATCAAGAGTTGAGTCAATGTGTAGACCCAGGTCCTTTACTACGGGGCTAAAAGGTATCGCTGACCCGTTGAATACGATTGGAGAGATTGACTCAGTATTCAATCTACTCATCATGCGTTTGCTGCCTACAATGATCGCCTGACATTTGTTAGGGTTAACAGACAATCCAAATTTCGACGACCAGGTATAAATGGATTCTAAATCTTTATTAACTTCGTCAACGGCTCCTTCAACGTCCTCCACTCTTGCCTGTGAATACAGCTGCAGATCATCAGCATAAAGGTGATACGCACATTGAAGATGTTGAGTAATGAGATTAATAAAAATTGCGAATAGAAGAGGAGATAATATACCGCCTTGAGGAACGCCAGAGTGCAGGTCGCACCAACTCGAAGACGAGTCTTCAACACGAACACACTGCTGTCGCCCCTGAAGATAGGAGGAGAACCATTCCAGTGCCTCTGGAGGAATCATTAGATGGCTGAGGATAGCTAGAAGGATTTCGTGATTGACGGCGCCGAAGGCATTAGAGAAGTCCACCAAGACCAATACTGTAACCTTAGTGTCCTCCATACCCCTCCTGATGTCACCAGTCACTTTAAGGAGAGCGGTAACTGTGCTGTGGCCAGGCCTGAAGCCAGATTGTAGAGGACTTAGAAGCTTATGTTGGTAAGTGAATTCTGATAGCTGCTTAAATGCACAGACCTCAAGCACTTTGGATAGGAAGGGAAGAATAGAAATGGGACGAAAATGTTCAGGAAGTGAGGGACTACTTTTTTTTGGGAGAGGGATGACGTAAGCCTTACGCCAATGTGAGGGGAAAGTTCCGGAGGCAAGGGAGAAGTTAATTATGTGGGTGATTACTGAGAGAATATGGTCCAGGATGGTTACAATCATGCGTCGACTAATGCCATCATGCCCCACAGCATTAGAGCGGATAGATAGAATAATCTTTTTGATGTCCTCGGGAGGCACCGGAGAAAATTCAAATGAGTCGATTGTGGGACTGGTTAAACCAGATAAATAGTTTAGCGTTTGGCACTTAGTTTGAAGATCCAGTGTAGTTGGGGATGAGAAATGAGAGTTGATATCATTCAAACTAATAGTGTTTTTAAATTCGGGATGTTGTTGTTTGCCTATTCCTAGTGTGCCAAGAAATTTCCATATACTGGAAGAAGAAGAAGACTCTATATTTTGAAGAATGTGTCGGCGTTTAGCGTTCCGTATCACCTGGTTACACCGATTCCTTGCAGTCTTATAAAGATTCCACTTGTCCTCACACCGATACTTCCTAAAGCAGCGAAAGGCCTGATCTCTGCGTCTCATAGCCATTCGGACTTCTTCAGTCATCCAGGGTGCTGGGGCACGTTTCAATTTCACATTTCTAATAGGCGCGTGGGTGTTATACAAGTTAATGACGGCGTCGTTAAAAATACCGACCTTGACGTTCACATTTGTAGCAGCAGTCATACTCGTCCAATCTAACTTGGCAGCATCTGCATGTAGTTTTTCGATATCCGTGCGTCGAAAACTGCGGATCTGACGAATTTTAGGAGGTGCCTTGGGAGGCTTCAGGATATAGGAGAGGTAGATCAAGTCGTGGTGGGAGAAACCGGGAGCAGGAAGTTGACCATGGAAGGATACAAGGCTAGGGGCTGATACAAGCATGAGATCAAGCCAGGTGTCGTGGTGTTCAATATTATGGTGAGTGGCTTGAAGGGACAGGAGGTGGAGATTAGTTGCTTGGGTGATTTGGAGCAGGTTACGTGTTCGGGAGGAGTTTAGGGCTAGAAGGTCCGTGTTGAAATCTCCCATGATGATGTGATGTAAGTGTTCCGACCTGTTTTTCGACCGTGTTTTATCAATATTTAAATATAACTTTATTTAATATTTATTCTTCTTTGCCTGTGCCTGTCTCCTCCTCGCCCTCTTCATCGAAACCGCACTGCAACTGGTAGAGTTTTGCATAAATGCCTTTACGGGCGATGAGTTCCTTGTGGGTTCCCATCTCGGCTACGACACCTTTGCTTATCACTACAATTATATCGGCATTCTTTATAGTTTGCAGACGGTGAGCGATGATCAGACACGTTCGCCCTTCGCTCGCCTTGTCCAGCGCATCTTGTACTATCTGGATAGTAAAATAGATAAAAAGTAAATGAACAGTATTGCCACGAACATCAATTTATTGGTTATTCCTATTATCTACTCCCTATTCGAATACTATTCTGCCTAAATAGTTGATAACCTACTCACAGAATACTATTTTCTAAATGAAAGAAGCCCATTTTGAGATAAGTAGTTATTAACCCTAGAGTGGGCGCGTCTTTTTGCGTAACGTCAGTAGGCGCGTGGGGAGCATTTTGCCGCCTCATTTTCTTTGACTATTTTGACTAGTAATACAGCAATTTAATATTTTTTCTTTTAGGATTTAAATAAATAAACAGTAAGTAATAATAAATCAACATATTTATTCAACTTTGTTCTATAAACTTTGGTTTACAAAAGACTTTAGAAAACTTAATATTTTAATTGACTTTTTTTCTCTTATGCTACATAATACTTTTTAATACTTAAAAAAAATGGAAAAAATAACAAAATTATATATTTTCTAAATCTACAGGATACGCTTTATCAAAACAGTCTTCACAAAGATATGTACAATGTTCATTGCACAGTAACTTTTCGCATCTGGAACACCCTTTTTTCCCCATTCTACAGGTGTTTTACAATTCAAAGCTTCCTCACCCTTCACTCCGGGCCTGCCGATTACAATATTTTCCTGTCTTGTCCGAATATTTGGTCGTAAAGGAGGGTGAATAAGCCATTTCGTGCCATCTTTACCTTGATACATCGGAACTCTAGTAGGTCGTCGTCGAGAAGCTGGAGTAACAGATAAAAGTTGAGATTGAGCTGACGTACTTGCCTGCCGGGACGATACAGTATTCCTGTGACGAAGTAGTTGCGCTAGTGGTTCATCATCATCGCTGGACGTACATGTTGGAGATTTATCACCACGTGGTTGTATGTTACGTTTACGACGACGAGATCGAGGCTGATGGCTACTCTTATCTGAACTGGGTGTAGGTGCTATTTCGGAAGACACAACAGTTGAATAAGATTTTTTATTGTTCGAAGCGTCACTGTCTGCTGACTGTTCTGTTTCCGTGTTGTGCTCACTATGAATAGTAGATCTATCACTATCTGAAATATTTTCATTTTCAACGATGTGTGTACTAGCATCTTCAAAATCAGATGTTTCTTCTAGCCAAGACAAAATTTGAGCTTCTTTTTTATCCATTCTTATTTATTATTATCAATGAATTCTTTGAAATCCTAAAACAAACAAATTTTTAGTTGCAAAAATGATCAATGCACCATAAAATATAGTCAACATTTCGAGTTTGCAAAAAATACATTATACAAAATTACTTACGTGAGTGGGCGCGCAGTGAGCAATTTGCCGCCCGGCGACACGTGATGGTACAAACCTTCTTCTCCGGCGGTCCCCCGCGCACTGACGGCGTCCAGATTCTCAGCAAACGTTGCTAATGAGAGTGGGGGCAGCTACTAAGAAGCGCAAGTCTAACGGCTATTTGTTTTAAAAAATATTAACGGTTTTTTAGCGCGGGCGGCAAAATGCTCATAGCGCGCCCACTCTAGGGTTAAAGAACAAGTAAAATTTTAACAAAAATAAAACCGACTTGAAGTTACGACTCGATTTCTCTTGCATGCCATCATCAGATCTTAGAGTCCCTGTTATGGTTATGGTACCAACGTTAGGATATCTCCTTTCCATTAAAAAATAATCATCAAAATCGGTTCATAAACGACGCAGTTATAAAATATATACAAACTAGTTGTTGCCCGCGGCTGTATATGTCGGTTATCGCGGCAAATAGTAGCCTATGTGTTATTCTGATGTATAAGCTATATTACTGTAAAGTTTCATCCAAATCCGTTCAGTAGTTTTTGCGTGAAAGAGTAACAAACGTCCATCCAAACATCCATCCATCCTTACAAACTTTCGCATTTATAATATGGTCGAATTGAGAACCTTCTCCTTTTTTTGAAGTCGGTTAAAAAAAAGATAAGAAAAATTGTTTACAAAACTATTGAAATCTGTAAACATTATAATAATAATAATAATAAATATTTTGGACATCTAAACGCACAACGCCATCTAGTCCCAAGATAAGCAGAGCTTGTGTTATGGGGTACTAGACAACTGATACAAATACATATATGTATACTTTTTTTTTGTAAATACATACATATTATAGATAGAACACACCCAAACTCCGAAACAAATATTTGTAGATCATTTTTATCTTCAACATTAGTCAGTGTTTTCATCATTATTATCAACAACCTTTTACAGTTCTTTGCTGGACATAACCCTTTTCTTAGAAAATAGGTATTTACGTACTATACAATACTACGCTGGCCAGACTATTTGGTACAGGGCTTCTTTCAAGTGTTCCTTCTCTTTGAAGTGATGTTGTGCTGCGTAGTTTTCTTCCTCAGTCGTTTCTTACGACACACATGGGTTGAATGGGTGTGGTGACACTTGATATTCATAGCAATGACATACCTTTTCACTCTGCGTGTCAAGAGCCGATGTAGCTTCGTCTAGGAGTAAAACGCGAGGGTTTCTGACTAGAGCCCGGGCTATGGCTATTCGCTGTTTCTGGCCGCCGGACAACTGGGATGCTCTGGCACCGATTCTGGTTTCATAGCCCTGATTTCAAAGAAAACTTATTTACCACTAGCTGAACCCCGTGGTGTTACCCGCGGTTATTGTTGTACCGCGAGTAACACCGCGGGATAAAGTAAGTTTAAAAAAGTAGCCTAAGTTACTCCCTGGATCATCAGCTACCTGCCAGTGAAAGTCCCGTCAAAATCCATCCAACCGTTCTAGAGATTACCCGGAACAACCAGACAGACAGACAAAAAATTATTAACTACATTGTTGGTATATGTACCGTTTATACATACAAATGCATTTAGTAAAATGCGGTTATTTTAATATTATAATAAATAATAATAATAAATAAACATTTCGGACATCTAAACACACAACGCCATCTAGTCCCAAGATAAGCAGAGCTTGTGTTATGGGGTACTAGACAACTGATACAAATACATATATACTTTTTTTTTTTGTAAATACACACATATTATAGATAGAACACACCCAAACTCCGAAACAAATATTTGTAGATCATACAAACATTTGGTCCGACCCGACCAATTACAAACAGACACTCCAATTTTATTTATTTGTATAGTTTAACCATGATTGTGGTAGGTAAGTGTGGGTTACCACACTGTATTGTCGCCGAATCTGCATTCGCAATGAGTATGATGACCACCTTCTCTTGGATTCTACTCATGCTTTCTATCAGGAAGAGAAGAATCACTTTGGCAGGCCCATACATAGGAAAAAACAAAATTCGTAAGGAACACGTGGTCTGCTCCTAGCGGGCCACGGCGGGACTGACCAAAGTGACGTGAAAGTATTGTGATTTAAGATTCTTAGAGCTTTGTAAAGAAATACAGCTTATTGCCAACAACGCGTGAATAAATAAAAAAAAAAAACAGATTTTGTCATACAAATAACATTTTCATTATTTCAAATCGCAACCCTAACCTAGATACAACAAATCGTTTGAAGAATCATGGTTGATTGTAACTTTATTCAATCACTACTTGATTTGTTTTTGGTAAATTTGTGGCAATGAACGGACCAACCCTAAGAAAGTGGGTGTTATGTCTATTAAATAGAAACCTAATTAGTTGAAAGACTCACGTTAGGTAGAGCAGAAATAAAGCCGTGCACGTTTGCCTTTTTGGCCGCAGACACAACTTCTTCGATGCTCACTTCCCGGCTGTTGTCTCCGTATTCAATATTTTCTCGTATACTGCGGTCGAATAACACCGGCTCTTGCGATACGATACCGAGGTTCGAGCGCAATGTTGGCAGCCGAATGTCGCTCTCGATGCTGCAGTCGTCCAAAAACTGAAACAAATATTTAACTTTAAAGGCCAGTTTCACCACTTGCTGATAAAGTCCCTGATAGACTAATCTCAACATATCAGTCAAATAATTTCCAGGTCTTGGAAACTGCTGAACCCCACGGTGTTACCCGTGGCTATTGTCGTACCGCGGATAACGCCGCGAGGCGAAGCTTGTCTAAAAAAGTAGCCTAAGTTACTCCTTATATCATCAGCTACCTATCAGTGAAAATCACGTCAAAATCGGACTAACCGTTCCAGAGATTAGCCGGAACAGACAGACAGACAAAAATTAAAAAAAATAATTTGATTGTTTTGGCATATGTACTGTATACATACATATGCATTTGGTAAAAAAGGGTTATTTTAATAATAAAAACGACATAAAGACACTCTTTTTATATTCAAACTAATTTAATAATTTCTAATCATATACAAATTGATTCTAATGTGCTGAATCATTTTTTGTTTGCATTTAACTGCCTCGGTGGCGCAGTGGTAGCGTATGCGACTGCTGTGCTAGAGGTCTCGGGTTCGATTCCCGAGTCGAAGTAAATGTTTGTATGATCTGCAAATATTTGTTGCGGAGTTTGGGTGTTTTCTATGTATGATATGTATGCATTTACAAAAAAAAAGTATATATGTATTTGTATCAGTTGTTTAGTACCCATAACACAAGCTCTGCTTAGCTTGGGTCTAGATGGCGTTGTGTGTTAGATGTCCGAAATATTTATTTATTTATATTTATGTATTAAATATAGTTATGGCGGCGTGTGTGTGGCATCGTGAGGTGGCGGATTAAAAAAACGGAGTGTCACACCTACTTATCCCATGGGTGTAGTAAGAGGCTACTAAGGGACCAACTACGGAGGACCACATCACTGCCAGACAGACCGATAGACAGGCAAACATTGTAAAAAATGTTATTTTAGTAAATGCGCTGTGTATACATACATATGCATTTAGTAAAAAGCGGTTAATTTAATATCACAAACAGACACTAATTTATATATTTGTATAGATAAAAACAAACATACCACAGCGCCATCATCAGGATCATAAAGACGTTGCAGAAGTTGAATAAGAGTAGACTTGCCACAACCGCTCGGACCAACCAATGCGACGCGTTTGCTACTCGGAACTACTAAAGAAAGTCCCTGAAGCACTTTCACTTCACGCCGTGTCGGGTAACGGAATTCAACGCTCTGGTACTCGATCTTTCCTTGAGCTACCTGTATTGTGAAAATAAGTACATTCAAAAATCATACAAAATTGAACATTCATTTTTATTTTGACGTTACTGACATAGTTCTTTTCCAGAGTGGGTGTGGTGGTGCTCGTGATCCTGGGTGTCCGCGCCAGCAGAGTCATGACGCGGCCCGCCGCTGACACCGCAGCGCCAAAGTTCGGTGCAAATGCTAGCGCCTGGCCCATCATCCACGAACCGAAAATCAGTGCCTCCGACACTCTGTACACACAGTTTAATTAGTAATCATTTTGTTTTCTGTTATACCTTTTAACCATCACACGTAAATGTCCAGGACTTCAAACTTTATTTGTAACATTTTAACACCAAACTACTTAGCTTGTGATTATATCGTCCCCTTAGAGGTAAAACCGATTAACTCGACTGTTTGACCAAATCGAGATAAAAATGTAGTCTTGCTGAAAAAAACGAGATCTATCGAATGGTAAAACCCGTTTAACGATATGACGCTTAATTTAAAAGATACATAATGATCAAAACAACTAAATACAATTTTTCATAAAAATTGCCACACAAAAGCAACTATAACAACATAATCTTCGTTTTATTTTCTAGATCTACATATAAAAAATAATATTCCAAATTACTTTCTTTTACTTCTGAATTTCTTTCGTTACCCAATTTACTAAACTACACGTAAATAATACAATCAGGAGTTAATTGTTTCTGACTGTAGGAAATAAACCGAAGTAGGAATAAAATAAAGAATTAATTCGGACTTAACCGAAATATTACTTTTTACTAGATGATAAATTAATCAGAGTATAAAAATAATAGAAAAGTAATTCATATTAACTTATATTACTTGTTTTTACCATTAGAGCCAACAGCCTTTGTTTGAAATAATATACAGGTAAAACCAACTAATACGACATACTGTGTTTTTACTACTAGAATCGACAATTGTTGGGTTCGAAATAATCTATAGGTAAAAGCAAGGAATACAACGTTTTGTTTTTTACTACTCATTCAAAGAGCGTGTACGCACTTTCAGTAGTGTGACAACCGCGCTTATGAGCACGTGTTCTGTGTTATGCAATTGTTTTTTTTAGTCAAACACCATCAAAATAGTTACTTTCAAGTTTAATCATGAATTCTTCGAAGGGGCATATGCTATCAGAACCGCCAGACCAAAGTGAGTACAATAATTTTATTTCACAACAATAGTACTAATTTTGAGGTTATAAGCATAATTATTTTTTTAGATCTGAGTAACATAACATAATAATATATTATTATATGTAGATTTTAAGTATTATTTTGTTTAGTGATATTTTTTACCTTAATATAGCTTTGTGATTGGTTTCTTTTAGATTAATTGATAAAAACATCGTTGCAGAATGTTAGGTAGCTAGCCCAACAGAGGCGTTCCGTCCGTTTTCTGTTGTTACCGACTGGGCTAAGTAATGGATTATAATGTCTTAATTAAAGAATACATTTAAAATAACCAGTTATTATGATTATTGTATCTTTTATCATCACTTTCTTGTAAAACTCATTATAATATTGTGGGTACTACTTTTATTATTGGCGGAGGCTTAATTTGTAGTAGTAGACTGTTAAAGCTGTGGTAATGAAGATGACCTTGGTCTGATCAAATTTTGTTTTTGTTCAAGGTGTTTCTACTAAAATGCAAAAAGCTAATGACTCTGAAGATGATCTCATATCTCAAGCATATGATGATTTTTTGACACAAGTTGAACACAGTGACAGCAGTGATAGGTCAAATGAAAAAAATAAAAAGGGTACTTGTTCCTTATTTTACAAACCGACTTAAAAAAAAATTAACAAAAATAAAACCGACTTCAAGGTTTGACTCGATTTCTCTTGGATGCCTTCATCAGATCTTAGTGTCCTTATGGTACCACCATACCATCTCTCAACTCTTGGGATAGGAGGAGGTTTCTCAATTCGACCGTATATTTTTTTTTATGTGTGTTCGCGGATAACTTTGTCGTTTATGAACCGATTTTGATTCTTCTTTTCTTCTTCTTTTTTTAATGGAAAGGAGATATCCCAACGGTGGTACCATGATAAGGACACTAAGTACTGATGATGGAATCCAAGAGAAATCGAGTCAAACTTTGAAGTCGGTTTCATTTTTGGTAAAATTTTTACTGTATCATGCCCCTGGCGCAGTGACGACAATGTGTACTCGAATGCGGAAGGTCCCTGGTTAAATTCTCTGTCAGGTCTTCTAAATTGGTTTAGTCCGGGTGATTTGCCTTGACGCCCCAGTTATCAATCGTCGTTAAGGACTTATAGAACAGGGGTTTCCTAGTCAGATTCCAGATGATTGGTGTGATCGTCGGGCGCATTTATTAATGTTACGACAACAACGATATAGAATCACTCGTATTTCTGTCTGTCTGTCTAATATGATGAATGATGTGGACTGATAAATTTGGTGATTAACAATTATTAATCGTTTGCAGGTGCAGTACATTCTGGGCAACTTTTGAATAAAGAGATGGCTAATAAATTAGAAAAAGAAATGGAAATTATCCATGGAGACTTTCCAATAAGTTTGAACAATGACGGCGGAGTAGAATGCTGCCATTTAATTACTCTTGACGATTTATTAGGTTCTGTCATCGAAGATAATCAACTACCAATACAACCAGATGAGAACCATGACGATGATTTTAGTTATGCATCATTTATATCTACTATCGTTGTTATGGATATATTTGACCGCGCTGCTACAGTTGTAATAGAACGAGAAAAGAATCGTTTTTACATGCAAACATTAGTAACAGGTATGTTCGAGCGTGCATGGAAAACAATAAAACCAAAAAGTCGCTGGCGTGTTCCTGATCCTATGTCATGGAAAATAAATGTAGCTAAAAAAAGGCGAGCGGATGGACTACCTTACTCGTCTAAAAAAAAGTGTTTACCACCAAAAGTACCCAAGCCTGTTGATTGTACAAACTGCAAACTAAATTGTACTTCCAATATAACTGAAGATGATCGCATGATGCTTTGTCGAGAATACTGGAAATTGGATTTTACTGCAAAGAAGAACTTTCTGTTAAAAATTACTGAAGTACGCCCAATAAAGACCATGTTAGTTAACAGAAAGCGTACGACTCGAAGAAAAAACACGAAGAAGTTCTACTTTATTACTAATGGAGAAAGAAAGCAAGTCTGTAGTAATTTTTTTCAGAAAACTTTGTGCATTTCAGCATCTGTTATTACAGACGCCGTAAATAATCAGAATCACTTGGGACTTTACACAAAAGATATGGATCCGCGTGGCCGTCATGAGCCTCCTAATAAACTACCAGAGGAAAAACGTCAGGAAGTCCGAAATCATATTAATTCATTTCCTAGAATGGAAAGTCATTACATTCGGAAAAAAATACGACGACAATACTTGGACGCTAATCTGTCCTTGGCAAAAATGTACAACCTTTACGTTGATGATTGTAAGATACGAAAAACTGATCCTGTTTCGGAGCCCTTTTATCGCAAAGTATTTTGTACAGAATTTAATTTAGGTTTTTTTCTACCTAAAAAAGACCAATGTCTTATTTGTACAAAATACGAACGCACAAACGATGAAAATAAGGAAAGTTTGAGAAAAGAATATGAAGAACACATTGCAAGAAAAGAAGCGTGTAGCGAAGAGAAAAGAAAAGACAAGGAAAGAGCTAATAAAGATAAAAACTTCACTTCAGCTACGTTTGATTTACAATCCGTTTTACAAATACCGAGTTGCGAAGTGGGTCTTCTGTATTATTCCCGAAAGCTCACAATTTATAATTTATGCATATACGAAAATGGTTTGCCCAATGAAGCCTATTGTTTTCCATGGTCTGAGCTAAACGGAAAGAAAGGAAGTTCCGAAATCGGGTCCATTTTGTTGATGTACTTGTCTGAGTATGTACCCCCCAATGTTGAAGAAGTGGCTTTTTTTTCCGACACTTGCGGAGGGCAAAACCGCAATCAGTATGTGGCTGCGTTACTATTTTGGGCTGTCCAGAAGATTGAGCACATCAAAATTATCGAGCATAAATTTCTAGAGAGTGGTCACTCCTATATGGAGGTAGACTCAATGCACAGCAGCATTGAGTGTGCCAAGAAAAATACTTCAGTCTATTCTATGACTGAGTGGGTTAACATTTTTCGTCGGGCGAGATCTACAAAGAAAACAAAGAGCAAGATTCAAAGGCCTTACAGTGTAAGAGAATTGAAATTTAGCGATTTCAAAGACTTAAAAGAATTAGCTGAGAGTGTGATGGGGAATAGAGCACAGAATACGGAAGGATACCGTGTATTTTGGTTAAAAATAAAACGGATGAAGTATGTGAAAGGCGAAATGAAATTATATTATAACTATGACATGTCAGAAAACTTTTTCTCTATAGACATCCATCCAACAAATGCCAATGAAGTCAGCATTTCTGTAGATCGACCAGTACATCATCAGTACTCTACCAGAAAATCTAAAATGCTAGCGGTTGACGATACAGTTGACGTTGTTAGAACAAGGGACTCTGCCAAACTTCCTGCAGAGTTGTCACAGCTCTACCACGACAGTTTAAGCATCTCTAAAGCCAAAAAAGCTGATTTGCTCAAACTTTGTACCAAAGGGGTTATTCCAGAAGAATACCATGATTGGTATAGAAAATTGAAGAGCGATACTGTCACCGATAGATTACCAGATGTAACTGTGTCTGATGAAGATACGTCTGAGAATGAGTAGTTTACTTTTTTATATCATTATAGGCTATCAGTCTTCATTAATTTGTATTTTTTTAATAATAAATGGAAATTGACATACTTTTTGTTTTATACCTGAGTAATAACGTAGTACTAAGAAAGATGAATAACTAAAATAATAAGTTCAGCACATTGCATAGACCGAGGCGTCGATCGGTGCAAATGTGCTGTAAATTAAAACATGAATTTTGATATTTTCATTACTTTTTACTAAGTAAGACTATTTAAAATTAATGTATTATCCTCGCGAGGGGCGAGGGTAATACATTAATTATTAATCAGTAAAGAAAATATTAAAATTAACGTTTTAATTTAGTAATATTTAATTTCTTTAAATATAACTCATTAATACTCTTATTAATAGAATGGTAAAAACAAATAAAATTTAAGATTATTTCAAATAAATTGTTCAATATCGATTTTACGGATGTATTTGAATATCAACTATTTAATACTTAATGAAAGCTGACATAAACAAAAAATAACACTTTTGAAGGTGTCTTATTTTCTGAAATATTCATGTTTTTCGGTTATACTGGTAAAAACAACTAATTGGGGGGTTTACGCGACTTTTTTCAATTTGGTGGTTTTATTATACATTAGGCGAACACAATATTTAGGTAATCTGAAATGCAAATATTTGTTCTGTAAATAATTTCTGAAGTGACTTGCGTTAGAGATTATTTTATAAAAAAAAATCACAATCGAACTTTAAAAATGAAAGTACTCGTTTTGGGTATTTGGCTAGATAATCGGTTTTACCTCTAAGGGGACGATATTGATTATATACTTGATTTTTCCCGCGGCTTCGCTCGCATTAATAAAAAAAATATCCTATGTTACTTCTAATACCTCCAAGAATATGTGTACAAAGGTTTATGATGATCGGTTAAGTAGTATTCGAGTGAAAGCGTAACAAACAAATTTACTTTCACCTTTATTATTAGTGCGATTAGGATTTTATTTATAGTAATAGCAACTGCTGGGCGAGATGTCGTTGGCTTAATTTCCACATAACTGTGGCATGAGCAGTCTCATTTGTTTTATGTTTTGGTACATACATACATACATACATACATACATACATCTTTGATACATACGTAATTGAAAATATATAAGTATGTTTATGAATAGCCTGTAAACCATGATACAAGCTGTTTCTAGATTAAGATCAGGCAGTGTGAGAAGTTGAAAATAAACTTACTTAATGACATTTTTATACGGTATTTCCTGGTTAGCGACGAGCACACCTCCATACCAGAGGGAGATAGCGTAACCGGCGACGGGAGCTGTCTGCCCGAAGGCAAACACTGAGCCACGAAACCGCAAACTCTTGCGCGCTGCCACCCGGCCCCCAAGAAACGCCTCGTGATATCGACGCAACACTTCTTCTTCACCACCTATCATATGTTATAAATACTGCAATAGCTTTAGAAAATATATGAAAAACAGTACGTGCCTAACAAATTTGAGGGTTTCCTTCGATTTCCTTGGGATCCCATCACCAGATCCTGATATAGTGGCAATGAGACTACATGGGGAGTATACTCTTTCGAATACAAAAATAATTTTTAAAATCCACACAATTGACGGAGTAATCAGTATACATACATAAAAAAAACCTATCAAATAGAGAACCTTTTGGAAGTCGGTTAAAAACAAACATCATCAACGGCTTATAAAAGGAACTAAATCTTTTTGTCGATCAAGTCTTAAAGGACACCGACCTTTATTGGTTTGATCCTGGATAGCCGATTTGTTGATAGTACAAATCTACACAAATAAATAGAATTTGAGTGTTTGTTTGTAATTTAAAATTAACAGTTATTCTTCTTCTTCCTCAACAATGCCTAATGTCCAACTACTGGGCTCGGGTCTCCTCTTAGGAGTGGGTTAACATCAAAACAAAGTTTTTTTCAACTTTTTTCGATTTGTTTGTTTCGGCTCTGGAACGGCTGGACCAGGACGAGATTTGAAGGTAGTAAGAATTAACTTAGGTTTTAGATCAATACCGCTGAGCCCAACGGTGTTACATCGGGTCACACTAGCTAGTTAAGTTTTAAATCCATACTAATATTATAAATTCGAAAATAACTCTGTCTGTTTACCATCTATTGTTATGCTATTAAGCCTAAACGGTTACACCGATTTCAATTAAATTTGGTAACCCATACTTCCAAAAATGAATCATACACTGCAATAATTAAAAAAAAAATCTTACTTACAGAAAGCACAAACAGTCTTGATATTTGCAATGGCTTCCGTAGCTATAGTAGTGGCCTGGTATGAGACTTCACGGACGAGGTCAAGCCCGACGGATAGGACTCTACCTTCGAGAACTACTGCTCCCATGATCAGTGGCACCGATATCAACGACATCAGGGTCATTTTCCACGTGAAGAACATCGACAGCATGATACCGATTACTATCGTGGCTGATGCTTGCATCAGTGCTCCGATCCGAGTCCCTGTAGCCTGGAAAGGAAATGAGATATCTGTTTTTAGACTTTTGCAACTTATCGTATATGTATCACTAGTTGTTGCCCGCGGCTCCGCCCGCGTATATGTCGGTTATCGCGGCAAATAGTAGCCTATGTGTTATTCTGATGCATCAGCTATATTACTGTAAAGTATCATCCAAATCCGTTCAGTAGTTTTTGCGTGAAAGAGTAACAAACATCCATCCAAACATCCATCCATCCTTACAAACTTTCGCATTTATAATATTAGTAGGATTACGTAGACTGGTGTGAGCTTCGCAACTTTGCGTATCGCGAAGCTCACACCATTCCATCCGTGCCCACAATCGGCATTCCCCATTCGAAACGTTACGACATAGAAGGTATCATCTTTTAAATAATTTTATCGCGAATAAGTTCCGCTTATCAACAGAAACTATATCCTACTAACATTGTAAACGCGAAAGTTTGTAAGTATAGATGCATGGATGTTTGTTACTCTTTCACGAAAAGACTACTGAACGGATTTGGATATACAAAAGAATTACACATAGGCTACTATTTGCCGCAATAACCGACAAACACGCGGGCGGAACCGCGGTCAATAAATGTATGTAATAATGTTTTTCTCAATTGCCAAAACTTCAACTTAGAATTTACCTTGACTAATTTAACCATTGAAATAATATGCGGCACTAATATAGTATAACACAAAACTAGACTAATAGTGCTGCCATGATCATTTAAATTGAAGCCTAGATCTTAAGAAAAAAAGAAAGGACAAATTTTGTCCAACCATATAGTAATATAAAAATTAGCACTTTAATTATACCGCTATCGCTTTTATCCACATTTGTATTAAGTGCACCTCATCTTTTCTCTGCATCACTCAATCGGTCGACTGGTAGAGAGTGCTTTATGCATTAAGTCCGCCGATGCATGTATTTTTGCATAAAGTAATAAAATAAATAAACATTATAAACTTACGCCTTGAACAGCTGCTGCATCTGCCGCCAGTCGAGCAGTTAAAGCACCAACTCCATTTCTAGGGTGGTCGAACCAACCAATTTCTTGAGCTAGCATGGCCTTGAAAGCTGCGACTCTGCAAATATAGATTAGCAATGTCAGGCAAAAGATTTCAAAGATCATGATTAAATTAAATTTTGTGTCTAAATATGAAAACAGCTTTAAAAAGAGTTGCCCATAAGTTTATTTAAAACTAAAATAATTATAAAAAAACAGTTACTCTTATCGATGTTTCGATTTCGACATTTGAAACGGATCCAAAAACTTTTGCCAAGACTGGGACAAGTTATTAAGAGTATATCACAAGAAATGTGGGAAGATGAACATTGAGTAAAAGCTTTATTAACTAATCGCCATTTTCAATAACCTAACTCCAGTTTTAACCACAGACAAATTAAACGGTCTGTATTTACCTAATAAATAATATTAAATTCTGATTTTCATTTAAAGTATTGTATCATTCATATTGAAAAAAAAAATGAACTATCTCCAGTTTTGAAAACGTCCATTAATGGTTCCAGCACCTTAAATAAATAAATAATAAATAAATAAATATTTCGGACATCTAACACACAATGCCATCTAGTCCCAAGCTAAGCAAAGCTTGTGTTATGGGTACTAGAACAACTGATATAAATACTTATATACTTTTTTTTTTTGTAAATACATACATATTATACATAGAAAACACCCAAACCCCGAAACAAATATTTGTAGATCATACAAACATTTGGTTCGACCCGGGAATCGAACCCGAGACCTCATGATCAGCAGTCGCACACGCCAACCGCTAGACCAACGAGGCAGTCAATAGTTTTTACTGAAAAATAAATAAGAAATTATCACTTCAAAAAAATAAGTTACCTAAGCCGAGCTGTAAGACGGACCCCAGTCAAGTTAAATATGTATATTTGAAAGAAGATTCCAACTCCAGTAATGACTCCGACACCAAGGAACAATAAGGCAATCATGTTTGTGCCAGCCCGAACAAAGTTTGAATCTGGATGTTCTAGTAACTAAAACATGAAAGACAACGTTACAATAGTTATATTTATGAAAGTTTCACTCTGATATTTTATTAAAAGCCTTGGAACAGGATCAGAGATGGTTTGAGGATGATTAAATATTCCTAATCGGAAAAGGCTTTTAGGTCCAATTAGTACTTATTCAAGCTTTGCTAGAAGCTACTGTATAATATCTATAAAAATAAATGAATTTGAACAATCTGTTTGTAATTTCAAATTAACAGCTTTTTACTAAATGCATATGAAAGTATATATGGTACATAAACAAAAATCAATTTGTATTAAAATTTGTTTTGTGTCTGTCTGTTTGTTCCGTTTAATCAACGGAACGGGTAGATTTTGATGGGACTTTCACCAGCAGATATAAAGAGTAACTTAGGCTACTTTTATTTATAACTTGCAGTGCGACAATATCTGGGAAAATACTACGTGGTGTATTAGTTACTTTATGTACATGAGTAAATTTTATATAATTAGTTAATAATACATAATATTTTCGATTAGGCAACATAATAGATGACGATATAATTAATAAAATTTAATATTTGATTATTAATGACGTTTTAATAAATCCACATACCCCGTAGGTCTCCCCAAATAGTACAGCAAAGAGAGGGAACGATGCACCGACACAAATAGCGGCAAACACTCCAGCAACCATTAGCCATTTTTCTGGTTCGCATAGTTTGAGAATCTGCCACGTAGTTGGGTTAAATTCCTCTTCCTCTTTTTCCTCTTCTATGCTGGTTTCAGACTCATCATCAACACTTGCTGCTGACTCCACCGATTTAAGTTTCACCAATTTCTCTTGAAAATGATATGAAAATGAATAATGATACAAAAAAAATAACAAAAATAAAACCGACTTCAAGATTTGACTCGATTTCTCTTGGATGCCATCATCAGATATTAATGTCCTTATCATGGTACCACCGTTGGGACATCTCCTTTCCATAAAAAAAAATGATTGAGATAGACACATGAAAAAAAAAATATACGCTCGAATTGAGAAACCTCTTTTTTTGAAGTCGGTTAATAACATATTTCCGTGAACGTGTTGACGATGACGTTTCATTTATTAACAATACATATTTGTAATAAAATGATATAAATAGTTAAAAGCGAATCTTTGATAGCTTTTCTGAATTACAATCAAAGAAATTTTACCATATTAACGTAGTTATTTACGTTATTAATTTAATTCATGTAAAAAAATTGTTCCTAGCCGATTTTAGCTAGGCAGTCTCAATGGAGACGAGCCAACTATGCAGGATATGGAATCGTGCACAAGGGTGTGCGAAAACACAAGTGAACTCTCTGTCCCCTCAATATCAAAATCTTCTTTCGCTATGTGACTATACTATTGAATGTTGATTAAAGAAAGTAAATAATTATGCTTACTCCGCGCTGGTTTCACTTCAGTAGATGTGTTCTCTGTTTCTGTCTTTGCTTCGTTTTCTCTAACGAGCGCGTAGTAGCGCCCTCTTTTTTCAATTAGTTCTTTGTGTGTTCCTTCTTCCACAACCACGCCTTTATCAATGAAGACAATACGATTCGCGTTCAGTACAGTTGACAACCTACCGAAACATCAAATCGGCCTATCAATACTTAAGTATAGTGATTTTTGCAATCATAAATGTACCGTTCGTTTTATTTTCGTATTAATGTGTTAAGCTCCATAACAAATAGTCTTGAGATCGATTAGTTAGTAATATATTCAAATAATAAAATATTCTAACTACGCTATTATGTATATAAGTATGTCGATGATATGATGATAAATACATCATCATAGAATGTTCACCGACAGGCGGATTTATCCGCCGACCTGGCGTGTGTTGATGTGAGATGTCTCATAAATACCTGTGGCTCACCATGACGGTTGTCCGACCGGCCGCAGCTGCGTCCAGGGCTCTCTGTACCTTAGCTTCGCTTTGCGAATCCAGTGCCGAGGTAGCCTCATCCAATAGCAGTAACTTCGGCTTTCTAACCAAAGCTCTGGCTATAGCGATGCGTTGTTTTTGTCCTCCTGACAACTGAGCTCCCCTCTCACCAATCATAGTATCGTAAGCCTGTGGACAATGAGTGTCAGAAACAACTTCAATAAAATTTCCTTTACATTTCACTACAAAATATTTAAATCTTTACGCGTCTAATAATATGTTCCTGAAAAGATGAAACACAGGGAACATCATTCTTTGAATAAGAAATTGGTACTATCTGGTATATTTTGATTCTTAACGTGCTAGTTTAACACAAATACAGTGCAATACTTTATACATATAAAAATTTTAATCTTGTAAGTTCTAAAAGTACAACTGCCACAGGGATCAAGGTATATTTTAGGCCTGCAATATTCAGTGCAATGCAATAAACAGTCGTATATGCATAGTAAACATAATTTTTTAAACGTCTCTAAGTTCTAAAGACTAGGGTTGATTATAGTATTAAAATAGATTATATTATAGTCATAGCCATAATACCTATAAACTTACGTCAGGCAATCTTTTGATAAAATCGTGACAGTGCGCCTGTTTCGCTGCGTCATAAATTTCTTCGTCTGTACATTTTGGATTACTCATTCTGAAAGAAAGAAACAAAATCAGTACTCGGCGCTCTTACTAAGTATAATTTGCGAAGAGAATGAATAAGGAAACTATAACACATAGATGTTATATAGTGGGCAAAGTGTCGGTTAGAAATTTATATGAAATTTCAATATTTTGAATGATACGACAAACATTCAAGAGAAATAAATATTTAAGGCGCTATTGCGTTTCTAACAGTAAATACTTTTGGCGAACTAAAATAAGGCGGTAAAATTTAGCGTCGTCGCTACCTCTGCAGCGCTGACTATGTCAGAATATTAGATAGGGTAGGGAAGTAGGCGGTGCAGAAATACCAGGTCTGGTGGCTAGTCGCGTATGTAAATTTGCATGTAAATATACACACAATCAAAAAAATCTCACCTGATATTTTCTTTGATGGTACCGGCGAAGAGAACGGGTTCTTGCCCAACGACTGCGATGTGATTCCTCAGATGCCGTACATTTAGGTTTCGGAGATCGTTGCCAGATGCTAGCACACTGCCAGAAGCAGGATCATACAACCTCTGGATCAGCTGTAGCACTGTAGATTTGCCGCAACCACTTGGACCCACTAGTGCAACCGTTTCGTTTTGAGGGATCTTTAAACTTAGACCGTTTAATACCTGAAGAAAAATTGTATTAAAATCCATAGCTTTGCAGATTTTTATTATTATTGGTGTACTTATTATAGGTATTAAATATTATGTCATCTAGCTGATTTCGGCCAACGGTCTCAACGGAGACCATGTAAAAAGCTGGGGATCTTTTTTTTATATATATATTTTGCCCTGCCAAAATGACTCTGCTCTGACTGATGGAAAGCTTAAGCAGATTCCAAGAGTGGAGGTCACCATACTCATTGCGAATGCAGACAATGCAACAATGCAGCATGGTAACCCACACCATGGTGGGCGAGTTATGCTTCTGCATCATTGGGCCTCCGGTCTCGCAACACGACAGCACGATCGCTGTCATTTTACATTGATTTTCTGTGCGAGAGTAGTACGCCCCGGTCGAGCCGGCCCGTCTGTGCTGAAATCAGCGTGGCATATAATGGACAAGTATATGCGGAACCACAGGTACATAATTGTTCCCTCACTCTCATAATCCGATGGGATAGTTATCCCCAGTCGTGTCGAAACGACTGGAGAGATATCAGGCGCAGGACCGACGGCCTTAAACGCTCTCCGAGGCACTGTGGCTAAGACCCCAACTTCCAAACTCCGAGCTGTTATGAAGCATTTCTATAATCAGAAAAACTCAATAACACATTTTGGCCGACCCGGGATTCGAACCCGAGACCTTATGATCAATAGTCGTATTTGCTAAGCAGCCAACTAGGCAGTCAGACTATCACATCATCATACATCGTCAACACCCTATAATAGTCTACTGCTGGAAAAGAGGCCTATCTTTTCAAAAGAAGATTTTGGCCGACTGTACAACTGAGACAGATAGGTATAGTTTGTTTTAAGTTTCTTTCTCTTTACAATGTCCTATTATCCAGAGCAGGATACTCTCTCGGTCGGCTCTTACGTCACCCACGAGATGACACGTCACACGACCGAGAAAGATTTGATTTCTAATATTAGGTAAGTGTTTAATTTGTGTGAATATTTTTTAATTTCAAACCTGCACGTCAGCTCTTGCAGGATATCTGAAATACACATCCTTGAATTCGATGTCTCCATCTAGTGTAGCTGTTTCTCCCTCAGTAGAAAATATGTCTATGACTGGTTTGCGATCTATCACGTGAAATATAGATGCCGCTGAGGCTCGGGCGGTTGCAATAGCTTCCATGTGAGGAGCTGTCAGCCCTACATTCTGAGCTCCTTGTAATACACTGAAGAAAATCTGAAATATTTAATCAGAACTGCCATCAAATTGTTTGGATTTTATACAGGATTATAATTGTTTTTTTTTGCAAACTTAAAAATTGTAGGATAAGATTTACTTTTCCTTATAATGGTATTAGATAACAAAGTAACAATAGTAATAAGGTACATCAACGATTAAGTAAAATTGATTTCAGCACGAACGGGCCGGCTCGACCGGGGCGGTACTACCCTCGCACAGAAAATCAACGTAAAATGACAGCGATCATGCTGTCGTGTTTCGTTGGTGAGTGCGAGACCGGAGGCCCAATGATGCAGAAGCATCACTAGCCCGCCATGGTGTTGGTCACCATGCTGCATTGTTACATTGTCTGCATTCGCAGTATGGTGACCACCACTCTTGGATTCTGCTTATGCTTTCCATCAGGCAGAGTAGAGTCACTTTGGCAGGGCCAAATATAAAAATAAAAAAAAATGAAAAGTAGCTTAATGATGATCTGCACTACAGAGAAGATCTTCCCCAGTCGTCTGTAACTCGGCTTCAAACAAATTCTTTTTGTTAAAGGATATTAAGGGTCTGTTCACCGTTTGCTGACAACGTCCCTGACATATTAATTAAATTTTATTGGAATAAAACAATTTTGTATATATTATATTGAGCTCCCTGTATTAAAGAGATTTCTCGGATATAGACAAAAATTCCAGATAACCAATATTTAACAGCATAGTTGTCTGTTATTTAGTGTTATATGGTATCTGAAGTCTTATCAGGACATGGTTAAACTGGCCTTCAATAAGCAAACTTACAATCATAAGCACAGCTGCAGTATACACCGGTTTAGCCTCACTTCTGCTTTCGAGAATTAGTCCCACGCCGTACCAG
The DNA here is from genome assembly GCA_905220595.1 of Spilosoma lubricipeda. NCBI lineage: Eukaryota > Metazoa > Arthropoda > Insecta > Lepidoptera > Erebidae > Spilosoma > Spilosoma lubricipeda. The sequence goes on from HG992294.1 coordinate 4,682,753, forward strand.
AAGGACAGTGCGTATGTAGCGTATATTATGAACCACATAATACCACTGCCGACTCCTGAAAATATACCTTTCTTTGTCCCTGTTTTCTTTGCTGGATCCAAACGTACCTCGTATCTGTGAAAGTTAGAAAAATACATTGTAGAACAACGGTCATCTATCAAATCTAATACCTTCAAACGAACAATCCTTGTATATATATATATATCATATGAATCTGTATCTCTGAAACGGTACCAACCATTTTTATGAAATTTATTATGAATCGCCCCGAAAGGGCGATGAATCGATCTAGCACATTTTTTTTAAATGTATCCTAATTCCTTGTCATAAAATGTACCAAAAAAATACCAAGCATAGCTCGTCATCCCGGTACTACTTATAACTTTAAACTGCTTAATGTGTTAGTGTATATGTAAGTTTATATAGTATGTAAGGTAATACTAGTTTTATACGTGATTTGTCAATGTGCATCACAAACTACATATTACTTTAAAGTATTTTCCATCTAAAGGCTGCCTGGAAGAGATTGCAGGCTGCGATAAGGCCGCCCATTGTACCACTGTGTGTGTGCAATAAAGAGTACCTATCTATCTATCTTGAACAAACTATGAGGAGACGTATACCACGACTTTTAATTCGATTCCACATTTGACATTAGCTACTGTCATTTTGTTAAATAATGATACCACATATAATAGTGTAGTGATGAGCACAAAAATTGATGAACAATCGCGATTTTTGTTTATGTAGTCATAATATTGGTGTGCCAATTAAAGACTAAATTATTGATTTTTATTTAAATAAATACATAATTATTCATAATAATTATCTATTAATTAGTAACCGCTGTTTTATTTTATAAAACGTTAGTAAGTATTTTTGTATTTTATACTAAAAACAAAACTTATAGTAAAAGAGCTTATTGATGGATAATGCACCTTACCACTCCCGAAAATTGGAAACGGCACCAAAAATAAGCTGGAAAAAAGCTGCTATTCAAGACTGGCTTTTAAATAAAAATATTCATTACGAACCATACGCTTTTAGAACTGATTCCACATAACGAGTCTTTTAATAAGTACGCTGTAGACGAAATGGCAGCACAACATGGGATCCCGGTTTTACCCCCCTTACCATTGCGAGCTAAACCCTATCGAATTGATATGGGCGCAGGTAAAGGGCATGTAGCTCAAAATAATAAAACTTTCAAATTAACAGACGTGCGAAATTTATTTGAGGAAGGCATTCATAAAATTACGGCTACGGAATGGTCTAAATGCGTATCCCATGTTGTCAAATAAGAGGCAAAAATGAGTAGGCTAGATATGTTAATTGACAATATCACAGACACATCGGGAATAAAATGTTACAGAAAATGACAGCGACAGCGGTAGCGATGACGGCGATGATTTACAAAATAAAATATTACCTACATCTATTGGTTTTATTTCTCATGTTCCTTCATGATCACATTTTTTTATTCATTTCACACACAATTATTAAAGAAAACTCTCAGATCCTTAATAAAATTAATCGTCATAACTAAATTATCAGTTTAGAAATGTTTAATTTCCGGGTATACTTAGTTTCTATTAAAGTAGTAGTTGTTTAGATATACTACTATAAACCAGAGAAATCGATCCAGAAATCGTCCATTTCCGTATCGAATAATTTCGCAACGTCACTATTTAGTACTTGTCATAACGTTGTAACACTGAAATTGTCAAATCTGGAATTGAATTAAAAGTTAGAGTATAAGGTGTTGTATCTAATGTATGTACCAAGGTTAATGAAATGAGAGAGAGAATTAGAACTGCCTCGTTGGTCTCGCGGTTGGCGTGAGCGACTGCTGATCATGAGGTCTCGGGTTCGATTCCCGGGTCGGACCAAATTTTTGTATGATCTACAAATATTTATTTCGGAGTTTGGGTGTGTTCTATCTATAATATGTATGTATTTACAAAAAAAAAAGTATATATGTATTTGTATCAGTCGTCTAGTACCCCATAACACAAGCTCTGCTTATCTTGGGACTAGATGGCGTTGAGTGATTAGATGTCCGAAAAAAAAAAAAAATAGTCCAATACCTGTCTATCTCTTTCTTCTCTCCACCAAAGGCAACCACAGTGCGTATAGAAGATAGAACTTCTTCTGCAATAACACCGGCGATACTGTACGCTTTCAACTCTTGTGTGGTCAGCGAGGCTTGAACCTGATTACGAGAGTAAGGTTTATTTATTTATTTATTCTTATTAATTTATTTATTTAAATTATTTAGATATATTCTTCTTCAATAAAAGCAATATTTTAAGTAACACAAGTTGTATTGTAGACTTTGAATGGACTTAACTCAATGTTTATAACGGGTCACTTCTGATCTAGAAAAATGTAACCTAATAAATAAAATATTTATAATATACGCATGTTTATTAGTTATTCAAGATCGCATGACTACGGTGTTATGTTTTTTGTGCTAACGTGCATTCCTTGTTAAGTATTTACGAACAAGAATGAACGTGGTATTCGAAGTTACATTTTTTTAGGGCGAACCAGTTTCTAAAGTAATATAAACTATAGTGGAGCTTTGTTCGAGGGGTCTAGTGTGAGTTTATTTCACATCGACTTGACCGTTGACGGCGACCGCACTCTACAGTGTGATTGGTCTGCATCGAGGTTATATAAGACTAGCTGAACCCCGCGGTGTTACCCGCGTTTATTGTTGTATCGCGGGTAACGCCGCGGGACAAAGCTAGTCTAAAAAAAGTAGCCTAAGTTACTCCCTGGATCATCAGCTACCTGCCAGTGAAAATCCCGTCGAAATCGGTCCAGCCGTTCCAGAGATTACCCGGAACAAACAGACAGACAGACAGACAGACAGACGGACAGACAGACAGACAGACAAATTTTTTTAACTACATTTTTGGTATGTGTACCCTGTATACATACATATGCATTTAGTAAAAAGCGGTTATTTTAATATTACAAACAGACACTCCAATTTTATTTATTTGTATAGATGTATAGATGTATAGATAAACTTCCACTTCTCCACATCACACCACAATAATTTCGAACAAGTAAACTTAGATTCACACATGTAATGCAAGTTAGAAAAAGACACAAACAACTCCAAGTGAAGCTGCAAAAGTAGACGTAAAAAGTTTGTCTACATGTTTATCTTGTAAATGTCGGTATTTTTTTTATAGGAACGTAACTATATCGTCTAAAAACATTCAAGAAAATTATGAGAGAAGGTGATAATTAGATATAATAGGGGACTACAAACCTTAGCAACGACGGCTGTTGTCGCTATAATGATAGGCGTACACGACAAAATAACCAAGGTCAGTTTCCAACCGTAGAAGATGGAGATGATGATGGCTGTGACGAAGGACATCACCAGGTAGATGAATATTGGCACCTTCTCAGCAATACCCTCACGGTACTTCTCAATATCACTACAAAATAAAAGAAAACTTATTTTTGCATAGGATTTTTGTGTCTACAAACTCCTGACTTCTATTGAAGACCATTGCTTATCTATACTAATACATAAACCCACCCGTGACTAGCTTTTATGTGATAAGTACGATGGATACTTCTACGTCTGGGTCTTATTTACCTATAATATGTATGTGTTTGGTAATGTGTTTGTCAGTTGTCTGGTTGCCTTGGTGCGGGCTTTGCCTGGTTTGGGTCGGACGACTATGAATTCCTATTATTAATTACCATATTTGTAACACCAAGTTTATAATGGCTCGTTACACGTGTTGGGTAACTGTGAGTGTAGTGAGCAGATGATATAAATAAATAAATAAATTAAGTTGAAGAGTTTGTTTGTTTGTTTGTTGGAACGCGCTAATCTCAGGAACCGCAGGTCCGATTTAAAAAAAAAATTACAATATTGGATAGTACATTTATCGAGGAAGGCTATAGGCTATATATCATCACGCTAAGACCAATAGGAGCGGAGCACCAATGAAGAATGTTACAAACACGGGGGAAAATTATCACGCTACGGGCAATAGGAGACGCAAACGAGGTTGCGTGGGTCGGCTAGTAGTTCATAAAATATAGCATGATTTCTGTGACAGTTTTTACTATAGTCGTTTTAGGACTGACGAGGTATATTTTAGGTGTATTTTGGTATTTTTAATGTATATCACTTTCATTTATATATGTATAAATTTACGAAAAGAAAGATGCATGTATTTATATCAGTTATCTAATACCCATAATACAAGCTCTGTTTAGTTTGATACTAGGTGGCGCTGTGTGTTGGATGTTAAAAAATATTATTATTATTTGTGATGGAACTGGCACGAAATAATCAAAATATAGGTGATGTCGAAATTAAACAACTTAGTCACAGATATCAAGCCATATTTTAAAGACTAAGTGAAATAGGCCAGCTCAAACGAAATGATATGATGGCCTCACAAAAAACAGGTGTTACTTGTCTTAACACCTGTTTTTTGTGAGGCCGTGCACTAGTGAGTGAGTTTATCGGAGCCTCTCCTCTTAGTTCTGGAGAAAAGAATCTTGAACTGCAATTGTCTTTATACCTTAAAAATACCATAATAAGGGAAATAGTTTTTAATAATGAGAACCTAAATAGTTTGATCCTTAGGGAGTGTCAGTAGATTTTATTATCAACTACCTGAGCCCCGCGGTGCTCCACCCGCGGAACTACAAATACCACGGGTGAAGCCGCAGGGCAAAGTGCTAGTCTAGGTTACTCCTCATATCATGAGTTATCTGCCAGTGAAAATCCCATCAAAATCAGTCCAGCCGTTCTAGAGATTAGCCAGAACAAACAGACAAACAAATATTTTGGTATATGTACCGTGTATACATACATACATACGCATTTAGTAAAAAGCGATGATTTTAATATTACAAACTAATTATATTTATTTACTTTTTTTTTTTTTTTTTTTTTTTACGTGTGGAAACCCCCTCGGGCCGTCACCCCGCCGGGGTTTGCGGCGGGGCGGTGTGTCGGAATCGAACCGACTAAAACCACACGGTGTGCCACTCTGCGCCTGAGACGGGAGGGATCCGGGAACTGCTGTTATTAACACATCTGGACCCCTCCCAGCGCCTGCCCGCACTGAAGCGGGCACCGTCTGCTGTTAAACTCTCTATTTAGGCGACGTACGGCACACGCGTAACGTCGCCCCCTCGCGGGTGGCCACTAATGCGGATGGAAGGGAAAACCCATCCCGACCATCCGCGGCCACACTCAGGGCGGCATGAGGCGCTGATAGGCGCGCCTCCGCCGCCCGGTTCGCCGGCGGCGGATCGGGTCTGAGTGGATATCATCCTCCCGGGCCTTCTCCGCCGCCTCCTTCTGCGAGATTACATCTTCACAGAAAGTTGCGACCGCGGTAAAACTGCTGTCGCTACCGGCCATGGATCGTATGACGGCCGGTAGCGACAGATCTCCTCCGATGACTGCAGTGAGGGCCCGGCGCTGCGACGCCCATGCGGGGCAGGTCGCCAGCGTGTGCTGGGCCGAGTCCTCACTGCAGTCGCAGTGGTGGCAGGCGGGACTCAATTCCCTCCTTGCGACCGAGTGCAGGTACTTCCCGAAGCAACCGTGCCCGGAAAGCACCTGCGTCAGTCGGAAGGAAAGGGTCCCGTGCTGCCGCCCTGCCCACTCGAGGATGACCGGCTGGAGAGCCTCCACGGCGGCAAAGCCAGCGCGTGGAGTCTCCAGCCGGAACGACCAGCGAGCCATCGTGGCTCGACGGGCGGCTTCACGCCACTCGCGTACCTCTTCGGGCGGAGGGCGAATGCCTCTCTCCGCCCGGAATTCAGCCACCCGTCGATAAACTTCGGCGAGCACTTCCGCCTCCAAATCCCACGGAGGTGTTCCGGCCAAGGCGCACGCCGCCTCAGTAGACACCGTGCGGTATCCGCGGATGGCTCTGACCGCCAATACCCTCTGAGGTCGCCAGAGGCGGGCCTTATTGAGGGCAGTCAGAGCCTCCACCCACACCGGTGCCCCATACAGCGCCATCGACCGGACCACCCCCGTGTAGAGGTGTCGCGTTGCGACGCTGGCTCCGCCCAAATTGGGCAAAAGTCGCCCAAGGGCAGAGGCAGCGTCGACCAGCTTCGGACCAAGCTGTCGGAAGTGCTCGTCGAAGAGCCACCTACCGTCGAGGATCAGGCCCAGATACCTCATCTGGGCCCGAACCGGTACGAGGATCGAGTTGACCACTATGGAGGCGCCGGGGGGCGGCCCACGACGGGGCCCATGGAATAACAGGGCCTCCGTCTTGTCCAGGGCCACCCGTAAGCCCAGCGCCTCGATGCGCCCGACCACCAGAGAGACACCAATGGTGGCCAGGCGCGCCGCCTCCTGGAAGTTCGCCCCCCGGGCCGTGACCAATGTGTCATCGGCGTAACAAATTACGCCCAGCCCGGGGGGGAGACGACCTCGTAGGACCCAGTCGTATCCCACGTTCCACAGGAGCGGTCCAAGGACAGACCCCTGTGGAACGCCGCACGACATGGGTCGCCGTCTCAAGGCGCCCTCTCGATCCTCGTACACGACGGTACGCTCCTCCAAATAGTCTGCCACTAGCCGCCTCAGGTACTCTGGCACCCCGTGGTATTGGAGTGCTTCCCTGATGCAGCTGAATGGCAGACTATTAAAGGCGTTGGCGATGTCCAGAGACACCGCCAACACCACGCCGCCACAGCTCACTGCCTCTTCGGTCACGGCCCTAAGGCGCATCACGGCATCGACCGTCGAACGCCCTTCTCGGAACCCGAATTGGGCGTCCGACAGGTCGGGGCCCACCTCGCTGAGGTGCCGGACGATGCGGGCAGAGAGTATCCTCTCAAACAACTTGCCCGCCTCGTCCAGCAACACGATGGGCCTATAGGCCGCGACCGAATCGGCAGGTCGTCCCGGCTTCTTTAGAAGGACCAGCTTCCCGCATTTCCAGCACTCAGGGAAGCGTCCGGACGCCAGGCTAGCATCCAACACTTCCCTGAGGCGGTCCGACATATGGTCGAGGGCTCGGGCCATCACTCGGGCTGGAACCCCGTCCGGCCCGGGGGCGGTGTTCTTGGAACGTATCCGCAGAACAGCCGCCCCAACCTCCGATTCCCTAACGGGCGGAACATCGCCCCCGTCGTCTCTGACGGGATAGGCCATCGATGGGGGAGCGTGCTCCGCCCGCTGCGGGAAAAGGCCCTCGACCACTTCCTGCAGGAAGCTGGGCTGGAGAGTCTCGGTAAGGGGGGGGCCCGCCGTGCGAAGCTTTTGTCGCACCGCACGATATGGGCGACCCCAGGGGTCACGGTCGAGACTCTCCAGCATCTCCTTTCTCTTTCCGTTTTTGGCGCGGCAAATGGCCAGCTTCAGAGTTTTCCGCGCCTCGCGGTACTCCTCATGAAGCTGGTCCCCGCCACCGTCTCCACGGTGACGTCGCCGGCTGCGGGTGTAGGACCTCCGGGCACGAGTGCACGCCGCACGGAGGTCCGCCAACTCCTGGGACCACCAGTAGACCTCCTTCCGAGGAGGCCGACGACCCTGGACGCGGGGCATGGCCGTATCGCAAATTTGCGTAATCGCATCACGAAAACGGCCAGCACCCACGTCCACGCCGACCTAATTATATTTATTTACTAGCTGAACCCCGCAGTGTTACCCGCGGTTATTGTTGTACCGCGAGTAACGCCGCGCGACAAAGTTAGTCTAAAAAAAGTAGCCTAAGTTACTCCCCGTATCATCAGCTACCTGCCAGTGAAAGTCCCGTCAAAATCCGTCCAGCCGTTCCAGAGATTACCCGGAACAAACAGACAGACAGACAGACAGACAAAAAATTTTTTAACTCCATTTTTCGTATATGTTCCGTGTATACATACATATGCATTTATTAAAAAGTGGTTATTTTAATATTACAAACAGACACTCCAATTTTATTTATTTGTATGGATTATAATATAATATTAATATAGAGTATAGACGGGAGTGGGAAGACAGAAGATACGATTACTTACTCCGAGACTTTCGTTGCGAAGTTCATGGTAGTGTTCTGGTCATACCAAGAGACGTCCTGGCGAAGAACACTTCGAAGAAAAAGTTGCTTGACTCTGTCAATCTGGAATCAATTTGAATTGTTATCCGTTGTAACAAGACAAAGATATATGTGTTTTTGTAAGTTTAAGATATGCGTGTTCACTATACATTAATTATTGGCGTTTTGTTGTTTTTCCAGATCCTTCTTAGGAGACTTTCAGTGTCTCTTACTCTTGCTTCTCCGCTTAAATAGTTTGCCTTAATTCAATTTATATTTTTACTTTGTTCCATCTGGAACCTATTACCAAAAAGGGCTGGTGTCAGGTAGACGGCTGCTCATAAAAGAAATCACCCAAAACCTTTGCAGAGTTACACATTAACGGACAGAGTCGAAATAAAATTGGGAATAGAACAGGTCAAAGATGTCAATGTTGATTCAATTCAGTTCAGCGCTGAATGTAGTCAAATAAGAATAGTAGCGACTCGCATGCACGTTCAATCGGTATTTAATCAGATTTGTTACTTATTTAAGACGATATTTAAATTTACTACTTATTGAATATAAAATGGACTTAGACTGCGCTGCTTATTTCTGCCTGTGCTTTTTAATTTGTAAAGTTCTGTACCTGTTTCAGAGCCATGTAATTAAAGATGTCGACACTGATCGCGGCGGCAATACACTGAGCAATGGAGAATACTAAACATCCTATTCCAAAAGCTTGAGAGTCCTCAATCAGCGCTATCCTGTTCTCTTCTCTCGATGCATTGGTTCTGAAAGCAAACAAAATATAAATCTCATGTTAACGTCACATCATACGGCAGAAAATCAGTAAGATCTCGACCGCACTCCGAAAGAAGACTACCCTCGCACAGAAAATCGTCGTAAAATGACAGCGATCATGCTGTCGTGTTTCGTTGGTGAGTGCGAGACCGGAGGCCCAATGATGCAGAAGCATCACTAGCCCGGCATGGTGTGGGTCACCATGCTGCATTGTTGCATTGTCTGCGTTCGCAGTATGGTGACCATCACTCATGGATTCTGCTTATGCTTTCCATCAGGCAGAGTAGAGTCATTATGGCAGGGTGTCACAATCAACGGCACTTAACAGTTCAATGCTGGGCAAAGGCCTAGAAAGGAGTTTTTGGCATAGTATACCACGATGGCCAGACGTGTTGGTATAAGGTTAGTTTCAAGTTTTCCTTCCGTTTGCATTAATTTTCTCCTAACGTAATTAAATTTTCTTTTTTTATGGCATTGGGGGCAAACGAGCAGACGTGTTACCTGATGGTGCGTGATTACCGCCGCCCATGGGCACCCGCAACACCAGAGGCGTCACAAGTACGTTGCCGGCCTTTGAGGGATGGAGAAAGGGATGTAGGGAGGGTTTGAGGATAGGAGGGTTGGGGTATGAACCTTTTTTTTTTTTTTTTTTTACGTGTGGAAACCCCCTCGGGCCGTCACCCCGCCGGGGTTTGCGGCGGGGCGGTGTGTCGGAATCGAACCGACTAAAACCACACGGTGTGCCAACTCTGCGCCTGAGACGGGAGGGATCCGGGAACTGCTGTTATTAACACATCCGGACCCCTCCCAGCGCTTGCCCGCGCAGAAGCGGGCACCGTCTGCTGGTGTAGACTCTCAATTTAGGCGACGTACGGCACACGCGTAACGTCGCCTCCTCGCGGGCGGCCACTAAAGCGGATGGTGGGGAAAACCCATCCCGACCATCCGCGGGTTGGGGTATGAACCTCCGGTAACCTCACTCACTCGGTGAAATACAGCGCAAGTGCCATTTCACACCGGTTTTCTGTGAGGTATCACTCCGGTCGAGCCAGCCCATTCATGCCGAAGCGTGACTATCCCGCGGTACTCGATCCTATAGTTGACTCTTACAGCACCCATAGGATGAATAGTAGTAACCATAGGATAACACTGTATTTTTAATCCGTCACCACAATAGCAAATATTACATCATTTTGAAAAATAATGTTTAATCTTACAATAAGATTACGGTTAAAAATATCTCTCAATCAACATTATTAAATAGTATGTCGGAGTCACAGTGTGGATGCGATCGGTCGAAGCGGTTTTTAAGAAATGGTGACGTCAGTTTCGCCGACGTCACTTGCATATTTGTCAAGTGGCACTCGTGATTTAAAGCAATAGAAATCGCTCTGAATCAAGTCTAGTCTAGTAATCAATCTTCATTATTACACAAGTTGGTAGGTTGGGTTTATTTGCACAGTCAAAGACAATATAGAATTCCAATAGTTTATTGAATCAATGAAGCTACAGTTAAAATCATAGATCGGCACAACATTGTCAAAGTGAACCAGGTGAGAACACCAAAATTCACCGAACGTCCGTGACGACCCATAACCTCCAGTTTCCCAATGCGTAGGGCTTTATGAGAAGAAACCGGCAAAGAAACTCATGGCCACTCTTTTGAAAGTTACATCTTAACTTATTAGTTACAAACTATCAATAGTCAATTACAACAATTAAGAAGACTATGTACTTAGCTTATTTACAGCTTGTCCTTCCTCGTACAGTGCCCGTACTAAACTGATCTGTTGATTCTATTTTTCTTCAATACGAAACGGTGGGTAGTTAGATTAAGAGCCAGTAGGTTAGTAGTCCCGAAACTCGTGCGGCCGCTCTCTTTTATACCGGCTGTTTGCTTTAACTAGTGGTGACACCTACCACTGTATTCGGTGTTACCCGCACACATTTTAGTAACATTTAATATTGCTTACAGAATCTACTAAAACTAAACCAACATTATTAAATCAAGCTGTAAGTAAACTAAGACGTAATAATCACATCGTTAATAACAAATAATCAGTGCGCCTTGTTTTGCATACACCGTCCACAGATTCCACCCAAACTGCCATGTTTCTCGATGCACAGTTTGACGTTTCGAATAATCGATTGAAATAAACACGAATTCAAATTAAAACTTAAGAAAACTACTCGTTCTCCGACACGGCCGTCCTGATGCATCACACGTCCTCGTGTGAGTCATCTGTAAACAAAGAAAAAAGCAACCACAGTAGCTTAATTTATTCGGCCGGGCCCACAGGCATTCTGATAAGACTTACACGTCTACGTGTTTGTTAACTGAGGAATCATCTGGACAGTGAATCCGTCCTCTCGGCTATTCCTGACCAAATTAAAGATTCATAGAAACCAATTTCAATTATAACAAATTATTTTGCCTTCATGATTTTAAATTTGATGTTTCTATTCACGTCAGTATCACGATAAGGTTCTGACCATGCTCATTTATATCTCTACCAGCATAATCACAAAAATCTTTGTACAAACAATAATGATTGTTAAACTAGGTTCAGCACCCCTGTCTAAACAGCCAGTAACAGCGTTAAGACGTTTTGACTTAGTCGCTTAACCAGCAACTGCGTATAACCACTTAACCAGCGGCTTTTTGCTCAACTCTTAGCCAGAGATCGAGATCTTTTTATTGTCACTTAACCAGCGACTAACATTCGCATAGCCAGATGCGCACCGCGCACTCTCTACAGATAAGTACTGCATGAGCTACGGCTACAAATGACCAGCGAGACCTAAGGAGGTAGTGAAACCAGGCTACCAACACTACACATGTCTTTTAATCAAATAACTTTGTTTATTAATTAAAGCAAACTTAAAGAGTGTAATCCTATCTCTATCAACAATTAACAATGGTCTGGTTAAACGTCACAAAATACATTCCAAATAATTGTTCACAACCAAAATAATCAAAACAGAGAAATAAAACCTTCGATTAATTTAATAAACTATCTAAGGATCATTATTTCTACATCATGTTCATCGGAAAAATCACTAGTGGGTATCTGACGGTCTGTATTCACTTTGATTACTGCGAGTGTAGATGATCCATGGTTGGTAGAAAATATGTGTGGGTAGAAAATATGTGTGCTAATATTTCGGCGACCACGTAAGGACCTTAATACTTTGGGTCTAATTTCATTTGATTGCGATCCTCATTTTATAAGAGAACGTAGGCACCAATAGAAACGACCTTATTATTTTTAAGAACTTTTCGAAAATTACAATTGAAAAGCCTAATGCAAGCAGATTTTCATTCTTTTCCTTAAATAATTATGTCATTTGAAATACAGTAATCGTGTACCTACTACAGGAAATACTATTCAGTGCATTTCTTCAACCCGGATTTCTTGACAGAATTTATTGTTTTATTAAAAAGACAACTTCCTCACGAGGGACAAACATCGTATGTCACGGGGACCTTACAAACGTACACAGAAACACCCAGACTCAGGGCAACAATTCGTGGACCACTCAATACTATGTTACAATAAAGGCGGGCGTTATCTACCCTCAATAACATTACTGCACTATATTGTCGTTGGCCCAGAAATCTATCCGACAGAATTTGTCTTATTAAAGAGCATTTGAAACAAAATGAAAACTTCTCACCAAATCTTTCTTGGAGCTGAACTAGAGCTGGTTGGATGGAGCTGACATTCACTGGTTACTCGGTTTGTAAATCGTTTGCCTTGGCATTCATATTGGAACGGCATCTATGACATCACACTTGAATAAGGTTCAAGTAATCGTCTTCTGCGCTTTGGTTTCCTTCGACTATCAGGCGAGGTAGTATCTGAAATCTCAGAATATGTGTTAGCAATATTGTCACGACTAAAATTGTCCTAATCTTTACTGGATAACGTAACCTTTCGATTTTGCCACAACTGTGACAGCGCTTGTATTTTCACACATCACTTCTTCACTTTTACAGTCTGAGTAGTTCTCTCACTAGTTAGCGGTTCTCGTTTAACACAAATTAATTCCGTAGCGAAAAGATTTTTTTTAACGTAGGGTAAACGTAAAATAAAATAGTAACAATCTGCCCTGTATTTTGTGCCTGATCCGTTATGGGTAACCCATAGGGGTAGTTCATGGGGGTAATCCATAGGGGTAGTCACAGGGGTAATCCACAGGGGTAATCTCTAGGGGTAGTCCACAGGGGTAATTCACAGGTAATCTCTAGGGGTAGTCCACAGGGGTAATTCACAGGTAATCCACAGGTAATCTCTAGGGGTATCACAGGTAATCCCACTTCTGATGTCGGAGTCACAGTGTGGATGCGATCGGTCGAAGCGGTTTTTAAGAAATGGTGACGTCAGTTTCGCCGACGTCACTTGCATATTTGTCAAGTGGCACTCGTGATTTAAAGCAATAGAAATCGCTCTGAATCAAGTCTAGTCTAGTAATCAATCTTCATTATTACACAAGTTGGTAGGTTGGGTTTATTTGCACAGTCAAAGACAATATAGAATTCCAATAGTTTATTGAATCAATGAAGCTACAGTTAAAATCATAGATCGGCACAACATTGTCAAAGTGAACCAGGTGAGAACACCAAAATTCACCGAACGTCCGTGACGACCCATAACCTCCAGTTTCCCAATGCGTAGGGCCTTATGAGAAGAAACCGGCAAAGAAACTCATGGCCACTCTTTTGAAAGTTACATCTTAACTTATTAGTTACAAACTATCAATAGTCAATTACAACAATTAAGAAGACTATGTACTTAGCTTATTTACAGCTTGTCCTTCCTCGTACAGTGCCCGTACTAAACTGATCTGTTGATTCTATTTTTCTTCAATACGAAACGGTGGGTAGTTAGATTAAGAGCCAGTAGGTTAGTAGTCCCGAAACTCGTGCGGCCGCTCTCTTTTATACCGGCTGTTTGCTTTAACTAGTGGTGACACCTACCACTGTATTCGGTGTTACCCGCACACATTTTAGTAACATTTAATATTGCTTACAGAATGTACTAAAACTAAACCAACATTATTAAATCAAGCTGTAAGTAAACTAAGACGTAATAATCACATCGTTAATAACAAATAATCAGTGCGCCTTGTTTTGCATACACCGTCCACAGATTCCACCCAAACTGCCATGTTTCTCGATGCACAGTTTGACGTTTCGAATAATCGATTGAAATAAACACGAATTCAAATTAAAACTTAAGAAAACTACTCGTTCTCCGACCTTACAACCGATCTTACAATAAGATTACGGTTAAAAATATCTCTCAATCAACATTATTAAATAGTATAACTTACAGTATTCTGCCACCCCCGAACAACGATATAGTGATGGTTTCCACGGAGGTGCCTTTCATGACAGTGCGGTCGATGAGAAGGGCGGTGAACTCGCCATATATTATAACCCCCACGGGCACGAACAGGCCATTGATGCACGCGTTGAGCACAGCGAAAAGAAGCCACAGAATTTCGCATGGTGTAGCGTAGCGGTACTGTGAATATTGAAGCAAAAATTTGTAAAATCAGTGATGCGTTCGATGTCGAAAATTGTCTGTATTAGTTTTCGGAAGTCCTTCGCCTTCTTTGACGAAACTGAGCTACTACTAATTGTTATATCTGACTTCACTTCACAATGTAGCATGTGAATAAAAATTAAGAGACTACAGTTATTCTCTGTGCCAAATTAAAACTGGGTCTATTTTAGTCGTTGTGGCGTATTAACAGTAGTAACAATTATAAACTTACAGGTCTCAAGATATTTATTTATATATTTAGTGGTTTTAGTTATTACACTAAAACATTCGTAAGTACAAAACAAAACAGTAAAAATCTTAATCTAAGTGAACAAACTCATGTGGGTAAACACTAAAAATGCATAAATAGTAATAAAGTTAAGAAAAAAACACTTTATATTTAAAGAGATTGTCCAAAAAGTTAGGAAATAAATGTAGATTTAACATGGCGTCTAATACTATTAGGGATATTAATAAATTAGTACATGGTTAATAGACAGTAAGAGTGAGATATGAACAAAGGTTAACTAAAAGAACAAAATTTCGAGAATACCTATGCCATCTAGTATTAAACTAAACAGAGCTTGTACTGTGAAACATAAGTGTATAATAATAATACTTCTTTCTTTACTGTTTTTTGTAAATACATACGTTTTCTTTTATTTTCTTTTTTAGCTGGTTAGATGACTCTGCTCTGCTGATGGAACGCACAACCTAAGAGTGGTGGTCATCATCCTCAATGCGAATAAGGACAGTGCAGCATGGTGACCAGCACTATGGCCGCCTAGTGAGATGCTTTTTCACGCCTCGCTTAAAGGATCCGGGATCATAGTGGGAGGGAAAAACGTGCGCTGGTAGTGAGTTCCATGTTTTAACCGCTCGGCTCAGGAAGGAAGAACCGAGTTGTACATAGAAAACATCTAAATGCCTAAATAAAACCTGCGAAATAGATCATAGAAACTTTTTTTTATAAAATAGGGGGCAAACGAGCAGACGTATCACCTGATGGCAAGCGACCACCACCGCCCATGTACACCCGCAACACCAGAGGCGTCACAAGTGCGTTGTAGGCCTTTGGGGAATGGGGAAAGGGGATGGGGGGAGATGGAGTATTGGCCTCCGATGAAACACAGCCCAAGCGCTTTTTCACACCCGTTTTCTGTGAAGCCGTGGTATCACTCCGGTTGAGTCGGCACAGTCATGCCGAAGCGTGGCTCTCCCACGGTCATATTTGGTTTGAGCCGGGAACGAACCCGAGACCTCAGCATAGTGGATACTGCACAACCACTGTACGAGAGAGGCCATTCATTTATGTTTTCTATGTACATTATGTTAGTATTAAAAAAAACTCGTTAACTGCCTCGTCGGTCTTGCGGTTGACGTTTGCCGCCGATCAAGAGGTCTCGGGTTCGTTTCCCGGATCAGATCAAATGTTTGTATGATCTGCAAATATTTGTTTCGGAGTATGAGTGTTTTCTATGTATAATATGTATGTATGTATTTACAAAAAAAAAGGATATAAGTATTTATATCAGTTGTGTAGTACCCATAATACAAGCTTTGTTTAGTTTGGGAATAGATGGCGTTGTGTGTTAGATGTCCGAAATATTTATTTATTTTATCAGTCAATCACGCAACCATAGAACTAAAGCTGAAGCTAGATGTCATTGTATATGAGATGCCCATGAAAAAAACCATGTTCAATTAAAACAAAAAAAATTCATGTCAAACACTTACCAGTTGAAACCAAGAGACTGGAGCCCCGAACTGCTTGTCCTCTCGCTCGCTAGAAATTATAATAAAGAATTATTTAAGTGTACCCAAGGGATGATTGTAAAACTTGTAAGAAGAAAAAAAAACACAGATTTTGCAGTGCCCGCAACCATCGGAAGCATTGAAAATTACTTTAGTGAGTTTTAGAAAAAATAAAAAGTCACGTACCTATCTATAGTGCTAAATTTATTGATTTTGGCAAACCTCCTTCACAAGTTTACAGTACAAGTTCGCTTTCAGCCAATCGTTATCGCACTGATTTAGAGAAAAGTGACACTGCCATTTGATACAACTTAGTAATTATACAGGGTTACTGGTTAAGTCGACCTATTCCCGTTAAGGGTCTGTAGTTTACATAGTTTCTAACTAATAATATTCTCAGAGGGTTGAAAATACGCCCGTTTTCAACCCTCTGAGAATATTATAAATATCGGTCCTACAATTTCATTTGACTCCCAGTCAGATTTTTTAAGGAAATTTCCTGATTTTTCAATCTTTCTTCAAATTTGAAAAATCTCAATTATTTATTGAGAAATTTGCCAGGGGATTGAAGAATTGCCTAGGGACTTTCAGCATTAGCCGTGTTAGTAAGGAGTGTCAGAATGTGTGTTTAAAGGTTAGTAGTTTTTGCCTACGGCTTCTCCCTCGTGCATGCGGCGGTAGTTTAAAATCGGTTCAGTCAATCTAGAGATTTCTCCCTACAACCTCATAAACGTTACCTCTATTATTTTTTTATTTAAAATATATGTAATTTGTATACATAATTACAAAGCTAGAACCTGTCATGATGGTTTCCAGCTACAATCAATGAGTGTCCAAAATTATCAGAATAATTTACTTCTTCTGAACAAGCATTGCTTATAAAACGTAGTTCTTATTTTATTTACTTACGCTTCTTCTTCTAATCCTTTTTCAGTGAGATAGGAAGTGTGCGCGAGTTGGGAGATGGTCAAGGAATTCTGGCGCCAACCGCCGATGGACGACGTCTGTCCAATACTCGTTCGGCGTATTTTGGTAAGGCTTCTTACCGACTCATCGCGTTTCATTCTCGACTTAGCCCGCCTGTAAAGATAAATTTGATTGATATGTAGTAACTAATACTAGGGACTTATTGAGAGACAGAATCTATATTTATTATATTAACAAGAAACACGTTTCACTTAAAATACCTACAAATTATCTAGATATTTATATTTATACCCATATCGACTATCTGAAAATGTACTAAGACCCCCTAGCCAAGTTGACAATCTACAAACGTAAACTTTACTAATATAGAAATCTATCGGATTTATGTATTGGCCTGCCAAAATGACTCTACTTGGCCTGATGGAAAGCATAAGAAGAATCCGAGAGTGGTGGTCACCATACTAATTGCGAATCCAACAATGCACTATGATGACCCACACTATGGCGCCCTAGTGATGCTTCTGCTTCATTGGGCATCCGGTCTTGCACTCACCAACGAAACACGACAGCACAAACGCTGTCATTTTACGTTGATCTTCTGTGCGAGGGTAGCAACGCCTCGGTCGAGCCGGCCCGTTCCTACTGAAATCAGCGTGGCTCTACTACCTATGAAATTAATAATATTATCATGGCCAATAACACCAGAGACTAAAGGCGCGACCCATTGCTTTTCTTCTCACAATATCAAAAGTTTTTGAAAAGGCTATGTGTGACCGTGTCTATGGTTTTTGTGAAAGATATAATATTTTTAGTGAACATCCAAATGGATTTCGTAAACAGAGATCAACAACTTTGGCGGTCTATAAATATGTTCAGGAAATTATAAATATTATAAATGATAAAAAATACGCGGTAGGAGTGCTTCTCGATATGACCCAGGCATATGATAAGGTACAGTTTAAAATCTTACTCAACAAATTATATGGAATAGGGATCCGCGGTACTGCTCACAAATGGCTCGCATCGTATTTATCAAATAGGGAGCAATGCGTGGAAATTGAACATTTAAATAACGAGCTTAATCAAATTACACCCGTTAGATCAACTAAAAAGAATATAAATGCCTCAATTCCTCAGGGCTGTGTTCTCGGATGTCTTTTTTCATTTTATACATAAATGACCTACCTACATTCATAAATGAACCGTGTGTACTGTTCGCCGATGATATTTCTTTACTTACATCATGTCAGAACAATGACAATCTCAGTAAAAAACTGCTCTCAATATTGAATAAAACAATTAAATGGATGGATGACCATAACCTGGAAATCAACTACAACGAAACAAAACTCATGACATTTTATCCCTATCACAAAACTCCTTTAAACATTAACTTTAGTATAAACAACACAACAATCGAAGTCGTTAACGATTTTACTCTGTTAGGGCTCACAATAGATACTCACATTTCCTGGAAGACTCACATCAAACACATTAGGTCTAAAATTTCCAGTTTTAGCTATGCATTATACGAAGTTAAAAAAACTACAGATATTGAAACTGCGCTTACCACGTACTATGCATATGCACATTCATGGCTAAGTTACGGAATCATAATGTGGGGGAACAGCACAGATGCCCCTACACTCTTCATAGCACAAAAGAAATTGATTCGTATTCTATTTAATTTAGAACAAACGGACAGTTGTAAACCTTTTTTTACAAAACATAAGGTAACTAAGGTAAGGTAACGTACCGTCTATTTACATTCTAGAAATATGCAAGTTTGTCCGAAAATATATCACTTTTTTCACAACCCGCGGAGACAAAAATACGAACCGATCTCTTAGACACAAGAAAATGTTAATGTTACCCACTTCCCGTATAACGTTACATTCAAGTAGTTCCTATGTGATGTCCATCAAAATATTCAATAAATTACCTGATTCCGTTAAAAATTAAACGAATGAGACACATTTTATACATAGAATTAAACAAATACTTATAAATAAAGCATTTTACACAATAAATGAATACATGAATGATAAAAATATATTATATAGTACTTAATATATAATATAATGTATAATTTTTCTTGTTTTTTATTTTATTTTTTGATTTGCATGAACTTAATATTGTTTTATTTAGTAATTATAATAATTAATTGATATTATATGACTTGTGATTTGCTGTGCCCTACAGGGTCCACGATTGTTTCTAGTTTTTAAGCGTGTCATGTAAACCATCTATCTAATTACAACATTGTGGAATGCAAATGAATGATATGAACATGAATATGAAAAAAAAGGGGTATTCAGTGCCATGCGGGCCGTCTGCAACGGATGGTGTAATGCATCATGCATGGTAATGAAGCCTATACAGCGCGTTCAGTGCTACGCGGAGCTATCCGCAACGCGGACCGGCCGCGGTCGTACTGAATAGCACCAAAGACGTTAGCGATTGCAGGAAGAGATTCGACACGAAACACATCTTAGCTAAGAGGGCTGCTTTGTATTCCATTAGTCAAACGCCTAGGTTAATCAAGTTCATCCAGTTGAACTTATTATTAAATATAAATACCTTTAGACTCATAATAATTATATCCATTAATTTCAATAAGCTCCTGCTCAATAAAGTATCCAATCCAAGACGCATTGATACTTTTTTGTTCATTTATACTAGCAATGACTGCACTTAATATATTATGTACACAACAAGTGCTTGAATGCGAATCCATGAAAAACGTCTATATTTATAAATTCGTTGTGTTTTAATTTCTTATTTCTTCTTTGATGAAATGGCAACCAGCCGGATCTCTCGGATCAGCTATTTCTGCCAATGTCAAGTGTTTATAGTCTTCAAATCATAAGTCTTCAAGTCATTTAGTCTTCGTCGTGATGAAATTAATGTAATTAATGAATTAATTAATTAATTTCATTGCTTACGAAGTTCCATATGTTTATGTCAAAACTTGAGCAGAGACTATTTGTTTATCTATTATAGAACTTGATGTAGCTAATTGACCGGTGTAGAGGGATGGTAAAAAACCAAAAAGTATAATATCATTCATCTTTGTGGTTTGTTTTGCCTTTTCTTCCCGGAGTGAGTTTCTAGGAAATTCCAGCACCTTCTAGCTTTAAAGTCTGACTGTCCTAGTAAAAATGTCTGTAACTTTTAATATATTTTTTGCCGGCTGGTTGGCCGGCAAAATGTCATGTCAGATCCGACCATCCTGGGTACCAATAGTCCCTGCAGAAATACCATAACGGAAATAATTATTTTCGCTTGCATGTATGTCGGTTATCGCGGTAAATAGTACCATATGCGTTATTTTGATGTATAAGCTATTAAAAGACGCGCTAGAGAGTAGCCATACGTAAATGTTCTCTATCAAAGTGTAAGCCCAAATGAATGTATGTGTATGTACTTATGTGTGCGTGAATTTTTTAAAGCTTTGTTTTATTTTTTACTAGCTGAACGCCGCAGGGCGAAGCTTGTCTAAAAAAATTAGTAGCAATTGATTTTTATATCTAAGACTAGCTGAAACCCACGGTGTTACCTGCGCTGATTGTCGTACCGCGGGTAACGCCGCGGGGCGAAGTTTGTGTAAAAAAAGTAGCTTTAGTTACTCTTTATATCATCATCTATCTATCAGTGAAAGTCCCGTCAAAATCGGTCCAGCTGTTCCAGAGATGAACCAGTACAAACAAACGGACACACAAACATTGTAAAAAGTGTTATTTTGGTATATGTACCGTGTATCCATACATATACATTTAGTAAAAAGCGATTAATTAAAGATTACAAACAGACATTCCAGTTTTATTTAATTGTAGTATGGATTTATGACATAGAGGTAGGAAATTTATGAGTGCGTAGTGACAGGCGATTGTATTTATATGTACGTCTAAAATGTTTCTGTGTGAAGATTTCCCCCCGCAGAAATGACAGACTGTTTTGTGTCGGAAAAAACGCTATGGCTATTTCCCTCCGGTCTGCCGGCATAGAGTTATTATAGAAAAAGCAGGGGAGTCAGGAGTCCAGTCGTACCTCGGTTAGAAAGAGAGAGACGATCGTGGTACCTGTTTGTCTTTCTCTAATGACGCATGCGTAGTACAGAACTAATAATGGTAATCCAATCACAACAATTCACCGTCGAATCGTTTAGCTATGCTGCTTTTTATGTTAAATTACATACCAGCTAACCCACGCTGCCCTGTTTGCGTCCCCTATTGCCCATAGCGTGATGTTATACCGCGGAAACAAAACTATTTACAATGAAAAAGCTCATACATATAGTGCTAAACTTAAAAGAATGACATATGCTGTCGCGTACTTTTTTAGACCTTTTCAAGGTAAGTATTTCTTTCATACATTAATTTCGCGAATCTGTTATATTTACATAGCGCACGCAATGGAAGCTCTCAAAAGAAATAATTTTCCCCGGTTTTTGAAACAATTTTTATTGATACTCCGCTTCTATTGATAATAACATGAAAATATATAGCGTATAACCTTCCTCGATAAGTGGGCCATCTAATACTGCAAGATTTTTTTAAATCTGACAAGTAGTTTCTTAGATTAGCGTGTTCAACCAAACAAACTCTTTCACTTTATAATACGAGTATTAGCACAGATATTTATAATTATGTAATAAAACTAACTGACTGATAAGAAAATTTAATTATACTTTATAATTAGGCAAATATATATTTTATATTGTGAGCAGACTAAAGTTAATGGCAGAGCAACCATCGATTTGGACGCATTGTATTCACCGCATTGCGGTGCTCTCGTTAAAAGCTATCCTTCCTGTTTTGTAGGCGAGGCCTACCCATTACAATAGTGATTTACTTACCAAGGTAAACAATAGTTATATAAGTTGACTCTAGAAGGTATCATAAATGAACAGGTATATAGTTAAATGATGTACTTATAGGTTTAATAAAATACAGTTAGGTACAGTATAATGAGGAATATCTCTGTCTCTAGGGACGTTTAAAGTACGGATGATTGAAATACACTTAATATTCTTTAAAAATAATCCAACAACTTTGACTGATTCGTTGATCTTGTGTAAGCAACTGACGATCAAGAGGTCTCGGGTTCGATTCTCGGGTTGGAATGCTGTTGGGTTTTTCATACACGAAATTATGTATTTATAGCAGCCCGGAGCATGGAAGGTGTTGGTGTTTCTTGCCCATGTCTCGGAGAGCACGTTAAACCGTCTCGGTCCCGATTGTCATAAACACCTATTACAATAGTTAATGTGAAGTCAGTGCTCTCAAATATGCTGACAACTAGTTCAATCTTCGAATTCAGTTCACCCTCAGGGTTGTGGACGTCCGATGCCAGTCGCTCCGTGTAAAAACTAATATTCAGGTAAACCCGGTTCAACTAGTAGTCGACCCTAATTAATCTTGGGATAATAAACGTTAGGAAGATGATTCTTTAAAAACACTCGTAGAACACAGCAGCCAAATCTATACAATTAAATAAAATTGGAGTTTCTGTTTGTAATATTAAAATAATCGCTTTTTAATAAATGCATATGTATGTATACAAAAACAAAAAAAATGATATTTTGGTACCTGTACCAAAATATCATTTTTTTTATTTTTGTCTGTCTGTTTGTTCCGTGTAATCACTAGAACGGCTGGACCGATTTTTACGCGACTTTCACTGGTAGATAGCTGATGATCTAAGAAGTAACTTAGGCTAGTTATTATAGACTAGCTTTGTCCCGCGGTACGACACTAACCGCGGGTAAAACCGCGGGGTTCAGCTAGTATAATAATAACATGGGGGGGGGTCCGGATGTGTCAATAACTGGAGTTCCCGGATCCCTCCCGTCTCAGGCGCAGAGTGGCACAACGTGTGGTTTTAGTCGGTTCGACACACGGTACTAACAGGTAAACAAAAAATATATAATAATAACAACAGATATTTGCATCATGCATGAACTCAATTTAACATTTAAGTTAATTGGTAAAATCCTCGTTTTGAAAAATTAGAGTAATATTAGAGATTACTAGCTAAACCCCGCGGTGTTACCCGCGGTTATTTTGGTACCGCGAGTAACACCGCGGGACAAAGTTAGTCTAAAAAAGTAGCCTAAGTTACTCCCTGGATCATCAGCTACCTGTCAGTGAAAGTCCCGTCAAAATCCGTCCAGCCGTTCCATAGATTACCCGGAACTAACAGACAGACAGACAGACAAAAATACATACGTACATATGCATTGATTAAAAAGCTGTTATTTTAATGTTACAAAAAGACACTCCAATTTTATTTATTTGTATAGATTAGAGATGCATTTTGTACTACAGTCCTTAAAATTTGGGTTGATCTCCGTGACACATGGCTACGAAACTTTGAGCAAGCGATTTTATTTTGTGTCTCCTATATTTTGATTATTTACGTGCCAGTTATATCATAAACTAGCTGAACCCCGCGGTGTTACCCGCGGTTATTGTTGTACCGCGAGTAACGCCGCGGGACAAAGTTAGTCTGAAAAAAGTAGCCTATGTTACTCCTTGGATCATCAGCTACCTGCCAGTGAAAGTCCCGTTAAAATCCGTCCAGCTGTTCCAAAGATTACCCGGAACAAACAGACAGACAGACAGACAGACCGACAGACAGACAAAAAATTTTTTAACCACATTTTTGGTATATGTACCGTGTATACATACATATGCATTAATTAGAAAACGATTATTTTAATGTTACAAACAGACACTCCAATTTTATTTATTTATATAGATGAAGTGCAATACTATACACTAAGTTCCAAAATAACACTAGAGGCAACTAGTGTCATTCTAGTTTAAAATTGAAAACAACACAAAACCGTCACTTAAAGTACAATAACGTTTATGATTAAACTCCTGTTTGTTTACTGGTTACACTGTTTAAGTGTTTCAGTCCTGCGGAATCATGATCACTGTTTTCTGTTTGTTTTGCTATTGACCGATAAGTAGAAATACATGGTGCTATATAGGTACACATATTTACAAATTTTATCAATAGAGAACTCTGTACATACGTATAGAATTTAATAACTTTAGATAGCTCTGCTAATTCAAAAACGTATTAAAATCTATACTAATATATAAAGCTGAAGAGTTTGTTTGTTTGAACGTGCTAATCTCAGGAACCGCTGTTCCGATTTGAAAAAACTCAGTATTGGATAGTACATTTATCGAGTAAGGCTATAGATTATATATCATCACGCTAAGACCAATAGGAGCGGAGCATCAATGAAAAAGTTTAATAAAAACGGGTGAAAATTATCACGCTACGGGCAATAGGTTGACTGCACGGTTGGCCTAGTGGTTTCAGTGGTCGCCACGCCGCTTGCTACTGCGCCAAGTGTTGAGGGTTCAAATCCCACGCGGTACAACACTTTGTGTAATCCACAAATTGTTGTCCTGAGTCTGGTTGTACTTTGTGTCCGTTTCATGTATGTTTGTTAAGTCCCCGCGACACAGGATATTTATTCCTAATGCGGGAGTTGTCTTATAAAAAGGAAAAAACGAAATAAAGAAAAGAAAGAAATAGGAGCCATAAACGAGGTTGCTTGGTTCAGCTGGTGTTATAATAATACCAAAGAATAAATCGGCATTCATCCCTGTGGTGATGGGTCAAAACTACCTATTAAGTGTCTAACCAAGTCTAACCCCTTTTCATCCTGTAGGGATAGTAAAAGCCAACTAAAGAAGTAAAATACTCAGGACAAAAATCCTGCAAAGAAAAGAAAAACTTAAAAAACCCTATTTTTTACGTGTGAAAACCCCCAGGCGCCGATACCCCGTATGGGTTTGCGGTGGGACGATGTGTCGGAATCGAACCGACTAAAACGCCTGAGACCGGAGGGATCCGGGACACACATTAACACATCCGGACCCCTCCCAGAAAGTACCAACTGCCAACCCGTCTGACTAGCGTGGTATACACATAAATACACATGTACACATGAATTCATTTACACACGCAACACACATATATTCACACACAAACACACACACGCACACCAATCCACACCAGCACTTTACCTAATATAATTACTATAATAAATAATAAGTAAAAGGCTACAGTATTGACTAAAAAAAAAAAGAAAAAATGCAACAGAATAGTGTGTGGATTTTATTTTGTTTTAATTTATTTTCTTTCTTATTTTCTATTTCCAGGCATTCCAAACATATGTTTGTATTGTCTGCGAGGACACAGGTACCCTAAACACAAGTTAAATCTTATTCTGGGTACCACAGTTCATCGTAAATACAAGTAGGTACTTTTGATTTGTGCCATATGTTTTGACTTTGTTTGTTTGATGTATTGAGAAATAAATCTCATTATTATTATTATAGTAGGCCAAAATCTCCTTGTTATTAGATGCGAAGGTCCAGCAGTGAACTGTCAGAGCAAATTTGAAGTTAGTGGTGTTAATAGTGGTCTCTGAATGTCATTTGGACACATTTCAAGGGTTCGATTTCGTGAATATGCTAGAAGCAGATTCTAGAAAGAAAAAGAATGAAAGAAAGACTACATTTATTAGCCACATTCACAAAGGACACGAGAAAAATGAGATACATTTTAACAATACTAAACAATAAACAAACATAATACAAAACAAAAGACATAAGAAAAAAAACAAAAAAGAAAGTGACATAATCTGGCTGTGTAATCTATACTAATATATAAAGCTGAAGAGTTTGTTTGTTTGTTTGAACACGCTAATCTCAGGAACCACTGGTCCGATTTGAAAAATTCTTTCGGTGTTGGATAGTCCATTTATCGAGGAAGGCTATAGAGTATATATCATCACGCTACGGGCAATATAAGGCGCAAACGAAGTTGCGTGGGTCAGCTAGTATGTGACTAAAGGGCCACAGCTCAGCTTATGGCTGAGGTCCTGGGAGTGATCTTTCTAGCTATTTCGAGTTCCTCGCGTGAGTACTTATTTATTGCTTTCGCTCGTCAATTAAGTACTTAACAGAATCAGGTTGAAGAGACTATACAATTTTTCATAGCAAGTCTGCCTCTAAGGAAAGATGACGAGACAGTTACCTACTAAAAACAGATTAGAGACGCATTGAGCTAATTCGATTTAGATCAAGGGCCAGACAGACTATAGTTAAATTAGAATATTGTCACAAGCCAAATACGCCTGGCAGTAACGCCACTCTATTATTATAATAAATATTTTGTTACAGAAATATGAGCCTTACTCCATTTACATAAGCGCAATACCTGTCAAACGTGTTCAATTATAAAATTCATTCAGACAGTTATTTTATGTCGCGCACACAGGTGGCACGTAATGTTCTTTGACGTAGAACTTACGTAACATTTTCTTGGTGACGTCGGTAGCTTGTTCATGACAGGCTGACTTATTACTTACGGCATTTTAGTACAAGGAGCTATTTGCAAAGTTAAACTTAAATATAGGCTATAATTTAAAAAAAAAATGACAAAATGCTATCGTTGCTTTGCCTGTCGGTAGTTACTTCAAACACTAACTCTTTCCTGCGGTTCCGGTCGAGTAGATTTTGGTTATCGCGGAGATTCTTTAAACTATTACAACTTTTTGTTTGTCAATCGTTGAAATAAAACCTCATAATCCGTAATAGTTTTGGTAGTTTTTATATGTTTCAATGTTTTTTTTATAGTATGAACCTGCTAAAGAGACTAACTCTGCCT
This sequence comes from Spilosoma lubricipeda, assembly GCA_905220595.1. Taxonomy (NCBI): domain Eukaryota; kingdom Metazoa; phylum Arthropoda; class Insecta; order Lepidoptera; family Erebidae; genus Spilosoma; species Spilosoma lubricipeda. The sequence goes on from HG992294.1 coordinate 4,709,511, forward strand.
GGTGGAAATCATGATCAGAATCCAAGAGGCCTTGTCACCACACACATTGCGAATGCGGAAAATAAAATAAATAATAAATAAATAAATAAATATTTCGGACGTCTAACACACAACGCCATCTAGTCCCAAGCTAAGCAGAGCTTGTGTTATGGGTACAAACCAACTGATACAAATGTATATATACTGTTTTTATAAATACATACATATTTTACATAGAAAACACCCAAACTTCGAAACAAATATTTGTAGATCATACAAACATTTGGTCCGACCCGGGAATCGAACCCGAGACCTCACGATCAGCAGTCGCACTCGCTAACCGCGAGACGAACGAGGCAGCTTGGTGACCCACACTATGGCGGCCTAGTAAGGCGATATTTTAATTTAGTTAGGATTTATTTTTAGAAAATTTACCAAAAAAATACCTTGCCTTACAATATTCATATGGATATAAGACCAAAGCACATAAGGATCTCGTAGGATTTTTGACAAATATTCAGGTTTATAATCCAGCCCCGCAGGAGCTGAGAATAATCAAGTCCTAAACAAGAAAAAGATTAAACTATAACCTGCCCACAAAAAAGTTTTGATAAAATTTATAGAGCCTATCCTAGTTTTCCAATTACAGAGTATAATGCGACTCAGTGGCGCACAATGCCGAATTATGCTGATGCTCAATTGGAACGTGAATTAGTTTTCAAATGCACCAGCAGAGTGCGCTAAGTTCAGTGTTGAAAAAAAAAAAATATTCAGAGTTAGCAATAACCTCATTAATTTGTAAGCAAAGTGGTATACATAAAAATTGGTTGAAAACTATTTACGGTTATTTTAAGTAATTTGGATTTTGATAATTACATTAACATTTGTTTGTTTTGAGTAATTTTTTTAAATGAGTTCTACCTTCATCCATACTTATATTTATTTTTTTAACACAGTTTGAATTAACTTTGATTATTTCGAAAAAACTGCAACGAAACGAAAGCTTTAAAAATTTTTTCAACAATAAATAATATTACTAACGATAATATATAAATAAAACATTTTGATCAATGCCACCTTAAAGAAAAAACACTTGTTAATTTTTGTCACTGAGTTGGTATCGATTGCACGCATCACGCAAAAACACTACTTTTGAGAGTGCTCGATTGTGCGAAGCGTTGCTGTAGTTGAAACATTCAACGTTAAGCATTATGCCGCATAATGCGCTCTAGTGCTGTAATTGGAAAACTAGGTATGTTATCCGGAGCATTATTCCGACATTATTGACACCTCATTCAATTTCACTGATAAAACTAGTATCCTTTCTTTCGGCTTTGCCGTAGTTGAGCAAGAGGGTATCGTTAGTCGGAATTAAGTATTCTGTATGCTTAATTCCATATGTGTACTTAATTAATTTCATTTCACTTATTTCATGGGTGTTGAAAATAACAGAAAATGGTGCCCATTTCATGGATCTAAAACCAAAAGAAATATGGAAAACTAAAAAGGACCAAATGTAAATAACACTTTTTTTTTAAATTGTTTTAATAATACCGGAGTTCTAAACCAATAAACATACAATAAAACAACGGAAATAAGAACCTTTCCCTTTTGAAAGTTTTTTACTTATAAGTTTCCAAAATGATTACTCGGCCTGATAGAAAACATGAGTAGATGCGAACGTGGACAATGCAATACAGCCCATGCTATGGTGGCCTAGTAAGAAGCTTTTACGCCCCGATTGAAGAACCGGTGATCATAGAGGGATGGAAACACATGCACTGGTAGTGAGTTCCAGGTTTTAACTGCTCAGCACAGGAAGGAAGAGCCGAACCGTTTGTCAAGTTGGTTAAAAACGAGCTTCTACATTATAGACACTTCGTTTTACGCACCTACTTAACTTGTCAATGAGCGGTCTAGATTACTAGACTTTGGCATCCGTGCCAAATTTGAAGTCATTTATTATGTTGTGGTTTTATTTAACAACGTATGAATAAACATTTGTTTCAAACCAGGATAGGGTTGTCTAATCATAACTTTTCTGAAAGAATTCATAGTGATAATTAATTTGGGGTTAAGTATTGCTCATGTTCAAAGGGTGACCCTGTTCTAGCGGCCTTTTAAAAATCTCAGCACAAGAGATACGTGACCTATATTTTAGCTATTGTGGTCTCATTCTAATTTGTTCAGTTATTGTACTAAGAATATAATTTTTTAATGACACCATAAATAAATGAAAAAAAGAAGAAAAAACCAGATTGTGTGAGGCAGTCTTACAGCGGACTGCTATAGGCTGATGGTGGTGGTGATTATGTTTCCAGAGAGTTCCATTTATTTTTTATTTTATTTATAAACTTTATGGTTGACTGGAAGAGAATGCCCTGGGGTATTCTCTTCCAGTCAACCTTCGGGTGGTGTACAAATGTTGGGAGGTAAGTGCACAGGTTTCATATTACTTGTAAACACAATACATTTGAACTTAGATATATATAAACACAATAGTACACATCAAAATTACAAATATAAACATACATACATAGGTACATACAAATAAACATACATAACTGAACATGCAATTTTTAACTGCCCTAAATTTAAAATGATGCCTATAAAGACTCGTTTGACCTTTATAAATGATCACAAATTGTGTTCTATTTGTTTAAGAGATCACAGAGACAGTGCTTGTAAGTACAAATTTAAATGCAGGGTTTGTAAAAAGTCTCACAATACGCTATTACACTCTGATACAGAAAAGGAAGTTCCTGTTTCTTTATGTTCCAATAGTAACATTAATGGCTGTAATATTTTATTACCTATAGTAAAGCCATAGGTCGCTGGTTCATATTCGGCTCGAAGGACCACTTAGCTTGTTGAAATAAAACAAGCTTTACTACTATACACATGAACATAGACTAACATGAATACCGAAATAAGAGGTGTGGTATGAATGAGATAGTTCTGCCTTGCCTTGTCTTGTCTTGCCTTGTACTACCTTGAGAAAGTCCAAGGTCTAGAGTGTAGTTTTTTGCTATAGTAAATGGATACTTACTATAGCAAAATATATATCTATATCTATACAACTAAATAAAATTGGAGTGTCTGTTTGTAATCTATACATCTATACAACTAAATAAAATTGGAGTGTCTGTTTGTAATATTAAAATAACCGCTTCTTACTAAATGCATATGTATGTATACACGATACATATGCCAAAAATGTAGTTAATTTTTTTTTTGTCTGTCTGTCTGTCTGTCTGTCTGTCTGTCTGTTTGTTCCGGGTAATCTCTGGAACGGCTGGACGGATTTTGACGGGACTTTCACTGGCAGGTAGCTGATGATCCGGGGAGTAACTTAGGCTACTTTTTTAGACTAACTTTTCCCGCGGCGTTACTCGCGGTACAACAATAACCGCGGGTAACACTGCGAGGTTCAGCTAGTATATAATAAAATAATGTACGATAATTCAATGATCAGCTTGAACTAGTTCAAGTACTTACAATGTAAACGTAAAACCGCATTTTCTTGTGTGCTGATTTCTGCCCACATACATACTAGGATTAGAAACGAACGAACAATGATTCCAAAAGTGGTATTTTCTAAGTTTTCTGATTATCTCCAACTAATATTCAATAATAATTACTGTCAAGCAGGTAGGTAGTACTAGTGGCTAACTGTCGACGCCATTTACAACGTTACACAAGTATACTATCTAACACTGCCTTTTTGACACCGTTTACTGAATTTTAAATTGCAGTAATTTTTCCCTGCCCACTATTTAACGTCATCGGCTATGTGTTTAACGTTGCTAAGTAATTGAGATACCAAATGCAAAAAGACATTCTGAGATACGACGTTGAGAATTCTAAAGATTAATTAGTGTTAAGAAAGACCCCACTTTAAGTTTATGATATTATAATATACCACAGCTAAGTTAGCGAATGTTTTATGGGTTTGAAGTCCTAGTTACAAGGAGTAGGGGTTATGAGGGTGGAAGGGAATTGGCGCCGATGGCGCCGGCGAGACGCGCCTTCCATTGTACTGGAATTACGATCGAATTATGCTCGCTTGGACCGTCTTTAATATTTGGATAAGTATTATTAAAATGTCTACGTGTTGCTTGTTTTATCTTAATTCGTTAACTTGGATAATAATTTTATAATAATTCGTAATACATTTGTTATTAAAACAGTTTTGTCGTAAACGCAATTCTATCAAACGAAGTAATGTCTTTGTGAATTTGACGTTCCAATTATTGTGATGTCTCTCGCAACTTCGATTGAGTATTCTGTGTCTGTAATATTTACTAAATTATATCGCTCGTGATTCAAGTCATCCGGTGTTTTTGTTTCCTAAACTGTATGTGTTTACACAATTTATTACTTTGTCTGAGCACTGTCGCGTAGAGGTTAGATTTTGTGTGTTTTTTGTTTTGTTTGTTATTGGTTTGTTTCTGATTACATTAAAAAAATATATTCTATTCGTATAAACATCATTTGGTGCTTACGAATATAGCATACGAAATCAGAATTTGTCGAGTTGAGCCTAAAGAGACTTGGGCTCAACTCGACAGCTTTTGCCCCGTGTGACAACTAGAGCAAACTGTTTTATAGTCTGTTGCGATTGGCGAGCAATCAGCTTTATAGTCTAAAGGCAAGTATCTTCATGTTGTTAATTCATGGCCATACCGATGAACTTTATGAGACGAAAGTTATTGACGAATTAACATTTTTACGAGGGTTCATTTTCTTGTGAGGAAATCTTTGACAATGTCAGAAGCAGCATTAAAGAGAAGATAATATACTGTGTTTTTATAAGATTGGTCTGGTTGATAAAGTTAAGGGGTGGACTTTAATTTATGACTTAACCTTTTTACATGTGACTGCAATTTGTATGGTGTCCACCACTCTTGGATTCTGCTTATGCTTTCCATCAGACAAAGTAGAGTCATTTTGACAGGTCATAAATAAAAAAAAACATATAACCCCAAACACGGCAGCAGCTGTTGGATCCGAAAGTAGGCAGAGCTTGTATTATGGGTAACTTTAAACATCTGTCTATCTTAATTCCTACTAATATTATAATTGCGAAAGTTTGTGAGGATGATTGGATGTTCTTACTCTTTCACGCAAAAACTACTTAGCTTATACATTAGAATACACATAGGCTATTATTTACATCATAACCGACGTAAAAGCGGGTGGAGCCGCGGGCAAAAGTTAGTTATTAATGATTTCTAAATGCGTACATATCTTTACATGGTATAAAACAAAGCCGCTTCCGCTGTCACTTCGTTTAGATTTTCTAAACTACTCAACGGATTTTAATTTAGTTTTCAGCGCTTCGTGCGGTAAACATTTTTTTATCTGACTTACTTTGCAAATTTAGCTACCACGAAAAAGTCTTTCCATTTTTCGGGTTATTATATAGGCTATAGCCTATGTCACTCACAAATAACGTAGCCTAATATTGATAAAAGAATATTCAAAATCGGTTCAGTAGATACGGAGCTAACAACACAGCACAAACTTTACCACTTTATATAATAAGTATAGATGTATTTATTATTATGTGATTGTGTGTAGATATTATTGCATATTATAGTGAGGAAATCCGAAAATTTCAAAGACTTCCGTGCGAAGCCGAGCCGGGTCGCTAGTTAACTTTTCTTATATACAATATCAATTGCTGTTCGTTTGTCTCGCTAAAACTCGAAAACGCCTAGGCCGATTTAGCTGATTTTGGTTTTGAAATGTTTGTCGTTGTTCAGGGAAGGTTTAAACGGTGAAAAATTAAAAATAACTTGAAAATCCAAAATCACGTGTACGAAGTAGCGAGCACAGCTAGTTATATTATGACGGACTGCTTCGTACCTCCGTTGGCAAGTTCGAAGGTATTAACATTTCATTTCTCCAAAAAATCCTTTCGCGATAAAATCGTAAGAGTACTCACCAGTATTTAATTAATTTGTAAAATTTCCTTTATTTTTTTATTTTTGGACTTATTCTTTGTTTTTTTTGTTATTACTACTTTATTTTAGACCTTTTTTTTAAATGTTAACAATTTACCTACCTAATGTTTTTAACTATATAACAAGAAGAAAAAACATTTATTCTGACATACACAAGACAAATACATGGTTTGAAGCAAATTTGAGGTTATAGGACATAATAAGCAATTATAATGCCCTGTGCAGTGCCAGAAAAGGCGCCTATCTCAGCATATTTCTGCAGTCAGGGTGACTGCAGCGCTGATATTACTATAGGGCCCGCGCCCGGTGTAGTTTGTCTGTCCGTGTCCGCTGGTGTATATTTGTGTAGTGTGTTTAATAAAATGTAATAATTATAATGATGTCTAGTTCCTGTATACATGTCGCAAAGCTCTTTAATTGGCTATAGAATCAATATTACATCTAAATATGTCATGATCATTGAAAAAAAGCTATCGAGTTTCCTATTAATATAGACATATATTAATTGTCTATAATAAATATAGACAAATTACACATAGACATAGAACAAATAATATTCATCATACAATAGGGTACTTGACTGTATCGTAAATAAATACCTAGGTATATCTCCTTCCTTATAACGAATATTACAAGATTTACAAGACATCACAATTATTACAACTTTTCATTTCTATTACAAATTTTAATCCAATCTACATTGAAGTATATTACTCAATTGAGTAGTCTAAAACAGTGACGTCATAAGTTTGTAAATTTGGTAATTTTTTTATACAAAGTTATCGTTTTGACAGATGATAAAAAGTAACTAATTGGTCTAAGGTGTCAACTACCCAATTATTTGTTCTCTAATCGAACCCAAGATATCTGGTTTAGCATTCAGTATTCAGTTACCACTTAACTAGACCAATGAGGCAGGTAAAATGTTGTTTTACGTAACTCAGAATAAGACATAGGTGCATGTACCTATATTTAATTTCCTAAGTTACGGAACAAAATAATCGTGCTTACTACAACATTATTTGTCGTGGGTGGGTATCGAAGCTCTGGCTTAGCAGTCAAGAGCAGTAGAACAACGGGGCCGCCGAATATAGTAGGGTAAATGTGGGAGAGTCGCCCCAGTGGGATAGATGCCGCGTCTAACACGTAGCGACATGTATAAACATTAGATTCGCAATTTTTTGTTTAATTGAAAGCTTGTCGCCGCCCGTCCCTCGGTTAGTAACGAGCGCTGCAGTGGCAACTATGAATCGTGAGTTGTGAGGCAAAACTTACTTTAACCGTCAAAAAATTTGTAGATTTGGTTTGACTCAAACTTGATTGCGCTCGAAACTTTTAATTTTATGTAGTAAGTACCTATATTTTTGCTTTTCTTAACTGTATATGTATTAAATAATAATTTTTATATATTATTTTAGTATGATTCAACATGTTTTATGTAATAAATTGATGATCGTCAATCCCTTCAAAACAGGATAGATGCCAAGATTTCTGTGAGTATAGATGCCCTAAGAGGCATCTATTCTTTTCATCTATAATTTAGTTAGATATACCACGTAAATAGTTTCCCTGTTCAGAAAATTTTATAAACTCCATAGAAATGGGGAAAACAGTCAGCTGCAGTGTTAAATTATTAAGAAATCATTGCTACTAAGAAAATCAAAGGTAAAACTACTGCTAAAATACCGTGCAAGAGTAGTAAAGCACCAAGATGGTTGACTAAAGAAAGGTCAAGAGCAGCTTCAGAGGAGATTGATTAATGTGCGATATATTATGATTCTGGTGTTCCTTACAAATATCGATCTATCTATCTATTTCAAAGATTTCAAAACGTAAGGAGGTTGCAATTTTATATGTTGACGCTGATATTTTTTAAATAGAAACTTAAATTGATTCCATTTTTAAAAAACCAAAGAGGTTTGTTATTATGTAATAGTTAATGTTAATTAAAATTGGTAAATCCAAAATAATGTTTAAATATTTACATAGGGCAACTATCCTACAGTTCAAAATATTATGGTGGCATCTAACCCACACAGTAGGCATCTATCCTCAATTATAAGACTTTTGTATTTCGTTTTTACTAAACAAACAAAATAGATTTACGTAAAATTATTCTAAATACTTTTTTCATTAATAGGTACACAACTGATTACGAACGTTTATAATTTGAAAATACTCATATTCTATAAGTTAAGCCGCTATTTCAAAAAGGGTGGCAACCATCCCACATTTACCCTATATTTCCTTTTCCACTTAACTCCATCCGTCGTCATGTCCTTTTCAACATCAACTCGTTTTGTCCCACGTTTTTCAACGCAGTTTCTTTTCAGTATTACCACTCTTCATAATTACTAACATTTCTATGTCTCTTCTACTGACTTTATCAGAATGTTGTTTGTTAAGATAAAAGTTTTTTTTTTCAATGTTTATTAATTTATTATATATGTATACTCTCGATTATCGGCTCTTGATGTAACTATAGGGCGAAACTGGTCTTTCGGGCGATAAGTCCTCCGAGTGTGAGGGCTAGCATGGGCGTTACATCGACTGTTGCCCAATCCCGGACGACCACGGGAAGAAGTTCGCTGCCGGGGCCATTCTGCCGAGCTTCGAAGCTTGGATATGGAGGACCGAATGTGTCACCCACCGATTGACTCAGATACTCACTGGGCACGGTTGCTTCAAGGAGTATCTGAATCGAATAGGACGGGAGGCCACAGCACAATGCCACCACTGCGGGTCCGAACGGAACTCCATCCAGCACACACTGGAGGACTAGTAGAGGTCGTCAGCTTCCAAATCGTCGCCTAACCTATCCGTTGCAAACGACCCGGGACAGGCGACACCCAGGTGAGGCCGAGGTTGTCGTCTGAGGCGGGTCGGTGTTCCGCCTTTAACTTTATAAAAAGGTGTGAGGCGTCATAGCGCGTGGATTCAAACCTCAAAAGGGACAACACTTTGTGTGATCTGGGTGCTCTTTGTGTCCGTTTCATACATTTGTATAGTTCCATGCGAATATAGCTTGTGCGGGAGTTTAAGAGAAATAAAAAAAAGTAAAAACCAAAACCCAACTACTACAAAAACGACGCTATAAAGGCATGAAACAAGTTTCAAAAGCCGTAGTCACGCGTTGTTAATGGTATGGTACGTTACTAAGTTTCAAAAGCCGTAGTCCATCTAGTGTAATGTACCATAGTCCATAACACTTTAACAACGCGTGACTACGGCTTTTGAAACTTGTTCATGACGATCATGACGCTTCTAACGACATCTCATTTGTCCAGTTCTAATGAGTAGTTAAGGAGCTATGAGGGAACAAATGACATACATACATGCATATATACATACATACATACATAGCCTGTCCTTTGGCTTTGCCGGGTAAACAAAACCTCCTACTTAACTTTTTGCATTCTAACTTTTCACCGTAACTTGTGATGTTCTTAATTAAGAAGTATTTCGACTATCAATATTCATCATCAACATTTACATTTATTATATAGTACTTTTCTCATGGAGGTTTATGCCCATAATCACGCTTGTCAGGTCAGGTGAAGTAATCATTTGCGCAAGACGGTTGGCAGGAGCTAGATGCGAGAAGCCCAAGATCGAACCAAGTGACGTCTAATTGGAGAGGCCTATGTCCAGCGATGGACTGCGATAAACTAATGATAATGACGAACCAGTACTTTTCGAAAGCAAATCACACTAATCACAATTCATTCACACTAATATATAAAGGCGAAAGTTTGTGAGTGTGTGTGTTTGTTACTTCTTCACGCAAAAACTACTGGACGGCTTTGGATGAAACTTTACAGTAATATAGCTTATACATCAGAATAACACATAGGCTACTATTTGCCTCGATTATCGACAACACGCGGGCGGAGGCAAAAGCTAGTATACGAATAGTACAAGAATAAATACATATACATACCCAAGATCATGAATATTTTAGTCCACTTTATTAGCTTTCCCTTTATGTTGTTTTGTTGTAACCAACTTATGTAGACGTGTTTATAAACCCTATATTTATTAACACCTTTTTTCTTCAGTCTCTTTCGGTCCTAGCCTGCCCATTTCTGTCGAAGCATATCTCTCCCCTTTGTAATTTTGTAATCAATTTATCAGGAATCGCAACTAAAGTAAGATTCGGAAAAAATAAGGCGCTTCTTTTTTTTCAGAAATAAAAACAATAGCTATACATATATCTGTCTAACAAGTCTTAATGTCTTCTCTCTTAAGTTACTCTTGTGCTAACTGTAACGTGCATAGGAAACCTGTGTAAACTTGGCTTCTACCAAAAAGTTTGCACGATCACTTAAATAGTTCAAAAGTTGCAGTGACCGACTGTCTCTTTAGGATATATAAATAAAGTAAACTTCTTTCACAAACTCTGTATAAAAACTAAAATTGGTAAATATTTGAGAAGGTAAAAAATTAAAATGTTTGAAAGCGCAGGTGAAAACATTTTGGTAATTAATAATTTATTTATAATAGTAAAATACTGGAGTCTATACCTGTATAAAATGTTAGTAAGTTATATTAATTTACATAAACCGTAAGTTAAAACATTTTAAGGAGTACGAATACACATTACGTGTAGAAGACTGATATACTGAAAAATAAATAGTGTGGAAGTATGTATTAGCAAATATCGTTTAAAGTAATCTATCTTTAAGCATGTATATTTATAATGACACACTAGCTACCACCACAATATATATGTAAATATATATATATATATCTTGATTGCATACCTACATAAATCATGTTTATAGAACGACTCATCCATCTCTATCACTGAAAAATAATTATACCCCGAAGTAGTCTAGACAAACCGTGAAATATTGGCACTGTTTCAACTATTAAGTTCACCCTTAATCTGTCAAAATGAGCGTTTAAATAAAGTTAATGATTCTACTTAATAAAGATTAAAACTAACAAAAATAAAACTTATAATACTCACTTAGTATTCTGTAGAAATTATTGTCACCAGAACACGCTAAAGTTGTTTGAAAATGCCAAAAGAAACTCACAAGAATTTCTTTCTACATAAGGGCACTTCTGTTTTGAGTTTCTCGCCGAGAAGGCGCGGGAAATGGTTGGGAAATTAAGGAGGTGGAGGCAGGCGCGCGTCGTCAACCCTCTCCGACGGTTGGCATTACACTGGGTGGTTTTTGGCACTAAACCGACTTATCAAGTCGGAGTATTGCAGTACAACTGCATACGGTTGAATTATGATCATATTTAACCCTAGAATTTCTGTATCTAGAGTAGGTACAGTAAAAATGATATTTACGCTATTACTGCCTTGCTCTCTGATAAAGTGCTCATACATATTTCTCTCTTAAAGTGTGGATTAAGGAGACTTTTTGTATAAAAATTAACATTTTCTATGCATGTAGCGTTTGTAGTTTTTATAAATTTGTCGTTTACATTTTAATAAATTGCACTTTGACTGTTGTACTCATTATAAAGCGTGTCTTATCCGTGATAATTAATACTTCCATATTAATATTATAAATTCGAAAGAAACTCGTGTTTACTGTCACGCTTACTGTTGCACCGATTTCAATTTTTGGCGTGGAGATACTTTAATTCTTGAGGTACTTAGGAGTTTTTAACGCGATAACTAACATACACACAGGCGGAGACGCGGGCAAAAGTTAGTACTGTATACCGTGTATATGTTTACCCGTAGGAGAGCCAAGCTTCGGCATGAATGGCCTGGCTCGACCTGAGTGATACCGCCGTCTCACAGAAAACCGGTGTGAAGTAGCGCTTGTGCTGTGTTTCATCGAGTGAGTGAGGATACCGGAGGCCCATACCCCAACCCCTCCTCACATCCCTTTCCCCATCCCCCAAAGGTCGGGAACGCACTTGTGACGCCTCTGGTGTTGCGGGTGTCCATTGGCGGTCATCGCTTACCATTGGGTGATACGTATGCTCGTTTGCCCCTCTATACCATAAAAAAAAACTTCCTTAAAAGTAAATTAGGAAGGGGACCATTTGATCTATTTGTGCTTAATCTAATGTAAGTTCTTTCAACCTTACATATATTTTACTAGATATTGTAGACCTTTTTTTATTATACGTACTTACTTTTTTTTACAGCAAATATAAGTACATCATCTATCTTTATCTGCTCTACCTTCATGACAGACTGTTCAGTAAGATTAGCTGTTGCCGACTAACTGAATTTAGGACCTTTTAGTCTAAATTGGTTTTGTAGGCATTCAAGATACCTATAAATCAGGCCAAGTGCGTGCCTTGTCGACCCATGGTTAGAATGCCTAAGTTGAATAGAAATGTTAAAATAACGATTAACCTAACAACAATTAACTCTTTATGGGTCAGTAGTACCTAAGCAAATTTTCTGTGAAACTAAGATAAATGCCGACCGATAACCGACTTCAAAAAAATGCCCCCTCATTTTTTTGAAGTCGGTTATCTGTCGGCTTTTATCTTTTTGACCGTAGATATATATACATATATATTTTTATGTTTGTTCGACGATAACTTCGTCGTCAATGAACCGATTTCGATGATTCTTTCTTTAATTGAAAGGAGATATCCCAACGGTGGTACCACGATAAGGACACTAAGATCTGATGATGGCATCAAAGAGAAAACGAGTCTAACCTTGAAGTCGTTTTTTTGGTAGTTTTAAATACAACTCCCAACTTGGAATATTACTGTGTGTGACTTTAGAAGCATACATTTTTACAAGGTAGTAAGCCACGCAGATTTCAGCAGGTACGAGCTCAACCGAGGCGATAGTAACCTCTACAGAAGACCAACCTCGCAGCGTTCGTGCTGTAGTCTTTCGTTGGTAAGTGCGAGACCCGAGTCCCAATGATACCCTAGCATCGGATTCGAAGCTTCCGCCATAGCGTGGCTTACCATGCTGTGGGTATTATTCGCATTCACAATAAGTATGGTGACCACTGCTCTTGGATTCTTATCATGCTTTCCTTCAGACAGAGTAGGGTCACTTCTGCAGGTTCTAAAATTGAGACAGAAAGAACACACAGTCTCAGAACAACAATTTTTGAATGACACAAAGTATTGTCCTATGTGAGAATTGAACTCACAACACTCAGTGTAATAGAAAGGAGCTGAAGCTTTTGAGTCCTATACTTCCGAATAAGGGAGAAAGGGCACCTCGAAACCCGCTATCACACTTGTTTAGAAGCAACAATAGTATTGCTAAACACCGACTTTCTGTGAAAGTGTTTCACTGGTCGAACCATTCCTTTTTGTTCATTATCATCAACACTATTTAACATTTCACTGCAGGATATACGCCTCTAATGAGTAAGGAGGTATCAGCCTACTGTACCACGTTGACTAACCGTGTTTGTATGAAGTTTGATTCAAGTTTCCCTTCTCTTGATGTTGTCCTGTGTAGTGTGCTCCCTAAGTCGCCTTTTATATAAAACTAGCTTTTGCACGCGGCTTCGCTCACGCAGACTTTCATCCCCTGATTTACCCCCTTAGGGGTGGAATTTCAAAAATTCCTTTCTTAGTGCTCACTAACGTTACATAAAGAACCTACATGCTAAATTTCAGGATTCTAGATTCAGCGGTCTGGGCTGTGCGTTGATGCTCTGGGTATGTCAGTCAGTCACCTTACTCTTTTATATATATAGATATATAGGATAGTGACACTCTGTATTCTTTATCCGTCACTACACGGACTGTTTTAAACTAATCTGGGGCCCTGGGGCTCTGGGCACACAAGAATTTGGGGCCCCTTTGGAAAGTAAAGAAAGCGAATTACACTAACATTTTTCGATTATGATATGTCAAATGTCGGACGTTCAAATCCCACGCATGGGAAAAAATACTTTGTGTGATCCACAAATTGTCCTGAGTCTGGGTGTTCTATTTGTTTGTAAAGTTCCCCGCCACACAGCATGTATATTCTTAATGTGGGATTTTTTTTAAAGAAAGAAAAAAATCATAATAAATATAAAAATCTCATCTAAATTGTATCTCGAAGTTCTAAAATGACACTATGATGACCGTATAATGTTACTCACAGAGATAAAGGTATACTTTTAAGATCTATGCAAAGAAAAGCCGATATATAATTATAACGTAGATATTTATTTCCACTAGAAACTCTGAACTAGACATTATTGCACTAAAAATATATTAAAAATAAAGTTATCTAATCACAAAACTCCCATTGACATCAACTTTAGTGCGAAATAGAATAGCTCGCAAACTTACATACATACAGGTGAATACAAAATTAACTTGCCTTAGGGCTCCTACACACGATGCTGCTAGGCGTGCCAACAGCATGGTGTGTAGGAGACTTTACAATACGTTAAGGATTATTATTATTAAAATATAAAGCACTTTTAAATTAATGATATTACTTAGCATATAACTAAATAGTTTGTAATGTACGCGTTAATAGTTTCCTATATCGTCTACTAGCTTTTGACTGCGGTTGTGCCCGTCCTCCCTAGAGAATCGAAGTTTCTTTATGCCAAATTTTATTGAAATCGGTTTAGTAGTATAGCCATGAAATAGCAACAGACCAAAACAGAAATGGGTCAGACATTCTGGAGTTTTAGAAAAACTAACGAAGTACAATTCATTTTTATAAATAAGAAAGTTTGGACTATGTTTTCTAAGATATGGAGTCATTGTAGTTCAATATACGAAACCAAAGAACGATACATCACACATACCCTTAAAACAAATTAAATACAGACTAGTATTAACATCGTTTTACACTGACCGTACAAATTACCATTAACACTGTAGACAGTTTTTTAAGTCATTACATAGTTATGACGTCACTTTCTATCCCAGTTGCAATTTATATACTTAATATCTACACCAAGAGCGATGTGAGTACTTCGCTCCCAATAACTGGGTATAAAGAGCCATTGATCTTTTGGATTCGACATGCCATATGGTCCTTCGGGCCGAAAGACCATTCTTGCCCAAAGATATTGATTACATTACTATGCGACTGGGCTTGAAAATAAATAAAACCTTATAGATTAACACACACAAGCTGGCAAACGAAGCTTGACAGGAATAATTAATTTGATAACATTAGTTTTTCTTTTACTAACAAGTAAAAATTACGATGCCACAATTTTATACAACTAAATTTAAGGTATAAACGATTTGATAAAAAGCTCACCCTTGCCAACTTATATGTATATGATTAATCATTGTGAATTTCAAATTCTAATAACTTGCTTTCGTGAAACATACCCCCTTAACCTATAAATGCTCAATCGTTGATCAAAATGACCCCAACTTCTTACAAAAGAGGTAATAGTGTAAAATAGGTATAATAATAATCATTCGGCCATCTGACAAACAGCTAGTCTCAAACTAAGCAGAGCTTGTACTGTGGGTACTAGACAACTGAAATAAAAAACATATTTACATTTTTGTGTAAAAACACCTTAACTCCAAATCAAATATTTGTATTTCATAAAAACTTTTTTCCGATCCAGGTATCGAACTATCGAACCCAAGACCTCAATCACAGCAGTCGCAAACGTTACCGCTGCACCATCGAGACAGTCAAGTCATTCAAGGTATGGTCATTTTGATTAAAGATTTGCTTTAGTTTAGACACAAATTTAATAGCTATTCCTTAATATAACGCCACTTCTACCATGGAATGATACCACACAACTCAAAAAATGATAATTCGACATTACTAAAATATAATCAGTAAATATAAGGATATTTATTCAAATTGTTAGTATGCGATACATTAAATAAAATGCCGTATGGCCTATTGTATTGAGCGTAGCTTGAGAATAGAGGGTACCAATTTTCCAACTCATCTGACATCTGTAATGCGATATGTATATTACTTTTTTACATTTTCCTTCTTAATTTTTCTGCGTTGATTCTTAATTGTTTCTCTTACACAAAAATCTCCATTTTTTTGATAATTGTCCCATAACAATATATTATTTAAATCAAGCGCGCGATAATGATTTAAATATTTCCTGTTATTAAAAGCCAGTTTCTAGATATTTCCTTATAGATTTATGTGAACTTATTTGCCAGATATCTACATATAATCTGATATACATATCTATAATACCTGAAACTAACAAATCTTGTGTATATACACAAGAATACAAATAATTTGAGTCTCGGAAATAGCTCCAACAATTTTCATGAAATTTTGTATGCAAAGGGTTCCGGGTGCGATAAATCGATCTAGCTAGGCGATTCATTACTAAAAAAAATACCGATTAAATGAAAACTCGGTCATCCTGGTATTGTACGTATGAACATCAGCCATCTATATCTATAAAATAATGTTACATTTCAGATCAGAAACTAAAGAAACTGGCCTTTATTCAAATTTGGAGATTTTCGTTTTGCGAAAATTCAGAAGAAACAAGAAGATCTTCTTAACATGTTTGAAGGTGAGAAAACATAGATGTAGATAAGACCCAACAGATCAGGTACTAAAAACGGTACTAAAGTACCAATTTACCTAAAGGTAAAGTTCAAATTGATTTGATTAACTTCATGATCAAATGATAGCCACATATAAAAATATCCACTCAAATATGATAACTAAAACTGAGCTCGTTTTAATAAATTAAAATATAATTTGTAACTAAATAAGTGCACATACATGGACTTTGATAATACACTCTACTTGTACATAGAGTAGGCCTGTGCAGTTCTCTGCTCTATTAGCGATTCGAACGTCTCTGGTTTAGTAATATTTCAAATATCAATAAGTATTTGTTAAAAAATCATAGAGTTATTATAAATAGAGCAGGGGAGCGAGGCCTCCAGTCGTATCTCGGTTAGAAAGAGAGAGACGATCGCGGTACCTATCTGTTTTTCTCTACTGACGCATGGGCGGTTAGCGTGGAAAAGCAGCATAGCAGAACGATTTGACGGTTTATTGTTGTGATTGGATTACCATTATTAGTTCTTTACTGCGCATGCGTCAGTAGAGAAAGACAAATGGGGTACCGCGATCTTCTCTCTGTTTTTAACCGTTGGACGTTACCCTCTCTATCTATAATAACTCTATGTAAAACATTGAGACACGCAAATTGAGAAAAGGCATGAATCTTAAAATAATGATTCCAAAAAAAAGTAATTTAGATCCATGACGTTCGCAACGGATTTTTTCTATGTATATTGTACCAGTCACAAGAAAATTTTAATATTTCGATGGAGCATGTAGATTTTTTGGTATTATGCCACTATTTAATATTATACTAGTCCTAATATGATTTAAGATCGCATGAAATATGCACACTTATTTATTAACATTTAATATAAAATTAATAATATATTGGTTTATGTTTTTGCAACATAATTTTCAGATGCGTACAAGAATTTTGTACAGACGTCGTTGCACAAATACAGTTTAATAAACAATTCCCTTATTCGTAAACGTTATTAAACGAAAACCAACTTTAAGGCTGTAATTTTAGAGTTGAAAATAACACAGAACCGTTGCTTAAAGCTCAATGACGTTTATGAATAAAATGTTTCGATATTAACTGCTACTTTAAGAATCGGCCTAAGGAAGAGTACCCTTGAATTTAATTTAAAAAAAAACTAATATCTAATCAAAAATATCGACATAATAGGAACAGTCGGTCACAGGTATGTATTAGAGTATTCTTAACTAAAAACTTCAAAAGAGAAAGCTGAATTTAACTTTTATACAAGTTGAACAGTGTAGCTTAACTAGGTATACACTGGTGGAGATTCTCTTGTGGTCATCATTAAAGTAAAATTCACTAACATTTGTTTTTGGATAACATTACACACTTTAATCTCATCTGCTTACAGTCCATTTTTCAATATCTCATATCTCAGATTTCACTCTATTTAGTTCAGTACGTACTTCAGTAAGTTTTACGTCACACGTTACACGTTTAAACGTTCACAAACACAAGAATAGAAAAAGAAAAATATGGTCAAGTTGAGTAATTTAACTAATTTTGGTTATGCCCAAGTAAATTTTACTTTTTCAACAAATAAACAAGCGTGTGTTTCTGATTTTTGTGTATTTGGTACAAAACTAAACACAGTGACAGCTGAGATGTGAGATGTCGAAAAATGGACTGTGAGCGAATGAGATTAGAGTATATAATCTAATAACAAATTTTAGTGAATTTTGGTTTCGTGATGACACCAAGAGAATCACCATCACTGCCTGCCTAGTTACTGATTTAAAGTTATGTATCAAATATTATGGCGACGTCACTTGGACACACACACTAGGCAAAAAAAAAACTCCTTTCGTAGGAGAGGCCTATATTTAGCACTGGACTGTAAAGGTTGTTCATGGGTAAAATGGTCATACAAGAATTAAAAGTCCAAAGAATATGGTATCTTCTTTAGACCGAATCTTATATTACGGTACTAAAACCCTAACATTCATCAAGCGTGATTGAAACAAGACCTAGGATGAATAAATACTCCGAGAAGTCTGTCTTGCCGTTTATAGGAACATACATATATTCATCCTTGTCGCACAAACATGCATGCTTACACAGGTGTGAGTGAAATAGAAAGCTGTAAGATGTTTAATAGAAGAAAAGCAGTCGTTCTTGGGCCGTGCCGGAGAGCAGACGCCAACCGCGTTTGATGTTTAGGTATTGAATGATGGCACGTACGCAGATTAAAATACCTGAAAAAAAAACATTAATTAGTATGATAATAATGGCAATTATGAACACTTAGATTATATGCATACTATTTTTAAGATGTGATTCCCCGTAACTTATTAATCATTATTAAGTAAACGGGTCTTCAGGCTGTTTGAGCCGCCTGAGCTTGAGTAACACTAAAGTCTTGGAGAAAGCCTTTTTAAACAATTTTTCGTATCTTTTCACCAAGTGAGATATGGTTACCGGATCTCAAACCGCCCTTGAGTTTCAAGTAGGACTCAGAGGCCTACACACTTGCAGTTTTGAGTTGAACGTTTATGGTTTGAGATAGTTATCCAGAATTGTGAGCGTAGGTTACATTCAGGTATTGTGTAAATAAATAGACTTCCAGTGTAACTTTAGTATCATCTTTACATAGTATAAAATTTAGTCACTTCCGCTGTTTGTTCGCTTAGATCTCTTAAAATACTCAACGGCTTTTGATGCAGTTTTCAGCGATTCAAGAGGAAGGTTTATATGTGTAATGTATTCATGATATGGTAGAGGAAATCGAAGTTGCGAACGTTGATCGGCTCTATAGTTTCTTCAGTTTATAACAGAGTACAATGACTTTACGATATCAGTGACGACAGAACAATGTAGTACGGCACTATAAGTGTGTTGTGTTCAAATTAAAAGGTCTTCTTCGTTTAACCATTTACTTTAATTTTAGTATAATTGTTACAACATTCAACGTTTATTTATTTATTTAAACTTTATGCATAGACGATGCAAAGGCGGACTTATGCCTTCACACTATGACACAGGCTTCTAGCACTTTGAAGAGGAAGGGAAGGATGAGATTGGACGAAAGTGAGTAGGAAGGGACGGATTAGATATTTTAGGTAACGGACGCACATACGCTCTCCGCCACAGGGAAGAAAATGTGCCAGACATAACGGAGAAGTTAATAATGTGGAAGATGACAGGAAGAAGGTAGTCTAGCAATGTTGTGATCATTCTCCAACCAATGCCATCACAGCCAATCGGTTTCACGATGGCGGCACCCAAGCAAGAGAGAGACTATCAAACCTCCATTTCCATACACTCCTTTTTACTAGTGTGGCACAAAGCACAACCAACATATTCACAGTATCAAATCTCTTACTATTAAAATTCCCTTAAGACTTAAGTAAACCTATGTGTGTGTGTGTGCGTGGGAATTCCTCGGACCACTAGCTCGTGGTTATGATCAAACTCGAATTGCGAGCCGGGGAACCAGGTGTATCCTAGAAAGGAAATACGTGGAACCACAACATAACCCTGAACCCCGATACTGCCTTTTAATATACATGATACTCCAAAATAAATCAAATGTAACTTATTTGATTTATTTTTTCATTCATTGTACAATTTATGTATCAAGTATTGTAATTGATTTTGTACATATTGCTGGTTTACGTACGCAGTATTGGTTTGAACAAAATATTTATATCAACTCGCTGTTGATAAGTGGATACTAGTTTCTATAAATAGGTACATATTAAATCATATGTGACGTCATTTGCATGTTGTATGTACATATTATGTCTGAATATAGATTTTTTATTTTGCTTAAAACTTTAGTGGCCTAGAGAAGAACCTTGTAACAATGATACGACGATAAACTATCACATTTATGGCAAATAGCGAAACAGTAATATTAGTAATATAAGCCTCAAAAATTACTTTAAGAAACGTACCCAAACTACTCCACACATCTTCTTAGCAATAAAAATCAATGCTGTTCGTTTATCTCGCTAAAACTCGAGAACGGCTGGGCCGAATTAGCTGATTTTGGTTTTGAAATTTTTTCGTAGTCCAGGGAAGGTTTAAACGGTAAAAAATTAAAAATAACTTCAAAATCCAAATGTCACGTGTACGAAGTAGCGGGCACAGCTAGTTTTTAACAATTTTTTGAACCCCCCTTTCTCACGGCGACAATCCGCAGTGTATGGCAATATTGTCAACTTAGATGACGGATTAAATCAAAGTACATTATCCAGGATAACAGGACAGAGCAAAGAGGAGGACAACTTGACACAAACTCTATACCAAAAGCTCCTTTCTAAGGAGAGTCTATATCCGGCAGAGGACTGTGAAAGGTTGGTGATGATCAGGTCGTCGTGGCAATGTTTAGTTAGTAATTTAATAGCTTATTCTCGTCTCAGGTCAACGTTTGTAAAGTATATGAGTCTGTGTAAATGTGAGGCTGAGTGAGTACAAGGATTGGGCCTCACCCGTAATTACAGTAGTAAATTATTTTCTACAGTAAACTACAACTGCTGTACGCCCGAAGAGGCACTCCCTTTTGGGTAAAAAAATATTTAAGTAATGTTGAATCGAAGTGAAAGTGGTTCATCGTTTTTATTTTACAACTGGGACACAGTTTCGTTCTTCGATAATTTATTTATTACAAATGTGCAGTGCACCGAACTGTGTTGTAAAGTGTTATCTCGAGGAAATGCTATGATTCATTCACAGGAACTTGCATTGTTCTTTTATTGAAACAATATATACACGGCCGTTTATTTTCATTGGGCGCTAGAATATTGTAGATTATTTTCCCAACATGTTTGCGATTTCTGAGTTTGAGATAAGGCTTTGCTCATTTCTACGGTACGACGATAGGTTGAGTGATATAAAAACTTTCATGAATGACACAGAGTAGACAGCCTATGTAGTCTGGTGGTTATTAAAGTGAAGAATTTTGACTGATTTTTTTACCACATCAAGTACAAATTATCGTGTCCATCACAAAATAATTTGTCATGTATTGGAATCAAACTTAAGGCCTCTGGTTCAGTAGTCCCACTACCCACAAGCCAAGCATGCCATTCTGGACTTGCGGTTTCAGTATATTGTACCCATACTATTTAGATTTAGTTGCAAAATTTACCAGCGCGTTCTTTTACCCGTTCCAATCGTGTGATAATCGATTGTAGAACGATTATGATTATACAGCGCAAAAACTAAAGACGCTCGATTGAATTATTAATATAGTTTATTGATTACCTACAAGTTTAGGCTTTACGGTGGAACATACATTGACTGAAAAAACTTTTACTCTTACTTTTAGCCGTAGTCGGGTAAAAGTCAACTCACACACTAGGAATTCTTTTCTTTTTTTATAAGCTGTACTAGAAATAAATTCTGGGTCGCGGAGGACGTAACAAACATATATGAAACTGGCACAAAGAACACCCAAACTCAGAACTACAATTTGTGGATCACACAAAGTGTGGTCCCATGTATTGAACAGACCTACAGCACTTCGGAGCAGTGGGAGCTGCGTGGTTACCATTACATCCGTGCAGTCACACTAGCTTGCAACAAATCCGCTAAGATGTTTGTTTTCATTTAACATATTCAATGAACTTACAAACCGCTTTGCGTCATTCGTGGTCATATATAATGCAGTTGTTTTGAAAGGGACGACATGACATCAGCCAACGACAATGGTACGTAAATAGATGTGTCAGAACTGAGATGCACCGCTGGTTTACAATTGATCCATAGCCCATTGTTGGCAAATCTTTTATGACATTAGATTTATGTGAATTTAACTGCAGCGTTAGAAGTTTTTAACACGTTTTCATTAGTTTTACTCGTCTGATTATTTGTATGTAACCGACTCTTTTGAAATCGATTTTACCTAATTTGCTGGAAGCTTTGTGTCTTCTGGTGTGTTTATATCGACAACATCTTTCGAAAGCGTGACGTGCTTTGTGCCATATCTTTCTTACCAGTTTTTAGACCGCAACGTTCAAATATTATCAAAAAATTATCAGTAACGATAATTTGTAACCGCAACCCATGGTCACCTATAACTCTAGACACAGAATGTGTTTTTACGCGCTTTAAGTGTTACTTAAGTTACGGAATTAGGTTCCATTTAGTGCAAAAATTTGTGCATACACACTCATTATGTTCGAGCCTAAAGGATTACCAAGGTGTATTTAACATCCATAGTTTACCATACAACCAAAAGCTTTTCATAGTTTTTTTTATGGCATAGTGGGTAAACGAGCAGACTTTCACCTGATAGTAAGCGATTACCGCCGCGCATAAACACACCAGCACGCAACACCAGAGGCGTCACAAGTGCGTTGCCGACCTTTGGGGGATGGGGAAAGGGATGTGGGGAGCGGTTGGGGTATGGGC
Source organism: Spilosoma lubricipeda (assembly GCA_905220595.1). Taxonomy (NCBI): domain Eukaryota; kingdom Metazoa; phylum Arthropoda; class Insecta; order Lepidoptera; family Erebidae; genus Spilosoma; species Spilosoma lubricipeda. Next base: position 4,732,300 of record HG992294.1, read on the forward strand.
CTCCGGTATCCTCAGTCACTCGGTGAAACACAGCGCAAGCGCTATTTCACACCGGTTTTCTGTGAGGCCGTGGTATCAAACCAGTCGAGCCGGCCCATTCATGCCGAAGCGTGGCTCTCCCACGGTAAAAAATCGTCCACTACTGGACATAAGGATTCTTTTGAAATGGGAAAAATTCTTTTGAATTTATAACCGCGACAATACCGTGCCTATAAGAAGACTATAAGAGGCGACTAAGGGAACAAACTCCATAGGAAAACAAAAAAACCTGTCGGTCCAGCATGATATAGTAGACGAAAACCTACTTACGAAGGAGAGGCTTATTTTCACGCAGTAGTCTATTAAAAGCTATTGATGTGATACTGCACTGGCCAGACGGTTTGCCAAGTGTTTGCTTCAACTTTATCTTTTCCTTTCAGTGCTATTGTCTTGCGTTATTTGCTTACTTAGTTGGTGATGACACTCTGAATTCTTAATCCATCATACAGACAATGTACAAATACGAGTGCGCGACCGGAGGCCCAACGATGCAGAAGGAATTCAATCAAGGTACTAGAGCTACGCTGATTTCAGCACGAACGGGCCGGCTCGACCGGGGCGATACTACCTGAGCACATGCTGTCGTGTTTCGTTGGAGAGTGCGAGACCGGAGGCCCAATGATGCAGAAGAATCACTAGCCCGCCATGGTATGGGTCACCATGCTGCATTGTTGCATTGTCTGCATTCGCAGTATGGTGACCATCACTCTTGTATTCTGCTTATGCTTTCTATTAGGCAGAGTAGAGTCATTTTGGCAGGGCCAAACATAATAAAAAAAAAAGAAAGCGTCACTAGGCCGCCATGATGTGGGTTATTATTGCATTATCTATACCATCACTCTTGGAATCATACGCTTTCCATTAGGCAAAGTAGAGTTACTTTGACAAGCCCATAAATTAAAACAAAAAACAATGAATGTATAATAGAACTTACCAAATGCCATTATGAGCCACCAAAGCCAGGAGTTCTCGTGGGACGCGAGCTCGGTGGAATGCTTCACGATGAGGGTCCACTTGGCGAGGGACAGTCCGAAGCCAGCGAGCGCACCGTAGCGACTAGCCACCGTGTGACAGAAGCACATCAGCAACAGGAATCCGATCCAGTTGAAGAGGAATGCCACTGGAATTATCGACAACGATATTAGGCTTTATGATTGAAACATATTCAAGGCAAACTTACAGTATATTACCAAAACGTTCGCATGCTTTGTAGCTACATATTGCGGTAGTCAACAATGACAATTCATAAATTAATAATTAATTCTCACAATGTCAAAATTTATACACAAACTAGCCGACCCACGCAACCTCGTTTGCGCCTTATATTGCCCGTAGCGTGAAAATTTCCCCCGTTTTTTAAACATTCTTCTTTGTTGCTCCGCTCCTATTAGTAGTAGCGTGATGATATATACCCTATAGCCTTCCTCGATAAATGGACTATCCAACACCGAAAGAATTTTTCAAATCGGACCAGTGGTTCCTGAGATTAGCGTGTTCAAACAAACAAACAAACAAACAAACAAACAAACTCTTCAGCTTTATATATTAGTATAGATATAGATAATTGACAATTCTATCTCACACATTACTACAAAAATAAAATTTGATAAAATAGGTAAATAAAAACATTTACAAAACAAAGAAAATAAATTATTTTTAATAAATTCTTCATTTACAGTAGAAAAGTTTTATGATATGCAGATAAATTCGAGTTTAAAATAATTGTGTTTTAGTATTTGATAAATGATGACTCTACTTCAATCACATTTATCCAACAATATTTATCGTAGCTGCAAAGCCTTAGCCACACAAGTATATAATATATAAGTAAGCATAATGTTATGTAAAATGTGACAAAATCCATACTTTAAATTCGAAAGTAATGCTGTCCGCTGCATCAATTTTAACAAAATGAGTCATGGAGATACTTTGATATTTCTTTACAGCGACAACCGACATACACGCCGGGCAAAGCCGCGGACAAAAGCCAGTGTTACATATTTTAAAGTATGTATTGTTATTGTCTCCTTTCGTTCTCAATATTAACTCCTTTCAATAAAGAAAGTCTAGGTTTGCATATATCATCTCTGGTAGGCTCTAGTTACAATACCACTGGGGTTGACCCACATTGATTTTATCACAGAAGACAATATTATTATTATTTGTGAACACAATATAGGTATATGTAATGTCGTCAGCTGCTTAGATTACAATAAATATATGTATAGGTAAACAAATGATAGAACCAAATTTATCAAATTATTTATAATTACACAATAATTATTTATCGTATATCGATTAAACATATACACGTGTCTCTGTTATCTCGATTAAAATGTCTACATATGACAAATCTATAGTTATAGGCGTTTGTAAAGTAGACAAATTGTAGTAAACCAGTCATATTACGGGGTTAGATGTGAGAAGTATATTGGGAGGTAAGTAGTAAAAGGGCATTATTTAATATCCAATCAATGAGTGTTAAATTTGGATGTACTAAAGAGTTATTTCTGTAAGATCATTTATTTAGGTGTTGGAAAACAGCTAGGTTGGACTTATTTGGCACACAGTAAATATTTAACGCGTCATTAATTACTTGCGTGGTGATCTAGACAAACAAACGTGTCTTGCTAAACTAATGTCAACATAACCACGTGATATCAAGATACTTCACAAATAGCTTATGCAACTGTTTCGTAATGACAATTATATTTACTCAAGTGCCAGTTTTTTGCCATCTATATAATCCTAACTAATGAAAATGCGAATGTTTGTTTGTTACGTTTTCACGCGTAAACAACTAAACATATTTTATTAATGGTTAGTTATATTATCTCGATGGTTATAGGCTAGCTTTTAGAGATAACGGGGTATCTATGGATAGGTCTTCAAAAATGATATTGAGGTTTCTAATTTTTTTTCTAAACTTAATAATTTGCGCGAGAGACACTTCCAAAGTGGTGAAATGTGTGTCCCTCAACTGTAACTTGTAAAATAAGAGAATGATAAAACTAAAACAAATATATGATGTGCATTACCATGCAAACTTCTACCGAAAATTGGTTTGAACAAGATATTTTTTTTAATACGTCATATTGTCGTAAACCAAAATTTATCGATCAAAGTTACAACGAACTACAATAACTATACATATATTATGTTACTTGCTGTTACGGAACCCTTCATGTGCGAGTCCGACTCGCACTTGGCAGCTTTTTTCCATTTACGGGCGCCATTTAGACAATTTATTTACATAGTCTGTGACACTACCACGATTCTGATGAATTCAACATCTCATAATGTCAAAATCGGTTCAGTGGCAGCGGTTTGGGCTGTAGGCCGTGCTAAAGAAATGGACATACATACCCACATACATAACAGAGACATACAGAAACGCGAGAAAAACATAACCTTTCTGACGCAGTCGGGTAAAAATAGCAGATTTCTAATTGCACGTAAAGGTTCTTCGAAGGCTATCAGGGTGACACGCACATAAGGTCAAACAAAGAATAAGCGAAGGTCAATCATACCTAAGAACATACGTGAATAGGTAGTGGTTTTTATTACATTTAGACAAGTCAGGTTTACTAACCGATAGACTAACAGGTTTATCGACGACTTTAGCTTTATAATATTACTTACTAGCTGACTCTACGAACTTCGCACCGCTATTTTTGTTTCGTATATTTCTTAATTTCCGAAATTCTTATTTTAGTATTTCTGCCTGCTTAAGCTCCCCACGGGGGAAGAGTACAGTCGCGAATGAAAACATTACACTTCCGATTTTTAACCGACTTCAAAAAGGTTCTCAATTCGATCGTACGTTTTTTTGTGTGTTCGCGGATAACTTCGTCGTTTATGGACCGATTTTGACGATTCCTTTTTTAAATTTGGTCGTTCTTGAAGTCGGTTATTTATTTTATTATCTTGCCTTGACAATAACAAACACTTAAAAAATAATTATCCAATTTGGTGCAGTCGATCGAGAGTAATGGGCGTACATACGTTTTGGTGATTCATTATTCATATAGATAGTATAGATGTATCGTTGAGACTAATGTCATAAAAATCCACTTAGATTAGTTATTTATCATGAGAAGAATGCACGTGACTCTAAACAGATATTCATTATGTTTAGCAAACACATTATTCATCATGTGTCTTGACCTCAAACTAACATGATTTTATTTTATTATTTTGATTAATATCAATGTCTATAATCATGTCAATTGAATTCAGTATGCAACAAAATGCGAGTGTTAAAAATGTAGACATACATTTTGTTAGATAAGTAAGATTATAATTTGTTTGTTTTAATGGAGTTTTGCAACGCTACACTTATATACTACTCTGCGAATTATAAAAGTTATTATATTTTATAATTCGTAATAAAAATATTTTAAAAGATAATATATTTTATAATTCATGGTGATATCATTTGGAGCAACGGAGACCGTACAACTATAGAACAATATTGACTTATAACACTTTCAACACACAGTCAACCTGAGTGGTGGTGAGAAGTCATATAAGAACAATATAAAAATAACACATATAGAAAGCACATTTTGTATGTACACATAAATATATATTTACATACGTAAAAATATATTCGTACACTATGAAAACCCGAATATAAGGCAACTATCAATTGGTAATTTCTGCCATTTAGTTGAGAACCTCAAATATATTTTCCATGACGAATTTTTCTAGTAATACCTACACAAGCCCAGCCCAGTTGGGTAATTACCTTGGTCTCAAACTTACTAAAACTGCACGCGATCTCGGGGACCAGCACCCAGGGGTTGGTAATTATTCGTAACTATATTAAGCTAGAAACGGTTTTCTTTCCCCTTGCAGTGATGTTGTCGAACGTAGTGTGATCTCTCAGTCGCCTCTTAAGATACCCATGGGATGCAAAGGGGTGGTGATACTCCGTATTCTTAATTCGTCACCACACCGAGTTGATTCTTATGGCCTCATATTACCAGGACTTGTTGATGTATTACACAGAAGTAAAATGAGTCATGAATTTTATTGATTATACTTGTATGACGGTATGTCATGAAAACTGATGATTAAATATTATTGTTCTCCGTTCAACGTGTAATATAGAAGAATAATGCTTTACTGTCGTAGTTATAAGTACCTTTAATATTATAAAGCTGAACAGTTTTTGTGTTTGGTTGAACATTCCCACACGTAACTGAGAATTCGCAACGCATCGCAAATGTCTGCGAGCTAGCACGAATTCACCGCAAGAACTTCACGCCGCATCGCATCGCAGTTGTGTGTGGGAGCCCGAAGTACACATACGATTTAAAAAAAACAGTGCTATAAAGCCTGGATATCGAGGAAGGCTATAGAATTATAACAACCGCAAGTAACTCCGGGCGAAGCTTCTCTTATCGTTCGTGGTGAAATTGTCTGTCCGTCCCATCGTCTGTGGAGCGCCTAAAATCTTCTTTTTTTTTAAAGACAATTCCCTCATTAGGTATACACCTTCTGTGTCGCGGGGACTTTACAAATATACATGGAAAGGACACCAAGAACACCCAGACTCAGAACAACAATGTGTGGATCACACAAAGTGTTGTTCCATGCGGGATTTGAACGTTCGACACTTGGCGCAGTAGAAAGCGGCGTGGCGTCCACTCAAACCACTTTTTTTTTTTAACGTGTGGAAACTCACTCGGGCCGTCACCCCGCCGGGTGTTTGCGGCGGAGCGGTGTGTCGGAATCGAACCGACTAAAATCACACGGTGTGCCACTCTGCGCCTGAGAAGGGAGAGATCCGGGAACTGCTGTTGTAAGACCTCCGGACCCCTCCCAGGTCCACCAGGTCAATCCACTAGGCCAACCGTGCAGAAAAACGTCTGTACACATTCATACATATCATCTTCATAGATACATACTCGTATGTAGCTGTAACTGTACGCCATCGATATACGGAACCTCTGTATAGATTGATAAGTACCGTGTACACAAAACCCGTGTGCGATAACAAGCAATACAATGGTTATAATATTGTGCAATTACCATTCATATAATTGATAAGATTTACAATGAGTATGAGTGGATTTTCTATCATCAAAATATTCAGAAAATAATTGCCTATTTTTCCTTTAGCGTAAATTCTTAGAACTGTTATAGATCGTAAATAAGAAGATAACTGATATGCAATCTTTATAAATTTTCGAAATTAATTAACTTGATATTTATAACAATTGAGTCGGAGAGCACGTTAAGCGGTCGGTCTCGGTTGGCATGAACATATATGGCTATCGTTATTGGGAAGTCAGTGCCCTCAAATATACTGACAGCTAGTTTAATCTTCGAGTTCAGTTCACCCTCAGAGTTGCGGAGGTCCGATGCCAGTCGCTCCGTGGGATAACCTTGGGAATAATAACCCTATGGGCTATGAAGATCATGATGAGCATGGTATAAACAAATGTATACTTACGTAGGTACTAACTTTATCGATACTACAGTTCTCGACCGCCGGAATTCGCTATAGTTTATGCTTTTTTAGAGTGCATTTAAGTATTTTGGATTTTTATAAACTGATGTGTCACTAATAATATATACATACAAACACTCATGTACACTTTGAACATCAACGGATAGTGATCTCAAACTAAACGGTTTGACTCTTCATTCCTCAGTGTAAATCTGGGACTCACTAAGCACAGGTTTCCCTCCCATTACGATCATGGGTCCTTTAGGCGAGGCATCAAGCATCTTACTAGGATACCATAGTGTGGTGACCACTCTTGGATTCTGCTCATGCTTACCATTAGGCAGGGTAATGTCTCTTTGGCAAGGTCTATGTTGAAAGAAAAAATGTTAACATTTTAACGACTTTAACCACAATATTTAACTTTCATTCCACTTACGATATCTTTTGCCGTCAATCGAAACATATTTACTTCTACATAAACCTACTGACACAGTTCTTAAAATACATACAAATCTATACAAATAAATAAATTGAAGCGTCTGTTTGTAATATCAAAATAACCACTTTTCACTAAATGAATATGTATGTATACACGGTATATACAGCAAAAATGTAGTTAAAAAAATTTTTGTCTGTCTGTTTGTTCCGGGTAATCTCTGGAACGGCTGGACGGATTTTGACGGGACTTTCACTTGCTGGTAGCTAATGATCCAGGGAGTAATTTAGGCTACTTTTTTAGACTAACTTTGTCCCGCAGCGTTACTCGCGGTACAACAATAACCGCGGGTAACACCGCGGGTTTCAGCTACTTATAGATAAATTACCAAGTCACAGAAGATACAATCGTGCTTCTTACTCATACCTGTCCTGGATGCAGAAAAAGGTGACGCGTCGATCGAGCCCCGCACCCGGACCAATCAGGTGACAGGCTTTCGAACGAATCGATCATTTCTTGAAACCGGATTGGCTAGAGGGTGTGGCTTAATCTATGACTCACTATTTTCTTAACGCGAACGGACGACAGCAGGTATGTAGGTTATCAATAAAAAAAAGTCCCGTCACATGATCTGTCTTATCTTCCTACGACGACAAAATTAAATAATACAGAATTGCCCTTTTCGTAGCAATTTTTATACGAAAAAGAACGAGTTTGTTTTAATAGTTTTTGAACTCTGTTGAGAAAATAGATTGGTTTTGAGATACGCAAAAACTGTTTCCGATATGATATAGATTCTTTCATCATCATCTGCCTATCACGGACCACTCCTGGACATAGGCGTCACCAATTGCACGCCGCTTGGTTCGATCCTCGGTTTCTCTCATCCAACTCCTGCCAAATCATTACTTGAACTGGCCTGTGAAGGCCTCCTACGTTTGCCGAAACGCAGTCACCACGCAAGACTAGATTCTTCAATAGCTACTCGTAAAAGTCAATGAAAAATCTATTAGGAACCAATTTAACTTAACGCTTTGTAATAAAGAATAACTTACCAAAAAATGATGTTAGAAACATGATGTCAGTACCAAGTAGACTGTTCTCTGGGTCGAGTTGCTCGGCCGTGCCTTCCGTAGGCTCCACTGTTACAAACGCTGCGAACGTAGGCTGATGAGGAGGGGGACCCTGCATCTGTGTAAACAAGCTAACGTTGAATATCTCAATCATGATGAAACTAATATACAAACTATCTGAACGCCGCGGTGTTACCCGCGAAAAACAACCGCGGCTGACAGTGAAAGTCCCTCAAAATAGGTCCAGCCGTTCCTAAAATTAGTCGAAACAAACAGACATACAAAAATGAGGATACACTGAGGCATCCAAATAGGCCGCTATAGTGTGGGTCACCATGTTGCATTGTGTGCGCTCGTACTTTTGTTTAAACTAACTTTGTCCCGCGGCATAACCGTGGGAAACACCGCGGAGTTTAGCTAGTATCAAATATATTTCATTCTATACATGGCAGTTTTATCACAAATGAAGCGCAATACATTAGGTATATATAATTCATTTTATTTACTCTTTCACTAAGGTATGTACAGATCAGGTTTATACATTCAGGTTAACACAATGTGTAAATTTATTTCTATAACTATAACATTATTCCTTTGTGAGAGACTGGTGTCTATATTAGAAAAGCCTACAGTATATAAATATAAAAAAAATATAGTGGAACATAGTAACTCCTCCTTTTTGGAAGTCGATTAAAAATTCACACCTAAAATGGAACATTTTTGGAAGTTCTCAAATTATACCTACTATAACAACTGTCACGGGTTTAAGCGGTCACCACGCCGTTTCCTACTTCGCCAAGTGTTATGGGTTCAAAACACACATGGGACAATACTTTGTGTGATCCACAAATTGGTGTTCTGAGGTTGGGTGTGTTCGTTTCATATATGTTTGTATAGTCATATTTTCTATTAAATCATTGTTTACGTAATCAGGTTATCGTTTATTGACTTGACATTTGTGTTTATCTAGTTCATATTAAGATACGACGTACAACGATGAAGGATAATACGAAAACTAACCTAACTAATTCTGAGAAAAGCAACACGCAGGCGCATGACTTGAATATATAAAATGTCAAATTGACGTCAATACCACTCTGTCCAAGGTTCATAAAAATAACAAAAAATACCAACACATTTCGTGTTTGTATTTTTTTTTTACAATTATTGAATATTTCCCACGCCCGAATTAATTATACAATAATATATAAACATGAGATGCAAACAATGTAAGATTTCTTGATTAATTGCAACAGCGAATAAAATATATAAACTACTCCTAAATAGCACAGTTTTAATTTTACACTAGATGAGTTCCGCGGTGTTACCCGCGGTTATCGTCGTACCGCGGTCACCCGTGGTACGGACGCGTGGCGAAACTAGTCAAAAAAATATTGCCTTAGTTACTCCTTATATCATTAGCTATCTATCAGTGAAAGCCCCGTCAAAATCGGTCCAGTCGTTCCAGAGATTACCCGGAAGAAAAAGCCAGACAAAAACAAAAAAAAACATTTTTGGTATATGTACTGCGTATACATACATATACACTTATTAAAAAGCGGTTATTTTAATATTACAAACAGACACTCTTTTTTTTATTTATTTGTACAGGTTTAACCAGCCGTTACTAAATATATTCAACTTATGTAATTGTTTTGTGCACTTGAACTTGGCAGTTTTCTATGCTATTGTTATTATACGAGTATTATAATATGAAATCTACACAAATAAATAAATTGAAGTGTCTATTTGTAATTTCAAATTAACAGCTTCATTCCTACACGTATGCTCACTCTATTCGCTCTTGACGGGTACTTACATCAAAAAATCCATTTTTACAATTTTTGACTGTCTGTTCCGACTAATCTTTTGAATGGCTGGACCGATTTTGACGGCACTTTCACTGGCAGGTAGCTAATGATATGAGGAGTAATTCTAGACTAGCTGCGCCTCGCTGTGTTACCCGCGGCTGTTAATGCGAGATACAACAACCATCATGCGTAACACTGCAGGGCTCAGCTACTAAATCAGTCTTAATAACAGACAAACAAACATTACTACACCTTATCATAATTAACTAATGCATAGCTTTTTTATGTATATGTGGCATCACAACTCCTAAACAGATGGACCAATTTGATTTGTGTTCTTTTTACTAAACTAAACTGTACAAAATGAATATCAAATCAGCTAATCCGAAGTTGCAACCATATTAACATTTACTTCAAAAACTTTTCCTACACAAATCAAGTTATTTCCTTCATTGAGAAATGCCCAAAATTTAGTTTTATATTTTTATCATACAATAATACAAAGGAACACACGTAGATAATGTTATCTTAGTATAAGTAATTGGTTAAAAACATAATAAAACAAACATGAAAATATAATAATGCATAATAATTGGCACACACATAATAAAGTTGGTAAACATAACAAATAAATAATGAGCACTAAAAGCATTTGTATATTTTTATGGAATACTAGAGTCCCGCGGTTATTGTCTTGTCGCGGGGCGAAGCTAATCTAAAAAAAGTAGCCTAAGTTATTCCTTGTATCATCAGCTATATGTATACCTATTAGTGAAAGTTCTGTCAAAATCGGTTCAGCCGTTCCAAAGATTAGCCGGAACAAACAGACAAACAGCCATACCCTCTTTCACACAATTCAAACCCCCTTTTGGTCTTCCTTTTCTCTTGTACTTTACCTCCCGTACCTACTTAACAACACTATCCTCACCACATTTTCCTCATCATTTAGTACATCTACACAAATAAATTAAATTGAAGTGTCTGTTTGTAATATTAAAATAACCGCTTTTTACTAAATGCATATGTATATATGCTATGCACGGTACATTTACCAAAAATGTATTTTCTAAAATTTTTGTCTGTCTGTTTATTCTGGATATTGTCTGGAACGGCTGGACCGACTTTCACTGATAGGTAGACAGGTGATGACACAAGGAATAACTTAGGCTACTTTTCTTAGACTAGCTTCGCCCCGCAGCGTCACTCTCGGTACGACAATAACCGCGGGTAACACCGCGGGTTTCAGCCAGTCAGTTTATATAAATACTTGAGTACCTGTGGTAGATCTTCTCCCTCCATTTGCTTCTCTCTCTGCACTTCCTCATATGTGGGTAGTTTAGAGTTTGCAGCCACATCGTAAGGTGGTGGCGCCGAGAAGTCAGCTTGTGGCGGCGGTATATCTTGGAGATTGTCTAAAAACATTACATTTATTTAATACAATAACAAATTATGCCGATGTCTGCATTGCTGTATAATCAAACTAGCTTTTTCCCACGGCTTTGCCCGTGTGTATGTCTATATCACTGCCTCGATGGCGCGGTAGTAGCGTATGCGACTGCTGTGTTTCTCAGGTCTCAGGTCTCGGGTTTGATTCCCAGGTCAGACCAAATGTTTGTATGATCTGCAAATATTTATTTCGGAGTTTGGGTGTTTTCTATCACACTATCACATCACACTAATATATAAAGGCGAAAGTTTGTGAGTGTGTATGTTTGTTACTTATTCACTCAAAAACTACTGGAGGGATTTAGATGAAACTTTACAGTAATATAACTTATACACCAGAATAACACATAGGCTACTATTTGCCGTGTAATAACTAAAAATGAAAATAATTCCATCTATACAAATAAATAAAATTGGAGTGTTTGTTTGTAATATGTTGTTTGTATAAGTATGTATACACAGTACATATTCCAAAAATGTACTTAGTTATAAATGTTTTTGTCTGTCTGTCTGTTTGTTCCGGCTAATCTCTGGAACAGCTGGAATGATTTTGACTGGACTTTCACTAGTAGATAGCTGATGATATAAGGAGTAACTTAAGCTACTTTTGGCTAATCTCTGGAATGGCTGGACCGATTTTGACGGGACTTTCACTGGTAGATAGGTGATGATATAAGGAGTAACTTAGGCTACTTTTTTTAGACTAGCTTTACCTCGCGGCGTTACCCGCGGTTGTTGGTGTACCGCGGGTAACACCACAGGACTCAGCTACTTGCCAAATATATACCTCACTATTGCTGTGGCTAACAAAAATTAAAAATAAGTGCGAGTCAGACTCGCACATAAAGGGTTCTGTAGCAGCAAGTAACATAATATAACAGTCCTTTTAGTTTGTTGTAACTTTGATCGATAAATTGCAGTTTACGATTTATGGCGTATTAAAATAAACTACTTCCTAGATCTCGTTCAAACCAATTTTCGGTGGAAATTTGACTGGTAATATACATCATATATTTTTTTTAGTCTATCATTCTCTTATTTTAGAAGTTACATTTTACCACTATGGAAGTATCTCACTCGCAAATATTAAGTTTAGAAAAAAATTTATTAGAAACCTAAATATCATTTTTGAAGACCTATCCATAGATAGACCACACAAATAGGTTTGATGAAAAAAAAATTTTGAATTTCAGTTCTAAGTATGAGGACCCCCAAAATTTATTGTTTTTTTTTTATTTTTCTGTGAAAATCTTAATGCGGTTCACATAATACATCTACTTACCAATTTTCAACAGTATAGTTCTTATAGTTTCGGAAAAAAGTGGCTGTGACATACGGACAGACATACAGACAGACGGACAGACAGACAGATAGACAGACATGACGAATCTATAAGGGTTCCATCTGTTCCATGTTTAAAATGTCAACAAAGTGAGTCACTTGCGACAGGTACTCCTAATCGAAGCAAGATTGTTATCACTTAGCTACAATATGCAAATATGTCACCAAAGGGAATATGGAATAACACTTACTTATATCAATAAACGGTGGAGGCAAACCGTGATCTATATTTGTCGTCGGCAACATCACTCTTAAATGAGCCGATGGTATATTATCACTACGGGGATGGCTCTGGAACAACATTATATCGACTTTCACATATCACATATAGGTGCCATAGCAGTTACATAAATAAACAACTCGATATTTTTATCGAGTTGTTTATTTGACACGATATTTGACACGACGTACCATTATCTAGAATTTTATTTTGCGATTATTCAATATTGCACTATCGCACTGTTTAGAACAAATAACCCGTGTATAAAACAATTTTACAGTTTAGATACAATTAATTAATAATCCTGGCATCGTTCAAGGTTTTTCCAATAGTTTATCAAACCTAAGGCGCACCTCACTCAATCACTCAATTCATGTGAATGTGAATGACGTTTAATTTCAAACTAATTACAAATGAGCTCATTAATTTTTTTAACTATAAATAACCTTTCCTTGAATGCAAAATAAATATTTACTGTATATAACAGTACTTTATACATAATAATATCAATAAAATTTACAATTTAAACATTAACAAGAAGTGTATGTATCCTGAAACAGTTTATGAATTATTTCTGAACGCATTTCTTTAAAAGTCAATAACAATGTTGCCATCAAAATAATCGTTATTTAATAGTCGTAGATTTATAGTTAACGGTATCGTTATCAATTTATCTTTGGAGTGTAATCTTTTTGTACGACTGCCTCGTCGGTATAGTGGTTAGCATTAGTGACTGCAGATCAAGAGGTCGCGAGTTCGGTTCCCGGATCGGATTATTGTTGGTTTTTCTTTCCGCCCGTGCCTCGGAGAGCAAGGCAACCGTTAATGGAAAGTCAGTGCCCTGAAATATACTGCCAACTAGCTCAATCTTCGAATTCAGTTCAGGGTTGCGGGGGTCCGATGCCAGTCGCTTCGTAAAAAAAACTGATATTTAGGTAAAACTGGTTGAAATAGTAGCCAACTCCGAATAATCTTGGCCTCTTGGGACTAATAAAGCCTAGGAAGAAGAAAAATGTAATCTTTTTGTGAACCCTGTATGTACCTATGTAAACACCTGAAAATACTTGCATTCCCAAGAAGGGAAGCAACAAAGGCGTTAACTCATAGTTTCTTATATTGTTACAAGAAAGCAACTAATCTAAGTTGGATGAATACCAAGCAGACTACAGATATATCTGAAATATAGGCTAAATTTGAAAATGGTTTTGAAGTTAGTAAGTCAATATCATGTCACATGTTTTAAACAACATTTTATTATCTTGTACAAACAGTACAAATATTTTTATAGTGGCACCATTTAACTCCGCTGTCAAAATCAAAATAATGTCAAAACAATACAATATGGTTGATTGGTTGTCTTACCCTGTGTAAACGCAGGTGATAATTTCACAATTAGTAAAAAGAAATTGTGTTAGTTTTCATGACTAGCGGTTTACTCAATTTTAAATCATGAAAACGGCTTTGATGGTGGCTGAAAAGCCATCTTTAGCTCAAAATCTCGCTAACTTACTTAGCAATTCTAAGTGTACCACAAATAAAGGTTTGTCATGCATCCAATTGTCTACGATTCAATGAAATTAAATTGATTTATTAAACATACTTTATTTTTCTAGCGTCTAACTCTGCTTGTTCGGTACATGAATGGAATGGAACCTTTAAAAATGAACCTGTTCATTTTAAAATGACTTCGGTATGTGGTCACGTTATGAGTTTGGATTTCACCGGCAAATATAATAACTGGGATAAGGTGGATCCTGTGGAATTGTTCAGTTGTCCCACTGAAAAGAAGGAGGCTATGCCGAGGTTGAGAATTCCCGCGTTTTTAGCTCAAGAGGCAAGAGGCTGTGACTATTTGATTTTATGGCTTGATTGTGATAAGGAAGGCGAAAACATTTGCTTTGAAGTGAGTTCATAAATAACCATTCTGTATCTTATTAACCTGCTTTTTTTCTGATTAGAAACACTATTATGGACAAGAAAAAGTTTCAAGAACTGTACTGACTATCCAACTATCATAAGACTTTTGATTAAATTTATATATTCTTGTCATCGGGGCTGTTATATATAGTATAGTACATTTCTGATGTCACCTCATTCTTCAGACTCAGCTCAGTAGTTTAGGAGCTATGGTGGATCATACATAGACTGCCAAAACTGTAACCTTTCCTTTTGACTTCAATATAGTCCAGTTACAAGCAAAAGCCTTATTATTACTCCATATCTCATATGTCTTAAATGTTATTAATATCAGATTTAAAACAGTGAAAACGACAAATTACACAAAAACTTTGTACCCACTTTGTATTTTTGTTATAAAAATTGTGCAAACGGATGAGTATGAAATTTGTTCTAGTTAAAATTGATATGAAAGAGAATTGCAGAAAGGTAAATAAAACATTGAATGAATCATGTTCGGACGATAAATACTTGCAACCACTAGTTTAAAGATTTTGAATTTTTTATATTTATTCCTTTGAAAATATTCAGTCATCCTCATCCTTAATGAGGAGAGAGAGAAGGTGTGTAGCTAGTGTAGCTATAATGCTTTAACAAATGAAATAGATTGACCTATTGGTCTAGTGGTTGGTTATTCTAATCACTAACCTAGAGATAGTGGGTTTGATTCGTTTGATCAGCTTCATTATACATTATTATAAGATTACTGTAAAACAGAGACTAAAAATAATGATTAAGTGAATGTTAAGGCCTAAACTTCCATTCTAATGAGAAGCTTATGGACTTATAAAGGCAGTTCATGAATACTATCCTATAAGATTCTGAAGCCATTTATGGTTTGATATTTAAATAAATTCAAACCAAAAATGGCTATATATATAAATAAAATAAGTAAATAAAATTGAAGTCTCTTATCGTAACTTCAAAATAACAGCTTTTCACTAAATGTACATGAAAGGATATAGGTACTTACTTACATCAAAAAAATTGATTCCAAAATTTTGTTTTGTTAGTTCTGACTAATCTCCTGGAAAGGCTTGACAGATTTTGATGGGACTTTCATTGCCAGATAACTGCTGATGTAAAGATTAACTTAGGGTACGTTTACAGATAAGCTTCGCCCCACTATGTTACCCTTGGTTGTTGTTGTAAAGGTATACCAACAACTGCTTATAACATAGCAGAGCACAGCCATTTAAAATATGTTTGAACATAGAGATCAGATTTAAAAACATTTTTATAATTTTAGGTAATGAGTTGTGTACAACCCTACATGAAGGGAGATGTCTGTTCACCCCTAGTGACACACAGAGCAAAATTCTCAGCCATTACAGAGAAAGACATCAAAGCAGCTATGTTAAACTTGGTCAGGCCTAATGAAAATGAATCTCGCAGTGTTGACGCACGCCAAGAGCTGGACTTGCGTATTGGATGTGCTTTCACTCGGTTTCAGACGAAGTACTTTCAAGGTAACTAAATTTGGGATATATGTATAATACAGAAAGGATTTGTTGTTACTTATAATTATTAGTACAGATGAAATTATAATCTAACCTATACATCCAGTTATTTAACTCTTATCTATGGCACCCTAGCTTTGCCTGCGGCTCCGCCAGCTAGTATGTCGATTATTGCGGAAAATACTAGCTTATGTTCTTCCTCAAGAATCAAGCTATCTCCATGCCAAATTTCATTTAAATTGGTGCACTGGTTAAGCCATAGAGCATATCAGATAGACAGAGTTATTTTTGAATTTATAATTTTATGTATAATATTAAATTAGTAAGCATTGTGCACTGCATTGTGGTCACAATAAATTCAACCACTGGCCTAGTCTCTAATGCATAGAATTAATGTCTGAGCTGTCTATTGTAACATGGTCAATGACATTAGCCTCCTTTGCTAATATTGGGTTGATCTGGTAGTCAAATAAAACAATATTTAAACCACACAATACCATAAAAGCTACATTGACTTAGAATATTGAATACTCTTTTTTGTAAATATATTCATATTATATATAGAAATGGATAAGGGCAGTGCAGGACCTGTTGTTGTGGAAAGCCTTGAGGCCGAGGCCTAAAAAGCAGCGAAGCCTTTGTTTAAACCACTATGCAATGAGTGCAGTCAAGTCTTGGTAGGATAGTGGCACTACTATACTATGCTTATAATTTCTGTACTACAGGTAGATATGGAGACCTGGATGCATCACTCATATCTTATGGTCCATGTCAAACACCAACGCTAGGGTTCTGTGTGCAACGACATGATGAGATACAGACCTTCAAACCGGAGACTTACTGGGTACTGAGAGTGACTGCAAGCACCTCGGAAGGTAGAGAGCTGCCATTGGAATGGAAGAGGATCAGGTGTTTTGAAAAAGATATTGCCAATATGTTCCTTGCTGGCATCAAGGAGATAAAGGAAGCTACGTAAGTAGATTTTTATTAATTCTTAACATATGTGTTGGTTTCTATAAATTTGAAAAATAAACCTTAAGAACGAGTAAAAGAGACTTTATTAAAAACAATCTTAAAAAGTTTTTTTCTTAGTTATACCTACTGTAGGTATAACTAAGAATAATATAATAGTCTTCAATTGTCGCTTAGATCGCTAGGTAAATCACTGATATCGATCTGATATTTGTCACACTGTTGCTCAAACTGTACTGAACTGCGGCCCGCGAGACGTCTTTTTATATTACATGTCGTCATCTCTAGTACATTCGAGAAACATCACTGTCCGGCTCCAAGAACGCGCCAGAGAATGCAATCGAACCTACCGCGCGACAATCAATCTATTCGAGCCTATGTATGTAGATATAGGGTTCATTGTTCTGTGCCTTAAGAAATTTACTAGAACTTTCGCGATGTTTAGCCATGCGAGTCTTGTTCTGGAATATTCTTTCTTCGTAACAATATTTTCTTCAATTGTTCCTGTGCCAGTATCTAATGGCTTCCCGTGACCTTCAGTAGGTCGTCGGACCACCTTGTTAGAGACCAACTTAGGTTTAGTGAATTTCTGACCAAATTGAATGCAGGTAGCACAGGACTGGTTGTTATGACGAGCTTTGGGTAAGGCCTATGGCCAGCTGTGGCTTTCGGCTGAGATGGTGATGATAATATTTTCTTCATGGAGCTTCTCTTCATAAAGGAGATTTTGATCTACCTTACCTCGCTGGTTAGACGTATTGACATAGGTTTTATTTCAAGTTTTCCTCCTCTTTGCTATAATGTTGTCCTGTTAGTTTATTCCTTAGATGCCTCTTGCACCCACGGGATAAATAGATAGTAACACACCGAATTCTTAGTCCACCATCACACAGATCAATCTATACTCTATACAAATAAATAAAATTTGAGTGTCTGTTTGTAATATTAAAATAACCACTTTTTACTAAATGCATATGTATGTATACACGGTAGATATACCAAAAATGTAATTAAAATTTTTTTTGGCTGTCTGTCTGTCTGTTTGTTCCGGGTAATCTCTGGAACGGCTGGACGGATTTTGACGGGACGTTCACTGGCAGGTAGCTGATGATTCAGGGAGTAACTTAGGCTACTTTTTAGACTAACTTTGTCCCGCGGCGTTACTCGCGGTACAACAATAACCGCGGGTAACACCGCGGGGTTCAGCTAGTTTTGTATAAAAAAAATGTTAATTTCCAGTGTGATCAACGTTCAAGCTAAAGAGAAAGTGAAGCCTCGTCCCGTTGCCTTGAATACAGTGGAACTGATGCGAGTGGCTAGTGCCGGTCTTGGTATGGGACCTCATCATGCTATGCAGGTATCATATTCAATGCTAGAAAAAAAGATGAAAAATAGAAATCACGTTCCTTTGCTTTTTCACAACCTGTATATTATAGTTTACTCTGCAAACAGAGATGCAAAAATAAATATAATTATTTCTTCTTCAGCTCTTAAAACAATTGCTAAATCGTTTGTCATCAAAAATCAGAACATCTTAATTCTTATTTCGTATTACAATATGTTTCAATTAACTCGCTTCAGACTGTCACTGGGAGCGTAAATAGTGAAGCTATGCTAAACGTAATCAGTAACTATTCGAATTGTTGCACACATACACAAGTACCTATTACATTTGCGTCAATACTAGCTGCTCTTAGCGACAATCGCTTCGATCGGATTCCAAGACGCTACAACAAAAGTGAGAGTCATTTGTGATCAGCAGTGAGTTCATTGTGATCTATTTGATTTTCACGACACTCGTACGCGGAAGATGCCTTAAAAACATGATTTTTTATGCAGATATTTCTGCAATTATTCTCCTTTCTTCCTTTCTCAAGGAATTCTAAATATGGAACCAAAATTTTAAAATGAACAACGTACTTTTGCCCGCGGCTCTGCCCGCGTGTTATCGCTTACCGCTGTAAAATGTAGTCTATGTCTTTCCTCAAGGATCAAAGTATCTTTATGCCAAATATTTAAATCGTAATAGACAGTGTTATTTTCGAATTTATATTAGTGTGGACTTGTAATATGTTAGCAGTGATCTTAAATTGACTGCAACATATACTGAGTAATAAATTACGAAATAAGTACTTATCCTGTATCGCGATATAAAAGTTCTCTCTCTCTCACCACGTCGCCTGGTAGAAGGATCCTCCCTATGTGTTGAAGGGACATGACACCCCCACAATAATGAATATATTGTCTTTCTTCACAGGTGGCGGAACGATTATACACACAAGGTTATATATCATATCCACGTACTGAAACTACCAGCTATCCAGAGAACTATGACCTAATGTAAGTCCTAATTGTATATAAACCTATAATTTCAACCAATCGACGTCCACTGCTGAATGTAGGTAAGGAGCGCCAATCATCCAGGTCTTGGGTAGTCCGCATCAATCCGCTGCCAGCCACTTTATTTAAATCGTCAGTACACTACGTTTGCCTAATCGCGGTCTCCACTCAAGCACATTTCGGCTCCACCGACCAGGTACATCTAGAGACATGACCGGCTCATTTCCATCTCAGCGTACTGATTTTCCGTGCGATGTCGGTTCTCTTTTTTTGCTTATATAAACCTCTTACATACATTATCAACAGCCTATAATATCCCACTGCTGGAAACACACCTCTCCTTACGGGCTTTGGCACTTTACTATACGTTTCGGACGGGTTGCTATGAGGTTTGTTTCAAATTTGCCTTCTCTTTCCAATTATGTTATTCTGTATAGTTTGCTTCTTTAGTCGAATAGGGGTGGTGACTCTGTATTCTTTATCCATCACTACTTAGAGACCATTCGAAATCCAATTTTGATACGTACGTATACTCCTTATACATAGCACACTAGTTCTATGATAACGGTTATATAATAGGGTAGTTTACTGTATCGTAAATAAATACCGATGTCTCCTTCATTAAAACGAATATTACAAAACGTCTCGAAAAATATATTTATTACAGCTTTTCATTTCAATTACAAATTTGAATCAAATAAACATTGTAATATATTGCTCAATTGAGAAGTGTAAAACAGTGACGTCACAAGCCAGTTCTTAGTACATTTTTCATACGAAGAACGTTTTAACAGATGATAAAAAGTAACTGATTTGACTAAGGTGTCAACTACCCAATTACATTTGCGTCAATACTAGCTGGTCTTAGCGACAATCGCTTCGATCGGATTCCAAGACGCTACAACAAAAGTGAGAGTCATTTGTGATCAGCAGTGAGTTCATTGTGATCTGTTTGAGTTTCACGACACATACATTTATTTATAATATCTCATGGAGAAAATAAAAATATTTTTTTGCAACTATAAATTATTTCTATCTACCTGAAAATTCTTTCAATTTGTGTACGGTACTTATCAAATTTTAACAAAAATACAACCTACTTCAAGGTTTGACTAGATTTCTCTTAGATGCCATCATCAGATGTTAGTGTCCTTATCATGGTACCACTATTGGGATATCTCCTTTCCATTAAAAAAAAGAATCATCAAAATGGGTTTATAAACGACGAAGTTATCCGCGAGCACACATAAAAATATATATACATATAAACGGTCGAATTGAGAAACCTCCTCCTTTTTTTGAAGTCGGTTAAAAATAGGAATTGCGCTATAAGTACCACCAATCATTAACTATTTTTCTTACCAATAGGGTAAGGTATCATCTTAGAAATGAAAAGCCGGAATAATTATATTTTCCGAGATATTTTGTAATATTCGTTTTAATGAAGGAGACATCGGTATTTATTTACCACTATAAAATGCTAAATAAGGTACAAAATGCTATCCCAAGTAAATAATATATATATATATAAAAGTTGTTTAAAACAGAAAGAAGAGTTCAAAGAAAAGCAACTTGTATATGAATTACAGGGTGTTTCTTTTCGGGGAGAAAATAAAATGTGGTTTTGTTCAGGGGCACCCTGCGTCAGCAGCAGAACTCAAACAAATGGGGAGCAGAAGTGCGGGCCATCATCGCCAACGGTATCAACCGGCCGAAGAAAGGACGCGACGTGGGTGACCATCCTCCCATCACGCCCATGAGACCTGCTTGTAAGTATTTATCCTATACTCCTTTAAAATATAGCCTTATTTCTGTGATAACTGTGACTAGTGTCATTTTGGAACTTACGAGCTACAATTTAGGTGGGAATTTTCATATTTTTAATGTATTGCACTTCGTTTGTGATAACTGCATATATCTTAAGGACTGTACTTGACTGCCTCGTTGGTCTCGCGGTTGGCGTGTTCGACTGCTGATCGTGAGGTCTCGGGTTCGATTCCCGGGTCGGACCAAATGTTTGTATGATCTACAAATATTTGTTTCGGAGTTTGGGTGTTTTCTATGTATAATATGTATGTATTTACAAAAAAATAAAAGTATATATGTATTTGTATCAGTTGTCTAGTACCCATAACACAAGCTCTGCTTAGCTTGGGACTAGATGGCGTTGTGTGTGAGACGTCCGAAATATTTATTATTATTATTATTATACTTATAGCAGTTTTTATCATTTGTTCGTTTACTAAAATAGACTAACCCCTTCTGCAACATTCTGTATTAAAGTTACTTGTTTGCGTCAATACTAGCTGGTCTTAGCGACAATCGCTTCGATCGGATTCCAAGACGCTACAACAAAAGTGAGAGTCATTTGTGATCATCAGTGAGTTCACTGAGATCTATTTGATTTTCACGACACGCATGGTTAGATATTTTTATAGTATACGAGTACTAGCTGAACCCCGCGGTATTACTCGCGGTTATTATCGTACCGCGGGAAACGCTGCGGGACAAAACTAGTTTAAAAAAAGTAACCTAAGTTACTCCTTAGATCATCAACTATCTGCCCGTGAAAGTCTTGTCAAAGTCGGTCTAGCCATTCCAGAGATTACCAGGAACAAACAGACAGACAGACATAAATTGTAACAGAAAATATTTTGGTATGTGTACCGTGTATAAATCTGTACAAATAAATAAAATTGAAGTGTCTGTTTGTAATATTAAAATAACCGCTTTTAAATAAATGCATATGTATGTATTTATTTATTTATGTAAGGAAAACATACAGTGATATATTTTCGATCGATTATGTATGACTATATAAAGTATATAAAGTATACATGTGCCAAAATAACATTCTTTATATTTTTGTCTGTCTGTCTGTCTGTTTGTTTGTTTCGGGTAATCTCTGGAACGGCTGGACCGATTTTGACGGGACTTTCACTGGTAGGTAGCTGATGATCCAGGCGTAACTTAGGCTACTTTTTTTAGACTAACTTTGTCTCGCGGCGTTACTCGCGGTACGACGATAACCGCGGGTAACACCGCGGAATTCAGCTAGTACATAATGAAATGCATTTATTTAAAAGACACTCCAATTTTATTTATACGTATAGATGTGTAGAAGATAAGTATTACGTCTATAAATCCTACTAATATTATAAACGCAAAAGTTTGTTAGTATGAATGGATGTTTGTTACTTTTTCACGTAAAAAACTTCTGAACGGATTTGTATAAAACTTTACAGTGATATAGCTTATACATAAGAATAACAAATAGGCAACTATTTGCCACCTATACACAGGCGGGCGGAGCCTCGGGCAACAGCTAGTAATACATATAATTATGTTGAGACTGAGACTGCCTCGTTGGTCTCGCGGTTGGCGGGTGCGGCTACTGATATCGAGGTTTCGGATTCGATTCCCGGGTCGGACCAAATGTTTGTATGATCTATAAATATTTGTTTCGGAGGGTGGGTGTTTTCTATGTATAATATGTATGTATTTACAAAAAAAAAGGAAATATATATTTGTATCAATTGTCTAGTACCCATAACACAAGCTCTGCTTAGCTTGGAACTGGATGGCATTGTGTGTTAGATGTCCGAGATATTTATTTATTTATGTATAGGCTATGTAAATGTCTGTTTGTTCGTCAATAAAATAAATACAATGTATCCTCCCAGCGGAGTCGGAGTTAGAAGGCGACATGTGGCGTATCTACGACTACGTGACGCGCCACTTCATAGCGACGCTGTCCCGCGACTGCAAGTACCTCTCCACCACCATCACCTTCCAGATCGGCTCCGAGACCTTCTACTACACCGGGAACACGCTCGTCGACGCTGGCTACACGGAGATCATGCATTGGCAGGTATACCTGTCGTATAGCCCCCTGTTCACTAACGACCAAGTCCTTCCTATTAAGCAACTAAGATACTACTTCGGCATGAATGGGCCGGCTCGACCGGAGTGATACCACGGCCTCACAGAAAACCGGTGTGAAATAGCGCTTGCGCTGTGTTTCACCGAGTGAGTGTGGATACCGGAGGCCCATACTCCAACCCCTCCCCACATCCCTTTTCCCATCCCCCAAAGGTCGGCAACGCACTTGTGACGCCTCTGGTGTTGCGGCTGTCCATGGGCGGCGGTAATTGCTTATCATCAGGTGAAACGGCCGCTCGTTTTTTAAAAAAAAACTTTTTTTTCTCGCGTATAATAAAAACTACATTCGAGGTGATAGTGTATAAAAAATTAACAAACTCACGATTGAAAAATCACAAAAATACAAAGCATGCAGTGATTACAATGTTAAAAATTAAAGGGGCTTAGTGTGCGCACATGCGCGTGTGTCTGTGCATGTGTGCATGTAAGTGTATATGTGGAGGTTATGTACCTATTAATACTGAGTGTGTATGACGAAGTGGGTAGAATTGAGTCGGGCTTTTGTTTTCAAAAATGATTGAAGCAAGTTAATTTCATCTTCATTATTTGACTTGGACTGCCTCGGTGGCACCGTGGTTGCGTATGCGACTGCTGTGATTAAGGTCTCGGGTTCGATTCTCGAGTCGAATCAAATGTTTGTGTTCTGCAAATATTTGTTTCGGAGTTTGGGTGTTTTCAATGTATAATGTGTATATATTTACAAACGAGCATAAAGTACATATTTATCAGTCAATCTAACTATTACAGTAAAAGCTCTGTGTAGTTTGACGTCACATGGCGTTTTGTCCCAAAAATGTCCTAATGTAAATATTAAAATATTGAAGTCCACAATGAAATTTCACCAGGCGTTCGGCAAAGACGAGTTCGTGCCGCTGTTGAAGGTGGATGAAGTTCTGAAGGCGCACGACCACAGGCTCGTGGAGTGCCAGACATCACCCCCCGACTATCTCACCGAGTCCGAAGTAAGTTTATACATATTACTAGTAGAGCCCCGCGGTGTTACCCGTAAGAACTAAAAGTAGCCTAATTACTCCTTATATAAATAATAATAATAATAAATATTTCGGACCTCTAACACACAACGCCATCTAGTCCCAAACTAAGCGTAGCTATATCATCAGCTATCTGCCAGGGAAAGTCCGGACAAAATCGGTCCAGCCATTCCAGCCATTAACTGGAATAAACAGACAGACAAAAATGCATTCAGTGAAAAGTTATTAATTTGAAATTACAAATATCAATTTTATTTATTTGTATACATCATTTGCAAATGTAGTGTAGGACGCCCGCAGTATACATAGTGCTCGTGCCCCTTTTCTAAGTAGAAAAAGGAGCATCAGGGTTCCTACAGAAGAGGGGCCGTCTACAAACCGTAGGTGGCCCGAGGTACGTCGAGGTTCCAGGGATTTTCTTCCGAGGGTGGTTCTTGGTTCCCCGCCTTCTAGTACCCGAGACGGTGTGCGGTTTTTAGTCGGTTTGAGTCCGACATAACCACCAATTGGTGGTATCCGAGGGGATTTTCCGCACAAAAAAGGTGGAGTGATGAATTGCACAAAATGACTGGCAGGAGGTGAATTCTGCAACGAGAGAGGCAAAATAACAGTTAATAATTGCAAACCTGTTTAAAGTAGAGTTGTGACAACTAGGTGATAACACTGATGGAGAAGCACGGCATCGGGACGGACGCGTCCATCCCCGTGCACATCAACAACATCTGCCAGCGCAACTACGTGACGGTCGGCAGCGGCCGCCGCCTCGTCCCCACCAACCTGGGGATCGTGCTCGTGCACGGCTACCAGAAGGTAACCCACTCACTTCATTTATCAACAAAAGAAGACAAGTTCCATTTCGCTATTCTATTCTTACATGATAGGGTTCTTTTTTTATGTATGGCCCTGTCAAAGTGACTCCACACTCCACTGATGGAAAGCATTAGCAGTAACAGTGGTGGTCACCATATGCAGACAACACAGCATGGTGACCCACACCATGGCGCGCTAGTGATGCTGCATCATTGGGCCTCCGGTCTCGCACTCACCAACCAAACACGACAGCATGATCGCTGTCATTTTACGGATTTTCTGTGCTCAGGTAGTACCGCCCCGGTCGAGCCGGCCCAACCGTGCTGAAATAAGCGTGGCTCTACTATCTCGAGCACAGTATATCTCAAATTCTCTAGTTCTTAATTGTCGCCGAGGTCGTTAAGGTTAATGACTGATGTCACTCATATATTTGTAGCACTATAGCTGAAACTAAACTGAACTTTATTTGATAGTTTCCAAGAACACGCCGTCGAACAAACCAACCACGCGACAATCAATCTATATTCGACGCTATATATATATGGGTGCAAGGTTCATTATTCTGTGCCTCACGAAACCAACGAGAACTTTCACAGTGTTTAGTCGTGTTCGAGTCCTCCATCCGTTTAGTTAAAATAACAGATCTTAATTTCATATTACTAGTATAGTATTCATTAGATGAACTTACATGCTCACTTTTAAGTGGGTACCTGTTACATTTGCGTCAATACTAGCTGGTCTTAGCGACAATCGCTTCGATCGGATTCCAAGACGCTACAACAAAAGTGAGAGTCATTTGTGATCAGCAGTGAGTTCATTGTGATCTATTTGATTTTCACGACACATTAATTTTTTTATATATAATTCTTCTGTGAGTGTGTATGTCACTGAACTACTCTCAAACGACTGGACCGATTTTGATGAAATTTTTTGTATGTGTTCAAGGGGATCTGGGAATGGTTTAGATTCACAATTTTGTCCGCTGGACAGTGTTTTTTTAATAAATTTTTAATTTATTAGTAGTTATGGCCAAACGACGTATGCCGGGACAGCTAGTATACATATAAGTATGCAAAAAGACATACGTTTCAGAACCTCTTTGACGTATGACAGTATTGTTCTTTCATATGCGAGACTAATTAACTAAGTTACGTACATCCTTAGTCCCGTTTGAAAACAACAATATATAAGCAAACACAGATACAAGCTCTACTTACTTTAAACTATCAATAAATTTCTCTGAAATGCTATAGCCTCCTGAAAAAATGAATGCAGAATTTCATAATGATTGGTCAAGAAATTAAACGAGCAATTCATAATTTCATAGCAATATATATGTCACCATAAGATTGCAAAAACTGTTAGATTATAATCTATCTAGCGAGATTGTTAAATATCGACAGATTGTCAACTGTGATGATTACAACTGTCCCTGATTGGTCGGTCTTACAGTAGACCGATCAAAGGCCATAGTGTTAGGTTAGATTAGAAATTCTTTAATAAATCAAAAATTCATTTTACTGTCACAACAATATTTTGTAACTAATTATAAAGTTGTGAGGTAACTTCAACATAAAATTAATTCGCAATCACAAAAATACCTTATATTCGGCAACAAACGAATTAATAAACAAATATGGCGGCGCGGGACATGTCGTGTTGTTCAACCAATTAGCGCGCGAAATGCATATCATACCACGATTTGACGGTTTCACTTCGATAGATTATAATCTAACTAATAAAAGTAATACGTTAAATTGGGAACAGTTTCTTACAGTTCACAATCTTTCGATTGTTTGCAATCTCGCGAGGTATCTAACTCGAGATTGTAAAAACCGTTAAATTGTAATCTTACAATCTAACGGCTTTTACAATCTTACGGTTACATTTATATAAATATAATCTGAATATCGGAAACGACTCTAAACCATTTATTGAAGTTTACTATGAAGGGGGTTTTCAGGGGCGATAAATCGATCTAATTTTAGTAGATAATAATTTATCTAAAATAAAATATACCGACTTGGTCATCCTGGTGTTCACTTTTGTAAGATAAGCATTTTAATTAACATTGTATTATTTTCAATACAATAAAATATTTTTCACAAAACACTAATTAATGTCCACAGATCGATCCAGAATTGGTTTTACCAACGATGCGATCAGCCCTAGAAGAGCAGTTGACGCTCATTGCAGCCGGTCGTGCTGACTTCCACGCAGTACTGGCACACACCACGGAGATATTCCGGAGGAAGTTCCAGTACTTCGTAAGATCTATTGAGGCCATGGACCAGCTCTTTGAGGTCAATTTCTCCTCGCTCAAGAGCAGCGGCAAAGCTTTGTCCAGGTGCGGGAAATGCAGGCGTTATATGAGATATATTCAGGTATGTATGAGGCAATCTTTGTGGTGATGGATGAGAAATTTGAAGTATTACTACCCCATTCTAAACCATCTGGGTTGAGCTGCTCATTCTGCACATGCTGTTTATTTACAATGTTTAAAATTATTGGAACCAAGTTTTGGAACGATGTTCCTTATGGCGCGTTGCGAAAGTGTAACGACGCTTTTTGATATATTTATTTAAATAGCAAAAAGTGTATATATAAATATATACGCGTGTTTCTCTGTCTGTCTCACTCTCTTTGTACAATATCGGCACAAGATGCCCTAAAACCCAGTGATACCCTTTCCGATGAAACTTCAGTATTTCAGAGCGAGTCAAGTTTATTGGTAAAGAATGAAGGTTTATATACCCCGACGTGTAACGAAACCATAGTTCGATTTAAATCGATCACACGCCATCTATGGTCAAGAATACAAACTAAAATATATTATATTTAATAATTATGACGGCATTATTTGAACAGACATGAACACTCTCTCATAGAAAGCAAGCCAGTTATTTTCGTTTCGTCTTTTATATTTTATGATAAGGAACTTTATTCCTATCTGGTGTCCCACGACACCACACGACTTTTTTTCTTATTTCGATGTGACGATAATTTATAATTTGATACAAAATCACACATATATATATAGCTGTTGTTCACATTTTTTTGTTTGATATTAAGTTATAAAAGATACTTGTAACTTAATATTGTTTGTTTACTGTCTGCTGACACCTTAGTTGAATAAGTTACTTTTTATCATTTGTTAAAACGACAACTTTGTATGGAAAATGTACTCAATACAAACTTGTGACGTCATTATTTTACACTACTCAATCGAGAAATATATATTTCAATGTTTATTTGATAAAATTTTGTAATATAAATAAATAGCTTTGATAAATATATTTGCCGAGATATATTGTAATATTCGTTTCAAGAATCTACTTAACTGTCTCGTAGGCGTAGTGGCAGCGTGTGTGAGTGCTGGGCTTGAGGCCTCGGGTTTGCGCACTAATGTTGTATTTTTCTTACAAACATTTCTAAGTAGCAGCTCGGAGTATGGAAGTTGGCGGTGTTTCCCGCTCGTGCCTCGGAGAGCATGTTAAGCCGTGGGTCCCGGTTGTTATGAATATCTATGGCAATCGTTATTGAGAAATCAGTGACCTCAAATATACTGACATCTAGTTCAACCTTCGAATTTATTGCCAGTTGAACTAGTAGCCGACTCTAAATATTCTTGGGAAAGGCTAGGAAGATGATATTGTGGACATCAGGTATGAAGGTTAAAATATATTGTTGTGTAGGCGAAGCCGGCCCGCCTGCACTGCTCCCACTGCGACGACACGTACGCGCTGCCGCAGAACGGGACCGTGCGCATCTACCGCGAGCTCAAGTGCCCGCTCGACGACTTCGAGCTGCTCTCCTGGTCCTCCGGCAACAAGGGCAAGAGCTTCCCGCTCTGCCCCTACTGCTACAACCACCCGCCCTTCAGGTAATCAACGAGGGCAAGGGCTGCCCGCTCTGCTCCTACTGCTTAATAGCCAATTACGCAGGAGATATTATAGTGCATAAGTGTGTGTGTAAACACAAGTGCACTCTCTGTTCCTTTACTCTCATAATTCGATGGGACGGTTA
This sequence comes from Spilosoma lubricipeda, assembly GCA_905220595.1. Lineage (NCBI taxonomy): Eukaryota > Metazoa > Arthropoda > Insecta > Lepidoptera > Erebidae > Spilosoma > Spilosoma lubricipeda. Next base: position 4,761,624 of record HG992294.1, read on the forward strand.
ACCGACACGATCGGAAAAAGATCAGGCGCAGGATCAGAGGACCGACAGCTTTCAGTCCTCTAATTACCTCAAATATATTACAATTTGTAAACATTGCAGGGACATGAAGAAAGGTTTCGGGTGCAACTCGTGCACGCACCCGACGTGTCCGTACGGCGTGAACTCGACGGGCGTGTCGGGCTGCGTGGAGTGCGAGGCCGGCGTGCTCGTGCTCGACCCCTCCGCCCCCAAGTGGAAGCTGGCCTGCAACCGGTACGTACACCTCACCGCTCACCACTCACCACTCACCACTCACCACTCACCACTCACCACTCACCACCGCCATAGCATTCTACCTGACACACCCATTACAAACTTAAAGCGAAGCTCCTAACATTAAATTTTTATGTAAACTTATGAAGCAAAACACAAAAAAAGTCTTTTGAAAAATCACAATGTACAATTTTTTTTTTTATATGTGAACCTACGAAAATGACTACTCTGCTTGATAAAAAACATGAGCAGAATCTAAGCTTAGTGGTCACCATACTCATTGCGAAATTCACCAAAACCTCGTATCGACCTAAGTTTGTTGCCAATAAATTCTAAAGCATTCGAAAAAGTATTGCTAATCAGACTTAAGCGAGAGATCCATAATCCCAGATCATCAGTTTGGCTTTAGACAGCAACATATCGTTGTAGAGCTGATGCATGGAGTATATAACGATTAGACAAGTGCTGGAGCGGAAGGAGTATTGTTCTTCTGCATTCCTTGATATCCAGCAGGCCTTTGATAGGGTTTGGCATAGGGGGTCGTTATTTAAGATAAAAACCCTTCTGTTATCTCTCTTGTTCGGGATCATAGAATTAAAATTAAACATAAGGGACAGAATATTACAAATAAAAGAAGACGACTGTACTTCAACATTTCATCCTATCTTCCACAGAGTGATAATGTAATCGTTGCAATATGATACAGCTCAGCCGATGACTCAGCTATTCTTACATGTATTAATTGTCCCACCGAGCCTTCCGCAATCCTGCAAAGTGTTCCAAATGACGTTAACAAATGGCTAACCAAATGGAGGATAAAATCTAGTGCAAAAAAATCAGTCCTTGTGATTTTCGTCTTACGAAGAGTGGTTCAAAGTGATTTAGCCAAATATCTAGGAATGCACTTGACCGCATACTAACATGGAAAAGAAAAGAGATGAGACCAACCTAAAGTACAAAGTCCAGTGGAGGAACTCTAAGTTGTCTCTGGATAACAAGTTCCTTATATATAAGAACATGCTAAAACCCATTTGGTTATAGAACTGTGGAGTTTAGCGTGTGACTCCAGCATCAGGATAATACAGAGGATTCAAAATTATGTTCTGAAACAGATTTCTAACTATCCATTGTTCCTGAAGATCTTGGAAATACATGACCATCTGAATATGAGGACAGTCAAAGAAGAAATAAGATCATCCAGCTTCGAATACAAAATACGACTAGTAGACCATCCGAATAAGCTTGCAGTGCATCTGATCATTCCGGGTTCAATAAAGCGACTGAAAATGGATGGTTGCACTTATCGAAATATAAATTTTCCCAGTGGGGATTTTGCTTTAATAGTAATCACATCCTTCATCACATCAGCTCATAGTCTATTCACTGATGGCAAGATAAAAAAAAAAACATAATTATAGGTGAATATGTTTTTCTTGATCTTGAAGAAGCTTTTATAAATATAAGAACTTTTTCAAGAAAAGCCGCATCTTACCACTGCCTAATTAATTTTGACCCAGGATGGAAAATTAACTCGGGATATCTCTAGTTATAAATCATATATGTTTGGGGAATTTCGACCTCATAAAAGCATTTGATACTGTCACTATTCCATACTTCTTGCCAAGATAAATAAATTGCATGTCCATGACTCTAAACATTCTAAATGCCAAGTTTTAGGCTACCTTTGAACAATCAGGCAGAAATGAGTGTGTGAAGCATCAGTAACAATGTGCCTCTGCTATTTGGTGTACCGCAAGGTTCGGTTCTTGGTCTAAGCTTGATCCTTCTTTACGTAAATTCTTTAGGTTTGATAATCATTAATCAGTAAATTGGTGCTTAAAGAATATATGCATACGATCCTTCGTTATTTGTTCAAGGCAATGTTTACCTGGAAAAGTTTGCTTATGGTAAACTGAAATTAGATTTAGATTATATTCTACAGCTTATCAATATAACATATATTGCCTTTCTAAAGCCGTAAAATAAATTGCTGATTTACCCATTATTGTTGTTAAAACTGTATAAGTGCAAAACGCTAGAGCTATAGCCAGTTCATTTTTATCGTGTCATTTTGATCGTATACAACCAAGCTGCCTGCGCCGACCGCCCACTAATAATTATATTTTTTCGTTCCTTTGACAATGAACCGCACGGGCCGGGGCGGCACGATCAAAATGATACTATGAAAATGAACAGGCTATTTAATTCCTTTCCCTAGTGCTTCGTACTTGCAGTAAGTTATTTCACCTGCCTTTGGGGCCCATAGACAAAGCCAGTAAATCGAAGAACTATCCTCTTGGGAAAAGCAGTTAAACTTAAATTCGCTTCTCTTTTTATATTGCAATATAAAACTTACCATGAAGAGACTAGGCTTCATAGAAGTAGGCTTCATTGACGCCCGCCGCGATGTAAACGGGCCCCTGTAAACATACACTCCTACGTTATCTTACATTAGTTGCGGCCGACCGCACGAAAATGACAAATTTAACTTTTACAAGGCCGTTCTGGCGGAATTTAAAACTCGTAATACTCGTATATATATTAATCAGTTTAAGAAATACTAGGCGACACTAACAAACATCGAAACTAAATTCAAACTAAATCACGGACCGCTCAAAATATATATGCCTGTCTTTTAACGAATTTTATCTAACAGTGACATGACATTCTTAACAAAAGTGTCACTTTGACATTTGCCAAGACAATCACACAGTGTTGTCATTGCAACATTATAGTTAAAACTACATTTACAAAATAGTCGACTTGGGATCGAACACAGCCTATACTCTATATTTATGCTGGCGAAAGTAAATTTTTCTTTCTCCGTTTCTTCATATGAGAACTTATCATATCCTTCATCAGGTCACTGTGACGATGCCGCCATATTTTCAATTTTAATGTCAGCTAAGCTATCATTTGTACGAAGCCCTCTGATAAAAATATTGTCGTGTAAAGAGAAGGTGTGGTTGCGATGGTGTTGCAGATGCGACGTGATCATCAACATCTTCGAGGACGCGACGCGCGTGTCGGTGAGCGAGCAGCCGTGCGGCGCGTGCGGCGCGCAGCAGGTGTGCGTGGAGTACCGCGCCGAGCGGACGCGCCTGCCCGCCGCCATCACCGAGATGACCGCCTGCCTCTACTGCGAGCCGGCCTTCAGCGCGCTCGTACGTACCGCCCCCCTCTCTACTGTACCGCTCTGTACTGTACCGCGCCGAGCGGACGCGCCTGCCCGCCGCCATCACCGAGATGACCGCCTGCCTCTACTGCGAGCCGGCCTTCAGCGCGCTCGTACGTACCGCCCCCCTCTCTACTGTACCGCTCTGTACTGTACCGCGCCGAGCGGACGCGCCTGCCCGCCGCCATCACCGAGATGACCGCCTGCCTCTACTGCGAGCCGGCCTTCAGCGCGCTCGTACGTACCGCCCCCTCTCTACTGTACCGCTCTGTACTGTACCGCGCCGAGCGGACGCGCCTGCCCGCCGCCATCACCGAGATGACCGCCTGCCTCTACTGCGAGCCGGCCTTCAGCGCGCTCGTACGTACCGCCCCCTCTCTACTGTACCGCTCTGTACTGTACCGCGCCGAGCGGACGCGCCTGCCCGCCGCCATCACCGAGATGACCGCCTGCCTCTACTGCGAGCCGGCCTTCAGCGCGCTCGTACGTACCGCCCCCTCTCTACTGTACCGCTCTGTACTGTACCGCGCCGAGCGGACGCGCCTGCCCGCCGCCATCACCGAGATGACCGCCTGCCTCTACTGCGAGCCGGCCTTCAGCGCGCTCGTACGTACCGCCCCCTCTCTACTGTACCGCTCTGTACTGTACCGCGCCGAGCGGACGCGCCTGCCCGCCGCCATCACCGAGATGACCGCCTGCCTCTACTGCGAGCCGGCCTTCAGCGCGCTCGTACGTACCGCCCCCCTCTCTACTGTACCGCTCTGTACTGTACCGCGCCGAGCGGACGCGCCTGCCCGCCGCCATCACCGAGATGACCGCCTGCCTCTACTGCGAGCCGGCCTTCAGCGCGCTCGTACGTACCGCCCCCCTCTCTACTGTACCGCTCTGTACTGTACCGCGCCGAGCGGACGCGCCTGCCCGCCGCCATCACCGAGATGACCGCCTGCCTCTACTGCGAGCCGGCCTTCAGCGCGCTCGTACGTACCGCCCCCTCTCTACTGTACCGCTCTGTACTGTACCGCGCCGAGCGGACGCGCCTGCCCGCCGCCATCACCGAGATGACCGCCTGCCTCTACTGCGAGCCGGCCTTCAGCGCGCTCGTACGTACCGCCCCCTCTCTACTGTACCGCTCTGTACTGTACCGCGCCGAGCGGACGCGCCTGCCCGCCGCCATCACCGAGATGACCGCCTGCCTCTACTGCGAGCCGGCCTTCAGCGCGCTCGTACGTACCGCCCCCTCTCTACTGTACCGCTCTGTACTGTACCGCGCCGAGCGGACGCGCCTGCCCGCCGCCATCACCGAGATGACCGCCTGCCTCTACTGCGAGCCGGCCTTCAGCGCGCTCGTACGTACCGCCCCCTCTCTACTGTACCGCTCTGTACTGTACCGCGCCGAGCGGACGCGCCTGCCCGCCGCCATCACCGAGATGACCGCCTGCCTCTACTGCGAGCCGGCCTTCAGCGCGCTCGTACGTACCGCCCCCTCTCTACTGTACCGCTCTGTACTGTACCGCGCCGAGCGGACGCGCCTGCCCGCCGCCATCACCGAGATGACCGCCTGCCTCTACTGCGAGCCGGCCTTCAGCGCGCTCGTACGTACCGCCCCCCTCTCTACTGTACCGCTCTGTACTGTACCGCGCCGAGCGGACGCGCCTGCCCGCCGCCATCACCGAGATGACCGCCTGCCTCTACTGCGAGCCGGCCTTCAGCGCGCTCGTACGTACCGCCCCCCTCTCTACTGTACCGCTCTGTACTGTACCGCGCCGAGCGGACGCGCCTGCCCGCCGCCATCACCGAGATGACCGCCTGCCTCTACTGCGAGCCGGCCTTCAGCGCGCTCGTACGTACCGCCCCCTCTCTACTGTACCGCTCTGTACTGTACCGCGCCGAGCGGACGCGCCTGCCCGCCGCCATCACCGAGATGACCGCCTGCCTCTACTGCGAGCCGGCCTTCAGCGCGCTCGTACGTACCGCCCCCTCTCTACTGTACCGCTCTGTACTGTACCGCGCCGAGCGGACGCGCCTGCCCGCCGCCATCACCGAGATGACCGCCTGCCTCTACTGCGAGCCGGCCTTCAGCGCGCTCGTACGTACCGCCCCCTCTCTACTGTACCGCTCTGTACTGTACCGCGCCGAGCGGACGCGCCTGCCCGCCGCCATCACCGAGATGACCGCCTGCCTCTACTGCGAGCCGGCCTTCAGCGCGCTCGTACGTACCGCCCCCTCTCTACTGTACCGCTCTGTACTGTACCGCGCCGAGCGGACGCGCCTGCCCGCCGCCATCACCGAGATGACCGCCTGCCTCTACTGCGAGCCGGCCTTCAGCGCGCTCGTACGTACCGCCCCCCTCTCTACTGTACCGCTCTGTACTGTACCGCGCCGAGCGGACGCGCCTGCCCGCCGCCATCACCGAGATGACCGCCTGCCTCTACTGCGAGCCGGCCTTCAGCGCGCTCGTACGTACCGCCCCCCTCTCTACTGTACCGCTCTGTACTGTACCGCGCCGAGCGGACGCGCCTGCCCGCCGCCATCACCGAGATGACCGCCTGCCTCTACTGCGAGCCGGCCTTCAGCGCGCTCGTACGTACCGCCCCCCTCTCTACTGTACCGCTCTGTACTGTACCGCGCCGAGCGGACGCGCCTGCCCGCCGCCATCACCGAGATGACCTTTTAATTTCAGTCTGATCAATAAACAACTTTCTGTGTTCCAGGTGGAGAAGCACCGCGCGGTGGTGTCCCGCTCGGCGCCGGCGCGAGGCCGCGGCGGTCGCGCGCGCAAGCCCAGCCACCGCAACAAGCAGCCCAAGGACAAGATGGCACAGCTCGCCGCGTACTTCGTGTAGACCTCCCTCTCTGCCCACCCCTGCCCCTCTCGGCACACTCATTGGCGCATTATTATTGATCGACAAACTCGGTGGCGCAATGCTAGCGTCTGCTATGCTAAGGTTGCGGATTCAACTCCTGGGTCGTATTTATATTTTCTTAGCATAATATATTTACAAAAAAGTAAACAAGTATTGTATCTATCTGTCAAAGCACAAACTGCTTAGTTTGAAGCTAAATGACTATCACTTGTCCGAAATTAAAACAACTACAGTTTAAACCAGTATTTTGGTTTCTCTAATTTTACATAATAATGATGGTAACTGACATTCAGTTTTTTACAAAATAAAATATGTTTCTGTGTTTTATAAGTAGGAATGCGCTAATTTAAGTTGCAAAGAGGGTCACGATGCAGCGTGCGGGCTCTCGCTCTCTGAGGATTGTGAGCATTCAACTTTAATGTTGTTGTAACCTCATCATAATTAGCTTTTATTAGTTAACACTTTGTATAAAACTGCAGTTAATGTATATACGATCGATAAGTGATGTGGTGAGTGAAGCTCTCATGAAATAACTAATAAGATATTAAATTATTTACTTAACTCGCAGTGTTTTATTTACTCTGGCAAGCAAATATTTTTTTCCCCCGTGCAGATATACCACCTCTTGGTGGCATGTCGAACTCGAACCGACTAAAACCGCACGTCGTCTCACGTACTAGCAGCCGGGGAACCAAGTGCACCCTCAGAAGGAAATCCCTGGAACCTCGACGAACCTCGGGCCACCTACGGTTTGTAGATGGCCCCTCTTCTGTAGGAACCCTGATGCTCCTTCTTCTACTTAGTAAAGGGGCACGAGCACGATGGAGACTGCGGGCGTCCTACACTACATTTGAAAATAATGTATACAATTCCCTGGCAGATAACTGATGATATAAGGAGTATTTAAGCTACTTTTAGTTGTTCTTAAGGGTAACACCGCGGGACTCAACTAGTAATATGTATAAACTTACTTCAGATTTATGGTGTGGTAAAAGTCTAACTTTATTTACTTCCTAACAATTCTTAAAAAGTCCGTTTAATAGTATAAGGTCTACGTGAACGGATAACGGAAGCTATTTCGTTTGGAGCGTCAGCTTATCAGTTGGCCAACCCAAGACACCAGTATGCATCATGTAGTGAGTATGGTTACAAAAATAAAAAAATAAAAAATATTTCGGACATCTATCACACAACGCCATCTAGTCCCAAGCTAAGCAGAGCTTGTGTTATGGGTACTAGACAACTGATACAAATACATATATACTTTTTTTTTTTTGTAAATACATACATATTATACATAGAAAACACCCAAACTCCGAAACAAATATTTGTAGATCATACAAACATTTGGTCCGACCCGGGAATCGAACCCGAGACCTCACGATCAGCAGTCGCATACGCCAACCGCAAGACCAACGAGGCAGTCAAGAATCTATACTCTGTTTTATAGATGCTATAGGGTAAAGAAAAAACAAAATCAGTATTTTTCTAGGTTTATTAGAGTAGAATTATCATCCAGTGCTTGCTCAAGCACAAAATCAAAATATCTTTTTTTCGTAAAAATACATATAAGAAACAGGAACAAGTTTATTGTCCCTAGGCTGGGAACTAATAAAATCTGCTCAAGAAAACAATCTTTATACAGCTCGGTATCGCTACAAGTCGACCGAGTCAGCTCCGCTGATGTCGCGATAAACCGTACATCATGATCGCCTGTAAACGTCACCACCTGCTTTAAGACAAAAAATATAATTTAGTAAATAAAAAAATGCTTTTGTGATTCTCTGAAGTTTTGTTTATTATAGTGGATGTTGGCACTCCTGAATCGCGCCCTTTTATGCAAAATGACTATAGAATTATCACAACTAAGTATAGCAGCTCATGTTTGTTAGATTCCTCATATAAAATTAAAACTAACAGTATGTTCACCTTTGATCAACATCTATTCATCTATCTATTTTTACAAGTGAATAAAATCAAATTGTTTGTTTTTAAATTCTAATTGACAGCTTTTACTGAACGCTTATGAAAGTTTAAAGTACATACATCATAAACGAAAAATTTTTTTTTGAGTCGGTCTGTTCTGGCTAATATTGTTGTTGTAAAGCTACAACAACAATCGCAGGTAATATACCGGGACAACATCGAGACTGGGACATACTAAATTTCTGTAAAAAGGAGCGCGGTGTTCCCGTAACAACTACTGTCCTTAGCGATAGGACGGAACGTGCTTTAAAATACGAAAAAAATATTTTCTAACAAACAATCCAAGTTTATGGTACCTATTTACTGTTTAGTCTCTCAGTATCAAAGATTAGTCAGTAAAATTAAAGAATACACTTTCTGGATAGAATTTATAGCAGCTATCCAGTCCAAAGAAAACAGCAGCTTAGCAACAAGCTGTGGTCTTGATCTTAGCGTTCTCGTCTATTCCCTCCGCCGCCGCGCCGCTTGCCTCTAAGAAGTCGAAGATGATTCATTTTAATCACAGATAGAATCTCAAACAAAAATTATTAAATAGTAGTCGTTTTTAAAATAGATACTCTCAGGCTCAGATTACAAAAGAAAGCCCCTGGCCACAGGTTGCAAATGTACTATTATTCTAAATTCGATTTTCTGATCTGCCCCCCTAGCCAAGTTACAAGCGTTCGTTTTTCTGCAATCGTTAACGCTCTTTCTCAAGTAATTTTAGAAAACGATAACTTGGTAGCCAAGAATGATACCCTTTTCTATTGAAATATACATGCTCTTCAGTAATGGGCTTTACCAAAGCTACATGCGTACAATTTATGCAACCAATTACATAAGGAAAGCCAAATCTTCTTTGGAACCTTGTAAAATAAAATTATGTTTAACACATGGTACATATTCAATTAAATATAGTTAGTTTGTTTGTTAAGTAGGTAAACACTCTTGTTTTATAGCTGTTTTCTCTTGTTGTGTTATTGGAAACCTAAGCCATTTTGCAACGACATCAGGGTTTCTCAAAGCATCAACAACTTGTCTGATGCACCAACAAGCTGTCCGTTAGGCAATGCTGAAGGACACCAACAATTCGCTGATAGGATCCTGTGGCTAGGAAACTAAGAGCATCAAAGAGCAAGAGCATGCCTCAAAACCTATAAATACACAAACATTAAGGAAAAGTTAAAATGGTCAATAGTACAAAAAAGACAGATTATTAACTTACCTTAACTTTTACGGGAATCTCGTTGGTTCCCTTTAGCGATGTCTTGTTTTGGAGTTCATGACAAAGGGCTTCGAAAGACGACTTGTCTAGCCAAAATAGCTCCACAAATAAAGTTTCCGGCATTTCGCGGATTGTCTCGTTGCACTGACGATTAATATGTCTTTTTCCACCTCTAAGCCGTACTTCTTATTACGAGCGCACCACAACATATTTATAGTATGCATTTTAAATGTCCAAAATTATGTAAAGCACATAAAATAGTTCTTGGTGGTCCTTTTAGACTATATTTCTATCATACCGACGCCATTTCTAAAGCGATATCACCAAATATTTTTGATCGCTTAATGAACGTTCAAACGCATGGATATCGTTTCGTTTGCGTTTGTCAAAAGTGTAACTTGGCTAGCTTTTGCTAACTTTTGTATGGAGTTTGGCATCGAATTTGTAGAAACGATCACTTTCCATTCCATCACTACGAACAAACGTCAACTTGGCTAAGAGTTTCTAAATGGAATCAAGTCACGTGATCAAAACAAAATATTAGCCAATGACACACGAGAACGCGATTCGTTAACGATTGCAGAAAAGCGAAAGCTTGTGACTTGGCTAGGGGGGCTGACTTATCCATATCCACAGAACACATTTAATTTATCCGATGATCTAATCTGATAATCTCGATGATCTGACTGATCTGAGGCTTAGACAGAGTTATGAGCGCAGAACGAGCGAAAGCGTGCTCGGAGTAGAGCTTAGAGAATATATACCTGGAGGGGCAGCCGAACTGAAACTGTGCTCGGAATAAAGACAGAGACAGACTGAGTTTGGGTAGTGTCTGTCTCACTCATGCAAGCTTCTGACTGATGAACGCACATACTAATTTGCATGACTGATTTGGCGGGAAATACCAAATCAGTCAGTCGTGGGTTAAATTTCCATCCGAATTAATATGTATGTGATGAGCCGGCTAAAGCACTGTACTGATTTTAATGAAATTTGGAATGGAGATATGTACTTTGATTCTTGAGGAAGGACATAGGCTTCTCTTTACCGCAATAATACACGCTGATAGAGCCGCGGAGAAATGCAAGCGTTATTTTAAACATAAGTACATATGTTTATTAACAAGATAATGACACAATGGCAAAAAAAATAGTACAGTGGTATCTGTCATTATATGTTCCAAACTTCTAAGCTTCTACAAAAAAAAAAAAAGCAAAAGGGGTAATCTGTGGTTCCAAAGCATGGCTCTCAAACAATATTTTTTAATGAGGGTAGAAAAAAACAAAATAGATATTGAAGTCTTCATTTTATTGTGAAGGTTGTTACCTAGTACAATGTATAGATACAGTACGACATAAGCTTAAAACGTATTACTGTATTTCTCATTTATATTTAAATATTACATCTGTTCATATTCGTAACTGCGTTCAATAGTAGGTATTCAGTGACTCGTATTCAAACTGGGACTTAGTTGCCTATCTATTTATATGGAGCGCTGGAGCTTCGAAACAAACAAATATCCTCATTTAAAATGAAAAAAGAACATTAAAAAAAATAACTAAGTTTTGTTTATACTTTCTGCCGTTACAAATAAATGTCTGAATATATTTCGATGTATCGTTGCACTACTAAATGAAGTGTATGTGAGTCTTTAACTAACTGTTAAAGCACAGAGGTAGGGGTATAGAGTCTTCTTAATACATAAAACATAAAACTCTCTCGTTAGAACATGAGTTCTTTCGTTGTACATCAAATAAAATATTTAATTGCAAGAAAATTACAATAGTAAAGACAACAGGAATCGGTTGGTTTTTATTAATTTAATTCAAAACATTTTCTTTTATTGATATACTTCGAAAAGTAACAAATATCGTTTGTTGGAGCCCTTGATACAAACTGTAAATTAGATCTACCAATAAATCTATATTCCATTCCTACTAGCTACCGATTCCTTTAATTCCAAACTCCAGCTGAACTCTGATGAACAATATGAATCAGCATGAACTTTATTGGTAATATTTGACGAGTGCTGCATAATTTAGCGAGGTTACGATAGAAAACAATATATAAATTACTGTTCTATGAGCTATTCATATTATTCTCTGAATAGTTCCCTAACATAATGCGTTGTTAATTTAATTTTAATTTTTTTATCCTTTCGTTTATGACGAAAATTAGTACATTTTTTTTCTACTAAATATCAAGCGGTCATAAAATTAATATCACAAATAACAGTAAAATGATTCTTTTTTCAAAATTTATAAAAGAGACATTCCTTTTTTAAATAATTATATGTACGTTCAATCGTGTTCTAAACAATTAAAAATCGCGGGTTTGTGCCAATTTTTTTTCTATTTTATATCACAGATTAAGCCAATATGAAATATATTTTAGATGAATATGTACACAAAATTAAAATTCAGAATGTAAATTAATATTAAACAATTATTAAAGAAAATTTAACGAATAACGCGAAGTTATAACTATCTGCTTGAAATTTTATTAACTTATTTTTTTTTTGTAAATAAAATATCTATCTATTTTATTCGGTGTCAGTTTTGGTCACATGGAGAATAAAGTTTCTACATAATAATCTATTTTACTTCTTCTACGTGCAACGGTAAATTATAGGTGTATAAATCAAATTTGTGACGGAGACACCCTGCAAGAAAAAAATCATAATTTTAAAGCGGTTTTTACAAAAATAGGAAAAATTATACATTTCTTACATAATTAAAGAACACTGATATGCTTTAAAAACTTCACAACTTCCAATAAAATCAATTCATTTCTTTTGGACTTAAGTACATAAAAGTTCAAAATTATTTGCTTTACGTGAGACAAAATGATTTTTTGTTCGAATATTTAGGTAGAATGTGCTTAAATATTGGTGAGAAGCGACTACAATTTAGTGAACTGGTATTTACATACTTTTTAAGAGTTTTTATACAGTGATGTTAATATATTTACACCACCTTTTGCGTATAAATCATTCTTAACGATACTGCTAGGTACATTTCAATACTTTTTTTTAATTATTAATAAAATAAGTAAGGTTCATGAGGGTTTTACCCAAATATTGGGAAGATTTTTTCGATAATTCTAATATATACAGCCTTCATTAAAATTTTTGTGCAGTTCACTTAATTGGACTCGCTGCTCACAATGTCGACAATCATTGACTTATGAAGACTTACATACCGATAAAAAATTAAATAAGTAATGGTTGTGCATTTATATATAGGTTTATAATCTCCTAACCTCTACTGTTCAGTAGTAATAAACTATTTGCATAATTTCCTATTGACAATGCGAGAATCACGCAGTTTCTGTACATTTAATATTTTCCTTAAAATTTTTCTTTGAGATTCATTCTATTATTAAAGAAAATATTAAATATAAATACTCAGCCGTGTTCAATGATTTAAACTTACTATGTATACTATAATATTAATTTTAATCTCACTGATTTTTGATAACATAATTAAATTCTAATAGCTTTTGTTATATACTTATAGCGATTATTTACAATACCAAACCGAATACTCTCCAACTTTATATTATTTTGTAAGCACTCTTGCCATAACTCTTGATTTAATTTTTTCTTTTTTTTTTGTACATTTTTTGGAGGTTTATGGTTTCGCGATTTTTCACTGTGCTTCAGTGTTCAAAATTGAACAAGATTGATTTTTATATTGAACTTTCAACAACATAGACAAATAAAATTTTTAATACATCGATTCTGTAAGCAAATCTACTAACAAACATTAAACATAGGTCTTAATGTGTTATATATATATTTCAATGTAGTGAATGCAATTAATTATTGTAATCTGTGACTGCACACTATTTAATAAAGTATTTAATTAATTTATTTATGTACTTATTAACTAATACGTCGATAAAAATGAAAGTTAAAATTCGATATTTTCACTTATAATAATTTCAATTATTTATTTATAGGATACTTTCCTTTGGAACTGGTGTTAAATGAAGTTATTTTAAAATAAGAATTAAAATTACATACGCAAAGTTAACATACATAGGATACTTAGCATATGCTAGGTAAAAAAAACCGTAGTAATATTTTTCTTATTTTTTTTTTTATCAACCAGCAACTTTAGTTATTTTTAGGTATGAGGAGAAATGGCAGATACCGAACCTTTTAGCTAAATCTGTATCAAAATACCTTCTTAAGTAATTTGTTATTATTGAAACGGTAAAAACGAATTACATAAATTAACATAGATCTATGTGAAAAATGAATATGGTGTACAAATAAAAAGTTTTCTATCTATTGCTACTTTAAATTATATTTACTAAGTTCGTTATCTGCTATAGCTCTATTTCATTTTTAATACCTACATAATAAACGTTTTTGCTCACATCAAATATTTAGAAGAATTCATCCACTTAGTAAATTTTACGAAAATGTTTAAAAAACTATTGATCTAATTTATTAAATATTCCTCCAGAGTATACTTAAACGTAATGCTTTTCCTGGAGATGAGAACTTCACATAAATACGCAAAATAAAATTGTTGCATGTACGTCGGTTTACGGGTGAAATTTTACGTGATAACGTCATTGACTGTCATTGAAGTTGGGTCACAAATGTTACAAGCCAATCGCTTAGGCCGGTCGTGCCACTCTATCGCTTGGCTTGTTCCGTGCTCTTGCTTGCAATTGCTTGTTCAGGTGGAACGTGACAATGAGTCATGCTTTTTCGTGCGTGTAGCCAGTGTTAATTGATCTATAAGATGTTATCACGTCAAAAGAAACGCGATCACGCATAATTCTCTTATTTATTCCCTTACTGATGGCAATTTGCGCTTGAGTCAAGCTCAAGCAAAGATCATTTTCATTAATGTTACTTTTGCTCTTGTCTCGCTTATGTTTTTAGGAGAAGAATAAAAGGAACATAACTCAAAGAGACTGAGATGAGTTTTAAGGTTGGGTTAGTTTATAATAAATTTATGAGTGCCAGTTACAATACTGATAAGGGTCTTCATAATCGTAATCGTATAAGGATAATCGGATAAGGGTTTTCCGATTTTAGACCATAATTTTTATTCGTAAAATATCATCGCCTAAAAATGTTAGATGAATGGAAAAACTAAATATTAAAATCATTTTTCTAATATGGAGGAAAATTTTAAGTATATTATAATAGTAATCCTATTTTCTCTTTTTAGCAAAATTTTCCAAGTGACTTCACACAACGTAGAACAGTAGCAAATAAATATGTTCCAACTGTAGGTTTTTAATGATAAATAATTATTGTTCAAATAAATCTCTAAAATCTGAAAAGTAAATCATAACATCTTTAGTAGTCTGTACAACGATACCGACTATTAAACTGCTAAAACTTGAGGAAACACCGATTTGATCAACAGACATAGCTTTTAGAGTGTAAACGTAACTGTATGATTAGGTACGAATTTTATTATGTTTTCTAGTTACTGCTACTATTGCATGTCAAGAAATTCTCCCAATGTCTACATGTTAAAATCAAAAACAAGATGTTTTTTTTTATTTACGTAACGTAAGTTAAAGTATATTGCCGGGACTTGAAGTATGTCTCTGACAACTATCAACAGATATAGGCCCATGTAGGTTATGGTAGCCATTATATAACAAACACTTATATGGTATCAAACAACTGAGTATAAAGGTGCCGACTGAAAAATTAAAATATTTCGGCGTAACGTAGGTTAAATTAGTTTATGCATGTATTTGTACTCCCAAGTATTATACATTTAGGCAAGGGGGACTCTCTTCATGCCACTACCACGACTAAAACCTCTAACTTACTAAATGGTCCAAATTTAGTATGAATTTACACATAACGCATTATATTTGGTAGGCGACGATAGCATGGACCCATACTAGATATAAGGTGCAGTTTATTTGACAACTTATTACGATTCCATAGACAAGGCTGGTACACTTTTTTTAACACCAGACTAAATATGATTTTCTTGAAATGAAATGTCATGTCATACGCCAAAACCGAAATATTAGCACAGATAAAAAATATACCACAGATTTAAATAAGGAAAAGTATATTTGTTTGATGTCAATGCTACTTCTTGTTATTGTCATAGAATGATTCTAATAATCACTGTTTATTAAAATTGCTCCTAATTATTTTGGTTTTGGAATATGGTTTAATTGATTACCTATAATTATGTGAGGATAACATTACAATTTTCTGTAGGTATACACGAACTGTAGAGTAAATAAGCTATGAATAGCTTATATCATATTGAGCCACTGAAGTATATAATATATTATATTTTATTTTCACTATTTAAAGCTCTTAGTTTTCATTTTATGCGAATTCTATGTCGCATCGAATACTAATGCCTTTTGAACAGAATGTAGCCATGACAGTGTCTCATAAATGTGCGAACTTAGAATCGCTTTCTGCATGTGTTCAGTAGAAAATGTCACACGATCGTACATCTATGAGTCCAGGTCAAACTGCGTTCTGCGATAGGCAAATTATTAAGATTATATTAGATAATATAACAACTAGTAAACCTTTATAGAGTGACCAGAATAGGTACATTATTAAAAAACAAAAGCTTTGCTTTTGGCAATTTCGCGTAAGGTAATTAAATAACACCATTAATATGACCCGTTCTTCACGAAAATATCCTTAACACTCACTTACCGAGTTCGTTAGGAAGGTCACTTGGATGTAAACACTGCACTTATATAGCGTCAAATGATTAATATTAAAAGTACGTAATCATCACTATTTCATAAGATTATCATAACGTGATTAAACCGGCAATATATTAATCCCAGCCCTAAATATACCAGCAGCGAAACCTTACCCTAACCATTAGAAAGTGTCAATTCACTATGAGTTCATTATATGGTCCACACTTGAACTTTCTCAGCTATAACACACCAGCTGGCCTGGTCGTAATATGACGACACAACGTGCAAACTCTCCACGTATTTCTCGATCAACTGATCGAGTTCTCCTCTTTTGAAGACGTGGTAGTATCGATGGTACGTAACCGCCCCACCTTCGGAAGGTAGACTGTCAGAGCCATCACTCAGAGAAGGTAGCAGAGGCGCGTGCGGTAACGCTCTTACCACCGGCGTCGGTTGAACAGGAGCCGTGTCCTCCGATGACGACCGAGTTTCTAAGAGTTTTCTATCCTTAGAGGATTCACTACACGATGGTAGAGAAGCTAGACTTGCGCAGCCGAGTGATGCCGTGCTGCCAGTTTTGTCACGTCTGCTCCAGTCGCTCCCTGCTGAAGTGTCGCTAGATTCAATTGAAAATCCAGATTTCAAAGGAGCTGTGCTAGTACTCGAACGCGATGTGATTGATTCAGGACTTATCTCCATTTTATCCAAATCACTTGAATCTGTTGATTGACCGACTTTTAATGAGGATCTTTTATCTGTGCTTGTGCATAGAGAATCTACACTAATTTCTGACTCTAGAGAATATCCAGTTTCTAGTGACTGACTCGTGTCGTAAGCGCCAGAGTCTATAGTGATTTCTGGATTCCCATTGCTTGAAATTGCACTATCATCATCTGGATTTTTAGTGTCTATGTCTGGTAACTTTGTTTCAGTTACTGCGGGTTTAGCTGTGTAGATATTGGCACAATTATTGAGGTAAAGATCCTCTTCGCTAGTAACTTTCATAGACTTCTTCAGTTCCCTATATTTGTTTATAATTGGATCTACATCTTTCGATCTTTTCTTACTTTTGGATTTAGAAACGCATTTAGGAAACAGTTTACTTATATCAGTTTCTTGAACTTCATTCATGGAAGCAATATATTTATTTCTTTCTTGAAGTTCAGCACTTAATTTGTTAAGGCCTTGCATTTCTGTACTAATTTTATGGATATAAGGATCTTCTAAATGTTGTAGACTATCAGAGAGTTCATCTAAAATTTTTTGGGTATTTCTGTCTTCTTCCTCTCGTTTTAACCGAAGAGATATACTCTTTTCACTGCTACTACTACTTGGTAAGTCAAAGTCATCTTCATTAATTCTCTTTGAATATTGATCTATTTCTTGTAGTAATTTTTCACTTAACTTTTCAGCGAATTCGGTTAAATGCTGACCACGATCTTGCTCAGGCCACTCCTCTTCTGTAGGTATTATGTCTGACTTGCAAGTCACAAGGGGCTCATTTTGTATTCTGTTAAAGCTCTCTGATTTTGAAATAGATTTTTCAGAATCAGTACTACATATTGAAATTGAGTCATACGGTAGTCTGGTAGGACTCCTGTGACTTTTACCTAGGTTTTCATCTAGAGAACGTCCTTCGGGTCTATTGGGAGATAATCTATTTAGACTCCACGTTGAATTGCTAGTGCTGCCAAGTTTTGGTGATCGTTCTTTAGACCTTCTTCCGGGTGAAAGGCGCTCTAAACTCGATGAGCTTCCACTGGAGCTAGTGTGAGACTGAGATCTCGACCTGTCTTCTAATATTCTTAGATCTCCCGGTGACAGTTTATTAAGACTCCAATTACTGCTACTACTGCTACTGGATGTACCTTGCACAATAGCCATGGCTTCAGCGCTTTCTAATTTTTCAAGCTGTTTTCGTTTTGATCGCGGACTACATTGTATGACAGTCTCACAGGTTTCATCCAGAGAATGTGCAACTTCAGCCACAGCTTCAATAAGACTTGTTGGACCCGAAGAAATTAAGGGAACTTTGTCAGTAGTAAGTTCTTCTTTTTTCGATTCTGAATTCGACGAGTTTGATGAATCTGAAATACAAATGAAAGATAAATAATTATATAAATTAACCATACATTTCTACCAAATAAAATTAATTGACCACGTTTTATACCTTTTTCTAAAGCAACTTTGCGCAACTCTTCTGGAACAACGCTTATGACGCTGTCTACTGAATCTGGTGAAGACACACCACTAGAATCGCTGTCCATGTCATCTGTGGCAGGATTAAATAGTTCTAGAGACATAAGAGTGGGCTTGCTTTTGGCAATTGGTTCTGCATTCCTCGAACCCCGTACAATTGGGAATGGTGGTCTTCTACTTATGTTTACACTTGGAATACCTTTGTTCAGCATCTCTTTTATTTGTCGAATCCTTTCTTTACGTTTCCTGTCTGCAGTTCTAGAATCAAGGGTATCGACTGTAGATGGCTTCATCGGTTCTTTTGGTTTATACAGGGGTATTTCTGGTAATTCAGCGACAGTCTGTAATGTGATTTTTGGATAAGGTTTAACGTCTTGTAATACCCGAGGTTTCAATTGATTAGTTTCCGCCGTCAGTTTATGTATTTCTTCTATGTCTTTATTTATTTCTGCAATCAACTCTTTTGTTACTTCTATTGGAGTCTCTTCCTCCTCTTTTATAGGTGGTATTGGATCCACTTCTTCAAAAACATCTATAGATACATTATTATTTATAATTGGTAGAGGTTCAGGTCGGGTAAGAGTATCGTCTGATTCTGATTTAGGTGGAGAATTTGGTTGACTTTTTGATTGAGGTTTTATTGGAGCAACAGACGTAGTTGTTGAATAGTTTTTAAGGCTGTACTGAGCTACTAATATTTTATTTACTGAGCCTGAACTTTGAATGGCTCCAGGAGACGATGGTGGTCGAATGAGTGGAAATGCTTGTTTGATTCTGGGTGACGGTAATCCAGGTGAACTTTTCATTCTAGGTGAAGTTGGTACAGATGATACTTTTAATCTCGGTGAAGTAGGTCCAGGAGATAGAGGTGTTGGTGACAGAGGATCAGCAGAACCATCGGCTTTTGGAACATATATTACTGATGCAAAACTATCTTCAGAATCAACACTCGTGTCACTTTGAAGGCTGCTGTCTTTTGAAGAATCAGATCCATCTTCCTTTGAGTGTCGCCTTTCAGGATAACTTTTTTCACTTCCAGTGTTAGTATCACTCGGTGTAGGAACTTCAGGTGCTGGTCCGTGACTTTTCCATCCTTGGAGCATTCTTACGAATACGGTAACTTTGTCTATATTCGTTGTAGATGTTTTGAACTTACTAGTGAGGCCGTTTTTTAACGATTGGAACTTCTTGGCAGTGGTCGCTGAAGTTAAAAATATTGAATCGCGAATGGAATCTAGAGCTCCGGGTCTACGATAAAGATATTCTTCATTGAGTGATGCTTGTTTTTGTATATTTTTTCTTAGTCGTTCCTTTTCTCTTAAACGTTCTACAGACATCAATTCTTCGTTGAGTGACGTTTGTTTAAAAACGCCAGGCTTCTTGGACTGTAATCTATTATGGGTATGGATTTTAAAATTAGGCATTTCTTCTACTAGACTTTTCATATCTGTTGGTTTGTCACGATCCTCTTCAGCATCATCCTCATTTATTGATTTCTTTTGTTTTACTAGTCTAGGTTTCTTTCGAGGTTCAACGACTTCTGGAGCAGGAGTTTCTGACGGTGGAGGGTCATTTTCCTCGCCACCTAGACTAGGTAAGCTAGACCGAGAGCGTACAAGAGCACGCCGTTCTATATCTGCGATATCAGTTAAACTTCTTGACTTTATCGTCGAAGCATCTGAAGCTTGTGTTATTAATCTTGGCGGTAGAGCTTCGTCTAGGCGTCTTAGTTCTATAGGAAGGTCAGCCGCTGCTGGCTCAGGACGTGTGCAAGGTCGCTGCGGCACTCTCGTTCCGATGTTCCATGATGGAAGGAAGGGCCTTCGACCAGCTAACCGCTGTAAAGCTCTTCTTACGAACGAGTAGCAAGTTTCATTTGGTGATGATAAGGATGACGATCCCGGGGATCCATCTCGACTTTTCCAATGGTCAGGATTACTATAAGAAAAGAAATATATTCTTAGATGTTATAGCATCGCATGAATGTAGAAATATATTTACTTGAATAATAATTTTTATATTTGCAAAAACTTTCCGTTGCAATTTAATAAGTTTCAATGAAATCATGTTAATTTTAGGACGGAAAGCGTCTAGACGTAGTTTTTAGATATTTATTATGAATAGCATAACATTATCTACAGTACTTACTGGTCGTGGTCCACAGATAAAAATCTCGGCGCCGGTGTAGGCGGACATAAGGTGGCAGGTCGATGCCACGGGATCAGTACATCCTGAAATGTTACATTATTACTTTTTTAAATTATTTTCTATTATTTTATTTTCAAAGAATACACAACAGTACACGATCTTTTGCAGAGGTGGAAGCACCGTTGAAAGAAGTACAGCAGCATGTAATATTAACTAAATTCATTGTTATTTTGGAGAAACCAGATCTATAATTTAGCAAATTCAAGGTATCTTTATGATTCGAACACACTCAATCATACGTCGTTGTGTTATGTTACAACGATTGACTTAGCTACCTTACCGTGGGAGAGCCACGCTTTGGCATGAATGGGCCGGCTCGACCAGATTGACACCACGGCCTCACAGAAAACCGGTGTGAAATAGCGCATGCGTTGTGTTTCACCGAGTGAGTGAGGATACTGGAGGCCCATACCCCAACCCCTTCCTGCATCCCCTTCCCCCAAAGGCCGGAAACACACTTGTGACGCCTCTGGTGATGCGCGTGTCCATGGCCGGCGGTAATCGCTTACCATCAGGTGATATGCCTGTTCGTTTGCCCCCTATTCCATAAAAAAAGCTAAAGAGGTTAAAACAGGTTTGAGAGGTCTGGTCCACACTCTGCAATGATTCTTTTCGATTCGATCCTTCATATTGTACGACTAAAGAACTCACTTGTGAATGAAAATTCCGTCCCTCATGTTCCATGGCCCACACAGTGAGGAGTAGCCGGCCACCTATCCTGGTGACTCGGGCCAGCTCTCGGAGGGCCATGGCACGTCGCTCCACTGTCGCGAAGTGGTGCACCACCGCGATAGACAGCACCGCGTCGAATGACTCATCTCGAAACGGTAGGCACAGATTGTCGCAAACCACCACCTGCTATGAAGGAAATGTATTTTTAAGGAACATACAAGTTACTGTTTGTTTGGTGCATCTTAAAAATACTCCGAGATAAAAACAAGTGTTGAATGGAAACAAAAATAAAGACACTGATTAGAAATTCACTTGATTTGTACTTCATTTTTACTTCAAATTTCTCTATTTACATAATTATGTACGAGCGAGTACATACACATGCAACAGAGATGCTCAATAATGCTTGATGTACTCAAAATGCCACGATTTGGCTGACCATAATTCCAAAGTCTATAAACCTATCTATACTAATATATAAAGCTGAAAAGTTTGTTTGTTTGTTTGTTTGAACACGCTAATCTCAGGAACCGCTGGTCCGATTTCTAAAATTCTTTCAGTGGTAGATAGCCCATTTATCGAGGAAGGCTATAGGTTATATATCATCACGCTAAGATTAATAGAAGTGGAGCACCAATGAAAAATGTTTCGAAAATGGGGCAAAATTATATGCTACGGGCAATGGGACGCTAACGAGGTTGCGTGGGTCGGCTAGTACTAATATATAAAGAAGCTGAAGAGTTTGTTTGTTTGTTTGTTTGAATGCGCTAATCTCAGGAACCGCTGATCCGATCTGAAAAATTCTTTCAGTGTTAGATAGCCCATTTATCGAGGAAGACTATAGGCTATATATCATAATAAATATTTGAGCTGTTACCGTTGTAAGTTTGTGCTGTGGTAACAAGAATGCTGTTTAACATACTTATACATTTCTAAATATAGTCCATTCATTTAGATACAGTCACCTTGATCGCGCCGCCGTTCCACGTGCGGCAAGTCGCCACAAAATCAAAGAGCCCGCCAGCTGCGTACACCCATAAGCAAGTATGATTTGTCAGTTTACGCCGATGTATGAATTAATATATTAGTATTTCACAACGATACCACACTTGCGTCCGGGTACACCGACACTACCTAAACGAATGGACTATACGCCCAGACACATAACAAATGATCGTGTTCATCACATAAAGAGGAATCAAACCCACACAGCCAAAGAGCTTAACAGAGAGGAACACTAACCACTAGACCAATTATATTGCCGTTAATTGGGCGCATAAATTCTTATTTCACTTCTACACAGAGAAAAATATCGTTCTCAACATACAATATTCGTTCTGGGCTGGATTCAAACTCACGTCTTGACGTATATGACGTAGTAGTTAGATTCGCTAACTAATAAACCAACGAGTCCATTAAAATAAATTAATGCGTTACTATGCACCGTTGCAGGTAACCTCAACGCAGTAGAAAGCGTTGAGTATTTTATACTATCAGTTATTCTGTGGTTTTCCCGTGCCTCGAAGAGCACGTTAAGCCGTCGATCCCGGTTGCTATAAACACCTATGACAATCGTAATTGGGAAGTCAGTGCCCTCAAATATACTGACAACTAATTCAACCTTCGAATTCAGTTTACCCTCAGGGTTGCGAAGGTCCGATGCCAGTCGCTTCAGGTAAAACCGGTTGCACTAGTAGTCCACCCCAAATCTTGGGAATAATGAAGGTTAGGAAGAATAAGAACAATTATTCTGTGGTTTTGGTTAAGTTGACGAGATGACCACTTATAAAAACCACTACGTCATTCGTGCAGTTAAGTATATATTGAGGAAACGTTAATAGATTATTCTTTTAGAAGTCGTGTTACTGTTAGAACCAAACAACAGCCAACTGACCTCATTGTTGTGATGCCTGGCCTGTGCTGCGAGTCTCGTGCACCGATCTCCTCCCACTGTATACACGGACGGATTCACGCTCAGGTACTTCCCATTGCCGCAGCCTGAAATAATGCATTTTAAAGTATACGTTTAGACATCGATACTCAACATAATTGTGTACCAAAAGTGTATTCTGTAGCAAACTGAGAGATGCTTTGTTCTATGAATTTGTAAGTCATTTAGCAGATTTTGTTAAAAATGAATCCTAGTTAGATATATTTATTGTGTCCGAAACCCCCTGCATATGTATGATCATTCTTAATATATTGAGACCTCTCCATGACTCGGCAAGCACTTTAAGCCATCTTTGGGAATTTTTTTTCGGATAACAACTGGAGCAAGTTGGAGCAACAACAATATTTCTACAGAAATTTAATATAATAATAATAAATAAATAAATATTTCGGACATCTATCACACAATGCCATCTAGTCCCAAGCTAAGCAGAGCTTGTGTTATGGGTACTAGACAACTGATACAAATACATATATACTTTTCTTTTTTGTAAATACATACATATTATACATAGAAAACACCCAAACTCCGAAACAAACATTTGGTCCGACCCGGGAATCGAACCCCAGACCTCACGATCAGCAGTCGCATACGCCAACCGCAAGACCAACGAGGCAATCAATAATCAATATCACTTGGTATTTGGATCGTGGAGGTCTAATTTCAGTCATTCCACGTTAAAGGTTCAGCTGTATCATAATAGACTTAAGTCCTACTCCGAACTACTTAATTTAGAAAAAAAAATACATATAGTGGAACATAGAACCTCCTCTTTGAAGTCGTTTAAAAAAAAATGCAGGGCAGTCTTTGTGAAAAGTAAGTAACTTCTGAATTGTATCGTCGAGGAAGCGTGCGGTAACGTTAACGCGAGTTTCACGCTTGTCGTTCAACAAAAAAGTACACATATATGATGATGATGATGTTCTCCTAGCGAACTCCTGATGATTACGGTCATGGCGGACAGTCTCAACCGAAATCAGTCAACTACGCAAGAGATTTTATCGTGCGCAAGAGTGTGCGCAAACACGGGCATACTCTCTGTTCCCTCTCTCTCATAATTCGATGGGATGATTAACGAACACGACCGGGGCGAGATCAGGCGCAGGGCCGACAGCTTTAAGTGCTCTCCGAGGCACGGGGGTTCAGACCCCAACTTCCAAACTCCGAGCTGTTAATACACATATTATACACAGTACACATGTAGCTCATGGAAAGCGTTCGGTGACGATGACGCGAGTTCCATGTTTTTTGTTCACCCAAAATGTGCTCAACGTGCCTATAGAAGAATTTTATTTTAAAAATGCTCAGTGAAAGAAATATTTGTGTTCGGTTAAGGTGATCTCCTGATTCTTTAAAATACCTTTTAGTTAGTAATATTGTGTGTAGGTGTTTCTAGTAAATATTTGTTAATCCGTAATATCTTTCTAATAGTTTGTCTGCTCGCGTGGTTGTGGGGTGGGTGTACGTAACAAAAATAAACGCTTCGTCAAGTCTCTATTATTGTTTTAATTTTCATAACCAATGGGTTGGGATTTAATGAACACAAAATTGCTTGTAAAGGTCAATCCCACATTTAACACCTACGAATATTATTAAAACATTCTTCTCTAGATATTAAAATGTGAAGAGAGTTATTTATGTATACTCCTTTTAGGTAAATTTCATATACGTTTTAATAATGAAGATGAAGGACGATTTCAAAACAAAAGGTGATTCTTAATTCAATTATATTTTTAAAATAATGAAGTAATGATTTAGGGCTCCCACATTTAACTGCGATGCGATGCGATGCGGCGTGAAGTTCTTGCAGTGCGAGCTCTCAATTATGTGTGGGAGCCCTTATGTAAATATAGAGGTAAAACTTTTAATGGAATATCTATATTATGACAGTGGACTTTAGCTGTAGGTGCGGAATGTAGTCGCCATGGTCGACAGCAGTCGGGAACTATCAACTTTTTGTTTGAGTCGTTGCTTGGTCTTGACAAAAATTCCAATTAGATTGAAAATGTCGGACGAAACAGCAAAATATAATATAATTAACTTCTATTTTAGAAAAGAAATATAGATTAAGAGGTATCAACTCACCGACATCACAAACGAGACTGCCTGGTTCAAGTTCAGACAAGAAAGCTCGCACACCTGGCGCGGGCGCTCTCGAGCCTTCGTCCCCATCATCACCGGCTTGTTCGTACACATCGTGGACATAAGCCCGCTCGAGAGCGGCGCCTCTGGCGGCGGACTCGCCCGCTCCCGCTTCCGCTTCTGCAAGCGCCTCGCTCGCGCCCGCCGGCTCTCCCGCGTCACACACCGCGCCCGCGCCGCCATCCGCCATCACCGCACCGCCATTGCACTGCGCTGTAACGCAACACCGTAACACATAAACTAACAGCGGATACACATATTCTATAATCGAATCTGACCAAAGGCCACACAAAACTGATTGCTTATCTTCGTTATTCCCAGAGTGATTAAAGAAGAATAATCGAATAGACGAAACGAGTGGACGGATTACCTGAGAACAGGTGACTACTATCAATGCTACCACACATAATATTTCAGCAACTAGAAGGTTGCCTTGCCGCCCTTTAAGTGCATTTTCTACTAAAATTTAGGATGTGGTCAGGCCTACGGTAATTAAAACAAATCGGTGAAAAACAATAAAATAATTGCTTAATATTGGTTTTCTGTGTGGCTATTCTTAGACTTCAGTCTATTCGAGACGGCCAAATTTTAGCGATGCATGGCACTCTCACGATATACTGCAATTAGAATGGTAGTGCGCTTTACGTGCGTACTGAACTATGACGTATAAACTCTATACCAAAGCTGGATACTGTATCATGGATTATGTATTTGAAATATTTCGCTAAAGCTTGTGCTTTAAAATGGAATTGTCAATGCATTGGACTTTATATTAGTTATAATATTGTGTACTACACAGTCATGATGTTAAGTTTTCGAAAAATATAAATATGGAGAAATTTTACAGATTTCGGATGCACAAATTATGTGAGGCCATAATTTGAAATATATTTTAAAAAACTTTCCAAAGATAAATATATATCAGCCCAGCAACTATTATCTATACTAATATATAAAGCTGAAGAGTTTGTTTCTTTGTTTGTTTGTTTGTTTGTTTGTTTGAACACGCTAATCTCAGAAACCGCTGGTCCGATTTGAAAAATTCTTTCAGTGTTGGATAGCCCATTTATCGAGGATATATCATCACGCTATGACCAATAGGAGCGGAGCACCAATGAAAAATGTTTCGAAAACGGGGGAAAAATATCACGCTACGGGCATTAGAAGACGCAAACGAGGTTGCGTGGGTCGGCTAGTCAACGTATAAAAGCTCTGAGTTGTTATCTAAGTTTTCCTGTAATTCATTCTGTTAGCTCGACTGAACTGCACCCATGTAGACTTTCCTTCTGTTCTTCTACAGACTTTCTGTTTTATTGCGATGCTTTTGCCCGTGGCTCCGCCTGCATATATGTCGGATATCCCGCTAATTGTTTTTTTCCTAACCTATATCCTATCTATACTTATAACCTATATTCCTATATCAAGTTCAAATAACGTGGCCTGCTATTTTGTGAAATAATTTTCAAAATCGGTAATGTAGATCCAGAGATAACTGTATACAACCTCACAAAGTATACCTCTTTAAAGACATATTCATTATTATATTTCTTATATTCTAATTATAAATATAAATAATTTAATAATACGTGCCGGGTTCCTGAAATTGTATACTATCGTTTGCTACTGTACAGTTTTATATTGAACATACATTTTGCCGACGGTCATACGTTTAGTAATATATAATAAGCGCTTAATTAATAATGCCTAGTGTGTGCAGTCAACGACAACACAACTAACTTTAGAGGAAAGAGCAGTCATAATTTTACGCGTACAACTAATTTCACTAAACCTGTTACAACAAACTAAAATCTTTTACTCTCGCGTTCTACAACATCTACATCTACTACTCTACTGTGTTGGATAAATAATTGTGTTTGGTTACCTGTCATCTACAATTAATTTACTGCCTTTTCATTCTAGTTTGACGTTCCAAGATCTAATTTCTTTATGCACAAAACAAACTATATAACCATAATTAAAGTAAAGTCAATAAATAAAGCTTTTAGCAAAATCAATGATCAAATAGTAGGTACATTGTCGCTGCTACTACACCGTAGATTTATAATTAACAAGCTTTGGCCCTAGTTCCACTCATGTGTATGCCGTCGGTCATATTAAATAGAGTAATAGAATAGCGATTGTAAAATTACCATGGCGGCTTAGTAATGCTTCAGCATCTTTGGGCCTCCGGTCTCGGACTCACAACGAAACACGACAGCAAGAACGCCGTCATTTTGCGTTGATTTTCTGTACGAGGGTAGTGCCGCCCCAGTCGAGCCTGCCCGTTCGTACTGCGTAAATCAGCGTGGTTCTACTACCTTCACATTATTACGGTGTACGCAGGACACATAATTTGAAATATATACATAATGTATATATTTAAGCTTTCGATGATTAATGTTTTGAGTCATTGAGGAAGTTTGTATTTTTAGACGAAATGGCAAATATTTGTCAAAGTAAGGCTGTCTAAAAGTTTTCTAAGAATCCTTTAAATAGTAAATAGTTAATAATATTTTTCTTTATTATTTTTATTCTATTTTTCATCATCGATTTCAAACAAAAATCTCATTAGGATATCTCTTTGTGGTCGAAAGTATGGTCACATGAATCAATGCTTTGCCGCGTGAATTCGTATCGTAGCAATTCGCATCGCAAGTTCCTACAATGCGGCGTCGCATCGCATCGCATCGTAGTTATGTGTGGGAGCCCTTACTACATATAAATTGTTTCTTACTTTTCAAAAGCAAAATCTACTGTTTTCTCAAAACAAAATATCATCTGTTATTTCTCGCACCCTTCTCTAGTACCCATAACACAAGCTCTGCTTAGCTTGGGACTAGATCGCGTTGTGTGTTAGATGTCTGAAATATTTATTTATTTTAACTGTAAGCAACAGCTCTGACAGTTTATATAACAGATGCTTTTCTCTATTTCTTTATATATATAATTCTTCTGTGAGTGTGTATGTCACTGAACTACTCTCAAACGACTGGACCGATTTTAATGAAATTTTTTGTGTGTGTTCAAGGGGATCTGGGAATGGTTTAGAATCACAATTTTGTCCGCTGGACAATGTTTTTTTAATTAATTTTTAATTTATTAGTAGTTATGGCAAAACGACGTTTGCCGGGACAGCTAGTATATGTATAAAAATGAATCGCCGAAATGTATGTACGCGCATAACTTCCGATCGGCTGCACCAATTAAATAATTCTTTTTTTATGTGTTCATTATTGTTAGGACAAGGGTTGTGTACAAGAAAAAGTAAAAGATAACAGGAAAAGTAATTTATTTGTCTGCGACTGTACACTGCCTGTGGGAACCTGAGACAGCTATGCAAATAAGGCGGTACGAAGTTGGCGCGAGTCAGCTAATATAAAAAATATGGAAGAAATATGAGAAAAAGATGGTAGGCAAATTATCTGTAACAGATTATCTGATAGATATCTGTAATCTGTCTATCCGAAACTTATCTGTAATCAGTGAAACAGGGTCTAACTTAGTAATTAAAAGTTGAAAATAGAACAGAGACGTTGTAAGTTAAATAAGTTTATGTAAAAGGGGATAACTTATTTATATTTAAAAATGAACGTGGTAAATATATTGTTAGTAATATTCATTAGAATCTAGAGATAAAACGTTTCTTCTGTGGGTGGGTCGGAAAATTCTCAGTACGATTTCCAACCTACGTTTCTATTTTATACCTATTATTCAATAACATTCATATAAGCTAATTATTTTTTTAGCATACTTATAGCTAGCTAGAGCTGGCTACTTTAGTAATCTTTGCTAATTTTGTAGTGTTATTTGCACCGCTTATAAGTAAGGCATACGGAAGTTTTTTATTTTAAATATTTTATGTTTATACTAGCTGACCCACGCAACCTCGTTTGCGCCTTATATTGCCCGTAGCGTGAAAATTTCCCCCGTTTTTGAAACATTCTTCATTGTTGCTCCGCTCCTCTTAGTAGTAGCGTGATGATATATACCCTATAGCAATCCTCGATAAATGGACTATCCAACACCGAAAGAATTTTTCAAATCGGACCAGCGGTTCCTGAGATTAGCGTGTTCAAACAAACAAACAAACTCTTCAGCTTTATATATTTTATGTTTATACGGGGTGCAAAAATTCGAAGATAGTAGAGCCACTCTGATTTCTGTTTCGTTAATATCCTCTTACAGAAGTTACAGAAGACGAACCTAAAATGATAGCACACGTGCTGTCTATTTACGTGGGTCAGTGCAAGACCGGAGGCCCAATGATGCAGAAGCATCTCAATAGGCCGTTAAGCATGGGTCACCACGCTGCATTGTTGTATTGTCTGCATTCGCAGTATGGTGACCTACTTTTGGACTCTGTTTATCTTTCCATCAGGCAGAATAGAATCACTACAGAAGGCTCACAAATAAAAAAAAATGTGCGTTCTCTTAGTTAAAGGCGAATTCTTAAAAAAAAAAACAAGACATTTAGGTATATACCTTGGAACTGCGATCGTTAGGTCATCTCAATTTTATCTCAATGCCCACCGCTTTATTACAAGAATATAACGTTGAAAGGTTAATGTTAATTATAGATACTATAAATATCTCTTGAATATAAATATAAATAGACACTTCAACCCACTCTATAACTTAACATGTCTTTATTATATAGATTATCATGTCTTTATTCTTAAGGGGGTAGGCAGAGGCGAATCATACATACAGCTTTTACGACTATTATTTTCCCATTTACGTCATACTTAGTTGCATACCTTGGTAGTACTTGGCTGCCTCGAGTTTATGCGACTGCCAATCAAGAGGTCTGGTGTTCAATTCCTGGGTCGGTCCAAAGATTTCACAAGGTAGTAGAGCCACGCTAATTTCAGCAAGAACGGGCCGGCTCGACCGGGGCGGTACTATCCTCGCACAGAAAATCAACGTAAAATGACAGCGATCATGCGGTCGTGTTTCGTTGGTGAGTGCGAGACCGGAGGCCCAATGATGCGAAAGCATCACTAGCCCGCCATGGTGTGTGTCACCATGCTGCATTGTTGCATTGTCTGCATTCGCAGTATGGTGACCATCACTCTTGGATTCTGCTTATGCTTTCCATCAGGCAGAGTAGAGTCATTATGGCAGGGTCAAACATAAAAAGAAAAAAAAAGAGTGTTGTTGGGTTTTTCTAATAAGAGCTCGTAGTATGGAAGTTTGGCGGTGTTACACGCCCGAGCTTTTGAGTGCACGTTAAGCCATCGGTCCCGGTTGACATAAACAATCAATCGTTATTGGGAAGCCATCGACCTCAAATATATTGAGAACTAGTTCAACCTTCGAATTTAGCTTCCACGAACTCGTTTAAAAGCCGGATCTCTATGAATACTTTCAAAACCTTATCAACTGATACGAAATACGAAAACTTCTTGCTAGACCAGTCGACACCTTTATGTTTCACCTATCTATCACAAATGTCACTTAAATTTAAACTTTACCATGTATCGGCCAGCTGTTCTGTGGAAAATATGTAACCGAAATCAAAAAACGCAATTCTATACATTTTATCTTATTTATATATAGTATATATATTATATTATAATGTTTCAAAGGGTCTGTAGCGGTCTACGGGGA
The DNA here is from genome assembly GCA_905220595.1 of Spilosoma lubricipeda. Lineage (NCBI taxonomy): Eukaryota > Metazoa > Arthropoda > Insecta > Lepidoptera > Erebidae > Spilosoma > Spilosoma lubricipeda. Next base: position 4,792,559 of record HG992294.1, read on the forward strand.
TGGGTAAGCGGAGAAAACGTTTGACCGAATCCAGAACTTTGTTAATAAAACGCCTCAACCGCGGTATCGGAACACTTGCGTCATGTATTTTTATTTGATTCTTTGTTTACTAACGACCAAAAGCTGTACTGGTAGTAAAGTAGGTACATATATAGACGACGAAAATGGGTTTCGTCATTTTTGTGTAGAGTGTTGGTCTGGTAAATGTCTTTGAAGTATTGTTTAACGTTATTGGAGAGTGATAATTTTAAATAAATATTTCGCCTATTTCGGCCATATAACACACAACGACATCTAGTACCAAGCTAAGCAGAGCTTGTGTTATGGGTACTAGACAACCGATGTAAATAAATAATTACATATATACTTTTTTTTTTAAATACATGCATATTTTTCATAGAAAATACAAATTTTGGTAGATCTTAGAAATATTTGTCCAACCCGGGACTCAAAAACGGGATCTCAAGCACAGCCATCACATACGGTATTAAACAGTATATTTGGGCGTAACGTTACGCTACGTTACGCCGAAATGTTTTAGGTTAGTCGGCATCTTTATGTTTTGCATGTAATATAATCGAATAGCTTGAAACGAGCAATTCTTGTATTAATACAGAATCTGAATCTCGGAAAAGACTGCAACGATTTCGTCAAGCTCGAAACTGATCAAGCTACGATTCATCTTTAGAAAATTTACCAAAAGAAAGTACCAAGCAAAGCTTGGTCATCCAGGTACAGCAACTCTAACCCTATTCCTTTTAATTATGGTAGTGACATAGGATATATTTAAACATATCAATTGAAATCGTCGGTTTGTAAATTTCCCGATTTTATAATATATTTATTAGAATGTTGCCAGTGTTTACTATTAGCCTGTCTATAGCAAATAAATAAAAATACCTACAAGTGTCTGTTCATAGATCTCTATAAAACTATTACCTATAAAAATCAATACGCAGTTTAAATCGAACCCTAAAAAAGCACAATGCAATTTCCCTGAACGATAAACTCAAGGACGCAAAATTCCAAGAAAATGTAGAAGAGTAATAAACAACAGTCTAAAAATAAAACCTTAAACGTCTGCACTCGATGGCAATTTAAACACAATATTGAAAACACGAAATTACTACTGTAAAAGAGAAAAGCAACTCGGAGAGGTAGTATCGGTCTTTTGTTTTAGCAAAAATTAAAAAAAAACCTCTACAAAGCATTAGGTCGAAGTTATCAATTAATTGCCATTTAACGATTACACTGGCATGCATGAAGCACTTAATCGAGTAATCATACGCCAAAAATGCCTTGCATCATTTCGGAAAAGAGCTGATACTCTTACACTGCTGGACGAATTACTATTTAATATCGATTAACCAAATAAATATAGCTGCAAAGAAACTGACAGAAACCGCCCTCTTTAATCCAATGTAACACCCCTGTTTTGCGCCGGGGGTTAAAACACGAAGTGCCACTGGAAAGGCATCTCGGAGATATTGTATAAGTCTTTGTTTTAGCAAAAAGCGGGGAAGTTCAATTTAGAAAACACGGAAGGCACGCCGCGCCGTCACGTCTGTTGCGATTTATGGTTTTAAACGCTGATACAGTCCTTAATATATAGCTTGATCTTGTGACAGATGGTTACGAAACTGTTGAAGTAACTTCGTGGAAGTGATTTCATTCTCTTTCACTTATATATTTTTTTTTAAGCCAAAGTGGCGCTTCTCCACGTGGTAGATAGCATAAGCAGAATCCAAGAGTGGTGGCCACCATGCTCTTTGCGAATGTAGACAATGCAACAATGTAGCATAGAGACCCACACCATGGCGGCCTGTTATGCTTCTGCATCATTGGGCCTCCGGTCTCGTACTCACCAAAGAAACATCATCTCATCATTCGTGTTGAAATTAGCGTGGCTCTACTACCTTTTAAATTAATTTTCATTCTTTAGGTGCCAGTTTTATCATAAACGAAGTGTTAGTTATAATTATAAAAATTACCACTAAATTGTACCTCGTAAGTTCTAAAATTACACTAGCGACAACTGTCACAGAAATCAAGCTTCATTTTAAGAACTATATGTACTGATGCTGGACCCAAAAGTGTAGTGTTGCCACTTTAACAAAACCAACACCCACAAGAACCTAAACCAAGAAAAATAAAAAGAATGCTTAATTTATGGATATGTTTTTTCAAATCCAAATCACTTGCTAATAAGCGACTAACGCTACCGATTGAAAGTCAAGAGACTTAAATAGAATCTATCTATCTATCGTAATTGGATTTAGTGGACAGGGGGACGGCAAAGTCTTTGATTGCTTCACTCTCTAATTGAAAAGTGATGAAAGATTTATATTAGATCGTTTTTTGAGAGGCTCTGGTATCGTACTAGTCAAGCCAGCCCATGAGCGTCGAAGTTGAGCGTTTAGGCGAAAAAAATATAATCTTCTTTATATTAATCTCAAGAATATTTTAGGGTCTGCTTACTAGTTGTACTAGTTTTACTTGAATCCCTGTTTTTCCACGGACCGACTAGCATCGGACCGGAGTTTTAATTGGTCGAATCGCAACTTAGACGTGCCCTGATTTTTTAAACTAATATGAGCTGTATGTTGAGAATTTGGGAACCAAGTCGTTCCGAAATATATATTTCATAGTTATAATAAACAGATATAGAAGAACATTTTCAGTAATATAGCAATATATCGGAATAACAAATAGGCTACTATTTGCCACGATAAACGACATAAACGCGGGCGGAGCCGCGGCCAAAACCTAGTTTAATATAAAAAAATATACTGATTCTGAGTGCTACGAGCATACTTTCTATGTGTGTTTTTATAAGAACGTAGTAGTTCTATAGAAAATAGTTTTATTTTATATTTACTAACTAGCTGAACCCCGCGGTGTTACCCGCGGTTGTTGTCGTACCGGGAGTAACGCCGCGTGACAAAGTTAGTCTAAAAAAAAGAAGCCTAAGTTACCCCCTGGATCATCAACTACCTGCCAGTGAAAGTCCCGTCAAAATCGGTCCAGCCGTTCCAGAGATTACCCGGAACAAACAGACATACAGAAGACAGACAAAAAAATTTTAACTATATTTTTGGTATATATACCGTGTATACATACATATGCATTTAGTAAAGAAACGGTTATTTTAATATTACAAACAGACACTCCAATTTTATTTATTTGTATAGATTTACCACCTCATAGAAGTCCAAATCTTAGATGTTCCCTCAGCCCCGCCCTCGTGTATATCGTTTATCGCGGTAAAAAATGGCCTTTGTTCTTCATCAGCAACCAAAGTATCTTCATGCCAAATTTCATTGAAATTAATGCATCGGTTTAGCTGTGACAGCGTAACAAACATAGAGTTAATTACGTATTTAAGACGTGATTGTGGACAGCAATGCTTTAACTAAATTCTACGGATTCGCAAGTAAAAGTTTCTGTATTAAAACAGAATATTGTTACTACTTGTTACATGTAAACTAAATTCACTTCGTTTATATAGGACTAATTTATAGTTCGTAGCATAATAAGTTTATAGAGTAAAGGGCGGGAGCGCGTGGCCGTTGCCTAGCGACGCATCTGGGGCGAATCCAGGTCGCTCGGGAACCTTCACCCCAAGCCCGGCCACTTGCCTGAATGCACCGATTCCAGCGATAGGATATCTATTTTAATATATTGCGAGGTATTCTATCCTTTACCACTAGAATGAAATTCACAATAATTGCATTAACATGATCTCCTTCCAAACCAAACAGCGGCATATTTAGGTAAATATAAATAAATATTTGGTACATCTAACACACAACGCCATCTAGTCCCAAACTAAGCAGAGCTTATATGATGGGTACTAGACAACTGATATGAATACTTATTTACTTTTTTTTGTAAATACGTACATATTATACATAGAAAACACCCAAACTCCGAAACAAATATTTGCAGATCATACAAAACTCAAGAACAGCAGTCGCGTATGCTACCACTGCGCCACCGAGGCAGTTAAAAGGTAATAAGTACATATAAAATTTTAGATGTCCATAGTGTATTTAGTGTAATGTGTGTGAGTTCATCTATACTAATATTATAAACGCCAAACTTTGTAAGTATGGATGGATGGACGGATGGATGTTTGTTACTCTTTCACGCAAAAACTACTGAACGGATTTGGATGAAACTTTACAGTAATATAGCTTATGCATCAGAATAACACATAGGTTACTATTTGCCACGATAACCGACATATACGCGGGCGGAGCCGCGGGCAACAACTAGTTTACAATAATTGCATTAGCATGATCTCCTTCCAAACCAAACAGCGGCATATTTAGGTAATAAGTACATATTAAATTTTAGATGTCCATAGTGTCTTTAGTGTTATGTGTGTGAGTTTATCTATACTAATATTATAAACGCCAAAGTTTGTAAGTATGGATGGATGGACGGATGGACGTTTGTTACTCTTTCACGCAAAACCTACGGAACGGATTTGGATGAAACTTTACAGCAATATAGCTTATACATCAGAATAACACATAAGCCACTAATTGCCGCGATAACCGACATATATGCGAGCGCAGCTGCGGGCAACAACTAGTATATAATATATAGATTTTTGACTTTTGTATTATACGCAATTAACTGTTTAATTTATATGAACCTACCTTATAAAATTTCTACACCACCCTAATGTATGATAGAGAATACCATTTAGTCCGCCGATGTATAAAAGTGCATAAAGTTTATAATAATAAATAAATAAAATTTATCTTGTGGGATAATTTTGTTGTTCTTGTCTTTTTAGACCAGGGTAGAAGCCTTTAAAAGTTTTTAAGGGTAAAAAAATGGTTCATCTCGATTTCCGGCAAAACTAAAAGTCCTATGGAAAAAAGTCAAATGGCAAAGTTGTAGGTAATAAACAGATCTAAAACTTCAGGATTTACACTTTTTTCATATAACCTTAAAATTTATGTGAAAAATTCAAAAAACCAAGTTTTTGGTTTTTTATTGTTATCTTTTTATTGTTTTTTACGAAATTTGGTGAAATCTTACTAACTAAAAAAAGTATTTCAGAAGAACATTTAGAAACTGTTGTGTTAAATAATAGTTAGGTGTTTGTACATTTTAGTTTTACACCAAACGAAATCGACTTTCAAAGTATGGTTTTTTTTTTCTAGAACAGATGTTAGGCCACATGAGCTTTGAATACCATATTATTAGATTGTGTAGTTATGTCACACACATAGTGTTTAATTTTAACTTTATTTAAGGTTTTAGCTGTCAAAATGACTCTATTCTGTCTGATGGAATGCATGAGTGGCATCCAAGAGTGTGGTCACCATCCTCAATGTAAATATGGATAACGCAGTATGGTACCATTCCGCCCAGGCTTTAACACGTCCTGCTTAAGAGACCCGGGATCATAATGAGAGGAAACACTTCCAGTAACTTTTATAAAGACAGTTAAAAAATAACTAAATTATGGATTTTTGACATCAATGTCTTTCATTGATATTAGCAGTATTATAAATCTAGATCTGATCGCGGTTCCCGGTTATAACTACAGTCGTAAACAGGGTGGGTAGGACTAAAATTAAAATTCAATTAATCGGAATCAACGTAATCGATTCAATTTTTTACCTTATATAGTCATCGATTTGATGATCCTGATCTACGTACGTACGTAGGTATGTTAGCAGGTATTTATCTTGTTGGTCTAGCGGTTAAGCGACTGTCGATTAAGAATTCTTGGGTCGATTCCTCGGTCAGGCCAAAGTAGTGTTTCTATGATTTTCTGACACACACGCCTTAGAGAGTACTTCAAGCCATCGATCCTGCGCTTGATTTCTCATCTCTGTGGAATAACCGTCCTATCTGATAGTACTCATTCTTACTCACACACACCACCCACACCTATGATTGCGCACACACTTCTATACTGTAGTTTCTCCTGTGTAGTTGGCTGGTCTCCGTTGAGACTTGCCGTCGTGGCAGAAATTGGCAAGAAGTACATTATGAGCAGGTATCATATACCCTGATGTGGTTATATCATCGATTGTGACAGGTCAACAGCTGGTTCTCATATACAAGTCTAGAATTTAGTTAGAATGTTACTTTGACATTTTAAGGTAATGAATGGTTTATGCGACAACTGAGTAATCGATCGGCTGTACTAAACAATGCGAGCGTTTATCCACGTTTCTATGCTGCTTATAATGAGTGATATCGATCGAAGCGTGTGTCTCATTCCTCATATTTGATTTGCATTGCGAGCGAGTATTTGATTTTGAATTTGATTGATTTATCGACTTTTTTCTTCGAATCATAGTACTTTTGTTGCACGCACGCCATCTCATCTTATTTATTAGGATTTTTCGTATTATACAATTCCTGTAAATGAGTTACGTTAATTTTTTGAGTACCTATATTGAGCATGACATAGAGAATTTCTTGAACAAATTTTTGTAACAACTTTTATGTTCAAAATGAAACAATAAGAAATTGTTTTAGTATGATTGAAGTACCTCATATTAAGATTTACAGATGTCAAATATTATAATTTACAAGTTGTCTTGAATTCGTTTTGTATTTATAGGTAACTAGCTTTTGTCCGCGGCTTCACCCGCATCTATGTTGGTTATCAAGGTAGAAAGTAGCCTATGGCCTTCATCAGAAATTAAAGTATCTTCACGTCAAAATTCATTGAAATTGATGCAGTGGTTTAGCCGTGAAAGCACGACACACAGACAGAGCTACTTTCAAATTTATAATATTAAGTATAGTTAAATAAACATCTGTATTATTTTACGAAAAGTATTACATAAGCTCATCGCCTCTGTAATTTAATGATAGACTTTCATGACCAGCTGCCTAGTCAAATGGAAATTCTACAAACGTTAACGTTATTAGAAAACGAACAAATGTATAGGAATGACGTCATCCCAACGCTAAGTCACGTGGTCAAAACAAAATTTTAGCCAATAATACAAGAGAATACAGGCATTAAAGATTATAGAAAAAAACTCGACGCGAAACGCATTTTGCTTGACTAAGGGTAATGGTATCTGCTAATGGTAACAGTTTTTGATTTCACACATATACGACAGCTGTGTTTGAGGTCTAGGGTTCGATTCCCGGGTCGTACCAAATGTATGATCTGAAAATATTTATTTCGGAGTTTTAAGGTTTTCTATGTATAATATATACTCTTACATAAAGTATATCTACAGGTATTGTATCAGTAAATTTAACGGTCAAAACTCTGCTTCCTTTCGACTTACACGGCGTTGTGTGTTAGATGTTCAAAATATTTAATAGTTGTTGCCCGCAGCTCCGCCCGCGCATATCGCTGCAAATAGTAGCCTATGTGTTATTCTGATGTATAAGCTATATTACTGCAAAGTTTTATCCAAATCAGTTCAGTAGTTTTTGCATGAAAGAGTAACAAACATCCATCCATACTTACAAACTTTTGCGTTTATAATATAAGTATAGATAATTACTATCTCTCGCCTGTGGTTCCGCCCGCGTATATACTATGTACTGATGTAAACAGGGTATAACAGGATATAACCCTCCTTAAGAATCAAGCTATCTCCATGCAAAATTTCATAGAAATCAGTGCAGTGGTGTAGCGAGAAAGCGTAACAGACATTTTAGAAAATATAAATCTTGTGAATAAGTATAGATTTTTGCTGAGATATACGCTAAAGGTGGCCATGCAGAAGATAGGGGTGGTTTTAGAACAGTAATTCAAGATATTGTTAGTGCATCGGTCGGGGGCAGGTCATCGGCCGCGTGACCCACTTGCAGGCGAAGCCCCCCGCCCTCTGCTGCAAACACCCCGCTTTGAAATATAAACTAATAGTGTTGGCACTGTATGCGAATTGAAAAGAAAGGGAATTAAAATAATAATAATAAACCTCTTTATTGTACCAGATATTTACAAGGTTAACTTAAACAGAAAAACTTAAACTAGTAAAGTACAATTGGCTACAATCTCTTACAGGCAACCGTGGATAATAATCTATGTATATTAATATATAAAGCTGAAGAGTTTCAGTGTTAGGTAGCCCATTTATCGAGGAAGGCTATAGGTTATATATCATCCCGCTAACACCTACAGGAGCGGAGCAACAACGAAGAATGTTTCAAAAACGGGGGAAATTTTCACGCTAGGGGCAATATAAGGCGCAAACGAGGTTACGTGGGTCAGCTAGTTAGTATATATAATTCGAGCTACATTTACATACCACAAAGTGATGAATGTTTAAGTTTAACTTGTCATTAAACTAAATTCTCATCAAAATAGATACATACTTTTTTATTATCCACTGTATAATATACTAGCCGTTTTCATTGTTGCTCCGCCCCTATTAGTAGTAGCGTGATGATATATACTCTATAGCCTTCCTCGATAAATGGACTATCCAACACCGAAAGAATTTTTCAAATCGGACCAGCGGTTCTAGACTAGTATATTATAAAGTGGATATTAAAAAAGTATGTATCTATTTTGATGAGAATTTATTGTAATGATAAGTTAAACTTAACATTCATCACTTTGTGGTATGTAAATGTAGCTCGAATTATATATACTAATATTATAAATTCTAAAGTGACTCTGCCTGCCTGTCTGTAAGTATTTCACAGCTAAACCGCTGGAGATACTTTGATTCTTAAGGAAGATAGGCAACTCTCTACTACATACTACTTTCTGTGGGAGAGCCACGCTTCAGCAAGAATGGGCCGGCTTGGATTGATATCACGGCCTCACAGAAAACCTCTGTGAAACAGCGCTTGCGCTGTGTTGTGTGTGTGTGAGTGAGTGAGGATACCGGAGACCCATACCCCAGCCCCTCCTCCCATCCCTCTCGCCATCCCCTAAAGGTCGGTAACGAACTTGTGACGCCACGGTGTTGCGGGTTTTGGTTTTTTTATTACATAAAAAAAACAAAACAAATAAAGAACCACCACTTGACACACATATATGAAACGGACGCAAAGGACATCCGATTTAGAACAACAATCTGATTATCACACAATGTATTGTCCCATGTGGAGTTTTGAACCTACAACACTAAGGGCAAAACACGACGGCGAATTGTAGTCAAAGTTTTGTTTTCTTTACTGTGACCTATCTATTTCCTTATTTGTATAAAGATTTATAACCACACAATTTTCTAGCTTTCCAGCTATCGTCGGTTCGACCCTGACCTGCTCAAGTTATTTCTTACACTCCTAAATCGATCCGTAAAAGCTATATTCCTTTCTCTTCACTATATTTTTCTATTAAAGAAAGTTATACGAGGAAGGCATATGCTTTCATTTTTATTTATAATTTTCTTATCTGTAATTCCAAAATTAAATATATTTTTTTTAAACCAGTACTTGTTTAAAAACACGTGTATGGCTTTAAAAAGACGTTATTTGTTTCACTGTTAAGTTGGCTTACTGCCTTGTTGGTTTCTGGCGCCTATAAATAGTTTTAAAAACAATAATTATCGATAGCCCCCCTGACCAGAAGTAAATCATCTTCAGAATGAATGCTCATTCATTATCAAGTAATATCTGAGTTGTGGTCCATTACAATTTAAAATATAACAATTCCAAGTTTCCGAAACATTTATAGCAATGCCCTTTCTCTTGATGATAAAACCGCCTGGGATTGAGCTGCCCATTCTGCACATGCTGTTGATTTTAAATGTTTAAATTTATTTTGATGTGACGATAATTTATAGTTTGAAATCAATTCATCTTAATAAAAAAACTGTTGTTTTAGATGACATTTTGTTTTAAATTATTATCTTTACTGATTATTATAATTGTGACTCAAATTGTAACTGTCACTTTTTTTATTGAAATAATGTCTTTTGCATTTGTGAAAATTGTCTGGATTTTAAAAGAGACGGTGATCCCTGCGTTTGCTTCGTCCTTTCTTCTCAGGGCTAGTCCAGTTAGGAAAGGCCGAACTCATCTGCTCAAAAAAAAGTTTAACTTGCAAAAGTGTTTATGTAACCTAATTGCAAAAAAATGATTGATGATTTCATTTCCTGCAACAATATGGCTGCCTTGCATAAACCGTACAATAAATTGTTTTTTCTTGGCAACTTCTGCAGCATTTTGCAGATTAGAAGTTGAATGACCCGAGCTTGCCCCACCGACCAATAGGGCACCCGCTCTCGCACTGCGACGACCTCATTGGATGCTCCCCGCTGCCGGTGCATTCAAAATTCGAACAGCCACATTTTACATGGCAACACCAAATTTCGTCTAAAGTGTTTTGTTTTTCAAAGATTTTCGTTGCTAATCTATTTTCAAACTCTAAGCGAAGAGATATATATATATGAAGTAATTGTCAAAGATTGTCTTAATACTTGCTTGGAAAATAGTTTTCTTTAATGTATGCCAAAATGACTCTACTCTGCCTGATGGAAAGCATATGCAGAATCCAAGAGTGATGACACCATACCCATTGTAGACAATGCAACAATGTAGCATGGTGACCATCACTATGGCGGCCTAGTGATGCTTCTGCATCACTGGATCTCTGGTCTCGCACTCACCAACGAAACACGACAGCACGAATGCTGTCATTTTACGTTGATCTTATGTGCGATAGTAGTCATAATGAGCTTGTTTTGTTATTTCTTATAAATGGTATGTTGAAAGTGACTAAATATTATGATAGAAAAGCTACTTAAATAGCGAGAAAAATAGTTTTTTTTAAATTTATGCATGTGCTTAGAATTTCCTTGGTAAGAAAGGCAGAGTATTTAACATTTTGCTATTTCAATGGTAAATTTATATATTGATACGTGAAGCAAAGCTTTAGCCGCTCTTTACGTAAATTATATGTATATTGTACTCCTTTTTACTAACATATCTGAACGGATTAGTATGAAATTTGGCACAATGAAAATTTATATGGAGGTGGAGAAAGCTAAGCAACATCAAAATCACATAATTAGATGAATTATGGTCGAATTTCCACCGCTGACTGGTAATAATAATAATAAATTAGGAGGAAAATAATCTGTGAGGTGACCTGCATTTTTTCTTGAAATACCGGTCAAAGTAATAGTTGTATCACAGTTAATGTAAAACACTTGGCTTCGGTCTCTTGGAAACGTCCCAGAAATTCTGACAAGCTAAGTTTATGCAAGCCATACCTTACAATATTTGACCCAATTTATATCCATATGCATATATGTTAATATAGCGCATACACCAAAGTTATAGTGTCTTAACTCACATGAAGTATATGTACTCAGCAGTAGCATCTGCATCACACTAATGTTATAAAAACTAAGTTTGTAAGGTTATAAGTAGTAAACTCTGGATCGACTGCATCGAGTTTTTATGGAATAACGGACATACGAGCGGACATATCGCCTGAGGGAAGGCAATTACCATCGAACATGGACACCCGCAACACCAGAGGCGTCACAAGTGCGTTGCCGGCCTTTTAAGAAGGAGTACGCTCTTGCTTGAAGGTTTGAAGGTCGTATTGGTCCGGGAATACCGCAGGCGACAGTTCATTCCACAGTTTTGTTGTGCGAGGCAGAAAGATTCTTGAGAAGCGCACCGTTGTGGACTGCCAACCATCTAGATGGGGACGAAAGTTCTGTCGCGTAGGACGATGGCGGAAAGAGGCAACAGGGATCAGTCCGAACAATTCCTCGGAGCAGTCCCCATAGTACATACGGTAGAAGATGCACAGCAAAGCCACATCTCTATGCATTGCCAGAGAGTCGAGCCGAATTGAAAGTTCCTGGTAATCGATGATTCCTCTCCGGTAAATTCGGTCCAGAGGGAGGAGCTGGTAAAGGGGTGCCCCCACCCAAAGATCATTTCAAAAATTATTTCACCTGCACAAAACCAAATTATTTGCGAGTATCATAGGCTATAAAAATCATGATATCCGCGATACAAATCGTGATACACGTGGGCAGAGCCGCCTCTTACGACACTATAAGTAATATATGTTTTATAATAAATACACAGTTGCATTCAATGTTTTATGTAACTGCCTCGTTGGTCTCGCGGTTGACGTGTGCGACTGGTGATTACGAGGTCTCGGGTTCGATTCCCGGGTCGGACCAAATGTTTGTATGATCTACAAATATTTGTTTCGGAGTTTGGGTGTGTTCTATCTATAATGTGTATGTATTTACAAAAAAAGAAGTATATATATATATTTGTATCAGTTGTCTAGTACCCATAACACAAGCTCTGCTTAGCTTGGGACTAGATGGCGTTGTGTGTTTAGATGTCCGAAATATTTATTATTTATTATTATTATTTAGTATGTTTTTTTTTTTTAGTTTTAGAGACATAATCTTTAAATAGTATAGAAAAAAGTAAAATAACTACGACTGACTACGTAACACTTTTGACAAAATTTATATATTCAGAATCACCCGGGCCTTTATAATGAATCTATTGACACCTCATTCATCAAAGTCGGTTCAGTAGATTAGATGCAACGTCGAAGCATACAAACCTATATAGACAACCAGAAACATTATCTTTCGTTTTGGGTCGCCGCAGTCGGGTAAAAAGTGAACTTATCACGAGCGAAATTGCGGTTAAAAGTTCATATGTACAAGGAACTCTACTATTTTCTTTAATATCCCTAACCACAAAGCTATTAACACTTTTAAATGAATGAAGTTATAGCAGGGTTGATGTAAGTTAGATGTGGCGAGGGAGGGACGTCGCGGTCGTGTGAGGGCTAATCTTGTCAAGCTTAAATGGATTCAGTGTCTTGCAACTATACTCGACCGTCCTAGGCAGAATGGTTGCACATGACAGCAAGGAAATGGGTACAAAATTTAATATACTGTTTTACTAGTAACTCCGCGGGGCAAAGATAGTCTTTATAGATCCAATGTCACTCGGTTAAATAAAATTGGAGTGTCTGTTTGTAATATTAAAACCGCTTTTTACTAAATGCATATATAAGTATACACGGTACATATACCAAAAATGTGGTTAAATTTTTTTTTGTCTATCTTTCTGTCAGTCTGTTTGTTCCGGGTAATCTCTGGAACGGCTGGATGGATTATGACGGGACTTTCACTGGCAGGTGCTGATCCAGGGAGTAACTGGGGCTACTTTCTTTAGACTAACTTTGTAACGACGATAACCGCGGGTAACACCGCGGGGTTCAGCTAGTTCCTTATATAATTAGCTACCTGCCAGTGTAATTTCCATTCATATTCAGTAAAGCCGTTCCAGAATTTAACCGGAACAAATAGACAGGCATACAAGTTTTTTTATTTTTTTTATTTGAGCTTTCAATATTTTCATATACATTTAGTGTAAAATAGTTCATTTCAAATTCAAAACAGACACTTCACTTTTATTTAAGTACTTGCTGACCCAGCGAACTTTGTACTGCCATATTTACAGATCTGTCTCAGCTTCCCACAGGCGGTATACAGTCGCGGACAAAAAATTACTTTTCCCGTTATCTTTTAATTTTTTTTTGTACAAAAACTTTATCCTAACAATAACGAACGAATTAAAAAAAATATTATTTATTTTGGTGCAGCCGATCGGAAGTTATGCGTGTACACGGCGTACATACATTTCGGCAATTCATTTTTATGTCTATAGCAATAGATTCGTCTTAGTCGTGAGAGTTACACTGGGTACATCAAAATTAAAAAAAAAACTAAATTAAAAAAATGTTTTCTTTTCAATTCATCCCAACTTTTCAGTTCTTCAATTAATAGAACAGATATTGACACAGTCGGTTTTCTTTTAAATAATTAGTCACTTGTTTTTAGTAAATTTTCATTTAAAAAATTGCTCGATTTTTACTAGTGGTCTTTCTAGATGAATATTTACTATATGTCATTTGCGTCATGCCATAAAGATCAGTTGAGTTGTTAAGGAAAGCGTTATACACACACATAAAGACACATATACGTATTACAGGGTCATACTTTCTTTTCTTTGTAAAACACAACTCACTTAGGAATACATTTTTTTTTATTATTGTCTAATCTAAAATTCATACATGCATACAGTTATCCATTATATACCACACAAACCATCAAGAGTTTATCCGTGGTATACCAGACACTACTCGGTTACAAATTAATTACTTATGTATCATATATTACATAAGATCTTGTGTCGCGAGGGACTTTACAAACATACATGAAACGGACACAAAGAACACCCAGACTCAGAACAACAATTTGTGTATCACACAAAGTGTTGTCCCATGTGGGATTTGAACCCACAACACTCCACGCAGTAGTCAAGCGGATTCTCATCTAAACAAATAAATAAAATTGAAGTGTCTGTTTGTAATTTCAAATTAACAGCTTTTTAATAAATGCAAATGAAAGTATATACCTACGACACTTTACATCAATAAATCTTTTTTTGTCGGCATATCCGTCTATCTGTTTGTTCTGGCTAATCTCTGGAATGGCTGGACCGGTTTTGACGGAACCGTCACTGATAAGTAGCCGATGATATAAAGAGTAACTTCGACTACGTTTTTTTTAAAGTAGCTGTAGTTATCGTACCACGGGTTACGCCGCGGGGTTTAGCTAGTCTATACTAATCTATACTAATATATAAAGCTGAAGAGTTTGTTTGTTTGTTTGTTTGAACACGCTAATCTCAGGAACCGCTGGTCCGATTTGAAAAATTCTTTTAGTGTTGAATAGTACATTTATCGAGGAAGGCTATAGGCTATATATCATCACACTAGGACCAATAGGAGCGGACCAACAATGAAAAACGTTTCGAAAACGGGGAAAATTATCACGCTACGGGCAATAGGAGACGCAAACGAGGTTGCGTGGGTCGGCTAGTATGTACATATGTTCCATCCACCGTAGCGCCTAAAATACTTAACGAATTATGAATGAAGTGTCAATAGACTTATCATGATGTCTCGGGTGACAGGCTATATAAATTATATAAAGTTTAACGTAGGCTCGTTACAGATTTTAAAATTTTTTCTATACGTAGCGTCTTCAACTATGAATTGCCTACTTCTGTAACCAGTTTACGATTTCTGCCATAATAGTTTCACGCAAATATAAGAGAATACACCACAATATTTCGTATTAATTATAACCTTATTCGAAAGAGAAAGAACTCTAACTATTTATAATTATTACTATTAACACGCAACCGAACTTAGGTTCTCTAAGCTGTTTCTATTTTTAGCTTGAATTATTACTACTCAATAAATATAAATTTTTTAAGGGAATACTTGATCTCAATAATTACGCGACTACGATTAAAAGAAAGGGTTATAGTTTGGCAGTCTATCTATGTTTGTATGTTCTACCGTATCACCCAAACTACTAAACTGATTTTGATAATGGAGGTGTCGTCAATAGATTCGGGATTAAAGTCCAAGTAACATAGGCTGTATAAATTTATATAAATTTGTATAATATGTATGTATTTACAAAAAAAAAACAATATATGTATTTGTATCAGTTGTCTAGTACCCATAACACAAGCTTTGCTTAGCTTGGGACTAGATGGCGTTGTGTGATAGATGTCCGAAATATTTAAATATTTTAAAAATACATGAGCAGAAGCCGCCTATGGAAACCTGCATCGCAAATGGCTTGTTGCCTTTAAGTGACTCCCTCTATTCTGTTTGTATCGTAAATCTTGTTTAAATGTTACTTATGTGCAAGCCTCGAAGTCTTTTGGGCTCCTAAAAATTGTACTCTACCGTTCCGTTCGTTCGTTTGTTAGTACAGGCTTTATTCAGGTTTTCCTTCTGCTTTGAAGTACTGTTATCTTACTTGGTATATTCTCTTAGTACGCTCTTACGACAGCTACATGGAATAGAGGTGCCGACACTCCTTGTTCTTCCATCGCTAAGGGTCATCACATCGTCTAACAGTTGCTAGAAATGCGCTAGTCGCTTCAAGCTCTTCATAGGTCATTTTGCAACTAAAATTCAGCTTTGGTGCTGTCGTTTTTCGTTCGTTAGTGCAAGACCGAAGGTAAAAGAGGCAAAGTATCTCAATAGGCTGCCGTGAGATGGTTCAATATGTCTGCATTCGCAGTGAGTATGGTGAACACTACTCCTACACAAGGGCGTCGCCAAGGGGGGGCAGGGAGGGGCCGCTGCCCCCCCCTAGAGATTCTAATGTTGCCAAATATAACGCAACCAAAGTCCTAAGTCTTTGAGTTGATTTGCTTGAAGTTCAATCATTGCCGTACGTCGAAACTCAAATGAATTCACCAATTCCACTTGGAGTGGATGGAACTCCTAATATTCCGTATGCTCAACTACGCTCTGCCTGTTCTACTCTATCGTTGAAGCGGGAGAGGGGGAGTGGGGAAGCAACATGTACCCGCGCGGCGCCCGCGCCCCCCGCACAGCCGCCTTTGTTTTAGCGTCTGTATGTCATTCATTCGTGCGTTAGCGTTGCCACTGCCCGCTTTTACGATTGTTTTGTGCGCTATTATCACATCAAAATAGTTGCTGTGACCACATAATCAATATGGACATCAGAAAGTTTTTTGGTGAGTATCACTTGCGTTTAGCTTTCGTATTTTCCGTCCATAAAATCATCATCATCATCATCAGCCTATCGCAGTCCACTGCTGGACATAGGCCTCTCCAATTGCGCGCCACTTGGTTCGATCCTCGGCTTCAAATAACGTCAATTAATTTGATTATAAATGCTGATTTTGCATCGGTTTTTAAAATCGTAAAAAATCCGTTTCTAGTCACGATATCCGATTCTTAAGGGTCGTCAGTTTAAACCAAAAGGAAAATTGATCAATTTAATGGCTCAATCGAAAATAGCACCGTATTACCATAGCTTAAAGTAGAAAATTGTATAAATAAATATCGGCAGTGCCGATTCGGCACAGTCGGCTCGCGTATGCTTGAGACTCCGGCTCGTGCGTGTCGTCAGTGTCGTCGCGCCCGCTCTAGAGTGCTCGAGCGAAGATGCCCGAGACCGCGCGAGCATAGCCGCTAGCGCATTTATGCTTTCAATGTGAATTGCGGACCAGAAGAAGTTGTAGCTATTTCAAATATTTTGTTTTGCAGTTTTAAAAAGAAAGAAACCTGAAGGAGCAAGCAGTGACAGCGATGATTCCGTGGGTGACCTGACGAGACCTAGCACATCCAAAGAACCGGACTTAGTTCCCGACTCTTCGATAAATGACTGCAACGAAAATGACATCGGTAAATTTATTGGACAAGCATCAATGTTATCGACTAAAATGAAGAAAGAATTGCTTGAAAACACTTGGTCTCCGTCTGCGACGTATGACTTTGCGGAAGACGCTAAACATTTAAAGAGGAAATTCAATTATTCATGGTTGGAAACGTACTCTCCATGGTTGGCCTATTCCAGGCACCAAAAAGGAGCCTTTTGTAAATATTGTACGTTGTTCCCGCCAAATCCAAATTCTTTTAGAGGCGTATTAGGGTCATTTATCATAAGGCCGTTTTGTAAGTTCAAAGATATTCACGAGCATTGCAAAAAGCACATGGAAACCCACTTCCATAAGATGGCACTGGAAGCAGCTAAATCGTTTCTTGGAAGTGTGCCTGTAGATTTACAACTCAACAAATACTCCCAGGGCATTATTAAAGAAAACCGAAAAATTATAACATCTATTATTTCCTGCATTACGTTTTGCGGGTTGCACGGCTTAGCTCTGAGAGGAAAACATTATGGCGAAGGTATTCTCGAGGACCTATACAAGCTACGAATTGACGCGGGAGATTTAGTTTTGAAGAAACACATTGAGCATGGGAAAAAGAATGCAAGCTATCGATCGATTGATATTCAAAATGAAATTATCGCAATTTGTGGAGATGTTAATAAGGCAGACATTGTGAAAAAAGTAAAAGAAGCAGAAGCTTATAGTGTGTTAGCAGACGAAACAGCTGATATTTCCGGTATTGAACAATTATCGATTGGGCTGCGATATTTTGACGAGGAAGCCAATGAGGTCCAAGAAATGTTCGTCGGATTTGTTGAGTTGAAAGGTCTGGATGCGAAATCTATTGCATATTGCATCGATGAGTTTCTGACAAAAGAAGACCTTAATCCTGCTGAAAAATGCGTTGGTTTTGGATTTGACGGTTGTTCGACGATGTCCGGAAAAGACGGTGGAGTACAAACGATCCTGCGCAAAAAATATACCAAAGCATTGTTCTTTCATTGTTCGTCCCATAAACTGAATCTGGTAATAAATGATCTCAATATTCTTCCTGAAATTCGAAACACCATGGGAACCACTAAAGATATTATTTTTTTTTTTCGGGAATCTGTTTTGAGAAGAAAATTGGTACCTAATATTGCCAGGCTCTGCGAAACAAGATGGAGTGAGAAACATAAAACTATCAGAGTATTTAAGGAGAATTTTCCTGTTATATTGGAAGCCTTAGAAAACTTATCGCGTGAAGGAAACAGTGCGACTCGAAAAAACGCCTTTCAACTCCATGCGGCTGCTTTCAAAATTTCGTTTATACTTTGTATTACTTTGATAGCTAAATACTCTGCTTTGTTGGAACCTGTTGTCAACGCACTCCAATCCATAGCTTTGGATGTGGTTAAGGCCTCGCAACACGTCAAACGCATTTTGCAATTGCTTAAGAGCCACCGTGATAATCCCGAAAGAGTCACAGATGAAATTATAAAGGATGCTACTGTTGTTGCGGAGAAAGTCGGCCTGGAGGAGGATATCACTTCAATGCCGCGCATTGTTGGGAAACAACGTCATCGAAGCAATCACCCAGCAGAAAGCCCTTCAGAATTCTGGAAAAGATCATTAATAATACCATACTTGGACTCCGTTATTACATCGCTTGAAACACGCTTTGCTGAAGAAAATACTCCATCATTTGCTTTATCTAAATTACACCCCGCACAAATGCAAACGATGTCAGTCGAAAATCTCATAGGAAGTTGTGAAACTATCGCTCAGTTTTATAATTTACCAAATATAAAATTGAAGTCGAGCTTTGGCAGCAATTCTGGCATAATAAACCAAACTCAACAGATCAAACCGTTGTTGATATCCTAAAAGAAGCAAAAACCTTCTTTCCCGACACGGAAAAAGCGTTGAAAATTTTGATCGCTCTTCCATGCACGACGTGTACGGTAGAGCGATCGTTTAGCAGCCTCAGGAGACTAAAAACCTGGCTAAGAAGCACTATGAGTGAAAGTCGCCTCAATGGTTTGGCCATGATGAGTGTGCACCGAAAACTTATACATGGAAACTTACAAGATTTTAATAATAAAGTGGTCGAGAAGTTTACAATGAATCCCCGAAAATTATGTTTTAATTAACCTAATATAAACAAACAACGACCACTATAATATTAAAATATGGTAATTTACAAAAAGTACGCTGTACACTTATTCAAATTCAAACTCCTTTTTAACCGACTTCAAAAAAAGGAGGAGGTTTCTCAATTCGACCGTATAGATTTTTTTTTTTTTTTATGTGTGTTCGGGCATAACTTCGTCATTTATGTACCGATTTTGATGATTCTTTTTTTAATGGAAAGGAGATGTCCAGACGGTGGTACCATGATAAGGACATTGATATCTGATAATGGCATCCACGAGAATTCGAGTCGAAACTTGAAGTCGGTTTTATTTTTGTTAAAATTGTACTTGTTCATTTTATTTCAATAATCATGAAAAAACAGGTAAAACCGGCTGAACTAGTAGCAGACACCAAATAATCTTGGTAACAAGAAGAATCATGAAACCTTTTTAACCGACTTCAAAAAAAGGAGGAGGTTTCTTAATTCGACCGTATATATATATATATACATTTTTTTTATGTGTGTTCGGGGATAACTTCGTCGTTTATGAACCAATTTCGATGATTCTTTTTTTAATGGAAAGGAGATGTCCCAAAGGTGGTACCATGATAAGGACATTAATATCTGATGATGGCATCCAAGAGAAATCGAGTCGAACCTTGAAGTCGGTTTCATTTTTATTATTCTATTTTTCTAATAAATGTTATTATAACTTTTTTACAAGTTTTTTATTGCATAGTCAAGAGCTCGTGCTCGTGTAACTTTACACATTGGACTCTGTACTGTCACAGAAAATATATGTATATAGTACTAAGATACTGTTGTTATTACAATCGCTTTGTAAGGCTCGTAGTACAAGTGAAAAGCTTCATGTGCTGTCGACTTTACCTACAATTCATACCTAGTTTTTCTCATTCATAGAGAATGAGAAAAGTATGAATTGTAGTAGGTAAAGTCAACTTGCCCCCCCCTGCGCTATCGGCTGGCGACGCCCTTGCTCCTACATACTGCTCAAGCTTTCCATCAGGGAAAATACAGTCACCGTGGTTGTGTCATATATTTAATAAAAGATTATACAGCAGATACATACCACAACAAATAAACGAACGGATTCCTTTGCAATTCAATTTCATCGCTCGTTTGGTGCTGGCAGGTTATAAGAACCGATTGTCAGAGTTCCAAAACTGGAGCGCATTTGGCAACTGGACCGCGAAACTTTGCCGCGAAATCGAAATACTTTCTGGTTTTTATACGTTGTATTTAATTGTAGCGAGTTTTGTTGAAAGCTATACTCTTTAACATATTATTATGTTTGTGTAAATAGTAATAATGCTTTTTGATGTAAACATTGTACATAGCACAAAGTAGTACGGCCACGCTGATTTCAGCACGAACGGGATGATGCAGAAGCATCACTAGGCCGCCATGGTGTGGGTCACCATGCCGCATTATTACATTGTCTGCATTCACAATGAGTATGGTGACCACCACTCTTGGATTCTGCTTATGCTTTCCATCAAGCAGAGTAGAGTCATTTTGGCAGGGCCATGCATAAACAAAATATATATATCTGATTCGTGCTATGTACAGAGAGTCGAGACGGACGAAAAATACCGATCAATTCAGTGTCTCTGCAGGCTTGCACGTGTCGCTGTTGATAATCGATGTTCCTACAATTCCGACTTCATCACTAAGGTGCCTTAGTGAATAATGTTTGTAGATGTCATCGTACTGGTCGGTGAATATCGGAGTGAGGTCAAGAGCTGACTGGAGAAATGGCAACAAAGGCTAGAGAAAGTTAGATTAAAAATCAGCAGAACTAAAACTGAGCATCTCAATAAACCGCCATAGTACGGGGCACCATGTTACATTGTTACAGTCTGCATTCACAATAAGTATGGTGTTATCAGGCACTCATAATTAAAAAAGGATGACACTATCCTTTTTTCTAATTTCTTAATAGTATGCAGCTTTTGAAGTTAGTCGTTAGTGGATGTACTTGAGAGTCATATTGAGGTTGTGGCATCTGGTCCAGCAGGCGTGTTGGCTGTCCGCCCAACGATCCGCTACAGTTACTACAGAGTTACGAGCCTATTTAGACGCTATACACTACCTCATTATTGGTACTTTAATTAAACCACTACTAACCGTCTCCAGTAAATCCAAAAAAAGGGTAATAGTTTGACTGTTTATGTATTTTATTTAACCA
Source organism: Spilosoma lubricipeda (assembly GCA_905220595.1). Classification (NCBI taxonomy): domain Eukaryota; kingdom Metazoa; phylum Arthropoda; class Insecta; order Lepidoptera; family Erebidae; genus Spilosoma; species Spilosoma lubricipeda. The sequence continues at coordinate 4,814,074 of HG992294.1, forward strand.
TATGAAACAAGACTACTAATCCTCTTCTTATATAAAAATTTCTTATATAAAATTTTGTTTATTTTTAGTCTACTCCTAAGACACACACCAAATCTTGTATATTGAGTATCGAATGAATTTTCTTTTATTTTTATTTATTTTTATATGTTTCACTAAAATGCTAAATTACTGAACCCATTTTAATGCATGCGGTGCAATAGATTCGTAATGATGGCTCGAGTGATAACCTATAACCCGACTAGAGAGTACAAGGTAGTAGAGCCACGCTGATTTCAGCACGAATGGGCCGGCTCGACCGGGGCGGTACTACCCTCGCACAGAAAATCAACGTAAAATGAAAGCGATCATGCTGTCGTGTTTCGTTGCTGAGTGCGAGACCGGAGGCCCAACGATGCAGAAGCATCACTAGCCCGCCATGGTGATGGTCACCATGCTGCACTGTAGCATTGTCTGCATTCGCAGTATGGTGACCACCACTCTTGGATTCTGCTTATGCTTTCCATCAGGCAGAGTAGAGTCATTTTGGCAGGGCAAAATATAAAAAAAAAAAAAAAAAAAAAAAAAAGAGAGGGGGAGAGGTTTTTGGACTGTTGTTACCTCTCTCACGGATAAGCAACGAATGGAGTTTAACACCACTTTTCTGAGATATGACTTGTTATAACTCCGGTCGAGCCGGCCAATATATGCCAAAGCAAGCCCTGCTGTTGCATATAGTTCAAAATCTATTAGCTTCATAAATTGGCATAGATAACTAAGTTCGATGTTTACTGTGTTTATTATTTGTAAACAACAAGAAGAACTTAAAAATCTATAATCCAACTACTTAAAAAATAAAAAATGAGCAGATCTCATTATCAAAAATTTATTGACACGTCATTCATTAAACTCGGTGTAGTAGTTTAGGTGGAACATACAGAACACACACAGATTATTAAAACTATTACCCATCCTTCGCAATAATCAGGTAAAAATAGGATATACATACACAAAGTGAATAGTTAAGTCGACGAGGCTAGCCGGTGATGTCGCGCAGCACACGGTGAATAACTGGAGTCTACCAAGGTCAACTAAAATAAGGCTTTATAGCTAAATTTACGCGTCTAAGTCTGTTGAACAGAAACTCGAAATTTTGATGTGATTATAAATACGTTGGTGGCAATATTTATAAACGCAATATATACAGGAGTTAATAAAGAATTGCTTTTGTTTTGAATGCTATATAAAATAAATTAATTGAACTAAATCTGATACGCTTCGACATTCCGGCTAGAGATGTGATTAGGACTAGATAATTATTGTATGTAAAACTTTTAGTTTTGTAATAAATAAATAAATATTTCGGACACCTAACACACAACGCCATCTAATCCCAAAATAAGCAGAGCTTGTATTATGGGTACTAGAAAACTGATATAACTACATATACACTTTTTTTGATTAATAAATACATTTTATATATAGAAATTAATTAGAAATCACCCAAACTCCAAAACAAATATTATTATTATATAAATTTATTTTTTTGTCTGCATCTGCTTTTAGATATATGTTTATATTTATTTATTGATGCTGTATATGTTGCTGATGCATATAATGTTAAAAAATTCTATTTTAAAATAGTAACTTATCGGTTCTTCTCGAAAAGAACGTAATTTTTTGTAACCGTGAAACTAGAGTCATTGATGTAAAGTTTCGAAAGTGCCTGAAAAGGGCCTACTTGAAATAAAAACTTTTTGATTTTGAAATCTTAAGGTGTCAACTGACCTAAAACATTTCGGCGTAACGTAACGTTACGTTACGCCTAAATATTATAGGTGTCCACCCGGTTGTCCGTAATTTCGCAAGCTCGCCACGAATGTTTTAGGTCAGTCGGCATCTTAAAGTAAACATAGCTTAATTTACATGTTTTTGAGTAGAAATAAATCCAGTATTAATAGTATTATAGCATTGCTTTTACAACAATGAGGACAGGAAAATGTTTTTAACTTAAATTTAACATTTGTTTAGTTTCTATAAAGTGTGTTTCACGGGTAGAATGTTGTTGATACAACCCATATCTATATGGGTCAATAGGGGCAGATAATCCAGAACTCAGCGTTGATACGATTACAAACAACTTACATCCATATTAAGAGACATCACTATTGATGAATTTGTAATTATTTTAGAATAAATTTCATTTTGGTCAAGTTTGCATATGTTGATGTTGAATAGCTTATAAATGACATCTGAGATGGTATATTATGGAGATCTTGTATCACCTAGGGTGAATTCCCGTGCATTTTGGCGATTCTGCATATTATAGAAATCAAATATAGCTCACTTAGGAACCATAATATTTTATTACCGTAGTAGCTGACCCACGCAACCTCGTTTGCGCCTTATATTGCCCGTAGCGTGAAAATTTCCCCCGTTTTTGAAACATTCTTCATTGTTGCTCCGCTCCTATTAGTAGCAGCGTGATGATATATACCTATAGCCTTCCTCGATAAATGGTTTATCCAACACCGAAAGAATTTTTCAAATCGGACCAGCGGATCCTGAGGTTAGCGTGTTCAAACAAACAAACAAACAAACTCTTCAGCTTTATATATTAGTATAAATTAAGTGTTTCCCGGTTTTAAATAGTTGTTTGACTATTTTTATTTCATTTTGTCTTCTGCTTTGCTAAGGAGTTGGCGATATATATCGCCATTAATTCTTACATATCGCCAACTCCTCCATTTTTCTTGTGATTAATTTCGTTGCGGGTTCCAAGAGAGTTTATTTTTTTCAGGTACTTCCCGAGTACCATAACTCGATGTCATCGTGTGTCACTATTATGGGTCTTAGTGTACAGGAGTTGCAGTAGTGGGAGTGTGGGCGAGATGAGTCCTATCAAAACAAATATAGTCCTAGTGCTAAGTGATCTTGGCCGCTAGACTTCTGAATTTATGGATCTAGGCCTGGCCTGAGTTGTAACCTCTGCAGCGTCATGTGATTGAATCCCACACTGGGCAAATAATTGTTCCATGTCTAGGTGTATTTCATCTATGTATTTGGAAGCGTTTGTTAGCAATCTAGTTACCATAGCAGTCAACGAATTGTGAAGCTATTTTTGTTATTATCGTATCAAAGTGAAATATGATAGGTTTTAAATATATTTACCATTAAGGTAGTATTATATATATATATACTTAAATTTATACATCGAGAGTAGGTAGTAGCGATTTAGGTACTCTAGATTCAGTTAAACTCTTCACCTATACAAGTTTGATAACACGTACTAATGGAAATTAAACTAATTATAATATTCTCGCCAATTTATCGTAAGAGACTATATTATATATATCCTACTAATATTATAAATGCGAAAGTTTGTAAGGATGGATGGATGTTTGTTACTCTTTCACGCAAAAAGTACTGAACGGATTTAGATGAAACTTAACAGTAATATAGCTTATACATCAGAATAACACATAGGCTACTATTTGCCGCGATAACCGACATATACGCGGGCGGAGCCGCGGGCAACAACTAGTACGATTATAAACGTTTTAAGAAACAGTAAATTGTTAACTTTCGTCGTTTTCAACAACATTTTTGTTTTTCATGTTCAATAAATATTTAAATGAAATCTTTAGATGGAATAGTGAAAACACGTACTTTTAAAAACATTTCCAAGGGCCCAGCCCAGGTGACATTCTACAAATGTAATCGTTTTAAGAAATCTAGCAAATGAATGGAAATGACGTTATCTCAACGTTAAGTCACGTTTTCAAAACAATAGAACAAAAGAGAGGCGTTGGAGATTATAGAAATAGACTTAAATCTTGACTAGGCCAAAAAGTAAAATTTTAACAAAAAAAATAAACCGACTTCAAGGTTCGACTCTTGGATCCCATCATCAGATCTTAGTATTCTTATCATGGTAGCACCGTTGGGATACCTCCTTTCCATTAAAAAAAGAACCATCAAAACTACAACACGGGCACACATCTATACTAACACTAGCCGACCCACGCAACCTCGTTTGCGTCTTCTATTGCCCGTAGAGTGAAAATTTTCCCTCGTTTTTGAAACATTCTTCATTGTTGCTCCGCTCCTGTAGGTCTTAGCGTGATGATATATAGCCTATAGCCTTCCTCGATAAATAAATAAGAGACGTAAACGAAGTTGCGTGGGTCAGCTAGTAGATTATAAAACTGAAGAGTTTATTTGTTTGCTTGAACGCGCTAATCTCAGGAAACGCTAGTCCGATTTGAAAAATTCTTCCAGTGTTACTACTATATTCTTCCAGTGTTATTATAACTACTAATAAATTAAAAATTAATTAAAAAAACATTGTCCAGCGGACAAAATTGTGAATCTAAACCATTCCCAGATCCCCTTGAACACACACAAAAAATTTCATCACAATCGGTCCAGTCGTTTGAGAGTAGTTCAGTGACATACACACTCACAGAAGAATTATATATATAAAGATACGCTCAAATTGAGAACCTCCTCAATTTTTGAAGTCTGTTAATAAGTGCAGTAAATAAAATAACCTTAACTTACCTTTATCATATCCTGTTGACAGCTTGCGGTTTCACAAGAAGTGCGGTCATAGCTGACTGCGAATGCAATATTCAATCTCATCCATTGGAAACTTTAAACCGTAACCTTATTTTAAATTAAACACTAATACTTAAATCGCGATACTTAGCGACACTTGACTATTTAATATCCATTGTTATTAATCTAGTATTGAGAATACTCGGATGAGTTTGCGGGTTATTAGATGAATTAACGGGAATTAATGTGATACGCGTTTTCTCGGTATCTGTAACAACGGAAAGATAAACATGAGCGTGTGTCAATGGGTGTGTGATTTCGTCTAAGAATAGAACCACCCGCCTCTCCTGTGGGTGGTGGGGTCGGACAGTGGCGTATTGCTAACTGTGCGTTTTATGTAGGTACATACTTGCACAGCTATAAGGAGACAGCATTGATGCTTTGAGCATGGCAATTATCAGAGTAAAATGTAGCACAATATTTGGAAAGAAAATAATTTGTAAATATATAAAATATTAGCTGAACCCCGCGGTTATTGTTGTACCGCGAGTAGCGCCGCGGGACAAAGTTAGCCTAAAAAAAGTATCCAAAGTTACTCCCTGAATCATCAGCTACCTGTCAGTGAAAGTCCCGTCAAAATCGGTCTAGCCGTTCCAGATAGAAACAGACAGAGAGACCGTCAAAAATTTTTTAACTACAGTTTTGGTATATGTACAATGTATACATACATATGTATTTAGTAAAAAGTGGTTATTTTAAAATTACAAACAGATACTCCAATTTTATTTATTTGTATATAGTTGAAATACTAATTAAAACAACTTTTACGTAAATGTCATCACCAATATTGTCATCATCTGTGTAGTAGTATATCAATGTGATCACTTTCCCCTTAAATAATTAAGCTTATGATTTGGAAAGGTTATAAAATATTTCATCATCGATAGCATAACAAAATCACTTGGCATTCAGACAGACAATTAAATATCCATATTAACAAAGTCACAAGAGATGTGTAATATAATAAACAATTCACTTTTTACAGATCCCTTGAAATTGCCGTCGCAATTTTTCTCGTTACGTTACATCATCTCTCTTCTTACTTTCTCAGTCAATCTTACAGAGCTCATACTTCTCAATTCTTATCTTTCAAAAACATTTCTTAGCTTTTACGCTCTTGTTTGTTTTAAACATACTAATTTTTCTTCTTATGATGAAATGGCAACCAGCTGGATCTCTCGGATCAGCTATTTCCGCCAATGCCAATTATTTAAAGTCCTCAAGTCTTGAAGATAAAAATATAAAAAATGTGGATGGGATGAAACGGAGACCGTCTTCCGAAAAAACAAAAAACGATCTGAAATTATCTAAACCTACTATACAACTCTTTAACTGAATTATAATTAAGTCAAAATGTCGAAAATGACAGACCAGACTTCGTATTATAGAAGAGTTTTACAGTTTAACACCTGGATTTGTCCACCAACATCTTACTATTTTTTAAAAAGATGAGGTATCGAGAATAAGAAATGCATTCACCTATTTAACTACCATTTTATATTTTGCATGAACAAAATTAATCCCAAGATTATTTGGGGTCAACTATAAGTTTAACTGGTTTAGACCTGAAAGTCAATTTTTCACTGAGTGACTGGCCTCCGAGGGCGAACTGAAATCGAAGATTGAACTAGTTCTCACTATAACAATGCAACTTAGCTAGAGAACCAGTTGGGGTCACACACTAAGAAACGAATAAACGAAACAGTTTTAAGTTCAGTATGTATTTATAAATAAATAATAAATAAATAAATATTTCAGACATCTATCACACAACGCCATCTAGTCCCAAGCTAAGCAGAGCTTGTGTTATGGGTACTAGGCAACTGATACAAATACATATGTACTTTATTTTTGTAAATACATACATATTATACATAGAAAACACCCAAACTCCGAAACAAATATTTGTAGATCATGCAAACATTTGGTCCGACCCGGGAATCGAACCCGAGACCTCACGATCAGCAGTCGCATACGCCAACCGCAATACCAAGGAGGCAGCAAATATATTATCTACACTATAAGTGAAAGTTTTACATTTACGGTCACTTGTTGGTGCAAGTTCGAGTTCCGACCTGATTTTTTTTTTGTTGGGAACCCAGCCTTTGCCCACGACTCTACCTGCGTGTTTTCGCAGTAAAGAGTAGAACTGTGTACTTTCCCAGAATCAAAGTATCTGCATTATACGTTGAAATTGGAGCCATCGTTTAGTCATAAAAGAGTAACAAACAGACAAATACAGTAACTTTCTAATTTATGATATCAGTATGGATTATTAGTAACAGCACATTGTTCAAACACGTGACCATTGATCAACATTCGAAGCTCCGCCCTCCCTTAGACGAGTTGACAGTCTACAAACGTAATTGTTATTAGAAAACAAACAAATATGTGGGAATGGCGTCATTAACAATAAGTCACGTGGTCAAATCAAAATAATTTTACATCTTATCCTCTTACGTATAAAAATCAATTGCTGTTCGTTTGTCTCGTTAAAACTCGAGAAAAGCTTGTCTGGTTTGGTTGATTTTGGTTTTGAAGTGTTTGTCGTAGTCCAGGGAAGGTTTAAACAGTGAAATATTAAAATTAACTTGAAAATCCAAATGTCACGTGTACGAAGTAGCGGGCACAGCTAGTAGCCAACAATACAAGAAGAGATTCGACGCAAAATACTTGCGTCTTGACTAAGATATTTGCTTGTACAATAACGTGAAATCAAGAAATAACTTGATGTTATATTTATTTATCTTCAAAGTGTTGAAAAAGTATTATTTCATCAAAAGGTTTCATTCCTGGAAATGTGTTAAAAATATTTATTAAAACCTTTAATTGAAATCCACATGGCTTCGAGAATAATAACTCAGTTTCCTCACAAACAACGAGGTGTAAGTCTGCGAGGGTTTATAATGACTTGGGTTCTTGCAAATTACCTTAGAAAATAGGTCGCCTCTTCTTATTTTGAGACGTGGGCAAATATAGCCCTCGAAATGTGGGTGTATCTCTCCCCTTCACGATACTAAATATAAATATTTACTGACATAAAATAAAGTGGGATCGTTTATTTATAGATAAAATGCTAAAATATCTCATAATACCGACATTGCAAAACAATTACATGTAATTTTGCACAAGGTTGCAATATCGATTGAAGAACAACTTGTGTACTTCAATAACACAACCTCCAATGACGTGATCAAAGTCTAAAATACGTCTTCTATACTCGCATTTCACAATCGATTAGCTAAATTTAAAACCAGCATTCCATAATTAAAAAGACATTTCTCATTGAACAATATACAACGCACGTCGGATACTAGTTAAATATAATTTTCTGCTTTATAGCGTTCGATGTATATAGAAATACAATATTCCAGAAATTGGTTCGGTCAGATCTAAAAATAATAGTTGACAGGGAACGGGTCGGTGCTGTTATTGAATAGATATTCGTGCAGAACGTTATCAAACAGACATTAGCCGCGGACCACCCACGTCATCGTCATTCATACGCTTCGATCGGACGCACACACGCACACTGCCACGCGGTGACGCTGGCCACCACACCCGCGCCACCTTCGACTCACCACTCGCCGTCCAGCTCACTACCACTACCACCATCCACCATCAACTTCAAACAAAACCGCGACGTCGCCCTACACGCTCACACAGCCGTCCACCATCTTAAATTCATTCACAAAATCGCTATACCACAGCACCTATTTGTTTACCATTTTACGCCCTTTTGAACACACTATAGCACTTAAAATGAACACTAATACCTTCTCAGGGTCTTGCTACTGCATTTCACACTACTTTTTCCGTTGTAAATGCGTTTTTAGTTCGTTTTTTTTTGCAATACGGTTGTTTAATAACTCACGGGGTCATAACGTCGGTATGCCGCGAAGGGCTATGTGCAACTAAAGAATGGTGGCAGGACTGCGGACGGTCGCGGATGGCGCCTGCGTGCTGACTACCCGCCAAAATACACCTACGCGCATGTATGACTTATGTAGGCTGTGGCCCTCTTTCAAAACTTGCACAGATAATATTAAGTTTTTGTTATTTTCAATTTTTAAACAGTAGAAGAAGTGACAAAATATTTAAAAAGTGCTACGGAGTCTTTAGTTGGATGGTGTTGTAGAGCGACTCGTTACGTCTATACTACGAAGTGCTACGACGTAGACCTATTAATATGCTCTTGTTTTACAGATAAATTGTTTGGTAATCTCATGATACTTATAATTTGTATACTTTGCATGCACCTCTTATTTACTTTGACAACATTATCATATTTAAATAACAAGCTGAACCCCGCGGTGTTACCCGCGTCTATTGTTGTACCGCGAGTAACGCCGCGGGACAAGCTTAGTCTAAAAAAAGTAGCCTAAGTTACTCCCCGGATCATCAGCTACCTGCCAGTGAAAGTCCCGTCAAAATCCGTCCAGCCGTTCCAGAGATTACCCGGAACAAACAGACAGACAGACAGACAGACAAAAAAATTTTTAACTACAGTTTTGGCATATGTACCGTATATACATACATATGCATTTATTTAAAAGCGGTTATTTTAATATTACAAACAGACACTCCAATTTTATTTATTTGTATAGATAATGCTATAATCTAAAATTGTAAATGATTAAAGTCTAAAATGTAAAGCATGCAAGTAAATAATATTTGGCACGCCAAATGACAATGATCTTTAGAAACGTAATTACCTCTTGAATAAACAGACAATAGAATGTTATTTTTGGAAGTTATTTTTAGTTAGTTACAATAAATATACCTACTTGAAAATATTTCAACACAAGTGCCATTAACATGTTTATCACGCTCTAAATCTATAAAAATAAATGAAATTGGAGTGTTTGTTTGTAATATTAAAATAACCCCTCTTTACTAAATGCATATGTATGTATACACGGTACAAATAACAAAAATGTAGTTAAAATTTTTTCGTCTGTCTTTCTGTCTGTCTGTTTGTTCCGGGTAATCTCTGGAACGGCTGGACCGATTTTTACGGGACTTTCACTGGCAGGTAGCTGATGATCAAGGGTGTAACTTAGGCTACTTTTTAAGACTAAATTTCTCTAGCGGCGTTACTCGCGGTACAACAAAAACCGCGATTACACCGCGGGGTTCAGCAAGTTAAAAATAATTATAATTTAGAGTTTAAAATGGCTTGCACTCAATACATATAGGATGCCGTGGGAACCGGGAACCTATATGTATTGAGTGATTGATTGATATTATATAACCCACTTAATAACTAAACCTGAAATTTATAAGTTTAATCTCATTTTATATTCATGACTGATATACCGTTTATAGGTATTTTTCAGGGATAAATTCTACTTTGACATTTCAAAGGGTTATTTTAAAATCGGCTGGAAAATTCCATAGTCATTTGATTGGCGGTTTTAATTCAAGTTTAATAGACCTTAATGTCGTTTCGCTGTTTTGACCTTTATCTTATAAATAAAACGGTGCATTATATGAAGCTACTCTTCCATTAGGATACAAATTAGTGTCTATATATGGTATTTATAGCTTGAAGGAAAATCTGGCGATGACCTTTGCCTGGGTTTGTTAGTAATAGGTAAAAAAGGTTTTAAAAGGTAATGGAAAAGGGGAAAATGGGCTATGAGATGACTTCCTAAGTATTTTACTATGTTTTTAACCGCTTCAAAAAAGGAGGAGGTTGTCAGTTCGACTGTATTTTTTTATGTTTATTACCTCAGAACTTGTAACTGGGTTAACCGATTTTGATGATTCTTTTTTCATTTGAAAGCTGATGCTTTGCATGTGGTTCCATTTCAATTTAGCCCAGTTCTTGAAGCTGGTTTTTGGTTAATTTTTTATCATCATCATCTTAGTTATATAGTTTAGTGTCCGATAATATAGAGATGCATCTTTTAATGACTTGGTTCATGGTGATGAGGTTTACCTCCACAACCATGAAACAAGTAATTGCACTATACGTGAAGTGGTGACACTATAGTGATTTGTGAGCTTGACAGTTAAGTTAGAGGTCGTAGGTTCGAGTGCCACCCCGGACAAATAAGAATATTTCGGACATCTAACACACAACGCTATGTAGTCCCAAACTAAGCGGAGCTTGTGCTATGGGTACTAGACAACTGATATATCTATACAAATAAATAAAATTGGAGTGTCTGACGGATTTTGACGGGACTTTCACTGGCAGGTAGCTGATGATACAGGGAGTTACTTAGGCTACTTTTTTAGACTAACTCTGTCTCGCGGCGTTACTCGCGGTACAACAATAACCGCGGGTAACACCGCGGGGTTCATATGTAAATACATCTATACTTTTTTTTGTAAATACTTGCATCAAATACATGGGAAGCACCCAAACTCCAAAACAAATATTTCTAGATCATACAACATCGAAACAGGAATCGAAACCGAGACCTGAGGCAAAGCAGTCTCATACGTTATCACTGCGCCACCGAGGCAGTTTTGAATATTGTATGGTTAATCTGACATCTACATAGGACAACATGACTACAAGGGTAAGGAGAACTACCAAACCGTCTGATCAGCGGGATATGGTAGACCAAACTCTCCTTGCTCCTCACCTTCTTCTTTTATCAACATCAACAACCCATAATGCCCCACTGCTGGGCTCGGGTCTCCTCTCAAGAGAGGGTTAAGGCTATACATCCCCACGCTGGCCCAGTGCGGGTTGGGGACTGGCAAGACAACGTTGAGGCTACGTAATCTTGCCGTTAGATATTTTTAAGCCGCCCAAAGGCCTCCAACTAAACTTCAAGACTGTTATCCTGTGATAACAACCAGGATCACAAATCACGGAGACGCTCATGGTATGATGCCACCAGCGGTCACCCATCCAGATACTAACCGCGCCGTCGTTGCTTACCCTTGGTGATTGATTCTAATCACCGAGCGCAACTGAGTTATGAGCGCCGTCTTCTTTAATTCTTCTTTAACAGTCTAGTAGCCTATGTCCAGCAGTGGACTCTTAAGAAAAATCTGCCGTCAATAAGCATTTTGACGTAGGTGTATATATCTTGTCAGTTTATCAGTATTGTGAGTCACATAGATATCTAGTGAGCTGCAGTGACGTGATTAGTTCGTTACGTCATTCGCAATTGGATTCTGAGAATTGTATTCGCAATAGTAAATGGCACACTATTACTGAATTACAGCGGTGAAACACCTTGTTGGTTAGTCAGCGAATGCTGTCAGAAAATGTGCTTATGGAGACATTTATGGTTTGCCGATTAGAAAAGATATTTAAGGTAGTACAGTCACGCTGATTTCAGCTTTAACGGCTTTGTTGATAGTGGCGGACCCTCTTACAGAAGACAAATCTAAATGGCAATATTTGTGCTGCCGTGTTTGTTTGGTAAGTGCGAGACCGGAGACCCAATGATACAGCAGCATCTTAACAGGCCGCTACAGTACGGTCACCATGCTGCATTGTCTGCATTCACAATGAGTATGGTGACCGCTACTCTTAGATTCTGCTCATGCTTTCTATTAGGCAGAGTAGAATCACTTTGGTAGGCCCACATATAAAACAAAATGTAGTTATATATCTGTCTGGTGATGGATTTAGGATTCGGAGTATCATCACCCTTATTCGTCCCACGGGTATCGTTAGAAGAACCAAACTACTCAGGATAACAAAGCCAAAAAAAAGGCAAACTTGACTCAAAATATGAACCAACCCATCTAACCAGCTTGTTGTATTACACCAAAATCTTTTTCCTAAGGAGAGGCATCTGTGCTGCAGTAGACTGTTAAAGGCTGTTGATGTGATAATGATGATGTAGGTATGTTACCTAAAAATAAAAAAAGTAAAAAGAATTATAATTATTTTACATTTTTAACCGACTTCAAAAAAAGGAGGAGGTTTCTCAATTCGACCGTATATTTTTTTTATGTGTGTCGTTTCTTTACCGATTTTGATGATTCTTTTTTTAATGGAAAGGAGATATCCCAAAGGTGGTACCATGATAAGGACACTAAGATCTGATGATGGCATCCAAGAAAAATCGAGTCAAACCTTGAAGTCGGTTTTTATTTTTGTTAAAATTTTACTTGTACTATAAATATTTTAAACACACGTATCATAATGTTATTAATATTATATGTAATGTGAGATAAGTACTGTAACATAACATATAATACAAAAAAACAATGGAATTGAGAACCTCATCCTTTTTTTAAGTCGGTTAACAAAATAGAAGATACATGAAAGCAGCTCTTGTTGTGATGATAAGAAACCTTTGTTTTTGACTTGGTGCCATACTAGGCTAGAATCTACACTAATATTATAAATTTGGAAGGAACACTGTCTGTTTGTTACATTATTCGCCTAAACCACTACAGTTATTTATTATGCATGGAGATACTTTGATTCTTGAAGAAGGAGATAGGCTACTCTCTACCGCGATAAGCAACATCTATATATATATAAAAGAGGAAGGTGACTGACTGACTGACATACCCATAGATCAACGCACAGCCTAAACCACTGAACTTACAATCCTGAAATTTTGCATGTAGGTTCTTTATATAGAGTAAGTGAGCACTAAGAAAGGAATTATTGAAATTCCATCCCTAAGGGGGTCTGACAGTCTGCGTGAGCGAAGCCGCGTGCAAAAGCTAGTACACAATAACACGTTTTTTTAATGAGATTGATTTTTTACATGACTTGATTTGACAGTCTTCTTCTTCTACTTCATTTGATGAAATGGCAACCAGCAGGATCTTTCGGATCAGCTATGCCAATGTCAAATGTTTAAAGTCTTCAAATCTTAAGTCTTCGTCGTGATGAAATTAATGATAAAAAATACAAAAAATGTGGATGAAATGAAGTGGTCTGCCGAAAAAAAACGATTTGACAGTCATTTATGTTATAGCATGTTGACAATTCTGTGACAGATGAATGAACGACCGGTTCATTCAGCGCATATATCTGCAGGGCGCTAAGATTAGCCACGTGACGTCACTTTGACGCAGAGTCTGGGACGCAGATTAGCGGGCAGACACTCAGGCGCCGGTGTGGCGAGACCGAGGTCAGACGAACTTCCAGCCAAAAGAAAACGTCTCGCGTTCATTTATCTTTCTTACAATAGCACTGGTTACGACGAATTCGTTGCCAAAATTTAAGAACGACTGACTAGATCAATACTTATTGTATTTTTTCGATTTAGAATTACTGGGGGTTGGTATTTGTGCCCTTTAAGTGTTTGTCTGCCATAAGAGTTATTATAGAGTATTTTGGACATTTCACACAGAACGCCATCTAGCCTTAAACTAAGCAGAGCTTGTATATAGCCAGACTAACCGACCCACGCAACCTCGTTTGCGCCTTATATTGCCCGTAGCGTAAAAATTTCCCCCGTTTTTGAAACATTCTTCTTTGTTGCTCCGCTCCTATTAGTAGTAGCGTGATGATATATACCCTATAGCCTTCCTCGATAAATGGACTATCCAACACCGAAAGAATTTCTGAAAATGAATCTCTGAAAAAAATTAAATCGGACCAGCGGTTCCTGAGATTAGCGTGTTCAAACAAACAAACTCTTCAGCTTTATATATTAGTACAGATTCACTGATAGACTATTTATATAATATATAGAAAACAATCAAACTCGGAAACAAAAATTAGCAGATCACACAAACATTTCCGACCCGAGAATAGAACCCGGGAGACGGGACGAACGTATGCATTCAAAGACAACTGTTCATTCAACTACTCTTTTTGTGAGGTCCTTTATGTACGAGCTCGCATTTGTTTTAATAACTCCACACTACAAAAATGTAGAATAACATACATTTTATATAGTGTGCAATATTGACGACTGAACTAAACACTTTAATTAATCGTAGTCGAGCCAGGAACTTTTTAGACAACCCACTCGAGATATGTTTTCTAATCTTTTGACTGCCTCGTTGGTCTCGCGGTTGGCGTGTGCGACTGCTGATCAGGAGGTCTCGGGTTCGATTCCCGGGTCGGACTAAATGTTTGTATGATCTACAAATATTTGTTTCGGAGTTTGGATGTTTTCTATGTATATTAAGTATGTATTTACAAAAAAAAAGTATATGTGTATTTGTATTAGTTGTTTAGTACCCATAACACAAGCTCTGCTTAGCTTGGAACTAGATGGCGTTGTGTGATAGAGGTCCGAAATATTTAAAAAACAAATCTATTCAATCTATACAAATAAATAAAATTGAAGTGTCTGTTTGTAATATTAAAATAACAGCTTTTTAATCAATGCATATTTATGTATACACGATACACATACCAAAAATATAGTTAAAAAATTTTTTGTCTGTCTGTCTGTCTGTTTGTTCCGGGTAATCTCTGGAACGGCTGGACGGATTTTGATGGGACTTTCACTGGCAGGTAGCTGATGATCCAGGGAGTAACTTAGGCTACTTTTTTAGACTAACTTTGTCCCGCGTCGTTATTCGCGGCTCAATAATAACTGCGGGTAACACCGCGGGGTTCAGCTAGTTTGATATAAAATACGTTTCATCGATTAAACAGATGGGTGAAGATTGTTTCTTGCTGAAGTGCTGTCTTCTAGCTCGTGTTGAAATAAGTGTGGGTCTATTATATTGAGAGTATTCTTTGATTATAAATAGTATTGTTTGAAGCAATAACAGTATAGATCTTCTGCAACATTTGTATAAAATTCAGTGATACTAAGGAACATAAAAGTGAGGGTCAATTAATATTTTAGATTATTTATATACTATATATATAAAAATGAATGTTTGTCTGTATGTCTTTAATCTAATCGTAAACTGTGCATTTGATCATGTCTTGATCTTCAGTAAAAGTGTTGTGCATGCGTTACAAAGATTTCTGAGTTGGTTGGCCGACATACACGCGGGCGGGGCCGCGGGCAACAGCTAGTTATATTATAAACTAACTGAACCCCGCGTTATTACCCGCGGTCATCGTCGTACTACTAGTAACGCCGCGGGATAAAGTTAGTCTAAAAAAAGTAGACTAAGTTAGACCTCAGATCATCAGCTACCTGCCAGTGAAAGTCCCGTCAAAAACCGTCCAGCCGTTCCAGAGATTACCCGGAAGAAACAGACAGATAGACAGACAGACCGACAAAAAAAAATTTACTAAGAGATACTTTGATTCTTAAGAAAGGACATAGGCTACTCTTTACCGCGATAACTTAAAATAACGCAGGCGGAGCCGCGCACAAAAGCTAGTATACTATAAATAGATACTATTTTGGTAAAGGTTGCGGGAAACAGTTAGATGAGGGTAACCCAAGATTGATAATTGTGACGAAGCTACCGGGAGATCTATGTCCAGCCGTGGACATCATCGGCTAACTAGAAGACGGAGAACAACCGAACACTGTATACACTCTTTGCTATAGAATCGAATTCATGACCAATACTAATTTCAATCGATTAAAGAGCTTAAAACTAATGTAATGATTGACGTCATACTGCATTACATTCTTATTTTAAACTTACTTATATACCAACAACTTCAAACCAGCCAGACATGACATGATGACGTCAGCCCATCAGACTTAACACTTATTCATATCTTCAGCTTCAGACAAAACCTCTTTACGTCTATTAATAGCCGTATAACCATTAGCAGTTATGTTAAGACGCCATATTACTTACTTAATGTCCTATTTCTCATATATGACATTCGCTTTCAAACATACAAAGTTATTTACCAACAAAACAAAACTCTAAAATAAAATTGAATCGTAAATTCGCCGCACTACTTCGCTACAGCGGCCGGCTACGCACAAACCGCCTACGATTTTAAGTTTCGAAGCATTCATACATGCGAGAATGGGATGGAAACATACAAACGCTTACGGTATTCATAAGGAGCGAGTGAGAGAGGGATAAACATCGATCGGTTTGCGTCACAGAGAAAGCGTGGGCGCGATGACGTCACGGCGCACCCGCCAATCAGCTAGGAAGGAAAAGGCGCCACGTTGAGTTAGCGAATGAAGGAAATAAATTCATGAAGTCTGGAGTCAATTGTATTATTTTTTAGGTTATTTGATAGTCTTTTTTATTTAAAGAAAGATACTGTTTTGATATTTGAAATATAGATAAACCGTATATGTATTATTAACGTTATTATTAAATATATCGTAAAGTAATTCCACGTTATTAGCACTATCCACGTGTAAAAGTTATTTTGTACCTATTACTGGAATAAAAATAAAATACTGGTTTATCACTTACCTAAACCTATTTTCTATATTCATATATTTCTTTCAGAATTTTAGAAATTTAGCTTCAAGAGGTAATTATTGTGTATGTTGAATAAATCATCCGCCATACTCACCAGACCTTGCACCTACTGACTATTACTTTTTCCAAAATTTAGACAACTTTTTAGTGGGTAAAAAATTCAATTCCTGAGCGGCAGTACAAAATGCCTTTGAAGAGTTTGTTGTCTCCCGTCCAGCTGATTTTTACAAGAAGGGCATCAATAAACTGCCAATACGTTGGCAAAGATGCATCGCTTGCATGGTTGATTACTTTGAATAACAGAAATAAAAAAGTTTGAAAAAATAAGTACTTTCACTTATTGCATACAAAACGACAATTTCATAGGTAAAGACCTATTATTAAAATAACCGCTTTTTACTAAATGCATATGTATGTATACACGGTACTTACATATACCAGAAAACTAGTTAAATAAATTCTGTCTGTCTGTCTGTTTGTTCCGCGTAACCTCTGGAATGGCTGGACCGATTTTGACGGGACTTTCTCTGGCAGGTAGCTGATGTTCCAGGGAGTAACTTAGGCTACTTTTTTTTCGACTAACTTTGTCCTGCGGCGTTACTCGCGGTACATCAATAACCGCGGGTAACACCGCGGGGTTCAGCTAGTAGTATATATAGTCTAGTCTGTTATGCAGTAGCCTCAGCTAGCTCCATATAAATTTATATAACCTATGTCATCTGGGCTATTATTACGAATTTATTGTAGTAGTTTAGGCATAACAGTGAAATATATAAACATACCTAGTCTCTTTTATTTATATTTTTTTTTGCTAAAGGGGGCAAACGAGCAGACGTATCACCTGATGGTAAGCGATTACCGCCGCCCATGGATATCCGCTACACCAGAGGCGTCCCAAGTGCGTTGCCGAACTTCGGGCTTCCGGTATTGTCACTCACTCTGTGAAACTCAGCGCTAGCGTTATTTCACACCGGTTTTCTGGGAGGCCGTGGTGTCACTCCGGTCGAGCCGGCCCATTCATGCTGAAGCGTGGCTCTCCCACGATAAACTACTAACACTAGTGCTAACACTATTACCATTCTTTTTGGTTTTGCCCTAGTCGGATAATAATAAAAAAATAAAAAACATAATCAGCCTGTCGTAGTCCACTTCTGAACATAGGCCTTTCCAATTGCACACCACTTCGTTCGATCCTCGGCTTCTCGAATCCAGCTTTTGCCAACCGTCTTTCGTTAGATTAAATCATCACTGTATGTGGCCTGTGAACGTGCACTGCGTTTACCCAGACGTGGCATCTACTCAAGAACACATTTACCCCAAGTTTAAAAAAAAATATATACGGTCGAATTGAGAAACCTCCTCCTGTTTTTGAAGTCGGTTAAAAACATGTTTAGTAAATTGTCAGTGCTTAATATTTTTGTGTGTTGTTGATTCCAGTTTTGCTAAACACCTAAATGCTAGTAGTGCTTCAACTAGGTATAACCACATGTATTTAAGAAAGGACTTGTTTTTATTACAATTATTTTGGTTTTATATTTATTATTGTTTTTCTAGCACAAATTTCCATTGGCAAAACTATAAAACTATTAGTGACATCTGTTGACAATTTATAAGAATGTTTTGGGATTAATTAGCGACATCTATCAGCTAATCACAATAAAACAAGCAGTGGCAAAAAAAGAATCAGACTAGTAGTGCTAGTTTTCCTCACTAGATGGCGCTTACATACAAATCAATCATGATTGTGAAAAAAAATATATTTGTTAAGTCTTATCCTATTTAACACATTATTGTGAAGTATTTTAACTACAAAAGAGTTCCTTAACCTTATATGTTTCAGAAGACTTTGTCCCGATTAATAAACTTTACTGGAGGAAAAATATTTTTGTTTTTGTAGTAGACAGACATCTATTACATTACAGCCCCCGCTTTCAGTCCTTTTCCACCCACGAGCGATAAAATGTCAGTGGCGGTAACACCCACGATCAGAGACATAGAAATTGATCAATAAATTGACTAAATCTAAGCGTTACCTATGTATGTCTAGACGTCTAGCTGCGAGCTGTACGCAACATGTTTAAACATAGCTTAACTTGGCGGTGTGATAGTACCTAACAAACGATCACTTTTTGTATGAAAATTAGAATCGCATCAAACAGAGTGTCACCACACTTCTATTCATCCTGTGGATTGTGGAGCCTGCAAAGGGAGAATACTTGGAACAAATTCTGTACGAATCTGTCTGTACAGCATGGTTTGGTCTAAGCCAAAATCTCCTATTTTAGGACAGGCCAGAGGTTGAATGCGATAATAATTTAATGGGAATTACCATCTTTTATCTTTGTTTACGGGACAAAACGTACTGGTATTGGAAGTCACATTTTCGGACTAGAAATTCGCTCCTGAACTAAACGTAGCTCTTTCTTCCTGTACCGAGCAGTTAAAAACTGACACTCACTACTTCCTGTTGTTTAAAAAAGCGGCCAAGTGCGAGTCGGACTCGCACATGAAGGGTTCCGCAGCAGCAAGTAACATAATATAATTTTTATTTTATTTTTATATTTGTGTTGATTGAATTAAAGGTAAATTGCAGTCTACGATTTGTGAAGTACTAAAAAAAACTACTTACTCTAGTAAGTAGTTTTTTTTAGTACTTCACAAAACCAAATCTATTTCGTTCAAACCAATTTTCGGTGGAAGTATGCATGGTAATGTACATCATATATTTTTTAGTTTTACCACTTTGGAAGTGTCTCTCGCGCAAACTATTATTCCTCATACCTCAATATAATTTTTTAAGACCTATCCATAGATACCCCTCACGTATTTGTTGAGCGTTGAATTTGATAAAAAATAATTTTTGAGTTTCAGTTCTAAGTATGCGGACCCCCATTTTTTTTTTTTTTCTAATTTGTGTGTGAAAAATTTAATGCGGTTCACAGAAGACATCTATTTACCAAGTTTCAACATCATAGTTCATATAGTTTCGGTAAAAAATTACTGTGACATACGAACGGACAGACAGACATTACTTTTTTTGCCTTTGGCACGGAACCCTAAAAAGCATCACAATAGGCCGCCATAGTGTGGGTTACCATGCGCATTGCCTGCATTCGCAGAGTACGATTTTCATGAAATTAAGTATGCAGCGGGTTTTGGGGTTCATCCTTAGAAAAATTATGCCAAAAAGCTTATCCAGGTACTCAACCTTTTAATAGTATAAAATGAAGTCGTATCCGCTGCGCTAAACTACTCAACGGATTTTAATTTTTAATGCAGTTTTCAGCAAATGATAGAGTGATTTAAGAGAAAGGTTTATGTGTGTAATACATGCATATAATGAATTCCAAAGACTTCTGTGCGAAGCCGGGACGGGTCGCTAGTTACATATGAAACAATGCATCAGTTCCAGAAACCTTTAATAGATGTGTGTATTGCAAAACTAACCTTGTCACAGGGTTATCTAGAAGTTTCTTTTCAATAACGCTATGTCGCAACAATGGGTTGCTAAACTATTTCTTTCAATACCTATGGGAAACGTTATTAGCCCCTGGTCTATTGTGTGTCAAAAGCGAGCCAAGCCGTGTTGCAACCGTGCGAGACCTCATCTTGTTAAAATGACATTCTCATTTCCTTTTGGGCGTGACTCTCTGTAGTTTTTGCGTCAAAAATAACAGTGTTTTTATCACAAGGTGAAATATATGTAATTAAGGTCAAACGGTATAAGTCATGTATGTATTTTGGGGATTTGCGAATTGTTTTGGATCTGACGAGGTCTTTTATCATCTAATGAAGTGCTAGTCATATTCCTGGGTTTCGTATGCAGCTAATATGAATATAGGTCTATATTTGTAAGATTTTAATGGAATAATTAAATTGCTGATTCATTATCAATGGACTAGGGGGCAAACAAGTAGATGTATCACCTAATGGTAAGTGATTACCGCCGCCCATGGACACCCGCAATACCAGAGGCGCCACAAGTGCGTTGCCGACCTTTGCGGGATAGGAAAGGGGATGGGAGGAGTTAGGGAGTATGGGCCTCCGGTATCCTCACTCACTCGATGAAACACAACTGAAGCGTAATTTTACACCGGTTTTCTGTGAGGCCGTGGCTCTCCCGCAATGTGTTGGTAGCTTGTAGTTGGTATGGGTTTAATTCGAGCTTAGACTTGTGTATGGGACTGCCAAAATGACTTTACTCTGCCTGATGGGAAGCATGAGCAGAATCCAAGATCGCTGGTCATCATACTCATTGCGAATGTAGATAATGCAGCAATGTACTTTGACGACCCATACCATGGTGGCCTATTGAGATACTTCTGCATCATTGGGCCTCCAGTCTCGCTCACACCAATGAAACACGGCGGCATGAATGCTATCTATTTACATTGGTCTTCTGTAGTACCGCCCCAGCCGAGCCTGCCTGTTCAAAACATCGTGGCTCTTCTATCTAGATTCTAGAGTCGACCACACAAAACAAGGGGAACAAACTACGCAGGACAACAACAAAAAAACACTACAAAGAGAAAGAAACCTTTGTAATAAACCCTAAATGAATCCATCTGGCAATCTTTATCTATACTAATATATAAAGCTGAAGAGTTTGTTTGTTTGTTTGTTGGTTTGAACACGACAATCTCAGGAACGGCTGGCCCGATTTGAAAAATTCTTTCAGTGTTAGATAGCCCATTTATCGAGGAAGGCTATAGGCTATATATCATCACGCTAAGACCTACAGAAGCGGAGCAACAATGAAAAATGTTACAAAAGCGGGCGAAAATTATCACGCTACGGGCATTATGAGACGCAAACGAGGTTGCGTGGGTCGGCTAGTAGTGGTATAATAGTGAGTTGCCTATCTCCAGTAGTGGCTTGCTAAAGGCCATTGATGTAATGATGATGATTTATCGACTCGTAGATGTTGACATTTCGTATTTAATTCAGTTTATCTTTTAAGGCAATAATACTTACCATTACTGAACTTATGGCATTTAAAGTGGGTCATATCCGGCAATATTTTATAAGTTACTCACTAAAATAGTTAGGCATTAAGCAATTGTACGTGTAAATGGTACTTATAGTTATGTTACAGGGTTGGAATTTCCTCCCAAATCACTTATAGATATAATAATAACTTCACACGTCTCACTCACGTCTATCCGATCTTAAAATGGGTAGAACCGGTGCTGTGGTAACTAGGCCTTTGATAACCATAATTATTATACATATATAGTTATACTAGGCACTAGCTGACCCGGTGAACTGCACACACACATAAACATGGATGTCCCTTGTGTATGTGGTGTTCTGAGTCCGGGCTTAGAACAACACTTTGTGTATCACACAAAGATTCAATTCAATTCAATTCAAAATCATTTATTCAATTAAGACACTAAGTGACATTTATGAAAGTTAAATTGAAGCTGTAGTTAAGAATCATAGATCGACACAAACAGACGCCACAGCATGTGCTGTATTGTCGAGGTAAATTAGGCGAAAACACCAAAATCTACTGCCTGCCTGTGTCGATCCATAACTTCCAGTTTCCAAGAGTTGTCCCACGTAGGGTTTGAACCAACAACACTCAGTACTGTTAGAAAAGGGCGTGGAGACCGTTTAAACCACTACGCTGTTCGTGCAGCCGATTCTATAAACCCGGATTCTTTCGAAAAAAAAAATTTGAGTTTCAGTTCTAAGTATATTTATTGTTTTTTCACAGAATCGGTTCACAGAAGACATCTACTTAGCAAGTTTCAATATTACAGTACTTATAGTTTCGGAAAAATTGACTGTGACATCCGGCGGACAGACAGACAGACGAATCTATAGGTTCCGTTTTTTGCCTTTGGCACGGAACCCTAAAAAGCATCACCATGCTGTATTGTCTGCATTCGATACATGTGTGGTGACTACTAATCTTCGATTTTATTTATGCTTTCCGCCAGGCGGAGTAGAGTCACTGTAACAGGCTCTATATATAATAAATATTCTTACTGCAAGTCTAAAAACTCCATGACATTGAGAAACTTATTTATATTATATATTTCAAGGTAGTAGAGCCACGTTGATTTCAGCACGAACGGGCTCAACTGAGGCGGTACTACCCTCGCACAGAAAATCAACGTAAAATGACAGCAATCGTGCTGTCATGTTTCGTTGGGGAGTGCGAGACCGGAGGCCCAATGATGCGGAAGCATCACTAGCCCGCCATGGTGTGGGTCACCATGCTGCATTGTTGCATCGTCTGCATTCGCAGTATGGTGATCACAGGGGCGGTTCCAGCCTGAAATTTTGGTGGGGGTCACTAATAATTAATTTAAGTCGAGTAAATTAGACTTTATTGCACAATATTCAATTTTATTGCACACATTAGAAACAAATCGATATGTATTGTTTTTATTAGTAAGTCTATTGAGATGACAGTATTTGATTATTTGAGACGTCTGGGACAATCTCTTAATGAATACTTAAAGGACCTAGCTCCGTGGGAAGAGGTGGGGGGATTGGGGACACGAAGGGTTTGTGTGGAACTCCGGACAAATCAGTCTATCCTCTAAACCCCGCGGTGGCCTAACTCGGCTGTCAAGAGGAGCTCCAGAAACGCATCAGCGGCATCTGGAGTACTCACTGCACTGCAGGTACATCCCAGGGTAATTAGATTCAGCCCCGTGGCAGGTCGCTATTGAACATCTCATAGCTCTACGCAGTAAGAGTCGGAACACCGACCTGCCTTAGACGACATCCCCCGGCCGCACCAAGGTGTCACCGCTCTCGGGTCGTTTGTAGTGACCAGATTTCCCCTGGATGTGGCCACAACGACCCTGAACCAACGATTGGGGAGCTAGCGGCTTCTAACGCGCCCTCTTCATCGCCTCTTTCAAGCGGAATCGGCCCTTTCCCGATCACGCTTTGCGGACTCCTTCTGGAGCATAACGTCTCCACAAAAGGAGCCCTCCGCCTTCCATCCCTCACTACTTGCCAGTATTGCCGCGATCAATGCTGGTGACAGGTTTCATCCGATCTGTCCGTAGTGATGGCATTGTGCCGCAACCACACGTCCTATTCTGTTCAGATATTCAACGAAGCAACCGTACCCGGTGAGCATCTGAGTGAGTCGGTAGGTGACACAGTCAGTTATCTCTATCGAAGCTTCGAAGCTCGTCAGAACGGCTCCGATAGCGCGTTGGCTGGCTCAAACCTGGGCGAGTAGCAGACGATGTGGCGCCCCTGCTACCACTCGTACTTGGGGGACTAGCCGCCCGAAATGCTCTTCGAAGCTCTACCGACTGCTCAGGATGAGGCCTAGGTACTTTATGTACCGACCTGGCTGTCAATGTCATCCAGCAGGCATGAGCTGGATGGTTCTTGTCACTTACATAAGCCATGGAGGCGCCACCTTCAGGCTTAACTCACGAGTCTTATGCACAACACAACCTCCTCGGCGAGCAGAAGCACCTCCCCGAAGCGACCTCCTCTACCCTCTAGCCTGTATTATTGTATCGTCTACATAGCAGGCGACACTGAGGCCAGAGGCAGACAGATTGCGAAGGCCCGCATCTTATGCGAGGTTCTATAACATTGGGACCAATACAGAGCCCTGCGGAACCCCACAACACACCTCCCTTCGATTTGCCACCCCGTTCAGATCGACAAACTTCACTGCCTTATCGCGCAGATAGGCCTCTATGACTATGACTCTATGAAAGCGTTAACGATATCAAGCCTAACTGTCAACATGACCCTCCTGATCACAGGTGCCCCCTGATACGGTCAGAGATAACTCTTTCAAAGAGTTCCCCGTTTCGTTCAGGCAAGTTGGAACGCAAAGATAACATCTGCACCTTACTTTTTGAGGAGCAGCAGTCTCGCTTCTTTTCAGTCGAGGGGGAAGATACCGAGGCCGAAACACTGAGTGAAAATTTGCCTCAGTTTGTCTCCCAGCACCGACCTGGAATACCATAAGGTCCAGGAGCGGTATTGCGGGAAGCCAGTCTCCATACGGCACGATCTAGCTCTCCCTCCAATGCCTCACATACGTCGGACCAGAGTTGCCGGTCCAATTGCGTCGGAGGAATTGGGGGATAGTCCTTGGAAAGAGCGTGTCTGTCTGGCACTTTTTCTAGAAACTCTGGTCCAGACTAGTAGTGTCATCTGAGTCTTTAGGGTAGAGCAAGCCTGAATCACAACAGTCTTGGAGGGTAATGATTTGTTATCCACATTATGTTACTGTTTTAATTTATAGGTGTTAAACAATTCTTATCCTATGATTTCTTATGTCGATTGAACAATTATAGAATGTAAGGAGAAAAAAAATAAGGTTAAATTTTTTTACATGTGTACGATTTTGGGGGGGGTCGTGTCCCCTGTGACCCCCCCCTTGGAACCGCGCCTGGGTGATCACCAATCTTGGATTCTGCTTATGCTTTCCATCAGGCAGAGTAGAGTCATTTTGGCAGAGTCAAAAGTAAATAGAAAAAAAAACTTATCCTTCGCAACTAAAAGTCCGTCGGTTGCGAAAATCTGGTCTCGAACACCGGAGTGGAAATAGGAAGTGAACGGTCGGCCATGTTACACTGATATTGATAGAATATAATTGGTCTGTGTGTCCCAGTTTCACGTGCCCTACGGAAAGGTGAAGGCGATGGAAAGGTTAAGTTGATATTAACAACCTTTACTTTATTATTGTATC
This sequence comes from Spilosoma lubricipeda, assembly GCA_905220595.1. Classification (NCBI taxonomy): domain Eukaryota; kingdom Metazoa; phylum Arthropoda; class Insecta; order Lepidoptera; family Erebidae; genus Spilosoma; species Spilosoma lubricipeda. The sequence goes on from HG992294.1 coordinate 4,839,623, forward strand.
ACAAAAAGGCGTGACATCGAGTAAATGGCTAGTAAACACAAAGGTCAATAATTGACGTGTTACATCTATCACGGTGCATTCCTGTTTTTAGGGTTCCATACCTCAATGATAGGATCACTTTGTTATCCGTCTCTCTGTGTCTCTAAGAAACAGGTCTTGACACACACACACGCGTGTGTGTGTCAAGACCTGTTTCTTAGGAATGCGTGTGTGTAATATAATAGGTATCAAGCTGAAATTCGTATTGAATACTCAGGTCCACAGTCCCTTGGAGGTGTGAAAAAAACAAACTTCTAAGTCAATGCAATCAAAAGATACAGCCGTTTATGCTGCAAATTTTTGACACTCGCACGGGAATCTAATCCTACAGGGTTGTTCCTGTGAACTCATAATCTTGAAATTTGGTACGAAGCAACGTCTTATAGCATAGCATAGATAAAGGAAAAATTGTGAAGAGCATAAATTTTTACTTACATCATATAATTTACCTACAGGTTTGTACGGAACCCTCGGTGCGCGAGTCCGACTCGTACTTAGCCGTTTTTTTTTCAGTTTGTTGCAGGAAGCTAAGTAGACAGGTTTAATATGGATGGCTACATAATATAATATGTATATATTTTGCAGTTTTAAAAATACAATCTCGTAATTAAAAAATACATTTAATAAATTGATTGAAATCGTATATTGCACATAATTAAGTGTTAAGCTTCAGAACTCTCGCGTGGTTGGTACATGTAGGAATTGGCAATGCATATAAAGTAACTCCAAACTGAAAAAAAAACAAAAAATACAACTTGATTACTTTACGGCGTGGCTTTTTTTTTTTTTTTATTTTTATGTTTGACCCTGCCATAATGACTCTACTCTGCCTGATGGAAAGCATAAGCAGAATCCAAGAGTGATGGTCACCATACTGCGAAGGCAGACAATGCAGCATGGTGACCCACACCATGGCGGGCTAGTGATGCTTCTGCATCATTGGGCCTCCGGTCTCGCACTCACCAACGAAACACGACAGCATGATCGCTGTCATTTTACGTTGATTTTCTGTGCGAGGGTAGTACCGCCCCGGTCGAGCCGGCCCGTTCGTGCTGAAATCAGCGTGGCTCTACTACCTTGACGTGGCTCTACTACCTTATTCCGTATTCCTAACTTTGAGAGTGATAAATTTCAGTACATCACAGACTTTTATCCCTCAGTTTACTCATCAAGGGTGATAGACGATAGTTCTTAAATCTTTTCTAATCGGATGCTTCCAACATAACAAGAAAAAGTTTAAAATAGTTATAAGGCTCTACACATCACTGCGATGCGATGCGATCGATGCGGCGTGAAGTTCTTGCGGTGCATTCGTGCGAGCTCGTAGATATTTGCGATGCGTTGCGAATTCGCAGTTATGTGTGGGAGCCCATAACCCGACTACATAAAAAACATGATTCAAGTTAAACCCGACTACATAAAAAACATGATTCAAGTTAAACAGGACATGTCAGCCGAGCCATTATTACTAATCAATTGACACCTTATTCATAAAAATCGACTAGGTTGTTTAGGCGTTTCGGTGTAACATACAAACATGCCAAAACCATTACTTTTGATTTTTTTATGTATGACCCTGCCAAAATCACTACACTGCCTGATGGAAAGCATAAGCAGAATCCAAGAGTGGTTGTCACCACACTCATTGCGAATGCAGACAATGCAGCATGGTGACCCACACCATGGTGGGCTAGTGATTCTTCTGCATCATTGGACCTCCGGTCTCGCATTCACCAACGAAACACGACATCACGAACGCTGTCATATTTCGGTGACCTCCTGTGCGAAAGTAGTACCGCCCCGGTCGTGTCGGATCCTACGTGCAGATATCTGCCTGGCTCTACTACCTCGAAAACACTACTTCACTGTGATCGGGCAAAAAACATCGCAAGTCAATATGTCAAGTATTAGCCCCAGTAAATGCATATGTATATATACACGGTACCTATACCAAAAATATAGTTAAAAAAATTTTTGTCTGTCTGTCTGTCTGTCTGTTTGTTCCGGGTAATCTCTGGAACGGCTGGACGGATTTCGACGGGACTTTCACTGGAAGGTAGCTGATGATCCAGGGAGTAACATAGGCTACTTTTTTAGACTAACTTTGTCCCGCGGCGTTACTCGCGGTACGACGATAACCGCGGGTAACACCGCGGGGTTCAGCTAGTCAGTTATATAAGTGCTAGGTTGATGAAGCAGTCAGTCAGATTACATGAAGTCATCAAGTAGATATAAAGGTGATATTAAGTCTCAAACTCACCAATAAAATAAATAACGTGGACGATACCATCGCTTGGGTTCCAACAATCGAAGTTATATTGATGACGAGTGATGAACATGGTCAGTGTGAGGACTCCATGACATAACATGAAGAACGCAGAAAGTAGTCCGAGCGACAAAAATGCCTCGCCAAAAGACAAAAATCTTCCCTTAAAACAAAAAGAAGAAGTTGATTAAATACAAGAAGATAGTCGAAAGATAAGGTAAGCGATAATCGCCTCCCGTGGACACCCGCAATACCAGAGGCGTCACAAGTGCATTGCCGGCCTTTGGGGAATGGGGAAAGGGATGTAGGGAGAGGTTGGGGTATGGGCCTCCGGTATCCTCACTTACTCGGTGAAACTCAGCGCTAGCGTTATTTCACACCGGTTTTCTGTGAGGTGTCACTCCGGTCGAACCGGCCCGTTCATGCCGAAGCGTGGCTCTCCCACGGTAAAAAAAGTATGGTTACCACTCCTCTTGGATTCTGCTCATGCTCTTCATCAGGCAGAGTAGTCACTTTGGCACGCTCATCCGGACCTTAAAAAGGGATATTTCTCCCGCTTTAGCAACAATCTTCATTGAAGCTCGGTTTTATTCAAATCTGTGAATAGCGTGTTCCACCAAACAAACAAACTCTTCATAATTATAATATCGATATGTATATAAATTTAAAAATAAATTGAAAAAACACGCTAAAACCAATAGGAGCGGAGTATAAATAAAGAATGTTTCAAAATCGGGGGAAAATAATCACGCTACGGGCAATAGGAGACGCGAGCTAGCTAGCAGTTAGTAACGTATTTATACGAGGGTACAAGTATTTAGAATCTACACAAATAAATAAAATTGGAGTGTCTGTTTGTAATGTTAAAATAACCGCTTGTTACTAAATGCATATGTATACACGATACATATACTAAAAATGTAGTTAAAAAAAATTTTTGTCTGTCTGTCTGTTTGTTCCGGGTAATCTTTGGAACGGCTGGACGGATTTTGACGGGACTTGCACTGGCAGGTAGCTGATAAAGCAGGGAGTAACTTAGGCTACTTCTTTTAGACTAACTTTGTCCCGCGGCGTTACCCTTGGTAGAACAATAAACGCGGGTAACACCGCGGCGTTCAGCTAGTTTGCAATATAAGTGTATACGTACAAAAAGCAATGTCAACAAAAACCCAAAACTGCATAAAACAGTGAACATATTTAACACCAACAGTATCCACATGAAGACAAAGGAGGGTTTATACAAAGGGTTGTTTTCGTCCGTGTACTGGGTCGGGCATGATGGCCATAGCAGTATGCCACAGCTATGGCATGTTGCTAGCTAAAACAAACACATTACATAGGGAAAATCATTAGTATCTACATGTATTTATCGTTTCTGCTGGACTCTCGAAGAAGAATTTAGCCTACTAAATGACGCGGGCCAAAGGCGTTTGTATAGGGTTTATTTCAAACTTTCGTTCTCTTTGCAGTATCCCTGTTCCATAGTTTACTCTCTTCTTGGATTATAACACCCACTTCTACACAAATCTTTTTAGGAACCTTTAATAGTATATCATACTTCATCATACCCTAAATGCGAAAGTTTGTAAGGATGTGAGTGTTTGTTACTCTTTCATGCAAAAAGTAGTTAACGGATTTATATTTGTATACATATAAATAAAATTGGTGTGTCTGTTTATAATATTAAAATAACCGCTTTTTAATAAATGCATATGTATGCAATACACGGAACATATTCGAAAAATGTAGTTAAAAATTTTTTTGTCTGGCTGTCTGTCTATCTGTCTGTCTGTCTGTTTGTTCCGGGTAATCTCTGGAACGGCTGGACGGATTTTGACGGGACTTTCACTGGCAGGTAGCTGATGTAAGATCCGGGGAGTAACTTAGACTACTCTTTTTAGACTAACTTTGTCGCGCGGCGTTACTCGCGGTACAGAAGTAACCGCTGGTAACACCGCGGGGTTCAGCTAGTAATCAATAAAATCGATAACTTCAGAGCATACTGTAGATAATAAGCACCACAGTGTGTAATATGCTTTCCATCAGGTAGAATAGAGTAATTTTATACATAAAAAGAAATCAACAATTGAATTAACTAGTGGAGGTGGATGAAATTCGATCAAAGTAACTTTAAAAACCTTATTTTTTTGCTCTCTGCACTTCTCCTCCATATAAACTTTAACTGTGCCGAATTTCATCTGTCCTCATAATTTTCGCAAAAAGGTGTACAAAGCTCTTTACGTATTAATATACACATACATCTATAAAAATAAATAAAATTGGAGTGTCTGTTTGTAATATTAGAATAACAGCTTTTTACTAAATGCATATGTACAGGTACGGTAAGATACCAAAAATGTAGTTGAATTTTTTTTTGTCTGTCGGTCTCTCTGTTTGTTCCGGGTAATCTCCGGAATGGCTTGACCGATTTTGACGGGATTTTCACTGGCAGGTAGCTGATGATCCAGGGAGTAACTTAGGCTTTTTTTTTAGACTAGCTTTGTCCCGCGGTGTTACTCGCGGTACAACAATAAGCGCGGGTAACACCGCGGGGTTCGGCTAGTATATATATAAATATACACCAGGAGTTACAGTGGCGAGCGTGTGGGCGGGATCAAAAGAAAACTACAGCAAAAACATACCATACTCCACAAGACGATAAAAACGCATGCCACTCTCAAATGCCTGGTACACCAGCAACATCTTTCCAACCTTGGACAGCAAGGGAAAGGCATTGGAGTGGTTTCATCAGGCCTGCCTACCTAAAACTGTATTACATTTCAACAAACTGGAATCTTAGAATTAGAGCACAACTTTTGGTATTTATTCCAAAATGACAGCAAAATGTCATTTAGTTTTTTTTTTCTTGGACGCTACTTAATTTAGGTATACAGATTGTACGGCTTACAGAGGATGCATTCTTTCTTATAGAAAAATGCAAAAAAGGAAGATATGCTTTTTAGTTATCAATGCAAATCATTATCGTTAACGGCCTTTTACAGTCCACTGCTGGACATAGGCGTCTCCTAAGAAGGAATGTTATCTATACAAATAAATAAAATTGGAGTGTCTGTTTGTAATATTAAAATAACAGCTTTTTAATCAATGCATATGTATATATACACGATACATATGCCAAAAATGTAGTTAAAAAATTTTTTGTCTGTCTGTCTGTCTGTCTGTCTGTTGTTCCGGGTAATCTCTGGAATGGCTGGACGGATTTTGACGGGACTTTCACTGGCAGGTAGCTGATGACCCGGGGAGTAACTTAGGCTACTTTTTTTTAGACTAACTTTGTCCCGCGGCGTTACTCGCGGTAAAACAATAACCGCGGGTAACACCGCGGGGTTCAGCTAGTGGGCTATATAATGCTAGCTAGAAGGGTGGGCATAGAGATTGTGTCTAGATTTCCTTCTCTTTGCTATGCTATTTATGCTGCGGTGTTACCCGCGGTTATTGTCGTACTGCGAGTAACGCCGCTGGACAAAGTTGTCTAAAAAAGTAGCCTAAGTTACTCCCTGGATCATCAAATACCTGTCAGTGAAAGTCCCGTGAAAATACAAAATTTAGGTCATTAATAAAACTACAAGTAAGTTTTAGTGTTGGTCGTTGGACCACCACTGAAATAATAAAATCAACACATAATATCAACAGACTTATTAGTAAGGTAGATTTGGTTAGATATACCGCGCTTTCCAGAGAGTTTGATATAGGGTTTGTTTCATTTTGCAGAGTTGTTGATAAACAACCACACCCACATATACAACCTATATATACACACACATATATATTATGTATATTTATTTATAGATTAACCACAATAAAATAAAAAAATAAATATTTTCGGACATCTAACACACAAAGCCATCTAGTCCCAAGCTAAGCAGAGCTTGTGTTATGGGTACTAGACAACTGATACAAATACACATATACTTTTTTTTTGTAAATAAATACATTTTATACATAGAAAACACCCAAACTCCGAAACAAACATTTGTAGATCATACAAACATTTGGTTCGACCCGGGAATCGAACCCGAGACCTCATGATCAGCAGTCGCACACGCCAACCGCGAGACCAACGAGGCAGTCAAATAATATGTGTGTGCCAACAATATCAGGGCTATCATGAAGACTAGAATGGCCCACTGACGGTTCCGTCTTACGTCTATACGAGTGGATTTCCGTACGAAAAAAGGTATGTACCTACTTATAATATTTTAAAAAGGCGTCTGTTTTAATAAATAATAAAACGCGTTTAAAAAAATGAGGAAGCATTAAATAACCAATTTGATTTTAAAACATATTTAAAAATATGGTTTTAAATACCTAACTGCTAACTTAAGGAAGTATTAATTTATTCTAATCTAATTGTCTACACAAATAAATAAAATTGGAGTGTCTGTTTGTAATATTAAAATAACCTATTTTTACTCAATGCATATGTATGTAGTATCTATACATGGTACATATATCAAAAATGTAGTTAAAAAAAAATTGTCAGTCTGTATGTCTGTTTGTGCTGGAACGGCTATACCGATTTTGACCTGACTTTTTACTGGCAGGTAGCTGATGATCCAGGGAGTAACTTGGGTTACTTTTTTTTAGATTAACTTTGTCCCGCGGCACTACACTAACCGCGGGTAATACCGCGGGGTTCAGCTAGTTTAAAAATATAAAAATTGATCTTTCATTACTTAATCCTTATAATTAACAGGAAACTAATTGTAAACTTATACATGACATAATACCTATGTTAAGATATAAGATTAAAAAGAAATATTGCAAAAAAAACAATTACAATGTTTACAGAGAAGAGCCACATCAGATTTAATTTTATTGATATAGCACAATAGAGTTTGTTAGTAGGGCATTAAAGCTCAATTTAGATTAATGAAAAGTGCATGAAAATACCGAATTAAATAAATGTCAACGGATCAATAAATTCGCAGAAAGGAGCATCTGCCTCCGTGGCGCAATTGGTTAGCGCGTTCGGCTGTTAACCGAAAGGTTGGTGGTTCAAGCCCACCCGGGGGCGTTTCTTTTTGTAATTTCTTAATGAAATATTTTTTTATTTGATTAAAACTTTTTTAATCTATTTATAAATATAATATTTAAAAATCTGTTTGCTTATTCATAAAATATTTATTTTTTATTATTTATTTGTTTTTTAATAATCTATGTAGGTATATAAAAAATGAATCCCTATCTGCCTTGGTCACGACATCACGCGTGAACGGCTGAACCGATTTTGCTGATTCTTTTTTTGTTGTATAGCCCACTTAGCGAGGGAGGTTTTAGGCTATGTAATATCATTCTACGACCAATAGGAGCCGGGTATCGACCGAAAATGTTGGGAAAATTAAAAAAATGTATTTATTATGCAAATGAAGTTGAGCGGGTCAGCTAGTACATTCTATTATTTCAAAGTAATTTTGTTTTCTTTAATAATTTTTATTTCAAATACAAAATGAACCTCATAAATTATTGTGATTGTCTGATGTTTTTATTAACTACTAGCTGAACCCCTCGGAGTTTCTCACGGTTATTGTCGTACTGCGGGAAACGCCGCGGGACAAAGCTAGTCTAAAAACGTAGCCTATGTTACTCCTTAGACCATCAGACAGTGAAAAACCCGTCAAAATCGGTACAGCTGTTTCAGAGATTACCCGGAACAAACAGACAGACAGACAGACCGACAGACAGACAGACAAACAAAACTTGTAAAAATGTTAATTTACTAACTTTTAAATATATATTAACATCTATTTTTACGAGAATTAACGTGATCACTAATTAAAAGGTATTTCATACCTCTGATTTGCCTGACGTTTCGGCCAGTGCAATCGTTAATTCCTGTAAAAATAAATGTTATTTTGGTATATGTACCGAGTATACATACATATGTATACTCGTTTATTGAAAAGCGGTTATTTTAATATTACAAACAGACAGTCTAATTTTATTTATTTGCATATTTAGATTTAAAAAATCCCTACTGTGTACATATATACACTCCAAAAACATAACCCATCCTTTCGCAGTCGGGTAAAAACTATCAAATGTGCTTGAGTGGAGACCGCGAATAGGCAAACGTATTTAGGGCACCCTGCGGCGCGACGACCGACTAGTGTAGGACACCCTGTGGCACGATGGACCAACGATTTGTAGCCAGGGGGTGGCAGCGGATGGATGCGGGCGGCCCAAGCACAGAGTACATTATATACTGGTGCCCAAGACCGGAGCAGTTGACGCTCCTTGGGTGAGACCTTCGTTCAGCAGTGGACGGCGATTGGTTGATATTTGTGTCACCCGGGCCATTATTACGAGTCTATTCATTCATTAAAATCAGTTCAGTAGTTTATCGTTACGGTGAAACATACAAACATTTGACTACCTCGTTGGTCTCGCGGTTGGCGTGTGCGACTGCTGATCATGAGGTCTCGGGTTCGATTCCCGGGTTGGATCAAATGTTTGTATGATCTACAAATATTTGTTTCGGAGTTTGGGTGTTTTCTATCTATAATATGTATGTATTTACAAAAAAAAAGTATATATATGTATTTGTATCAGTTATCTGGTACCCATAACGCAAGCTCTGCTTAGCTTGGGATTAGATGGCTTTGTGTGTTAGATGTCCGAAATATTTATTTATTTATTTATTTATACATAGATGGACTGCCAAAAGTATTACCTTTGTTTTTGGCTTAGTCGGGTACAAATAGAATCCTCGTTCTGACACGAGGTAAAAAATATCAATAAATAATAAATTATTTGAATTTGTAAACACATATTTTGCATTAGTTCTTATCTATTGCTTATCATTTGTAAAATAACTTAAATATTGTCGCAACTTGCAATAAAGTCACTACAATTAAAATGTACATAAAAATTTCACAAATTGCCCACATAAGCAACGTTCTTTAATTTATTAGCGAGTGGAGGTCATACTAGTTTGTATTATGTAAAAAAAATGTTTCAAATTATATGTGTGAGCTAATCGTCTATTTTGGCAACTTGCACAAGCCTTCGATAGCTCAGTTGGTAGAGCGGTGGACTGTAGTTGTACAAGTGTATTGAAATCCATAGGTCGCTGGTTCAAATCCGGCTCGAAGGAATTCTTTTTGTTCCTTTTTATTTAATATTGTGTTGGAAGAACCCTTGTTTTCCCGCAAACAGCGTAAAAAATGAGTTTTCTTTTTCTTACATTTTTACATAAAAATTAAGTTTATACGTTGAAATGCTAAAGAAAGTTTTTCTAGCATTTTATAGGATTCCGTAGTCTAAACAAATTTTAATAAATAAAATTAGAGTGTCTGTTTGTAATGTATACACGGTACATATACCAAAAACACATTTTTACATATACCACATAAACACATTCTTTACAATTTTTGTCTGACTGTCTGTCTGTTTGTTCCGGCTAATCTCTGGAACGGCTGGACTGATTTTGACGGGAGTATACTATGTATACACGGTACATATACCAAAAAAATATTTTTTACTAATTTTTGTCTGTCTGTCTGTTTGTGACCGATTCGATCACCCATTCATGATCTCATGAATGGGTGACCGATTTTGACCGATATAGGGAGTAACTTAGGCACCTTTTTTAGTCTAGCTTTGTCCCGCGGCATTAGTCACCATACGACGACAACCGTGGGGTTCAGCTAGTAATGAATAAAATTGGCGAGTCTGTTTGTAATATTAATACAACCGCTTTTTAATAATTGCTAAATAATGTGTATGTACATGTACCAAAGTAACACTTCTTTTTTTATTTGACTGTCTGTCTGTCTGTTCCGGGTAATCTCTGGAATGGCAGAACCGATTTTGATTTTCAAGTAAAAACTTGTATGTAATTTTGAAATATGTTTACTTTTAAATGTCTTGTAATAATTAGTAAGGCGTGTTTATTTGAGATCGTATCCTCCCAATCCAAAGGCTTTAAAACTAAATAAACCTCAAAATATGCATCGAAATAATGAGGAAAAAGTGTTACAGCTAAGCGAATCCATACTAATATTATAAACGCGAAAGTTTGTAAGTATGAATGGATGGATGTTTGTTACTCTTTCACGCAAAAACTACTGAATGGATTTGGATGAAACTTTACAGTAATATAGCTTATGCACCAGAATAGCACATAGGCTACTATTTGCCGCGATAACCGACATACATGCGGGCGGCGCCGCGGGCAACAGCTATTTCAAAAAAAAACACAATTCAGTATCAAAGTAGTACCTTTCTGGCAAATATTTTAAATGGTTAAGTTGTTTCTTGTTTATTAAAACGGGTATTGGCAGGCTACGGAACCTTATACTGTGTACATCTATACGTACTTGAACCGTTTACATGAAGACCTATTAATTTCAAAATATGTTAAAGTAAGCTCATTCCTTTTGAATTCATTGGTATATATCGAATTTAATTTATAAATATACCTACACTGAACCCAATCGGTTTAACCTTTTCTTTTGTTTTTAAAAATAGTCATTGTATTTCATTAAACTTGTACAAATCATTACCTATTGAAACTTCCTTGGGTATCAAATCTATCAAATACTAAAAACTTTTTGTAAATCTGCTTAACAGTTTTGGAGTTTATCGCTCTAACACAGACGGAATAGGTAGAAGCATGTCGACGGCCGATGGGGCTAAAAAGTTCTAGAGTAGCGACCACGCATTGGAACACAGCATGCTAGGCTGTCTACAAGGGGACCGAGGACCTGGTGAAGGTCACGGGAAACTGCTAGATCTCAAGGTAGTAGAACCACGCTGATTTTAGCACGTTTGAGTCGGCTCGACCGGAGCGGTACTACCTGAGCACAGACAATCAATGTAAAATGACAGCGATCGTGCTGTCGTGTTTCGTTGGTGAGTGCGAGACCGGAGGCCTTTAACGATGGAGAAGCATCACTATCCCGCCACCACCTTACCAATATGACTCATCTCTGCTTGATGGAAAGCACAAGCAGAGATGAGTCATATTGGTAGGGCCAAACATAAAAAAAAAAAAAACAGTAACACAGGACCCGTTGTTGTAGGGAGCTTTGGAGGAGGCTTATCTCCATGTATCTATCTGATAATAGGGGCCTTTATATATTACGTAGTGATGTATTTATAATTTGATTATGATGTATAATTTAAATGCAATCAAAATTAGATACATTTATACATAAACACATACAAATATTTATAAATTAATTAAATGCAATAAAATGAAGTATCTTTTCAAATCCAATTCCAATAAATGATTGAAAATGATTAAACATTATTTAAAAAAATACTAAATTAAGTAAAATGTCAGCTATAATCTATACTAATATATAAAGCTGAAGAGTTTGTTTGTTTGTTTGAACACGCTAATCTCAGGAACTATTGGTCCGATTTGAAAAATTCTTTCAGTGTTAAATAGCCCATTTATCGAGGAAGGCTATAGGCTATATATCATCACGCTAAGACCAATAGGAGAGGAGCACCAATGAAAAATGTTTCAAAACGGGGGAAAATTATCACGTGGACGGGCAATAGAAGACGCAAACGAGGTTGCGTGGGTCTGCTAGTAATATAAATATTTAAGACAGATAAATATCATTTTTAAAATTAATCCAAACCAAATTATAAGATGGCCGTCAATCATCAATTTAAAGTCAGTTAGCTTTAAGGGGTCCCACACATAACCGCGATGCGATGCGATGCGGCGTGAGGTTCTTGCGATGCATTCGTGCGAGCTCGCAGATATTTGCGATGCGTTGCGAATTCGCAGTTATGTGTGGGAGCCCTTCGATATTTTGTCTTTCAATATAGATAAAAGTATTATGAAATCACGAATTATCTTAATTCGAGGTTATTTCAAATTAAGACTGCGATAAGTTCCTACGTTTTTTTTAACTAGTTTATCATGACACATACCGATATCCTTTAAACAATGTCTTAAATTGGCCTCTATTTTGATGTTTAACGTCATACCTTTCCGCTGCATAATGTTGACAGTGATGTATCAAGTTCATAAAATTATAACTTAAAAATAAGACAAGGTTATTGTTTTATCGATTTATATAATACTAGCTGAGCCCCGCGGTGTTACCCGCGGTCATTATAGTACCGCGAGTAACGCCGCGGGACAAAGTTAGTCTTAAAAAAGTAGCCTAAGTTACTCCCTGGATCATCAGCTACCTGCCAGTAAAAGTCCCGTCAAAATCGGTCCAGCCGTTCCAGAGATTACCCGGAACAAACAGACAGACAGACAGACAAAAAATTTTTTAACTACAGTTTTGGTATATGTACCGTGTATACATACATATGCATTTAGTAAAAAGCGGTTATTTTAATATTACAAACAGACACTCCAATTTTATTTAGTTGTAAAGACTTGGTATCGATTGCATTCGAGTACCTTCAAATAATCCATTCTAAAATGTTCGTTCTTTCCGTGTCGGTATCTATTTTCAGATTGCTCGTTGATTTATTAAGGTAACCTATATCTGATTTTAATAAAGTATATTTTACTGAATTAATTATTTATTTTTCAACATATTATTGTTCACGGTTTTTGTTCAGAGTTGTGATTTTTGTGCCAATTAAAACTTCTTTTTTGTCAATATTTAAAAAATAAATAAATAAATATTTGGGACATCTAACACACAACGCCATCTAGTCCCAAACTAAGCAGAGCTTGTATTATGGGTCCTAGACAACTGATATGAATACTTATATACTTTTTTTTGTAAATACATACATATTATACATAGAAAACACCCAAACTCCGAAACAAATATTTGCAGATCATACAAACATTTGTTCCGGCACGGGTTTACTTGTTATTATAATTATTAATAGACACGGAACAGAAATTTTGTATTCAGAACAGAGCCCTTTAATACCTCTGAAGCCTATTAAAGTATACGGCTTTATTTTGGCGGTGCTTGACTTCTATCCTTAGTTCATCCCGCGCAAACACACGTGCACTCTTGGTTCCCTCACTCTCACAACCCGACACGAACGGGGAGAGATCAATCGCAGGATCGACGGATTCGCGCACTTGAGGCGTGGAGTTAAGGTCCAAACTTCTAAGCTAACCTAACCCATGAGGCAGTCAAATATATAAATGTGTTCATTGTTCAACGTTAAATTAGCATTCCTAATATGTTTATGTAGATCTCAGTTTCATTAAGGCTTCAAAACACGTGTGTTGGCGGATTTGTTCACGAGACAAAATACCTATATTCTTAATAGAACCGGTATGCCTGATTTACTAAGCAGTGTTCAGGACACTGCATAATGTCGTAACTAGACAGCCGGTACAGAACATTATATCGATCGAAACGCTGTATCTAGTAGGCCACCTTGAATTTAATCTCATGCCTTTCTAAATATATTTTACATATTCTACGCGTGAGAAAAATATATTCTAAATCTTAAAATATTCTAAAAATTCTATTCTAATGATATAAATTTGAAAGTAAGCCAGTCTGTCGTTATCACTTCTTAAACTGAAGGTTTGATTTAGGATAATCTCACTCGGGAAAATGCAAATATTACCCTCCAACTCCTTAGTTGGAGGGTAATATTTGCATTTTCAGGTCTCTTTCTTACTTTCAGCAAGACATGACTAAGCATCTAACTAGACCGCTATAGTGTGGGTCATAGTGCTGCATTGTCTCTCGGAATGAGGATTGCAACCACGATTAGACAAAGTAGACATATTGGCTTTTACATAAAATAAATGCTATGTAAGTATTGCAGCGATTTTCTGGTACCATTGTCATTATAGTTGAAGCATAAGATTATAATAATCGCTTTATTGTACACCAAATTACTTATAAAGGTAACTTACAGCTAAGAGGTACAATTGGCGGCCTTATCGCCCGAAGGCAACCTCTTCCAGGCAACCATGGGATGGAGAGAAAGACGTGGAAAGTATAGGGTAGTGCTGGTGTATAAAAATAATAGTAGAAGAAATAATAGATATATATTATATAAAGTATTAATAGCACCTAGTGTGGTTGATTAAATGAGTACATAGAAATATTAACTAATATAAGTTCCATATAAACTCCAGTGGAATTCGAGATCCAATTTAGAATAACGTCGGTTACGAGTCTTTGAGGTCTCCCAGGTAATGTGCCTTCACCAGTCTCTTGAACGCAGCCAGAGTCTGCGAACGTCTTATTGTTTCTGGTAGGGCGTTCCACAACCGAACTGCTTGAACAGTGAAGGAGTGGTCGAGGAATTTGGTAATATGTCCCGGCATTTTCAATTTCAGGTTCTCCGACGTTCTCAACAGTCTGGAGTGTGTGTCATGCAGGAAGGTGATTTGAGGTAACGTGGAGTAAGAGGATTGAATAGAATATTAAAAAGAAGAGAAAGAATATGAGCGTTCCGGCGAAGGCGGATGGGTAACCACTTAAGCTGTTTACGGTAATCGGAGACATGATCATATTTGCGTAATCCAAATATAAATCTTATACAGAGATTTTGGAGTCTCTCAAGCTTATTTAATTGGTCTTCAGTGAGATCTAGATAACTGGCATCAGCATAATCAAGGATGGGGAACAGATGGGATTGAGTAAGAGCAATCTTGGTTGATATATATTCCTATTTGTCACAAAAACAAAGTAAGAGGTTATATGTATAAATGACCAGCTGACCCACGCAACCTCTTTTCCGTCTCCTATTGCCCGTAGCGTAACAATTTTCCCCGTTTTTGAAACATTCGTCATCATATATAAGTTTTCTCGATAAATGTACTATCCAACACTGAAAGAATTTTTCAAATCGGACCAAAGCTTCCGGAGATTAGCGCGTTCAAACAAACAAACTTTTCAGCTTCATATATTAATATAGATTATAGATGAAAGTGAGCATGTAAATAATATAACGAATCTGAATTCGTAAGTACCAGCTTGTATTCTTTGGCACAATAATAATAATAAATCTCTTTATTGTACACCAGCTTATGAAATTATATGATAAACTTAAAACTATTATGAAGTATGTACAAGTGGCGGCCTTATCGCTCCAAGGCAATTTCTTACAGGCAACAATCTTACATCTCTTCATCTCACATACCTGGTGGTCGGATCACTGTCACTTTTTTATAAATATCTTTCATTCTAACTAAGCACACGCTAGGCCACTCCTGCAAAAGGAATTTTTGCCGTCTGTACACGCTGTCCAGACTTTTGTTTGCTTAAAATTACTAAGCCGTCACCAGTCACCACACCACACAGTTCAGTCACACCGATAAGTATTTACTGTCTGTTCTGTTTTAAAAGACGACTTCTGCCTTAGGAATATACATTCTGTATCGCGGGGGACTTTCTAAACATAGATGAAACGAACACAAAGAACACCCAGCCTCAGGACAACAATTTGAGGATCACACAAAATGTTACCGCCGCTTTAGCCAGGCAGTCCAAAAAAATGACAAATTTACATATGTTTATTATTGGTTTTTATCTTGGTTTAAGATTCATGAATATTATTTCGATCGTGGGAAGCTCGCGTATCTATTGTTGCCCATATATTATATTATTATAATTTAACAGGAAAATGTATAATAATTATGGGTATAGTTTTTTTTTTGTTTGATACGGAAGATGATAATATGATTTATTTTTAAAGCTGTCTTTCTAGTTTGCACGTCAATATGGAAATTGAAAAACAAAACAAATACTTTGAGAAATATGGATCAGAACAATTTTTTTTAAAACATATTTTAGCTTGTTAGTAGTACCTAAATGACCGCTCTTTGCTCGTTGTTATTTTTTTGGCAAATTTTCTTAAAATGAACCCTAGCTAGATCGATTTATCGCAAAACCCGAAACCCTGAGATTTCGATTATAAAAAAAATGATTCGTTTAAGGTATTACATTTTTGACATCTTCCGCACTAGGAATATATACAGTGTCGTGAAGGACTCTAAAAATATTATTTTTATTGAAACGAACAGAATAACACCCAGACCTGGAATTACAATGTCGTGAAGGACTCTAAAAATATTATTATTGAAACGAACAGAATAACACCCAGACTTGGAATTACAATGTCGTGAAGGACTCTAAAAATATTATTATTGAAACGAACAGAATAACACCCAGACTTGGAATTACAATGTCGTGAAGGACTCTAAAAATATTATTATTGAAACGAACAGAATAACACCCAGACTTGGAATTACAATGTCGTGAAGGACTCTAAAAATATTATTATTGAAACGAACAGAATAACACCCAGACTTGGAATTACAATGTCGTGAAGGACTCTAAAAATATTATTATTGAAACGAACAGAATAACACCCAGACTTGGAATTACAATGTTGTGAAGGACTCTAAAAATATTATTATTGAAACGAACAGAATAACACCCAGACTTGGAATTACAATGTCGTGAAGGACTCTAAAAATATTATTATTGAAACGAACAGAATAACACCTAGACTTGGAATTACAATGTCGTGAAGGACTCTAAAAATATTATTATTGAAACGAACAGAATAACACCCAGACTTGGAATTACAATGTCGTGAAGGACTCTAAAATATTATTATTGAAACGAACAGAATAACACCCAGACTTGGAATTACAATTTGTGGGTGACGTATGGATCAAACTTATAACACTCAGCATAATAGGATGCGGGGAGGAGACCGTCACTACGCCTTCCGCATAGAACGTCTCTCAACAACAGCAAAAATCTTAGTAAATTCTACAATGGTGTTTATTTTTTTAACGTAGAAGTACATAGTAACTATAGTTCCTATGTACTTCAGTACGTTGTCATCCACTAACAGAGCAACACATCCATTTCAGTCTTGTATTTTTTCATGCAATAAATGTTAATATTATTATTCTATGATGATTGGTTACCTGTCAAAACCAAGTTAATATTAATCTGATACTGGTTTCAAGTCTAGATTCTAAAGTAAATTATATTTTAACCCAACTACAGCAAATCCAGAGAGAAACAAGAAAATCCCGCTGAACAGAATCACTTAAACAACAAACAAACACAATAACTTATGGAGTTCCGTATCAGTAATTCCGGTTCTTCTCCATAAGAATGACGTTTTGGAACTATAGAGCCAATGACGAAACCTTTCTAAAGTGCTATAACATGCCTTTTAGAAAGAGATTGATCTTGAACATGAAACCATCTAAACACCTGTTTGAATACATTTTCTCGTGTAGAAACTTATTTCGATACTGTTTACTACTACAGTACTCATATTTAAATACACGTAGTTTGATCTATATCTCTGTACGAGTGTGTTTATTTTCATTTCATAAATAAAAACGAGCGAGTCTTAAATACGACCTTGTGTGTCCGTTTGTGTGTTACGCAACGTATCGATGTTGCGTTATTTTTGATATAGTATATTTGATACGATATAGTTACTAATACAAGATCTAATTCGATAGTTTTTCAAGAGTGTTTTTTTAACACTATAAGACTGAAAGTTGTTGTGTTTCAATCAGTGTTATATATTGGTTCGACTTAATTTAAAATGAAATTAATACAGAAAAAGAAAAAAGCTATGACTTGACTACATAAACACTTTTCATAAAATTTATAGTGTCTTTGCCATCCGGGTTATGATCATAATGAAACCTAGTTCATTAAAATCGGTTCACTAGTATAGGCACTACGATAGAATAAATGAACTTTCACTAACTGCCGGAATCCTTCCTTTTGGTTTTCTTTAAGAATAGCCTACCAAAGTGATTCTGTTCAGCGGGACTCTCTCGTTTCTCTCTGGATTTGCTGTAGTTGGGTTAACATATAATTTACTTTAGAATCTAGACTTGAAACAAGTATCAGATTAATATTTACTTGGTTTATTTAGCCGTTTACTCAATATCCGGCATGCCCATCTTTTTGTTAGATGCCCGAATGCTGGTTAGTAAATATTTAAGTTGAAACGAAAATAAATAATTCATAGAGGGGTAGGCAGAGACAATTGACAGGTAACCAATCATCATAGAATAATAATATTAACCTTTATTGCATGAAAAAATACAAGACTGAAATGGATGTGTTGCTCAGTTAGTGGATGACAACGTACTGAAAGTACATAGGAACTATCACAGAAGAGGAGAATTCTTTTGTTCTGTGGGAACTATAATGTACAAGGCACTTTACGTTACCTTTACCCACTAAACGAGCAATTATTGTTTATATGTGTAAGTATATATCTGTGTAGTTTCACGTGTATTATATACTAGTTGTTGCCCGCGGCTCCGCCTGCGTACTATGTGTCAGTTATCGCGGCAAATAGTTGCCTATGTATTATTCCGATGTATAAGCTATATTACTATAAGTTTCATACAAATCCGTTCAGTAGTTTTTGCGTGAAAGAGTAACAAACATCCATCCATCCATCCATACTTATAAACTTTCGCGTTTATAATATTAGTGTAGACGTAAATGTACTCTGATTTTCATGAAATGTATTATGCAGGAGGTTTTAAGAGCCATAAATGTATCTAGTTAAGATTCATTTATACAAAATTTACCAAAAAAATACCGCGCAGAGCTCGATCATCCAGGCACTAAGCCAAGAGACACAGTAGCAAACAATTTTTTTAAACAAATTAAACATCACAATAAATTTGTATTAGCGCATCACATTAGCGTGTCCTTCTCGTTGTAATAATTAGTAGATGAACAATAAATAAAAATAACTAATAAATCTCTATGCCCACGAGAACAACAAACACGCAAACACGCATACAATTTAGATCATTCATTAAAAATAATATTACTACATCTCCACGCGTTTATAACATAAATACATCAAGAACTGCATTCCACAACGAATTCTACTTTGGAATGCACGTTTCTCAGGCCTATAGTAACAATAAATGAAATTAAATATAATCTGTATGAAACAAACTTCTGTCGTTGGTAGATGTACACACTTACGCCACACCACAGAGCTCATTAGGTATATAGACATATATAAAAACGTTTTATTCTATATATATGAGCCTGCGAAAGTGATTCTACTCTGCCTGATGGAAAATTGAATAGAATTTTAAGTCATCATACTCGTTGCAAATGCAACAATTCAGCATGGTGACCACACCATGGCGGTGTATTGCGATGCTTCTGTATCATTGAATTGAATTGAATTCTGTATCACCAACGACATACGACAGCACGAATGCTATCGTTAGTAAAGCCCCGGTCGAATCGAAAGGATTTGGTAAGCGGCACTATTGGCTAGATTACTGAAATTGTTTGGCCTCAGATTCGTCGAACCCAATTGTACCAAACAGATGCACCGTCAGTTCACATCGACTTAGGAAGAGACGGCGTACATCTTGTTCACCCTAAAGCCATACAGTTTCCATCAAAGTTCAATTATGGGACGGCTGAAAGAAGGCATTTGTCCAAAGACCACGTAGTTATTTATTTAGGCTCAAAATTTTTTGAGGAAGGGCATACAGACGTGGCTCTGAGTCGAGTAAAATCTTTGGAAGGATTTTGAAGAATTAGATTGCATCAAATTGACAGGACAGCTGGCTAGTTTGTGCTGAAATAAGCTGCGTAATTATAAGTAGGTACTGTAGGTAGATAGGCCTTAGTTCGCGTTGCCGGCCTTTGGGGGGTGGGAGAAGAGATAGGGGGAGGGGGGTTGGGTTATGGGCCTCCGGTATCCTCACTCACTTGGTGAAATACAGCACAAGCACTATTACACACCGGTTTTCTGTGAGGCCGTGGTATCACTCCGGTCGAGCCGGCCCATTCATGGGCCTTCCACAGGGCGTTCGCGATCACACATGTTATGTGTGTTCACGGATAACTTCGTCGTTTATGAACCGATTTTGATGATTCTTTTTTTAATGGAAAGGAGATATCATAACGGTGGTACCATGATAAGGACACTAAGATCTGATGATGGCATTTAAGAGAAATCCAGTTAAACCTTGAAGTCGGTTTTATTTTTGTTTAAATTTTACTTGTAAATTCCTTTCTCTCTTTTAAAAAGGACCTTTACTTACAGACATTCATGAAGCAGATACAAAGAGCACACATAAAATTACACAAAATTTTGTCCCGTATGGGGATTGAAGCCGCAACACTTAGCACAGTAGGAAAAAGTGAAGTACGTTTAAACAACTACGCCATCCGCGTTTTGTATGTAACTATGAAGAAATGTCGCTGTAATAACGGCAGCAACTGGGTGTAGCTAGTTGGTACATCGTCTGACATCATATTTAATACATAAATAATTATATAGGACCTAGTTATCGTAATAAGAAAATTGCCTCGGGATTGTATTGATATTTGCGATTTCACTTCTTATTGTGTATATTATATGTGTGCATTATATTAAGATCTGTGTGTTATTTTGTACAACCTTGTTGGGACACAATTATGGATGATATTTAATTGTTAGTCGCTGTTCTATGAATGTATGTGATTTATCGCACCTTATATTGCATTTTAAGAATGACCAATTAAAAATGTAATTTGCGAAAAGTTATGTTAAAAAACGAAGATTGAATAGATGTAGTGTAAATAATGGAAATGACTGATAATTACAAAGGTTGTGTCTTCATATCTAATAAACGAATTGATCAACTTTGATTTGCTTGCTTTGTTATTTGTATGGTTTTTGTAAGATGTCCACGAGACATTTCTATCTGAAATTTGGGCGTATTGTTTCCCAAAAGTAACTTATCAAAATCTTTTTAATTTCATTTTTAGCTATAGTCATTGCAGCGAGGTAGTTTTAGTAGCCTCCTTAGCTTCAGGAATACTGCACAGACGGTCCCGTTTCTCTGTTTCCTTGGCAACTATTATCACACTTTAACCACTTCAGTTTATAGTCATTTTGCCACTGCTCAACGAAGACCTTTCCCAAAGAGCGCTAACCGTCCTGGCCTTGGGTAACCCGAATCCATCCGCTACCTAAATTTGCAGGCTGAAAATACCATAGGGCGCCATACACTACACATGTTTACCTAATCGCCGTCTCCATTCGATCACATGCTGACTCCAACGTTCCCTTGGATTAGTCTGCTAGGAGACACGACAGACATACTTCCATTCATTTGTTTTTATTTATTTCTTACTTCTAGCACTTTTCTACATTAGTGAAATTAATGTTCAGGGCATTTTATAGCAATCTTTTGAAGTAGATCCGACGTTTCCGACTTTCAGATTATCTATACAAATAAATGAAATTGGAATATCTGTTTATTATATTAAAATAACCGTTTTTTACTAAATGTATATGTGTGTATACACGGTACATATACCAACATAACATTTTCACAGTATTTTTCTGTCTGTCTGTCGGTCATTCTGTCTGTCTGTCTGTTTGTTCCGGCTAATCTCTGGAACTGCTGGACCGATTTTGACAGGACTTTCACTGAGAGGTAGCTCATGATATAAGGCGTAACTTAGGCTACTTTTTTAGACTAGCTTCACCCCGCGGTGTTACCGGCTGTACGACAATAACCGCGGGTAATACCACGGGACTCAGCTAGTATATAATATATAAAAATTACTCGTTTAAAGGTATAAGATAAACATTACGTTATGTTCGTGTACTATCGTAATCCCATAAATTGCCTTGAGAACATGGTTTAGAAATGAAACACACGTCCAAGCGAGGATAATTTTAATTGAAGTAAACGGCATTTATACAATGATTCGATACAGAAAATCGATACAACGCTATCTATCGAGCTCAAACTAAATCAATGCACATTATTTACATTGAAGATCAGGAAATAGGTTAGTGTGCTATCGTTATGTACTGATTGTGTGACAACTCTGTGAATGAATATAAAACAAATGTTTTCTCTATAATGATACGGTAATGTCCAGTATTATAACATAACTTAATACTTGAAGGTTTCTAACTCGGTTGTCATATTACATTCTAAAATTGACTAAATTACCAGAAATTGTCGTAATCTCGCACCAAGTTGTCATGAGTATGGTCAGCAAAGTTCTAAAATGTTGCATAATGTCTTCCGCGCCTGACACTTTCGTGAGCATACGCTCACGATGTCGACTTACAAAATACATGTTTGGAGACTAATGTACTGTGGAGCTTATGGATTTTGGACTTATCAAAAGTGGAAAACGACACAAAAACTTTATATTTATTTGCGCATAACCACGAAGGGATATTAATTAAATGCCTCGGTGGCGTAGTGGCTCTTGGATCTTGGTTCAGACCTAATGTTTGTATGACCTGTAAATATTTGTTTTGGAGTTTGGATGATTTCTTCAATACAAAAAAATAAAATTGAAGTGTCTGTTTGTAATATGAAAGTAACTGTTTTTTAATAAATGCATTGTATGTTTATACGGTACATGTACCAAAACAACATTTTTATAATTTTTATCTGTCTGTCGGTCTGTCTGTCTGTTTGTTCCGGGTAATCTCTGGAGCTGCTGGACTGATTTAGACGGGACTTTCACTGGCAGATAGCTGATGATCTAAGGAGTAAATTATGCTACTTTTACTCAGACTAGCTTTGTCCCGCGGCGTTACCCGCGGTAAAACAATAAGTGCGGGTAACACTGCGGGGTTCAGCTAGTGTATAATATGAACGTTTTTACAAAAAATAATAATATATATTTATATCAGTTGTCTAGTACTCACAATACCAGCTCTGCTTAGTTTGGAACTAGGTGGCGTTGAGTATCAGATGTCCGAAATATATTTATTTAAACTGGTGCACCCGTCCGTGTGCACCGCACACCCTGTACTGATATGCTATGATGACCCGGTAAAGATGCTTGAAACTCCTCCTATTGCTTCTCATACAATTTTATACTTTTTTATGGAATAAGGGGTAAACGAGCAGTCATATCACCTGATGGTGCACAATTACCGCCGCCCAATGAACCATTACCCGCCTAATACCTACAACACCAAAAGTGTCACAAGTGCGTTGTAGGCCTTTGGGGTATCGGGAGAGTATGGACCTCCGGTATCCTTACTCACTAGGTGAAACATAGCGCAAGCGCCATTTCACTCCGGTTTTCTGTAAGGCGGTAAGTCATATTTCATCGACCAGATCCCCTTAATGTGTAATTTATGAATGGCGTCTTAAGGTTTTTAAATTGTATGCAAATTTATACCACAAGGTTCACGATGAGCCGTTTAATAATAAACTAATTAATCCGCAGATAATGTTTAGAATAAAATCAATATGCGTAGTTCACACTTACTGTTTATTTGCGCATTAAATTTATAATTTTATTCCCATACAATCCCGATGATGCAGAAGCACCTCAATAGGCTGCCATAATGTGGGTCACTATGCTGCATTGTTGCATTGTCAGCATTCGCAATGGGTGTGGTGACCATTACTCTTGGATTCTGCTCCTGCTATCAGGCAGCACTTTGACAGGCTCATATTAAAAAATTACTAGTTTGTCGTGAATCTCACTAAACCTTCTGGGTCGTAAATGAAAATTAAACCTCCTTTTTATGACCAGCTGTGAACTGTGGGCTATTCTAAATGTTGTGTATAAATACTTAGTCCCAAATTTAATCATAATCTTGTTTATAAACATTCTTATAAATTTATATTTATGATACTATTATCTATATATCTTCTATACATGTATAAAAGAGGAAGCTGACTGACATACCCAGAGATCAACGCACAGCCTAAATCACTGAACCTAGAACCATGAAATTTTGCATGTAGATTCTTTATGTAACGTAAGTGAGCACTAAGAAAGGATTATAATTCCACCTCTAAGGGTTTGAATCAGGGATGAAAATTTCTATGAAACTTATTATTCCTCTGATTGATATGCTTAATTTTTTTTTAAATATAGTGGGGTTAAAGTAATAAAGTACTTATTTTAGTATTTTTCAAAATGTCCTCCTTAAGGGGTTAAATCAGGGGATCTGCGCGAGTAAAGCCGCGTGCAAAAGATAGTATTAACCAAGATGTTTCACCTATCAAAGTTAAGAAATATTCTCGATATGGACCAAATGATGTGAAAATGATTTATTTTGGATATTTGCCTAAATGTTGAACTAATTAATATATATTTTGTTTTTTATTATTATTAATGTATAAAGTCAAAAAGATTTTATCCAAATAAGTAGGCACTTATCTTACAGGCACTTATGAATAGTCAATATTTAAAATCGAGTGATTCTAGTCGCGAGTTCCAAGTGCAGTCTACCCTTCATGGAGAAGAATCTGGAGAAACTCCATACTTGCTCCTTTTAAAAAAAAGTAAATAGCGTTTACTTTTTTTTTATAAAAATTATGTTATAATAATAATTTATGCATTAAAAAGACTCTGAAATATTTTTTTACTAATAAATCTATGAATCTTTAGTTTCGACAACATATAATTTTAAATGATTGTTAGGTTTTTAGGAGATAATTTTTAAAAGCGATCCAATGATAATTTACGTAAATACACATAAAGAATACATTGGTTTGTAAATGAGATGATATTATGGTGATACATATTTGAATATTTATCGAATGCCTCTATTTCACATCATGGCGACTTTTTTGACAAAGACTAGTTACATTGGTTGTGAAGGTTGAAGGTATCTAATGAAATAGGTAAGATAAGAAGCAATGGGTAGTGTACGAATGTACACAGCCGGTTTGGTAGTAAAGCTGCGTTGACCGTATCGCGAGGGAACGAACGCGCGCTCTCGACTCGCAGTCATCGTCTTGGAGCGAACCCACTCGCTCGCTCCTGAACGCACCACGCAACGCAAATTAAAAATTTCGAACTGTGATTCGAATTCCGAACGCGTTGCACTTTTTTATCGAGAAAGTGACTCGTGAAAATTAAGAAAAAAACCTGTGTTGCTATAATAAAATTTAATAGTTAGAAGGATTATTTGGTAGAAATTTTGTGTCCTGAATTTTGTTGTCTTCCCTACGGTAAGTTTAATTTATTAATATTAAAAAATGGCAACTTATAGCGTGCTAATATATTAGCATATATTATAGTTTAATTTTTTACTAGACGCAGTTACAATGATATTTAAAATGATAAATCTTGAGTGAATAACTTTGTTCACGTGAGAATAATGTCTGTGTGTAATTATCGATCATTACGTATAATACGAAAAATACTTCAAGAAGTTCGTTTGTAATCAATGTAAAAAAGTTTAGTTGTAACATTCGCAGTATTAAGCGAGAGTGATTGTAAACAAAAAAAATCTTTACAAAAATTCTAAATAGTTTTATAGCTTGTCCGTTCAATAGTTTTTTCTGTTTGAGCGGTTTTCGTTTTGTGTGTTTTTGGTAACATTTGTTATTTAAAACATAAATAAAAAAACTTTTATTGCAAAATAAAATGGCATGCAATTATACTCGTTTCGTAGCTTTTATACGTGATGTTTTATGTGTTTGTATTTTACGTCTGACCGAAACTAATATTGTAGAACTTTTAAAATTGTGTTCAGTAGTATATTTATATTATTATGTTTTTTTCCACTTAATAATAACAATAATAAAACTCCTAGACTTTGAATGTCTCTATATTACTATATTATCTCATGAAAACGACTAGCTATTTGAATTTATAAATATTTTTAATACATTAATAAAGGTATATACTGCGTAACAAACAGAAAAGACAACCAACTGGTAATTTCGTTTTATAAATGAATTAAAAAAGGAAGAACATTGACACCAAGTTAATTTTTTTTCTCTACCAAGCACTCCTGCGCACGTTTCGTATGATCGCACGATAGACATCAACGAACGCACACAAACATTGCATAAGAAAATTATCGTTACACAAAACTGTCATTATCTATATACAACCGTGTCTGTCTATCAGTTCGTTGCTATAATAGTACAACTAAACTGTGAATGTTTGCAAAACTGGACAGGGTAGAGGTAAATGTTACGTAACTAGAACGAATTCCGCTAGAATTTGATATCAAATAATACCTTTCATCTAACTAGCTATTTCCTATCGTTTCACATGTATTTATGAATACTGTTTAACTCTTAATAGCGTGATGTTATCATCTTATATGTTCTCCAACGTATTCAGCAATAAAGGGTTTTTTAGATCTAACTGAGAGTTGCGATTTTAATACACGGCCAATAAATTTTACCGTCCGTGTCGAGAGGAACAAAAACGTACATAGAGTAGTACGTTTATATTTTATTTTGGTGATTAGAATAAATATAATAAATATTTATATTTTTCTAACTTTCTTAAATATTTGACACCCGTTTGAATAAAACATTTTATATTGCCATATTATGTAATTTTTACCAGATTTAAATATGGTCGAAATTTGCCCATTTTCTTTTAATATTAGCAAAACCTATTTTATGAAATTGTTTTATATGGCTACACCTACGAAGAAAAATACTGATAATTCAAACATTAATTAATAGTTTAAGCATATATTTACGTTGTAAATCAACACTTTCAAGTTTTGAAGGCTTTTCCACCACGGGGAACATAATCTACAGAACCCCTAACAATAACAGTTCAATGCTTTATCATCATGTCGACATCGTGGCTCCACTACCTATCTCATCATCTTACAAGGTAGTAATACATTCACTGGTTCAAGCGTTCAACACGTCACGTGACCATGTCGGTGACGACTTACATGAATTTGCTCCGAATCTAAACCTATTTGTAGAAAATTTTATTGGAAATCCAAATACATATATACATATGTTAGTAGGTCTTCTTAGAAAATCATAGAGAATTTTACATTAGAATGCATTTGTGCATTACCCGGATCTCACCGTACGGCACCGGACCAACCCGGACCAACCGGTCAAAATGCGCGTGGACACTTCTGATAGGCGAAAGGTTATAATACTTTTGGACAAGAAATATTTCTTTGTATTTATAAACATCCGTAACTTCATCAAGTCCTTATGTCTTTTTTTACTATTTGATTTAACTTTACCAATGAGATAAAGGTCTCCTTAAATCTGACAAAGTAAATACGAAAATTTGAAATTAACAAAATAATTGATAGCGACCACTGGCAAAAAGGAAAAAGCGAGCAAAATCAGGTTAAAGTACTTTGATGTATGTATAACTATAAGTACTCAATGGAACACAGTTTTCAAAGGAATTGTTTCATTAAATAACCGATGATATTTAGTTACATTATAATTAGTTGATAATACTGTATCGAGTTATACAACACGTTAAACATTTAAATTTATATCCTTTAAAAGCCATTAAATAATTTATAATTTTACTACTACTGTTCAAGAAAGTTAAAATAAACTTGCATAACAAAATTGCTGAGACAATTATCACAAGTGTGATAATTGTCTCAGTAATTAAATCACAAAACAATTAAATGTAAACAAGAGTGTACTCCTTATTAAAAGGCCGACAACGCACTTGTGACGCATCTGGTGTTGCGGGTGTCCATGGGTAGCGGTAATCGTTTACCATCAGGCGATACGTCTGCTCCTTTGCTCCCTGAAATGTGATACATTTGTATGTTTGTGACTTTTTTACCCGATTACAGAAGCTAAAAGTAAGGGTAATATTTTGGCAGTCTATGTATGTTTATATGTTCTACCATAGCGTCTACACTCCTAAGCTGGTTTTAATGATTGAGGTGTCAGTAGATTCGTAATAATAGTCCGGGTGACATGAGTGAGTATGAGAAAAACAGGAAAGCTTTAAACGTAAAATTATTTTACGTTGGTGTGTTTGTGGTAGTAAAAGTCGTGGGGGAATAGGTTCAAATCAGAAAGAAAACATCGGGGTTCTACTTCAACAGAGGCGGTCATCTGCAAGTGCTCTTTCATTTTTAGGGGTCGCATGATGCCCTTGTTACTGGTATCCAATGCGGTATGCGAAAAAAAGGGGAGAATTGATTAAATTGGCATTTGTCTGTGATCACTGGTGATCGTGGTAGGGCGTGTTTGTTCACTCTTCCTAATTATAGTGAAACTGCGTACGGACGTCGCCGTCGATCGTATGATAAACTTTCTTTTGTTTACATAAACAGTTTGTTTACACAATGTGAGTTACAGCACTAGTTCTTATACCTGAAGTGAATTATATGAATGAATTAAAGAAAAAAGATTCTTCCAAAATAAATACTATGTTGTTTGTATGTATATCACTAATGACTTTGTTAGTTGTTTTGGCAATAATGTGGACGGTGACTTATTTTTATTGAGTAGCTATTTACTAAAGGTGACGTGACGATAATTTATGTGTATATATATATATATATATATATATATATATTTTTTTTTTTATGTTTGGCCCTGCCAAAATGACTCTACTCTGCCTGATGGAAAGCATAAGCAGAATCCAAGAGTGGTGGTCACCATACTGCGAATGCAGACAATGCAACAATGCAGTATGGTAACCCACACCATGGCGGGCTAGTGATGCTTCTGCATCATTGGGCCTCCGGTCTCGCACTCACCAACGAAACACGACAGCATGATCGCTGTCATTTTACGTTGATTTTCTGTGCGAGGGTAGTACCGCCCCGGTCGAGCCGGCCCGTTCGTGCTGAAATCAGCGTGGCTCTACTACCTTGAACATATAAATTCACCTTTGATTATAACTTTTGACATATTTTTCTTACCCAATTAGAATATCTGTGACTTAAAATACAATGATTGTATTTTAAGAAAATTGACTGGAATTTGAAAGAAAATATGATCCTTGAGTTTGTTTCGCCTTTTCTTTCCAGTACAGTTAGGAAAGCCCAAACTCATAGGGTCAAAGAAGTTTAACATTGAAAAGTGTTCTTGTAACCTAATTGTAAAAATAATAAACTGAAGTAGACATCGTATCACCCACCATCCTACCGAGGTCTTTTATTGTGCCTATGAATGGTCGTGGGCCATCTCCCCCCGGATTGTACATTGGGGTAGTGTTTTATAACAGGATGTACTAAAACCACACCTTTTTAATGCAAAACCAATACACATGTTACATTTTCGTATTTATTATATTAGTATTTCAACGATATCTTTCACAGGTCTTATCAAAAATAATTTCTCTGTTAACTGTAATGATAACCAGGTATTCTAAATAGTTTAAAAGCATAAAGTAACATAGTTAAGAACGTCTACTCATTTGATCATGTGTATGTAGGGTTATTAATAGAGATGCGCCGAATATTCGTTTGGTATTCGGTATTCGGCGTATTCGGCATCTTTTTACCTATTTTTATTCGGCCGAATTATTCGGTTTGAGTGCCGAATATATTCGGTTCGAGAAGGTATTTCTATTTCCTTGGCTACACGACATAGAAATGAAAGACAAAACGTCTTATGTAAGACTTTTGTTAGATTATAAGCCAAAGAAATTCCTTGAAGAATGTGTTGAACAATGCTAATAAAATAAAGCAAAATACCTCTCTAATAAAATAAAATAAAACTCAAAATCAACATTTATTGAATGGAAGAATGGGCTGGCTCGACCGGAGTGATACCACGGCCTGACAGAAAACCGGTGTGAAATATATATAAGTGAGTGAGGATACCTTTTCTAATACAGAATGTATGTGATCACCTGAGTGAGACGCAGTAAAATGTTTCATTTGTAGAACTCGCTGTTGTAGATCAAAGTCCTCACTAAACCAGTATGCAGTGAAGTCCACACATCAGATGTAATCAAACGGTGACTTTTGAGATTTCGTCTTTGATAAATTTTTTCATCATCATCACTATATCAGCCATAAGAAGTCCAATGCTGAACGTAGGCCTCCAGGAGGTTGGAAGTCAACAAACCTGCGTGCGAGACGATTGGTGACCACCCTCGAAAACAACGTATAAACATGGATCTCAATTTTTTACTCTCATAAATTGTCGGAATCACCACTTCACTAATATACTTTCTTCCAGGCAACTTATATTTAGGCTTCAATAAATGCAATAATCTAATAAAGCCTTCGTTTTGGAGTATTAAATAGGCTGCGTGTCAGTTGCGATTGCGGCTTTATGAATTTCCATTGTTTGAGACTTTGTTATGTTCCAATTGGTAATATAAGCTTCTAGAATTTGTTGTGTGCCTTTTGAATGGACCAGTCTATATTGGATTTTACACTCAAAGTTGCAGGCAACGTGTCTGTGCTGACTGTGCTATGTTAAGAAGCACTTACAGAAGTAGAGGTGTTTTCTGGCAGTTGTTCTTTACGCTTTAGCCTCAAATGATGTGTCATACCACCAGTCGAAGCACTGCGCTCTGTTCCCGCGAGAAATAACACAACTGCACAAGGTGCACTTAACTTTTGTTGTATCATCTCCCATTTCGTCAAAAAGTCCCAATGTGGCGGACGGTGAGGTACGGATCGCTCGTCATCTAGCCAGCAGCGACACGTAGCCTACATGTTAAAACCTGTTTACACGGCAAAACAACGAAATGGTTAACCGAATAATTCGGCCGAATATCCGGTTCGGTAAAGGTTAAACCGAAGAATATTCGGTATTCGGTTATTCGGTGAAACGACTATTCGGCGCATCTCTAGTTATTAACAAATAATATTAGATTCCCACAATTACGAGGTTTGTTGGAAAAACCATATTAATACTATCGTCATAGATATAGGATTCTCAAAGTTTGTATGACATATTAATGATATGGTTTAATAATGACCGGATTAGTGATTAAATAATATATACTTATGTTTGATTCTCTACGACATGAAAATTGTACAGAAACTAGCTTTGTTATAAAGTTGATTTTTGTACTTTCGATCAAATGAAATCAGACGAGTTCAGTTTAAACCAAAAATCTATAAAAAAATCAACAAATGTCTTACTGTAACAAGATTTGAAATGTGAAAATTTAAATGCATGTATAAATACCAAAACTTCCTAAGAACTATACACATGAACCTATTTCTATTCGCATAGAGGCAACAACTCATTCTTTTATTGAATAATCTCGGTTACTTTATATTATCTAGACATTACATTTTTCTGAAGTACCTTTAGAATGATGTAATACAAAAGTGCTGTCATTATTATGAATTTAGTCTTTAACACCAACTATAATGGTCTGTTCTCACTTGTGGCGTGCTACTTATGTATTATATTTTTTTTTAGATACCTGTCGTAATATTTTTGAACACAAAATATATGTATATTAAAGGAATCATATATTTCCTATTTTTGTTATTTTAATCAATACTATCAGTGAAAAGTTTACAGTGAATTATAAGCAGTGACAAACTACCAGTGAATTATATACAGTGATAAGTTACCAGTGACTTGTAGGCGTTCACACTGAGTTCATACTGATCCAAATAACTATAGAAAAACCAGTTAATCCTCATTAATTAATGTATATATATTTTAGATACTTCCTGATGGCATAAATTGTTATATTTAAATAAAACTTGATTGTTTTATGTTTATTGACCTGTTTCGCCCTAAATGTTAAATTGAATGACAAAACTAGTAGATCTTTCCGCATGATGATGATTTTGTTTTCGTTAATACACTTGAAATTATATCAAATATTCAACGAACAGGATTTATTTTGGTTTGGAAAACCGACAGCTACAAAAATAGAAAATGGTTAGTTTAATTTGCAACATCAAGCCATGTAATTGGTATTCACGAATTACAACATAATATATTAAGAATAGTTCAGGAACGCTAACCAATACGACACTACATCATTACAATAAATAATAATGAAAAAAAAAATAAAAAAAAAATACAATTTTCCAAACAAATATTATGAACTGATGGTTGTACTGTCTCTTAGCTAAAATCAAAATGTAGATTACTAGAACTAAAAAACTCGAAAAAAGATATGATATATGTTAATACAGTTAATGTTAATCGATTAGTATTTTGTAACTTTTTTGGCTGTGGCTTTATTGTTACTATAGTGTATCCAATCATTTATTTAACTTTTGACAGCTCTAATACTTAATCAAATAGTGATACCCTGACCCGTTGATTCGATTTCTTTTATCGATCGATTTTGTACATGAAGAAGTTTTAATCGATTTAACACACTTATTATTTTACCGATAATTTCGTAATTTTATCGATTATTAAACCGCAACACCGGACGCGTAGCGGACATTTTGTAGTTAGTCATAATTCACATTTTCATACGTCGAGTTGAGTATTTTTATTCCTCCGTATTGATTTATTTGTGAATTCTCACGTTTGGTTGAGTTGAGCGTATCGTCCCTCCCTTCGTTACTGTCAAAATGCCAAAAATTAAGGTGCTCAAAGGACAACCAAGAGAGTTTGTCTTGCGACTTCGTGAATAATTTGAAAAGGAGAGCTGTAATAATGGGCCTCTTAAATCAGTGACTCAAGTTTAGAGACCGTGTGATTTGATATAAAATATAATCACAATAATGTTATTGTATGTTTTATTAATATAATCGATTATCGATTTATTTCAAACCCGTTTTTATAGTCTGTGGTCATTCATTATGAATGACACATCTCTAAGTGGGCGGAGCCCGTCCATGAAGTACAGTATTCCCTCTAGTACATTGATCAAAAATTATTACAAAACTTTATGTGCATGATCTGTCAAAAGTTAAATAAACGATTGGACGCACTATAGGTGTCGAAGTTGTTAAATTACAAATGATGTTTTATAAATAATTAATTTATTGATAGTTGAAAACTTATATTCACTGGCAAATTATTTTTCTTTTAAAACTGACATTACTACTGTAATAAAAACGTTCAAATAAATTATAAGTGCATAATATTTAACGCCGACTGTACTCTATTTTACTAACTTAACTTACTTTAGTAAAAACGTGAATCAAAAATATGATATAGAATAGAATACCTTATAAAAACATTAAAAACTACATATAAGCACACACATCTCATCTCATCATAAGGGATCAAAGGAAAATATCCACCATGTTCACCTTATTTTTATGGGAATAACTTTTCTTTGGGTATATAATAAATCCATAATCTGCGTTGTTTTCCTAAAATTCCATGCTAATATTATAATTTCAAAGTAACTCTGTCTGTCTGTTTCGCTTTCAGTGTCAAATTTTTGCATCGATTGCAATGAAATTAGGCATGGAGATACTTTGATCCTTGATGAAGGATATGGGCAAATCTTTACTGCGATAATCGATGTACACGAGGGCAAAATCTAGTGACTTATAAAAGTAGAATCAATACCAGCATTTAATACAAACATCTTTTTATATATATTCCTTCGCAGTTATAAACGTAAGACCATAAAAGTAACAACAGACAAATTTCAATCATATTTTCCGCAAATGGCAACAGTTTTTTCATAAATAAACTATCAATATTATTGATTTACAACAGTGCCAACTCACGTGCTAATGCAGATCAAAGAATTCTGCGCGCGACTGTACCATACTACTTAGTGACTTCGTACACTCATCACGTAAATTCATATTATTAAAACACCATTGATCACTAAATATGGATAGGTTCAAAACACACACATGATTATGCACCAATGTATACCGCTGCTGGTTTTATTAACATTTTCATATAAACTTTCTAAAGTAACATTCGCGGAAGCGGACAGAATTGTAGTGTATGAATTTATACTCCGGTCCGTTCTGTTACCGGTTTTGGTTGGGTGGCCATACTCGGGATGGAAGAAAAACCAGCTTGTCATCCTGCGATAAGTTATTTTAGCAATATGTCTTATGTAATGCTATCTGCATATACAGCATGAGTTTTTTTCGTTAGGTTTGCAATTTTTTTACACATCTCGTACACGGGTACTACCGGTACCATACTAAACAGAATATGTATGGAAACAAGACTGATCATAAACATACCTATATTTTAAATAAACATATATTATAGATAAATTACACCCAGACATCGAACAAATGATAGTGTTCATCACACAATTATTTGTCTTGCGTGGAAGTTGAACCCACATCCTTCGGTTTAACAGTCACGTTCACTAACCAACAACTACATACAGGCAGGCAGGGAGTATTTATTATAATAGTAGCTGAGCCCCGCGGTGTTACCCTTGGTACAACAATAACCTCGAGTAATGTAGTGGATTAAATCTAGTAAAAAAAAGTAGCCTTAGTTATTCTTTATATCATCAGACAGACCGACAGACAGACAAACAAAAATTGATATATGTTCCGTGTATACATACATAGGCATTTAGTAAAAAGCGGTTATTTTAATATTACAAACGGACACTTAAATTTTATTAATTTTTAGTATAATTTTAATTATTCTCGTGTGTTTTTATGTCATTTTAGTGTTATTTGTTCATTTCCGCTTAGTATTATAATATGTTTAACTAGCTACGCTCGGAGGTATCACCCGTAAGCATTGTTATTTTTGAGTCGGATATTCATTGGGTTTCATTGTGTTTTTGCGTAACCCAATTAACCTAAGCGCAAAACTTCCGATCGGCTGCACAAAATTAAGTAATATTTTTTGTGTATTCGTTAGGACGAGGTTTGTGTACAAGAAAAATAAAAGATAGCGGGAAAAGTCTTTTTTTGTCCGTGACTGTACACTGCCTGTGGGAAGCTGAGACAGATAATGTAAATATGGCAGTACGAAGTTCGCCAAGTCAGCTAGTTAATCATAATTATGCTACAAAAAATACGTACATACTTTAATCTAATTTTAATGATTAGTTTTACAAAATTTATTACTAAAAATCGAGTTTTTCATATAAATTGTAAACAAAGCTTTCATATAATTATATACCTACAACAATTCTGCAAATTGAGTTAATTCAAGGTCGTATATACATCCTTGTTATACTTAATGAGGTAAGCAAAAGTCAAGGGTATTGAAACCAATTCGGTAGTCCAATCTAATCGTTATAACCAGATCTCGTGGGTCTGATACATAGAAGGTATTGAAACCAATTCGGTGGTCCAACCAGTGAGATCTCGTGGGTATGAGTCACGAACGGCAGTTGGTTAAATAAGTGAAGTGTTTCTGTGGACATTTGGTCCTCGAAATGTGAATGGTTAATCGATATGTCACATTGATATCGATTATACTAAAACAACTAACCACTTACTAGTTAGACTGAGGCGTAGGCTTCACATTCGTTAAATTATATTTTTAACCGACTTCAAATAAGGAGGTGGTTCTATAAAGTGAAAACTTATTTTTATCGTGTATTTTATTTAAGGAGCAAAGAGATTAATTTCAGGTGAGTTTAAACAACTGTTTGTTTATAGTTTTGAGTTTACACTTTTGTCAGCAGTCCTTATGACTGCTTTGTGATTATTTTTTTCAAATAATGCGAGTATTATATAGACAAAGCTTTTGTACGAATGAAACCTATTTACAATTTTATGATGATCAGTTGAGACAAGGCGAATAATAATATACGATCGATTTTGCTTCAAAGCAATATTTAAGACTAGTTGTTGCCCGCGGCTCCGCCCGCGTATATGTCGGTTATCGCGGCAAATAGTAGCCAATGTGTTATTCTGATGTATAAGCTATATTACTGTAAAGTTTCATCCAAATCCGTTTAGTAGTTTTTGCGTGAAAGAGTAACAAACATCCATCCAAACATCCATCCATCCCTACAAACTTTCACATTTATAATATTAGTAGGATTTGAAGAATTGTTCCATATTTTTGTACTACTGAAATTTAACTGTATTGAGGCTAATTGAAGACAAAGATAGAGCCGCCTAGCCGTATCTATTAAAACAGTTGACACAAACAACCAATACATGACTGTCATTTTATTTTATTTATGTCATCTTTTTAAGTATGTTTATATTTAAATATATTTAAGTATTTGTATATGTGTATTATAATATTTCAAAAGTAACTTCAGCCAAAATGCCCTTTTTTTTACGTATCGAATCCCTCTCGGGCCGTCACCCCCGGTATACGTCAAAATATATTATGGATTTTATTTAATGGAGGAAAGAAATCGGACTCGAAATGCGATTCTCTACGGTTTGACTGAAGCTTACCTCTAAAACTTACTCTAGTTTTTTAACTTATTTAAAAAAAATCTATTCTTATTTCAAATACGTAATACTCATTTTTCATGCGCATTGTTAGTATTCATTCAGTTTTTGTTAAAATGTAATCTGTTACGAGTATCATAAAGTCACGAATGCAATGAGCAATAAGGAAGTACTTATGACATAATTGTAAATGGTTAACTTACTGTGGTTTTTAATGCGTAAATAAAATGGAGATTTGATAAGTTTTTACTACAACTACTTCCCTACATCACGGCCTGTTATTGTTAGTATTAGAATTAGATACACTGTCATAGATAATTAATTTTTGAATCTGACGACACTAATGATCTAAGAGGCTTATTGATTATATTAATATGTTGTTAATTTAAGTAATTATTCCGAATAGGGTTTCATTTTTGATAAGTGTCTTAATTAATCCCTTTCCCCATCCCCCAAAGTTCGGCAACGCACTATTGACGCCTTCCATGTTGCAGGTGTCTATGGGCGGCGGTAATCGCTTACGTGGTGCGCGGACTCGGTGATACGTCTGCTCGTTTGCTCCCTATATTATAAAAAATAGATTCTAAAGTATGTACTATAGAAAAAAAACACAATTTTTTTATTTAATCGAAAAGTGCCATAAGAATGTATTAAATTTGAATTATACATTTTTAAATTTCGCGCGTAATATGTCAAAAACGCTGGATGCAGTGGACGTCATATTGCTCTGTGTTAATGACGTCAGTTCGCTTTGTAAAATGTGGATGACATGAATATAATTTCAACAAACAATATATAGCATATGCTGATCAGTTGACACTTTAGTGTACTTACAAAGCGGTATGACGTATTAACGTGGCAGCTACTATTTCATGGTGTTATAGAAAATATTAAAAAACTGAATTTTTTTAAATAAATTATAAAAATGTTTTATTATTTTATGAACTAAAATTAACATTTTCTGACTGTTTTTTGTATCTCAATAATATATTTTTACATTTTTTCTCGTAAACCGTTGAATACCCTATTTTTACTAAGAAGGTAATAAAAGGTTTAAGGTAACAATTCTACCAATAAATATTTAGGTACCTAAAGCTTTTCAATTGCTGTATGCAGTTAACAGATTTTAGTTTTTTTTCAGTGTTGTTTGGTCAATAACGAGCGACGAGAATAATAGGTTTAGTACTTATTTAACAATTAATGAAATGCATTAAAATTAGGTTTGTCCGACTTGCTATAGCAGGCTTCTTTCTGAGGAGTGGTCTAAATCTGGAGAATAATGCCACTAACCTTGTCCAGAAGTGGACTACTGAATGTTATTAATGATGATTAAAGCAATACCGAATTGTTCTCTAGTAAGTAATTAACAAATTCTTTAATAGCAAAACAGCAATGATTTAAATAATTCTAGAAAAGGTTCTAATAGTCTCTCTAATTGGCAAGTTATACAGTTTAAATTAGTTTGTATATTAAAATTTCTTGTTACGTTCTGATCACGAACCAAATGCAAATTTTAGCACAACTTAGAGTATAATTATAGAAATAAAACATAATTAGGTATGTAATTATAAATAAGTATTTAGGTAACAGCGTAATATCGGTTGCATTTAAGAAATGCACCGGATTTGTAGCCCAATAACTTTGGTCTGTGAAATTTAAATTTTTGAAACAATTCCTTAATAGAATATTTCGTATTCGTCCATTACTAACATCTCTTTGTATGTCTTTAAACTAAAAGGAATTTAAACAATCTTTAAAAAAACATATCTATCTTAAATTTCATGAAGTCAAAAGTCAAAAAGATTTTATTCAAATAGGCACTTTTTTACAGGCACTTATGAATAGTCAATATTAAAAAATCGAGTGATTCTAGTCGCTAGTTCCAAGTGCAGCCTACCCTTTATGGAAAAGAAACTGCACAGTTGCTCCTTTTAAAAATATAAATAGCGTTTACAATTTTCTTTCTCTCAACTATGAAACCTAGATCGACCGAGACATTATACCAATTAGTCGCAAAAACGAAGCATAAACGACATGTTGATCTATTTGTAATATTTAGGCTCAATAAGTCTTACCTGTGCCTAAATTTGTAATAAAAAGTAATAAAAAAATGACGTTTCATTTTTTTGAGCCTAGAATTTTTTTTGTGTACTCAACAAGAAGTCACATCCATACCACAGGAACATTTAGGGAATCCTACTAATATTATAAACGCGAAAGTTTGTAAGTATGGATAGATGGATGGATGTTTTTTACTCTTTCATGCAAAAACTTCTGAACGGGTTTGGATGAAACTTTACAGAAATATAGCTTATACATCAGAATAACACATAGGCTAATATTTACATAAGGTAAATGTACCAGTAATTGACACAATAGTGAGAAAAAAATACGTTTTATTTAATAACATTATATTTATTTAAGTTAGAATTTTTTTAATTATTAACATATATTAACCAGTCTTTCATTTCTCTTAAATTGAATTTAAATAAAGAAAATAAGTGTTTTCTATTTTAATATAGTTTTTTTCTTAACAGTCTAAAAATGTACCAATAATTGAGTGGCAAATTTTCATTTGTCCCAGTAATTGACTATGACTTTTTCAAGCTAGTGCACCAGTACTTGACAAGTCGTACTCTTTACAAAAAGCTATAATAAACTAAAAAAAATCACAGTTATTGTAAAAACTAGTTTCGCAAAGCTTCTTAAAATCATCTATACTAATATGTAAAGCTGAAGAGTTTGTTTGTTTGTTTGGACATGCTAATCTCAGGAACTGCTGGTCCGATTTGAAAAATTCTTTCAGTTTTAGATAGCCCATTTATCGAGGAAGGCTATAGGCTATATATCATCACGCTAAGGCTTACAGGAGCGGACCACCAATGAAGAATGTTACAAAAAATGGGGGAAAATTATCACGCTACGGGCAATAGGAGATGCAAACAAGATTGCGTGGGTCGGCTAGTATACAATAAAAATAAAAAATAAAATTTCAAAAATCGCTAACTAACATCTTGAAATGGCTAAATAAGAAAAAAGATAATATTTAAAACTAAAAAATATTATAATCATCAGTATTATCGCTATTTAGATCATATGTGCTACCACCAGAAGGTTTCCATGATTCACATTCAGATTCGCTGTTTGAACCAAACAAAACCTTTGTGACTTTTCTAGTAATAGACTCTTTGTTTAGTTCAGTCTTTTTTGCCCATCGATGAACAATACCACAGGCTTTTCGATACTATTCTCGCTAAACCATGAATTGAAAACATTTAAATAATGTTTCACCGGTCATCCACCCATTCTATGGACGCCCAATGCTCCAGTTTTTCATCATATGTTTTTCTCATATTATCTTCAGAATATCTGAACATTTTCCCCTTCATAGGAGGCATTTTTAACTTATTTTATCAATCAATAAGTACCTGCACAATAAAAAGAATACTTTAATACCAGTATTTGATAGTGTTTGTACCAATAGTTGATGACCCCTATCAACAACTGGGTAGAAATCACCTAGAAAAGCTTTATTTGATGCGATCTTAATTTCAACATTATGCTGATCAGAATATCATAAAAAATCGATCAAATCGAGCAGACAAGAATATACCCAGTACATGATATCTGTATCAAGTACTGGAAATCAAATGATTTTTGTCCTAGTATTTGATACCCTTATATTTCGTGTAATTATTATAAAAACTGTAAGAAAACAACATATTTACTTAATGTATGTAATTAAAAATAGGTTACTATAAATACTTACCACTCAAAGAGCTTCAGCTATGAATAACACAGTTCTAAAGAAGTAAGGTCCTTAATGAATTCGTTAACATAAACACTGATCGGCGAACACGAGTGGACACTATTGTAAACTAAACGAAAATTTCAATGTTAGTCAGCCAATAACAAAGAAATAAATTCCGAGTTTGAAAAAGAGATCTCTCTAAAAGTATATGTAAATAACGTGTTATTGATACGTGTGGATTAATTCTTATTATGACGAATTAAATAAAAAATTATCAACTTTTGGGACAATGTCGAGGACTGGGTCAATTACCTTAAGTGTAATTTTAAAACTCTTATTACAGACATTCCTAATTCGTTTTATTTCAACTTAAACTTATTATTAACTGACTTATACTAATTATATTAATCAGGAACTTAAAATTCAGACGCTAATACACGCTTTTCACTAGAAATACTTCGGAAAATGTTGCGAAAATATGTGTAATTTGATTCCTTCATTACACTTTGATTTATCAGACGGTTACTGTGGGCACTTATACTACGATTTCATTTTTAAAATAAAATACATACACACATACACACATCTGTACAACACATTATTCAATAAAACAATAAAACAATCTATCTAACCATTCTTATGTTGTATATAGTGTTAATAATCCGATTTTTTATTGCTTATTATTTAAATCATACATTCCGATTTTTACTCGTAAAATCATACTAGGTACTTCTGGTAAAAAAGCCAATATATTTTTCATCTGTTTCGATATTTAAGTACCTATTTTATATCTGTGGCAATACTTAAATTTTATAATCTGCAAGCCTAAAAAAATTAAGTAGGAAGTATTCTGAATAAACTTGGAAATGAGATTGTATATTATTTCGTAATCATAATCTGTAAATAAAAAAATACGTGTATCGAGGATAACCTTCTTTTATTTATTACTAGCTAACCCGCTCAACTTCGTTTGCGTCTCTCCTCTAAGAAATATTTTTTCCCATTTTCCCAACATTTTCGGTCGATACCCGGCTCCTATTGGTCGCTAAATGGGCTATCCAACAAAAAAATAATTAGCAAAATCGGTTCAGCCGTTCACGCGTGATGCCGTGACCAAGGCAAATAGGGATTCATTTTTATATATATGGATTAAATTAAACTTTAATTGACTTTAAAAGTTCATAAGTAAAGACAGTTTTAGATTTTTTTTTCCTCTTGCAGTATAGTGTTGACTGTCCTATTGTCGATATAATTATTAATATTGGATATTTAGGGTCACTGTTTCATTACTCCTATTAAACCGGGTTGATATAGGGTTGCCATTTTAAAATACCATTTTAAATGTGTTTATTTTATTTGCTATTTATTGAAACTTTTTAAGAATTGCAGAAAGGATACGCATTGAACGCGATATCTGTATATTATATACCTTTTAGCTTAGTATAAATTGCCATGTGCAACTGAAGCATATTACAATTTATTAAGTCGTATTTTCATTGGAACGTTACTCTGAAATTCTAAGTATCAAGCCTGGCAAGAAAATGTTGCAGAATATTTCTTCAATTGAAGATGTAAACACCGACCGCAGTTTTAATATGAAAATTGTGGTTTCATTTATAAAACATGGGATTAAATAAGTGACACAATGCCTGTTTACTTTCATATTTCTCTTATTACGTACGAAAGTAGCTGCTCTTATTTACAATTTATATTTCAAATTGAACAAAATCACATGTTTCCACAATTTTTATTAGTGTACAACTCCTATTGATCATGGCCTCGAGAAATCAGTTACCGAACACTATAAAAAAAACTTTCAGATTTTTAAGCTAAAATAAACATTAAACAACGTCGTGCTTATTACACCATTTATAATTCAAGAACGACGGGGGCATTTTTATGATTTTTAGTTTTTGAATTTGCCTTCATCCAAAATAAGTATTAAAATATGATACTAATAAAAAAAAACATAACATGCTCGTTCATTGACTGTTATGTGGAACCAAGTTTGCCGTGTCAGCTAGTACTACAATAGATTAAAAAATAAATAACAGGCCAACCAAACAAACAAAATCAAACCGCAAATATATTAATTTAACAATGTCGTGAACGGTAAACTGTGGCAGCCCTGCGGTCGATGTTGCCAATGTCCGCACTACGCATCATTATGACGTCTAATGAAAGTCGCTGCACCGGATTCCACTGCCCCACTCATTTCGGATGCAATACTAACAAGTCCACCGCGATTATTACACTACTTTTTTATTTTTTTATATACTTTAGCTGCGGTAAAATGACTCTGCTCTGCCTGATGGAAAGCATGAGCAGATTCCAAGAGCGGTGGTCACCATCCTCAATGCGAATAAGGACATTGCAACATGGTGACCCACACTATGGCCGCCTAGTGAGATGCTTTTTACGCCCCGCTTAAA
Organism: Spilosoma lubricipeda; assembly: GCA_905220595.1. Taxonomy (NCBI): domain Eukaryota; kingdom Metazoa; phylum Arthropoda; class Insecta; order Lepidoptera; family Erebidae; genus Spilosoma; species Spilosoma lubricipeda. The sequence goes on from HG992294.1 coordinate 4,882,023, forward strand.
GGACCCGGGATCATAGTGGGAGGGAAACACGTGCGCTGGAAGTGAATTCCAGGTTTTGACCGCTCGGCACAGAAAGGAGGAACCGAAGCGATGAGTACGACATCGAATGTCTACCACTCTGAAGCGGTGACTTCCAAGGCCAGCTACTTTTCTTATGTACTAAGAAATTACCATGAGAGTGCCACGTTTCGGCATGAATGGGCCAGTTCGACCGGAATGATACCACGTCCTCACAGAAAACTGATGTAAAATAGTGCTTGCGCTGTGTTACACCGAGTGAGTGAGGATCCCGGAGGCCTATACCCCAACCCCCCTCTCCTATCCCCCTACCCGACCAAACGCCGGCAACGCACTAAAGACGCCTCTGGTGTTACAGGTGTCCATGGGCGGCGGTAATTGCTTTCCATCAGGCGACAAGTTTGCTCGTTTGCCCGCCTATTCCATAAAAAATAGTAATAATAAACAAACTGTATTATGTTCCGAATGTTGACTTTTGTCTTGTTGATTTTTTAAATGCAATTTTATAATGCATGTCGTGACTTCAGCCGTTTCACTGTTTTAATAACATTAAAACGGCTGAAATCAGTTTTTAGAATCTAAACACACGTAATTAAATTTTAGATTCAGTAAGAGATAAAACACTTTCGCCCTTGAATGTTTTTGTAAGTTAGTACCTATTAGTAAATTGATCCATAAACATAAAAATATATCCCCACGTTTATGTATATGGATTTAAAACTTAATGTAACTATAATGTAATACTGTATTAAACGATACTAGATTTATATACTAGATAACTGTTATCACTAAGTACATGCCAAATTTCATTTCAATCGGTGCGGCGGTCGTGAAAATATAACAGTCAGATAGACGGATAGAGTTACTTTCGAATTAATAATATGAGTATGGATGAATACAAAAATGTACGACTAAGTGTCAGTGATAATAAAGTAAGTGGTAATCAGAATGGATACTGACGATACAAGCATTTACCGCTTCTTTACCTTCATCATCATCATCCACCACCAGCCTATCGCAGTCCACTGCTGGACATATTCCAACTGCACGCCACTATGTTCGATCCTCGGCTTCTCGCATCCAGCTCCTGCCAGCCGTTTTGTGCAGATCATCAATCCACCTGGCCTGTGGATGTTCGCTTCTTATCATGTGTATTTTATGGAGCCTTGAGATACCTACATGACGCAATGATATAAGTAACACAGAAAAAAATATATTAAAAAGTCTAGTGCATTTCGTTCTTTACAGACTTTATTTTTCTTACTAAAACGAGGTCGACTGTTTTCGAATGTTATCTTTAAAAATAAAAAAGTTTACAAGGTTATAGACACAGCTGACAATAAATATCTGAACTTTACCTTTTTGGTGAGTGTTGAGGTCGCTCGGTCAAAGCCCCAAAATAATCTGATGCGGAAGTCTTACCTTGTATCGAAATCAGGGTACAGGTACCAATTTACATGGAGACTGCCACCTCATAAAGGATTATGGTCATTCTTAATTACCTTTGCAAGATTTTAACAGTCATGCTTTGGAATTCCGAATGACTTTAAGTGAAAATTTAACTTTCAGTAAATGACCTTTTTGTTCTTTATTTGGTAAAAAGTCATTCAATTTACAGTCAAACATTAATTTTGCAGTTAAAAATAAAGGAAATTTATTAAACGGAACAACCATAAACCAGGAAACTCCAGCTATTATTACGTACCAATAGTCACCTCATTCATTAAAATCGGTGCAGTAGTTTAGGCGCTACGTTGGAATATACATAAACTGGCAAAACTAATAGGGACCACTTGTTTAGGCTTCCCTGCAGTCTGGTAAAAATAGATTGGCCAGGGGACACTATAAAAGTCAGTACAGCAATATGCCACCAGATAATATATCTATAAACAATACTAACCTTGAAACATGAAACCACTTCGTAATTTAAGCATGAATGGTGCACATTACAATTACGCCAATAAACTATAACAACAGGTAACCAGATAAGTCAGCTACGTATGACATGTTTTCATCTGCGAGGCCAAGGATCAGATAATCCTGTGCTCCGGGTTAATTCGCGTCAAGAGCAATCAACGCGACATTGAGGCAGGTCGTATTAATAACTGTAGTGGTAATTTAAAACGGAAAAGGTGGCTTTAATTCTTACGATTTCTCATTTAAACTTATGGAATGAGTAAGCTTATTGATGGTAACCCGGTACTTAGAATTAGACAGAAAAATTGCTAAATCAACTTTTTTTAAAAAACAACTCCAACGATTAGGAATTTTACAGGCGTAAATGAAATGGAAACAAAGAATATCCAGACTCAGAATGGATTACATTCTGGATTACACAAAGTGTTGTCTCATGTGAGGTTTGAACTCAACACTAAGTGAAGTAGAAAGCGGAGTGGCGACCGTTTAAACCGCGCCGTCATGACGGACAGGTCATGCTCGAAAGGAAATATTGGTAGGATGGGAAGGCAACTTTTTCTATCTTGGGAAAGATATAGTTATTATATGAATGAATTACCTGTATATTATTTGAAGGATGTTCCTTCAAATCCAGTTACTCTATACTATTGTTTGTGTTTTTTGAAGAAAGTTAAATAAAATTGGTGAAACATAGTTATTGAAGAGTACATTTTTACTTGTTTTGTTGTATATCTATAATCAATAACAAACAGTGTACAGTCAAATTGTAATCAAATAGTATTAATAACCATTTAATCGTTATTATGTGACCTTTTGTAACTAGGTTTCGCCATAATGGTTGTGAACTAGATTAGGTATGGCTGACCAGTTCGACTGCGCTTGGCGAATATGATTAGGGACAGGGTTCTTTCAATATAAAGTCAAACAGTTACTCAACAACTGTAATATAAAGTGTTCGCCTACTAGGTATACCGTTTGTTTTATGCTTTTAGTCGACATAAAAGAGGAGAAGTTTCCCAATTCGGATGCATTTGTTTTGTTTGCTATCTGAAATATACTTTATTATTATTTTATTTTATGTATGACCTGCCAAAATGACTTTACGCTGCCTGATGGAAAGCATAAGCAGAAACAAAGATTGGTGGTCACCATACTCAATGCGAATGCAGACAATGCAACAGTACAGCATGGTGACTCACACCTACTGGTGGCCTAGTGATGCTTCTGCATCTTTATTTACAAAGCGATGACAGATTTTTTTTTTTATTGGGGATACATTAGTTTTAGTTTAATTCACCTAACTGCCTCGGTGGCTTAGTAATAGCGTATGCTACTACTGTGCTTGGTAAATATTTACAGATCATACAAACATTTGGTACGACCCGGGAATCGAACCCGAGACCACAAGCACAGCAGTCCCAAAACCACTACGCCATCGAGGCAAATGAATTTCAGAAAAATCTAAGATGAAGAACATGATGTTGTTCTTACGTAATGTTTATTTATTCGACTGTCCGAATCTTAATCGTTCTAAATTAACTCTCATAAAATGCATAAATAATGTTAATTTATTATATAATAATTACATATGTACCTCAAAAATAACTAGACTGTGTCGCAAGAAATTAATTAGTCTAAAATTACCACTGACTTTTTACTGCACTACAAAATCATTGCCTAGAAACGCTAGTGACACGCACTAGAGATTCTAGATTGCCTAGCGTGAGATACAGGTGGTACTTAGAACCTTTTGGAATCTTTGTTTTTGATCCATAATTGGGGTCAAATTCGGGTTGCCAGTTGCTCCGTGGGAAAACTGATATTTACATAAAACTAGTGGAACTAGTAGCTGACCCCAAATGATCTTGGTTATAATAAAGGCTAGGAAGCTAAAGATTTTCATCAAAAATGGGTGTTGAATCATTTGAATTTAGTTTATGGAAACACTTCTAAAACAGAAATTTAAATTTTGAAAAATAAAGTTTCAAAAAGATATTTAATTGAAACCACAGATAACATTACAAAACAAACTGACTTTGATTCTGAACAGGCGTTGACCTTGAGTTATTATTATTATAGCAAATATATAATTAACAAATATTAATTTTAGCAAAAGTATAATCTTATTAGTATTACTAATTTGATTTTGAAATATAAAAACAAAGGAAACGTAGAACATATTATTAATATCATCTGTAAATAAATAACGAATTCATTTGCAAATCAAATTATTTCTGTATCATTGTACAAATATTTCAATGTCATCTTGATTGGTAACTTTGCCTATTTTTTTATCGTTTCCCGACTATTGGTGTATTAAACTACTCATTATAAATATCATCATCCACATTCTCTAATTGACACCCCCTTAGAAAATAAGTTTTAAGCTTCCATAACACGCTGGCTGGATTGGCTTAAGTTTTTAAAGTAAAAAAGCCGCATTGACTCACTTTTTGGTATTGGAAATTCTTATGAGTTCGCGCCACCGCGTCACCGACATGCTGACGTCAAATAAACTTCTGTGACCGCGTTGAGCACTTTTTGGTAGGGGAAATCTTATGAGCTCGCGTCACCGCGTCACCGACATGCTGACGTCACAAAACTTCTTTGACCGCGTTGAGCACTTTTTGGTAGGGGAAATCTTATGAGTTTGCGTCACCGCGTCACCGACATGCTGACGTCACAAAACTTCTTTGACCGCGTTGAGCACTTTTTGGTAGGGGAAATCTTATGAGTTTGCGTCACCGCATCACCGCCATAATGATTTAATTTTAACATTATAAAATTTCTTGCACATTAATTATACAAAAGTTTTAAGTTTCAACTTCTATCGGCAGTCTTTATGATTGTCTTTGCAGTATTTTTGTCCCGCGTAGTTAGATCCCTTAGCTAGCGGCTCCTACGACACCCACCGAATTTAGGTGGTTGACTCTCTATATCAGTCACAACGCAGATATCATTCACAAGTTTTGCGTATAGCTATTGCACAAGGAGGCAAACCTTGAGACAATATAGAATGTCGGAATCTAAAACAAGTGGCAACGCATATACAAGCTGACTGTGGAATACCATTACGCGAAAATAGTCACTCTCACCTAATTTTTAAGGAGTATATTGCAGTGAATGATAGGGATATTTGTTTTAGATCTGTTGCGAACCGATTTATTAGTCAAGTTGAGATTAACAATTCAAACAGGACTACAAGATTTAATGTGTGAATGACGTATAAACCTAATTTTTACTAATAAAATATGAGTGTCGGTATAGGTTTGGTAAAACATCTATACATACAAATAAAGAGTGTCTGTTTGTAATATTAAAATAACCGCTTTTTACTAAATGCATATATATGTATATACGGAACATATACCAAAAATTTAGTTAAAAAAATTTTTGTCTGTCTGTCTGTCGGTCTGTCTGTCTGTCTGTCTGTCTGTCTGTTTGTTCCCGGTAATCTCTGGAACGGCTGGACGGATTTTGACGGGACTTTCACTAGCAGGTAGCTGATGATCCGGGGAGTAACTTAGGCTACTTTTTTTAGACTAACTTTGTCCCGCGGCGTTACTCGCGGTACAACAATAACCGCGGGTAATACCGCGGGGTTCAGCTAGTCTTCAATAAACTTTGAAAGCTTTGGGTATAAAGAGTCATATTGTAGTTTTTGACTTCATTTTTACAATATGCTCGCTGTTTCCTGTAGTTTATTCGCTTTTGTGTTAGCTGCTCTATTTCTAAGTATGCAACGTGATATTGCATATTAACTCCAATTATACCTTCCTCAATTAATACTAAATCTGATACACAAATAATTGTTACAACGACTAGAGTTCCGTCTGACTAGACTACGGAAGCTTTAGACATTGGCTTGTTTAAATAAACATTTAAACAAAATATATCGCTTTGTTTTACAAATATTTGTAAACATAATAATTAAAATAAGCTATAAATATTATTTAAGTATTTACATTATATGAGGCCTATGTGAAGCAGTTAACTGCGACAGGCTTGCAAAAAAATGTATAAAACCAAATTAAAACCAACGGAATAGTATAAATAGTAAATCCGATTCAAAAACAAATTATAAAATAGCAGCTAAGTGCGAATCGGACTTGCGCAGGAAGGGTTCCGTACCACTATCTTTACATTTTAAGCGTCTACCTGTTTTGCTCGATATTAATAACGGTAAATCAATATCGAGAAAAACGATAAAAAAACACGTTTGTTGTATGGGAGGGAGCTTCATTAAATATTTATTTTATTCTGTTTTTTAGTATTTCTTGTTATAGAGGCAACAGAAATACATCATCTCTGAAAATTTCAACTGTCTAACTATCACGGTTCATGAGATACAGCCTAGTGACAGACGGACAGAGGGACAGCAAACTCTTAGTAATAGGGTCCCGTTTTACCTTTTGCGTACGGAACCCTAAAAACCAGCGGGTAATACCACGGGGCACAGCTAGTACAGGGTAATAATGAATTTACTTGTATTTGATGTAACAGATGTTTATCATGTACATACCGAACGATGCTTTGTTGCTACAAATTAATTTTACGGTTCCGTAGACAAAAGGTATCTTGTGACTCGCCTACTTATGAAATATGAAAAAAAAATACAATAGATAACAAGCAAAAATAATTAAGACTGTAATGTAAAAGATGTCTAAAACAACTGTTTTTTTTTTGTAAATGTCCATGAATCTTTATTATTTATCAGTTTTTAACCGACTTCAAAAATGAGGTGGTTTCGCAATTCGACCGCATATATTTCATTTTAAATCTTTCTTATTTTAAAAAGTGATAGCAGAAATAATCAAAAATAATAATTGCTTTTATTGAAAGCCTTTTGTATGTCCACGAATACAACTGTTATCTGAGTATCGACCATAATGAAACATATGTATTTTTAAATCATTAAATCAGTAAAATAATGTTAATTTGGAACTAAACTCTGGTAAAACAATAAAGTGGAACAACTTGTTGAAATTCACGAGTGGTCGACTTATCTCTAACCGAGACTTCTGAAACCGAAATCTTTAATTATCTGTTAGTTAAGTTTCAAATAGTCTTTAGATTTTGGATTTAGGTAGTATTCAAAACTTCCCCATTTACGAATAAAGAGACATTATTAAAAACAAAATGGCGGATGTTGATTGCTAAGTTTTTCTACAAATAAAAAATATTTACAACTTATATTTTGCTCTCAAATTTATTTTCTCGTATAAACGATTTTACAATTTACGTGTGAAATATGCATCGTCGTATTTCGCATGCACCTTGCCTGTTGTCCTCTGCCGCATTGGTAGTGTCATTTGACTTCTATTAATCCGTTTCACTCATTTTTTTGTGTTGTCCAAGTGACTCTACTCTGCGTGATGGAAAGCATGAGCAGAATCCAAGAGTGGTGGTCACCATACTGCGAATGCAGACAATGCAACAATGCAGCATGGTGACCCACACCATGACGGGCTAGTGATGCTTCTGCATCATCGGGCCTCCTGTCTCGCATTCACCAACGACACACGACAGCATGATCGCTGTCATATTACGTTCGGTGTTCTGTAAGTTGATATAACTGCCCCGGGCGAGCCAGCCCGTTTGCGCTAAAATCAGCGTGTCTCTATAACCTTGAGAACGTAAATTGATATGAATTATTCGTATATTTGTAAAACAAAAAACTTAAATTTAAATTATATTAGGTTCATGGAGCAAAAATTAATAATCAAGAAATAAAACAACAATTATTACCTATTTACATAAAAAAAAACCCTATAGACTACTTTGCATTTCATGAATGAAATATTATTATTATAATATCATCTTCATGCTATAAAATAAAAAATATTAATTAAAAATTTAAATTTCTTCCGTTTGCTCTAAGAAAAGTAGGAAACTTTTTTTATATGTATTATACAAGCCTAAAATTAATAATGAAAAATAATTCATAATTATGTATTTAATAATGGAAGAACTTCAAGATATAATTACATAAATACTCTTTAAGTATAATTAAAATACATTTAAATAAAAACTATGTAATTAATTTCCGTAACTAAATATTTAATTATTGTTTTTATTTAATTATTTATTTTTAACCGACTTCAAATAAGAGTAAGAGGGTGTAAATTCATCGGAATAATTTAACATTGTATTAATCCTTACATTAACTTTAGTTTAATCGCAAGGTCACTTGAATTAAAATGAATAGGACAAAATTATACCATTGTATGTGAGTAAGTAATATGGCTACTCTGCCTGATGCGAAGCATAAGCAGAATCCAAGAGTGGTGGTCACCATACTCATTGCGAATGCATACAATGCTGCATGGTGACCCACACTATGACGGCCGTTTAAGTTTCTTCTGGATCACTGGGTCTCCGGTCTCGCACTCACCAACAAAACACGACAGCAGACAGCATGAATGTTGCCATTTTACGTTGATCTTCTGTGCGAGGATAGTACCGTCCCAGTCGAGTCCGCCCAACCGTGCTGAGTTCATTAATCGTGCTTCAACTACCTGTTGTGTGTGTAAATATTGTGTGTTGCTTTACACACAACACACAAGCAAACATGAGAGAAATAACCTTGTTTAGTTATTTATTTAATAACAAGATGTCTCTCAATCAAAATTATATCACACAAACAAAATAGTACTCAGTTACACAAAGAGTTTTCACCACAACAGTTGTAAAATACCTAAGCATTTTGTAGGAATGTCATAAATTTCCCACACTGTCTTCATCGTGAACAAACTATACCACATTCCACTAGCTATACATTCTAATTTTTTTGAAACACTGTTAATACATATATTTTAATTAAAATTTAAATGTTTAGTAATGCATATTACAAGATCTGAAATTGCAAAAATGATATATGCATCTGTAAACAGCTTGATAGTTTACGTCGCTGATGATTTTTTAACCGACTTCAAAAAAAGAAGGAGGTTTCTCAATTCGTATTTTTTTTATGTGTGTTCGCGGATAACTTCGTCGTTTATGACCTGATTTTGATGATTCTTCTTTTTTAGGAAAGAAGATATCCCGAGAGTGGTACCATGATAAGGAAACTAGGATTTGATGATGGCATTCTAGAGAAATCGAGCCTTGAAGTCGGTTTTGTTTTTGTTAAATTTTTGAGTAATACATTTGAAAAGCCACATCTGTAAGTTATTTTTTCACCTCCCCAATGAAAAATCTAATTGAAAATATAATAATATTTTTATATTCGTTGCGCCACTCTAATAGTAATTATGGCTATTGAATCACGGCAATATAAATAGTACAGGAGCTTAAACAATTTAAATGTAGATAGGAACGGTGTTCATTTCATTATCAACCACATATTTTAATATTAATATTTCATTCATGAAATTCAAAGTAGTCTATAGGGTTTTTTTAATGTAAATAGGTAATAATTGTTGTTTTATTTCTTGATTATTATTTTTTGTACCCTACAGCTCCATGAACCTAAAATAATTTAATTTAAAGTTTTTTGCTTTACAAATATACGAATAATTCATATCAATTTACATTCTCAAGGTTATAGAGCCACGCTGATTTTAGGTCTTTTCTTCAATCATTTAGGGAAAGAAAAAAGTTTAGTAATCTTCCAGAGAATCATCGGAAATCAATTTAGAAAATAAATATAATAAAACCATGACAATTCTAAAATCATTGAAAGAATAGGAATTGGCAGGGGATGAATTACATTGCAGATACCTGAGTCTGAAGAAAGTATTACGATCGATTTTTCGGAGAATATTAAACTACTTATAACACCTACTTAATACAAACAAACATATTTAAAAAAATAATGATGAAAAGATGCAACATCGACCCCTCTCGGTGGAAGGACTTAGAGGCTCAGCTCTCAGAATGGCGCAAGCACATAGTGAGGAAATTATGCGAGTTCGAAGAGAAGCCAAACGAATTATATATTTTTTTTGTTTAAAAAAACAATTCTTGCATTAGGAATAAACATCCTGTGTCGCAAGGGACTTTACAAACATACGTGAAACACACAAAGTACACGCAGACCCAGAACAACAATATGTGGATCACACAAAGTATTGTCCTATGTGGGATTTGAATCCGCAATACTTGGCGCAGTAGAGAGCGGCGTGGCGACCGCTCAAACCAGGCTAACTCAGTTTCTGCAATCAAAATTCATTTTCTCTCTTAGCAATTTCTTAGCGGTAAATGTTACTTGTTTTGAGACACAAAAATAGTCTCCAGATTACACACTTTATAGCCCTGTGTCTGTTCTTCTGTCTATTCTCGTGTGTCCTATTCCTAGTCGTCCTTCGTCATCTATACAATTAAATAAAAATATACGGTCGAATTGAGAAACCTCCTCCTTTTTTTGAAGTTGGTTAAAAATAACCGTTTTTTAATAAATGTATGATGATGCATATATATATACATATATATATATATGCTATATGTTTCAAAATAACATTTAGAAAAAAAATTACTGTCTGTCTGTCAGTCTGTATGTCTATCTGTTCGTTCCATATAATCTTGGGAACAGTTAGAAACTTTTTTGACGGGACTTTCACTGACAGGTAGCTAATAATCTAAGGAGTATTTTAAACAACTTTTTTAAACCGCGGGGTTCAGCTAAAATTCATACACTTTTTTCTTCATCTAAAAAATTTCAACATTGACAAATTAATCATTATTAAAAGGCACTTGATCTGTTATAATTTATTATGATACCCATTTCAAAACACATTTCGCAATTCAGAGCATCCATTCGTCTAACTAATATATTAATCATTCATCCTCTGCTTTTATAAAACCATCAAAACTATTACCAAGATAATCTAATTCGTTTTAATATGAATGTGTCGTAATTGATGCTTTGATTTATATTGAGTAGTCATTAATTCGTTTTAAAACTGATTCACTTATCTAGTTGCGAGACTGTTGCTCCATTAAGTAATAAGTACTTCTCCTTCGTTATTGAATTAAACAATTTGTTAAGTGTTTAGATTGATAGTAAAAGCATAAAAAGATGGGGTCGGGTATTATATCTTTCTCTACGTACCAATTACAAGTTTTTACGTATAGCAAGAAGTGCGTGTTTGTGTCATTACAAAACTCAGGTTCATGAGATATATCGTTTATGTTATTAAAAGCTTTTATACCGATGATTACGGTGCTAAAATGATAGGTGGAGTAGTAACTTTTAAACTTTCGCGTTCCATGATATATTAACAATTATTTTTACGGGAATTAACGCCATCACATATTAAAAGGTATTACATACCTCTGATTTGCCTGACGTTTCCACTAGGTTGCACTGGCCGTGGTCACAGGCTGACTGGCTCAGCGGCGCACGCAAACGTTAATGTACCTTCCAGAAACCTACTGTTTCTATAAGGTACATTTCTATTGGGCATATTAAATTTAATTTTGCAAAGGATATCAAGATAGTCTACTAAGCAACTAAATAAGCAATAACATGTTTTTTTCTTTTTTACATTTAACTGCGCCATAATGATTGCTCTGCCTGATGGAAAGTATAAGCAGATTCCATGTCCGGTGTCTGGTGACCCATGATCAGATTGGGGCACCAGACCCACACTATGGCCGCCTTGTGAGATAATTTTGCACGCTCCGCTTAAAGGACCCGGGATCATAGTGGGAGATTCTCCATGCATCTGAACCTGACCTTTATCTAAGTCTTTTATATTTACGTACTAAACTGAACTCGCCTCTATTACCAACTATAATAGCGTGTTTACATCTATACAAATAAATAAAATTGGAGGGTCTGTTTGTAATATTAAAATAACCGCTTTTTACTTAATGCATATGTATGTATACACGATACATATACCAAAAATTTAGTTAAAAAAATGTTTGTCTGTCTGTCTGTCTGTCTGTTTGTTCCGGGTAATCTCTGGAACGGCTGGAGGGATTTTGACGGAACTTTCACTGGCAGGTAGCTGATGATCCGGGGAGTAACTTGGGTCACTTTTTTTAGACTAACTTTGTCCCGCGGCGTCACTCGCGGTACAACAATAACCGCGGGTAACACCACGGGGTTCAGCTAGTTAATAATATAACTCCTGTTCTAACGAGCTTTTGTTTAATTTGTACGATGATTCATTTGACACCTTGTGAATGGTATACTCGTAGTAACGGGTTAAGTGTGAAAGCTTGCTTATTGTTGCGAAATAGTACGTTTTCCCACACATTTGTGTTAAATGATATACATTAACAAAGTGTATTTATTAAAAAGTACCTGAGCCCCGCGGTGTTACTCGCTGTTGTTGTTATACCGCAAGCAAATCTGAAAAAAATGACATTGGTAACGAATTATATTATCAGCTATCTGCTGGTGAAAGTCCCGTCAAAATCGGTCCGTTCCAGAGATTAGCAGACAGACAGGCAAACAAACAGACAGGCAAAAAATTACAAATTGATTTTGTCATGTGAGTACCATATACAACTTTCATATGCATTTAGTATAAAGCTGTTAACTTGAAATTACAAACAGACACTCAAATTTTATTTATTTGTATAGGTTTAAGAATTAGCAACTTGTAATGTTTGAATAGCACTCTATATAAACACTGAGTCTTGAAGTTTATTAGATTGATATCATGTTAATTGTATTGGGAAAAGAAATTTGCTTATGTAACCTGTTACATAAGGATGCTTATATACATATCGCAGTTTTGCGTTTAGTATACTTCTCAATGCAGCGCTAATTTCTACTACTAAACATTCTGAGAAGTCTCATTCATTCGATCGTTCGTTTATTTCGTTCATTATTATAATAAACTAGCTGAACCCCGCGGTGTTACCCGCGGTTATTGTTGTACCGCGAGTAACGCCGCGCGACAAAGTTAGTCTAAAAAAAGTAGGCTAAGTTACTCCCCGGATCATCAGCTACCTGCCAGTGAAAGTCCCGTCAAAATCCGTCCAGCCGTTCCAGAGATTACCCGGAACAAACAGACAGACAGACAGACAGACAGACAGACAAAAAAATTTTTCAATATGTTTTTCGCCTATGTACCGTGTATACATACATATGCATTTATTAAAAAACGGTTATTTTAATATTACAAACAGACCCTCCAATTTTATTTATTTGTATAGATGTCAGTCAATTTATTGAATGAGTATATATTACGATAACCACATTACTGATAAACATACTTATGTAACTTTAAATACATACATGTCACACTAATATATAAAGGCGAAAATTTGTGAGTGTGTATGTTTATTACTTCTTCACGCAAAAACTTCTGGACGGATTTGGATGAAACTTCACAGTAATATAGCTTGTACATCAGAATAACACATAGGCTACTTTTTGCCGCGATAATCGACATACACGCGGGCGGAGCCGCGGGCAACAGCTAGTTATACATAAATCATTACATTCAGTGCTCCTGGAAATCAACTATTTGTCCTGGGTCTGTATTGGCACCACGACTTCTGTGTCCTAAGTTAAGAGAGATTAATTATTTTGAAAATTAAATTCAATACCTTTAGCATCGTTAACTTACAATTTGATTCGTCAAAGAAATGTGAAATATGGCTTTATGAAGCCTTATTTATAAGCCTTATATTTAAACGAGCAATTATTGTTTATATATATACATATACATAAATTGAATATTGGAAATGGCTCCAACGAAGGTCATGATATCTGTCCTCAAACCCCTTTGCATACTATGCAGAGAGTTTTAGGGGCGATCTAGATAAGATTCATATTTTTTAAATACCAAAACAAAGTACCACCCAGTATAAGTAGGTACCCAGGTACATACTTATACTATAAGAGAGAATAAGATGAATAAGAGAATGATAATAGACTATCATTGAACTGAAAAACTCCAGAATCTGCATTATGTACATACATATATAACACACATATACTTATTGCTATCTAATCATCTCTCAACAACGACATTACTAACATTAGAATGTTTTATGTAATACCCGACTCATAATTTTTATAGAGATCGTTTTTTGTTTTTTCGGAAGACGGTCCCCATTTCATCTCATCCACATTTTTTTTTCATCACGACGAAGACTTAACGACTTGAAGACTTGTGATTTGAAGACTATAAACACTTGACATTGGCAGAAATAGCTGATCCGAGAGATCCGGCTGATTGCCATTTCATCAAAGAAAGAAAGATAATTTTTATATACCCTCAACAAGGACATTGCTTAGAATGTTGTATGTACTACCCGTCTCACAAGAAGGGTTTATTATAACAAATACTTTCTTCCAATAACACTGACCTATGTATTACATATTAAACGCAGGTTACAGAACAGCAACTAGAGTAGAGCGTTTACGTCACACGGTTTCTTCTTACTTTCGATTTTGTTCGCGACCATGCGCCTGCGCACGCGACTTGCAAAGATCCAAGTGGAAATAAACGCGTGTAGATAACTTGATAAGTCATTGAACTAATTCACAATGGAATGATAGATAAGTGTAATGGTGTTTTAATTAGAAAGTTTTTTGTGATTAATGGTACAAATTGTTGCTTTGTTGTTGCAATTTGTCTTTTGTATTACTATTGTTGATTAAAGATTATTATAATTTTCTATTAATAAGAGTCAAATTGGGTTTTGGATAATAATGACACTTTATTTTATCAATTATAATGGGTGTAAACGACATTGAACGTCGTACTTCTTACGCTGTTTGTAATTCAAAGTATACATATATATGGTTACAGCAGTGTAGCTTAACTCCTGAAATTTTTACCCGAAACCAAAAGCAAGGATTATAGTTTTGACGCTCTATGTCTGTTTGTATGTTACATGTTGTAACATACAAACAACCAACACAAAACAACATGTTGTAGCGTAACGCCTAAACTACAGAACTGATTTTAGTGAATGAGTTTTCAATAGATTCGTAATTTAATGGTTCGGGTGACATTATATTGTATAAATTTTACCAAAAGTTATTACATAGTCAGGTTATAGTTTTATATTGGTGATCTATTGAAATGCTTCTGCACGATTGCCCAGTGCACTTACCAACGAAACACGACAGCACAAATACTGTCATTTTAGGTTGATCTTCTGTGCGAGGGTCATCACCACGGTCGAGTCGGCCCGTTCGCGCTGAAACCAGCGGGTCTCTACTACCTATTACAGATATATCTACCAGACATTGAAATGATTCATTCTGACATCAAAACACGAACAGACAAAACAGCGGTTATTGTGTGTGTTTGATCTTGACTCAACTATTTATCACCTTTAAATAACAACCAAAAATACATACAAGATCATTGATCCTACTTAGAATATACTGTATAAACAACGTGAGAATTGTCTTAAAATATTTATTAATAATCTAATAATATCTTTAAAGAAGCAAACGACTCCACCGATTTTCATGATATTTAGTATGTAGGGGTTTCAGGGGCGATAAAACGGTCTAGATAGGATTTATTTTTAGAAAATTAAAAAAAAAAGTACTAAACAAGGTTTGGTTTCCGAGGTATTTTAAAGGGGCATAATTTGTTTATTTGGTTAAACGAGTGAATCTCAGAAATTGTTAATGTTAATAACATAGCCAACGTATTAAAGAATAGAATAGAAAGAAAAATAAAAGCCGAGTATCAATGGTAAATGTTACATAAGTGGGAGATCTTTGGAATGAATGGGAAGCCTTTTGGGACACGAAGGTCAGTTAGTATAATATATGCCACAGAAGAGGACTATTATTCTTTTGTTCTGTGATATATGCGTACTTTTTTCTGATCCGTTTTGCGTAAAGTTTGCGATGAAAGCGCTTGATTTAATCTATAAATTTTTAATACAAACCCGTCTAGACAGCGTGGTATGGTTAGCCAAAACCTCATTGATGGAGAGGAATATATTCAACTGTGACTGTATTTCCAAGAGTGAGTTCTTTTTTAATACTGTATACGTGAAAACACTTAATGTCATTCAACTTCAACGTCAGGGGTCACCGGTAAGATTCTACAACACTGCAAACATTTGTTTTGTGTGTTTGCGTTGTTATAACTTTGTATTTAAATTATACGTTATTATGTAGGTATTCACAAGAGCTGTATATGTGAAATGAACCTGTAGTTTCAAAAAGTCTTTAAAATATGTTGAATCAAAACAGGTAGGTCGGGTCCCGAGCACATGTTTATAGAGTAATGTACTAAGTACAGGTTGACAAAGTTCGTTTAGCTGAAAACGTAGTGTAGGACGTCCGCAGGCCAGGTGGAGTGATGATTTGCGCAAGACGGGTGGCAGGAGCTGGAAGCGTTAAGCCGAGGATCGAACTTAGTGGCAGGAAATTGGAGAGGCCTATGTCCAGCAGTGGACTGCGATAGGCTGATGATGATGATACTTAACTTCCTTTATTTTTTGCTGACCGTATTTTCGCAACATGTAAAAGTGGCCGTAATATACTACTCAAATACTAATATACTATTTTCAAATCGCAACGAAAGCTCCCCGACCCAAAAATATATTTTTTCTTAGATTTGCAAAGTGCAATCTGTAGACTATTTTGTTTATTTGCAAATGTACTTAATACTACAATGTGAAAAACAAATCATATTTTTTCATATAAATTGTTGTTTCTACCTTTTAGTTTATATTAGCATACATTATACTTTGTATACGGTCAATGTTTCACAGTTTGCACAATGGATTTAATGGAAAAAAAAAACAAATTATTCCATTTAAACGTTCACGAATTGTTATTCCTTCTTAACATTGGTCAGGGATACCTATTCTTACTTTTTCATCGCTAATTTACATGAACACGTTAATAATTTTAATGAAAACTATGTATAATGTTGAAAAGAGGTTCCCAATTTTTACTAATTTCATGCATATACGTCAGCTTTAGGTATAAAATACTAACTTATGTTGCCTATCACGGTAGAGAGTAGTCCTTCCTCGGGAATCAAAGTTTCTCAATGTTAAAATAGCAGTGCATTGGTTTAGCTCTGGAAACCCAACAGACAGAGAATGAAATCCATAATTTATTTTTAGATACTAAGCATGATCCCCGACTATTCTCTGTATTCTCCAATCGGTCGACGGTAACAGAATGCCTTAGGGATTAACATTCGTGTATACAGTTCTAAAATAAATTAACAATTGCATACAAATTGTATGTTTTGAGTATGTTTAGTAATTCTAATATTTTGTGCTGTTAATTAATCCAATTGTATATTACTGTTACACCGTAATGAAAGGACATTTTAGTCTTTGAGAAGGAAAGGGTCTTAAACTATTTAGGCATTACTGAAATAAACTCTCACACACATACATACAAATATTTTCATCCTAATACCACGACAAAACTTCATAAATACATATTTCTTCTAAATAATAAACTAATTTTTTTTGCAGTAACTACTCATTTCTTTTTAGATATAAACAGCCCTAAATCAATATCAAGTTGCCAGCAAAATCTTTCTATTTCTCAAAGGCTTATACGCTCTTACGCTACCAAATAAGTCTAATTGGCATTCTCAAGGTACGTTCCGAAACCACGTCACACTTTCACTGATTCTTACTATACTTAAATTTATTAAGTGTTAGCAATTACCCGACAATGCATTATCCGTTACTAGATATTTAATAAGCGATTAACAATGTAATAGGTGCGTGTTTAGAGCTTATAACAATAAAATATTAGTGTAAATCTTAGCTTAACGGTACTTTGTAAGAATATTACATTCCAATTGCTGTGTATTTAATAGTTTGATATTTAACGAAACTGCCTATTAGCGTAATTCTAAGCCGTATTATTAAAGTTCCCACTACTGTGAGTTTATACAAACGCGAATGAAATTTGAAATATAGTCATGTGTGTGTGTGTTGGGTTTACTACTACTACTAAAGACTACGTAAAACTTTTAAGAAAATTTAGTTTTGGCTCAGGTAAAAGGGTAATTAGTTAAATTAATAACAAGTCTTTGTTTTACTCTGTTTGTCTTTGTTGCAATAGTGAGTCATCACAGATACAATAGCGAGGCAAAACGTTTTTATAATGACACAATTAATGATTTAGAAGTCAATTGTAAGAGTTGTAGTTTTGCGATTCGATAACCTTACTTACTTGGTGTAAAGTAACTAAAAAATCTCCAAAACCTGTTTTTCTGTGAGGGCATAGTTTGGTTAAAGACCCTCTTAAGACATAAACTGCATATATTATTTTACCGTGGGAGAACCATGCTGCGGCGTGAATGGGCCGGCTCGACCTGAGTGATACCACGGCCTCACAGAAAACCGGTGTGAAATAGCGCTTGCGCTGTGTTTCACCGAGTGAGTGAGGATACCGGAGGCCCATACCCCAACCCCTCCCCTTATCCCTTTCCCCATCCCCCAAAGGTCGGCAACGCACTCGTGACGCCTCTGGTGTGGCGGGTATCCATGGGCGGCGGTAATCTCTTACCATCAGGTGATACGTCTGCTCGTTTGCCTACTACAACATAAAAAATAACAACATGACTGAAAAGAGAAAAAAACTTAAAACAATAACTACCCCACGCTTACCAGACGCCCGTCTGGTAAGGGTGGTTACATTAGGCAACTCACTCATTAGTACCTCTTCTCAAGGAGAGGCTTAAATACAGCAGTGAACTATAAAAGGTTGTTGATGATGAAAGACACTACAAATGTTTTAAAAACTGGAAATTATAATATTAAAATCAACAACACTAAGTAACCGTTTGTGCGCATATGCACTAAGCCGGTTTGCGTTGACCCATATAACAGTTATAACGAAATGAAACGACACTAAACAACAAATGATTTTATAAACTATATACCTACGTATGTTCGAGTACAAAATATTGAAAGTGCAATATATTAAACTACAATATGTGTAGAAAACCTAGGTCATTTAAAAAAAAATCTCAGTTCGTTCATAATATGTCGGTGATTTCTAGGCATTTAGTGTGAGCTATCAAAATGCCTATATTTTCGTTTCTTTACCCTAAAGTGGGAAAGTGTTGTTTGTTGATGTTGGGATTTTTTTCTCACACACTGATCGTCATTAGTATAACTAACATAAGTAACGTAAGTTATGCGGACGACGGTTTATTACTGGTGGAATCTGATACTAGAGCGGGGCTTGAGAGTCTGGCTAATAGATGTTTGAACTTAGTATCTCTATGGGGTGTACGTAATCGCTTGACTTTTGCACCAAACAAAACCTTCCAGCTACTTCTGAAAGGTAACCTCAAATCACCGCCGTGTATTAAATTTCAAAATGTTACTGTTAAAAATAAAACCTCGGTTTGCTATTTGGGATTAGTTTTAGAAAGAAATTTTTCATTTATCGAACATATTAGAACAGTTAATGAAAAGTCTAAAAAAAGTTTCTTTGCTCTGACGAGAATATCAACTGCCACATGGGGTCTTTCATTTAATACATTAAAAATTATATATGGAGCTACTTATTTGGGTGCTGTTTGCTATGGTGCTCCCGTATGGGCCGATAGAGCGACTGTAGGTGCTGTCCGTCGCAAACTGCTACAAGGCCAACGACTTGCATTAATCTTCTTATGCAAAGCATATAGGACGGTTAGTACTGAGGCTTTACCGGTATTGGCGGGTGTTCTTCCGGTCGATCTCGAGGTGCAAAGACGTGCAGCCATGTACTATTCTACAAAACAAAACATGGAATGCGATTTTTTGGGCGTACGAGACCGCGATAAAATCATAAGATTGTTTCAACAGCAATCCAATGTCTATGACGACCTAATGGATGAATGGCAACAACGATGGGACGAATCATCTAAGGGGCGCCACCTCTACCAGTTCTTTCCATCTGTTCGCGAGCGGATGTCGAGGACATGGCTCGAGGTAGATCACTGTGTCGCTCAATTTCTTACGGGCCACGGTAACTTTAAGAGCAAATTACACTCATTTAAATTAGTCGATTCACCATTGTGTCAATGCTCAACACCCGATACTAGCTGTGAACAATCGGCTCATCATGTTCTCTGGGAGTGTAGTCTTTGGTACGATGAACGTAACACAATGCTAAATAGCTTACATATGACATCTGGGGCGGTATACTATGGGGATCTTGTGTCAACTGCGGTGAATTTCCGTGCGTTTAGGCGATTCTGCCATACATACTATAGTAATCAAATATAGCTCACTTAGGACCCCTAATACTTTATCCGTGGTGCTTCCCGGTTTAAAAAAAGGTGTCTGCCTATTTTGACTTCATTTTGTCTCCCGCTTTGCTAAGGAGGGAAGTGGACTTATCATATTTCCAACTCCTCCTGTTTTTCTTCTGATTAATTTCGTTGCGGGTTCCAAGACAGTTAATATTTTTTCCTGGGACTTCCCGAGTGTCATAACTCGGTGTGTTCGTGGGTCACTGCTGTTGATCCTGGTGTACAGGAGTTACAGCGGTGGGCGTGTGGGTGGGATTAGTCCCAATAAAAAAAAAAAAAAAAAAAAAAGTAACGTAAGTTAACTTACGTAATATTACTAGCCCTTCTGTTAAGTATTCTGAAGGGACATACAAGAAAGCATTCGATGGCTTTATATTTCATATTAAGTCACCGAGTGTACAAGTTATCACATTCCCTGAATAGTGATTGATCATGTCCTCATAAAGATATGATAAATTATTCAGGGTGGACGACGTGTAGGTGTATTGCCTAATGAAATGTGAGCGATATTACAAAGGCATCGTATATGTGGACTAGACAGACTAGGGTACTAGGCTGTAAAGAAAGTAGCTGGAATATTAATTAAAGATATTTATGAAAAATGGCAGTTTAACGACAGAAGTTAAGTGAACAAACTAATTTGATCTTCAAGCGTCTAGTTATAACGTTTATAATGCATTGATTATAAAGATTGACAAAAGAATTTGATGAGAAAAAATCTAAAAAACACGCTGTGTAGGCGTGAAGACACTATCAGTTTTAGGAAATCAAAGAATCGCTAATCCCGATTATCCTAGTAAGGATAACGGGTCTAACTGCTTAAAATATTGAATTGTCATCGGTCTTTGATAAGTATTCCAAATTTTCACTTAATTCGCCGGTTTGAAGGAGGTCCAAATTATGTTCAAAATTATTGTAACATACGTACATAGATATTGAATTAAGTAATATGAAAATGGCATTGTTATAGATTATGCTAAATCAAGTATCTTAAAAAGATAAAATGGAAAGTGAACTATAACTGCAGTCATCATTAAATTAAATGTAATCGTCTCTATTATAGACGCTGATGTAAGCATATTTTAAAAATCGTTACTACAAAAGCTTCTAAATTAATACAACAGTGAAAAAAAAACTATAATTTGAATGTATTTTTTAGTTAATCAAATACCTCTCAAATAGACTTAAAAACTATATTTTAGTATCACAAATTTTTATCACATTATTGCGATGTACGTTTCGTGTAAATATTTGTTTTGTATAGGCATTTTAGTTTATGAGTGAACTAAAGAGCTTATTTGACTAAAGTTTACATAGCTAATAGCCTGTACAACGTAATAAGGCAAGCGTTGGACAACAACTGACCTGATAATGGAAGCAAGACGTAACCAGTTAAATGGTTTGACGCATGCCGACCTGCTATTCTAACCAAGTTGCATTTTACAAACGTAAACGTAATAGTAAACTAATAAATCTATGTAAATAAAGTCTCAAAACGCTAAGTCACGTGGTCAAAAAAACTTTAACCATTAATTTGCGTAAAATTATTCCCGTTGGGGATTGTAAAAAGAAACTCTAAATATTTTGGACTCAGGTAAGGTGGCTGTATCGATATGTATTGCTCGGTTTGAGAGACAATTGCATTTTAGTTTAAGCTTGTATCTAGTGCTGGACTAGTCAAGACTTTATGAGAGGATACATTATTAAAAATTATGAGTTTATTAATGTGTGCATGCCATGTGACATCTTGCATTAGATTCTTACATATTTAGTAAAATGTAAACGTATTACAACATTTATATATAGATATATATTTATATATAGACAAGTCAAATAGTTAACTGCACGATTGGCCTAGTGGTTTAAGCGACTTTTTACTTCGCCGTGTTGTGGGTTCAAATCCACTGTATATCTGTACTATACTGTATATTCGGATGTATATTGCTAATGCGGGAATTGTCTTTTTTGAAATAAAAACTATCACAAACGTAATTTTTTATAAAACCCTATTTCTATTGTCATGTCCATTTCTAATCAAAACTGAATCATTTTGTTATCGTCTGTACTTATTAATAAGTAAGTAAACGTAACAGAACGTGTTACACTTTAGTCCGGTTTATTACATAAAAATTACGTAAAACATGGACACACGAGCCGTGGCCGGACGCGCCTGCGCACGTTTTTTATTCAACTGCTGCCCACGTGACTATATCTCGCAGAATTGCAATATTATATTTATCTTAGTAACGATGAACGTTCACTTTATCAAAACTAGTAATAATATAGAAAGTAACCCTGTTTGTCCGTGTTATGTTTTCGCGGCTAAATCAATGCACCGATTTAATAAAATTTGTCATGACGATACTTTCAGTCTTAAGGAAGGACATACGCTTCTTTTTACCGTAATAATCGACATTCACGCAAGCGGGGTTGCGGGTAAATGCTAGTATATTTCCATTGCGGAATGTTGGCAGTCCTCAGTTAATTAAACAAGTATTTTAATTGTCAATAGAATAATACAATATGTTAAATATCGTTTTGGTCCCAAATTATGGCCAGTACTTTTTTTTCCAGTAAACTTTAAAAGATCTGTTCTCTTTACTCACTTTTGATAAAGTTTTCTGACAGATTAGGCTGGGTTAGGTAGGTAGTAGGTAGTTAGTAGTAGGTAGGGTAGGTTATTTTTAAAATTAGGATGAACTGGAATCATCATCGTCAAAATTTCAGTAATAACACGTCTAATGTTGTATAAAAATCTTTCTCGATGCAAGAATACCGCTTCTAAGCAAGTGGTAAATGTAACAATTGGCATCCAAACTTAATAACATAAAAGCGAAATATGTAAAACAATTTTTTTCAACTCTCTCAATTAAGTCCTAAAAGCTTAATATGTTTGTCAAGGATCACCATGACAAGGATGCGCACAGCAATTAAATTTTGATATAATGAATCCATTATGCTATAACGAGTTTTCAAATATGAAAATTTTATCTAGTATTAGACAAATATACATATTCATTAATAGCTTTGCCTTTAAAGGTACATCATTTGAATATTCCATTCCTTGTTCAGGTATTCTTCTGATTAGATCTTAAATAACTCATTTAGTATATACTTATTTACCAAAATAACACCATTAACTTATTTTATTATCGCCTGTAACATTATTTTATTAGTAATATTTGTATTTATTTAGTGAGAGCTTCGAAAAGCCATCATCCCTTCTTATTAATTCTTATAATTATTTCCCGCAAACAAACATTCTGACTATAATCTAGTTCGACTCTCGACGAAGCATGTAGAACAATTGCAAATGAATGCTTGGTAGCTATGGAATTACAATTGTGCTCCAATCACTAGTGATACACTAGTTATTAGCTATAATTCCAGTACATTTTCCATTATGCATGATAATTTTGTATTGTGGCTTATGAGCAATGGTCACATTAATCTCAATAATTTGCATGTAATGGCTACCTTGAATGGATGTTAAAAGAGGGCAAATTTGTTTTTATACTGCTCACTAGTGCTCACACATAGTATTGAAAGTAGAATTTAGATAAGCCTTTGGTACAGTTACATATTAAAGTAAATTGAATCTAATTAGACCTTTGAATTGTCCAATGATCGAAAATTTGTTTTTTAATCTTATTATTAAGGACACGGTTTGAAATAATTGAATTTTGAACTAACCTCAAATTAAATTTTGTTATAAGATTGAAGATTAAGGAATGTACTTTCATTGCAGAATTAGGTACAGGGAGTTTCCCAATGCACCCTTACTGTGTTTACTGATTTAGTATATAAATAGTATGTAAATAATCAAAGTTCTAATGTCAGTTTAAGGCCGTTTGGAAGCTTAGTTTGAACCCAACTATTAAGTCTGTGGCAACGGATAGCTGCAATCCTGGTGCAATTATGGAGTATTGCAAGTTAGCGTTTCACACAGTGAAATAGAGCAATTATTGGCCTGATCGGACTCCTTGCAACATGTCTTTAAATCTGTTCATTCTTTTTTTCCTCATGCTTAAAAAAATAACTGTTACCTGCAATTACTTATACAAAGCTCTATTATATCATCAATAACTTTTAATAGACCGTAGTTGGACACAAACCTCTCCAAATTACATATATCCAAATGAGTCTATTTCAATATTATTGCTATTATATATGACTGTCTATGAGTATTGCAAAATAGGGACTATCTATGCACACTCAGAAGATTTCTCTATGTATAAATTAATCCTAACTAATTTTATGAGCAAATAATTCTGTTTCTTTGTTACGCTTTCACGTTCAAATAATCAAAGATGTATGCAACTTCTCAGGGGCTGTACACAAATGTTTCTTCTTGCAGGAGACAACCTTTTCCCCCTCACTAACTCTTGAAGGCAATGAAAGACAAAAAACAAAATTGTATATGTCGTGTATTGGTACCTGCAAAATACTTTTTCTATTAAGTTTACCATTCCTATTGTAGTTTAAAACAACGAAAGGTTTGATAAATAATTATATCCTTACCTAACATTTAATAAAGACATCTCTATTCTTATAAACTAAAACAAATAACAGTTATAATAACGTTATTATGCAACGGTTTATCGTCAAAGAAACTGCCTGAACGGAGTACAATGTAGATGATATATTTATTGTGATGGATGTTACAATGAAATTGTTTCAGTCACGTGAACTAAGATAAACATGATTAACTCCTGATTAAAATGATTAGAGCTAATGATAAACTATGAGAAACATATAGAAATTAAATGAATAGGAATTAAAAAAAGGTAATCATCCACACGCACATGTAATATTTCGATATGATGGGACTCATTGTTTACAATAATTTTACATATTAGCATCACCAATAAAAAACTCTCCTTACACAGCCGATCTGGCGTATCTGGAGATACGTACCCACAATGTGCGAGATAGGTCGTTACAGGATTTGTGTAAATTTTTTCATCCCTCTGAAAGTAAAAATATATATATAATTTGTTGTATATGTTATTTCAGGGTTACACGTTTGGAAACTTTGTTTATGAATTGCTTTAGTAAAAATTACGTTGGACGTTATTTGATTTCGTTTCGTTTGGTGTTTTAAAATAACGTTTTGTCTAAATATATCAGTGTTGATTGCAGTTTTAACGCTATTACAGGAAGCGAGTTTACGAAAGATGATTTCTGTTGCAAGTAACCTTTAATAATAAATGTTGCACACACACATATTTATTAGTGAATGTTTTATGACGATTGAGACATTTAGTATTAATTAATAAATTCCTAATTATTACACTGGTTTTATTATGAAACCTAAAAGTGCACGGAATGATTTCTCACACTGAATACATTTAAATTATTTTAATTATACAGAAAGAGGCTACCGCTTTTCGACTTAATCGTACCCTAACAATACTGTCACAGTATTCAAGTTAAAAACCTCGTTTAAAAGAGTTACTGATCGTTATGACGACTCGAATATTAAAAGCCTATGTTTATTATACAATACACAAGACCATTAAAAGAAAAACTAACCACAAAATGATAGAATGAACTAAATGCAATAATATTATTATATGATATTGTGTATAAATTAAGTTTTAATACCTGGATGATCGTTAGCCGTTTTCGAGATGCAGATTATTTATTTATATATTATACTGTGTATGTCGGTTATCGCGGTAAATAGTAGCCTATGTCCTTCTTCTAGAATCATCGTATCTTCATGTCAAATTTCATTAAAATCTGTGTAACAGTTTAGTGAAAGCGTGACAGACAAACAGACAGACAGAGAGAGTTACTTTCCAATACATAATATTAGTATGGATACTATACAAGAATTGCTCGATTAAAGGTATTAAATATAAATGTTTTGTTATTCCAGCAGTGGACCATGGATGTTGGTGGTGACACTGATGATCTATTTTTAACGCCTACATTTCATAAAGTCATCATTTAAGATTGTTTTAAGTACTATTAAACTGAATAGCTGTCATATAACTTCTGGTTGTAGTACAGACGAGCACAAAATCGAATGTCTTTTCTAAATATTGAATATTGGGGACTTAATTTTTTTGGTTTTGCTTTCAATTGTTCCAAAAAAATGTGCCCACTTTCACTGTAATCAAATTTGTTTGTAAGCCAGTTTTTCCATTGTCGTCTTACTACAGTTGTCCAAAAAACTATATTGTATATTCAAACTAATTTATCAGAATATTTAAAAGTAACACTTTGTAAATCGGCAATATTGTTCGTGACAGTTAGGAGCGACGATTTACGTGCTTTGGGATTCAGAAAGACGTGACTTATTTAAAACTGTCATTTTTTGTAATAACTAGCTGAACTTCGCAATCTTACCCGCGGGTAACGTCGCGGGGCACCGCTAGACTGAAATATAAGAGCCTGAGGAACTCCTTATACCATCAGCTATCTGCCTGTGAAACTCCTGGTAAAATCTGTCCAATCGTTCCAGAGATTAGGCGGAACAAACAGACTGACCGATAATCTGATTTTTTTTAAATAATATTCAGATTTGGTCTCTATTTCGACATTTATTACAGAATTCCAATAACACTTAAACAAGTTTTAAACAACGCATTTATCTCTGGTTAGTTCAAATACCCCAAATATTTGTTAAAAATAGATGGTATTGAATTAACAGAAAAAAATAGCATAAATTTTATTAAAACCAGTATTTTCTGTCGACGCCGTTGACCTCTGCAAGAGGTGACAATTTCGCAGCATCTGATAGTTTTTTATCAGTATTCTCCTTGCTTTCGTTCAGTGACACCGTTTTTCTTTTACTCTGAATTTTGATTACGGGGTGAGTTATTTTTATGATTCTTCTTCAAGTTGTGTTAATATTGCTAGGTGATCATGACTATCATAACGAGGGTTCTCTTACAGTAGTAGTAGTATTTTGTATACATGGCGTTTCCCTGTTTGAAAGTCCGTGTGCCCATTTTTATCTCCCGTTTCGCTAAGATATTGAATTAGTTAGATTTTCAAGTCTGTTTTTTAAAGAGACAACTCCCGTGTAAGGAATGTACATCCTGTGTCGCAGAGGACTTGACAAACATACTTGAAACGGACACAAAGAACACCTAGGCACAGAACAACAATTTGTTGATCAAACAAAGTGTTATCCCATGTGGGATTTGAACTCACAACACTTGGCGTAGTAGAGAGCAACGTGACGACCTTTTAAATCACGAGGCCGTGCAGTCGTTTCCTAATTTCGTTGCGGGTTCCAATATAGTTCAGCTGTTCTAAGACTTCTCGAGTGTCATAACTTGGCGAGTTTGTAGGTCACTGCTGTTAATCCATAATGCATTTTATCCAAAAGTAACAGTATGTTTTTTTCACAAAATAGAGGGCAAACGAGCAGACGTATCGCCTGATGGTAAGCGATTACCGCCGCCCATGGACACCCGCAACACCAGAAGCGTCACAAGTGTGTTGCCGGCCTTTTAAGAAGACCTTTAAAGGTTTGAAGACCGTATTGGTTCGGAAATACCGCAGGCGACAGTTCATTCTACAGTTTTGTTGTGCGAGGCAGCAAGGTCCTGGAAAAGCACATAGGTAGTTGTGGACTGCCAGCCTTCTAAATGATGGAGATGAAATTTCTGTCTCATAGGACGGTGGCGAAAAGAGGCGGTAGTGTATGAGTGTGTGGCAGAGATTAGTCCCATCTCTAAAATCTATCAGGGTACTCCGTATATTTTCTTGGCACTTCTGTCTAATAACAGCCATCGCTAGGTACTCATTCAATAGAAAGCCAATAGGAACTGTAATCTGGTCTATCAAGCTCAATAACCTTCTACTAAACGACTTCATCTTTTTTGATATCCATTATACATACTATTATAAGGTCAATCGACATATTATTATATATATATTATTATATTAGAACAAAATATTATCTTCTTTGCAAATAGGAAATGATTGAGTCCATTGTTTTCCGTTTAGGAGCTAGATTTACATGAATAGTTGTTTAAAATCAATTGAATGGCCAATGCTAAATACTGACGGTACTAATATTATAACTATGTTATAATAGAAATGTACTTATCAGAGCAACAGTTTTATACTAGACAAATGGTTTCCAGCCGTAGGTTAACGACCCATTGAATGTTTCGGTGCAAGTTATAAAAATGGTGCTTGATATAAGACAAAAAAAATTATGTACACAAATAGGATCAGGAAATTAAAAGAATGAAAAGATGTCATTATACAGTCAGTTCATCATCTTTGGTTCCTTTATTATTACCAAGATTACTTGGAGTCGGCTACTAGTTCAACCGGTTTTACCTGAAAATCAGTATTTCCACGGAGTGACTGGTACCTGACGTCTGCAACCCTGAGGGTGAACTGAATTCGAAGGTTGAACTAGTTGTCAATATATTCGAGGGCATTGACTTCCCAATTACGATTTCCATAGATGTTCATGAAAACCGAGACTGACGGCTTAACGTGCTTCGGAGAGCACGTTATTCTGCAGTAAATATAGCCGCACGTTAAGCATTATACTGTCGGTTAATATATATTTATGTATATATACATAATTTGAATCTGGTCAACGGCTCTCCTGAATTTCATGGGATTGTATGCAGGTCGCAGGTATTTTATGGAGACCCGCATTCATGAATTTATTATACGTATTATATTAGATGAAGTAAAAATAAAATCAATGCATTATGATTATAATAATACTAGCCGACCGACGCAACCTCGTTTGCGTCTCCTATTGCCCGGAGCGTGAAAATTTTCTCCCTTTTTCGAAACGTTTTTCATTGCTACTCCGCTCCTATTGGTCCGAGCGGGATGATATATAGCCTATAGCCTTCCTCGATAAATGTGCTATCCATCACTGAAAGAATTTTTTAAATCGGACCAGCGGTTCCTGAGATTAGCGTGTTCAAACAAACAAACAAACAAACTCTTCAGCTTTATATATTAGTATAGATTAACTAACATATGTCACTCACGGGACGGTCTAATCGGCCTAATTATTTATTGATTTATTTATCAAAAAAGTTATACTATAAATATAATTATACGATTTTCATTCTTCATAATCTCTGTTTAATTAAACTGCAACATAACTACTAAACAAGATACTAGACAAGAGGTTATCATCACATTGTTTAATTACAAGTACCGCTATCTTCCGTAAATAGCGGACATTGTATTCTTTAATTTGTGATAGACTATAGTTAAACTTACATACACACACATGAAAGTAATTTATACTTCAGCCATTATTAGCACGAACATGACACAACTGTGCCAGCAGATCAGATCGATCAGACGACCCCTAGCTCTCTAACCAAGTTGACATTCTACAAAGGTACGCGTTTACAGATAACCAACAGACGTAATGGAATGACGTTTT
The DNA here is from genome assembly GCA_905220595.1 of Spilosoma lubricipeda. Taxonomy (NCBI): domain Eukaryota; kingdom Metazoa; phylum Arthropoda; class Insecta; order Lepidoptera; family Erebidae; genus Spilosoma; species Spilosoma lubricipeda. The sequence continues at coordinate 4,911,519 of HG992294.1, forward strand.
TCAACTGTAAGTCACGTGATCAAAACTGACATTCTACAAAGGTACGCGTTTACAGATAACCAACAGACGTAATGGAATGACGTTTTTCAACTGTAAGTCACGTGATCAAAACAAAATATTAGCCAATAATACACGAGAATACAGGCTTCAGCAACTGCAGAAAAAGAACCCACTCGAAACACTTACATCTTGGCTTAGAGCATAGTTCCTTCTTTGTTTGTGACGGAATCTATGAGGTTACTGGAGCCTCAGAGCCTTAATCCTCTCCTGCTGAGACTCGAGCATAGTTCAAGGGTGGTGATGCATCTATGACTTTGAATGTACGAATAGCATAGTGATTGAGGCAGTCGCCACGCCGTTGTGTGCATTTTGTGTATATTTGTAAATTCCTCCAGTTGGAAAGTGTCTTATACCATCAGCATCAATCCGATTTTCTTGTTAGATAAATAATACACATTTAACTATATCTTATCGTGTAGGCCATAACAATTATTCGACATATCAACTACATAATTGAAATATTATGCAGCCATTTTCTTGTCGCATGAATCTTTATAATGATGCATTTGCGATGACCCTTGAGTTCCATGATAGGAAACAATCATCATATGTGATAAGCTGTCTAACCACTACACAGATATCCACAGGCTTTGTATGCGTAATTTCATGACCCCTAAATAGGCTGTCTTTATAATAGTCTTCGTAATGGAGCCGTATGATTGTCTTATTACGCCCGAGGTTGAAAACTATGTTATTACTGAGTATTAGCATTTTTAATCATATGAATGATCACAGACTTGATATTGAAACAAAGAGGTTGGTAATAGCACATATATCGTTGTCAAGGCAACTTGATTTTCTTCAAGAAGTACATTTTATATTTACGGGACAAATTCATGTATGTTCAGTTTTACATTATGGTCTTTTTCCTCCTGAGCTTATGGGCGCTTGGCGCACTTTATCGATTTATAGTCGGGGTGTTATAACGGTAATTTTATGTGTACTGGAAGGACAATGTTCTTTTAAAGTAACTGTTTATAAATTTATGTATAAAATCATGATATTGTCGTTGATATTTGCGTAGGTTTTTATAACGGGAAATACTTTAGGAATTATACCGGTTTTGGAACTTGTGTGATAATACGTATAAATATTAATATTGCTCGTTCATTCGATTATTTGCTCTTTGGCAGTTGATTGTGAATGTGTGCCTGATTCTCCCTGAGTTTGGATACATTTTATTAAAAAGTTGTGTGAAAGATTATAACATCCTTTCTAAAATAAAGTAATTACAACTACTTGTATATGGTAATTACATTACCATATCAACGTAATATGCCTACAAGAAAAAGTTTAAAAAATTATAACCCGACTACGTAAAACTTTAGATAAAATTGATATAGCTTTTTTCATCCGGTCCAATACTACGGATCTCTTGACACCTCATTTATAAAAATCGGTTCAGTACTTTAGGCACTATGGTAGAACATACAAAATAACAAAAACTACCAAAACTATAACCTCTCGTCTTAACTTCACTAAAAAATCGCGTCAAAATAGCTGATTATGGTGCCTACAAACTTACACAACATCCCAGATAGAAACTGTTCGGTCATTTGAATGTCACAATAATTGATTGTCTATTATAATATATAATCTATGGTCAACAATTTTCTTAATTAGCGGGAATTGTATTCACAATTTCCGCTTTCCAATTAATATCATTTGTTGACGGAAATAATTAAATTAATTAATATAATGTTTGTTTTGTTTCAGATAACTCAGTGCAAGGCTTTACACCTTCATGCCGTGACCTCATCTCTGTGATAACCTAAGAATGTCAATATACCATTGACATTATAACGGAACGCTCGTATTTTAATCGTATTTATTTATATTTCGGACAAAATCAGACAGTGAAAAAAACTATGCGAATAAGTGCCGTAATTAGATAATATTTATAATAACCGGTAATCTTTTTCGCGTATCATGGCGTCCTGGAAATCTCTTGGTTTGTGGACAGTGTGTGTAGTTCTGTGCCTCTTGGGGAAGATCTCGGGCTTAGATAATGGACTAGCGCTGACACCACCGATGGGTTGGCTGGCGTGGGAGCGGTTTAGATGTAACACCGACTGTAAAAATGATCCGGACAATTGTATAAGGTAAGCATTTTAAAAATGTTTCTTAAGTGTTATTTTCATTCCTACAGGTTTTGACTGTTATAAGTTTTATTAAGCGTCATTTCTATCAAACGGACTGAATTTCAACATCATAATATCATTTTTATTGATAAACGAATTAGATATATATTTCGCTCTATGTAGGAGTTACTCAGAATAACTTTAGTTACCTTTTTCGAATGAGTAAATATATTTTTAAGAATTTTTAAATATGTTTTATATCTGCACCAATTATTGAATATTATTTACTAGTTAAGCCTAGTATATTAATATAAGACTATGACCAAACTCATATAAATGAAATATCAATTGCATAACTGTATCCTAGAAAAAGTAATAAAACAAAATTGGTTTTTTGTCCATTAGACACGTTCTAACTCGAGCTAAACCTATAATATTTTGTTTCAATTGTCCAATAGCCTTTAATAAATTTCTCTTAACGATAATACAATAAATTTATTATTAACTTGTACGCAAATTAGTTGTAAGTATATTTAGATTATAGTACGCCAAAATCCTCTTACTATTGAGAGTTTTATGACCAGAAGTGAACTATTAATATTACGTTACAGTCAATTACATCGTATTATTTCAATATAATGAGAGAAAGAGCAAATGCTATAAACCAACACATCACTCAAATCATCACTTCACCTAGCCTATGGACGTACTACGCTACGTTTGCCGAGACACGGTCTCCACTCAAGAACCCGTTTACCCAAACGGTTGTCGGTTCTACGGCATACATGGCCAGCTCACTGCCACTTCAGCTTGCTAATCCTGTGGGCTATGTTGATGACCCTGTTCTCTGCCGGATAACCTCGTTTCTAATACGATCCCTTAGAAATACTCTCGCAAGACGGCTAGATGCGAGTGGCCGAGGAGAGAACTAAGTGGCGTGCAATTGGACAGGCCTATGTCCAGCAGTGGACTGCAATAGGCTGATGTTGAATTAGGCGTAGTGCAGGACGCCCACAGACCAGGTGGAGCGACGATTTGCAAAAGACAGCTGCCAAAAGCCGCATGCGAGAAGCCCAAAATCGATAGGAGTTACGTGAAATGGGAGATACCGACTAACATTGCCTGCCAAAAGCCCAAAGAAATGCAGTTGTCTCTCTGTTGCTTTGCTCGTATTATGTATGTTTCTCCAGCCTTTCTTATAAAATCTTTGGTTTCATTAACGTTGAAAATAGGCAAAATATCAGCATCATTTCATCTCAGCATGTTTTAGCAGCAAGTAACCTTTTCGGAGCTATTTAAAGGTACACTTCACCACAATCTGACAGTTGCGTTGTGTAACTTCCGTTTCTAGGCTCGAAGGATGTATATAACAAATTATATTACATTTACCGGCAATGGTTGCAACACTTAGTCACCTAGTTAAAGTGATTGGAAGAGCTTATAAGTCGCATAGTAAATAGTATCAAACTCATTCGAGGACGTTTTATTACCGTTCTTACTATCTTGCTACAATTTTTCCAAGAGCTACGAACAAATACCTTAGGGTTTCTTTACAAAGATATGCTTATCGAGGAATAGATGCCATATTGGTTTAGAAGTGTGTAAAAAATTAGACATAGGCACTAATTTTTGTAGTTCAGTGCAGAAGAGTGCATTCAAATAGTTTGAAAGTGCTAAAACTTGATGTATTTCACCCCTAAAACTTTCCTGTGACTCATTACTACAGAAACCGACTGCTTACAAGGTCTCTTTTCAATAAACTTAATTGATTCTGAGCACTTTGTAAGACAAGACGAGTGCATAAAATAAAGTACTGTCCACAACAACAATAAGAAAGAAATAAATGTTTTTGAGATTAGAAATATTTATGAAAAAAATATTTTGAAGGCCCAGGATTTATAGTAATTTAAAACGCACATGTAGTGCGTATTGTTGCTAATGTACCTTCTATCAATAAAGAAATAAATGTTTACCAAACGATCTTGCTAAGAGCTTTAATCACATGTTACATAATCAATTTTACGCCTGTCTGAAATGAAGCTGGCTGTCATTGGAACTAATCTGAACAAATTACCTTGTTCACTCTCTCACTAGTCTATTGTTTACCTTAGGTTTTATTTCTTGTTTATCACAGCCAATCTTGATACATTAGCTGCTACATGGTGATACATCAGCTGCATTAAATTAAACTAGCTTTTACCCGCGGCTCCGCATACAATTATGTCGGGTATCGTGGTAAATGGAAGTCCTAAACCTAGGTTTACAGACAGCACACAAAGTTACTGTGGAATTTATAATACTATTCTAGTATGAATGCCGATTTATATCGTAAGAGCGTTTTCATATTATCCGATAATTTAACTGCCTCCAATATCGTATTGGCGCCCGACACCTATATCGGATCGGATAATGTGAAAACGCTCTGACTCGAAAACGTACTTTCTTACTCTGATCCTTTTTACCAACTAGATTGGGTGTCGGCTTTACGTCTACTACCATAAGAGCGATTTCAGATTGTCCGATCCGATGTCGGTGTCGGACGACGATAGCCGACAGCCGATAGCCGACACCATGTGCTGTTTTTACACATTTCCGACAAAATCATTCCGATTCGGCCATTTGCTCGATAGCTTCATGTGGGCAGGTCATCATGCCACACTATAATAAAAAACTTTATTTGCTGTATCACTTCATATCCCTCTTCAAGTTATTCATATACTGCCCGCCACTAGTCTTTGAGTTTTTATTTTTTATTTTCTTCGTCAGTTTTATTCAACAAGCATGGTTTTAATTCTACTAATGCAATTAATGTAATTATGTTGTATGTCAATGGTGACGACGCCATGATGACTACCAAACGAGTAACCACAATTAAAATTTTAACAAAAATAAAACCGACTTCAAGGTTTGACTCGATTTCTCTTGGATGCCATCATCAGATGTTAGTGTCCTTATCATGGTACCACCGTTGTCATATCTTTTTTCCATTAAAAAAAGAATCATCAAAATCGGTTCATAAACGGCGAAGTTATCCGCGAACACACATAAAAGAAATATATATATACGGTACGGTACGGTACGGAAACCTCCTTCTTTTGTTGAAGTCGGTTAAAAACAAGCTCAAATAGCCGCTGATAATGTGAAAACTCCCTTAAGGCTGAAGTTAGCTTATTTACTTAAAGAGACTGGCGTCATACTTCCACTACAATATCGAAGTTCTGTAGAAAGACTATAATCGGACTTTAACCAGTACCTACAAGTCTTTTCGGAGTCTAACTAACCCAATCTCGTACACCTACTATTAAATTTTTTAAGGTTCTTCAAGAGCCGAATTCAAGTTGAATTTAGCACATTGTTTGTTTGGAAATCCTTCGGTTATTCCCTCTGCTATTTAAATTAAAAAACCCACACTTAATTATGAGTGATTGCTCAGCGTTTTGTTAATAGTTAAATTACCCAGTAGAAGATTCAGTCACTGTCCAAATACTGCGTCCTTAACAAGTCAATTTATATTAGTGTATACAAATACTAGCTGTTGCCCGCGGCTCGGCCCTCGTGTATATTGGGTTTCGCGACAAATAGAAGCCTATGTGTTATTCTGATGTATATGCTATATTACTGTAAATTTTCATCCAAATCTGTTCAGTAGTTTGAGCGTGAAGAAGTAATAAACATACACACTCACAAACTTTCGCCTTTATATATTAGTGTGATGTGATTACTCAAAATATTTAAATTATAACTGTTTTCATTAGAAAATTATGAAATACATACTTATAAACTTTCCAAGTGTTTGAAATTTGTTCTTTTATTTTTTTTTCCTAAATAAATTATTTAGGTGCATACATTTTTACACCTTGATCTTGCATGAAGATCAAATCCCTGCTTTAATAGGATCGTCACTTAATCCTTGATCTTAACCTTTGATCAATAATTCAAACAAAATTAATGTACAATATATTTAATTCCACAGTGACCGGTTATTCCGCACAATGACCGACATCCTGGTATCGGAGGGGTACGCGGCGGCAGGATACGAATACATCAACGTGGATGACTGCTGGCTGGAACGGGAGCGCGACTCTCGAGGCAGGCTGGTGCCCGACAGAGAGCGGTTCCCTTCGGGCATGAAGAGCTTGGCTGATTATGTAAGTTTTTTAATAAAAATCCTTGAAACTTGTTATTGTGTTCGTGATTTAAATTCTTATTTTGATTATTTCAAGTTGAGTTGAGACTTAAGTTGCTTATTTTTTACAACTAGGTTTTACATTTACAAGATTCTAGTTTTTCATTTAATTGGGGCACTCCTCATTAAAGATTGGAATTACCGAATCTTTTGATATTTCACTGTAGCAAAATAAATGAACATCAATCTGAAGATAACATAAAATACTTACAGGTCAATTTACTTCACAACGCCAACTTAATACAGATGTAACGCCTATGTAAGAACCTATCTTTTTTGTTTTTCTCACATTCGTATAACGGACGTGTCTGTGTATTTGTGACGTAAGGAGATTGATGTTTCGTCATGATGACATATAGCTTCATTAAACACTTTAAGTCATAGTTAATATCACCATAAATTTGTGTTCACTAATACGGAAAATCGTTTATTTTTTCGCTCCATTCCATAATGACTAGTTGCGAAGGAACAAAGTTCCTATATTCCTAGGCGTTTAATATTAATAGGCAATTTTCCACGTAGATACTAGTTATTTCAATTTGCGAACTTGGTTCGCAGAAAGAATAATTACTATTCTGTGCATTGTTTTCTGAGAAATCTTTAAATTATCTCTACATCTTTCAAAAGGAATGCACTGCTTGTAAACAGTAAAGCTCAAAGCAAACTGAACGAACGACTGGTGGTCGAATTTGAACTGTTTCGAATTTCTCGTTTTATTTCATTGCCCAATACAATTGGAATTACAATTGCATGAAGGTTTTTATAATGACCGGTCTAAGTGTATACCGGGCCTTACAACGTTATGTAACAGATTTCACGTCAGTATAATAGCACATCGTTTAGAAACAAGAAAAATTTTAACCAAATTAAACCGACTTCAAGGTTTGACTCGATTTCTCTTGGATGCCATCATCAGATCTTAGTGTCCTTATCATGGTACCACCGTTGGGATATCTCCTTTCCATTAAAAAAAGAATCATCAAAATCGGTTCATAAACGACGAAGTTATGTAGTGGCGGGAAATTGGAGAGGCCAGAGGTCCAGCAGTGGACTGCAATAGGTTGATGTTGATGATTATATTATGAAATACTGATTATGCTTCTGTGTGTCATATTTGATTAAGAAGAGGCACAGATCATTTTATTCAAATATTTATTTTAGAGTCCAAAAGCTAAACGACAATCATCGCATAAAAATCTAATGTATCCGATAATCCTGGCATCATTCATATTATTGTTGAAAAACATTCAATTTCACTGTTTTTAGATACATTAATGATATTAAAGAAGTCAATAATCATTATACTAAGAACACCGATTGTATAATGATACACAATTCTCAGAAACGAGCGAGTGGCGGAGACACAATTGCTTTAGTTTCTTATGCTCAAGTTTTTGTGCGCGTGACATTGTCTTAGATTTGAAATGCAATTCTTTATTTGATTTGTAGCGCTTGTTTACCGTATTAGTGGAATATTCAGATATATGGATTACACTTTTCCTTTTGATTTATGTTAAGTATAACTTTCGCTTGCTGTTTTGTCACTTTAATTCTCAGTGTAACTCGGTACAGCTACAAACACACTGTATGTGGACCAATATTTCTTTGTATAAAACAAGATATCAAATTAATATTGTAACAACTAAAGTTTCTGAATATTTTTTCAAACGGCTTGTTCCATTTTAATGACATTTAGTATCTTTATCCTAAAAAAAGGGAAGTTTACAATGCTGGTAACCTTGTGCTCCATACTAATAGTATGAATTCGAAAGTAACTTTGTCTGTTATGAATTTCGGTACAGATATAGATTGGAGATTGGAGAAGGATATTTTTTTCTAGTAGTGTAAATAATAAGCGTGTCTTATAGGGCCTTATAACACGGATAAAGATATTTACTGGCATATACATATAAAATGTATTCATACTTAAAAGTTTATAGAATAATCAGGAATCAAACAATCAAAGTTTAAAGTGTAAAAACATTTGATCTCATCTAAATATTAACCCCTCGATATAAAACGCATTATACTATTCTAGCAGACCCACGTAACCTCGTTTGCATCTCTTATTGCCCGTAGCTTGATAATGTTCCCCCATTTTTGTAACATTCTTCATTGGTGCTCCGCTGCTGTAGGTCTTAGCGTGATGATATATAGCCTATAGACTTCCTCGATAAATGGGCTATCTAACACTAGAAGAATTTTTCAAATCGGATCAATAGTTCCTGAGATTGGCGCTTTCAAACAAACAAACTCTTCAGCTTTATATATTAGTACTAGCTGACCCACGCAACTGATAATTTTCCCCCGGTTTTGAAACATTTTTCATTGGTGCTCCGCTCCTATTGGTCTTAGCGTGATGATATATAGCCTATAGCCTTTAGCGTTCCTCGATAAATGGGCTATCGAACACTGAAAGAATTTTTCAAATCGAACTAGTAGTTCCTGAGATTAGCGCGTTCAAACAAGCAAACTCTTCAGCTTTATATATTAGTATAGATAAACACAGCACAATATGTTCTATATTATTTCATTTACACAAAGGCTTACTTAAGTATTACTCAACTATAATAGAAGTTGGTCAGTTTTTGCACTTCACAGAGCCTATTGTGTCTGCACGACAGGTTTTTAATAATCGCTTTATATTGTTTGAAACTCTCACGACTATCTCATTAACTATGTATTCAAGATCAACGTGAACATAATAAGTACTATACTATACTACAATTTAGCAGTTATTAATGTTATTATATTTCTACACTAGCTGACCCACGCAACCTCGTTTGCGCCTTATATTGCCCGTAGCGTGAAAATTTTCCCCGTTTTTGAAACATTTTTCATTGGTGCTCCTCTCCTATTAGTAGTAGCGTGATGATATATACCCTATAGCCTTTCTCGATAAATGGGCTATCTAACATTGAAAGAATTTTTCAAATCGGACCAGTAGTTCCTGAGATTAGCGTGTTCAAACAAACAAACAAACAAACAAACAAACAAACAAACTCTTCAGCTTTATATATTGGTATAGATATAATAAGGATAGGCAAAGGTGAATTAAGCAATCATATTTCACTGAATAAAAATCTTTGTCCAACATAATAGGGACAACCTAGCTCTATGAGCCGGGGGTGGGAAAATCAAAATGTGTAATATAAAGGAACTAGATGACCCACGCAGCCTCCTTTGCGTCTCGTGATAACTTTCCTCTATTTTTGAAACATTCCTCATTGGTACTCCGCTTCTAATGGTCTTAGCATGATGATATATAACCTATACTTAGCCTCCCTCGATTAATGGGCTATCTTACACTGCAAGATTTGTTCAAATTGGATCAGTAGTTCCTGAGATTAGCGCATTCAAGCAAGCAAACAAACTCTTCAGATATTATATTGTTAGGTTAAAAAATGTTAATCAAAGAAAATGTTATCAAAATATTTTTTTCGAGATGATCACCTTTAAGAGACCACTTCCTATATGAAAAAAATTAAGTTCTTACAAATTATGGTCTTTAAAAATAGATATATGACGACTTGCGAAGGTTGGCTGCCAGAACCTGAATGCGAGTAGCCCAAATTGATCAGAGTGGCGTGCAATGGGAGAGGCTTATGGGATTAGATTAGAGTATTATCCCATGCTGCAAAAGCCACATGTGTGTGGTTACATAACACTTTGTGTGACCCACAAATTGTTGCTTTAAATTTAAATTAATTTTAAATATTTCGGACATCTAACACACAACGCCATCTAGTCCCAAGCTAAGCAGAGCTTGTGCTTTGGGTACTAGACAACTGATACAAACACATATTATACTTTTTTTTTGTAAATACACAGATATTATACATAGAAAACACCCAATCTCCGAAACAAATATTTGTAGATCATACAAACATTTGGTCCGACCCGGGAATCGAACCCTAGACCTCATGTTCAGTAGTAGCACACGCCAATCGCTAGACCAACGAGGCAGTTAAAGCTTTGTGTGTGTGCAAAGCAAGTGTTTGTACAGTCATCGCGACACTGGATTTATTTACAGTGCAGGAGTTGCTTCTTTTATAAAATAAATGGTGCATATTTATTTGAGCTTACCTAATACGTTAATAGATACAATGTATGACGGATGATAAAGTGTAATCTGTATTGATAGTGGGCGTCACCAGTTTTAATTCTCACGGGAACCTTAATAGATCTAAAGGCCTTGATAGCTTTTGTATTTAGTCGTGACAATAGTTTATGTGAGTCATTTTGCAAAAGCTGTACAATAGACCGATTTATATTTATAGTAATACTAGCTGTCCCGGCAAACGTCGTTTTGCCATAACTACTAATAAATTAAAAATTAATAAAAAAAACATTGTCCAGCGGACAAAATTGTGAATCTAAACCATTCCCAGATCCCCTTGAACACACACAAAAAATTTCATCAAAATCGGTCCAGGCGTTTGATAGTAGTTCAGTGACATACACACTCACAGAAGAATTATATATATATATATATAAAGATTCAGAATCTAGTCCGACTCGACCCGGCTTCGCACGGAAGTCTTTCAAATTCTCTCATTTTATCTACTATGATATATATGTTACTAGCTGACCCTCGCAACTTCATTTACGTCTCCTATTGCCTGTAGCGTAATACCTAATTATCCCCCGTTTTCACATTAACGTTTTTCATTGGTGCTCTACTCCTATTGGTCTACGCGTGATGATATATCGGGCGTAATAAAGTATCTCACTAAGTCGCCATACTGCATTGTCTGCTTTCGCAGTGACTATGGTGGCCCCCACTGTTGGATTCTGAGTTTTCCATCAAGTGAGCAGAGTGACATTGGCAGGCTATATTAAAAAATAATCTCGAACCCATGACAGGCTCAGCCGTTAATATTATTAACCACTAATCGCCATGTATGAATGAAAGGTACTGTGACGTCTTACGCGGACATTCACAATCGAAACGTCGATTGCGTAAACCACTTATTGTTTACATGTAAGAACAAAGTTGTCGGTTTTTAGTGCTTTAAATGTATTTTTACAATAGCTACTGGGATACATAAGTTGCGTTTTAAGGCATTACACAATGAAATACTGCCTTGTTAGTTCCGTAGTAAGTTGACATTTAAATTATAGTGGCATAAGAGGTTTTCAATTTGTTTTGCTTGACGAGAAGTTTGCAATGGATATTATATTAAATTTGCAGTAAGGATGGTTGCCACCTCTCATGTACATCTACACTACACACATCAGGCTAAGTAGAGTCATTTTGGCGGCTACATCTATATCTATACGTCTATACTATCCTACTAATCCTACTAATATTATAAATGCGAAAGTTTGTAAGGATGGATGGATGTTTGTTACTATTTTACGCAAAAACTACTGAACGGATTTGGATAAAACTTTACAGTAATATAGCTTATACATCAGAATAACACACAGGCTACTATTTGCCGCGAAAACCGACATATACGCGGGTGGAGCCGCGGGCAACAACTAGTAAAAAATATGTTCTTAAGATAATTTTTCTATAAGCAACGTGGAATAAAATCTTTCATCTAACATCTTCTAAACCGCTTAAAAACTGTCTATGCTACGATACAAATAAATAAACTGTAGTGACGAAGAATATGAAGAACATGCTTGATACTGTAAAGTATCATATATCGTTGGGCGGTAAACATTTTTTTCTCCGACTTACTTTGCAAATCCGTCTGCCATAAATAGTCTTTCTACTTTTCGGGTTATTATATATCCTATGTTATTCACAAAAAACATAGTCTTCTAATCGGTTCCGTAAATCCAGAGATTACCCCCTACAACGTCACAAACTCACAAACTTTACCTCTTTATATAATAGTGTAGATATAGATAGATTAGCTATTGCTCGCGACTCCGCCCACATATCTCTGAGATATTGCACGTGTATAGTAACATAAATCTATATCTATACTAATATATAACGCTGAAGAGTTTGTTTGTTTGAACACGCTAATCTCAGGAACTACGGGTCCGATTTAAAAAAATATTTCAGTATTAGTGTGTTAGTTACCCCTTTTATCGAGGAAGGCTATAGGCATACATTATCACGTTAAGACCAATAGCAGCGGAGCACCAATGGAAAATGTTTCAAAAACGGGGGAAAATTATCACGCTACGGGCAATAGGAGACGCAAACGAGATTGCGTGGGTCGGCTAGTACATTTTATATATCACGCAATTTTTGGTTTAATAAATATCCCATGAATCACAAATAATGTGCGTTTCTATTGGTAAAACTCCGGAGATTTATCCCTATCAAACTTTACCACTTTATATTATTACTAGTTGACCCGCGCAACTTTATCTGAGTCTCTTTTTTAATTATGCTTGGCTTCTTTTGGTCTACTAAGCGTGATGTTATCTTAGGCACACTAGCAAAACACACATTTAAAAAAAGAACTCAAAAATTAGTTAGATATAAGAAACTGAACGACCGTTTTTTAGTAAATTTTCCATTTTTTAAAAATAAATCCTAGCTAGATCGATTTATGGCCCTGCATACTAAAATTTGATTAAAAATCTGTTGTTTCCGAGATTCAGATTATAGGGTACGTATACATATATATCAATTGTTTGTTTAAATTTAGAAAAATATCGTTCAAATGTGTACGAGACTAGCCGACCCACGCAACCTCGTTTGCGTCTTCTAATGCCCGTAGCGTGATAATTTTCCCCCGTTTTCGAAACATTTTTCATTGGTGCTCCGCTCCTATTTGTCCTAGCGTAATGATATATAGCCTATATCCTTCCTCGATAAATGTACTATCCAACACTGAAAGAATTTTTCAAATCGGACCAGTAGTTCCTGAGATTAGCGTGTTCAAACAAACAAACAAACAAACTCTTCAGCTTTATATATTAGTATAGATAGATCGTATAGATGTGTATACACACATGTACAACTAATTGCTATTGAGTAATGTCAATTATACATGACAAACGAATGTCACAGTACCACGGCGTTACTAGGAAATGATTATTCGTTCTAAACATCTTTACTGATTATTTTACAGCCGTAATCTATGTGTCAATTGATTGTTACCGCAGTTTGCGGTTTGATGCGACGGGTGGCGGTAAGCGCACCACGTGCTGTGAAAGTAACCAATCGATTACGTTATATAATAAACATTCTTTATGTTCTATTGTCGTGGTTTTGCTATTAGTTTACTATATTCTTGTAAGTAGAAGCTTTTTATGACTACAAGAGATCGCTTGATGGGAGCATTTAACGATAATTTATTTTTGGCAAAGAAGTTGAAATGTTTCAACAAAGTAGACATATTAATTAACCGACTTCAAAAAAAGGAGCAGGTATCTCAATTCGACTTAGGTTTTTTTTTTTTGTTTTTGTGGATAACTTCGTCATTTATGAACCGATTTTCATGATTCTTTTTTTAAATGGAAAGGAGATGTCCCGACGGTGGTACCATGATAAGGACATTAATATCTGAAGATGGCATCCACGAGAAATCGAGTCGAACCTTGAAGTCGGTTTTATTTTTGTTAATTTGAACTATGCTATCTTTAAACTATTTTAAATTTCCAAGTGGTCCAAGTAGATACCTGGATGACGTTAGTTTTTTTTGGTAAATAATCTAAAAATGTATCCTAGCTAGATTAATTTATTGCTCCTATAACCCCCTGCATACTAAATTTCATGAAAATCGTTGTCAGTTCCGGGATTCCAGTTTTAGATACATACAAGACTTGCTTGTTTGAAGGTATTAGATTTGATTTATTTGCCGAACTGTTTACATAGGACGATGGGACCAATAAATATTTCTATCTTCTCAGGATGAGTTAAACTCTAAGAATACCTAATTAGTACCGCCATAAATTTTAAAGCTACTGATACTGACTTCTTAGATTTATTTACATTTCGAATATTTTATTTATTACTATTGTTTTAATTTAACCTGTAAATGCTACTCTGTTTTGAATCAAGATAGCGGTGTTCTTGCAAATCTACACACGTCGCTGTGTCCTTGTCCTTTGAAAGATAATCTTGTAATACATAGCACAGGTTGTTAAGATCACATTTTTATTCACATATTCTTGATTTATTTCTGGTTCTCTCCATAATAAGGTTAAATGTGAGATATTAACTCCACTTGTGCACATGTATGCATGTTAAATGACTCTTCTTTGTGGGTAGACAAAATAGTATATTATTTTTTGGGTTCCATAGTTCAAATATTCATTGGTTTTTTTTTGGTAATGTGGCTAAAAAGTTCTTCTCTATAACACATATCTGCTCCCCTAGCCAAGTTGCAAGTTTTTTTCTTTTTGCAATCCTTGACACCTAAATTCTCTAAATTTGACAGATAGAGGTCATTGACGTACCTATTCTTATTGAGTCGCAAAGTACATTGAAACATCGATTTTTCCACGTTTGGTTTTCGATAAAATATATATGCAACACTTGTACACACTTAATGGGCAATCATTCTTCATTAAAGCATGCGAACGGTAAATATCACTAATACATGCAATGTGTCTTGCATTAAGGTAACATGAAATCATTTTTTTCATTTTTCATTTCATCATTCACAGTAAAAAATGGTTGACGATCATCATATTTTGTAATAATTACCTCTTAAAAGAGTCGTTTGTTAAAATAATACTTGTATTCACGTAACAAGTTGATTAAACCAACTAAAAACTAAGTTTTTTATTATTATTTGTAAGTATTTATGAAAAAAATACAATTAGATAACTTTTTAATCAACTTTCTAAAGACCTTGAAACTTTTTAAAGAATTTGAAAAAGCAAATGTTGTACTGGAAGTGTATCATCATCTACTCTGAAAGATGCCCACTTCTGGACATAAGCCTTCCTAAAAGTTCACTCTAAACGGCCGCTAAACGGTCACTTTTTTCTGAGTTTATTCTGAGAAGAAGATGAATCGTTAGAAGAATCTTCACAGCGTTACATCTGTTAAATTTAGATATCTCGTTATTAAAATTAATTTACAAGAAAGTGTGTGATGAAATCGACTATTAAGTATTTATTTTTAATTACTTTTTATTGATGGTTCGCTTCTTCCAAACATAACATCTTCAATTGCGACAAAATTAACTAATTACAAGTAACAATTTATAGGTATTTATTTTTTATATAATGTTAATCAAAAATAGGAAACTTAATTCCTACACTCGCCGTCTTTCAAGGACGAATCATAGGAAGGTTTTAACTCTGGTAACTTTACGCTTTAAAAAAACAACGAAAATAATTGCTGAACACAGAATTTAAGTGAGACTAAGATTTTGTTTCGATAGATCGGGGCCGCTTATAAAAAAACTAGCTGTGCCCTCGACTTCGTCCGCGTCGTCCGCGTGGAATAGTGACTTTGGGTAGCATTTATACAACCTTTCATCCCCCCTTTCAACCCCTTACAATCCTTTTTCGCATTAAAAAAGTAGCCTATGTCCTTTCTTAGGCTCTAGAGTACCTGTGTACCAATTTTCATTTAAATCGGTTCAGCGAATTTGGTGTGAAAACTTTCGCATTTATAATATTAGTAAGGATGGTACTGCCGTTTTAGAAGCTATAAGCGTAAAGAATATGAGAGTTTGGAAAATCAAACCATTGGTGTCATAGAGCCAATGAATGGAGAGATCATAAATATGCACACGATTAATACGAGGCCACTTCTAATACATATTTAGTTTATTTGGAAAAGTTCTCGAGAAAGTCAATGTTAAGGTCAAACAAGGTCAGTTACGTAAATACATATATCACACACCAAAAGTTACCGCAGCTGTTGCCCGCAATTTCACTCGCGTTTGAGATCCTTGTTTTAATACTTAATGGTTATGTTACATATCCTATTATCTACCTCGATATCTCTCTATCTAATACAAAAATAGCTTTTTTTTTCTTCTTTTTATGGGGACAAACAAGCAGACGTATCCTTTGGGGACCTTTGGACCTTTGGGGGATGGGGAAAGGGATGTGGGGAGGGGTTAATGTTGGGGTACGGGTCTCCGGTATCCTCAGTCACTCGGTGAAACACAGCGCAAGCGCTATTTCACACCGGTTTTCTGTGAGGCCGTGGTATCACTCCGGTCGAGCCGGCCCATTCATGCCGAAGCGTGGGATATCTCTTTCGCCATATCTAATAATATCGAGTCCAATTTTGAATTACAAACATTTGACTATTGGCACGTTCCAACGTTTTTTGACATAATTGTGACTCAATTATTACCCGTGACGTTTTGTGAATGTATGATGTGACGTACTCGTATTATGCCAAAAAAAGTTCAATTTTGCTGCATAATGTTATGAGCTGAGGTTACCTACTACGTGAGAGTCACCTATAATATGTGTATGTTTATGATAGAAACTTCTAACTACAGTCATAGTTTATTATTTTTTTACTCCGAGACTCTTTCTCAAATTACGTTGTGGTCTGCTTTAGTTGGGGTCTACTTTCAATCTTCTACGATACGTGGAGCGACTGCCATAGGCCTCTGCAACTACTAGGCTAGTATTACTACTACTACAAGTACTAGGCGATATGAATCTTCTCTAGAAATACCATTGTCCGACTTGTGATGGATCTTAGTACCTGTGCCAATCACTTTGTTTCAAGAATACTCCCGCATTAGGAATTATACATCTTGTGTCACGGGGGACTTTACAAACATATATGAAACGGACACAAAGAACACCCAGACACAGAATAACACTTTTTGGATCGCACAAAGTGTTGTCCCATATGGGATTTGTATCCACAACAAATGGCACAGTAGAAAGCTGCGTGACGACCGCATAAAGAACTAGGCCAAGAGTGGAGTCCAAAGTATTTTAATCTATACAAATAAATAAAATTGGAGTGCCTGTTTGTAATATTAAAATAATCGCTTTTTAATAAATTTATATGTATGTATACACGGTAGATATACCAAAAAACGTAGTAATTTCTTTTTGTCTGTCTGTCTGTTTGTTCCGGGTAATTTCTGGCACGGCTGGACCGATTTCTACGGGACTTTCAGTGATAGGTAGCTGATGATTCAGGGAGTAACTTAGGCTACATTTTTTTTACTAGCTTCGTCCCACAGCTTCACCCGAGGTACGACAATAAGCGCGTAATATTTCGCGTTCAGCTAGTAATATTTATAAGATACTAATTAAAATGTTACAAAAAATAGAAGCCCCATAATGATACTTAAAACTTTTACTTATAATGTCCATTGTTAAAATCGTAATGACGATTGACGAATCATCGATTTAAGAGAAAGTTGCCCTGGAAATGAGTAAAAGTAAAATAAGAGTTGACCTCTATAATATTGGCATCTAAATCAAGATTACTGTAGATAATATCTGTTTAATACGCCCTTTGCCTTTAAGATATAAAAAGGCCAAATTCAAACAGATTAAGTGATAAGATACAGGTTTAATATCGACGCTATTATATTCTGTGTAACAAATAAAAAAAACGTATCCACCTCTTCATTCATCAACAATCCATAATGTCCCACTGTTGGGCTCGGGTCTCCTCTCAGGAGGGGTTCAAGGTTAAGGGTTCCCCCGCTGCGACGTGTGGGTTGGGGATTGGCAAGACAACGTTTGCCTAAGCCGCCCAAAGGCCTCCAACTAAGCTTCATGACTGTTATCCTATGATAACAACCGGGACTGACTGCTTAACGTGAGCTCCGAATCACGGAGACACTTATGGTATTATGCCACCAGCGGTCACCCATCCAGGCATTGACTGCGCCATCGTTGCTTACCATCAATCACCGAGTGCAACTGGGCTATAAGTGTCACAACATTACATAATTTGAATAACATTACGCAAGATGGGTGACATAGAATTTT
This sequence comes from Spilosoma lubricipeda, assembly GCA_905220595.1. NCBI lineage: Eukaryota > Metazoa > Arthropoda > Insecta > Lepidoptera > Erebidae > Spilosoma > Spilosoma lubricipeda. The sequence continues at coordinate 4,929,702 of HG992294.1, forward strand.
CTTACACTATTCTGTGATTTCTCAGCACTATGATCGATTGTAGTCCTAAACCTCCTAGGTAAGGAGAGGCCCATGGCAGCAGCAGCTGTTGAAGGCTATTGATCTTAGCATAACAGTTTTACTTTTAACCGACTTCCAAAAAAGAGGAGGTTCTCATTCGACTGTATTTTTTTTCATGTTTGTTACGTCAGAACTTTCTCGACTGGGTGAACCGATTTTAATAATATTTTTTTTGAAAGCTGGTGCTTCCCATGTGGTTCGATTTCAATTGGTCAAGTTTTTAAAGTCGGAAGGTCGTTCTTTTATTTTGTTTTTTTTTTTGTAATTTAAGCAAAAGTAAAAGTTAAGCACTCACTATTTCCCACTTCGTCAACGTATGCAAAGTCATTTATGTAAATCAATCTCGTTTTATAGACTCAATCATTGGTATGCAAATGTGTAAATTATCATATTTGACAAGTATTATTTGTGAGTACTAAAGTACTGTTTCTATTTATTGCAAAATTCTCACTTTCGCCGTCATATTAAATACTAGCCGACCCATGCAACCTCGTTTGCGTCTCCTATTGCCCGTAGCGTGATAATTTTCCCCCGTTTTTGTAACATTCTTCATTGTTGCTCCGCTCCTGTAAGTCTTAGCATGATGATATATAGTCTATAGCCTTTCTCGGTAAATGGGCTTTCTAACACTGAAAGAATTTTTCAAATCGGACCAGCGGTTCCTGAGATTAGCGTGTTCAAACAAACAAACAAACTCTTCAGCTTTATATATCATATATATATATATATAATATAATATATATATATATAAATATATAATGTTTTCAAGAGTCATCACGAACCGTCTTGCGCGAAGACTCGATGAATTCCAACCACCGGAGCAGGCTGGGTTTCGGAGCGGATATGGCACCATAGACCACATCCACACAGTGCGGCAGATTATACAGAAGACCGAAGAGTATAATCAGCCCCTGTGTCTAGTATTCGTGGACTATGAGAAGGCCTTTGACACGATCGAGACCTGGTCTGTTCTGGAGTCCCTGCAGCGCTGCCAAGTGGATTGGCGATACATCCAAGTGTTGAGATGTCTCTACGAAGCCGCCACTATGTCCGTCCAAGTACAGAATCAGCATACAAGACCCATACCATTGCATCGAGGAGTGAGACAAGGTGATGTTATATCCCCGAAATTGTTCACTAATGCAATGGAGGACTTCTTCAAGACGCTGCACTGGAAAGGGCGCGGCATCAACATCAATGGCGAATACATCTCTCACTTGCGATTTGCAGACGACATCGTCATCATGGCAGAGACGCTGCAGGACCTTCAACAGATGCTGAATGACCTGGCTGACTCTTCTGTGCGCATCGGCCTACGGATGAACTTGGACAAGACCAAGGTCATGTTCAATGAACACGTTCTACCGGAACCGGTTGCAGTACACGGTGCCGTTCTTGAAGTTGTTCAAAAATACGTGTACCTCGGGCAAACTTTGCAGTTAGGGAGAAACAACTTTGAGGACGAAGTGAACAGGAGAATTCGGCTGGGTTGGGCAGCGTTTGGGAAGCTTCGTCGGGTCTTCTCATCATCGATCCCACAGTGCCTAAAGACGAAAGTCTTCAATGAGTGCGTCCTACCCGTAATGACATACGGAGCCGAAACGTGGACACTTACGGTACGGCTAGTTCACAAGTTTAAGGTCGCTCAGCGTGCTATGGAAAGGGCTATGCTCGGCGTTTCTCTAAGGGACCGTATCAGAAACGAGGTGATCCGGCAGAGAACCAGAGTCATCGACATAGCCCATAGGATTAGCAAGCTGAAGTGGCAGTGGGCTGGCCATATTTGCCGTAGAACCGATAACCGTTGGGGTAAACGGGTTCTTGAGTGGAGACCGCGATTCGGCAAACGTAGTGTAGGACGTCCACAGGCCAGGTGGAGTGATGATTTGCGCAAGACGGCTGGCAGGAGCTGGATGCAAGAAGCCGAGGATCGAACTAAGTGGCGTGCAATTGGAGAGGCCTATGTCCAGCAGTGGACTGCGATAGGCTGATGATGATGATGAAATATTAAATATTAAGGTATGAAATTTGATAAAATACAATGATAATTGCTAAATGATAATTATATGAGTAATCATCAATACAGAAGAGTTTTACATCATTTACTTACTTTTGACGTTAGCTTAATAAACGTAATTTTTATATTTCATAAAAACAGTTGTTATCTTCATGAAAGGTATTGTATACCCTTGACTGTTTTGGTTCTTGTAAAATGTGTTCAAAAGTAGGTACTTCATCGTCATATACCTAAAGTAATCATTTTGCCTTGTTCTTATAAATCTTACTTCATTTACTTTTCCTGAGAGGAGACCCGAGTCTAGTAGTGTGACGTTATGGGTTGTTGATGATGACTTTATTTATCGCCCAAAATTTCACATATCTATACAAATAAATAAAATTAGAGTGTATGTTTGTAATATTAAAATAACCACTTTTTACTAAATGCATATGCATGTATACACGGTACTTATACCAAAGAGCACGTAAAGCTGTCGGTCCTGCGCCTAATCTCTCCCCGATCGTGTCGGTTAACCGTCCCATCGGAATATGAGAGTGAGGGAACAGAGAGTGCACCTGTGTTTGCGCACACACTTGTGCACTATAATATCTCCTGCGTAGTTGGGAGACTGACCGAGACTGGCCGCCGTAGCCGTAATCGGCTAGGAGAACATCACTTATACCAAAAATTCACTTTAATTTTTTTTGTCCGTCTGTCTGTCTGTCAGTCTGTTTGTTCCGGGTAATATCTGGACCGATTTTGGCGTTACCCGCGGTACAAAGCAACAATAAACGCGGGTAACACCGCGGGGTTCAGCAGTATACAATATTTACATTTACGTTTAAGGGTTCCAGAAACGATTAATTTTCTTAGCGTTATTTAAACAATATATTAAATTTATTACGATTCAAAGTATCTCAATTTTTCTTCAATTGATATAAATGTCAATGTATTTTGTTTAACATTAGATCAAATTCGCACTAAATTTTACTTCAAACTAAGAGGGGAATGAACTTTTTCCAAACTTAATATTTGTTTAGTCACTAGATTTTTGTTTCGTTTAAGAACCTCTTCAACGTAAGAGCGTTGACCCATCTAAAGCTGAGAATTAATACTACTAATATATGTTTACTAATTTAAAAACAGCAAATTTTTAAAATGAGCTTAAAATATCATTTCTGTAATATGTTAATGTAAGATTTTTTGTTTGTTGATTATTTTATATTTTTCTTCTTCTTTACTGATAGGAGAGAAGACTGGTATCCTGTCATACAGGGCACTCTAGTAAGATGCCAGTCTCTCAAATAGGGTTACTACTCAAACCTCGTCACAGTAACTTCCCGTCCGCTGTCTGCCCTAACCTTTAATGGATTTTGAAATCAATATCCATCAAAGATTAGGACAGACGAGCTAGTCATTTAACTAGCTTTGATTTTTTTATGTAAGGCCCTGCCAATATGACTCTACTCTGCCTGATCCAAGAGTGGTGGTCACCATAGTCATTGCGAATGCAGACAATGCAACAATGCAGCATGGTGACCCACACCATGGCGGTCTAATGATACATCGTCATCATTTTTCTTTGCACACAGATTTCAATATGTATATGTAGATGTTATAAAGAACTGAAGCTTTTTGTTCTTTTATACATTGCTGTGTGAGAGAATTAAATGCTTATTATTATTACTCAATACATTATTTATTTATTTTTATTGGTTTACCTACAATTGTTTACACAGCACAAAAACAACGTAAAAGAAACACATATAGAGGAAAATGGCTATACTGTAACAATTACTTACAGGTAAACTCCGCGTGACATAAAATGGATTGTTGTAGTTATTGTATAGACTACGACAAAAAAACAAACAGCACACAATCACAGCAAAAAAAATTGAGTAAGCACTGGTTCAATCATTCCAATTCACAACTTCCCCACTATCATTCTGGAAGATTCTTAAGTAAACAAGACTTTACTTAAGGAGTCAACGTGCAGGTCAATCAAGTCACTACAACTATTAACAAACTCGCAAACACGAGCTTATGGCGAGTTGGCACCAAGAACCGTTCTTCACAAATGTGCACTTAATGGTGTTATGGCTTTGCGAGGGATCCTTGAAGGAAAACGGAAATTAAAGTCCTCTAGCAATTGTGGACAGTCAATTTTATGGGCTATCATCTTATATTATATTGAAATGTTCATCTATAAAGAGTATATTTTATGTAGAAGAATAGTTATGTTCCGGAACAATAATTGACTTAATGATGAACGCCAAGGAATCTACGAGCAAAGGCCAATTTTGTGTAAAGTATTTTGAACTTTAAAATTTAGATCAATCAGGTTTTAAGTTTTATTGACATTCTTGCATAATAGAATTTATTAGGAGCCGGATACAAAATCCTCTTTCATACATAGATGTGTTTTTACTTCGTAACAGATTAACTTAAGAGGCATTGCCCACTCCCAACTCCATTAAAAGTTGCCAATTTTCTTCACATATTTTGAAATGGAAATGGTTTTTGTCTATAACTTAAAACCTTAAATCCAATACCTATTCAATTTGGTCTAAGTATTCTTTATTAAGGCCTTTACCTACGAAAAAAAATATTTTTTAACCGACTTCAAAAAAAGGAGGAGTATATATTATATTATGTGTTTTCGCTGATAACTTCGCCGTTTATGAACCGATTTTGATGGATCTTTCTTCCTTCTGGAAAGGAGATATCCCATTGGTGGTACCATCATAAGGACACTAAGATCTAGTGATGGCATCCAAGACAAATCGAGGGGAACCTTCGAAATTGTAGAGGCAACTAGTGTATTTGTTAATTTTTGTACTTTATTTGAAAGTTGGTGCTTTCCGATCATTTCACGTTGGTCGTTCTTGAAGCCGGTTCTTTTTTTTTTGTTAAAATTTTACTTGTGTCTGGTTGTATTTTATTTAAAAGTTATTTCTTTGTCGGCAGTAGTGTAAAGTACAAGTTGTACTTAGGTCGGGATAAAACGGTAGTTTATGAGTTGTTTCAAGTTTTATTGTTATTATTTATATACCCATAAATAAGAGAGATCTTAGTTTGTTAACCTGCTTTCGTTGAGACAATTCGCCCGTGAGTTTATAGAATTATTTTCTAGATGCCTAGAGCACCTGTGTTACGGATCGCGAACTACAAATTGCTTGTTGGGCTACTTTCTTCAGAATAAGTGGGTTAGCTCTAGAAATTTAAATTGGAAAATTGGGATGATTGAACAAAGAATAGGAATGGTAGAGGATTTTCTTCTCATAAGTCTTTATTATTGTAGTATACCTTCTTTATTTTCTTTTTTTTTATGGAATAAGGGGCAAACAAGCTGACGTATCACCTGATGGTAAACGATTACCACCGCCCCTGGACACTCGCAACACCAGAGGCGTCACAAGTGCTTTGCCGGCCTTTGGGGCATGGGGGGAGGGGTTGGTGTATGGTCCTCCAGTATTCACACTCACTCGGTTAAACACAGCGCAAGCGCTATTTCACACAAAACAGCCAATAGCTTTGATGAGGTTTTGTAGTAGATTTTGCCAATAAAATATAAATATCTTTGTAGGAGATGTTAAAATTTCTATCCCACGATTTATTAATGTAGTTAGTCATACTTTTCCTCATTCATCATCATCAGCCTGTCGCAGTTCACTGCTGGACATAGGCCGCTCCAACTGTACGCCACTTAGTTCAGTCCTCGGCTTCTCTCATCCAGCTCCTTCCTGCCGTCTCGTCATTCATAATCGCACAAATAATTGTGGGCCAATACGAAACAACAAGCCTGTTTCTTTTAATAACATTGTAGTGATACTTCAATTTGGTCATGCCCAAATTAAGAAGAAAAAGCAGTATCAGGTGATGCAACAAAAACAAACACTAGCGTTCAACAGTTAATTCTCATAACCTTGCTCCACATCACCAATTTGCCTCTGATCATGGCCAATACGCACAGAAGTATTACACCTTGGGCTGTCAAATGTGACTAACATAATTACTCTTGCAAAGACAAAAAAAAAATTACGCAAATTACCGCTAATTGTCCGGATACCTTTTATGTTTGACGGATATGGTTATAGGCTGATAATTAGTTTATATGTTGTTTTTATTGTGTTCAGCAAATCATTACCTTCTTACCGTGGGAGAGCCGCGGTTCGACATGAATGGGCTGGCTCGACCGGAGTGATACCACGACCTCACAGAAAACCTGTGTGAAATAGCGCTTGCGCTGTGTTTCACGGAGTGGGTGAGGATACCAGAGACCCATACCCCAACTCCTCCCCACATCCCTTTCCCCATCCCCCAAAGGTCGGCAACGCACTTGTGACGCCTCTGGTGTTGCTGGTGTCCATGGGCGGCGGTACTAATAGATAATAAATATATTCTTACGAAAGGTTTTCGTATTTAATTTGTTAAAATTTCAAGTATATTGGCCAAAATATAACGATACTTGTTGAAGCCGTCGAAAAAAACTAAGCCTAACATCTCCTCGGGGTAACATTGGCTACATTATATTCTACGTAAAGAGTCCGTGCGAAGCAGGGGCGGGTTGCTAATATACCTATATATAATAACTAGCTGAACCCCGCGATGTTACCCGCGGTTATCGTCTTACCGCGAATAATGCTGCGGGACAAATTTAGTCTAAAAAAAGTAGTCTAGATACTCCCTAGATCATCAGCTACCTGCCAATGAAAGACCCTACCAAACCGGTCCAGCTGTTCCGGAGATTACCCGGAATAAACAGACACACAGACAGACATTTTTTTTTAAATACATTTTTTGGAATATATACCGTGTATACATACATATGCATTTAGTAAAAAGCGGTTATTTTAATATTACAAACAGACACTCCAATTTTATTTATTTGTATAGTAGCCTTTATTTCAGACACTACATATTTCACTACATTATCCATCTTAATGAAACTATTTGGTTCATTCTCAAATGATCCATTAGTCAGATCCATGGCAGATCTAATAAGATTTTTATTTTCTAATTACAGCGTCATTTCAAGATAGGTGTGGATCTACTGAGAATTTTTTTATTCGTTAAATCACAGAGGATCGATTGGCTAGATCCATTATGCATTTAATGACGATTTTAGTATCATTAGATCCGAATTTCAAGATAGTAATAATTAATCTACAAAATACACCTATTTTATTTTTGATGAAACATTCTCGATGCTGATTCCCTTCTCGCATGTCAGCTGGGACAACAACCGGTACGGACTGCTTAATATGACCTCCGAGGTCATGTTAAGCAGTCGGTCCCGGCTGTTATCGTAGGATAACATTCGTGAAGCTTAGTTGGCGGGCTTTAGGCGGCTTAAAAACATCTAACGGCAAGATTACGTAGCCACAACATTGTCTTGTCAGTCCCCAACCCGCACTTTTCCAGCGTGGGGGCGTATAGCCTTAACCCACTCCTGAGAGGAGACCCGAGCTCAGCAGTGTAAGTAATATAAGCTGGTTTTTAAAACCTTTTAAAACTAATCACTTGTTTAAGTTAGACTCGGACCGTTTTCCATAACTTATCTCTAGCTAAAATAATGAAACAGCCATTAATCAACATCGTTAGTAGTTACTAGGGCGCAGTAGTTTATGAGTTAGGTATGCAAATTCTTGATTGAATTTTTTTGCATATTTTTTGGGCTACTCCCCATTGAGTTTCTATCATTCAAAAGTGAAATGTGATAATTATTATTCTACCTTCGTATTAATATAAATGTTGTTTCTATTGGATTTATAATTATACTCATAAATATAGAGTTACATACAGCAGTAATTATGTGTTGTGGTTAACGTAGTGTATTTACCACCAATGTATAATTTGCCACTAAACTTATACGCCTGTAATATGTGTGTAGTTACAAACAAAAAGTATAGATAGATATACGTATGTATATCCGTTGTTTAGTACCCATAATACAAGCTCTGCGTAGTTTGGGACTAAAAGGCGTTGGGTGTTAGATGTCCGAAAATATTTATTTATATAACTAATCGAAAAACACACAAAAATATTGTAATGAAAAATTAAACTTAGTACTCCAATATAATTATTCATCAGAATTGCTCTTAATTCAGTTCAATGTCATCTCATCGTTCGCCGTGAGAAACTGACTTCAGTCAGCATGCTTGTAGCCTTAAGGTCGCGGTAAAAGTGTAAAAAACAGACAACGCCCAAACGCAAAACCACGCATTAAGGTCACCGTTCACTAGCTTTATCTTGTATTGGAAAATCCTTTCCGAAATAATTGTCTTATTTTTATCGACTGCTTATTTTCGGAAAGGTAATACAGCAAGCCATATAAGTGTTTACACTGTATAATAATTATTTTATGACTTTTGATACATACATAAAATTTTAACAAAATAAAAACCTACTTCAAGGTTCGACTCGATTTCTCTTGGATACTATCATCAGATCTTAGTGTTCTTATCATGGTACCACCGTTGGGATATCTCCTGTCTATTAAAAAAAGAATCATCAAAACCGGTTCACAAACGACGAAGTTATCCGCGAACACACATAAAAAAATATATGGTCGAATTGAGACCTCGTCCTTTTTTGAAGTTGGTCAAAATGCACTTAACTATATTTTATGCCTGTTTGAGTTAAATAAATTTATTTCTTGTTTACTATTAGTATTTTGCAAGTTGTCTGTTTGAAAATATTTTATTATATCATCAGACAACAATAAATTCTTTATCGCGTGTAGCCTTTTTCAAAGGACGATTTTTCTTGACTACGAAAAATTTACTCTGCTCCTACAAAATTTGGTGTTTAAAACTATTATTAAAAAAATATTATTAATAACTATATTTTGGTACCAAATTCTTTTTTTACTTTAATGAAATGAATAATAAGTGGTACAAGAAGTTGTTTAAAGAAACATTATTCCGGGTTTTTAGCGCTGTAGTGTACTAGTACCTTTACGTGGATAACTGGGCCAAGTGCACGCCAATCAATGGTCAACAGCGCGGTACACAACACGGAAACAGACTCGCTTTTCATCTATTTTTTCCAGAGGAATGTTCACGCTTTCATTGAATCGGAAGCCGTTTTATTGGAATCAGTGATCGATTTCTTGGTTGTCACAAACCGTTCTTCAGTTTCGATTTATTTACAATTACTTATTAAGTTGTTCTTAATCAAATCAAGGTGAAACGGTAAAATATTTTCCCTTAAATATATAAGAGTAACAATTTTAACAAAAATAAAACCGACTTCAAGGTTCGACTCGATTTCTCTTGGATTCCATGATCAGGTGTTAATGTCCTTATCATGGTACCACCGTCGGGACCTTTCCATTAAAAAAAGAATCATTAAAATCGGTTCATAAACGACGAAGTTATCCGCGACAACACATAAAAAAAAAATATACGGTCGAATTGAGAAACCTCCTCCTTTCTTTGAAGTTGGTTAAAAATAGAGACACTCGAATTTTATTCTTCGGTATCAGAATTCTCCGGGATACTGCAAATATTTTTTACGGCATAAGGGAAGCTGTTGGATGAGGGCTTCACAGGCCTCGTTACTGTTGATCACCTTGGGGGAGGTCCAGTAGTAGAGGACTTTTACCGTGGGAGAGCCAAGCTTCGGCATGAATGGGCCGGCTCAACCGGAGTGATACCACGGCCTCACACAAACCGGTGTGAAATAGCGCACTTGTGATGCCACTGGTGTTGCGAGTGTCCATGGGCGGCGGTCATCCCTTACCATCAGGCGATACGTTTGCACGTTTGCCACCATAGTCCATAAAAAAACTTTTCACGATCATGTGATGATAAGTGGCTACCGCGGCTCACGGAAACATTCAGCTCAAGAATCATAAGAACGGCTGTTTTAGCCCCTCTTTTCTCCAAGGGAAAGGTATAGAGGTTTCCTTCCTCAATCAGTGAAAAGCAACGAAAATAATTAGTTTCACGACGATTTCTTCTCTGTGTGATTGTCGGATTGAAAATACGGATTAAAGACACTACTTTTATATATATCATAGCTGTTGTAAGAGGCGACTAAGGGAGTAAATTATATAAGACAACAGCACTGCAAAGAATTAAGAACAAACACAATTTCGCAAAATTGTTCATAAATTTTACTAGCGTGCAAAGCTTTCTAAATGCAACAATAACGCTTTCTTCAATTTTCAATCAAATCTGGTTACGTAACAGTCTGAAACACATTTTTTCTCAATGTAAAATGCACTGACCCCAAAATGTTACGCTTTTATTGAACACATTACCCTCTTTGCGAGACAAATTGATTCAGAACACAAACATTTTGTACGTATTCATGTCATGGAGCAGGCAAATATTCGTACCGGAACGGTTAATGACAGACGTGGTTTCATATTACACTTAATTTAAAATAAAATTTCGATTAATACCTTTGAGCACTAGCGATTATAGAAAAAGAATCGACATGAAATATCTTGACTAAGGGACTGGAGTGTCAACGTCCTTACGTGTTAGTGGAGAGTGTGTTTATCTTTAAAAGAAAATATTTCTGTTCTCATTTCTTTATCTTAAACAGTATCCTCATTTTTGCTTCGCTGATTCAAGTGATAAAAACCTAACAAAGTAAATGCATGTCACGTAAATACCTACATGCTTTAGTGTCTCACGCATTTCGTCGAGGCACTTGACCTTTATAGAATACTTGCCATGAATATAATAAGCTACTGATGCGATCTTAGAAGCTTCACTTTAAGTGCGGTTAAATTTGTCATGGGACCAAATTGGCATATACAATGAGGGCAGTTCTATCATTCTCTTCTACATCAACACGTGAATACTACATGATTATACATGCTTCGTAAAATTTTCATTTTTTATCCAAATGGAAAGTTTTATAAGTTGACCAAGATGTGTAAAAAAGTTAATTTTAGTTCATGTATGTTCTCCTTGCTAATGGTAGATCTATGTCGAGCTGTGGACTATTAAAAGCTGCTGATGTTGAATGCTATTTATTTTTCAAAGTACGTGAGTCTTAATACAATATTCTTTTACCTATTAAATATAGCCACAAACATTTAACGCTCATTTACGAATATTTCTAAATGAACACAATAAAGGTAAAGACACTTGGTCTTTACCTAATACATGTATTTCTATTTATCTACATAAATGAAATCATTATTATTATTACAATTATCGAATGTAATCAGAAACTCAGGAACCACTCGTCCAATTTGGTTAATTTTTCTTTGATATTTTCGTTAAGGCACTAGGTTGTTATGGAGAAAAAATCATAATTGCGGAGAAAATAGTTGAAACAAGAGTGCTCTTTTCCCAGACAAAGTATAGAGATAAAGATAAAATTACACCCAGACACAGAACAGATGCCCATCATACTACATTGGAATCGAACCCAGGCCTTTCAAATGAACGTAAGTACTACTGATAGTATTCACTCTGGTATAATACATTTGCAGTATGGCACGAGAAAGTTTAAATTTAACATACTATATTCTATTTATTGACCTGCAACCCAATATCACGACCCCAGAAATGCTAATATTAGTAGTTTGCACAATTCCCAACAAGTGTTTTAAATCAAAAATCATAAAAATGCCTATTGATCGGTCTACTTTGCGCGCATTTTAACGTATTAGCCTTAATTATGATGCCACCACACTCGACGTAACTCCATATACAGCTGTTACACAACATCTGCATCCCACAGCACACGCAAATTGTTCAACTACCCACTATGTAATAGTTCAACTACAGTTTTTGTTGAAGCCGAGGTCATGACAATTTTCTTGTCAAGACAATCAAAATAACACATGTAACTAAATAACGATCGGTGTTCGTTTGTAAAGTTCAACTATAACTAAAGATATTAATTGTACATAGTTTTTAACGAAGAAAAGTTTATGACGTCTAATAAATACAATACTTTTTTTTACAATTATTAAAGATTCGAGTTTAAAATATACTGGAGCTTATTTTTCGTTTTTAACTTTTTTTTTGGGAGTTTATTTCCACTTTAAACATTGGACGAAAACATTTCTATACTAGGTTATCTGTCAAGTTACTAAGCTAAAAGTAAAATAAAGCATAATAAGTAAACAAAAAAACATACTTATGTAAGTTTTTACCTTAATATTTGAAAACTTTCTACATTATTAGGTATGACACAATATAATGATTTTTTAATGATGCAAATGATATTGTTGAATTCAATGACACGCTTGACCTCATTGACTCAAATTCTAATACATTTATTTGGTTAGGAAATACAAACAGGACTCTTAAACTACATTCTCTGAATTCCAAAAAATAAAACAACTTATGCATGTTTTATTTTAGTCAAAACATTATTGCATTCCCGAACATATTTGCGCAATAAAGGGACACATATGTTTCTTTTAGGTTCAGAACTAATATATTCCAGCTCATTCCATCTATCAGTATGCATGTCACGTTACCTATTCCACCTCTCATTCACTAAAAACGGAATCCCTTTCACGTTACCGCAGTTTCATGTATAATTTCAACATTTGTCCCCATCGCATACGGGCATCTGAAGCAATCACACCACTAACAGACAACCACAAAAGCCCAGACGAAAACAATCAAAATATCTTAAATATTTAGCTCATATCTTTTTTCTTTACAAACACAATCTCATTATTACAATAGTGTCGTAAGAAAAAGCCCTTACGTTTATGAGAACGGTGCAACAATATGGACACTCAAATAATAGGCGTGTTAAGTACATGAATGTATCCACCGCCTTATCTTAAGACCTTCGCAGTAGGATCTGATATTTCTCACGCCTGCTACGTGAATGTCGGAACAAAGACAAATATTCGCACAGCAATGGTCTACCTTTTTAAATTGGATTAAGAGTTTGGCACACAGGTGATTTGGGAATAAGATCTGTTTGCATATGGTGTTGAAGCTGGCTATTGAGAAACTGTTAAGTAGGTAATCCCGGGTATAAATTCCCCGAACTCAGTCTGCTTGCCCCGAAATTAGATCAGCAGAAACCTATAGCTAAAAAAGATCCATAACTATTGTAGGCATGCATGCTTATTCTATAGTTGGCAGACGATATTAGCCTCGTTTGAATCTATAATGATTACATTTGTTCAATAATATGTGGCATGTTAAATATATTCAATGAATAGAATCCCTTGTTGGTCTAGTGGTTAGCGTAATCAACTGCAGATCAAAAGGTCTCGGGTTCGATTCCGGGGTCGGACTGTAGTTGGGTTTTTCTTACAAGAAATTCCTAATAGCAGCCCGGAGTATGGAATATGGCGGTGTATCCCGCCAGTGCCTCTGATAGCACGCTAAGCCATCGGTTCCGGTTGTCATGAACATCTATAGCAATCGATAGGAAGTGTCCTCAAATATACTGACAACCAATTCAACCTTCGAATTCAGTTCACCCTCAGAGTTGCAGAGGTCCGATGCCAGTCGCTCCTTGTAAAAACTAATATTCAGGTAAAACCGGTTGAACTAGTAGCCGACCCCAAATCTTGGGAATAATAAAAACTAGGAAAAAGAAAAAGAGATAGAATTGGTGGTGTAACTAAACTTCGGTTAGCTCGAATTTTCGACTTTGTCTTGTTCGAGCGTTTACACTCCTACAACGTACTAGTATTAACAATATCTGAACCTTTCATTGCCAATTTAGTTCTTGGTCTTGCTGCCTATACGTTACAGCAACCACGTGTTAAGTAGTACATATATATTGCATAGACAAGGTTGTTGCTTTCCCAGTGACGGTCAGAGGTCGTCGATGTTGCAAACTTTAACAACTTAGTATTACACATTACAGAGGAAGCAATATACCATAAAGTTGGCGAGGTAAATTTCTATGAGCTGAATCTACAAGTTTCACATTCGAGGTACAAAATAGTTACTACGAAATTTAAATTGATTCGGTTCAGAACATTCACTAGTTGAAGTGTTGGAACTAATAGTTTTACAATGAGTATGTTTAGGTATTTATTTCTGTAAAAAAGTATTTAAGCCATAAGTGTGTCTATCACACAGTACAAGACTTTTTCTAGAAATGAACACGTCGTATTACTTACTTAGTTATGAGTCCTAATGGTTACCTTTACCCTCAATCATAAAGCTACCTCACATTTTAGTTTTAGTGGAATAAAATGAAATGTGTGCTTACATTTTTTTTAATAATTAGGTACATGGTATAAGATGAAGTCGTAATCACTTGTCGTTTAGATCCTTTAAAGTACTCAGAAGATTTTAATATAGTTTTTAGCAATGAATAGACTAATTAATTAATTAGTAATACATGCATATAATAGTACATGAAATCTGAGAACTTTAAAGACTTCCGTGCGAAGCCACGTGGGCTCGACCGGAGTGATACCTTGGCCTCACAGAAAACCGGTGTTAAATAGCGCTTGCGCTGTGTTTCACCGAGTGAGTGAGGATACCGGAGGCCCATACCCCAACCCTTCCCCATATCCCTTTCCCCATCCCACAAAGGTCGGCAACGCACTTTTGACGCTTCTGATGTTGGGGGTGTCCATGGGCGGGAATAATCGCTTACCATCAGGTGATACCTCTGCTCGTTGCCTCCTATACCATTAAGAAAAAGAAAAAAATAAGAATCCGGGCCGAGTTTCAAGTTATAAGTCCTGCAAGAGCAATCCTAAAACTTATTACTTACTAAAGTTTGAATGAATGGGAATTATTTACTCAACCATGTACTATAAAATGATTAAAGGGATTTAAATATTATTTGGAACAGAGATAAATGAGTTACAGTATGAGGTAGCAAATATCCTGGGGCAGAAAATAATCCAAGTTAATATCAGCACAGAGAGTGTCTGATAAAGGAAGCTAATGCTTTATTTGCTTCATGCTTATAAAGGCTTTACAGTAATACATTCTATGTTTCGAAACGGAGTCACGGGACGTTTTCCCACGATTTTATGCAATCAACCTGCTAGCGACATAATCTTATGTACTATATGTCATCTTTGAAACACAACACGTATTATACAGTCGTTAACAACAGAGCCGTCTATTGCAAAGCTTTTTATGCAGAAGTGACAACTATATTTATTAGGGTAACATCTCATTAAGACATGTTTGTTCTAAATGAGGGGCTTGTTGTTTGATTTATTCTGCTTCTGGTTAACTACTTTACATATTTATTGTACACCTTATGGGTTTCTGAGGCGGTTTTCTTTGTTTTAGTCTAATCTTAATTGTGGTAATAAAAGTTTATCGTCAGATCTTTCAAGAATATTTAATAATTTCAATATAGATAATCACTGATGATTATAAGAATCGTCGATACAATCGCGATGGTACCGATGGTTCTGAAATAAAGTTTTTCTGTCGATACATCGGTAGAATAATAATTTAAACCTTAAACTTTAAGATATTACTTTAAACTTTTAACAGGTATTGATTTTGTATGATATGTATTAATTATCTAACATTAAACTTGGTTTGAATTGTACATCGTTAAAATATAATGTTTTCATACGGGTTGTTTGTTTGCTATAAGATTTATTTTTGACTGGATACCACTTTTAAGAACATGTACCTGTTTTTTTTTTTAACTTTTCTTAAAAAATATTCCAGCTAGTTCGATTTATCGCTTAGAGCTTACTAAAAATCGTTGGAGCTGTTTCCTAAATTCAGATTATATGATAGTAGCTTTGTCCGCGACTTCGCTCACATTTAATAAAATGTATCCTATGTTACTTCTAATACCTCCAAGAATATGTGTACGAAGTTTTATGATGATCGGTTAAGTCATTTTCTAGTGAAAGCATAACAAACTTACATTCACATTTATGCTACTATCGTTCCTACTAATATTATAAACGCGAAAGTTTGTAGGTATGGAAGGATTGATGGATAGATGGATGAATGTTTGTTACTCTTTCACGCGAAAATTACTGAACGGAATTGGATGAAACTTGACAGTAATATAGCTTATATATCCGAATAACATATAGGCTACTATTTGCCGCGATAACCGTCATACACTCGGACAGAATCCCGGGCAACTACTAGTAATTTTATATATTAGCAGAGATATAGAGACAACATAGATAAAGAGATGATTAAAACCAATTCATAGGTAATGGTGGTTTTGCCTATAAACCAGTATTGTGAACGCTCGTTTACTTTTACTTACTTAGAGTTTATTTTAAACTTCAGAATATAATATTTTAATCAAGGTTTTTGGGACTAATCCCGCCTACACGCTCACCACTGTAACTCCTGTACACCAGGATCAACAGCAGTGACCCACGAACACACCGAGTTATGACACTCGGGAAGTCCCAGGAAAATATTAATTGTCTTGGAACCCGCAACGAAATTAATCAGAAGAAAAACAGGAGGAGTTGGAAATATGATAAGTCCACTTCCCTGCTTAGCAAAGCGGGAGACAAAATGAAGTCAAAATCAAGGTTAATGAATCTATTTTTATTATCTTACTACAATTGTTTAAATGACATAACGGCGTTATTTGTCCGCATTCGACAATTTGTAATGCATTCCACCAATGTCAAGTTACAGTTTAAAGTTCTTGTTCATAAAATAAGGCTTTTGTTTTGTTTTGTAATCAATGCCAAGCGCAACATTAACTATAGTAAACATTGATGGTCGTTCCTGACCCCTGAACCACATTCAAAATTACAATTTGTATTTTTACTATGTGATAGATATTATCTACTGTGTGTCTTTTCTCTTTGCATGAATTTATAAAATGTTCTTATGCTAAAATCTATAACTATACTAATATATAAAGCTGAAGAGTTTGTTTGTTTGAACACGCTAATCTCAGGAACCGCTGGTCTGATTTGAAAAATTCTTTCGGTGTTGGATAGTCCATTTATCGAGGAAGGCTATAGGGTATATATCATCACGCTACTACTAATAGGAGCGGAGCAACAATGAAGAATGTTTCAAAAACGGGGGAAATTTTCACGCTACGGGCAATATAAGGCGCAAACGAGGTTGCGTGGGTCTGCTAGTTAATATATAAAGCTGAAGAGTTTGTTTGTTTGAACACGCTAATCTCAGGAACCGCTGGTCTGATTTGAAAAATTCTTTCAGTGTTAGATAGCCCATTTATCGAGGAAGGCTATAGGCTATATATCATCACGCTAAGACCTACGGAAGCGGAGAAATAATGAAGAATGTTACAAAAACGGAGGAAAATTATCACGTTACGGGCAATAGAAGACGCAAACGAGGTTGCGTGGGTCGGGTAGTCTAAAATATTTGTCAAAGTATTGTTGTCCGTTCGAATGTAACATTGGTAATTAAAACAATACATTTAAAGTACAGGTTAGTTGGGAAGGTATTTTATTTGTTTAGTAATGTTAACACAAATATTCACATAAAATTATTTGCGAATTATTAAATGTTCTGCTCTAATTAAAAATATACACAATTTAGGACAAGATGAATTATTACAACAAGAAATAAACAGCAACTTAACGAAAAATGTAAGACTCCTACACTTACCAAATCGAAAGACTACATCATATACGTATTATTAAGATATTCTTAATTTTAATCTAGTAATGGCTCCATGAAACTTTGTCTCTAGATTGTTCGCTAGGAACATTCCGTTTTTTTTTTCATGGTGCTCTATTGTAGTCAATTTATTGATAATTTAATTATTTACTCTAAAATTTTGACCTTTAGACTAACTACTGAATTATTCATTTTTTTAATTATCTATTCCTAACAAATTTCACTTACAGATGAATGTGAGATTTTAAATGGGAAAAGTGCCAAAGATATTCATCAATGAGTATTGGACAAAAGCAAATATCAAAGTTTTCAGTACATATTTTGACAATTCCTGATGCGTAAATTATAAATTATAATTACTGTTGCAATAATCTTGGGAAAACAAATTTCAAATGACTTATAGTTTTAATTTTTCATTATGTAATAACAAAATAATTAAAATCGTTCTTCTGCAGTAATTCTATCGTTTAAAGTTCTTATTCTACAAAAAGCATCATAGGTATATTTATATATGAGCATGCTAAAGTGACTCTTATCTGATAGTTTGTCTGATGGAATGCTGGACCAGAATTCAAGAGGGGATGTCACCATTCTCACCGCGAATGCAGACAATGGTACTTACAATGCAGCCTTTGGGTGTGCTCCCAAATCACGCCAAATGACACAACCCTACCACAATAAATCAAAATAAACTTTTATTTTGCCCTTGAACTGTTAAAACTACACTATAAAATCTATCAATCTCCTACAGTGAATAAAGATAACTATGTAACGAATCAACGTTTATTATTATTATCTTAACCTTGCTGTGGGAGTGAATGACTTGTTCATTATATCGTCTGTGATGTATTGTGATAATCATCCAAGTTTTTGTAACACTTCTTTCGTAACAATAAAGCTACATTGTTTTATAATCTTGTTATAGATTTCAAACTATTTTTATTGCAATAAACTTTTGCTCACGGGTTAATAGTAACACTATAGATTTGTTTAATCTCTGTTAAAGGGGTTTATCTATGGCTGAAATATACGTTTTGAGTATATTATTTTCTACTGACTGCTTTCAACGGTGTTAGTCTAAAATAAAAGTGTCCTTAGCTACTTCTTATGTCATTACCTATCTTTCAGTGAAATGCCCTTCAAAATCAGCCTAGCTCTTTCATATACGATAAGAAAGAACAAACAGTAACCGAAATATATAAAAAATGACTTTTTAATATAAGTACTGCATATACTTTACACAAACGGACGCTTCAATTTCATCTAATTAGTATAGATGTCCGAGATATATAGTCATTGTGTTATACGAGTAGTACCTATATTATGAAGATCGATTGGATATTTCATGTGTAGGAATAATTACAAACAAACAAACTCTCATTTGTAATTATAATAGATATACTCAGGAATTAGGAAATTAGGTTTTGTAAATTTTAATTAAGAAATCAATATCATATTTTTTAATTCTCTTCATGAAAATCTATAAAAATAATTTGTAAAAACGTTAAACACTTTTTGATGGTTACGAATTACTCGATCAGAAGTTATTTGAATTAATTAGATAGATAGGTAGAGAGAATGACATTTAGATGTTGCTTTAAAATAATTTGTGTCACAAATTATGTCTCATAAAAACAAACTTTATTTTTACCCATTTGCAATCATAAAATCGTTTGCAACGTAATAATGTAAAATTATTGTCCTCTTTAAAGCCTAATTATTATAATAATGTCATCTGGTGACAAATACATAACATGAAATGTCATCTAAATGTCATCAATGTCACATTTATTACACAGTTTTGTTCATCAAGCACTAGCAACCCGCCCCGGCTTCGCACGGGTTCTTTACGCTGAAAAGTTGCGTGGCTTGCTTTCTTCTGACGTTTTCAACAACAATCGCTATATTTTAGCCAATGTACTCAAAAATGTAACAAATTAAATATGAAAGCATTCCTCAACAATTGCTCCATCCAATGTTGAAAACCACATAAAAATCAGACGTAATCTATCATTCATTTGTAAATCTATAAAAAAATATTGAGTTCTATAAAATTTTCACGACTGACAACCTTAACTTTTTGTCTATAGCCGTCTTTTAGCTTTTTTCGTTAGCAAAAACTTCAGGTGATTCGATGCAAACTTTTTGCTGTCATTTATTTTAGATTGTTCTGCGCTGTGAGTCGAGCATTCAGGTGTTAAAGACAATAAAAGAAAAATGAGTTTTATTTGTATTTTTTTCTTTTAATGACTTTGCTTATAATGTGATTGGATGATAATGTAGCTATTCAATATAAAAAGAATTAAATTTAGAGTCCACCGAACCAGATTGCTTTTTTGTACTTTTAATGTGGATGACAGTAATACAATACCATATTATTCTAAACTAGCTTTACCCGAGGCTCCGCTAAATAAAGCTATATTACTGTAAAGTTTCACCTAAATCCATTCAGTAGTTCTTGCATCAAACATCCTCACAAACTTTCGTAATTATAACTAGTTTTTGCCCGCGGCTTTACCCATGTATGTCGGTTATCGAGGTTAAGAGTAACCTGTGTCCCCAAGAATCAAAGTATCTCAATTCCAAATTTCATTAAAATCGGTGCAGCGGCTCAGCCGTGAGGGAACAGACTAGCTGAACCCCGCGGTGTTACCCGCGTTTATTGTTATACCGCGAGTAACGCCGCGGAACAAAGTTAGTCAAAAAAGTAGCCTAAGTCACTTTCTGGATCATCAGCTACCTGCCCGTTAACTTCCCGTCAAAGTCGGTCCAGCCGTTCCAGAGATTACCCGGAACAAACAGACAGATAGACGGACAGACAGACAGACAAAATTTGTTTTACCACATTTTTGGTATATGTACCGTGTATACATATGCATTTAGTAAAAAGCGGTTATTTTAATATTACAAACAGACACTCCAATTTTAGAATAGAATAGAATAGAATAGAAAACTCTTTATTTGCACACCTTATTACAGAGTTAAATAAGTACATAATACATAAAATATCTGAAGTGCAGTGTACAAAGGGCGGCCTTATTGCCATAAGCAATCTCTTCCAGGCAACCTTAGGATGGATCAAATATTTTAGAGAGACAGTAGTAGTTGACGTGCAATGAGTTTGAAAATAAATATTATGTCCATAAACACATATACAAACATACACACAAAGTTGAAAAAAATAAATAAAAATAATAATAAATAATAATAATAATAATATTTTTACATACTAAAAGATAAACAACAACACAAATATAAGCATAACCATAATTTAAGAGAAAGAAAAGACTCAAATCATACTGACTAAATTATGATGTGTAATATTCATGAACCAACCTCTTGAATTCATCCATCGTTTTTTATTTATTTGTATAGGTATGAACAGGATGGACCACCTAGGTAGGGCTATGACTAGTTTTTAAATTATCCAAACTGTGATGATAGACAAGTTCTTTGTCAGACCAAACCAAAATAACAAAGGAATGCGTGTAGTTATCATGTGGACGATTTAAACGTGTTCTAAAATAGAGAGATTTAATCTCAAATTAAATCAACCAGGATGTGCAATATTATTTTTTTTATGTATGGTCCTGCCATAATGACTCTACACTGACTGATGAAAAGCATAAGCAGAATCCAAGAGTGGTTGTCACCATACTCATTGCGAATGCAGACAATGCAACAATGCACCATGGTGACCCACACCACACCATGGCGGCCTAATGATGTTTCTGCATCATTGGGCCTCCGGTCTCGCACCCACCAATGAAACACGACAGCACGAACGCTGTCATTTTACGTTGATCTTCTGTGCCGTTCAGGTAGTACCGCCCCGTTCGAGCCGGCCCAACCATGCTGAAATCAGCGTAGCTCTCTACTACCTCGAATTTTTTTCCTATTTCAGTGGACTCTTTTTATTTATTCATAAGTAGCTTTTGCCCGGGTTTATGCCCGCGTGTATGTCAGTTATCGCGGTAATGAGTAGCCTATGTCCTTCCTTAAGAATCAAAGTATCTCCGTGCCAAACTTCACTGTAATCAGACAGACAGTTACTTACGAATTTACAACATTAGTATAGTTAGTATAAATTTATATATTTCGTGTTGAATTCTTTATTGTCTCTTTTTAAATTTCGAACTTCAAGTGCCAGTAAACAGTTTTAAAACGTGAGATCTGTCAGACGAATGCCAGATAGTTTTCTTAACAAATAAATCAAATATTGATCAAGAAGTATTGATTTATATGTGCTGTATTTCAATAAACTTTGCTTATAAATGTTTCTACGGTTTAGTAGCACGATGGCTACCACGGAGCAAAGACAAAGAGGAGATGCCCTAATGAGATTTTTGTATGAAGCAATGCGTGACAATTTGCGGGGTGAGGGGGTGTTACTTTTCCATCTACCAGACAATAGCAAAACTACTTGCAACGTTAAACGAGTATATTGCTATGTAGATTAGCTAGTTGACACTAGTGTGGACGTACTCTGAATTTCAGGGAGTAGTTTTTTCAAGGTCGATTTTGTAAACATCTTGACATGTAGTACAAAAAACATCATTAATAACCTAAATAATATTGCAAAAGTGAAGGTTTGTATGTAGGTACTTTTTTCTAATAACCCTAAATAAAACATTGTTTAATATGTTTGGTTTACACGTGGATTATGTTGAACAAAAATTAATATATGTAGTGCACATCATTTTATTTAAAAAATAAATTTATTTATATTTTATTTCACTTAGGAATTGGAATGCTTAAATAACGCCAATCTTAGAAAATCAACTATTCTAAATCTGAATTGAATGTTCATACCAATTTTGTCACTATATTCACATCTAATCACTTCTAATCTTGCCTAATTGGGGTAATAATAATAATAAGTTCTTTTCTCGATTTTTTTATGATTTTTATGCCTTATACTTACGCCCTCTCCTCTTCGTATTTGCTCCGCTCGTTTGCTACTATCGCACTTAGTTGACTTCTATCATATGGAATTGTAATACTTCAATTATTAGTGCAATTCAATTCATTTATACGTAAAAAGAAAACATTTCCAAATCCATCCAGAATTTTTACCCAAACGATTTAACTTTTTTACCCGACTACGGCAAAGCCAAAGGAGGGTTATGATTTTGACAGGCTATGTATACAATGAAAGGTATTGATGCACAGATTAAATTCCCAGTATTGGAAATCACCTAACTTTCACCCCTCTCAATACTCAAACGCGATTTCGTTTTGTACTTTTCTTTTGTTTTCAATTATTTCTGGTTATAATTGAAGTATGTAGTCCACTTTGATTTTAAAACAAAATGGCTCAGCTCTCTTACTTGCATTTTTCGTACACCATTAACAAACTTTAAATTCAATCCTGAATCAAATGATCCTCTCATACATAGATGTATTGCTAGAGAGGAACACTATTTCATTTAAAAACAGAGAAGAATAAAAATAAATTTAGTATTAATATAATTTTAATAGTACAAGAACTACAATATCCTGTTAGTTACCTGAAGATTCGAGCAAATATATTCTGGCGAGAGATGTACTGAAAGGCAACAAGTAAAATTTTAAACTAAACTAAACTAAAAAACCGACTTCAGGAACGACTAAATCGATCGATTTCTCTTGGATGCCAAAATCAAGTCTTAGTGTCCTTATCATGGTACCACCGTTGGGATATCTACTTTCCATTAAAAAAAGAATCATCTAAATCGGTTCATAAACCACGAAGTTATCCGCGAACACACATAATATATATATAAGTACGGTTGAATTGAGAACCTCCGTCTTTCTTGAAGTCGTTTAAAAACAACGATTAATAACAGTATGAGAGCACATTTATTTAGTAAACTATGCATCATCTGATTGTTTATTATATCAACTAAATAACAATTAATTCTCTTGTCTCCAGGTACATAGCAAAGGCTTGAAATTCGGAATCTACGAGGACTACGGTAACTTCACATGCGCTGGGTACCCTGGTGTGGTCGGACATTTAAGTGGAGGTAAGGAACATATACGAGGCACCCCAAACACTTTATCGTCATCACTTCAACAGGCTTGAATAGTCCACTGCTAGACATAAGCCTCTGGTTAGATAGGAGTTTCTGCCCGGTTATACCACGCTGACAGACGGTATAGGGATGAAATAGAGTTTAAAGTGAGGCTGTCTTGCATGATTCTCTCCCTTAGTCGGTTCTTACTGTGTATAATATGTATGTATTTACAAAAAACAAAGTATACATATATGTATTTATATCAGTTGTCTAGTACCCATAACACAAGCTCTGCTTAGCTTGGGACTAGATGGCGTTGTGTGTTAGATGTCCAAAATATTTATTTATTATACTTTTAAATCGCATTATTCTTACATTATAAGTAACATCTAAAAATATAATGCCCAGTTTTACCACTAAGTCTGTGATAGCCTAATACCACCTTATCTCTAAGTAGCTATAGATTTCAGTTTCTCAAGCTTTAGACCGAGACATTGTCAGATTTAATACTATTTTTATAAACAACTTATATCTGTTAAATCAATACTAATATTATAGATTCGAAAGTGACTCTGTCTGTCTGATACGCTTTCATGGTTAATCCGCTGAACCGATTTCAATGAAATTTGTCATGGAGATATTTTGTATCTTGAGGAAGGACATAGGCTAACTGACATACACGTGGGGGCAGCAGCAGGTAACTACTAAGCTAAAGCTAAAGCTAAAGCTAATAGTGTTTTATGGCAGATAACTACCTGAAACTTCATCAGGAACTGGTGAAACGGGCCCTAAGTGTGAACATACCGGCTAATAGTCTGAGTCATATTATAAGTTTTAGGAACTGTAGAGTATTACATTTAAATACAAATATTTTTTGGACACTTAACACACAACGCCATCTAGTCCCAAGCTAAGCAAAGCTTGTGTTAAGGGGACTAGATGGTACTGATATAAATACTTATATACTTTTTTTGTACATACATACATATTATACATAGAAAATACCCAAACTCCAAAAATAATATTTACAGATCATACCAACATTTGGTCCGACCCGGGAAACGAACCCGAGACCTCAAGCACAGCAGTCGCATACGCATACGCTACCACTACGCCACGGAGGCAGTCTTCTTCGTTTGGAAAATTATCAAACAGTGATTTATTATTCCACTTTAAAAAATTTAAATACACACTTATAATTTACGACGTATTTCCTACACATACATCACTTTTATTATCGGTTAGTGGAGAAAGTATACTACACTAATCAGTATCGATAATGCACCAGATGCATTCTTGCATTTACTTCCTCATAATTTATTGTAAAATGTAAAATCTATACAAATAAATAAAATTGGAGTGTCTGTTTGTAATATTAAAATAACCTCTTTTTACTAAATGCATACATATGCATTTATTTTATAATTTTAAAATTAAATATTAAATTTAAATTTAAAATAATTTTATAATTATTTTATAAGTCTAAAAAAGTAGTAGTAAAGCCTAAGTTACTCCCTGGATCATCAGCTTCCTGCCAGTGAAAGTCCCGTCAAAATCGGTAAAGCTGTTCCAGAGATTACTCGGAACAAACAGAAAGACAGACAGACAGACAAATTTTTTTTAACTACATTTTTGCTATATGTATACATACATATGCATTTATTAAAAGCGGTTATTTTGATATTACAAACAGACACTCCTTTTTTATTTATTTGTAGCTAGCTGTTGCCCACCGTTCCGCCCGCGTGTACGTCGGTTTTCGCGTCAAATAGTAGCCTATGTATTAATCCAGGGTGTCAGCTCTCTGTATACCAAATTTCTAATAATAATATTTTTTTCAAAAAACGATATTTCTGTTCGACTTTCAAGTCCATTCAGCGTAGTATAGATGATGATGTAAAATACTTTAAAATTCCCGAATTCATTTTCAATGCAATGCAAGTGTCATTTGTTCAAGGGCTTATGTCATAAATAAGATATTAAAGTGCGAAGACCCAGAACATATATATGTAATAAAATACTTATAAACCATTTTCTATTACAACATGGTGATTTAAAGAAGGTAGTCCGTATGTAACCTACATACTTAACGATTCTGACGATTCGTTTCAGCAATAATAATTCAATTTTAGTAGTGATTTAAATTCATGGGATGATATATTATGTACTAAATTCCCATGTCATAATATTCATTATGTACCTACACAGTTAGCTAGCTTTTTACCCAGACAGGAATTTTTTGAAAAACGCTTTTACTAGCTTCACCTGTTTGTTTGTCTGTAACCGACTTTTGTAAGTGTTTTTTTTAACTATTGTTATAATTTAAAATTGATTTTTTTATGTATGTCTCTGCCAAAATGACTCTACTCTGCCTGATGGAAAACATAAGAAGAACCCATAGTATACTCACTCAATGCAATAATGGAGCATGGTGACCCGCACTATGGCAGCCTAGTGATGCTTCTGCATCATTGGGCCTGCGGTCTCGCACTCACGAAAGAAACACAACAGCACGAACGCTGTCGTTTTACGTAGATCTTCTGTGCGAGGGAAGTACCGCCGCGGTCAAGTCGTTCGTGCTGAAATCAGCGTGGCTGTAGATTGTGTCTATTTGACATCAACATCAACAACCTTTAACAGTCCACTGCTAGAAATAGGCCTCTCCTTAGCCAGGAGGTTATGGCGTACTATACTATACCCACTTCGCGGGCCAGCTTTTTTTGTTTTTTCTTGTAAGGGCCTGCCAAAATGACTACTCCGCCACGTGGAAAGCAAAAGTAGAATCCAAGAGTGGTGGTCACCATACTCATTGCGAATGCAGACAATGCAACAATGCAGCATGGTGGCCCACATCATGGCGGCCTTGTGATGCTTTCGCATCATTGGGCCTCCGGTCTCGCACTCACCAACAAAACACGACAGCACGAACGCTGTCATTTTACGTTGATTTTCTGTGCGAGGGTAGTACCACCCCGGTCGAGCCGACCCGTTCGTGTTGAAATCAGCGTGGCTGTATGTAGTAGTACCTTGAGAATGATGGATGATGGGCTTGTATTAAGTTTTTCTTCTCTTCATAGCGCCGTTGTCCTGTGTAGTTATGTTACCTTAGTCACTGCTTATGATACTTACGGGAATAATATGGGTGATGACAATCCGTAGATATTGTTAATCCAGGATTATTGGTGTTATTTATTACAAAATGAAAGACTTAACTTTAAAAAGTATTTTATGTATTTCCTACCATCTTGTTAAGCTATAAAGCCACCTTGGGCCGTCTAACTTGCGCAATTTAGGTGCGATAGTTGTTGCAAATACAACTCTTGTGACTTCCTGACCCATACAGTGCACCTGTTCTTTGCTACGGTCACCATTATATTGTAAAGAATGTAGGGACATTTCCCATAATTATTTTGCAAGTATGTGGTAAACGTCGTTTAAAGATAATTAATTTGTGCTGACAGTTGTGTACATTCAAAATTAATGATGAGTTTTATTATAATTCTTTATTTCAAGAATGAAATTGTTCATGGTGTCGAGACACGTAACATAAAACGTTGTATCTAAAAATTTAAGTAACAAAAGAAATCGTTTTAGTTTTTCTATTACTATAGAGACTTTATCTTTTTTGAGTAAGAATTTATTATATCCCACGATGAAATATGTATACAGCCCATATTGCAGTCGAGGCTTTTGTGACGAAAGAACTGAGTACCTACCTATCAAAAAATAAACCATGTGAATATCATTATATTTCAGTAATTTTCTACCAACATGTACTTGCTTTTATCATTAATAGTTTTAGGCTTTCAGTTATATTTGCACTTGAATATACCATATCCACATATTTTATTTTTATTTACCTTGAATCGCGATAGCATGTCTACAATTTGATTAATTTAACATTTAATTCTTTCGCGACAAGGAAAGGTTTGGCAATTAGTTTTCCATAGTTATCGAGACTTAATTGTCACAGGTGTGCGTTATCATTATCAAAATTCCATTAATGTCTCGTGTAGTGATTGCCATGTGGTGCGCCTACGATTACATGCTTCACTTCCTTCGATGTTGTACTAGCAATGACTAGCGTTTATGTTGTGCCTAATCGTAGGTAATTATTGAAGACGCAATACGTTAATGTATGTATACTTGTTATGGGAGGGGTCCGGATGTGTTAATAACAGCAGTTCCCGGATCCCTCCCGTCTCAGGCGCAGAGTGGCACACCGTGTGGTTTTAGTCGGTTCGATTCCGACACACCGCCCCGCCGCAAACCCCGGCGGGGTGACGGCCCGAGGGGGTTTCCACACGTTTAAAAAAAAAAAAAAGAAATGTATACTTGTTATGTCTTAATAGCAAGGCTTATAACTGGATGTCTATAGGTTCTTTACAGTGTGAGAGGAAATGAAGAAGAAAACTCGACGCAAACCCGTGATATTGTAGGCCCAGGTTACTTCAAAACGCCCTCATTTTAACACGCTTTTATTATCTTGACCTGTATATATGTAACAAAATCTTTTTACTTCGTTTTTACCTACTTCTAGGAGTCTGATTAACTTGAAAATATTCAAGGGCCGATCTAAAAAAAATATTTAAAAACAAACAAACACACTTTTGTAAATATAGCAAACTAAACACTAGAAATTAAATTATAGTTTAAAAACTAAAAATACGCTTTAATAGCAGTCGAACTTAAAAGTAGAAAATTTTTAGTTTTTAAACTATAATTTATTATGAAGTGACTTGTCTTCTCATTATTTAAAAGAAGTAACTACCCAAATAAAGTCAACATTGACTTGAAGAAAAACTATTCTCTTATTTGCGACTAATTCACCATAAACTAGACGCATTTAAGTATTTCAAATTGATGATACTACTATGAACTTCAGTTTCCTCAAAATTAAGATGAAACATATAACTGGCTACACTAAAGTCGAAGTCGCGGTCAATAAACTCACAGAGACTCACAGATATACGATTAAACTAACATTAAAGAATCGTGACGGACACGCGACATTATAAACACGTGAGCAAATTACATTACATTAATGCATCATTGTCAGTCGCGTTTTAAATATGGCCGCCATTCATTCATAATTAGTGTTATGAGATGTAGATAATAGATATGAGTATGAAGACTTAAATCTATACAATCTACACAAATAAATAAATTGGAGTGTCTGTTTGTAATATTAAATTAACCGCTTTTTACTAAATGCATATGTATGTATGTATACACGATAAATATACCAAAAATGTAGTTAAAAAATGTTGTCTGTCTGTCTGTTTGTTACGGGTAATCTTTGGAACGGCTGGACCGATTTTGACGGGACTTTCACTGGCAGGTAGCTGACAAAATAGGGAGTAACTGCTGCTGCTACTTTTATTTAGAACACCAATTAGTTCTTGGCACTTGCTATTGTAAAAATATAACCGCGGGTTATAAGCAGTCAAATAATAGTATTTGTAATATTTAGAAATTATTTATTTTAAAATACGGTAAGTTTGGTGTTGCGTACGATCTACAAAAATATTTATATTTCAATCAATTGGCAAATTTTATGTTCATCCAAAATTTGTATGCATTTATGCTAAATTGTAGCAATAACGTTTAGTTTTGCAAGAAGAGCAAGTAATATCCTTGAGGCACTTGCAAAATATCAACAAGTTGCATATTAACTTTCATTTTTCAAATTCCCTTTTTGAAATGAATGAATTATAATATACTTTGTTTCATTTTCGTATTCCTACTACTAGCGCCATCTATCGAGAATGAGCAAAGTTATCTCAAATTAGTTTTTATATCTTCCATCCATACAAATAAATAAAATTGGAGTGTCTGTTTGTAATATTAAAATAACCGCTTTTTAATAGATGCATATGTATGTATACACGGTACATATACCAAAATAACAATTTTTAACAAATAATGCACCAAAAATTTTTTTTTTTATTTTTGTCTTTCTGTCTGTCTGTCTGTTCCGGATAATCTCTGGAACGGCTGGACCGATTTTGACGGAAGTTTAACTGCCAGATAGCTGATGATCTAAGTAGTAACTTAGGCTACTTTTTTACACTTTGTCCCGCGGCAATACCCACGGTACTAAATAAACGCGAGTAACACCGCGGGACTCAGCTAGTCACCCATAATATGAAGTCTACGTATTTATATTTCTTTTTGACAACTCCCGCATTAGGAATATCCCTTCCAGTTTCGCGTGGGACTTTACAAACATACATGAAACGGACACAAAGTACACCCAGACTCAGTACAACAATTTGTGGATGACAGGCGACCGCTTAATCTAGCAGGCCAACAGTGCAGTCAAAGTGCAATATATATATTTTCATCACCAGATGCTAACACGTTCGCTGCCTGGGGCGTGGACTACGTGAAGTTGGACGGCTGCTACGCCCTACCAGCCGACATGGACTACGGTTACCCTGAATTCGGCAACCAGCTGAACAAGACTGGAAGACAAATGGTCTACTCGTGCAGTTGGCCCGTCTACCAGATATACGCTGGTATTCAGGTACTCATTCATTTCTTAGCAATATCTATATTATATAACATTATGTGAAGCAAAAAAATTCTATAAGTTTTCACAAAATTAATGCGATCGGAGGAGTATGAAATTTGGAACAGTTAAACTTTATGTGGTGAAGGAAAGCAGAAAGACTTTTTTTTATAAATAGTTAATACTACATAGGTACACAAACTTTAGGTTAGTCCTGAATCTAGCTGTGAACGTTCTCAGGCTTAGATTATGAAGATATTTTTTTTTATGGAATGTGGACAAATCGCAGACCTTAGTTTTGCCTGATGGTAAGCGATTAATGCCGCCCATGGGCACCCAGATAAACACCACAGGCGTCACAGGTCGTTGGTGGTGGATAGGAGGAATGTAGGGTAGAGGTGGGCCCCCGGTATCCTCACTCACTCGGTGAAACACAGGGCAAGCGCAATCGTGGTATTACTCGGTCGAGCCGGTCCATTCATGCCGAAGCGAGGCTCTCCCATGTACGAAAACGCACTTCGCTTATATCTTTTCCTTCAAAAACCGTAAAAAAATAATTTAAAAAAAAATGTTGTTGTAAAGCTACAACAAAAACCGCATTAGAACATTATTTCTTACAGAATCCAATTTTTAAAAGAATAACCATAACTGACACTTATTACAGAACACGCATTCATGAAAAATTTTGCTCAATACGTCTTTATTATGTTAATTTAAAATTGTTGTACAAGTGTGCAAAATCGCCATTATTACACAATAAAGCACCCAATAGCGCCTGCTATATGCTTCAAGGCAAACGTTACAATACGCATAAATAATGTTTGTCATCAAATACTTGTATTGTGTCATCGGTCAATAGTTTTTTGACTGTGCTCAACAGGTGCAGAAATATGTAAAGTTTATTATAGTGATTCTAAATGTTCTGTCTATCTATTCCGTTTGGCTGTTCCAAATATTAATTGTCCAGAGTTGCCTTTTGTACCGTTTGTACGTTTTCTGTTACAAAAGTTTCTGAACAAACAGAAAACGGGAAAGTTAGATACGACTCGATTAGCTCAGAATTATTAAGTTAGATGATTGATTATTTATAGTTTTTTTTTATATATATATATGTTTGGCCCTGCCAAAATGACTCTACTCTGCCTGATGGAAAGCATAAGCAGAATCTAAGAGTGGTGGTCACCATACTGCGAATGCAGACAACGCAACAATGCAGCATGGTGACCCACACCATGGCAGGCTTGTGATGCTTCTGCATCATTGGGCCTCCGGTCTCGCACTCACCAACGAAACACGACAGCACGAACGCTGTTATTTTACGTTGATCTTCTGTGCGAGGGTAGTAACGCCCCGGTCGAGCCGGCCCGTTCGTGCTAAAATCAGCGTGGCTCTACTACCTTGAAATATAAAGTAAAATGTAAATGTAATGTAAAGCGAAAACTTTATATGATTCGTACTTTCTACAAAAGTAATCTTTAGCAGTTCACAGCAGGACAAAGGCCGCTCTATAGATAGGAGATTTTAGCCTACTATATGACACTGGCCATAGGGGTTGGTGTGGGGTATGTTTTAAGATTTCCTTCTCTTTGCAGTTTTCTTATCGATCAGAAGTTACTACCATAGTTACTCTTAAACCCACTGGATGAATAGTAACATTCTATATTCTTCATCCGTCCCTTCTGTCGTTTGAAATACTACCATTAGTTAGACTTCATGTCAAGAACGTAATTTTCCATTTCCAGCCCAACTTTTCATCCATCATCGAACACTGCAACTTGTGGCGCAACTTCGACGACATACAAGACTCGTGGGCTTCCGTCGAATCTATCATAGACTACTACGGAAACCACCAGGACGTCATCGTGCCAAACGCTGGACCCGGACACTGGAATGATCCCGACATGGTAATTAAACTCAGAATAATAATATTTTGACAAATATGGAAGAATAGAAAAGTAATCAAACAGATTATTTAACAAGTCTTCAAACATTTCACGTCGTACCATATATACAAACACCATCTGGTCCCAAACTCAGTAGAGCTTGTACTGTGGTACTGGAAAACTGATATTATAAGTGCATAGATATTATAGACAGCACCAATATTTGAATTGAAGGGAAATCGCACTGGCGTTCTTTTGTTTAGCATTATACAAACCACTATCTACGTCATGTGGCCATGAACATTTTGTCTAATGCGCGTACACTGTTATAAACATATATTTGTGAAGTTAACTAGCTATTTCAGTTTGTCTGTATATCAGGCTATCTTTCTATCTATTAGGTGTTTATGCTTTAATCGCTGAATCAAATTCAATGTTTTTAGCAAAAAAAAATAAGTATACTAATTTATACTTTCCGTACAATTCCAGCTGATTATCGGCAACTTTGGTCTTTCATACGAACAGAGTAAGACCCAATTCGCCATCTGGGCCATACTTGCAGCGCCTCTACTCATGAGCGTAGACCTCAGGACTATACGGCCGGAGTACAAGGCTATCCTCCAGAACAGGAAGATTATTGACGTTGACCAGGATCCCCTCGGTATCCAGGGCAGAAGAATATACAAGGTGAGTATCAAACACGTGCGTGACATGTTTTAGGTATAATTTCATTTTATAATAGGTGTTACCCGCGGTTATTGTTGTACCGCGAGTAACGCCGCGGGGTAAAGTGAATCTAAAAAAAAGTAGCCTAAGTTACTCCGTGGATCATCAGCTACCTGCCAGCGAAAGTCCCGTCAAAATCCATCCAGCCGTTCCAGAGATTAGCCGGCACAAACAGACAGACAGATAAAAAAAAAATTTAACTACATTTTTGGTATACGAAGCGTGTATACATACATATGCATTTAGTAAAAAACGGTTATTTTAATATTACAAACAGACACTCCAATTTTATTTATTTGTATAGATAGATAGGTTAGAAACATTTTTTTATTGATTTTCACTGATTAAGCTAAATTGAGCTCAAGTTCCTCTCCTTCCCTTGAGCACAGCGCTTAAATGGGCTCACAAAGCGCTTGTGTCAAAAGACCAAAATGCTTTGCGTGCACTCAACATCTCACATGATGGCAAGTGTACGGATACATGAGCAGACGCTGCTGGTTAGCTCCTATAGCTCACCTTCATAATGTTTTCCCATTTTCCAGCACCGCGGAATAGAGATCTGGTCTCGTCCGATCCTGCCAATCCAAGGTATTTACTACTCGTACGCAGTGGCCTTCGTCAACCGCCGGACCGATGGCACACCCTCTGATGTAGCCGTCACCCTGCGTGAACTGGGACTCAACAACCCTGCTGGATACAGGGTCGAGGTAAGAAGTGCTCTACTTAGAATTCTTATTGAACTCAGACTGCTTTTGAGCTTAGAAATAAATGTGTTATTTTCATTTATTTAGGGCAAAAAGGTAAATGGATTGCCTATACAGCTATACATTCCTATTCATGTGCTGGTCAAGAGAACGCCTTTAACCAGTACACCATTAAATAAGCTTCTGTAAAATAAGTGATATTACAAGAAGTGATTTAAAGTATTTTATTTTGGAAAAGAATTAGAATTCCACGTCCAGACCAACGTACACAATACATTTAATTGTACACAAAGAATGACATCGTGAACCTTAAGTTAGTAATGAAACTGTGTGTTGTCACCAGGATCTGTACGAGGATGTGGACTACGGCGTACTGTCGCCGCAGACGAAGATCAAAGTGAAAGTGAACCCCTCAGGTAGAAAGTGTCTCACTTGTTCGCTTCGCAGGGGTTTGGTGTCACGCTAACGCTTACACGCTACACGGTAATGTACAGTGCACACACCATAAATTGGTGCCAGGAACTGAGGGAAAAGTTTTGGCCAATTGACAGTAATTTATTTATCTTTTGGAGTCGGCTAGTACCACTCTTTGATGCGTAATTCAGGATGGCAATCTCCCAAAATTATCGTTAAGGTTGAATAATATGGATTTTATGTCATTGCTACTTTCCATATTTTCTCTTTTCTAAACTCTATTTTCTATCTACTACAAATAAATCATTTTTAGAAGTTGTTGTAGTTTTTCACTTTTAATTGTTTGGTTCAAAACTTTGCACCGATCAAATCGGGTTTTGTTCCTAATCATTTATGCTAAACCTCCAAACGAGTTGTTGCTTTTTACAACGAGACTTCTTGTCTAAGAACCTCGCTTAGAATAACTAATAAGAAATTTCTCACCTTCTTCAGAACTGTGGTAGTCTTGTTCTAGTGTTTGTCAGCTTAAAAGGTGTCCGTGGCAGTTGTGTCTTTTAGTAAGTCATCGTTTTCTGGTAAACTTTCTTAAGTAATATGACTAGAGATATATTCTAGGCCAGTATTATTAATTCAATTAAAAAAAAATTGTTTTCACCAATCACACTTTTCACCTTTACTATTTTCCCGATCGTCTTTAAAAAAAGACTATTCAATGAAAGCATTGGATTACCATGCTTTAATTCATCAAATTACATGAGTTACCAGTGCAAATATATGACATGAAGATTGACATTGAATTTGATTTGCTGGAAGTTATAGCTTCGGTGTTGCAGTAAGTAGCTAGTCATGGCTAAAAAATACTTAAAACACTCCAAATCTTTCCAGAGAAAGACTACTGCTCTAACAGAATCAAAGTTGCCTTCTGCATGTTAAAAGTTAAGTAGGCTCCGTTTCACTCAAAAATGTATAAGTGTTTCGACCGTCTAAAATTATTTCTTCTACTCTTCGGCCACACGAATCGACAACTTATGTCTAAGGTGGATCTATTTAAGATACAACTGGTGAAGGTAAGAACTGTTTAATCTCACCAGGTCATCCAAGAATGAATAACAATTGGTTTCCTAACATAAATTTTTATTAATATCACCAGTTCATTAACCTAAAATGCTTGTTTATTAAACATTTCACTGCAATATTATCTCAACATGTTCATTTCATTCACACCTCACTTTTGGTAGGCCCGACAGTCCATTTATCTAGGGATAAATTAAAGTCATAAATCAGAGCTTTATCTCTTTAAAAACAATTTAACAAACAGATCTATCTACAGTTAACATGATAATTGCCTCGGTGGCGTAGTGGTTGCGTATGTGACTGCTGTGCTTGAGGTCTCGGGTTCGATTCCCGGGTCGGACCAAATGTTTGTATTATCTGCAAATATTTGTTTCGGAATTGGGTGTTTTCTATGTATAATATGTATGTATTTACAAAAAAAAAAGTATACATGTATTGATATCAGTTGCATTGTACCCATAAAACAAACTCTGCTTAGCTTGGGACTTAGATGGCGTTGTGTGTTTAATGTCCGAAATATTTATTATTTATTAATTACCAATTTATAACCTGAAATTAGGCAACTAACGCCATCTAGACATCATTACATGAACTACACACTAGAACGTTAGGAAATTTAATTTTGCTCCCGTAAAGTTGTGACTCTAACAGAAAATATTATGTGCAGGTGTTGTGATCCTTCGCGCTGACACACAGCCTTCGTACCTGTTCAACTCGATCCCGACGCGAACGCCGTACTCACCGCTCAACGACGTGTTCAGACTCACCAACAAGTAACGCCATCTATTGAGCCACCGACTCAACACACGAAACAATCTACAAGTACAATAAATAATTTCCCTCTTGTTTGTATCTCTTGTCGTTTACTCGTTACGGCGGAGTATGTTCTGTTTGAAGACGTTGGAATTAATTTTAATAAAAAGTATTTTGTCGCGCTAGAGAGAAACGCTATATGGACAACAGACTTCGAGCATGGTAGGTACAAATCGGACAATAGGTATCCTATACCTAATGATAACTTCCTTAGTTATACAACTACTAGTGTATGTATTTTTTACTAAAAATCTTTAGAAATACAATAAATCAGAACATATAAAGTTGCCTTACAACAAGTCAAATCAAAATCATTACCATAACCGTGTTCGAAAACTTTCAATTTTGTTAAAACCTTCATTGGAAGTCCTGGCAACATAGAAGGAATACGTAATAATAATATGTTTTCTGCTGTTCTTAATGTATCATGTTCGAACGTCTTTTACTTGTTTTTACAATAATTAAGAGAGTCTAGGAGAAGTGAACGAAGTTCGTAATATTTCCTTAATAACTATTTAACAATAAAATATTTATATATTCGTATTAAAAAGCAGTAAAACCACCTCTAGTACGAATTGTAATACTTACGAATCAAACACTGTTGTCCAGAATTCAACTGATTCTCAACCTTAAAAATAAATGCCTTTATGTAAATAACTAGTACTTCAATATGCTCTGAATATATTGTCGGTAAAAGTTAGATATTATAAGAAAGGATAACTTTGATCGAGTAAAAGGTAGCAGGCCTTCCGTTCGTTCAATGTTACCCTTTTTAGGGTTCCGTACCCAAAATGTTAAACTGTACCCTATTACTAAAACTTCGCTGTCCGTCTGTCTGTCAGTCACCAGGCTGTATCTCATGAACCATGATAGTTAGATGCTTGATTTTTTTAGAGATGATGCATTTCTACTGCAGCTTTAACAACAAATACTAAAAAATAGAAGAAAATAAATATTTAAGGGGGTTCCCATACAACAAAGGTTGTTTTTTTTACGTTTTTATAGATAATTGTACGGAACCCTTAGTGCGCGAGTTCGACTCGCACTTGACGGGGTTTTTGAAGATTACACATGTATGCGTGTGAATGTGAATACATATTTGTGAATGTGAATACTATTTAAAATTAGTTATATTATTCGTACTAGAGTATTTTGCAAATTTGTAAATCAAAGTACGCAAGGCCTAAGACTCTCTATGCTATAAATAAAGTTGTTATATGTATGAATGTTGAGATTAAATCTATACTAATATATAAAGCTGCAGAGTTTGTTTGTTTGTTTGTTTGAACACGCTAATCTCAGGAACCGCTGGTCCGATTTGAAAAATTCTTTCGGTGTTGGATAGTCCATTTATCGAGGAAGGCTATAGGGTATATATCATCACGCTACTACTAATAGGAGCGGAGCAACAATGAAGAATGTTTCAAAAACGGGGGAAATTTTCACACTACTTGCAATATAAGGCGCAAACGACGTTGCGTGGGTCAGCTAGTCTTATATAAATTGTTATGAAATCAATTATTAATTTAATATTAATTTAATCATGACCCAATAAAAAGCAAAAGGTATAATGAGACTACAATCATTAAGTTCTCGATTTTGTTACAACATATAATTTAACCGGTACCCATCTAGGTATAATAAATTAATTTGCAATAAATTATGATTAACCTACTAATATTTACTTCCTTCAGAATTAAAATAACCTAACTCATAATGCGATTGTTAACACAAAAGTGAATAATGTGATCAAGAGAAAGTAATTGACTTAAAATCTTTCTTACTTATCATTTGAACTGTTTCTTCCCACGGGGTTTAAAATCAGTCTTTTCATGATCAGTAATTATATTCCAGTTCTAGAAACTTTGTGTTAGGTCTTTGTCATTCTAAGGGACAGTTATACCTAAAATCCTAATAGAATCCCTGATGGACGAATGTTAACTGCACGAATAGCGTGGGATGCAACGAAATTAATCAGAAGAAAACTGGATGAGTTGGTATTATAATAAATTCACTTCTTAGAGACTTAAATGTCAGGTAAATATATTTATGAGCTACTTTTATCTATTAAATAGATTTGAATGGCAGAATCTTTATCAAGAACTGGTGAAATCACTAAGCGTGCAATTTGTGTTAGTTGTCGTAAAATCACAGATGTTTTAAATGTATGTTTATATTTATCATGTGAACTGTGTTCATAATTTTCTTTTTTATGAATTTCTGTAAGTAATAGTAGTTGTCATATTATAAGAGTGTGTCTGCTATATAACTGATGTAAAGATTGAACAAAGCGTAACGATAAAGAAGGCAATTTATAATCGTCATCTCAACAGTCTTTAACAGTCCATTGCTGGATATAAGTCACTATATGGAAAAGTTATCAAAAAAGTAATTAACTTACTGTAAATATAATATACTAGCTGAACACCGCGGTGTTACCCGTGGTAATTGTTGTACCGCGAGTAACGCCGCGGGGCAAAGTAAGTCTAAAACAAGTACCCTAAGTTACTCCCTGAATCATCAGCTACCTGCCAGTGAAATCCCGTCAAAATCCGTCCAGCCGTTCCAGAGATACCCGGAACAAACAGACAGACAGACAAAAAATGTTTTTGATTACATTTTTGGTATATGTACCGTGTATACATGCATATGCATTTAGTAAAAAGCGGTTATTTTACTATTACAAACAGACACTCCAATTTATTTATTTGTATAGATGTTATGCTATTATGATCATTTTACGTTTTATCGATTGTCTATTGTTGTTGAATATAACTGTATATGTATTCCATGATTTACATAATCGTCTTAAAGATGTGAACTTAAAACTTGTAAATATTTGTACATTAACAAAAAGAAATCTTGTTAAATTGGGTCATGAGTTTGTTGTGTATATTTGCTGGTATGAAGGCGCAAGTGAGTTTGAGGTTGCCGTAACGTGAAAACGATTGTAAATCTGTGTATTTATAGGGTTGTCATTTACAAGAAATAAATTATTTTATGTGAATAATGTCTCTGCTTCAGTCTAGTTATTATCTTATATCTTCTGATTGAAGAGTATTATTAAAAATGAAAAATAGCTATTTATCAGAACTGTTAACGTCCTTTTTAAGAAATGTGTGCCAAGCCTGTATTGAAAGTTTCTCGTTTATGCCATTGTTCATAAATCTTATTATATATTTTACATCTTTTTTAAATTTTCCTTTGAAAACCTTTGACGGTTCAGAAGACAAGACAACCCTATATTGTACACTTCATTCGGTGTGTAAAATACATAGTTACCAACAGGTACATTTCTGCGTCTTGCCTTAGGTTAAATTTTATTTATATTTCATTCTCGCTAGTGTGATCATTGTAGTGTTATTGTGTGTAACACAGCGACACGTGGAGAATTGATTTTTGCCATTACGTTGTACTTAGGATAAGGATGTACATTTTAGGTGCCTTTAATGTAGATAAGTTTTTTCGTAATAAATGTCAATAAATAAATATACTTGTACTATGCTCTTATTTCTTATTTTCGAAGGTAGTTGGTGACCCTATGTTTGAGGCCTTTCATATCATAGGATACTATACGGCCGACGTGTCACGGCAAGTCAGAACATAGGCTCTGCGAACTTTAACGCATGTACAATCGAAGTAACCAATAGGTAAGCACAAAGTAATCAAAAAGGGATGTCCAATACACGTGCCTGAGGGTGATGTTAGATCGATATTTATTCTAATCGATTGAAATTAAGTAATAAAATATGTTTATTTTCAACAGTCGTTACTCAAGTAAACATTACTAGATTACTGATATTTAAGTAAATCATGTCTTTCACCTGAGAAAATAAATTTTTATTAGTTTTTTTTTTTATAAAAGTCGAAATCTCATTTATTAACTATAAAATTCACTAATATTTGTAAATCTATTTCATTTAATCTATTTTTATAAAAATAAATCGCCAAGATGTATGTACGCGCATAACTTCCGATCGACTGCACCTAATTAAATAATTATTTTTTTATGTGTTCGTTATTGTTCGGACAAAGTTTGTAAATATTTATATTTTTTTGTCCGTACACGGCCTGAAGCTGAAGACAGATATGGCAGTACGAAGTAAACTGGGACAGATAGTATCTTATATAAACAAAAAATAAATATTTTTAAATAAAACTAATCGATTACGATATTTGATTGAATAAAAGGTCGATTGTGTTTACTTATGGTCAATCTCTAGCATAAACCACCGCCACCCGCACGTCGCCTAATAACACCATTTTGTTCCTAAATAAAGTTATTGTGCGCTAAGTTCGGACTCGCCAAGATACGTCGGCATATTTACAGCGAAAAGCCAGAATTTCAACTGACGAATGAAAGACTCAGTACAAAGAATTTCTCTACTATTGAGGATTAGATGGCGTACAAGCCACCTCGATACTGCGGCGAGTGTTGTATACTATTTGATGACTGCTTGCCACACTATGGCGTGTTTACAAATTGTGTGACTTAGTATATTCAAACATGTTTGTAAATTCCACTCACTATATTACTTATTTGGGATTGATTCTAGACAGAATGAAACCTGTTTAGCTTGCCCAAACGGGTAAGTTAAACAGGTGAAAACAAATTGATATCCTTATCATTATGTCATACCAATTAAAAGTTGATTCATTACAGTATAACGTTTGTTTTATAAAACATTTGTAATAGTATAACACTTCATGTGGCAGGGGCATACAATAAAGAATAGATAAACAGTGGAAAATACACAATTTAAAGAATAGCCTTAAGATCATATATTGCGGGCTTGGACACAATATTTAGATGCATCAAGGTAAATAAAACTACGCCGTCATGATTTCCATAACTATATTATTATTTCTTTATATCGGTATATCACTAAATCTTTAATACCAAGAACATATTAATATAGACTTATGCAGACTGAGCATAAACTACCTGGAAAACACGGCAATAGGTATATTCGTCAATAAGACTAGTGGAGAGCTTAACTCTACTTAATATAATTCGTTTAGTTTCATGTCAGAATCGATCGTTATTAGTGCCTTAATACCATTACCAAAAGGTTATTAAGTTCCACCGTCATCTGGTCAAATGTTATATCACACTACGTTTGTCAAGACGCGGTCTCCACTTCAGAACATAGTTACTCCAGCGCTGCAGCGGTTATCAGTTCTGAGACACCTGCCCAATGCTACTTCAACCTTCCTTTCATAGCTGTACCGGCAACAAGTTCTCTGATGGATTGCTTCGGAATTTTGTCCTTCAGAGAGACTACAGCTCCAAAATACCACAACAAAAGTTATCCAAGGTTAGTATCACATTATCAATTATCACACTAATATACAAATGCGAAAGTTTATGAGTGTGTGAGTTTGTTATTTCTTCACGCAAAAACTACTGGACGGATTTGAATGAGACTTTACAGTAATATAGCTTATACATCAGAATAACACATAGGCTACTATTATCCGCGATAACCGTTATGAACGCGGGCGGAGCCGCGGGCAACAGCTAGTCTACAAATAAAAAGGAGTAACTTAAAATTAACTTGCATTTTTTTTACATTCTTGCCTACTATAAGCTTGTCCATAATGTGTTAAATCTTCCAATAAACAAATTGATAGTTAACGTATCATTCAAATTAAGTAGAAGTCTGAGTACGATGTTCCACATCACTTTGACCTGATTGAACCGAGCCATGTATACATTATTCATGAGTGGATATTTTTGTAAACCAAATTGTCTGTCAGTTTTGTATCCAGCGACGTGAATTTGTAACCAGATACAGTCGGGCCTACGTTTTCCTCTTCTATTACGTTGATGTTTCTGCAAAACAAAAGAAAAATAAAACAATAAATAAATAAATATTTCTCTACATCTAACACACAACGCCATCTAGTCCCAAACTAAGCAGAGCTTGTATTATGGGTACTAAGTCAACTGATACAAATACAGAGGACACAAATACATACCTATAAACTTTTTTTTTTGTAAATACATACATATTATTAATAGAAAACACCCAAACTCCGAAGCAAATATTTGTAGATCATACAAACACTTGGCCCAACCCGGGAATCAAAATCAGCAGTCGCACAGGTCAACGAGACCAACGAGGCAGTTGAATAAGATTCTAACACTATTCCTCTCCTTCGGGACCTAAGCCTACTATTTCAAGCTCTACAGGAATTGTTTTACGGTAACCGAAAACAAGAGTTCAGCAATTTTTCTTTTGCTTTCCATTGAGTGAGTGAGAAGACCAGAGGTTGAAAACTAGTCTTTGGGGACCACCCAAAGAGTGAAACTCGTGTTTCTGGAGTTTGCAAGTGTATAGGCGTGTCAACAGGTGATCACCTCTTTATACCCGTTAGTTTCATACTAT
Source organism: Spilosoma lubricipeda (assembly GCA_905220595.1). Taxonomy (NCBI): domain Eukaryota; kingdom Metazoa; phylum Arthropoda; class Insecta; order Lepidoptera; family Erebidae; genus Spilosoma; species Spilosoma lubricipeda. The sequence goes on from HG992294.1 coordinate 4,971,804, forward strand.
ACCAGCTGAGCCCCGCGGTGTAACCCGCGTTTATTGTCATACCGCGGTTAACGTTGAGGGTCGAAGCTAGTCTAAAAAAAGTAGCCTCAGTAAATCATCAGCTACCAATCAGTGAAAGTCCCGTTAAAATCTAGGTCTAGCCGTTCCAGAGATTAGCCGGAACAGACAAACTGACAGACCGATGTACCGTGCATTTAGTAAAAAGCGGTTATTTTAATATTACAAACAGACACTTTAATTTGCTTTATTTGTATGTATATATAGATACGATAGGGTAGATGACTGTGTCGTAAATAAATACCGATTTCTCCTTCATTATAACGAATATTACAGGACATCTCAGAAAATAAAAATATAATTATTACAGTTTTTCATTTCTATCACAAATTTTAATAAAATAAACATTGAAATATATTGCTCAATTGAGTAGTCTAGAAAGTGACGTCACAAGTTTGAATTTAGTACATATTTCATACAAAGTTGTCGTTTTGACAGATGATAAACAGTAACTAATTTAACTAAGGTGTCGTCTGCTCTATTAAAATTAAATATAAATATGGTATGTTCTAATACCTCGAAAACCCGAATGTACATGTGTTGTTATTCTTATAGTACTAATATACAATCTAGTCTATTCTGGTGGTCTGTAAGAAATTGCGGTAAGTAATTATGCTGTTTATAATTTATTTACATGCACTAAAGATCGATCTACACATCGATAGTTAACAACACAACGATTTATAGCTCTCGAGATTTGATCATTTCAGCCGAAGACGTCCACTGGAGCTGGTACGACGACCTTGTGAAGGTCGCGGGAAACCCCTGGATGCGGACAGCACAGGACCGATTGTCTCATCCTAGATACCTATGTACTATGTATCTGATGTATCTCTACTAGATAAACTCAATGTATAATAGTCATTCGATTTGTTACCTTTTTATCTTGAATACATGAGGCTTCAATGTATGTTCCTTCGTGTCTAATAGCAGATTTGACTTGATTTGATTTGATTTCATTCTTGAACTGAAGATGTCAGGTTTCGGATTGTTATGAAACGTTACTGCCTTTACTACTGAGGTTAGAAACATCAAGATCTGTAAAAATATCCTCATAAGCTAACTTAACTGTAACCTTTTTTTACGTGTGGTAACCCCTATGCCGTCACCCCACCGGGGTTTTGCGGCGGGGTTGTGTGCATGAATCGGACCGGCTAAAACCACACGGTGTGCCACTCTGTGTCCTGACATGGGCAAAATCTGGGAACTGCTGTTATTAAGACATTCAGAACTTAACTGTAACGTAAACTTTTTTGAAATATAATGCACGAATCAAAAGAGTCCAAACTCGGTGATGTTGCGACGTTTCCTTACAGAGTTCTTATGACCACCTTCCAGCTTCAGCATCAAATCAGCTCCATGTCATTATAATGTTGTATTGTCACTCTGTATGCATATGCGTGCATATTTGAACAAAATTGGTTGAAGATATCTGCTTCAAAATTGAGTTGCAAGATTCCACCCGAACATACAAGCATAGGTACATACATACATTGCAAGTTAATTAAAAACTTGTAAAATTCAGCTAGATTTAGGTTTAAAAGGTCGTGAGGGAAATGTACCGAGTTATGTGATTTACACTTTTAATTTCTAAGTTACAATATTGTCATGGAAAATTCTCAAAGTAATGAAAAGGTAAACAATGTTGATAACTGACCTTATTTACCTGACCTGACTTTCTCCTTATCTGATATCCTGGGTTTATGTCAGGTCAAGGCATATAATTCTCTTCAGCGATAGAAATACAATGTAGATTAATCTATACGTCATACGGCATAAATATGAGTTTTGTCTTAAAAGTATCAGTTCTGCGTGGAAGTTTAAGTCTTTAATAAGTTGTCTAAGAAAATATTTAACAATAGCTGTGCCCGCTACTTCGTACTTTTCACCTTTTAAACCTTCCCTGGCTTACGACAAATATTTCGAAACCAAAATCAGCTTAATCGGCCCAGCTGTTCTTGAGTTTTAGCTAGGCACACGAACAGCAATTGATTTATATATATATATTACATTTTACATAAATGAAAGACTTACCAGTATAAGACGCATGGTGTCCAAAGATTGTAAATTCCGTTTAATACAATTTTAAATGTAATTCTAAAAAGTATTGTAAATGTAATTTAGAGAACAATCATTGAACCACTCAAGTCCTGACTGGAGTCTATCACGTACTAGATATTGATGTCTATAATTAGACTCAAGTAGGATCCCTCTCTCCCCTTGAATCTAGGGAGAGAAATTACTATCTAATAATTTTATAACGTCTGTTTTTGCTATCTTTTGTAAAGACAGCAATAGAAAATTCTTCTATCTTTTATCATTCAAGATCTTCGAGGCGTTTAACTTGCTTGCCTTCCAGCCAAACCAAAATCAAATACCTACCATAATTGTGACTGCCTCGCTGGTCTCGCGGTTGGCGTGTGCGACTGCTGATCATGAAGTCTCGGGTTCGATTCCCGGGTCGGACCAAATGTTTGTACGAGCTACAAATATTTTTGTTTCGGAGTTTGTGTGTTTTCTATGTGTAATATGTATATTTACAAAATAAAAAAGTATATATGTATTTGTATCAGTTGTCTAGTACCCATAACACAAGCTCTGCTTAGCTTGGGACTAGATGGCGTTGTGTGTTAGATGTCAGAAATATTTATTTATTTTATTATAATTAACCGTCAAAATAAGTGGTGTAGAAAGCTAAGGAGTTTTTTTTTTTTATTTAATATTGGGCAAACGAGCAGACGTATCACCTGGTGGTAAGCAATTACCGCCGTCCATGGACACCCGCAATACCAGAGGCGTCACAAGTGCGTTGCCGACCTTTGTGGGATGGGGAGTGGGAGGGGGAGGGTAGGGATATGGGCCGGTATCCTCACTCATTCGGTGAAACACAGCGCAAGCGCTATTTCACACCGGTTTTCTGTGAGGCCGTGGTATCACTCCGGTCGAATAAGCCCATTAATGCCGAAGCGTGGCTTTAACACGGTTTATAATATACGGATATACACATATATAAAAACAAGAATTATAGTCGGATTTCGACAACTGAGTGACCACTAGTATTACATTAATTAATAATCCAAATATTATTGACATAATGTGTCTGTCTGTCTAATATCTTTATTTTGTTAAATTCATCGGATTCAGGGTTCTTTATTTTCTTATTGTCCTCATAAGTGCATTGTAAGTACATTACATACCGATTTTCTGTAGGCATATTAGCGAGTATTTCTTACTGCCTACATCGAAGTAGGTAGAGACGCAAAGGTCAGTTGTAACATGATAACATTATCAGTACTACGGATATAGTAACATATTGAATTTATACCTACAGATACGGTTGTTGAACTTACACACTTGCTAGTAGATTTTGATTCTTGAATTATATTTCTGTTATATATAGAGATGCGTGCTGTGTGATAATAGATCATTATCAATAAAATTATAATATTCTGCAATCATATAGGCTAAATTTCAAAATAGTTTACATTTAGACTAAGACAAGACAGACAGACAAAACACTATTACCTCATTCTGGTATTAAATTAAACTTAAAACACGAATTCACGATCTTGAAGGTATTTAAAAAAACTTCAAGCAATAAACATGTATGTACTAAACAAAAGCATAAAACAAATATTTAAAACCCAAGTAGTTTCAAGTAAATAAACAGGTCACTTCAAATTCTGGCAAATGCGGTACAGTTTCTCGGAAGCTTGGGACTGTGCAGCAAAATGTGTATCCCTCTGCCGGATTGTCAGGATGCCACGTTAGCCAACTGAAATTCCTATTATATCTACACAAGTCTTCGCAGAAGAACATCTCTCGTGCTTCTAAAGATGTATAATAAGGATTATTTATACCGACGAATGCAATACCGCACTTGCTTGAAGGTTCGTACACAACTTTATAGAAATATTCTGGTATAGGTATTACTGGATTGTTGTTTTCATCAGTGTACAAATACATGTCTACTCTTCGTCCATAATCACTTCCAAGTTTTGTAACACCAAATGTGCCAGTATAAATAATAGTATTGGAGCCAACGGCGTGAATATGATTCCTAAGATCTATTTCCAACTGATTCCAATTCCCACCATTGAACCCCGTCCACTGAGGAGCACAGTTTACGTAATGGAACGTAGCTCGCTCAGTAAATGCAAATGCAAAGTCCGTCTTAGCTGCCAAATGTCCTCTTGAAAGAAATTGCGTGTTCGTAAGGTAATTGTCGGTCGCGATTCCGATAAGCTTTGTCACCGCAGATTTTTGGCCTGCTGGAGAGAACAGCGTGTTCACAGGCACGTAAGACCCATAGACATCGTCCGCTATGAAGAACGGTCGGTCAACCCTGGTCTGATAAAATGCGTTATATGGTTTCTGGGTGTATTTGGAATAAATAGCGTTTAAGCCAATTTCATCAAAGCAGGATTCGTAAACTGGGTAAAATATATTTTGGACTCGATACCCAACTTCAAAGATCTGATGATTGTTATAACAGCTTCTGTTTGTCCGTTGGCTCTTATAGTTTGGAGGGTATAAGCATTTGAACTCGCGGAAAGTACCTGGAGCGTTTAGCCACTGTTCATTTTTGAAGCTGTCTCCTCCTTCGCATGCAACGGTGGCTGTGGTTTCAGATCTTAAAGCCAATGGATGAGTAAGAGATCCTCCTTCTTCACAACTCAAAGTTAACACATCACCATGCCTTAGATCTATGTTACCAAATGCATCTGTGGGCTCCAGAAGTTGATTATCTCTAACTATAACTGGTAGAGGTTCACTGAAGTGTAGACGTGTGTTTAACCTACATTTCTGATTCTGATTTAAACTTAGGGCACACAATATTAACATGATAACCCTGTGGATCATTTTATTTGTTTAATATTTGTATTTAATTATAGTATTGTCATATAAACCTAAAATTTTGCTTAATTATGTTTCTAGAATCATAACATTAATTTTAAGGTTGACATAATATTATTATGACAGACATTGACAGTGCCTATTTCAAAAAATATTTTTAAAGAAAGGATACTTGTAATTTTAGCTCTTGCACATCATTATTTAAGTAAGGGTTGTCCTAATAAAAGAACTAATAGCATTTAGTTAATTAAATAAAAGTTGAGGTACTTCCTCGTCTTTCATTTAAAAAACAGATGACTGTAAATAAGTAACAATAATATACCTGTTTACACCTGGCAACCTCAAGGTTGCGGCTGACTGAGAGCTGGCAACCATCTATTTTTGTATTCTTTACATTATTTTCTTTAAAATGACGTAAAATTTATAAAAAAAAACACATGGATGCAATCCAGTAGCTCACCTGTCGCTAACGCATTGAATACTTCCTTAACTTTCATTTAAAATTAATTTCATCAAAAAAACAGATACCTCTGCAGAATCGAGCGGTGGAATCTTAATCTATAAGACTTTTTTTAAAGGGCGATTCTTATGAAATTTTGTGTGCATATTGGGTATGTCTGAGAATCGGACAACATCTATTTTCCATCCCCCTAAATGGTAAGGGTGACCTATCCTTAAATATTTTTTATAGCAAAATAACGTTTGCTGGGTCAACTAGTTATATTTATATATATAGATATTTAATATCAAACGTATTCAATTCTTAACCCTCAGACATGTCATTTGGAGTCAAAACTAATCTCATTATTAAAGGTTATTAAACCTGTAGTACATAGCAACATTGAGCTCGGTCAACACACTCCAACCTCCAAACTCACTAGTTACATCATAGAAAAAGACCAAGATTTATTTTTGTGAGTTACATACTTGAAAATCAACGAATATATCTCGGTTGAATAGTGGGCAAACGAGCAGACGGATCACCTGATGGTAAGCGATTACCGCTGCCCATGGACAGCCGCAACACCACAGGCGTCACAAGTGCGTTGCCCGCCTTTTAAGAAGGAGTACGCTTTGGTTAACATCGAGATGAGACACCTTAGGTATTTAACTATCATAGATATATGTATTTACTAGTTGTTGCCCGCGGCTCCGCCAGCGTGTATGTCGGTTATCGCGGCAAATAGTAGCCTATGTGTTATTCTGATGAATAAGCTATATTACTGTAAAGTTTCATCCAAATCCGTTCAGTTGTTTTTGCGTGAAAGAGTAACAAACATCCATCCATCCATCCATAATTACAATCTTTCGCGTTTATAATATTAAGTAGAATAAGTAGTACCTAAGTATATTTAAAGACTAGCTTTTTCCCGCAGCTATGCCCGCGTGTATGTCGATTATCGCCATAAAAGGTAACCTATATCCTTCCTGAAGAATTAAGGTATCTCCATGTCATGTTTTATTGAAATTGGTGCAACGATTTATGCGTGAAAGCGTAACAGACAGACAGAAATTTACAGAGTTACTTTAGAACTTGCAATATAAGAATGGATTTAATACGCCACAGTACCTTTGTTATAAAAATGTATTTAATATATATATACAATGATTTTATTTAAAAAAGTTATTTTAAAATGTCATTGTACATATTGTTGTTATTGTATTGAGAAAAAATAATAGTAACAATACCTTTTAACATTAGTTTTAGAACTATTCATGTGTTTATTCGAAGAATAAATCTGTTCATTGTCTCTCCTAAGAAAGTAACTTACTATCTATACAAATAAATAAATTTGGGAGTGTCTGTTTGGAATATTAAAATAACTGTTTTTTTTATATGCATATGTATATTTACACGGTATATTTGCCAAAAATGTATTTAAAAAAATTTTGCCTCTCCGTCTGTTTGTTACGGGTACTGCTGGACCGACTTGGGCGGGACTTTCACTGGCAGGTAGCTGATTATCCAGGGAGTAACTTAGATTACTTTTTTTTAGAATAACTTTGTCCCGCGGCGTTACTCGCGGTACGACGATAACCGCAGGTAACACCGCAGGATTCAGTTGGTAATAATTAATATTCTACCACATTCACACAACGCCATCTAGTCCTAAACTGAGCATGAAAAGCAAAGCATTGTACTTTGGGTAGTACTCAACTGATATAAATACATATTGGTATATGTGTAAATACATACATTTATATTAAAAATACCCAAACTTCGAAACAAATATTTGCAAATCATCATTTGGTACGGCCCAGGAATCGAACCCGACCCCTTAAGCACATCAGTCGTTTATGTAATGCTTATACAGTTTTTAACCGACTTAAAAAAAGGGAGGTTTCTCAATTAGACCGTATATATATTTATTTATTTTAGCTACTTTTAAAAGTAGTGTGTTTTCAGTGTTCAAAGTCAATTGACATCTACCTCATATTATTCACATGTTTTACTTTGTTGTGTTGTGTGTTCTTGTATGTTTTACTAAGTTATATATCAGGTTATTGGTATGTCACATGCGCGTGTCCACGCTGACGATACGTGGTCTATAAACTTGGTTAGATGAAATAACACATGACTTTGTTTTTAATGTAAATACCTACTTATTAGTTACGAAGCAAGATGCGTGTATATATGCGTCTTATCTCCATTTGATGATGGCAATGTCGTATAATATTAGGTAGAATAATAAAAAACTTAGAATGATCACGTCTATTTAATAGTTTAGATGTAACTTGTTTCTGTTTCGCCCCCGTCTTGGTCGGTTATTAGTTATCAGTGTTGCCACCGTGAAATGTACCCCACGACCTTGCTCAAAAGTCAAAGAGTCTCCGTGAGAAATTACATTTAATTCAGTGCAGTAGTTTACCAGGGGCGTAGCGAGCCTTGGAGGGGCCCTGTATCAAAATTAGTTGGGGGGCCTAAATGAAGACTAAGAAAATTTATTTAATTGAAATAAATATTAATTGATAATAAGTTATCACTTCCTCCTAGAAATTGAGCTAGCCAAACAATTCAAATTAAATATCCGTAGTATGCCAACTTGGACAGGAGTAGTGACGTATCTCGTCGTATTGGACTGCCTCGTTGGTCTCGCGGTTGGCGTGAGCGACTGCTGATCATGAGGTCTCGGGTTCGATTCCCGGGTCGGACCAAATGTTTGTATGATCTACAAATATTTGTTTCGGAGTTTGGGTGTGTTCTATCTATAATATGTATGTATTTACAAAAAAAAAAGTATATATGTATTTGTATCAGTTGTCTAGTACCCCATAACACAAGCTCTGCTTATCTTGGGACTAGATGGCGTTGTGTGTTTAGATGTCCGAAAAATTTATTTATTTATTTATTTATCTATAGCATCGAATGCACGGGAGTAGTCCAGCAGTGCATGTATTGTTGCCTCTCCACGATCCCTAACTTCCAGTATGGCACCTACCACATCACACATTTGTCTGTACACCACGCAAATTGTTTTTCACATACTTTGAGTCTATAACACTGGAGCATGTGATGACGGGTTAAGATTACGAAGTATCACCACTCCCATTCATCCCGTGGGAGTCTTAAAAACCTACTAAAGAAGCAAAGTACGCGGGAAAGTTCTGCAATGAGCAAGAAAAAATGATACAACCCCATTTTTTTGACGGAGTGGAAAATACCTTCGAATCACCAGCTCCTTGGGAATATAGGAGACAGGACTATGCGTAAATATCATCAAAAACCACACTGTCGCAGGCACCCTACCCTGTAAGTCATGTAATAAAACCCATTTGAACAGAGCGTGGTCAAAACCTCCTTTGTAAGAAGAAGCATATTATTGCCGAAATCTGAAGTATAAAACACATAATCAAATGTCTGGTATCTTTTCCAATGAAGCAAAAGCAGGAGATCGTTTTTTGTTTTTTCGGAAGACGGTCCCCATTTCATCTCATCCACATTTTTTATATTTTATATCATTAATTTCATCACGACGAAGACTTAACGACTTGAAGACTTATGATTTGAAGACTATAAACACTTGACATTGGCAGAAATAGCTGATCCGAGAGATCCGGCTGATTGCCATTTCATCAAAGAAGAAGAAGCAAAAGCAAAATATAACATTGAGTGCTGTTTACGGTTGTAATTTGACTTCAAACTTACTTAATGTAAACTGTAATGTATTATAATGGCCTGGCTTTGTTTTGTTGTCTGTTTCTGTACATAATTAACAAAACAAATACATACAGTGGAACATAGAACCTCCTCCTTTTTGGAAATCGGTTAATAAAATAAACTATACTTCCCAAAAGAAGGTATTAGTCTTAAAACAAAATGTGTGAATTGTGGATTATATATCACGTCTGTTACTTATCTTAGAATCCACTTTGGAATAATTCCATAATGAATTTCATTTAATTAAGTACGTACACTAACTCGATTAAGTACAGTTTATGATTAGCAGTTCACACATGACCAATGAGGCACGTACTAAATTGTACTATTTAATTACATCTCGCCTTTAAACCACATTTGACACGTTTTTAACCAACTTCTAAAACTGACGGAGTTTGTGAATTAAGTTTTTCTAATTTTTTAAGATTCTGTATCCGAAGGGTTAAACGGGACCCTATTACTAAGATTCCACAGTCCATCCGTCTATCAGTTCGTCTACCGTCTGTCACCAGGTTGTATCTCATGAACAGTAACTGTTAGACAGTAAAAAATTTACACAGATGTTGTATTTCCGTTGCTGCTATAACAAAAAAACCATAAAAATAAAATCGCGGTACCACATAGTCATAAAATGGAAGGGTGACCAATATTTTTTTCTATATTTGTTTTTCTTTAGCCTATTTGGACGGAACTCTTAGTGTCGCGAGTCCAACTCGCACTTGGCCGGTTTTTTGTTTGTTACTATTTTTAAAAAGGTAATGACACTGACACAATGGCGCTTTACAAAAATACATGAAAATGGGCACAAAGATATTCAGAGGAACAGTTTGAGGATAACACAAATGTCCTATATAGCAATGGATCTCACAGTCACAGCACTCAATGCAGTGGGAACCGTCAAGCTCACCGCCTAAAGTACTGCGTGTATTAATCGTTATGAAAAATTCTTCGTTTGTTCCAAAAGATTACTTCCCGATTCGTTCACTTCGAACTTGGAGAAAAATGTATTATATTTAAAAGTAGAAAATTAAGAAATGAACTCTGTTTACCTGTATTTCTGTCTGTAAAGCTATTACAGGTAATAATCATTGCGCTGATTCCAATGAAATTTGTCATTGAGATACTTTGATTATTGAGAAAGGACATAGACTACTCTTTACTGCGATAACCGACAAACACGCAGATAGAACCGCGGTCAATAACTAGTAATTAGATATTTTTACCTGTGCACTAAACTAAAATTTGTTTGTATACATAGCTTTATTTAAAATTTGTTTGTACATATAGCTTTATGTGAAAGGATTAATTTAAATAGAAATGACTGTCATAAGGACTGCCGATAGAAGTTAAAACTTATATGTTACTAGCTGCACCCCGCGGTTATTGTTGTACCGCGAGTAACGCCGCGGGACAAAGTTAGTCTAAAAAAGTAGCCTAAGTTACTCCCTGGAACATCAACTACCTGCGAGTGAAAGTCCCGTCAAAATCGGTTCAGCCGTTCCAGAGATTACCCGGAACAAACAGACAGACAGACAGACAGACCGACAGACAGGAAGACAAAATTTTTAAAAAAATGTTATTTTGGTACATGTAACGTGTATACATACATGTGCATTCATTAAAAAAGGGTTATTTTACTATTACAAACAGACACTCCTATTTTATTTATTTGTGTATAGATTTGTAAAATTAATGAGTAAAATTAGAAATTTCATTGTCTTTAAGTTAAAATTATCAACATCAAACATTAGCATGTCGGTGATGCGAACCCGTATGATTTTCCCCTACCAAAAAGTGCTTAACGTAGCCAAAGAAGTTTTGTGACGTCAGAATGTCGGTGACGCGGTGATGCGAACTCATAAGATTTTCTCCTACCAAAAAGAGCTACGCGGCTAAAGATGTTTCACTTCAATGACATTTAAAATTTAATCCTTGAACAATAATGTGAATGAAAACTACTACAAAATGCAAAAAAAAAAATGGAAACAAATTAGGGTTTAAACTTCATAAACAGGAAACAATTGTTGATAACATAGGTAATTATCAAAGTATCAATAGCTAACAAAGAAATTATATTATTTTTAAGTGTTTACAGTTTTCTCTATTGTATGTTTTGTATTAATGTGTATGACTATTAGATAAGATGGATAGATCAATAGATAGACAAATGCCTCGGTGGCGCAGTGGTAGCTTATGCGACTGCTGTGCTCGAAGTCTCGGGTTCCAACGGTCGGACCAAATGTTTCTATGATTTGCAAATATTTGTTTCGGAGTTTGGGTGTTTTCTATGTATAATATGTATGTATTTCAAAAAAAGTATATCAGTTGTCTAGTGCCCATAACGCAAGCTCTACTTAGTTTGGGATTAAATAGCGTTATTGGCGCTTGTGTTGAAAATAATCCAAACTAACATTATAAACTAGCTGAACCCCGCGGTGTTACTCGCGTTTATTGTTATACCGCGGGGAACGCCGCAGGACAAAGCTAGACTAGAAAAAAGTAGCCTAAGTTACTCCCTGGATCATCAGCTACCTGCCCGTTAAAATCGGTGACAGTCCCGTTAAAATCGAACCAACCTATCCAGAGATTACCCGGAATAAACAGACAGTGAGACAAAAATTAAAAAAAAAATGTTATTTTCGCACATTTATCGAGTAAACATACACATGCATTTATTTAAAAGTGGTTGTTTTAATATTACAAACAGAAAAACATTACAAACATTTAGTTATTTGTATAGATGCGAAAGAAACCATGTCTGTATGTCTATCTGACTCGCTTCCACGGCTAAAACACTGCATCGATTTCAATAAAATTTAGCATGTAGATACTTTGATACCTGACGACATAGGCTTTTATCGCAATAACCTACATATCCGCGGGCGGAGTCACGAACAAAAACTAGTACTATATATATTACGAATTAATATCTATCTGCCTACAATTTTCTAGTGAGTGAGGATACTGAAGACCCTAACCTACTCCTAACTTCTGCGGGGTACTACAAGAAAGCAAGGCGCTTATGGATCTCTTCAGTCATAATTCTTGAGTTACAGGTGGATAGTTTTTGAAACTAGCCCTTCCAGCCAAGTTATCATTCTACAAACGTTAACGTTATTAGAAAGAAATTCAACGCGAAACACTAGCAACTTAGTTCCTTTAACCATGTCTGGTTTGTTTACGAAAGATAAATGTAAATGACTCATGTTGGTGTATAATGTACCTACAATCCCTGTAAAGCAATTTCCCACATGTATGTCGCCTACTTATGATAATTATAAACTATAAATATTTCGAACTAAATAAATATTTAAATTAATTTATACATTTACATTTTATACACTGCAGTTTTATTCGAAACCACTATAGAAACCAATCTCCTGATGAAAATATTTATAAATTTTTTATATACATGCTGTTAGAAAGACATAAATAATAATAAATAAATAAATATTTCGGACATCTAACACACAACGCGATATAGTCTCAAGCTAAGCAGAGCTTGTGTTATGGGTACTAGACAACTACCACGGAGTGCCAGAGTACCTGAGGCGGCTGGTGGCAGACTATCTGCAGGAGCGTACCGTCGTGTACGAGGACCGAGATGGCGCCTTGAGACGGCGACCCATGTCGTGCGGCGTTCCGCAGGGGTCTGTCCTTGGACCACTCCTGTGGAACGTGGGATACGACTGGGTCCTACGAGGTCGTCTCCCCCCCGGGCTGGGCGTAATTTGTTACGCCGATGACACCCTTGTCACAGCCCGGGGGGCGAACTTCCAGGAGGCGGCGCGCCTGGCCACCATTGGTGTCTCTCTGGTGGTCGGGCGCATCGAGGCGCTGGGCTTACGGGTGGCCCTGGACAAGACGGAGGCCCTATTGTTCCATGGGCCCCGTCGTGGGCCGCCCCCCGGCGCCTCCATAGTGGTCAACTCGGTCCTCGTACCGGTTCGGGCCCAGATGAGGTATCTGGGCCTGATCCTCGACGGTAGGTGGCTCTTTGACGAGCACTTCCGACAGCTTGGTCCGAAGCTGGTCGACGCTGCCTCTGCCCTTGGGCGACTTTTGCCCAACTTGGGCGGAGCCAGCGTCGCAACGCGACTCCTCTACACGGGGGTGGTCCGGTCGATGGCGCTGTATGGCGCACCGGTGTGGGTGGCGGCTCTGACCGCCCTCAATAAGGCTCGCCTCTGGCGGCCTCAGAGGGTATTGGCGGTCAGAGCCATACGCGGATACCGCACGGTGTCGACCGAGGCGGCGTGCGCGTTGGCCGGGACACCCCCGTGGGATTTGGAGGCGGAAGTGCTCGCCGAAGTTTATCGACGGGTGGCTGAATTCCGGGCGGAGAGAGGCATTCGCCCTCCGCCCGAAGAGGTACGCGAGTGGCGTGAAGCCGCCCGTCGAGCCACGATGGCTCGCTGGTCGTTCCGACTGGAGACTCCACGCGCTGGCTTTGCTGCCGTGGAGGCTCTCCAGCCGGTCATCCTCGAGTGGGCAGGGCGGCAGCACGGGACTCTTTCCTTCCGACTGACGCAGGTGCTTTCCGGGCACGGATGCTTCGGGAAGTACCTGCACTCGGTCGCCAGGAGGGAACTGAGTCCCGCCTGCCACCACTGTGACTGCAGTGAGGACTCGGCCCAGCACACGCTGGCGGTTTGCCCCGCATGGGCGTCGCAGCGTCGGGCCCTCACTGCAGTCATCGGAGGAGATCTCTCGCTACCGGCCGTCATACGCTCCATGGCCGGTAGCGACAGCAGTTTTACCGCGGTCGCAGCCTTCTGCGAAGACGTAATTTCGCAGAAGGAGGCGGCGGAGAAGGCCCGAGAGGACGACCTCCACTCGGACCCGATCCGCCGCCGGCGAACCGGGCGGCGGAGGCGCGCCTATCAGCGCCTCATGCCGCCCTGAGTGTGGCCGCGGATGGTCGGGATGGGTTTTCCCTTCCATCCGCATTAGTGGCCACCCGCGAGGGGGCGACGTTACGCGTGTGCCGTACGTCGCCTAAATAGAGAGTTTACAGCTGACGGTGCCCGCTTCTGTGCGGGCAAGCGCTGGGAGGGGTCCGGATGTGTTAATAACAGCAGTTCCCGGATCCCTTCCGTCTCAGGCGCAGAGTGGCACACCGTGTGGTTTTAGTCGGTTCGATTCCGACACACCGCCCCGCCGCAAACCCCGGCGGGGTGACGGTCCGAGGGGGTTTCCACACGTTAAAAAAAAAAAAAAAAAAAAAAAAAAAAAAAAGAATGGGTACTAGACAACTGATATAAATACATAATATATGCTTCTTTTTTGTAAATCCATACATCTATACTAATATATAAAGCTGAAGAGTTTGTTTGTTTGTTTGTTTGTTTGTTTGAACACGCTAATCTCAGGAACCGCTGGTCCGATTTGAAAAATTCTTTCGGTGTTGGATAGACCATTTATCGAGAAAGGCTATAGGGTATATATCATCACGCTACTACTAATAGGAGCGAAGCAACAATGAAGAATGTTTCAAAAACGGGGGAAATTTTCACGCTACGGGCAATATAAGGCGCAAACGAGGTTGCGTGGGTCGGCTAGTATTATATATAGAAGACACCCAAACTCCGAAACATATATTTGCAGATCAAACAAACATTTCATCTGACCCGGGAATCGAACCCTAGACCTCAAGCACAGCAGTCGCATAAGGTACCACTAGGCCACCGAGGCAGTAACTAATTTCTTTGAAATTTAAAAAAAAGTTTTTTTTATCTTCGTGGAACTTTCGTGAGAATGCATAGTTACAAAAATCTTTGAAGTTGTTTTTAAATAAAAGACAAATTCTTTTTCTTTTAATGAGATGGCTAATCAGCTATTTCTGCCCATGTCATATATGTATATACAGTCTTCATATCCTAAAACTTCGGAGTCTTCAAATCTTCGAGTCTTCAAGTCTTCGTCGTGATGAAATTAATGATAAAAAATGTAAATGAGATGAAATGGGGACCGTTTTCGAAAAAAGAAAATACGATCCCTAGAGATCTTATCGTCACGTGCAAGTAAGGTTTGACGTGCCATTCTGACATTACAAAAGCTATCAAACAAACGTCAAAATATTAAATGACATTTGTGTCACAGTTAATATTTATTAGGACGGTGGTTTCTCTTTCCTCATTCTTGTATCAACACGCGAATGAAACAGACGTATTGATATTGTTGTATGTAAACAAAGCTTTGTTGTGACGTGAGATAAACAAAAACATTGGCGGTGTGAATAGTTGATTATATTGATTATATTATGACACTGGATGTGTATGAACGAAATTTAGTCGGAATCAGTCGATCATAATCGCAACATGACTAAGATTTGGGTGAGTGTGTTTATAGTTTATTTATATTTTTAACCGACTTCAAAAAAGAGGAGGTTATCAACTCGACTGTTTAATCTATTTTTTTTTGTTTATTTGAAAGCTGGTGATTCACGGGTGGTCCTATTTAAATTTGATCCAGTTCTGAAGTCGGTTTTTTTGTTAAAATTTTAGATTATATATATCTATAGACAAATAAATAAAATTGGAGTGTTTGTTTGTAATATTAAAATAACCGCTTTTAAATAAATGCATATACACAATAGATATACCAAAATATTTTATTTTTGTATGTCTCTTACGTAAACTGTGGAACGGCCAAACCGATTTTAACGGGACTTTCACTGGCAGGTAGCTGATGATCCAGGTAACTTAGGCCAATTTTTTTAGACTAGATTTGTCCCGCGGCTGTTGTTGTTGTTGTTTACCGCAGGTAAGGCCGCGGGTCTCAGCTAGTTAAATATAAAGAGATGTACTCAATTTGTGTTTGACCATTATTTAGTGTAGGTAATGATTTAATTTATTATTATAAATAGAAAATGTAACTGAGGATAACTAATAGCTTATTAGATATAATCATACTATTATTATAACGAGGCAAAGTTTTTGAGTCTGTGGTGTTGTTGAGGATAATCTCTGGATCCATTGAACCGATTTTGAAAATACTTCAACCAATTGAAAGTCACATTATTTGTGAGTGTCATAGGCTTCATAATAACGCCATAAGTAGTTTAGTTAAATTGACATTTACTTTTTATTCAAAGTGAGTAATTATTATCATTATCGTATTTGAATATATTTTTAAAGTATTCGATAAAGATATTTGAAGGCACAGAACGATTACATGGTACAATATTAATTACTAAATAAACGAGCACTTACTAATTCACATCGGTTAACAAGGTTTAATTAGTCATGTTCAATTAATTTTGTAGTCATAAAGCAACTCCATGGCTTTTATATACATGACAAATAAGAACACTGTGTCTAACAATAAGGGCTTTATATTACTCATCGCTTACAATGCCAACTGTATAGCTTTATCCTTTCTTATCGAGAACCACCAGCTTTTGACCCCATTTTGATAGTCTTCTTAAGTAGCTGCAGTGATTTTGTTGATGTGTACTCTTATGAGCTTGGTAGATTCTCCTAGCCGATGACGGCCACGGCGGCCAGTCTCTACGGAGACCAGCCAACTACGCAGAAAATATTATAGTGCACAAGTGTGTCCGCAAAACACAGGTGCACTCTCTGTTCTCTCTCTCTCATAATATAAATACACCGACACGATCGGGGAGAGATCAGGCACAGGACAGACAGCTTTATGTGCTCGCCAAGGCACGGGGGTTTAGACCCCAACTTCCAAACTCCGTGTTTCTGTAATCAAAAAAAATCTCTATTTAATCTAATATAATAATATTAAATCTCATTACACTTTTGGCCCGACTCGGTATTCGAAAGTAGATTATAGTAGATTTGGGGTAGGTTCACAAGTGCTATTTATAAGATATTGTAAGAGTGTACGTGTTTTTGATCATCGCTAGTTATAGCGATATAGCATTGTCACGGTAACTCTAAATGTTGTTTTTTTAACCGACTTAAAAAAAAGGAGGAGGTTTCTCACTTCGACCGTATATACTTTTTTTTTTCTTTGTGTGTTCGCGGATAACTTCGTCGTTTATGAACAGATTTTGATGATTCTTTTTTTAATGGAAAGCAGATGTCCCAACGGTGGTACCGTGATAAGAGGACATTAATATCTGATGATGGCATCCACGAGAAATCGAGTCGAACCTATTTTCACAAATATGTAGTACCTACATGATGTGCTAACTTATTAGAAATTGACACTAGGCTATAAGTTCATTGAATGTATTTTTTATTGTTACTGCCTCGTTGGTCTCGCGGTTGGCTTGTGCGACTGCTGATCATGAGGTCTCGGGTTCGACCAAGTGTTTGTATGATCTACAAATGTTTGTTTCGGAGTTTGGGTGTTTTTTATGCATATTATGTAATGTATTTACAAAAAAAAAGTAGATATTATGTATTTATATCAGTTGTCTTAGTACCCATAACACAAGTTCTGCTTAGCTTGGGACTCGATGGCTTTGTGTATTAAATGTCCCAAAATATTTATTTAATATTTATTGTATCAGTGTAATCAATTGTTGGTATCAGTGTTTGTGTCAGTGTAATCACTAACCAACTCTGAAAGTTTTTTTCAAATCGGACCAGCGGTTCTTGAGATTAGCGCGTTCAAACAAATAAACTCTTCAGCTTTATATATTAGTATAGATATATGTACAAGAATTGCTACTTTATAGGTGTTCGACTTATTATGAATGTAATTAATACATGTTTAACGTTACAATTGATATTTATGTCTATTTGATATAACGTCTACTATTTATCTGCCAAGACACACGTGAAGGCCTCAATGTTTCCATGACTTATGAATGCTGTAGTCATTGCGTACTATAATTCCATTAAAGATATGCCTAATCTACACAAATAAATAAAATAGGAGTGTCGGTACGGTACATACACCAATTTTTTTTTCAATTTATGTCTGTCTGCTTGTTCCATTCAAAAAATTTGTGAGTTCAATCAAAAAAACTAAAGTATAGATTTTATTATTAGTAAAGTATATGTTATAGTTTAGGTGGAACATACAAACATACATAGACTGTCAAAAGTATTACTTTTTGACTTCGCCGTTGTCGGGTAGGTATAATTATTCCGAATAAAATGTTAACAAATAAAACCTTCAAGGTTCGACTCGATTTCTCTTGGATACCCTCATCAGATCTTATCATGGTACGACCATTAGACTTCTCCTTTCCATTAAAAAAATAACCGTCTAAATCGGTTCATAAACGACGAAGTTAACCGCGAACACACATAAAAAATATGTACATTCGGTCGAATTGAGAACTTCCTTCTTTTTTGAAGTCGGTTAATAAAAAAATATCGTTTAGACCTGGATCTTAAGTAGTGGAAGTTAAACAGCTAAATTTAGTTCGATACAAACACTAAAATAAATAAAATAACTTGCATGAATTAGTCATCAAATGTATTTGTAATGTCCGAGTTTCTTTTACATTGGCAAGATAAAAATAGTACCTAAAAGATTGTACAAACCTTGAACATTTCTAATGATAAAAACATTCAGTTAAATTTAATTCATTTACTTTTATGCCTTTACATAATGCCTTAGTTTCCTGTAGTTAAACAAAAAAGCGTTTAAAATAAACTATAACCCGAGTACATAAAATTTTTGATAAAATTTATATATCCTATGTCATCCGGACAATTAAATTTCAATTTATTTCAACCTCATTATTCAAATTCTTAAAGATATATTTAATAGTTTTTAACCGACTTCAAAAAAAGGAGGTTTCTCAATTTGACCGTATATATATATTTTTTTAATGTGTGCTCGGGTATAACTTCGTCGTTTATGAACCGATTTTGATGATTCTTTTTTTAATGGAAAAGAGATGACCCAACGGTAGTACCATGATAAGGACATCAATATCTGATGATGACATCTAAGGAAAATCGAGTCGAACCTTGAAGTCGGTTTTATTTTTCTTAAAATTGTACTTGTCAATCTAAACGTGTCACTTACAAAAAGCAGTATGAATACCTAGTGTTTTCTTTTAAAGTTCCGTAGCCAAAATTGCAAAAACAAAATCCTTTTATCAAATCTATACAAATAAATAAAATTGGAGTGTCTGTTTGTAATATTAAAATAACAGCTTTTTAATCAATGCATGTGTATGTATACACGATACATATACCGAAAATGGAGGTAAAAAAATTTTGTCTGTCTGTCTGTCTGTCTGTCTGTCTGTCTGTCTGTCTGTCTGTCTGTTTGTTCCGGGTAATCTCTGGAACGGCTGGACGGATTTTGACGGGACTTTCACTGGCAGGTAGCTGATGATCCGGGGAGTAACTTAGGCTACTTTTTTTTTTTTTTTTTTTTTTTTAGACTAACTTTGTCCCGCGGCGTTACTCGCGGTACAACAATAACCGCGGGTAACACCGCGGGGTTCAGCTAGTAGCAAATATGTTTTTGCCGTGTGGAGCCGGCATAGAATAGCTCCACCCCATCTCATCCCGTGGGTGTCGTAAAAGGCGACTAAGGGAAAGACGGAGCCGAATTACAGGCTGCCGAGGCGGAGGCGTGGACTTCAGACGCCATGCGGCATAGGGACGGGCTCGGCGTGTACTCACCCTACCGTCGAGCAGGCAGTGGACTTGTGTTCCTGCCACCGTTGGCATATCGTAATCCCGAATAGATCGGGGACGAGGGTCTTGGCTTAACCGCCCGGACCGCGAGGAAGAAAACCTCTATAAAAAATTGCCCCGAATCCCGTGTTCTGGTGTGTGACCAGGGGATGCATGGCTGATGGGTAGTTCAGTCGTAAGCACACCCCCAGCCAGGGACCTGCGGACCCCTCGGTTGGGCACAAACCTTCGCTTGCCCGGGTATTGGGGATCTCTGCCCGGGTCGACTTTTAGTTCTCCCCTACTCGTGGGTTATATTATGGCAAATGATAAACTTGATAAAAATAATACGATCGGAAATTTAACAACGACCAATGGCAAGACAAACGGACAAGGAAGCTTAATGGAAAGGGAGAAGGAGAGGAAAGGAAAAATAATAAGGAATTCCAAGGGGCAATTCAGAAAGGCAGATGACCACTCGTCTACCGAAGTAATTGCTGGGTCTGGAACGCCTACATCGGTGGGGCTCCCAGAAGTCGACCAGACTGCTGGGAGCCGTAGAACAACGGAACGCACGCGTTCCAGATCTGCCGTGGATATCGCGGGTGACAGTTCCGGTGCGAGGACGGACGCACCGGAACCGATGGATGCGGAGGCAAACGGCCGGAAGCGCGGTCGCCCCCAAGGTTGCGAGAGCGACATCTCCCAGGAGATGTTGCCTCCGCCTAAGGTTGCGAGCAGCCATAGGGGGCGTTCGCGAACTCCGGTCCCGGCCCATTCAGGTTCCGCCTTTTGTAAGGCGGAATCCTACAGACGGGCCCGAGCGGACGGAGAAGTGCAGGCGGAAGAGGAGATCGCTGGTCTCCTGCCTACAATCGGGACGCCGGTGGAAGGGGATTCAGTGCCCCAATCGCCGGCGTCTCTGCAGGAGAGGGCGCATGCCGCGGTGGCCATCATTCACAAGGTGGCCACCAAGTCGGTAAACCTAAAGGGCCCTTTTGTGAGGGCCCTCAAGGACTCCTCGACTGCCGTAGCCGAGGTCGTCGAGACCTTGGCTGGCGACGTGGCTCGCCTGCAGGCGGCGAACGACCGACTGACGGAGCAGGTGGCGGACCTGAGCGCTCAGTTCGCCCAATCTCGAGCGGAGCGCCCTGGGTGTGAGGCCCCTGTCCCATCTACGTCCCAGCCGGCCCCGCCTGCGTCCCGGCCGGCCCCGTCTGCATCCCGGCCGGCCCCGCCCGCGTCCCGACCGGCCCCGTCTGCATCCCGGCCGGCCCCGTCTACGTCCCAGCCGGCCCCTACCTTTCCCGGGGTACCAGACGCCGTCCTGCAGCAGATGCTGCAGCAGATCCTCACGTCAGTGGGGAATCTGGTGGACGGTCGTCTGGCCGGCCTGGAAGCGAGGCTGCCTCCCGCCCCTATTCTTCGGCCGCCTCTTGCGGCGCCGAGGCCGAAGGTCGCGTCGGCGCCGACGCCGCTCCCCGTGGTGGGGGGTCGCGTGTCGTACGCAGCGGCGACATCGGCGCCGGCCCCTGCCACTGCTCGAAAGACGCAGCGGGGGAAGGCTCCAGCCAAGACGGCAGCGCCAAAAAAGAAGACGGGGCCCAAGACGGCGGCGGGAGCAGGAGCGGAGTTTCCTCCGCTCCCCACTCCAACACCCCTGCCTGGCCCCTCCACAGCTGCCCCCTCCAATGAGGGTTGGCAGGTAGTCGGGGGGGACGTTAAGTCCAAGAAGGCCAAGAAGCGGGCCAAGAAGGCTGCCCAAAAGGCGGCCTCTGGCCCGCAGTCCAGCGGCCCGCAGTCCGCGGCTTCTTCGGGGTGGCCAGGGCCACCCCGAAGAAGCCGCGGAAGCTGCAGCCGCCGAAGACCGCGGCTGTGGTGGTCACGGTGTCACCGGAGGCGGCAAGGGGCGGACTATCGTATGCGTCCGTCTTTAAGACAGCCCGGGACAGTCTCGCCCCAGATTTTGGAGCGGCAGGGGTCCGCTTGCGCCTAGCCCAGACGGGAGCTCGAGTCCTAGAGTTCCCTGGGGCCGATGGCGCAAGGACGGCAGACGCTTTCGCTGAGAAGCTGCGGGAGGTGTTTACGGACACGGATGGTGTCAAAATCGCCAGGCCTACGAAATGCGCTGAGTTGCGCATCTCAGGCCTGGACGATTCGGTGACGGCCGAAGACGTTCGCGTTGCAATCCGGGAAAGGACGGGTTGCAACGCGGAGAGCGTCCGAGTTGGCACCATTCGCCCAGGTCCGGGAGGACTTGGCGCAGTGTGGGTGAGTTGCCCCGTGGCGTCGGCCAAAGGTTTGGGCGACGCCGGCAGGCTACTCATCGGTTTTGTGAGTGCCAGGATAACAGTTCTGGCGGCAAGACCGATGAGATGCTATAAATGCCTAGCATCGGGGCACACACGCGTCAAGTGTGCAAGCTGTTTCGACTGCAGCGGATTATGTTTCCGCTGCGGTCGACCAGGGCACAAGGCGGCAGAGTGTTCTGCCGCCCCTCACTGCCCTATGTGTGCGGCGGGCAACAAGCCCGCCAATCACCAGATGGGGCAGGGGGGCTGCAGGCCTCCCCAAGCTTCTCGGCAGACGTCGGGGGCTAGCCTGGCGACCCAGGCTGCCTCCGACGTTGTCCGTCCGTCCTCGTCGACGCCTATGGAGGGGGTTGTAGATGCGATCCAGTAATGGATCAAATCTGCAACCTCCTTGTCCAGACGAACCTAAACCACTGCGCCGCGGCGCAGGATCTCTTCCTGCAAACCATGGCGCAGTGGTCGATCGGTGTTGCCGTAGTCGCGGAGCCCTACTACGTTCCTCCCCGTCCAAACTGGATGGGTGACCGGGACGGCTCCGTGGCAGTCGTCGGTTCCGCGGCGGCTCATTCCCCGCCCTTGTCGCTTAGAGACAAGGGCTCTGGATATGTTGCCGCCGAGTGGGGGGGGATCACCATTTACGGTGTGTACTTCTCCCCCAACCGGAGTCTGAGCGACTTCGAGGTCTTCCTTAACAGCTTGGAGACCTCGATGCGGCGATTAGCGTCTGGGCACGTCCTCGTGCTGGGGGACTTCAACGCAAAATCCATTGCGTGGGGGTCCCCCGGGACGGACGCCAAAGGCGAGGCCGTCGAGGAGTGGGCGGCTTCGGTAGGCCTCTGTTTATTAAACGGAGGCTCCACCAACACGTGCGTGCGACAGCAGGGGGGGTCGATAGTGGACCTTACGTTCGCTACCCCTGCTGTTGCCGCACGAGTAAGGAACTGGTGTGTCCTGGAAGAGGTCGAGACGCTCTCGGATCATCTCTATATCCGATTCGAGCTCTCCCGGTCCCAGGGCCCCAGTAGGGGTCACACGGCGCGGCGCTCTTCCCGTTTTCCGCGGTGGGCTGTCGCCAAGCTCGATAGGGACCTACTAGAGGAGGCGGCCATTATTCACTCTTGGCTGTCTCCGCAGGCCCCGACCGCGGAGGTCGGCGTGGACGTTGGGGCTGGCCGTTTTCGCGATGCGATTACGCAGGTTTGTGATACGGCCATGCCCCGCATCCAAGGTCGTCGGCCTCCTCGGAAGGAGGTCTACTGGTGGTCCCAGGAGTTGGCGGACCTCCGTGCGGCTTGTATTCGTGCCCGGAGGTCTTACACCCGTAGCCGGCGACGTCACCGCGGAGATGGTGGCGGGGACCAGCTTCATGAGGAGTACCGCGAGACGCGGAAAACTCTGAAGCTGGCCATTGGCCGCGCCAAAGAAGTAAAGAGAAAGGAGATGCTGGAGAGTCTCGACCGTGACCCCTGGGGTCGCCCATATCGTGCGGTGCGGCAGAAGCTCCGCACGGCGGGCCCCCCCCTTACCGAGACTCTCCAGCCCAGCTTCCTGCAGGAAGTGGTCGAGGGCCTTTTCCCGCAGCGGACGGAGCACGCTCCCCCGTCGATGGCCTATCCGGTCAGAGACGACGGGGGCGATATTCCGCCCGTTGGGGAATCGGAGGTTGGGGCGGCTGTTCTGCGGATCCGTTCCAAGAACACCGCCCCCGGGCCGGACGGGGTTCCAGCCCGAGTGATGGCCCGAGCCCTCGACCATATGTCGGACCGCCTCAGGGAAGTGTTGGACGCTAGCCTGACGTCCGGACGCTTCCCTGAGTGCTGGAAATGCGGGAAGCTGGTCCTTCTAAAGAAGCCGGGACGGCCTGCCGATTCGGTCGCGGCCTATAGGCCCATCGTTTTGCTGGACGAGGCGGGCAAGTTGTTTGAGAGGATACTCTCTGCCCGCATCGTCCGGCACCTCAGCGAGGTGGGCCCCGACCTGTCGGACGCCCAATTCGGGTTCCGAGAAGGGCGTTCGACGGTCGATGCCGTGATGCGCCTTAGGGCCGTGACCGAAGAGGCAGTGACCTGTGGCGGCGTGGTGTTGGCGGTGTCCCTGGACATCGCCAACGCCTTTAATAGTCTGCCATTCAGCTGCATTAGGGAAGCACTCCAATACCATGGGGTGCCAGAGTACCTGAGGCGGCTGGTGGCAGACTATTTGCAGGAGCGTACCGTCGTGTACGAGGACCGAGAGGGCGCCTTGAGACGGCGACCCATGTCGTGCGGCGTTCCGCAGGGGTCTGTCCTAGGACCACTCCTGTGGAACGTGGGATACGACTGGGTCCTACGAGGTCGTCTCCCCCCCGGGCTGGGCGTAATTTGTTACGCCGATGACACATTGGTCACAGCCCGGGGGGCGAACTTCCAGGAGGCGGCGCGCCTGGCCACCATTGGTGTTTCTCTGGTGGTCGGGCGCATCGAGGCGCTGGGCTTACGGGTGGCCCTGGACAAGACGGAGGCCCTATTGTTCCACGGGCCCCGTCGTGGGCCGCCCCCCGGCGCCTCCATAGTCGTCAACTCGGTCCTCGTACCGGTTCGGGCCCAGATGAGGTATCTGGGCCTGATTCTCGACGGTAGGTGGCTCTTCGACGAGCACTTCCGACAGCTTGGTTCCAAGCTGGTCGACGCTGCCTCTGCCCTTGGGCGACTTTTGCCCAACTTGGGTGGAGCCAGCGTCGCAACGCGACACCTCTACACGGGGGTGGTCCGGTCGATGGCGCTGTATGGGGCACCGGTGTGGGTGGCGGCTCTGACCGCCCTCAATAAGGCCCGCCTCTGGCGGCCTCAGAGGGTATTGGCGGTCAGAGCCATACGCGGATACCGCACGGTGTCCACCGAGGCGGCGTGCGCCTTGGCCGGAACACCTCCGTGGGATTTGGAGGCGGAAGTGCTCGCCGAAGTTTATCGACGGGTGGCTGAATTCCGGGCGGAGAGAGGCATTCGCCCTCCGCCCGAAGAGGTACGCGAGTGGCGTGAAGCCGCCCGTCGAGCCACGATGGCTCGCTGGTCGTTCCGGCTGGAGACTCCACGCGCTGGCTTTGCCGCCGTGGAGGCTCTCCAGCCGGTCATCCTCGAGTGGGCAGGGCGGCAGCACGGGACCCTTTCCTTCCGACTGACGCAGGTTCTTTCCGGGCACGGATGCTTCGGAAAGTACCTGCACTCGGTCGCCAGGAGGGAACTGAGTCCCGCCTGCCACCACTGCGACTGCAGTGAGGACTCGGTTCACATTCGGACGGACATCATTCGCAACATGGCCGGTAGCGACAGCAGTTTTACCGCGGTCGCAGCCTTCTGCGAAGACGTAATTTCGCAGAAGGAGGCGGCGGAGAAGGCCCGGGAGGACGACCTCCACTCGGACCCGATCCGCCGCCGGCGAACCGGGCTTCGGAGGCGCGCCTATCAGCGCCTCATGCCGCCCTGAGTGTGGCCGCGGATGGTGGGGACGGGTTTTCCCCTCCATCCGCTTTAGTGGTCACCCGCGAGGGGGCAACGTTACGCGTGTGCCGTACGTTGCCTAAATTGAGAATTTTACCAGCAGACGGTGCCCGCTTCAGTGCGGGCTGGCGCTGGGAGGGGTCCGGATGTGTTAATAACAGCAGTCCCCGGATCCCTCCCGTCTCAGGCGCAGAGTGGCACACCGTGTGGTTTTAGTCGGTTCGATTCCGACACACCGCCCCGCCGCAAACCCCGGGGGGGGGTGACGGCCCGAGGGGGTTTCCACACGATAAAAAAAAAAAAAAAAAAAAAAGAGTAGCAAATATGTTTCAAAATATAAAAGTAGTGTTAGTCGAGAATAGAACCAAGTGACGGGCATTTAAAGTTTTACAACATTTCGTTAAGCAATGTTTTAAAGCTTCGGCTTCTATCTTTTTGTAAGTCACCAATAAAAAAAGTTGTACCAACACCATATTGTGTCTTTATGTTCTCTGTGTCTTTGTGTTTGTCAAGTCTCAACATTAGAGTGATTCATAGCAAGATATCATTTAGTTACAAGCAGTCTCTGTCCAATACGAAGGTATTAAGTGTTTAGATCTGTACTCGATAGATGACGTCGCGTCTATAGGCTGAATCGCGGTATCAATTAGTTACGGGCCGATTTATATTAAGACTACAACAATATATTTTTGTTAAACACGTTTTTTCCTGTTTTGTGTGCCAACTTTGCAGCAATAAATTTAGTGGTATGTTACTTGAGGACTCGCAGGAAGTGTCTTGTCTGGACAAGACTTCATCTGGGTCCTCAAGTGAAACACAAAATGCACGGTACCACTGAATTTATTGCTGCAAAGTTGTCCCACAGTACAGGAGAAAAAAGTGTTCAACGAAAATAGATTTTAATAGTCTTAATATAAATCGGCTTGCAACTAAACGGTACCGCAATTCAGACCATAGGCACAACGCCATCTATCGAGTCAAGATGTAAACACTTCACACATTTAATTTTAGACAGATACTGTCAATCTTTTATATGGTAATACTAATAACTACTTAACCGACATGGATTGTAAATCGAATGATTATCGAGGTGTTGTCTCTAATGAGTTCATACTCGATAAGAGATATACCAATAATTGTCTTGTCGTCAACTCGGCTCAGCACTGGGTCACACGAAGTTAACGAGTGCGATGACCAGTGTAGTTAGTCATCGCTGAAATAATAAATCCTACTAATGTTATAAACGCGAAAGTTTGTAAGTAGGTATGGATGGATGGATGTTTGTTACTATTTCTCGCAAAAACTATTGAACGGATTTGGATGAAACTTTACAGTAATATAGCATAAACATCAGAATAACACATAGGCTACTTTTTGCCGCGATAATCGACATACACGGCGGAGCCTCGAGCAAAAGCTAGTGTTATATAGTTTCAAACAAGAAAACAGATTAAAAACAATAACCCGACTATGTTAGAACTATTGATAAATTTTATATATTACTAGCTGAACCCCGCGGTGTTACCCGCGGTTATTGTTGTACCGCGAGTAACGCCGCGGGACAAAGTTAGTCTAACAAAAGTAGCCTATGTTACTCCTTGGATCATCAGCTACCTGCCAGTGAAAGTCCCGTTAAAATCCGTCCAGCCGTTCCAGAGATTACCCGGAACAAACAGACAGACAGACAGACAAAAAAATTTTTAACTACATTTTTGGTATATGTACCGTATATAAATACATATGCATTTAGTAAAAAGCGGTTATTTTAATATTACAAACAGACACTCCAATTTTATTTATTTACTGGCGTGCCTAAGATAGGGTTTCATACTTAAGCTCATAGGAGCCGAGCATGATTAAAAAGAGACGCATACGAAGTTGCGTGGGTCAGCTAGACTCAATATAAATCTGGTGTCGCGGTTGTCCAAGGGGGGCGGTAATCGCTTACCATCAGGTGATAGGTCTGCTCGTTTGCCCTCCATAACATAAAAAAAACTTAACCTATCCATCTCTCATGATAGATCTTAACATTGTGCAAAACGTGACAACCCTGCAAGAATCGAAGTCATAGTCAAAGTCAAAAAAGATTTTATTTAAATAGGCGCTTTTTTTACAGGCACTTAAGAATAGTCAATATTGAAAAATCGAGTGATTCTAGATTGATAGAGAAATCGGAATTTAATATGCGGTTTTCTTTCAACGTTCAACTTGCAAGGTTATATTAGTTATTTTTTTCTTACAGGGAATGGTTTGTTACAAAAAACCACTGAATTATTGTGCAATCACTTAGTTATTTACATACATGGAGTACTATGATGATACTTACTATAAACTTTACTAAATAAGTATGCACTTGGTATGTGAAAAAATGGTTGCATGTTCTATATCCAGGTGAATATATGTATTTGAGTATAGGT
The DNA here is from genome assembly GCA_905220595.1 of Spilosoma lubricipeda. Classification (NCBI taxonomy): domain Eukaryota; kingdom Metazoa; phylum Arthropoda; class Insecta; order Lepidoptera; family Erebidae; genus Spilosoma; species Spilosoma lubricipeda. The sequence continues at coordinate 4,999,647 of HG992294.1, forward strand.
ATACATTTAGAGACATAATACTTAATTTATTCCTTACTACGCAGCTAGTCTAAAAAAAAGTAGGCCTAAGTTACTCCTCAGATCATCAGATACCTGCCAGTAAAAGTCCTGTCGAAATTAGTCCAGCCTTTCCAGATAAAACTCGGAACAAACAGACGGATATAAATTTAAAATGTTTTGATACCCGTACCGTGAATACATATACATTTATTAAAAAGCGATTATTTTAATATTACAAACAGACGCTCCAATTTATTTTATTTATTTGTATAGACTAGCTACGCTCTGGGGTATTCCCCGCAGGCTTTATTTTGGTTACGCAAAAACAAAACCTGAAAAAGAAAACCGTGTTAACCCTATTTTCCATTAAAATACAAAAAATCCTAAGGTACTACTTATAACATCAGCTACCTGCCAGTGAAAGTCCTGTCAAAATCGGTTCAGCTGCTTTAGTCGGACCTGATTAGTCGGATCAAACTACCGGAAAATGTATTAAAAAATCGAATTTTTGACGTAGTACCGTGTGCACTTTTCCATATGCATTAAGTGAAAAGCTGTTAATTCGAAATTTCAAATAGACTCTTAAATTTTACTTATTTATATCTAGGTTTCTTTATTCAAATATCCTCAGTGGCTAGTGGTAGTAAGTGGTAACCGCGTAGGTTTGCAAAGTTAAATAGAAAATCAACGTAAAATGACAGCGTTCGTGCTGTCGTATTTCGTTGGTGAGAAGATGTAGAAGCATCACTAGGCCGTCAAGGTGTGGGTCACATGGGGTTGCATGGTTGCATTGTCTGCATTCGCAGTATGGTGACCACCACTCTTGGATTCTGCTTATGCTTTCTATCAGTCTGAGTGGAGTCATTTTGTCAGGCCATACATAAAAAAGAGTTAAAAATGTTAGCCAATTAGTATATGACGGGTCACACCTCGGAGAGCACGTTAAGCCTTGAGCCCGGTTGCCATAATAATTCCTTACCGTAGTTGGAGCCCTAATAATCATACATTTTAACAAAAAAAAACAACAAAAAGAACTGGACCAAAATAAAATGGCACACGTTTTCGAATAAATAAAAAAAAAGATTTTTTTTTATTTAAATGGTTTTATTTTTTGTCTAATCAATACCTTAGAATGATGAGAGAGAGGGGTGTGATAACTGGAACCTTGGACCTACCGACCATTTTTTTTAGCTTTTAGTACCTACATTATTTTTGATAAAACCGTTTAAAATATTTTTTTTTTTTTTTTTTTTTTATTTTCAAGTATTTAGTTTTTAATTTTATTACATAGTATTTCTTGTGTTGTACTTGTCAAGCCCTTTCATTTGATATCCATGAAGTGGTAGTCGTTACAAAATGTGTAAACCGTCATTTTGTAGCGGCGGCCATCTTGGATTTACAATGAAATATAATTCATTTAATTGTATTGTCACCAGAACTAAAGGTGTACTAAATTTTAGACCAATCTGTCAACAGGTAGGAGTCTTACAATTACTAGATTTAGATAGCTAATATATACATGTATAATAATATAGCTAAATAAAACCGTTCAAAAAAGAATTGTCAAAATCGGTTCACCCAGTTCAAAGTAAAAAAAAAAAACATTCGAACTGATAACCTCATAATTTTTTGAAGTCGGTTGATAAGCCTGACAGTTGTCTTTCTAAAGAACTTTGATTTCGCCTAAAATACTTTAATGGTGGATGTCAGATGGTAGTAGCTATATGTAAAAATCAAAGTAGAACTGTATCGTGGTAAGCTTTCGCAGTATCTAAGCTAAAAAACCGACCCCTAACTAGTATCAGAAAAAACCGGCAAATGTAAGTCGGACTCGCGCACGAAGCACTTTTTACTCTTGGGTACGGAACCCTAAAAAGACACGGAAGAAATCACTTTTTTGTAGTATTTTTATGTCTTTTTTCAGTCAGTCATATTTAAAAAAAAACGATTTAAAAATAATCATCGTTTATATACAAACAAATAAACGGAAAAGTACCTAAATAAATTGTTTGTTTTGTCTACACGGCAGCAATAACCACAAATTACATTAATGCAGAAATTAATGTTTTTTTTTTAAGTTAAATAATTTGAATTATTTAAATTCAACCAGGAATTGACTTATCTTAAATTTGATACTAAAAATATAAATAAGTCTTTGTGTAACAGGTTCCCAAGAAATAACTTTGAATATAATATGAGCCCGGAGTCCGGGTGCAAGTTTTTAATAAAATATGTTTTTTATTTATAATTTGATGTGTCTAATAGTAACATTAATGAGTAATGAGGAACAATATTGACAATAAAAAATCAATAATTCATTTGCAAATAAATTTCTCTGTACAACTAAAACTAGGTGTAAAAATCTAATAAAAAACTAAAGTATATAAAGTATTGCTTTATATGTAACAACTTATTTTAGCTAATTCTTAACTCTTTATGTAATATGCAGTTCAAGGCTAATGGAACTATTAATATGATACGAGTGTTTGAGATAAGTTTAATTACATTTTTACTGTTAAAATAAAATAAACCTAACATTAAACTAATACATCTATACTCTATACAAATATATACAATTGGAGTGTCTGTTTGTAATATTAAAATAACCGCTTTTTACTAAATTAATATGTATGTATATACATATACCAAAATATCATTTTTTACAATTTTGTCAATCTGTCTGTCTATTTGTACCGGCTAATCTCTGGAAAGGCTGGACCGATTTTGACGGGACTTTCACTGATAGGTAGCTTATGATATAAGGAGTAACTTAGGCTACTTTTTTAGACTAGCTTCGCCCCCCGCGGTATGGCAATAAACGCGGGTGGCGGACTCAGCTGGTAATTTTATAAAGTTACTAGGTGATTCAAGTCTGTGTCTTGTAATATCTGTAGCGTGATGTAATACCGCAGAAACAAATTTGTTTACCATAAAAAGGATTACAGTGAGCCAACCTATAAATATATAGGTACATACACTGTCGTGGACTTTTTTTAGAACTTTTCAAGGGTAACAATTCTTTCGTACATTATTTTTGCAAATATTTAACCATTTACACAGCACACGCAATGGAAGCTCTCAAAAAATAATTGTTTTTGAAACATATTTCATTGATACTCCGATCCTATTGGTCGTAGATATTAGATATATAGTCGTGATATATAGCCTTAAGTCTTCCTAGATAAATAGGATATCTAACACTGAAAGATTATTTCAGTTCCTGAGATTGGCGCGTGTTCAACCAAAGAAACACTTCAGCTTTATATAATTACGTTGCAAGGGAATTTTATTTAGTAAAAGTTAAATAAATTTATTGACAAATAATATTCAAGAATCAAATTCAAAACAAATGTTGTTGTAATGCCTACAAACGCTATTGTCTTTTTGTAAGGGACAGGTGATTAGGTACCCTAACCTTCAAGGAAGACAGCTACTCCCTGAAGGTTAGGGTACTTAATCACCTGTTCCTCCGTTAGAGTGAGGTATGAGACTTTTTGAAGAGAAAACTTCTTTAGCCGCGTTGAGCACTGTTTGGTAGGAGAAAATCGTATAAATTCGCGTTACCGCGTCACCGACATGCTGACGTCACAAAACATCTTTGGCCGCGTTAAACATTTTTTGGTAAAAGAAAATCTTATGGGTCACCGACATGCTATCTTCGATGTTGATAATTTTAATTTAAACATAATGAAATTTCTAATTTTAAAAATAACACTCTAAGTTATAAGTTTTCACTTCTATCGACAGTCCATAAGACTGCATTTTTTTTTATTGAGCCGCAAAATCAATCTGACAAATGAAACAGGTAGTTTTTATTCCCTATGGAACAAAAAGTAACATAGTACATTCTTGATGGCATGTATTGTGCAATTAGATTCTTTTGGATAAAACTCGAGTGGTGTCAAGGGACACCCGGATGGAACGAAGTTCACTGTCAGGATTCATTATTTTTATTATTTTTTATTATTTATTATGTACAAAAACCTGTATATACTCAACAAAAATAATCGTCGCGACACCACATTGTTCAATGCGAAATAGAAATGAAAATGTCTGGCTTGCTTTCTGTAAGAGAGAGAGAGAGACAGAGAAACATGCGCACGCCGCACGGCTTACAATCGCTTACTGTAGCAAAAAGTGTCGTGACAACTTTTCATAAGAATTTTTGTGTCGTGACAACTTTTCGTAAGAATTTTTTCCGTCTAGCCCCCTTTCACAACGCGCGATAAGGAACTTCGTTCCAAAAAGTATCCCGTCCGTGTGGTGACGGTTTAATAATACGCAGTCTCACCACCACTATTCATCCCTTAGGAGACGGCTAAGGGACCAAACTGAGCAGCTTACATCACGACAAAGAGAAGGAAACCTTAAAACAAATCCCATATAAACCCGTTTGGGATTATTGGGCAGATATTCCGACTGCACGGTCGGTGTAGTGGTTAGAATGGTCGGTCGCCGCACCACATTCTACTACACCAAGTGTTGGGGGTTCAAATAACGGGACAACACTTTGTGTGATCCACAAATTGTTGTTCTAAGTCTGGGTGTTCTTTCTGATACAGGATATATATTCCAAATGCGGGAGTAGTCTTCTTAAGAAAAAACAAACTCTTTTCTAGAGAGACTGTTTATCAGTGGATTGATACAGAGCCGACTCGATGGAATTTGGCTCGATCCTCGACAGATGAATGCTGAATGTGTGGACAAAAGTCCATGCCGTGGCTTTTACTCGACATGTTTGCTTGATCGAGTACAACTTATAGTACTTAGCATAATAAATTGATGAACGCCGGCTGCATGCACGAAAAAGGAGTCCCATTGCGTACATTGTCCTGTTATATTCATTGTCCCGTTACGCTCATTGTACGTCGTTGTATGAGAGAAAGCATCGATCTCTCATCATTACACCAATGCTCATGAATGTTTGGTTATGACGTTGTCACGTTTAACTATCGAATTTACAGATAACCAATTTTAACACTATTTGTTTCTTTCAGGTACTTATAGTGCTACTAAGTACATTGATGCTTGTAAATGATGTCAAAACCTTCATTCTACCCTCGGAAGAGACAAACAAGAATGTCCAGCCTCAAACCAACCAGAAGGGTACATTGAAAACTGAAGTCTCAGAAGACTATAGAAAATACAGTTACATTATCACAACCTATTTATAGTAAAGCGGTATTAAATAAATATGTATTTATAACAAGGTAGTATTTGTATGTAAGTTTTGATACTTTTGTTGTGTTATGTATGAACCTAAGATGTTTTAAGATTTACCCACTTATTTATAAACAAGATTTAACTTTAAGTACTGTTATTTTCAACTTTAACCTGACAGCTTTAAGTTGAAAATAACACAAACCGTTGCTGCTGGACACAGAACGTATGAATAAAGGGGGTTTTAGTATAGTATGATTTTAAAGAAAACCACGTTATCATATTTCTATTTCTCAGAAAATCATTTCTAAGCACTCAGTCTATAAGAAAATAACTTTAGGTCGTTCATCACCAATTTAAATCCATAGTATTTAATGTTATTACCAAATCTTAATAATAACAAGTAAAATAAAAAAATAAAAAAAACTGACTTCATGAACAACCAAATCGATCGATTTCTCTCAGATACCATCATCAGATCTTAGTGTCCTTATCATGGTACCACCGTTGGGATCTCTCCTTTCCATGAAAAAAAGAATCATCAAAATCGGTTAATAAATTACGAAATTATTTATCGTCGAACACACGTAAAAACATATATAAACGTCGAATTGAGCATCTCCTCCTTTTTTGAACTCGGTTAACAATAAGACTAAACTACAAATTTAAAATGACTACATTAACTAGCTACTTAATATGACAATCTCCTTTTAGGAAATGTAGTATTTGCATTTGTATACGCCCTTGTTCAATAACCTCTGCATGAAGAGATCAGATAGTCTTTTTTTTCAAATGATTGAAACAACTTAACTGCCTCGGTGGCGCAGCGCAGTTTACGCGACTGCTGTTCTTGAGGTCTCTGGTTCGATTCCCGGGTCGGACCAAATGTTTGTATGATCTGCAAATATTTGTTTCGCAGTTTGGGTGTTTTCTATGTATAATCTGTATGTATTTACCAAAAAAAAAAGTATGTAAGTATTTATATCAGTTGTCTAGTATCCATAATACAAGCTCTGGTGAGTTTGGGACTAGATGGCGTTGTGTGTTAGACGTCCGAAATATTTATTTATATTTATTTATTTAATACTTTCATTGATATGCAGGATCTATTTTGTATTATTGTTTTGTAACATATTTTAGTTTCACCCTTTTCAATAACCTATCTCTAGGTTAAAGTCGAGAGGTTTTTAAAAAGGCCGTTAGAGAATCTTTATTTATCTTTCTTTTGAAATGACACCTCTAAATAATTAAGAAAACATTTTGGAATAAACAAGTAGATAAAACCAGACAAAAACTGGAAATATGTTACAATTGGAATTAATTATAAGTATTATTGTCTTAAAATTTTTTTTTCCTTTCGAGGTACTGAACCCTCAAAAGATTTTGACTTAAAAGACAAACTGTCTGATACGACTGAATAGATAAGTGCCTATATTATAATGAGAATAAATGTATTTTTTGTATCATATAATTTTGTATTATGTTTGACAATTATTGAGAAAACAGGTAACAACGTTAACTTTGTGTAAATTGGAAAGCTACTTGTAGTTATTAAATTGTATACATTCCAAGTTTAAGTTCAGGTTTGTACCTATCCAAAATGACAGATCTACTGTTTTTATGATCTTTTGTATTCGTTATCATTTTTTACCGATTTACCATAATATATTGCTTCTCTCTGATATTTCTTTTTAATAGATTTTGTTATGTATTGATCGATATTCCATGTGTCTGTAAATCTCATAGGCCACGTAAACAGAATGTAAACGAAACTTCTATAGAAATGTGGTTTGTTGCGGCAACAATTTATTGACGATACATGTTTGATCAACAAATACGTTTGATACGTGTAATTAAACTGTTTTGAAATTAAAAAAATACATTTTTGTTTACCCTTTGTTGTAGCTGTTTACCTGACAGGTTGGCCTGTACAATTGAACTTTACAAGTAAATCGAAGCGTGTATGTTGTAAAATAGTGCAGGTATGTCCTCTACTCCGCTAAGTCCTGACTCAAACTTACCTGACACTCCTGACAGGTACAACTTTAATAATAAGTGTACCCAAGATAAACTTATACGGGTTTTATGGGTGTTTCATGTTTGTTATTGTATACTGTTTTTCTACTGTTCCGATGCCAGTCGCTCCGTGTAAAAACTAATATTCAGGTGAAACCGATTGAACTAGTTGCCGACCCGTAATCTTGGGAATAATAAAGGCTCGGAAGATGATAAAAATATTATATACTGTTTTTCTTATTAAAATAAATTTAAAAAATATGTGCAGGTAAACCTGTCAGGTACACCCTAGAGTTTATGGATGGCTTATAGTAGGTATAGTTTGAAAGTAATAAAATTTAGGGTTATTGTTTTTATGGACTTGGTGGGCAAATCAGCAGACGTATCGCCTGATGGTATGCGATTACCGCCGCCCAAGGACACTCGCAACACCTGAGGCGTCACACCACTTTATGAATATTAGTTTTGTTTTCAACATAACTTGTAAAATAATGAATAGAAAACGGACCGACCATGTAACATTTTTCATGAATGCTTCTATTTATGGAATTATTTCATGATACCGTGGGAGAGCCACGCTTCCGCATGAATCGATCGGAGTGATACCACGGCCTCACAGAAAACCGGTATGATATAGCGGTTGCGCTGTGTTTCACCGTGTAAGTGAGGATACCGCAGGCCCATACCCCCCCTCCTCCCCATCCCCCAAAGGCCGGCAATGCACTTGTAACGCCTCTGGTTTCGGGCCCCACGTTGGGCGCCACATTGTTACCACAGACACACAAGTAAAAAAAAAAGCCACACAAATAATACACCCTACTACAGATAGAAATAGTTTATAACAACAAAAAACTTTCAAAAATAAAATAAAAAATAATAATCTTGTGTGAGTTCCTTGCACTGGAAGTTTATTTTAGTTAAAGGGTCGAATCCTAGGCAACACTTAACTTCAAGGTCCCGTCCCGTATCGTGCGGGTATCCCGTACCCCACGATACTATTACTATCTGTAGTGTGTACTATATGTAGGGTGTATTATTTGTGCCTGCCGTCAGACTGTGGTAACAAAGTGGCGCCCAACGTGGGGCCCGAAACCACGACCCTGAGATTAAAGAGTCTCATGCTCTACCGACTGAGCTAGCCTTATTACAACTCAACACCTTGCCTTTATTATTCCCCAGATTAATTGGGATCGTCTATAAGTTTAACTAGTTTTACCTGAATATCAGTTTTTCCACGTAGCGACTGGCGCCAGACCACCACAACCCTGAGGGTGAAGCGAATTTTAAGATTGAACTAGATGTCAGTATATTTGAGGGCACTAACTTTCCAATAACGATTGTCATAGGTATTTAAAGAATCAAATACTTTTAGGTATAACTAGGACTAACCGAAATGACTCAGGCTTCGGCCCGGGGACTATTATATAGAAAATATATTTATTATATTAGTTATATTTATTGTAGGCCTATCTCTTATCAACAAAACTCAATATCATTGCACCTACCGGTTCATATTTCTACATCACCTGAAGGGCGACTGGGAGAGAATGCCTCATGGCATTAAGTCCGCTTTGTATAACAAGTGCATTAAGTATTGAAGTCCTTAGAAATTCTAAACTATTTTCATTTTTCTAAATATCGAATCAATGTCACGTTGTATCGATATCATTTCTTCCGTAAGAAATGTTCAAGCACGTGGACTAACTAGTTTAGTTAATTAAATAAGTCTTGAGTAACCAATGAAAATGCTTTCTCAATAACAAGTATGCAATGCAACACATTTACCTATCGAAATTAAATTGGTACGAACATATCTATGGTACGAACGGATTCAAAATAAAATTTTTAAATGAGGTAAAGGAAGGAGTACGAATCGCATGCTTTTTCTCGACTCCAGCAATGTCTTCGATAATTGAATGCCAGTATTCTATCAATCATATTGAGTAAGTATGAGTACTCACATTTTTTTTAAATCCAAGTCCCGGACCCGCATTCATCTATACTAATATATAAAGCTGAAGAGTTTGTTTGTTTGTTTGTTTGTTTGAACACGCTAATCTCAGGAACCGCTGGTCCAATTTGAAAAATTATTTCGGTGTTGGATAGTCCATTTATCGAGGAAGGCTATAGGGCATATATCATTACGCTACTACTAACAGGAGCGGAGCAACAATGAAGAATGTTTCAAAAACGGGGAAAATTTTAACGCTACGGGCAATATAAGGCGCAAACGAGGTTGCGTGGATCAGCTAGTCTATACTAATATATAAAGCTGAAGAGTTTGTTTGTTTGTTTGAACGCGTTAATATCAGGAACTACTGGTCCGTTTTAAAAAATCTTTCAGTGTTAGATAGCCCTTTTATCGAGGAAGGCTACAGGCTATATATCATCACGCTAAGGCTTACAGGAACGGAGCACCAATGAAGAATGTTACAAGAACGAGGGGAAATTATCACGCTACGGGCAATAGGAGACGCAAACGTGGTTGCGTGGGTCGGCTAGTATTACATATACATATTTTGTAGCGGGGGACTAACACAATGAAACAATACAAAGAACACCTAGGCACAGTACAACAATTTGTGGATCACACAAAGTGTTGTCCCGTGTGGGATTTGAACCCACGACATAAGCGCAATAGTAGGCGTGACAATTGTGAGTCGTACATTTAACTTTAAGTATGATAACTACAATTAGTTTTGAGGTTACCATTACAGCCATAGGGTTATAAACACAGTTGTATTATATATGAATATGTAAGTAATTTCTCTATGATATAATACAAATGCATATTAAGGGGTTCCTCAGGGTGGTATTTCATCTCCACTCCATTCAATACAACATTAAACTATTAATGATAAAAACTTTATATTGTTTTAAACTTTCATGGTCAGTAACATTAAAATGGGAATCTGCGGGATTGCTACCATGTACCTTTTTGTTTATGAGTATCCGATATTTCGGCGCTGTTGCAAGTGCCATGATCACGAGTTACTCCGTGATCATGGCACTTGGTACATGGTAGCAATCCCGCAGATTCCCATTTTAATGATAAAAACTTTATTGACAGTTTACATAATATATGTATTACATGGGTATAATAGTTGCTACATTGTAAAAAAACTAACATGTTCATTAATTGTAGGTCCAGTTCTGATCTCCTAACCAAGGTACGTTATGTTATAACCTTTTTTTTTTAACCTATGGAAACCCCCTCGGGCCGTCACCCCGTCGGGGTTTGCGGCGGGGCGGTGTGTCGGAATCGAACCGACTAAAACCACACGGTGTGCCACTCTGCGCCTGAGACGAGAAAGATCCGGGAACTGCTGTTATTAACACATCCGGACCACGTTATGTTATAACGTATGTGAAGGATAATAATGAAATATGCAGTGCTCACTTCATTGACAACAAAAAAATATGAAAATTCTTTACATCCGTCATACGTTGCTACAATTTTCACTGGTAAAGCAAATCCATAAAAATTGGTTAATAAATTACAAAAATTTAAAAGACATCAACGTTGAATACAACGAGCTAAGTCTGTATTCATAAATACTGAAAGTAATTTGCATATTTTGACCACGTTGCCTATCATTATTGATAGACCGGAGCCCATGCCCATAACTTTTATCGTATAAAAAATATTAAAATTTAAGAGAAAATTTTGTTAACTTATTTGAATGCACGATGACAGGTCTGATAAGTTCATTTACTATCCGCATAGTGTCGCTTTCGTCAATTTAGTGCTGCCACCTATAGTTCCTGCACATACCCTATTCCCGGGTCGGACCAAATGTTTGTATGATTTGCCAATTTTTTTTTCGGAGTTTGGGTGTTTTCTATGTATAATATGTATGAATTTACAAAAAACAAGCATATTATATGCATTTATATCAGTTGTCTAGTGGGTACTATCTATCGCCATGTAGTCCCAAGCTAAGCAGAGCTTGTATTATGGGTATAATACAAGCTCTGCTTAGCTTGGGACTAGATGGCGTTGTGTGTTACTGTTGGTGTCCGAAAATGTCCGAAATAGTTAAAATGATTGCAAACATTTCATGAAATTCACAGGTACCGCCTTAATGGGTACCACAGTGCAGTTATCACCATACAAAAATGTGAAATGGATTTTATAAAAATAAATCATGGTTTTCATGAGACCGACTACTAAAATTGATACCCAAAATGTTTATTATACATAGACAAATTAGTAATATATTGTTTAGTATAGTAGGATGTCCAAATCTAATATTGATATCGCCAATCGCCTATATCGCATATAGCGCATATCGATGCCGATTGCCGATTTATCCTTGTTTTTAATTAAAATATAGGTATATCTGTATTTAAATAAATAGTAATTTCTGCTATTGTCAGCACAATATAAATAAACCGATACCTTCGGTTTTCCTGTCGCTGTGCCATATGTTACATTCAATTAGTATTTACTAGTATTTACCTCACATTTTTTAGATAGCTAAATAAAATACTGGCGGCACATTTGACACCGACAGATACAATATGTAATGGTCGGTGTCAGGGTGTCAAACACCGACAACAACAGCAGTGTGACAACCTGCCATTCGATTGCGAACCTATGAATATAGAATCGGATCGTTTTTTGTTTTTTCGTAAGATGAGATGAAATGGGGACCCATTTCATCTCATCCACATATTTTATATCATTAATTTCATCACGACGAAGACTTAACTACTTGAAGACTTATGATTTGAAGACTATAAACACTTGACATTGGCAGAAATAGCTGATCCGAGAGATCCGGCTGATTGCCATTTCATCAAAGAAGAAAGAAAGAAGAACATGGAATCCTTGCGAACGTTTAAGTGTGAAGCACGGTGACTAATTGTATTGAAGACATTAAATTACTTTTGGATTGTTGCTGCTTGTTTCTTTGGAGTCCATCTGAACGTTTTTCACATACATGAACGTCGTCTAATTTACAGTCACCATATTGTTAATACCCGCTTTGTTGCTATATTGGTCCTTTACACCTGAATTTCATTGCTGAAATTTGAAATCAACCGCAAATTCGCTGTCCACACGTATTTTCTACCAATCATCGATTACCTGCACTTCACACCTGCACTCGCACTAATCAAAGTGAATTCGGGCCTCAACACGAGAGCTGTGACAGGCCAGTGCGTTTGTGCAAAAATCAGCTGGCTCTTTCTTAGCCTTATGAATGACAATTGTAATTTAGTTAAAAATTATGGCTCATAATCTAAGACACGGCAACTGATGACCTAATTTAACATAATGTTTTTATTAAACAAAATGGACAACAAATGTGAACAAAGACGTTACTCTCATCTCATAGTAGTTCTTAATGTATATGTAACTTTGAGCTGAGTTATGTAAACAAACATCGATGCGTTATCCCTTTGTTCTGCGTAGTTTATCGGATGACGGAATGAACTACTCCCAAAACACGAAAATAATGGGCATGACGAGAGTAAGCAAGAACCACTAAAATACACAATGACAAAATAGGCTTCATAGAGTAAAAAATCGTATTTGTTTTGATATTTAGAGCCATCAGCGAGATAATCTAATACTTAATTAATAAAATTAAAACTACAAAAAAAGCAATCCGCCATGTTAAATTGAACGCCAATCAGAGCGAGTAACGTCACTTATGTATAACTTGCTATTGCACGCGGCTCCGCCCTCGTGTATGTCGATTATCGCGGCAAATAGTAGCCTATGTGTTATTCTAATGTATAAGCTATATTACTGTAAAGTTTCATCAGTAGTAGTAGTAGTTTTTGCATGAAGAAGTAACAAACATACACGTTCACAAACCTTTACCTTTATATATTAGTGTGATGGTATAAAGGTCACGTCGTTCGTAAATAATCGACGATCACTTTACTGTCTATAAGAGCTATAATTAACACTGGCTGACAAATAGTGACGTCGCGTCTGCATAAGTATTCTTTATCTGAGCATAAAACGACGCCATGACACGGATGACACCACCGAGCGTTTTGGTGTGACTTTTAAACTTATATTTAAACTAGCTGACCCACGCAACCTCGTTTGCGCCTTATATTGCCCGTAGCGTGAAAATTTCCCCCGTTTTTGAAACATTTTTCGTTGTTGCTCCGCTCCTATTAGTAGTAGCGTGATGATATATACCCTATAGCCTTCCTCGATAAATGGACTATCCAACACCGAAAGAATTTTTCAAATCGGATCAGCGGTTCCTGAGATTAGCGTGTTCAAACAAACAAACAAACAAACAAACAAACTCTTCAGCTTTATATATTAGTACTAGCCGACTCACGCAACCTCGTTTGCGTCTCCTATTGCCCGTAGCGTGATAATTTTCCCCCGTTTTTTAAACATTCTTCATTGTTGCTCCGCTCCTATTAGTAGTAGCGTGATGATATATACCCTATAGCCTTCCTCAATAAATGGACTATCCAACACCGAAAGAATTTTTCAAATCGGACCAGTGGTTCCTGAGATTAGCGTGTTCAAACAAACAAACAAACAAACAAACAAACAAACAAACTCTTCAGCTTTATATATTAGTATAGATAGATTGTAGTTTTTTCCTACTAAAACTTTATGTTTTGTAGAAATATAACTGTTTTTGACAATAGGAGATATTTCCGAACACTTTAAAATAGTTTTTCAAATTTAGTCATAGATCATGATAGAATGGACTGCAAAGATTGCATAGTGGTTTCAGCTGTCGCCACGCCGTTTTCTACTGCGGTGAGTGTTGTTGGTTCAACACGTAGCTGTTCAATCCACAAATTGTTGTTTTGAATCTGGATCACAATCAATTATATGGTACATATTTTCTTTATGTATTAGTCTGCCAAAGTGCATATTTTACCTGATGGAATCAGGAGCAGAATACAAGTGTGGTGGTCACCATACTCATTGCGAATGCAGACAATAGAGCAGCACAGCACCACATCACCCTTCACAATATGATAGTCTATTGCGATGCTTCTGCATGATTGGACCTCTCGCACTTACCAACGACACACGACAGCGTGAATTCTGTCATTTTAGATTGGTTTTCTGTGAGAGGGTAGTTCCGCCCCAGTCGTGTTAATATAAGCGAGGCTCTTCTACCTTCTTTTACATGGAACAAACAATGCAAATGTTTTGCTTTATTACCTACTAGTTGCTGCCCGCGGCTCCGCCTGCGTGTATGTCGGTTATCGTGGCAAAAAGTAGCCTATGTGTATTACTGTAAAGTTTCATCCAAATACGTTTAGTAGTTCTTGCGTGAAAGAGTAACAAACATCCATTAATCCATAATTATTTTTTTTTTGTATGGTGCTTACCCCACCCACACGCCCACCACTGTAACTCCTGTACACCAAGATCAACAGCAGTGACCCACGAACACACCGAGTTATGACACTCGGGAAGTCCCAGGAAAAAAAATTAACTGTCTTGGAACCCGCAACGAAATTAATCAGAAGAAAAACAGGAGGAGTCGGAAATATGATAAGACCATCCATACTTACAAACTTTCGTGTTTATAATATTAGTAGGATAATTTTAACATGCCTTTACCCTCACTAAGAATCCTTTAGATAATTTAAGTATATCCTATTAAGGAAATCGCGATAATATGTGACACATCTGTGTCAGATATAGTACCTATCCACGCTTTCCAAATTAATAGACTACTTATCTTCCCTTATTTATTATTAGTATTTTCTACATATAAACAGATACGAATCACTATCCAAACAAAATGCTTTGCAATCAAATACAAGTATCGTCCGCCCTTCTCCGTGTTGAAGGCATCGGCTCCTTAAATCTCTGCATAGAGTTCAAGAAAGCCTTGCCCGTAGCGCTGTAAGCATCCATATACTCTGTCCTTCCTGGGTATGTAGTCATATACGTTTTTATAGATGTCGGCATAACTCCAGTGTTCACTGTTCCTGGTGGGTTTATGGTTGGCCGAGCTTTGGGAGGCGGTTCTGTGAAATGTGTCGGATCCTTGTAACAACGCAAGATGCCTAGGCGATTACTTTCAACTGGCACAGGCGCTGGCGACTGTGAGGCAGCTATTATCTTTCGGTAATCGGTCACTGGGAATGCTGCAACAGATGGGGGAAATAAGCAGACGCGTGATCTGTTCATTAGTGATTATAGTCCTTCATAAGTGAGTTTGAGTACTTGAGTACCGCCAATTTGAGTACATTTTTCAAATACTTTTCGTAAGTGGTAAGTTTAAATATTCGTGTGCATACAGCATCTAATATCATATTTTTAACATTATATCTTTGTAAAGTCTCGCTGTACGTGTTAGGAAAACTAATACGAACAATTGATTAATTAAATAAATAAATGAAGGAGCTGTGCCTTCAGGAATCTCGCCGACTTAAGGAGAAAAGAAACAACGCAAAAATTAGTTAAGTCGGATCACATATCCAAAGCATGGCTCTCCGATAAAAATCTTTCGATGCATTAAGAGTTTGAATTCCTTTTAATTCGATAAATCGACTTGTAAAAAGTTTAATTTTATTTCAATTTACTATGTAAACATTTCAAATCTTCAACTACATATTTAAACATCCATAATGCCCGACAGACAATGTCGTGTGGTGACAGGTTATAAATACGGAGTGTCATCAAGTCACCACTCCTATTCATCTCGTAAGAGGCGACTATGGAGACAACATTGGATGACACCACTGCAACGAGACGGAAAACTTGAAACAAAAGCTACACCACTTGTAGTTTCGTCGACTTACAAAGCGTAAGTACCATGTTAGTCCCTGTTCGCAACAGATGAAGCGGACACCATTATACCCAGGGGATTGTGGGCCGGAACAGGGATGAGAGGAAACAACCCCGGGCAACAGGTGCCCGGAGCGTTGCCTAGCGTCCCTATTACTAAATCAAACTTCAACAATATCGCTCCTCGCAATTCCTCCTACATCAAACCACGTAACGAGGCCCAGTCAATCGTACGGGGCTAAACTATCAGGTGACCTTGGTAGTGGGCCAAACCTTTAAGAATAAGCCTACGTCCACTGAATTACTTGATGATGATGAATATCCGACCAGTGTAAAGGCATAGGAAGTAGAAACTCACATCTCTTTTTGAATGTCGATTGGTACATTGTTATCATTTTACTATCAAGATCATCGCAGGGATGGTCGAGAATGTCATTGGTTACATCCACCATCTGAAACAATATAGTTTTTTAATAAGTTGATGTTAACTAAAATAACTTAGTACCTAACAAGTAAAATGTATCAAAATAAAAAACCGACTTCAAGAATAACCAAATCGATCGATTTCTCTTGGATGCCATCATCAAATCTTAGTGTCCTTATTATGATACCACCGTTTGGATATTTACTTTCCATTAAAAAAATCTAATATATAAATATTTCGGACATCAAAAAAGGAGGAGGTTTCTCAATTCGACCGTATATTTATTTATTTTTTTGCTTTTTTTTATGTGTGTTCGCGGATAACTTCGTCGTTTATGAAGAGATTTTGATGATTCTTTTATTTTAATGGAAAGTAGATGTCCCAACGGTGGTACCATATAAAGAACATTAATATGTGATGATGGCATCTAAGAGAAATCGAGTCGAACCTTGAAGTCGGTGTTATTTTTGTTAAAATTGTACTTGTTTATGTTTGTTGTACTTCATAACTTTGGACTGGAAGAACCGATTTTGACGATTCTTTTTATTTGAAAGCTGGTGCTTCCCGCTGGTGACCCCATTTCAATTTGGTCAAAAGTTTTGTTAGTTTACTTGCATCAAAGGCCGTGAAAAAAGCTGTCCGATGATTATATAAAATACTAGCTGACCCACGCAACTTCGTTTACGTCTCTTATTGCTCGTAGCGTGATAATTTTCCCCCGTTTTTGAAACATTTTTCATTGGTGCTCCGCTCTTATTGGTCTTAGCGTGATGATATATAGCCTATAGCCTTCCTCGATAAATGGGCTATCTAACAGTGAAAGAATTTTTCAAATCGGACCAGCGGTTCCTGAGATTAGCGTGTTCAAACAAACAAACAAACAAACTCTTCAGCTTTATATATTAGTATAGATATAATAATAAATGATGAATAAATATTTCGGATATATAATTATGTTACACAACACAACGCCATCTAGTCCCAAGCCAAGCAGAGCTTGTGGTATGGATACTAGACAACTGATAATAAATACATAGGTGCCACATAATACATTTTTTTTTGTAAATACATACATATTACACATAGAAAACACCCAAACACCGAAACAAATATTTGCAGGTCATACAAACATTTGAATCGAACCCGAGACCTCAAGCTCTGCAGTCTCATACGCTACCACTGCGCCACAGAGCAGTATATCTTATATTTACTTTATTTACTCACATTAATGCAGCATGAACTACAAAGAGAAAATATCACGCTATACCCATTGATCTATTATACACATCTTAATGGCTATACCCATTTCTCTGTTCTTTTTCTATTAATATTAGTAATTGAAATATTTAGTTCAATAAGAGTATTTTGTACTTTTAGACATCGAAATACTTAACTCCAATACTTTTTTTTACATTAATATTTCTATATATAATAAGTATGTCGTGTTTTTGATACGAGTTTCTGAATTATTTTTGTGTCAGTTGCGATGTCCGGTCTCTACTCAACCATTATCAGAAAATGAACCATTTTACCCATATTATTAGTTAACATGACAGGGGCTCAAAGGAATAAAGTGAGATCATTTGTGGTATTCAATGTATGCCAAACATCCAACACAGCTGGGCTGGCCAATATATAAGAAAGTTTCAATCTGCCGCGAGTTAGGAGACGGCACAAAGCAATTGTGTAAAAAAAAGTACAATTCAATGTTTCGGCAAATAGAATCTAAGCAAAAAAAAACGGTTTCTCTTAAATACTCATATGTTATATGCATAAGTACAACCGTCGTATCTGATAAGAAATGCACTTTAGACATCTGTAATAACAAGTCAAACCCAACAGCTTAACGTGACTAAGGGTCTGGCCACAAGATCATGGGGCCGCGTCATAAACGTGAAACAATGCCGCTGTGCCTGAGCGCGACATGTTGCCGCGCCGTGCTGATATACGTTGCCGCGCCGTGCAAAAATACGTTGACACGTCGTGCAGATACACGATGCCGCGCCGTGCAGATACACGTTGCCGTGCCGTGCAACTCATTGTCGTGTCGTGCAGAAACACGTTGCCGCGCCGTGCAGATATACGTTGCCGTGCCGTGCAACTCATTGTCGTGTCGTGCAGAAACACGTTGCCGCGCCGTGCAGATATACGTTGCCGTGCTGTGCAACTGCGTTGTCACGCCGTGCAGATACATGTTGTTGCACCGTGCAGATTTACGTTGCCGTGCCGTGCAGCTAAACGTTGCCGTGCCGTGCAGCTAAACGTTGCCGCGCTGTGCAGGTAGTCGTTGCCGCGCCGTTTCAATATAGTTTACCGCGACGTGTTAGACATAATTTATAATTATGTTGCCGCGTCGTGCAGATACATATTGCCGCACCGTGTGTCGTCATTTATATTTTCAACCTTGTTGCACTAAGGCACTGTACGAATTGACAATGAAACATCGAACATAACACCGGACATTTTATTTATTTATTTATTAACTTTATGCACTAAATATGTACATTGGTGGACTTAATGCCCAAGGCATTCTCTTCCACAACCTTCACACAACGTCAATCTTCGGGTGGTGTAGAAATCTTATAAGGAAGGTAGGTGCATAGAGGTTACCTTCTTATGTAGTCAGTTAAAATGTACAAAGTTTATAACTTTATCAAAAATATTACTACTATTATACATACACCAATTATTAAAAACATATATACATAAACAAACATACATACATAAATTTATACACATACAGATTGACATTAACACAAATATTAAATTTATACACTATGAATACTGGTCTAATGGAATCGTAAATTATGCTATTGATTATGCGACGCGGCACCGTACTGACAAGACAAAACGGCACCGTGTAAAGATCTGTGCCTGCCATGTGGCCAGACCCTAAGGTTTTTGTTTATACAAATAAATAAAATTGGAGTGTCTGTTTGTAATATTAAAATAACCGCTTTTTACTAAATGCATATGTATGTATACAAGGTACATATATATATACCAAAAATGTAGTTAAATAATGTTTTGTCTGTCTGTCTATTTGTTCTGGGTAATCTCTGAAACGGCTGGAACGATTTTGACGAGAATTTCACTGGCAGGTAGCTGATGATCCAGGGAGAAACTTAGATTACTTTTTTAGACTAACTTTGTCCTGCGGCGTTACTAGCGGTACAACAATAACCGCGGGGAACACCGCGGGGTTCAGCTAGTTTGTTAATATAAAAATGAGATTATCTGCAGTATCTAATACATTTAATGAAACATATATGACAGCTTTTTGAATAATTGTTTTAATATTTGTTTCAATGATACTACCACTGTTTGTTTCTAATCGACTTTTGTAAGACTGTGTTTTTAGTTTATTCTTTTTTTAAATGCATTGTTTTGGATCCTTGTATTTAGGTATATAAGGATTTGTTTTCATAAAACAAAATATTCAAGTCTTTGTTCAATGTTTGTCTCACCTGTTTGCTGAGTTGTGCATAGTCCTGACACAGCTTTTGTTCCTTGTCCAGCAGTTGTTTGTACTGCTCCACGCGTGGCTCGTACGAGTGGGCATCGCAGTGGCAGTAAGGGGCTACCGGGGCAGGTCGGAAGTGAGGCGCGGGTTCCGGGATAGGTGGCTCGCATGGTCTAATCGTCAAAGAAAGTTATTTTAGATATCTAATTATTAATTATTATCCACAGTATTTAACAGTCCTCAGCTGGAAATAGGCCTTTGGGCCTTGGCCTTGTAAATGTGTGTACAATAAATAATAACATGAAAATAAATAACGTACATGAAAGGTAAAAAAGCATGAAACGAGAGTAAATTATAGAAATACAATCAATTTATTTACTTTTTCACGACTTCTAGTTACTGTCATGTAACATGTTGCCGATACATACGTATCAGGTCCAAATGAAAATAATACGAGTAATATGTGTTCCTTACTTTCCAACTATTGGTTTCGCAAAAGGCCATTGATAATCACTAGAAACAGTCGTTTGAAAATCCATCTTTATTGAAGTTACTCTGAAAATACCAGCGATACAAACTATAAATGATATTTTTATTAAGTATATTTAATCCGTCAAGATTTATGTCACGGTCACATTATGATGTGTATATTTCACTCACTTTAGCCTAAAATATTAATATTTTTTAGATTTATTATCACTACATTAGCTAGTTGACACCCTACATAATTTAAAACTGCTTTTGAAGCCAAAAATTTGATTTGTATGAAAATTTCTTCAATGAGGGAAGATAAAAACATTTTGAAATTTTGTGTTTTTTTTAATTGTGCTAGCCAGCCATTAATACCATATTAATACCAACATAATGATGGATTAAAGGTTGATATGTCATAAAATACTAGCCTCAAACCATGGTATAAAACCTCAAACTATGTTACTTTTATGTTGCCAATACCTCATTTCAAATTTAACTACGCAAAGGGGAGATAAGGGGTCTCTCGGAGTCTCATCGACTAAAAACCTCCCTGGTGTTCATCTGCATGCCAATACCTGGGGGAGCGATAATCGCAATTGCATTCTTCCCCCACCCCCATTGATTTGACTCGAAATTGATTGACGAAATCCGTCTCATCCATTACGGGTCTCGTCACCCGTTGCGACCATGACTTTTCAGTCAAAGTCCACTAAGAAGCGCATACAAAACTCTGTATGCATGCTTAAAAATGTTTCATACCGACTACCTTCGGTAGGTCAGCAGTCATTACAATGTTAGCACGGTGAAATCGATTGCCCACCGAGCCGATACAGGTATCCCCAGAAGTAACGGTGTCTAAAAAGCACCTGTGTCAAAGGTGGGAGCTCCGTTTTTGCTATTCAGTCACTAAGGTCACTCTCGTATAACGGGTCTTACCACCGTCCTGCCAACACTATAGCGGCATGACCTATTGTGAAACTTAACAGTTATCAGACAACTTATTGTTTCACTTCCAACCCACAGCATTATAAGTATAATTCATTCATCATTATAAGAATTGGAAGTATGATGCGGTAGGTGATTGGTGGACGCACATTCCAATTTGCATGACTGATTGGGCGGGAAATACACCAACCAATCAGAAGCCCATTAGAAGCTTGCGTGAGAGAGGCAGACACTACCCAAACTCAGTCTCGTGATCGGAGTAGAGAGACTACTCCGATCACGCTTTCCGCCCGTTCGGCTGCCTCTCTAGATATATATAAAAAAGTATATAAGTATTTATATCAGTTGTCTAGTACCCATAATACAAGCTCTGCTTAGTTTGGGACTAGATGGCATTGTGTGTTAGATGTCCGAAAATATTTATTTATTTATTATTATTTTTATTATATGTTCTAAGGCTAAAACAGATGCCAAATTACTACTATAAATTGTAATTTTTGTGGTAGTTTTTGTAAGGAGATGGCAACAACTAAATAATCCTACTATTTTTATTACCACAGCCAACTTCGTTGTTTTCATGTCATCCGTCATCAAATCAGCTGTGTATCACACACAGAGAACATGTTTTAAATTTATGTGCGTAATAAAATTATTCGTGTAAAAATGTCCACTGATATTCATACAAATTTCTATCCATCTTTATGATACTTTCAACGTGGAAGAGACATGGCTCGTCGCAGGAATAGCTGCATTACGAGCCTGGGATTAAACCAGGATCAAGGTTTGTGTTACTTCCTAGTTCGTCAACCGAAGTTCTTTGTTCTCAGACAGAGTTAGAATTAGTTGTATTTATAAGCGTATTATGGTGATTTTGTTATGGTTCCTGCGATGTCAAGTCTAGAGTACAGCACTGTATAATGCAGATAATTCAGGGTCTAGCTTTGCTGTCGCCACTGGTTCACGTAGTCCCGCGATTCGTGCTGGGGAACGCTCCACGTGTTGTTTATATTTTTAGTAGCGCGCCCACGCGCCGTTTTTATTCTCCTTTCGTACGTATGCTATTGTTTGGGGCGTTGGTGTTGTTTTTAAAATTCGCGGTGGTTTCAAACTGAATGACACTATTTTACCTACTCTAGAAACCTAGGTCACAATATCAAACTAAGCAGCGATTTATTTTTAACAGCCGTTTGTTTATTTTTTATGGGTTTTATAAATTGTTAATTGATTGTAAATGCCATGATAATTGAGAAGCACATTGATCTTTAGTATGCATTGATTTAGATATTTTTTATTAAACACCTATTGTGGCAAGTCACATTAGCTGAATATACAAAAACTAAAATTTAAAAAAGTAAAATATTTTTTCTTGCCCTACCTTGTTTAAATATTTTATTATGATGCCGTGTATGAAGTTTTTTTTAATGAATATATGTTTATATATCATGTTAAATATTTGTTTCAGGCTGCTTTACCTGTTGTCTTAAAAATGGTCTACGAGTGTACAGTGTGGAACCTCTCGTGGAACGAGCGCATTACAGTAAGTTTTATTCAAATTTTTGCAAACAATGCAATTAGAAATAAGTTCTATCTTATTAAGCATTGTTTTAAATGACTGTTTGGTTGTTAGATTATTTATTATATTGTATTTCATTTAGTTGTTTTAAAAAACATAAAAATTACACACTACAATATTTCAAAGGTACCCTTTTTTTTGTGTGTTCAAGTTCAAGGGGATCTGGGAATGGTTTAGATTCACAATTTTGTCTGCTGGACAATGTTTTTTTAATTAATTTTTAATTTATTAGTAGTTATGGCAAAACGACGTTTGCCGGGACAGCTAGTATTGTATATAAACGATTCATAACATACAAAACGACTTTCAAGGCAAACAGTTAGTTGTAAATTTGGTACTCCTTCGCTGCAGCAGTAGAGATGCATAAACCTAATAATATTTTATTATTACTACCTACATGTCTAAATAATAATTTTAAGAAATAATAAGACTTCTTTAATTATAAGTCATGGTTAATTTGAACATTAAGTAACAGTTTGGTTAACAATTCCAACATTTGGGTGGTGATATGACGATGCTACAAGAGAGTTAGTGGCTAATAGTGAATTAGTTAAGTTTCATATTATTACAATGAGTCTTAACTTACTACATATTGAGTTTGGTCATTATGGTCTGACAAAGTGGCAAAGATAGTGAAACTACTTCTTGTTACTTTTGAACTGTAATTATTTGCAAAAACCTACATAGTCCACTATTATAGTAATGAAGGGAACAATTATTATTCCTCAATGTAAATAGGTAAGTTTATATTTTTCGATATAATTCCAACTTCTTCACTATTATTATAAACTAGCATTTTCCCAAAGCAAAGAAAGCTAAAATTACGTCTTATAAATAGGTAAGACTGTGAAAATACCCGTGCAGTTCAGTTGGACATTACCTACCTACTTTGATGTGAAAAAATTCTAGGTAAAGCTACAATTTAATTTAAATAAATAAATAAATGGATTGATTTGATTGTAAAATGGCGATTGATTTGTTTCATTACGTACCTACCTACGTTTAACCATATTAGATTTATCATATAGTTTTCTATAAACCTTGCCTGCAGGTAGTACAAAAAAAAATTACCTTTCATACTTAAAAAAATACTGTGTCCGAGGTATGGATTTGTTTTTTTTAAATAACCGAAGATTGGATGCCTTCGGCCGTTTTTAAACTGATGGGCTGTCTTGGGTCGGCCATATTGCTTTTTTTGTTATTAATTTTAAATGCAATACCGTCGCCAAAAGTATGGTGTCGCCATGGCCCATTTTACAAAAGACCTTTGTACAATGAAATTATTGCCGTTGTAGTTATATGGTCTTCCTTCTTTGAGCTGTTTTTATTGGACTGTACATCTTACAAATATTAGCCATTCAAGTTTTGTTGTCCTTTATTATAAAGTCGAACTAATTCGAGTACATTCAACTCCAGTTTTAAGTACTTTTCTATCATTATCAATTTAATATATTTTGCGCCCCGCTTATTATTGTAAATACTGCAACTGACTTACTCAGAAAAATCATGATAATGCCTTATTTTCATCAAAAGGAAGGGAATGAATAATTTTCGCAGTCTGTTTGAATGTTCCACCGAAATGACTAAACTACTTACTACTAAACCAATTTTAATGAATGAGGTATCAATACATACATAGTAATGACCCGAGTGACATGGGCTATATAAATTTTATCGTACGTTTTTCCGTAGTCGGGTTATAGTTTTTGTTTTTTTTTTTGTGTCTAAATGTGATTGCTGTGCCATGGGAGAGATAAGTTACGTCACAAATAGGCTGGCTTGACTGAGGATACCAAAGCCTCACAAAAAACCGGTTTATTAATAGTTTTATCAAAACATGAGAAATCGAATCCCGAGAGACAGAGAAAGTGTGAAACTGCATTGCTCTCTCTCTCTTTTCACTAAATATAACCACACGATGTTAACAAGGGCTGCACACGACTGCACACCCATATATATACATTTTGGTTGGAGTCCCCGCTTCTGTGTGGCTATAGCTAGCCATTACTATGTGTCCAAGTCAAGAAGACCCTTTATATCTTTTGTAGATTAAAATAAACGAAATTTAAACTGGATTCATACGGTACTTGCTTGAATTTTCAAATAAGATTTATAATTTAATTTTCTATATTTTGTTATTACTAGCTGAACCCCACGGTTATTGTGGTACCGCGGCTAACGCCGCTTGACGAAGATAGTCGAATAAAAAGTAGCCTAAGTTACTTCTCAGATCATCAGCTATCTGCCAGTGAAAGTCCCGTCAAAATCGGTCCAGCCGTTCCAACAACAAACAAGAGGCAGACAAAAATTGAAAAAAAAAAAATTTGGTACATGTATCATATTACAAACAGACTCCAATTTGATTTATATGTATTGATGAAATAAAAAGCCGTATTACCCGGGTCACTATTACGAATCTATTGACACCACATTCATTCAAATCGGTCCAGTAGTTTAGGCGCTAAGGTCAACATACATACATAGACTACCAAAACTGTTATCGGATACAAGTATTATTAGTCGTGTAAAATACTCGAACATCATGTAGATAAAGAAAGAAAGCAAAGATACCATTATTATTTTGAGTTTTGCACGAATTCCCTCCCTAATCAGAGTTTAACCTTAACAGTTAAAGCAACAACGTTCAAAGATACAGGCAATTAGTTTTACGCAGCTTATTTTAAAATATTCTATACTAGTTGTAGAACGCGGCTTCGCCCGTGTATATGTCGGTTATCGCGGCAAAAAGTAGCCTATGTGTTATTCTGATGTATAAGCTTCAAAGTCTCATCCAAAGTTTCATCCAAATCCGTTCAGTAGTTTTTGCGTGAAAGAGTAACAAACACCCATCCATCCTTACAAACTTTCGCATTTATAATATTAGTAGGACTAGCTGAGTCCCCTGGTGTTATCCGCGGTAATTGTCGTACTGCGGGTAACGCCGCGGGGCAAAGGATAAAAATGACCAGTTGTCTTTTTACTGACCTGGATAAAATACTTTATTGAAGTAAGGTTAACTGAGAAGCCCGAGTTTTTATTATTGCAAAGTGTTACGTGATCCTAAAAAACACGTGTCAACTGTCAGTACATTTTTATATATTACTTGCGGTCTAAAAAAAGTAGCCTAAGTTGCTCCTTATATCAGCTATCAATCGGTGAAAGTCTCATCAAAATCGATCCAGCCGTTCCAGAGATAAGCCGGAACAGACAAAAATTGAAAAAAAAAAAAAAATTATGCACCGTGTATACTACATACATTTAGTAAAAAGCGGTTATCAACTGACTTCATTTTAATATTACAAACAGACACAATTTTATTTATGTGTATAGATTAGTTACAATTGTAAACGTCGACGCAAATTTTATTTGCATCCATTGTTCTCTGACATTGCTGAACTTAAGCCGTTCTCTACATGCAATAAGTGTTTCTAAAATATTTATACGGAAAAAACTAACAAGAACTTGAAATTTGTAGATTCAAATGTTGGTAAATAAATTACTTCGTTCGAATCATGAAATGTAACATTTAAAAGTGCAACAAAATAATAACGTTTGCAATTTATTTTAAACTAGCTGGACCCCGCGGTGTTACCCGCAGTTATTGTTGTGCCGCGAGTAACGCCGCGGGACAAAGTTAGTCTAAAAAAAGTATCCTTACTCCCCGGACCATTAGCTACCTGCCAGTGAAAGTCCCGTCAAAATCCGTCCTGCCGTTCCAGAGATTACCCGGTACAAACAGACAGACAGACAAAAAAAAATTAACTACATTTTTGGTATATGTATCGCGTATACATATGCATTGATTAAAAAGCTGTTATTTTAATATTACAAACAGACACTCCAATTTTATTTATTTGTATAGATTATGTATATCAATTAGCTTTTGCTTCGTCACTGTATCCGAAATTAAACAAACTCAGCTCAGTGGTTTAACCGTGAAAGCGTAACAGACTGTGAAATGATTGAAACTTTTTTTTTTTTTTTAAAGAAATTGACTAAGAAAGACGCAAACTTACGCTTTCTTATTTGCAAACCGTGGGAGAGCCACGCTTCGGCATGAATGGGCCGGCTCGACCGGAGTGATACCATATGGCCACACAGTAAACCGGTGTGAAATAGCGCTTGCGCTGTGTTTCACCGAGTGAGTGAGGATACCGGAGGCCCATACCCCAACCCCTACCCACATCCCTTTCCCCATCCCCCAAAGATCGGCAACGCACTTGTGACGCCTCTGGTGTTGCGGGTGTCCATGAGCGGCGGTAATCGCTTACCATCAGGTGATACGTCTGGTCGTTTGCCCCCTATACCATAAAAAAAAACTAAAATGAAACTTGTCTATGGTTTTGACGTTAACAGAAAGACTGATTCGTTGACTTTAAAGTCATCCAGCCTATTAGTCATCATGCCTAATTTACATTACTAATACATATTCTAATTTATGTCTTTGTGTAGACAAACAATACACGACGCGGATTAATTAGAAGTTATTTAGTAAAATAAACGATGTTTAAGTACACCATCATATAGGTATTTCTTTTTTAAGGGTTACAATGCATACAATCTATACAAATTAATAAAATTGGAATATCTGTTTGTAATATTAAAATAACCGCTTTTTACTAAATGCATATGTATGTATACACAGTACATATACCAAAAATGTATTTAAAAAAAAATGTCTGTCTGTTTGTTCCGGGTAATATCTGGAACGGCTGGACGGATTTTGACGGGACTTACACTGGCAGGTAGCTGATGATTCAGATTTTTAGACTAACTTTGTCCCGCGGCGTTACTCGCGGTACGACGATAACCGCGGGGTTCAGCTAGTGATATATATCAGAGTTCTAAACTCGAGAATCTTAATAAGGATCGCATGGGTGGGTACACACGGTTCACGATACACGCAGTTTTCTAATCTTTTTCCCCCTCTACTCAAAGCCATCGGGTTGAACAAAAGAGCAAATTTATGTATCTGGCTGAATTTTGGCTAGTAGTACAATCGAAAAAGAAGAGGTAAAATTAATGTATGTATTTTCCTTTACAACAATATTAGTAACTAGCTGTTGCCCGCGGCTCTACCCGCGTTTACACATACGCCTTTATCTCTAGGTATAGAACGTAACA
Organism: Spilosoma lubricipeda; assembly: GCA_905220595.1. Taxonomy (NCBI): domain Eukaryota; kingdom Metazoa; phylum Arthropoda; class Insecta; order Lepidoptera; family Erebidae; genus Spilosoma; species Spilosoma lubricipeda. The sequence continues at coordinate 5,027,569 of HG992294.1, forward strand.
TTGGAGGAGGCCTCTACCCAACCTGGGGACCTTGCTAATAATTAATCATAATCATAGTGTTATAGTAATAAATAGTAAATTAAGAAGTAATGTAGCAGGATCAAATAAAGGCTTTTTTATTTTTATTTATTTTATTATAGAACGTAAAAGATAAGGTGTTTAATTATATTCATGAACTACAAAGTAACAACAACAGTCAATTCGTGACTCAGGTACTGAAAAACTGTCTAATCATGCACCCTATCAACAAATAAAGCTGACGGCCTCTCTATTGAAGGTTCGCCATTAGCTTTGAATACTCCTCTCTGTCCTTTGCCAGACGATACAGTTCTTCTACGTTGGCATCTCTGTCCACTATCTAAAGTTTCTTCGCCTTCCGACGTGACATTTTGCTGGTTATTTTTCCCATTGTAATTAGGAACGGATCAAGCGGTATGTAGATGTCCAGCTGATCAAGCTGAAAGCTAGATATACATAAGGTTGTTGATATAAATAAATAAATATTTTTTTCGGACATCTAACACACACAACGCCATCTAATCCCAAACTAAGCGGAGCTTGTATTATGGGTACTAGACAACTGATACAAATACTTATACATATACTTTTTTTTTTGTAAATACATACATATTATAGATAGAAAACGCCCAAACTCCGAAACAAATATTTGCAGATCATACAAACATTTGATCCGACCCGGGAATCGAACCTGAGACCTCAAGAACAGCAGTCGCGTACGCTACCACTGCTCCAGCGAGGCAGTCAATAATGATATAATAACAATAATGATGATAAATATACATACATTGCTTTACAAAAGTCAGTAATAATTGACACCTGCTCCATGGTGCGACGGTTTCTCGCATCCACAACTCAAACCAATACAACACTACACAATGAACCAACCCCCTTGGTGTAAGCCCGTGATAGGTTCCTTTTGCCAGCAATAGCTGAAAAAAATTTCCTAATCCATAATAATATTTCGGACATTAAACACACTAAGCCATCTAGCTTCTAAGCTAAACAGAGCTTGTGTTATGGGTACTAGACAACTTACCACGGAGTGCCAGAGTACCTGAGGCGGCTGGTGGCAGACTATTTGCAGGAGCGTACCGTCGTGTACGAGGATCGAGATGGCGCCTTGAGACGGCGACCCATGTCGTGCGGCGTTCCGCAGGGGTCTGTCCTTGGACCACTCCTGTGGAACGTGGGATACGACTGGGTCCTACGAGGTCGTCTCCCCCCCGGGCTGGGCGTAATTTGTTACGCCGATGACACGCTTGTCACAGCCCGGGGGGCGAACTTCCAGGAGGCGGCGCGCCTGGCCACCATTGGTGTTTCTCTGGTGGTCGGGCGCATCGAGGCGCTGGGCTTACGGGTGGCCCTGGACAAGACGGAGGCCCTACTGTTCCATGGGCCCCGTCGTGGGCCGCCCCCCGGCGCCTCCATAGTGGTCAACTCGGTCCTCGTACCGGTTCGGGCCCAGATGAGATATCTGGGCCTGATCCTCGACGGTAGGTGGCTCTTCGACGAGCACTTCCGACAGCTTGGTCCCAGGCTGGTCGACGCTGCCTCTGCCCTTGGGCGACTTTTGCCCAACTTGGGTGGAGCCAGCGTCGCAACGCGACTCCTATACACGGGGGTGGTCCGGTCGATGGCGCTGTATGGGGCACCGGTGTGGGTGGCGGCTCTGACTGCCCTCAATAAGGCCCGCCTCTGGCGGCCTCAGAGGGTATTGGCGGTCAGAGCCATACGCGGATACCGCACGGTGTCCACCGAGGCGGCGTGCGCCTTGGCCGGAACACCTCCGTGGGATTTGGAGGCGGAAGTGCTCGCCGAAGTTTATCGACGGGTGGCTGAATTCCGGGCGGAGAGAGGCATTCGCCCTCCGCCCGAAGAGGTACGCGAGTGGCGTGAAGCCGCCCGTCGAGCCACGATGGCTCGCTGGTCGTTCCGGCTGGAGACTCCACGCGCTGGCTTTGCCACCGTGGAGGCTCTCCAGCCGGTCATCCTCGAGTGGGCAGGGCGGCAGCACGGGACCCTTTCCTTCCGACTGACGCAGGTTCTTTCCGGGCACGGATGCTTCGGAAAGTACCTGCACTCGGTCGCCAGGAGGGAACTGAGTCCCGCCTGCCACCACTGCGACTGCAGTGAGGACTCGGCCCAGCATACGCTGGCGATTTGCCCCGCTTGGGCATCGCAGCGCCGGGCCCTCACTGCAGTCATCGGAGGAGATCTCTCGCTACCGGCCGTCATAGGTTCCATGGCCGGTAGCGACAGCAGTTTTACCGCGGTCGCAGCCTTCTGCGAAGACGTAATTTCGCGGAAGGAGGCGGCGGAGAAGGCCCGGGAGGATGATATCCACTCGGACCCGATCCGTCGCCGGCGAACCGGGCGGCGGAGGCGCGCATACCAGCGCCTCATGCCGCCCTGAGTGTGGCCGCGGATGGTGGGGACGGGTTTTCCCCTCCATCCGCTTTAGTGGTCACCCGCGAGGGGGCGACGTTACGCGTGTGCCGTACGTCGCCTAAATGGAGAGGTGTTGGAGGAGGGTGCCCGCTTCTGTGCGGGCTGGCGCCGGGAGGGGTCCGGAGGTCTTACTGCAGCAGTTCCCGGATCTCTCCCTCTCTCAGGCGCAGAGTGGCACACCGTGTGGTTTTAGTCGGTTCGATTCCGACACACCGCCCCGCCGCAAACCCCGGCGGGGTGACGGCCCGAGGGGGTTTCCACACGTAAAAAAAAAAAAAAAAAAAAAAAATGGGTACTAGACAACTGATACAATACATATTATACTTTTTTTTTGTAAATACATGCATATTATACATAGAAAACCCCCTAACTCCTAAACAAATATTTGTAGATCATACAAACATTTGGTCCGACCCGGGAATCGAACCCGAGATCTCATGATCAGCAGTGGCACATGCCAACCGTAAAACTAACGAGGCAATATGTACAGTTTAGGTTTTGTACCTAAAGTGCAATTGAAGTGGTAATACAACTCATTGAACTCCTAAAAATAGACTATCCCATGTCGACTGAACGTTAGGCTAAATTTCGTAGAGATATCGTGCTTCGTAATGATTTTGGTTCCTTAAACCAGATGTGGCCGACTATTCCTAATTTGCTTTACGTGGGGTGACAGATTCTTATTAATAAAATCTGAGAGAAATGATTATTTTTCTATCTTCAACTATCACTAACGCTGATGATGTATCCTTTGGGGATGTTGAGATCTTGTATTATAGTAGTACCAGACATTGTTTTTATTACTCTTGGATTCTGCTTATGCTTTCCATCAGGCATAGTAGTCATTTTGGTAGTGCCGTCCACAATAAACAAGAAACGATTTTTTTTTTAAATAACAAGCTTTAATTACTTGTTGATCAATAGAAATTAGATATAATTGCATTGTCATTAGAACTAAATGTATATTTTAAATTTCAGCTCGATAGGAATTCAGTAAGTGGTTTGACCCATTTAACTTGTAAGATTTGATTACAGACAAACATTGGGACAGGTTAAGCTAAATAAAAGCTTGTAAAATTAGTCTTGTTGTTCAATGAGCATTATGTTGCTTCAAAGTTATATAACCCACAATTTTATATCGAATAGCTGTATCTGTAAGACTAGACCATAGTTCTTTTAAAAGCGACTTACAAGACTTCAAATCAGTACAATATACAGTCAATAAATAGACCTTTTCTAGAGATGTATCAGGCGATTGTTGATGTATTTGCACGTCACTTGGCAACATGTCAATGCAATATATTATCCAACAATCAAGTTTGAACTTGTTCTTTTTATATATCTGTAATCGATGTAATTACTACTTTTGCTGCAAAAAATACTTGAAAATTTATTACATTCTGTTAAACCTTCATACTACAGTTTAAAACTATTTCCGATCTTCTGATGCTGTACAGGTAATGATGTATCGAATAATATATACATTACTAGTTGTTGCCTGCTGCTCCGCCCGCGTATATGTCGGTTATCGCGGCAAATAGTAGCCTATGTGTTATTCTAATGTATAAGCTATATTACTGTAAAGTTTCATCCAAATCCGTTCAGTAGTTTTTGCGTGAAAGAGTAACAAACATCCATCCAAACATCCATCCATCCTTACAAACTTTCGCATTTATAATATTAGTAGGATATATCGATAAAAGAGACAGTACGGTTCATTTTACTCTTCTTGGCAACAGCTTCTTGAAACAGGTTCTTACCTTTAACGGGATTTTAAAACTCATATTAAATGTATACTATCTATTAGCTTCTACTTTTTCGTATTTTTGTTTTTGACTTCGGTAAAGCCAAAGGAAAGACGATTGGTTTTGACAGTCTACGCAGTTTATGTGCTGTAAACAACTGAACCAATTTTAATTTTTTCTTATTAAGTAATTGTATTGTACGAAAAGCGATTGTTAGAATTCAATGCTTACATTGAAATGAAATAATTTATTCTGCAATTAGGTCACATGAACACTTTTGCAAATAAACTTTTTTTGAGCAGATGAGTTCGGTATTTCCTAACTGGAGTAGCCTTGAGAAGAGAGGACGAAACAAACCGTGAAATCATAGTCTCTTTAAAGTCTAGCAGTTGAGTTTTGTTTTATGGATCTCAAAGTAAAAACTGCATCTTGTAGTGGATGCAGTGCGAGTAAAGATTAATATAAAACCAACGGGTTTTGGTTAAAGTGATTCATACAATGAGTCAGACATGTTAAGTCACTACCGAAATGGTTTGACTAAAATAACCGGCTGGTTTAAATTACTCAGACGACTACAACGAGAGTCGTTGACTCGAATCCGAATCAGAATGGGGATTGTTCTCTTTTATAAGATCTGTTATAATATGAAAACCATTTCGAGGAATAGGGCTACTGATGTCTGCTAAGGGTTTAAAACAAGAAAAAACTCATAGATTATTAGTATTTCAGGCAAAATGTGAATAACCTTCAGTTGATATTCTATGACGTCATCGAAGGCATTATGGCATGGTTGCCTCTGCTTACAAACGTTGACATAAAAGTGACATTCGTTCTACTGCTGTCAATTTCAAATAATAAACATAACCTCAAGATTTAGCAAAATATTCGGGATTTAAAGTGCAAGTAAATTAACCATGGAATATAGGGAGTGTTTTGTTCCCACATGCAAGAACAACACAAATAATTACCCTAATAAAATGTTTGTTCGCATTCGAGAAGACTTAAGAGAAAAGTGGTGTCGTGAGGCAAAAGCAGAATATTTCAAGGTTTACACAATGTATTGTTGTGAAGATCATTTGGAGGTATGTTTTCAATATTGTACACTTATTAATATACCTTTTTGTGGTCTAAGTCCACTGATGCTTATTGTGAATACCGTGTATTCGACCGTTTGTTAATTAACATCGCATTTTATTTTAGCCCCAAGAAGATTTGATAAATTATTATAAATATAAGTTAATGAATGAAGAACCAAAGTTGAAACGTTCGGCTATATTACGCAACATTGCTAAGGAAACAAGCGAAAATATATCGGAATTAAAAAAGTTACTGTTGCCACATACAAGTACCAGTAAGCCTCAGCCATCTAAATATGTGGATTTAGTGATGCCTAGTACATCTACAAGCACCAAAGAAACAGTCGAAACAATATACGATGATGTAACCATGGCTAGTACATCTACTACATCAACAAGTAATCCTATGAAAAGAAAATATGGACATTTAGTAATGCCTAGTGTATCTACTCATTTTGTATTTCCTTCAAAGGTATGTTTTACCCATTATTATCTACTTTATCAAATCTTTTTTAAGCAGTCATAGGCAGTTGTGATGTAACCATCTACCATTTAATCCTATGCCCTTAGACTTAATAAAAGGAATAATATGTATGAGTCAAATCCCACACAATGCATAGTCATACTAACATATGTTATCTATTATAGATATATATAAGTCTCTAGTCAGATTATAATATTATTAATATATATTATATTTACACCTAATTTGATTGCATAAGAATTAGTAATATTTTGATTTCACTCTTTCATATTTTATGATAGTTATAATAATCTATACAAATAAATAAAATTGGAGTGTCTGTTTGTAATATTAAAATATCCACTTTTAACGAAATGCATATGTATTTATACACGGTACATATACCAAAAATGTAGTTAAAAAATTTTTTTCGGTCTGTCTGTTTGTTCCGGGTAATCTCCAGAACGGCTGGACCGACTTTCACTGATAGGTAGCTGATGATCCTGGGAGTAACTTAGGCTACTTTTTTTAGACTAACTTTGTCCCGCGGCGTTACTCGCAGTATGACGACGATAACGGCGGGTAATACCGTGACTTACTATCATTACAAGTTATATCTTACAGAATTCTATTAACTAGTCAAACATTTTGACTTAATTTTCAGAAAAATGCTGCAACTCAGTGTGAAATAAAGATGGTTGACAAGAGCACCAATTATAAAGTTAGGAAGGTGGCTACTGATAATACTACAGTTGAGATATTATCATCTCAAGAAAGTTCTTCAGCGGCGACTCCATCTTTATTTGGTGGTACATCAGAAACTGAAGAGTTGTCTGTTCGTGATGCAACTAAAGACACATTGAAAAACAGAAAAATGATGTTAGACATAGTGTTAAATAAATCTAAAATGTATTTAGGGTTACCCAAACAATATGTATGGCTTATTGATCACATTGTGGAAAAGAGTACAACAAAAATAGACTCCCTGTCCATTATTGTAACCTTGTTCAAGATAAAGCAAAATGACTCAATAGAAAGAATTAGTGATCAATTTGATTTAACTCGATTGAAATTATCATCAATGATATTATTAGGGATTGAAGTACTAGCTAACTTCTTTCAAAATTTTGTTTATTGTCCTCTGCCCAAACAAATAAAAGAGAATCTACCTTTAGTGTTTAAGATAAGATATTCAGATGTACAAATGATAATAGATTGCTTTGAAATACAAATATCAAAACCATCTAATCCTGTAAGGCAAGCCCAGACTTGGTCTCAATACAAAAGTTGTAACACTATTAAATATTTAATAGGTTGTGCTCCAAATGGCTTTGTCAGCTTTATTTCAAAAGGCTATGGAGGACGAATTTCAGACAAAGCCATTGTTGAAAAAAGTAATTTATTAGCTCACTTGAATCCAAATGCTGTTATATTAGCTGACAGAGGATTTAAAGAAATAGAATCATTACTAAGGTCACAGAACATAAAACTCCTGAGACCACCAAGTGTCTATTCAGGCACCAAGCAAACTATCTCTGAGGCACAGCAAAGTAAAATTATAGCAAGCTTAAGAGTCCATATTGAGAGGGTAATTCGACGTGTAAGAGAGTATGCACTACTGAAATCACACTCAGTTGTCCAATACCAATATGTACCCTACTTAGACGAGATTGTTTTGATAGCTTGTGGCTTAATTAATTTACAGGGAGAAATAATAAAAAGTTATTAAAATTTAGTAATGTTTTATTATTTTTTAGCACTTGCCACTAATTTTGGGAATATATATGTACTCCAAAAGAGTTCTGCACTTCTCACTATATTTGTAATATAACCTTCATCATAATCTACCCAAATCACATGTATATTTTTTGTTGTTTCAAATAATGGGTCCGCAACACAGAACAATCCCTTAATTTTTTTACAGGCCATCATTTGGCACATTATTTGTGTTTTAAATTTTTCAGCTATAGTGTAATCCTTAATATATGTATCGACAGCTTTTTCAGAGGCTGGGCATTTTATTTCAACCACAAAATCTTCACCAACTCCATCAGGTGATGCTCCTAAAATGCCATTTATGAGACAAAATCCTGACTTATCTATTTTTATATTTAGTTTCTCTTCAATAGCTTGGAGTACCCTGCCCTCCAATTTCTTCCCACGTTTTATAGCCTTTGTCTCAGGCACCTTATATCCTCCTAAGATTTGTTGTACTAAAGCACCATCTGTTCTACAATGAGCAGCTTCATGTAATTTCGAAGCTGTCAGTCTGCCTTGCCGTATATTATGCCAGTATTTACTCTCAGCTTGGTCTAAAGTTTTTAAATTTATTTCTTTAATAACATCATTATTAATAACTTTCTGCAAATATGTTCGAAAATTTGCATATTCATGTATAGCTTCGTCACGTATGAATGCCAATATAATATCAAATATATTCTTCGAGTTTGATTTATAACAATCATCAAACTTCAAAATGAGTGCATTGCTAAGATTTCTTCTATGACACTCTTCTTTAAAGTTGCTTAAGATGGTACTACTTTTTGGAGCCAATTTTGGAACTTTGGCCTTAGGAAATATTTCTTTACTAGAAACATGTTCAGTACTGGCACTGGTAAGAGTAGGTTTGTTCCAATAACATTCAACTGTGGTCGGAGAAGGTTCAGAATTTTTGTTCACTAGCCAAAATAGTAATAGAAGAGAATGCTTACAACCACCTGAAAAGAAATTAAATATATTTGTTCAATACAAATATTAAAAGGATGATATAAAGGTTCATATTAGAATTTTGATCAAAATTGAATTTCAATCAACTCTCTGTCTTTCAACTGTTACTGTTTCAATCCATTATTTATAGGTCTAGTAAAATACTGATTCATTACAATATAAACACATTTCAGTGAATATTAGATGTTTAAAATGTTAGTACGAAAATATGAATACACATTTATGTCACTTGTGTGAGAAACACAACTTAGTTGTGACGAGATCCATTGATTACGAGAATTGGCATGCTGTCTTATTGTTGGTTTTAAATATACCTGCAGCTGCAGGACAATCTTCACAGGTTGCATCAATAATGGTATCCTTGTCTTCATCAATTTTACATGTGACTGCATACAATTTGCTGCTTATTCTGTGTTCAGGTACTACTTTTGCAATGACGATACATTCGTTGCCAGTTCGACTCACTTTAACGTAACCCACAGCGGTATTTACATAAGAATCTCGTGATGACCTTAAACAAGTAGGTAAGGACATTTTTTTAGGAAATTTCATATTATTCTTTTAAAAGGACAAAGATATTATACATAGTATGATATGTGACATGTATTCTTAGATATATCATTGTTTGTATTGTTATTTTCTATAAAAGTTAGTAGGTAAATAGTATAAACTGCAAAACTTACATTAAGATTTTTGCTCCTCTAATTTCTGCTAAGTTATGCTTGTTACTTTCTGCCAAATATTCTAAAATCATAACATTTTTCAGCTTAGGCAGATTACGAGAGTCCGCTTTTATAAAAGTATTAGCCATAGTGAATGATAAATAGATTAATTTATGTAAAAGATTAAAGTATGTGATCGCAAGGTGCAAGATGAGACTATGATGAAGAGGTTATCTATCAACATGTCAACCGGTGAAATCTTTTTGACACTTACTTTTTTTTGTGTCTTATAGTAAGGCAAAGGTACACACAATTTTATGCCAATGATGACGTAATTGTGGACGTATGATTTAAAATTTTCAAAAAATTATTTTGAAGCTTTTACTGAAAGAATTACAAAACTATTCAAATTGGTTCCTTATATTCCTCTATATTTTCGAAATCAGGGGTAAAAAATAAGGTTGAAAATTTTTAAACAATCCCCATTTCTATTTATGTTAGTTTCGATTTTTAACTGACCACGGCGAAGCCAAAAAGAAGTTTAAAAGAATTTGCGGACTTGTCTATGTGTGTTTGTATGTTCTACCATAGCATCTAAATAAAAAAAAAACATTATTATTATTATATCTAAAGTACTAAACCAATTTTATTAAATTAGGTGTCAAAATATAAGCCGGCAATGCACTTGTGAAGCCTCTGGTGTTTGCAGGTGTCCATGGGCGGCGGTAATCGGTTACCATCAGGCGATACGACTGCTCGTTTGCCCGCCTATTCCATAAAAAAAATATTTGTAATGATGACCCGGATCATATTGGATAAATTTTTACCAAAAATGTTTACCTATGGTTATAGTTTTTTTTTTATTTTAGTAGTAGTTTAATATTGAAAACTCAAATTTATATGCGTTGTCGTACCGTTAATATTTGGCCGTTAATCATACATAACATTTGGCATAGACTTCGCCAGGTATGCAGACAAGGTTTGGTATAGGGTAGGTATCCTATAAGCTCTTCAGTATTCCGTCATTCAGACAAGAAATTTACCGCGAAGCATAAAAACATACTTGTACACAAGTTGTATAAAAACCAAGTGATTTAGGACAAAGTCCATTCCAGTTCACTCCGGTCCAAGTTTATTCCAGGTTGTTTAAACAGAAATTTCTTAAAGGTTGCCTGTAAGGAATTGCTTTTATATAGTGATAAGTCCTCCAGCTGTACATGGTCGTTTTAATTGTTATACTCCTTAGTGTAAACTGTATAAACTGGCGCACAATAAAGTTGAATCTATTCTATTTTAGAATTTGTCGAATTATGTTACTAATGTAGTACAATATTACACTTGCAGCGAAAGAAGAGTTGGGCGAAGTTTCGCTTTGCGAAATGGTTTTTCGCACCAACTGGTTGCTGCTGGTGAAGGCACGCCGACCTTGTAGCCTCATGCTTCTGGACGACCAGAAGCGCTCCTTCCTTGCTGAGGTCGTGTTCAAGTCGCCCATAAGAGCCATTCGGGCGCGAAAAGACAAGTAAGATCTTAATCCATACTAATATTGTATACTAGCCGACCCACGCAACCTCGTTTGCCTCTCCTATTGCCCGTAGCGTGATAATTTACCCCCGTTTTTGTAACATTCTTCATTGTTGCTCCGCTCCTGTAAGCCTTAGCGTGATGATATATAGCCTTCCTCGATAAATAGGCTATCTAACACTGAAAGAACTTTTCAAATCGGACCAGCGGTTCCTGAGATTAGCGTGTTCAAACAAACAAACTCTTCAGCTTTATATATTAGTATAGATTCAAAAGTAGCTAGCCTAGTTGTTTAAGCGGTCCCCGCTTTCTACTGATCCAAGTGTTGAGGGTTCAAATCCCACATGGGACAACACTTTGTGTGACACAACAATTGTTTTGAGTTTGGGTGTTCTGTGTCCGTTTCGTGTATGTTTGTAAAATCCCCCCGCGACACAACGTATGTATATTCCTAATACAGGTGTCGACGTTAGGAAAAAAAATTATTATGTTTTCATGGAAACAACACGAAAGGAAAAACACGCATTGCACGCTCGCATTTAATAAAAAGTATCCTATGTTACATCTTATACCTCCAAGAATATGTGTACAAAGTTTCATGATGATCGGTTCAGTAGTTATCGCGTGAAAGCGTAACAAACAAACTTACATTCTCATTTATAGTAATAGATATTACACAGACAGAACAAATTATCATATTCATCACGCATTTTATTCCTAGTTGGGAATTGAACCTACATCCTCCGACTTAGCGTTTAGTCACTAACCACTAGACTAGACACCCACTCACATCAACAACACACACACACACAGACAAGAAACTAGTTAATTACTATAAAATACATTAATACATCTGCTGTGCGGCGAACCACATAAATATACGCTTGAGTGCACTGACACAACTGTTTATTTACTTTTTAAAAACAAAACAAATATTCATAACACATCAAATAAAAAACGTAAATAAACGGACACGTGGACGCAAAAAAGTAAACATCGTGTACAAGCTGTATCAATATTATTCAATACTAGCAGACCCACGCAACCTCGTTTGCGTCTTCTATTGCCTGTAGCGTAAAACTTTTTCCCCGTTTTTGAAACATTGTTCATTGGTGCTCCGCTCCTATTGACCTTAGCGTGATAATATATAGCCTTCCTCGATAAATCTGCTATCTAACACTGAAAGAATTTTTCAAATCGGACCAGCGGTTCCTGAGATGAGCGCGTTCAAACAAACAAACGAACTCTTCAGCTTTATAGTATTAGTATTAGATTCAATATGTATTGTACTGAAACACTATTTTATACTACCGAGGTAACAGGGTTTGTTTCGAGTCTGCCTTCTCCATGCAGTGATGTTGTCCTGCATGGGTTTTGCTCCCTTAGTCGGGTGAACCGGATTAAGGGTTAGATATATGGCCCTGCCAAAATGACTACTCTGCTTGATGAGCATCCAAGAGTGGTGGTCAGCATACTCGTTGCAAATGGTTACCTAGTGATGCTTCTGCATCATTGGGCCTCCGGTCTCGCACTCACCAGCAAAAGATGACAGCACGAACCCTGTCATTTACGTTTTCAACACGGTAGGGCCGGCTCGGCCTAGGCGATACTACACTCGCACAGAAAATCAACATAAATGACAGCGTTCGTGCTGTCATTTGTGTGGTACCGCCCCGGTCGCCGGTGCCACTATACGGATCAATAATAACAGAACGGTTCGCCTGTTTAACCGGTAGCCACGCCGCTGAGTGTTGTGGGTTCAAATCCCACACGGGACAACATTTTGTGTAATCTACAAGTTGTTGTTCCGAGTCCGGGTGTTCTTTTTGTCCGTTTCATGTATGTTTGTAAAGTCCCCACGACACAGGATGCATATTCCTAATGCAGGAGTTGTCTTTTTAAAATAAAATACGTACCCGCGTACAGTTAAATATAGACGACAGTGACATATTTTGAAACACAAGATTTCTTTGTCTCGAAAAGTTCTTTACTGATTTAAATCCATATACATGGCCTGTTTGTAAAAGGAAGTTAGACTGTATTGAATGTCTTGTTTCGTGTCTTTGACGAGTTTAACTTTAACTCGTTTATCCAGCGTGCTATAATAAACGTTAACCTCCTTTCTTAAAAGAGGTGTGTCCAACTGTAGAGTATAAAATAATCAGAATTTATAAGTTTTAGATCAGCACAGAATAGGAGCAAGTTAAACAAGAAACGTATCAATTCAACCGGTCAGACTACAAACGTACCCTATTAAAATATACTTTATACCGATAAGATAAGAACTACCTTCACCCAATAACCCACTGACTTGTTTTGTATCTTTACATTGTGCAAAATGAAGTTGCTTCCGCTGGTTCTTTTAAATTACTTAACGGAATTTAATGCAATTTTCAGCTGTAGATAGATTAATGATTCAAGAATAAAATTTATGTGTCCGTCTCTTGTATGTTCGTAAAGTTTCCCACGACACAAAAATACGAAGTAGTCCAAGTACGAAAGTTGTTTTTTTAAAAGGAAATGTATCAAAATCAATAATTAATATTGTACTCGTATATAGTAGAGGAAATCCGAAAATTTCACAAAAACTGAAATATTTCTGGATGCATTCATGGCTCTTATGTTTATGGAGTTTGAGGTGTTCATTGTAGAAGTCCTATCATAAACAAAATTATATAATTCATACTGGATTAATCAACTTGGTTAAGCTATTCATTCTTGTATCAAAATCGGCCAGATATCTATACAATACAAAGTAAAATGATATTTACAAAGTTGAAACGCAATTAAGTCGCACATAGCATTATCAGTTGAAAAACAATACATCGTCGACGTGACTAGAATCTTAGTACACAATTATAAGGCTACCATAGACGAGGAATTCTCATTATTATTTTACTTGCTAATGTCTATTTGATCTGAGGCGTTAAAGGCTTCTTTAGTTAGGGAAAAAAACGTCAAGTCAGGATTTCCGTAAGACAAAGGTGTCTTGAACGAAATGTGGCTTAGGTATATCCCGCATCATGATCTTTTATCTAGAAACCCGGCTTGACAAAACTTTTCTAGCCACATTGTCAGGATTGAAACTGCAGACATAAACTACTGCTACTACATGTAACTCGGAAAATAAACTTGTCATTTTATTACAAGCCACATGAAATCACTATTTATTTTTTTATATAAAACACTAGCTGTTGCCCACGGCGCCGCCCGCGTTTACGTCGATTATCGCGGCAAGTGTTACTCTGGTGAATAAGCTGTATTACTGTATAAAGGTTCATCCAAATTTGTTCAGTAGTTTATTGCGTGAAGAAGTAACACACTCACAAACTTTCGCCTTTATATATTAATGTGATAACTGTCGCACTAGGACTATTCAACGAATACACACAACATAGTACATGAAACAAAGAACACCCAGAATCAGAACAACAGTTTGTGGATAACAGTGTTGTGTCCGCTTAATCCATTATGCCATTCGTGCAGTCGTTCCAGTCCTCGTTGATTGCTAACGTGTGAGTTTTCGTATTGTAGAGTGGCGGTGGTGCTGTCGTCAAGCATCCAGGTCTTGACACTACCGTCCTTCACGCGAGTGGCGATGGTTCGCACTCGACCTGGAGCCCGCGCGCTCGTGGCGTTGACCAGCGAGCCCAACGCACCGCACCTGCTAGCTGCGCCGGCGCATCGGATTGGCGCACTACAGTTGATCGTAAGAACGATTTTTATATATATTACTAGCTGCCCCGGTAAACGTCGTTTTGCCATAAAAAAAATTTAAGGATGGGTGACCCTTACCATTTAGGGGGATGAAAAATAAATGTTGTTCGATTCTCAGACCTACTCAATATGCTCACAAAGTTTCATGAGAATCGGTCAAGCCGTTTCGGAGAAGTTTGGCAACTAAAACTGTGACACGAGAATTTTATATATTAGATTGTTTAACCATTCGTCAGTGGCGCCATATTGTTCCGAATTGACACAACTGTGGGGCGATTTTGACAGCACTCCCGGTACATTTTTGCCTCTGATTAAAACGTCGATTTCCAATAAAAAATGTATTGGGGCTATATAAGATATTGGTATGTTTAGAATGTTCATTAAATATTCTATCAGATGATGTATAATTGATAATGATTTTTTTTTAATTCACACCCGAATTAATATATACATTCAATTTAAAAGTCGTCACAAAAATTCCCGCCGAATGAGAACGATTTACATTGTCATCTGACGTAGTGGGGTAATGATATGGCGCCTCTGGGCATCTCTGTTTTATTCTCTTTAATATAATTAAGTGCGACAAAGCTGCAAACAATATAAAGCAGCTAAATTCATGGTTAAAATAGACCGGGAAAAAAACACCACGACGTGGCATTCAACAGACTGGAAGAAATTGACAGCGACCATTACGTGGCGTTCAACATCGGAGAGGATAATAGAGTTGTGCGATTTTCATATATGTGGGTACGTCGAAAAAAAATTGGACTGAGATCACATTATGAAGCAACAACATTTTTAAAGTCTGTTAGTCTTAAATTGAGATCATTGTGGTCATCGTGAACTACTTTTAGTGGATCAGCTACAAAGTCACCAAAACTCGATGGGTTTTGCTTGATTCTATCGGGGCAGGAAAATCCTTATTGCAAGTCATCTTTTAACGAAGTTAATAATGATTTTGTTTATATAATACATGCAATGTATATATAAAAAGTAAACGTATTGACTTAAAATGTAATGAGAATTGTAAGAGAGAAATAAAGGACTCAGAAGCTGGTATGCGATCAGAGTCAAAATTACATCATGGACACTTTTAACATCATGAAGAATTGTAATCCATACTATTCATACTAGTATTATAAATTCAAAAGTAACTTTGTCTGTCTGACTGTTTCACGACGCTTTCACGGCTATACCGCTAAACCAATATGGATAAAATTTGGTTTAAATATTGATTAAATCTTGGAGAAGGACATATGCGACACTTTACCGCGATAATCGACAGTCAAGCGGGCGGAGCCGCGAACAAAAGCTAGTGAGCTATATTTTTCATTCTTTTATTATTCGCTCTTGGAAAAGGTACTTTCCAAAATAAATCCAGAAATACCCAAAATGGTATCATGAACAAACATTAAAAATATACAACCGAATTTTCCATTGCCCGTTTCTTGTATTACTTTTCTCTAAATAGATTGTTAATGTCATTTATTATGTATGTCCTGACTACGACTATTTATGATTTGATATCGAAAAGAGCGAACTTCTTTCTCAAACTGGCAACGCGCATTTGATTCCTGGTTTGCAAGTTTACATCAGGTAGAAAAAAAAACTTTGAATTGTTGTCCAGGATGTGACCCGTTCGATGCGCGGGACCCACTCGACGTGTCCCGTGGTGATGGGCTGCCACCAGACGGACCTGGTGTGCATGAGCCTGTCGTTCGACGGGACACGCCTCGCCACCGCCTCTGAGCGCGGCACTCGAATCCGCGTCTGGAACACCGCCTCAAAAACTATGTTGCATGAGCTACGCAGGGGCGCCGATTATGCAGATATATTCTGGTAATTGAATTCATTACCATCGTAAAGGGGGTCATCAGGTTATCATAGGTATCGTACGTAAGAGTCGACTAAGGGAACAAATTACGCAGTTAAACGTCGTTGTAAAAATAAGGAAAAGTTAATCCCTGTACTAAGTTGTTTCGCCAGCGAGGTACAGTAGGCTAAAACTTTCTTGTCAAGGACAGGTTTATGACTCTGCACTCTTTGAGGATAGGTTTTATCTTCCTTTGGATGCAGCGTTGCAAGGTACAGCCGATGGTGGTGGTAAATGGTCCTATGAAAAACAAAAAGATTATAATTTTTTTCATAACGATATCGATTCGAATCGCAGGGGCTAGACGTTTAAACTGCATGATTTACATTTTGTGATCTCTGATGTGTGAATGAAATTTCATGTAGGTATCTAGATCAGAATTAAGCTGTGGATCGATGGTTCAGTTCGGTTAGGATCTAAATTAGTCTGGCAGTTTCTTCATTTACATGTTTGTCTATTACATCGTAAGCTCAATAGTAACATCGGCCATCGGTTTCGTTAGCATAAGATTCAACCGGTCGGGGTCTTTGGTCAGCTGCGTGTCGGACAAGGGCACGCTGCACGTGTGGCGGCCGGAGGGGCGCGTGGTGGCGAGTGCGGGGGGCGCGGCGGGCGCGGGGGGCGCGGCGGGCGGGCTGGGGGCGGGGGGCGCCGGGGCGGGGTTCGCGCGCTCGGCCCGCCGCGCCCTCGCGCCCCGCGCCGCGCACCTCGCCGCCGCGCGCACGGCGCCCGACCTGCTCGTGCGGGCTCTGTGCGCATTCATCGATGATAACACGGCCATCGGTAAGTAAATATCCTTTTTTTTTTTAACCCGACTAAGCTAAAACTAAAGCTAATAGTTTTGCCAGTTTGTGTTGTTTCTTGATAATGATGATTTTTATTTTTTGTGATGGAGGTATCGATAAATTCGTAATACCGGGGTGATATGATCATATAAATTTTATCAATTTTTTTACGAATACGTGTAGGTAATTGTTGAAATTTTTATTGTTGCTTCTTGTTGACGAGTTGACGAATCCGTTGGGATCTTAGGCTTCTCGAGGACATACTGCGTGTGATTTTTCCACTAAAAACCACCCCGGCGGCTGGTCTCAGGCGCCCTGCTCTGAAGAGGGCCCGGACTAGTCCGTCCCAGGAACGACGCCACGCCTAGAGCCTCTTTTTAATGCCTCGGTGGCGCGGTGATATCGAATGGTGTGCCTGAAATCCAGGTTCGATGCCAGGCTCGAGTCAAATATTCGTATGATGCAAATATTAATTCATTCTTTATTTGTATGTTATAAATTAATGTTTAGAAAATATACAAAAAAACACCGAAAAAAATTAAATTAATTAATAGCAGAAAGTTTATTGCTAAAACTCCATAGAATTTGTAGAAGAAATAAGTATTGATCACAACTAATAATTTGATGAATTGTGATGATTGAATTTGAATGAATTTGATTAAATTAATTAATAGCTAACGCCCGGTGGTCGAAAGTCGACCACACTTTTTTATTAAAGTGAAGAATTCTTTAGCCGCGTTGAGCACTTTCTAGTATAGGAAAATCTTATGAGTTCGCGTCACCGCGTCACCGACATGCTGATGTCACAAAAATTCTTTAGCCGCGTTGAGCACTTTCTGGTATAGGAAAATCTTATGAGTTCGCGTCACCGCGTCACCGACATGCTGATGTCACAAAAATTCTTTAGCCGCGTTGAGCACTTTCTGGTATAGGAAAATCTTATGAGTTCGCGTCACCGCGTCACCGACATGCTGATGTCACAAAAATTCTTTAGCCGCCTTGAGCACTTTCTGGTATAGGAAAATCTTATGAGTTCGCGGCACCGCGTCACCGACATGCTGATGTCACAAAAATTCTTTAGCCGCCTTGAGCACTTTCTGGTATAGGAAAATCTTATGAGTTCGCGTCACCGCGTCACCGACATGCTGATGTCACAAAAATTCTTTGGCCGCGTTGAACACTTTTTGGTATAGGGAAATCTTATGAATTCGCGTTACTGTCAAGTTATAAGTGTTCACTTCTATCCCAATTTTCTTTGATACTTTTTTATCTTTCCACCCTCCCCCCTCCATATAAACTTTAACTGTACCAACTGCCATACTCCTCCGTTTCGTATTCGTAAAAAGTGGTACAAAGATTTTGCTTCTCGTGTTAATAGTATAACTTGCAACGTTTCAGTCATTTGCAAAGACGGGACGTTCCACAAGTTCAAATTCGCAGATGAGGGTAATTGCTACAGGAGTGATTACCAGTATTTCCTACAGGTAAGTTATATTTCCACATAATTATACGTATTCGTTTCTAACAGCATGTATCATATACTAACATATAAAGCTGAAGTTTGTTGGTTTGCTTAAATGCGCTAATCACCGGAATTACAGAGGCGATTCGAAAAAAATATTAGTATTTAATAGATAGCACATTTATAGAAGAAGGCTATAGGCTATATATCATCACGATCACGAGAGATCTTCTGTGCGGGGTAGTTCCGCCCCGGTCGAGCCGGCCCAACCGTGCTGAAATCAGCGTGACTACTACCTGATCTTTCTAAGGAGAAGCCTTTGTCCAGAAGTGGACTAATAAAAGTAGTTGTGTGGTGTGACAGTTAAAATTCACATTTTTAACTTATATTATTTTAAAATTGCAGGTTGGCGAGGATGATGAATTTTTCCACTAAGTGATAGTTTTTTTATATAAATTAACTTATGATAAGACAGTGACTAAGTGATAAGACAGTGAAAAGTGATATATAGTAGTTTTAATGAACATTTGATTATCTCAAACCATATAAAATATAAAATGTCTTGGAACTGCAAATGTGAACGAACCACGTTCGTGGGTAAAAATAATTTGCTAAGCTACTACTTATATATACAAATCTTAGTATTTTAATAAAAAGACATTAGCTACACCACTTATAGTAAAGAACGGCTGAACCGATTACGATGCTTAATTTTTCGAATTTGTTTCAACCCTATCAGAATAACTACTTGCATTAAATTCATGCAAAAAAGTTTTAAATAAAATTCATATATTGTGTATGAACGCAAATGCACAGTATATTTAAATAAATAGAGGATATGATAAGTACACTCGGCAAACAAAATACCTGGTCAGTGGTACAAATGTCCTTGACCAAATTATAAGACACGCTTTGGTTTTTATATAATCTTAATTCTCAAACAATACTACACAACTTTCTGGTTTTTATTAGATACAATTTAGGATGGCTGGATGGATGGATGAATGGAAGGAAGGATGGCACGTCGGCAGCTGATTTATCGGACGCATCGCAATATGGCAACTTTGCTTAAACTAGTTTTACACACTTCAAATGATTGTAATGCTTCTTCAGCCCACTTAATTTGATAGTTTAGTCGCGTTTTTTGACGTTGTGTAAGTAAGCCTTTAGCGGTGCTTGAACAAGCGGCGTTAGACGGCGGAAGCGTCGAAGTTCTATGACAGTTGACAACTTCGAGTATTCTGTGACGGTCTTGACCTTATGGGCTGGAGGCTTAATACCATCTTTGTTTACAATGTTGCCCAAACATGTTTGCATAAGATTACTTCAAACCGACTTAGGTATGTTGCCATGAACTCACCCTCTTGTGGTTTAACTTCAAAGAACTGTTACAATTATACCTTGTGCTTTAGCGTCCTTGGAACTCCATTTTAAAGTTGTATCTTGTTGATTCGCGCCGAACCGACCGATGACCCGTCGACTACATCATACAAGCCCGCTGCTCGCAATAGTACCTTGAGCTTAAACTGCCATGCTGTCCAACCGCTGGCATCCTCCAGTAAGTGGTGGTAGTTTTGGCTGTTTGAATCTAGAAGATCCATTTCTTTTGTTTGTCTTGACCGAATTTTGTCGCCGATCCCACGACGACTTTTCGCTTGCTCTCTTTTTATGACCTTTACTGGCCTTTTGCCAACGTACCACCTGCTAGACCTGACCAATCACACAAAACCTACCAGACAATAGGCTATGCGCGAGCATAAGCTGGGCCAATAACCTAATGCATGTATTACTATCTTAGTGTGACTGTTTTTTTTAGGAATTTAATCTCTTTGTTTAAAACCTATTTAAATAATTTGCGTTCCTGAATTTATAATCTATGGATGCATTCATTTTAACACTTCCAGTGGGTTTTCATTTGAGGTTTCGGTGGTTATGATGTTTCTGAGGCAGATACCTCAGAAACACCACAATCCACTGTCAACGGCTACGGCACCAGTACTTCAACGGCTAGGCACAGGCAGCTGTTTTCCACGGCTTGTAACCGTTGTCGCTGTCAGATGACATAAGTTTTAAATATAACAAGCTTGGCTCGTAGTGGTAATCAAGATGACAACAGTGGACGCAGTTTCATCCTTGCAAACCGTGCCTTCATGACAAGGTTACGAAGTGGTGAATCATCGTTAGGTTTCTCGATGATGACAAATACCTTACTTGAGGGGACCATGGAATGCTCTTACCCATCAGCTTCAGTTTAGGTGGTGGAATTTTCCTGCTAGTTACAATTTGTGTTTTTGTAACGTTGCACTGTTGCACACTTTGTGGACGGAGGGTTGCTTGTCCTGTATGCTCAGCAAGAAGTCTCGCGCATCACCTCTATGTTCTCATAAATCGGTGTTGACTCCGTTTGTTAGATGACTGTACAGGGTCTTGTCGTGCAGTTTCCGAATTCAATGGTTCAATGGTTCCTGCCAGTCTGATCTAGGTTTGCTGCTCATGACTACTTGCAGCGCTACTTTCAGGGCATTTGTGAAGTCGTTTGCCGCTGAGACGACCTCCTCAGCCGTTTTGATAAGTATTGGTCGCTCAAATTTGGCTAGCACCTCATAATAGTTAGCCTTCACCGTTCTCACTACTTGCATGGGCCCGGTTGAGTCTGGTAGGCTCACTCCTTGATTTCATAATCATAGTCGTTTAGTTGAGAAAGACGGTGTAGGAGTTATAAGAAAACGGCCGGCTTGGTGTCTCCACCAAACGAAAAAGAATACAATGTTACTATATTAAAATTAATATAAGATATTGTCATGCATTGTATATAGTAAAAATATTATACTTATCAAAATAAAGTCTATATGTAAACTTGACCAGGTATTTCGTTTGCCGTTTGTATTTTTACCTTTGTTTGTAATTGCCACGTAAAACGCACAATAAATAGTATTTGTACGTCTTGGGTGCAATTAAAAAGCCGTTTTAATGTATTGGTTCTGAAATAATTTATATCTATCTGAAATGATTTATAATGACATTATGTACCTATATTTTGTTTAGAAAATCTTCTGCACTTATTTATTTTACCAAAGCAAGCGCCAAGCATGTATATATATATTTATATTTTGGCATCATATGGTAATTGTGACGTAATTGTTAAAATTTTATAACGCTTCAAATTCGTAAATTGGTCAGGGAAATTGTATGCACAAAAACTATTCTATAGTAGGTTTGTCTAAACTCTATTTGTAAAATTGTTTGTAAATATGCTGCTTTTTAGAGAGAATTGAATTATTAAATGTATATTTTTATATCGTATAGTTATTATTCATCTTGTAAAAAAGTTTCTTTTATAATGAATGTACAGATTGTAATAATTTCTCTGATTTTTTTTGTGTTTTTTTAAAGTAAGAACCAGTTTTAGAAATGTTTTATTTTGTAGTGTTATAATATACTCAGGGCCAGTTTCTCCAGTTCCTGATGAAGTCTCAGATAGTTCTAAAAAATAACAGTTGATGATATATCACTTTCCTTATATACTACCTGCAGTCAGCATCTCACCTAAGTAAATCTATACTAATTATATAAGGAATTAAAAATTGTGAGATTGTTGAGAGTAATCTGCATCTACTGAACCGGTTTTGAATTTTTTACCAGTAGAAAACCATATTGTTAGCTAAGAATGAAATACACGCCCCATGAAGAAGGCATGGCTACGCTAGCGTGTGATAAAAACTAAACACAATAAAAAAGAAAACCACAAGTAAGAGTCGATTAGACAGTTTCGAAGTTCATCATGAGCAACAAAGTGCAACGAAACTGATATATGTACAATAAACAATGTTGAGGTATGTGTATCTGACATGTCTCTATCTAAGACTTGTGAAATCAAATCTATAATTTATTTGACAGATAAGATCATAATAGTTTACCATGGACTTTTTCAGCAAGTGGTGCTTTCTGGTCCTAACTGTACTTTTAGTGTTGTTCGCTAAATTAATTCAAAGAAAAGACAAAAGACACCAAACAGCATTTGTTTTATGTTAAGTTCAAAATGGCGGAGTAGTAAGTGTGATATTGACTCATTAATTGTAAAATAATAAATGTTTATAATTTTAATAATAGCTAGTTTACTTTTTTATAATTAAGTTTTTATTTAACCAAATGTACCTACGCTCTATACTTTAAAGTAGTAAATATATACATAATTATAACGATTATATTTTTAAATAAAGAATTGTATAACATTTTTAATTATATTTTGTCCATATTATATTTTTATTAGTTTTAAAGTATGTAATAAACTTATTTAAAAATTTACGATTGAAGGCTAAAATGGCCAGACGGTGACGTAGCTCAAACATTGACACATGCGTAGAAAACATTTGGCATATACATACATAGGAATATTAATGTTCGTGAAAAATTTTTGTGCATTACTAATCATTGTTATATAAAATCATTTTTTAATGATATTTTATGTCGGTCACTTAATCAATCTTCTCTCAAATTAATTAATGTACAAAAATAAAATAAAATTAAAGTGTTGCCTTGTCATTTAAAATGCTACTTTCAATCGATTTTAAAATTTTTGTCTGTTCTCTGGGTAATGCTCTAAAACGACTGCACGGATTTTGACGGTACTTTCTCTAGCAGATAGCTGATTAAATAAGAAGATAGGCCACTTTATATTAGCTTCTCCCGCGGTGTGTAGCTAATTTATAATATACTAGCTGGCATCGCTCACGCGTACTTTCATCCCCTGAGTTACCACCTTAGGGGAGGAATTTCAATAATTCCTTTCTTAGTGCTCACTTACGTTATATAAATAGACTACATGCAAAATTTCAGGATTCTAGGTTCAGCGGTTTGGGCTGTGCATTGATCTCTCTTTGTCAGTCAACTTCCTCGTTTATAAATATAGATAAAACTATCATTGGGAATGTCATCATTCTTATCATTTATTTCCAAATAATTGAACTGACAAAATATTATAAAGAGTCAGGACTTGTATTAAAGCACAATTTAATGCAAGTCCGAGTATTAAATTCTAAAGTAACGATATGTGTAAGGGTGTATATATGTATTATAAAAGGCCCATTAGTTTTTGTACTTCGGCATTAGAAAACGATTATTTGTCTCAGCTTGAAGCATATTTAGTCACTTAGTATTAATGACTACACAGTTAGTCGATAATAAAACAAAACGAGCACATTTGGACCTTGTCATAGAGCATAACGAGTCATCGAACAGAGGGGAAAAGCCAGTGTCTTGTTCCGATACAAAACAATGTAATTTTTTGTGACGGGTAATCTTCACAAATCAATGGGTCCCATGTAAATGGGGCAAACTCAACTAACCATAATTAGATCTTAATGTCCTTATTATGGTACCACCGTTGGGATAGATCCTTTCCATTAAAAAAAGAATCATCAAATCGGTTCATAAACGACAACACATACTTCCACCTGTTTTTGAAGTCTGTTAAAAATACTGTAGTATAAATACGTAGGATAGTTATCCAGCAAACAAGCAAAATTTCATAAACGTCGTTTTGGCCCGTATAATATAATATAATATATTATTATTATTATTAAAAAAAAATCGCCTGTCACTACGAATTCACACATAACAATCAAAACAAAACATTTATAATTTCACGCACATAGCAGTGTAACGCGTAGGCCCATATGGGCTTATACTTTGACAGAGGGAACCCCTACGTATGGCTACTCTCTACCGTGTTGCTCTATGGCACCTTGTAAATAATTTATTTTTTTAAGAAATTGAAATTAAAAAATAGAGAAGGAACTTTTCATAAAAGCTTTAGAATAATAATGTACCGAATTGGATGACCTAAAATTTTAACATTAAATCTTATTTTATACAATGTTCGTTTCATTCTTATTTTACTGAGTTAGGTAAGTTAACATTAGAGTTCATGGCCTACGCTCCTAAAGTATACCCAAGTTCCCGACTTTAGAACGTTGTAAACCATCTCGTCAAAGTTCCACCGCTCCAACAGCATCCTTGGACATGCCACTATGTCGTTGGGTTCACTGTAATAACCCAAAGGATTCCACACAAAAAAAAATCTACTACGTGCTGAAAGTGCAAAATTAGTATTGGATTTATCTAAGGAAATCGTTCAAATTTAACGAAATTAGATACTATTCTTCTTTTTAGGGTTCCGTGCCAAAGGAAAAAAACCGGAAGACTTATAGATTCGTCATGTCTGTCTGTCCGTCCGTATCTCATAGCCAGTTTTTTCCGAAACTATAAGAACCATAATGTTGGTAAGTAGATGTATTCTGTGAACCACATTTAGATTTTCACACAAAAATAGAAAAAAAAAACAATAAATTTTGAGGGCACCCATACTTCAAACTGAAACTCAAATTTTTTTTCCTCAAACCCATACTTGTGGTATCTATAGATAGGTGTACAAAAATGATATTGAGGTTTCTTATTTTTTTTTTTGTAAACTTAGTAGTTTGCGCGAGAGTCACTTCCAAAGTGGTAAAATGTGTATGTCCCCCCTATAACTTCTAAAGTAAGAAAATGATAAAACTAAAAAAATATATGATGTACACACCATGCAAACTTCCACCGAAAATTGGTTTGAACGAAATCTAGTAAGTAGTTTTTTTTAATACGTCTTAAATCGTAAACTGCAATTTACCTTTCGTTCAATGAACACAAATATAAACATAAAATAAAAATTATAGTATTTTACTTGCTGCTGTCCCTGAAGGGTTCACCTTAATGGTCGAGCCCGACTCGCACTTGGCCGCTTTTTATTTCTTTCTTCGATGGTGGAAATTTTCTTTTTAAGAACAAGGATTTTTGTGCAGCGGAGTTCGCGAATAGTCAACAAATAAACACAATACTTATAAAACTTGCTATTCATTATTTTTACTTACGTATTGTATGTCGATAATATCTTAGAAAATAAATGGCACAATAATATTACAGCTTTTGATTTAACGCAGTGGTACCTACGAATCTATACTAATATATATATATATAGCTATATATATAAAGCTGAAGAGTTTGTTTGTTTGAACACGCTAATCTCAGGAACCGCTGGTCTGAAAAATTCTTTCAGTGTCAGTATCATCTCGCTAAGACCTACAGGAGCAGAGCAACAATGAAGAATGTTACAAAAACGGGGGAAAATTATCACGCTACGGGCAATAGGAGACGCAAATGAGGTTGCGTGGGTCGGCTAGTAAATAATAAGTCTAGAGTGGTACTCAACCTTTTTTTTATATGGGCCATATTATAATTATTTTTTATTATATAACTTTCAATGGTCCACTGATGGACATAAGCCTCCTTGTAAAAGAGATTCTGGCCTCTATACCATGCTGGCTGGACGGGTTGGTACAATTTCTACTAGATACCAACAAACATCCATGGATATACTTTAACTATTTACTTACTATGTTACTGTTAAATTAATAAAAAATCTGTGTAACTGTTCATTATTTAATTTACTAAACTATTAACAATTAAATAAATATAACTATAATACATTATTTATTCATTCTCTCGCTCTGGCTTCTTCCGTCCAAACGGATCTGACCACACCTTCATATCTGAAAATAAATAATCATATTTTACCACATTTATACAACACTCTCTACTTCCAAACTAAGCAAGGCTTACTAAGATACTTTGTTTACTAAGATAACTGATATAAATACTTATATCCTTTTTTTTTTTCAAAATACATACATATAAATAGAAAACACCCAATCTCCAAAACAAATATTTGCTGAGACCACAAGCACAGCAGTGGCATATGCTTGCACCACACCACTGAGGTGGCAAATGCAGACATTATGTAATTTACACACATAGATAGTACCATATCATTTCCTAGACTTGTGTCTCCCTGCCCCAGGCTGTGACATTTGTTATCTAGTTTTGACATGGAGGGTACATAATGCAATAAACAGTTTTGGATCACAAAAATCTAAGCAAGATAATAATGAAAAGTACCACAAATTCAGGTACTACACATAGATTATTGAATAACTTATTTAAAAATACTTGTAACTTTAACTGGTAAGAAAAACAGTGGAGGGCCACTTTATCATATTAGGCTATTCAACATGACAGACATGATTTCCTGTTGATAGGAATCCTACTTTAATATTATAAACGCGAAAGTTTGCAAGTATGGATGATGTTTGTTACTTTTTCACGCAAAAACTACTGAACGGATTTGGATGAAACTTTACAGTAATATAGCTTATACATCAGAATAACACATAGGCTACTGTTGGCCGCGATAAACGACATACATGCGGGCGGAACAACTAGTTTAAAATCAATAAATACAACTCACTCCCAGGTTGTATGTCCTCTTGTCGGATATTTTTCCTCGCCTCCTTTTGAATTTTTCCTGCAAAATTCAGTATACAATTTATAAACAATTCCCTATTTATGATTTAGGTTATGTTACTGTTGTGAATACAAATTAAATGTTAAATAAAAACGTACTATATTCTGAAGCATCTATCATAGGACTTATTGCTATTGGGTATAGCGCAAGACCTATAAATCCAACAAATCCTGAAATAAATGCGACATATCGCCATCCTCTGTGAAATGCCATTTTAATTTTAATGTTTTCTAATAATATTAAAAACTAAAATCATATTATAATCAGATATTTATCAAGTTGCTGTCAATTCTATAAAAATAGTCAACCATCTGTCACTACTGTTTTTTTTTTTTTTGGAATTTTATGGCCTGGTAACAAGACCTTTAAGCCAATGTCACTACTGTCAATGTTAAATTGTGTTGCCAAATCAAGACTTTTACGAAGTGCAAAAATGTAGACTTTTAGATGGGTCATTTTCAAAAAAGTGTATAATTTTTTTTATGTGTTACAATTCTTTTTTTTTTGGTTCCATATTCTTTTTTGCAGTAAATTTATATAAGGTAATGTCTTGACAATCGAAAAATAATAATTACGGATTACTTACTGAAATATAACTCATTTATTGCCCCTGGGGAACAAAATCTATTCCATTCCGCAACCAATAGTCTGAATTTTAACATATAGTTATTGATGCAAGATCTTTCGTTCTTTAATAAAAAAAATAGATACAACACAGAATAAACAATAGTAAATATGTATTCATCATTTTAATTTCCATTACGTTACTCTTTGGACCAAATTAGTTTAATACTTTTTGGTATTTTTCTTAATTACAGTACAACATAGGAATTGTTTTTTTAATTATAATAATTATGCGATTACCTACACTGTAAATTATTTAAAATGTATATCACATACTATTGTGCTCTAAAAATAATATTGAAAGCAAAATACACAAGTACAATTTTAACAAAAATAAAACCGACTTCAAGGTTCGACTCGATTTCTCTGGGATGCCATCATCAGATCCTAGTTTCCTTATCATGGTACCACCGTCGGGACATCTCCTTTCCAACAAAAGAAAAATCATCAAAATCGGTTCATAAACGACGAAGTTATGCCCGAACGCACATAAAAAAAATAAAAAAATAAAATAAAATATATACGGTCGAATTGAGAAACCTCCTCCTTTTTTTGAAGTCGGTTAAAAATGGGACAGTCACGGAATAGACTGTTCCTTTAACGGAAAAGAACTCTTAAGACTATTAAACATTGGCCAGCATTTACGCAGGGATGGGGCAAAATTAAGAAAAGTAAATAAATTATTGGAATTTAATATACTGTAAATTATATGTAGTGAGCATGAACTGTGGGGTAAGTAGATAAATTTCATAAATTTAATTAATTTTAACTTCATAAACTCCAGCAATGTGCTCCGACTTTGCCCTTGCAATGTCTCTATAGATGGACCTGGAGGCTAGGTTGTACTCCTTTTTCAACGCGCTGGTATATTTATCCCGTACCGTTAACGTTTTGTAACAGGCACTGTACTCCGGACAAGGCAAGGGTCTGAAGAGCCAAGTGGAGCGTCTACGGGTATGTTGTAACCGTCCAGATGAAAATTCAGCAAAGAATGAAAAGTCAGATGGTTCAACAATGAAGAATTCTGACTCTCCACATCTGGACTCGCTTGGGCGTGGACCGTGGTAACCAGTTGTGTCACGCCATATGTCAGGGTAAAGTCGTGAAGCCCGGGGGGCGAACTTCCAGGAGGCGGCGCGCCTGGCCACCATTGGTGTTTCTCTGGTGGTCGGGCGCATCGAGGCCCTGGGCTTGCGGGTGGCCCTGGACAAGACCGAGGCCCTATTATTCCATGGGCCCCGTCGTGGGCGGCCCACCGACGCCTCCATAGTGGTCAACTCGGTCCTCGTACCGGTTTGGGCCCAGATGAGGTATCTGGGCCTGATCCACGACGGCAGGTGGCTCTTCGACGAGCACTTCCGACAGCTTGGTCCGAAGCTGGTCGACGCTGCCTCTGCCCTTGGGTCACTTTTGGCCAATTTGGGCGGAGTCAGCGTCGCAACGTGACACCTCTACATGGGGGTGGTCCGGTCGATGGCGCTGTATGGGGCACCGGTGTGGGTGGCGGCTCTGACTGCCCTCAATAAGGTCCACCTTTGGCGGCCTCAGAGGGTATTGGCGAGGCGGCGTGCGCCTTGGCCGGAACGCCTCCGTGGAATTTGGAAGCGGAAGTGCTCCCCGAAGTTTATCGACGGGTGGCTGAATAGCGGGCGTAATCCCAACGAGAGGCAGCCTGGGCGCGTTGTGTCCTGAGCGCGAATGTTCAAAGATTGATTAATTTGGAGTCTGGTACAAAAATTTAATATTGTTTAGTTCGACAGAAATATAATATATCATTTTCCTGAGAATTCCATTCCGAAACAATTTAATTCCAATTCTACGTTACCTGCGTTTTGGTTACGGAACGGAACTATCGGAAGCTTAACTTTATACTGTTTTGTATTTTTTATTTTAAACTAAAACATATTATCAACAAACTTAGTATCAAATTGGGTTAACTAAAAGCTAATAGAGATAAACTTATATATTTTCTTCGAAATTGGTTGCGGTTGCTGAAAGTCTAAAACAGATCGTTACGAAGGTGCGTGTTGTTACTTCGCCGATCGCCGTCAAACGGACGAATCAAACTACGGAATCCGTTTGACAGTATTTACAACGTTTTTAATGGAAATAAAAAAATGCATAGTAGTAGGTTTATTGCAATGATTTTACCGTGGGAGAGCCACGCTTCGGCATGAATGGGCCGGTTCGACCGGAGATATACCAAGGGATTTTTAGAAAGATTAACCCTCTCCTGAGAGGAAACTTGAGCTCAGCAGTGGGACGTTATGGGTTGTTGTCGTTGTTGATGATGATACTATGCCGAATATTAATTATGTAAGAACCACTGTTTTGAAATTTGTTAAGTGTCTAAACAGTCTTTATTAAACTCAGATCAAATAAAAAAGGGAGATAAGGCACGGCCTTGTTCTTGTTGAAGCAAATAAGTAGAGTAGTTCCAATTTAACACACACGTTAACGCACACATATGCTAAGAAATAGTTTTCGTCAGTATCGTACAAGTCGTCGATACTTGTACGATACTTACGAAAAGTAGCGTAGTTTATATGCGTTATGTGTTTACACTGTTTACTTGGAACTACGCTACTTTTTAATAATAAACTTTTTAAACTTTTTACTAATATAATGCACAGAACAGAAAGATATACTTTCTGTTCTGTGCATTATATTAGATAAAAAAAAAACAAAGTGCAAGATCTACAACTTTGTCACGGTGTCACCACAATAAGAGAAATATATTGTCACTAGCTGCCCCGGCAAACGTCGTTTTGCCATAATTTTTTTTTAAGGATGGGTGACCCTTACCATTTAGGGGGATGAAAAATAGATGTTGTTCGATTCTCAGACCTACTCAATATGCTCACAAAATTTCATGAGAATCGGTCAAGCCGTTTCGGAGGAGTTTGGCAACTAAAACTGTGACACGAGAATTTTATATATTAGACTAGCTGTTGCCCGCGGCTTTGCTCGCGTGGAAGTTGATCATATGCATTTAATTAAAACTGTGTAAAAGAATGTATCAGTAATTTATTCATGTTTTAAACGTATTTATTTATTTATTTTTGATCATTATTCCATTTAAAAGAACTTTCATACAAACATTCGACCCATATTTCAACCCCTTTAGGAGCAGAATTCGCATAAATACTGATATAAGTATTCATCTATTTGTAATCAGAAACATGAAAACG
This sequence comes from Spilosoma lubricipeda, assembly GCA_905220595.1. Classification (NCBI taxonomy): domain Eukaryota; kingdom Metazoa; phylum Arthropoda; class Insecta; order Lepidoptera; family Erebidae; genus Spilosoma; species Spilosoma lubricipeda. The sequence continues at coordinate 5,058,285 of HG992294.1, forward strand.
AAAGTTGTTAGGCTGCTAAATTTTAAAAAATGACGGATTTCCAAACTAACCAATACATGAAATGCCAATGACTATTTCTCCCCTTAGGGGTAGAATATCCAGAAACGCTTAAATATGCATATTCTCGTTTTTAATTAGTAACCCAAAAATAATATTTTATGTTTCTAACTCAAAAAATGACAGACTTCCATGCAATCTTGCAGCCCCTATTTCACCCCTTACGGGTAGAATATCCAGAAACCTTTAACAGGTATCTACTCATTTTTAATCAGTAGACCAAAAATATAGTTTAATGTTTCTAACTTAAAAAATGATGAACTTCCATACAAACTTTCAATCCCTATTTCACCCCCTTAAGGGTAGAATAACCAAAAACGCTTAAATACATCTCTACACTTTTTTAATCAGTAAAATATAAATAAAGTTTTATGTTTAAAACTTCAAAAATGACGGAATTCCAGACTAACCTATGCACGAAATGTCAACCCCTATTTCACCCCTTAGGGATAGAATATTCAGACACGCTGAAATACGTATTTACTCATTTTCAATCAGCAACCCAAAAGTAAAGTTTCAGGTTTCTAAGTTAAATATGACGGATTTTCATAAAAAAAATTAACCCCTATTTCACCCTCTTATTGGTAAAATATGCGGAAACGCTAAATAGATATCTAGTTACTTTTAATCAGTAGCCCAAAATTAAATTTTCATGGTATTAATTTAAAAATAACGGACTTCCATACAAACTTTCAACCCCTATTTCACTCCTTTAGGGGTAGAATATCCAGAAACGCTTAAATACGTCTTTACTCTTTTTTAATCAGTAGTACATGAATAAAGTTTCATGTTTTTAACTTAAAAAATGACAAAATTCCATACAAACTTTCAACCCCTATTTCATCCCTTAGGGGTAGAATATCCAGAAACGCTTAAATACGTATCTACTCATTTTTAATCAGTAGCCCAAACACAAAGTTTCATGTTTCGAACTTCAAAAATGACAGACTTCCAGACTAACCTATATGCGAAATGTCAACCCCTATTTCACCCATTAGGGGTAGAATAATCATAAACGCTTAAATAGGTATCTACTCATTTTTAAACAGTAGCCCAAAAATAAAGTTTCATGCTTCTTACTTAAAAAATGACGAACTTCCATACAAACTTTCAACCCCTATTTCACCCCCTTAGGGGTAGAATACCAAGAAACGCTTAAATACGTATTAACTCATTTTTAGTTCTTAGCACGTGAATAAAGCAACATGTTTCTAACTTAAAAAATGGCGAACTTCCATACAAACTTTTAACCCCTATTTCACCCCTTAGGGGCTGAATATCAAGAAACGCTTAAATACTTATTAACTCATTTTTAGTCAGTATCCCGAACACAAAGTTTCATGCCTCGAACTTAAAAAATGACAGACTTCCAGACTAACCTATATGCGAAATGTCAACCCCTATTTCACCCCTTAGGGGTAGAATATTCATAAACGCTTAAATAGGTATCTACTCATTTTTAATCAGTAGCCCAAAAATAAAGTTTCATGCTTCTTACTTAAAAAATGACGAACTTCCATACAAACTTTCAACCCCTATTTCACCCCCTTAGGGGTAGAATACCAAGAAACGCTTAAATACGTATTAACTCATTTTTAGTCTTTAGCATATGAATAAAGTTACATGTTTCTAACTTAAAAAATGACGAACTTCCATACAAACTTTCAACCCCTATCTCACCCCTTAGGGGCTGAATATTCAGAAACGCTTAAATACGTCCCTACTCTTTTTAAATTAGTAACACATAAATAAAGTTTCATGTTTCAGACTTCAAAAATGACGGACTTCCAGCTAACCTATGTACGAAATATCAACCCCTATTTCACCCCTTAGGGGTTGAATATTCAAAAACGCTGAAATACGTGTTTACTTATTTTTAATCAGCAGCCCAAAAGTAAAGTTTCAGGTTCCTAACTTAAAAAATGACGGACTTCCATACAAACTTTCAACCCCTATTTCACCCCCTTAGGGGTAGAAATTCCAAAATTCCTTTCTTAGTGCGTGTCTACTCAATAAAAGGATCCTACTCACCAAATTTCATAGCCCTAACTATCATAGTTTACGCTCGGCGATGATGAATCAGTCAGTCAGGACTTACTATTTTATAAGTATAGATAGTCAAACAAAACCTACTTTTGGACAAATTGAGGTCCTGTAATTGTTCTTTCTTTTAAAACATAGTCAGTCATTCAGGATTTTTCCTTTAGAATTCCGAAATATCGTACACATAACTTTTCTGGCCGAGGCTATTGTCTGTACCTACTACAACAAACTTTGTTGTTAAAAATCCCAGTGTCTTCGGAGAAAGGCCTATATAAACCCATATCTTGTCGGAAGTCGAGCGTTATTTTATGCAACCTTGTGCGAATATTGTTTAATTTGATTTTTTAGTGTATGTGTATTCTTTGTGACTGAAAAAAATGCCACTCGATGACTCGATGCAACTGGTGCTGTTCGAGCAGTGACTTTATTAGCTGACGCTGGGTATAGTCAAACGTCGCATCGCTCGTATGCTTGGTATACCTCGAATTACGTTACGGGATGTCATCAGACGCTTTCGGGAGACTGGTTCTTACACGAGAAGACCAGGTCAAGCCCGACATCCTTGCAGTTCGGCTCTGAATGACCGCTTTGTTGTCAAAAACGTGCTAAGAAATCGCTTTTGCACTGCTACTGAATTGCGTACACGTCTGTTTGAAGTGAGAAATATCAGTGTGAGAAATGGAAGAATATACTGAAACGTAATGGTTTAGGTAGGTACCGATCTTGTGGTGTTTGGAAGTAGTGTAACCGCTCAAAGATACGCGAAGGAAATCTTACAAGGCCATGTTATAGCTTTCGTACCAACTTTAGATTAATGCTCGATGTCATACCGCAAGATTCTTCACTTAATACCTCGATGAGCTCAATCCCATTGAGCACATTTGGGACAACCTAAAGAGACGTAAAATCAATGTAAAATAACAGCGATATTGCTGTCGTGTTTCGTTGGTAAGTTCGAGACCGGAGGTCTAATGATGCAGAAGCATCACTAGGCCGCCATGGTGTGGGTCGCTTGGGTATCTTTAGGATATCATGTCTGGATTGCTAAGCTGGATACAAGAGGACCAATGGTCATGGGGGTAGTAAGACCCATTAAAATAAAAAAGTAAAAAAATAAAACCCAACTACGACAAAAGACGAGGCTGAAAACTGAGGACAAATGAGGTATCGTTAGAAGCGTCTTGATCGTCCGCTGGTTATAGGCTATATGACGTGTCACTGAATGTAATGTGGCGCCCTCTAACCGATATAAAGAACTGCATAAAAAATAAATTTGAGTTAGATATGCCGTGGTTGGTATCATTGGCAAAGGCGTTACTTGTACATTTCAAGAATATATAATAACACTAGCTGTCCCGGCAAACGTCGTTTTGCCATAACTACTAATAAATTAAAAATTAATTAATAAAACATTGTTAGCGGACAAAATTGTGAATCTCAACCATTCCCAGATCCCCTTAAATACACGCAAAAAATTTCATCAAAATCTGTCCAGTCGTTTGAGAGTAGTTCAGTGACATACACACTCACAGAAGAATTATATTTATTAAGATATTATCAGCATTTGCTCTGCTTTGTCCGTATTTATTCTACAATTGTAATATTTCTATGGCACCTATTTAAAGTATACTAAAGTTATTTTATACTTTTTAGTTTTTGAAGTCGGTTTTTTAAACGATGTTTTTTTTGGCTTTTTAGTCTTTCTTGGCAAGTTTTCTTTTGATGTTTTTTTAAAAGTTGGTTTTATAGCTTGGCATGCCGTTTGTTCCTTACGTTATCCTCCAACTCCCTAACTGTTGAAGAGTGTACCTTTCAACGTTATTTCACCTAAATGACTTGAAAGAATACGTCTAAAGTTAACATACATACACATGACATTTCAAGATTAATCTTCCAACTCCTAACCGTTAAGAATTTTTGTCTTCCATCATCAGCTCATCATCTTGAACTGATGACTACTAAATGTAAATACTGTAATAGATTTAAATATGATAGTTCATGAAAACATAGTACGTGCCTAACAAATTTAAGGGTTTTCTTCGATTTCCTTGGGATCCCATCATCACATCATAACATGGTGGCAATGTGACCACATGGGGAGCATACTCTTTCTAATACAAAAAGAATTTTCAAAATCGGTCCACAATTGACGGAGTAATCAGTGTACATACATAAAAAAATACCGATCAACTTGAGAACCTCCTCCTTTTGGAAGTCGGATAAAAATGAACAGACTGTACAAATAATATTTTGTTTAATACCTAAGCGTGAATTTAACCCGTGACCTACGACGCTTACGACGTTGTCATATTTACCACTTTAATATCATTTTCGGGAATTACTTTATGTACGCTATGTAGTAGGTATGTTTTAGTTTATCTTTACAAAAATTCCACTGACGTCTCATCAGATCATACATCATCTCACTAGTAGGTATTAAACTTAAGTTCAGTCGTGTGAACAACAGTCAAACTCGATCCTTCGTGTAGCTTGGATCCTAAACATGAAGCATCTTTTTCTCTTCGTTTCAACGTTTGTATTGTTATTGAGTTGCAGTGAATGTGGAAGTTCATGGTTACCGAATATTTTAAATTCATTGACGATTCACACTTCACCAATAACTAATTACGTCAGAGAAAAGGGAAGTTATCTAAGAAATTATTATGTTAACGGTGTGAGAACTAAGGCCAATTCATTTCTTTCAACACATTCAAACCAGAAGAACATGATGAATACAGTTGACATAAAAGATAGAGAGGCCAGATTGAAAACATTTCGCGAGTTAAAGGAAGTTCCTAATCGAGAAGCCATGGGTAAGTCTGTAGACGAAACCATTTATAAAGAGAATTGTAATACCGATGACCCCACAATTCAGCTCGACACGACACAACTTATTGAGTTTAATGGCTATCCAGCAGAATCACATACAATCATAACGACTGATGGATATATTTTGACAGTGCATAGGATTCCCTATAGCAAAAAGGAACCTCTTAAAACTGTGCCACGAAAAACAGTTCTCCTACATCACGGTCTTCTTGGAAGCTCTGCGGACTGGGTCTTAGCTGGTCCCAAGAAAGGTCTGGCATATATTCTCTCTGATGCTGGCTACGACGTATGGCTAGCTAACGTTAGAGGGAACACGTATTCTCGAGCTCATGTTTCTAGAAGCATTGACTCTTATGCGTTCTGGAACTTCACGTTCCACGAAGTAAGTCAATACGACCTACCGGCTGTGATAGACTACATAATGGATATAAAAGGAAGGGACGTGAAAATAAACTACATCGGACATTCAATGGGTACTTCAATATTGTTTGCATTACTTTCCACGAAACCTCAATACAATAAAATCTTGCGAGCCGGGTTCGCCTTAGCTCCAGTCGCCTACATATCAGACATTAAAGGCCCTCTTAAGCTATTAGCACAAATCAGTGACATCATGGCATTCTCGATGAATTTTTTCAGTCAACACGAGTTGCTTCCACAAAGCCCAATGATGAACTGGTTATCGAAATATGTTTGTGACAATAACAAGATAATGAAATGTGAAAGTTTATATTTTATGTTATTTGGTTTCGATCAAAAACAATTTAATAAGTGTTTGTTACCACTTATACAAAAACATATTCCCGCTGGAGCTTCGACCAAAACCTTTCTTCACTACGCTCAATTAATTAAGAACAAAGGGACATTTCAGCAGTTCGACTATGGACGATACAGTAACATTCAACAGTATGGCGAGGAGCACCCTCCTGAATATCCAGTACACAAAATAACATTGCCGATTGCTTTATTTAGTGCTGAAAACGACTTACTGTCAAGGGTCGTAGACGCAAAGTTCTTACATGACAAATTACGAAACCCGATAGAACATTATATTGTGCCTTTAAAAGAGTTCAATCACATTGACTTCCTATGGGCCGTGGACGCACCAACTTTGGTTTACGCGAAACTACTACAGTTAATGGATAAGCGATATGAAAACGACACACTAGTAGATGGATAATCAGCTACTCCGTTGGTATAATATTATTTTTCTCAGTAAAAAGATAATTAAATGAAAAATAAAAACTTTTTTCTCAGTTCCTTATCTTTTAACTGTGTTTTTTTCCTATTGTATTATTACTTAAGTATATATTGTATGTACATATTATGTTTATACTGTATCTAGTAAGTTTAGCACATTAAATTCATATTGCGATCAGAAGAAGCAGTGCGGAACCCTGTTGATAAAATTAACAATAAAAAGGTTCATTAAAAGACATTCATACTAATATAACAATATACTTCGAAAGTAACTGTTTGTCTATTACGCTTTTACGGCTAAAGCAAAAGCGAGTAAACAATAAGTAAGCTAGATAAGTATAACTGAAATAATTAATCCCGTTGGGTTTCTTGACTTTACATAGGTACTATAAATAATTTTGATGATTTGGTTTTACCGCTCTAAATGGGGTAGATGACTGAAAATAAACTTTGAAATATATTGCTCAATTGAGTACCTAGTCTAAATCAGTGGCGTCAGTGTGAGTTTGTATTTTTAGAACATATTTCATACAAAGTTATCCGTTTTGATTGACACATGATAATAAAAAGTATACTAATTAATTTGCTAATGTGTCTTCTACCCTATTGTTCATGGTCTTTAAAATTACTGTTTTTAGACTTTCGCACGGTTAACACATAGTTTTTCTAGTAGGTATGGTATAGCGGGACTTTAAAAAATATTTAAAAGGTATCTAACCATACCTTATAAGTTAGGCCCGACGTTTAGAACGGGTATACCTCGATATACAACAAAATCTAGGTCTATAAAATAATGTATAGAAAAGCCAGTGTTCTACCTGACAAAGCATGCTGTCTTCATAAATAGCAACAAATAAATCAAATTGAAGTATAGTCCGAACCAAACTTTATGACAGTTCTGAAGTTAGCTGCGCAAGTAGGTGTGCACGTGTACAGTTAAGTCGAAAATAATTAGACGAGTGGATTCAAATTAAATATGAAATCCATTATTGTATGTAGGTCCTTTAATAGATACAATTTAATTTATAAAAATATGAACAGGTACATACCGGCCGGCAGAGGCGGCGTGTGAATCTCTCCCCCGAACTTCTCTGTGTCCCGTTCATGCCCAACACTTTTATGCTAATAAGTTTGTATCGAATACAGTCAACAGTCAAGTCGAAATTAATTAGATGAATGTATATTTACATACACGTACTTATTTTATGGCTACATTTTTCATGAATATGAATAGGTGCCTACTATACTTAACCGACAATAAATAGAAGGATGATTTCTAAGATGTTGTTCGAGGCAAATAAAATTGAAATTCAAATATTAAAAATATTAATTTAATTTAAATAATACCATTATCGACGTAGGCGTTGTAAAAGTGTTTGTGAAAATGTATTTACAAAAATAAATAACTTGGATTTAGAAATAATACAGTCCGCGTGGCATTTTAATCGATACATAAAATTCGATATCGATATCGAAAAGTTTACGTAAAATACACTAAACAGTCAATAATAAAACAAGTAAGTAAAAATAACAAAACAATTTTAAGTATTACTAAACAATCGAAAACTATTAACAACTCGAATGTATACTTAGATAACACTGTGATTGTTTATGTGTGTGCTTGTAATGTAGGGACACAGGCCACAACTACATACATAAGCAATACTCGACATGTGATGACTTCCCCCAGCACCCCTTTATGTCCCGCTGATACCTACAAATATTTACTGCGCAGCGAAACGCATGATGTGCCGAGACGTCATAAAATTTGGTTCGGACTATATGTATTTTAGTCTAGCCAACAACTGCCACTTCATTTTAAAAAGAAATCATCTAGATGCCATTCCGAATCATAATTTTCGGAGACTGCTGAAAAAGTAGACCAAAAAGCACTTGTTGACTAAACTATTTGTAATTTCAAATTAACAGCTTTTCACAATACAAGCGTGAATTACTTTCAGTGATTGCAAGGATCTTCGATCCATTAGGACTTTTGTCTCCATTTGTAATTACTATGAAAATGTTACTGCAGAGAATGTGGTTGGATAAATTATCTTGGGACGAGCCATTACCCCCTGAGGTCAATATTCAGTGGCAGTCCATAATTAAACTTTGCCTCTTTTAAATGAGTTTCGTATTCCTCAAATGGTTGTATGCCACTCATACAGGAAACTGGAACTTCATATATTTACTGATGCATCTGAGCGCGCGTATGGCGCGTGTGTTTATGTTCGCAGCATCGATGAGAAAATTGAGTGCGTGGTTAGGTTACTTATGTCCAAAAGTCGAGTGGCACCAATTAAACCGACCACGATTCCCAGGTTGGAATTGTGTGGCGCTGTAATGGGAGCTGGTCTATATGAGAAGGTGTCAAACTCACTTCGACTTAAATTCTCTCGCGTCTTTTGTTGGACTGACTCGACTATCGTGTTGGGATGGTTACAAATGCTGCCTTCAAAGCTTCAGCCATTTGTACGCAATCGCGTTGCTGAAGTTTTGGATCAGGCAGCTCACTGTACCTGGAGGCATGTACCGACTGATAAAAACCCAGCAGAACTTATATCTCGGGGTGTAGATATTAACCAATTGCATAGTTAAGAGATGTGGTGGTCCGGTCCTGCCTTCTTCCGACAAGATTCAGAAGATCATTGGCCTTCACAATTTAAATGTATCGAGTTAGACTCACTCCCTGAAATTCGACTTGATGTATCATTAAATACGGTTCTTCATAATAACGATAAGACATTCCTCATAAATTTTAATCGCTTTTCTAACTATTTGAGACTTATACGTTCTATGGCTTATGCATTACGATTCATTGACAACTGCAAACGAAAAGCACCTTTTGATACATTTATATCTGATGACGAATTAAAGAAGGCATTAAATATTTTAATCTACCATAGTCAACAGGAATCATTTCCCGAACATAAATTACTTTTAAATAAACAAAATGTATCTAAAGGGAGCGTCCTGTTTAAATTCAACGTGTTTTTAGACGATAATAATTTGATACGTGTTGGAGGACGTCTCGATAACTCAGATTTTACGTATAATAAACGGCATCCTATTGTTTTACAGTCCACTCATAACTTTACAAAACTATTATTCAATTTTGAGCACAAAAGGTTAATGCATGCAGGCCCACAGTTATTATTAGCATCGATTAGAGAAACCTATTGGCCGGTGGTCGAAATTTGGCTTAAATTTGTTATCACAGATGCGTTCTGGGCCGACGTATGCAAGGCAAGGTCGTTACGCCATTGATGGGCAACCTGCCGCGGCAGCGTCTTCTTCCAGGTGGATATCCGTTTGAAGCTACTGGAGTGGATTATGCGGGCCCTATTATGAGTGCTAGTCGTTCGGGTAGTGGATGTAGACTCGTCAAGGTGTATATTGCAATTTTTATTTGTTTCACAACGAAGGCTGTCCATTTGGAGCTTGTAGGCGACTTGACTAGCCATAACTATCTCTTAGCCTTGTATAGGTTTATTTCACGACGGGGTAAGCCTACTCACGTATACTCTGATAACGGTACTTCATTTGTTGGTGCGTATAACGAACTATGTACGTTTTTAAAGAGTCAATCACAATCTTTAAGTGAAACCATAGCTAATTACGGTATCAACTTCCACTTCATTCCCGCGAATACTCCTCATTTTGGCGGTCTCTGGGAGGCGGGTGTCAAATCGGTAAAATACCATTTACAGCGAGTGTTGGGACATTGTAACATGACTTATGAGGAACTTTATACCACACTAGCCCAAATTGAGGCAATCTTAAATTCACGTCCACTAACGCCGCTGTCCTCAGACCCTGCGGATTGTACGCCATTGACACCAGGTCACTTCCTGATCGGCCGTCCACTGACTTCGTTACGCCAGAAGAACTATGTCGACCAACTCGGAAGAGTAATTGGAGTTTTTTTCGGGATCCGCTGGAGTCGTCCGTGTAGCGGACATTAAGACTTCTACTGGAATTACACGGAGAGCCTTCAACAAATTATGCCCATTGCCTGTATCCTCAGGATTTCATTCTGGTTGAAAGCAGGACTTTTAACGCCCGGTGGCATGTTCGAGCGCCTGCGCAATTAACCTTAGTTGTAATTTGTGTTCATTCAGATGAGAATGATTACTTTAATTTATGTACAAAGGATTTGTTCTATGTGGTCATTCACCCGAGTAAAGTCACATAATCAAGTACCTGCTGCCTTTTATTTAAAAATTCTCTTTAAATTTCCGAACATATTGTTTTTTTTTGTTTTTTTTTTTTTTACTTCCTTTTGGAAGTCGGATAAAAATGAACAGGCTGTACAAATAATATTTTGTTTAATACCTAAGTGTAATTTTTAACCTGTGACCTACGACGCTGTTGTCGTATTTACCACTTTAATATCATTTTCGGGAATTATTTTATGTACGCTATGTAGTAGGTATGTTTTAGTTTATCTTTACAAAAATTCCACTGACGTATCATCAGATCATACATCATCTCACTAGTAGGTATTAAACTTAAGTTCAGTCGTGTGAACAACAGTCAAACTCGATCCTTCGTGTAGGTTGGATCCTAAACATGAAGCATCTGTTTCTCTTCGTTTCAACGTTTGTATTGTTATTGAGTTGCAGTGAATGTGGAAGTTCATGGTTTCCGAATATTTTAAATTCATTGACGATTCACACTTCACCAATAACTAATTACCTCAGAGAAAAGGGAAGTTATCTAAGAAATTATTATGTTAACGGTGTGACAACTAAGGCCAATTCATTTCTTTCAACACATTCAAACCAGAAGAATATGATGAATACAGTTGACATAAAAGATAGAGAGGCCAGATTGAAAACATTTCGTGAGTTAAAGGAAGTTCCTAATCGAGAAGCCATGGGTAAATCTGTAGACGAAACCATTTATAAAGAGAATTGTAATACTGATGACCCCACAATTCAGCTCGACACGACACAACTTATTGAGTTTAATGGCTATCCAGCAGAATCACATGCAATCATAACGACTGATGGATATATTTTGACAGTGCATAGGATTCCCTATAGCAAAAAGAAACCTCTTAAAACTGTGCCACGAAAAACAGTTCTCCTACATCACGGTCTTCTTGGAAGCTCTGCGGACTGGGTCGTAGCTGGTCCCAAGAAAGGTCTGGCATATATTCTCTCTGATGCTGGCTACGACGTATGGCTAGCTAACGTTCGAGGGAACACGTATTCTCGAGCTCATGTTTCTAGAAGCATTGACTCTTATGCGTTCTGGAACTTCACGTTCCACGAAGTAAGTCAATACGACCTACCGGCTGTGATAGACTACATAATGGATGTAAAAGGAAGGGACGTGAAAATAAACTACATCGGACATTCAATGGGTACTTCAATATTGTTTGCATTACTTTCCACGAAACTTCAATACAATAAGATCTTGCGAGCCGGGTTCGCCTTAGCTCCAGTCGCCTACATGTCAGACATTAAAGGCCCTCTTGAGCTATTAGCACAAATCAGTGGCATCATGGCATTCTCGATGAATTTATTCAGTCAACACGAGTTGCTTCCACAAAGCCCAATGATGAACTGGTTGTCGAAATATGTTTGTTACAATAACGAGATTATGAAATGTGAAAATTTATATTTTATGTTATTTGGTTTCGATCAAAAACAATTTAATAAGTGTCTGTTACCACTTATACAAAAACATATTCCCGCTGGAGCTTCAACCAAAACCTTTCTTCACTACGCTCAATTAATTAAGAACAAAGGGACATTTCAGCAGTTCGACTATGGACGATACAGTAACATTCAACAGTATGGCGAGGAGCACCCTCCTGAATATCCAGTACACAAAATAACATTGCCGATTGCTTTATTTAGTGCTGAAAACGACTTACTGTCAAGGGTCGTAGACGCAAAGTTCTTACGTGACAAATTACGAAACCCGATAGAACATTATATTGTGCCTCTAAAAGAGTTCAATCACATTGACTTCCTGTGGGCCGTGGACGCACCAACTTTGGTTTACGCGAAACTACTACAGTTAATGGATAAGCGATATGAAAACGACACACTAGTAGATGGATAATCAGCTATTCCGTTGGTATAATATTATTTTTCTCAGTAAAAAGATAATTAAATGAAAAATAAAAACTTTTTTCTCAGTTCCTTATCTTTCAACTGAATACAAATTGTTGTTTTCCTATTGTATTATTACTTAAGTATGTATTGTATGTACATATTATGTACATATCCATTGGTATAATTTTTTTTTCTCAGTAAAAAGATAAATAAATGAAAATGAAAGCACTCCTAATTTGCGGCTATTTTTTCACAGGCAGAAATATATCATAATATTAGAAAAAAAAATAGCTTTAATCTATACTAATATATAAAGCTGAAGAGTTTGTTTGTTTGTTTGTTTGTTTGTTTGAACACGCTAATCTCAGGAACTACTGGTCCGATTTGAAAAATTCTTTCAGTGTTAGATAGCCCATTTATCGAGGAAGGCTATAGGGTATAAATCATCACGCTACTACTAATAGGAGAGGAGCACCAATGAAAAATGTTTCAAAAACGGGGGAAATTTTCACGCTACGGGCAATATAAGGCGCAAACGAGGTTGCGTGGGTCAGCTAGTTTGATATAAAGAATATCCGTGTAAGTCATAAACGTATAAATATATCAAAATATTACCTGCTTACACCTGGCTGCGAGGTAGTTGCGGCCGAGTGTGCAACGGCACCTATGGATTTTAGAATTCTTTACATGCATTGTTATGATGTGGATGATATTGATAATTTTTTTTTTGAATATTAATTAACATTAATTTAATTAAAATTACTTGCGGCCACTTTTGACTGGCTGCGGTATTATCAGTGTATTCTCCTATTCATAAAAGTATGTAAAAATGTTTGTTTGACTCACTACTTAATGAACGTAGTGATTTTGCAGCGGGATCTTAGACTATTATCTTTTAACTGAATACAAATTGTTTTTTTCCTATTGTATTAGTACTTAAGTATATATTGTAAGTACATATTATGTGTATACTGTATCTAGTATGTTAAGTACATTCAATTCATATGGCGATCAGAAGAAGCAGTGCGGAACCCTGTTGATCAAAATTAATAATAATAAAGTTCATAAAAAGACATGCATACTAATATAACAATATACTTCGAAAGTAACTGTCTGTCTATTACGCTTTCACGACTAAAGCAAAAGCGAGTAAACAATAAGTAAGCTAGATAAGTATAAGTGGAATAATTAATCCCGTATGGGTTTCTTGATTTTACATAACATAAATAATTTTGATGATTTGGTTTTACCCTTATATCTTTTTGTTCTGTGGTTTTACCGCTCTAAATAGGGTAGATGACTGTATCTATACAAATAAATAAAATTGGAGTGTCTGTTTGTAATATTAAAATAACCGCTTTTTACTAAATGCATATGTATGTATACATGGTACATATACCAAAAATGTAGTAAAAATTTTTTTGTCTGTCTGTCTGTCTGTTGTTCCGGGTAATCTCTGGAACGGCTGGACGGATTTTGACGGGACTTTCACTAGCAGGTAGCTGATGATCTAGGGAGTAACTTAGGCTACTTTTTTTTAGACTAAGTTTGTCCGACGGCGTTACTCGCGGTACGACGATAACCGCGGGTAGCACCGCGGGGTTCAGCTAGTCGTAAATAAATACAGATGTCTATTTCTTTAAAAGGAATATTACAAAATACCTCGGAAAATACAATTATTTCGGTTTTTTGTTTCTGCTACAAATTTAAATCAAATAAACTTTGAAATATATTGCTCAATTGAGTACCTAGTCTTAATCAGTGACGTCATTGTGAGTTTGTATTTTCAGAATATTTTTTACAAAGTTATCGTTTTGATTGACAAATGATAATAAAAAGTATACTAATTAATTTGCTAATGTGTCTTCTACCCTATTGTTCATGGTCTTTAAAATTACTGTTTTTAGACTTTCGCACGGTTAACACATAGTTTTTCTAGTAAGTATGGTATAATAAAATAATAAAAAAAATAAAAAAGCCTTTTATTCCATGCAATTACCATATTTTTACAACATTAATTTTCTAAATTATATACTTAGATTTATTATTATTATATTATACTAAATTTATATTATTACATTACAATTTAATTAAATTCATATAATGTCAAATAATGTCATTATTATAATTTTTATGCATGGACCCCTCTCAGGTGAAGGCCTCCTCCAAAGATTTCCACTTATCTCTGTCTCTAGCTACTTTAATCCAATGTGGTCCGGCGGCTTTTTTGAGGTCGTCCTCCCAGCGTGTGTATGGTCTACCAACACGTCTCTTGCCCTCAGGGCCGTCCCATAAAGTTACTTCAGATGTCCATCTCTTATCTTTCAGTCGTGCTACGTGACCAGCCCACTTGAATTTTAATCTATGAGCATATTGGAGCGCATCTAATGTTTTGGTTATACTTCTTATTTTTGTGTGACGGATTCTGTGTGTTTTTCTAATTTTGAGCATGCTGCGTTCCATTCCTCTCTGACATGTCGTTATTTTACTCTTGATGTTATTGGTGAATTTCCATGTCTGGCAACCGTATGTAAGACAAGGTAAAATGCAAGTGTCCATCATTTTCTTTTTTACTTCTATTGACATGTTACTTTTCATCACTTCTCTGTAACTCCAGAACTTATTCCATGCAATTCTTGTTCTGCGCTCTATCTCTAGTTCGTTGCTATTACTGTTCAATGTTATCTGTTTCCCCAAATATATATATTGTTCAACGTACTGTATTGGTTTGTGTTCTAGTAAAATGGTTCTTTTATAACTGTTTGTCATGATTTTTGTCTTTGTTAAGTTAATTTCCAGTCCGACTTGTCTGCTCGCTTCGTGTAGTAATTGTATCATTCGTTCTAGGATGCCGCTTGTTTCAGATAGCAGTACCAGGTCATCTGCGAATCGTAAATGATTTATGAATTTTCCCTTGATATATAAACCATACCTTTTCCAATCTAATTTATTTATAATTAATTCCAATACTGCAATAAATAGCTTTGGAGATAATGGGTCACCCTGTCTTACTCCTCTTTTGATGTTGAAATCAGGGCCAGTTGATTCAAGTTTGACTCTACTTACGCAGTTGTTATATATTTTTTTTATTACTTGTATGTATTCATTTTCTACTCCTTGTCTATTTAATGCTTCCCATATACTTGTATGTGAAATTGTGTCAAAAGCCTTCTGGTAGTCTATATAGGCTATGTAGAGCGGTCTTTGGTTTTCTTGGTATTTTTCGATAATAAGTTCCAGAGTATGTATGTGATCTATAGTTGAAAATCCCTTGCGAAAACCAGCTTGCTCTATGGGTTGACTCTTTTCTAAAGTTAAAGATATTCTTTGGCTTATTATGGAAGAGAAGAGCTTGTATACAGCCGGTAGAAGGCTTATAGGTCTATAATTTCCGATGTCATTAGGGTTTCCTTTTTTGTAGAGCAATATTATATTCGATTCTGACCATTGTACAGGTGTGTTCGCAGTTTTTAGTATTAAATTAAACAATGATGCCAGTGGTGACGCTAATATATCACATCCATGTTTAATTGCTTCATTACAAATAAAGTCCGGGCCTGGGCTCTTTTCCATTTTCAACTTATTAGCCGCTTGTATAATTTCCATTTCATCGATAGAGTTGATATTAGTTTTTAAGCCTTTGTGTGTTTCTTGTTTGTTGATAAGTGTCTGTTGTGTAGTCGTACTGTAAAGGTTTTTATAGAATTCAGTAGCAATATTTATTATTTCTCTACGGTTGTGTGTCGTTTCTCCTGATTGATTTAATCCTTCAATCCAAGTCTTATTTGTTCGGAGTTCTTTTATCGCTTTTTTGAAACTTTTCCCTTGTGTAAGATGAGATTGTATTTTTTCCTTTCTGTAGTTTTCATAATCATGTTTTATGTATTTGCTCGTTAATTTGTATAGGGCGTTAAGTTCGTTTTTTTCCGAGCGAGTCTTGTTTGGTGTTTTTTGTAATGTTTGTCTTCTATTTAGTAATGTATTTGTCCGCTCTGAGAAAATGTTGTGTCCTATAGAGGTTTTCTTAACTTGTCGTGCTTCTTGTAGACTGACGTTGATAAAATATAGTATTTTGTTATAATATTCCTGTACTGTCATCTCCACTGCAAAATCAACTGAGTTTAATATATGGTGCCTTAGATTTTGCTTATATGCTTCTATTTCTTCTTTCGTTTTTAAAGTACTATTCTGGTTGTTGGTGAACTTAATTCGGCTTTTATTTGCTACTTTTAAAGTTATTGTACCTCTTACCATTCTATGGTCTGTGGAGAAGTTTAGGTTTAATGTTTCTATGTTTAGAAATAGCTGAGGTTGATTCGACAGTATATAATCAATTTCGTTCTTGATTGCCCCGCCGGGTGAACGCCAGGTCCACCTCCGACTTGTTCTTTTTTTGAAAAAGGTATTGATAACTGAGAGTCTATTTTCAAAAGCAAAATCTATTAATCTTTGACCTCTATCGTTTCTATTTCCATATCCATATTTTCCTATTATAATATGCTCATATTTCAGTGGTTGCCCTATTTTTGCATTAAAATCTCCTATTATTATAAGGTTTTTAGAAGATGTCTGTATTGCTATGTCCAAATTTTGATAGAACTCTGTTATCTCTTCTTCACTTGATAGAGTTGTGGGGGCATAGACTTGTATAATGCTTATTTTATATCCTTGAATATTGAGGTTTAACAGAGCGACTCTTTCCGTGAAGCCTATAAATTGTTCGATGTAAGGTTTTAAGGACTTCTTTATGAGGAACCCAACGCCGTAAAGTCCTGGCGTGGAGCCTACGTAACATAATATCGTGTTTTCATATTCCTCTATTTGGCTACCCAATCTTCTGACTTCTGACAGACCTATGACGTCATATTTTATTTCTTTTAGAGCTTCTTCAAGTTCTAACAGTTTTCCGTGTGAAGAGAGTGTATTGACGTTGTACGTTGCTATGTATAACTTGTTTGTCGAGAGATTTCCAGGTTTTCCGTCTGTTTTTAATTGTTTCTTTGGAGGGTGGTGGTCATTTTCTTCCACGGTGACCAGCCGGCTTGGAAGATGGCTATCTTTGCTGTGTTTTTTATTTATTTTGTTTTTGAGAGGGGGTGCCGATTGCTATTCGTTTTTATTATTTTTTGGCAAATCTTGGTTGGTTTGATTTTTATTTACAAGGTAGTTGAGGATCCCCGGTTTGACCATATCTTCTGAATAAACAGTTGGATTTTGGGAGTTGCTTGATATACGTTTATTTTTCTTTTTTGGTTGCGTACTAGGTGTTGCTTTGTTGCGGTTATAGGTTTCTTGAGGTGATGTTGGGAGGGCTCTTTTATTGTTTCCCGATGTATTATTTGCCTCTTGTTTTCCAATTATAACTATCTTGTCGTACTTTAATATTGCTTTGTTACCCTTCTCCCTTTCAATGTTCACTTGTTCCTGTAGCATTCTCCTTTTTTCTAAAATATGTTGTGGGTAATCTTCTTTGATGTAGTAGTTGGTATCGTTCAATAGCTTTTTTTGTTTGAATATTTCAATTTTTTTTCCAACGGTGGTTAGTGTGACCACTATGGGCCTTGGTTTTTCCGTCTTTTTCCCTATTTTTCTGATTTCTTGTATTTCGTTACGATCTATTTTTATTCTGAGATATCTTGCTATGAAACTAATAATTTCTGTTTCTAAGTCAGAGTAAGAGAAGGGTGAGTTATGTTCTTCAATGCCAAAAAATACAATATTTCGGTGTCTTGCCTGTTTCTCCAATATATTTAGCTTTTGTTCTTGTTTTTCAAATTGTTCCTTTAGGATTGTGTATTTTTGTTCCAGGTGATTTAGTTTTTCGTCTAAAATCAAACTCATGTTTTGCGTAACTGTTTTTGTAATTTCTACACCGTTTTCTTTAATAGCAACTTTTTGGTCTTCCAAATCTTTTTGAATTAAGCGCAGTGTGGCCATTATTTCTTCCATTGTTATATTTCTCTATTATTTTAGATTTAAATGATGATTTTGTGAAAAATATCTTTGTTTACATACAAGTAGTGCCCTCTTGTGAGCATAAGATAGAAGTATGGTATAGCGGGACTTTAAAAAATATTTAAAAGGTACCTAACGATACCTTCTATGTAAGGCCCGCCGTTTCGAACGGGTTATACTCTGATATACATTAAAATCTAAGTCTATAAAATGATTTATAAGAAAGCCAGTCTTCTACCTGACAAAGCATGCTGTCTTGATAAATAGTAATTCATCTAATATAAATCAAATTGACGTATAGTCTGAACCAAACTTTATGACGGTTCTGAAGTTAGCTGCGCAAGTAGGTGTGCGCATGTACAGTTAAGTCGAAAATAATTAGACGAGTGGATTCAAATTAAATATGAAATCCATTATTGTATGTAGGTCCTTTAATAGATACAATTTAATTTATAAAAATATGAACAGGTACATACCGGCCGGCAGAGGCGGCGTGTGAATCTCTCCACCGAACTTCTCTGTGTCCCGTTCATGCCCAACACTTTTATGCTAATAAGTTTGTATCGAATACAGTCAACAGTCAAGTCGAAATTAATTAGATGAATGTATATTTACACACACGTACTTATTTTATGGCTACATTTTTCATGAATATGAATAGGTGCCTACTAATTACTATACTTAACCGACAATAAATAGAAAGATGATTTCTAAGATGTTGTTCGAGGCAAATAAAATTGAAATTCAAACATTAAAAATATTAATTTAAATTAAATAATACCATTATCGACGTAGGCGTTGTGAAAGTGTTTGTGAAAATGTATTTACAAAAATAAATAACTTGGACTTAGAAGATTATACAGTCCGCGTGGATTTTAATCGATACATCAAATTCGATATCGATATCGAAAAGTTTACGTAAAATACACAAAACAGTCAATAATAAAACAAGTAAGTAAAAATAACAAAACAATTTTAAGTATTACTAACGCCGCGGGGCAAAGTTAGTCTAAAAAAGTAGCCTAAGTTACTCCCTGGATCATCAGCTACCTACCAGTGAAAGTCCCGTCAAAATCGGTCCAGCCATTCCAGAGATTACCCGGAACAAACAGACAGACAGACAGACAGACCGACAGACAGACAAAAATTTTTTTAACTACATTTTTGGCATAAGTAGCGTGTATACACACATTTGCATTTAGTAAAAAGCAGTTATTTTAATATTACAAACAGACACTCCAATTTTATTTATTTGTATAGACAATATTTAGAACGCAGATTAAAAGGTAAACCTGAGTTTAGTAAACTATATTACGAATTTATGTCCGAGTATGAATCGCTCGGTCATATGACTGAATGCACGGAATCTGCAAGCCCTTCTGGTTATTTTATTCCACATCATGGCGTATTACGCGAAGGCAGCACCACCACCAAACTACGTGTGGTATTTAATGCAAGCTGTCCCTCTTCCTCTGGTGTCTCATTTAATGATTTACAGATGGTCGGCCCCACTATTCAGAGCGATTTACTGTCAATTCTTCTTCGCTTCAGACAGCACAAGTATGTCTTGTCAGCGGATGTCGAGAAGATGTACAGACAAATAGTCGTCCATCCGTGTGACAGACATCTTCAACAGATATTGTGGCGTGATAGGGAATCCGACCCTGTAAAATGTTACCAATTAAACACCGTTACCTATGGTACGGCTAGTGCGCCATTTTTAGCTTTTCGGTGCCTTCATCAATTGGGGCTTGATTGTAAAAATCAGAAGGTTGCTGACGTCATTAAGAATGACTTTTATGCTGATGATTTGTTGTTTGGAGGTTATGATTTAGATGAGGTTAAGTTTATTCGCCAGGATGTACTTGTATCGGCTTGCATGCCACTCCGTAAATGGAAATCGAATGAACCTCAATTGTTGTCTGCAGTTGCTAAGTCGTCACATAGTTTAAATATAGGTTCTAACGAGCCCGACAAGTTGTTCGGTCTGGGCTGGTATGCAACTTTAGATGAACTCTTATTTTCTATAAGCCCAACTATGTCCTGCAATAGTAACACCAAGCGTGAATTACTTTCAGTGATTGCAAGGATCTTCGATCCATTAGGACTTTTGTCTCCATTTGTAATTACTATGAAAATGTTACTGCAGAGAATGTGGTTGGACAAATTATCTTGGGACCAGCCATTACCCCCTGGGGTCAATATTCAGTGGCAGTCCATAATTAAACTTTGCCTCTTTTAAATGAGTTTCGTATTCCTCGAATGGTTGTATGCCACTCATACAGGAAATTGGAACTTATTATGGAATATATTTACTGATGCATCTGAGCGCGCGTATGGCGCGTGTGTTTATGTTCGCAGCATCGATGAGAAAGGTGAGTGCGTGGTTAGGTTACTTATGTCCAAAAGTCGAGTGGCACCAATTAAACCGACCACGATTCCCAGGTTGGAATTGTGTGGCGCTGTAATGGGAGCTGGTCTATATGAGAAGGTGTCAAACTCACTTCGACTTAAATTCTCTCGCGTCTTTTGTTGGACTGACTCGACTATCGTGTTGGGATGGTTACAAATGCTGCCTTCAAAGCTTCAGCCATTTGTACGCAATCGCGTTGCTGAATTTTTGGATCAGGCAGCTCACTGTACCTGGAGGCATGTACCGACTGATAAAAACCCAGCAGACCTAATATCTCGGGGTGTAGATATTAACCAATTGCATAGTTAAGAGATGTGGTGGTCCGGTCCTGCCTTCTTCCGACAAGATTCAGAAGATCATTGGCCTTCACAATTTAAATGTATCGAGTTAGACTCACTCCCTGAAATTCGACTTGATACCCCACTAGCCCAAATTGAGGCAATCTTAAATTGACGTCCACTAACGCCGCTGTCCTCAGACCCTGCGGATTATATGCCATTGACACCAGGTCACTTCCTGATCGGCCGTCCACTGACTTCGTTACCCCAGAAGAACTATGTCGACCAATCCACTACCCATCTGAGCCGTTACCAGCGCATCGAGCAGCTCCGCCAACACTTTTGGTCAAGGTGGAGTACAGAATACATTGCCGAGTTGCAGCAGCGAACAAAGTAGCGTTCCGGCAAGGATGGTTTGGAGCTGGATTCTTTGGTGGTGGTTAAAGAAGACAATCTTCCACCCTTGAAATGGAAACTCGGAAGAGTAATTGGAGTTTTTTCGGGATCCGATGGAGTCGTCCGTGTAGCGGACATTAAGACTTCTACTGGAATTATACGGAGAGCCTTCAACAAATTATGCCCATTGCCTGTATCCTCAGGATTTCATTCTGGTTGAAAGCAGGCCTTTTAACGCCCGGGGGCATGTTCGAGCGCCTGCGCAATTAACCTTAGTTGTAATTTGTGTTCATTCAGATGAGAATGATTACTTTAATTTATGTACAAAGGATTTGTTCTATGTGGTCATTCACCCGAGTAAAGTCACATAATCAAGTACCTGCTGCCTTTTATTTAAAAATTCTCTTTAAATTTCCGAACATATTGTTTTTTTTTTGTTTTTTTTTTACTTCCTTTTGGAAGTCGGATAAAAATGAACAGGCTGTACAAATAATATTTTGTTTAATACCTAAGTGTAATTTTTAACCTGTGACCAACGACGCTGTTGTCGTATTTACCACTTTAATATCATTTTCGGGAATTATTTTATGTACGCTATGTAGTAGGTATGTTTTAGTTTATCTTTACAAAAATTCCACTGACGTCTCATCAGATCATACATCATCTCACTAGTAGGTATTAAACTTAAGTTCAGTCGTGTGAACAACAGTCAAACTCGATCCTTCGTGTAGGTTGGATCCTAAACATGAAGCATCTGTTTCTCTTCGTTTCAACGTTTGTATTGTTATTGAGTTGCAGTGAATGTGGAAGTTCATGGTTTCCGAATGTTTTAAATTCATTGACGATTCGCACTTCACCAATAACTAATTACCTCAGAGAAAAGGGAAGTTATCTAAGAAATTATTATGTTAACGGTGTGAGAACTAAGGCCAATTCATTTCTTTCAACACATTCAAACCAGAAGAACATGATGAATACAGTTGACATAAAAGATAGAGAGGCCAGATTGAAAACATTTCGTGAGTTAAAGGAAGTTCCTAATCGAGAAGCCATGGGTAAGTCTGTAGACGAAACCATTTATAAAGAGAATTGTAATACTGATGACCCCACAATTCAGCTCGACACGACACAACTTATTGAGTTTAATGGCTATCCAGCAGAATCACATACAATCATAACGACTGATGGATATATTTTGACAGTGCATAGGATTCCCTATAGCAAAAAGGAACCTCTTAAAACTGTGCCACGAAAAACAGTTCTCCTACATCACGGTCTTCTTGGAAGCTCTGCGGACTGGGTCTTAGCTGGTCCCAAGAAAGGTCTGGCATATATTCTCTCTGATGCTGGCTACGACGTATGGCTAGCTAACGTTCGGGGGAACACATATTCTCGGGCTCATGTTTCTAGAAGCATTGACTCTTATGCGTTCTGGAACTTCACGTTCCACGAAGTAAGTCAATACGACCTGCCGGCTGTGATAGACTACATAATGGATATAAAAGGAAGGGACGTGAAAATAAACTACATCGGACATTCAATGGGTACTTCAATATTGTTTGCATTACTTTCCACGAAACCTCAATACAATAAGATCTTGCGAGCCGGATTCGCCTTAGCTCCAGTCGCCTACATGTCAGACATTAAAGGCCCTCTTAAGCTATTAGCACAAATCAGTGACATCATGGCATTCTCGATGAATTTATTCAGTCAACACGAGTTGCTTCCACAAAGCCCAATGATGAACTGGTTGTCGAAATATGTTTGTTACAATAACGAGATAATGAAATGTGAAAATTTATATTTTATGTTATTTGGTTTCGATCAAAAACAATTTAATAAGTGTTTGTTACCACTTATACAAAAACATATTCCCGCTGGAGCTTCAACCAAAACCTTTCTTCACTACGCTCAATTAATTAAGAACAAAGGGACATTTCAGCAGTTCGACTATGGACGATACAGAAACATTCAACAGTATGGCGAGGAGCACCCTCCTGAATATCCAGTACACAAAATAACATTGCCGATTGCTTTATTTAGTGCTGAAAACGACTTACTGTCAAGGGTCGTAGACGCAAAGTTCTTACATGGCAAATTACGAAACCCGATAGAACATTATATAGTGCCTTTAAAAGAGTTCAATCACATTGACTTCCTGTGGGCCGTGGACGCACCAACTTTGGTTTACGCGAAAATACTACAGTTAATGGATAAGCGATATGAAAACGACACACTAGTAGATGGACAATCAGCTACTCCATTGGTATAATTTTTTTTTCTCAGTAAAAAGATTATATTATTAGTTCAAAAAACCGGCATATTTAAAAAATAAATTAGGAAAAGGGTTGACCCTTCAGTTTTTTAAGCTCTATCAATCCTTAAGAAAGTAAAAAAATTATAAAAGTGATTTAATAATTAATACAATACATACACGGATAGAAAATTCAATTTGATTTAAGAGAATTAATCTTGAATTAAACAGATAGCACTCCTAATTTGCGGCTATTTTTTCACAGGCAGAAATATATCATAATATTAGAAAAAAAAATAGCTTTAATTTGATATAAAGAACATCCGTGTAAGTCATAAACGTATCCGTGGTATAAATATATCAAAATATTACCTGCTTACACCTGGCTGCGCGGTAGTTGCGGCCGAGTGTGCAACGGCACCTATGGATTTTAGAATTCTTTACATGCATTGTTATGATGTGGATGATATTTTATTTCAAAGAGAGGTGAACGACATTTTTTTTGAATATTAATTAACATTAATTTAATTAAAATTACTTGCGGCCACTTTTGACTGGCTGCGGTATTATCAGTGTATTCTCCTATTCATAAAAGTATGTAAAAATGTTTGTTTGACTCACTACTTAATGAACGTAGTGATTTTGCAGCGGGATCTTTAGACTATTATCTTTTAACTGAATAAAAATTGTTGTTTTCCTATTGTATTATTACTTAAGTATGTATTGCATATACATATTATGTGTATACTGTATCTAGTATGTTAAGCACATTAAATTCATATGGCGATCAGAAGAAGCAGTGCGGAACCCTGTTGATCAAAATTAATAATAATAAAGTTCATAAAAAGACATTCATACTAATATAACAATATACTTCGAAAGTAACTGTCTGTCTATTATGCTTTCACGACTAAAGCAAAAGCGAGTAAACAATAAATAAGCTAGATAAGTATAAGTGGAATAATTAATCCCGTATGGGTTTCTTGATTTTACATAATATAAATAATTTTGATGATTTGGTTTTACCCTTATATCTTTTTGTTCTGTGGTTTTACCGCTCTAAATGGGGTAGATGACTGTATCTATACAAATAAATAAAATTGGAGTGTCTGTTTGTAATATTAAAATAACCGCTTTTTACTAAATGCATATGTATGTATACATGGTACATATACCAAAAATGTAGTTAAAATTTTATGTCTGTCTGTCTGTCTGTTGTTCCGGGTAATCTCTGGAACGGCTGGACGGATTTTGACGGGACTTTTACTAGCAGGTAGCTGATGATCCAGGGAGTAACTTAGGCTACTTTTTTTTAGACTAAGTTTGTCCGGCGGCGTTACTCGCGGTACGACGATAACCGCGGGTAGCACCGCGGGGTTCAGCTAGTCGTAAATAAATACAGATGTCTATTTCTTTAAAAGGAATATTACAAAATACCTCGGAAAATACAAATATTACGGTTTTTTGTTTCTACTACAAATTTTAATCAAATAAACTTTGAAATATATTGCTCAATTGAGTACCTAGTCTTAATCAGTGACGTCATTGTGAGTTTGTATTTTTAGAACATATTTCATACAAAGTTATCCGTTTTGATTGACACATGATAATAAAAAGTATAATAATGAATTTGCTAATGTGTCTTTTACTCTATTGTTCATGGCCTTTAAAATTACTTTTTTTAGACTTTCGCACGGTTAACAGATAGTTTTTCTAGTAGGTATGGTATAGCGGGACTTTAAAAAATATTTAAAAGGTACCCAACGATACCTTCTATATATAAAGCCCGCCGTTTCGAACGGGTTATACTCCTATATACATCAAAATGTAAGTCTATAAAATGATTTATAGAAAAGCCAGTCTTCTACCTGACAAAGCATGCTGTCTTCATAAATAGCAATTCATCTATTATACAAATAAATCAAATTGAAGTATAGTCCGAACATTCTATAACTGAGGTCCGAACCAAACTTTAAGACGGTTCTGAAGTTAGCTGCGCAAGTAGGTTTGCGCATGTACAGTTAAGTCGAAAATAATTAGACGAGTGGATTTAAATTAAATATGAAATCCATTATTGTATGTGGGTCCTTTAATAGATAGAATTTAATTTATAAAAATATGAACATACCGGCCGGCAGAGGCGGCGTGTGAATCTCTCCACCGCACTTCTCTGTGTCTCGTTCATGCCTAACACTTTTGTGAATGTAATGAAATAATGTTTGTAAGTTTAACAATCTATCTGTTCATTGAAATGCAGTTTTGTGATAAGTTGTTATCTGCACTACGGTAATGGTAATGAGTTATGGTGATTGTTTTTTTTTTATTAAATACATCTATTTAAATTTACAGTGGTTTCTTTTAATACATTTGTCAGATTACGAGCTCTGTGGTCCCAAGAGGACAGCAGGGCGCCAGTAGATGATATAAAGGGCATTCTACGGTAATAGAAGACTTGAAGTAATTTAGAACAAATGCCGTGTGGATACCTCCTTAGGCTGTCACCCGTCATTCCACCGGGAGTTGTGGCGAGGTGGAAAAAGTATCCAGCAGCTGCTGTTATTAAGACCTCCGGAATTTCCCAGTGTGTTAATGAAGAAATTAGAAGCTAAGAACATTTTAAATTGACGACACACAATCAGATGGAAATTTTAACTACTAATAGCTTATTATTTGCTATCTATATATATAAAAGAAAGTCGTGTTAGTTACACCACTTATAACTCAAGAACGGCAGAACAGATTTGGGTGAAAATTGGTAGGGAGGTAGCTTAGAGCCAGGAGACGGACATAGGATACTTTTTATCCCATTCGAAAGCGTTCCCGTGTGACTTGACATGAAACGTCATTCACTATAAAACAAAAAAGAATCAGACTTGGAATAACAAAATGACAGCTATGTAATTGACGTATAATGACAGCTATGTAATGACGTATAGATGACAATTTGATATTTGTAAGAAATAAATATTGAAACTATTTCTATTAAATAAATAATTAACAATTATAATGTAATGATAGTGCCATTGCCAATTCGTATAAACAGTGAAGTGAACTATAAAACTCGGTATGGTTGAAAATTTGAGTTTTGAAATAAATTTTTAGGTGAATTGAAGTGAAGTGAAGTTTAATTAATAATGCCGCGAGCAAGACGGTCGAATATTTCCCGACAAAGCCGTAATGCAAGAAGAATACGAAATACTGCAAATGAAAGGACTGAAGAAGAACAAGAAATTGCACGTGAACAGCGCCGCGATAGTATGGCTCGAATTCGTGCTTCCCAATCACGAGAGCAAAGTGAAGCAGCCCGTGAAACAGCTCGGTTGGCAATGCGGAATCGTCGAGAGAACAACAGAGGTCAACAAATAGATAATTTGCGACGCAGAACAAGATATTTATCAAGTGCTTATTTGAATCGAGCTGCGTTTCGATACGATTGCAGCAATGATTACAGCTTGCATCAAAGCGTTTACATTGGGCAAATGGACGTTGTTTGTGAGTATTGTGGTGCATTAAAGTTTTCCGGAGAAACGGCTGGATTATGCTGCCTTAATGGTAAAGTGAAATTGCCGTTGTTGACTCCGCCACATGAGCCATTGTATTCATTGCTTTGTGGCGAAACACAAGAATCACGCCACTTTCTTGCAAACACTCAAAAATACAATGGTTGTTTCCAAATGACATCATTTGGAGCAGATATTATCGAAGAACGAGGATTTAATCCGACATTTAAGGTATTTATTTTTGTACTTACATAGAATGTAGTTAAAGAATAACTTACTTTATCTATTGGTTTGTATTATATTTGCTAATTCTGAACTCTACTCTCCCACCCAAAAATGTTTTCTAATTCTGAACTCTACTCTCCCACCGAAAAAAGTGTTTATAACGCAGTTAATACGGTCTGGTTTTTATTTTGTAGAATTAAGGACAGATTCACCATCGAATTGGATCATTACTACCTTTCGAAGATACACAGAATAAATTTTTACAAATATATTTCATGGGCAACATGGAAGAACAACTTGATCGACGCCAAGGGATCAATGCAGGAATGAAGCGAGCAATTCTTCAAGACTTGCAGTGTCTGCTTCATGAACATCATGCGTTGGTCAGGTTGTTTAAGAGTGCTTTAGAGCGCATGCCAAATGATGACTATAAAGTTGTCATCAAAGCAGATAAACGACCATCTGGAACACACGAACGCACATTTAATGCTCCAACATTGGACGAAGTTGCCATCCTGATTGTTGGTGAACAATTGGAAAAACGCGATATTGTGCTTACACGTCGCGATTCTGGGCAACTGCAACAAATATCTGAAACTCATCGATCATATGACGCATTGCAATACCCGCTGATGTTTTGGCAAGGAGAAGATGGATATTATTTTAATATTAAAATGATAAATCCATTGAATGGTGAGTATCAGTATCATAATTTATTTCATTTATTTGTGAAAGACACTGATTTAAAATAATGCTTATTAAAAAAATTGTTAATGTCAGTATTGTTTGCGTTTGAAATGGTTAATTATCAAATTTTTAATTTCAGGTGAAGAAACTACAAAGAAAGTTAGCTCAATGAATTATTACGCATATCGTTTGATGATTCGTCAAAATGCTGACAACTATTTGCTTCGGTTTCGTCGATTGTTTCAGCAGTATTGCGTTGACATGTATGTAAAAATAGAAACGGAACGTTTAACATTCATTAGGTTGAACCAAGCCAAACTGCGTTCTGAGGAGTACATCCATTTACGTGATGCAGTTAGTACTGAAGGAAATGCAGCTAATATTGGTCGATTAACTATTCTGCCGGCGACGTACATTGGTAGTCCACGTCATATGCATGAATATGCACAAGATGCAATGACATATGTTCGTCATTACGGTCGGCCAGATCTCTTTATTACTTTTACCTGTAATCCAAAATGGATAGAAATTACTCAATTGCTGCTTCCCGGACAAACATCAAGTGATAGACACGACATCACAGCACGTATATTCAGGCAAAAAATTCGGTCCCTGATGAACTTTATTGTTAAGCAACGCGTAAATAATAATAATAATAAACTTCAATTTCCGATACGTCTTGCATTTGCCATGACCATCAACAAATCACAAGGCCAATCCTTAAAAGTTTGTGGTTTAAATCTAGAACATTCATGTTTTTCCCATGGTCAATTATACGTGGCATGTTCACGGGTCGGAAGACCATCTGCGTTGTTTGTTTTTGCGCCTGATAATAAAACAAAAAATGTCGTGTATCACAAGGTACTTAAATGAAGAGCAACCTACCTATTAAGTGAACCTAACCTAAAATCTATACAAATAAATAAAATTGGAGTGTCTGTTTGTAATATTAAAATAACCGCTTTTTACTAAATGCATATGTATGTATACACAGTACATATACCAAAAATGTAGTTAAAAAAATTTTTGTCTGTCTGTCGGTCTGTCTGTCTGTCTGTCTGTCTGTCTGTTTGTTCCGGGTAATCTCTGGAACGGCTGGACGGATTTTGACGGGACTTTCACTGGTAGGTAGCTGATGGTCCGGGGAATAACTTAGGCTACTTTTTTTAGACTAACTTTGCCCCGCGGCGTTACTCGCGGTACAACAATAACCGCGGGTAACACCGCGGGGTTCAGCTAGTACAGAAATAATAATGAATGACTAATTTAGGTATTTAATTTTTTTGTATTTTTTCCAATAAAAAAAACACAATCTGCTTATTTATTGGCATTAACGCGGAACAAAGTTCGCCGGGTCAGCTAGTGATTATATAAAATGTAATCCAAAAATGAGTCCATTATTAGGAATCACTTTGTTATTACTCAACTGTGTGTGTAACAGAGTTCAAGGGTCAGGTGACTCAAACAGATAAATAATAAAATCGCAATTGTACAGAAATCTCAACAATAACAAATATATGCTTTGGTCAACAAGTCACATCGTATGAGTCATTTACTTCGATAAATGAACGCTACCAATATGAGAGTGCATACTTTTCTTTTTAGACAAGATGCACCTCAAGCGTGAGATTAAACATGAGACCACTGATTTGCTTTATACTTTATTTACGAGATTTATAATCTGTTATTAGTAGATAAATCTCCTTAAAGTGATATAATAGTAAACAAATGTCTATTTCGGACAACTAACACATAAAATGCAAGTTAACAATAGCTAATATTTGAATATTATAATTATACTAGTTGTTGCCCGCGGCTCCGCCCGCGTATATGTCGGTTATCGCGGCAAATAGTAGCCTATGTGTTATTCTGATATATAAGCTATATTACTGTAAAGTTTCATCCAAATCCGTTCAGTAGTTTTTGCGTGAAAGAGTAACAAACATCCATCCATCCTTACAAACTTTCGCATTTATAATATTAGTAGGATTTTTTCATACAAGCCACAGCCACACACATACCTATACTACTATTATATATGCGACGTTGCTAGTAAGACAGGGTTTGTCTCCCTATCTGACCCTAGAGGGGGTCAATATAGTGTGGGGACCTCTGGTATTCTTGACGATTGACAGGACTAAACTTACGCCTTCTTCCGGGATTGGACCTAGACTTGGTATTCAGACCTGAATTTTCATGGTCCGCGTGCGTGTCCAAGCCGGAAAACTGGAGGGATTTTCTATATAATCAG
This sequence comes from Spilosoma lubricipeda, assembly GCA_905220595.1. Lineage (NCBI taxonomy): Eukaryota > Metazoa > Arthropoda > Insecta > Lepidoptera > Erebidae > Spilosoma > Spilosoma lubricipeda. The sequence continues at coordinate 5,088,444 of HG992294.1, forward strand.
AAAGAATTCAGACATAGACTGTATTATTTTGTCTGTAAGTTCACTAGACATCATCAATGAGGTGAATTAGAGTCCGTGAACATGGACCCTGACGAAAAAAAAATAAGCCGCCGGTATTCTCACTCACTCGGTGAAACACACCGGCCTCACGCCACTCGCGTACCTCTTTGGGCGGAGGGCGAATCCCACTCTTAGCCCGTAATTCAGTGACCCATCGATAACCTTCGGCGAGCACTTCCGCCTCGAAATCCCACGGAGATGTTCCGGCCAAGGCGCATGCCTCCTCGGTAGACACCGTTCGGTATCCGCGTATGGCTCTGACCGCCAATACCCTCTGAGGCCGCCAGAAGCGGGCCTTATTGAGGCCAGTCAGAGCCGCCACCCACACCGGTGCCCCATACAGCGCCATCGACCGGACCACCCCCGTGTAGAGGTGTCATGTTGGCTCCGCCCAAATTGGACAAAAGTCATCCAAGGGCAGAGGCAGCTTCGACCAGCTTCGGACCAAGCTGTCGGAAGTGCTCGTCGAAGAGCCACCTACCGTCGAGGATCAGGCCCAGATACCTCATCTGGGCCCGAACCGGTACGAAGACCGAGTGGACCACTATGGAGGCGCTGGGGGGCCCATGAAATACCAGGGCCTCCGCCTTTTCTAAGGCCACCCGCAAGCCTAGCGCCTCGATGCGCCCGACCACCAAAGAAACACCAATGGTGGCTAGGTGCGCGACTTCCTGGAAATTCGCCCCCCGGCCAAATTACGCCCAGCCCGGGGAGAAGACGGGTTGCCGAAAGTTCTCTGGCAACCCGTGTTATTGGAGTGCTTCCCTGATGCAGCTGAATAGCAGACTATTAAAGGCGTTGGCGATGTCCAACGACACCGGCAAAACGACGCCGCCATAGCTCTGTAGTTTGCTGTCTCAGTTAACTCTTACGATATCCATGGGTTGGTAAGACTCTGTATTCTAAATTTATCGCCTCGCAAAAATATATAGAAGCTTGCCCTTGTACTACAATTTTATTATCCTATAGTTATGTAGTAGGAAGTTCAGTACGAAAGCAAAAGTCGGTAAGATGGGAGAGTGACTACAAAAAATGGAAAACGCTTAGAGGGTTGGATTGGGAAATGTATTTGAAACTGACGCCAAAACAATAACACACCTATTTGGTCTTCAAGTCATCGATATTTTTATTATCAGGAAAATAGGAATCCAATTTGCTAATAGTAAGAACACATTCCGATGTATACCTACAAATGCACTTGCACAGAACTATATTTAGGAATGGAATGTTCGATGATGACTTGTTTCATTAACATTCCAGGAACTAATATCTTTAAAAGACTCGGAAGTTTAACAATAACAAGGCATATTTACTGGGCGAAAACTGATAACAAAATGATAACGGTTCTAATAAATGAACACTAATGCTAAACAAAATTATATAAGAAATAAACTCTTCTTCTACATATAGGTAGGAGCATTTATTATTCTTGAGTACCTGAATATTACGTTCGAAACTCTACCTTAAGTGCTCCACCGATTTGATTAAACTTATCTCCATATTCTCTCTCTCTCCCATTAAGGAGTCGTTCACACAGACCAGCTCGGAGAGCATCGGCCCGCTTTTTTCTTTTTACACCGACACAGACAGGATCGTATACGCTTGGAGTTGGCCGGAGCGGAGACGCCAACTATTTCACATTAACCGGCACGAAGATCGGAGAATCGGAGCCGGTCGGCTCTTCTGATTATTTCACACGAAGCGCGTTCAAACATTCTTTATGACAAAAGAAGTGCACATGCAAAAATAAACCTTACTACAAATACCCAAAGCTCTGTTTCCAACGTGATAAAAATCTGCTTGCCTCTCCGAGCCGGTCTGTGTGAACGGGCTCTTAAAAAGAAATATACATTATTTTTATGATTGTAAATAGATATATATTGTTCATAGACCCAGACCAATGTAAGTAGTGAGTGGGTAGGTATAGTACACGTTATATTGACTTCATCGCTATACGGACGGCGCAGTGGCTAAAGCGGTCGCCACGCCGCTTCCTACTGCGCTAATGTATTGTGGGTTGAAACTTTAAACCCCACATTGGATAATACTTCGTCTAATCCACAAATTGATGTTGTGAGTTTGTGTATTCTGTGTCCCTTATATGTATGTTTGTAAAGTTCTCCGCAACACTGGTTGTAGGTACATTTATTTGTATTTATGCATAATGCACGAGTTAATCTTTTTTTTAAAATCAAATCAATCTAACTATTTAGATACTAATATTTAAATTAAAATAAGTTAAACTACTATAAAAAACAATAAAATCAGTATTACGGAGATGCTCGATTAGTTAAGGATCTTTAATAAAAACATTATTAAGTAAGTTTGTAAACTTGAATAAACTTCTTTAAATCTGTTGACGGAAGATGTTAATTTATCATTAGGAATTGCGATCTGGATTTGTATTTATATAAGTAATTTATAACTAAGTTATAATGAACATATTTGGAGAAACAATTTGATCAAAATAAACTTCAAAAATACTTTGGTCTAAAGCTTTAATTAAATTATTACATTATTAATAAGTTATTAAATTTTATTCGTCTAACATATTTGAGTCTACTACAGCAGTATATGTGGATGTACGCCGTCCAATACCTTCTTCCATTAGCTGTAATAGCTTCCCGTAAACAAGTGTTGGTGCGTCCACGGCCCACAGGAAGTCAATGTGATTGAATTCCTTCAGAGGCACAATATAATGTGCGATTGGATTCTCCAGCCGTGCATATAAATTGGTAACATCTGTGATACTTGACAACCAATCATTTTGAGCACTGAACAACGCAATAGGCAATGTTATTTTATGTACTGGATACTCGGGAGGGCTTAGCTGACCATACTGTTGAATATTCCCAGCGGTACCGTAGTCAAACTGTTGGAATCTGCCCTCGTTTTTAATTTCTTGAGCGTAGTGGATCAAAGTCTTGGTGGAAGCCCCCGCGGGAGTGTGGCTCAGTATCAGTGGCAACAAGGTCTTATTGAACTGCTTGGCATCATGACCACACAATACAAACAGGGAGTTTTCACAAAAAACTTCCTCGTAATGGTTTATCTCACACGCATATTTTGACAACCATCTCAACACTGTACTTTGTGGGAGGAACTCATTTGCACCGAGAAGTTTCATCAGATATGCTATATTGTCGCTGAATTTCGCCAATAACTTAAGAGGGCTTTTTATGTCTGACATGTAGGCGACTGGAGCTAAGGCGAACCCGGCTCGCAAGATCTTATTGTATTGAGGTTTAGTGGAAAGTAATGCAAACATTATTGAAGTACCCATTGAATGTCCGATGTAGTTTATTTTCACGTCCCATCCTTTTACATCCATTATGTAGTCTATCACAGCCGGTAGGTCGTATTGGCTTACTTCGTGGAACGTGAAGTTCCAGAACGCATAAGAGTCAATGCTTCTAGAAACATGAGCTCGAGAATACGTGTTCCCTCGAACGTTAGCTAGCCATACGTCGTAGCCAGCATCAGAGAGAATATATGCCAGACCTTTCTTGGGACCAGCTACGACCCAGTCCGCAGAGCTTCCAAGAAGACCGTGATGTAGGAGAACTGTTTTTCGTGGCACAGTTTTTAGAGATCCTTTCTTGTTATACGGAATTCTGTGCACTGTCAAGATATATCCATCAGATGTCATGATCGTATGTGATTCTGCTGGGTAGCCATTATAAACAATAAGTTGTGGCGTGTTGAACTGAATCGTAGGATCATCGGTGCTACAATCTTCAGTGTTTATGGTTTCATCTGCAATCTTTCCCCTGGCTTCTCGCTCGGGAACGTCCTCTAAGAACTGATGGAATGTTCTTCTCACTCTCGCCTCTTTATCTTTAACGTGAACTATATTTATTGTGCTGATGTTTTTCGGATGCCTTCCAAGATACGAATCGATTTTGGTTCTCACATTTTGTACGTAGTAGTTTTTCAGATTTCGTCCTTTTTCTCTGACATAATTAGTTATTTGTGAAGTACGATTCGTGAAAGAGTCTACAATATTTGGAAACCAAGTTGTGCTTCCACATTCACTGAAACTCAGTAATAGTATTACCGTTGAAACAAAGAGCACAGGAAGCTTCATGTTTGTATATGGCTGTGTGGGAGGGTGCGAGCGACCGCTGTTCGCACGACTGAACTCGATACTGTATCAGTAACGTAATTATATTCCCTTGTGGGAGGTCAAGGGGAGGCGTGAGTAATTCTCATAGCAGAGCGACGGCGTCCAATTTGTTACATAAACATTTAGATATTGTAGGTAAACAAAACTGCGTTTATGAATCATCAATAACGCAGTTGCATATCTTGCCTTTTCAAATAATGTTACTCTAATATTTTCTGTAAAGTAGATAATATAGTTAAAAATAACTAACTGCAAATTCATTGTAAGAAGTTTTAGCAAAGAATTTTGCACTAGATAAATATATTTATGAATTAATAATGTTTTATAAGTTAGGTGGGTGTTTTAAAATTATATGTAGGCGTTCATTGGACTTTAGTCATCACTTTCCATCAGGTGACTCTTCATCAAGACTGCATGAGGTCCGTAGAGGGACAAATGTTCTTCTACTTTTGATGAAATGGCAACCAGCCGGATTTCTCGGATCAGCTATTTCTGCCAATTTGAAGTGTTTAATGTCTTGGAATCTTATAATATTCGTAGTGATGAAATTAATGATAAAAAGATGTGGATGAAATGAAAAAACAAAATACGATCTTGGGACAAAGTCTCTATTTAATAAATTTATTCTGTCATTCATAATTTTATACACTATGACTCGTCGCATTATCATTTGAGAGATAACAGTCCAACGAATAAATACCATTAAAAGTAGAAATAACAAATGCAAACATGGAAGCCAAGTTCAATGTCACGAATTTGCGTAACCTAACATTATCTATCAACTTCCCTGACAAGAACAAATAAATCGCAGTTGGTGATTAGTTTCGATGATTTGTTCATCAGACTAAAGAATAAAAAATATTTAGGCTTTACAAATAAATAAAAATGAAGTATCTGTAATTTCAAATTAACAACTTTCAATAAGTGCAAATGAAAGTATCTAAGTATTATACAATCCTTCCGGCTAATCTCTGGTACGACTGGACCGAATTATGAAACCGATTAAGAACCATTTATATATATATATACTAGCTGAACCCCGCGCTGTTACCCGCGGTTATTGTTGTACCGCAAGTAACATACAACATGCAAGGACAAAGTTAGTCTAAAAATAGCCTAACTTACTCCCTGGATCATCAGCTACCTGTTAGTAAAAGTCCCGTCAAAATCGGTCCAGCCGTTCCAGAGATTACCCGGAACAAACAGACAGACAGACAGACAGACAGACAGACCGACAGACAGACAGACAGACCGACAGACAGACAGACAGACAGACAAAAATTTTATCAACTACATTTTTGGTATATGTACCGTGTATACATACATATGCATTGATTAAAAATCTGTTATTTTAATATTACAAACAGACACTCCAATTTTATTTATTTGTATAGAGTATAGATAAGGCGAAAATTTGTGTGTATGTTTGATACTTCTTCACACAAAAAATACAGGATGGATTTGGATGAAACTTTACAGTAATATAGCTTATACATCAGAATAGACAGACAGACGACATACAAGCAGGCGGAGCCGCGGGCAACAACTAGTATAATATACGCGAAAGTTTGTAAGTGTGGATAAATGGATGTTTGTTACTCTTTCACGCAAAAACTACTGAACGGATTTTGATGAAACTTTACAGTTATCTAGCTTATATATCAGAATAACACATAGACATTATATATTTGCCGCGATAACGGACATATACGCGGGTGGAGCCGCGGGCAACAACTAGTACTCTCATAATTCTCATATACATTTAGTGAAAAGCTTTTAATTTGAAATTACAGACACTTCAGCTTTATTTATTTGTATTGATGATTAACAGAGTATGAGTCATAATAGGTGTCAAAAACGGCAACAATTGATATCTGTAAGCTAAGAAACGACTATTGCATCGTTAGTTTCTGTTATTATTATTAATTACCTTGCTATGAGGCGCTAGTGTATGCCTAGATTCGATGAGTCCCTTAACTGAGGAGCCTATTAGGAAAGGTCTATCTTTGACTACACAATTTTTCTAGGAAGTAGAACATTAGTGAAGAACTTTACTAAACTACAATCGTAATAAAGGTGACACTGCTTTTGAGAGAAAAAATGAGGTCACGGTTGAATTAGCAATCAACCAGATAGAAACACATGTTATAAAAATGCAATGCAATCATTTTGCCTGCGTCAGTGGCGCAGTGGTAGCATTTAAGCGACTGCTGCGCTCGAGGTCGCAGGTTGGATTCCCGGGTCGGGCCTAATGTTTGAACGATTTGCAAATATTAGTTTCGGAGTTTGGGTGTTTACAATGTATGATACATATGTATTTACAAAAAAAAATAGGTATGTATGTATTAAGAAGCTGAAAGCCGTGGTGTTACCCGCGTTTATTGTTGTACCCGCGGGACAAAGCTAGTCTAAAAAAAAGTACCCTAAGTTACTCCTTAGATCATCAGCTATCTGCCAGTGTATGTTCCCTCAAAATCGATCCAGCCGTTCCAGAGATTTTCCGGAACAAACAGACACAGACGAAAATCAAAAAAAAATGTTACATACTTATGCATTTATTAAAAAGCGGTTATATTATTATTACAAACAGACACTCCAATTTTATTTATTTGTATATCAGTTGTCTAGTTCCCATAACAAAAGCCCTGCTTAGTTTGAGACTAGATGGCGTTGTATGTGAAGATGTCCGAAAATATTTATTAATATTTAGGTAGGAAATAATAAGTCATTGATTGAAGCAAAATTTACATTTATTACATTATTTATTTGTGCTTGTGTACTATACTCCACTTAGCTATGTTTAACTGAATGAATAACAAAGAATAACAATTACTTTGATGTACACTATAATTGTTTGATGTCCTCACATATTTTATCAAAATCGTCCAATCGCCACCTTCTCAATTCTTTTTCTAAATCTTCTGCAGTAAGGTTCTTGAAGATCTCCTCATCTAAAAACATATGTTTAAAAATATTATAAACGCGAAAGTTTGTAAGTATGGATGGATGTTTGTTACTCTTTCATGAAAAAACTACTGAACGGATTTGGATGTAACTTGACAGTAATATAGGTTATACATCAGAATAACACATAGGCTACTATTTGCCGCGGTAATCGACATACACGTGGATGGAGCCGACATCCACTCGTCCAAAAACTAGTAGTTTTTTTTTTTATGGTTGGCCCTGCCAAAATGGCTCTCCTCTGCCTGATGGAAAGCATAAGCAGAATCCAAGAATGGTGGTCACCATACTGCGAATGCAGACAATGCAAAATGCAGCGTGGTAACACACACCATGGCGGGATAGTGATGCTACTGCATCATTGGGTCTCCGGTCTCGCACTCACCGCCAACGAAACACGACAGCACGATCGCTGTCATTTTACGTTGATCTTCTGTGCGGGGGTAGTACCGCCCCGGTCGAGCCAGCCCAACCGTGCTGAAATTAGCGTGGCTCTACTACCTTTAAGTTAAATAAAAATCGTTTTATTATTATCGTTCCGTGTAAGGACGGGTTGAAAAATACGTTGTGTCACCACAAGTATCTATACTGTGGGTGTCGTAAGAGCCGACCGACGGAGCAATTTCGCAGTACAACAGCAACCGTGGGAGAGCCACCCTTCGGCATGAATGGGTCGGTTCGACCGGAGTGATACTACGGCCTCACAGAAAACCGGTGTGAAATAGTGCTTGCGCTGTGTTACACCGAGTGAGTGAGGATACCGGAGGCCCATTTAGGCCCCGGCTCCAACGATTTTCATGAAATTTAGTATACAGGGGGTTTCGGGGGCGATAAATCGATCTAGCTAGGATTTTTAGAAAAATGTCATTTTATTCGTGTTTCAACAATCAACTTTGTCGATAATCAATGTCCATCTAGCGTCATCTATCGCAACTTGAACGAACTACATAAAACTATTTTGGAATAAGATCCATTGCGCTGTCATCGGTGCAGCATAAACAGTACCAGGGCGTACCAAGAGAGGGAGCCACTAAACAAGGGAACAAAAATACTGTTATCCAGGTACTTATAATAATTACAAGTCGGTTGGCGAATTCTAACATTCCCGTAGAGCTGGGCGGAGGCGTGCGTGCATATTTTGCCGACTACTTACAATTTTATCACTCATCAAAGGAAATGTTATTTGTATGTTAGACTAGTTGTTGCCCGCGGCTCCGCCCGCGTATATGTCAGTTATCGCGGCAAATAGTAGCCTATGTGTTATTCAGATGTATAAGCTATATTGCTGTAAAGTTTCATCCAAATCCGTTCAGTAGTTTTTGCATGAAAGAGTAACAAACATCCATCCATCCATACTTACAAAGTTTTGCGTTTATAATATTAGTATAGATATAAAGAAAGATTTTTTAAAAATACCTGCAACCTAGCACCACATAAGGTGGACTAGACGATTAATATATAGTTTATAGCTTTTTTAATTTTTTAAAGACATCAGCTGAATTAGGAATACGAATATACATGCTGTGTCGCGGGGGATTTTACACAAATACATGAAACGGAAAGAAAGAACACTCAAGACTCAGAACACCAATGTGTAGATCACACTAAATGTTGTCCCATGTGGGATTTGAATCCACAACACTTGGCGCAGTAGAAAGCGGCGTGGCAACTGCTTAAACCACCAGAGCATGTGTTATTGCAAGTCAAATACCACAAATTGTCTCACCATAAACAGGAAACCAGCCACTCAATTCCAGTACAGCAACATTTACGAACGAAAATTGCTTAGCACCCGTCGTACTTCTCCTTGGCCAAATGATCACTCTCACTGCATCATCTAGACAACCCAACCATCTTCTAGTCATAAGAACATTATGTGCTATGCAATTCTTCAGGAAGTATGCAAACACCTTGTATATTTCCCTTGTCGTTTCTAATATGGAATGTCTTTGTACTTCAAAACAAAATGCTGGCACAGGGTAGCTCTCTTCTAGTCTGTAGATAAGGCCCTTTACATGCTGCCATGGCTGGAAAAGACATCATATATTTAAAGTGCATAGGTTTTTGAGATGGGTGTAAAATGTGTTTGCAAGTCGGGTTGTAATTTATAAACCGTTAAATAATGATACTTGAGTGGCAAGTGTGGCAACACCTCCAATAAAGGCGAATGATGTGACCGAACCTATGTAAGCGGCAGCAATCGGTGGATCGGCCTTATGCTTTCGGCGACTGTTGAACGAAAATCTCTCTACTTAACTGTATAATTTCTGTAATTGTGTAATTACCAACTTGTGTGAAATTAAGAAAATTGAATTTTATTTTATACGTATGCATTAAAGCTTATTTTTAAAGTAATTATTTTTTATTTTATCCTTTTTTTTATATCTATAATCTATACTAATATATAAAGCTGAAGAGTTTGTTTGTTTGTTTGTTTGTTTGTTTGTTTGTTTGTTTGTTTGTTTGTTTGTTTGAACACGCTAATCTCAGGAACCGCTGGTCCGATTTGAAAAATTCTTTCAGTGTTAGAAAGCCCATTTATCGAGGAAGGCTATAGGCTATATATCATCACGCTAGGATCAATAGGAGCGGAGCACCGATGAAAAATGTTTCGAAAACGGGGGAAATTTTCACGCTACGGGCAATATAAGGGGCAAACGAGGTTGCGTGGGTCAGCTAGTAATATATAAAGCTGAAGAGTTTGTTTGTTTGTTTGAACACGCTAATCTCATGAACCGCTAGTCCGATTTGAAAATTTATTTCAGTGTTAGATAGCCCATTTATCGAGGAAGGCTATTGGCTATATATCATCACGCTAAGACCTACAGGAGCAGAGCAACAATGAAGAATGTTACAAAAACGGGGGAAAATTATCACGCTACGGGCAATTGGAGACGCAGACGAGGTTGCAACCAGACTCTAAATTAGACATTACGAGTACTATGGAAACTTCACTGCTAGTATTTACATAGCTTAGGAAGTCGCTTTTTGCTCTTTTATGTTCAAACTACGTAACGAATTTTAATGCGGTTTTCACCAATACACAGAATGAATTAAAGAGACGATTTATATGTATGTATGTATGTACTAGCTGAACCCCGCGATCATTGTCGTACCGCGGGTAACGCCGCGGGGCAAAGCTAGTCTAAAAAAGTAGCCTAAGTTACTCCTTTTATTATTTATAGTGTTCCAAGTTTGTCCTAGCAACATTTTTTTAATAGATAATAATATAAATAACTCAGAACTTCGTTCATTATGGTTGATTATTACTCACCATTTTTTCCACATAGAAGTCATTCTTTTCAATGAAAAGATGGTAATGTAGATGATTCACAGATGCGAAGCCACACAGGCTGTTGAATATAATCCTCAAGTTCCTAAAACAAATAAATTAGTAGATTAATAAATTAAATAAAGACATTTTTTATTTAACTACGTTGGTGGCGCAGTGGTAGTGAATGCGACTGCTGCGCTTGAGGTCTCGGGTTCAATTCCTGGATCGGACCAAATGTGTGTGTGATCTACAAATATTTGTTTCGGAGTTCGGATGTTTTCTATGTATAATATGTGTGTATTTAGAAAAAACAAAGTATTTACGTCTTGATCTTGATCTCGCGGGTTGGGCCTATTTTGCGTAATGGATCGGAAAGAGGAAGGAGGAAGGAAGCCTAGCAGACCCTTTGCGTTGCCTACGACTTCTTGGAGTGACCTTGGCGATCCGAGGTGTCTCGACCGGTATTTTGCCACCTCAGGACATGCCAAGATGACATGGGCGGCACTTTCATCCACCTCCATGCATGCTCTGCATAGAGGACTGTCTGTTACACCTAGAGTGAAAAGATGTTTGTTTAGTAGTGCATGACCAGTTTTTGCTCCGATCAGAAGTCGAAGCGGAGGTCTTCCGAGATGTTTCAGCTTCCGTGACAATCCGGGGTTGATCGTCGGGAGAGCTTCCTTGGTCTGCCTGCAGGTTCTAAGGTTGGACCAATATATCTGGTGTTCTACCTTGGTATTCTTTTGCAGTGTCCGTCACAGCCAAGCAGTTGGCAAGGGCAATATTGGTTGAGGGCCTACTGCCCTTGTCTCCGATCCACTTCTTGCCAGAGCATCAGCTGCGTCGTTTAAGCGTGAGTTGCTATGCCCCTTGATCCACTGGACAGTTATACTATTTGTAGTACTTACCTTTGTCAGTGCTCTGTGGCATTCGTAGATCAACCATGAGGTAGTCGTATGACTCTGTAGGGCTTGTAAGACTGATCGGCTATCGGAAAGTATGCGGATGTGGTATTCCGTTACCTTTCTGGAGATGATCGCATGTGCTGACATAATTATAACCCTCTGCCTGGAAGACTGTGTGTGGGCTCCTAATGGTGTCGAGATGTGTATGTTTAGGTCCTTAGAGAATACTACCGAGCCAGTGCCTGACCTTGTTATGGATCCGTCCGTGAAGATCCTTAACTCTCTAGGGTTAAGTCCTTCTTGGGGATCCTCGTACAGTTGTATCTTGTACTTTTCTGGGTATCGTGTCAGTTACCGCTTCCATGAGCGGTTCCTTACCTATGGCCTCACAGAGGATTTCGGTACCCTAGGTGGTCGTGATACCCTAGGTGGTCTCCAGAGATTTTGTTTCTTTAGCCGCGTTGTTGCGGCTAGAGCATCCTGCCTTATAAAGAGGTGGAGTGGTGGTAGACCTACGATGGCTTCCAGAGCCGCAGTCGGTGTTGTCAGGCCAATCTCTGAAGTCGTTGTAGTTTAGCTACGGCTGTGGATAGTTTGGTCCGTGGCCATCATACTGTCGCGCCGTAACTTACCATTGGTCGAATTACTGCCTCGTAAAGCCATACAGTGGTCTTGGGGTTTAGTCCCCAGGTTTTACCTACCATTCTGCAGCACTACCAGAACACGACTGTTGCTTTTTCTATTTTGTTGTTGAGGTGGGCGCCACAGTTTAGTTGTTGTCGAATATTACCCCTAGATACTTTGCCTGAGACGAAAGTTGAAGCTTTGTATTGAACAGCTTGGGGAGTCGGTAGTTTCCCAGGTTCCGTTTGTTGGTGAACATTACCTTTTCAGTCTTCCTCGGGTTGACTGACAGTTCGTTGTTCACGCACCAGCATTCCACTATTGCCAGTGCCGAGCGTGTGACATCGCATACTATACTTGCGTGCATGCCGCTTGTTAATATCACTATGTCATCAGCGTATCCGATGGTATAATGGTGATTGTCTTGTTCTTGATCGCCACTTCAATTTTGGTTGCGACCGCATCAAGTGCTGATTACTACCTGGGCTGTAGGCATGTTGGTTCGGATGTAGTGGTGCTTGTGTCAGCTCAGATACCTGTCACATAGCCTCTCCATTGTCTTTAGAAGGAAATAGATGAGGCTTATCGGCCTGACGTATTTAGGATCCGAGTAGTCAGTTTTACTTGTTTTTGGTATGAAGATTGCTCTGACGTCTCTCCATTGTCTTGGCACATATCTGTATGCCAAACAGGCTCCCAGGACATAGTTCAGCCTTTGAGTAAGTGCCTTCCCACCCCATTTAAGCAGGGCTGGGAAGATCCCGTCCGGGTCTGGATATTTGAATGAGTCAAAGCTGTCGATTGCCCATTGTGTTTTGTTTGGGTCGATTACCTTATGGGCCAGCTGCCATTCCTCCCCTGTTGGAATGGTTTCTTCATCTGGTCACCCGCCTGGACTTGTTATTTCACAGCCCGAGAAGTGTGTTTTTACCAGAATACATTCTGCCTCTTCTGCCGAGGTGGTGAAAGAGTTATCTGGCTTTCGTAAGGATCGTAGTGATATGACTGAGTTGTTGGAGAGAACTTTCCTTACCCTATTGGCCTGTGTAGTGGTCTCAATATTTATACAGAAGTTCCGCCATGAGTTGGTACTCTTATATTTGAGTCGTTTTTTGTACCTGGACTTGGTGGCTTTGTATTTATCCCAGTCCTGGTCTGTATCGGTGTTCATCTCTCTGTTGAGTTGCCTCCACATCTCGCTCCTGAGTCTCTCCAGCTCAGGCCCCCACGAACTCTTTGTTTTCGTTAGGCCTGCTGGTGGCATAGATTTATGTAGATACATAGTTTGATGGTAGCAGTCCATCATAGTGTTTATGAGGAACTTTACCTGTTTTTAATTTCTACGGTACCTATGATCCCAGTTGGGTTACTTCCCTGACGCAGGGCCTGACCGATCCGCAGGGAATATTGGGCGCGATCGGTTTTTTTAGGATTCCGCCTAGGTGTTGCCGTGAGTGTGCTTATTTGAAGGTCGAAGCGAATCCATCTGTGGTCCGAGCATGATCGTTCGAGGTTCGACACGTGCCAGTTTACGAGCTACTTCCTCAGTTGCCAGGGTCAAATCAATGATTGTTTTGCTTCGTCTGTTGACGAACGTTGGTACAGAACCTGTGGTTGCTATGGTTAGGGGTTTGTCGTAAATAGGTATTCGACGAGCTTCCTACCTGTGCCGTTTCCTGTAGACATGCCCCAAAAGGCATGGTGTGCGTTGGAGTCGGTTCCTACGATTAGCTTGAGTCCCGCCTCCTCGCAGTAGTGGACCAGCCGCGATAGGCCATGCGGTGGTGGGTCATCTGCTTCGGGCATGTAGACCGATGCCATGACCACCTGCGCGAGGCCGGTGTCTTGGGCTCCCTGCGCCTTTACGGCACACAGGTCTCTGAAACAGAAACTGATTAGGGCCTGCCTGTTTATGTCACTTGTGGTGTATGCGGGGATTCTTTGGTCCCGCGTAAACTGTTAGCTTACCTCCCAAGTTGCGGAGTCCTCAGACAGTGCTGTCTCTGACCCACGGCTCTTGGATCAGTATGACGGCTGTTTTGTTGACCTCCGACCACTTCCGGATCTGAGCCGTCGCGATTAAGCTGTGGTGGAGGTTAGCCTGGAGGATGCTACAAGTCGAGGAAGGAGACAGCGCCATTGGAATCAGGATCCTCCGTTGCCACGTCCTTGTCCTCGGCTCCACCCTATTTTTGGATGGCCAACTTGCGTAGCTACCCGCGCACTCACCCCCGCTGTCAATGCGGTCACGAAGAAGTTCCTTTTCTTCCACATCGGAGTCGAGGGCGGACCGCGCCGGAGCCTGGGGCTCAGGTCCATCCGCAGTGTCCATCGGAAGGGTGAAAGCACTGTTTTATGCATCCCTGGAGTCGGCTTCGGCTGGTGGATACTCCACAAACTTGCCGCGGGGCCCCAGGAATTTGACGTACACCGTCCCCAGCATAAAGCTGAGCCGGCGCCCGTGCTCTACCAGGGGTTTTACCACCGTCTCCGGGATGCTGACAACAGCAAATGTGTCCGTCGCTTGCCTGTCCATCTTCAGTAGGAGCCATCTTTCGATGTCTGCCCACCGGTTTTGGAAGCGCAGCATGTGTGCTACCCTTCTGTGGTCCTCGTGGACCCCAGGGAATAAGATGCCGCAGCGGACACGCTTCTTCATCTCACTCGGGCGCTTTACCACCAACTTCTCCCCCGTGGGAAGAGTGATGGCGGCCACGCTGCGCTTCAGCCATTCCAGGGTAGGCTGGTTCTCGCACCACAGTTTCAGGTAGCCGTCGGTCAATACCGGCCTTCCCCGAAACGATGGGCCCTCTGAGTTACTGCTGCCAGGCTTCATCGACTCCTCGAACAGCAGTTCCTCGATGCGCTTTTGGACCTCATCAGACTGACTCTGGCTTAGGTTTTCCATGGTGGCAGTGGTTACCGCCGCCACCAGGTCCGCCTTGACCGCGCTCGCATAGTCAGTCTGGGTAGCCTCCTCTGGTGGTCCGGTCCTCTGCCTCTTTGGCTCGTCTCTCGGAGATATTGTCTCATCGAGACGCGCCCTTTTGGCAGAATACCGGCCACCCTGGGTACTACCACCCTGAGGTCCTGTTTGCGTCCCTCTGCCCTTGGGAGGAGTTGTGCATCGTGGCGCTTCAGCAGGCGCAATATTCCCTCCTTGCAGACTGGTACCCTGCCCTTGGGTTAGTACCGGGGTCGCGTCTGTTGATGCAGCGTGTCGCTTCTCCTTCTTCCTGCGATGCTTCCTTTTGTTTTTCTTGCGCGGCTTGCCTTGTTCCACACAAGAGGAAGAAGCTGGGGGTTGGGGCGCCGACACTGCGTGCTTTGCCTTTTTCCCCTTCCTCTTCCTGGAAATGGCGACCTGGCAACCGGACAAGCTAGGGTCCGTGGATGGGTCGCCTTGTTGAGACCTCTTCCCCGTTGTCTGCTCCAGGTTAGTAGGCCGGGCCACACCCGGAACGACTGCGGGGGCTGGCCGGGTACGGCCAAGGCTCGTGGAGCTCGCCTGTACCCGTCCAGCGGGTGCTTTCGCGTTAGGCTTCCTGGTCACCGGCTTGCCAGCGACCTTTCTGCCCTCCGCGGTCGATTTTGTCTTCGGTGTCGGTACCGGGGAGGCGCCGACACGAGACTGTATGTTTTTGCCTACCTGGGTCGCCGAAGCTTCCCTGTAGACTCGTGATAAGGAAGGAGGTCCTACTGGACCTCTTCCTTGGGTGTCCGGTCCAGCTGCTGCCGTACCGTACACCTTTGGGGTTTGGGATGTATAGTTGTCCATTACTTTAATGTTGTTATCTTAGATGAATGAATGGGTAAGTGTATGGGTGAGTGAATGAGTGACTAAATGATTGAAATGTGTGATTGGATTAGGAGTTAGGACCTTAGACGGGATTATACTAGGTTGGTTGCGGAAGGATAGGTGGCAAGGGGGTAGTTTGGAGCACAGGATTAGGGTTATGGGTTATACCTGACTGGTGGTAATGTCCAGTCGGGCAATGGCCCTTCTCAACTTGGCTACTGTAGATAAGGGATAGGTGTTGCGGCTCCCCTCGCATATTGCGAATCTCCAGCATTTCCAGGGTGCACGACCTACTCCGAGAAGAAGCAGGTTCCTCCCTGCCCGTGTGTCGACGGATACAGGTCAGACGTGGACGTGTGAGAAGCACTTGAGCGTCCATGCCGATAACTCAGCGCCGTTACTGAGTGTACACGTACGCCCCTTAGCACCCCAAAAAAAAGTATTTATGTATTTAATAGTTATTGCCAGCGGCTCCGCCCATGTTTATGTCGGTTAACGCGGCAAATAGTAACCTATGTATTATTCTCATGTATAAGCTATATTAATGTAAAGTTTCATCCAAATCCGTACAGTAGTTTTTGCGTGAAAGAGTAACAAACATCCATCCATCCATACTTACAAACTTTCGCGTTTATATATTAGTAGGATAATAGTTGTTTAGTACCTTCCTAGTTGTTTAGCTTGGGACTAGATGGTGTTGTGTGTTAGATGTCCGAAATATTTATTCATTTATTATTTATTATTATCATGGTGGATAGTTCAAAGTACTTCAATTATTTTTTGGTATTAGCAAAGAAATCGTTGCAATTATTATTTAATTTCATACTATCTGTACCAATATTAAGAATTCTAAAATAATACTGTTTGTCTGATAAGCTTTCTGGTTAAATTACTGCTCCGTTTTTAATGAATTTAATAAAAACATAGGCTACTCTTTAGTTACCGCTATAACCGACATACAAACGTTTGGAGCCGAGAGTAAAAGCTAGTAGTATGATAAAAATTAAAATCGTAGTCTGCATGTACGCGCCTATACTCACCGGTCTTCCGCAATAAACATGATTTCTATGGCCAAAGCCAGGCTTTCAACTGTCACTACTTGTGGTAAACATTTGATGACCGATGGGCACAGCAGCGAGTGGTGTCTTGTTATTGGACTTACATTCACTATGACTGTGTGAACATCTGAATCTACAAGTGAAAAATACGTTGTGTGTTAGATGTTCGAAGTATTTAATTATTCATTTATGATATTCATTTATGAATCCCCAGAACATTCGCAACAACATTAGTATCCGACAGAGTACTTTTGTATTATACTTAAATTATTGATTATATTAAACTTTTTTGTAAGTATGTTTATGTATTGTGTATGTATTAATTATATAACTTATAAATACTCTATGTTTGTATCACACCTATATTTTTTATGTATTGAGTTAAATTCTACTTATACCCTTAGTTCCACCTACCACCTCATATTTTAACATCACTCAAAGGTTGACTGGTAGAGAATGCCCAATGGCATTAAGTCCGCCTATGTACAAGATGTGCATTAAGTTTAAATAAATAAATATTAATATCAGGAGAATAGTTCAAAATACAACAATGGTTTTTTGGTTTTAGCAAAGAAATTGTTGCAATTATTATTTAACTAGCTGAGTCTCGCGGTGTTACCTGCGGTTATTGTAGTACCGCGGGTGATTCCGGGGGCGAACAGATGGACAAAAATAAAAAATAAAATATTTTGCTATATGTACCGAGTATACATACATATTGTATTATGCATTTAGTAAGAAGCAGTTATTTTAATATTATAAACACACACTCCAATTTTATTTATTTGTATAGATGTATAGACTCTTAGACTAGCTGAGCCCTGCAGTGCAATAAACACCGGTGACGCCGCGGGGCGAAGCTAGTTATAAAAAGTAGCCTTAATTACTCCTTATATCATTAGCTATCTGCCATTGAAAGTCCCGTTAAAATTAGTTCAGCCGTACCAGAGATTGGCCGGAACAAACAGACACAAACAAAAAAAAATTATATTATTTTGGTACATACACCGTGTATATATGCTTAGCATACATATGCTTTAGTAAAAGCGGGTATTTAAATATTATATCCGACACTCCAATTTTATTTATTTGTATAGATGTATCGCTTTTATTACAAACTAGCTGAGTCCCGCGGTGTTACCCGCGGTTATTGTCATACCGGGACGAAGCTAGTCTTAAATAATTTAAAATTTTAACAATAAAAGAACCTGTCTTCAAGAACTGGACCAAATTTTAATGGGAACACATGGGAAGCACCAGCTATCAAATAAAAAAAGAATCATCAAATCGGTTCACCCAATCCAAAGTTATTAGGTAACAAACATAAAAAAAAAGCATGATATACAGTTGAATTGGAATCCTCCTCTTTCTTTTGAAATCGGTTAATATATATCCTTATATCATCAGCTACCTATCAATGAAGGTCCCGTCAGAATCGGTCCAGCCATTCCAGAGATTAGTCGGTACAAACAGAAAGACAGACAAAAATGTTTTTTTGGTAAATGTACATGTATACATACACATATGTATTGAGTAAAAAGCAGTTATTTCAATATTACAGACACTCCAATTTTATGTATTTGTATAGATGAAGTGGAATAAATTGATATACATACTTTGTAACTGATTTTTGTTCTACTATCTTACAGTGCTTACAATAAAAAAAATATATATATAAAAAATTATCCGTAACCTGTCAGTTCTGAAATGACACTTGAGACAAACAGACTTGTTCATGTTGTGATCTCCCATAATTGAGGAAGCACACACAAGTGCGTTTTCAGTCTTTGGGAGATGGGGCGGGGGATAAGGGTTGGGGTATGGGCCACTGGTATCCTAACTCATTCGGTGAAACACAGCGCTAGAGCTATTTCACACCGGTTTTCTATGAGGATGTGGTATCACTCTAGTGCAGCTGGTCCATTCATACTGAAGTGTGGCTCTCCCAGGGTGTTAAGTGTTTTCCTAGTCGGAGGTCCAGAACAAATAGATGAACTTAAAATGCCACATCACATAGGGGATGTCTTTGTTCAGCAGTAGATTGGTTGATGAGGATGAAACATATCAGTCATATTAAAGTAGCAACAGTAAAATTAACTATAAAAAGAAATACCTTTATCTTCTATAGAAAACAATACTTCGTTTGGTGCAACTTTGGTAAAGTTAAATTTATTTTTATCAAAAGGTTGACATATATCATTCATCTCTTCAGGTGCCCTCCTTTTTATACATCGATCAGGATTTAACTTAAAAAGAAAAATAGTCAGTCTTAAAAACCACAAGTAAAAGATTTGTGAAACCATGACAATGCTACATTGTACATTTTCAGAACAAAATAAAAATAAAATCATCATCGCATCAGCTGTAATAGTAATAATAACAGTGAATTGGGATCAAATTTAGATACAGTATTCAAATCACTCCAAAAATGGTTAATATTTTAAGATTCACTTTTTCCACCCACAATGATGTGCTATATACAACTAAGTGTGGTTGTGTAAAGCTAATTTGTCATATAAATTCTAAATGTTAGTACCTTTATAATTTTAGAGAGTAAGTAATAACAGTGATGACAAGTGCACATTAAATACCCTGTTTATTAAAATACTAGCAGATGTACACGGAACAGCAGCATTTATTTATTTTACTTATTTATTATTAAACAGTGTAAATGAAACTTACCTGTATGAAATATTTATCATTTAAGATTCGTTCTTCTAACTTATCAATTTTATACCGAAAAACATCCGTTTTAATGTGTAATTCGTCCCATCTCGACGTCATTAAGTTTAAAAAGTTTAATGAGTTGCTCTTTTCATAAAAGTTACATAACTTAAACATGACTAGTATTTTATTATAAAATATTTATTTGATTAACTTGATTGCAAAATTGACAACCTGTCCCGCTGTCCTGTGTCAGTCAGTCAATGTGTGGCAATTTTTTTCTGTAATCAATGTACTCTGTGATGTGTGGTGTGAGTCAATGTCAATCTTATGATGACGTTTAGCACCCATAGATAGAGAATACTACTCGGGTATTCTTTAAACTAAGGATAGAGATGATATAAAAATGAATCGCTGAAATGTATGTACGCGCATAACTTTCGATCGGCTGCACCAAATTAGATATATATATATATTTTTATGGGTTAGTTAATTTTAGGACAAGTTTTGTGTACTTACAAGAAAAATAAAAAATAAAACAGAAAATTAATTTTTTTGTCCGTGAATGCACCCTATCCCTGGGAAGCTGAGGCGGAACTGCTAATACCAAGGTTTTCAGAAATTTAGAAAATATTTACGAAAGAAAAATATGGTGGTACGAAGTTCGTCGGGTCAGATAACATCTTTAAATATCGCGCTTTGTACCATTTCAAAATCTAACCTAAAAGCATTGAGATATACCTACCTACCTAAAAGTAAATAAGATTTTACAAAAATAATGAATGTATTTTCCAGAGGTTTTTACAGCTACAATTTTTATGTTGTAGGCATGTTGTAGGTACTTATGTTAGTGTAACATAGCTGCTTTAACATTTTTCAGTTCCGCAGCATAGTAATCAGCGTTATTATTATTTATATACCTACTAGCTGAACCCCGCGGTTATTTTTGTACCGCGAGTAACGCCACGGGACAAAGTTAGTCTAAAAAAGTAGCCTACGTTACTCCCTAGATCATCAGCTACCTGCCAGTGACAGTCCGGTCAAAATCCGTCCAGCCGTTCCAGAGATTACCCGGAAGAAACAGACAGACAAAAACTTTTTTAACTACATTTTTGGTATATGTACCGTGTATATTATTATTATTATTTATTTGCATAGATAGAAAAGTGCAATCATAAAAGCGTCTATCTTATGTAGGATAGGTTGCTGTTATCGGCACGCACAAAATTAAAAAAGTACTGCAGAAATAGCTCACAGAGCGATTAATACCATTCCGAAAACATAAAACGCAAACAATACTCAATAGAGGAATCTTTAATTAACGGCATTTCTCGTTAGTATAGCCCCAGATACAAACAATTTTTATAGGGAAATTACGACAAGTGACAATAAATGAATAAACGAATCTATACTAATATATAAAGCAGAAGAGTTTGTTTGTTTGTTTGAACACGCTAATCTCAGGAACCGTTGGTCCGATTTAAAAAATTCTTACAGTGTTGGATAGTCCATTTATCGAGGAAGGCTATAGGGTATATATCATCACGCTACTATATACTTTTATTTATTTGTATGTATAGATGTTCAAATATAAATGTATCATTACAGGCACAATCAACATTTATAACCGCACCGATTTGTGAAAACTGCCTCGGAGGCGCAATGGTAGCGACTGCTGTTCTTGAGGTCTCGGGTTCGATGTCCGGGTCGGACCAAATGTTTGTATGATCTGCCAATATTTGTTTCGGAGTTTGGGTGTTTTCTATGTATAATATGTATGTATTTACAAAAAAAAACTATTTAAGTATTCATATCAGTTGTCTAGTACCCATAATACAAGCTCTGCTTAGTTTGGGACTAGATGGCGTTGGGTTAGTTGTCCGAAATATTTGTTTATTTATTTATTGATACAACTATTTATTTATATTTATATTTTATATAATTTTATGTATTTAAAAAGGAAATTTAAAAATTTTGTACCCTACTACTATTATTAATTTATTGTCACTTGTCGTAATATCCGTATAAAAATTGTCTGTAATGCTGGGGCTACAATAACGAGAAATGCCGTTAATTATCATACAATATAGAAACGTGACAACCTATATATCTGAATCGTATATAGGTTGTCACGTTTATATAGTGTAACCTTTTTTCTATTTATGTTTGTACGATAAACCTAAATCAATATAATAAAAAACAAATGCTTTTTGATTGACTGCAATAACAACACAAAATACAAAGTCATCTCCCTGAAAATATAAAAAATTATGGCCACCCTACAAAATATTCTCATACAAAAAATAGAAAACCAATTGTCTCCTAAAATAGAGCATTAAGGACAATGGATCAAATGTAAGATTTTAGTTAAAAATAGTAAAAAAACGTAGTATAGTTTGCGTTAATCTGTGAGGTTGGCAAAAGTCAGTAACTGCGTAATACCTTGGGCCCTCAGTTCAAATGTTTTAGAAAAATTTATAACCTATTGCTTTAGATTTTTACTATTTTTAACTAATTCCTATCTGAATTTTATATTGTTTAGCCAAAATTTAAAAAATGGGCCCTCAGTCCAGATGCACACCGCTACGTTTATTAAAGGGCGCTAGAGTGGTGACGTACATAGCGCTTCACGAGTCGGTGACGCCTCAGCCTGTCAGACGACCGCTGAGCAGAGATCGTTTCTGAATTCTCGCTACTAATCTGTAAAATTAAACAATATCTAATCTTCAGTTTTTATATTATTAGGATTGCATGGATTATCTTTGTGATATAACAACAATATATTCATTATTTTATTTGAGACTTGTGCAGCTTCAAGTGAATTCATTTCATGCAGCTTCTCGGCTATGACATGGCCCAAATTTCCATGTGCTGAGTTGTCTACATTAAAAATATCATTTTGTACACCTCTGAACACATTTAGTAAACCATTTGCAACATTTTGACATGTTGAATCATCATCGTTAATAGAGTTGTTGCACAAATCATCTTCATAGTTGCTAAATTCTTCATCCTTAACATCAGTGTTGTCCTGAAAAAAAAAAAAAATTAATGGGCAACAAAAAATATTTACACATAAGAAAAAGATTGACTGACTACCTTGTCGACACAGTAGTAGTGTAAGCAACTGCCAGGTTTGATGTCTCATGTTGGATTCTCGGATTCAAGCAAATATGTTTGTATGATCTGCAAACTTTTGTTTCCAAGTTTGGGTGTTTTCTTTGTGCACAAAAAAGTGCACAGTACAAGCTCAGCTTAGTTTAGCAGATATCCAAAATATTATTAACAGCTAATTGAAGAAGTGAATCTAATATGGTGCAGCAGACTTATTACCTGATAGTAAGCGATTACAGCCACCCATGGACAACACTAGAGGCGTCACAAGTGCGTTGTCGACCTTTGGGGATAGGGAGAGGGGTGGTGCGAGGGGTTGGGGTATGAGCCTCCAGTATCCTCACTCACTTGGTAAAACACAGCGCAAATCAAAAACTGAACATCATCAGCCTATCAGAGTCCACAGCTGGACATCATCAATGCAAACCGTCACTCCACCTTATTTGTAGATGTCATACACCATGTTCTTTTGGTTTGTCTGAAATAAAATTATGAAACATGCATAATTATTTTTGTATCTTGAAAGTACCTTAGTTTCATCCTGGTGACATTCAATACTTGATTTCTTTAACTTATTTTTTTTATTGACATTGAGTAAAAAACTGCAAGCTTCCCATAAATGCCATTTGACTTTATATACCTGCAAAATATTTTAATAATGTAAAGTATTTGAGTGTTTGTTTGGTTGAACATGTTAATCTCATAAATTACTAATTCGTTTTGAAAAATTATTTGAATGTTAAATAGCCCAGTTATCAATAAAGACTAGAATATCTTCACACTATGACCAAAATGCATCAAAGCTGTGCATGTTGTTAAAACTGTTAGTTTCTAAAACTACCTCTCCTTCTTCCTTGATTCGACTTGCGTTCAATTTTCTCAAGTAATTAGTAAAAGTAGATCTGATGTTTGTCCATCGATCCTTTACTGCTTTTCCCGTGAATTCATTACCATATTTACTGGCAAAAGTAGCGTAAGTATGATCGCGGTATTCAATTGATGTGTATTTCGGATGGTTAGGATTCCAAATGTTCGGATTGTTTTGAATAAATTTCACTAGCTTTAGATTCATCTTTCTTGTCCAAAACACTTTTTCTTTTGCGAACTCCGAAATCATAATTCATATTCTGAAAAAAACTGTTTATTATTATTAAAATCAGACAAGACAGCCATGCCCAGTGTTGCCAGCCCCAGCATCATAGCTATTTGCCAGAAAAAAACTGTAGAAACTGTTAATATCAAAATAAAATGAGTAAATCCACGTATTTATCCCTTTAGTTTTTATTGTTATTTAATGACGATGGTCAATAGAACACATTATAGGGAGGGAATCAGAAACAGCACAATCATGTAATTAATTATCAAAGTTTTTATCAAATTAAATATCAGCAACAAAATTCTGTTAATATTAACGCGAAAGCTTGTAAGTATGGATGGATGGATGGATTGATGGATTTTTGTTACTTTTTCACGCAAAAAGTACAGAACGGATTTGGATGAAACTTTATTGTAATATAGCTTATTCATCAGAATAACACACGCGTTCGGTGCCGCGGGCAGCAACTAGTTAATAATATTTAAAAGCTAGTATTGCAGCAACAACTACAATATTATAAAATGTACAACTGTACAAAGCATGGGTACGGTGACACGATCATAGAGTTAATACGAATAGAGAGGGTGAGCCCCGGCTCTCATACATACTAGTCCCTCCCTCTCCCTTCCTCCACAGGACAACACGTGCCGGCCTTGGAAGTCACCACTGTAGAGTAGTAGACATACGTTCTCGAACTCATCGCTTCGGTTCTTCCTTCCTGTGCCGAGCGGTTACAACCTAGAACTCACTACCGGCATACGTGTTTCCTTCCCACTATGATCCCGGGTCCTTTAAGCGGGGCGTGAAAAAGCATCTCACCAAGCCGCCATAGTGCGGGTCACTATGCTGCTTTGTGCTTATACGCAATGAGGATGGTGACCACCACTCTTGGATTCTACCCATGCTTTCCATCAGGCAAGGCAGAGGCATAATGGCACCTCACTATAAAAAAAAAAATACAAATGAAAATGTGGCCCCGTTAGAGGGACAGAGGGGATGAAGGGCGGCTACCCTTAAAATATGGAAGGTTACTTTTCACACAAAAAGGTCATTTTTTTAAATAATTCAGGTAACTTCTGACAAGACCCGGGTGGCAACACTGCAATATTGAAGATTGAAAGCCCGGAGTTGCGTCAAGATTCTGTGGTTGTACTCTGTGGTTGTACGGGGTTGTACCCTCAGATAAAGAATACCCTAGATGGATCAAATTTAAGTTGAATATAGTTTCCTATCTTGTACTCAACACTTTTTATGGAAATATCTCATGTGACAAAAAGAGATAGCAATAGCTTTTCCGAACGTCTTAAACCCCGCGCGCCACTTGCTGAAAACCGTCATTTTGATTGTCAGTAAGCTGGTTAACACGTTTGTCTGCCGATTTCATCAAATATTTTATCAAATTGTGAATAATATTATATTATAAGTGCGGTTTTCGTTTTGCTAACAATAATGACATGTACTGTGCCCGGTAGCTCTAATAGAGTTGGTGTTTGAAAGAAAATAATGCAAAAAAATCGTTTCATCGGTAAGTCAATTCTATGGTATTTAATTGTTAAAAAGTATTTTAAGCAGGAAGTGTTAATAAAAATAGTTGTCCTGATATAAATAGATAGACGCATCATCAGCATTAAATAACAGTTCCCAATTTTGAAATAAAAATTGAAAAAGAATATTAATGATACGTTTTGACATAACATGTACTTCAGAGGGATGTACCTTTTATCGATAGAGTAAAAGTATAATCACATGTAAATTCCAGGCCCGTTTATAAAACGAGTAATGAAATAAAAACAAGATTTCAAAAAATCAATCTGAATTATTTGTGCTGTCGCTTATAATACGTTTAATGAAATTAAAACAATGGAGGTGATTAGATTTAGAAAATAAATTTATAATACCTAATTAGACTCGGCTTTGGTCTCAGTCATTAAGAATTACGGAATATTGTAGTAGTATGTCAAAAGAAAGAATTTCTCAATATCCGACTTTTCCAAAATCAATTCATTATTTGTCAATGAAACTTTTAAATTCAT
Organism: Spilosoma lubricipeda; assembly: GCA_905220595.1. Taxonomy (NCBI): domain Eukaryota; kingdom Metazoa; phylum Arthropoda; class Insecta; order Lepidoptera; family Erebidae; genus Spilosoma; species Spilosoma lubricipeda. The sequence goes on from HG992294.1 coordinate 5,114,161, forward strand.
TATATGTATTTTTTATTATTTGCTTACAGGTTTCCTACGCATAAAGAATAAAAAATAAACGGATAAAAAAATGTGAGAAAATACCATAAATGGAAGCCTACACAGTATACAAGAAAATGTTCTGGTCACTTCGATGAATCACTTAACAATCATTATCATTTAATAATCAAAGCAGTTGTGGACTTGTATTTAAAAATTCGTTTTCATCATGAATGCAAAAAAGCTTCTGCATTCTACGGTGAAATTGTAAGAAATTATTACAACAAACTTATTTTGCTTAAGAGCCAATAAAATTTGATGAAAACATGACTGTGATTAAAATTGTAGAAAATATAATTATTGTGAGAAATTAAACTGCAAAATATTGGTTGTTTTATTTAAATACATAATAGATCCTTAGTTGTAAACAAAAAGGAACTGCAGACTCGCAGCCTTATTGCTTAAGAACAATCGACCTGTCAGGCAGTTAGACGAATATCAACATCGCGTCTTTCATCTCGCATGTGATTGTTCGGTTGTTCATACTCTTTGCCTTGCCGAATTCACGTACGCAATAAGGCTATAGGTTTCTTATAAAAAATGATGACATTTTAAAAACTAAACAATGTTAGGTATTGTCTAGTCGCCTACTGATTATTAGAAATAAGCTGCTCCGGTTGAGGTTGTTCTGCCTGTTTGAAAGGCTAGTTTACGTCTTAACCATAAAAGAACCCATTGATCGATTTGCCCTCGTTCTTTACTGTGGGTGGCTCAAAACTCAGGTCACGTTACCAATGTCATATCCGATTTATTTTAAATATTATTACTTCCAATTAATAATACAAAAAGTAAACGTTATTGTTTTCTTCTAAAGATCACATTTTATAAAGAATTAAATAACCAACTGCCATAACTGCCATGCCAATAAGCAACTTAAATAACCAATACTATAATATTTTTTTAGTTTGTTACATACAAACACCAGAGACTTAACAAGACATACATAAAATAAAATGAAATAAAGAAATTTTGATATTACCAATCATATTAAAAAGGAATTATGGTATTTAAGAAACTAAATATAATATACCATTTTTTGTGGTTATTGTGGCGACGGTACTCTCTTGGCAATTTTCTATCGATGTGACAAAAAACTATACATCATTATGTAGTGATATATCAATGAATAGAATTTTATAGTCAAACTGGCGACATTCGATAGTTTTTGACCCACTTGAGACACTATACCTCTCACTTTCAAGCAGATGACACTTTGCTTTTGTAAAAAGGAGAAAGAACATGTTTGTAAGTTCCGGTCAAATATAGTCTATCTAGTGTTATTCTTTATCTGAGGTTGTACCTATGAATATGTACTCTGTAATCATGAGTCAAAAAACGTCAACCCAACGCTTGTCAAAATATCAGCTGCCAAGTGCCACTTGCCAGTCTTCACTTTTCTTGCTACTCTTATTGCCGTAGTCTTAATACTATTGATTATTATATGAATAAAATAAATATGGGAAAATATTATCGATGTGCAGAATATGTATAGCTGTGGACGTCCGCATGTATTAAGTTAATAATTAACTTAAAATTTAATACTATTAACAATAATAATTTATTGAGTTTCAAAGTTTATTCGATTGGTATAACACACCTCCACAAGTTGTATGAAGCTTTGACGACGGTGGCGGTAAGCATTCCATCAGGTGCCTTTGATAATTCCATATTCTGCACAACCTTATCCCGTTCTCCTATTGCCCGTAGTGTGATGTTATACAGTATGAAAAAAATTAAACTTATAGTAAGCCAACCTTAAAAGATATACATACTTACAGACATTATGTCAAGAACTTTTAAAGGGGAACAGTTCTTTCATAAGTGAAATTGAAAAGTACAACAGAAGCTGTGGGTAACACCGCAGGCCTCAGCTAGTCTCTTTTAAAGTCGTACATTACTTTAGAAAACTTCAACTGCTTAAGCAAGATACCTAATGCAAGTGCTCACATTTCCACGCTTTTTGCAACATTTTTCATTGATACTGAACTCCTTTTGGTTATAGCATAAATATATATAACCTGTCAATTTCTGCGAATACTGAGCTATCTAATACTGAAAGGATTTTTCGAATCTGAATACAGTGGGAGAGGCATGTTTCGGCATGAATAGTCCTTGAGCTCCTCTCCCTGTCTCCCCCCTCCTTTCCCAAAGGCCGGCAACGCACTTGTGATGCCTCTGGTGTATCGCTTACCATCAGGTTAATAATTATAATAGCCGGTAATCGCTTACCGTCTATAAACTCTTCACATTGCTGATACAAACCAGACTAGCTTAGCCTTAAATAGACAATAGTCAACCGAAAGAACAGGCAGGCTTTCGCTCAGGCTTGTCTACCACTGATCATTTACACGCTATAGAATAGATAATAGATAAATATTAGGAATATGACCAACCACTATATATAGCACTAGCCGACCCACGCAACCTCGTTTGCGTCTCCTATTGCCCGTAGCGTGATAACTTTCCCCTTTTTTTGGGAAACGTTTTTCATTGCTGCTCCGCTCCTATTAGACCGAGCGTGATGATATTTAGCCTTCCTCGATAAATGTACTATCCAACACTGAAATAATTTTTTAAATCTGACCAGTGGTTCCTGAGATTAGGTTTCTTAGCGTGTTCAAACAAACAAACAAACAAACAAACTCTTCAGTTTTATATAATAGTATAGATTTATTGACTACTGCAAAGCTTTTGACAGTATTTCACACAAATCAATCTGGAGAGCTCTGTATTCGATCAACATAGAAGATAAGTATATAAAAATTATAAAGAACATTTATGCAAATAGTAAAAGCAGAGTACGCCTGGAAGATACAAGCGAACAGATAGAGATAAAAAGAGGAGTCAGACAAGGTAACCCATTGTCACCAAAACTATTTATTACAGTTTTAGAGGGCATAATCCAGAGACTTAATTGGTCAAAGACCGGTATATTGATCAACAACTTTCGCTTAAGCCATATAAGATTTGCAGACAACATTGCTTTATGAAAAACTTATGAAACTTAAACTGAAAAGCTTCTCAAATGAAGATAATGTTACAATGCATAAAGTATGTGCATACAATGCGTAAAAGAGTAGGACTCTAGATGAATGCGTCAAACACAAGACTTATGACAAATAGCAATACAATATCAATCGAAGTCGCAGGAAAAAGTATAGAATATGTGGAAAGCTATATTTAACAAAAATAGTAATGAACAAGAAGTAGATAGAAGAATCAGTATAGCTCAGAATAAAATACTGGTCGCAAAAAGAAATTGTCAAAGATAATTATAGCTTGAAACTCAAAAAAAAAACAGTGCTAGACACCTGCATTCTACCAAGTCTTATATATGGTTGCCAGTCCTGGACATTCACAAAGAAATCATTGAATAAAATAAATTGTTGTCAACATGCAATGGAGCGGAGTATACTGCTGCTGTATAAATTTGCGAAAAAGAAAAAAATAAGAAATATAGATATAAGAAAGAAAATAAAACTAATGGACGCTCTAGAACATGCATTGAAAATGAAATGGAGATGGGCAGGACACTTGGCAAGATATATTGATATAGATGGACGATTGAAACAACAAAATGGAAAGGCCCCAAAGGTAAGAGAAAAGTAGGTCGACCTAAAAAGAGATGGGAAGACGAGATTAAAGAAATAGCAGGAAAAAAGTGGCTCCAAACTGCAAAAGAAAAGAAAAAGTGGAAAGATTTGGAGGAGGCCTATACCCGAAAAGGGACTATACAAAGAAATACTAAAACTAATTAACTAACACATTGATAAGAATACATATTAAAAAAACTAACAAATAAGTGAAATAAGTTAATAAGTTTCAAAATTGTTATAGGTATAGATTTATGGCTAAATAAATAAATATATGTTTGCTTGTTTGCCCTCTAGCCCATATCTATGCAAATAAATAAAATTCGAGTGTCAGTTTGTAATATTAAAATAACTGCTTTTTACTAAATGCATATGTATGTACACGCTACATATACCAAAAATGTAGTTATAAAATTTTTTGTCTGTCTGTCTGTTTGTTTGTTCCGGGTAATCTCTGGAACGGCTGGACGGATTCTGACGGGACTTTCACTGGCAGGTAGCTGATGATCCAGGGAGTAACTTAGGCTACTATTTTTAGACTAACTTTGTCCCGCGGCGTTACTCGCGGTACAACAATAATCGCGGGTAACACCGTGGGGTTCAGCTAGTAAAGATATAAAAAAAAAGAAATGGTCTTTATTAAAGTAACTGAACTCTGGAACGTTTGGATGCGGTTTTCCCTTATGTATTATGGTAAACTTTACTTAACATTTAGTGTAGATTCTATTTCTATCGGTTGATAAATAACAAATTTGTAGCAGTTTAGAATCACTGTGATATAATATGACATGCACGCGGGCGAAGTCGCAGGCGAAAGTTAGTTTTGAATATATGTGCTAGCGTTATCTGTGTGGCCACAAAATAATTGTTTTTGTTTTCGCAAAATAAATGAAACTTGCTCATCAAAGTAGTTTGTCTGCACTGTTGGCCTATATATATAATGGTTTAAGTGGTGGCCACACCGCCACATGTGGTGGGTTCAAATCCCACATGGGACAACGACAACACTTTCTCTAATCCACAAATTGTTGTACTGAGTCTGGCTGTGCTTTACGTCCATTTCAAGTATGTTTGTTAAGTCAGTTAACTTAAAAAAGAGACCAATGTTTAATGCTGGTTTTTATTTCAGTTTGTCACAGAAGGCCAATCCAGCTTTGTTACATCTGTTAAGCAAAAGCAAAGCTCAAGAACTGTTTCCAGCTCAAGGAGATGTGTCTGTAGAGTGAGGCGCTGTTCGCAGAGACGCTGGGTAGAAATATGGTGAGGGGAACTTGTTGCAACACATATAAGAATTAAACTCACTTGTAACCTTTGACAATGTTGTAAGGGTGCTCCCACACAGCAGTTATAAAATGTTAGAAAATGTTATCGTGTTACACAATTTTTACCCGACTACGGCAAAGCCAAAGGAGGGTTATGATTTTGACAGGCTATGTATGTATGTGTGTATGTTCATTTGTTCCCCCATAGCTCCTTAACTACTCATTAGAACTGGACAAATGAGGTGTCGTTAGAAGCGTCTTGATCGTCTTCTGGTTATAGGCTATATGACGTGTCACTGAATGTAATGTGGCGCTCTCTAGTCGACATGAAGTACTGTATTAAAAAAAAAATAGATTAATATGTCGTGTTTGGTATCATCGGAAAGGGCGTTACTTGTACATTTCAAATATATATATATATATTATTAGCATTTTCTCGTGACTTTGTCCGTATTTATTCGATAATTGTGATATTCCTATGGTACCTATTTAATTTATATTTTGCAAAGAAATTAATATTATAGAGGCATCAAAACATTATAAATAAAAAAAAAGTAGAAACTCAAACTCAACTATGACAAAAAACGACGCTGAAAAAGCAGGAAACAAGTTTCAAAAAGCGTAGCCACGCGTTGTTAACGTGTTATGGTCTATGGTACATTATACTACATGGAAGACAGCTTTTGAAACTTAGTAATGTCCATAACACTTTAACAACACGTGACTACGGCTTTTGAAACTTGTTTCCTGCTTTTTCAGCGTCGTTTTTTGTCGTAGTTGGGTTTTAGTTTTTACTTTTTTTTATGTAACTTTGTGTAACACAGTAACATTTTATAACTGTGTTTGTATGTATTTGTGTGTGTGTAACTCCCACACAGGTAAGGCTTGTATAATATCGTATAACATTCTGTATTAATCAGTTTGGGTCTGCTTTTCGAGGAAGCTGGTAGTGGTTAAATGGAGGAAGTGCTAATTGTTTTTTTTATAGTATAGGTGGCAAACGAGCAGACATATCACCTGATGGTAAGCGATTACCGCCCGTAGACACCCGCAACACCAGAGACGTCACAAGTGCGTTGACGACCATTGGGAGATGGGGAAAGGAATGTGGGGAGGGGTTGGTTTATGGTCCTCCGGTATCCTCATTTACTCGGTGAAACACAGTGCAAGCGCTATTTCACACCGGTTTTCTGTGAGGCCGTGGTATCACTCCGGTCGTACTGGCCCATTCATGCCGAAGCGTGGCTCTCCCACGGATAACTGATTGAATTTAACACAACCCTCTTTTCAAACACACTTTAAAAAAAAAATTGTGACTCTTTGGCAGATTTGTCATTGTTGTAAAAGGAAATGGTCGTTCAATCAAAATTTTTTATCGTTAATCAGATTAACATTTTGCCAACACTGTGCATACTTTACATTAGTCTTGTCTTTTTTAATTACAGTCGTGATAATTCTCTTGGTGTCATCATTAAATTAAAATTATATATACATACTCTAACCTCACCGTCCATTCACAGTCCATTTTTCAATATCTCACATCTTAGCTTTCACTGTATGTAGTTCAAAACCGACTAAAATTTGATCAGAGGCACACGTTTGTTTATTAATAAAAGAAATAAACTAAACTCTAAATATAATAATTACAAGAAATAATTACGTGAGTAATTTAGTCGGCATGTATTTAGACGACGTCTAAGTTTAGTGCGAGATGTCAAGTTTATCTCACACGTTACACGCTTTAAACGTTCAACACCAGAATAGAAAAAGAAAAGTAATGGTCTAAGTTGAGTAAATTACTCAACTTAGACCATTACTTTTTGGTTTTACAACAAATTTTGGTTATTGCAAAGTAAATTTTACTTTTTCAAGAAATAAACAAGCGTGTGTTTCTTAATTAACGTGTATTTTATACTGAATTAAACACAGTGACAGCTGAGATGTGAGATACTGAAAAATGGAGTGTAATCGGATGAGATTAGAGTATATAATCCAATAACAAATTTTAGTTTAGTGATGACACTAAAAGAATCACCACCAATGCCGTTGTCATGTGACCATTTTATAATATTAGCTAAATCAGCCTGTACCTTACATTCTATGTCACATAAGTTTTGTCTGCATATTCCAGGCAGGTGTCGTCAGCATACATATATATACGGCAGTTATGTACTACATTGCTCGTACTGTTAACATGCATGAGGAATCCGACAGGCCCAAACATGAACCCGGTAGGCACTCCACAGGTTACCTGTTTCGATTCCCCGACGATACCATTCACCATGTTTTTCAGTGTTCTACCCGTGAGATAGGCTCGGAGCCACTTATTGACCGGTCCGGCGATCCCACACTCTTCCATAGCTTGAAGCAGCTGATGATGTTCTAAAGTATCAAATGATTTTTTGAAATCAGTGTAGATCACCACTACCTGCTTCCGCTGGTCTAAGCAACTATTTATATCCTTTGAGAACCACGACAAAGCCGAAGCAGTGCTCCGGCCCCGTCGGAAGCCGTGCTGAGCAGTCGATAATATATTGTGTGTGATACTCCAGGAATGAGCTTACTTGAGTGACTATGAACTTTTCTATAATTTTATTAATGACTGACAGTATTGCTATTGGTCTATAGTTGGAATAATCGGTGTGGCATAGTTTGAAAAATAGGTCTTATTATAACTGCATTTAAGTGGTCGGGATATAATCCTGACTCAACAGATAAATTAATAAACAAAGCTATTACAGAACTAAGTTTTTGTTTTAGATATTTTACATCTCTCACACTTATGTTGTCTATCTGGCTTTGTAACAGCTTAACGAGTCTATAATATTATGTTTTCTGGAGTAGCTTTTTAAAACTTTAGTGACACTTGACTGTTGTTCACTTATCTATATTTATTTATAAATTTATGAGTACTAATATGTTTTACATCTAAAATTTATTTCGTACGCCACTGACATTATGTCCTTGTAATCACCACACGAATGTATTTTTTTATATATGAGCCTGCCAAAATGAATGTACCTTCCCTGAGTGAAAGCATAAGCAGAATCGAAGAGCAGTGGTCACTATACTCATTGCGAATGCAGACAATGCAACATGGCACTTACATAATTGCCTATTGATTGGCTTCTTCGTCATTGGACCTCCGGTCTCGCACTCACCAAGTAAATGCGACAGCATTCGTGCTAATTATTCTCAATATTATTTGCAGGCACATTTACTAGATGGGTCCAGTTATGAGAGACTTAGCATAACGCCTGTGAGATACTTCAGTGTGGGAACCGAACACCTGGCTTCTTCATGTGATGATAGTGTAATAAAGGTGGAAGCATCAGAAGGTACAGTATATTATAACATAACTAGCGAGCCAACCCGGATTCGCACCAATAGCTTTGAAATTCTCGAGATTACTTAATACTCCAAATAAAACTAGTGAAGTTACTCCTTATGTCAGCAGCTAGCTGCCAAAAATGGTTCCAGCCGTTCTAGAGATTAGCCGGAAAAAAAGACAGATAGACAGAGAATTAGTTTTTATTGTACTCATTCGATTTAACAGTCGTTGAGTGAGGGAGAGAGAGCAAAGACAGTGACAGGGAGAAAGAGAGAGAGACGAAAGTACTCATTGTCATAATATAATTGCAGATGTTGCTGCTATGAATCAAGATATTAAAGAAATAGGTGCTCATTCCAATTATCCAGAGACACAAGATAGTATACCACTCAGTATAGTGAAGAGAGAACCGGATCAAGCCATAATAAGTAAGTATATATTCTTAACTAGCTGAGCCCCGCGGCTTCTCTTATACCTTTACAACAATAACCGCGCGTAACACCACGGGACGCAGCTAGTCTAAAGTAAAAGTAACCTAATTACTCCTTTTAACATCTATCTGCTATTTCAGTATATTAGTAGTGCAGACTGAAAATTGGTGCAGCCGTTCTAGACATTAGCGGAAACAGACAGACATACATAATTAATTGATTTGACTATTTGATGTTAGTGCAAATAACAAAGAACTGCCAGACTTCAAAGTTAATATTAAGATTGTAGGAATAAAGTAGCTGAACCCCGCGGTTATTGTTGTACCGCGACGAAAGCCTCGGACCGAATCTAGTCTAAAAAAAGTAGCCTAAGTTACTGCCTATATCATTAGCTACCTGCCAGTGAAAGTCCCGTCAAGATCAGTCCAGCCGTACCAGAGATTACTCGGAACAAACTGACAGAAAGATAACAATTATAAAAAATAATTTTTGGTATAATGTACCGTGTATACATACATACGCATTTAATAAAAATTGGTTATTTTTTTTTATATATAACTTATATGTAAATATAAACAGACACTCCAACTTTATTTATTTTGATAAACTAGCTGACCCGGCAAACATTGTTTATCCATAAAAATAAAAAATATTTAGGCCTGGGGCATCCCTATCATTTAGGGGTATAAAAATGGATATTAGTTGGCTGACTCTCAGACCTACCCGATATGCAAACAAAATTGCATAAGAATCGGTCCTGCGGTTTCGGGGGAGTTTGCTATCAAACACCGCGACACGTGAATATAAGCTATATTACTGTAAAGTTTCTCCCAAATCCATTCAGTAGTTTTTGCGTGAAAGAGTAACAAACATCCATCCATCCATACTTACAAACTTTCGCGTTTATAATATTAGTAGGATATATATTAATATTGACCAAACTTTCTGTGACACAATGTATTTATTTTGACAGATGTTCCTAGGGAGGCTCCAGAAGATGCTGCCATCGATCAACGCATTCAATTTTCGGTAGAAATTATAAAAAGTGAATTGGATGAATTTGAAACAAGTAAGTTTACACAAAAAAACTTGACTGCAGATGCCGCAGTGGTTTAAGCAGTAAAATCGGAGCTTTCCACTGCCCTGAGTGTACAGTACAGCTTCAGAACTCCATGCTTCTAACTCGCACGCGTCATAAAAAAGATGTGCTAGCTCCTTGATTCCAAAATAGAACATATATTTACTTGTTATCTATCTGTATAAATAAAAATGAATCGTCCAAATGTATGATTGGCAAGAAAGAGTCTGACGTGGTGACTGTTGAAACTAAAATATGTTTGTGGCAAATGGCAAAATATTAAGTCTGTCAATACAATAATAAAAAAATAGTTGTTGAAGGTGAAAAAACAATGTAATTTTCATGCCACCATCTCGGAAATAGTATTCAATATCAGAGTGTAAAAGCCGTTTTTATTCGCTAGACGATAAAGTAAATTGAATTTAGAACGTCATGTGCACTTATAGTTTGTGAATTCAAAACATCATAAAACCTATTTACTTTACCCATATGGTGCTGAATTTATCATACAATCTTTTTTTAATTTGTTAAAAACGCAGACACGGAACTTTCGTGGTGTACTTCTTTGATTTGTTTTGGCCGCGCCATTTTCTTTTCACGGCATTTAGTCATTTCCTCGCTGATGCGGAATGAAAAGTTACGTGTTGCACTCGAGAGCAAAGATTTTTCACCTTGTGCTCTTTTGATTCCCTCATAATTAACACATTACACTTAACACATAACATTCTCTTTTGCATAACTCGCTGCGCTCGTGATTCAAGATTAGAATCCTTCGCTTTTGATGACACTCCAATTTTATTTATTTGTATAGATATTAAGATAGCCTCGATCGATCCACACTGCCTGTGACACTTTGTATTTATTTTGACAGATGTTCCTAAGGTGGTTCCAGAAGATGCTGTCATTGATCGGATTGACTCGGCCTTAAAGACTAAACCATATTCATGTGATACTTGTCGAAAAAGTTTCAAAAGCAAATTTTATTTAAGAAAGCACGTTCGTATGCACACTGGTGAGAAACCAAATCAGTGTAGTATATGTAAGAAATGTTTTAGCTCAAAGCATCATTTAGATTGTCATATTTGTATACACACGGTTAAGAGACCTTATAAGTGTGATATATGCAAGAAATGTTTCATTCTGAGACGTGATTTAAAAAGACATATTCGTATACACACTGGTAAGAAACCTTTTATGTGTGATATATGTAATAAATGTTTTAATCGAAGTGGTGATTTTAATAGACATATTCGTGTACACACTGGTGAGAAACCATATGAGTGTGATATATGTAAGAAATGTTTTAACGTAAAAGGTACTTTAGATCAACATATTCGTGTACACACTGGTGAGAAACCTTATAAATGTGATATATGTAAGAAATGTTTTAGCCGAAAATGTACTTTAGATAGACATATTCGTATACACACTGGTGAGAAACCTTATAAGTGTGATATATGTAATAAATGTTTTAATCGAAGTAGTCATTTTAATATACATATTCGTGTACACACAGGTGAGAAACCATATGAGTGTGATATATGTAAGAAATGTTTTAGCGTAAAAAGTACTTTAGATGAACATATTCGTGTACACACTGGTGAGAAACCATATGAGTGCGATATATGTAAGAAATCTTTTAAACAAAGTAGTCAGTTAAATAGCCATATTCGTGTACACACTGGTGAGAAACCATATGAGTGTGATATATGTAAGAAATGTTTTAACGCAAAAGTTAGTTTAGACCAACATATTCGTATACACACTGGTGAGAAACCTTACAAGTGTGATATATGTAATAAATGTTTTATTCGAAGTAGTAATTTTAATAGCCATATTCGTGTACACACTGGTGAGAAACGATATGAGTGTGATATATGTAAGAAATGTTTTTGCGAAAAAGGTAGTTTAGTTAAACATATGCGTGTACACTCTGGTGAGAAACCTTATAAGTGTGAAATATGTAAGAAATGTTTTAGCCGAAATTTTACTTTAGATAGACATATTCGTGTACACACTGGTGAGAAACCATATGAGTGTGATATATGTAAGAAATGTTTTTTTCGAAGTAGTCAGTTAAATAGTCATATTCGTATACACACTGGTGAGAAACCATATGAGTGTGATATATGTAAGAAATGTTTCAACGTAAAAGGTAGTTTAGTTAAACATATTCGTGTACACACTGGTGAGAAACCATATGAGTGTGATATGTGTAAGAAATGTTTTAAACAAAATAGTCAATTAAATAGCCATATTCGTATACACACTGGTGAAAAACCATATAAGTGTGATATATGTAACAAGCGATTTAGTCAGAGTAATACTTTGAGTAAACATATTCGTACACATACTGGTCAGAAAGTATTGTAAGATGGTGAATATGAATAATGTATATAATGTGTTATACACTCACGTATGTACTGGGGTACTATTATGGGTAACCTTAAAATCTAATTTGGGATTTATTTTATTTACTAGTTGTTGCCCGCGACACCGCCTGCGTGTATTTCGGTTATTGCGGCAAATAGTAGCCTATGTGTTATTCTGATGTATAAGCTATATTACTGTAAAGTTTTATCCAAATCCGTTCAGTAGTTTTTGCGTGAAGAAGTAACAAACATACACACTCACAAACTTTCACCTTTATATATTAGTGTGATATCAGTGTGATGCTTCGATCAACAATACAACTAGATAACGGGCACATATAAAATCAGAGCTAAATTCTATCCGCATGAATATATATCTGTGCAACTACATTTGTTGACTAAAGCACCGAGACAATGGTTTTAAATCAAATTTAAGTTCAACCTAATTACAACCATGGTACCTAATGATACAGTCACAGATCTTACATCATTCGTCCGAAAAAGGAACAAAGCAATAAATTACTACTGTCACTCAGAAATGAAAAGACCTACGTAAAATAATTTGGTGTGAGATCAACCTTAACGTGCAACACTTAAAGTATATTTTCCCGTTCATCCCTTGCTAGCTACATCGATTTGTTTCGTTTCTGTTTGCTTCTTCGAATTTTACTATAGGAGCTATGTTGTCGCGTTAAAACCCAAAATAATGTGTGCATCTGGACTTAGGGCCCATTTTTTTAAATTTTGGCGAAACCATATAAAATTCAAATTGGAATTAGTTAAAAACAGTAATAATTTAAAGCAATTGGTCATAAATTTCGTAAACGTGAAGTAAAGCAGTTATGATCAAATTACTTGGGACCTCAGTTCAGATGGTTGCAAGAAAGTCATAGTCTACAAGTCAGTCTGTCTACAAGTCATAGTCTAAATTATAGTGTTTACATTGGCTGTGATTCAAGTGTACTAAACAAAATAAAAACCCGTGTTTCAAGTGCGCTCTTATCCACTGATACATTTTTTGGCGTCGATGCGATATCTAATATTCTTGTTGATCGAAGGTGTGATGTGATATATGTTGGCGCGAAAACATTACCTTATGATTTTGAGCGTCTCAATAAAACTTAATTGTCAATTATAAAGTCAAAAACGAAATGTTATCTTCGAACAATTAATATCTTAATATTTAATAATTACAACTATGTCTGTTGTCCTGCAAAATGGGTTATTTGAGTAAGTTATTTGATTATACACTTTCTAAACGGAATACTGTTACTCTTAATTTTAATTGAAAGCTTGTTACTATCAAGCAATTATTATAATAAAATATGAGATTGAATAGCGACCGTCTGTGGGAAAAGTAATGTTTTAATAATTGATTCCAAATAATAATGAATGATGGGTCTTTTCTGTCATATTACATTTAAATTATAATATTAGAATAAGGCGTAACGCACTTAATTGTTTTGGAAAGTTAATACAAAACCAGCGTCATCCGGGATGCGACATCCGCAATTAAGATTTCATGTGCGTTGGTTTCGTATTGGCGAGAAAAATAGAATTAAAACATCATTTTTGTGGGACCTTTGTAAGTTAAGTGTGTATATATATATATATAACTATTAAACATTAAAACTAATAAGTTATATTGTTTTGTTGTGTAAATAAGTCCTAGTGTGTCTACGAGTGTGTCATAATAATCTGATTGAGAGATGGTTCTAATGCCTCTAAATTATGAGCGATCCTAATGAAATAAGCAGTGACGTCAGCGAGGTTGACGTCACCCTTTTTAAGAACCATTCCGCCATATATATAAATTAAGTTAATAATAATTGATTATTAATTTAATTAACTGCTCACTGCACTTACAGTTTGCCTAACACGTACAGCGAGCGATTACAATAGTGTTACAAATAAGATCGGACGCATCGAAATTATTTTAAACGTTCAGTTCTTTCTGTCCTTTTGTTAAAATTATAATCTAGTTTGTTGTTGTAAGCAACAAACTGAAATAAATGCATGCCTGCTAAGCCAGGGATCGATTACTACCCATGCCGTGTATGATGAGGAGGACCATTTGTGTATAGGCGTAGTTTATCTCTAACTAGCAACTTTACGGAAAACATAATATAGCCCATGTTACCCCGAGAAGATGTGCGGCTTAGTTTTTTCCGACGTCTTCAATATCGTTCATTTGATGCATCAATGACATATTTACACTTTTAGAAATTTTACAGGACATCCAATCAGATTTGTATCAAAGTTATGTCATTTTGGAGAGATATTACAATAGGAGTAATTTTAAAAGTAAGTTTAATTTGCGACAAAATCAAACTAAGCATAACAATAAATCAACTTAAACATTTTTATTTATGTCATCATCATCATCATCATCAGCCTATCGCAGTCCACTGCTGGACATAGGCCTCTCCAATTTCGCGCCACTTGGTTCGATCCTCGGCTTCTCGCATCCAGCTCCTGCCAGCCATCTTGCGCAGATCATCACTCCACCTGGCCTGTGGACGTCCTACACTACTATGTATTTTTAATAAAATCTACTTTCAATTACGAGGTAATTCCTATTTTACTAGGTACTTATTTAAATACTAAAAGGAGATACAATTTAATAAAAAAATAAATTCTTAATTATTATAATCACAGTTTGTCGAACTGCAAACCAAGCAAAGCCAATAGCACCAAAATCACAGACTATTTGCTTAATTGCCTACTTTTAAGAAGTTATATGCACTAATAATAGTTTAGTAAAAAAATAAAAAAAATGATTTCGTAAAAAGGCGAAGTAATATCGAGGTATAATATTTTTCTGTAAAATGTCTCTTAATAATTTTTCTTGTTGGCAGAAATTTCCCGTTTTGAAGTATACGAGTATGCTGGAATCACATTAATATTAGGTAAATCTTTGACTTGCAGATCTTTGATTCTTTTTTGTTTCAACTTCAGTCCAGTCATCTTCGTATTTCAGTTTATACTTGTGTACTATACTTATTCTTGTTAATTCTGTCGTTATGATATCTAAGGTCTTTATCGTGTTCCCTTCTGTATCTTTGAGTGTTAAGTTCAATCCGATAACTTTATTAATTGGTAGAATTTTGCTGCCCATAGAGAATATGAATTAGAACAAAAAACAAGTATTATATAAAACAAGATGCCACAAAACTATTAAAAGATCTTAATAAATAATAGGAACCTGTCTTTTTGTTGACCGGCTCAATAATAATTGTCTGTATTAGGCATGGGTAACACAGTCAGTCAGTCAGTCCGTCAGCGCCAGGGGGTGGCAACTTTGTATGGGCCGATATAGGAGAGGTACCCGGGGCAGACCGGTTTCATTGCCAACATTAAAATTATTATGTTTTTTTTTTTAAATATTCCTACGAAATATTAATATTAATTAGTAAAATTATTTTAGATGTTTGATTTAAGTTATACTGATTTTTTTATTATCTAAAATAGTTTAATTTCTAAAGTAAAATTGAATCTGAAATAAAGTGAATACATAGTCTCGAAATAGAACTACAATGTCTATGACATGTCATGTCAGGATTTCATTTTCATTCTGTTTTCGACTTTCATGCGAGTGCGACCCGTTGCAGAATATTTCGTTAATATTCAGTTTTACTGTGCTTTGTATTGCCTATTAACGTCGAGTTGAGCTTTCGTTCCTCCGTTAAGTGTCGGTAAAGCGCAGTTAATCGTATTTGACGAGCTCAGACAGTGACTCTATTTTGTTATTCTTGAACTTTGTTTTGGAACTTTGTGAAATGGATGAAAATAAAAGGAAATGTTTCAAGTGTGGCTGTTATCAACGATAATTTAAACGACAAACAATCATGGACTTAAGCAGGCAGTGGATTTTGCTGTTTTCACCTGCTTTGTGGTTAGAGACATTTATTTCTCAAAAGATTACAAAAATCACTTACAGAAAAAATTCAGTTTTAAACAAAACATATTACCTAATTAGCGTGTTTAGTAAGGTAGTTGTGATTTTTTTTGTTTATGTGGGTAGTACAAATATCTTTTATAAAATTGTAGGTTCAAAATATTTGTGAAGAAACTATCTGTTTACTAAGGTCTATTACTTAGTGACATGTCGATTGATATCAAACATTTTGTTTGCTAATAAAAACAGTGTAAGAGGTTTAATTAGTAGTTAGCATATAAAATATTTACTAAATAAGCGGAGTTTAGTGTCATGTCGGAAGATTCGAAATGTGTTGGCACAACGCACGCATGTATACCAATAACCAACTTTATGATAGACAGATTGCTCAGTTGAAAACTGCGATGGAATACGTGTACATTTGAAATCAAAATTAATAATCTTTTTTTTATTAACCGTTTAACGTTCAATGCAAAATTCGTATCAATTGAAAAGTCCCCCACGACACCGGATGTATACTCCTAATGCGGGAGTTGTCTTTTAAAAAAAGAAGAAAATAAATCGGACCCCGTTCGATATAACCACATCACTGATCATCTAGTGGGTACTATCTAACAGTATTTCCACACGGAATAAGATCAGCTAAATTGTGACGGCCGGTCTATGTTTTTCACAACGAGTCTAGCTAAGGAGACCACCCCCTTTAACCATTTTCTGCAGGAAGTTGATTGGAGATTCTCCAAAAGAGTTGACTGACGCACGCAGCTTTTGTTATGTGATGTTATGTGTGTGTGTATTTGATATGTGTGTTTAGGCCGATAAGAGTGGTTAACCCACATCCGAATCCCCCCTCCCAATGTATAGTTTTATCCGTAAACCCTGGTAAGATGATGGCTCGTAGGGGTTTCCACAAGTAAGGAAAGTGTACTGCATTGCAGAGGTTAGTAGGGGCGGCAAAAATGTACTAGTCTACTGGCGGCAAATACGTAAATCCGCCACTGTCAGACGGTGTGCTACGTTCTAATAGCTGTTCGTGTCTATAATGGTCAAAACACAACACAAGTGTTAGAGGTCATGCTAGAGAAGGTTTTGTTCAGAGCAATGCTAGATACATAGGTATCTTTTAAGTTTATGTGGTAATATTAGGACACCATAACATTCCTTCTCTTTCGAAACGCTAACATTGTTGACAATGAATTAACATTGTTGACAATGAATGGAATTAAGTGGGTTATCTTTTTGACAACTCATTTGTGACAGCTAGCTGTCCTAGTTTGCAACCTCATTCATTACAGATTATATGAATGATTTATAAGAATTTAAAACTGTCATATCTTTTGCATGCAAGCTGCTAAAAATCTGATGACTTAAACTGAAGTTGTTGATGATTTAACTAACATAATAAATATAATAAAAATCTCAACCATGAGAAGTCGTATGCGGTATAAAAGTCCCATACAAACCTGCCATTGTCCTTTTATTTTTAAAGCAATAAAGTCTTAAAATTTTCGGATAACGCTTGAATCTTTAGCAGCTTGTGTGTTATATTTTTAAAATCTTTCAATTAAGATTTTTTTTTATATTTTTAAAATCATCAAAGTTCGTCGTTACAATAGATATAGTCTCTCAAAAAATCTCCAAAGTTTTGATTTCAATTTGACTTGATAGGCAAATAGGCTTTTATTTTTATTGTATTTAGTAGATTGCGAATTATTTCGCTAAACAGTTTTTTTTTCAAAGAGATGAGTGCTATATGACGCATTAAAAACGAAAACGTATTCTGAATGAAATTAAATATTGCACAGAAATTTCTCAACAGGAAAACCCTTTTTGTCTGATTGTACATAAATAAAAATCATCAATTTCCTTCTTCGGGCGACCTTTTCGGTGTTTTCCAGGTGTAGAAAAAAATCCATTGTTTTTGTCACCTTCTATTTTTTTTTTGTTTTTTATGTATGAGCCTGCCAAAATGACTCCTCTGCCTGATGGAAAGCATAAGTCGTATCCAAGAGTAGTGGTCACCATACTCATTGTGAATACACCATGCAGCATGATGACCCACACTATGGCGGCCTAGTGATGCTTCTGCATCATTGGGCCTCCGGTCTCGCACTCACTAATAAAACACGACAACACTGATTAACCATAAACTTTAATTTATAAACATAAATCGTATTAATTCCATGTATATTATTCAATTTCAAGTATCAATCCTGTATATCTGTGCATATCTCGGACAAATGATAAACAAAACAGTGCTGCCACAAATAACATATTTTAGTTTCAACTGTCACCACGTCAGACTCTTTTTTGACAAAATATATCAAAATTTTTATCCTACTGAATGTTACGGTTCTTACGCACCGTAGCCACTCGTCAGTGGCGCCATATTGGTCCCAATTGACACAACTGTGGGGCGATTTTGACAGCACTCCCGGTACATTTTCGCCTCTGATTAAAACGTCGATTTCCAATAAAAAATGTATTGGGGCTATATAAGATATTGGTATGTTGAGAATGGTCATTAAATATACTATTAGATGATGTATAATTGATGATGATTTTATTTTTGAATTCACATCCGAATTAATATATAAATTCAATTTCAAAGTTTACTCGACCAGCAACCGTACGTCACAAAAATTCCCGCCGAATGAAAACGATTTACATTGTCAACTGACGTAATGAAATGGCGCCTCTGGGCATCTCTGTTTTATTCTCTTTAATATAATTAAGTGCGACAAAGCTGCAAACAATATAAAGCAGCTAAATTCATAGTTAAAATAGACCGGGAAAAAAACACCACGACGTGGCATTCAACAGACTGGAAGAAATTGACAGCGACCATTACGTGGCGTTCAACATCGGAGAGGATAATACAAACCAAACCATAAACCGACCAAACCATATTACCGTATTGTTATACCATGTTACAAACTATTTTTAGCGAAGCTACTAAACGCTACGTGAAAATGTTATTGTTAAAGAGTCAATTTGACTTAAAGGTCTTAGTTACCAGGTCATTAAATTCCAAAAAAAAAAAAAAAAATAATTAAAGAGTCAATCATTTTGACAGTTAGGGCTTCCAGCGTGAATCGTCCGCATGTAGTAATATAAATAATTTATTGAGTTTCAAAAGTTAATTTGATTGGTATAACACACCTCCACAAGTTTTATGAGGCGTTGACGACAGTGGCGGTAAGCATTCCATCATATGTAGATATGTATGCTTAGCTTAGCCCGCGGTGTTACCCGTGGTTATTTCCAAGACGCGAACCGAAGCTAGTCTTCAAAGTAGCCTACCTAAGTTACTCCTTACATCATCAGCTTAATGTTAGTGAAAGTATTGTCAAAATCGTTCCAGTCATTCAAGAGATTAGCTGTAGCACACGTACAAAAAAGTTAGTCCTTTTTAATGCAAATGCATATTTGATATGCATTTAATGAAAATCTGTCATTTCGAAATTACTTACGAAGAGACAATTCAATTTATTTATTAGTATATATGAATATATATACTATCTGTATTCTGTTATGCTATAACGTGATGTTACACACAAAAGTGATGCACAAATTAAATAAAAAATCTGTTTAAATTGAGTTGTATGTTGTGTTGAATTTGAGCTTATTCAATGAACACCTTATTGAGTTTTTTATAGCGTACAGGAACCAATTTTACATTCTCAAATACATTAAGTCCTATTTTATAAACTGGTTGACCCACACAACCTTATCCGGTTCTCCTGTTGCCCGTAGTGTGATGTTATACAGTATGAAGAAAATGAAACTTACAGTAAGCCAACCTTAAAAGATATACATACCAACAGACATTATGTCAAGGACTTTTAAAGGGGAACAGTTCTTTCATAAGTGAAATTGAAAAGTACTACAAAAGCTGTGGGTAACACCGCCGGCCTCAGCTAGTCTCTTTTAAAGTTGTACGTTACTTCAGAAAACTTCAACTGCTTAAGCAATATACATAATGCAAGTGCTCTCATTTCCACGCTTTTTGCAACATGTTTCATTGATACTTAACTCCTTTTGGTTGTAGCATAAATATGATATAACCTGTAAATTTCTGCAAAGACTGAGCTATCTAATACTTAAAGGATTTTTCCAATCAGGACCGGTAGTCATAAGATTAGCGCGTTCAACCAAACAAACAAACTCTTCAGCTCTATAATATTAGTAGGAATTAGTGTGGTAATGTATTGATAGCATTGACTGCATGTTCATTCACTGCAATTATTATTTACTTATTACTAGTGACCAACCGAAGATTTGGTTTCTGCCAGTTTCAGCAAAAAAAAACTAGTTACGGAAATTGTTTCGGTGTCTACCAAACAAAGGTCGCGCCTAAACTCGAGTGAGTGCTCACACTCAAACAAGGGCAGCTCAGTTCGCTGCCTGTAATTCTATCGTTAACTGAATTGAATGGATTTTATGTTTAACATTTATATGATTTAACATATGACATACTGTATTAGTTTAGTTCAGACATATGCATTGCACAAAACATAAAAAGTATATTTATAGAATATGCACATGCTTAAAATATCTACTAAATTTCAGTATGTAACAGGAATTTTAAATATGTTTAACTCTTATTCAAAAAAAGATACTATCATTACTTTGAGCTTTTTTAAAGCTACCAAATCAACTAGATGAAGGAATACAACTAAGGCCCTATTCGCATATATGATATGCAAAGAATCTTTCTCTATCGAACCTTTAATCTTTTACTTAGTTTTACTTTTTATTATCAGCTCATGTGAATAACTGAAAGAAAACGTCTAAAGGTATGTGACTATACATATGACATTTGAAAATTTATCCTCCAAATTCTAACCGTTTGGGAGTTGTATCTTCTATCATCAACTCGTCATTATGAAATGATGACTACCAGATGCAAATACTGGAAAAGCTTTTGAAAATATATGATAAATGTGATCATTGCCTAAAAACTTTGATGTTTTCCCTCGATTTCCTTGGGATCCCATCATCAGATCCTGATATAGTGCCAATAGGAAGCATGACCTTTCGAATACACAAACTAATTTCAAAAGCGGTTTACAATTCACGCAGTAATCGGTGAACATACATAAAAAAAACATACCCTAATTACCTAAAATATGAGACAACTTTTGAAAAAATGAGATTTGACTCACGTACTTTTCAAGGGCAAGCGAGTTTCGTTTTTGGCCGAAACTGAGAGCCAGGCCGAAGATTCGGTTTCGGCAGAAAAACCAGTTTCGGTCGGACACTACTTATTACCTAGCTAATAAGGTGTTAGTAGATTTGTAATAATAGTTTTACATAAGTAGTCAGGTTTAAGTTTTAGTTTATTTATGGGCTAGAGGGCAAATGAGCAAACTGATCGCCTGAGGGTAAGCGATTACCGCCGCCCATGGGCACTCGCAACACCAGAGGCGTCACAAGTGCGATGCAGGCCTTTTGAAAAGGAGTACACTGTTTTCTTGAAAGTTTGAAGGTTGTATTGGTCTGGGAGTACAGCGGGTGATAGTTTCTCTTAATTAAATTCAAATGTTAATTAGATTTATAGATTTCTCTTTTAAACTAGACTCAAATGTCATGCTGTTGTGTGTAAGAAACAAGTACACATTTTTATTTTGGAAGGTTGTATCGAACCTGAAATATTGTAAGGACAAAGTGGTAGGGTCCCTCTTTTATACTCCTTTTATTATTTGTAACAAAATAATATGTATAAACATATAATAAAATTGTAAGAGATCAAGGTCAATAAAGATGAGTTGAGATGAATCAGGTGAGGTCAATAAGGATATTGAAAAAAAAAACATGAAATGTCTTTATTAAAGTAAATGAACTCAATTTTTTGTCGATTTATCTGTGGTTTAAGTGGTGGTCACGCCGCTCTCTACTGCGCCACGTGTGGTGGGTTCATATCCCACACGGGACAACACTTTGTGTAATCCACAAATTGTTGTACTGAGTCTGGCTGTTCTTTTTATCCGTTTCATGTATGTTTGTTAAGGCCCCCGTGACACAGGAGTTATGTTTTAAAAAAACCTTTAATGTATAATGCTGGTTTTTTATTTCAGTTTGTCACAGAAGACCAATCCAGCTTTGTTACATCTGTTAAGCAAAGCTCAAGAACTGTTTCCAGCTCAAGGAGATGTGTCTGTAGAGTGAGGCGCTGTTCACAGAGACGCTGGATAAAAATATGGTGAGGGGTAATTTATACTCTCGATTGTCGGCACTTGGTGGAACTTGTTGCAATACATATAATAATTAAACTCACTTGTAACCTTTGACAATGTTTTAAGACAAAAAAGGTTAGGATTAAATTTAATAAATAAAGTGGATTAAGTAGAAGTGAGTGTAATTATAGAATGGTGAGGCGTCCATATTACGTCACCCAGTAGCAGCATCTAATTAACAGTCCACTGCTATACACGGGCCTCGCTTTAGAAGGAGGTCTTGGCCTACAATTCCACCCTGGTTGGGTTGGTATAGGGTTTGTTTCAAATTTACCTTCTCATTGCAGTGCTGTTCTCCTGCTCAGCCATGGGATCTTATACAAAAGAAATAAAAAATGAATATTTGGGGACGGTAGTATCCCTATCACTCATCCCTAAAGCTACCCCAACTACCCCTCCATCCCCAAAATGTAGGAAACGCACTTGTGACGCCTCTGATGTTGCGGGTGTCTATGAGCGTCGGTAATCGCTTACCATCAGGTGATAGGTCTGCTCGTTTACCTACTCACCAAGTAAATGCGACAGCATTCGTGCTAATTATTCTCAATATTATTTGCAGGCACATTTACTAGATGGGTCCAGTTATGAGAGACTTAGCATAACGCCTGTGAGATACTTCAGTGTGGGAACCGAACACCTGGCTTCTTCATGTGATGATAGTGTAATAAAGGTGGAAGCATCAGAAGGTACAGTATATTATAACATAACTAGCGAGCCATCCCGGATTCGCACCAATAGCTTTGAAATTCGCGAGATAACTTAATAGTCCAAATAAAACTAGTGAAGTTACTCATTATGTCAGCAGCTAGCTCCTAAAAATGGTTCCAGCCGTTCTAGAGATTAGCCGGAAAAAAAGACAGATAGACAGAGAATTAGTTTTTATTGTACTCATTCGATTTAAGTCGTTGAGTGAGGGAGAGAGAGCAAAGACAGTAAGAAGAAGAAAAAGAGAGAAAGAGTAAAGTAGACTCATTGTCATAATATAATTGCAGATGTTGCTGCTATGAATCAAGATCTTGAAGAAATAGGTGCTCATTCCAATTGTCCAGAGACACAAGATAGTATACCACTCAGTATAGTGAAGAGAGAACCTGATCAAGCCATAATAAGTAAGTATATATTCTTAACTAGCTGAGCCCCGAGGCTTCTCTTATACCTTTACAACAATAACCGCGCGTAACACCGCGGGACACAGCTAGTCTAAAGTAAAAGTAACCTAATTACTCCTTTTAACATCTATTTGCTAATTCAGTATATTAGTAGTGCAGACTGAAAATTGATGCAGCCGTTCTAGACATTGACCGGAACAGACAGACATCAGTAATCGATTGATTTGACTTTTTGATGTAAGTGCAAATAACATAGAACAGACAGACTTCAGAGTTAATATAAACATTATATAAATAAACTGACCCGGCGAACATTGTCTTTCCATAATAAAAAATATTTAGGGGTGTGGTCACCCTTATCATTAAGAGGTATAAAACAATGGATATTATACCATTTCCATTTCTTTATATTCTCGATGACAGCTCTTGTGGAAACTTGAACGAGCGCTTTTTTACATTAAGTATACATCTATACAAATAAATAAAATTGGAGTGTCTGTTTGTAATGTTAAAATAACCGCTTTTTACTAAATGCATATGTATGTATACACGGTTCATACACCAAAAATGTAGTTAAAAATTTTTTTGTCTATCTGTCTGTCTGTTTGTTCCGGGTAATCTCTGGAACGGCTGGACGGATTTTGACGGGACTTTCACTAGCAGGTAGCTGATCATCCGGGGAGTAACTTAGGCTACTTTTTTTAGACTAACTTTGTCCCGCGGCGTTACTCGCGGTACAACAATAGCCGCGGGTAACACCGCGGGGTTCAGCTAGTTATTTAATAAAAAAAGGACGCTTACGCACGTATAAGGTTATAGCAAAGTCGGAGAAACTGATATGAATTGTGCTATTGATAAACGTAACACGATAACACCCGATATTTTTTTACAAAGTGTAAGAAACTAAACTATTGCCGGATACTTTTGTACAAATTAATTAACTAATATTACATTTCATTACAAGATGTAATTATATTATGTTGATTCTTTATTTATTTATTTTAATCAGAATCTAATGAATCGTGACTGTCACTCGATGAGCTCTCCCTAACATTTATTATAAGTTCATGTACTTCTATATAATCGAATGCCACATGAATTTCCCAATCCGACGCTATAATGTTTTCGGTTCTTCTCACAATTTTTTCCCAGTGTTCGGCGGTTACTTACATTTTTTAATAAATCTAACATGTTGTTTGCCATATTTGCTGTAAAACCGACTACCGTTGGGGTAAACAGGTTCTTGAGTGGAGACCGCGTCTCGGCAAACGTAGAGTAGGACGTCCACAGGCCAGGTGGAGTGATGATCTGCGCAAGACGGCTGGCCGGAGCTGGATGCGAGTATCCGAGGATAGAACTAAGTGGCGTGCGATTGGAGAGGCCTACCTCCAGCAGTGGACTGCGATAGGCTGACGATGTTTGCCGTAAAAGGGGGATGGGTATTGTTTCGAGCGACGTGTCCTTTGATTTGTGCCCATATTAGTTCTATAGCATTGTACTGGCAATGATACAGCGGAAGTCGAAGAACCCTATGATCATATTCGGCAGCTATTTTGTCGATAATATATCTTTTAGGGAGGCTTTTTTTCGATTTTAAAATATTCACTAATTGTACTTTTAATAAAGTACTATCCACATTTTCGCCATGACGTTGGAGCCAGTCAGTTATATCTTGTTTTTTATTGGCCTGCGTCGGCATTTTATAAATTTGTCTGTAGTTATATGTAGCGTTGTCCATAATAATTATCGACGGTTCTTCCAGAGATTGCACCATTTTTTCACCATATCTAAGTAGATGATAGATGAAAAGGATAGATGCCTCTAAGGGCATCTATACTTACAGAAATCGTGGCATCTATTTTGTTTTGAAGGGATAGACGACCTTCAATTTATTACATAAAACATGTTAAATCACACTAAAGTAATATATACACCCTATTATTTAATACACATACAGTTAAGGAAATAAAAAATATAGATACTTACTACATAAAATTAAAAGTCGAGCGCAATCAAGTTTGAGTCAAAACAAATCTACAAATTTTTTGACGGTTAAAGTAAGTTTTGCCTCACATCTCACGATTCATAGTTTCCAGTGAAACACTCGTCAGTGACCGAGGGACGGGCGGCGGTAAGGTCTTTTTTTTTTTTTATATAATTTACCTGCCAAAGTGACTCTGCTCAGCCTGATGGTAAGCTCAAGCAAAATCCAACAGTGGGGGCCACCATACTCACTGCTAAAGCAAACAATGCAGTATGGCGTCCCACACGAAAAACCCGGGATCATAGTGGGAGGGAAACACGTGCGCTGGTAGTGAGTTCCAGTTTTTAACTGCTCGGCACAGGAAGTAAGAACCAAACCGCTTGGTTCGAGAATGTATTTCTACCACTCTTAGGCGGTGGCTTCCAAGGCCTGCACGTGTTGTTCTGTAGAGAAAGGGAGAAGGTGGGATCAATTGGAAGAGCTCTTCAGAACATTCTCCATGGTAAAGGCGGTAGAGGACTGCCATGAAGGCGATATCTCTCCGCAACTGCAAAGGCTCTAGGAACTCGGTGGCATCGGGACTGTTGATAATGCGGACTGCTCGCCGCTGCAGCCGGTCGAGAGCATCAAGCAAATACTGCGCGGATCCATCACAGAGATGAGAACAATACTCCACGCACGGGCGTATCTGGGTCTTATAAAGAAGACTGAAGAATGCTCGGGCGTGAAGAACCGTCTCACCTTGTTCAATACGCCAAGTTTCCGCGAGGCAGCCTTAGTGATGCTTTCGATGTACTCCCGTGGGTTGAGGTCCCGGCAAATGTCCATGCCCAGAACACCGAGCTTATCCCGTAGTGGCAGTTGAGTGCTCTGAAAAGTGGGGAGGGGAAGAAACGGAGACTTTTTGGTAGAGAACGCGCACACCTGTGTTTTCCTAGCGTTGAACTCGACCAGATTCTCATTGCCCCAGTGGTCGGAGGATCCCAGGGGGGCCAGAACCGACACGCAGTACTGCGCTGGGTGACTCGTCAGCAGTAGGTCGAGCAAGGAGGGCGCCTGACTCTGTATGTCTGGTATCCTGGTGGGCTGGAGTACCAACTGTGTGAGGTCATGTGTGAGGGCGAATGTGTGGGCAGCCCGACCCGCGTGGTCGGTTCTGGAAGATCCCAGCTACGACTCATGGTGGGCGTTAAAATCTCCCAGAAACACCAGTTCAGCTGTCGCAAACTGCTCCTGCGCTTTATCCGCTGCCTGACTTAGATGGTCAAAGAGACGAGTTGTCTCGGAGTCTCCGGAATGGGACCGATAGAGACACACGTAGATACGGTTTATAGATCCGCACTCTACGTGAAGCCATAGCGTGGATAGGGAGGGGTCTTCAAGGCAGCGTAAACGGCGGCAACAAATATCCGCCCTGACGAAAAGACACACCCCAGCTTTCGGGAGGAAACACTCCTCAAGCATGTAGCCTGGATAGTGGAGATATGCCGTGTCGGCAGGGCGACCTATTTGTGTCTCCGTAAGAAAGAGCATGGCCGGCCGTACCGTCTCAAGGTGGTGGTGGACGGCGTTGAGGTTAGCATGAACTCCACGGATATTCGTGAAGTTCACGACGAAAAGTGAGTTGGTGGGAGTGGAGAGTGCCGCTGTTGAACTTGTTTGCTGTTTTCTTGTTGCTGCCATGATAATACAGAAGGGAAAGGGGACGTAAAAGGCGTGACAGTCATCGTGGCAGCGCGATACTGAGACTCAGAATGCCGTGTTATCATACTACAGCAAGGCATGACGGTCACCGAGCCGTCGGACGGAAGGGCCCCCGTACCCTCCCGGAAGTGGTCGCCTGGTCCCACCGTCCGGTCACCAACCGGCACGACGAGCCACTCCGAAGATTATGCGCGACCTGACGGGGCAGCCTCCCAGGGTGGTTAGCCGCGGTTGGGCCCCTCTCTATGTCGCGGGCGGCCAGCGGCACCACCGTTTCTACGGGTCTCCCTGGCCGACGGCTCGATCCACGTCACCCCTACTATGATTTCACAAGCATTCCACAACTCACACACGTATCACGATGACTGTCACCCCCGCATCATTGGGCCTCCGGTCTCGCACTCACCAACGAAACACAACAGCGCGAACGCTGTCATTTCACGTTGATTTTCTGTGCGAGGGTAGTACCGCCCCGGTCGAGCCGGCCCGTTCGTGCTGAAATTAGCATGGCTCTACTACCTATAAAATATCTATCTATAAAAGGTTTCTCTACCTATAAAAGGTTTCAATTAAACAAAAAATTACGAATCTAATGTTTATATATGTCGCTACGTGTTAGACGCGGCATCTAAACCACTGGGACGACTCTCCCACATTTACCCTAATTTTTGAAATTGTAGGTCCACTAATCCCTAATGCGGCCGCAACACGCTCTTGCACTTGCGACAGTGGTAATAGCGGGCCACCATTTAGATACTCTGCTTCAAAGTAATTACGAACCTTGATCACCAGTTCACTCGCCTGCCTTTTCAGAACAGATTCTTAAGGTACTTTGACATTTGACAGCTGGGTAGCATCAACATGGTGGAACACTAAATACACTAAGTAACGTAAGGATATTGTGAAAAAACTCAGCAAACAGAAATGTAGTGAATATATGTATGAATATATATAATGACTGCCTCGTTGGTCTAGCGGTTGGTGTGTGCGACTGCTGATCATGAGGTCTCGGGTTCGATTCCCGGGTCGGACCAAATGTTTGTACGATCTACAAATATTTGTTTCGGAGTTTGGGTGTTTTCTATGTATAATATGTATGTATTTACAAAAAAAAAAGTATATAAGTATTCATATCAGTTGTCTAGTACCCATAACACAAGCTCTGCTTAGCTTGGGACTAGATGGCGTTGTGTGTTAGATGTCCGAAATATTTATATTTATTTATTATATAGCACGACCGTCTTGTTGCGAGAGACAGATTAAAACAAGCACTAAATGGCGGTGGGCCAGTGAGTGTTCTCAGCTTAAAAAAATATATTTGAATGTATTTTTCGCTTTCTGTGACACTATGTATTTATTTTGACAGGTGTTCCTAGGGAGGCTCCAGAAGATGCTGCCATCGATCAACGCATTCAATTTTCGGTAGAAATTATAAAAAGTGAACTGGATGAATTTGAAACAAGTAAGTTTACACAAACAAACTTGACTGCAGATGCCGCAGTGGTTTAAGCAGTAAAATCGGAGCTTTCCACTGCCCTGAGTGTACAGTACAGCTTCAGAACTCCATGCTTCTATCTCGCACGCGTCGTATAAAGGATTCCCAACAAATAGTAGATCTTCTATCGCTAATAGTAGAGCTCCTTGATTCGCAAAATATATTTACTTGGTATCTATCTATAATAAATATAATCTATACTTATAAAGTAACAAGTCCTCACTGATTCATCATCGCATCGTGAAATAGGGGTTGAAAGTTTGTATGGAAGTTGGTAATTTTTTAAGTTAGAAACATGTAACTTTATTCATGTGCTAATAATTAAAAAAGAGTAGATACGTGTTTAAGCGTTTCTGAATATTCTACCCCTAAGGGGGTGAGATAGGGGTGGAAAGTTTGTATGGAAGTTCATCTTTTTTTAAGTTAGAAGCATGAAACTTTATTTTGGGCTACTGATTAAAAATGTGTAAATAAAAATTTTAGCGTTTCTGAATATTCTACCCCTAAGGGGTGCAATAGGGGTTGAAAGTATGTATGAAAGTTCGTCATTTTTTAAGTTAGAAACATGAATCTTTATTTTTGGACTACTGATTAAAAATGAGTGTATTTCTATTTAAGCATTTCTGGATATTCTACTCCCCAAGGGAGTGAAATAGGGGTTTAAATTTTGTACGGAAGTTCGTAATTTTTAAGTTGAAAGCATGAAAAAAATTGTGGGTTAAAAAAGGTTGGGAATAAAAAAAGTCGGCCAAGTGCGAGTCGGACTCGCGCACCGAGGATTCCGTAAAAACCTGTAGGTATATTATATTATGTTACTAATAATGTATGCTTATAGCAATTTTGCCTTTGTCTGTGTAATAAGACGTTGCTTCATACTACCAAATTTCAAGATTCTGAGTTCACGGGAGTACCCTGTACGTTTTGATTCCTCTGCGAGTGTCGAAAATGTGCAGCATAAACGGCTGTTTCTTTTAATTGCGTTGGGTTAGAAGTTTGACTTTTTCAAAGCTCCAAGGGACAGTAGACTGGGTATCTATACAAATAAATAAAATTGGAGTGTCTGTTTGTAATATTAAAATAACCGCTTTTTACCAAATGCATATGTATGTATACACGGTACATATACGAAAAATGAAGTTAAAAAAATTTTTGTCTGTCTGTCTGTCTGTCTGTCTGTCTGTTTGTTCCGGGTAATCTCTGGAACGGCTGGACGGATTTTGACGGGACTTTCACTGGCAGGTGGCTGATGATCCGGGGAGTAACTTAGGCTACTTTTTTTAGACTAACTTTGTTCCGCGGCGTTACTCGCGGTACAAAAATAACCGCGGGTAACACCGCGGGGTTCAGCTAGTTTAATATAAATTTCTGCTTGACATCTCCACGTGTTCCAAAAAAAAGGGTCTTAACCGACAGACGGGCAACAAAGTGATCCTATAAAGGTTCCGTTTTTCCCTTTTGAGGTACGGAATTCTAAAAATGAGTAGATATGTATGTTTACCGGAACCGCCCTAAGTACACGGTGCCGTTCTCAAAGTTGTACAAAAATATGTGTACCTCGGGCAGACTTTGCAGTTAGGTAGAAACAACTTTGAGGATGAGGTGAACAGGAGAATTCAGCCAGGTTAGGCAACGTTTGGAAAATATCGTCGGGTCTTTTCATCGTCGATTCCACAGTGCCGAAACATGGAAACTTACGATACGGCTGTTTCACAAGTTCAAAGTCACTCAGCGTACTGTGGTTGTGTGCTATGATCGAAGTTTCTCTAAGGTACCGCATCAGGAATGAGGTAATCCGGCAGAGAACCAAGGTCATCGACATATTCCACAGGACAAGCAAGCTGAAGTGGCAGTGGGCTGGCTATATCAGTTGCAGAACTGATAACCGTTGTGGTAAACGGGTTCTTGAGTGGAGACCGCGTCTTGGCAAACGTAGTGTTGGACGTCCACAGTAATAGGCTGATGATGATGAGATACGTATTTAAGCGTTTCTGGATATTCTACCTCTGAGGGGGTGAAATAAGGCTTGAAAGACTGCGTGGGAGTCCGTTAATTTATAAGTTATAAACATGAAATATTATCTTTGGGTACTAATTAAAAACGAGTAGATACGTATTTAAGCGTTTCTGGATGTTCTACCCCTAAGAGGAGAAATAGGCATTGACATTTCATATATAGGTTAGTTTGGAAGTCCGTTATTTTTTAATTTAGCAGCCTAAAGACTTTCGTCTTTATGTTTCTGATTACAAATAGATGAATACTTATATCAGCATTTATGGGAATTCTGTTCCTAAAGGGGTTAAAATATGGGTCGAATGTTTGTATGAAAGTTTTTTTAAATGGGCTATTGATCAAAAATAAATGAAGACGTTTAAAAACATTAATAAATTATTCATACATACTTTTACACAGTTTTAATTAAATACATATAATCAAGTACCACGCGAGCAAAGCCGCGGGCAACAGCTAGTCTATATATATAAAAGAGGAAGGTAACTGACTGACATACCCAGAGATCAACGCACAGCCCAAACCACTGACCCTAGAATCCTGAAATTTTGCATGTAGGTTATTTATATAACGTAAGTGAGCACTAAGAAAGGAATTCTTGAAATTCCACCCCTAAGGGGGTAAATCAGGGGATAAAAATATGCGTGAGCGAAGCCGCGTGCAAAAGCTTGTATTTAAATAAAAATGAATCGTCGAAATGTATGATTGGCAAAAAAGAGTCTGATGTGGTGACAGTTGAAACTAAAATATATTATTTGTGTAAAATGGCAAAATATTAAATCTGTCAATACAATAATAAAAAACATAGTTGTTGAAGGTGAAAAAACAATGTAATTTTTCTACACCTGGAAAACTGAAAATGTCGCCCGAAGAAAGAAATTGATTATTTTGACTTATGTGCAATCAGACAAAAAGTTCACTTTTTCTACAGTATAAAGAAGCAGCTGGGGCGATTATTGAACATTATGTCTGGGTGTCGAGTTCAATCGGCAACCTCCGAACTGTCAGTGTTAATGGATTTTGCCTGTTGAGAAATTTCTGTACGCTATTTAATTTTAATCAGAATACGTTTTCGTTTCTAATGCGTCATATAAAACTCATCTCTTTGAATAACAAATTATTTTTTTAGCGAAATAATTCGCAATGTACTAAATACAATAAAAATAAAAGCATGTTTGCCTATCAAGTCAAATTGAAATACTATTGAGAGTTTGAGAGAAACTGCCTTGTTAGTCTAGTGGGGGTTCGATTTCTGGGTCGGAGTGCTGTTGAGTTTTTCTTACAAGAAATTCTTAATAACAACCCCCCCGGTTGTCATGCGCCCTCATTTTTTCCATACTCTTTTTTTGCCAAGCAATACGCGAGCGACTGCACCAAATTGAATAATTCTTACATTTTTCTGTGCGTAATTGTCAGGCCATGGTTTGTATTAAAGAAAATAGTAAGAAAACCGGATAGGTTAATTTTTTTTAGTCCATGGCTGTACTGCCCCTGGGAAGCTGAGGCGGGATATATAATAAAACAAGCTTTTCGGAAATATAAATAATAATTACGATAACAAGTAAAATTATTTAAAACAAAAACCCGACTGCGTCAATATCTGTCATCTTTATAAATTAAGTTTTTTTTAATAAAACATATAAGTTATATATATTTTCGTAATCACTGTTAAAAAAAATTTATACCACCACTACCTCGATGTATTTTGGAAACAATATCTTTTAAGATTACGTTTTGACGCCAAAGATCCCTAATATAGTTATTTTTTTAATTTTGATGTACCCAGTGTCACTCTCACGACTAAGACGAATCTATTGACACAACTCGCATAAAGAAAATTTTCATATAAAAAAAACCGACTTGCAAATAGTATCTAACGAAAACTCCCTGCCAAAAAACACTAAAAAGCATAGAATAAACTCGCTCTTCATAAATTGCTGTTAGCCAATTCTTGTTTATACATAATTCTTTATTCATTTAAATAGTAGTATTATAATGTGTGCTAGGTACCTAAAATCTGTTTGAATTCGGTGCCAAGCCAAAAAGAATAGAACGAACAATTACAAAAATCTAAGCTACTATCAAAATTAAAAAAAAACCGTAACGAGTACTATAACGTATCGAAAATCTGTTTAATTACATATAACCGGAATTACATATATTTGACTAAAAACTGTGTAAGTGTATATGAATAATACATAAATGTTTTTAAACGTATTTATTTATTAATCAATAGCCAATAAGGACTTTCATATAAACTATTCACCCTTATTTTAACCCCTTTAGGAGTAGAATTTCTATAAATGCTGATGTAAGTATTCATTTATTTGTAAACAAAAGCCTGAAGACAAAGATTCAGGCTTCTAATTTAAAAAATGTCGGGCTTTCAGTCTTAGGACTAACTACAGTTCACTTTTAATTGTCTACAATCACCAGGACATATAATTAACACTAGCCTATGTACGAAATGTCAACCCCTGTTTCTTCCCTTAAGGATAGAATATCCAGAAACGCTACCTAATACGTTAATACTCATTTTTATCAGTAGTCCAAAAATAAAGTTTCACGATTCTAACTTAAAAAATTACGAACTTTCATACAATCTTGTAATTTCTATCACACCCTCTTAGGGCTAGAATATCCAGAAACGCTTAAACACATCTATTTATTTTTAATCAGTAGCCCAAAGATAAAGTTTCATGGTACTAACATAATAAATGACGGACTTACACACTAACTTTCACCCCTTTAGGGGTAGAATATCCAAAAACGCTTAAATATACATCTACTCATTTTTATAAACTTTTCAACAGTTAGGGACCTTAATTTGTATTCTTTCAGTTATTCATATGGATCGTTTTATTGAGTAGACACCCACTATGGAAGGAATTTTGGAATTTCTATCCCTAAGGGGTTAAAATAGGGATTTAAAGTGTTAGAATTAATATTAAAATAATGTATATAAAGTACTACTAGGGCCATCTCGTATATACTGGTGTAGTCGTGTACCTACCTTCCGTTGTCTATAAAATTAAATGTCAGTATGCAAAGCTGCTACAAGTGTTTCAATAGAAAGTTGGTACGAAAGTCAGTATTTTTTTAAGTTAGAAACATGAAACTTTATCTTTGGGTTTATCTTCTATCATCAGCTTACCTAAATAACTTGAAAGTATACGACTAAAGCTCTATAGATACGTATGAAATTGAAAGTATTATCCTCCAACTCCTAACTGTTGAGGAGTTGTACGTTCTATTATCAGCTTATCTAAATAATTTGAAAGAATACATACATACATATGATATTTAAATAATTATCCTCCAACTCCTAACCGTTAAGAAGCTGTACCTTACATCATCAGCTCATCATCATAAAATAATGACTACCAGACGCAAATACCGGTGTAACTTCAGAAAATATACGAAAAACATAGTATATTCCTAAAAAAAATTAGGGTTTCCCTCGATCTTCCTGGGATCCCATCATCAGATCCTGATATGGTGGCAATGGGACCATCTCCGGAGCATACCCTTTCGAATACAAAAATAATTTTCAAAATCGGTCCACAATTGACGGAGTAATCGGTGAACATACATAAAAAAAATACATACAGTGGAACATAGAACCTTCTTTTTGGAAGTCGGTTAAAAATACGAAAAGTCGTTTAGGCTCTAGGGCGTGCCAAGGAAATATACATACATACACTTGAAAAACATAACCTTCCTTCTTTCGCAGTCGGGTAAAAATGGTGGTACTAAGTACGCTGGGACAGCTAGTTATCAATAAACCCTTTTTGGATTATTTACAAGCACAGTTGGATTTCAAAACTCTAAGGAGTACCTACGACCTACACACACGAGAGAAACTGCAGGGAACTAGATGGTGTATATAATTTAAATCTAACAATTATTGTCCATATTAGAAAGCAGAAGCTTTTCACTTCCTTCATAATTCATCGAAAACGCAAAAAATATCACTTCATTCTTTTACAAGATTGTTGCTCACATATAAAACTTTTAAGTTTTTCAACACATTAATACCTTTTAATTTTTCTAGTAGATAACAGGATATCAGATACTACGTCACATAAAAAATAGTGAAAGTAAATAAATACATAGGACAACTCTGTGGTACAGTAGCATTAAATATGACTGCTGTGCTTGAAGGTTCGATTCCCGGCGCCGATCAATTATATTACCTACTAGCTGCTCGGACAGACTTCGTTCTGTGAATCTCCCGTGGACCCGCATATTTATCCATAACTATCTTTGCACCGCGGCGCTACCCGCGGATGTTGTTGTGCCGTGGGTAACACCATGGGGCTTAGCGAGTATATATATATATGTATGATCATTGTTATACTTAAATACCATTTAAAATCCTTCTGCCATAATTACTTTAACTTCAATAACATTGGATATTCATACAAACTACCATCCCCCGTTACAACCCGAAAATTTGGTTGATTTTTAAGGATACACTATTAGTACATCTATAAACCATCTATAAAACAAACTTCCAACCCCCGTTTTACTCCCTTTGATAGGATAGAATTTCGTAAAATCCGTTCTTAGCGGATGTCTACACCCTATAAGGAACCTACCTGCTAAATCTCAAGTTTGTAGGTATCATAGTTTCTAAGATTTCAAGATTAATCATTATATATTATTTATTTATTTTTTTATGCATTTGTATTATGCTATTTATTATATATTATTTACTTATTTTTTTATTATTTATTTATTCATTATATATTAGGTATTTCGCTTTTACGTGTTGGTGACACTATGTATTTATTTTGACAGATGTTCCTAAGGAGGTTCCAGAAGATGCTGGCATTGCTCGGATTGACACGGTCTTAAAGACTAAACCATATTCATGTGATACTTGTCGAAAAAGTTTCAAAAGCAAATTTTATTTCAGAAAGCACGTTCGTATGCACACAGGTGAGAAACTAAATCAGTGTAGTGTATGTAAAAAATGTTATAGCTCAAAGCATTATTTAGATTGTCATATTTGTACTCGTATACATACGGGTAAGAAACCTTATAAGTGTGATATATGTAAGAAATGTTTCATTCAGAGTCATGATTTAAAAAGGCATATTCGTATACACACTTGTGAGAAACCTTTTAAATGTGATATATGTAAGAAATGTTTTTACGTAAAAGGTACTTTAGATCAACATATTCGTATACACACTGGTGAAAGACCTTATAAGTGTGATATATGCAATAAATGTTTTAAACGAAGTGGTGATTTTAATAGACATATTCGTGTACACACTGGTGAGAAACCATATGAGTGTGATATATGTAAGAAATGTTTTAACGTAAAAGGTACTTTAGATCAACATATTCGTATACACACTGGTGAGAAACCTTATAAGTGTGGTATATGTAAGAAATGTTTTAATAGAAGTAGTCAGTTTAATAGACATATTCGTATACACACTGGTGAGAAACCATATGAGTGCGATATATGTAAGAAATGTTTTAAAGACAGTAGTCAGTTAAATACTCATATTCGTATACACACTGGTGAGAAACGATATGAGTGTGATATATGTAAGAAATGTTTTTTCGAAAAAGGTAATTTAGTTCAACATATTCGTGTACACACTGGTGACAAACCTTTTAAATGTGAAATATGTAAGAAATGTTTTAGCGGAAAAGGTAATTTAGTTCAACATATTCGTGTACACACTGGTGAGAAACCTTTTAAATGTGATATATGTAACAAGCGATTTAGACAGAGTAATACTTTGAGTAAACATATTCGTACACATACTGGTCAGAAAGCATTGTAAGATGGTGAGTATGAATAATGCATATAATGTGTTATATACTCACGTTTGTATTGGGGTACACTTTACGGGTAACCTTAAAATCAAATTTTGGATTATTTTATTTATATATGTTGGCGTGAAAACGTTTCCTCATGATTTTGAGAGTCTTAATAAAACTTAATTGTCAATTATGAAGTCAAAAACAAAATCTTATTTTCGAACAATTAAAATCTTAATATTTAGTAATTACAACTATGTCTGTTGTCCTCTAAAAGGGGTTATTTGAGTAAGTTATTTGATTATACACTTTCTAAGTGGAATACTGTTACTCTTAATTTCAATTGAAAGCTTGTTACTATCAAGCAATTATTATAATAAAATATGAGATTGAATAGCGAGTAAGAAAAGCAATGTTTTAATAATTGATTCCAAGTAATTGTGAATGACGGATCTAATCTGTCAACGTCCGCTATTACACTTAAATTATAATAATGTGAGGTTAATCACAATAATTCAAATTATTTAATTAAGGATTTATCATGTAATTAGAATAAGGCGTAACGCACTTAATTGTTTTGGAAAGTTAATACAAAACCAGCGTCATCCGG
Organism: Spilosoma lubricipeda; assembly: GCA_905220595.1. Classification (NCBI taxonomy): domain Eukaryota; kingdom Metazoa; phylum Arthropoda; class Insecta; order Lepidoptera; family Erebidae; genus Spilosoma; species Spilosoma lubricipeda. Next base: position 5,151,097 of record HG992294.1, read on the forward strand.
GATGCGACACCCGCCATAAGATTTCATGTGCGTTGGTTTCGTATTGGCGAGAAAATTAGAAATATAACATCATTTTTGTGGGACCTTTGTAAATTAAGTGTATATACATATATATATAACTACTAGCTGTCCCGGCAAACGTCGTTTTGCCATAACTACTAATAAATTAAAAATTAATTAAAAAAACATTGTCCAGCGGACAAAATTGTGAATCTAAACCATTCCCAGATCCCCTTGAACACACACAAAAAATTTCAAATCGGTCCAGTCGTTTGAGAGAAGTTCAGTGACATACACACTCACAGAAGAATTATATATATAACTATTAAACATTACAACTAATAAGTTATATTGTTTTGTTGTGTAAATAAATCCTAGTGTGTCAACGAGTGTGTAATAATAATCTGATTGAGAGATTGTTCTAATACCTCTAAATTATGAGTGATCCTAATGAAATAAGCAGTGACGTCAGTGAGGTTGACGTCACCCTTTTTAAGAACCATTCCGCCATATATATAATAATAATTGATTATTAATTTAATTAACTGCTTACTGCACTTACAGTTTGCCTAACACGTACAGCGACCGACTACAACAATATAGTGTTACAAATACGATCGGACGCATCGAAATTATTTTAAACGTTCAGTTCTTTTTGTCCTTTTGTTAAAATTATAATCTAGTTTGTTGTTGTAAGCAACAAACTGAAATAAATGCATGACTGCTAAGCCAGGGATCGATTAGTACCCATGCCGTGTATGATGAGGAGGACCATTTGTGTATAGGCGTAGTTTATCTCTAACTAGCAACTTTACGAAAAACATAATATAACCCATGTTACCCCGAGAAGATGTGCGGCTTAGTTTTTTCCGACGTCTTCAATATCGTTCATTTGATGCATCAATGACATATTTACACTTTTAGAAATTTCACAGGACATCCAATCAGATTTGTATTAAAGTTATGTCATTTTGGAGAGATATTACAATAGGAGTAATTTTAAAAGTAAGTTTAATTTGCGACAAAATCAAACTAAGCATATCAATAAATCAACTTAAACATTTTTATTTATGTATGTTTGATAAAATCTACTTTAAATTACGAGGTAATTCCCATTTTACTAGGTACTTATTTAAATATTAAAAGGAGAAACGAGTTATCAAAAAAAATAATTCTTAATTATTATAATCACAGTTTGTTGAACTTGTTGGTACCAAAGTCACGCACCACATTAGTATCTATATCTCTAAATCTTTATTCATTCTTTGACTTGCAGATCTTTGTTTCTTTTTTCGTTTCATTATCAGTTATCGTCGTATTTCAGTTTATACTTGTATACTGCACATTATTCTTGTTAATTCTGTCGCTGTGATATATAAGGTCTTTATCGTGTTTTGTTCTATATCTTTGACAGTGTTAAGTTCAATCCGATAACTAATCCGGTATATATATTATTATCTACTAGCTGCTCGGACAGACTTCTTTCTGTGACCCTCTCGTGGACCCCCATATTTTTCATGCTACATTTACATTTCATACACATCATTTTTCATTTTTGATTAACAATAAATCATTTTTTTTTAATACATAACAGGTTTCAAATATTCCTGAAAATTACATTTTTGTATCAATTTAGATTGTAAGAATTTTTGCCGCGTATCATTCTGTGATTTTTGTAACTTAAATTTTAATTGTAAGGGATAACTTTCTAAATTATATAAAGGCTCAACAGTACACTTTTGCAAATTTCTAGGGATGTTACACAATTTACCGAATACAAGCTCATAAAGCGTATAGTTTGTTCCCGGACAGACCTCGTTCTGTGAACCTCCCGTGGACCCGCATATTTTTATTATAAAAAATTAATTAGCCGAATTGGTCTAGCCATTCTCGACTTATACGCTTAGCAACATTCACACACTGCAAAAGTCACAATTCATAATTATTTACATATTGGGCTAGATTTCATATAAAACAAATAATTATATGCGTATAATCGTTTATGCAGCATTTGGAAATAATTTATCCATAACTAACTTTGCACCGCGGTGCTTACCCTCGGTTGTTGACGTGCCGTGGGTAACACCATGGGACTCAGCTAGTATATATAAATATATGTATGTATGATAATTCTTATACTTAAATACTATTTAAAATCCTTCTGCTATAATTACTTTAATTTCAATAACTTTCATACAAACTACCATCCCCCGTTTTACCTCCTTAGGGTGGAATTTCGCAAAATTCGTTGTAAGTAGAAGTCTTAATAATCCTGAAGGGTTGTGTTTTTACCATTATAGGTATAGGTCGAAAGCTACTAAGTGTGTAGAACCGTGTAATTGGAAAGCGCCGAAAAACATTGCCTCGACGGAAAACTAAAAACGATACAACCAGTAGCGGAGGTGTGTATCGACCCGTCAAATCGCTTGTGTGTTCTAGATCGAAATAGTAGATTAAAATTTTTAATAGACACGGGAGCTAATCTGTCGGTTATTCCAGTTTGTAGAATAAATATAAAAAAAACTCGTTTGTGATAAATATAAATTATACGCGGCTAACGGTACGGAGATAAAAACATATGGCGTACGTACTATAACGTTACATCTTAGTTTAAGAAGAGCTTTCCGATGGACATTCATTGTGGCGGCTGTTAAGCAACCTATAATAGGGACAGATTTTTTGTTGGTTGACTTAAGCTCACGTAGACTAGTGGATCAAGTTACTAATTTAAATGTTATCGCTTCAGTCGCATGCCAAGGTGAATGCGAATGGTCAATTAAAACTTTAATTAATAACAACATGTGGCATGATTTATTATGTAAATACCCAGACATAACTAGGCCGGTATCGTATAAAAATATACCTAAGCATTCGGTGTGCCATCATATTGAAACTGCAGGGCCACCGGTATACGCGAAAGCGAGACCGCTTCCGCCGGATAGGTAAAAGAAAGTTAAGGCAGAATTTAAAAATATGTTAGAATTAGGTATCTGTCGGCCGTCTAAAAGTCCTTGGGCAAGCCCTTTACACGTGGTACCCAAGAAAAACGGTGAGATCCGACCGTGTGGAGACTATATACGGCTTAATGTAATAACAAAGCCGGATCGTTACCCCGTCCCACGAATAAATGATTTTAAATACTTACTTGCAGGAAATAAGACGATTTTTAACAAAATCGATTTAAATAGAGCTTATCATTTTATATCAGTTTCACCGGACGATATCGAAAAAACCGCGATCATAACGCCTTGCGGATTGTTCGAATTTCCGCGTATGACGTTTGGTTTACGTAACGCAGCACAATCGTTTCAGAGATTTATGGATTCGACAGTGCTACGTGGCTTAGATTTTGTGTATAATTATCTTGACGACGTGTGCATCAGCAGTGAATCGATATCTGAACATAAAGAGCATTTAAACGCAGTTTTTCAAAGATTTAACGAGTATCGTATAACAATCAATATCTCAAAATGTGTGTTTGGAGTTTCAAAACTAAATTTTTTAGGTTACGGGGTGTCAACGAACGGTGTTCGTCCACTCGACGATAAGGTACAAGCTATTGTAGATTTTCCAAGACCCGAAAATATCGAGCAATTACGTCGTTTTCTCGGAATGGTTAATTTTTATCGTTTGCATATTTCTAAGGTAGTCGATTGCCAAGCAGAATTAAAACCCTATTTGCACAATACTAAGAAGCGCGACAAAACTTTCATAAAATGGACGGAAAAAGCCATTGCGGCGTTCGACGAATGTAAGGTGAGCTTAAAAAGCGCCGTTACATTGTCATATCCATTACCTGATGCGAATTTATCGCTAATGTGTGACGCTTCGAATACTAGTGTGGGTGCGGTCCTACAACAACAAGTTGATAACGTTTGGAAGCCGCTAGGATACTTCTCGAAAAAGTTAACACAAACATAAATTAAATACTCTACATACGACCGAGAGTTATTAGCGGTATATATGGCTATCAAACATTTTAAAAACTTAGTGGAAGGTCGACAATTAACTATATTTACAGACCATAAACCACTTATATACGCATTCACTAAAGTGAATAAGGATAAAGAAAGCCCCAGACGAATTCGTCAACTTTCATATATAAGTGAGTTTAGTACGGATATTAGGTATATAACCGGTAATAAAAATGTGGTAGCAGACGCTCTTTCTAGAATAGAAACAATACATTGTGGGTACGTACGTTAACGGAAAAACAATCCAGTGACGAGTACTTTAAGCAATATTATATACCGGACTGTGAGAACCAAGTTTATGGCAAGGTCTCATCAAATAGAATTATACCTTATTTAACGGAAGATTTTAGATTATTAGCTTTTCATTCAGTTCATGACCTTAGTCATCCTTCCATTAAATGTACCAAACAGATGATTAAACAAAAATTCTTTTGGCCAAATATGGAACGCGTCATTACCGAGTGGGCGAGAGCATGCCCTAGGTGTCAAAATGTGCAGATCAATAGACACACTATATCAGATGTAGGTAATTTTAAACGGGTTGATTGTTTTCTACATTTGCATATCGACATAGTCGGACCTTTAACAATCTTATCTGAGGGTTAACAATCTCATCTGAGGGTTAAAGATATTGCGTCACTATGATAGATCGCGAAACGGGTTGGCCCAAAGCTGTGCCTGTTCAAAATATCACAGCGGAAACCGTAGCTAGGGTGGTGTTTGAATTTTGGATATCACGTTTTGGTTGCCCTTTGAAGCTTACCAGCGACCAGGGTAGACAGTTTGAGAGCGATCTATTCAATAACATCATGAAATATTTAGGTATACATAAATTGCGTACTACTCCTTACCACCCACAAAGCAACGGCATGCTTGAACGCTGGCATAGAGCACTAAAAGTGGCTCTCGTGGCACGTTTACAAGACAACAAGTCTTGGGTAGACGAGCTTCCAATTGCGTTATTAGGGTTACGTACAGCTATTAGAAACGATAGCGGAATAAGCGCTGCAGAGTTAACTTACGGTAAAGCGATTCGGTTACCGGGTGATTTTTATGACAAAACGAAAATGTGTATGTCGGACTCCAAATACTTACAGTCACTTAGAGATGCCGTAGAGAAATTTAAACCACGACCCAAAAGACATGGTAATTCAAGGTCAATGTTCGTGTCTAGTGATCTTAATACGTGTAAGAGTGTATTTATTAGAAACGAGCTAATGAGAAAGTCACTTCAGCCACCTTATGACGGTCCATACAATGTCATAAAAAGACAAGGAAAGACATTTATTATTAAAATAGGAAATAAAGAAACATGTTTTTCGATAGACAGGCTCAAACCTGCCTATATAATCGATATTGATAACGATAGCAATAGTTGTAACTTTAAATTAGATATTACAAATAGTAATTGTTTTAATTCAAATAATAATGAAGACACTGCTAGCAAAGTTTTACATCATAAAACAACGCGAAGTGACCGATTTATCAAAACACCATTGCGTTTCGCTGAATAAGTAAAGTACATAGTACGACGCGTGTGTTCTGTTCGTAATTTATATGGAATGCAACATTGCAAAATATTATATTGTATGTTTTAATGAAATAGTTTTTAACAATATTTTTTATATAATATCATTTTTTAAGTTGTGAATTATTGGCTATGTTTATAGACACTCTCTCGCGGCGTTGGTTAAGGAAATGCTGCCGACTACATAGTGCTGTTAATTTTTTATTGCAGAGCATGTTCCTTAATCAACTACCCTTAGCATTGAGTTAATCATGTTTTCTAGAGAAAACATTTTTAAATGGTTTTAAAGGAACCTTATTATAAAACGTATTGTTTATCATATTGATGACACGACAATATAATGTGCTAGATAAATTAAGATTAAGTAAACATTTTTGTTTAAAAATAAGTTAATATAAATTATACATCATTCTATATTCTATTACTATACGTACTTTAGTTAGACACGCATCATCTTACAATAGGCTCTAGTCAAACTAAAGAGGAACATAATTCCAATAGTCTAATTGCCCAGACAGTGACTAATAATAACTTTGATCGGAAATTAGACAATATTGTGTGGATTGTTATTGCGCTAGTAGCGATATTTTCTATGGCCATTGTGTATATGGTGTGGCATCGCTGCAAGAAAACGGCCAAGGCATGGGTGCACAAGCAAACGGCCTGCAACCCAAATATGGTCGCCGTTCAAATGCCTCAGCAGCAGACAGCAACAGCCAGCTCATATATGTAAACAAAAGAAGTTACTGTGTTCAGTGATTATATTACAGAAATCGTGTGTGTTATTTATGTTTTCGTATAGTCTATAAGTTGTGTTACTTTATTTTATGTTTTAGTAGATAGTATACGGAGTTATGTATAGATAGACAGGCGGCTGCGTCCGCCGACAAGACAGTCGTAAATAATCGAGTCATAAAGAACACGTCTCTTCATCGAACTCAACACCCACCGCAAGTACCAGGGAATAATACGTTATTATATTCCCCAAGGTTATAGGGAACTTTAATATATATAACCCTAAAGTAGGTACTATAGTTTCTGAAATTTCGTGATTAATTAGTGAGTGGTATTTCGCTTTTATATATATAAATATTAAGATCTGTGACACTTTGTATTTATTTTTACAGATATTCCTAAGGAGGTTCCAGAAGATGCTGGTATTGATCGGATTGACTCGGTCTTAAAGACTAAATCATATTCATGTGATACTTGTCGAAAAAGTTTCAAAAGCAAACTTTATTTAAGAAAGCACGTTCTTATGCATACAGACGAGAAACCAAATCAATGTAGTATATGTAAGAAATGTTTTAGCTCAAAGTATTATTTAGATTGTCATATTCGTATACACACTGGTGAGAAACCTTTTAAGTGTGATATATGTAATAAATGTTTTAATCGTAGTGGCGATTTTAATACACATATTCGTGTACACACTGGTGAGAAACCATATAAGTGTGATATATGTAAGAAATGTTTTAATCGAAGTGGCGATTTAAATAGACATATTCGTGAACACACTGGTGAGAAACCTTTTAAGTGCGATACATGTAATAAATGTTTTAATCGAAGTAGTACTTTAAAAATACATATTCGTGTACACACTGGTGAGAAACCTTTTAAGTGCGATACATGTAATAAATGTTTTAAACGAAGTAGTCATTTAAAAATACATATTCGTGTACACACTGGTGAGAAACCTTTTAAGTGCGATACATGTAATAAATGTTTTGAACGAAGTAGTCAATTAAAAATACATATTCGTGTACACACTGGTGAGAAACCATATGAGTGTGATATATGTAAGAAATGTTTTAACGTAAAAGGTACTTTAGATCAACATATTCGTATACACACTGGTGAGAAACCGTATGAGTGTGATATATGTAAGAAATGTTTTAAACAAATTACTCAGTTAAATAACCATATTCGTATACACACTGGTGAGAAACCATATGAGTGTGATATATGTAAGAAATGTTTTAAACTAAAAGGTACTTTAGCTCAACATATTCGTATACACACTGGTAAGAAACCTTATAAGTGTGATATATGTAAGAAATATTTTAGCCAAAAATGTAGTTTAGATAGACATATTCGTGTACACACTGGTGAGAAACCATATGAGTGTGAAATATGTATGAAATGTTTTTTTCGAAGTAGTCAGTTAAATAACCATATTCGTATACACACTGCTGAGGAAACTTATAAGTGTGATATACAGGGTGGGAAAAGACGTCTACCGAAAACGAAAGAGGTAGCTTCAGCACCCCAAAACCTATTAAAAAAAACAAACAGTTGACCTTAAAAACAATTGTAGCCCGAAAAAACAATGTGTCAAGATTTTTATTCATTTGAGAGGCCAGCAATGTATTGCGCGCACCGTGTAGCTAAGTGAATGACTATTTATTACAATTTAAGTACCTACGCGTCGGTACAGTTGCTTATGCTCCGCCGCGGCCGCGGTCATTGAACCGCGCGCTGGCGCGTTGTGTAATGACCCCTGGCCATCTGTTTTTATTTTAAAATACATTGAAGTTTTTTTGCTTTTATTTGTTTTTTGGTTTTCTAAATGAGATAATTAGGTAGTTTAGGTCCTATTATGTTCTACTATGTGTATGTAACCAGAAATGAACAAAAAATAACTTAGATAAGTTAACATATTTTTTGCGTTTTTTTTTTCGCTAAACCTATTCAGTATCATGGTCTGAATGCAACCCCAAAGTTTTCGGGAGCAGTCTTTTCCCACCCTGTATGTAAGAAATGTTTTTGCGAAAAAGGTAGTTTAGTTAAACATATTCGTGTACACACTGGTGAGAAACCATATAAGTGTAATATATGTAATAAGCGATTTAGACAGAGTAATACTTTGAGTACACATATTCGTACACACACTGGTCAGAAAGTATTGTAAGATGCTGAGTATGAATAATTTATGTAATGCGTTGTATACGCACGTATGTACTGTCCCAGTAGGTTAACCATAAACTGTACCCCGGTACTACCGGGTACAGTTTATGAGTATGGGTATGGGTAACCTTAAAATTTAATATTGGATTATTTTATTTATATATGTCGGCGTGAAAACGTTTCCTTATGATTTTGAGCGTCTTAATAAAACTTAATTGTCAATTATAAACAAAATGTTATTTTCGAAAAATTAATATCTTAATATTTAGTAATTACAACTATGTATGTTGTCCTGTAAAAGGGGTTATTTGAGTAAGTTATTTGATTATACACTTTCTAAGTAGAATACTGTTACTCTTAATTTCAATTGAAAGCTTGTTACTATCAAGCAATTATATTAATAAAATATGAGATTGAATAGCGACCGTCTGAAAAAAATTAATGTTTTAATAATTAATTCCAAATAATAGTGAATGACGGGTCTAATCTGTCAACATCCGCTATTACACTTAAATTATAATAATGTAAGGTTAGTCACAATAATTCAAATTATTTAATTAAGGATTTATCATGTAATTAGAATAAGGCGTAACGCACTAAATTGTTGTTTTTTTTCATGTGCGTTGGTTTCGTATTGGTGAGAAAAATAGAATTAATTAAGAATTATTATCATTTTCTTAGGAGCAATGTAAGTCAAGTGTATATATACAGGGTGGGAAAAGACGTCTACCGAAAACGAAAGAGGTAGCTTCAGCACCCCAAAACCTATTAAAAAAAACAAACAGTTGACCTTAAAAACAATTGTAGCCGGAAAAAACAATGTGTCAAGATTTTTATTAATTTGAGAGGCCAGCAATGTATTGCGCGCACCGTGTAGCTAAGTGAATGACTATTTATTACAATTTAAGTACCTACGCGTCGGTACAGTTGCTTATGCTTACTAACGAAAGTAGGTAGTGACTTTATACTCTACGTACCTAATTCTGCGGTAGCCTCGGTCGAACCAGAAATGGCATCAACTGTTAGTTTTTAATTACCAGAGAAAATTAGGGGCGGATACAGAACGTGTGTACTTACATAAAACACAATAATAGAAATGTCAACCAAGCAAAACAATAAAGTTATTAACGTTTTTAAAATCATAAAATACGTTCATATTGTAATAATTACGCACGTATCGCGTCACGTGTGTCTCGCTCATAACAGTCACAGGGCGCGCCGCGCTGGCGATGATTGATTGAATATTATTATTGCAACGACTTCAAACACATTTAGGTTTATGGTTAAATAGTTAAAATGCCTCATTATACTCGATTGTAATTTTAGTAAAATTATAGAAGCGAAAGAAAACAATTAGAGCCACCGTAGAAAGTAGGTATCAAGCGACATGCACTATGCGTCAAAGCTAGCAAGTGACTGGCGAGGCGGCAGCGCGGGCGCCGGAGCCGGCGAGTGAGCTCCCAGCGGCCGCGCGGCCGTCCGCGCGTGAAGCGACAGAATTTCATAAGGAATGCATGTCCCTCTTCTACATACTAATTTTATTAAAACATAATATTTAAATAATACATAAATACTAAAATGTAAAACATGAACCCGCTACAAAATCATAGTATTTAGGCAAAGTTTTGGGTAAACTGAGTAGCAGAGTGGTACCTACCTACTTAACACAGTTTTTCAATCACACATTCAATTTTATTTTACGAATTTGTTTTTTAAGTTTAAGTAATCAACTGGTAACTACTACAGACCTTAATTTACGTATTTCATACATACATAATGCTTAATGTTGCATACACGAACACACTATTTATTAAATTCACTTTTAAACTTTTTAACCTTCACTTCATAAATCCACAGGAGTTGATAGGGAGACTGTTTACACTGTCAATTTAGTATTCCTCATTGACCACATACGTTCGTTGCGATGGTTGAACAGTGTCAATATAACAGACATGCACTTAACGAAGTCTTATTTGAAACTGACCGACTGACGGTCGTGACCCCTCCCGCCCTGCGCCCCGCGGCCGGAGCTATGATGCGCCGCGCCGCCGCGCCGATGCCGCCGCGGTGACGAAATCAACACTTGTAGTCGTGTATAAAATAAAGTTTTGTACCTACCTAATACAATATTATACGCATCTACATAGACAATTGTTTACGCAGATGCACGCTTCATAAAGTTAGGGCCTTAAATTGTATTCATTGTTAATGGCCACCTACTTTAATCTTTTGCATTTTTTTAGAACTTAGGTTTCTAAGAAGTTCTGTTTGTAAAATGAAGGCAGAAGGCAGGCTGTACTGTCTAGGTACTAGGTTACTATCAGTTAGATAGAGCAATTGCGGCGAGCGGGGTGGGACGCGCCAGCGCGCTCCGCCGCGGCCGCTGTCATTGAACCGCGCGCTGGCGCGTTGTGTAAACTAATGACCCCCGGCCATCTGTTTTTATTTTAAAATACATTGAAGTTTTTTTGCTTTTATTTGTTTTTTGGTTTTCTAAATGAGATAATTAGGTAGTTTAGGTCCTATTATGTTCTACTATGTGTATGTAACCAGAAATGAACAAAAAATAACTTAGATAAGTTAACATATTTTTTGCGTTTTTTTTTCGCTAAACCTATTCAGTATCATGGTCTGAATGCAACCCCAAAGTTTTCGGGAGCAGTCTTTTCCCACCCTGTATATATATATATGTATATATATATATATAACTATTAAACATTACAAATAATAAGTTATATTGTTTTCTTGTGTAAATAAGTCCTAGTGTGTCAACGATTGTGTCATAATAATCTGATTGAGAGATGGTTCTAATGCCTTTAAATTATGAGCGATACTAAGAAATAAGCAGTGACATCAGCGAAGCAGACGTCACCCTTTTTTTACGTTTTTTTTTATTTATAGGCAGGCAAACGATTAGACGTAACGCCTGATGTTAAGCGATTAACACTGCCCGTGGACACCGTGGCGTCACAAGTGCGTTGCCGGCCTTTGTGGGACGGGAGTGGGAGAGGGAGGGTAGGGATATGGGCTTCCGGTATCCTCACTCACTAGATGAAATACAGCGCAAGCGCTATTTCACACCGTTTTTTTGTGAGGCCGTGGTATCACTCCGGTCGAGCCGGCCCATTCATGCCGAAGCGTGGCTCTCCCACGGAACTGGACGTATATGCTGGAACCACATTAATATTACGTAAATGTTTACTTATTCTTTGACTTGCAGACTTTGATTCTTTTTAGGGGTCCGTACCTCAAAAGTGAAAAAACGGAACCCTTATAGGATCACTTTGTTGTCCATCTGTCTGTCTCTCATGACACTTTTTCTCAGGAACGCGTGTAGTTAGTTATCAAGCTGAAATTGATATCAAAAACTCATGTCTATTGTCCCTTAGAGCTGTAAAAAAATCAAACTTCAAAGCATACGCAATCAAAAGATACAGCTGTTTATGCTGCAAATTTTCGATACGCGCGAAGGTTTCAAAACCTACAGGATACTTCCCGTGAACTTAGGATTTTGATAAAGGAAAAATTGTGGAAAGCATAATTTTTTAGTTATATAACAAAATAAAATTGTTTTTTTTTTTTGAACTTACTACCCTTTTCCTCATGAACTCGTAAAGGTATTAAATTGAAATTCATATCAATTACTCAGATCTATAATACCTTTAAGCCGTAACAAAATCAAACTTCTATGTTAACGCAATGTAAAGAAATAACAATTTAAGCCGCGTATTTTGAAACTCGAAAGTACTCGCAAGGAAATTAAAACCTACAAGTTACTTCCCGTAAACTCAGGATCTTGAAATATGGTACAAAGCAATGTCTTATAGCACAGACAAAGGTAAAATTGCGAAAAGCTTTTTTTTTTTAAATCTTACTACCCCTTTGCTCATGAACGCGTAGAGGTATTAAATTGAAATTCATATCAAATACTCAAGTCTATGATACCTAATAAGTTGTAACAAAATTAAATTGTTATGTTAACGTAATCAAAAGACACAGCAATTTAAGCCCCATATTTAGAAACTCGCAACTACTCGCAAGGGAATCAAAACCTAAAGGATATTTCCAGTCGACCTAGAATCTTGAAATTTACAAATACAATATTTCGAACATTTAACACACAACGCCATCTAGTCCCTAAATAAGCAGAGCTTGTATTATAGGTACTAGACAACTGATATAAATACTTATATACTTTTTTTTGTAAATACATACAAATTATACATAGAAAACACCCAAACTCCGAAACAAATATTTGCAGATCATACAAACATGAAGCAACGTTTTATTATATATTACAAATAAAGTAAAAATGTCGAAAACCTGATATGTTTAGTTACATCACATATATTTTTTAAATATTTATAAAATTATCTAATACCCTTTTAAAACGTTTAAATAACCCTTTTAAATACTTAGGTGTAATTGCCATTTAATATTTAATTAAATACTTAGCTTTAAAAAAAACAAATTTCTAAGTCAACGCAAAAACGCGGTATAGGTACAACAATTTTTACGGCATACATATTTTGAAACTCTTTTTTAAATTAAAGGCAACTTCCCGTTGACATAAAATTGGACATTGGTAATAAGAAGCAATAGCTGACAGCACAGGTAACGGAAAATTCTGAAAACTTTTACTTACCTATATACAGGTTCTTACAAAAGGAGACGTGGTACAGGCAGAACTCGAGCAACCACTGGTCGTGGTGACCGATTTATTGTTACAACTTCCCTGCTAAATCGTTTCCTCACATCAGTTAACATCAAAACAGAGCTTAATGAAATGCGTGGAGTAAACGTTACTGCACGAACAATAAGAAGGTTAAAGGAAGCGGATATCACCCCTTTTAAACCAGCAAAGGGTCCAAAGTTGTCTGTAGCTCACAGACAAGCTCGCTTAAGATTTGCGCATGATCACCTAAATTGGACAGATGAGCAATGGGCCTCCGTATTTTTCACAGACGAGTGTAGGACATGTTTATATGGTGCAGATGGTCGCAGAAGAGTCTATCGTCGAAGTGGGGAGCGATATGCTCAAAGTTGCATTGAGGAGCGTGTTCCTTAGGCGGTTCGTGCATGGTCTGGGGTGGCATATCGATGAACGGGCGAACAGAACTTGTGTTCATAGACATGGCCCGTCAAAAAGGTAGTAGAGGGGGTTTGACTGCACATCGCTACATAACAGAGATCTTAGAAGATCACGTGATGCCTTACATGGGATTTTTAGACGAAAATTTTACTTTAATGCAGGATAATGCCCGGCCGCACGCTGCTTCACAAGTTCGACAATATTGCGAAGAGGTTGGGATACGTACAATGAATTGGCCAGCACGCAGCCCGGACCTTAATCCCATTGAGCATCTTTGGCACAATTTAAAAAGAGATGTATATGCGAGAAATCCTGTGCCTACGACAGTGGCACAACTAAGAACAGCACTTTCAGAAGAATGTGACAATATTCCGCAAGATGTTTTAATAACCCTAATCAAATCTATGCGTAACCGATTAGAATCCATAATAAGGGCACGTGGAGGTAATACACCTTATTAAAACATAAAAAACCCTTACATAAAGCTTGTGTCTTTTGTTAAAACCAATTTTTTTACTAAACCAATTTTCTTTAAATTTCTGTTATTCTTAAAAAAAGTTTTAAGGTCCCATCCAGTACACAAACTTAAACTGATGGATATGACCCTACGCTATTTTAAAGTTAACGAACCAATCTAGACGTTTCAATTTAAATCTGTGTAGAAAGTTTGCATACTTGGTTAAAATATTTATTTCAAAGTCGTTTTTTACTTTGATGCAGTTTATGAGTCCGTCAGCGTACCTACTGGTTTTTACGGAACCCTCAGTGCGCGAGTCCGACTCCAGTTATCGTCGTATTTCAGTTTATACTTGTATACTGCATATCATTCTTGTTAATTTTGTCGCTATGATATTTAAGGTCTTTATCGTGTTCCCTTCTATATCTTTGACAGTGTTAAGTTCAATCCGGTAACTTTATTAATTGGTAGAATTTTGCCACCCATAGAGAATATGAATTTGAAAAAAAACGAAAATTGGACAAAACAAGACATCACATTACTATTAAAAGTTCTTAATAAATAATCGGAATCTGTTTTTATGTTGACCAACTCAATAATAATTGTCTGCACGTTTCTTTTTACCGGGCCATTTCCGCACTTAGCCTCTTGATTGGGCTTGTACGTGAATTTGTCATCATCCAAATTTTGGTTGGAGTACCATCCTAGATCATCCCAGAAGCATAGCAGCCTTTTCATGTCACTACATGCCTCCGGGAGTGATGTTGATTGGAGGATGTCCGCCCGGTGATCTGCCACACTTCTTCATTCTGTAAGAACGTGCTGCTGCGTTTCTTCTGCCTCCATGCATCCCCTGTGCAGAGGGCTGTCTGTTGCGCCTATAGTAAATAGGTGTTTTTAAGGGGACAATGCCCTATCAGGATACCTGTGAGCTTCCTGAGATCGTCACTTTTTAGTAGTGAACGACCGAAGGTTCGGTTTCAGTGTGATTCCTTTAAGCCACTATTAATGTGGAAGGAGATAAATAAGTGGACTGTAGTTTACTTGGATTATAGAATTTAATGTATAATTATGATATACAATTATAATTATGTAACTGTGTATGCGCACGATGCATAATGCATATGAGAACGCCAAGTAGTCTTTGGTCTTAACAATGTACTCTGTACTCTGTGCGTCTGTCTCAGCCGCGGGTCGATGCCCCGCGCTCGTCCTCCCCGTCGCGCCAATATATATATATATATCTTGTGTGGTGTGTTAGAAAAAAAAACATATTTTTTGAGTGTTAGATATTATTGATTTACTTTAGAACTTTTATTGGCATATTTATCATTTCTTGTATTGTGTATTATTAAATTAATTGTTATAGATAAATAACATAAATTACCTGCAGTACCAGTTACTTGCATCAATTTAATTGTAGCTTGCATAACAAGTTTGTCGCTTATACGTATTTACTTAGTTTTGTTATTATTGTTTATATAAATTTGTATTATTGTAAATTCCAGATTTACACCCAAATCTCAGAATGCCCGAGGAAAGGGAGTTGATAAAGAAACGACCTAGCTTCAAAGGCAGACTTACTGCTTTTATTAATTACTAGCTGAACCCCGCGGTGTTACCCGCGGCTATTGTTTTACCGCGAGTAACGCCGCGGGACAAAGTTAGTCTAAAAAAAGTAGCCTAAGTTACTCCCCGGATCATCAGCTACCTGCCAGTGAAAGTCCCGTCAAAATCCGTCCAGCCGTTCCAGAGATTACCCGCAACAAACAGACAGACAGACAGACAGACAGACAGACGGACAGACAGACAGACAAAAATTTTTTTAGCTTCATTTTTGGTATATGTACTGTGTATACATACATATGCATTTAGTAAAAAGCGGTTATTTTAATATTACAAACAGACACTCCAATTTTATTTAGTTGTATAGATTTGGACACGTTAGATAGTAAATCGTTACCTAGCTCTAATGTAACGGAACTACAGCTACGTATAGGTAAGATGGAATTGTTATACCAACAATACGATGAGGTACAGTTGCGGTTGGAATCTATTGTTGAGGACACTAAAATACAGTTCTGTGAGCGTTCTGATTTTGAGTCCTCGTATTATAAAACAATTTCTAGGGCCCAGGAACTTATAAATAATCACAATAAAGAAAGTGAATTTGTCTGTAGTAATAAAAGTAATTGTGGTACTAGTTGTAAGCCAGTTAGGTTGCCAACCATTCAATTACCAAAGTTCAGTGGATCCTATAACAACTGGTTGGAGTTCCACGACACCTTTGCGAGTCTTATCCATTCCAATGGTGCTATCGACGAAATCAACAAATATCACTACCTTCGAACGTCTTAAGAACGATTAAACTAATTAAGATTTAACTCAAACAACAAAACAGCAAGTTTAAACACAAAAAACTTTTAAAAAGTGAATGTCATTTAATTGCTGTTCGTGACTGTAGCGTCAGAAGCTGCGCCCATCTGCTGCCGGCACGGCGACTGCCCGCTCCCGCGCAACGGTATAGCGCGGAATATCGCTCGGTGCGTACGCTCAGTCGTCTCTGCGGCCTTAACCGCCATGGGTCGTTCTCTCCGCACGTTCGCGGCCTACACGCAACCGTTTGCAATAAAAAATGCTAGGTCCGCCGCAACTGGCTGCCCTTTCTCTAAAAGACAACGATCACAGATAGCCCCAACTGCAGAGCTTAATGAGGAAATTTTTGCAAACGCAAAACCATATTCTGAAGTTCCGGGACCCAAACCGATTCCTATACTGGGTAATACGTGGCGGATGGTGCCTATCATAGGCCAGTTTGATATATCAGAGTTCGCGAAAGTGACCAAACACTTTTTGGACAAATATGGGAGGATCGTGCGTTTGGGAGGGCTTATCGGCAGACCTGACCTGTTGTTTGTTTACGACGCTGATGAGATCGAGCGCATGTACAGAAGGGAAGGCCCTACACCCTTCCGACCCGCTATGCCTTGCCTCGTCAAGTATAAGTCCGAGGTGAGAAAGGATTTCTTCGGTGAACTGCCTGGTGTTGTCGGAGTGTAAGTATTATCATTTATTTTAATAGGAATTTCATCTCGAAAAAGTATGTTTTTTTAATACAAACATGAGTTTGGTGAAAATATGAAATATCAATAAAGATTTAAGTAGCTACAAATCTACAATTTATAAATATACTAGCCGACCCACGCAACCTCGTTTGCGTGTGCTATTGCCCGTAGCGTGATAATTTTCCCCCGTTTTTGTAACATTCTTCATTGTTGCTCCGCTCCTGTAGGTCTTAGCGTGATGATATATAGCCTATAGCCTTCCTCGATAAATGGGTTATCTAACATTGAAACAATTTTTCAAATCTGACCAGCGGTTCCTGAGATTTGCGTGTTCAAACAAACAAACAAACTCTTAGCTTTATATATTAGTATAGATTATAAAATGTTTTCTTGGAAGGTAAGAATAACACTTTACTTTATCTAACTGTAGGTATTATTCAAAGCTGTACAAAGTTTTAAACTCACTTAATTTAACTTAATTTCTCAGATAGGCCTGTAGTATTGGTAACATTGTCTTTTATGATAAAACATTATTTTCTGTTTATGTTAAATTCCAGTTTTTAATAAAAAAAAAATACAAAACGCCACTCACTTAATACCTAAATACGACAATGTAGAGGTTCTTTTCTAAAATTAAGTGGAAAATAATTTTAAACTAGAATAATATGACAAGTATTCAAATAGAACCTCCGACACGCACGGCCCAAGTGCCGTTAACAAACGGAATGTCAAGCTTTCACTTTTTATGATCAAACGAAAAAACCGGAATTTACCTGTCTTGGTGTAAAGCCTAATTTATACGTTCTGATTTATTTCTATGTTAGTTAATGTATTGTGAGTGTGACAGAAATACATTTCTGTCTCATTCCCACAATGGCAATAGTATAATTTAATGTTATGTTCGTAGTGCTTAATTTCTTAAACGACGTTTGTTTAAGGCAACTGCATTATACCTAACGGGTCGGTAGATTTTTTAATTCTACCGAAACTGAAAGTATTTAAAAATTACAAAATTATCCTTTGTTCTAAAGCAATATAAAAGTAAAATAGGTCAATCAAGCAAGTTTACTTGTTTCTTAATTTTATGTCTGTAATTTATTTGGAAATATTTAGGTACGTATAACACTAAGTAAAGTTACGTAAACATTTTTTTATGTACCTAAAGAATAGTATTACAGACCACCCAGAAATTCATAGGAAATCTGAAAAACACCCTTTAATAGCAATCGAATTGAAGTAGAAAATAATAATTTATTTTGTTCATTTTAGTTTGGTATGTATACAAAAGCGTATTTGTTTAGTTTAACTATTTTTTTTGAAAAAAAAAAAAACGTTATTTTTTCAAATTTTTGTATTATCATCGGCCCTTGATCCCTGTGAAAATTTTCAAATTAATCAGACTCCTAGAAGTAGGTGAAAATAAAGTTAATAGATTTTGTTACATATCTACATAGATACATACACGCAGGTCAAGCTAATAAAAGCGTGTTAGAAAGTAGAGATTTTGAGAGCAAGGATAAGCCTGTATCGAAATGAATTGACAGAAAATACGAGCAAATTATATTCTGTGAAAAACAAATAATAGAGTTAAACGATGAAGAGGTGCGTAAATCCCAGGATTGGTTCGATATGGACTAACCCCTGACGAAAGGAAGTCGTCATATTGCATATACCATGCTGTCACGAAGCTGTAAGCCTTAAATTGGCTGCTAAATAGCATCCACAGATATAATTTTTGTTTTACTTACATTGCCTTTAAAAGTAAAGAGAATAGAGCTGCTACCCATCGTCCTTAATTCCTGGTGTTGACAGTACATATAGTCTTTTTATTTTTTTATTGGCTGTCAATTTTATTGCCGATAAAGCATTTTCACTACCTATTTACAGTTTCGGGTAAGGCCAGTTATCCCCGAAAAGCGATACAGAGCCTGTCCCGCGCTGGACATAAAAAATTTGATTCAAAAATCGGAACGTCCCGCCAAAAGCTTGATGTCTGGCAACGTTGACTCAACATACAAAAACAATCGACATACGTTTTGACGACATACAATACCTTTATGTTACAAATAAATCTCCACTATATGAATCTGGGTATTACCATTCATTAATTATAAAAAAATAGTAGTTTAAAAAAAAATGAGGTTTACACATTTTTATAAGGAGAAAATGATTAAATATTAGCTCTTGTTCATCAGCGTATATGTCAGTTATCGTAATAAAATGTAGTCACGTCGTTCCTCAGCAATCAAAGTATCTCCATACCAAATTTCATTGAAATCAGTGCAGTGTATAGCCATGAAAGCAAGACAGACAGACAGAATTACTTTCGTATTTATATTATTAGTATGGATTAGCCTCAGAAGAATTTTATGCTTTACAAGAGAACCTTTAGTTCAAATAGTTCGTCTGAAATAAAGGCACAATAGTCAGCCATTTAGTTAAAACGTGTAAAACGACGCTTTATGGTATTACCATGGCATGAATTTAGGATTCTTGCAGATTACTTCAAAAAAACTGTGAGATCGTTAGTAGCCTTAGTAGTAAGACAGAGAAGCTAGTAGAGTTTTTGATCACACAAAGCAATCCTTGTACTTGTTAAATTGAGTTAGTGCTAGAATACTAATTAAAATGTATGTATGCAAAAAACGAGATAAGATAATCAAGCCATTATTTGCCCTAAGCTAACGTAATTAAGTGGTAATCAAACATCTGCCCTTTTTGGTATTAGTACGTTAAAAATCATTGAGATATACCTATATTATATCAATGTTAAAAATATTTATTGGACAGAGTTAACGTAATAATTTCGATGTAACTGGCGTTAGCTGCTGTACGGTAATAGTTAGGACCTATTAGCACTTCAGTCAGTGCTAAAACTATTGACAATAACAGTTTTGTCACATCATGCTGGTACTCATATTGTCATTTCACTTAGCACAATGTTTTGAAGGTCATTTAGTACCAATACTGAAACATTTCATTTCATTAAGACCGCGTAGGTATTTTGTTATTGTGTGTATATGTTATTAAGCAGATATTTATAGAACTGTCTATAAATATCTCTTGCAATGCTGCAATAAAATACTTCAAATTATCTTTGCAAAGTTCTAATAAAATCTTAGGGAAAACACAATACATTTGGCGTTTTTTATAGGTATTGGAAGAATTCTTTACCTTCGTTTAACCTAAAGATCCATTGTAGGTGTAATAATTAAATTAATTTTAGTTACATTATAATCACAGACAGCGTTGCCAGGTTTCTTTTTAATCAAATCAAAATTTTGAGACATTTTAGTGAAAAAAGGGGGATTGTTTTGTCGAAAGCGGGATTGTTTCCTCGAAAGAGGAACAAAGAGTAAAAAATACATATCGTATCTAATCTCAAATTACGATACATGAGTACAAGTAACTTAAAAGAACTCATTCGCAATATTTTTCTTTCTCTACTACATACTGCATCATCCCTAAATCGTGAATTACCTGCCAATTTTATTGAAGATAAAAGCACTACGGCCAACTAACTCACTTCTCTTTGGACGTTCCCCCAAAAAGCGGGACAAAACCTGTCCTTCGCAGTAGATTGTAATTAATAAAGTAATAATTCAAAAAGCGGGACGTCCCGCCATAATCGGGACGTCTGGCAACGCTGCTGATCACAGATATCGTGTATTTTAACCGCGCGTAGCGTAATGTCCGATGCTCGCAGATCTCACATCCACGGCACAATCGAGATATTGTAACGGTATAATAGATTACTGACCTCACAAGAACATAATTATTATATTTGAAATTCTAGTACTAACTAACATAAAATTCAAATCGACTCGATAGGTACTTAGGTACATACTATATTCTTAATCTTTACAATGAAACAAAGCACACTTTATCTTTATCTTGAAACGAAGTCTTCTTTGTTCTCTCGTCGTAATTGTCTTACATGTAAGTACATCAAAATCGTCGCAAAAATTAACAATAACAGACTTTATTATACGTACGTAATTAGTCGAGGTGTCTCGTGTCGCCAATAACAACAACAAGTCCCCGATCTCATCAGAGGAGGTGAAGACCGCCGTGGGGCTTCTGCTGCCAGGTGAACTCGCCAGGCACGCTATCAGCGAGGGCACCGAAGCCGTCGCCAGGTACTGGTGGTTCTGGATGCTTCCTCACTTGCACCAACAGACCAAGGTCAATGAATAACACGGCACTTATCGAAGGCAAAGCAAAAGGCCCTTTTCAGGGCCACCAATTTGTTCACATTAGATGTGAAGCACCATCAAGTTGAAAACATTCGAAATAAATGATTTTACGTGGTAATATTGTGTTCTAACATCTATTCGTAGCTGAGAACAGAGTTATTGATACATCAATATCCTAAAATGAGCATATAATGTTTTGTATACATTTTGAATAATGTTTTTAATATTTAGCGAAAAGAAAAATGCGAAAATACTAAAGTTTTCATTAAAAGCTGTAAGCTTAAAATATTAAACTATAAGCGCCAGTTTCACCGTTTTGCTGATAAAATGTCTGATGGACTAAAGTGAATTTATTTGCCAGATAATAACAGATACATAATATGTTATACATCTAGTATCTCTAGCATAAGTAGCCCGACATTCTATCGCTGGTGCTTGGCCCACTTGGGAAACAGGGCGAGGCGAAAGTGTGCACGCGTGACGTGCACGATAATGAACTCTTTCCAAATAATGATCAGCAATGAGGAACACCAGAGTCGCTTTTTAATGACGATTTATTTGAACATAATATGTATTTAAATAGTTTTTTCTGCTTTTATGTTCACTGCCTCGTATCCAAGAAACGTAGACTAATATCGAAATCGACTAGGAGATCACCATCATCTCATACGATGATGGCCCCATAGAGAAGTTCTACTTATATTGACAATATCTTATTTCTTAAAAACAGTTTCTCCATCATACAGTGAAACGTTATTATTAAAATATCTCGGAATATATAAAAATGCATTTTGATAATGGTTCACATTTCGCCACAGTGCGGCCTTCGACTCTTCGCTTGTTGCTTGCCTCGTATGACTCGATCGTTGTTGGCCCCGTCAACAAGAAGAGTGGGTTTACGTCGATAATATAATTATACGCCTGTCTAATTGTATTGTCACTGTATAAATCAGAAAATACCTATGGCTTTAGTAATAATGAGTAAAACGGACCGTAATACGTGCGTACACACGAAAATGCTCAACATTTTAGAAATTAGAAATACAATATTTTTTTTTTACAATATTAAATTTAGACGACTTAACTCGGCACACACTGATTTGGATGGCTCTGTTTTGAAATCGACTTCATTTCAAAGAATACTCGCTAGTCTGCCTAAAGAGAGAGAGAAAAAGAGACTATAAAACAGATATGAAAAAGGACATTTACATACTGCAAAATGTAGATCAGCTACATCAAGCTTTGTGTGTATTAACAATTTAATATGTTTCATTTCAAGCGCCTACAGTTTACCGCGTTTGAGTGACTTTCACTGCCTCGGTCGATCGATCGACGATACTTCGTCCACAAATATTATTCGAGATACTAGGACAAAATTAGATACATTTTGGTACGATATTCTAGTAGTCGCTTTGTATAATATTTAAGCACTGTGCGCCGCGCTTCGGTAGCGCTGCTAAGAGCTCTATGTTGCGACATGAAACCTTGTCGTTTGCCCTACGCTCGAGAGAAACGGTCTTTAATATAAATATTCAAAGATTGCTAATTGCAATCTTGCTATAACTTGTTTGCACAATTTAAAAACAGTCTTTTCACGAGGTACTGGCAGCGTAGAATGGCTTCATTTTCGCGGTATTTGAGAGCACGATCCGGTACACACGGGGAATTAAACCGTTTTGTTTGTGGTTGTTGGTATTCGTATATGATTACAAGATGTACTTAGATTTTGTTTGGAGGAAGAAAACCAATGCTTGCAGTGACAGCCATATTTCTTCTTCTTCTTCTTTTGATGAAATGGCAACCAGCCGGATCGTTCAGATTAGCTGTACCTGCCAATGTCAAGTGTTTAAAGTCTTCAAATCTTAAATCTTCTAGTCTTTAAGTCTTCTTCGTGATGAAATTAGTGATAAAATATATAAAAATGTGGATAAGATGAAATGGGGACCGTCCTCCGAAAAAACAAAAGCCCCAGCTCCCAGCCATATATTTTATTCTCTCTTACATTATGACAGTACACATAGTCGTTTTTAGGGATGCAACACACACTCACTCACTCACGTCACTCTACAGAGCACTGACCCGTATTTGTTGTACCTGGTAGAAGGAGCACTCAAATGCCAGGAACACACTTCTCTTTCTTGAGTTGCAGGCGTGACACGTCTACACGTTTGTTTCTTTTGCTATAAAAACTGCCTCCCTAAATAGAGTTACCTACTAAAATTAGTCATCGTCTTCCTGCCCTGCTCATCAAATTACGCCATGTGTAAAATTGCAAAGGATTGTCGCTGGTTTTTCCACGGCTGCCCTGACAGCTGTAAGATCTGTAAGGGATAGTTCACGTCTTGGATTTTCAAGAGTATTGTAATGCTGTCAAGGCTACTATTGGTAAATTTTCCATCCCAGTAAGATGCGATACAAGGACACGAGTAAAACGGACCGTACTTAAGAGGCCTGTATATATTATTATCACATTCTTCAAACTATGGTGTTAATATACATGCCGTGAGGTCAAGAATTGACCCTGACGTGTTATTCTATAGCGCATCTTGACCTAGAATCAATAAAACATTGTATGTCAAAGCGGTTAGCGGTCCTCTAAACAAATAAAACGAGTAGAGGGTTCATTGGTTACGAGTCAATAAATGATAATGTTGTCATTGTGCTACGCTAAATGAATTACAACTCAATCATAATGTATAGTATCCTACTTATCTTACTAATATTATAAATGCGAAAGTTTGTAAGGATGGATGGATGTTTCGATGGATGTTTGTTACTCTTTTACGCAAAAACTACTATCCGTTCAGATTTGGATGAAACTTTACATTAATATAGTTTATACATCAGAATAACACATAGGCTACTATTTGCCGCGATAACCGACATATACGCGGGCGGAGCCGCGGGCAACAACTTGTAATAATATAATGTATAGTTTCTGTAAAACAAAAAGACGTAAGGGCTCCGTGTGTTACAGTGTAACAATAATTAAAGATATTGATATGCATGCTTTTTTAAAAGACAAATCCCGCATTAGGCAAAATCCAGGCGGTGAGTCCTAGTCATAGGAGTTATCCTATGTCACGGGGAACTTTAAATGAAACGGACGCAAACAACATCCAGACTCAGAACAACAATATGTGGGTCACACAGTGTTGTCCCGTGTGTTTGAACATGGGTTCAACTAAAGTGTTATGGAGCACTGAGCGTATAGGAACTTTAGTTCAGCAGTGGACGGCGATCTAATATATAAATAAATGGTCGTCAATTGCTGAATGATATCATGATGTTTCATAGACTTTTCAGGTTTTAGGAAATTCATCAACAGCCCTGCCCACTGCTGGGTTCGGGTCTCCTCATTGGTGATAATGTTATTTTATATATATAGACACCTATTAAATGTGTACGAAAAAAAGTTTTTTATTCATAACTTTCACGCACTGTTGACGAATATTGCGGTTTTATTAAATTGTTATTTAACTCTCAGTAAATTAACAATTTTACACTGTTTGAGAAATACTATGATGACAAATAATTATTCGACTGTGATGATGATATCATTATTATCTTAAGTTACTATGCAAATACTCTTAGATAATGGAGAATCCCTCTAAGCAAGGATTCATATGTATATTACAATTGATAAACATGGCTTACAGCGTGGAACATGTCGTTAAAAGTATAGCTAACACTTGGCGAAAACTTACTATTTGAAACCTCTCACAAGGAGAGAAGTAGAGCCAGTTGAGATATTCTTTAGAAATTAAGCGATTTTAGCAGTAGCTGAGGGTATAACCTCTTTCTCCTTGATTTCATGAAGCTGTTCGTGAAAAAGTAAACACAACATGTAGAGTTTTTGCTTATGACAGAGCTGGCACCGCACAGACAAGTCACCTGATCTAAAGTAATAATAATCCGGAAATACCACAAAGGATATTTTTCACAGAACGGTTGTCCAAGGTAAATAGTGTCTTGACAAGAGTTCATTGGCATTTATCTCATTGAAACGTCTCAGTGATGGGGATAAAAATTTTACCTTGTGGAACGATGACGGTAAGACGGAGAGAGCCGAAAATGGTTTTATTTCAAGTAGATTTTGTAGTTTATAGAACTAATGCCCCACATGCCCCTTTCTGTAACTCCTAAACACCAGGATCAACACCAGTGACTCATGATCACGACGAGTTGACACTATATCTGTATAGTAGGTACAATTTAATTTAAATTTGTAATACATGTTTAAAATAGGTACGTACCTACCAACTTTGTAAAATAATATCAGGTGGTTGATTTAAGGGTGTAACCGACCTTTGCTCGGTGTCTACGCACCAATCAACGTACGTGTAAATGACGTGATGTGTGTACCGCCCCCTTTTTTTTGAACTTACTGTCTAACAGCCGCACTTGAAACATGTTTGCAATGTACTTTTGTATTTTAAATAATTATACGAGTTCACGATACAAAGTCTTACGTCTATTTCACCTACGCACCCAGCGCAACAAGCTATCGAACGAACACTCGGTATTTTCATTGGTAAATTTTATAAAATTGAATCCTGAAATAAAACGATTTAACGCCGCCGAAACTCTGCATGCTACATTTCATGAAAGTAGTTGGAGCTGTTTCTGTGATTCAGATTATACGTTTAAAGTAATCAGATGGACAGATGTAGAACAATAAATGTAATATTTACAACGTTTTACTCTTAGTAAGAAGATACCAATATGTGTTCACACAAACTATCTCATAATGACGCTAGCCTAGAAGATAGATTTACACGCAATAAAGCTATTTTTTTTTATCAGCAGAAGCGAGGCCATCCATAACATATTTGTAGGCGTTCGTTGCATATTGTCACGAGAGCGACACTCAAATAATCGCCATCGTAACGATAATATGTACATTTTTATTCTAACAACGATTTCTTCGCAACTATGCTGTCATCAAACAAACGTCTTGCCATTTACAAGGAATTTATAACCATAAATAAGTACTTAGTATTTGTATTTAATTTGACTGTTTAGAAGTAAAATCTGTTTGATGACGAAAATTATTCGAATAATTTTATTAACAACATCTAGCTTGAAATGTCCCGTGTTTCTAGTATGATATTACTAGCTTTTGCTCGTGATTCCGCCCTTTTGCATGTAGATCATCGCGGTAAATAGTAGCCTATGTCCTTGATCAAGATTTAAAGTACACAAAATTTCATTGAAATTGTGAAGCGGTTTAGTTGTGTACCTACTTGTAGCAGACAGACTGACAGATGGACTTACTTTTAAATTTAAAATATTAAGAATTTAGTGTAAGTATAACGTTTGAAATTTGTTCATGACAGTATCGTGAAATTGATGCAATTTGTTGTGTTAAGGTAAATTATTTTTTTGGGTATGGATTTCTTTTACACGTCCAATTGTTTAAAGTTGGAAGGAAAAATAGACGTAAATTATTAGATTTGAAAATAAACACCCAAAATAAAGACAAGGTTTCAAATCTATGAGTACTATGAGCCTACAAGCCTTCTTGCTAAGGATAGACCCATGTCCAGTAGTGTACTATTAAAGGCTGTTGGTGATGAAGTACTATATATCTGCCAGCTAATTGCATTAGTTTAAGAAGAAAAGGCAACCCTAGAATTCAAATAATAAACATTCAAAAACTTAGAAATTTAGTCGTATAGACACATAACAACAACATAACATATAGTAACGTCTTTTTCCCAGAAGTGTAGGTAGAGACAATTGATCTACACTTACTACGATCCTGACAACCGACCTCTTTTACCAGGTGTCAGGATCCGCTACTATTGAGACTTTAAAAGTTTACCGCGCTAATACTGTTTACGTTATAGTTCGGTGGCGCCCTCTAAGATTAGCTTTGCGTAAGCAACCTATTGCCCTATTATCACAAAATATTTGCTAAAACTAAAGTTCAACGAACGAATTCTTTATTCTGTTTATCACGAATCTTCAACAGTTAAATAATAATAATAACAATAAAACCTTTTATTCGGACATATGATACAACTATTTTACATTACTGCACTGTTATATTTACGTATAGGTACGAATGTTATACATAATTTAAATTACTCGCGTATTCAACGCTTTTTACTACATAGTCCGTTCGCCAGTTATCTTCAACAGTTACGAAAAGTCTACCTACCTAGTAAGGTTTGGACGCCATGATATTTAAAGTTTGTGGACGTATAAATTGAGATTTGTCGATGAATGTATGTTCATTTATGCAGTCAACACATGACTTTATGTTACTCAAAAATGAATTTCTTGCCCGTTTGCTTCTTTATACTTCAGAATAAATATTTATATTCTTTAGTGGAACTATTTTATGATATTTACCTTGTGATTAACTCTTGTTTGTATCGTCAACTGAGATCATTTCAGTTTACCTAACATTTACGAGCGCGTTTCTATGAATATACAAGTTGCATTTTGTTTTACTGCCTTTAATGCATTAAATGTAACTAATTGTATAACTCCTTTTACGTGCCTTTGTGCTCACGCATCTAGCTATTATTATTGAAAGGCTTCAAAACTTATTAGGTAACTGATATAAATATATTTTTCAAATATTTACCTAATGTATATCACGAAATAGAGGTAGGTACATACAAAGAATCAGAGGAAAGTATCATAAGTTCTGTCGTAAATATTTGCTTTTGTTGTTTAGTTATTTTTATTCTAGTGTGTGTTAGTAAAGATTACATCATTTTAACATTAACATTAGTTTTTTAACATTACTTAAGATGTTTAGTTAGTTTTAGGAGTCACCTTTCTTTATACCTGTTCTATATAGGTATTAGAGAGGTGACTAAGAAAAAATATATGATACATCATGTGATCGTGTACGAGTTGTACGACTCTACGGCCGCATTGCTGTTAGGGCCGTGGCCTCGACAAGTTTATTGCAAACGTTGAAGCTCCCATGCGATTAAGGCTTTGGATTGCATTTATTTCAGAATGAATTGTGGCAACTCTTTTATATAGGATCACACGATCGAAGATTTAACAAAACATTAATGAGAGTACCATAAATTGTAATAAACTGCTCTCTACGCTCTTAATTTTACTACCCATAAGGGTCATTTTTAAATTTTTGAATAATTATACAAAAAAAATTGACTGTAAATTAGAAACTTTCAAGAAAACATAACGAAAAATTGTATTGAGAATTTCCTTACCTACTTACAAAAGTACTTTAATATTTTAGTAGTGTTCAGGGTCCACAATTGTATTACATGGGTTTACTATGCTACATAAAAACTATTCCATATAAAAACATATTCTTTCTTTCTGTTTCCAGTCACGGTGAGAAATGGCGTCAATTCCGCTCGAAAGTTCAGCGTCCAATCCTGCAGCCACAGACGGTGAAGAAGTACGTAGCACCCATCGAGCACGTGACGGAAGACTTCCTCAAGTACATGGAGAACGCGCGGGACCAGAACGGGGACCTGCCCCACGAGTTCGATAACGACATTCATCGGTGGTCGCTCGAATGTGAGTTGTCTGTGAAAGTAGCTCACGATAGATTTCTAAGTAATCTGTTCATATCGAGATGATGATGGCTCGACTGTCTGCATAGGTACCTTTAAAATTCGTGTATATGAAGTGTTTAAAATATGAAAATTGAATAAAGTGCATTCATTTATAAAAAAGTAATAAGGAAATAGTGAAAGAAAATGAGTGAGTGCTTTATAAAATACAAGATGAAAACCCGGTTTCGCTCGGGTATTATGTCTATATACTGTATAATAACATTGACTTATATTTTTATAACATCACTATAAACATTTTTTTTAATTATTTTTATCGCACATTTTATTTAAAGATTAAAGAGGTTAATTTCAGTTGTTTGTTTACAGTTTTGAGTTTTCCCTTCTGTCGGCAGTCCTCATGACTGCTTTGTGTTTTTTCTTTAAAAATCTATTATCTTATCGTCTTAGTTATATGTATTCGTCTTATCGGTTACATATAAATATCCTATCTTAAAATTAAGTTAGAATATGAAAGGGAAATTATATCTGGTATCTCTGATAAGTTACAAGTTTTTGAATTTTTTAGAAAGTTATTTACCTATTATCCTCTAGTCAGTACAATTTCTTGTGAATCATTCATTAAAGTATCAAACAAATTATGAATCTGTAGAAAAAATAGATAATAAGATGATATACATTAGAGTGTTTTTATTTCTAGGCATTGGTCGCGTGGCACTAGACGTAAGGCTGGGTTGTCTGTCCTCTCAGCTGAGCAGTGACTCGGAGCCGCAACGCATCATTGACGCGGCCAAGTTCGCTTTGAGGAACGTGGCAGTACTCGAACTGAAGGCACCTTACTGGAGATATGTCCCAACACCACTCTGGACTAAATACGTCAACAATATGAACTTTTTCGTTGAGTAAGTACATAGAAATATATTATTTAGCAACCTCCTTCATCACCGTCGTTATCATAACCAGCCTTTTATGGATCTAACTCTGTCTTTAGAAAAGAGGTATTGGTATATTACATCATAATGACCAGATCCAAGTTTTGTTTCAAAGAGACGTCTTTGCAGTGCTGTTCGTTGTCCTTTTCTTTTAACGCAAGAAATGCTTTTCGCACCATACCCTCCGTGGGGAGACGTAGGGCGTGTGTGGGACTATAAGAGGACCGGTCTAACCACTAAACTAGGTTTATTCTTTAAATGACTCTTACAACACTTATGGAATGAATATAGGAGGTGAAAGTCTGTACTTCTAATCCCCAACATCATGCAGTAATAACATATTTACAAGTAAAATGTTTTGATATAAACTAGTTTTGTTTTGTTTTCAGTTACAAATTCCTGTAAAAGTTCCTGTCTTTATTTAATAGGCCGAAAATATCGTAGAAAACCTGTGTTATTGTTTTTTGTCAGCTATTTTTCTTCTCGCTATATATGTACCTACCTACCTAAAGTATGTTTTCATTAAGAAAATCGTAATTCTGTATCGTAATATTTAACAATCTCGTGTGCGTGATCTATTTAACAATTATACTTTACTGCTTTAACATTTTTATTACTAATACAACACAGATAATAGCAATAAACAAAACCCAACACGCAATTTCAATTCAATTCTCTCTGATATTCGACATACATAAATGTATATATTGGTACTTCTTAATTGGTATTTTTCTCTCCGTCTTACTCATAAAGAGTAATCGCTTCGTACAACTAGAATGTCTATTTTTTTCTAACATTAAGTAAACTCTTTCGTTGCTTCTAGGCTCTGCAGTCGTTACATAAACGAAGCCCTGGAACGCCTCAAGACAAAGAAAGTCACATCAGAGAATGATCTGTCGCTGCTGGAGCGTGTTCTCAAGAGTGAGGGAGATCCCAAAATCGCAACCATTATGGCACTCGATCTTATTCTCGTTGGCATTGATACGGTAAATACAGACCACTACATTCAAGTTGCCTTTGTATTCAAGTAAGAAAATATAGTCGGCCAAGCGCAATGAGTTCATTTAATATCTTGGAGAGAGGTGTACTGCTGCTGAAACAAACTCAGAGAGGGGAAAAGCAACCGCCAACCTAAATGGATTAGATTTTTTTTATGGTATAGGAGGCAAACGAGCAGACGTATCACCTGATGGTTAGCGATTACTGCCGCCCATGGACACCCGCAACACCAGAGGCGACACAAGTGCGTTGCCGACCTTAGGGAGATGGGGCTTTCCCCATCTCCCAAAGATGATGTGGTGAGGGGTTGGGGTATGGGTCTCCGGTATCCTCACCCACTCAGTAAAACACAGCGCAAGCGCCATTTCACACCGGTTTTCTGTGAGGCCGTGGTATCACTCCGGTCGAAGCGGTCCATTCATGCCGAAGCGTGGCTCTCCCACGTTAGAATTATTATTCTGACTTGATAGATAGAATCGAAAACGAAATTGTGCTTTGGTTTATTCAAACTCTGCCAATTTGGAAATCCAATTACAACTTTCCATGACTAAATTTGTCTCCAAATGGTACCGCAAGAAAAACATTAAATAATCGTATTGAAAAAAATCTACCAATACTACTTACTATGTCCCTAATCTTACTAGCACCTTATTTAACAGAGATTGCACGGTATAATAACCAAATATTGCATAATTATAAATGCCAAGAGAGGTTTTTAGTTTTAAATACTCTCTTTCTTTATCCCAAAATGCCTGATTAATTATGTTTCAAAAAATTGTAAGTTCAATCAATTAGAACTAGTAATATTAATATGTACGTACGTTCTCAGATATCCATGGCTGTCTGTTCAATCCTGTACCAGACAGCGACTAGGTTGAAACAGCAAGAGAAAATGGCTGAGGAGATCAAAAAAGTTCTGCCTGATCCCAGCAAACCGATCTCGTACTCCGATTTAGATAAACTGCATTACACTAAAGCTTTTGTACGAGAAGTATTCAGGTAAATAAATAATCTTTACTAATATTATAAATGCGAAAGTTTGTTAGTATGGATGGATGGATTGATGTTTATTACTCTTTAACGCAAAAAGTACTGAACGGATTTGGATGAGACTTTACAGTAATATACCTTATACACCAGAATAACACATAAGCTACTATTTGCCGTGATAATCGACATATACGCGGGTGGGGCCGCGGGCAAAAGCTAGTAATAGTCTTGGATAAATTAGTAAAAACCATGTCCCTAAAACTACATGGTTCTAGTTTGATATTGTAATTGAAAGTTGTGTGTTTGACGTCCTCCTTGACCGTCAATAACAGGGTTGATGAAATCACAAACTCTACGTGTTAGGGTGCAAACTAAGTCACAGGTTTCATACGTATGTTACATACAAACAAATATGATTTGGCTCTGAATACTGTATTTTGGTCATTAATTATTGTGAAATTATCTTGCAGAATGTATTCTACAGTTATTGGCAACGGTAGAACACTTCAAGAAGACGATGTTATTTGTGGTTATCACATCCCTAAAGGGGTGAGTGCTTAACATATGTTTAACCGTCTTCAAAAAAGGAGGCATATTTACCTTATAACTTTCGATTGGGTGAACAGATTTTGATGATTCTTTTTTATTTGAAAGCACCAGGCTTTGATCCAGTGCTTGAAGACGGTTTTTTTCTGTATAATTAAAAAAATGAGATTATTTTTATTTGTAAGAACTATATTTATTTAACCAAGAATTTATCATCAATACTATCGTTATTTATTTGCAAATTTTTAATACTAACTGCTATTTAAAACTAAGTTTAATTATGTATGTTTATTTTTAAATCAATTTTATATTTTTAATAATTTTTTTGCTGTTTTAAGCTATTAATTACTTATTATATTTTATTTTAAATTGCATAACATAATATAAACAGTTTTTTTTTGTCTCTGTGAATTTTTTACATAATCCTTTTATGATTTTACAAAATTCATAAAATCAATTTCATTTGAATGTTTTTTTACGTTAGATATTTTTTATTTAACAGGTTCAAGTAGTATTCCCTACTATCGTGACCGGCAACATGGAACAGTTCGTGTCCGACCCTGAGGAGTTCAAACCAGAACGTTGGCTTAAGCCTGATGGTAAACTGCATCCGTTTGCCTCCTTACCTTATGGATTTGGCGCAAGAATATGCTTAGGTCGTAGATTCGCAGATTTAGAAATTCAGATCCTGCTTGCAAAGGTGAGAAACATCCACTTGTTGAAATATATATATACGTCTGAATAAAATTACTTCTCTTTGATATTAAAATCCTTCCAACACTTGTTGAAAAAATTTTAAAATTAGGCTTTCTAATTGGTACTGTCAAAATAATTAAATATGCAATCAACGACAATTTTTTCTCAATGACCGTTGTGAATTAATTCAATTTATTTTAATTCACCTATTTAAATTTATTAGATAAACGTGTTTATGCATTTAACTGCACTTACCTAATTTTATTCAGTAGCTACCTACTAAGTCGGACGTTGTGCAAATCGCTCTAAGTTACCAAATAAAAAAAAACTTTTAATGAAACCCTTAAAATTATAAGTAGGTTTCAAATTAGGTAGTTTACTACTCCACGCAAACCATGATGACTAGGTCCATTTAAATCAAAGCCTTATTGCAAAAAATTAAAAGAAGTTTAATTTCCAACAAAAAATTCAAATTTACACTTTGAACTTTCTTTCTTTTTTTCATGTCATCATAATATAACAGCCTTCAGCAGTCTACTGCTGCCCATAATATATATGGTATACCATATATATATCACTCTTATTGTTTTTATGTATTATTGCCTCAATATTTTCCAGTTGCTCCGTCGGTATCGTCTGGAATATCACTTCGAGCCACTCGACTACGCGGTCACGTTCATGTACGCGCCTGACGGACCGTTGCGTCTGCGCATGATTGACCGATAAATGTCAACGAACTATGTGAACTCTCTCTATACTTAGTGGATAAGTATATTTCGACACCAACAATTTATACTATACTAACTCAAACAATAAATTACACTAGAGGCGTTTGGAGTCGAAAATCATGTCATTATTATGGAAAATTGAATATAGGAAATTGTAATGTAAAAATTAACTGTTAACGGTACCAAAAGTCAATCGCCTTGAAGTGAAAAACGTGTTAACTTTTACATTAATTAAGGCACTGTTAAGTACGGTTTTTTTAAGTTAACGTAGTATAAGTTGCTGGTATTGAATTTTATAGGCGCAGGCAGAGTGGTATTAAATACCCCTTTTTAACCCCCGACGCAAAAAGAGGGGTGTTATAAGTTTGACATCGATGTCCGTCTGTCTGTCTGTGTGTGTGTGGCATCGTAGCTCTCAAACGGATCGACCGATTTCGATGCGGTTATTTTAATTTGAAAGCCAGTTTCCTGGCGGTGGTTCTTAGCTTAGCTATGTTTGGTTAATATCGGTCCAGCAGTGTAAAAGTATCAGCTCTTTTCCAAAGTGATATGAGGCATTTTTGGCTTATGCTTACTCGATTAAGTGCTTTAGCGTGCCAGTATAATCGTTAAATGACAATTACTTGATAAGTTCGGCCTAATAGGCTTAGGGTTTTAATTTTTTTTAATTGTAATGTTATTGGCAAATTTTAAATATATTGTATGAAAAATTAACTTTAAAGGGAATTTGTGTATGGAAATAGTTACGTATTGTTTGGAGTAAATTGATGTTATTTTGAAACGTGAAACGTTCAATATGCCTAAAATAAAAGCGAATGTAAAAAGTTCATAAATGAAATGTTAATAAACTATTTTTTATAATGTGTTTAATTTTACATTCATATTCATCATCATCTCAGCCGTAAGACGTCCACTTCTGTGCTGTCCGCATCAGCAGTGCCGTCTTTACCATAAGGGCACTCGGGGCACGGGCCCAGGGCCTCCATTCTCAAGGGGGCCCCGAGGAGCCGACATTTTTTTCTCAGCCATATAATTATGTTCTCGTTATAAATTTTCGAACATATTACACTTTTTTCACAAAAAAACAGGTAGTAGGTACATTAAAATAAGTAATAATAAACATAATTACTAGGCTTTCAATTTTTTATATTTTTTTCGTTTGAAAAATGAAAGCGTACAAAGTTGTGACTCTTTCACCTTTGTTACGATCGTTAAATCCTAAATCCTATATTTTCTCTGCCTTTAGCGCTTTTCCTGAATTTAGTCATCTTATTTCAGTTAGTTCAGTTCAGTTTTTAATGAATTTAGTCAAATGTAATCTGCAGTTAGCAAACTAGCGTCTTCAGAAGTTAGGATGGTTTCTGACTGACTGAATCATTTAGAAACCTAATTAGAAACGCATTTAGGAAGGTGTAGTCGCATTTAGTTACTAACTTCAATCGCCACGCATCTGTCCGTGCGTGAGGACGTATTCTTTTGTTTGGTACTCACTCACTCATCTTTTTATTAATGTGCCAGACATTTATAAATAGTCCGTGTTTCAGGGATATTTTTGTCAGCAAGGGTTAGAAAATTAAAGAACTGAATTATGATAAATTTGGATATGAGTTTTCAGTTAATGCAAGAAATCTTAATGTTACTACCAATCTTTCTTTTGCACTTAGTGTCTCGTAGCATAGTTCTTGCTTTTGAATAAACGGTATCACAAGATTTAATAACATGTCAAACGATCTCGAATCTATTCGTAGATTATTTCTGACACCAGTAGCACACGTCGCCATAGTCGATTAAAGGGATGACTAGAGACTGCACAAGCATTGATTTAGTTTTTACCAGGAGTTTTTTAAAAGGTATAATGTCCATGTCCAAAATCCAAACTTTTTTGAACAGTTTTCGATAGAAGATCTGTGTTTATCTTGTCGATTGCTGTTGCTATATCTTCAACGTTGGCATGAGCGTACAGTTGCCGGTCGTCGGGTGCACTACTGCAATACCCTGTGGGGGACCTATAAGGTAATGCAGTAGTGCACCCAACCAACGCTGCAATAACATGTACTATACATGGTATTGCAGCGATGGTTGGTAGGTCGGCGGTTGGTCATCTCGGTTATCTCTTAAGAACTTTATGACCCCATCGGCTTTTGTTTTTGCGAGCAATGTGCCTCGCCCACTAACACTTAATTTAGTTATTTTCTGACACAATTTATAATATTAATAAAAATAACATTAGATTAGTGATATAGCATAATTCTTTATACATAAAGCACATAATCGCAACGTGGAATATTTAATGATTTAAAGATTTTTCAACTACTACAATTAAGCGAATCCTAAAGCGCTTATTGCATTTGGCTGAATTTAGTCTTCGAAATTCAGAAGCAACTTAAAGCAAGTTAGGAGCTTCTGATCTGACGGTCCTTATTTAGTTATTAAATCAGTTACATCTGCAAATATTTGTTTCGGAGCTTTGGTGTTTTCTATTTATAATTTATGTGTATTTACAAAAAAAGTTTAGTTATTATGTATTTATATCAGTTGTCCAGTACACATAGTACAAGCTATGCTTAGTTTGCACTAAATGGCGCTATGTCCGAAAAATCATTGTTAATGCATCATCTATTCTTTTGTATTGTTGACTAATCTTTATTTGCCTCGACTGCCTCGTTGGTCTCGCGGTTGGCGTCTGCGACTGCTGATCATGAGGTCTCGGGTTCGACTCCTAGGTCGGACCAAATGTTTGTGTGATCTACAAATGTTTGTTTCTGCGGCAGAGGCCAATTCGCAGAAGGAGGCGGCGGAGAAGGCCCGGGAGGACAACCTCCACTTGGAACTTATCCGCCGCCGGCGATCCGGGCGGCGGATTAGTTTTGAGTGGGCCCGATAGGCGCGCCTATCAGCGTCTCATGCCGCTCTGAGTGTGGTCGCGGATGGTCGGGACGGATTTTCCCCTCCATCCGCTTTACACAGCGCTTTAGTGGCCAACTGCGAGGTGGTGACGACGGACGCGTGTGCCGTACGTCGCCTATATTAAGAGTTAATACCAGATGGTGCCCGCTTCAGTGCGGACAATCGCTGGCAGGGGTCCGGATGTGTTAATAACAGCAGATCTCGGATCCCTCCCGTCTCAGGCGTAGAGTGGCACGCCGTGTGGTTTTAGTCGGTCTGATTCCGACACACCGCCCCGCCGCAAACCGCGGTGGAGTGACGGCCTATGGGTTTTTCCACACGTAAATTTACTACTTGTATACTGCTGCTGCTGTAAAAAAGCCCACAGGTGCGAAACCAAAAAAATCAGCAACTGTAAAACGGAATGGAAACTAATTGCAGTTGACATCGCGAGCGGAACGAGAAAACCCGATACTTCTGGCGCTCAAACGGTTTTGACAAAGGTGCACTAGTTTGGCTGAAAGCCCGACACATATGCATAGAAAAGCCCCAAAACTCACAGGGTCCATACAAGGTGATTAACCGGATTAACGACGTGACCCGCAGGATTCAGCGACAGTCGAGTTCAAAGTAGTGCATATCCACCACCTGGCTAAATATGACGTGGTAACAATAGCGATGCGATCTTACAAAAAATGAATATTCCAGAAAAAAAATTGTCAATCGGTTTAGCCGAGAAAGTTCTAGTTGGATTGATGAGGCACAGAATGTATACATCGTGAGGCACACAAAGCGTCGAATATGGACTGATTGTTGTTGGTTGGCTTGTTTACATTTAACAGCGTTTTTTCTGAACTGAGCTGTTGAAGTTTCCCGAATGATCTAGTAATAGTTTAATGAGAAGGCAGTTTAGTTTGAGCTACAGAGAGACAAATATCTAAGTGATATAAGTAATTAACAGAGCGATCTCGGCAGTCATTAAGGCCTATTAGTCTGAGTTATTCTGTGGTTTTAAGTGTTTATATAATAAAGTCTCTTTTACATGTCAGAAGGCTTAAATCTCAAATTCGTCGATCCTGAACACGTAATAATAAATAGATGGTTTTTTTAACATAGAACCTGAAAGTAACCACTACTATTATTGTAACCAGAAAACTAACAGCATACACGATTACTCATAATAAAAATTATCACAGTACAAAAAAGGTTGGCATAATACACTTTCTTTAATTTCCAAAAGGGCCCCAAATTCTTATGTGCCCAGGGGCCCCAGCTTAGGTAAAGATGGCCCTGCGCATCAGCTCTAAATATAACCCGCAATAAACATGGTCACCAGATAGAGTCGCATTCGAAAGCTTCGTTTAGAACAAATAACCCTAACAAGCACTGAAATATAATATTGTTTATGGTATAAAGAGTAAGCAGGGTGGTACCGTGATGGTGAGTCGCCGGCAATAACTGGATCTGACTCGAGGACCAAGAATAGAGCCGACTGTTACGGCTGACTTCGTTTAGCGATGTAAGTAGTTGGTATAAGAATACAGAGCAGAATATTTACTTCTTGTAGAAATATATACTAAGGTATAAACTAAGATCGTAAAATAATCGGAGGTTTTGAGAAATCATCCTGGCTTGCTGCACTGAGCATAGAGCATATGTATATTAATGTGTATGGGACTAAACTATGTACATATGAATTTATGTATGTGTATGTTTAAAACGTGTAATTTATTTTAATATCACAAAATTCTGAAAAAAGGTCTGAGAATAATGGTGTGCATAGAATAATTTTATTAATTTGGGTAATATTATTAATTTACGTGTTTACAAACCGCAAATTCTGTTTTGCGCGAGTTATTGCTGCCTATAGATTCACAGGTGTTCATTATCAAATCTATACAAATAAATAACATTGGAGTGTCTGTTTGTAATATTAAAATAACCGCTTTTTACTAAATGCATATGTATGTATACACGGTACATATACCAAAAATGTAGTTAAAAAAAATGTCTGTCTGTCTGTCTGTCTGGCTGTTTGTTCCGGGTAATCTCTGGAACGGCTGAACGGATTTTGACGGGACTTTCACTGGCAGAGTAGCTGATGATCCAGGGAGTAACTTAGGCTACTTTTTTAGACTAACTTTGTCCCGCGGCGTTACTCGCGGTGCGACGATAACCGCGGGTAACACCGCGGAGTTCAGCTTGTCTATACATACAAATAAATAAAATTGGAGTATCTGTTTGTAATATTAAAATAACTGCGTTTTAATAAATGCATATGTATGCATGGTACATGTAGCAAAACATTTTTTTTTACAATTTTTGTCTCTCTCTCTGTTGTCTGTCTCTGACACTCTAATTTTATTTATTTGTATAGATATGTTTTTTTATATGAAATAAAAAGACTGTTGATCACAACATTTTTTTAACAATAAAAAAAACTAAAAACGGACTAAGTAAGTACTTGCCTAAACACATTTTATAAAAATGTTCACCATTATTACGAATCTATTGATAGGTACCTCATTTATTAATAAGAAACATAATTTGACTACCAAAACTAATATCGTTCCCTTGGCTCGCTTTTGGGCTGTTGGTTAACGTTTGGTGGAATAATGGCGACCTCGTCGATTTATAGCAATTGTAAAAAGCGGCCAAGTGCGACTCGGACTCGCACATGAAGGGTTCCGTAGCAGCAAGTAGCATAATATAACAGTTCTTGTAGTTCGTTGTAACTTTGATCGATAAATTGCGGTTTACGATTTATGACGTGTTAAAAAAAGGTACTTACTAGATCTCGTTCAAACCAATTTTCGGTGGAAGTTTGCATGGCAATGTTGTAACTCCTGAACATGTCAGGATGGTCACTGCTCCGTCTAGTCAGTCGTAGTTTCCTAATCCCAGGGCGCCTTAGATAAAAAGTTAATTAAATAAAGAATTATAAAGAAAAAAATTAAGATATGATAATAAAGAAATATAGGGTATGATGTCAAATTTAAAATAAAAATATTTGAACAAGATGTGTGTGTGCGTATGTATGGGAGCCCTAAGGAACTCTTCAGAGAAACACCCACTCCTCAGTGATGCATACAATATACTGCTGCCTAACGGATACAGGCGATCCGTCTTTCCCCACTGCTCAAGGTAGGTCGTGTTTGAAGGACTACAGCCGAAGCGTCCACAGAAGAACATAGATGAAAGAAGTCTATTCAGAATTACACCAAAGAAAGAAGTCCGATTCACAGTCGTTACACCCTCTTTTATACCTTTGTTGTCGAATCATCGAGAAGGATATCCCCTCTTGAGTTCGACATGAGAGAAAAATGACATTTCAATGTCAAACTGAATTTATAATATGTGACAAAATTTAAAAGGTAATATATTGCTTATACACTAGTACAAAAATCTAAGCAACTTGTCTGTCCGGGTACTCATAAAGGGTTGTTATCGAAGAAACTAACGCCATGTGGCGCATCCATGGTTAAACAGACAGCAAGCCACTCGACTGCGCGTTGCCCTAGTTACAATTATCACCACAGCGAGAGGGAGGTCGCTGTTATAAATTTTAATAGAGAATTTAATATCATAAAAAACGAATGTTACAATGTACTTTATATTTTTTTTTCACTTTTATCATTATCTTATTTTAGAAGTTACAGGGGGGGAGGATATTTTACCATTTTGGAAGTGTCTAATGCGCAAATTATTAAGTTTGGAAAAAATATATATTAGGAACCTCAATATCATTTTTGAAGACCTATGCATGATAATCGACAAGTATAGGTTTAATGAAAAAAAAGTTTTGAGTTTCTGTGCTAAGTATGGGGACCCCAAAATTAATGGTTTTCTTTTTTTTTTGTGTGAAAATCTTAATGCGGTTCACAGAAAAAAGTGGCTGTGACATACTGACGGACCGACAGATAGACAGTCGGACAGACAGACAGACAGACAGGCATGACGAATCTATAAGGGTTCCGTTTTTGCCTTTGGCACGGAACCCTAAAAACACTTATGCTAACGATTTTATGTTTTTTTTTAATATTTTTCCCTACCTGTGACATGACTTACATTGCCTTTGTAAGCGTTAAACGGCTTGTAAGGTCTAATACTTCCGACGAACAATAGTTGGTACCAAGCATGATATTACTTTCTAAAGGAACAATACAACATTGGTTCCAGAAAGTTTTGCGGTTTACTTACCACTGTCTCGTTGATAAGCTACGTTTCCACTATTTGACTTCGTTTATTTTGTGGTAGAAGAAAGTATGATACGCACAATTAAGTTATCTAGGTATACAAATAATTAAAACTGATTTGTCTGTTTGTGATTTAAAATTAACTGCTTTTCACTACATGCATACGAAAATATATATACACTAGCTGAACCCCGCGGTGTTACCCGCGGTTATTGTTGTACCGCGAGTAACGCCGCGGGACAAAGTTAGTCTAAAAAAAGTAGCCTAAGTTACTCCCCGGGTCATCAGCTACCTGCCAGTGAAAGTCCCGTCAAAATCCGTCCAGCCGTTCCAGAGATTACTCGGAACAAACAGACAGACAGACAGACAGACAGACAGACAGACAGACAGACAAAAATTTTTTAAACTACATTTTTGTTATATGTATCGTGTATACATACATATGCATTGATTAAAAAGCTGTTATTTTAATGTTACAAACAGACACTCCAATTTTATTTATTTGTATAGATAATAATACTACTAATGATTTTTTAAATGTTTGTTTGTCAGGTTACGGCTAAACCGATTTAGACGAAACTTTATACTGCCAAAAAGCTAATGATGTACGGAGTTATTTAACGCTACTTTGTTAAGACGAACTTCGCCCTGCGACGTTACCCGCGGTTATAGTTGTAAAATTAGTAGAACAACCGCGGTTAACACCACGGGGCTCAGCTAGTTGCTAAATATGCCTTTCCTATCTAAAGTACTTGAACGCCTCATCCACTATCAACTGAGTAACTTCCTTTCCAAAAATTCCTTACTGAACCCCTTCCAATCAGGCTTTCGACCTGGTCACAGCACTACTTCTGCACTGGTACACGTTACAGATAGCATCAGACTGGGCATGGATAGTGGAATGATCACAGTACTCACCTTGCTTGATTTCAGTAATGCTTTTAATACTGTAAATTTTGAAATTCTGCTTGGTATACTACGGTCTCTTAACATATCTCCGAGGACACTTGATTGGTTTCTTAGTTACCTGTCTGGTCGCCGGCAACGTATTTGCATTGAAGACTCGGTGTCCTCCTGGTGCAGTATTTCTGCTGGTGTACCACAGGGTGGCGTTCTATCTCCTTTGCTCTTCGCTGTTTTTATAAACTCAATCTCTAATCAATTAAGTTCCTTCTACCATCTTTATGCAGACGATTTACAAATATATACACAAGCTCCGATTGACTTGTTACCAAAGGCGTTCGACACTATTAATGCTGACCTGCGACGCATTGGCGAATGGAGTCATAATTATGGACTCAAGATTAATCCTGTTAAGACGCAGGTATGTGTTATTGGCAGTCCCAGGATGACATCAAGAGTTAACTATGCACAACTGCCCCAAATCCAATTTGGTGGTGCCACTCTTGAGATCAGTACCAGTGTCAAAAATTTAGGAATCTACATAGACAATACTCTATCTTGGGGTTCACAGATACAAGAGGTCAGTCGAAAGATATTTGCTTCTGCCGGGTCTCTGCGAAGACTTCGTAATTTTCTTCCAATTGCGACTAGGGCTGCTCTTGCACAAGCACTTCTACTTCCAATTCTCGACTATGCCGATGTCAGCTATCTGAATCTCACTGAAGCACAACTTGATAAGCTTGAGCGACTTCAAAATCTCTGTATACGATTCATATTTGGCCTTCGTAAATATGATCACGTCTCTGAATTCCGTCAAATGCTCAAGTGGCTTCCGATTCGCTCTCGCCGGAATACTCATATACTCATTTTTCTTTACAATATTTTGTTTAATCCCAGAGCCCCCTTTTACCTCAAAGAACGATTCAAGTTCCTTTATGACACACATGAAAAATGTCTAAGGTCATCCGAGAATTTGAGACTGGAGATGCCTCTGCATTCCACAAAGTTTTACGACCAGTCTTTCACTGTTGAAGCTGTACGCCTGTGGAATGCACTGCCGATAAAAATCAGGAAAGCGCAAACAATAAATGAATTCAAGAAACTGGTTAATGAACATTACCTTAACTAGAACAGGCACGATTTAGAATGTGCTGTGAATACATAACTAAATATATTTCTCATACGCGATTTATTTATTTATATGTGTATGTATATCTACTGGTATGTATAAGTATGTGTTATGTTAGTATGTGTATATATATATATATATATGGTTTTCGTTATATTTATTAGCAAATAATAAAATTAAAAACTCATTGCACCGACAACTACCACTGTCTCTCCTGTACATTTTAATCCATCCTAAGGTTGCCTGGAAGAGATTGCTTCTGGCAATAAGGCCGCCCTTTGTACACTACATTTCACATTTTATGTACTCTTGTAACAATGTACTATAATGGTGTACAAATAAAGAGTTTTCTATTCTATTCTATTCTATTCTATTCTAAATATAAATAATCATTTAGAAAAAGACGCCTGTTTGAATAGCTATTGAACTATAAGATTAAGAATTTTTTATCAGGCGTCGGATGAAAATACCTCATATAGCAAAGCGTTAGGTACTTAGGTCAGTATCACAGATCAAAATAGACAGATTCAGATTGATTTTTCAAATTGATTAGGATATTCCATTTTTTTTTCACACAATATAATAAACAGATTTTTTTTGACAGTAAAATAAATTAACTAATTATTATTAAAATTTTGACAATAAAATATAATCTTATAACAGATTTTAATGAAGTCCAGTTCCACTAAAAAGTATAAAATATTTGTTGGCAAAAAATCCACCTATAACGTAATTCCATTTTCATTCAGACGCTCAAACATATAAATACTTCAAGGTGCTTCTGTAGTCTGATAAATGCACTGAGACTTGCTGTGGGAGTGAATATGATAGTGGCGCTGCTGCTGATATGGATCTGCTCCAAAGAAGACTGCTTTCAATCACGTCGGGGTCACCACTGTGGGAAGGAGGGAGGATCCTCCGACCTACATGATCATGCCTGGCGGGCCACTACCCTACGGTTGATGTTGGGATGATTTATTTATGCTAATCGGCACGTGAACTTCTATTGCGCGATGCAGGATTGGTAGTTTCTTCGTATTGTATGTTACTCCCTAGTTCAGTGTATCGGTATTCGGTAGATGGCGCTGGCATGTGTTTTCTTGATGTGCTGTATGTGGAAGTCGCCACATATTTCTAAATAAAAACTATGGATTTTTTTAAACTAAAACGGTTTTATTGAAAATAATGTACTAAAAGCTAAAA
This sequence comes from Spilosoma lubricipeda, assembly GCA_905220595.1. Taxonomy (NCBI): domain Eukaryota; kingdom Metazoa; phylum Arthropoda; class Insecta; order Lepidoptera; family Erebidae; genus Spilosoma; species Spilosoma lubricipeda. The sequence goes on from HG992294.1 coordinate 5,195,038, forward strand.
AATAATTTGGTAAAAATATTCGGTATAAAATCGTTGGGCTCGTGTTCCATCCAGTCATCTCAGTTTTATTGAAAATAATGTACTTTTAGTACATTATTTTCAATAAAACTTGAATAAAAAAAGAATTTTTTTTTTTAAAGTTTTAGTTTTTAATTTCACCATTTTGTAGCGGTGGCCATCTTGGATTTTAATTTTTCATAGTGAAATGTGATCTACTACTCGTAGTCAAGCCCTTTCATTTGATAACCATATTGAAGTAGTAGTAACAAAATTGGTAAACCGCCATTTTGTAGCGGCGGCCATCTTGGATTTACAATGAAACAGAATTCATTTAATTGTATTGTCACCAGGACCAAGAGTGTGCACTAAATTTTCAGATCAATCTGTCAACAAGAAGGGGGTAAAATTTCAACCACAAGATTTGACCCAAGCAACAACCAGGTCAAGCTAAATAAAACCGTTTAAAAAGAGAAAAAATAACTCATACTTAACTGTTTTTTGTTTATTTACGTCGTTTTAGTAGCTTTTTTAAAAATACCATCATTCACATTAGCATTGAATGAGAAAAAGCGACATTTATTACATAAACTGTGTATATCATACAGTCATACTTCAGATTTCATCGTCTTGAATTGAAAGACACGATAACGCGGTATTTGATTACCCAACTGTGTTAGAAGGAGGATAATGTTTTACTTAACGCCTATCTTTATTCATCATCATAAGCGGAATCCAATTGTGGTAGTTACCATACTGCGAATACAAAGCATGCAAAGATGCAGCAAGGTGACCCACACCATGATAGGCTGGTGATGCTTCTTCATCATTGGGCCTCCGGTCTCGTTCTCACCAACGAAACACGACAGCAATATCGCTGTCATTTTACGTTGATTTTCTGTGCGAGGGTAGTAACACCCCGGTCGTGCTGAAATCAGCGTGGCTCGACTACCTTGAAAATATGAACAGGGGTGATCACGGTCCGTATCCTTAAGCTGTCACCGATGGTTGTACTACGTATCTTTATTATACTAACTAGATTTTGACTTTGAGCTTCGTCTGCGTGTATGTCGGTTATTGCCATGAAAAATAGCCTATGTCCTTTCTCAAGAATCAAAACATCTCCATGCCAAATTTCATTGCAATCGGCGCAGCAGTTTAGCCGTGACAGACAGACAGAGTTAATTTTGATTTAAGTAGGATGTTTGTATATGTAAGTATGGATTGAACTTCAAAGATCCTTACCTAATCGAAAATTAGTTACATATATGCCATGTATTTTGTCACAACGCGATAAAGGCGTGGCATGTCGTGTCGCGGCATCTTTGTCACATAGATATGTTATTTACCCATCAATACAGTTCCATCATTGCTTACTCTACCTACATTTGTTTTAGAACGACTGGTTACACAAACGCCTTCCTATGATCACGTACAATTACATAATCTCCATGCTTTCGGAATGATGTCATGTGTAAGAAATGGTACAAATATGTTATCTGTTCCAAATGATTTAGATAGTTACATACTAAATTCTGATGTATAATTGTTAGTTAGTTCTATCCTTAAATGAAATGAAATGATATTTATTTGTAAGTAAATCTTTTAAAATATTTTTACATGTCGGAATTAATAGCTAGAAGAGGCCGGCATTTGCTAAGACTCACTGAAGAAATGCCGGAACAAACCACAGAGATGTCCTTTTTTTTATGTCGGCAATGATCGTTAACGACATAGGTGATACACAAACGATTGTAAGTAGTATCCTCGACTGTTTTTAGAGATTAAGGCATTCCGTTATCCAACCAAAAGTATCAGAGAAGGCTCTGTGATCTATTCTCTAATCATTTAGACGTAGTAGTAGTAGTAACCTATCTACTAGAAGGGTTGTTACGACTAATAGTGAACTGTGTAGACAGAAAATATGGTCTGGACTAAGTGCTTAGTTCTAGTTCCAGGGCTGCCTATACAGTTGGTACAGTTGGTAATACGACTTCGTAATTATCTAGTTACTATACTAGTTACAGTAAACGGAAGATCAAATCAAAATAAGCACACTTTAATGTGTGTTTTATTTTATCCAAGTAAAACAAAAATATATATTTTTGCTTTAATATTAATTTTTTCGATACTTTATTTAAAATTTGTAGAATTATCATTTTATTCATATATGTAGATATATACCTAAGATGCTGCGTTCGAGCCTCTATATGGCGTTATTAGGGTGTCAGTGTGATTCGCTTGAAACGTCGGGCAATAAAAGGTTCTCACAATCCTAAACCTACTAAACGTGATCAGAACCCGTTTGTTTGGTTTTCCCGGGCTGTTTACGCGCTTAGCCTCTTGATTGGGCCATTGTACGTGGAGATCATCAGAACCCGTTATTTATAATTTTAATATGCGTACAAATTGCAAAATTATGTTTTTAAGCAATTTTGCGGTTTATAATTAAAAAAATAATACTCAAAATTGCTTTAACATACATTTTCTAACATATTCTTTGAGGAGTCAATGTACCGCATAACATTGATACGTTACTTTGAGACCCATAACAGACCTTGGGAAAGAGATACTTTCTCTCCCAAATACACATAAACATTCTTTACATTATAGCTCTTTTTTACAAAACTAGATCGTACGATCGTACTCGTACGATCCGAATAATAAAAGTAGGCTTATAACAATATAAAAAAACATGTACTTACTCGGTATTAAGAGAGATTTAATTTTACATACAATGACTATTTTAAAGAGGTCTACGTCTTTTATAAAGTAGTCCTCATGAGATTACACGGTCTAGTATACTTTTTAGGTACGCGTTGATATATGCATACGTACCTATATACATATTTATGTAGTTCTTGGGTCACGTTGCTGCTCATGATGAACTCTGTAACTATCGAAACTTTCACGTTTTTTAAAATGCGAGTTTTGCTGGCGTGCCTAAGATAGGATAGTTAAAATCACGCTTAGTCTAATTGAAGCTGAGAATGATTGTATAGGAACGCAGACGAAGTTGTGTGGGTCAGCAAGTGTTTCTCTATGTTCCGTAGCAATATGAAGTATTTTCTTAGTCTACGACTGACTGACTATCGTAGTAGCTAATATTAATAAATACCTACGAGTGATGAGAAGTTTCAGTGGATAACCAGTGAGGGAAACACTTGGTACGCAAATTTTATTCTCGCTCTTCCATTCGCACTTGGCCGTCAAAAGAAATAGAAAGTTTAATAACACGGGAAATGGCGGTTGCTCGAAGAACATCAAGATGCTCTTAGCTCTCGATTCACGTGAAATGTGAGACAGTTTCTTTAGTTACAATGAGAGGCGAGCTTGACTAAAAGCCAGAATAGTCTTTCTGATTGCTATCGGCAATTATGCTCTACTTTATATCTCTTTCCTGAGAGGTATTTTTATGTTTTATTATAATATTTTTCGGAACAACATTCATGAAATATTAAAATTAATGTTTAATAGTATTTATATTAACTAGTTTCAAAATAAATTGCTGTTAGAAAGAACCAACTTAATAATTTATTATTTACTATCTGTTGCCCGCGGCTCCGCCCGCGTGTAGGTCGGTTATCGCTGCAAATGGTACCCTATGTGTTATTAATAAAGCTATATTACTATAAAGTTATATCCAAATCCGTCCCGTAGTTCTTGCGTGAAGAAGTAACAAACATACACACTCACAAACTTTCGCCTTTATATGTTACTGTGAAGTGCGATTACCAATTTTGATTATCAACTGCTACCTACAATTAATGTATTTTGTCATTGTCATGTCGCCACAGAAAAGGAGAATTCTTTTGTTCATGCCACAGTAATAAATGTCACAACAGTGACGGATTTACTGAATTATTTAATAACCCTAATAAACCATCTATTTCTATTCCTATTATTAATAACTTAAGTGACCCTTCAATTAAATTAAATTCGTTCACGTCAATTCAAGTAATATTTTTTAATCATTACTGTGTATGTGTGTGTGTACTGTGTTAGTGCTACAATAAAAGTTCATTTTTTTTGATCGATCGAAGATAATTTTATTTTACATAGCATTATTTTATAATTTTTTATTCTATATATCACTGGAAATAGAAAAAATACAATACTTAAAGGTTTAAAAAGTCAGAGATCAAATCTACACCGCATGAGAAGAAACAGAAAAGTGATCAACAAGTTAAATGATATGTATTACGAATTAATCTTGAGCATGTGCCGCTTTTAGGTTTTCTATAATTATGTACATGACAGACATGCCAACACAGCACTTCGCACTTACTGTTATTCTTCGTTAACTCTTTTAATTACTAAATGCTTACTTCCGCTTACACTTCATGCTTACTTGTATATTTGTACATGGATGTTGAATTAATCGGAAGTAGTGTTTGTCTGTAAGTGTTCAATCAATTGTTACGAATATTTGTGTAATTTAATTTCGTTAACGCACTAGTAGAGTACATATGTAGTGTAAATCTAGTACCTTCAAACGAAGCAATTTTTGTACATAGGTATATATAATCTAATTTTCCTAAAACGGTTCCAAAAATATCATGAAATTAATTATGAAGGCAGTCTGGGGCAATAAATCGATGTAGCTATAATTCAGTTTTAGAAAATTTACTTTATTTAGGTACTAAATATTGATAAAGAACTATATTTTAACATTAACATATACATTATTGGTTTACATAATACATGTGTCGGACGTCCTCAGGCCAGGTAAACCGATGATTTGAACAAGATGACTGGCAGAAGCTGGATGCGAGAAGTCGAAGGTCGAATATAGTTGCATGTAATTGCAGAGGCTTATATCCAGCCAAAACCTATACATGCAATTCATGCAAATTATTCAGAAACATTTCTGTATTGAGCAGGCATACGAAGATATTAACTGGAGCAAGGCTTATAAAAGCATGCTTTTATGATTAATTGAGTGAGGTTATTCGTGAGAAATTACTTGTTTAAATTAAATCATAAGCCTTAGATTATATAGAGTTCTTTCTTTCTCGATGACAGGTTTATGTTGAACTGAACGAGTAAAAGTATTGAAATTAATGAGCTTATCTAACCTTTACTTCGACTGAGTAGTTGGGCTTAAATAAAAGGGCAAGGTCCCTTTAAATTACATTTGTAATTTATGTATAACTAGCTTTTACACGCGGCTTCGCTCGCATTTAATAAAAAGTATCACGTGTTACTTCTAATGCCTCCAAGAATATGTGTACAAAGTCTTATGGTGATCGGTTGAGTAGTTTTCGCGTGAAAGCGTAACAAACAAACTTACATTCACATTTACAACCACAATATCGCTCCAGTCTTTGACTGAACGATTGGACCACGCCGCTTTCTTCTACCTAAGTATTGTGTGTTCAAATCCCACACGGGGCAACACTTTGTGTGATCCACAAATTGTTGTTTTGAGTCTAGGTGTTCTTTGTGTCCGTTTCATATATGTTTGTAAAGCCCCTACGAGTCAGGACACAGGATGCTTTACATATTCCTAATGCGGGAGTTACCTTTAAAAACAAAAAGTCTTTATGACAGTGAAAAACACGAATAATTTAAATTATTTGCTAAGTTTCTGATCAGCAAGAAGAAATAATTAAATAACATGTAGCTTTACCTTCGACAATTCGCAACAGGCGCGATAGCTATAACATTTTGTTGTTTATATGCAACGATTATTAACAGCAATTGAAAATATTATCTAAATAATACAATCAAACATTTGATTGCCTATGTCCGCCGACATATTTATGTGCATCGGCGCGGATGTTAAGCGAATGTTTGATGTGGTTATATAAAATGCAACCATCCATAACATTGTTCCATATTCGTCTGTAGCAAATACCTACCTACTAATTTACAAGACTATTTTTTTTATAAATATTTCGGACATTTCACATACAACGCCATCTAGTGTCAAACAAAGCAGAGTTCGTATTATGATAGCTAGATTGACTGACAGAATACTTAAATAATGTTTTTTGTAAATACATACATATTATACATAGAAAACACCCAAACTCCGAAACCAATATTTGCAGACCATACAAACATTTGGTCCAACACGGGAACCGTACCCGAGACCTCATGCACAGTACCTAGTCGCGTACGCTACCGCTACGTCAATAGGACAATCAATTCTACTTTCCCTCCTAGTTATAATTTATTATTAATAGTATTTGTATGATAAATCAGTTTTATTTGTGATTGGTATCTATATTGTACGTTGTTTGAGCTTCAGCATTGGCAGTGAGTCAACGACCGGGTACTTTCAATCTAGTTAATCTGATATAGAGATTACGTTCAACGTTACGACGAGAAGCGTTCGCTTGCGTTTTCATTGTGTCACGAATGTCAAGTTAACAGTTCTGCAACTAATGATACAACTTTTGTAACCAAACTCTGCTACAATATAACATTTATTTAAATAATAGTAGGCAAGTATCTCATTTTTTGTGTTATTGGAAGAGTTCTATTAATTACTTAACAGGATAAGTAAATACAGTTTTGTTGAAAATATTTCTATAAAAAGCTTGTTAATGTCACACATACGCAAATAATTTGGCAGGAAAATATAAGCATGATTGGTATAGAATTTAGAGATAGAATTATTTTCATTATACCAGTTTGTTATTTTTTTAATGATAAAATAAGTGAAAAGTGTTTAATTCTTTAAATAATCCATAATAAAGAAAAACTAATTTTTAATTATAACGCTTACTTATGATAATATTTCCCCCTTATAGAGCATTTTAGATCCTATTAAATGATTAGAGTAGCTGGGGAGGTAGAGACTATACTCCAAAGATGTTGTCCGGTCCTTTGGAAATTTGCACAGCAATTGTTTAAACATTAATAATAACTATGGAAATAGTCGGCAGTAAAGATAATGGTGGTCAATAGTCATATACGCATGTATTAAAAATAATTATTTTCATTTCAGTTCTGGTCGATTGAAACTGATAGGTACAGTTTATTCTTTATGCTATTAAAATAATAAAAAATGTACTCGAACAAAAATAACTATTGAAAATGCAACGCTACCTCCCGAGCTAGTAGCAATAATCTTTTACATAAAATCAATTACTGTTTGTTTGTCTCGCTAAAACTCGAGAAGGGCTGACCGATTTAGCTGATTTTGGTTTTAAAATGTTTGTCGTAGTCCAGGGAAGGTTTAAACGGAGAAAAATTCAAAATAACTTGAAAATCCAAATGTCACATGTACGCAGTAGCGGGCACAGCTATTAACTTATAAAGGTTTGTTTGCGTACAATGGAGAGGCGCACAAAGTGAGCACCCGCCTTGCGCCGATAAGACATTCAGTTGCCGTTCAACTCGCCAGGGGCACACAGGGACCTGCCAGGGATCCTGGACCTCTTGTTTGTTATTGTGTATTGTTGTGTCTCAAGTGACAGTGGAAAAGGATAATACTGTTGGGAAATAAGGTACTTATAGTTTTTTTTTGCATTAAGCTAAGTCTAAACCAGAAGTTATTTTAACCAAAAATAATAAAAAGATATCTGACTTAGGGAAATTTAAGGTATTAAAAACATTTATTCAATAAATGTTAATAATATATAAAATATTTTTAATGGTTATCTTTAGGATAATTTATACCTCTTTCACGTGCTACAAAACCGTAGACGTCATGTTTATCGTACATTTTAACTGAGATATACATATAGGTACTCTTTAAAGTCGTTAGGTTTTAAAAACAATGAAAAGCGACACTTATTACATCGTTTGTCAACCACTAATATACAAAGTCACCACTAAAAGATATCTGTTTAACCACTCTGACGAGAAACAAGATGTACTCGTAATAGACTACGGGCCAGTGTCGAAAATTTATGTGACATGTGAACCACCAGGAGATCTTTTTAAAAAGATACAGGGGCAAAAAACAATAATATCATTCAGCACAATGATGTCACTTGCAAGCTGTCCAACTGAATACTGGTGAAGGGGTAGCAGCAACCCTCGATTTTTCTGCCTTGACTTTTGTACGGCGGTGGCGTTGCGGAATAATGGATTAGAAGAGGTATTGAAATTGTATGGAACCGATACCGTACAAAAATAGTGCTTCTAAAATTCCAAATCGGTTCATACATCACGGGGTTTTAAGAAATCAACTGAATGGAGAATTTGCTTTATTTCTTGACAATGGTTTCAAACACACAGCAATTTTAATTTAGTTGTAGCTATTATTTGAATAAGAAAATGGCGATTCCCTTCGATAATAATCTTTAAATCTATTATGTATTATAAGATTAAGGAAACTAGTTTATTAGAAATAAAGCTATATTTTTATTTCGCCTTGATAATATTATTTTCGAGAATCGTACAACTAGAACTGAGTATTTTTGAATGGGTTTATGAAGCAAAACAAAAACAATAAAAACATTTCCTGACCTTATTTATTATGTAAAAAAGACAATTCATGCGTCGCGGGTGCCTTTGCAAACATACATGAAATAGACACAAAGACCACCCAGACTCAGCACAACACACAGTGTTGTCCCATGTGGAGATTGAACCCACAACACTGAGCGAAGTAAACAGCGGCTTGGCGACCGCTCTAGCCACTATGCCATCTGTGCAGTCATGGAGTCCTGACCCATTTATGGCTGGAAACTATATAGAATGGTTGACACTTTAATAGTAATACTTCGCATGCGTCACATCACATCACAACCAATCATTGTTAAATAGTTTACAATACGCCTTGATAATGATATCATATCTCGCAAAAATAAATATTTATAAACAATTGGTATCAATTATGGGAATTTTGAATTTTCAATGTCAAACCTTAAGTAAAGGTATCAACTTGATCAAGCAGTATGTTGAAATTAACAAATCTGTTATGATGACTATGGCACTTAAAGGAGAGTTTTGGTCATTTTATAACGAGAAAATCAAAACAACAAGTATGTATTGTTTTAATTATCAACAAGAAATTTATATTTTAATATTTTAACCAATTTCTGCATGATTTTTGACATATGTAGACGAAATATTTATGAAAGTACCAATCAAAATTTGTGAAACGTAAAATTAGGCAGAGGCAAATATGAAAATATTTGTATAAACCAATATCCAAAATAAACTGATGTCTTAATGGTTGTAAATGTTTTAGACAATCATTTTTATTTTATTATATCATACCTAGGGCTATGATCCAAAACTACAGTAAAGTTTTACAAACAAGTAATCACCGTTTACAAGAAAAGTAAAAATTTCTAAATTAAAGACAAAATGCGTTGGTATAATTTTATTATAATGGACTCTTAGTTTTGTTACAACGATATAATGTTAGTTTTGTTTTAGAGAGACCGCATTATTTAAGTTGTTTTATTTGCATAATACTAATTTTACGGCGAATGCCGAGTAAATGGTAATGATAAGATGTAAAGATGTGTTTAACTAAAAAAATACCTCTCAAAACTATCAGAAGTAATTAAAAAAACACTTGCAACTCTTATGTATATTTTTTCAGTGTATACATTAAACTTTCTGTTCCAGTAAGTAATTGTTATATATGTTCTGTTTCTTGTAGCCTGTCTACATTAAATTGGTGCAGATGTTCATATTCATAAGAACCAACGTTAATGTGATCGCAGTGACTAAATTTATGCTTAATGGTAGAGAAATCTGCACTTACACTTACTTTATTGTTAAGAAAAACTTATCGCTATTAATAAACTCTGTCTAGTATTGTAGACGTAAAAATTAATGAAAGTTTCCAAAACGATTAAAATTGTATTACGTCAATGCACACGTAACGCTGAATAGACGACGATGTAAATTGCACTCAATTTACATCGTCGTCTATTCAGTGAGAAAGGGGCGCAGACGGTATAATCAAGCAACAAACTATTTGTTTATGCAAATTGCGAATCTTCGACACACAGTTTTAGAAATATTAGCAGTATCGTTTATTTATTTTTTTATGATAAGGTACATTGCCTTACAGGACGACAATTAGGACAGGAGCAATAGGGTTAAAAGTGGTAAACTGCAACCTTTATATACTTACCTTGAATTTTGTTTATAATGCTTAGAGTGGATATAGGATCACGGTATATTAAAAATGTATAAATAATACTTTTTTTTCAGCTTTGATCATAAATTAAGAATGAGACGTCGCGTGAATGTAGTCAAATGGACGTTTCGTAGTCCTGTTCGCCAGGTCTCCACTACGCCGCGGTCTCGTCAAGCTGACGGTGGATTGGAAATTGGTATGTTCTTAAACTCCCTTCTGTAGAAATGAAAAACTAACATAAAGGTGTTTATATATTATATGGCACTTGACACGGTACCGGTCGTATGGTATCGACCCGCTATCAAGTGCATCGACAACCGGTCGTTTAACTCCGTCGGATTCCCTTCATATACACATATGGGTAAATTTGTTCATTTTTAACCGACTTCCAAAAAGGAGAAGGTTCTATGTTCCTCTGTATGTATTTTTTTTTTAAATACCGAGTAACTGTACTTCAAAAGAAAGGATTATTGATTAATATACAACACTATACACACTACAAGGTTTTATTGACGCGACGCTAATATCGGAACTCAGTAACAATGTTGCGAAACATGGATTAACATGCATTATGTGGCTCCTTTAAATCGGGCATACAAGGTTTAGAAGCCTTTTCTCTTACTTTATGGCCTTGACCACTGTCATTAATTATAATATTGACACGTTTATGACCCTGTCATCAGATTCCAAATAAGTCTATGCCTTTTTTTTATGGTACAGGTGGCAAACGAGCACACGTATCGCCTGATGGTAAGCGATTACTGCCGCCCATGGACACCTGTAACACCAGAGGCCTCACAAGTGCGTTGCCGATCTTTTAGGGATGGATAAAGGGATGTAGGGAGGGGTTGGGGTATAGGCCTCCGGTATCCTCACTCACTCGGTGAAACACAACGGAAGCGCTATTTCACACCGGTTTTCTGTGGGGCCGTGGTATCACTCCGGTCGAGCCGGCCCATTCATGCCGAAGCGTGGCTCTCCCACGGATTGTGGATGCCTGCACAAGTTGCACTTATTATAAATGAAAAAATTATTCATCATTCAATTAATTATAATCTGTCCTGCATCTGGATCACTTTTTCGGGGCTAGCAGTTTGGGTTTGTTATAACCTCGGTTTATTTGTGAGCTGTAGAATTATTTCTTTTATGTCACAATTTTCTTAAACTATCCCTGTACTACATACCTATTGTACTTCTATACACTTTTGATTTGATAGATTGCTAGCCCCCCTTTCTTTTACATAGAGATATGACGCAAGTAATTGCGGTTAAGGAGCGTAGAGTGAAGTAGCTATTTAAAGTTGGGTAATATAAAATTGCATATGTGATTCAAAGATAAACATTGTCTCAACAATGGCCGCTGCATACGAAGACTGAACAATACATTTTGGATGGTAAGGTGGAAACCGCATTAGTATTATTGTTACTGCGTTCATTCAACAGCTTAAATGCATCAGACGTTCCATTTGATTTACTAAAAGTCTATTTATCTATAATTTACTTTTGCTTTAGTATAAAATATGACAAAATTTCAATACTGTACCTCACTAGATTAAGGTGGATGCAGATTTTCATGTTCTTGAAAACATATATTTCCATTGTCAGTAAGCGTGTACTTAGTAAAAAATATGACAAAGTCGTTTAGAACTTAGTAATTTCAGGTCCCAAGTCTGTGACAACCTGTCCTGTACGAGGCTCTCGTGCCAGGTCGACCCATGCTGCCCTGGATACTTCAGTATTCGACGTGTCTCCTTCCGTCAAGTCGTGGCGCGAGGTGCCGGGACCCAAACCACTGCCATTATTGGGGAATACATGGCGTTTTACACCATATATCGGTAAGTACCTACTTTCTATTATGTACTAAGTAACGTATGTGTATGTACTAAGTAGCTACTTTCAAGAATACTTTATTAAGTATATTTTTATAATTAAAATGTATTTCTCTGTGATAGAGATTGTTTCTGTTATGAAGTTTTACTGATCGTCTGCTTATTGCAAATACATATGCATTTTGTGGTTACATAAATCCATGACAACAAAGCACATTCATTTTTACTGTGTGAACATTTACATTTATAAGTAATTGTAAGACCTGTTGCACCACAAGGTCTTAGCTTTTAATAATTTTAAATGTCTGAAGAAAAGATCAGGTCAAAACAAGGTTAAAAATATATTTTTTATAGTTACGGGATTAATGAGGAAGAACACGTAAGTAAGTTAGTCTAAAAATTTTGACGAATGCTATCTGGATCAAAGGTTACGGAATAAATGAAGGTGGACTAGACATATTTAATTAAAATAAGAAAGTAAGGCAAACATTTCAAATTATATTTTTGTTTTTCATGTTATAAATGTGAGTTCAGTTCGTACAAAGACAGAAATTTTTTATTTACCTGATTTACTACGGACGCATTATAGACGTAATGCTTCCATTCGCTGTGTACACTTCTAGTCGGATCATACGTGTTTGTCACCAATGCTGCTAAGTAAGTTATGTACATACCTATGTGACAGCCTAATATGAGTGCAAGAAATATCCAAAATAGAAAATTTTCTTTAGCTTCGATTTGGTACACCGGAGAATCAGGTGGTTACAAAAGACATGCATCCAAATACGGCAGTTATTCTAAATGGTTGCAGGTATTTTTTTCTGAATTGCAGTGTTCGGAGATTTATTGCAATACTTTAGTCGCGGAGTATCTTTAATCAATCTAAACAAATAAATAAAATTGGAGTGTCTGTTTGTAATATTAAAATAACCGCTTTTTACTAAACGCATATGTATGTATACACGGTACATATACTAAAAATGTAGTTAAAAAAACTTTTGTCTGTCTGTCTGTTCGTTCCGGGTAATCTCTGGAAGGGCTGGACCGATTTTGACGGGAATTTCTCTGGCAGGTAGCTGATGATCCAGGGAGGAACTTAGGCTACTATTTTTAGACTAACTTTGTCCCGCGGCGTTACTCGCGGTACGACACAACCGCGGATAATACCGCGGGGTTCAGCTAATTGTAAATATACTTATACACTGTAGACAGTTATGACAAGACTATATTTCTTACCCGATGTTGCTCCGCACGCGTATATGTCGGTTATCGCGGCAAATAGTAGCCTGTGGTATTCTGATGAATAAGCTATCTTATTGTAAAGTTTCATCCAAATTCGTTCAGTTTTTTGTGAAAGAGTACAAACATCCATTCATTCATCCATGCTTACAAACTTTCGCGTTTATAATATTAGTATAGATATAGCTTACTATAATTCTGAGTAATGCTACTATTTACCTGTGATAGAAATGCGGCTTCACGGCAAATACAGTTTATAGAAACTCCAAAAAAAGAACTAGGATTACATGTACATATGTATAAAAATATAAATTAGTCGTTAGTCGTGACAAAGGATTTCTTCACTAGGTAATAAGGTCTGAAAATAATAGCCATGAGAACTGAAGCGGGAAGTGGTCTGATGCAACCATTGCGTGAGTCTCATTTACTGTATCAAAACACAAAAAGCTAGCAGTACCTATACGTATATGTTTTGTTTCGACATGTATTTTTTTTAACATATATACACAAACACAGATATTAAATAAAAGTAAACAAAATAAAAATACATTTCCTTTTGGTTTCGAAACTTTCCAAAGCATATGTAAAACCAAGATATTCGGTATGCCCATGTAGTGCAAGCTGATAAATTAAAGATGTAGTCCATTCACTCTGATTTATTCACACGGTAAATATTATATTTAGATTACAATAAAGTTAACATTACATGACATTGTACCGGGTACGACTTTCGTCTACAGTCGACTCGAAGTGACTGAGTCCTGTGACTCGCGTTTCGCTCGGCTAAGATAAATATGCTGATATGATTAAACATAATATGTGTCCCTACACCTATACGAAACGATTACAAGAGTATCCACACCCAGATCAACAATTTGTGAACCTCACGAAGTGTTTTCCTATGTTATTGAACCCATGATACTCGACTACATAGACAGCGTGAAGTGACCGCTTAAACCACCATGCCACCCTGTGCAGTGAAACTTAATAATTCATTGGTGAAGTTTATGTTTTTCTTTTAAAGATTATTTAAAGAAAAACAATTAAGCTACAAAATGTAACGGAGTACGCATTTTTGTTGTTAATTTACATTCGGTCAATGTACGTACTCTGGAATTGATGTCTCCAATGTGCTGACACGGTAGGTAAGTAGGTATTGCATTAACAACTCAATAAAAAACCGAACCGACCTTAGACTACTGTTACTTCGCTCCTTGCTTTTAGAATATTTTTCTGATATATATATGAAACTAAAGTCGCTTAAACCAAGTCGCGTGCAATTAGAGAGGCGTATGTTTAGTAGACTACGGTAGGTCTATGGTGATAGTGATGAAAAATACCGGTTAAAATTGATAATATTATCACTAAGTATTCCTTGTTCAGTGGTTGCATCTTGTATCGAACACATTTAAATGTTATGTTGGTTTACGCTTCAAATACGTTGAAAGATCAATTTTGACTCGATATACCTACAATATTTTTTTTTTTTTTTAAACTTCATGCACACATGTACATCGGCGGGCTTAATGCCCAAGGCATTCTCTACCACCCAACCTTTGGGTGATGTAGAAATATTGTAAGGTAGGTGCACTGTGGTGGAAGTCAGAGGTAATAATTTTGTCAATAAGTGTATAGAACTGACATAAACTTACATAATACTACTACACATATAAAAAAACAAATATTGATATATATATATATATAATAATTTTACACACTAATACATAAACTTTAGATTCGTACACTATGGTTACTATATTGTATTTTAGTTATTTATTTCCTGCTATTGCGTCAAGAAATAGTTCTTGACATTCTTTTTGAATGAAAAACGACTAGTTGACGTTTTTCATTCAAATATAATCAATCATACACAATCACAATACAATCATACAAAACTTTAACAAAAAAATGTGACCTCAAGAACTGGACCAGACTGAAATGGGACCACACGGGAAGCACCAACTTCCAAATAAAAAATAATCATCAATATCGGTTCATCCACCCAGGCCAAAGTTCTGAGGCAACAAATATAAAAAATGACAGTCGAATTTAGAACCTCCTCCTTTTTTGAAGTTGAAAAAGGTATTTATCTATTTTTTTCCAAGCACAATATGTCACTTGGAAGACTGATAGGTATGGTGTACTTACATAAACACATACAACAGTTATTAACAAAATCTCTTAGGTATATTATTGAAATTCCAGACATAAAAATTGTTTGATCAGGTCATCTATACATCTCTACAATACATACATACAAAGAAGTAAAATTGGAGTGTCTATTTGTCATATAAAAATAACCACTTCTTACTAAATGCATTTGAATGCATACACGGTACATATAATAATAATATATCGCTTTATTGTACACCAGATGCATTACAAAGTAAGCTTAAAATTAGAGAAGTACAATTGGCGGCCTTATCGCCCGGAGGCAATCTCTTACAGGCAACTGTTATACCAACATATTTATTTTTACAATTTTTGTCTATCTGTCTGTGTGTCTGTTTGTTCCGGTAAGACTCTGGAACGTCTGGACCGATTTTGACGGAACTTTCATTGATAGGTAGCTGATGATATAAAGAGTAACTTAGGCTACTTTCTTTAGACTAGCTTCGCCCCAAGCTACTCGCGGTATAACACTGACCACGGGTAACACCGCGGGACTCAGCTAGTTCTACGTAAAATATTTATGTTTAAGTGGTATCTATAGCCGAATTATTTGTCTAACAATAATTTAGTTTTGGAAACTATCTTTTTTTAAATGTGTGTTCTGCTGGCTAGGAAAGAGACGCAAACGAATAGGTGTGGGTCAGCTGGTAAACATATAACCACAGAAACAACATCAGTTAATCTATACTAATATATAAATCTGAAGAGTTTGATTGTTTGTTTGAACGCGCCAATCTCAGGAACAATTGGTCCGATTTAAAAAAAAAACAGTGTTAGATAGCCCATTTATCGAAGAAGGCTAAAGGCTATTTATCATCACGTTGAGACCTACAGGAGCGGAGCACCAATGAAGAATGTTACGAAAATTATCACGCTACGGGCAATAGGAGACACAAACGAGGTTGCGTGGGTCAGCTAGTTTTAAAAATATACTGGTAGAAATAGACGGACCAAAATTTATTTATTAGACTAAATAAATGTACTTTTTCTTCTTTTGATGAAATGGCAACCAGCCTGATCTCTTGGATCAGCTATTTCTGGTAATGTCAAGTGTTTAAAGTCTTCAAATCTTAAGTCTTCAAGTCTTTAAGTCTTCGTCGTAGTCGTTATGATAAAAAAATATTTAAAATGTGGATGAGATGAAATGGGGACCGTCTTCCGAAAAAGCAAATAACGATCTCCCCAATTAAATGTAATTATAGTTGTTGAATATTTTTATAACGTTTTTTTTCTTCAGAATTTGATTCAAACTTTAGACATCCAATGAGGTCGAAATGTATAACAAAAAAGTTTGTATACAGATTTCTTTCTCCTTTCAATTTATATCAGTATCCGTTTTTGTCCCGTGATTGACATCTTGACTTTTTATCAACGTAACACTGTCACGCTTTTGAAATACAAATTATGGTCACTTTTGGAGAAGAATTTTATAACAAGCGATAGCCTTTAACAGTTCACCGCTGGGTCCACCAAAGGGCTTACTAATGGTTGCTATGGGCTATATGCTATTATTATTATTATGCTATTGCTATGGGCTTACTATACCATCCTGGCCACAGGACACATGGGTTGATACTTGATGTGTTACAAGTTTTTCGTCTCTTTGCAGTGATGTTATGCTGCGTAGTTTGCTCCATGTGTCCCCTTTTTTGAGATCCCTGGGATGAACAGGAGTAGTGACATTGTACTCTCAAACCGCACGGAAGTGTTCATAAGAAATACGTTACTATTAGTTCAAATTTCGCTTGACTATGCGTTAGTCTATCAGTAAAGTATATTGTCATAGTCACAAATTTATTACATGTTATTAAATAAAACATAGACAATAGAGACAACCTTGACTTTATTTGAATTCCCAAAACAGTTTGCCCTTGAGCTTCTACAATTTCACACTAATAAATAATTTCAATATTATCATAAGTATAACCGGTTCATGGTTTTATGACTGTTTTAATAATTTTGAATGGTTGTTTATTGTTTTATTAACCGACTAGTTGAACCCCGCGGTGTTATGTGTATGTATGTATCGTGTATACATACATATGCATTGATTAAAAAGCTGTTATTTTAATATTACAAACAGACACTCCAATTTTATTTATTTGTATAGATTACTAGTTAGCCTCGTTTTGCAGCTCGTTCTACAACAGAACGTGTCTGTCTGTTTGTTCCGGGTAATCTCTGGAACTGCTGCACGCATTTTTTGCCGGGAATTTCACTGGCAAGTAGTCCAACTTTGTCCCGCGGCGTTCCTCGCGGTAGGACGATAACCGCGGGTAACACCGCGGGGTCCAGCTAGAATAAAAAAAAGTAAAAACCAAAACCCAACTACGACAACTTACTAAGTTTCGAAATCCAGTCCATGTAGTGTAATGTATCACAGTACATAACACTTTAATACAATTGACTACGGCTTTTGAAACTTGTTTCATGCTTTTTCAGCGTCGTTTTTTGTCGTAGTTGGGTTTTAGTTTTTACTTTTTTTTATATATTTTGTTAATCGCACTGGTAAACAAGACTGAATAAAAAAAAACGATTTTGTTGACAAAATGCTGGTTTTCAATTGGGTCCAGAATTTGAAGTCTCCTAACACCTAACACTGATACATACGACTGTATACAAGGTGTAGAAGACACAGAACAACATGGAATACATGTTAGACAGAGATGAATGTGATAGCAGACGAGGCCACCTTCTTTAATGACACTACTAAAGAGACCAAGGCATTGTGTTTTTTTACATAAGTGCTCGTAATAACACCGACGGCATACCAATTTTCATTTATACCCTGCTTCCATTACGCAAAACTTTAAGTGGGCCAAGGTTAGGTAATTGGCCAAGGGCCAATTTGATTCTTTAAGCACATCAAAATGATATCAACAGTATGTCGTACGGAGAGACAATTACAATTGATTGACTAACTGAATTTTGACAATAATTTTATGGCTTAACTTTTTATAGATATTGGTAAAAGTTACTGAACCAGTTAAAAATTATGGTTCTTAGTAATTAAATTACTTAAGTAGGTACATATTCATGAATTTATCCTCAACTTTGGTTTACAGACAGTTTATGGCGAAATTAGGAATATTTATTTTAAGCTAGCTGAATCCCGTGGTGTTTAACCTGCGGTTATGTCGTATCGCGGGTAACGTCGCGGGACGAAGTCAGTCTAAAAAAGAAGCCTAAGTTACTCCTTATATCATCAGCTACCGACTAGTGAAAGTCTCGTTAAAATCGGTCCAGCCGTTCTAAAGATTAGCCGGAACAGACAGAGAGGCACTGAAATAAAAAAATAAAAAAATGGTACATGTACCGTGTATACATACATATACCATACATACATTCATTTAGTAAAAAGCAGTTATTTTAATATTACAAACAGACACTCCAATTTTATTTATTTCTAGGTAAATATTAGGTAGATAGGTGATAATGTTTAAAGATAATATTGGTGTGAAAAGTCCAGTTCAGCCATGAAATTAAGTTTGACGTGGTACTAATATTGCTAAGTTACTATTTTGTACTGGTACACCATATATTAAAAAAAAGTAGATTAAGACAATGGTTAGGTACCACTTTTCTGTTCTGTGGGTATAACAGTTGCGGATAACAAACTTTACAGAACATGCCTGACATACAAGTAGTCTTATACGGTATTCCCGTTTATTTACGTTTACATAGTTCTTGTTATTTGCTGCCACTTATTGCACGTTACACGCAATGCATTTCCTTCCTTACGCAATAGAGCAATTTTTATGCTCCGTGGTGCGTAAGGTGACAACCAGTTGCTTGCATACTTGTACAGGTGATTATTTTATACTAGCTGAACCCTGCGGTGTTACCCGCGGTTATTGTTGTACCGCGGGACAAAGTTAGTCTAAAAAAAGTAGCCTAAGTTACTCCCTGGATCATCAGCTACCTGCCAGAGAAAGTCCCGTCAAAATCCGTCCAGCCGTTCCAGAGATTACCCGGAACAAACAGACAGACAGACAGACAGACAGACGGACAGACAGACAGACAATTTTTTTTTAAACTGCACTTTTGGTAAATGTACCGTGTATACATACATATGCATTTAGTAAAATGTGGTTATTTTAATATTACAAACAGACACTCCGACTTTATTTATTTGTATAGATTATATCGTTTTCGCGAGTAACGCCGCGGGACAAAGTTAGTCTGAAAAAAGTAACCTAAGTTACCCCCTGGACATCAGCTACCTGTCAGTGAAAGTCCCGTCAAAATCCACAGCCGTACAGGTACAGCCGTTCCAGAGATTACTCGGAACAAACCGACAGACAGACAGACAAAAAAATATTTTAACTACATTTTTGGTATATGTACCGTGTATACATACATATGCATTTAGCAAAAAGCGGTTATTTTAATATTACAAACAGACACTGCAATTTTATTTATTTGTGTAGATTGTGATATTTCCATGTTATCTATTTAAAACTAGCTGAACCCCGCGGTGATACCCGTGGTTATTGTCGTAATGCGAGTAACGCTGCAGGACAAAGCCACGCCAAAAAGTCCTGTCAAAATCGGTCCAGTCGTTCTAGAGATTACCCGAAACAGACAGACAGACAGACGAAAAATAAAAAAAAATGTTATTTCGGTACATATATCGTGTATACATACATATGCATTTATTAAAAAGCAGTTATTTTAATATTACAAACAGGCACTCCAATTTTATTTATTTGTATAGATACCTTTACTTTGTAAAAAAAAAATATTAAGTATATAGGCACCAAAACGTTTTAAATGAATAAAAGCAAAACCTAAAACCCAACTACGACAAAAAAAGACGCTGAAAAAGTATGAAACAAGTTTGGAAAACCGTAGTTACGCGTTGTTAAAGTGTTATGGTACGTTTCTATGTAACGTGTGACTACGGCTTTTCAAACTTGTTTCATACTTTTTCAACGTCGTTTTTTTGGTAGTTGGGTTTTAGATTTTACTTTTGTTTATTTAAATTAGAGCATTATTTTGTCTAGCGGTTCAAATGTTTTTAGAGTGTGCTATGAAGAAAACTTATTAAAAAATAAGAAGAGACAAACTAGCTAGAAAGTAGTTAGTAGCTACTAGGAACAAGTCGTAATAAGAGGCAAGCCTTCAATAATTTCAACCAGGATTTCTAGTCAAGTCGGAAAGCCAGTTATGCTTGTGTAGAGTCTTGGTACTTTAATGTAGTACTAATGCGATATACGAGTACCTACTTAGTTTAAAGTCGATTTACGGTAATCCATTATACATGTTAAATACTCCTTTTTCGGACTGAAGTAATATAATTAAACATTTCTTTAAAATAAAGTTCCCTTTATATTATGCTGTTAATTCAATTCATTCTATAGTTTATTAAAAAAAATATCATTTATCATTTCGTGATTAGAAATTAAACAATATCATATTATTCTTAATAAGTAATCATCATCATCATCATCAGCCTATCGCAGTCCACTGCTGGACATAGGCCTCTCTAATTGCACGCGACTTAGTTCGATCCTCGGCTTCTCGCATCCAGCTCCTGCCAGCCGTCTTGCGCAAATCATCACTCCACCTGGCCTGTGGACGTCCTACCGAATCGCGGTCTCCACTCAAGAATGTAGATATTCTGGTACATAGTTCCTTCCAAACTTTACCCCAATTTATACAAATGATAGAAACGTTTCCCGCGACTATTGTCGTACCGCGGGTAATGCCGCGGGACAAAGATAGTTTAAAAAAAATCGGTTCAGCCATTCCAGAGATTACCCAGAACAAACAGACAGACAGACTTTTGACAAAAAAATTAAAAATTGCTATTTTGGTACATGTATCATGTATGCATTTATTAAAAAAGCGGTTATTTTATGCATAGATAAGACCACAAAACAGATAATATAGGGATAAGACCGACCACCTAAGTCAGCAGATTACAGATCACGTCGTATAAAGACACGGCTTATCTATGTATACATTCTATTGATTTAATAGTATATGACGTAGGAATATTAACATTACAAACAGACACTGCAATTTTATTTATTTGTATAGACTAGCTGAACCACGCGGTGTTACCCGCGGTTATCGTAGTACCGCGAGTACCGCCGCGGGACAAAGTTTACCCGGTATATATACCAAAAATGTAGTTAAAAAAATACCTTGGTTATTCACTTTAACGACTGAAGTAGTGAGATCTAAATGGGTGCCAAGTTGAATGGTTCCTCCTGAAATTTATTTATAAAAATATAAAATATTTTATAACATCTTAAATATCATTTCTTCTTAAAACTTAGGATTATAATATATTGAAGCCTAAAATCTGCCTTGCCTAGTTTTCAGACAAATATATATTATTAGAGATGCGCCGAATAGTCGTTTCACCGAATAACCGAATACCGAATAGTATTCGGTTTAACCTTTACCGAACCGGATATTCGGCCGAATTATTCGGTTAACCATTTCATTGTTTTGCCGTGTAAACAGGTTTTAACATGTAGGCTACATGTCGCTGCTGGCTAGATGACGAGCGAGCCGTATCTCACCGTCCGCCACATTGGGACTTTTTGACGTAATGGAAGATGATACAACAAAAGTTAAGTGCACTTTGTGCAGTTGTGTTATTTCTCGCGGGAACAGAGCGCAGTGCTTCGACTGGTGGTATGACAAATCATTTGAGGCTAAAGCGTAAAGAATAACTGCCAGAAAACACCTCTACTTCTGTAAGTGCTTCTTAACATAGCACAGTCAGCACACGTTGCCTGCAACTTTGAGTGTAAAATCCAATATAGACTGGTCCATTCAAAAGGCACACAACAAATTCTAGAAGCTTATATTACCAATTGGAACATAACAAAGTCTCAAACAATGGAAATTCATAAAGCCGCAATCACAACTGACACGCAGCCTATTTAATACTCCAAAACGAAGGCTTTATTAGATTATTGCATTTATTGAAGCCTAAATATAAGTTGCCTGGAAGAAAGTATATGAGTGAAGTGGTGATTCCGACAATTTATGAGAGTAAAAAATTGAGATCCATGTTTATAAGTTGTTTTCGAGGGTGGTCACCAATCGTCTCGCACGCGGGTTTGTTGACTTCCAACCTCCTGGAGGCCTACGTTCAGCATTGGACTTCTTATGGCTGATATAGTGATGATGATGAAAAAATTTATCAAAGACGAAATCTCAAAAGTCACCGTTTGATTACATCTGATGTGTGGACTTCACTGTATACTGGTTTAGTGAGGACTTTGATCTACAACAGCGAGTTCTACAAATGAAACATTTTACTGCGTCTCACTCAGGTGATCACATACATTCTGTATTAGAAAAGGTATCCTCACTCACTTATATATCACCAAATATATATTTCACAACGGTTTTCTGTCAGGCCGTGGTATCACTCCGGTCGAGCCAGCCCATTCTTCCATTCAATAAATGTTGATTTTGAGTTTCATTTTATTTTTTAGAAAGGTATTTTGCTTTATTTTATTAGCATTGTTCAACACATTCTTCAAAGAATTTCTTTGACTTATAATCTAACAAAAGTCTTACATAAGACGTTTTGTCTTTCATTTCTATGTCGTGTAGCCAAGGAAATAGAAATACCTTCTCGAACCGAATATATTCGGCACTCAAACCGAATAATTCGGCCGAATACAAATAGGTAAAAAGATGCCGAATACGCCGAATACCGAATACCAAACGAATATTCGGCGCATCTCTATATATTATTAAGTACCTACTAACATAGTTATGGAAGAGCCTTTTGTTCGATGGCTAGTTTTTACCAACAAACCAAAATTTCAGCAGAATAAAATAATTTTTAGTACATATTTGAAAACCAGCCAAGTCAAACTTTACACACGGTGCTGCTCGCCAATTCTGTTAGCTTGAACTTGGCTTGACACGCTACCGTGTGTCTAGATTATAAGATAATGTATAAACGCTGTATATGAAAGTTTCTTCATACGGTCATTAGTCACGTTTAGAACTATTAGCTCCTACTAATGAAAATTATATTCAGTTGTTACACGCAACGCAAATGCATCCGCAACATCCCTGATATGGACATGGATCATAAGTTGATTCCATAATGAGAGTTTTATCTATAGGTAATGCAGACATCATTAGTATCATTTAAAGTTGTATCAGATAGTAGATACTGAAATTCATGAAAGTCATACAAGGGCACTCAAATTAAGCGCGTTAGTAATCCGTGACCATGCAACTTTGCGGAACGTTAAGTAATAATAGCAGATATTTTGTAATTTTTTTCTTGATGTTATTTTGATGAGTGCTGAGGGAGTTACGACATCCATACTATAACATTATAAGTCGAAAGTAACTATATACATATGTCTGTCTGTTACGCTTTCTCGACTATACCGTTGAACCGATTTGGAAGAATTTCGGCACAGATATAAATTGGACCTTTTTTTTATTTTTTTTCTTAGCTTAGTAGAGTACTAAGTACATGCAAGCAAAATATGCAAATCCATTTGTAATTCATGGAAATCTCGTCATTTCTTTGTTGTAGACCATATTGTCTAGTAAAAGGGCTTCGATCGCATGGAATTAGGAAATCTCAGTGGAGTTTACATGGTTGCCTAAGTCCTTGCATAGAAAATCTTGACTACATTGAACATCTACATATCTATACAAATAAATAAAATTGGAGTGTCTGTTTGTAATATTAGAATAACCGCTTTTTACTAAATGCATATGTATGTATGTATACACGGTACATACACCAAAAACGTAGTTTAAAAAATTTTTGTCTGTCTGTCTCTCTCTTTGTTCCGGGTAATCTCTGGAACGGCTGGACGGATTTTGACGGGACTTTCACTGGCAGGTAGCTGACGATCCAGGGAGTAACTTAGGCTTATTTTTCTAGACTAACTTTGTCCCGCGGCGTTACTCGTGGTACAACACAAATAACCGCGGGTAACACCGCGGGGTTCAGCTAGCGGGGTACAATAAATAAAAAGATATAACAAAGTACGTTTTAAATTAAATGTCATTAAGGTTTTTAGAATTATTTTTATGGCCTTGTTTTCAAACGTTAATTTCTTCTTTACTGACTAATAATGTAGTAACTTTACATAATTAGTTAGTACAGGAGTTCTGACTCTCGTTTTCTTAGGAAGGAATAACCAGAATCTGAGCCGCATGTCGAAAGTGAAACTGCAGGAAACGGGTATGGTATGCATTGAAGCGTGGTTTCTACTATTCTTGCATCGAATTACGGTCGTTCTGTATATATCATGTTCTACCTCTATATTACCTAACTAGTTGAACACCGCGGTGCTACCCGCGGTTGCTAGCGTACTGCGGGTAACGCCGCGGTACAAGACTAAACTAAACTAGACTAAAAAAATGTAGCCTAAGTTACTCCTTAGATCATCAGCTATCTGCCAATGAAAGCCGTTCCAGAAATTACCCGGAACAAACTGACAGACAGACAGACAGACAAAACTTTAAAAAATGTCATTTCGGTACATGTATCATGTATAACATACATATGCATTTATCAAAAAACAGTTATTTTAATACTAGCTGTTGCCCGCGTGTATGACGGTTATCGTGGCAAATAGTAGCCTATGTGTTATACAGTATACACTCACAAACTTTCGCCTTTATATATTAGTGTGATTACAATCAGACACTCCGATTTTATTTATTTGTATAGATTGTGTTTTTTTCTTTTAATAAATTCAGAATCTAAGAGATCAGATCAGATCAGAAGACTAGCTTTGTCCCGCGGCGTTACCCGCGGTGCGTCATCATTAAAAAACATGCATTTTTCCAGGTGGATATTCTGTTGAACATATCGACAAAGTGTGTCTATCTCTACGCGAGCAGTATGGTGATTGTGTCAAGTTGACAGGTCTACTGGGCCGACCTGATATGCTCTTCGTTTTCGACGCCAGTGAAGTCGAAAGAGTATTCAGGGGTGAAGATGCTGCTCCTCATAGGTGAGTTGAGAGAACATTCCCTCGACAAAATTTAATCAAGTGCTACAGTAAGTTACAACAATGTGTGGTCGAATTTGAGAAGCTCTGTATAGAAAAAAATGATTTTTACAAGCTTTTTATTAACTTACAATGTATGCATGTATGTATGTGTATGTATATATGTATGTGTATGTATATATGTATGTTCGGGTGGAATCTTGCAACTTAATTTTGAAAAAGATATCTTTAACCGATTTTTCAATAAATTTGCAAGCACATGAATTATGCTTAATAACTGCATTCGATTCGTTTTTAATCTCCGTAAATATGATCATGTATCCTCTTTCCGCTTGCAGCTTAATTGGTTGCGAATGCGTCCAAGACGCGAACTAGTGCTCTGACAGTACTATACTCCATTTTAAATAACCCTTCATTACCAACTTATTTAACCTCCAACTCCCAACTACTATGTAGTAATCAAAACAGAACCCTTCGGTCCACCAATAACCTCCTTCTTCGTTGTCCCGCCCATACGACTGAATTTGTTGGTTCATCTTTTGTTGTTCGCTCTGTTCTTCTTTGGAATAAGCTCCCTCTCGAAATCAGTATGGCCACCATATAATTTTTCCTTTAAGACGAAAGTAAAGCAATATCTTAATAAACAACTGGCAGAATCATCATCCTCTTATCTGTCGTCCAATGTTTTATTATACCTATTTGTATTTGTACATGTGTTGTATGCTACGAATAAATAGACTTACTATTTATTCGTAGGTTGTATAAGTTTATAATATGTGTTTAGTTTATGTATAATATGTATTCGTTTCTGTGGGTACGTTAGGTTTATATATATTATGCGTACTTGATATGGTATTTGACATGTTTATTTTAACGCAATTATTTATCAAAAAGCACCTATTTTCCGTTTTCTCTGCATCGCCCAATGGTTGACTGGTAGAGAATGCCTTAGGCATTAAGTTTGCCAATGCACCACAGTGCATAATGTATTAAATAAATAAATATTGGATTGTATATTGTTTGTAAACCCTGGTGTATAAATAAGGTGTTATCTATCTATCTATTTCTGTGGTTGAAAGATAGGGATCATAAATTCGCTCTCAAGTGATTGACCCTGGAGATTGAGAATTATTGTTTTTTTCAATGTTTCAGACCCTCAATGCCGTCTCTAAATTACTACAAGCATACTCTGAGGAAAGATTTCTTTGGTGCCGAAGAAAATTGCGCCGGAGTTATCGCGGTGTAAGTATTAAGATAGGTACTTAATTATTATGTGCACCAGAGCTAACACTGGTTCTATCACGCATTTTTCGACTCCACGCGAATTCCTGAGTTGTAGCGCCTGTGCGCCCGATAGCCTTAACCCCTTTATTCTTTTCATTTTTAAACTACTCTTTCAGGCATGGTGAATCCTGGGCTGCGTTCAGAACCAAAGTATCAAGAGTGGCGTTAAGTGCTGGTGCCGCGGCTCAATACACAGTGCCTGTAGCACAAGTTGCAGATGCATTTGTAGAAAGGTAAATTTTAAATTCTACTCATCAGTTCATTAGCGCCTTAAGTTTTTGGTTATAAGTAACTAAATATATTTTTTAGGGTTCCATACCTGAAAAGGAAAAAACGAAACCCTTATAGGATCACTTTGTTGTCCTTCTCTCTGTCAATACCCCTTTTTCTCAGGAACGCGTGGAGGTATCAAGCTGAAATTAATATCAAATACTTAGATCCACTGCCCTTTGGAGTTTAAAAAAATCAAACTTCTAAGCCAACCGCAATCAAAAGATACAGCCGTTTATGCTGCTACTTTTCGATGATAAAGGCAAAATTGCAAATGCATACATTTTTAGTAACATGATGTTATATCATATAACTAGCTGTACCCCGCGGTGTTACCCGCGGTAATTGTTGCACCGCGAGTAACGCCGGGGGATACAGTTAGTCTAAACAAAGTAGCCTAAGTTACTCCCCGGATCATCAGCTACCTGCCAGTGAAAGTCCCGTCAAAATCGGTCCAGCCGTTCCAGAAATTGATTACCCGGAACAAGCAGACAGACAGACAGACCGACAGACAGACAGACAGGCAGACAAAAAATTTTTTAACTACATTTTTGGCATATGTACCGTGTATACGTGCATATGCATTTATTAAAAAGCGGTTATTTTAATATTACAAATAGACACTCCAATTTTATTTATTTGTATAGATATACCTACAGGTTTTTACGGAACCATCGGTGCGCGAGTCCAACTCGCACTTGGACGGATTTTTTTTGGATAGTTACATCATATAATGATGTTCACATCTTCATTCATTGTTTTCCTGACCTAGAGTTGGAATGTAATATTAGATTCATTTTAAAAAGCAAAACCTTGCTGTTCCATCTCATCTGAAAATTTACGCTTATACTTACTATAGGTATTTTGTAAAACTATCCACATGATTTTGTTCTATAAGCTAAATTAAATACAGTACATTATTTATCTTTTTAGAGTACGCGATTTAAGGAATGAAAACTTGGAAACCCCAGATGACTTTTTAAACGAAGTACATAAATGGTCACTAGAATGTAAGTGAAATGTATTTAAGGTATGTTTTAACATTACGTCTATAATAATAATAATAAATAAATATTTCGGACATCAAACACACAACGCCATGTAGTCCCAAGCTAAGCAGAGCTTGTGTTATGGGTACTAGACAACTAATACAAATACATATATACATTTTTTTTTGTAAATACATACATATTATACATAGAAAACACCCAAACTCCGAAACAAATATTTATAGATCATACAAACACTTGGTCCGACACGGGAATCGAACATGAACTATGACTTGACATTTCTTACATTTTTGAGTATGATGTTTTATAACGTTTTCTGAGTTATTTCAATGACATAAGTTATTTTAATACCTTCATTGGAGCGATTATACTTTACTGACTGCACAAAATAAAGGTATTACTTTGTGACTAAATGTGACTTTATTTAATTGTTGGGTTAACATTTACTATTTACCTATGAACCTTGACTTGACATGAACATAAATTTCAACTTAGTATATAAAATTATAAAGCTCAACGTGCTACGTGTATGATACATTTGCTTACTACAAGAGTCGTAGGTACCTACCTATAAATATCATCGGTTACAAACAACATCGTTCGACTGCCTCGTTGGTCTCGCGGTTGGCGTGAGCGACTGCTGATCATGAGGTCTCGGGTTCGATTCCCGGGTCGGACCAAATGTTTGTATGATCTACAAATATTTGTTTCGGAGTTTGGGTGTGTTCTATCTATAATATGTATGTATTTACAAAAAAAAAGTATACATGTATTTGTATCAGTTGTCTAGTACCCCATAACACAAGCTCTGCTTATCTTGGGACTAGATGGCGTTGTGTGTTTGGATGTCCGAAAAATATTTGTATTTATTTATTTTATTTTATCGTCAACCGATCGCAATCCACTGCTGGACATAGGCCTGTTCACTTGCTTGTCACATGGTTCGATCATCGACTTCTCCCATCCAGCTTCTGTCAGCCATCTTGCAAAGTATAAAAAACGGTGATCTTTATTAAATAACTGTTTTATTGTAGCACTTGGATTAATAGCCTTAGACACTCGGCTTGGTTGTTTTGAAGCCCAAGAAGACTCAGAAAGCATGCGGCTTATTCATGCCGTGCAAACTTTCTTTCTAAGTGTTGGTGAATTAGAACTGCGCGCTCCCTGGTGGCGGCTTTACCCAACCACAATGTTCAAGCAATACTGCGCTGCATTGGATACAATTCTTAGGTAGTTGCTTGTGATATTTTTTGTGTCAGATTGATTGGGAATCTTTACTATTCGCTAGTTTTTTTTTGTTTACAGCGTGACTCTCAGACACGTAGAGAAGGCGCTAAAGGAATGTGAAGTTAATGGAGGTAGTAAGTCACTGCTGCAAGATTTAGTAACTGCTGCTGGGCCGAGAGTAGCAGCTGTTGCTGCGCTAGATCTGTTCTTGGTAGGAATTGACACGGTAAGAATATATTATCGTTATACTTAAAGGTAGGCCGCGATAAGATTACGACGTAACAAGCACTTTGTACCTACTCGCTTAGTTCTCGCCAGAAACCGATTAGCTAACTGAATATGAGAAAAATAATAATAGATTCATAGTTATTACACCTCAAATTAGTGCGAAATAATTTAAAATATAAAAAGCACATAAATATCTTCACGATAAACAAAAATTAATTTAAGCTATCGAACGTAGGTTCAAGGAAATTTTAATATACTCATATTTATTTACTCAGATTTTTTTTCATTAAAGTACTTGTTTGCCGAAGAACATAATTCATATAAAAATATCCAAATGTTAATAATTCTCAAATAAACACATTTTTAGGTAATTCAGTGCTTTGAACATTTAAGATAGATAGGTACAAATAACTTAGAAGACGAAGATATCTTAGAAATTTTAAGATAAAAATACACTTTAAAAGTAAATCGATATAAATAAAAAGTGTGTGGTGCCTCTGTTATATATTATAGAGCTATTGCTCTACCTGTGAAATAGTTTAATGAAGAATAAATGTTCTAATCTATATTGCTCGATATAAATGTAGGCATAGATATCTATAACTGCCTCGGTGGCGCAGTGGTAGCTTACGCGACTGCTGTTCATGAGGTCTCGGGTTCGATTCCCGAGTCGGACCAAATGTTTGTATGATCTGCAAATATTTGTTTCGGAGTTTGGGTGTTTTCTATGTATAATATGTATGTATTTACAAAAAAAAGTACATAAGTATTTATATCAGTTGTCTAGTACCCATAATACAAGCTCTGCTTAGTTTGGGACTAGATGGCGTTGTGTGTTAGGCGTCCGAAATATTTATTTATTATTTATTTATCATACTGCTTCCGGTCAGCCGGCCATCAGTTTTGTTAACAACATCGTTAATAGTGCGCCTGAATTGTTTTTTGTAGCAATGTATTAATTTGCCATCTTGAGTTACAAATGTTGGAGGCGCTTTAAAAATACTACCTTAATCACACATTTTTTTTTAACTGGCCCGTTGACTGTTGGTCCAGTACCGATCTTGAATTCTTCGCTAGGAACCGTGGGCTCAAGTCCCACATGCGGTAAAAGATGGTTTGATTTTTTGTGTCCGGATGTAATTTATCTATCTATTTTTGGGCTATGTCTCTAACATTAAAACTCAGGTTCTTCACATTTTGGGATTTAGATTGGGCTGTGTTTGAGACGTGTGAAGTTATTGTTAAATTCTCATCTGAAGATTATACGTTAATATTACGAAAACGAGCTTCAAAGAACATGGGGTTTAATTTTAATTCCCTTTCTTAATGTTAAAAGCTTTCATTCCGAACATTAACATTCAATTTATTTTTCATTTTTATATTTATAGACTTCTAACGCAGTCGCATCAATTTTATATCAGTTGTCATTAAGACCTGCAGTACAAGAACGGTTATACGAAGAAATTCACAATGTTCTTCAAGATAAACCGATGAAACCTGGAGATATTAACCAAATGCCTTACTTAAAAGCATGTGTAAAAGAGGTTTTGAGGTAAGAGGCCAATTTATATTATCACACCTAGACTTCAAAAGTACAGAAATGAAGAAAATGTGTAGGTACGATTTTATTGCGTTATTTGCGAACGCTTCATTAACATAACATCACTTGGTGTATTCTGATCAGCACATAGAATTAGGTAGTTACATATTATCATGTCATGCAAAAGTTTAAATGTTAATATGTTTTATTTCTGGCTGAATCTCATTTAAAAATAAAACGAGTCATTTTAACAGAATAAATTTTAAAACGAGATTCCTGTAAGATACGTTTCATCTATTCTAACTGATGACTGATTCTAATCAATGTTCTTTTTTTTACGAATTATTTATACTTATGTTAATAATTATGTTTTGGCCTTCTTTAAAGGATGTATCCTGTGGTAATTGGAAACGGCCGACAACTCTCAAAGGATACAATCATTTGTGGCTATCAAATACCTAAAGGGGTATGTAATTTACTTAAGCCAGCTTAAACCACGAATAACTGAATTTGTTTCAGATATTTTCGATTAGTTTTGGCATTGATATACTTGTTGTTGTTAGTATGTGTATCAAAAGTAAGATTAATTACTACTAACGCCATCTAATGTTCTCTTTTGTGAACTAACGAAGGATGAATGAATGTCTGTGTCAATTATATTAAAATACACTCTCTCTTGCTGCGTCACTGAAAAGCGTTCTTTTACTTTATAGTTGTCGACTACGAAAAAAATTCTTTGAATAGATTTTGCTAACAAGGCAATATCTGCCGGGACCGCGGTTCCGAATTCACTTTTTCATAAAATAAATCTCTCAAGTCCAAAAGCAATTTATTCCCATATTCTCAAAGACATAAAAAATTTAATCTAGTAAATTGCGAATTCGCTTTGTGCATTCCTTTTGTTGTTTTTATTTACAGACTCAAGTAATCTTTCAACATTACGTGATGGGAAACAGCGACGATTATTTTTCAAATGCAAGAGATTTTCGGCCCGAAAGATGGATGCATAGATCTCCAACACAGAAGCACCATCCATTTGCTTCGTTACCCTTCGGTTATGGCAAAAGGATGTGTTTAGGAAGTAGATTTGCCGAACTGGAAATACATACAGTTACATGCAAGGTAAGTGGATTTACAATATCACGAGAGCTTGATTTTGTCGATGTTATGTTAGACGAACAGATATAATTTGTTTTCGAAACATTTTACTATGATTGTGAAGGCGATTAATCATTTCGAGTAACACTATTATGTATCGAGTATTACGAAGTAAGTATTTAAAAATATAATGAATAATTAATTACACTAAAAAGAAAGTTTAGCTGTGTCGGAGACACAGTGTGGCGATCGAAGCGGTTTTTAAGAAATGGTGACGTCAGCTTCGCCGACGTCACTTGGATATTTTGTCAAGTGGCACTCATGATTTTAAAGCAATAGAAATCGCTCTTAATCAAGTCTAGTCTAGTCTAGTAATCAATCTTCATTATCACACACGTTGGTAGGTAGGGTTTATTTGCACAGCCAAAGACAATATAGAATTCCAATAGTTTATTGAATCAATGAAGCTACAGTTAAAATCATAGATCGGCACAACATTGTCAAAGTGAATTAGGTGAGAACACCAAAATCCACTGAACGTCCGTGACGACCCATAACCTCCAGTTTCCAAATGCGTAGGGCCTTAAGAGAAGAAACCGGCAAAGAAACTCATGGCCACTCTTTTGAAAGTTACATCTTAACTTATTATAACTCTAACTTTTAATTCAATTCCAGATTTGACAATTTCAGTGTTGCAACGTTATGACAAGTACTAAATAGTGACGTTGCGAAATTATTCGATCCGGAAATGGACGATTTCCGGATCGATTTCTCTGGTTTATAGTAGTATATCTAAACTACTTTAATAAAAACTAAGTATACTAGGAAATTAAACATTTCTAAACTGATAATTTAGTTATGACGATTAATTTTATTAAGGCTCTGAGAGTTTTCTTTAATAATTGTGTGTGAAATGAATAAAAAAATGTGATCATGAAGGAACATGAGAAATAAAACCAATAGATGTAGGTAATATTTTTTTTGTAAATCATCGCTGTCATCGCTACCGCTGTCGCTGTCATTTTCTGTAACATTTTATTCCCGATGTGTCTGTGATATTGTCAATTAACATATCTAGCCTACTAATTTTTTCCTCTTATTTGACAACATGGGATACGCATTTAGACCATTCCGTAACCGTAATTTTTTGAATGCCTTCCTCAAATAAATTTCGCACGTCTGTTAATTTGAAAGTTTTATTATTTTGAGCTACATGCCCCTTTACCTCCGCCCATATCAATTCGATAGGGTTTAGCTCGCAATGGTAAGGGGGGTAAAAACGGGATCCCATGTTGTGCTGCCATTTCGTCTACAGCGTACTTATTAAAAGACTCGTTATGTGGAATCAGTTCTAAAAGCGTA
Organism: Spilosoma lubricipeda; assembly: GCA_905220595.1. Lineage (NCBI taxonomy): Eukaryota > Metazoa > Arthropoda > Insecta > Lepidoptera > Erebidae > Spilosoma > Spilosoma lubricipeda. The sequence goes on from HG992294.1 coordinate 5,228,322, forward strand.
GCTTTAACCATATATGGTTCGTAATGAATATTTTTATTTAAAAACCAGTCTTGGTGCCGTCTCTAATTTTCGGGAGTGGTAAGGTGCATTACCCATCAATATGCTCTTTTATTATAAGTTTTGTTTTTAGTATAAAATACAAAAATACTAACTTTTTATAAAATAAAACAGCGGTTACTAATTAATAGATAATTATTATGAATAATTATGTATTTATTTAAATAAAAATCAATAATTTAGTCTTTAATTGGCACACCAATATTATGATTACATGAACAAAAATCGCGATTGTTCATCAATTTTTGTGTTCATCACTACACTATTAAATGTGGTATCATTATTTAACAAAATGACAGTAGCTAATGTCAAATGTGGAATCGAATTAAAAGTCGTGGTTTAGTTACAAACTATCAATAGTCAATTACAACAATTAAGAAGACTATGTACTTAGCTTATTTACAGCTTGTCTTTCCTCGTACAATGCCCGTACTAAACTGATCTGTTGATTCTATTTTACTTCAATACGAAACGGTGGGTAGTTAGATTAAGAGCCAAAAGGTTAGTAGTCCCGCAACTCGTGCGGCCGCTCTCTTTTATACCGGCTGCTCGCTTTAACTAGTGGTGACACCTACCACTATATTCGGTGTTACCCGCACTCATTTTAGTAACATTTAATTTAATATTGCTTACAGAATCGACTAAAACTAAACCAACATTATTAAATCAAGCTGTAAGTAAACTAAGACGTAATAATCACATCGTTAACAACAAATAATCAGTTTCTTCCTTTACATACACCGTCCACAGATTCCACCCAAACTGCCATGTTTCTCGATGCACAGTTTGACGTTTCGAATAATCGATTGAAATAAACACGAATTCAAATTAAAACTTAAGAAAACTACTCGTTCTCCGACAAGCTGTAACATTAAAACACAGAACGAGTTTCATATCTATACACTATACTACAAATAAATAAAATTGGAGTGTCTGTTTGTAATATTAAAATAACCGTTTTATACTAAATGCATATGTATGTATGCACGGTACTGACGGTACATGTACCAAAAATGTAGTTAAATTTTTTTTGTCTGTCTGTCTGTCTGTTTGTTCCGGGTATTCTCTGGAACGGGTGGACGGATTTCGAAGGGACCTTTACTGGCAGGTAGCTGATGATCCAGGAAGTAACTTAGGCAATTTTTTTAAAACTGATTTTGTCCCGCGGCGCTACTCGCGGGTATGACGATAACCGCGGGTAACACCGCGGGATTCACCTAGTTTTAAATAAAATATTTGGAGGCATATCACTTGGTAAGAAGAAGCACTATTGTTCTGTGTGGACATTTAGAACAGTGCTGTTTACGCCTACGGGTGGAGAGTAGAAACTACTTCGCTGACAAGGAAACAAGTAAAATGATTTAAAACAAAAACCCGACTGCGTCGCTATCGGGTTTCTTTCATATTTTTTTTTTCGCAGTGTCACCACCTCTCACATAAAATACGACAAACCGTTTAGGCTCTAGGGCATGCCAAAGAAATTTACATACACGTAAAAAAACATAACCCTCCTTCTTTCGCAGTAGTTGGCTAAAAACAAGTATTTCAATCGATTGCACTGAAATCGATAATCGTATACCACTTGCCTTTAATTTTTCAAAGTGTACGAGAATAGTTTAAACTGCATCGATGAATTAAAAAAAACAAGTATTTAAAATGCTGGCACCTATTACGAATATTTTTTTAACAAATGAAATGTAACAAACAAATGAAACCAAACGTTCTATAAAAAAATTAGCGCGTAGGTACCGCGTAATTTTATATTCTGAAATAAGAATTTTATTTTGCTTGTGTTTGTTTGTACATTAATTTAATAATTATTCGTGTAATTCAGTGTGTTAGTGAATGTTATTGTGATTTAGTTTAAATATTGAAGTAACGTGCAATAGAATGGAAATTATTGGTTATTTTACGTAGGTTTTTCTATTTAACTTTATGTTTTCTACACCTACTAGCTATTAAAATATTTTATAGGTTAATAATTATAAATCTTAGTGTTATTCATGTTTTTTTTTACTGTGTTACTAGAAAACCAGTCTTCCAACTTTATTTTAAATAAACCTTTTTACACTTCAGATGGTACAAGCTTTTAAAATGGAGTATCAACACAAACCGATGGACTATCACATTCATCCAATGTATACACCGAACGGGCCCATTAAATTGAAGCTTATTGAGCGGTAAATAACAAGAACTTACTTTAATATTAGTTAGAAATTGTAAATGATGTTGATGTAGATCTATCAAGACGTTGGCATGATTCTCCACCTATCTGATAGGAGTTACGACCATCCTGAATTTCAATACCACTTGGTAATATTTCAATGTACTTTTGGATTCTGCTCATGTCTTCCATGACGCAAAGTGGGGTCACTTTGGCAGGCTTATTAGGTACTAAGTAAAAGAAAGATAATTTTAAATAAGGATTGGGTAATTAGGTTGTACTTATTTTTTTACACTACTACTACAGCATAAGTCTAAGCCTATCATTAAATAGATAATTATTATATAAAGATTGGATAAATATTGGATAGTTCTAACGGTTCTAACATTTGCATTGTAGTAGGTACTCAATCAATAAATGATTTTGTTTGTAAATTATTTTTTAAAAGCCTTCCTGGTACTTTTAGGTTTTAACACAATGATGTTATTGATGATGAATTACTTTAAATATATGAGGTTCAATACTAGATTGCATTGCAATCTTATAGATGCAATCTAGTAATACATAACATCCCTTAATTAAAAATATGATGTCAGTATCTATGTATGTGTACAGTCTGAAGTTATATGCGGTGTTACTGTAAAGTTCATATGAATAACAGTTTTTCATTGTAAAAAAAAGTACATTACAAAACCCTGTACAGTCCCAAAATAGCAATAATACAACATCAAAACAATATAAGGTTTTAATGCACATAATTGTAATGTTAATAATATTGGTATAATGTGGTGTAAAAATGTATGATGGGACTGCATCATAGTATGTTTTTATATAAATGTTAACTTTGATATGTAATAATAATATTTATGTATGAAAAATATATTAAGTATTTAGAATAGAATAGAATAGAAAACTCTTTATTTGTACACCATTATAGTACATAGTTACAAGAGTACATAAAGTGTGAAATGTAGTGTACAAAGGGCGACATTAATGCCAAAAGCAATCACTTCCAGGCTACCTTAAGATGGATTAAAATGTACAGGAGAGACAGTGGTAGTTGTCGGTGTAATGAGTTTTCAATTAATTTTAATTATATTATTTGCTAATAAAGATAACGAAAAACATATGTATTTATATTATATACATATATATATATATATATATATGTATATATATACATACTCACATAACACATACTTATACATACCAATAGATATACATACATATATATGTAACTGAATCACGTATGAGAAATATATTTCTTTAGTAAATAAATATTAAATATAATAATAATAATAATAATAATAATAAACTTTATTCTCTTTCACAAAAATATGGCTTAATAGTAGGTACAATAGCGACTTGGCTTCCTGATTCCACCTTTGTGAAAGACTGGTGCCTGAAATAGGTTATAAAAAGATACCTGTGTTACTTTACTACAATATCTAAGTACCTACAATCTGTGAACCTTTAACAGTTATTTTTATTATATTATTACTCTTTATCTCTAAAGCTCATAGTATTTATAGTGTCATACAATTTAATAAATGGATGTTTTTCACCCTTAAATGTATGAAAAAATATAATAGTCTATTCTGACTATGTAGCACCTAGGCATTATATTAATCAGACCACTTATATACATGACAACCCTTTTATAAATTAGTATGTATGTACTTAATATAAATACAATTATACATGCATGCATATTACAACCTGTAGTCAACCCCAAATAATATTGAAAATAAACCGACTCAATAATCTTGATCAGTCCTCCATTACTGCATCAGCCATATATATATAAAAATAAAATTTGTTTTTAAGTCAACATCAACATCATATATAAGTGTAGTAGAATTTTAAACTTTGTAGTTATTTTAGTTTAGATTTGATCTGTAGATAACAGACTATCAAATTAGTTATAAATTTGCTCAAGTAGTTTGCATAAGTTTATTAAGAGCTAATTTCACCAGCTCCTGATAAGGTTTCTGGTAGTTATCTGTCATATAACACTATCTAACAGATAAAAGTTGTTGATGCTTAATAAATGTTTCTATTCAAGGCTTGTCAAAGGGGAATCTGTAGGTATTTTACAGATAAATTGACATAGTACGAGATCCCGCTGCAGGATTGGTGTACTCATCGACTTTTTGTTTAAAACCAAATTTTTATGTTTATTTATAGTTAAGAGATTATATATTTAATAGGGTGCCTATCAAAATTTGGCCGCCATTATTTTTAATTAAATTATTTTTAATTGATTTTTGGTAAAAAATTTCGTTTATTTATTTTTTAAATAAAATAACGTCTACATCAAGGTAATTAATATGAAGATTCTAAAAAATCACGGTTGCCGTTGCGCACCTGGCCGCACCTCTTTGCAGCCAGGTGTAAACAGGTATGATTTCGATAAATTTATACGTTTATAACCTATTTTTATTAATTATATGTCAAATTGAAGCTAATTTTTTTCTATTAATTATCATATAAAGTTGCTTAATTAAATCTGGCCGCAAATAAGGGTTACTGGCTGTTAAAGATAATAGAGATATAATATTTAAGTTTGAATCATTCAAATAATATGTAATTGGATTATTGCTTCATCAAAATGTTAAAAAAATCACCCTCTAAAAAATAAGGAGTTAGATAAATTGCTAACTAGACCGTCGATATATCAAATCAATATTAATTTTTTGTTGCAATTTTTAAATTTGTCATTTTGAAAAAAATTACATATTTTTTGGGAGTATTTATTATAAGTCGTCTCTATTACTCCCCGGTGGTTGAGAACACTAACGTTCGACGCATGCGCAATGGCTTAAAAGCGACGCACAGCCGGCAATCGCTGTCCTCGTCTGACAAATGATGTTACGCGCTAACTCTCTTTCACTCTACCTTAAATATTTATTATCTTTAACAGCTAGTAACCCTTATTTGCGGCCAGATTTAATTAAGCAACTTTATATGATAATTAATAGAAAAAAATTAGCTTCAATTTGACATATAATTAATAAAAATAGGTTATAAACGTATAAATTTATCGAAATCATACCTGTTTACACCTGGCTGCAAAGAGGTGCGGCCAGGTGCGCAACGGCAACCGTGATTTTTTAGAATCTTCATATTAATTACCGTGATGTAGACGTTATTTTATTTAAAAAATAAATAAACGAAATTTTTTACCAAAAATCTATTACAAATAATTTAATTAAAAATAATGGCGGCCAAATTTTGATAGGCACCCTAGTAAATATATATTCTCTTAACTATAAATAAACATAAAAATTTGGTTTTAAACAAAAAGTCGATGAGCACACCAATCCTGCAGCGGGATCTTAGACTAACAGTAGTCTATCAAAGACTATCAGAAAGTGGTGAAATCAACCCTTAGTATATTATAAGTAGATAGGTATTTTATATTAAACCTATTATATTATGTTATGATCTCTGTTTTGAAGAAATTAAAAATCTCTGTTTTTGATTACTAGTTGTTTTCTATTAATTTTTATGACTCGCATTCTTTAAAGATTTTTGCTGAAGGTTTGACAATCTATACATATAAATAAAAGTGAAGTGTCTGTTTGTGATTTAAAATTAACAGATTTTCACTAAATCCATAAGAAAGTATACGGTACTTACATAAAAAAATATCTTTAAAAGTATTGCCTGTCTGCTTGTCTGGACGACTGGACCGATTTTACCAGAATTTCATTGGCGATGGTTATGATATATAAGGAGTAATTTAGACTACTTTTATTTTCAATTACCTTCTTCGCCCTGCGGTATAACCTGCGGTTGTTTTTCTAAAGGTACAACTACATCCGCGGGGCTAAGCCAGTTCGAAATATGTTAGCAAAATAACGATTTACCAGTTCCTAATACAGCTATCTATCCGATAGCTATCTGCTTTGTAACACTACTAGCTTTATCCCGCGACTTCGCTCGCATTTAATAAAAAGTTTCGCTTCTGATACTGCCTCGGTGGCGCAGTGGTAGCGTACGCGACTGCTGTTCTTGAGGTCTCGGGTTCGATTCCCGGGTCGGATCAAATGTTTGTATGATCTGCAAATATTTGTTTCGGAGTTTGGGTGTTTTCTATATATAATATGTATGCATTTACAAAAAAAAAGTATATAAGTATTAATATCAGTTGTCTAGTACCCATAATACAAGCTCTGCTTAGTTTGGATGATAGATGGGCCGGCTCGACCGGAGTGATACCACGATCTCACAGAAAACCGGTGTGAAATAGCGCTTGCGCTGTGTTTCACCGAGTGAGTGAGAATACCGGAGGCCCAACCCTAACCCGTCCCTACATCCCTTTCCCCATCCCCCAAAGGCGACTTGTGACGCCTCTGGTGATGCGGGTATTCATGGGCGGAGGTAATCGCTTATCATCAGGTGATACGTCTGTTAGTTTGCCCACTATACCATAAAAAATAATAATAATATTTGCCGAGATGTTTTGTAATGTTCGTTTTAATGAAGGAGACATCGTTATTTATTTACGACACAGTCATCTGTCCTATTAGATTCAAGTTGTTTGAATACGTCATCCTTGCGGTGACGAATTAAGAGGAAGCTACGCAGGACAACATCGCAGCAAAGATAAAGAAAAGCTTAAAGGACGCTTGTACGTACGCCTGTATCTGTCCGGCCAGCTTGGGATGGTAAGCCAAATCCGTCTTAAGAAGAGATGTAATATGTTCAACAGTGAAATATTAAAAGCTACTGATGTTGTGATGAGTTAAATTTTAATGCACTTACACTTTGTCAACGTGTCTGGGTTGTAAGTTCAATAGCCTCACATTTAGAGCCCCCTCAAACTGCAAACTGTTAATGGGCCGATAGTGTAACCAGGCCGTTAATCAATATGAACTTGTATAAAAGTGCACACAGTACACTTATACACGACTGTCTTCAAACTGAACTATGGGCTAACTATCAGACAACTGCTTAATAAATATGGCGAAGAAGCTACACGCGCACACTACCGACAGTTTAGGCTGGTTTTAGTGCTAGATCGACCGTCGCGTGTCGTTGCATACCTACGTCGGTCGCGCTTGTCCTTTGTATGAAAATTTACCTAGTCGTTACAGTGCTCGACCGATCGTACGTACGCGCAATCTGCTACGCACTGCGTACGGCTGGTTTCAGTGCTCGACCGACCGTCGGTGCGTATGTCGGTCGCACTTGTCATTTGTATGAAAATTTACCTAGTCGTTACAGTGCTCGACCGATCGTACGTACGCGCAATCTGCTACGCACTGTGTACGGCTGGTTTCAGTGCTCGACCGACCGTCGGTGCGTATGTCGGTCGCACTTGTCATTTGTATGAAAATTTACCTAGTCGTTACAGTGTTCGACCGACCGTACGCACTGCGTACGGGGACCATCGGTCGAGCGCGTCCGCATGCGTGCCGTCGGTCGACAGAGGCGCTATGGGAACATGGCGTTCAGTGATCAGTGCTACACCTATAGGTGGACCGACCGTACGGGTGTGCGTACCACCTTATCAAACATGATAGATATCGACACCGAACGGCTTATTACCGAATTTCGCCTTCGAGAACTTCTGTGGGATAAACTTAATAAGTTTGAGCTCACACGAACCAAAAGTAACAGAGGCAGTCGGCCGATTGTTTGTTAGGTTGGCACCCAAAACCATAAATGGCAGAACATAGCGGATCATTAAAACTTATTCACACATCCTTATGTATACATAAATGATTCACAATAAAGAATATTGATTGATTGATTGATTGATTGATAAGCAGCTTATTAAATTCTAAAAGAGTGTTTTTATCGTTTGGGTTACGTACTTACAGCTAAGAGATTTATTGAAATGAAACAAATTTGACATTCATAGAATGTTTTACTTAGCTTGTTTCTAAAAGCAATTATTAACATTACAAAATCGTCGTAAATATTACTTTTATGACTGTGTAGACATTTCAAAGATCTAAACTTAAATCTCAGCTTCCTTCTGTAGTGTTTCACAGAATATACTTAATCTAGCCATATGACTATAAACATACGTACTCTATACAAATTCATGGCCACATCAGTGTACTGTTTAATATATTATTATACAAAATATCACAAACGAGTATATTATACAATGAGTAACATTTAATTTAATACATCATGGTGAAACCAAAATATGCTTTACGAAATATATAATATTGACTAGGAATTAAAAAAATATACATAATAAATTCTGAGAATGCTTTGAAGAACAATTCAGTATTAAAATTGTTTCATTATGGCACTATTTAACATAATGATACAATAGGCATGCATAAGTGCCTGATATAATAAAGCTAAAAAGGCAGTGAATTGATACAAAAAATATTATAACGCAGCCATTTTTTAAACTCCTTGTTAAAGTTATTTATACTTATGATATCACAAAATAGAAATTCTACACTTTATTAATATTTACAATGCTCAGCATGAGCTTGTCGCATTGGTCGTAATTTCTGATCTAGATCTTCTGTTTTTGTACAAATAAACAGTAAGTGAAACTGTTAAAATCATGAACACGGCAGAGCCCATTACTATGTACATTGCAGCTACGCCACTTGATGCTATTGCAGCGGTATCACTAAAACCTGTCACTTCTCTTACTTTTCGAGATTTTACCTCTGTTTGACCAGTAGTACCTGTAAGATAAAGATGTAAATCCATAAATCCTGAATTAGATGAACATGATGCGTAACGCAAAATAATTTCAGAACTAGGGTAGATAAAAGTTTATTTACAAATTAGACGTTATTATATTATCAGCTTCTGTATTAAAAGCGAAAATGTCTGAGTGTTTTTTTCATTAAATAGGAGAATAAAAACTTTCAGCTCTTTCAGAATTACACCTACTTGTAAAATTCGTGTACATTAAGTGTTTAAGATATGGAAATTGAACAAAGTGCATTTATTAATGAAAAAAGTGACTAGAAAACAGCGAAAGAAAATGAGTGAGTACTTTATAAAAATACTAGATGAAAACCCGGCTTCGCTCGGGTCATATGTTTCGTTTCCGTTACATATATACAGGTCAAGCTAATAAATAAATAAAAGCGTGTTAAAAATTCTTACCATCGTCATGATCAAACTCCTTTGATACTGATCTTAAGACCCGCGGAGATTTTACTTCATTTTCAGCTGGAAACGGGGGTAAGTATGTGGATGGTGGGTTTGTGCTACTCGGGGCGAAAGGTTGTGGACATTTTGGATCTCTGGATCCTGGGTAACACGAGCTTGGAGTGGTTGGTTTAGGGCACCTAGGATCATTGCTACCGGGGAAGCAGCGAGGAGGTTCGGGTGTTGTAGGTTTGGGGCATCTAGGATCTGTACTACCAGGGTAGCATCGAGGGGGTTCAAGTGTTGTAGGTTTTGGACACCTGGGATCAGTGCTTCCGGGGAAGCAACGAGGTGGTTCAGGTGTTGTAGGTTTTGGACACCTGGGATCAGAGCTTCCGGGGAAGCAACGAGGTGGTTCGGGTGTTGTAGGTTTTGGACATCTAGGATCCGAACTACCGGGGAAACAGCGAGGGGGTTCAGGTGTTGTAGGTTTTGGGCACCTTGGGTCTAAACTGCCGGGGAAGCAGCGAGGAGGTTCGGGTGTTGTAGGTTTTGGACACCTGGGATCAGAGCTTCCGGGGAAGCAACGAGGTGGTTCGGGTGTTGTAGGTTTTGGACATCTAGGATCCGAACTACCGGGGAAACAGCGAGGGGGTTCAGGTGTTGTAGGTTTTGGGCACCTTGGGTCTAAACTGCCGGGGAAGCAGCGAGGAGGTTCGGGTGTTGTAGGTTTTGGACACCTGGGATCAGAGCTTCCGGGGAAGCAACGAGGTGGTTCGGGTGTTGTAGGTTTTGGACATCTAGGATCTGAACTACCGGGGAAACAGCGAGGGGGTTCAGGTGTTGTAGGTTTTGGGCACCTTGGGTCTAAACTGCCGGGGAAGCAGCGAGGAGGTTCGGGTGTTGTAGGTTTTGGACACCTGGGATCAGAGCTTCCGGGGAAGCAACGAGGTGGTTCGGGTGTTGTAGGTTTTGGGCACCTTGGGTCTAAACTGCCGGGGAAACAGCGAGGAGGTTCGGGTGTTGTAGGTTTTGGACATCTAGGATCCGAACTGCCGGGACCACAACGTGGTGGAGGTGTTTCTGGTGGCAAATAGGTAGGCGGGGTTAGGGTCGTTGGTCGCGATGGCTGCGGACATTTTGGATCAGGTGATCCAGGGTAACAAATAGGCTTTTGAGGGCGAGGTGTGGTTGGCTTTGGGCATCTAGGATCTGTACTACCAGGGAAACAGCGTGGGGGTTCAGGTGTAGTGGGTTTTGGACACCTTGGGTCTAAACTGCCAGGGAAGCAGCGAGGGGGTTCAGGAGTTGTAGGCTTAGGGCAACGAGGATCTGTACTGCCAGGATAGCATCGAGGAGGTTCAGGTGTAGTAGGCTTGGGGCAACGAGGATCTGTACTACCTGGGAAGCAGCGAGGGGGTTCGGGTGTAGTAGGCTTGGGGCAACGAGGATCAGTGTTGCCTGGGAAACAGCGCGGGGGTTCGGGAGTTGTAGGCTTGGGGCAACGAGGATCTGTACTACCTGGGAAGCAGCGAGGGGGTTCGGGTGTAGTAGGCTTGGGGCAACGAGGATCTGTACTACCGGGGAAGCATCGAGGAGGTGCAGGTGTTGTAGGCTTAGGGCACCTCGGATCCGTGCTGCCTGGGAAACATCTTGGTGGTTCAGGTGTAGTAGGCTTGGGGCAACGAGGATCTTTACTACCTGGGAAGCAGCGAGGGGGTTCGGGAGTGGTAGGCTTGGGGCAACGAGGATCTGTACTTCCGGGGAAGCATCGAGGAGGCTCCGGTGTTGTAGGTTTAGGGCACCTGGGATCCGTGCTACCTGGATAGCATCGAGGTGGTTCGGGTGTGGTTGGTTTAGGGCATCTAGAATCTGTAGAACCGGGATAGCACTTTGGTGCTGGTGTTACTGGAGGTAAGTATGTTGGTGGAGCTACTGTCGTTGGCCTCGGCGGTTGCGGGCATTTTGGATCTGGTGACCCTGGGTAACACACCGGCTCTTTTGGTTTAGGCGTGACAGGCTTTGGACATCTAGGATCTGTACTACCCGGGAAGCATCGTGGTGGCGCAGGTGTAGTTGGTTTAGGGCATCTAGGGTCCGCATTGCCAGGATAGCACCGAGGAGGTTCAGGTGTAGTTGGCTTGGGACATCTAGGGTCTGTACTGCCCGGGAAACAGCGTGGGGGTTCAGGTGTAGTGAGTTTTGGACACCTTGGGTCTAAACTGCCAGGGAAGCAGCGAGGGGGTTCAGGAGTTGTAGGCTTAGGGCAACGAAGATCTGTACTGCCAGGATAGCATCGAGGAGGTTCAGGTGTTGTAGGCTTAGGGCACCTGGGATCCGTGCTGCCTGGAAAACATCTTGGTGGTTCAGGTGTAGTAGGCTTGGGGCAACGAGGATCTGTACTACCTGGGAAGCAGCGAGGGGGTTCGGGTGTAGTAGGCTTGGGGCAACGAGGATCAGTGTTGCCTGGGAAACAGCGCGGGGGTTCGGGAGTTGTAGGCTTGGGGCAACGAGGATCTGTACTACCTGGGAAGCAGCGAGGGGGTTCGGGTGTAGTAGGCTTGGGGCAACGAGGATCTGTACTACCGGGGAAGCATCGAGGAGGTGCAGGTGTTGTAGGCTTAGGGCACCTCGGATCCGTACTGCCTGGGAAACATCTTGGTGGTTCAGGTGTAGTAGGCTTGGGGCAACGAGGATCTTTACTACCTGGGAAGCAGCGAGGGGGTTCGGGAGTGGTAGGCTTGGGGCAACGTGGATCTGTACTTCCGGGGAAGCATCGAGGAGGCTCCGGTGTTGTAGGTTTAGGGCACCTGGGATCCGTGCTACCTGGATAGCATCGAGGTGGTTCGGGTGTGGTTGGTTTAGGGCATCTAGAATCTGTAGAACCGGGATAGCACTTTGGTGCTGGTGTTACTGGAGGTAAGTATGTTGGTGGAGCTACTGTCGTTGGCCTCGGCGGTTGCGGGCATTTTGGATCTGGTGACCCTGGGTAACACACCGGCTCTTTAGGTTTAGGCGTGGTAGGCTTTGGACATCTAGGATCTGTACTACCCGGGAAGCATCGTGGTGGTGCAGGTGTTGTTGGTTTAGGGCATCTAGGGTCCGCATTGCCAGGATAGCACCGAGGAGGTTCAGGTGTAGTTGGCTTGGGACATCTAGGGTCTGTACTGCCCGGGAAGCATCGTGGAGGTGCAGGTGTTGTCGGCTTTGGGCATCTAGGATCTGTGCTGCCGGGATAGCACCGAGGAGGTTCAGGTGTAGTTGGTTTGGGACATCTAGGGTCTGTACTGCCCGGGAAGCATCGTGGAGGTGCAGGTGTTGTCGGCTTTGGGCACCTAGTATCTGTGCTGCCGGGATAGCAGCGTGCAGGTTCAGGCGTAGTTGGCTTGGGACATCTTGGATCAGTGCTCCCTGGGAAGCATCGAGGAGGTGCAGGTGTTGTAGGTTTAGGACACCTAGGATCTGTACTGCCGGGGAAACATCGTGGGGGTTCTGGTGTAGTAGGCTTGGGACACCTAGGATCTGTGCTGCCTGGGAAACAGCGTGGGGGTTCTGGTGTTGTTGGTTTGGGGCATCTAGGATCCGTGCTACCAGGATAGCATCGAGGTGGTTCGGGTGTGGTTGGTTTAGGGCATCTAGGATCTGTAGAACCGGGATAGCACCTTGGTGCTGGTGTTACTGGAGGTAAGTATGTTGGTGGAGTTACTGTCGTTGGCCTCGGCGGTTGCGGGCATTTTGGATCTGGTGACCCTGGGTAACACACCGGTTCTTTTGGTTTGGGCGTGGTAGGCTTTGGACATCTAGGGTCTGTACTACCTGGGAAGCATCGTGGAGGTGCAGGTGTTGTCGGTTTAGGGCATCTAGGGTCCGTATTGCCAGGATAGCACCGAGGAGGTTCAGGTGTAGTAGGCTTGGGACATCTTAGATCAGTGCTCCCCGGGAAGCATCGAGGAGGCTCTGGAGTAGTTGGTTTGGGACATCTAGGGTCTGTACTACCCGGGAAGCATCGAGGAGGTGCAGGTGTTGAAGGTTTAGGACACCTAGGATCTGTACTGCCAGGGAAGCATCGTGGGGGTTCTGGTGTTGTGAGTTTAGGGCACCTGGGATCCGTGCTACCTGGGAAACAGCGTGGAGGTGCAGGTGTTGTGGGTTTTGGACACCTGGGATCCGTACTGCCGGGGAAGCATCGTGGGGGTTCTGGTGTTGTTGGTTTAGGGCATCTAGGATCTGTGCTGCCTGGGAAACAGCGTGGGGGTTCTGGTGTTGTTGGTCTAGGGCACCTGGGATCCGTGCTGCCTGGGAAACATCTTGGTGGTTCAGGTGTAGTAGGCTTGGGGCAACGAGGATCTTTACTACCTAGGAAGCAGCGAGGGGGTTCGGGAGTGGTAGGCTTGGGGCAACGAGGATCTGTACTTCCGGGGAAGCATCGAGGAGGCTCCGGTGTTGTAGGTTTAGGGCACCTGGGATCCGTGCTACCTGGATAGCATCGAGGTGGTTCGGGTGTGGTTGGTTTAGGGCATCTAGGATCTGTAGAACCGGGATAGCACTTTGGTGCTGGTGTTACTGGAGGTAAGTATGTTGGTGGAGTTACTGTCGTTGGCCTCGGCGGTTGCGGGCATTTTGGATCTGGTGACCCTGGGTAACACACCGGTTCTTTTGGTTTGGGTGTGGTAGGCTTTGGACATCTAGGGTCTGTACTACCTGGGAAGCATCGTGGAGGTGCAGGTGTTGTCGGCTTTGGGCATCTAGGATCTGTGCTGCCGGGATAGCAGCGTGGAGGTTCAGGCGTAGTTGGCTTGGGACATCTTGGATCAGTGCTCCCTGGGAAGCATCGAGGAGGTGCAGGTGTTGTAGGTTTAGGACACCTAGGATCTGTACTGCCGGGGAAACATCGTGGGGGTTCTGGTGTTGTGGGCTTGGGACATCTTGGATCAGTGCTGCCGGGGAAACAGCGTGGTGGCTCTGGTGTTGTTGGTTTTGGGCATCTAGGATCTGTGCTGCCAGGATAGCATCGTGGCGGTGCAGGTGTTGTAGGTTTAGGGCACCTGGAATCTGTGCTACCGGGGAAACAGCGTGGTGGCTCTGGTGTTGTTGGTTTGGGGCATCTGGGATCCGTGCTGCCTGGGAAGCATCGTGGAGGTGCAGGAGTAGTTGGCTTGGGGCATCTAGGGTCTGTACTTCCGGGGAAACAGCGTGGGGTTTCTGGTGTTGTCGGCTTGGGACATCTAGGATCAGTGCTACCAGGATAGCATCGTGGAGGTGCAGGTGTTGTGGGTTTAGGGCACCTGGGATCCGTGCTTCCAGGGAAACAGCGTGGGGGTTCTGGTGTAGTAGGTTTGGGGCACCTGGGATCTGTACTGCCTGGGAAACAGCGTGGGGGTTCTGGTGTTGTTGGCTTGGGGCATCTAGGATCCGTGCTACCAGGATAGCATCGAGGTGGTTCGGGTGTGGTTGGTTTAGGACATCTAGGATCTGTAGAACCGGGGTAGCACTTTGGTGCAGGTGTTACTGGAGGTAAATATGTTGGTGGAGTTATTGTCGTTGGCCGCGGTGGTTGTGGGCATTTTGGATCAGGGGAACCAGGGTAACAAACTTGTTCTTTGGGTTTAGGCGTAGTTGGCCTTGGACATCTAAAATCTGTGCTACCAGGATAGCATCTTGGTGGTTCAGGCGTAGTAGGTTTTGGGCATCTTGGATCAGTACTGCCAGGGAAGCATCGAGGAGGTTCAGGAGTAGTTGGCTTGGGACATCTAGGATCTGTACTACCGGGGAAGCATCTTGGAGGTGCAGGTGTTGTAGGTTTTGGGCATCTGGGGTCTGAGCTTCCTGGGAAGCAACGTGGAGGTGCTGGTGTTGTTGGTTGAGGACACCTGCGATCTGTACTGCCAGGGAAGCATTTCGGTGGTTCAGGCTTGGTAGGTCTTGGGCATCTGGGATCCGTGCTGTCTGGGAAGCATCGTGGAGGTTCAGGAGTAGTTGGCTTGGGACATCTAGGATCTGTACTACCCGGGAAGCATCGTGGAGGTGCAGGTGTTGTGGGTTTTGGGCATCTGGGGTCTGTGCTTCCTGGGAAGCATCGTGGAGGTGCTGGTGTCGTTGGTTTTGGGCACCTGGGATCCGTGCTTCCAGGGAAACAGCGTGGGGGTTCTGGTGTAGTAGGTTTGGGGCACCTAGGATCTGTACTGCCTGGGAAACAGCGTGGGGGTTCTGGTGTTGTTGGCTTGGGGCATCTAGGATCCGTGCTACCAGGATAGCATCGAGGTAGTTCGGGTGTGGTTGGTTTAGGGCATCTAGGATCTGTAGAACCGGGATAGCACTTTGGTGCTGGTGTTACTGGAGGTAAGTATGTTGGTGGAGTTATTGTCGTTGGCTGCGGCGGTTGCGGGCATTTTGGATCAGGGGAACCAGGGTAACACACCTGTTCTTTGGGTTTAGGCGTAGTTGGCCGTGGACATCTGGGGTCTGCACTTCCTGGGAAGCAGCGTGGTGGTTCCGGCGAAGTTGGTTTTGGACATCTTGGGTCTGTGCTCCCTGGGAAACATCGAGGAGGTTCAGGCGTAGTTGCCTTGGGACATCTAGGATCTGTGCTACCAGGATAGCACCTTGGTGGTTCGGGTGTGGTAGGTTTAGGGCACCTTGGGTCTGTGCTTCTTGGGAAGCATCGGGGAGGTTCAGGAGTAGTTGGCTTCGGACATCTAGGATCTGTACTACCCGGGAAGCATCGTGGAGGTGCAGGTGTTGTGGGTTTTGGGCATCTAGTATCTGTGCTGCCGGGATAGCAGCGTGCAGGTTCAGGCGTAGTTGGCTTGGGACATCTTGGATCAGTGCTCCCTGGGAAGCATCGAGGAGGTGCAGGTGTTGTAGGTTTAGGACACCTAGGATCTGTACTGCCGGGGAAACATCGTGGAGGTGCAGGTGTTGTGGGTTTCGGGAACCTGGGATCCGAGCTGCCGG
This sequence comes from Spilosoma lubricipeda, assembly GCA_905220595.1. Taxonomy (NCBI): domain Eukaryota; kingdom Metazoa; phylum Arthropoda; class Insecta; order Lepidoptera; family Erebidae; genus Spilosoma; species Spilosoma lubricipeda. The sequence goes on from HG992294.1 coordinate 5,244,580, forward strand.
GGAAACAGCGTGGGGGTACTGGTGTAGTTGGTTTTGGGCATCTAGGATCTGTGCTGCCAGGATAGCATCGTGGTGGTTCGGGCGTGGTTGGCTTAGGGCAATTAGGAGCTGTTGAACCGGGATAGCACTTTGGTGCAGGAGTTACAGGAGGTAAATATGTTGGTGGATTTATTGTCGTTGGTCGAGGAGGTTGCGGACATCTTGAATCCGGTGAACCTGGGTAACATACTGGCCCCTTAGGTTCAGGTGTGGTGGGCTTTGGACATCTGGGATCTGTGCTACCAGGGAAGCATCTAGGAGGTGCAGGTGTTGTTGGCTTAGGACATCTAGGGTCTGTGCTGCCGGGGAAACACTGTGGGGGTTCTGGTGTTGTTGGTTTGGGGCATCTAGGATCTGTGCTGCCAGGGTAGCATCGTGGAGGAGCAGGTGTTGTTGGCTTCGGACATCTTGGATCTAAACTACCTGGGAAGCAGCGTGGGGGTTCAGGTGTTGTTGGCTTTGGGCATCTTGGATCTGTGCTTCCCGGGAAGCAACGAGGTGGTTCAGGTGTTGTTGGCTTTGGACATCTAGGGTCTGTACTACCGGGGAAGCATTTAGGTTGTGATGTTGTCGGAGGTAAATAAGTTGGTGGATTTGATGTTGTAGGTTGTGTAGGTGTAGGACAGTTTGGATCTCGTGAACCGGGATAGCATACAGGCTTTGTGGGCCGTGGACAACGGGGATCTGTGCTACCTGGATAACAAATTGGTGGAGCTGAGGTTGTGGGCTTTGGACATCTGGGATCTGTACTACCTGGGAAGCATCGTGGTGGTGCAGGTGTTGTTGGCTTGGGGCATCTTGGATCTGCGGTACCCGGGAAGCAACGAGGTGGTTCAGGTGTTGTGAGTTTTGGGCATCTTGGGTCTGTGCTTCCTGGGAAGCATCGCGGTGGTGCAGGTGTTGTTGGTTGCGGGCACCTCGGATCTGTACTGCCGGGGAAGCAGCGCGGAGGTTCCGATGTTGTTGGTTTGGGACACCTAGGGTCAGTGCTACCGGGGTAGCATCGTGGTGGTTCAGGAGTGGTTGGTTTAGGTGGCAAATAAGTCGGTGGGTTTGAAGTCGTTGGCGGGGGTGGTTGAGGGCAGTGTGGATCTCGTGATCCGGGGTAGCATACCGGCTTTGTAGGCCTTGGACAGCGAGGATCAGAACTACCTGGGTAACATATTGGTGGCGCTTGTGTTGTTAATTTCGGGCATCTTAAGTCTGTACTGCCAGGGAAACATCGTGGTTGTTCAGTAGGTTTAGGACACCTCGAGTCCGTGTTTCCTGGGTAGCAGTTTGGAGGAGTTGGTGTACTAGATTTAGGACAGCGCGGGTCTATTGATCCGGGGAAACAGTTAGGTGCGGATGTTGTCGGTGGTAAATAAGTAGGCGTATTGAATGTTGTTTGTTGCGGTGGTTGAGCACACTGCGGATCAGCCGAACCTGGGTAGCATTTTCGCGATGGCCTAATTGTTGTTGTAATTTCTTTTATAACTCCTTCGCAGTTAGCATCACAGTTATTTGTGCAAAGCTGCAAATAAATACATGGTAATCAATCGGGTTTCTTCGAAAAAATGTGTCAGTAAGGGAATTAAATATATTTACCTCTACATTGCACGTTAGGTATACTTGGTCGTTATCTGGAAAGCGGAATGCGCTTACTTTACTGTAAGCTATTAGTGTGGCCCCACTTTTACCAGTTTGAGTTGTTTTCTGCCATTGGTCAATTAGTTTCTTCTTCCTGTTGGCAAAATGTAAAAATATTGTCTGATGAAAGAGACTAATTGATGTATAACCTATATATATATATATATAGATCTGTACTACCTGGTATAGATACCTAGTACAGATATATATATATAGTAAATGTATATATAATAATTAATATATTTTTTACATACATAGAAAACTCCCAAACTCCGAAATAAATATTTGTAGATCATACAAACATTTGGTCCGACCCGGGAATCGAACCCGAGACCTCATGATCAGCAGTCGCATACGCCAACTGCGAGTCCAACGAGGCCGTCGAATATATTTTTTCTTTATGGGATTGCTATAAAGTTTATAGTCTTTATACTTACTACATACTATTTATAATATGTAGGTAGCGTACATATTATGAGCATCAGTTTTGTTTTTTTTTTTTCATTTTAGTTTCAAAAATCTAATCAAGATTTCTTACTTGGGACAACCTTCTTTGTCTGTAAGCTGAATTTTGCTTGTCTTAGAGCCATCGTAGTCCTCGTTGTTATAGGCCCAACAGTCGTGAATTTTAAGGTTGAACTGATTTCGAACATCCTTTAGATAAACCAATATTGTTAAATATTCGCCAATCTTAATCGAGTTCTCCAATGGAATAGTCTGTAATATAATTAAAATCATATTTAAGAATTTTTATACATACTATATTATTTATAGGCTACAGCCATTTGCTTTTCGCAATTAAGTCCTTTTGAAAGTAAAATAGAGCACCAGGTACTTCCCCGTAACAAGATTAGTAAAGCTGTAAAAGTAATATAATTTTAGTTACTATCTATTCTTTCTTTCATTTTCTTGTTATTCCTCTAAATATATTATTGTCTATATATGATAGATAAGTTATATTTAAAGATTCGTGGCTGTGGAAGGGTTCTGGTGACCTGTAACTACTGGTTTTTTACACCTATTTCAGGCACCAGATTCTCACGAAGGTGCTGGAATATATGCCATTTTGAAATGTACCTTAAGAAGTTTTTTGTGAGAGAAAATAAAGAGATTTATTATTATTCTCAGCTTCATTGCGCTGAAAAAAAATCTCTACAAAAAATATTTTAAAGAGACTTCTCATTCGCTATCCTCTCTAGAATCTGCGACCTTTTTTTATTCTTTAAATAACTTAAGATACTGAATTTCTCATTCCATTTCTTCTATAAATTCTTCTTCTTTTTGTCAATTTTTTCTTTTTTTGCCCCTAAGTTTTCAAAAACTTGTATCTTTTCACCCAGATTTTTTTCACTTTCTAAGTGCGCATCTTTCTAAATAATGAAGGATTTTCTTGTTGCAGCAGAGCTCCAAGATCTTACTATTTTTGATACAAATTATTTATCGATTGTCGCCAGTATGATATTAATACTGTCAATATTTCTTTGTTTCATTGGGCAGTGCTCACGGCTTGAGCCACAAAGCGCAATGTACTTTATCTAAAAAATGGTTTCCAAATTTCCTTGTTGAAATTGAAACAAGCTCTAAACAAGTTTTCTTTTGCTAAAGGATTTGCTTTACTGATTGCCAGTGATTCTATTCTGTTATACAAATATCATGACTTGGCTCATGCATTATTTGGCAGCCAGAGCATGAAGTAAATAAATAAATTAATATTTCAAACATCTAACACACGACGCCATCTAGTCCCAAGCTAAGCAGAGCTTCTGTTATTGATACTAGACAACTGATATACTTGTAAATACATATTATACTTTTTTGTAAATACCTACATAATATACATAAGTAGGTACATAAACCACTAGAGATGCGATATTTAGCTGAGACATATCGCCACTTATAAATAAACAAGCGAATGGGAATACTGGTAAACATTTCGAAATTCTGTTAATTTTGAGATTTTTACAAAATTTTGATTAAATTATAAAATAAATTTATTAGAAATTAATGTAATTTATATCATTAACCATATTTTATTATAAATTTACCTAAGTAAAACTAGACCATAAGTTCGTTTTGCTTTGTTGAAACCGTCCAGAAGATAGTCTACACGGGTTATAGTGCTAAATTGTAGAAAACTTTATTATATTTATAGAATATTTTGGCGAAATCTGTATTCATTACATAAATGCAGCCAAGAGTTACTCACATTAGGAAATACTCCTTTTTGTATATCCATCCAACATTCAACTCCTCCCGCGGGGCCTTCGACAGCTACAACTTCTAACATATCTACCATGAACGGCTTCAATTTAAGGATATGTTGATCTCTGGTTGCGACGCTGCCGGTACCGGCCGACACTTCCAGAGACGTGCGTACACATGATACCTGTGAAATAGAAGTTCTTAGAAATGTGCCAAAAATAATCGTATCTATCAGAAAATATTAAAAAAGTATATTGTAATCATTTATTATATCAGAAAAGGGTCTGTCTTTTTACCCGACTACGGCAAAGCCAAAGGAGGGTTTTCAGTATATTAATTCGTTTATTCGATTTTCCTTTCTCAGATTCAGAATTAATTGTGCATACAAATAATGATTATTTACACGATAAAACGTATGTAAAGATATAACACATCTTCAACATTGAATCTGCTACTGAACTGGAACTGTCACAGTCATACGCCTCGTTTCACTGATAACTCAAAAGAAGCACCCCTTGGCTAAGTGTTTCGCGTCGAATTCTTTCCAAAATCGCTAACGTTTCTTTTCCCTATATTTTATTATTGGCTAATATTTTGTTTTTCCACGTGACTTACCGTTAAGAGACATCATTCCCAAAAACGTTTGTTGGTTTGCTATTGTCGTTTACGTTTGTAGACTAACCAAGTGCTAGGGGGCGGAGTAATGTTACTAATCTTGTTTCAAGCTGTTTTTATACATACCTTACGAGCAAAATCCAATGATCCTTGTACAAAGTCGTCAGTTTGGAATACGAGAACGTTGTCGATAGTACCACAAGCGTTGCAAAGAGGTCGGGAACCGCAGCCATTCAGGGGTACTCGGAACGAGTACCGTGATTGACTACCTCCCAGTGATACATATCTAAAGTTGATTTAACAATAAGTTACTGTTCTATCTTCTTATGCAATATATCATACCTACTTGTTTATTTTATTTTTATTTATTTATATTAGGGAAACTTACAGCAATACACTTAAAATAGGTTATAAAAAATAGCAACAATACGCCATTTACAAGTCTCCACATATAGAAACAAAATATTACAAAAGAAAACCCTTTAAAAAAATCAGAAAACATTATGTATTTTAGAATAATTGAAGTTGAGTCCGTTTTTTAAAAACATTACCTGCATTTCCACTAACTAACTAAAAACATTACTTGTATTTCTAATTTTTCATATAATAAGTATAATGTAAATTTTAATTGAAATTTTAACTAATCAAATTTTTGAGTATATTGGCTAAAAAAGAACGATATTTGTTTCGGAGTATTGACTTGACGGAATTGACTTCGAAAAAATTTGAGCCTCACAACTTGAGTTCTCTCGAAAATATAATATAGCCTAAGCCGGGGTGGGTCACTAGTAATATTATAAATGAGATTTGAACTTTGAATATTAGCCGGCCGATTAAAATAGTAAAAACCTATAAAGATTCCAATGATTACAATAAATATAATCTGATAATCGTAATTTAAACATTACCTAAATTCTCAGTAGAGACCAGCAGTCATCCAAATATGTTTGCAAAATTAATCAAAACATTTTTACTCACTTGCATTTAGGGTCATTTAGAAAACCCTTGCTGTATATGATACCATCATAAATATCTGCAAATTCCACTGTTACATCAATATAGTCAGCAGAACATTGCACGTCGATATCTGGTGATAGAGGCGAGTCTGCGGCTCTTGAGCCTCGCATAAAGGTGACCCCAGATTCTTCACTGTTCTCATAGAAAGGTGACAGCCCATGGTCGCCGGCTAATTCACGGTTTAGTTCAACCGCGCTTAATGTTTGGATTGAGTCATCTGAAACAGCTGTAGCGAGCGACAGCTATACAGATAAAAAATCTTATTAGCATATTTTATTTTGTACACCCATATGCACAAATTGTATTTTTAAGTTTGTGTTTTATCAAGTACTAGCTGATCCACGCAACCTCGTTTGCGTCTTCTATTGCCCGTAGCGTGAAATTTTTCCCCCGTTTTTGAAACATTGGTGCTCCGCTCCTATTGGCCTTAGCATGATGATATGTAACCTATAGCCTTCCTCGATAAATAGGCTATCTAACACTATAAGATTTTTTCAAATCGGACCATTGGTTCCTGAGATTAGCGCGTTCAAACAAAAAATCAAACAAACTCAATTGATATCAATTTGAGTCTAGAATGTACTGTGCGATATTATTATTCAGTTTTAGGTTTTCTGGTGATAGTCCGTTCGTCGCTTAGTACTCCGTACAGCCCGTACACCTTATTTAGATGAATAAACACACACTCGTATATCTATTGTGATTGAGTAAACATACTATTTAATAACATGGTCTTCACGACAATGCCTTTAGTTCTATGCCTGTCAAAAAGAACCACGCAACACACAAGGTAACGGAAATGCAGGCGTTTAAACCTGTTTCAGGTAAAAATGCCTCCAAACTAATAAAAAAATAAACCATCATCATCACCCTTTTGGTGGTACGAAGTTCGCCGGTTAGTATTTGATAAATGCGATTACAAGCAAAAATCTAGCTAAAGTTACACTACTATAGTAAGCACGTAAATACTACAACTACAAATTAAACAACCTATTGTCATTTGAAATAATACTTTTCATATAAATTTAAATAAGACTTAAACAATATTAAAGGGAACTTTCAGTGCTTGGTAGGGCAAAAGCAGCAATTCACATGAGAAGCCGTGCTTTGAATAACCAAGGATATGTTTGCAAGATGGGGTACTACTATCAACGTAAAATCTGTAAGCAATTTATTATTTGCTAGCGGACAATGAGTATTTACTCTCACGTACTTAATTTTGTGTCACAAAACACAGTTCGTATTACAAAACCTCGATCTACATTGATTAATTAATCGTTAAAAAGTTAGTTGTATTTACTTGTATATTTAATTTTAGGTACATGCTTATTATAGATGAATTAAACCCAAACATAGAATAAATATGATCGTGTTTATTATACAATGTTTGCCTTCGGTTGGAACTGAAACTAGCTTAGCAGTTACGATCGCTAACTATTGGACCAAGAGATAAGTACTTTATTTACAAATAACAATCTTACTAAGTTCATTATGACACAATCATACAACATTCAATTTTCAATTTTCATTAATCATAAACTATGCTAAATAATATTAGGCATAATAAAGTAATTTAAGCATAATTTATTACACATTCATAATTAATTTCATTACCTCATTTGCCACTATTGCATTATACCGAAGAGATAAAAGCTCTAAAGGGAAAATGAAATGTTACAAAATTATTTCGATAAGAGAATGTGCAGCGATTTGACCTTAAATAAGTTTGTGCTTTATTGCTTTGTCAACAATGAGACCTCTTCAACATGAAGATATTAGTTTTGTAACAAGTCATGAATCATTTGAAATTCATGAAATGATTTAAAAAGGTTGATATTAAATTGATTGCGTTACGACAGTCACAAAAAAGAATTAATCCTAATGAGCTAATCTCCAATTATTGACATATGTATCTCATTACTTTTTGCATGAGAAACGAACACCACAGTTTCTTTGGTTACAAAACTAAGCTACCAGTAGCTCATTAGTAGCATTACTATACTTGACATGCTTTTAGTATCAATAACATGCTTAGATTACACATTTGCGTTTTTTTACGGAATTAGTAGTTTACTGCTTATTATAGTGACATTGTCTATTAAGAATATTATCGTTGTATGAATTTAAATATTACATTCAGATACTTGTCGGTATGTTTGTATGTTTTCAACGCGTTTCTGGTTGTCATTGTTTACACAATATTTGCTGTTAATATCAATCGTTTACCTGAAATAGCCATTGTTTGCCATAACTTATTAACTAGTTAGCGAGATACCTCATACATCTTACAATAGTAAGATGTATGAGGTATCTATATATATAAAAATGAATCCCTATTTGCCTTGGTCATGACATCACGCGTGAACGGCTGAACCGATTTTGCTAATTCTTTTTTTGTTGGATAGCCCAATTAGCGAGGAAGGGTTTAGGCTATGTTACATCACTCTACGACTAATAGGAGCCGGATATCGACCGAAAATGTTGGGATAATGGAAAATAAAAATCTTATGGAGAGACGCAAACGAAGTTGAGCGGGTCATCTAGTATTAAATAAATAAAGAAATATCCAGTGAGATAATTAAACAAGTTTCTAGCAAAATTCATTGAGTTTTTGAATATTTCATTTTATTTTATTTCCTTGACCAGTTATTTTTTTTAGTTCTGTAACTTGAATGATTTAGAAATATTCTAAAAGTAAAAAATTAAGGTGTATTTATATTATTATTGTATTACGACACAATAAAGTTACAAAAGTCAGTGGCTAAAGGAGAAAAAAATAACTCAACATACATCATTAACAGCTTTTAATAATCTATTGCTGAAAATTTTTTAAACTAACCATCCCTCAGAAAGAAGCATAGGCGTAACAAAAATATCGTAATATTAGGTCTTTTATTTTAGATTTAGTGAATGTGGATATTCTTACCTGCACGAGTGCAATCAGTGCCGCTATGCGCATGACAGCCGGTTCATGGGGACCTGAAACAGAAAAGAAAATCTTAGGTTAACGTACACTTCGGTTTACATATACATCTAATTCCGCAAATTTCTTTACCACCGTATTGGGAGTATATGGTTAACAGGAAATATTTTTTTCTAATTCGATTGACATTTTCTAACACAGAACAGTTGTGGTTAGTACATCTCATTATATAAAATATTGAATTTCTAAGTACATATAAATCTGAATAAATATAAAATATTGCTTCAATTCCTCAAGTAGCTCTTCAAGTGATAACATGTTTTTTAAATGTGAATTGAGTCCTGGGGCAATATTGACGTAATGTGTGAGGAACTACTACCACACTTATCGCGGTATGTCAAGCTACTGTAATAATTCAATTTGGTGATCATCTAGACACTAGCTGACCCACGCAACCTCGTCTCCTATTACCCATAGCGTGATTATTTTCCCCCGTTTATAAAACATTCTTGATTGGTGCTCTGCTCCTATTGGTCTTAGCGTGATGATATATAGCCTTAATCTTTCTCGATAAATGGGCTATCTAACACTGAATGAATGTTTCAAATCGGACCAGTAGTTCCAAAGTAAACAACCAAACTCTTCAGCTTTAGTACGTAGTAAGTAGTTTAGTTCGTAGATATTAAAACGATCAATAGATTTTGTTTCTAGTTAGAAGATTCTCTTTGACCCTCTTTTAAAGAATGTGAGGGTATATGAGCAAGCGTATATAGCCGTTTTTTTTTATTACAGACATGTTTTAAGCCAGTATTCCTACGTATGTATAATTCCTAAATATTGAAAATTTTATTCTTGTGCATTTACTTGAGACTAGCTAGGTTTATAATAGGTATAGTGATATTTCCATGTTTCCCAAATACTCCTTCAAATTAATAAGACAGTTGGCAAAATTCATAATTAATGTATGCGTAACTTTGAAAAGTAAGTAGATATTTACAGTTTTGAATGAGATTGGCATAACGTAGTGTGTAACTCTTTCTAAATTTGCGCCAATAATGTCACCATAAGTTTACATTTGCATATTTACAACTCAATAGTGTAAAGTGCTTGTTACATAGAAGTTCAGAACTGAAGTATTATGCAATGCTTTTCTTCTTTGTTAGCGTCTAATAAAATACATTGTATTCTGTCAATAACCTACTAAATGTTACTACACAGTCGAAGTATTTTCAAATGCTTTATGGTACTCAGTAATATTCAATGTATACCTAGTAGAAACTTGTTGAAAAGAAAAGTTTCTACAAAGATTATTTTTTTGTTTATGAGCCTGCACTAAGAGACTTTACCTGATGGAAAGCATGAGCAGAATCAAAGACTGGTGGCCACCATACGCATTACGAATGCAGACAAATCAACAATGCAGCGTGGTAACCCACTCTGTGACAGCCTATTCAGATGCATCTACATCATTGGCCCTCCTGTGTCGCTCTCACCAAAGAACAGAGAACTCACCAGAGAACAGCACGAATGCTGTCGTTTTGGTTGGTCTTCTGTGAGAGGGTAGTACCTACCATCCCGGTTGTGCGTGGCTCTATTGCCTTGAATATATAAACGAAAACTAACTATTGTAATAGAGTTTAGTTAGTTAGTTAATCTACTGTAAAAGAACAGACAGAAAATATATTTATAATTTTATTTCTAGTTGCCACAGAAAAAGATTTGGATAAATTTTTATTTCCTATATCCGATAATTTAAGTTCGTATCTACGAGCTCTAGAGCTTCGTAACATTCTTGCTACGTAGAGTAGTGTTACTCATTATGTAAATTAATATTATATATAATTATATTGAAATAAATCATTGATACTTATTCAATGTAACTGCTATTTACGTTATTGATCATTGGCAAACTCAACATAATGTTATTGAACTAAACAAATAATAAAATAGCAATTGTTTGACTAATCTAGTGTGAATGTTTTCGAATAAACTGTGAGAGATATGCTAAAAATTAAACCAATCGTCATTGTTAAGTCAATCAATACTTGAGTGTTTGCATTGGAATATATTTGATAAAATTATACTATTGTATTTTATAAGTATATATTGTTAATAGCTTAAGTTACAGCTCACGAATAACACTTTAATTGTAAGGTTGTTGCATCTTCGGTTCGTGAGGTCAGCCGTGTGAACCCAGCTCGATGTTTCCGTGTCTTGCTTCATCATAGGCACCGCTAATTAAATTGTTCGGGACTCTGTTTTGCTTTTGTTAGTAATATTGGATTAAACAGAGTAAATGACCTCTTCAATTAAGTTGCAATCTAAACATCGAATACTGTCGTAGCTTAGAAAAGTACCATTACATATAACGTGTCAAATTTAGTGCTTCTTTTTTGGATTGGCGATATTAATGGAAAGGCGATATCCCAACGGTGGTAAGATGAGGACAACCTATGATAAGAACACTAAGGTCTGATGATGGCATCCAAGAGAAATCGATCGATTTGGTCGTTCTTGAAGTCGGTTTTATTTTTGTTATAATTTTACTTGTTCAATTCAGTGATTTATTTATGCAATTACAGTCTTTGGTGCAACCGGTAGGTGCACTTAGAATAGAGTTGCTCCAGTATATAAAGACGGTTAACCGCTAAGACCTCAGTTTATGTTATCTCGTGTCAATTAGAATATCTTGGCGGTTAAACGTCGGTATATAATTTATAATAAAATCTTTTTTAAATCATATCGTGATAAGATAGCTACATGGATTGTGAAAGGTTGGACAAATGTTTATTAGTGGTTATTTGTTTTATAAAAGGTCAGAAATAAGATAATATTATATAATAAAAACATGAATTTATAATGTATCTAATAGTTAAAAAACTACAGATTGAGTGTAAATTAAACAACCTTAAGATCAGAGTTTATTTGATAGGTACTTCGGAAGCTTACCTGCATACTGCATAAATAGGTACGAGTACATTGAAATCATATAAATACTTGTGTAGATATTTCAATGACTATCAAACGTAACAAGGTCAAAACTCATTTAAAACGTTACAGGCTATATAAATTCAGTAAAGTTCTTTCGGTCAATTTAATATGTACTTCAATGTATTTTTTTGTAGTATTCCTAACTACATAATTTAACCACAAAAAGGCAACGTAAGTAAAATAGGCTTTTTTAAATAGGTTTTTGTATTTACTTTTTATTGTACGCATAGAACATAAAACTATAAAAGTAATACAAAGAAGTGTCATGTACAAAGATGTCCGTGGTCCTAACTTTCTTGGAACTTTTATATTTTTGCGAGGAACGAAATCTTTTGAGACTTAACTAAGACATAAGTGTTTTCATACTAATATTATTAATTCGAAGGTAACTCTGTTTGTCTGGTAAGCTGCACCGCTTTAATTGAAATTCGGCATGAACCATTGTGGAATAATGGCATGGACATATTTTGATTCTTGAGGAAGAAAATGTCTACTTTTTACTGCGATAAGCGACATAGCTAAACGCTTTTTAAAAATGTTGTACAAAATACTAATTCCTTAAATCCAAAATGGTAGTTAAAACTACATTACTGTACCCTACGCATGGCTAAACACGAACTTAACCAGTAATTTTATACTAGAATGATATAAAAGCGAGATTGCGTTTAAATGGCAAAATAATATTTAGTTACTATCATTAATCAAAATCAAGATTATTTGCGATTCTTTCTTACATTAAAGCATTTGTGCTCTTCAAGATTATTGTGTAGTTTATATTTAATAATATACGGATGAGGCAATATTTGTATCAGTAACATAAATAATTGGCACTTCGTAAAGAGCGTATGATGGATACATTTAATGTCTACATATTTTTAAACGATAATTGTTTAGGCGTTTTAGTACTTATTTTAGTACGAGTGCGTAAGGTCGATAGTAAAATCAATTTTTTACGGTCCATCATGTCGGTCTGACTATCTTTAGTACATTGTCAACGAATTATTTATTAAATATAAACTGTGTCACGGCCGTCGTGACTTCATCGAATCGTAAACCTTCTGCCCTAGACCGGTCGAACTGGTTGATGTGCATCGCAATATATTAGTGATCCGCCCAGAAATCGCAATACATACATAATTCGTAAAATTGTGCAACGGTGCATGGGCTTATTTTGATCGTTATCAACACATCCCATAAAGGTGGAAATTCGATGACACTAATCTGTTCTGTCTCAATATAATTTCTACAAATACCTCATAATTTTATGATTGAAAGGAGTAAATAGACTAGCCGATTATGTTCTGTACATACATCTACAACTTTAGCGGTTTTAACATTGTTATAACTAAGTGCTTAAAGAGCTAAATGTGTAAGTATAATGGCAATTTAAAATCAATTAAGCAGTTTACTATTATCATCACCATAATTTTTCCGTTGTAGTTCACTGGTGGACAATGTGGACATAGGCCTCTCCGAAGGAACTCCACAAAGCCCAGTCTGCTTATACTAGACAGTGGATGAATAGGTTACATAACATAATCCTTCCATTATATTTGACAAAAGGACAGATAGGACGTAAAATGTATTTATAAAAAAAAGGTTCAACGTAAACAGTTTACAGCTTTATAATTATGAAGAATTGACAATTACAAGATTATGATTTAACACTAATTGTTATGATGAATAAAATTAAAACATTATCTCATAAATAAAAAACTTTAAAACAAAACAACTCTTCTACAAAATCTCCGATTATACTTAATTTATAGCTCTGACATAACACTGACTTATGAATGGGGTTATTAAACTTCAGCTGAATGAAAACGTTATGCAGCTTTCTTAAGAAACTTGGGTAATGCTAGAATAATTTTACTTATATTAAACCGAACAGTAGTCAAGGCTGAATATTTTTAGATCTCTACTGTAGATGAGGTTTAGATGTGACATCTTATTTATTTAAAACCAGTGGTCGATATTCGACCATAGTTCATTTATTCTGCACTCCTCCAAACTTTATCTGTGTCATTTTTATACCCCTCCGATCCCTTATTTTCGTAAAAAGGGGTCCATAGATCTGACTAGACTGAATTCATAACGAATCGCCAACTCGTTATTAATTCAGTCGCTGGCGACTATAATAACGAGATTAAATTTTATTCTATTGTATTAACATTTTGAATTTAAAAAATATAAAATAAATAAAATCTCTTTAGAAAAATATATGATCTGTGAGTACGTCTAAGGTCGTTAAGAATTGAAATTGAAACATTTAATTGTTCATTCATTGTGTAAACGAAATTCACAAAAATAAAACAATGAGTGAAAATAACAACGAACTTTCGCTGCTTTGATAGTGTGCACTACATGGTTTTCATCCCAACAACTACTTGAACATGTTGTTTATTATCCTTACTTTATCTATTAAACTAATATAAACCCACCAGTAAGCCTCACCTGCTCTACCTACCTTTTTACACAGTCAATTCAAGTTATAGGTGTGTGTCATCCGCATCAACACCATTCCTGGCCGTGTATTGCTTCTTACCTACCATCCCCAAATCAATTGAAGCATTCACAACTTTGCTGTCCTTATTTAGTGCCAAACCAGTGGACAAAGTGCCCGATTGAGGGCAAAAATAGCACAAAATTATCATTATCACTACACATTATAAAACAAAGTCCTCCGCCGCTCTGTCAGTATGTATGTTAGCGATAAACACAAAAGCGACTACACAGATTTACATGCAATTTTTACCAATAAATAGAGTGATCGTTGAGGAATGTTTTCGTATATAATTTGTAAAAAAATTTGAGTATTTCGGCTAAAATATAACGATATTTGATAAATTCGTCGGAAAAAAATAAGCATCACATTTGTTGCACACAGTAACATAGGCCATTAACTAATTTCATTTTATTTTTCGTGAAAAAACTCGTGCGAAGCCGGGCCTGGATTGATTGTAATTGATAAAGACGCAACTATAGCTTTGCCTTTCTTTGATAAAGACGCAACTATGGTGTATCTAATCATATATGTAAGGTATAAAGTATAATGATAATGTTAGTACTGTACCTATAAAATATGTAGTTTGCGGAATATAGAATATAGATATAAAACTAAGCCATATTGAAACTTATTAAAAGTATTACGTAAACTATTTGTAGATTGCTCATCGAGAAGATTATTCCTATCGTCACGACAAGGTTCGGAGCTTAATGTCAACTATCGTGAAGGGTTTGGTATTTAGAAATACATTATGTATATTTATTAAGAATATAGTGTGAAGTACCGTGATAATGATAAAACTATTAGATCAAATAATTAGGTCTATATAATCCTAGTGCCATCGTGTTGAAAATTGTTCTTATTAGCTGTATTTCCTTAAGTAATCAATTAATACTTAAATGTAAACCATGATTAGTAATGTGAAAAAGTCAGAATAAGTCTTTTGCGTAAATGTGCACAATTTTGTAAATTATCATGTTCATCAGACTTTATTAATCATTGCCTAAGTACTACACGCAATTCTAAACTTGTTTTGTATTATAGTTTACGTGGGAACGGACTTAGTCAATGTAAAGGCAATGCTGATCGTTGTCGGGCTACCATTAGTCCGGGATCCCCGGAACAAATTTTACAAGTTATTACTATCAAGCTAATTTTTCGTCAGTTTCTTAGGTAATACAAGGAAACGTGGTTTCATATTGACTCATCAAAACATATATGTACATATACTCGTTACACCATCCAGGTTTACTACCTATAACTTTTACTACGAAAATTGATGGGTTTTCATTTTAGTTAATGTTATAACATTTCATTCTGCGTTGCTTATATATTGAGTGAAATGGTTTTAACGTGCAATCTATTACTATTAACATTAAAAATATGATTTCTTTTTCGGGGACTTCCTATGAGATAGTAGTACCTACTTACTGCTTTCATTCTAGAGTACCAACTTACGGCGGTATAAACCTTAAGTGAATCATTTCATAATGTCGTAAAAGTAAAATACAATACTAAAAATTTGAGAAAATATGTCTTTTAATGGACATAATTTTACAAAGCAAATGCATTAACATACACTTTTAAAAAGTATCATTGTATAGTAGACTAACTAATTGTGTTTTAAAATTATGCAAATGCGAGCAAGTCGCAGTCGTACATAAAAAATTACATAAGTAGATATATTTGCATACGAATTATGTAAACTCTAGTTAGACGACTTGTACAGTCGAAATATGAAATTATACATATGTATTTGCATGTGTCTATATCAGAGTTGATTTTAAGCCTTTAAACACTATGAAATGCCAGATATTTTTGGCTATAGGACTTAATTTTTTAAATGCAATATAAATACATTTTAATTTAAATGTTTGATAAGCTCTTGAACGATGCTTCTACCAAGTACAAGTGGGTTAAAATGTGCACGTAATAATTTATTTTTTAGCTCAAGAAATCTCTCTATTTGTTCTAATATCTAGTGTCTAATGACATTGTATGCAGACACAGACAGGATCATCTCGGATGCGTAAACATTATATGGGTGTGTTTGAAATACATCCTAAAACGTGAAATGTTCAAATGGATTTGGAATCACATAATTTTGTTACTCAATATGTTAATGGGGTCAAGCCATGAATCTTGTGTGCAGGTACCTACTACCCCTTAATTACTTCTTTCTGTAATCTTAATTCACGTCAGGCAATTTGTGTTTTGCAACTGCGGGTAATGATCGACCATCAAAACTGTTAAACAAGGAACTAACTAAAAAATTTCAACGTCTCGACGGACCAACACGGTGTTGTTCAAATTGTCAATGAAATTGTCATTAACCTTTTTGTTTATCGGCAATATTGCTGCCAATTGTGATTGGCAGCCACAGACTCAGATCAAATAAAAAAGGTAGATAACGCACTACCTTATTCTTGTTGAAGCAAAAAAAGTAGCGTAGTTCCAAGTAAACACATGCGTTAACATAAAGGTTGTAACTACAAATAGTAATTGGTTGGAATAACGAGTGCTGGTCTATTTGTTAGAATTTATCAGGTTTCTGATAAGCAGTCGCTTAAGTATCTAAGACACATACCCATAAATACAAACATCTTTGTAAATTCGGCACTATGTGTAGGGAACTTCATGGCAGATCTTTTTACCTTGCCGAAACGATTCTCATAAAGTTCCATCTTTTTGAGGTTAATTGCGTTGCATAATTAGTTGGTTATTAGAATACAAGAAAAGGTTAACTATAAATGCCTCAAATAATATAATGTTGTTGGACAGGTGTCTACAAAAAACGAACGAAGATAAAATAAATAAATAAGAAGCAAGGTTATAAAAGTGGCAAAGAGGTCACTTGGTGCTTATGTATGTATTTTTTTAAATTGTGTCATTGAGTTGAAATTTAAAAAAAGAATAAGTAATAACATAAAGGTATATTCAATTAGCAATGAAGATCTATAAATGCATACTAGAACACAGTTTATATATAGTGATATAAATTATAGTATATGACGCGATAGTTACTGACGAATGTGAAGTGCCCTTTATTTATGCGAAGAATTGTGTTAATCGTGAATACCTTAAGGATATTCCGAGTGATTCATGGTAAATACTGGTGTTTCATTTGAGACTTTATGTTTCTATTGCTTGCATGCACACCGCATCTTTTTTTTGGTATATATAGTAAAAGTTTCTAAAAGTTACTACAAATAATGCTAATTTCAACTTTATAAAAGTTTAGCTAAATATAGCTGGGGTCAAAGTAATGTATAAAATTTAGTAATATTTTCGTTAAATAACATTTGAAGTGATGGGTTAAGGTACTAATATTTTAACATATATTTTGTCACAACCGTTAAGAGGTACTTAAGAAATAGTTTTGCGTAAGTTTCTGTGACATCAATTTTGTTTATTTTCGTAATTTCCTTTGCAAAAAAAAGAAGCCGATTAGTAGTTATTAACTTATTTGTTGCTAAACACTTTTGATTGTCTGTAACAGTAAGAAACTTAAAACTTTTTGCTCTTCAAATATTTTTTTTAATAAATTTTACCTTCTTTTTATAAACATTAATATCGTGAGAGAATCTGTACATGTCCTGTGTGTGACTTCCTAAGATTTTTTTTTTAAATTTTACAAAATTACCGTGCCGCGAGCAAACCAAGGGTTCGAAGTCGAATTCAAATCAAAAGGATAATCTGTTGCGTCTTAACGTTTACGTACGTTATAAGGGTGAAACAAGTAATTGATTATATAACAATGCTTTATAGTTTGAGTCATTCAGTATCAATTAGTATCAAAGAGCATTATTGATAACATATATTTATTGTTTATACTGATTAAGACTGTCTTAAATAAAAACTTTTCTGTTACAATAAATCCAGTTATTCAACACTTCTGAAATAAATAATCCTTATTTTACTGTAGGTATCCGGACTGGTGCAATCTAATCGATCCTTTTTTAATATTTATCATTTTATAAAGATTATAGATACAATATGTTAAGTGCTGCGTCCATCCTCATTAATTCGTCTGTTCCGCTTTTAAGTGGCGTGAGAACTTTGGTTCTGCAATTTAGGCACGGAGAAATGTCACGTATTCTTACCCAAAATTACACAATCATTGAAACCCGAATTGTTTTTTGTACCTTTAAATATCTTCTTAACTAGTCTAAACCATACTTATTTTTTTCTTCATTTTAATTTAAACATACTTAGTATCGGTCTGTATCTGGTACATTTAAAATTATCCATATATGAGTTCAATGACATGTTGCAGCAAACCTGGACCGACGTGTTACCAAGTACCGAAAAGTCAAATAATTAGCGTTGGCATTGTAGTAGAAGAAAAATCAACTATTTCATCACTAAAGTACCAAAGCATAAGATTTCTTCTGATATTTTACGGTATTTTATTTAATTTATAATATTATTAATAAAGTTATACCTACACAAAGACTATCGTACATCATCAAAGTAATCAATTCAATTGCAATACTAATACGATTTGTTCTTTAATTATTTAATTGAAATTGAAAATCAACAAAATCGAATTGAATTGTGATAGTACCCAAACCCCCTCCCCTATCTCCCCTCCCCATCCCTCAAAGACCGGCAACGCACTTGTGACGCTTCTGGTGTTGCAGGTGTCCACGGCGGCGATACGTCTGCTCGTTTGCCTATTCCATAAAATGTAAGTCAATAAAAAACATTGACTTCATCATTTTATATAAAAACTAGCTGACCCGGCAAACGTTGTTTTGCCACAAACATGAATAAAAATATTTAGGGGTAGAGATAGGCTCACCCTTATCATTTAGGGATATGAAAAATAGATGTTGGCCGATTCTCAGACCTACCCGATTTGCACACAAAATTTCATTAAAATCGGTCTAGCCATTTCGGAGGAAGTTTGATAACAAACATCGCGACACGAGAATTTTAGATACTAGATAGTTATTAGAAAGTAGATTTCCCCGTACAAATAAATCTATTTTCCGATCTGTTATCAGATTTTAATTATAAAAGTACAAAATGAACATTTTTAGCGCTCATAGTTTTTATATTGTTGTTTCGCGTTTCAACAGCCTTATTTCGTTTTTCTTACCTTATAAGTTAAATGTAATCACATAGAACACGCTAGGTGTGTACCATGAAAATGTGAAGCAATCTAATTACATTCATCGTTGCATTTGTAAATAAAGACCGCTCCGTAAATATACTTAACTATAAAGGTCTTTGTATATGCCTGTCCATCAGCCAAAGGTTATATTATTACATGCAACATTTAATTTTTGTTGGGGCAGGTACTGCCGAGTAGATAAGGATATGGTCTTGTGTGAATTCATGTACAAAACCGTGGGTAAAGGTGTAAACAGCGTTCTCACAGAATTGATGTTCATACCGAAATATCGCTCGATTTTTAATTACAATGTTAGTAGATACATTCAAGGGCGTGTCTATTATATATATTGCTGTGTAAAGTTAAAACAATGGCTACGTGCGTTGAGCAATCTGGTGGGTGTCATTTCATAAAGCCTTGGACAATGGAAGGTGCTACCAGTTTCTCACAGACTCGCTAAAAAGTAAAAATACAAATCTAAATTCGAAGTATGGTCAAACGGATGTGCCTACCATTCTTTCTCGGATAATTGTAGCTGGACGAGTGTACGACATCTGCACGTGTTAACTTTGTTGCAAAAGCCTCACTTACGGACTTAATTTAAAAAATTGCGATCTTGACTATTTAGACAATTACATTTCTGTGCTGGTCACACAAGCGAATTTTCATTTTTATTATCTACTGTTAACGCATCATTTTTTTATTGCTTTTATACTTTTGTGCTTTTAATAAATACTTAATACAGACTCGTGACCCGCGTGTAAAGGTTAAATAATTGACTAGAGAAAACTTACTGTCAGATTGTTATCTGAACTAGGTGCAACACTTAGTTATATTTATCCGTTTTATACAAAATTACTTAAAACTGCTTAAAGATTTAACAGTGTGTCATGAAATGTCTGGTGAAGTCTTACTACTAGAAATATTTTGTTTATTAATGGCTCAGAATAGTTTAAGGTTATGTCCTACTTAATATTATAAACGCGAAAGTTTCTAAGTATGGATGGATGTTTGTTACTCTTTCACGCAAAAACTACTGAACGAATTAGGAAGAAACGTTATAGTAATGTAGCTTATACATCAGAATAAACAACAACCAGGCAACAACCAGTCTAGAAAAACACTTGAGTATCTTTAGAAAGTAATTACATATCGTTCTTATGTTTTAATTATATAAGAAAATTTAATGTGCACTTAGGCCAGTCAGTGCGATCAGTGCGGTTCATACTAGTGAAGTGATCCCCAACTAAATCGACATTTGTTAGAATCTACCATCTACAACCCCGCCATACGAATAAAAGAGTTGTCAAATATATCTTTAACAAAAGCCAAACGTGAAACAAAAAAAAAAACTAAACGAATGATAATTTTACATCTGCATCTAGTGATCAAATGAGTTAAAATCTCCCCTGTCCTGTAAGCAAATCACAGTGGATATTAAAGTGATCATAAATATTATCTTTTAAAATTCTCGTAAAATTTGTAACTCATTGCGATAAAACAAATCTTACTTAAAATCAACCGATGCAATCAGACAACAGATTCTTAAAAAAGTAAATATGGCAGGTCATGAGTCCATGTACGATTTTTCTCATGATGAATACAATATACTAAGTTAGTGAAACCTCTATTAATCAATTTGATGAAATATTTTGGCCTGTATACGTCCTCTTTTGGACATTTTAAAATAATTTTTACCCAAATTGTATTGACCTTGACATTATTATACGCAAACCTATCCACCTACGCAAAATAAATTAATACTATTGTGTTAAATCATTCAATACAAAAAAGTATTAGCTTACAGGCAAGTTTTTTTAGCATAATATTAACATATATTTCATAATGTTCGTAAATTATTTAACTTCGATTTGTTTCTTTTGTTCTTTTGTAGTTGTTGAAAGTTTATTTAATAATGAGTTTGTAACATTTCTAATTGGAATTAATGGAATGATATTTATTTGATATTAGACACCAAATTTAAGCACTCAATATTTATTTGAACATTTGAATAACTGAGCAATGCACTAAAAGTATGTACCTTTTTGTGCAGTGTGCAATTTACAGCACAATAACATCAGTTGAATTTTCATGCTACAAGTAAAATTTTAACAAAAATAAAACCGACTTCAAGGTTTGGCTCGATTTCTTTTGGATTCCATCATCAGATCTTAGTGTCCTTATCATAGTTCCACCTTTGGGATATCTCCTTTACATTAAAAAAAGAATCATCAAAATCGGTTCATAAACGACAAAGTTATCCGCGAACACACAAAAAAATATATATATACTGTCGAATTGAGAAACCTCCTCCTTTTTTGGAGTCGGTTACTGATGAAAGAACAATGTAAATGTTGGACAAAATGATATCAGCAACTAAATTATATCTATTTTATTCGGAAAACCAACTCAGTATCTTACTGTGTTTTGTCCTCTGACAACTAAATCATGCATGCATGTCCTTTATTTCATTTCTACTTTTTTAAGAATTTTAATTTACGACTGTTCAGATCACTACCGTTCATTGTATAATTTCACTGTCGTTACTAGCAATATACTATTACTAGCTGTCCCGGCAAACGTCGTTTTGCCATAACTACTAATAAATTAAAAATTAATTAAAAAAACTTTGTCCAGCGGACAAAATTGTGAATCTAAACCATTCCCAGATCCCCTTGAACACACAAAAAATTTCATCAAAATCGGTCCAGTCGTTTGAGAGTAGTTCAGTGACATACACACTCACAGAAGAATTATATATATAAAGATGGTACCTACTACTCAATCAAAGCAACATTGTAAGTGGGCTTTAAAAAGAATATAAATTTAATAAAGTTTTTACTGAATTTCCAAATATATGCTTAAAAAAAGAATTAATAATATTATAACTTTTATGTATACTACTACAAACATGTAAAATGATATCAAGTAAAACTTTAAATTTCGCGAATGTCATTACATTTACATATTTAAACGATTTGCACTGTAAGCGGATCTACTGGCTCTTGTATGTTATACATAATTATTTTTCTTACAATCACTGTCGTCTTTATGTGGAAAAGAACATAGTTCACATGCTTCACTATATGATAAAATCTGAATAATAAACACCGTGGCTTTATGAGAACTCGTGAAGTAACGCAACGACACATCATTAAGTATAATTATATATAAATACTAGCTGTCCCGGCAAACGTCGTTTTGCCATAACTACTAATAAATTAAAAATTAATTAAAAAAACATTGTCCAGCGGATAAAATTGTGAATCTAAACCATTCCCAGATCCCCTTGAACACACACAAAAAATTTCATCAAAATCGGTCCAGTCGTTTGAGAGTAGTTCAGTGACATACACACTCACAGAAGAATTATATATATAAAGATTTATATTTAAAAAGTATAATGTGCGCATTGTGATTGGAACTATTACAAGATTTTTTACATATTTATGTTTTAGTGACATTTTAATAAATTCCTTGTATTTTCTACAACTAAAAAAACGTGATCGTATAGCCTAGCAGTGTTTTGTTTTGTAAGAGTTAATAATGAAAGTACACAAATGCCTACAAAAAAAAAAACAATGCAAAACAGTTGCATTAACCAAAAAGGAAGTTGCCTAATCCACTGCATTGTCATTCTCAACTTGAAGCCCTATTGTGTAAGTTTAGGACAATCTGCTTCGACTACCAAAACGATGACTGTTAATTTGTTTATGTAATTAATCAGTTGAACTTATCGGATAGGAGAAACATCAAGAAACATTGTTATACCACAATAAATTATAAACACAATAAGTTCATAACAAGCCTGTTACATCAAATTTGTGTTTGTGACATCCATATACGTATGTAACACAGAAACCGGTATATCTAACATGAAAAAATGTAGAAGTACATATATTGATTTGAAAGTGCGTGCATCTATATATATCAAAATGAATTGCCGAAATGTGTAAAAAAAATATGCGAAAAGTATTTTTTTTTTGTACTCGACTGTACACTGCCTGTGGGAAACTGAGTGAGTGAGACTGATCTATACTAATACTAGCTGACCCACACAACCTCGTTTGCGCCTTATATTGCCCGTAGCGTGAAAATTTCCCCCGTTTTTGAAACATTCTTCATTGTTGCTCCGCTCCTATTAGTAGTAGCGTGATGATATATACCCTATAGCCTTCCTCAATACATGGACTATCCAACACCGAAAGAATTTTTCAAATCGGGCCAGCGGTTCCTGAGATTAGCGTGTTCAAACAAACAAACAAACAAACAAACATATCGGAGCGGAGCACCAATGAAGAATGTTGCGAAAACGTTGTCAGCTAGTATATATAGATAAATACAAGACTACTATTGTTAGGTCAGTATAAAGGTTTTTATTCAATTCTAAGCTGAGTACCTACGTGATATTACTTTCTTTTTCTTTATTTATTTATCGTGTACAAAATATTACCAAATAAAGTTTAAACATAAGCATTTAAAGTAATCTATACTAATATATAAAGCTGAAGAGTTTGTTTGTTTGTTTGAACACGCTAATCTCAGGAACTACTGGTCCGATTTGAAAAATTCTT
The DNA here is from genome assembly GCA_905220595.1 of Spilosoma lubricipeda. NCBI lineage: Eukaryota > Metazoa > Arthropoda > Insecta > Lepidoptera > Erebidae > Spilosoma > Spilosoma lubricipeda. The sequence goes on from HG992294.1 coordinate 5,268,195, forward strand.
TCAGTGTTAGATAGCCCATTTTTTGAGGAAGGCTATAGGCTATATATATCATCACGCTAAGACCAATAGGAGAGGAACACCAATGAAAAATATTTCAAAAACGCGGGAAAATTATCACGCGACGGGCAATAAGAGACGCTAACGAGGTTGCGTGGGTCTGCTAGTCTTAAATATAAGGGTTGTAGATAAAGATCACTGTTGGACTGTCGCAAAACTACAAGGTAATATAATATGTGCTGACTAAGGCTTTTTTAAGAACTAAGATTTTAATTTATATCTACACCATATTTTAGTATTACTCATAGTATTTTTTTTTATTGCACTAAAGGTAATCAGTTTCATGTATGTTTCTTGTAAATGATTTGTTGTGAGAGATTTTGGTACGTGCGTTTATTTTTAATTGATGTAATAAATAAATTACATCTATGTGAAAAACACAAATTGCTCTTTGTGTTTTTTATTGTAATAAAAACAAAATAGCATGTCTATGATAAAATACTAGCTAAACTCCGCGGTGTTTCCCGCAGTTATTGTCGTACCACGAGTAACGCCGCAATTTATACAATTTCAATAAGAAGATTTAGTGATAGGTAACGATAAACTGTTTCAGTGTTACAGGTGTTTGTAATTTCTGGTTGACATACATATGTAGATATACAATTTTTTGTTTCAATTAGGTTGTTGACTGTAGTGTAAGAAGTCGTATTCAATAATTTCAATACAACCTCAAGTAACTGTATCGTCTTTAAAATATGCTAATATCGCCCTATGTTTTGTTTCTCTAAGTATATTGGCTTTATTAGTTTTATCCTGTCGACCTTGACAATTCTTTTAAAATGTGATGGTTTAGAATGTAATATTTTATTTTATACTAGCTGAACCCCGCGGTACTACCCGCGTTTGTTGTTGTAACCGCGGGTAAAACCGCGGGACAAAGCTAGTCTAAAAAAAAGTAGCCTAAGTTACTAGTTGGATCATCACTACCTGCCAGTGAAAGTCCCGTCAAAATCGGTTAAGCCGTTCCAGAGATTAGCCGGAACAAAGAGACAGACAGACAGACCGACAGACACAAGAAAAAAATGAAAAAAATGTTATTTTGATGCATGTATCGTGTATACTTACATATACATTTATTAAAAAGCGGTTATATTAATATTACAAACAGACACGCCAATTTTATTTATTTGTAGAGACTAGCTGACCCGTGCTCACTTCGTTGGGCGGTAAACATATTTTTCTCCGACTTACTTTGCAAATTCAGCTACCACGAAAAAGTCTTTCCACTTTTCGGGTTAATATATAGCCTATGTCACTCGCAAATACCGTAGCCTTCTATTGATAAAAGAATTTTCAAAATCGGTTCATTAGATCCAGAGATTACCCCCTACAACGTCACAAACTCACAAACTTTACCTCTTTATATAATAAAAAGTACAGAGTTACATCTCTATGTAATAGTATAGATCAAAAATAGTAATAGTATAGATAACTTCGGTTTGATTCAAACGACTAACGCAAATAAATAATTCCATACTAACCATCATTTCTGATAAAATTACTTGCTCACATTTGTTGTCAAACAAGTTTCTGTTATTAAGAAATATAACAATTAATCGGATAATTTATTATGAATATGTAAGCTTATTTTTAATGATGGAAATATTTTTACTTATTCGTAGGTGGTGTATAATTACAGAAACCTTTTTTCCAAACGTTTACCCTGTTTAAAGCATTCTAAAACGATTGGATAGTTCACCTTTTTAACATTTTAAAATTACCTTTTTGAAATGAAAAGTGTAAATGGAATGTAATAAAATAACCGTAAAAAATAATTACTGATAATACCGAGAACCTACGGTACTAAAACGATGGTGGATAGGCAGTAAACATTCATAATCAATGATCATTTAATTTAATACCGCTTATTTAACATTCAGTGATTTCGCAACACATGTCGTCGCAATAATATTCGTCTAAGTGTAATTCCCACACTCATCACAAATTTAACAGCTGCACTATAATAAATATTACCACAGAAGGAACATTCCGAAGGCAAATGTTAAGTTATTTAAGTGGTTCGCTCATCACTTTATTAATAAAAACTGTAAATGCCATCGTTGAGGTCGAGATGAATTACGAAGAATCACGATGCAACATACAAATGATCGTCCATTGACGGCACCAAGCGTAGTTCACGAATTCATTAACATTACATTAACAATCATCGTTGTAATTTTTGACTTAATGTTTTTGTTCCGGTGTTATTTTAATATGTAATGTTTCCGCATTATCATATTAATTTGATTAGTTGTTATGTTATACACCTATAACTACTACAAGAAACACGGATCATAATATGACAAACTACGTGAGGTTGTTGCTGTTGGGCAAAGTTTGTTTAAAAAAATTGTGTAATTTACTCGTCATATCATCAGTTTGAATCGAAAAAAAGTCCAGTCGACACCAGAAATCGGTCGATCCAGCGATTCAGAGATTAGCCGAAACAGACACACGAAAATTTTAAAAATTGTTTTTTATACGGGTTCATATGCATTTAGTAAAAAACTATAATTTGAAATTACAAACAGTCACTTCAATTTTATTTATTTGTATGGATTCAAATAATCTTAAATTGTTTTGACGTAATGTGTTTTTTTTAAAATAGGTACATAGTTAAAGTTTAGCTTAATTTAATCACGATCATGACTGCTTTGAAAGATATGGGGCTCCGCGTATATATTGCACATCATTAAAGTTACCTTTAACATTTACGAATGAATGAAACATATCCATTGGTAAAAGAAATACGACTAATGTCATAGGTCGAAGTCGAAATGTACGTATCACAATCCAAAACCTTGTAATGTAGGTAAGTACTGAACATTGCACTATGCGTCAATTAATTGATCAATAAAAATGTTTAGTATGTAATATTGCGGTACAATAGATGCCACTCCTTGTATTGAATTTGTGTCGTATTTATCATAGAGATCAGGTGTGGATATGTTGCGTGTTTGATGAAAATGTCAGAATGGAAAGCTATATTTGTTACGAGATGCTATTTAGTTTGTAGATATGTAACTTGGTCTATTATATGTATACTCTATTCAAGCACATGTTAGGTAATTTGAAGCATAAATCCTCGCGTCTATATGTACTTTCGAAAGTATATGAATTAGGTGGTTTTGGGCTTAAAACTATTATGGGAGTATTACGGAAATTAAAATGTAGTTTGTTTACCGTCTACCGGTAATTAAATGGATAGATAAAGCAGACAAAAAGGGAAAGTAATTGATTGAAGACGATACAGCTTAAATTCCAATGGAAAAGATTAAGCAAGTCAAGTTTGCATAACTATATTCAGAACTGCCGAGAAGTCCGAGTCCTCGAACACAAAATTAAACCATACTATCTGTTGTATACTATATACACAATACAGTACCTGAATGACCAATATGATCTGCGAATGTTTGTTTCGGAGTTTGAGTGTTTTCTATGTATAATATGTATTTCCAAAATAAAAGTATTTATAAGTATTCTATAAGTCAATCTAGCTTTCATAATAATAATATTTATAAGGTCTGCTTAGTTTGAATCTAGATGGCGTTGTGTATGTATTATTTTATTGGGGTTTGTCGGACTTGTTTATTATTTAATTTATGATGCCCTTATCAACTTATTCAAATTAATAGCTTTTCCCTGCCGCCTTTGCTTTCCTAAACGGTATTTAAAGGTTATAACTTTTATACATATATAAAAAATAAAGAATTTGGTATAATTGTAATGTATGTATGAACTTAGTACTTCTTAAGACTTGTTTGCTCTTGTTTACTGTATTATTAAGTCATTTATCATTGGTACTTTAGCGCAAGATAATATAAGTTTAATAACTTAATTCATATCATATTTAACAATCACACTTACAATTCTCACATAAAATATATGTCAGCACGTATACAGTGTGTATGCAAATAGATCTTGCAATGAACACTGTCAGTTGTGGGAAAATTGTCTGATTAGTGGTGTGAAAATAAGGACGCATAGCGTAAGTTTATGTAGGTTAGGATGTTAGACATTAGTATATGACGAATATAGGGCAGAAGACAAAATCCACCAGAAATATATTACATAAATGTTTTAGATCGATCGGATTATATGATTTCATCTTGTGCTCACCATTCACCACACGAGGCTGCCCTTTTGCACAAACACTGAATGTCGAATGTAAATGAACTAGGTTGTACCAGTGAATACTATACCTAAAACTTGCACATAGCACTAAACATATACTTATATGGTAAATCAACTCATCACAGGTAGTCGCTGATCAAAAGCACAGAGCAAGATTCATTAAGTACTCTTAATATAGTTAGTGCTCAGAATATTTTATCATTTATTTTAAAATATAAAGTTTTTCAAGGTAGTAGAGCCACGCTGATTTCAGCACGAACGGGCCGGCTCGACCGGGGCGGTACTACCCTCGCACAGAAAATCAACGTAAAATGACAGCGATCATGCTGTCGTGTTTCGTTGGTGAGTGCGAGACCGGAGGCCCAATGATGCGGAAGCATCACTAGCCCGCCATGGTGTGGGTCACCATGCTGCATTGTTGCATTGTCTGCATTCGCAGTATGGTGACCACCACTCTTGGATTCTACTCATGCTTTCCATCAGGCAGAGTAGAGTCATTTTGGCAGGGTCAAACATAAAAAAAAAAAAAAAAAAAAAAAAAAAAAAAAACCATACAAATTTAGGAAATCGGTTAGTAATTAATGTAAATTTGAATGGAAAAATGTCCATTAGGTCAGCATATTCGTATTAAAAACCTGTAAAACTATTGCATTATATGTAATTTTCATTAGTTTGGTAAAAGTTAGGAATGTTGACCTATTCGCAATTTAAAGATTATAGCTATCGAAAGCATTTTTTATCTTATAAAACAAGCTTCATTGTTAGTAGCAATTTATATCACGAATTAAATAATACTTTAAAGATTACGTACACAATGCAAACCAATAAATAGTTTCGCAATAACATGTAATAGTCAGACAATAGGATGTCGCCGTACCTATTTCCCACAAACGTCGTAATACTTTCTCTATCGTGATCGACCGTTTCAGATCGGTTCATCTCCGGACTTGTCGATGCTGCGAACCCGTTCGTGTATCGTTTCCACTGTGACTTTCTACCCTTTTATAATATCATGAACTAAGCTCTGTTTCATGTCATCTATGTCACGAAGTCTAGATTTTTCTTCAAATCATAATTTTATCGCTACATTAATTTTTTTTTACTGGTATTCTGAAACAGTTATGTTGAACTTTTACTTTTTGTTGTAAAAAATATGAATACCATACTATAATAAAAAAATCTTTGTATTACCTTTGTATAGTACAAAGGAAATTTGATCTCACAACAAATGAGGAAACGTTATTTTATAAGAGAGATATACACAAGTACAATTTTAACAAAAATAAAACCGACTTCAAAGTTCAACTCGATTTCTCTTGGATACCATCATCAGATATTAATGTAATTATCATGGTACCACCGTCGGGTCAACTCCTTTCCATTAAAAAAAGAATTATCAAAATCGGTTCATAAACGACGAAGTTACCCACACATAAAAAACAAAATATATATGTACGGTCGAATTGAAAAACCTCCTCCATTTTTTGAAGTCGGCTAAAAATCAGAATTAATTAGTATGAAGTTGAACACATACAATATTCGGTAAATTATTGAAGTTTTGCTGTTTTTGTTGTATAATATTTTTGAATATATTTGAAATTTCGGAATTTTTCATTAACAGAACAAATCAAATTTGACGGACAAATTTCGAAGTAGCAATAAATTATACGTTGATGATCATAAAAAACACATGTCAAGGCTGCTCGAGTTATATGATAATTTAAATAATCATACCATCATCCATTATGAATTCAATGATTCTAATTCCATATATATATGTATTTGTATATGCAATCTAATACCTATAGATTTTATTATTATGTTGAACAAGTTAGACATGTCCATCATAAAATGCAATGAAATTTATATTTTTATGTTTTAGCCGGCCCGGTTTTTTAAAAAGCGACATTATAAAATGAAATTTGTTTTAAATTAATAATAATTATTTTATTAAATTATATCAATCAATTACAAAGTTAAAAATATGACAATGCCAATATTGATCGGTGTACACTTAGTCTTATTAGGGTTCCATGGCCAAAAAGCAAAAAACGGAACCCTTATGGATTCGTCATGTCTGTCTGTCCGTCCGTATGTCACAGATACTGTTTTCCGAAACGATAAGAATTATAATGTTGAAACTTGGTAAGTAAATGTATTCTGGGAACCGCATTAAGATTTTCACACAAAAATAGAAAAAAAAACAATAAAATTTGGGGGTTCTCCATACTTAGAACTGAAACTCAAAATTTCTTATCATCACAACCATACGTGTGTAACCATCTATGGATAGATCTTCAAAAATGATATTGAGGTATCTGATGTAATTTTTTTCTAAACTGAATAATTTGCGCGAGAGACAAAAAAAAAATATGATGCACGTTACCATGCAAACTGCCACCGAAAATTGGTTTGAACGAGATCTGATAAGTAGCTTTTGATACTTCATAAATCGTAAACCGCAACATACCTTTCATTCAATCAATTCAAATATATAATAGCTGACCCGGTAAACGTTGCTTTGCCATAAAAAAGGGGTGGGTCACCCTTATCATTTAGGGGTGAAAAATAGATGTTGGAAGTTTCTCGGACCTTTTTTCTTACGCGGGAAATGCTTTTCCACCTTACCCTTGGTGGGGAGACGAAAGGCGTGTGTGCGACTCCCGGATGATTGGTCTACCCACTAAACCCCGCGGCGGCCTACCTCGACAGTCGGAAGGAGCTCCAGCGATATGCACACAAAATTTCCTAAAAATCGGTCAAGCCGTTTTGGAGGAGTTTGGTAACAAACACCGCGACACGAGAATTTTTAAAATATTAGATTTAGTAGTGGAATCAATTCGACTACAAAATTATCAATGTTGACCAAATAATCAATTTAATATATTAATCATCGAAATACGTTTCATCGTTTTATTACATCACCCATTCATAATTCTGTGTAGCAACAGTCAAAAAGTATTTCTAAAATAAGGCTTGGCAACTGGTCCCATAATATATTCTGAAATTAAAACAGTTTTTATATGTATTTTATATGTTTTTCTCGTAATGACCTTGATTTATAGAAAGGCATCTTTGGGTGACTTATTGATACCTATCAATTGGTCACATTCTAATGTGATATGTTAATATTTTACAATACATAATATATACATGTAAGTGATTGTGTAGGTGTAACCGCATTAGGGGTGGAATTAAATCGCAATTGCGTACGATTAACTATATCTGTTACTAAAATACAAAATCGCAGCGATTATGATCATATTCTTATCGCCAAATGACAGCGAATATTAAAAAAGCAAGTTGTGATTTATCACAGTAGAAATCGCTGTGTATACTAGACTAGCTAACCCACACTACCGCACTCGTTTGCGTCTCCTGTTGCCCGTAGCGTGATAATTTTCCCCCGTTTTAGAAACATTCTACACTGGTGCTCCGCTCCTTTTGGTCTTGGCGTGATGATATATAGTCTATTGCCTTCCTCGATAAATGTACTATGCAACACTGTAAGAATTTTTCAAATTGGACCATCGGTTCCTTAGATTTAGTTCAAACAAACAAACAAACTCTTCAGATAGATACTACAAGACAACCGCGTTGAAAAACACACGCGACACACAATAATAACTAATCAGAATCACAGAGGTTTTGCACAGTTCAGATCGCTGTGATTAAAACAATTTTTATTTACATGGTGATTATTTAAAAGTATGAATCATTTACATCACTAATCCGTATTTTCTCACATATAGCTGATGACATCAACTCTCGAGGATATGCCCGGCTAATAAGTAAATCTTTTTTAAAAAGATGTAGGGTGTGTATTGAGGCTGATGGTAAATATTCCAATAAACCTAAACTAGGTCAAGATTTTTCAATATTTTATTAATTTTGCTTACTTTTATTGATTTTGGTAAAGTGGCGTCACTTTCTGTCTCGCTCACTCATGGCAAAGTCCACTATCCACGTCTCTTATAATGTTTCCGTAAAATTAAAAACCTACCAACAGCTTGTGCGAATAAAAAACTTTTCAACTGAGTAAAATGGGTTAGCAAAAATCGGGTTACTTGAGGATTTTATTTTTTTACTCGTTTCTTATAGTATGAAACTATCAAGTATTACCATTTTACAATCCTGATTAAATGCGCCAACTTTTAATGATACTTGCCAAGGCACTCTACTACATTTTTTTTAAAGGAGGGCCTTTCGAAATCGACAAATTTCAAAAATTTTAAATTGATTGTTTAACAAAAAGTCTTAATTCTAGGAAACTTCGGGCAATTGCGTAATTATTTTAGACTGTGATTCTACAAATGTTATTTAGGATGACGGTTCCAAAGTTTAAATTAACAAAAATAATAAAAATTAACCATAAAAACCGAAAAATGGTTACAGTTTGAACTAATTCCTAGGTTTTTTTAAATGCCCATAATTTTCAAACTGCACGGGATAGATTTTTTTTTTTCTCATCATGGTTACAATCAATCCTGTCACCCCGTTTCGGCTTGACGTTGAGTTCTGGAACATTCTGTATAAAATACTCGTGTCACAGTGTTAGTTACCATACTCCTCCGAAACGGCTTAACCGATTTTTATGAAATTTTATATGCATATTCAGTAGGTCTGAGAATCGGCTACTATCTATATTTCATACCTCTAAACGTTTTTTTAAGGCGAAACAACGTTTGCCGGTGCCGCTAAAATTGTTAAGCCTTTATATTTTAGTCTTCTTTAAGTCAAGGTTGCGAATCTAGCGAATCTAGTATATCTATTTATAGACAAGCGTTGGAAAGGTCAATCAGATAAAGGCGTCCAAATAATATTTAGTCATCCACCATTATGTGGTGAATAGACCTAAGTAATTATAAATATTTATATAAGCTCACCTACATATTTGCATTGGAAAATTAGGATAATGTGTTAAACTTTCTCAACACCACATCATTTTGTAACGTATTACAGAGGTTTAAAATTAGCACAATAATATTGCAAATTTTCATTCATTGCATCACCATTCAACAAACTTAATGCAAGGAGACACTCATTTCAATGCAATAGCATTATTTTTCTGTTCTGAAGTTTTTTCAAAATACTGAAGATTTTTTCTGAGGTTTTGTCTGAGGTTCCGCCCATGTGTGTATCAGTTATTGTAGTTAATTGTCAATGTGTCAATTTTTATTTGTCAACCAAATGTGATGAAACAAACACTAAGTGGTTAGAGAAAACCGTATCCAAATTAGTTAGACACTTATGAGATTAGCGCACACAAACATGCAAAAAAAATTAAGAAACAGACAACATATAAAAAATTTAAACAACCATTGTTTTGAGTTCTGTTGCTGTCATAAAAAGCCCCTTCATAATTTTTTCTTCAATATCTATATACTAATATATAAAGCTGAAGAGTTTGTTTGTTTTAATGTGCTAATCTCAGGGATCGCTGGTCCGATTTGAAAAATTATTTCAGTGTTGGATAGTGCATTTACCGAGGAAGGCTATAGGCTATATATCGTCACGCTAAGATCAAAAGGAGCGGAGCACCAATGTAGAATGTTACTAAAACGGGAGAAAATTATTACGCTACGGATAATAGGAGACGCAAACGAGGTTGCGTGGGTCATCTAGTCTTTAATAAATAGACATCAACCTGTTACAATTTTATTATGCGTTGCGATTGTAGATATTTATGTTTTGTGCATTCTTAAAACTTTTTCTTCCACGATCTTTTTTTAGTTTACTCAGGGCTAGAAAGATCCGTAGGCATTTTACCCATTTTGAGCGTTTTAATTTTGGTAGATATGACTGTCAAAGTACCTACTGGTGAATAACGGATCAGTACTAAACAGCCATATTTCTGATCATGTTTTTTGCAAAATTTTGTGATATTTATTTCATGGTTGCAATTATTGAAATTACTAATAAAGGTAAAAGAGTAGGTATAAGTAATTATAAGGGTGGCCGTAAGTTTGTTTGCAATTTTTCTCTTCTGCAATTCGTATATCGCTACAAAACATCCTTTTCTCCTAGGGGTATTTTGGAAACGAATATTGTAGAATATCGGCACAGCCATAAAATTGATTGACTTTATTTTGCATAAAAGACGATTTACAATACTTTTTATAATATAAATATATTTTTGAAATTAAGTTTGAACACACATATCTTGTGTGAATGCTAAGCTTTCAATTAGAGATTGAAAGCTATATATATTACTAGCCGACCCACGCAACCTCGTTTGCGTCTTCTATTACCCGTAGCGTGATAATTTCCCCCCGTTTTCGAAACATTTTTTATTGGTGCTCCGCTCCTATTGGTCCTAGCGTGATGATATATAGCCTATAGCCTTCCTCGATAAATGGGCTTTCTAACACTGAAAGAATTTTTCAAATCGGACCAGCGGTTCTTGAGATTAGCGTGTTCAAACAAACAAACAAACAAATAAACTCTTCAGCTTTATATATTAGTATAGATTTAGGCTTGTTTATTAATATTAATGAGTATTTACATATTATTATTATAATGTATGTATATGTCCGTAATTACCCAAGAATCGTCCTCGGTGGCGGTTTGTTTAGAACTCTGAATGTTGACATAATATGAACACATTATCTATTTGCTATCGTTCAAAGGCAACACAGATAATGTAAGTATCGAGTGCGCGCACTGTTACGAAACTGCCGCTGCTGATGCGTTAAACAAATTAATTTATGTAAACATTGTGTAAAATGTCAAAAGTAGCCGGACGTTATTCTAATAACGAAAGCCTGAGTGTTCATTGTATGTAGCTTACAGTATAGGTAGGTTACAGTTATGTTGTGTTCAAGTATCTGCCATGGGTGACATAAGGCCACTTGATTTATCCTTTCTAAATATTTCTCACAAGGCCTCGTTTAGAGTGTGCTAAAGAAAACATGAGGTGTTTTAAAAAATATCGAGCCTTCTGATTTTTCGTGAGTTTCATGAAAACGTATTAGCTATATATTGGCCTCGAACTCAAAAATGTGCTAATATGCATTAGAACTTTATTTCGTAACACATTGCACCTATTCTGGATGTGATTTGAGCTTCATCTATACATACATAAATACAAAAAAATTAAATTGGAGTGTCTGTTTGTATTATTAAAATAAATTATTTTTTACTGTATACATATATATACACTTAAATATGTATACAGTAAATAACCAAAATCGCATTTGTTACAATTTTGGTCTGTCTGTTCCGATTTATCTCTGGAACGGCTGTAGCGATTTCGACAGGATTTCTAGTCGCGGACAGCTGATGAATATATAAGGAGTAACTTAGGCTACCTTTTTCAAACTAGCTTCGACCCAAAGCGTTACCTGCGGTTGATGTTATACCGCGGGAAACACCGCCGGGATCAGCTAGTCTAAAATAAAAGACATGTATACATCACGTGACATTAACAGCCTTGAACAGTTCACTGCTGGATGTAGACCTCTCCTTAGAAAAGTTTACAAAACTATATACATACCTACACCTATAAATTCAGTATAATTATATTTGGTTTTAACATATTTAAAGTTTAAATATTTTTAAATATAAATTTAAATAACGTAATTTGTTTAAATAATTTAAATGACGTCTTTTGATTTTTGCTAGCAAAGAGAAACTAACCAGCATAATAACAGAACCACACCCTGTGACACGTTAACCGTTTTACATAATAATGCCATATAATACGTATGTATTTACGGGCTAAAAAAACTGTGTACTTAAGGTTTATCTACATTCCATATTTGTATCTTTATTTAGCGCCCGGAAGAATTATTTTACAATACACATTATGCAGAACATTATTCAAAATTATGCAGAAACCTATATTAAAATAACCTAAAATTTCATTCGTCTAACGTGTATTAAATAAATAAATATTTCGGACATCTATCACACAACGCCATCTAGTCCCAAGCGAAGCAGAGCTTGTGTTATGGGTACTAGACAACTGATACAAATACATATATACTTTTTTTTTTGTAAATACATACATACTATACATAGAAAACACTCAAACTCCGAAACATACAAACATTTGGTCCGACCCGGGAATCGAACCCGAGACCTCACGATCAGCAGTCGCACACGCCAACCGCGAGACCAACGAGGCAGTCAATTATTGTGTATTTAGTATGAAATGGAATATGTGTTATATCTAGTGACTTTTTTTGTATACAAAAGTTATTGTTACGTTTCAACACCTTTATTTGCGATTACACATAAAACGCGCATGCGCATACAACAACGCGTATTAAATAATCGCCCCCTGTCAAGGACAAAAATATATGAAACAGGTATTATTACATTTTGTCATCAGAAGGCTTCAAGGTCCTTGATATGCTAAAAACTAAAACGTAAAAAACGAGTGTATAATATTGATGATCCGATTTGCATAAAATGAAAATGGTTTTACATTATGTTCATATTTATTATTTAAAATTGTATGCTAATTACATAAACAACGTGTTTTATTATCTTTGAAAATGATGTAAAATCTATAATAGTCCGTTGACCACGGTGTAATTTATAAAATAATTATTATTTTCATTAATCCTTTCAGCATTTCTAAAGGTACAAAATTAAGTCATACTAAACGTAACTTTAAATGTATTTTACAACTTAACGCAAGTTCCTTTTTGTACGCAATATTTATTTTAGTAACATTTAGTTATCTGTGGCCAAAACAAAATAGCTGCCATAACTATTTAAAGCGAAATCAACAGTGAAGGTTTCGTATTAATTATCAATTGGTTCCGATATCATCAAATTTCTTCGTGTGAATTTGCAAACCATTTTAAGAGATATGAATATTTATGTTTAAGAATGTAAATTGCTATGACTCATAATTGATATGAGGCTTAACTTTACTCTCTATTTGATAATATACATGCGTCTAGCTAATGGATGGTGTGTAGTAGGTTAATAACGCATGTATTAAAGGCCCGTATTCACTTTACAAAATACTTAAAAAAATACGCACTGCGAATTTGCTGTCCACACGTATTTTCTACCAATCATCGATTACCTGCACTTCACACCTGCACTCGCACTAATCAAAGTGAATACAGGCCTTAACATTATGTAATTCGAGTATTCACTTTGATTACATATTTTGTAATTATTAATGGGAAAATACGCACTGAGAGTGGGATTTCTTCCTGTGAAGTGTTTTAATGATTTCTAATATTTATGTAGAATGGGGCTAAATATCAAAAGAATACAAACAAAAACCTAATCTATGTTATAGGCGATATATTTGCTTTTAGGTTAATAAATTAATTACCTATGGATGTGTATTGGATGTAAAGGTATTATATTGATACTATCCAAACCAGAGTTAAAATTCAATAACATATATGATATTTCACATATACGGAGACGGTTTAAATGTTAATAAATATTTCAGTCCTGGTTGGTATTCTGTTGAATTCAATTATTATTCTTAACGTTTAGTTACCAATACTAATAACAAATACAACGAATCAGAGTCAACTATGATAAAAAAACGAAGTCAGTTAATTAAAAGTAATGATAACAATTAATATTTTAGTCATTAAAAATAGCCTTCATTAATTTAGTCCTCAAATAATTTCATATTTAAGTGTTAATATCGAAGACTGGAATGTTGAAACAATATCCTCTGGAGGCAAAAATCACATATAAACCAGAAATTATACATATAATTAAGTCTCTTAAATCCGGTTTCTATTTATAGAGATGTTTCAATGTAAACTGTAATAAGTAAATCGTCTATCGTTCAATAGCCTATCCTTATTGTGATGAAGTCCAGGCGCGTTTAGTTGCGTAAAATCCTTATGTTCGTGAAGTTATTGTTATTAACAATGAGCACTGTGACCGCATGCCGTAGCTATGAGATTTGCAATACTTCAAATAACTGTTTTTAGTATTGCCGCCGCCTCTAGACACGTCGTATTGAAGACCTACAATCTATCTAATAATAGTATTGTTCCCAGTTTATTGCTTTACAAAGACGAGTGCTACGTAATATGTTACTTTTGTCACGACACTACCTAAATGCAATATCCACAGATATAATATCTATACAAATAAGTAAAATTGAAGTGTCTGTTTTTAATATTAAAATAACCGCTTTTTACTAAATGCATATGTATACACGGTACATATACCAAAAATATAGTTAAAAAATTGTTGCCTGTCTGTCTGTCTGTCTGTCTGTCTGTTTGTTCTGTGTAATCTCTGGAACGGCTGAACCGATTTTAACATCCAGTATTCATGTAGTGTATTATATGCATTTAGTAAAAAGCGGTTATTTTAATATTAGATACAAACAGACACTTCAATTTTATTTATTTGTATAGATTTAACAGAAAAAAAATCTTGTCACACTGGTTGGAGACATCCATATAATTGGTAACAACTATAAGAAGGTCGACAAGATATCACAAGTACGACCAGATTTATATTTTTCGTAGTTTGAAGGCCAACGTCTGGTTTAATATAGTAACTTTTACGAGAGAGGGTGTTTGTTCCCCTAAAACATTTATCGGAATGACTGGGCATTCATTTTTTGTTTCAAACATAACGTTACAAATTCTAAGTAATTGTTAAAAAATGCGCGTAATAGTTGTAAACTTTGTAGTGTGTAATATGAACATAGTTCATCTTTAATTTTATGACAGTGTGACTCAATAATCTACCATTCATTATTCATTGTCAATGAACGCGATTTTTGTGGGAAAATTACGTTTAAATGAAATAATTATTACGTCAAGTCCGAATGCGTTATCGTGTCTAGTTCATTACATATTCAAATTTTAAAATTACTTTTGGTAATGCTTACAAAAAAGTAAAACATGATCTCTGATGTCTTATTGTTTAGCTATATGTAAGAGTTGTATATTACAAGAGAAATTAATATTGTGGTATGTATTGGTTTATTGTTTAAGCTTCTCACAAAAACAAACAAAAAGTAGTGCTAATCAGGAACATCTGCTTCTAATGGGAAGCGATTTATAACACTTACTTGGGTCATCGATGTTGATGAGGCACATTCACTCGTACAGTTAATGTTTTGACCTTATCATGTTTATTTCGTAACTAGCACAAATTGTACAAAGCCTTTAATTAATAAACACACTCCAGTAAAAAAATCTTGATTACATCTTATGAGGCTGTGACTATTTATAATTAAGCGAACACGATTATTTAAAAAATAATGAACTTTTGTACAACAATGTCATTACAACACAACGCCGTACGTCTTACGCAGAATACGAGTATCCTAAGCCTTTGATTCTTTGATAAAAAAACTTATTATCTTTAGTTTTTGTCTTGATAAAAACAAGAAAATGTTACTTATTTAAAGTGTATTATTACCCCCGATTACCGAATTGTAGACAAAGCGTGATAGATAAAGCAAGATTAGTATAGGAATATTATGCACTTTCGCTTTCTGAGTGTGACGAATCTATTCACAGTTGGCCAGTGCGTGTTATGACGGCCTGTACGCCGCAAGATGTTTGTCCTCATAAGTGTCTCCGTAATCTACGCTAACATAAAAATTTACACTTTCGTTGACCTAGCACCTGGCAATAATTGGTTAATTGATGTATACATTTATTGATATTCATAATAAAACTTTGATGAGCTACAATTACGGTTTTGATGATCTAGAAAATCAATACTTTCAATTTTAAAAAAAAATAATTCCTATATATGTCGTTCGAGTAATCATCTATTATTTTCAGTGAATTAACCTATTACAAAAGCTTAATTAACATGAAATCTAAAGAACACCGAAACGTGGTCCTGATATTTGGTAGTATGTTCAGATTTGAACTGCGATTATACGATTAATGTTACAAAACAACCCAGCCAGATAAAAAGGTCTTAGGTCCTGTTTTAGCGGTTACACATAACTTTTGCATAGCTTTTCTAACACATAATTTAACGTATCTTTCATATCAATTGAGTCAAACGATCTGTCCAATAAACTATCCGGAACTTATCTGTAACCGGTGAAACAGGTCCTTAGTATTCAGTATTACAGCAAAGACCTATAGGTACAACAAATGTAAGACACACGTGTTACAAACGGAAGTAATTGTAGACTTTTTTGAATTATGTAACACTATTTTCTTGAAGCTGATGTTTCTCGTTCAAAGTTTAAAACTATTTACATATTTATGTAAGTCACAAAGAGAAATATGAAGGTCGTATTATGCCTTTAGGAATCACATAACTATCGAGTTTGAGTTGTAACTTTTAACATCTACTTATTAGATGTAAAGATTTATTATAAGCAAAATAATACACCTAATTGCCTCTCCTATTGTAGAGGCTGATGATGATCTGGAAAAACCTCATTTTTAAGGAGAGCTCTACATCCAGTAGTGGACTATTAAAACGCTGCTGATACTGAAGTGTACTGGATGTTTCTGCTTACTACGTGCCTACTGTTTTTTGATATGTTGATCCAATTATCATACAGAATTAATTTACAGCATCTGCATAAATTACAGTGGTTAAAAAGTCAAGGTCCAATGACGTTTACATATTCAATAAACTAAAATATTTCTCACGATTCATCCGAACCGAAGTATTTCACGTATAAGAGAATCAAATAAGATTTTGCAACTACTCCCGAACGGTCGATTAACAAATTATAAAATGTAGGTACCTATGTATGTTTCAATAGTTCCTTCAAAATTTGTTATTATCCGTAATTACTTAAGTTAGGTCGTACCTCATCGGTTAGCTAACATAATGTCATCACGTGTTGTAATTTATTTTATTGCATATTCGTTTGTCCCACTGTGTTCTTCAAAACTCATTACATTTAATTTTACTTATAATGTTTGCATCGTACACATTTTATGTACCTTTATTTACCAAATGTTTTATTGCACATTTGTTATACCCAATAATGTCATTGAACTGATGTGAAATGTTAATACTGTAAGCTTGCAACATTTCAATATAAGTTCAGTTAAGCGTTTTAGATAAGTTAGTATAACGAATATATTAATTTTAACATATTACATACTAACAAGTGCTTAACAGTTTTTCTTACGCTTTCTAAATTTTGATGGGTGTTTTGATGTTAATAGTTTATTTCACTTAATTTTTGCATGCAAGAGTATGGCATGATAAAAGTAAAAGGCCCTGCGAGTATAACAAATAAAAGACTTGTCTATATCGTACAATCTTTTGTAAATTTAGCGCAGCACATACTTAGCATATTTTTCTTAATGAATGTGATGATCAAAGTGTTGTCCTGTGTAGAGTTTGAAGCCACAATACTTGGCGCAATGGAAAGTGGCGTATCGACCGCTTAAACCACTAGGCCGTGCAGTCATTATCCCAAACGAATGTCACATTTACAAGCTCACACAACTCAACATATTTCTAGTAGCAAATAATTTAAAAGAATTGTAACAAACTACGCCGCAAATTATATTAGTCACAATTCTCTACTGTCTGATTAACAATATGATAATCTTGATCGTTGGGTGCTCAAGGTTACATAGATTATACATTTTATAAGAAAACTTAATTCTATTAATATATTCTGTGATCAAAATTAAATTGATAGGACGTTGCTGACTTAATTTACATTTTTTAAATTGTTTATATTAATTTTGGATCCACATTTATTTCATTTTTGTGTTTCAAATAAGTTTGCATGCGTTTAAGTATTTGAACTGTTTATAGTATAAATTTAGAAGCTACCCCTGTTGTTATTATAATGTATCTAAATTATTAATTGGCGTGTATTTAAATGTTATAGATAATGATCAGTAATAGATAAATATAATAATAATCAGTAAAAAGATAAAATATTTAAAATAAAATTATTATACTGAAATTAAAACGGTCGAAGTCTTCTTAAAACAGAGGAAGTGATGCTTTACGACTTTTAAAATTTAGATTAATATTTTGTTTGATTCCGTATATTTTGAGCAAGGTCAAGATGATCCGGAACTTCAAAGTGCATCATCATTATCATCATCATCATCATATAAAGTTAAATACAATAAAAAAAATGTTAAGTCCATATTGCTAACCGAACTAAAGCGGTAAAAATAGACACTTTTTAATATATGTGACTCTACTATGCCTAAAGGAAAGCATGAGCACAATCCGAGATTAGTGGTCACCATGCTCATAACGATTGCAGATAATGCAACAACGCAGCATGGTGAACCACATTATGGCGGTCTATTAAGATACTACTGAATCATTGGGATAACATACAAATGTCAAATTATTTTTAGGTATATGACAAATCATTTATGGATAAAAATCATAAATGGATAAATGAAGTCAACAGTAATTATGTAGTTAGTAACTGTTCATTACAAGACGTATTTTTCCGATGGTAGTTCAATAATTTAAAATATTCTTCGATACGTCCATATTAAGAGCTTTTAAACATTAATGTCAAGCTGGTCGTGAAGTCTTTAGTTACATTATTAATATATTTAGAAGCATTATAGGATTACAAATACAGATGTCTACAGTAACGACCTTTTTGAACAGTCACTTGACTTAAAGATGTCACGTTTTCTTTAAAAACCAATTAGATGGTCTTAGTTCTTGTGTAAAGATTGAGTGTTACAAAATATGATGTGGTCAGGCAGCATACTTGTACCTTCATAGGTCACAGGTAGATAGTTATGAGTGCACGGTTGACCTAGTAGTAAGCGGTCGCCACGCCGCTTCCTACTGCACCAAGTACTGTGGGTTCAAATCCCACATGAAATAACACTTAGTAATTCACAAATTCTTGTTCTGATTTTGGGTGTTCCTTGTGTATATTTCGTGTATGTTTGTAAAGTCCCCCACGACACAGATGTCTTTAAAAAAAATGGTGACCACCACTCTGGAATTCTATTCATGCTTGCCATCAGGCAGAGTTAGAGTCATTTTGGTAGCTTGATCATAAAAAAAATAAAGAATAAGATCTGAGAGAAGTCATTAATTTTAAGTTAAATTTTTTGTAGTCATTATTCTTTGAGAAAAGTTTGAATATATATTAAAGCTCCTACATGTTGCTCATCGTCATTTTCTTTGAACATTCTAGTTTATGATTATCATAATTTCCGAAGTGGTCATAAAAACGTTAATGGGCCATATATAAAGTAAATATTTTGTATTTATAATTGACTGATTTACTTATAATTGGTAAGTCGGTCGAAATTTATCTATCATTGTTCTGCTGCGGGCGTTTCTCACGGAAGATCGCGCACCTCTCCCGTCACACTTACCTACATTGTGAGTTACGTAGAATATGTAGTAAAATTTAGTGTACCTCTATTTGTTATTTGTGGCATTTACATTAGTTTACAACAATGAACCGCAAAATACGACAAAATGACTTAAACGACGTTGTAATCCTACTTTGGTTACACACACCTGTAGCAATACACTGAAAATTGTAATACATATGTGAATATGAAATGTGTATAATATAGTAACAACATCAATATTTTATCAAAATAGTATAAATAATATTGGTTTTTTATGTTGCCTATTAAATCTACAATATAAAAAACAACACTTAAGCTATCAACTCTTCTTACTTGCAAGTAGATATTTCACAATTGGCTATTACCAAATATAATTACGATCTCTTTGTTTGACTTTGACACGGGAGTAAATGCGTGAATTACCATATTACCCAGTAACCTGCCTATCGCTTTGTAATCAAAGTAGCGGTGTGTCAGCGGTACGATAACGTTACATAACCGACACGTAACGTCTCCGCTTTCGCTACGCAGCTCGACCTCTGACATTACTTCGATGACCGACCGTCTTAGAACATTCTTTTTTGTGATTTATGTGACGGCTGGAATTAGGGATTGCTAATTTAAAGATATTTGAAGACTTCAAGACTTGTCCGAAGATAGGCTCAATGAAGATTTCCTCGGATCATAGTACATATTTTTTCTGTTTTATTTTGATTGTAATTGATTTTGTAAAGGATGATATGGGAATAAAAATAATGAGCTTCGTTAGTATAAACGCATCATTACCATTACATGCAATTTACATACTTAATTCAAATGTTGCTCCATTTTAACGGTTGTTATATTGTAATTTATCTAAAACAGTCTTATTAGTTTAAAAATAATAAATATTTTGAAAGAATTCTTTTTTGCCTTGCCATACTGCTTTGTAGCGGTTATCTATCTACCATAGCTATGAATCTCTGTCCCTCAGAGCAAATGAATAGGAAGTTATTTAAAAAACGCACAGCTTAAAAGTAACTTGTGTGATATTATCATTTAATGAGAAGAACTATGTATGAATTCAATATCACGGGAAGTAATTAGTTTCCGAGTTATCTCAAAGAGCGTCAAAACACAATGTACCTAACACATACAGAGTCGACATTTCATTATTAATAATATTCTGAAACTTTATTGCTGCAATTTTATCATTCCAATTAAATAAAGTAAATATTGAGCATCTAATCTCTCACCCTCCGATGTATGTAAATAAGCAAAATATATGTATAAAATACTAGCCGACCCTCGCAAACCCATTTGCGTCTCCTATTTCCCGTAGCGTGATATTTTCCCCCGTTTTTGTAACATTCTTCATTGTTGCTCCGCTCCTGTAGGTCTTAGCGTGATGATATATAGCCTATAGCCTTCCTCAATAAATGAGCTATCTAATTGTGAAAGAACTTTTCAAATCGAACCAGCGGTTCCTGAGATTAGCGTGTTCAAACAAACAAACAAACTCTTCAGCTTTATATATTAGTATAGATTTCATTCATTCAACATAATAATATTTGTATTATATTTTCCTCGAAATAGTGTTTGAAAATACAAAAGTAAAATATGAAGTAGGTTTGTTTCTTCATAACTATTTTATATCACTACAACTATTATTCCTGAAATTAGGTTATTTCATTTAGAAAAACAAACAAAGATTCATATGTAGTGTTTTATTTATATCATTTACTAGCAATTCTCCACAATTACACCTGCGTAGTTCCTGTTGCCGTTAGAATACGGAATAAAATATAGCTTATGTAAATATACATATATATATAATATCTCAGAGCCTTATGTTGTATTTTTCCAATTTTGACATAAAACTAATCGCTAAGGCGAATCTTATAAAATACGCCGTGCGCATCGTATTAACGTTTCCAATAAATCAACACATATTTTTAATAATACAGCTAGGTCGATTGTTACGCGGCTTAGTCTAGAGGACATCTCAAAGCTACCAGATTCTAACGGGTCTGGGTCGTGTGAAAAAAAATCTTTTTACTTTAGTATGCGAATTCGTATTTTGATTTAGTTCTGTCAACAATTAGTCATACTTTGAATAATACAGAAACTAACAATGATTATATTCAATGACAGAACTGACTGTCGAGAAGTATACTTTGAATTTATATTCAAATAAATTGAGTGTTACAATTTCACACATGAACGACTCAACTGAACTGATTAAGTACATTCCAGCCCAAGAAAAAGGGTGTTCCTTAAACACAGGGTATTCATTGAAAAAGTTTGCATTCATGTTAGAGAACATGAAGACGAAAGTACAATATATTTGGTAGAAATGTATTTTGTATAAACGTAGTGTTTTTTATACACTACGTTAATACTGTATGTGTACGTTTATAATTACTGAGTTTTCCAGGTAGTTGCTTTCACATATATTGATTAGGTAATGTTTTTTAGGGTTAAAGATCAATCTTCTTTAACCCTAAACTAAATCCAAGTTATATCTCCAATATTTCTAAACGAAACGAAGTTAGCTATAGTAAACTAAATGTGGACAAATAAAAACGGAATGCAATAAGTGTTTCACACTAGAATTACTAAAATGTTTTGCCTGAGTTAATTTATTTGCATGTAAACTACTTGGAAAATTGGAAAATTTACCATAAATTGATTTCTGAACTTTAACATTGTACTATGGAGAATTCCATATCTAAGCAGGTAGTTAGGACTTGTGACCAATTTCGTAACGCATAAAACTCACATAATAAGATTGATTTTATATAAGTAAAATCAATTTGTTACCATCAGTAGTGTAACCTAACTGAAGCATATCTATTGCGATCCACGAGTAAAAAAAGTTAGATATATCTTTACAAATAAATAAAATTGTAGTGTCTGTTTGTAATATTAAATAAACGCTTTTTACTAAATGCACACTCGTATGTATGTATACATGGTACATTTACCAAAAATGTAGTTAAAATTTTGCTGATGATCCAGGGAGTAACTAAGGCTCTTTTTTTAGACTTACTTTGTCCCGCGGTGTTACTCGCGGTTATTGTTGTAACGCCGCGGAGTTCAGTTACTTTTAAATAAAGTGGGTAATGCACAACTTTTAAACTGTTTCAGCTTTTAATGAAATTTCACATCATCTATAAAGATTCTAAAGCCGTGATATGATAGGGGAAATACTAATCAAAAATGTTTTTTTAACAACACAAAAAGCCTTCATGTTCAACATCGCCTACAGCTAGCACTCCCAAAAGAATCGCAGCATTGCCATGCTGAAGAACAGTGCTAATAAAACTGTTGTTGCTTGTATGTTATGTAAATATTTAAAAAATCTTCATTGTTTTTAATTTTCTAGTATTTTCATTTCGCAAAGTAGATCCAATTTATATACGAGTATAAATTAATTAATTCTGTCAAATAAATGTTGTAATACGGAATAATAGATTACCTAGTTGGAACATGAAAATTCCATCCTCATTTTGTGTATACTCCCAAGGAGAACTTAGAGGCATATTTTTTTATGTTTGTCCCTGCCAAAATGATTCTTCTCTGCCTGATAGAAAGCATAAGCAGAATCCAAGAGTGGTGGTCACCATACTGCGAATGCAGACAATGCAACAATGCAGCATGGTGACCCACAGCATGGCGGGCTAGTGATGCTTCTGCATCATTAGGCCTCCGGTCTCTTATATGTGAATAGCAATTATTATTTCTTGTCCGTACATAATTGTATTTAAATTTTTGCTTTGAATGTAATAATAAATTACAGACAGTCACAGTTATTTTGAGTCACTGCAAATATTATGAGTGCTTTATTATTTTGCTGTCAGTTATTATGTTAGATGCTCTACTTATCGCATATAAAACGTAATGACAAGTATAAATGCAGTTAACATTGACATTCGAAACATTGACATTCATAACATTTATTTAACCACTAACAAAGTCTTTGTTTTATTTTTCACAGGTTCATGCCGGTCTCTCTTGCCTACACCGTAAGTACTATCTGTCGAATTACTTTTATATATTTTGTCTTAATATATAATTTCATACGCCTTTGTCTAAAAAATACACGGCAAAATAAACTATTGTAAGTATTTTGTAGCGAGAGTTAATTGTAATACGTAATTTTGTAAGTTGAACTAATGTTATGCAGTTGTCTTAGCAAATCACATTTAAATTTTTAAATAGTCTCAAACGACAAATGAGGCTCTGTACTGTCATCATTATGTTGCCCCAAGCTCCCGTCGACCGAAACATTGTACAACTCTTTGGCCCATTGATAAGATTGACTACACGAGTTACCACATCATTGAATACTATTGGCAGAACAGGTTCCAATTATGCTACTTTTAAATACCAGATATTTTATAATACATAGAATCCAATGGTTATTGGTTTCGTGTGTTACCATATTCATATTATAAGCCAGATTAGGTAAATATTTTGTCTATCGTTTCGTAATTGTTACGTTATAATTCGGCAACCATTATGTATTTAACCTTTAAAGGTTTCCGATAAAGATAAGCACTTCTTTTCATTATATTTCACAATGAGAGAGTAGCGATGTGATGTATCAATAAATATGTTGGTTCTTACACTTTTTCTTTTTACTTTATAATAAAACTAACCTGAAAACTAGTAATGAATTAAGGCGATAAGTTAACTACAGATATAATGACAAGAAACCGCTACCGTCATATACGCACACCAAGAGACGGACCATTGTTGCATAGCTTCGGGCATATCTCAGATCTCAAACATTTAATGAAGTCCGTTGTACGCATAGCTAAGTAACTAGCGAATACAGGTCACTAGTGCCATCAGATTAAGAGATTCTGATTTAAGATGTTCTTGGCCTCTTTGAAACAAATCCTAAAGAGAGTTATATTTTTGTTACTATCGCATTTGGCGTAAAACTTCTACCATGACTGGAGGATAAACAAATCTTTTGTCAAAACACTATGAAAATTGTATCTTAATTACCCTGTTTTTTCATTATTCCATATAAATTATGCAGAAGGTGTGTTAAAATATTATCCAGTTTACTGATAAATAATTATATCGTCAAACTCGATGAAATTAGTGCCCTCCTAAACTTGCTTAAGCAATAAATAATCTTATGAAGATGAGCGGCTATTGAACTGCCTTTTTTGTAAGAGTATAATTATTTTATAATTTGACATGTTTTTTAACGAAGAAGCTTGCGAAATATCATTATGTATGTAATATAAGATATAAAACTAGGTTTCCTTGATTTTCGTATTTACTAAATGAATAAAAAACAGACTAAGATATTCTTAGAATGTTAATTTAAATATAAAATGCAAAGTTAAAACCTACTCTATAAAACATTTGTATTGTTAAATGATTAAAGAACAAAATATGTATAATCATTATAAGTAGAAACTTGTAGTTCTTCAACCGGTCTGAGTCCAGGGTTTGACCTTCACAGCTTTCCATCAGAAAACATTCTAAATTAACTTGCCCATGTGTGTCAATTCAAGTTTCCCTAGAGCATTTAGGAAAGTAATTGGCATGTCACAGTTCATTAGAAAAAAATGTTGTTACTTTTACTATTTTCATGAAAATTTAATATTCGTAAAAATATTCAAAAATGGAACCGAATTGGTGGTAACGCATTTCATTTTTATTTATATAGATAGATTATGATATCGGATGAGATCAAATTTTAAGTAGCTGGTATTAAAGTATGCTGTAAAGTAAAAATAGATTTTTCGTAACTGTCAATGACGTGGGAATATAGCAGTACAACGAATTTCAATAATACCTATAATAAATTGGTTTTGATTATATACCATATAATCAAAATCAATTCAAGTAACTTTATCGGTTCAACTTTAACTTCAATTAAAATGGTTTTTTTTAGTAGGGCACGTTGGAACCTATTTATTAACATAAAATCTCGTGAGCTATCCGGTAACATATTTTTACGTATGTATATAAATTTGTATGTATTAGACTACTAAAATGACAGGTGCGCTAAGACATAATGCTCATCAGATGACAAATTGTTAATGTGAGAACATAATAACATACATTAATTTTCTTAAAGTTAACATTTTCGCTTGTTTTAAAAACGTAGCTTTAATTAAGTTTCTATTATTCATTATTACGTGCAAGACAAGTATAGTGTGCGAGTTTGTTTATTCCCACGTAGAACCGAGATAGCTCAATAAGTTTAGACAAAATACTCGCTAGAAGGTTATATAAAATCTCACGTGGATAGCCTTACTATGAAATAATAATATGTCATTAATACCTGTTTTTGGTTTTACATCTCTAAGTCAGCACTGTCTGTGAGAGTCAAGTAATGCGTTAAACAAGTTTTATGCATTTTGTTTACCTAGACCATATCTAATAACTTTCAACGAGCTAATCGTTAGATTATAATCTACCTAGCGAGATTGAAAACTATCGATAGATTGTCACCTGTCATATACTGTATACAGGCGTCATATTCTCAACTGTCCCTAATTGGTCGGTTTTATAGTAGGCCGTTCAATGGCCATAGAATCAGGTAAGAACTTATTTAATTAATCACTAACAAATTTTACTGTCACAACAATTTTATATAACTAATTCTAAAGCTGTTAGGCATTTTCCACACGAAATCAATTTACAATCACAAAAGTACTTTACATGCCGAATGTAAAAAGACGAATTAACAAACAAATATGGCGGCGCGGGACATATGCTGTTCAATCAATTAACGCGCGACTTGCGATTCGTAGTTACCATTTCACAATCTTTAGACAGTTTGCAATCTCGCGAGATAGAGTACAATCTAACGATTTTGACAATGTTATGGTAACATATAAATATAATCTGAATCTCGGAACCGGCTTCGACAATTTTCATGAAACTTAGTATACAGGGGATTTCGGGGGCGATAAATCATCTAGCTAAGATTCATTTTTAGAAAATTTCCTGAAAAAAGAATACTGAGCAAGACTCGATTGTCCAGGTACTTAAGAATTATATACATATACGTAGTGGATTTACTTAAGATGATTTTTACCAATTATCAATAGGAATATAAAGATAAGATAACCTATTTTTTATATTTGTTCCATTCAATCAGTTGAAATATATTTTTTATACTAAAAAAGTATTAAAGAAAGCACTTATTAGCTGTGTTTTAAAATTTTATTAAAATATGTGTACGCAAGTATTCAATAGATACATTGAGAGTAATCTCATCACGTCGTAGATCTCATGGTTCAACGTACATCTGCTATAAATTACATTGTACATAATGATTGTGCACTATAACAATGACTTAAATTACCAAAAAAGTCTTAATGTATATTTGATGCGTGACTTTTGACAAACGCAACTTTACGCTATTAACTAGTTGCAATTTAAGTGTTTGCAAATTTGTTTAGTATTCATCACGCCATTACAGATGCATCATATCGGTTATAAAGGTCACGCGCGTTTACGCATAGCACAATGCACTTAAGCACACGACTGTACATCTATCAAAATGATGTGCTTAGGCTGTATGAAATACGCAGAGGATCTTCCTTTATTACCCAATATATTCCATATTTTCTAGAAAATTATTGTAATACGCGATTTTAATAAACAGTTAAACCTACGATGTCGACAAACGTAAATGATTTTGTTTATTAATTATTTGTAAATCAATAAAATTTGATTCAGCAATATATTCCTATACATATCATGTTATATCATACATACACATCACTGAACATTTCAGTCACAGCAACTTTGTATGAACCAACGATTTTACTTTCAATACAGATATATTTTAATGATTAGTTGGATACTCGTACCTATTCGTTTTGGTCTATACATTAATTATCATTTGTTCACAAGTTCACTTTGATCTTGATACCATTTTCTTAATACAACATATAAGTATATTTCTTCTTTTAAGTTACGCATAATATTGATTTCAAACGTAGCGTAAATTCAGGATGCATCTATCGCATGTCACTGCGCGATAGCTCGTTGATGTCTTTTTGACTGGCGTTCAAATGTATGTGAATTTTTGTTTATTAATTTATATTTTACGTTTACATCTTTAAATTACTACAGTAAATATTATTATTACTTTTACTCTGTTAAAAATTAACCCGTCTTCTTTTAATTTTAAGTCATTTATATATCAAACTAAAATAATTTTGTTTTGAAATATTTTTCATTTAGTACTACGTTACTCGTAGTAAAATTATTACAATAGTTTATACACAATATTTTCATATATTATAATTATAAAATAAATACACGTAATTATTAAATATTTGTTAATAATTTTCATATGTACTCACCTTTTATACAAGAAAATTAAGACACCACGTCTCACACACACAAATGATAAATTCAAATATGTAATGTCCGTTAGTCGCGCTTACTGGGGTCAGAGTGCGCATGCGTGTATCCGCGGTGTCATCCCGCGACTCGCGCGCTCGCGTAGTGAAAGTGTTTATATAGCCTTTTAGTTGCAAGCGTGCACGTCCTGACGTCACACACATTGGATGCAATGGATTTATGGGCGCCCGAAACAATGAGATGAACTTTGGGTGAAGCTTCAGAGGTGATTTTTAAACGACTCTAGGTAGGTATAAAAGCTCAGAATGTTTGGCAATGACATATTTACAGTTTAATTGCACAAGCAACTAAGTACTGCATAAGTGTTGATGTTGTTTGAAAATTCTGGTGATCGTAAAATGTATATTCTGACTGGACTTCATTGTTTGTAAAGATTGATGAAGACTCTTCTGCAAGTGTTATATTCATCAAGTTTTATTCACTAGCTCGTGTAATGCATATTTTGTGCTAAGATATTCATGGCTTTGTGATATTATAAAATTTATATATTTTTTCTTGAATTACACTATTGATATCAGTCTACTGTTTTTATTGGTAGTGATGTAATGCATGCTTTGATCCAAGGTATAATAAATGAAAAGAAAAAAAACTTCTTTAACAATATACTTTTATTTAGATGCGCTATGAAGAATAAATTAAAATTTTCTTTTAAAACTTTAACTATCAACTTATTATGTCATTACACGTTTATAAAATGTTAAAGATTTATTTGTGTAGATAAACAAGTACATTAAATAAAATAATCAGCTCCAAGTTATTAAAATTTTGATACAAAGTTAAAACGAGTACTTAAATCTCGCGACAAGTTTTTATATCTTAACCTCTCCGATGTTGAACGCCACGTAATGGTCGCTGTCAATTTCCTCCAGTCTGTTGAATGCCACGTCGTGGTGTTTTTTTCCCGGTCTATTTTAACTATGAATTTAGCTGCTTTATATTGTTTGCAGCTTTGTCGCACTTAATTATATTAAAGAGAATAAAACAGAGATGCCCAGAGGCGCCATTTCATTACGTCAGTTGACAATGTAAATCGTTTTCATTCGGCGGGAATTTTTGTGACGTACGGTTGCTGGTCGAGTAAACTTTGAAATTGAATTTATATATTAATTCGGATGTGAATTCAAAAATAAAAATCATCATCAATTATACATCATCTGATAGTATATTTAATGACCATTCTCAACATACCAATATCTTATATAGCCCCAATACATTTTTTATTGGAAATCGACGTTTTAATCAGAGGCGAAAATGTACCGGGAACGCTGTCAAAATCGCCCCACAGTTGTGTCAATTCGGACCAATATGGCGCCACTGACGAGTGGATATAAACTATGTATTGACATTACAAATTTGAGGCAGTTACGTCATTATATTACTAAAACCCCATGACAATATTCTAGCTTTATAAACAAACCCCGGTTACCATTTAAGACTTAAGAAATCAAACAAGCCCAATTTCAGTGGGGTTGTGTTGATTTAATATTGAACTTTCTATGGCCATCTTTAGCTCCTGAATACCATTAAAACCTCCAAAACAAAGAGTCCAAACTAGATGAGGTTGCTTTGTTTCATTATAAAGTTCCTAAAGTCATCTTCCACCTTCATAATAAAATCAAATTCAGGTCATCATAATATTGCATTGTGACGCGATATGCACATGCGTGCAAAATTTCAGCTTAATCGGTTAAAGATATTAAAATTGACTTGTAAATATCCACCTGAATAAACATAGTCACATAATTACATTGAGTTAAAGTGTAAAATAAAGAAAAAGTTAGAAAAATTAGGCTGTTGTGTGAGAGAGCTATGCTTTGCCACTAATAGGCTCGCTCAACCAGGGTAATTCATTTTAATTCCAGGTCCTCATAGAAAACTGGTATTAAGAAATTATTATGTCGTTTTTTTGCTAGGCTAGGTTACCGGTGCCTAAATCCAGTCCCCTTGATTTGGTTGAAGGAACTAAAGTTCTTCTAAAACAAAAAAGTTCTCGTACACTTGCAAAATAAACGCTTCATTTAATTATATTGAATTATCCCTGCATAGTATGTCTAAGTTTTTGCTTTGCAAGCAATGCAAACTTGCAGATATACTAAAATACCAATGGGCAGGTCACGCAGCTCGTAAGTCTGATTCATGGTGTAAAAACCTCTTAGAATGGAGACCGTGGGATTATACAAGCTTAAATTAAAAATTAAAATAAAACCCTACGCAAGCACTTAATCGGATGATTATACGCCAAAAAAAAACGACGGACTTTCGTACAAAATTTCAACCCCTATTTCATCCTCTTAGGGGCAGAATATCCAGGAACGCTTAAATGCGTATCTACTCACTTTTAATCAGTAGCCCAAAAATAAAGTTTCATGTTTGTAACTTAAAAGTTATCAAACTTCCGTACAAACTTTCAACCCCTATTTCACCCTTTTAGAGGTAGAATATCCAGAAACGCTTAAATACGTATCTACTCACTTTTAATCAGTATCCCAAAAATAACATTTCATGTTTGTTACTTTAAAAATAGCGAACTTCCGTATAAATTTACAACCCCTATTTCACCCCCTTAGGGGTAGAATATCCAAAAACGTTTGAATATGTATCTACTCACTTTTAATCAGTAGCCCAAAAATAAAGTTTCATGTTTGTTACTTCAAAAATAGCGAACTTCCGTACAAACTTTCAACCCCTATTTCACCCCTTAGGGGTAGAATATCCAAAAACGCTTAAATATGTATCTACTCATTTTTAATCAGTAGTCTAAAAGTAAAGTTTCATGTTTCTAATTTAAAAAATGACGAACTTTCATACAAACTTTCAACCCTATTTCACCCCCTACGGGTTGAATATCAGGAAACGCTTAAATACGTATCTATTCATTTTTAGCCAGTAGCCTAAAAATAATGTTTCATGCTTCTCACTTTAAAAAATGACGGACTTCCAGACTAACCTATACGCGAAATGTCAACCCCTATTTCACCCCTTAGGGGTAGATAGATATTCAGAAACGCTGAAATACGTATTTACTCATTTTTAATCAGCCGCCCAAAAACAAAGTTTCATGTTCTAACTTAAAAAATGACGGCGTTCCATACAAACTTTCAACCCCTATTTCACCCCCTTAGGGGTAGAAATTCCAAAATTCCTTTCTTAGTGGGTGTCTACTCAATAAAACGATCCTACTTACCAAATTTCATAGACCTAACTATCATAGTTTGCGCTCGGCGATGATGAATCAGTAAGTCAGTCAGTCAGTCAGGACTAGGTAGTTTCTTACTTCCTTCGTTACTTCTTAGTTCGATGTATCTTCGGTAGATAGCGCTGTAGTGTATTTCTGTTATGCGTTGCATGTGGAAGTCGCCACATATACAAGTAACGCCCTTTCCAATGATACTAAACAGGGCATATTTACCTCAAATTGATTTTTAACACAGCACTTTATGACCGCTAAGAGGACGCCACATTAGATTCAGTGAAACGTCATAATAGCCTATAACCAGCGGACGATCAAGACGCTTCTAACGATACCTTTATTGTCCAGTTCTAATAAGTACTTGAGGAGTCAAATCATAATCCTTTTGCTCTGCCGCAGTCGGATAAAAAAAATATAAAAAATGTACACGTGAAACCTGTGTTCTTTATATATCTGCTAGCTGTTGCCCGCGGCTTTGCTCGCGTGGAAGTTGATTTTATGTATTTAATTAAAACTGTATAAAAGTATGTATCAGTAATTTATTCATATTTCTGAAAGTATTTATTTATTTTTGATCAATAGCCCATTTAAAAGAACTATCATACAAACATTCGACCCATATTTCATCCCTTTTAGGAACAGAATTCGCATTAATGGTGATAATGCATAAAGTTACATGGTACTAATTTGAAAAATAACGGACTTCCATACAAACTTTCAACCCCTATTTCACCCCTTTAGGGGTAAAATATCCAGAACCGCTTAAATACGTCTTTACATCTTTTTAATCAGTAGTACATGAATAAAGTTTAATGGTTCTAACTTAAAAAATGACAAACTTCCATACAAACTTTCAACCCCTATTTCACCCCTTAGGGGTAGAATATCCAGAAACGCTTTAATACTTATTTACTCACTTTTAATCAGTAGCCCAAAAATAAAGTTTCATGTTTGCTACCTCAAAAATAACGAACTTCCATACAAACTTTCAACCCCTATTTCACCCCTTTAGGGGTAGAATATCCAGAAACGCTTAAATACGTATCCACTCACTTTTAATCAGTAGCCCAAAATAAAGTTTCATGTTTGCTACTTCAAAAATAGCGAACTTCCATACAAACTTTCAACCCCTATTTCACCCCTTAGGGGTAGACTATCCAGAAACTCTTAAATACGTATCCGCTCACTTTTAATCAGTAGCCCAAAAATAAGTTTTTTGTTTGTAACTTCAAAAATGGCGAACTTACTTACAAAATTTCAACCCCTTTTTCATCCCCTTAGGGGTAGAATATCCAGAAACGCTTAAATAGGTGTCTACTCATTTTTAATCAGTAGCCCAAAAATAAAGTTTCCTGTATCTAACTTAAAAAATTACGAACTTCCATACAAACTTTCAAACCCTATTTCACCCCCTTAGGGGTAGAATACCCAGAAACGCTCAAATACGTCTCTACTCTTTTTAAATCAGTAACACATAAATAAACTTTCATGTTTCGAACTTCAAACATTACGGACTTCCAGACTAACCCATATACGAAATGTCAACCCCTATTTCACCCCTGAGGAGTAGAATATCCAAAAACGCTTAAATACGTCTTTACTCTTTTTTAATCAGTAGTACACCAATAAAGTTTCATGATTCTAACTTAAAAAAATACGAACTGCCATACAAACTTCCAATCCCTATTTCACCCTCTTAGGGGTAGAATACCAAGTAACGCTTTAATAAATATCTACTCTTTTTTAATCATTAGCACATGAATAAAATTACATGTTTCTAACTTAAAAAATGACGAATTCCATACAAACTTTCAACCCCTATTTCACCCCTTAGGGGTAGAATATCAAGAAACGCTTAAATACGTATTTACTCACTTTTAATCAGTAGCCCAAAAACAAAGTTTCATGTTTGTAACTTCAAAAAAGGCGGACTTCCAGACTAATCTATATGCGAAATGTCAACCCCTATTTCACCCCGTTAGGGGTAGAATATCCAGAAACGCTTTAATACGTATTTACTCTTTTTTTAAACATTAGCACATGAGTAAAGTTACATGTTACTAACTTAAAAAATAACGAACTTCCATACAAACTTTCAACCCCTATTTCACCCCTTAGGGGTAGAATATTCAGAAACGCTGAAATACGTATTTACTCATTTTTAATTAGTAGCCCAAAAACAAAGTTTCATGTTTGTAACTTCAAAAATGGCGGGCTTCCTGACTAATCTATATGCGAAATGTCAACCCCTATTTTACCCCCTTAGGGGTAGAATATCCAGAAACGCTTTAATACGTATTTACTCTTTTTTAATCATAAGCACATGAGTAAAGTTACATGTTACTAACTTAAAAAATAACGAACTTCCATACAAACTTTCAACCCCTATTTCACCCCTTAGGGGTAGAATATTCAGAAACGCTGAAATACGTATTTACTCATTTTTAATTAGTAGCCCAAAAACAAAGTTTCATGTTTGCTACTTCAAACATAACGAACTTGCATTCAAACTTTCAACCCCTATTTCATCCCCTTAGGGGTAGAATATCAAGAAACGCTTAAATACGTATTAACCCTATTTTAGTTAGTATCCCAAAAACAAAGTTTCATGTTTGTAACTTCAAAAATGGCGGAATTCCAGACTAATCTATATGTGAAATGTCAACCCCTATTTCACCCCTTTAGGGGTAGAATATCCAGAAACGCTTTAATACGTATTTACTTTTTTTTAATCATTAGCACATGAGTAAAGTTACATGTTACTAACTTAAAAAATAACGAACTTCCATACAAACTTTCAACCCCTATTTCACCCCTTAGGGGTAGAATATTCAGAAACGCTGAAATACGTATTTACTCATTTTTAATTAGTAGCCCAAAAATAAAGTTTCATGCGTCTAACTTAAAAAATGTCGTACTTCCAGACTAACCTATACGCGAAACGTCAACCCCTATTTCACCCCTTAGGGGTAGAATATTCAGAAACGCTGAAATACGTATTTACTTATTTTTAATTAGTAGCCCAAAAACAAAGTTTCATGTTTGTAACTTCAAAAATGGCGGACTTCCAGACTAATCTATATGCGAAATGTCAACCCCTATTTTACCCCCTTAGGGGTAGAATATCCAGAAACGCTTTAATACGTATTTACTTTTTTTTAATCAGTAGCACATGAGTAAAGTTACATGTTACTAACTTAAAAAATAACGAACTTCCATACAAACTTTCAACCCCTATTTCACCCCTTAGGGGTAGAATATTCAAAAGCGCTGAAATACGTATTTACTCATTTTTAATTAGTAGCCCAAAAATAAAGTTTCATGCTTCTAACTTAAAAAATGTCGTACTTCCAGACTAACCTATACGCGAAACGTCAACCCCTATTTCACCCCTTAGGGGTTGAATATTCAAAAACGCTGAAATACGTGTTTAATCATTTTTAATCAGTAGCCCAAAAATAAAGTTTCAGGTCTCTAACTTAAAAAATGACGTACTTCCATACAAACTTTCAACCCTTATTTCACCCCCTTAGGGGTAGAAATTCCAAAATTCCTTTCTTAGTGGGTGTCTACTCAATAAAAGGATCCTACTCACCAAATTTCATAGTCGTAACTATCATGGTTTACGCTCGGCGATGATGAATCAGTCAGTCAGTCAGTCAGTCAGTCAGTCAGTCAGTCAGTCAGGACTTACTATTTTATAAGTATAGATAAATTTATTTCACTTTTCACATAAAAAACAATCTTTTTAATTGAAATATGTCATTTAAATATAGAGCTGGGTACTCACTTAGTAGTGTAGCACGTAACGTATCAGATACAGTATCAAGTGAGTACGTACGCCCGAGCTTCAAACGAACTTACGTATTCAATTATTCATTATGGAGTGGACTGAAGAAAAATTAATTAGATACTCAAAATCTGTACTCGACATACGAGTGAAATTCTTGAAATGTCCACTAATCTCTTGAGACTTCATATCCATTACTAAATTGTTAGAACGATTTCTATCTTTGAAAATCGACGTGGGCTTTTATATATATCTAAAATATTATACATGAATATGAACGCAGCACTAGCCACCATTTGAGATTGAGACATGTTGTCGGCGAGACGTCGTTGCGAGCACTGCGGATCCGGCTGCTCGTAGCTAGATACGCGGAGGACCGTGGACGAGCCGTACCCACTTGCAGGTTGATACCGTATCTGATACGTTACGTGCTACACTGCTAAGTGAGTACCCAGCTTATGGTGTGACGAAGTTTTTGGTAAAACTAACAGTAGTTAATGAAAATTTTTGCTACACCTAAATTTCATTCCTTTTATTTCAGAGGGTCCCTATAATACAATCTCTTCAAAATCATATTTAAAGTCACCAATATGTTAGTATATATTTACCAAAATAAAAAACGGCATACACTCGTAGTAGTTTTTTTGAACCCTCATAACTTTGGTTTCGGATTTACCAGATCATTCAAATTCTCAGGATACGATGTCAATAATAGACTTAATAAACGTACAAAGTTTCATTTGCATAGCTCTGATACTTTAGGTTTTATTAATATCTAAAAATACAGATGTAGGGGCATATAAAAAGAGAACGGTTTTAATTGTTATTGAGCACTATTTACTTATAAACACAGACAGAGTACAACAATGCAGTTTACACGGAACGTATTGAGTTGCGACTACTAATGTCATTCAAGTATACATGCACCATAGATATGAATAGGTAACTAGCTCACGATACTTAGTACATCTTAACATGCTAGAAAGCTGAAATTTGGTATATAAACTAAGTTTAATATACAAACAACAAAAAACATCCGGAGGCCCAATGATGCGAAAGCATCACTAGCCCGCCATGGTGTGGGTCACCATGCTGCATTGTTGCATTGTCTGCGTTCGCAGTATGGTGACCATCACTCTTGGATTCTGCTTATGCTTTCCATCAGGCAGAGTAGAGTCATTATGGCAGGGTCAAACATAAAAAAAAAAGATAACAACAAAAAAAAACCTATTTATTTATTTATTAACTTTGTGCACTTGAAGTACAAAGGCGGACTAATTAAACAAATAATGGATAAACCTACATCAGATGTAACAAACATACATAAATATAATAATACATACATAATATACACAAACATACACATATACGCTACTGCTAATATATATACACATAAACTACACGGGTACTAGCGTTGAGACTGTACTGCCATTTCACTCCGAAGAAGTTCACGCACTCTTTTCTTAAGTGTGAGGCGATTAGTGGACATCCTGATTTCGGTGGGAAGTGCATTCCACAGTAGAACTGACTGCACATAGAAAGAAGAATTGATAAAGTTAGTGGTGTGAGAGGGGCATAGAAGAAGCAAGTTGTTTGTAGACCTATTAACCATGTTATTATAAATTTAAACTGACATGTAGAGTAAGGGCGTGTAGATTCAGAAGCTTGGCTCTACATGAGATCTGATATCTTTTTCACAGGGTAAGCCAATTGCAGCCTTGGCAACATTTTATATGAAAATGTTTTTGGTAGGATATGTTTTAGTAAATATAGGTATATGAGATCTGATTAGTTTTTGATAGTGCCAGAGATTTGTTCTCGTCTTTTTCTCTTTTTTGGCAGTAATCATTTTTCTGTGTCATATATACACTGTATGAAACTTACGAATAAAGTAACTTCTTATTAATAAAAAAATCTAAATCGGTTCAGTATATCCAAAAATGACCTCTATAACCTTAATCTTTTAATATTAATAGTATAGATCAAAATGTGTCTAGTGGGAACTATAAGCACAAAAGGATGCATGTACTTGATTCAAGATCCCTACTTTTATGTAGTCTTTTTTACTTTGAATGTTTCTTTAATGTTTTTATTAGAAATCTTAGAATGCATGGGAACGGTTTTATCATAAATTGAAATTCGCGTATAATCTTTGGATGGATATCAAGAGGAGAGTCTCCAAGAACGTTATTTAATTTCCCATGACTTTTACGATGACCGTGTCTTTGCTAATTTAAACAGCCATGGTCAGTTAGAATGGTACTACTTAAAACTAATCAACACATGCAGTTTAAAACCATATTAAAGTTCAATTTGAGTAATGTTGATATCATCAGTTATCTACCAAGTGCGTATTTTGCAAGATCATATTACAAATGCCAATGATTAATTGTTGTATTGTACTACCTGACATACAAACACCGCAGTTGTATAATAAACCAGTGCGTGTAACATTATAGACAATGGCTGAAATGCAACGTGCGTTTGGACATCCATTTCAATTTCTAAGAACAATTTCATGTTCTATCTATCTATCTCAGAAACGCCAATCATTTCAAGTGTTGTTTTCTTCATTTTCTTTTCTTTTAATTTGACTGCTTTTGTTTTCTTTAACATATTGTATTAAGTTACTTGTACTGTTCAGCAATATTTATTAAGTAAATTTGATCGGTTACACATCACGGTAGTTTCAACGGTTACTATGACAACTAATGTAACTGAATGAATATGCGATAATATATGACTAAAGAAAAATACGGACTCGTACACTTATGGGCCCGTACCATTACATTATTCTGTGAAGATTTCAGGCGTCTACCTGTTGCCGTTATTGATATCTAGCAATTATTTTTAGTAATATCAATTTTATTCTGTTTTTAGTATTTGTTGTTATAGCGACAACAGAAATACATCATCTGTAAAATATTTAACTATCTATCAGGGACGGACAGACAGACGGACAGTGGAGACTAAGTAATAGAGTCCCGTTTTTACCCTTTAGGTACAGGAGCTTCAAAGTTTTCAAAAAATTCAAATCAATTTTTAATTGTGCTAAATAATTATTTTACAAAAAGACTTATACCGATTGTTAACTGATATTTATAGTAAAACCAATCTCTACTTCGTTAAAGATTGCTAATACCGTACTGAAATCCGTGTTAAGCAATTCATTTGTTACATTACATGTTAGTGACAATAACAAACTGGTCCAAAATCCGATTTGGTGCAGTCGATCGAAAGTTATGCGCGTACACACATTTTTGTGATTCATTTTTAATAATATAGATGTATCAATGTTTACGGGCCTTAGAAATTGTAAATAATTACTGTACCTGGAGGATGAATAATTTTATGGTAATTTTGCGGCTTAGTTCATTAAAACCTAATGATAAAGAGTGTGTGAACAATTACGACGAATACAAAGTTAATTAGTGTAAGTATTCCTTATTTACCTCTAATCATTACAAATCCGGAAAGCAGCTACAAATGTTTAATCGTTTCATTAAAAAGGATGTTTCTAATTCTTCATGGTGATAAGCTTAACCTTCTTTGGTCAGCTTCATTCTTGCCCAAACGCTTTAATGTTCAATGCGACCATGAACTCTTTAAAGTCATAAAACTTAATTTTATATAGTTTTGTAGGTAATAAAATTAAGTTTAATAAATGAGCTTTAAATGCAATATGAAACAAATGTCGAAGTCACCATAATTTTCACAATCAAGTACTTGAATTTTGGTATTTTAGGTAACTGTTACATTTATATAGAGTAAGGTTTTACAAAAGAAAAAGAAAGCTTTTTAAGGCTCTTCTAAGAGCGATTTTTCGTTATTCTTTTATTTTTCTGGTTCATTGTTAACAACATACACACTTATTGAGCGGTGCTCATAGCCCAGTTGCACTCAAGTATTCGAAACAATCACCAAGGGTAAATATCGACGTTGCGGTCAGTACCTGTATGGGTGATCGCTAGTGGCATGATACTATAAGCGTCTCCGTGATTCAGAGGTCACGTTAAGCAGTCGGTCCCAGTTGTTATCATAATGATAACAGTTGTGAAGCTTACCTGGAGGTCTTTGGGCGACTTAAAAACATTCAACAGCAAGATTACGTAGCCACAAGGTAGTCTTGCCAACCTGGATACGGCTAGCATGGAGACGTATGACTTTTTATCCTCTCCTGAGAGGAGACTCGAGCCCAGCAAGGGATGTCCCCCTATGGGTTGTTGATGAAAAACACATACATAATAAAAACGCAATAACTCCACCTCTCGGCTAAGGGGCTGTTTCCTGATTAATCTTCTGTTCGATTTAGTTTAATTTCCAAATAATCACCTGTCGCCCGGAGGGTAGCATCCAAGGTGATTTAAAAAAAAAAACCTTTACTGTACTGAATGGTAATCTTATGGTGTCCGGTAAACAAAAAAATAATTTTAAAAGCAAAGGAACAGCATTATTTTTTTGAAAAGTAGAATTATTCTAAAATCTATGCTGAATTAAGGTCCTATATTAATTAATATACGCCTAAAATAACTTTTCGTTATAAACCTTGTTTTATAATTTAATGTGCATTTACATTAATATATTTTATATTAAATGTCACTAGAAATATGACAAATATGGTTAGATCACTAAATATTGAAACACGTTTAAATAGCTTAAACAATTTAGTTTTCTAATTGAGTATAGATAGATCTGTTTTGTAAAAATCTAGTTTTAATTTTTCAAATGTCAAGGCCAAAGTTAGTTTTGAAGTATATTTATTTATTATTACAAACGTCACAAGGCAACAATCGCGTAGTTTAAAACTTGAACAATCATTCGTTAATCTCAATAAATAAACATTCCCGAGAAATTTATCACCTTTAAAAGTTGTTAAGTCCGACTGCATATTATATTTTCTCTCTCATCTTTTATAAAGTTTAAAGAGAGCTACTCTTTAAACGTTTTTATGGCAAAAAAATTGTTCACGCTTTTATATAAGAACACAATGCTACAGCCTGTAGCAGCCATAGACGGGGCATATTTAGTAACTTAGAGAGCGACTCGAATAGTTGATTGCCAAGATATTTCAATTCAACTAAAGCTAGACTCTCTGGCGTTTCGTATTGATGTGACCCCGCTATGCATCTTCTATCGGATTTACTATGGGGATATTTCTGCTTCGCACAACAAAACTTTTGAATGACTGTAGCCTACGGTATTCCCGGACCAAAACGATTTTCAAACCTTTCAGAAAAGAGCGTACTCCTTCTTAAATGACCAGACGCGTCTGATGTTGCGGGTGCACATGGGAGGTGTTAATTGCCTACCATCAGACGGTACGTCTGCCCGTTTGCCTCTATTCTGGCATTTAGAATTCCAGCGAGAACATACTTGTGTTAGTGGCAAATCTGGCGAAGGACGCCCAAAATCCGCCTTTACTGAAGATAACATCATTGCTGTGAGACATCTAATTCTCGAAGATCGTCATGTTACATATCGAGATTAGGCATCTCAGGAACAACCATTCAGAAGATCTTGCATGAAGCGCTTGGTGTAAGAAGGCTAGTTTGACGTTGGATACCGTATCTGCTTTCCGACGATCACATGGAGACCCGCGTCAAATGGTGTGAGAAACCTGCGCAAAGATTCACCCGAGGACAGTCAAATCACGTCTACGACATCATCAGTGGTGACGAATCTTGGATACCTACGATATACTACATACTATGCCTGATTTCAAACAACAATCTACAATCTGGGTCCATGCTGCACCACGACCACGCAAGATCACACAGCGCTCGTCAAACGATTGAGTGTTTGAAGCAGGAAAAAGTAGAAATTCTTGACCATCCTCCATACAATCCTGATCTAAGCCCTAAAGATTACTTTACATTTCTTAAAATTAAGAAAAGTTGTCGTGGTTCCAGTCCGGTGAAGAAGCAGTCGACGCTTTTAAGTCAGCCATTTTGAACATCCCTACTTTAGAGCGGAATAAATGTTATAATAACTGGTTTGACAGAATGGAAAAGTGTATAAATATAATAAATAAATAAATATAATAAACTACGTGAAAAACAATTAAAAGTACTATATGGTTCTAGTTGTGTTTTTTTCTTCAAACGATAAAACTTAAAAGACATATAATGGTACCTATTAACATAAGTTTAGCGCTAAGAAACATGACCTAGACGTACAACAACGTAAGCACGACAAGTACTTTTACAAAGATATAGTTTTAACTTTTGGAAACCTATATTGCCCTTTAGGCTTCAGTAACTGACAAAGTACATACCCTCACTGGAAAAATATAAGCCTCCTTCTAAAACAGCAAAAATTTTCCACTTACATAAATTAATACTTGGTTAATAAGTGGTGATTCATAATCTTCCTTGCCTTTATTATTCCCAAGATTTGGGGTCGGCTACTAGTTCAACCGGTTTTACCTGAATATCAATTTTTACACGGAGCGACTGGCATCGGACCTTCACAACTCTGATGGTGAACTGAATTCAAAGATTAAACCAGTTGTCAGTATATTCCTGAGGGAGGTCTGTACAGCCACGGATGGTGTGAGGATCTCCAGGCCCACGAACTGCGCGGAGCTGCGCATTTCGGGCCTGGAAGGCTCCGTCACTGTGGATGATGTCCGCGTTGCGACCAGAGAGAAAACAAAGTGCAACGCGAACAACCTCAAGGTCGGCACCATCCGCCCCGGTCCGGGAGGACTTGGCGCTGTGTAGGTGAGCTGTCCCGTGGCGTCGGCCAAAGTTTTGGGCGATGCTGGCAAGCTGGATCACAATCCTGGCGGCGAGGCCGATGAGGTCTTTCCAATGCCTGTCAGCGGGACACACACGCGCCAAGTGCGGAAACTGTTTTGACTGCAGCGGTCTTTGTTTCCGCTGCAATCGCTACTATTACTACACCCAGGCAAAGGGTTGACGACACTCTTCTTAATCCGTTACCATACAAGGAGCAAACTACATAGGACAAACGCATTGCGATGCGAAGGAAAACATGAAATAAGCCCTATATCTACAGGTCTGGCGAACGTGGGGTATTATGTCAAAACTTTCTTTGTAACGAGAGTCCTGCATCAAAACTAACAAAATATCTCCATCACTTTATTTACGATTTTCAATACTCCATCCTCCATCAGATTCTTCCATTCTTAACGCGACTGGAGGCGTTGGCGAAGTTTCTGTGATAGCCGTCTCAGGTGTTGTAGGCTCGGGTACTTCAGGGGGTCCAAAATTGTCAGTAGCATCTGTAGGTTCTGTAGGTGCTGGAGAATCAACTTCAAACGTTTCTGATAATGGAAGCTCAGACGTGTGTAGTGCCGTGGTTAACATTAATGGTTCTAGTCTAGTTTCCGCTTTTTTCTTTTCGACTTCTTTCCGCTTTGAAGCTTGCCAAGTGGCAAAATAACCATCTACTAGAGATTTTGTTGAGCTGGTAGTAGGCCGTTTTGCTCGATAGTAGTTAGGCATCTGTAAATAGAGAGAATTACAAGGAAATGGTTTACTTGAACATGAAATAACCATACACTGTCTTAATATCATTCAAACATCATGTAGATAGTGGAGTAAAATGTATTTTTTAAAGGATGCTATCAACAATCTTAAATATTAGAAAGATTAATAGCGGTTATACAGGTTACTAAGTTCGTGGATTCAATTCTTACCCTGAACCAATGTTTTTGGGATGCACACAATCATTTATTTTGTGTCTGAGTGTAATTTATCTATAACATGTATGTATTTGGAAATATATACGTATGTTTATCAAACGTTTGGTTAACAATAATATAAGGAGACGCTCGTGTGTGAATTGTGTGAAATTATTTTACAATATCAACAAAAAAACCCTAAGAATCAACATTTGAACAGCCAGAGTTAAATTTGGTAAATTTAAGACATTAACCATTACATATATATATACGTACACTTTCGTTAACAGTTTCGATCCAGTCGGAAAAAGCTCCAACCAATGTGAAAACCGTAGGTGCATTTGTGAAGCCGCAGACTGCCGGGCCGAATGAGATGATGCCTACAAGACGACCACCGAATATTGCAGGGCCTCCTGCGTCATGCTGCACAAATAAAAACAGTACGTAAAGGGCGAGGTGGTTCCACAATAACATTTAAAAAAAACGCCCACATCAGTGATTCTTATAATAAAAACTTCATTTACGTTACTTAATTTGTCAATAATTTGAGACTTTACTACGACAAAGCTTGTCCGGTAACTGCCAATACCTTCAACGAGCGTCAAACGTTCGTCTTATAGTGGACTGTGAAAGTTTCTACCCACACCGATGATCGGACAACCTTTGTATACAACCGTCCGTGAAATTTGGAAAAAATATACACTTTTATAAAAAAATAAGAGTATGCCGTAATTGAGTAACACAGCAAAATCGAAGTTT
This sequence comes from Spilosoma lubricipeda, assembly GCA_905220595.1. NCBI lineage: Eukaryota > Metazoa > Arthropoda > Insecta > Lepidoptera > Erebidae > Spilosoma > Spilosoma lubricipeda. The sequence goes on from HG992294.1 coordinate 5,311,418, forward strand.
CCGAGTCCATCACTTACATCACAAGCCCCTTCTCCTGTAGTGATCGTTCCAGCACAAAACATTTTTTCCGTAATGAAATTTCTGCAAAAAAAATATTAGGCGAGGATAATTTGTATTTACTTTGGTTTCATATTAATCTCTAATTCAATAAATTTCTTGGTTTCAAATGCGCTTTGAATGGAATCAATTAAATTTTTCATTCAGAAAATATGCAATATTAAGCAATTCTTACGTTGCTTTTCACCGAGTGAGTGAGATTGCTAGAGCTTAAAACCCAGTTCCCTTGATTCTGTAGGCTGGGAACTAAATGGTCAGCCGGCATTTGTGATCTTGCAGGTGTCCATGGGTAGCGGTAGTCACTTACCATCAGGTGACCCATCTGCTCTTATAGCCCCCTACGCCAAAAAACCGTTTTAGTCTGATTGACTGACTCACAAACAATCATCCTAACTTTCGCATAAGTAAGATTTGATTTGTACTTTTTTTTGGTTGTAAATGAAGTTACCATGACCCTTTCATGTATCGTGAGATGACTTGGTCTTTCCGACAACTGCAAGTTCAAGTTACAGGCACATGACCCTGATCTGTTCAAACTTTTGTCTACATGGTTATGACCTTTTCTGTCTATTTCCGTTGCTTCCTTTTAGCCAAGAAGGAAAATCCCAATGATGCAGAAGCATCTCTAGGTCGCCATGGTGTGGGTTACCATGCTGCATTGTTGCATGGTCGGCATTCGCAATTAGTATGGTGACAACCACATGTGGATTCTGCTTATACCTTCCGTCAGGCAGAGTAGTGACTTTGGCAGGACCAATTACATAAAAAAACCTTTTTTTGTGATAGAACAGAATATGCTCGGTTGTTGGAAAAATAGCCTTATTTATTTATTGAATTTCGGTGGTCATTTGTGGTCTTACTTATCATTTTACCAAATAGTATAGCATAAGAGCAAATACACTAGTTGTGGAACATACGCACATCGGTATAAACTACGAAATTGAAAAAAATCCTTAATTTCTTCAGGATTTTGTTATTATAAGTTCTTATCCTGGTTACAATGGGCCTCAATAAGAAAGTATATAGAAAAAGTTTCAAAGTAAGGCTTTGAGTAAACAGATCTCAAATACGAAAATATTATTAGATTATATTGTTTTTATTAGTACTTACTTTCCATACACTTCCTTGCAAAATGTATTTGGGTAGACCGGTAAATATTTTTTTTGTAAAAATATTGGTTCGTAACTTAATTTCTGTGATAGCTGTAACAAATAGATGGTTGTTTAATCTGTATAATTAGAAGTAAACGCTTAAACTTATTATGATAGGTCAGTCATAAAGTAGATGATTAAACGTTCATTTCGATTTCAAAATAAGAACTTTTTGGATCAATTATCTTTCATTTGTTTGTAAAAATTCTCCTCTTCTGTGGTAAAAATAGACACCAATAAAAATAAAATACATTTAATTGTTTTATTAACATTATATTTGTTGTTATAGCGGCAACATAAATACTTCATCTACGAAAATTTAAACTGTCTAACTATCATGGTTCATGAGATATACAGTCTGGTGGCAGATAGACATACAGACGGACGGACAGCGGATTTTTAGTAATAGGGTCCTGTTTTACTCTTTGGATACGGAATCCTAAAAATGTCAGTTATAACTCAAATATATTTGACTTAAGAAAATTTTGATTTGCTGCCAAAAGTTATAAATGTCGACACAATTCCAGGATAAAAATATTATTTCATTCTTTGGATGGACAGGTCGTTTCGCAGTAATGATTCTAGAAGATAAAAAGACTGTTACTGCAAAGGAGAATGGCAGATCCTGTACCGCTAGCAATATATATGAAAATATATACATTAAATCATCCTAATTATGTTCATGTATTTATCATATTTTTAGAACTATGATAAATACATGAATGCTAAAATAATTTTAATTCAGCTCATAAAGTTGTTACAACTGCATTTACAAAACGCATTCCTACGAGTTCTAAACACGCCATGCTTAAAGTGTACTTATTCTAAAAACTAGATGGCGTTATATGTATATATTTATACATTCTTTTTACATTATTCTTAAATACATTTATACAAATAAATAAAATTGGAATGTCTGTTTGTAATATTAAAATAACCGCCTTTTAATAAATGCATATGTATGTATACACGATACATGTACCGAAATAACATTTTTTTTAAATTTTGTCTGTCTGTCTGTTTGTTCCGGGTAATCTCTGGAACAGCTAGACAGATTTGACAGGACTTTTACTGGCAGATAGCTAAGGATCTAAGGAGTAACTTAGGCTACTTTTTTTAGACTAGCTTTGTCCCGCAGCGTTACCCCAGTACGACAATAACCGCGGGTAACACCGCGGGGTTCAGCTCACACAATGCAGTACAAAAGTCGTTTACAAACCTGCTATTGTCATTTGTATGTCAGTAGTAGTATACCAAATTGTCTATTTAGAAAAAAATTTAATGCTGTAACCGCTTCAGCAGAGGGGCTATCGAATATTTGTCTATCGAAGGTGTAGCGCTACTGAGTTATTCTCTTGTCACTTTTTATTTCCAAGAACAAAATATAAACTTAGAGGAATTCGTTTAATAAACTGTGCAGATGCTGTTGCTGGGTTTGAAAAAAGTTGTTGAAGAGATCCCTAAAGAATAGTTGGCTCACTGGGTCAGTCAACGGTTCTCTGTGATGGAACAGTGCTTAGAAAAGAACAGAAGAAACCATTTCGAAAAGCAATAAACTTTAAACCATTTCGTTTTTTTTAAGTTTTCGGTTTCGGAATACTTACAGTGTGAGCACCGCGTATATGCATGAGATAGAATTCTAATACATTTTTATAAACATTTACATTCAGTGCAACGGAAAAACAAAACAGTAGCATTGTAACGATAAATTTTTATCTAAAGTTTCTCAGTTCTCAGAAGTTTTTCTTTATTGAAGCTAAATTGTATCTAAAAGTATGTGTGACTCTTAAAGTCTAGTCGTTTAATCTAATATTCATAATTGCAAAAAATATTTACCTTCGTGACTCCCCATCCCAGTATTAAAACTTCTGCAGTTGCAGGAATAGCAGTTGGCAGGTCACGAATACTAATTATTTTCGGAATCCTGTGATACGTGAACGTTAGATGTCTCCGTAGTCTTGTAACCGCCAGGTTATTTTGTAGACTCTTGGGGTCATAGCCTGGATGAAAATACACCTGTTGATAAAGGTATTATTCTAGAACCAATTTTGCCTGTTACATTGTACCTGCTCTTGTATATGGGCTTATAAAAACGACGTGTGGTACTCGGGGACAACCGCGGTATAGTAATTTTTATTAACTTATGCAATTATAATTATTTATTTATGTTTTATTTATGCAGTATGTATAAAATTGTGAATCAAAAATATTAAACTATTTTTCAAATGCTCCATCGCATTCGAAGTACACCGCCATCTATATTATTGGTGCCATACTGACAACAAACAAATGTATGTTTGGAATAACTGGACCGTTAGAATTTATCAGGTAGCATAAGAACAACAATTTTAACAATTAGTAGTCATGAGTTATTGGCTGGAAGGTGTAGGTGAATGATTTATGACGATGGTGCCTCGAGTTCAAATCTCAACTAGGCGTCGTCGTCTTTTTGTGACTGTTTCTTGGATATTGTGGTAAAAGGTATTAATTAAATAAGTAATACAAAATTACACAAAACAAAAAATATACGAAAACTTCACAACAGACAACAGAGGGCGCTGAGTGTGGATTTCGGAGCTCGTCAACGAGTCTATCATAGTGCGTAACAGAGACAGTCCGATTCGTTTTCGTTTTGTGACAGATTCGTCGTACGGAGTCTCTATCCGTGCGAACTTCAGACAGATTCGTTGATTCGTCGTCCGGAGCAGCTCGACTAGATCAGTGCGAACTTTGGGTGTCAGGTTTTTTGTGTCGGAATTTCTTAATTCGGCCTCAAAGCCCGCGATAAAAGCTATACAATAGCTTAAAACAATAACTTGACGTCTCATAATTTTATTGCTGTAGTAACCAAACTTCTGATAAACACAAGTATGTTTTCTACAAGTTATATTTCAATAGTATGTTGCCTGGAGGGATGCCAGTACAATTATACTGGCATTGCTAGTTTAATCTTTTCTTACCTCTAGAACATCGATAAGTTCCCCACCTACTCGACTGTGGTTGCTGCCTACTCTCACTTGCACTACACGAGGATTTTCACGAAAAAATCGGTTGTTGTGTAATCTAAGGAAAGAAAACAACTACTGACTTAAATGTGTTTGAAGTTTAAGATACTTTAATGCTGACGCTATTCTAGTTAAAGTTGTCAAAAATCATGAACAATTATTCGAAACTTACAGTTGTAAACAAGACGCCGATGTAATAACGAGATCATTCCAATACAGTGCACCTCCACACCAAAACTTGCCCATAATGTGTATAGAAACCATAAAAGGCCAGTCTCTGACGTTTGTGCGCTCTCCCTTATAAACCCGACGTCCATTCCGTTTAGCATCATAATACTCTTTTAAATCTTCTAACGCACCCTGAGGATCTGGAAAAGGATAGAACAACTCACGTTTATCAAATCGTTGAGTAAGTATCAGTGGATAATAATGTAATAAATCGTACCCCAGTAAATACTTTCATTTGCTGTAACTTTGTGATCATCTCTCGGCACTTCTGCTATTAATTTATCGACGACGTCGTGTATTCTACCTTCATCGTCTCGTTTAGGAATCGAGTTTCTCATCATTCTTCTTGCAGATTTGATAATTTTAGCATCACCACTTTTTAAGGCTAAGATTTTTAAAATATCGTCGCGAGTCATCTTCGCTTTCAATTTCAAGTACAGGTTGTCTGAATCATTTGTAGTCAAAAATCGAAAATGATCGTTTTCCGTCAATGATTGGTAGAAATTTGTCTCATTTAGTATCGATTCCTTTGTGACATTTGTTAATAATTCACCAAACAGATCGTTGTTAATTACATAGGTATTTATTTTGTCCATCTTTTCTTTAAGTTCTTTAATTCTGCCATGTTCTTCATTAGCACCAAAAAAATCTACGATTTTATTAGATACTTCGTTAACTGTTAGATTGTGTATCTCATATTCAGCTCCTTTAATTAATTGCGCGAAGAACGATAGCATTAACTGTAATAGAATATACATTATACAGGCTCTAGTGACTAGTTTTTCTCAAGTTATCGCCTCTAACATTTGTATGACGAAATTTTTATTGTTTCTGTCATAAATGTTATATTCGATAAAACAAATTGAATTTAACTCTAAGAACATAGCATTACATTATGAACATAAAACAATATATGAGGGAAATATTTGTTTTCGTTTTTCAATAGGCCACAACCCAAAAAATGTCCATTCCAGTATTCTGTTCTAACACGATTCAATTCATAATGGACATTACTAATTATTATGTACTGTTATTTCATATATTATTAAACAGGTTTATACATAACAATCGCACGTTTTATATTAATGTGAATGCGTGCACTGACCACGACCTTTTGACATATACGATGACTTTTTTATACAGATAAAAAAAATATAATTCATCATCTAGTGAATTTGAGTAGAATTATAAAGGTTATAAATTCAATGATTATAAATGATAATAAATTCAATGAATAGTAAAAAAATAAATTCGGGAAAATCTCGTTACACACACGAGCGGTTATCTGGTTTTATTGAATGATAATATTTAAAACTAATATTTTTCAGATATGTAAATGCAAGTAGGTACTGTCTTTTTAAAATTTATTTTATTTAATTTTAAACATTGACCATTAACGTAACAGATTCCAGACATGAAATCTGTATAACTTTGTTTGTAATCGATTTTACTGAATCAAATAAGCACCAGTTTCACTATTTGCTTATAAGGTTTCTGATAGACTGATGTTAACATATCTACACGAACCGGGGATATAGATATACATAATTACATATATTTATCAGCAACTTTTTCTGTGGGCTAGGGGGCAAACGCGTAGACGGATTGTCTGATGGTAGGCGATTACAGCCGCTCATGGACACACCAGCAACACCAGAGGCGTCACAAGTGCGTTGTCGACCTTTTAAGAAGGAGTACTTAGTATTTGTTAAATAATGTTCACTATATAATATATATATAAATATGACACATAACTGTCAGAAACTTTATTAAATTTGAGAAGCTAGTCTTCTTTTTTTATCTGTGTGGAAATCCCCTATACCACCTACTGGCTGTCGGACTAGATCCGATCAAGACCGTCTCAATTTACTAGTAGCCGGGGACCCAGGGGGACCCTAGACAGGAAGGTCCTGGAACCCTGACGTACCTCGGGTTGTACGTACCTATTACCGGGTGCGCAAACCATTTTTTGTCCCTCTTATTCTATAACTTCTTTTGATCCTTTTGATTGGTACATATTCTCAAAAAAAATATTACAGATAAATCTTAAAAATAAATATATTTCGTCCTCGAAATTTTCGACCACGTTAGTAGTTATATTACAAAAAGTCATTAGTTCCACGAGTTCGTTAAGTAAATACGATACGACTATAAGATTAAATTTTCAAATACATATTCGTGATAGTATTAACATTTAGGTAGATGATTTAATATTAGATCTATATTATATTGTTTGAAATAGGTCTACACTCTATAGTCTACACGTTACGTACATTTTTCGTGCTCAACGTAACACAAAGAACTTCGCCTATTGTACTTTTATCTTTGTATTTGTCTACGTTAATCAATTGAGAGCATACACAATGGTCAATATTTTGAGTAAAAATTAAACAAGTAAAATTTTATCAAAATAAAGAACCGACTTCAAGAACGACCACATCGATCGATTTCTCTTGGATGCTATCACCAGATCTTAGTGTCCTCATCATGGTACCACCGTTAGGATATCTTCTTTCCATTAAAAAAAGAATCATCAAAACGTTTCATAAACGACCGTATATATAATATATGTATATTTATATATATACGGTCGAATTGAGAACCTCCTCCTTTTTTGAATTCGGTTAAAAATAAAGAAGTAGGAAGTAAAAAAAAAACAAATTTCAACTGATCCATTACGAATTCATTTGCTACTTGTTAAAATTGCATGTAGAAAAAGTGTGGTAAAAACGTAAAATCTTCTGAAATATACAAAAAAAATTATTAGCAATTGTTGCAAATGTTTTTAAATAAGACTTCTATTTCATTACTATTACAGTTAATAAAGAGAAAAAAGTAATCGATACTTCATCTTCAGACGAAAACCTGAAAAAAAATCCACAAAGGATTTTCACACCTTCATAATAAGAAATACACACCAACAAAGTCTAGGGATAATCATCAATCCTATACTATTGACGACTTTATAGTTAAAAATCTTTTTAGTTTCCATAAAAAGTGTATATATTAAATGAAACCTCGTTTATTCTATTTTCAAAATTTAAAATTTAAAAAGAATAACAATGCTAAAAACAAAATACGTCGGTAAAATTGTTGGTAATTCATTAGGACAAGAAAAATTAAAATTGTTTTCATGCTGTTAATGAATTAAAATTGATTAGATTGTCTTTTTAATTGAACTTGCTGTGCTAGCTTCTAAAGGCATGTCACGTCGCCATTTGAGTCGAGATGAAATGTTACGAGCCGTGAGCATGTTAGAAAATGGTGCTATTCAACGCGTTACATACCAGCTAAAACGTGATATCAAGATTGTGGTCACGTTATCGCAGTACTGGGGATGTGGCTGAACGGCACAGTGGTAGACAAAGGGTCGCTACTTAAAGATAGGATCGATTCCTCCAAATGAACGCCAAAAGACAACCCAATATCACCGACGCTGTGCAAAGGTTCCAGGAGGACCACCAGCTGCGGGTAAGCGACCAAACCGTGCGAAGGAGGTTGCATGAAGTCAACCTTCATGCTCGAAGACGGCTACGTGCTCGAGTTCTGCGACTTGGCAATCGCGGTCGGCGGCTCTCGTGGGCTCAGGCGCATTTGTCTTGGAGTGATCAACAATGGTCATCGGTACTGTTCACTGATGAGTCCCGATTTGGATTTCATCCGGATTTAAGAAGAACTCGTGTTTGGAGAACTCCAGGCAGAGTTAGCCGTCTGCGGCACCCTCGTCACCTCATCAGGTCCACTCTTACTGAGGTGGAACAATCATGGTGTGCGCTGGAATTCGTCTTGGTTTGCGAACCCAACTCGTTTGGATTCAAGGCAGCATGACTGCACGAAAATATCTCGAAGTGGTAGTAGAGCCTGTGATTATCCCACACAGAATCCAAATGGGCCTCTAGTTTCTATTCATGCTATTTAATGCTCCTTCTCATACGGCGCGACTGGTATCGACAGCTCTTCAAAATCATGACATTCAAGTTTTGGATTGGCCTGCGCAGTCTTCCGACTTAAATCCCATCGAACATACCTGGGACATGTTACAGCGAAAAGCATTGCGAGATTTCCCGCCAAATTTGACGACGGAACAAGTACCGCAGCAAGACATTGACAATTTAATTTTAAGTATGAACAATCTATGTCGATGTATAATTAAAAATTAAGAGGTGGCAACACTGATTATTAATACTCAGATTTTATTACATTTTTAATAATTATTAATATTAATAATGTTACAATTCTATGACATTTGTTTTCGTACCAATTTTCAGCAACAATTAAAAAAGTTAACTTTTTAATTAAAAACAAAAGAATCACGAATCGCTTTCTTCTTTTATTAAAGTCCCTAAAATAGGCTACTTTTCTTCCATTTACTATCTTGAAAATTATTCTTAGATTTTTAGATATTTGATGAAATATAAAATATCCCTAGACTTTGTTGAGATGTGTATATTGAAGTAACACTTCTCACATCAAAGCCAAGGTAATTACGAAACCAACTCCGAAGAGCGGCACTAAATAATTTATTTGCAATATATTTAGTGCTATCATTGTATCGCATTACAGATGCGTGGCAAATTTATTATTTCAATCCATGTGTATCGTTGTTCTTGTGAGGTAAGGTAGTAGATGTGTCATGTGTGATTATATTTAATCGCGTTGACTTTCAAATCCCAAAAAATCTAGATTTAACTATAATAAGAAATCAAAGGTTAAAATAAAAAAAACTCGTCAAGTGCGAGTTGGATTTCCGCACCGAGGTTTCCGTATAAGCCTATTGTTAGGTAGATACAAATTTAACTTTGTCGTTGGAAATCTGTTGTTCCCATACTAAGACATAAGTCACTGTTATTGTACCAATTGCAAATAAGTTTCTAACCGCATTATTTTTGTGATGCAACTTACAAATTAACGATTTTCGGATTTTTTACTTTACTTTTGCTACATGTCATTGCTTCATGACAAATGTTATGATTCCAGAAATCTAGATCAACTGAAGTTATCCGACAGGTTTTGATTCGGCGTCGAGTGCGAGCCTTAGAATCTTTTCACACAACCGCCGAACTGTGTGAACGGACCCTTACTAGTGTCTAAATATACCGCAAAAACGGAGCATAATATGCCGTATCTTTTGGTTGCGTTGACTTAGACGTTGGCTTTTTCCACTGCTGCAAGGGACTACATACCTGATTATTTGATAATAAGTAATATCGAGAAAAAGGGGTTTGACAGACGGACATCAAAGTGATCCCATAAGGGTTCCGTTTTTAGAACGGAGTACGGAACCCTAAAAAGGACTAAAAGTGGTCAGATTATGAATTAAATCAATCAGTTTAATTTAGAAATCAACTAGCTCAGATAACTGCTTTTTTAATATGCTACGAGATTTGTACGCGGCGGCTCCGCCTTCGTATATGTCGGTTATCGCGCTTAATATGTGTTTCCTCATGAATCAAAGTATATCCATGCCAAATTTCATTAAAATCGGTGCCGTGGTTTAGCAGTGAAATCATAATAGGCAGTCAGAGTTACTTTTGAAATTATAATATTGGTATATTTACAGCTACAGTGACAGTTTGTCATAAGTAAAGATTTATTGCTAACTCGCAAAGGTATTGCTACTTACCGTCTTACTACCTACTTCCTAGGCTGTTTCAATCAATTGGCATTCTTTATTTAGGCTCATACTCAAACCACCTACTTTACAATTTATAACAAAACGTTTCATTGCGTTAAATTGCAACATGGTGAGAAAATTTGTTGTAAAAATTCTCAACTCAAGCGGCCTTTATAATTTACAAACGCAAAGACCTTGTATTTTACGATGTCGAGATGAATCCGATGTGTACGCGGGTCATTACGTGAAAAATGTCAGACAATTACATCTCGACCGTTAGTCAATAATAGGTTAAGTCGTGTGTTAAATATCAGTCGGCGATGTTCGTATAATACTCACTTTTGCCAAACACCTCACGCTTTGATCCAATAATACCCACATTGCCTAATAAATAACTGCTATATTTGATGTTTTATAATGAGTTCGGTAACGATACTATAAACGATGAGTTTGTTTTGTAATGGTAACAATAAGTGCACGTATTATTTGTTTTATATAATAATGACTTTATGGAAGCATCCAGATTCTTACGTACGCTACGTTTGCCGAGACGCGGTCTCGACTCAAGAACCCGTTTACCCCAATGGTTGTCGGTTCTACGGAATATATGGCCTGCCCACTGCCACTTCAGCTTGCTAATCCTGTGGGATATGTCGATGACCCCGGTTCTCTGTCGAAGAACCTCGTTTGTAATACGATCCCTTAGAGAAATACCGAGCATAGCCCTCTCCATTGCATGCTGAGCGACTTTAAACTTGTGAACCAGCCGTGCCGTAAGTGGCGAATAGGACGCATATTTTTGAAGCCGTATGTTATATATCTGTTATAGAACAATATTCATTATTTTAATTTAATATACTAGCTGAACTCCGCGGTGTTACCCGTGGTTATTGTTGCACCGCGAGTAACGCCGCGGGACAAAGTTAGTCTAAAAAAAAGGTGCCCAAGTTACTCCCTGGATCATCAGCTACCTGCCAGTGAAAGTCAGACAAAAAAATTTAAAGTACATTTTTGGTATGTTGTACCGTGAATACTTACATATGCATTTATTAAAACGCGGTTATTTTGATATTACAAACAGACACTCCAACTTTATTTGTATAGACTAAATGAATCGGAAACCGTGAGGCATATAAAATTGACAGTTGAGTGTACCTGTACGATCTTTGTTTTGATATGACTAGAATACAGTGTATCTATACACTAAAGATGATCATTTTACTAGTAAATGCTATGTGTTTATATTCCTATGACAGACACCATATAGCCATTAATGTTTAGGACTACTATAATTTTCTACTTGACCTTTCAGTAAGCGCTTTTAATTATCATTAATGTTAATTGCTCCAACGTCTCAGGGTTCGATCGTATTACGATGAGTTAATGTGAGCCGCAAATGTTTTGCATGTAAATCGTGGCATTTTTTAAGGTAACATAAATATATTTGTGTAAATAAATATAGCCTACCTTCACAAACTGACAATATGCCCGGTAATATTGTAATCTGGTTTTCCTTCAGAATCATATGTTACTAATGAATTTGAAGCAAACTTTTGTACATTTTATCTATACTTATAAAATAACAAGTTCTGACTGACTGACTGATTCATCATTGCCGAGCGTAAACTATAATAGTTAGGGCTATGAAATTTGGTGAGTAGGATCGTTTTATTGAGTAGACACCCACTAAGAAAGGAATTTTGGAATTTCTACCACTAAGGGGGTGAAATAGGGGTTAAAAGATTGTATGAAAGGTAGTCATTTTTTATGTTAGAAACATGAAAATTTAATTTTGGGCTGCTGATTAAAAATGTTATGAATGTTATATATGAATGTTTGTATGAAAGTTCTTTTAAATGGGCTATTGACCAAAAATAAATAAATACGTTGAAAAACATGAATAAATTACTGATACATACTTTTACACAGTTTTAATTAAACACATATATCAACTTCCACGCGAGCAAAGCCGCGGGCAACGGCTAGTATAACATAAATCCATTACACTATATAATAATCTTAAATTTCAACAACAAGAAAAAACCGACTCCAAGAACTAGATCAAATTGAAATGGGACCACACGGGAAGCACACTAGCTTTTAAATAGAAAAGAATCATCAAAATCGGTTCACCCAGTCGAAAGTTATGAGGTAACAAACAAAACTAAAAAATACAGTCGAATTGATAACCTCCTCCTTTTTTGAAGTCGGTTAAAAAGAAAACGTAGTCGCCGTTCGGTGAGTCATAGCGTTGCACGTTGCAAAGTGGCTACCATTATTATATCTATGTACATCTAAATACATCTATATACATACATACATACAAATAAATAAAATTGGAGTCTGTTTGTAATATTAAAAAAACACTTTTAATAAATTCATATGTACAAGGTACATGTGGCAAAATATCATTTTCACAATTTTTGTCTGTCTGTTTGTTCCGGCTAATCTCTGGAACGGCTGGACCGATTTTGACGGAACTTTCACTGGCAGATACCTGCTGATATAGAGAGTAACTTAGGGCTACTTTTTTTAGACTAGCTTAGCCCCGCGGCGTTACCCGTAGTTGTTGTTATACCGCGGGTAACACCGCGGGGCTCAGTTAGTTTTTAATATATTTAATCAACATAGGGCTTAAACTCGCGGAAGTTTTCATTTTAGGCCATGGTTTTACTTTCTGGATGTAGAATACAATAGCAATCAGCTCATTTTGCATACATCTTTTAAAGTTCCATTTCTTCAAATCATGAGGAAATGTGTCTCTATGTCATGTTTTAGGTATTATAGGTATATGTTCTGTCTACATTTCTTGTACACACATATACGAATGTAATCTTAATAACATAATAGGTATTAACTATTCCAGTATAAGTTGTTAAAGAAAACGATAAATGTTGATTGTTATGTGAATACTGTTCGCGGATTCACTTGATTGTTATTTAAGTATTTAAGTTATAACTCCTTGACATTCTGTAACGATCGAGAATCCTGCTTACGACGAGAAATTCAAGAAGGGGTGCTTCTGCTCCTTTATGTATACAACCACCACAGATGAACAGCCAGATTTTACGGATATCAAATAGACTTCTTTTTTTGTTATGAAATGTAACCTCGATCGATTCACGTGTTACATGTTTGTATTTTTTTTTTTTTTTTTTTTTTTTTTTTTTTTTTTTTTTTTATGGGACTAATCCCGCCCACATTCCCACCACTGTAACTCCTGTACACCAGGATCAACAGCAGTGACCCACGAACACACCGAGTTATGACACTCGGGAAGTCCCAGGAAGAAAATTAACTGTCTGGGAACCCGCAACGAAGTTAATCAGAAGAAAAACAGGAGGAGTTGGAAATGATAAATCCACTTCCCTCCTTAGCAAAGCGGGAGACAAAATGAAGTCAAAATAGGCAGACACCTTTTTCAAACCGGGAAGCACCACGGATAAAGTATTAGGGGTCCTAAGTGAGCTATATTTGATTACTATAGTATGTATGGCAGAATCGCCTAAACGCACGGAAATTCACCGCAGTTGACACAAGATCCTCGTAGTATACCGCCCCAGATGTCATTTGTAAACTATTTAGCATTGTGTTACGTTCATTGTACCAAAGACTACACTCCCAGAGTACATGATGAGCCGATTGTTCACAGCTAATATCAGGTGTTGAGCATTGACACAATGGTGAATCGACTAATTTAAATGAGTGTAGTTTGCCCTTAAAGTTACCGTGGCCTGTAAGAAATTGAGCGACACAGTGATCTACCTCGAGCCATGTCCTCGACAACCGTTCGCGAACAGATGGAAAGAACTGGTAGAGGTGGCGCCCCTTAGATGATTCGTCCCATCGTTGTTGCCATTCATCCATTAGATCGTTATAGACATTGGACTGCTGTTGAAACAATCTTATGATTTTATCGCGGTCTCGTACGCCCAAAAAATCGCATTCCATGTTTTGTAATGTGGAATAGTACATGGCTGCACGTCTTTGCACCTCGAGATCGACCGGAAGGACACCCGCCAACACCGGTAAAGCCTCAGTACTAACCGTCCTATATGCTTTGCACAAGAAGATCAATGCAAGTCGTTGTCCTTGTAACAGTTTCCGACGGACAGCACCTACAGTCGCTCTATCGGCCCACACAGGAGCACCATAGCAAATAGAACCCAAATAAGTAGCTCCATATATAATCTTTAATGTATTAAATGAAAGACCCCATGTGGCAGTTGATATCCTCGTCAGAGCAAAGAAACTTTTTTTAGACTTTTCGTTAACTGTTCTAATATGTTCGATAAATGAAAAATTTCTTTCTAAAACTAATCCCAAATAACAAACCGAGGTTTTATTTTTTATACTAACATTTTGAAATTTAATACACGGCGGTGATTTGAGGTTACCTTTCAGAAGTAGCTGGAAGGTTTTGTTTGGTGCAAAAGTCAAGCGATTACGTACGCCCCAAAGAGATACTAAGTTCAAACATCTATTAGCCAGACTCTCAAGCCCCGCTCTAGTGTCAGATTCCACCAGTAATAAACCATCGTCCGCATACGCGTTTAGGGTACATCCGGGTGGTACAGGTATTGAGAGAAAATCGTCGAAGCCTATATTCCACAAGTATGGACCTAACACCGAGCCCTGAGGGCACCCCATCGTAAGCGCCTTCGACACAGAATGATGCCCAAGTCTCAATTTAGTTGTGCCTTGTGTGAAGTAAGAGGAGATAAGGGAATAAATATTTTTAAAGCATCCTCTTGATTTTAACTTTAGCAATAGCATGGGCCACCACGCGTTGTCGAAGGCGCCAGATATATCTAAGAAGATACCTAAGACGTATTGAAACCTTGACTCGGTGACAGTTTTCCTTACAGATATGACCGCATCTGTTGTTGATTTTCCCAACGTAAATCCGAATTGTCTATCATGAAATTTAACTCCACCCGGTAGAAGTCGAGGCACTACAAGACGTTCCAAAAGCTTTCCTAGCGATGGCAGCAGTGTTATAGGTCGATAGGACCCAGGACCGTCCGGCGGCCTATCGCCGCTTTTTGGTATTATACGAATATTACCGCACCGCCAAACACTAGGAAATACTCCTTCCGCAATGCAACGTTTAAAAACTGTTAAAATGGTGTCACCCGAGAGTTTGCAAGCTTCTTTTATCATTTTATTTGATATTTTATCGTCGCCCGAAGCCTTGTTTAGTGGTAATGACCTAACAATACTAAGAAATTCGTCTGAAGATGGTAAGTCAGACATTGGAGACACTGGTGGTTCGATGGCCCACTGCCTAATTTGTCGGTGATAATCAGTGTCATCCTCCGGCCGATCATCGGGCACAAGTGATTCTAAAAGATATTTTGCTGTTTCTTCTACTCCTGTAGTATAACTATTATGAATTTTGATGTTCTGTACGTATGCAAGGTCGATAGATCTATTTGCCTTAAATTCATGATACAAAGGTGACCACGGACCCTCTCTATCGAGTTTATCAACAAGTTTGCGTATTAAATTTCCCTTTGATTTCTCCACAGCTGCCCTGTAGTGAGACCTGGCAACTCTAAGAGCAATGAGAGCATTATTGTAAATATCTCCTGTTACGTTACGCTTTTTAATGGCATTTAGTTTTTTACGAGATTTTCGATAGATTCTACGTAATTCGACTAATTTATAGTTCCACCAATCACATCTACGAGTGTTAGTGATAGATCCGCGGCCGATACAAACATCAGCACAATATGTGAAAGTGTCTGATAATATGTTTGCGCTTTCCTCAGCTGATAGACAACTGCGAGTAAAGTCTCTGGCATGCACCGCAAAGAGTGAACCAAATAAAGCCCAATTCGCCCCTTCAGTTTTATATCTAAAATTATACGGAGTTATTTGCGGATGTTGTGCAACCATTGGAATGAATTCGTACACGATTAAGCGGTGATCACTACAGGATGCATCCGGTAGGACACGCCATCCAGATATCGAGACGTCGCCGCGCGTAAGCGTCACGTCAATAGAAGACTCACCCATAGGGCTGCAAAAAGTTGGTGGTGCATCAGGGGTATTGTGAATAGTAAGATTCATTTCCGCAATAAAATCTTCAACCGCACAGCGCCGGGCCATGTCAGTTGAACGCAACTTGCCATACCATAAAGTAGAAGATGCATTGACATCAGCGCCAATGATAATTTTGTGTCCTACGAGGGACCGCAAAACGAAACGTAAATGATGTAGATGAGGATCAATAGGATGTGAAAATTGAAAGTAACAGCTCACTACA
Organism: Spilosoma lubricipeda; assembly: GCA_905220595.1. NCBI lineage: Eukaryota > Metazoa > Arthropoda > Insecta > Lepidoptera > Erebidae > Spilosoma > Spilosoma lubricipeda. The sequence continues at coordinate 5,327,744 of HG992294.1, forward strand.
TAAACTTTACAGGTAGAGGATGAGATCTCAGCAACGGCGCAGTGTGACGTCATAAGGTTGCGCAAAGATGTTACTGTGAAATTACAACTTGCAACATATATCCCAGCCCGTGACCGGCTATCTAGTTGCACTACATATTTCCTCAAGTGAGCGCTCTGATATTGTTCCTGTATAAGGACAATGTCTAACTTTTGTTCAAAAACTAAACGATCTAATTCTGATGTGGCTATTTTATCATTATGAAGATTTAACTGGCCTATCGAGAAATTATCCATTTTATTAAAAAGGTACTACAACTACTACTGTATAAACTATTCAGTAATTAGTGTTTAGGATTAGCTGCTCTAATTTAAGTTTATATGTGGAGCAGTCCTGTGATCCACATCGATGGTCACATGGTTTTTTAAACCGGCTGCATTGTGCGCATTTTGGTTTAAAATCTGGTGTGTCCCTATCCGGGCAAGCCCTTGTGTCGTGGCTGGCCGCGCAATTAGCACAGGTAGGAGTTTTAATTGTGCAAAACTTTTGAACATGACCGAATTGTTGACAGTTTAAGCAACGAACTACTTCTAAGTCGTCTACAAACCTACATGTGGCCCAGTCTATATATAATTTATCCTTTGTGCTAGCCAAGTGTTTTCTAACGTCTGTTTCTAATTCTAAGCCTATCCATTGACGTCCGTTTTCCAGTTTACGATGTCTAACAATTTTGGTTGATTTTAAAAAGTCGCTTTCGCTTAATTTTAATTCGTCCTTGATATTCTGACGATATAAAGCTGTTAGGAAGGTACGATCCTCCATAGAACCAGGTACGTCTTTTACAATTATACGGGGCCTTCGGCCTTTCGGCTTTTCTAAACGTAAGCCCACAGATTTAATGGCGCTTACTGTTTCTAGTTTTTTAAGCTGCCTTTCATTTGCGACTCGCAACACGACGCCTGCCTTTGCGGTTTTTTTAACGCCTACAATTTGAAAACCTTCGTCGCTGGGTTTAATAGCCTTTATGAGAGCCTCTTTTGTAGCCGACGAAGTAGCATATTCCGCTGAACGCTCCGTAGTAGGATATCCAATAACACACGGTCTAGGTACGCGCGCCTCAACGGACACCGGACACGGGGCCGATCCAGGCGGTAAGCGAAGGCCAAGCTTGTCCGCGTAGGTCAAACCCGGCCGTCGAACCGCGCTCACCTGGCGCTCAAGATTCGCTAATTTTGTTTCATTGCTAGCAGATTTAATTGCCAACAACGACACGATACCGGTAATCCGCTGGGTTACGTCCATAATGGCCGTCCTGTTCCCCACATTCATTCGCGACCCCTGATCGTTAACTATTTCATTAATTTTTGCCAAATATTCGGTTGCCTGAGACACCAACTCAAAATAATTATACTCCCCACAACTATCACGACCACTAAAAGATAAAACACTACCGCTCAAGTCCGAAGCCCTACTTTCCTTTGGCGATAAATTTGTTGGAGACATACTACCAAATAATTCCTTTCCGGTTGGTGTTTGAAATTCATTTGTACCACCGGGATCGGGCAACTCGCCAACAACCGACATGGCCAAACAAAGACACACCAGACAAAAGAAAAATCAATATAAACAACTTTAAAATTAAAAACACGAAAATAAAATTAATACAAACAAAAATATTATTCCTACCCACTTTTAAGAATAAAATAAATTGACTTACCGATAGCCGTAATGAAAAGAACTAACACAATATTTGTGTTTATAAGGCGTAAAAACTTACAGATTAATTGTTAAAAACACTATACACAACCTTAAGCCGCCCACAAACCGGGAAACAGTCGCGAGGATACACAAAAACAATATTAAATTTTTAAAACGCGACGTCACACGTGAACCGCACAGTGCCGCGAAGGAAAGTGTATTTATCAACATTTTAAATAAAAATATTTAAGAACAACACCTCACAACCGAGTTTCCCGACATCGATCTGGGTGAGATTAGAATGGCACCCAAACAACTACACAATAACAAAGCTCCAGCTGAACACAGAAAACGCCTTGGACGACGTCTTCAAGACGCTCGATTGGAACGGACGGGGAATCAATATCATTGGCCGATTCCTCTCACACCTGCGGTTTGCAGACGACATAGTCATCCTGGCGGAGTCTCTGCAGGACATGGAAGAAATGCTTAACAGTCTGGACGATTCTTTAAGACGAGGTGGACTGAGGATGAACATAGAAAAGACGAAAATCATGCATAATCGGCATGTATCCCCGTGTCCCGTGACCGTAAATGGCGTTACTATCGGAGTTGTGCAAGAATACATCTACCTTGGCCAAACTATCCAACTTGGCCGGCACAACTGCGATCGGGAGGCCGATAGAATAATTCGTCTGGACTGGGCGGCGCACGGGAATCTACGTCACATCTTTGAGTCGCCAATACCACAATCATTGAAGACTAAGTCCTACCCTTGATGACATACGGAGCCGAGACGTGGACACTCACCACTGGACTGGTCCACAATTTAAAGTGGCTCAGCGTGCGATGGAGCGTGCTGTGTTGGGTGTTTCTCTGTCTGATAGAATTCGAAACGAGGTTGTTTGACAGAAAACTAGAGTAACCGACATCGCACGGAGAATCAGCACGCTGAAGTGGAAATGGACCGCTCATGTCTCTAGACGTACCGACGGTCGGTGGAGCCGAAATGTGCGTGGAGACCGCCATTAGGTAAACGTAGTCTAGGGCGCCCTGCAGCACGGTGGACTGACGATTCAAAGACGGTCAAAGAAAGTGGCTGGGTGCTGAAAAGACCGGGATAGTTAGTGCTCCTTGGTGGAGACGGTTCAGCAGTGGACGGCGATTGGTTGAAGTGTAAGAATAACTTCATCAATAGCTTCATCAGCAGCCTTTAATAGTCCACTGCTGCACATAGGCTCCTTCTTTAAAAGGAGGTTTTGGCCTATAATACCACGTTGACCAGTCAGGTAAACAAAACAACAATATATATAATAAACTTAAGTGTCATCGATAAAGTCAACATAATGCTGTATGTTATTTAACCCAAAAATTGATAACATGGTTACTTTTGACAAAAATGAAATGGAGGTTTCTGCTTTTTTATTAGTTTTTTTTTCATATAGTTCTTGACCCTAAATAGTAATTCATATTTTGCTTGTAACTGGAATGGCAATGTACTGCAAATATTCAACGAAATACATCTGTATGTATCTAATACTAACGCACGTATTAGTATGTATTTGACATGAAATATTAAATACTTTACTTTTACTACTCTCTTACAAAAGAAATCCTGATAAGGGGGTTATCCGTTAGATTGTTAGAAGATAAGTTATCTTCTAAGAGATAAACCCAACTATGATTTTGACTAACGCACTGAATACTGTAAAACGTCTCGGCAAACCAATTGCCGTCTACTTTATATTATGGGCCTGTCAAAGTGACTATTCGAAAAGCATAAGCAGAATACAGGAGTGGTGGTCACCATACTCATTACGAATGCAGACAATGCAACAATGCAGCATGGTGATCCACACCTCTTCGTGATACTTATGCTTATTGGGCCTCACTTAACTTGCCTCACTTCACATTCGAAAAGAGGTGCAACCACTTTTTAGTGCTCGCGCCGCCACCCCGGCCTGCTGCTAGGGTGACATAGAACATCGTTATAGATCACAAATGTAGGGAAAAAGCTAAAAACTATACATTTGTAATTAAATCTTAAAAAAAATAGTGCTTCGAAATGTCAAATTGAAGCTACTGGTACGTGGCGTATCATATTAAACGGCTTGATATGCACATTGCAAGTTTTTAAATTTATTTTTATGACGCATTATTTTTTATGATAAATATAAAAAAATACCGTTCTTCTCCCTGTCTCCACAATGTAGAGAGGCGCTGGCAGGCGCTCAAGGCCAATATATGTCGCTCAAGGGCAGAGGCAGCGTCGACCAGCTTCGGACAAAGCTGTCGGAAGTGTTCGTCGAAGAGTCACCTACCGTCGAGGATCAGGCCCAGATACCTCATCTGGGCCCGAACCGGTACGAGGACCGAGTTGACCGCTATGGAGGCGCCGGGGGGCGGCCCACGTCAGCTACCTGGCAGTAAAAGTCTCATCAAAATTCGTCCAGCCGAGATTAACCGGAACAAACAGACAGACAAACAGACAGACAGACAAAAAAAAATTTTACTACGTTTTTGGTATATGTACCGTGTATACATTATTATTATTACAAACAGACCCTCCAATTTTATTTATTTGTATAGAATAATATTAATAATATTAACATACAACATTTAAAAAACTGGCAATATACTCAACTTTTTTTAAACTATGTACATAATACAAAAACAATATATAGAATGAGTCACAAAATACATAAATACACTAATTGGCGGTCTTATCGCTCATGGCGATCTCTTCCAGACAACCATATCATGGACATCAGGTGTTAAAAATTTTGGGTAGTTAACACACAAGTAACACATTTATTACAAAGAGAACTTTCAAAAATCAATAGAGGTTTATACCTACACTAGCTGACCCACGCAACTTCGTTTGCGCCTTATATTGCTCGTAGCGTAAAAATTTCCCCCGTTTTTGAAACATTCTTCATTTTTGCTCCGCTCCTATTAGTAGTAGCGTGATGATATATACCCTATAGCCTTCCTCGATAAATGGACTATCCAACACCTAAAGAATTTTTCAAATCGGACCAGTGGTTCCTGAGATTAGCGTGTTCAAACAAACAAACTCTTCAGCTTTAAATATTAGTATAGATTAACACACTATTTAGACTTATAAAGGAATGGACTACATCCTTTCAAAAACCTCCTTTTCAAGGAGAGACCTATGCTCATCAAAGAACTTTGAAAACGCTGCTGATGTGATACATAACATTTACAAAAAAAAATGATATTACTTAGTATCAATATAACGAAATCCCAAATTGAGCAATGTTCACTTCTGTGCCTGATAAAATCAGATGTAGTCAATCTGTCTTAATTATCACTATTCCGCTAATATTTTTGACTCGTCGGTCGATTGCCCAACAATGCTGGCAGTTACATGCAATATATTACTTGTAATGCCGGATACTTATATCCGACCTACCTATTAGTCGGATAGACAGATATCCAGCCATCGAGTAGATAATGCTGATAAATGTGATAAAATAATGAAAATTTGCAAAGTACTCCTGATTTATCGCGCATGATGAAAGGCACTTTAAAAGCTGATCATTCAGCTCAAAAATAGTCTAACTTAGAAAAATTAAGATAACTTAGGGAATTTGTTGAAACTGAACGAGTCTGACGAGGTTTTCATTAATATTTGTCTTCCAGTAAGAGTAAATTTTTAGTACGACCAAAATAAGTAAAAATAAAGAGACAGTTTCTGATGTAGACATTTGGCGAATCATGCGGTACGTTCTGCGATTACTTCATAAACAGTAGTCATCTGTCTCACGATAAAATTAAGTTTGCCTGCTACTTACTGCTATTCTTACAAGTTGACTGCTATTTGTGACGTTTCACGAGTCTGTACCTGATGTGACTAGGAACTCATCATTTTGAGAAAATTAATGTTAAAGTTTATAATAATTTGAACTTCTTTTCTACTTAACTAAAATAAAAATTTATTAATACTTTAAACAATTTCTTAAGATATATATTTTAGTGTGAGATTAAAAATATCACAAATGTTTCTTTGCTATTAGAAAAGTAATGCAGTTGTATCATTTAACACGACAAATATAAATGGGGATGGCAGAGTAATTATATCAGATTGTACTGATTCAAATTTCAATATTTAGAAACCGTAACAGAAGTTACTTACACTCGTATCAATATACATTAAGAAAATTTACAAAAAATTATAATAAATTAATATTTATTCTGTTCATTTTGATGTCAATAAAATTGCATTTTATTACAAATTGATAAATGTAAAAAATGCTTAGTTGAATCACTTTACACCAAAACTGACTTGCTCAATTTAAGTTTTAGATTAGACCAAAAGTAGCTTATTTTTCTGTTAAAATTACTATAAAAATAATATGAAAACGAAAACAAGATGTAGGTAACACTTTTCAATGAAAGTACAGGAGGGTACTTTACAGAACATTATAAATTTTATAATTAGAATATTCTCCGTGTGTGTGTGTCTTATTTGTATTCCGAAATTGTGGGCATTAATGTTTCCATTATAAACTTGTTATAATATCAGTTCTTCGTACAAATTCTTTCTATGTACACAAATCGGCTAGAGAGGTCGGTAACCTGATTTTCATTTCATCACTTTAACGTTTAATACATACACATCATTACACATATTTATATTAGGTATAGAGTATAGAAATTATCAGTTACTGAATTGAAAATGTTAATCATGAAATAATGAATGATGATACCATATGGTGTGACCTTAATGACAAAGTCTAAATAGCACGTGGGCTGATAGATATTTGTCCGGTTTTTAATATCTTGTTTGACATTAACTTATAAGTCTATGTAAAAATAATTATACGCGCTACACGCTCCGCTAGATTTTAAAACCGGATGTCTTAGAAAAATAGGATTCCAAACTTCGATAGACATCTTATTATCCTTTGTGTGAGGCACAAAGGTGGATTCTTCTACATTGAATATGGATTGGTTTAGCAATGTGATTCACCTAAGACGTAGATAATAGACGAGGGACTTACTACAGATTAATGATTTACACGTATAAGACCAGTTTTCTAAAATCAGGTGCATTCTGTACTTTTTTTAATATGTTAGTATTTTAATTGTGAACGGAATGCAGTGAGTATTGGTGTAGATGTTTTGTGTAACTGTAGTTAAGATTTCCTGCTTTCCCAGTCGACACTTACTTAAATTTTATTATTCTTGCGAGTGTAGACTAATTTGTAAACTGCGTAATTCATGCATTAATTACCTGTTTTAATATTAATTTTTAACGAAAATCGCGAATAGAGGCAAGTTACAGTTGTTGACTAATGTATGTAATGCGTTGTCATGCTCCCCTTGCCAAGTTGACATTCTTCAAACTTATAAGATAACAGAAGATCAACACAGTTTGAATGACGTCTCTCAACGCTAAGCCACGTGGTCAAAACATTAGCCAACTATTTAAGAGAAGAGAGGCGCTAGCGATTGTAGAAAAAGAATCGACGTATAAAGCTTGCATCTTGCCTAAGAGGCTTTGTAGAATTGCAATACTTTGCTAGTACAAAGCTTCTACTGCTAGTTAATAAGAAAAGACAATGGGTACAGTAATTTAATTTTGATTGAAGTTTATCTACTAGGCGATTGCCAGTTATTTTAAAAATGATTACGTAATATGAATACATTTTAAAGTTAATTTATTAAAATATATACGTAAAATAGAAAAATAATAGAAATACTGTTTAATAGATTTGATAGAGTCTCGTCCTCAGCCTTGAACGTGTACCAGTTAGTGGATCATAGTTTCTTGTAGGAGGACTTTCTAGATAAAACTAGCTTTAACATGTATGCATAGAAAAGTTAATAATACCAGAGTTATTTTCATAATAAAGTTCAGGCGTGCGTCAATGAGCGTTTAATTTTAGAGAATTTCTTACGTTTTGTCTTACACACGTTTCAATTATCACCTTTTTGGTATATCTGAGTAAGACACTATATATGTGTATCTAAGAGTTGTACACATAGTGTCTAATAGTAGAAATATTTATAACTTTTATTATAACCATGAGGATGTGTTGTGGTAGAACACACGTGACAAAACTTTGTCAGGATTAGAGATACAGTATCGCATTTAAAAGCTACAAGCAATCATTTCTAGTTTAATGTATAAAGATAAAATTTAGTGACCACACAGCCCGGATACCGCGTAGTAAGTTGGTATCCGGTTGGATACCGCATGTTACATTTATTAAATGAAATCTTTCGGGTTTCCTGGGTCGGACCAAATGTTTGTATGATCTGCAAATATTTGTTTTGGAGTTTGGGTGTATTTTTTATGTATGTTAAGAATGTATTTGTAAAAAAAAATATATATCAGTTGTCTAGTACCTATAACACAATCTCTGCTTAGTTTGGGACAAGATGGCGTTGTGTGTTAGATGTCCGAAGTATTTATTTATTAAAATATTTATTATTTTTATATCTATTATTATCTATGTCTTAATGATGCAACTGACCGTAACAATCTTTTTTTTTAAGACGTCTAGCTGACCTCACTGCTTTTCCCCATCCATGGAAAGACAGGACCTTGTCATTCTAATTTGTCGTGTTGTGTCGTGTATAGATGTAGATCTTAGCACTATGTGCCTCGTGCCGAATTATTCTTTTCGTAAATTTAATTATACAACAAGAGAGTATTTCTACTTATCTTATTTTGTCTACTGCTTATCTATTCTTACCTTATTTACAGTTTCTTATTTCTATGCTCTATGCTTTTCAATAATTCGTAATACTAATTGTCTAATTGTTATTGTTAGTTTACAATTTCTATTTTCTATTTATTTAATTTATGTAGTTGTCTTAAACTTTAGTTACAATTTATTTATAATTAATAATTTTAGATTCAATAAGTTTTCATTTTTCTCATAATATTAAACAATTTTAACACAATATAATTTTTTCACATAATATATTATAGTTTCCTGTGTAATTTCTGTGTATTAAATTTATAGTTTATTTGATATACCTTGATTTAATTTTTTGATCCTTTCTATTGATAATGTGTCCGTAACAAACATTGTCGATGGCACAGGAATAGACGTAAGGTACCTTTTATCCTGAAAAAAAAATTCAAAGGGCGAGTTGGACTCGCTCATGAAGGGTTTCGTAGCAGCAAGGAACATAATTATTTTTTTAAATATTCGAGTTGATTGAATGAATGGTGAAATGAAATGAAATCATTAATTCTGCAATTAGG